>OW386291.2:123749701-126534529 GCA_936432065.2 Rutpela maculata | reverse complement strand
ATTCGGTGGGGGTACCCGATTTCAGTGTCCGCCATCTTGAAATAAGACATCATCTTTGTTTTCTTTGGACTGTAAGTGCAAATTTTCAACTTTTATTTGGTTTTTACTAAATATCTCCACAACTTCTGGGTTTGTAGCAAAAAAGATTTAATTTAAACTAAATTTGCTACAATTTGAGACCAGAGCCGGTTTTGTAACTTTAATATTTTGCGAGATACAAGCTTCCAAAGTTTTGGACATTTTTCAGGTTATTACGAAAATCTATATTTTTGTCGGTTTTGCTAAATATCTCCAATGCAGTCAGTTTTACAGCAAACATTATTTTATTAATGTTTAAGCAAAATAAACAGGCTACATCGTGAGTAAAGAAAGGCATCGATACAATTCACAATTTGCTGAGATAATGTATTTGACCATGTTGCGAACGTTTCAATAAAAAAAAACTACAGAATAACTATTAAGAAAATAATCATAAAAATTATATTTATAATGTTGTTATTATTATATTTATAATGTTGTTGTTTACTGTTCACAATGGCCTTTGCAATGACAAAGAACTGCGCAGGCAAGTGCAGCCTTGTTATAAACACAATTCTTAGAGCATCTTACATCCGCACTTGATTAATTCCCTACAACTTTTGCTTGCTTCCGGGATAGATATCCAAATTGGTTGCCATGTCTTTTCGTTTCTTTTCCATCCAAAGTTAGCCGGAGAAGGTGCATTTCGGAGTGATTTCAAACTGGTTAATCAGATGCTAGATAAATCCTTTAGTGCCTAGAGGGTATGCTTTCCATGTCTTCCATGCTGACTTTTTCCCCTTATCAAAAAATTGTAATGTTGTGTCTGTGAACCCGTGAAAGCATGGAAAAGGGAAATGCTTGCGACATATTTGCTCCGAGCTCTTGTCAAATGATATGATAATATCGGAAGTTTACCCTTACCAAATACAACACAAAGTTAAATATAAGGTTTGTAAGTTTGTAGCTCGAAAAAAATGCCTACCACAATAACATCTGCATCAACTGTACTTACGAGAATGTTGGTAGCACCATTTTGTAATGCATCCAATATATGAAGACACATTCTGGTATTAGCTTCTTCGTGGTCAGTTTCGGACATCAGATTTACCATAGGTGATGTATATTTCTTTACCTTCTTGTACGTCATAAGCTTCGACTGTATCACTAGTAGGGTAAACAGTTCTGTCTTGTTCTCTGAATTCTTCAGGAATGTAATAAAGTTTTTGGGGGATGTGGTTTCAATTGTGACTTTTCTCCTTTCTCCCTTCCCTCTCTTCACAACGTGTAGTTTCCTTCAGACTGTCTGGCTTGTAATGTCCTATACAACATCGATTCTTAGGCAATCCTGAAGTTGTCTCTTGATCCATGGTAAGAAAACCATATCACTATATTCTCCAAATGTACAGTACAAGTACAATGGCAGGTCCATCAAATATTTTGGCATCAAAGTTTGGTACATGGTGGTCTTTAATTGAAGATAGGCAGGACAGTGAATCTGATTTATCGTCGGTTAGTCGGTCAAATCACCGTGATTACTAAAAGACGGAGGCCAAGCATTTAGAAAGTCTGGATGCTTGTATCTCGCAAAATATTGAAGTTACAAAAGCAGATCTAGTCTAAAGTTGTAGCAAATTTAGTCTCGATTAAAATTGATTCAAATAGTGTTGCTTTAAACCCAACCAATTTTCGTAATAACTTGAAAAGGTCCAAAACTTTGAAAGCTTGTATCTCACAAAATATTAAAGTTACAAAGGCGACTCTGGTCTCAAATTGTAGCAAATTTAGTTTAAATTAAATCCGTTTTGCTACAAACCCAGAAGTTGGGGAGATATTTAGTAAAAACCAAATAAAATTCGAAGATTTAGAGTTACAGTCCAAAGAAAACAAAGCGTCGTATTTCAAGATGGCGGACACTGAAATCGGGCACTCCCCCCCCCTGAATTGATAGTATTGAGAGTATATAAGAACTCTGCAAAATTTGGTGCTTTAATCCAGCAGGTCACGATTCTGGCTAGTATTTGATTTAAGCCACCACACTATTAGTCTTTAGTGGATATTTTGTCACTTTTATAAAAATATTTATAAATTCTAATGAAAATTAAAGAAACCTGCATCAAAAAACATTTTTAAATATTTTTGCAGAAGTAGCAGAATACTCAGTAAATAGTAAAAAATTATGGATATGCCAAAAATAAATAATTGTAGACAACAATATAAAATCTTGGAACGAAATAATTAATATTATCAACAATAATATAAGTATATGCGAGATATCGCCTTACGCACATCGACATTTGATTGGTATTTTAATGTCGCGAAAGAAATCTGTTGTCAGTTACAAGTCGTCAAGATAGTAAGTAGGCTCTGAAGCATGGTGTGGAAAGTGAGCTTGCGATGGCATAAATTCAATGGAAGATATCCTCTTCTAAGTTCAGAGTATTGATGCGATTGATGCTGGTTGGTATACTGGATACTGATACGTTACCAAATCCTCTTTACATGTATCCATTTATTGCAATTGTATATAATTATTTGATTAAAATAACCATTATCCTATTTATGAAACACCCCCAAAAATTTTAATGATAAGACTTTTATCACTTGGTATTTATTTATTAGATATCCCAGTATCTCAAAGAATGTTATTATTCTTTGAGATACTATATCAGGCACCGTTTTTCTTGCTACTATTCAAACGCATCTTGTTTGTTTCTTTTATTTAAAGTTGATAAAACGGTGGTACTAATATAATGATGTAAAATTTTAAAATTGGATAATATTTTAATATTTCCTCAATAGTAAAACGAGCGAATACAAGCTACACTGCTTTCAAGAAATAAAGGAGGAATTTTGGTCTAAGCTGAATAACGGAAAATGAACACGGTTCTTGATAGCATTTTTCCGTAGAATGCGATGACGTATTCGGTTTTGCAAAAATATGGCGGGAAAATATGGAAAAGTTAAAGTCCTGTCTGAGATATTCACAAGTTAAACTTTTAAGATCCATTATATTTTACTTTAGATTATGGTGATTTCTTTTAGCATTTTTCTAGTAGAATATGATTCTCTACTTCGTCTTGCCGGAAAATGTCAGGAAAATGCGAAAAAATTTAGAGAATGCCCAGATATTTACAAATTCGAGTGTGTGATATTCAAAATTTAAACTTTTTAAGATCCATAGGAAAATTTTGGGGAAAGGCGTAAAAATTAAAAACAAAATCTAGCCTAAAATAGTCATAATTTAAAACCTTTTAAGATACAGAGTATATAACTTACAATTGAGGTAGTTTTTCATAGTATTTTTCCTTTGAAATACGATGGTCTACTCTGTTTTGCGTTAAAATGTCCGAAGAATGTAGAAAATCAAGAAAATATCGGATGACTCAACATATCTAGTCCGCGTCACTCCTAAATGAAATACATTAGGAATCAACGTTAATAACTTGAGATTATAGTGGTTTTTCGCACTTATTCAGTGAAAAGAGAAAGTTAACACGGCTATGCGGGAAAACCTCGGGAAAATTCGGAAAAATTAAAAAAGTGTATAATAACTTACAATATTTAGCCCGCAACAACCACAAGTTAAACCCATTACGATCCAGAGTGACTATCTAACTTAATTTCAAGTTAGATAAAACCACTATAATCTCAACCCAATAATGTTGGTTCTTAATATATTTCACTTGGAAATGACGCAGACAAGATTTTGAAAGTTTTCAAACATTTTCTTATTTTTTTCGCATTTTCCTAACAATTTCCTGCAAAAGATAGTAGACCCTCGTATCCCACGGGAAAAATACTACAAGAAACCACTTGAATTTTGTGTGATAAGTTCTGAATTTTTAAAAGATTACATTTTGAATATTACAGGGTCGAATTTGTGAATTTTTAAGCGTTTTTTAAATATTTTCCCATTTTCTAGACATTTCTTGGCTCAGAGGCCCCTACTGGACCCGGAGTCGGCCCTCAACTACCCTAGGTCAAACACCAAGAAGTCAATAGAAAACTGGACTCGTTCCCAGTTCGTTGATTTCTGGGTCTCCTACCCGGGGCTCAGGCAAGCGAAGCTCCTTATCTCGGGGCCCTTGCCAAAGCAAGCAGAACAAATCCTGCGACTAAGCAGGAAACATGTCAGAATCGTGGTAGGTCTTTTGACTGGACACGGCTCTTTCAGAAAACACCTGCACACTATAGGGGTGATGGACAACCCCCGACTGCAGGTTTTGCGGGGACGAGGAAGAAACTTCTATCCACGTCCTAACTTCCTGCCCTAGTCTTATGAACTTGAGGCACAAACACTTTGGTATCGGTTTTCCGGTGCTGGAGGAAATAAGGAACGCCCCCATAGGTAGGATTCTGGCCTTGGATTAGAATCCGGCATAAACGGGGGAACTCCATAAATTCGTAGCGGTAGCACAATGGGCCACAGGGCCTGAGTGCGGCGACTTTAGGTTGCCCCGCTAAAAGAAGAAGAAGAAGAAGAAGAAGAAGAAGAATAAGAAGAAGAAGAAGAAGAAGAAGAAGAAGAAGAAGAAGAAGAAGAAGAAGAATCTGTCCATAGATAATTCGCCAATTGAAGTAGTCAAACAAATTAAATGTTTGGGTATAATTTTGGATGACATCTTGTCATTTAAACATCATTTTGATTATACAAAAAAGAAAATTAAAAAAAAAATTGTTTTATTTCTCAAGAATAGCAATTAACTTAGATATGAAAACTAGAATCACCGTATAAAAAGCAATCATTTTGCCACACTTTGACTTCTGTGCTACTGTTTTGTATTTACTTGACCAAAGTAGTATTAATGAATTACAAATATTGAAAAATAGGGCAATGAAAATAATTCTCAGATGCGATAGATATGCACCTATTATAACCATGTTGAGGGTTCTAGAATGGATGCTTGTATCGGTTAGAATTACGTACTTTACAATGACTTTTATATTTAAAATTCTAAAGGGCTTATTACCTGAGTATTTAAATAGGTTCATTACATTTAACTATAAAATTCATGCATATGATACCAGGTCTCATACTGATATTCATATTAGTAGAACTCACTGCTGCAGAGCAATGAATAATATATTTTTTAAAGGAGTTCGTAATTACAATAACTTACCATGGGGTCATATTTGGGATCCTATAAAAGAATCTTATGGAGGTTACATTTCAAGAGGGACAGTTAATTTCTATTTTCTGGGCAATTTTGAGGAGAGAGGACGATGCAATTTTCATTTCGCTACATTTTCACGATTCTCATTTTACGAAAACATATTTCTTCTCATAAGAAATGTATAGAAAAAAAATCTCAGAGACACGTATCTATATTAACTGATTGTACTCAAATCAGGAGATCCATATTTTGAGATTTGGAATATGTCTGGTGGTAAGATAGAAAAAAAACTAACCTATTTTTTCTCTGGTATAAATTTGAACTGCTTTATTGAGCATCCTGAAATGATATTTATTTTAAAAAATGTAGCTGAACCAATTTACTGCAGTATTATCCGCTTTACAACAATTCCTTAATTTTTCCACTGTTTTTGATTGCTGCAATGTCGCTTCAAGAAGTCTATAGACGATCCAAGCACCCAACCAACCAACGAACCTTCCCGGTACACTTTGAAAATTGCCATGAGAATTCGTAAAAATGAGCTGGCCTGGTGGTTCAGTTACAAATTATTAAATTAGACAATAATTGTTTAAACATATAAGACTACTTAATCAGAAAAACACTAGAAAGATGTAATTAAACATTTTCTACATGCTAGTATTACATGCATTCACGCTTGAGTATATAGAGCTTCGCGGACCGCGTAACGAGCGGGGAGGCATCTTAGAGTGCGACGGGAAACGGTAGAAGTAGAGACAGATACAACTGAGTTGTGGCCTAATGTTGACAACAACTAACTATTTCATTCATAACTCGCTCATTTATGATAGAAAGGGCATAGCAGGATAAGCATGTGTTAGGTGCCCCCGCACCAATCGGGTCGAAATTTTTAGCACAAGTTGATAATAGTGTTAGATGAAATTTCCCAAAATATTATTTTTGGAAAACCATTTTTACGGGAGTTATGGGGGTAAAAAGAAAAATGAAAAAAAATGTTTTTCTCGAGAACGGATAAACCGATTTTCATGAAAAAAATATATGTTATGGCTTTTGACGGTGCAAATGTGGGAAAAAATTATTGAACCCATTTGTCGAAAAAAAGTGGTGAAAAAATTTTTTCAAAATAAAAAAAAAATTTTTTTTAGGGGATGTTCCAGAGGCACACCCACCATTTTCTTCCAAATAAATGCTTATATACCCCTTTAAAACATATCCAATTTTCAAAGCGATCGGAAGGGTACACCATACTCAAAATTGATAATCATTGGCAGACTGCGGGCGGCGCGTAGTCTATGTAATGAAGCACGACTTTTTTGTAAATATTTCGTGCAAAGACGAGATTACCTTCTCCCCCTCGTTTTCGAGGGTGCTGAACACGATGCAAGTGGTGGGAGAAGCTTTTGACCGCCGCAACATCTGCAACTTTTTTGAAAAATTTTTTCAAAGTAAAATTTTTTTTATGGGATGTTCTCGAAGAATGAAGACTAAGAAAAGTCTCATCAATATAGAGTAACCTGATTCGTGAGAGGCAGGAGGACTCATGCAAAAAAGTCAACCCGAATTGTGAGAGGCAAAGGGACTCATAATAACCAAGCACCTCGACTAATGAGAGGCAAGGGAACTTACAATAAACAAGCGCCCCGACTATTCGGAGGCAAGGAGACTCACGATAAATAAACACCCCGACTCGTGAGAGGCAAGGGGACTCACAATAAACAGCACCTTCACTAGTGAAAAGCACTGTAACCTCCTCGTAGTGGACTTTGAAAACTAGTTCTTTCGTAGGCTGACTGCGGACGTCATCCTTGCAAAATCTTCAGATTTTCAAACTAGATTTTGTTTGATCCCACAGTTGACGTCAGAGAATTTTTGCACCACACTTCTTGAAGTTTGATACTGATTTAAATGGTTGTAATGGCCGCCAGTAACCGTTGTAGTAAGATGTAGTAATGAACCGCTAGTTAATGTAATAAAGGCAGAAATAGTGTAAATATTTCTTGCAAAGACGAAATTATCTTCCTCCGTCCGTTTTCGAGGGTGTTGAACACGATGCAAGTGGTGGGAGAAGTTTTTGACCGCCGAAAACCTCCTTATGGATCTCTTTATGTTTTCTATACGGGTCTGGAGAGTCATTTATCAACGGGTTATACTTGAAATAACATGGAAGATGATTATAGAGTAAGTTGAGTCCAGACAGCAGGTCTAGGGGGTTAATTAAACCCTTCCGAGGAGTGGAAAATCATTTTTTATCAAATAATTCGGGTTCAAACGCGTTTTCCCCCGTTTTTGGGCTGATCATGGGAAAAATATTCATTTTTAGCTCCAACCCCTCTTCATCTCTCAAACGGTGAGTGAGAGGTGATTTCTGCCCGTTTGAGGGGGTAGGAGCTAAAAATAAATATTTTTCCCGTGATCAGCGACCCCAAAAAAGGGGTATACGTATTTGAACCGAATCATTTGAAAAAAAAAAACTGCACCTCTCGGGAGGGTTTAATCAACCCCCTAGGCCTGCTGTCTGGACTCTACTTGCTCTATAACCCCCTTCCATATTATTTTAAGTATAACCCGTTGATAAATCACTCCCCAAACCCGTTTATACCGTGCGTGTAATTTCCCATTAGGCATGTACATTCACGTAGCACGAGAAATTTGACAACACCGTCAGCCGTAAATTCGTCCGTCGATGGAGCATTCCAGCTCTGTTATTTCATTTCAGCCAGCTGGCACGCGCGATGTTGTAATTCTTCTCCCGATGCCTAGCCCGCGACAACACACACGGTATATGAAAACATAAAGGGATCCATAAGAGGATGGCCTTTCAGGGGGTTGCGGCGGTCAAAAACTTCTCCCACCACCTGCATCGTGTTCAGCACCCTCGAAAACGAAGGGGGGGAGGGAATCTCGTCTTTGCATGAAATATTTACAAAAAAGTCGTCTTATAATGCTTCATTACATAGACTACGCGCCGCCCGCAGTCTGCCAATGATTATCAATTTTGAATATGTTGTACCCTTCCGATCGCTTTGAAAATTGGATATGTTTTAAAGGGGCATATAAACATTTATTTGAAAAATGGTGGGTGTGCCTCTGGAACATCCCCTAAAAAAAAATTTTTTTTATTTTGAAAAAATTTTTTCACCACTTTTTTTCGACAAATGGGTTCAATAATTTTTTCCCACATTTGCACCATCAAAAGCCATAACATATATTTTTTTCATGAAAATCGGTTTATCCGTTCTCGAGAAAAACATTTTTTTTCATTTTTCTTTTTACCCCCATAACTCCCGTAAAAATGGTTTTCCAAAAATAATATTTTGGGAAATTTCATCTAACACTACTATCAACTTGTGCTAAAAATTTCGACCCGATTGATGCGGGGGCACCTAACACATGCTTATCCTGCTATGCCCTTTAAAACTGAGAGCCACGCAAGGTTTTAGGAAATATATTACGATTTAAATAATACAGTTCTTTTGCATATAAATAGCCATATCTTTGTTATAATGGATATTTCATAAAAAATTTAAAAACTGCTAGATAGATGAAGCAAATATCTAGTTTTCTGTTTTTTCGGTTTTTCACCTCTGGGGGTTGCTTAGACACCGATATCACCAGACAAATTTAGGAGGTGTATATACATGTCAAGTATTATATAATGGCGTAATTAGCACATTTTTATCTTTCAATGTTCCACGGAAGTCAACAAAGATCTTGATTTCAACTCTACTAATAAAAACATAGTCCATTTCGAAGTATTTGCTTTACCGAAAAATGAGTGGAAATATCAACATTCTCAAGAAGATCATTGTATTTAAGATAACCTCTGAAATTTCTTATGATAAATAACAGCAAGAGAGCATTTTTTCGCACCTGAAGTTGTATGTTGTAAGTACGTGTAGTATGAGTGAATATTTCGTTTTCGCGACAATGTAATTTTTCTACGATTACCGAATAATTAATTAATTACACAGTCCCACAAAGAAAAATTCGTGAGCGAGAATTAAGACCCACTTTTCCTTATGTCAGAATGGCATGTTTGTGGACGAATTTTCGAGCTTGAATATTACAGGCTCGAATTGGTGAATTTTTAAGCATTTTTTAAATATTTTCCCATTTTCTAGACACTTTTTGACAAAATGAAGTATTATATTCTATGAGAAAAATACTAAAGGAAACCATCATAATCTAGAATAAAATATTATAGATCTTAAAAGTTTAACTTGTGAATATCTCGGACAGGACTTGAATTCTCAAGTATTTTATTAACTTTTCCACATTTTCCAGCCGTTTCCCGTAAAACCGAATCGCATTCTACGGGAAAGATACTATCAAAAACCGTGATCATTTTCCGTTTGTTCAGCTTAGGCCAAAATTTGCCACTTTTTAGCGTCCTCCTTTGGGATTTTTCCGTACTAAAAATTTCGCTAGCAATGGGAATTTTTCAGAAAATTATATCTCTGAAATTATTGGAATGAGAGGACTGATAGTTGGTTCTATATTGCGAGAACTTCAACATATTTAAAAATTATCGTTAAAAAAGGATACGAGTAAATTGCGACTTGATACATGTGGGGTTGAACTGCGAGTGTGCACTTTCTGGGTCGTCTGCATCAATGAACACTATGTTCACGATGTCGTTTCCGATATGCCTTTTCCTCTCTACCTGCTGGCGGTTGTCTCTCGAGTAGGGCAGAAGCGTCGATACGTGGAACATTATCTCGTGCCCTTCATAGATGGTGTATACGGAATATTTGCCAGTCATGTCACCTGTAAATTAAACAAACTACTATATAAATGGCATCCGTGTATAAAGAGATTTAGTACGGGGAAAGATTGAAAAGAGTTACTGTAACTCGAAAAAAATTTGTGCAGACTTTAAACTTTGGTTATCAGTTTAAAATAGACCAAGGTTCACGAAACAAAAAGGTTTAGGAGTTTTACGGATCCGCGGGAACCTATAGGGGGTGAAAAGAGGTGTTTTTAGTAAACACATCGATTTTTCTTTATTTTCTCGGGAAATATGGCATTTACAAAAAAAATAGTTCAAATAAAAGTTGTTTCTGGACAAATTGTCTTTAATTTGGTGTTTTTAAATTAATTTTATAGCAGTAATTAACCTAAATACGGCCATTTTTCGATGGCGGGATGGCGGATGGAATTTCTTTTATAAAACAAGTGTTTTAAGGGGACAAAATAAATTGAGCTTCTAGGTGATGCTATATATTAACGAAAAAGAGCAGTTTTGAAAGAAAAATTAACTACTGAGCAATTAGAATAACAAAATGCCGGGATTTTGTTAACAAAAATGTGAAAACGTACATCGAATCGGCTTTAACTTCTTTATTTTTTGTTATGTAGAAACAAACAAAAAATCATTTTAAAGATGGATTAATTACCTTTAATTTTGTTTCTTGGAACTTTTGATGGAAGTGTCACAGTTTTCAACATTTTAAACTAAATACTTCATCCTAAAAACGGTCGGATGCCATCTATAAAATTAAATATCTCCGAAACAATCAACCCTACACAAATATATAAAAAAATTAATTTATTCTCAGTTTATAACCTTCATTTTTGATGTCCACCATATTTTCTCTTAAACTAATATTTATTGAGATATTTGCAGAGAAACAAGAATGTTACGTTTTTTCTAAAATCCCTTTATTGTTTAAAATGCAATTTTTTTTTAAAGCAAGCGCTATAAGCCGATGACAAAATGTGAGCGTCTATGTATTAACGAAAAACAGTATATGTGGGGATACATTTTTTTAATTACTAACTACTTACATTAACAAAATTGCAACGTTTTTTATTAAAAAAAAAAAATGTGAAAAAGTCCATTGTTTCTGTCAAAACTTCTTTGTTTTTTATGGTATAAAAATAGGAAATAAATCATTTGAAAGCTCAATTAATGGTTTTTCATTTTGGTTATTAGCGTTTTTGGCTTAAGTGCCATAGTTTCCGAGATATTTAATATTAAAACTAAATATTCGGACGCCATTAGTGATGCCGCCTAGACGAGACATTTCTCGGTCTCGTCTTGTCTCGTCTCGACTTGTCGAGACGAGGACAAATTTTTTTTTCGTCTCGAAAAATCGAGACGAGACGAGATTTTTAAAGTCGAGATCTCGCCGAGACGAGACGAGATCAAGAATTTCTCGACTTTCTGTTTATTGTAAAATTGTTCTGCATTTGACCTTCGAATGAATAATATAAACTTGAATTAAATTGAGAATATAAATATTTACAAAAATTAATAATATAGACTCGTCAAACACGGGTGTATCGTATTACGCACTGCCACTTTTTACTGGTGCTAAATTAAAAAAACACATATGTAAAGAAATGCTGTGTTTAAACCTTTTCCACGCCTATGAATTGCATGCAGTTCTGCAAAAAGAGGTAACGAATTATTTACATTTTTATAATTGGTTCGGTTGAGGCACTCATCAAAGGTGCCGCCCTTCTTTGCTTTGAACCACCGGCCGGCGACGAGTCGGTCGGTAATCTTTGCAATTTTTTATGACAATTTAAAAGTTGCAGAATTATACCTAGTACACGTCCATTGATCCACAAAGGCAGTGGTTCTCAAATTTTTCTACCCTAATATTCAAATTGTTGACCTAGGTCAGTTTTTTCAAAGTGCCCCTAGGGGAAAAAGTCATAGAGGTTTTTTGTTTGTCTAGTCGGTTCCCATTACCAGTTTTTTTTAATTACATGAAACTGATTACACCCTGTATATACTATAGAAACTGGCAACAACGTATATTCAGTATAATACGAACTTGATTAATTTAAATTATTAAATCTTATATCTTCTTAAAATATACGGTAAAGAGGCAAAGAAAAATCTTAAAATATAGTGAAAATTAAAATTCACAATATTTCAAATAGTTTTTTTAGTTAAGAGGTACGTTTAAAAATTAAACAAGAGTCAAATATTCATATAAATTGAAGTGTAACTTTATAAAGTAAATAAGTAGAGATTTCACTTGTGAGAAAAAAAGGAAAAAATGGGAAATTTCACATTTGTCGAGACGAGACTAGATCTCGACCTCGAGAAGAGATTTTGGGTAGACGAAAATACGCCGAGACGAGATGGCTGAAAGATCTCGTCCCGACAATGTCGAGACGAGACGAGACGAGACGAGACGAGAAAAACTAATTTCTCGACGAGACGAGTCTCGCGGCAACACTAGACGCCATATTTAGACTTCTAGATCTCCGAGACCATTAACTCTACAAAAATTAGAAAAAAACGAAATTCATCCTTAATTTAGTAGCTTTCTTATTTGTCTCTAGCATGTTCTAGCTCAGTGTAATACCGTTCGACTTATTTGACGAAAACGTATTTGAAAAACCACTTTTTAAAGCTAAAATCCCAAATTTTCTAGTAGTTATAACTTAAATCTATCAATTTGTATGAAGAGTTGCATAGAACCTTTTCTTCTTAAAATTTAATTCTCTCTCAGCTCCAATGTTGCCCCCTGAAAAGGGGTGGCATCCATCCCCTATGAATTAGCAAGCCCTCGCATAATATAGAAACCTCTTTTTTTACGTATTACCAATAAACTGCCAAAAATGAACGAGATCTAATTCATATGACATTATTCCGAAGTTAAAACCTCTAGTATTTCGGTTAATTATTGCTATAAAATTAAATTTAACACCAAACTACAGATAATTTTGTCAGAAATAACTTTTATTTGAACTGTTTTTTTGTAAATGCCATATTTCCCGATAAAATACAGAAAAATCGATTTTTTAATTAAAAATACCCCTTCTCACCCCCCTATACTGGCGTCACAAGGAGAATAGCCGCATCTGTAAATTATCGGTTGTCGAGGAAAATAACAAACGCGTTTGTACTTTTCTCAACTAGTAAATATTAATTCAGAAAATCAATTACTTTAAATACTTATTTTTCATAATTTTTTTACCTGCGGAACTAGGCTAAGTACTCTTGGGCGCTCATGTATTATTAAAATCTCATTTATGACAAATATGTAGATGTGGCTTTTCACCTTATGATGGCAGTATAGGTTCCCGAGAGTCCGTAAAACTCCTAAACTTTTTTGTCTCGTGAACCTTGTCCTATTTTCAACCTATTACCAAAGTTTAAGGTCTGCATACATTTTTTTCGAGTTAAAGTGGAGTTTTCCTGTACTAATTATCAAGGAAAGTTTGTGTTCGAATAACGAATTAAAAACTTATTATGAAAATGAAACGGTAGATAAAATGTTGGTTTTATAGCTTCCTTTCTGTTGTTGGAGACTTATTTTAAAAATACGTTTGAGGTTTGAATATGTGTCTTTTGTTTTCTTTGATAAACATCGTTGTGTATAACAAAAACAAACACTGTTAGTCAAATAAAACTAAGCATTAAACGTATAATTTCAACGATTGTTGGGGAGGGGTAATTTTCTTTTTGGTAATGCAACTAGTATGTTATCAGGATGGTACAGTGGAGCTTTGTCTAATTTTGAAGGTGTCCAAAAATGTCTAATTGTAATCAAAATCAAGGTGTACCTCAAATATAAAACAACTAGTATTGCCCAGCATATATTTGGTCATAGTCTAGGAACAGATAGCAATAACGTAAGGTTAATTAGAAATGTAACAAGTAACAGGCAACTGGTGTAACTGTAAGATCTGCTGAAAACTACAACATAGACCACACAAAAATATCATTCTTAAAAAAAATCAACTTTTAGCGATGGCATACGCGCGTACAATGCTTTGCCCACAGAAATCAAATCTTCTAGTAATTTAAAACTGTTTACTAAAAATGTTACTAAATTATATATAGACGTTAGAGCACAAAATAATGAATGACTATATGTACAAATTTATGTTGTTCTGTAAATAGTTTATGCTAAATAAACTTTATTCTATTCTATGGTCTGGAAAACGAGATGGTAAGTGGCAAGAGATGGACTTCAGAACGTTGGGCTGATAAAACCAAAGAACTTTGACAAGACTTTACGCTTGCAGATAACCATGACAGATAATATGATGCAATAAGGTGAAGAGAAGCCATCTAAAATAATGGATGGGTTAGGAAACGTTCGCCAAGACTTGTAAATAAGGAGAAGGAATAGTCTTAGAACATACGTAAATAATAGAATTATTTGCACATATATAAGTTTCTTCAGGGTAGTATTATAGCTTCAAACATGGTCTATTTCTGATTTATTAAATTTGTAACTGAAATAGATCTATTTAAGCTTACTAAAAACAAAAGAAAAAGAATAAATTGTGCAAGGAGATTAAAAATGTCGTAAAAGTTGGAAACTTTGACAGTTTATTTTTAGATATAACGTAGTTCCAGAAAGTAATATAAAACTTCATTTTTATTCACCGGTTCACATATCAGTTCTTTGAAATAATATAGTCGTCTATTTGCCATTTATTTCTATGAGAAGAAGAAAGCTGAGTTTTAATATTTGATATTATGTATATTTTTCATGATATGGAATTCGTTTCCACTTTCCCACGAGATTTTTAAACTTAAATCCATAAAGTAAAAACGTATCCTTTTAATTTATCAAATCTGATAGATTCTGGATTATTTTATAATTATTCTTGTCACAGTATAACGTATAATATACGTTAAGAGTACTCAGCCTATTAGCAAGTAGGCTTTTTGTAGGCTTTTTTCCCACTGAATTTACACTACCCTCCTACATTGTAGAACATCTAGGTGCATTAGAAGAATCTTCGGATTTTTCCATTTCTATATGCAAATTAAATTAGATATGAAACGGAACTAATTAAAAAAAAAAAAAGGAAGATTGTCATTAAAATTACGAAATAAAGTTTCCCTCAGTAAAAAAAATACAGGGTGTTCCATTTGACCTTATTTAAGTCAATATTTCGCGGTTTGAGGTTGACAAAATGTAACGTAAAAACACTTTGTATATCATTATTGAATTTTTTTTTAAATGTAGAGCGTAGCCTATCTTAAGGTCTTTCTGCACGCCAAGAAGCAAATGAGGATCTGTTACGTGAAAAGAGTTATTGCAAACCATTACACCTGTCAATTTTTTTATAAAATGTCAAATATCTGTGAAACGGCTGAGTTTAGGCATAAAGTATGCTATATATTTTCGACTAGAATTTTTCGCTCCTTTCGAAAACTTCGAAATATAGAGGGTGTTCCATTTTAAATAAGCAAGTTTGTATTGACTTCCGGTATAAGCGGAAGTGCCAAATGTTTGTAATTACTTTCCTTGGATGGACCTTACTGACTTTAGCAATTCCTTAAAATTTCAAAATTTTCTGGGAAGTACTTTTCTCTACATCGACCGATGCAGGTCCTGCTGGAACATCCTGTATATGATGGTACAAAATATGTAGAGAATTTTTGTTTATTTTTTTCCCATTTTAATACTATGGATTCATGAAAGTTTCAACTTGTAATTAGTTAATTCCACTGATTCAAGCAAACGTTCCTAAGTTCACTGGCCTACCAGTGGAAGTTGAACGACGAAAAGTCAAGCAATTCCTACCATAACGTCTTTGTTTGTATAGCGCCACTTTGTCGAACTATTTTTATATCAATTTAGCTCCTATTTGCACTTGTAACAAATTACAAACGAAAAATAGCACACAAGAGACTGCTGTGACCTTTACCATCAATATATTAGCAGTTATACGACTACAGTTTTTTATTTACGAAGTACTTTGAACTTCGATGACCTTTAGGAAAGTTTGCAGATTTTATGTGAAATCATAAAAAGTAAATCCCTTTACAGTTTATGTTCAAGGTAAGTAATAAAATTACAAGTTCAAAGAACTCATGATGCAGTAAAAGTTAAATCAATTAGTAATCTCTCTTATTTACTAACACATTGAATTTATGATGTTAGGTACTTATACAGGGTGATTCGCGAGGAATATGCAATAGGCCTAATGGCAGATACAGCACTTTAAGGCAACTCTAGATCAACAAGGAAAAAATTATTTTTTTGGTCACTGGTTAAGAAGATACAGGGTGTTTTATGCGTCTGGTCTGAAAATTCAAAAAGCTATATCTCTACAACAGTATCATTCCTCATCTGGGACTTGTCAGAATGGCCTACGTGGTTTTTGAAAAATCCAGGTCCGGACTCGGAAAAAATCTGCCCTCCTTGTTTTTGACAAGAACGTACATTTTTCTATCGTATTTCTGAAACTTAGCGTATTCGGAAAGTACAGAAAAAATTCTATCAAAATACGGATTCAATTTTGATGGCACATCTAAACCATGTCAGCAAAAAAATCACAAAGCAATTTAGCACATCACGAGTAACACTTTGACCTGGCATTATCTATGGAATGGTTTCATAGAGTCTATTCAAATGCTTCAGATCTATATCCCTTCTAAGACTTCACATAATACATAGTAAAAAACTACCCGCAAGAAGAATACAAGGTCGTACTTGTAAATTTTTTATTTGTTCCGAATTATGGTATCCAATTTATCTATCTAAAATGATAAAATCTCTATGAATTATTAGTATAATCTACAAAAAGCATGCACACATAAATGTGATAACACTTTGCACCGTCACCTTTTCGGCAGCTGAAGACCAAAGGTGAACGAAACGTAGCAACCAACTAAGCTCGAGTCGTTTAAAAACTAATTTTGGGCACCAGCGTATTTAACAATATTTCAACAATATTTCTAAGCAAAACAAAACAAGTAAGTTGTGATATTCTGTAAATTTTTACAGGTGGACACAATCGAATTCAGGTATTTAAAAAACAATATAATAAATTAATTAGGGTGAAAATACAATATCTTTGCAATATTTAAATGAAGTTATGTTAAATGGAAAAAAAAATATAAAGAATTACTAAAAATGTTAATACTAAGTGAAAATATAAACTAGTTTACATTAATTTCTTCAGACCAAAATACTGCAGATGTTAGCTACAGGTTGGCTTACGTAACTTTGATTGACGTTGACAATAACGGGTTCCTATTTAGTGTTTTTTCCGGATGGTGGAGTGGTCCAGGTATTCTCATGATAAAATTATATAAAAAAAAATTTTAAGAAATAGTATATTGTGTATTTAGGTGTGAAAGCAATACATTCCCGGACGACGACGCAAATTGTTGGCCGAGGCGCTAGCCGAGGCCAACAAGCATCGAAGTCCGGGAATGTGCTTTCACACCGAAGTACACATACTATTTTTTCTGAAATCACAATGAATATTATTATAAATTAAGAAATTTGTATTAATGCATAACATTTCTTCATTACAATCTAACTGCTTACTGATAAAAGCAATTTTAATGTGAGTTGGTTTGTCTGCGTATATTCATTTACTGTCTAAAATATACATAAAAAACCGTACGGGAATGTTACTTTCCCGGCCTAGGCCGCGAAACATTCCCGTACGGTTTTGTTGATCGTTGCTTGGCAACGGATCTTTTCCGGTCTGTTTTCTGATAGTTTCTTAGCAATGGATTAAAATACTGAAATTGTGCATTTTTCGATCTGAAATCGCGCCGAAAATGTAGACATTGCCGATCGATTTCAGAAAAAAGCTTTTATTGGAAAAATTATTAAAAATTAAAAATATTTTTTTAAAATTCATACACCTGGAAACCAAAAGCTTTGGGGACAGTCATATAGCGCTATTGCATAGTTACATTGTTCAATTGACCACCCCCAAAACTTTTGGTTTCCAGGTGTATGAATTTTAAAAAATTATTTTTAATTTTTAGTAGTTTTTTCAAATAAAAGTTTTTTCTTAAATTTTTTTTTATATGATTTTATTTTTTACTTTTTAGTCTACTTATTTTACAGACAAACAGACAGACAAAACCCTTTCATTTGCCACCGCCATCCACCCCTTATCTCTCCCGTCTTCTCACCCCTCTAACACTACTTCCCACTACTTTCTCACCTCTTCCCACTTCTTCCCCACCTCTTTCCACCTCATCCCCACCTCTTCCCACCCATTCCCCTCCCCTTTCCCAATTCTTCCCACCCCGTCCTCACCTCTGCCCACCCCTGCCCCACCTCTACTCACCCTTTTCACCATTTCCCCACCTCTACCCACCTCTTCCCACCCCTTTCCCACCTCTTCCCACCTCTTTCCACCCCATCCCCACCTCTTCCCACCCATTCCCCTCCCCTTTATCGCTTCTTCATCACCCCTTCCCCACCCCTTTCCCACCTCTTCCCCTCCCCTTCCCCACCTCCTCCCACCCCTCCCATCCCCTCCTCGCCTCTTCCCACCTCTCCCAGGTCTGCTATATTGAATTTAGAATGACGTCACATTGTTTATCGTATTTTACTCGTCAAACCCTTTCATTTGATACCCATATCAAGGAGGTTGTGAAGAAAAAGGCGATCCGCCATCTTGGGACGTACGCTATATTGAATTTAGAATGACGCCACATAGTTTATCGTATTTTACTCGTCAAACCCTTTCATTGATACCCATATCAAGGGGGTTGTGAAGAGAAAGGCGATCCGCCATCTTGGGACGTCCGCCATATTGAATTTAGAATGACGCCACATAGTTTATCGTATTTTACTCATCAAACTCTTTCATTTGATAACCATGTCAAGGAGGTTGTGAAGAGAAAGGCGATCCGCCATCTTGGGACGTCCGCCATATTGAATTTAGAATGACGTCACATAGTTTATCGTATTTTACTCATCAAACACTTTGATTTGAGGTTGTGAAGAAAAAGGCGATCCGCCATCTTGGGACGTCCGCCATATTGAATTTAGAATGACGCCACATAGTTTATCGTATTTTACTCGTCAAATTCTTTCATTTGATGACCATATCAAGGGGGTTGTGAAGAGAAAGGCGATCCGCCATCTTGGTACGTCCGCCATATTGAATTTAGAATGACGTCACATAGTTTATCGTATTTTACTCATCAAACCCTTTCATTTGATACCCATATCAAGGGGGTTGTGAAGAGAAAGGCGATCCGCCATCTTGGGACGTCCGCCATATTGGATTTAGACCGATAGTGGCTATACTATGTTGCATTGTCACTGGACTTATATACGTTTGCCAAATTTCAAAGCTCTAGCTTAATTAGAACTAATCAGCTTGCAAGATTTGACCTAAATTAACAAACATTGTAAGTTAAATAAAAGCTTTTAAAGAATAGGCAACTATGAGTTAATAATAAAAAAAAATGAAGCAAGAATAGTTAAATTTTGTTCAGGTAAATGACTAGGCAAAGATGTCAATATTACTAACACTTTGACTTATGTGACTAGAAAAAGAGTAGAATTTATTACAAAAAAATTGTATAAAAACACTAAAATGCCCTCGGAATTACCAAGATTAGATTTAATATCAAAAGTTATAAATTTACCAAAGTAGAAACTGTAAATGTACTTTAAATAGTACTACCTGTACCAAAATTCTACTATAAACAAAACCTCTGCTAGCAATAAAAACAATAAAAATCCCTTAACACTGGGGACTTTGCTCTCGGAGGAGAGGAAACAAAACCGTTTATGACAAGAATTTAACTCTAAAAATTATGCAGGTTTGCAATAAAACAAAACTTAATAAAACAGTAAAAATAGGATACTTAACAATTTTGTGGCAAACAATTCTAAAATACCACCACAGAACTGGGAGTCCTGAGGGTGCTGCTCAGAAACAAATGGCTTATTCTCACAAAAAAATTCAATCCAAAAAACTTTCTCTTGGGCCATATTTACTAAAAAGTTAAAAATGATAGTGAGCAACTAAACTAAATAATAAATAACAAAATATGACAAATAAAATCTTGGACGTCACTCTGGGTTCCGATTTTTAACTTCAATTTACTCATGTAAAGTCAAGCTAGATGAGGTTCTCAAAATGTCCTCCCCGACTTCGAAGCATTTCCTGCAACGCACCAATAAATGTCGTGGTTTGTCTTTCAATTTAAAAATTAGATTGAACCTTTAAAAATGGCATCACTGTATAGGTTTTATATTTTTTTATAATCAACATCAACATCAACATCAACAACATATATGAAAATCTGAGAGGGCTGAGCCCCTTACTCTTTCCAAATTTACTACAGCAAAGGCTTTTTTCACGCTCAATTTTCTGGACGCGGAACGGTATTGACGGACACACAATAAAATGCTTACTGGATTAGGCTATATTTCGTCGATTCCATTTACAGATTAACTTCTTAATTAACTAATTAAATTCGTCCGTCTCTTTCTAGACAAATTTTTGCTACCTTCACTTTTTATTCACGATGCTCCCTTTGTCGTGTCGTTGTATTTTGCAATTTTGTTGAAATGTCAAAAAATGTCACTTTTCATACGTTCGTGCTGGGCCGAATTTTCGATTTGCCCTATGAAATTTACGATGCGTTTCAACTAGAACTCTTCCCCTTTCCATCGCGACATCGTACGGTCGTTCCGCTGGGGTATTTCGAAAAATATGAACATTTTAAGATTGCATGTTTATGCACTTTTTTCGGCTCCAAAACGCAACATTTTTTTCGCCGTTTTTCGTTTATATCTCGCAAACGGCTGCAGCTAGTTCAAAAATAAATTTTCACTTGGGTCCAGATAATTTCTTGAGAAATCGCCCAGTTCCATCAGAATTGTCCTAAATACTTTCGTTTCGGAGAAATCGACCTAAATGTGTGGCGATGCACGACTCAAAATAGTACATTTTTCGCTTAAAACCTCCATAACTCCTAAACGGTGGCTCCTAGGCCAAAAAACTTTGCCCTAACGAATTTGTACAGAATTAAATTATCTAAAAGTCTTCCTTTTTTTAATTGTCCTGCTTCAAGAATTAATTAACTATGAACGGCCAAAGTGGAGGCTTTCTTAATTTTTTTTCATCCCGACCGTGCCTACATCATTGCTAAATATCGAAACGTCCAATCAGATTCGTCCACTGCTGTCAATCTGCGAGACGATAAAAAGCTATATACAGGGCGATTTGTCTAAATTGACATTTGTATCGTGTTCTTGTGCGATACAGATTGAAACCAAGGACAATTGTATAAACAATCTGCATAAGCGCCCTCAGTATTAGAGATATTGACTTCATATTTGAAACGTAGGTGGAACTATTGAAGAAAAACGAAATTTGAGCGAATCAAAAATACACCTACGTCACAAAAAAGAAAATATCTTACTACACACGAACGGATAGAGATACTGACTTCATATTTGAAATGTAGGTGAAGAAAAAACGAAATTCGAGTGAATCAAAAATACACCTACGTCACAAAAAAGAAAAACCCATGCTACACACGAACGGATAGAGATACTGACTTCATATTTGAAATGTAGATGGCACTATTGAAGAAAAAACGAAATCCGAGTGAATCAAAAATACACCCACGTCACAAAAAAGAAAATCTCTTACTACGTACAAACGGATAGTGATAATGACTTCATATTTGAAATATAGCTGACACTATTGAAGAAAAAACGTAATTCGCGTGAATCAAAAATACGCCTACGTCACGAAAAAGAAAATATCTTACTACGCACAAACGGATAGAGATAATGACTTCATATTTGAAATGTAGGTGACACTATTGAAGAAAAAACGTAATTCGAGTGAATCAAAAATACACCTACGTCACAAAAAAGAAAATCTCTTACTACGCATGAACGGATCGAGATACTGACATCATATTTGAAATGTATGTGGCACTATTGAAAAAAAAATCGAAATTCGAGGGAATCAAATATACGTCACAAAAGAGAAAAATTCTTACTACGCAGGAACAGGTAGAGATACTGACTTCATACTTGAAACGTAGATGAAAAACGAAATCCGTGTGAATCAAAAATACACCTACGTCACAAAATAGAAACATTTTTACTACGCATGAACGGACAGAGATACTAACTTCATATTTGAAATATATGTGGCACTATTGAAGAAAAACAAAATTCGAGTGAATCAAAATACACATACAAAAAATTAAAATTCTTATAACACACGAACGGATAGAGATACTGACTTCATATTTGAAATATACGTGGCACTATTGAAAAAAAAAAACGAAATTCGAGTGGATCAAAAATACACCTACGTCAGAAAAGAGAAAAATTCTTACTACGTAGGAACGGGTAGAGATACTGACTTCATGTTAGAAATCTAGATGGCACTATTGAAGAAAAAACGAAATCCGAGTGAATCAAAGAAACACCTACGTCACAAAATAGAAAAATTCTTACTACGCACGAACGGGCAGAGATACTGACTTCATATTTGAAATATAGGTGGCACTGTTGAAAAAGAAAACCAAATTCGAGTGATTCAAAAATAAATCTACGTCACAAAAAAGAAATTCTTGCTACGCACGAACGGGCACAGATACTGACTTCATATTTGAACTACAGGTGGCACTGTTGGAGAAAAAACGAAATCCGAGTGAATCAAAAATACTCCTACGTCACAAAAGATGAAAATTCTTACTACGCACGAACAGATAGAGATACTTACTTCATATTTGAAATGTAGGTGGAGAAAAAACGAAATTCGAGTGAATCAATAATAGACCTACGTCACAATAGAGAAGAACTCTTACTACGCATGAACGGAGAGAGATACTGCCTTCATATTTGAAATATAGGTGGCACTATTAAAAAAAAAAAACGAAATTCGAATGAATCAAAGTACACCTATGTCACAAAAAAGAAAAATTCTTACTACACACCAACGGGTGGAGATACTGACTTCATATTTGAAATACAGGTGGCACTATTGAAAAACGAAATCCGAGTGGATGAAAAATACACCTACGTCCTGATGACGTCATAAAAATGAAAAATTCTTACAATTAACGAACGGTTTGAGATATCTTCTTCATATTTGAAACGTAAATGGTATTACTGAAAAAGAAAGAAATTCGCGTGAATAGAGAATACACGTCACATGACGTCACAAAATTGAAAAATTCTTACAACAGACGAACGGGAATAGATATCGATTTCATACTAGACACGTGAGTGCTATTATTGAAGACGGAATCTGGATGAGTGAAAAATAGACCTACGTCCTAATGACGTCACAAGAACGTAAAATTCTTATAACGGGCGAACCGGTGATGATATCTAAAAAATATTTGTTCAAGATGAGTCAGGAAAAAATTTTTTTCCAGAAAATTGTCAAAGATTCGAGAAAATATCAATTTCTAAAAAAAAATGTAAAATCATTAAAAAATGTTAAATTTTCGGAAATATGTCAAATTTTAAAGAAATTTCAAATATACGGAAAAAAGACAAATTTTCATAAAACTTTAAATTGATTGAAACATAAAATTGAGCGCGAAGTGCTCATTTGAGTGCGAAGCACTCAAGCCCTCCGCAGGAGATAGAATGGGCTTTAGCCCATCTAGTAATATATAAATCACGCTAATTTTTCGAATTTTTATGTATTTTTATTGTGCAAAAAATGTAGTACATTATTTATCGTGAAAAACTGCTTGTAACTCTGCCTGAACAAAAATTCCAAGAGACAAAAAATGTTTAGAAGGCCTCAATGCATAGGTCTGAATTTTTTCAAATTCTTAAATTACTTTTTTTTAAAGCGCTACAAATTCAAACAAAGAGGTAATTTTTCATGTTTTTCCGGAAAAACTCCGGTGAAAACGCACTTTACAGAAAAGTTGCAAATAAAAAAGAGTCTTGTATTTCGATGATACATTCACCTGAATTTTTTTCAGATTTTTTTTCAACTCTTACATTTCCCCGCACCCACTTTTAGGAATTTTCAAGTGACCATATCTCGAAAAATATGCATTTTTCGAAAAAATTCACAAGAGTAAAGACATCTCATTTTGAGACAAAAAAGGTAAATATGCTGCTTTCTTTTCACTTTTGACCTAATTCTACAAGTTACGGAACCCGTGATAAAAGGGTGTTTTCTACCCCTTCCGATTATTTCCTACTCTAATTTTTTTCAACTTTTTTATTAATGTCATTACAATGCATAAAGTTTCCTTAAAATCCATTCGCTACCACTCAAAATAGACTGTTGACTGATCTACCAAGGTATTTAAGGTGAGGTATTTTATTTCGTTAAAAAATAAATCACAAAAATTTAGGAATTGTAAATATCACGGTAAAAGTAAGATAATGTTATGATAATATCCACTAGAGTTTCCTATATTAAATTAAAATAAATTTTTCGTTAACGAAGGATTACATTTATTATGACCTTATAACATATAATAAAGCTCCACCTTAGCGTTTCCAATTTCTTTAAAGTTTGTGATAATGTTGAATAAAATAGAACTACTGAATTTCCTGACATGTACTTCCTCCATTAATACACTACCGATAACTTTCTTCGAAATATAGGCCTTAGATTTCACTTCCTCCCCTAACTTTATTACCCAATTTATTTAAATCGATGTCTTCGTGATGTGCCACTAACGCGAAAATTAAATTGTTGCGTGTTTGACTAAATCAGTTTGCCGCAAGTATTCTGCGGTAAAATGATAAACTGAAACCCCAGTTTGAATAGTTAATTTGAATACCGGTTGTTTTATCCGTATGTGAAAATAAATTATACGTTTCCGACTGCTACTTTGCAGAAATAGTTTGTGTGAGGTATAATTTAACAATTTGAAAAGTTAGTACTTATAGTTAATATTATGCAAACACCGCGGCTGTAGATTTTATCGATCTGCAGAAGACATATTTCTCGGTTGTTTGGTGTCGTAATTCTTTGTATATTCAGTATCTGTTATTTAATATAGGTAACACTTAATATTTTTATTTTCTCATATAATTAAACAGTTTCTTTTCTACGATCACGCAAAAAGTTAATACTCTTAACACTGTTTAAAGTGACAAAAGTAACTACTTAAGTAATTAAGTAAATAAGCCGGAAAAAGGCGTAAAATGTGGAAAAGCGGTGGAACAGCA
This sequence comes from Rutpela maculata, assembly GCA_936432065.2. Classification (NCBI taxonomy): domain Eukaryota; kingdom Metazoa; phylum Arthropoda; class Insecta; order Coleoptera; family Cerambycidae; genus Rutpela; species Rutpela maculata. The sequence continues at coordinate 126,509,511 of OW386291.2, read as the reverse complement.
CCGATTTGAAAAATTCCTTTTTTCACGTATTCCTAGACCCCAGGAACATTCATCAACACTGACCCCTGCCTGCATTATCCTGCATTACCTCTGAAAATGAGAAAGTTAGGGGGGTTTGAAGTGCCCTAAAAAGTAGCTGTCATAAAAAAAATTATAAAATTAATATTCCGCCTCGGAAATGGGCTCAAGGAGATTTTTTTGGGACAATGATAACGAATCCGAGGTCCAAATTGAGGAATTCCATATTCCAGTATGGAATTCGTGCCATTTTTTGATGAAAATTCCAATTTTTCGGACGGAAACTTAAATATGAATATTGTGCTGCGGAAGTGTGCTCTAGGGTTTTTCTTTGGGTTGGTGATCACGATTCTGAGGTCCAAATTGAGCAATTCCATATTCCAGTCTGGAATACGTGCCATGGAAAATTTTATTTTTTCAGAAAAAATTTAAATATTAACGTTTTTCCACGAAAATGCACTCTAGGAGGTTCTTTTGGTCGCTGATCATGATTTTGAGATTCAAATTCAAGAATTCTACATTCCAGACTAATACGTGCTATGGAAAATTCCATTTTTTCAGAAAAAATTTAAATATTAACGTTTTTCGACGAAAATGAATCGATTTGTCCGGGTGAAATATCGGATGAACAGGAAGACGAAAGTGACACTGAAGAAGAACCAACAAATCCTGAATTACCAGTTCTCGCATATGATTCAGATTATAATTGATGTAAATGGTGTAAATTATATAAAAAAATAATGATAAATTCAATTCAATTCAACTTTATTCAATGAATTTTTCAATAGATACAAATTGGATGCAATATTCATAAATTACAATTTATATACTTAATTGTACAGTTAGTACAGGCACCTAAATGACTAAACATTTGAATGTGCCTAGGAGATGTAGATTGCATTATTTACACTTCATTATTTTTATGATTAATAAATATAATGAGTCAGAGTGAATATCATTACAAATAAAATATGAAATAAATCTAGTTACTACTTACTAAACTAAACTAAACTACAGCTACTAAGTACATAATGCTATTTATGTGATACAATCATTCTGTATTTAGGTTTCTTAAAAAAAAATTTTAAAGGAGTCGTAATGATTACTTATAAAGTTTCTACATTTCTTGTTAAATGTATTTAGATTCTTTGATCGCTTGACTTCAATGGGTAGAAGGTTATAAAATTTTGGAGCCAAGTATTGAAAAGATCTCAAACTGATATTTTTATTAATGATAGGAATTTGAAGGTTCCTCTGTATTTTACCCCTAGTATCATGCTGATGGCTGATAGTTTTTTTTTAAATTATCATTCTTATGTAGATATGAGCAAGAAGAAAGAAAATATAGTGATCGCACATTCAAAATATCTTCGGAGTATAATAAATCTGTAGGGTACAGCCAAGTTTTTTTGTAGATTATTTTCAGGATGAAATTTTGTATTACATTCAGTTGCTTTAGTGAATTGTTATATAGACCACCCCAGGAAGTAATGCCATACCTGATTAGAGACTCTACTAGTGCTTTATAAACCATGATTAATATTTTTCTTCCTAAAAATTCCCTCATATAAAATTTATGTATAAGTTTACGTATGTTTGTTGTTAATTTAAGAATGTGTTTGTCCCATTTTAAATGTTGGTCAATTATTATTCCTAGGTATTTTGTTTGAGCTGTTTCTTTAATTTCTTTAATCATGTTATTGAATCTAATGTTTGTAAATTCCGGCCGATTTGCAGATGTCAATGAAAAGGCTATGTAGTGGGTTTTATTTAAATTTAACGACAATTTGAAAGTGTTAAGCCAATGTTGTATCTTGTTTAATCCATCTGTGATTTTAGATTTTGTTTGATTCCAAGAAACGTCTTGAAATAACAATACTGCATCATCCGCAAATGAGATAACAGTGCCATTTATATCTAGTTTAGTTAAAGAATTTAAATAAGTGATAAATAATATTGGTCCAAGGACAGTGCCTTGTGGGACTCCTATAACAATTTTACTTGGAGAGCAAATGGTTTCTCTAATCCGGACCATTTGATATCTGTCTAAAAGATAGTTTTTAAAAACATTTAACACCGTACCCCGCACCCCATAACCTTGTAATATATCCAGTAGCTTTTTGTGGGGCACTGTGTCAAATGCCTTAGCTAAGTCCAAAAATACTGCGATGCACTTATTGTTGTTGTTAAGGTTACCAGTTATTTCATTTGTAAGTTGATTTATTGCATCACATGTACTAGAGCCACTTAAAAAGTAATATTGATTTTTTGATAATATTTGATTAGTGTTTTTTTAGGTAACTAATTAATCTGTCTTTAAGGCATTTTTCAAAAATCTTTCATATTTAAATGTGGCAAAATTGTTTATTAGGCTAATTGGCCTATAGTTATCCATACTCGTTTTACTACCTGTTTTATGTATAGGAGTAATAATTGTGTTGTTAAAGTATCTAGGGATAATTCCAGTTTTGAATATTAAATTAATGATATGAACTAGTGGCTTGAGAATATATAAGTGACAGCCTTTTATAAGTTCGGTTGATATCCCGTCGATACCAGGTGAGCTGTTATTTTTTAGCGAGTGTATATGTTTAATTACTTTGGTTTGCGTAACCGGTTTCAAAAACATGGAGGAAATGTTTTCGTAACTCACTTCAGATTCAATCACTAGGGGTAAAATGTTATTAGCCATTTCTAATCCCACATTGACGAAGTAATTATTACAATAATCAGCCATTTCTTTGTCATTTACAAAAGGTTGAGTGTTTCTATTTAAGATTTGTATATTACTTTTATTTTTTCCAGATGATTCATTTGTAGCTTCTGATGTAATTTTGTATATTTTTTTAATATCAGCTGTATTATTTTCGATTTTGTTCTTATAATAGTAATTTTTAGTATGAGCTATTATTTTATTTAAAAGTTATAACTACTTTATCACACAGAATACCACCTTTTGTATCAACACAATAAATGTTATATTTTTATAAAAATTGTTATCTTTTTATCACTTACCTCACTTGAAAGAAGAAAAAATTTGCATGCATTCCCATAAAATTGCCATGTATATTAATTTGAAATGCTCGTAATATTCATACATAACTTTTATTCTTCAAAGTAAAATTTACTTGAAAAATTATTTTGAAATACTCGTAATATTCATTCATAATTTTTTTCTTCAAACTGAAATTCGACACAAAAAATGGCGCAAATTCCTGTACAGAATATGGAATTCTTGAATTTGGACCTCAAAATCATGATCAGCGACCCAAAAAAAAACCCTAGAGCACACTTCCGCAGCACAATATTCATATTTAAATTTCCGCCCGAAAAAGTGGAATTCTCATTAAAAAATGGCACGAATTCTATGCTGGAATATGGAATTCTTCAATTTGGACCTAGGATTCGTGATTAGCGACCCAAAAAACCTCCTAGAGCACATTTTGCAGGCGAAATATTAATTTAAAATTTTTTTTTATGACAAATACTTTTTGGGGCACTTCAAACCCTCCTAACTTTCTCATTTTCGGAGATAATGCTGATGAATGTTCCTGGGATCTAGGAAACACGTGAAAAAAGGAGTTCTTCAAATCGGTGCTGTTCTGTCACTTTTCCACATTTTCAGGCTTATTTATTGGACTATAAGTTACACCCTCACCACCACACCAATACCACCTCTAAGGAAAATTTGGATATGGAAGTAGTAACTCCTTAGGCAGCGGTTTTTTTTCATTTAATATGTATTTTAATAGGTAAATTATGAGATCCTATATTTGTTAATGCTAATTTGTGAAAACGATTTCATTTAGCCTAAAATGAAATTAGACGGTGACAAATACAAGTATAAGGTTTTTCCCAGTCCTAATAAAATTTTTAAATTAATGAAAAATAACATACATATTAAGGTGTTCTTCTTAAATAGCAAGAAATTATTACCATTGCTCAATTACTCTGCGATACATATTATATAGAAATTAAGGGAAAACTTGCTTTCAATTTGCTGTATGTGTCAAGGGTTGGTTCTTATTCGTCAAACGCCAAAATTGAAAGTTTCAACGTGAAGTTGCCAAAAAACAATGCATTTTTAGGGGAAACTCATGCAACCTTTTTTGAAGTGCTTGAAAAAACCTTTATTTTTATTTTTTATAAAAGTCCCTAGCATCAAAACTAAGCGAGTTATGACGAAAATAATGTTTGTCTCTATTTTTTTCGGCTCCAAAAAAATGTGAAAATCACCCTCTAATTACCACCCCAATTGAAAATAATCATTACCACTTTACAATTTACTTTATTTATGTACTTGTAACATGCTTTAGAACTTTGACCGGTTTAAAGTGCTTAGTTTTGAAACAATTTGAGCTTGAAGTGAAAAGAGCATTTTTGTAATTTTACAAAAAATTGCCTTTTCTTCAAAATAACTCAAAAACTATTAATGATACGCAAAATTTTGTAGAGTACAAAATTGTAGGTTTTGCTTTTCGATTCTTTTTTTTTTTTTGATAAAACTTGAGTAAGATATGGCCGTTTAAAGTTTGCATATGTTCGTAAATAGTAACTTGTTCAAGCCCTTTCAGCTCAAACCCTTTCATAAATGAGGGCTGAAAGAAAATTAAATTAAATTACATGAGCCTATAGCTCTTGAAAAAACCTATAAAATGTTTTTTTGAAGGACTTGATAGCTTAAAAACTAAGCAAGTTATGGATAAAAAACCAATCACATATTTTTGCAGATATCAGAACACGTATATTGGAGCATTGATGAATACACATTATAGCTATATTTAGGCACAGCATACTTACACCTATCCATAAAAAACAAAAATAAAGATTTTTTCAAGCACTTCAAAAAAGGTTGCATGAGTTTCCCCGAGAAATGCATTGTTTTTTGGCAACTTCACGTTGAAATTTTCAATTTTGGCGTTTGACGAATAAGAACCAACTTTCAACAAGCTATTACTCCGTTTGTATTGGAACTACAGACGCCATAAGTCCACCATTCTTTTTGTTTCTTTATAAGCTACATTTTTACTAAGAATGATTTTTTCGATAAAATACTTACTTTTTGAGTTATTCGCGAAAACCCGACTGAAAACGTCGGTTTATTGGTTGAAAACTTGACACTTTCACTCGCGAATAAGTCGAAAAATATTGACTTTCAGAAAAAACTTTATAGAACAAAAGTTGCTTAGAATTAGTCAATCTATCCATTTCCCGACTTATTTTCAATGAAACATTTTTCATCCCCTAGAAGTTGTGGCATCCACCCCCAGGGTGAAATCAACCCCCGGTACAGGGTCAACTTTGGAGTAGAGGGTAAGTAGAACCTAAATCCAAATTTTTGTGCAAATCGGTGCTGTTTGGCAAAATTATACAGTATCGCCGTGTTTTACCTTCAATGACTGGACTACTTGGTTCTATGCAGTTATTACATTTAATTACAATATTTTGAAAGAGGGTGGGTTTATATTCATTTAGTTTCCTATAACTCCCATTTTATTATTTACTAATGTGAGAAATTAACAACCAAAACGAATAAACTTTTCGATCTTTTATGAGATCGAAGCACTTGATGGATTTGTTTTAGGAATGAGTTTTTGAAGCATACAATTTTTAGTATTCTGTATTTTTTAGCGCAACAGGTATAAAGGTTATCAAAAAAATATCATATTGTAAAATGTATTTTAATTTTCAATAGGTTACACATTAATATTTGTTAAATACTATAAAAATAAATTTTGTTTCAACTAAAAGCAAACAGAGAATAATTAATGTAAAGTATTGATTATTTAATTATTAAATGTTTCAAATAAGCGAATGGTTTAAACGACCACTGTCAATAAAATTACAAATACGCAAACGTGTCAAGGGCTTTTCAAATTATAGTTTCCTGTTTTTTTTTTTAATAAATAAAACTGAAAAGTGAATTGTTCATGATTGTGGCTTTGAAGTATTCCATGTGCTAGAGAATCTATAAAAAATAAAGCTCATTGTTAGAGAAACAATTAATATGTCTAGAAATGGACTAACAACAAGAAAGCATATGTTCTGATTCAGTCCGTTTAAACTTAAATTAGTTTTGTGACAAGCTTTATACCCTTTAGACATCTATGAGAGTTTCATCTAAGTTCCATGTATACGTAACAGAAAACTAAATTAGTTATTTCTTCTTCTTCTTTTTTTAGCATGGCAACCTAAAGTCGCCGCACTCAGGCCTTGTGGCCCCAAGATTTGTAGACTACGAGGTTCCTTAATATACAGCTTTTAGGCGAAGAAATCAGTGCGGGGGTGAAAAGTCAGACTATCTTTGTTCTACGAACGCGCGGTAGCGGCGCAGTTATCTCAATCTAGAAGAACCGTCCGTACTGGCCCGAAATATGGTCTGACGTTACTATGATCTGTAGTGTTACATTCTACAACTTGTCCTCATTACCAGTATGCAGAACAGTGACTCAAAATGCGAGGATAATTACCACCGACCTCAAAAGCGGGTCATTGCGAGCCCATTCCAGTTACGAGTTCTTTGCTTAATTAACATTACACAAATTCTTACAATATTTTGAATAAGGCCCTGCATCTGGTGTGATTTCACACCAGCTGTTCATTGGCTAATGCCATTTTTTATTATTAGGCCACCTTAAAGTATACCAACCTTGTTGTGGCCCATCGTGCTACCGCTACGAAATTAGTTAGTTAGTTCGGACATCGTCCCAGAGATGGCGCTCGCGGTGTCATAATCTACGCATCTAGAAACATCTTCTGGAACATGGTGGAATATTCCAGAACAAATTACCTAGGAATGTATAAAAGAATGGAGAAGCCGTGAGAGAGTAGTACAGTTCAGTAGACAGTTCCGTTCAGTTCAGTAAGTGAGAACAGATCAAGGAGTTAACAAAGTGACTGCAATATTGAATTATAGTACTCAGTGTAATATTAGTACAGTAATTAGTACGTAAGTGAATAAATTAGTGTTTAGTGTTACCCTGGTGCTAAAATTTCAGGACCCACGATAGAGGGAGTTTATAACAGAGGTGTAAGCACGTAACAGTTTAATATATTTTGTCTTTCTCGCCTCCTTCATTGAAATTGAATATTCCTCAGTTTGACCTATTCCCATACACACTAATCAACCATAGTGCAGTTCCTTAAGTGTAAAAATTATGTCATTACCTTTTATATCGAGTCCTCCTCTATATTTATCCCATCCTTTTAATTTTATTTTGTCTCCTAGTAAAGATAAAAACTGGTCGAATTTATAGCTACCATATTCTGAAAAAAATTAAAACGCATTAGAAACATAATTTTAAAAGAATAGTAATGAATTTTGATTCATTTCAAGACTGAACATACGGTGGAGTTGAGATTAAATTAGCTGCTAAATTGTAAAATTTAGCGGTCAAATTTTTTTAGAAGCACGTATGAATATCAAGAAACTCCTGCATCAGTGTTAGATGAGTTGAAGAGAAAAGTAGCAAATTAAGCAGAACTGTATAGTGGCGGTGTTTATAATGTAGTTAAGGAGTATAAACAATGACTTGTCATCCTACAAGTGTACAAGTTTTGTGAAGGTCAGTTTATTTTTTGTGGAAAAACACTAGTGAAACATAATATAAATATATAAAAACTAATTCATCGTAAATGTAAGACTGAAAGGTGTGATCTTAAAAAACAGTTAAGTGAATTTATGAACATAAATAATTGTTAACCTAAGATACAATTAATAATATATAGAGTCTATATTAATAAATTAGACAAGCCATCTTTTGACCACTAGCAAAACAAAGTAATCTGAAATACAATTATTTTAGTCTTAATAAAAACATTATAAAGACTACTGCAAAACATCAAGCAAGCCAATTTACTATGAACGATAATGAGAATTCCATTGAAAATGATACTTCTGTACTAGAAATGCTAGCAAAGATAGCAACCCAAAATGAGAATATTAAAAAACAAAATGATGAAATTACGAAACAAAATCTTGAAATAAATGCAAATATTAAAGATATAAAAACAGATTTATCAAAACAAACCGAAGAAATAAATAATATAACAAAAAAAGTTTCTGTATTGGAAAATGAAAACCTAAACCTAAAGAAGAAATTACTAGTTGTAGAACAAAAAATAAGAAAAAATAACCTTGTAATATACGGGGTAGATGAAGACGAAAATACAGATATTACGTCAGTCATAAATAAAATATTTACTGAAAAATTAAATGTTGAACTCTGTTCATCAGATATCAGCAATATATACCGAGTGGGCACAAAATCTGAAGACAAACGAAGACCTGTAATATTGGAATTAGTAAGATATATTAAGAAACAGGAAATATTTTCACAAGTAGCCAATTTAAAAGGAAGTGGAGTAGCATTGGCACATGACCTCACCCCCGAAGAGAGAGAAGAAAAAAGATTTTATATACGCATTACAAAGATGCAAGGGCGAAAAATTACCTAGCGAAAATTAAAAAAAATACACTATATGTAAATGGCGATGCGTATACCTATGAAGACCTAAAGGATAAAGAATTGGGAGACATAATACAAGATCAGAGGAAATCAAACAACACAAACATATATGAAACCAACAGTGCTCCAGCCACTCCAGATGTAAACAGTGTAGCGAACATTTTTTCCAACTCCTCAAAAGAAAACGAAAATAAGAATACCGGGACAAATAAAAACAATCTTCAAGAATCCTTAAAAGTCAAAGAAAATAAAGAAAACAAAGAAACACCACCAGTAAAAAAAACAACCAGAAGTTCGAAGCCACCTGAAAAAGCATCACCACCCCCCAAGAGACAGAAAAATAAATAAAATAATATGTGTAACAATTTTCAATTTTGCCTGAACGCCTTAATGTAAATTTAATATTTAAGCACATTTATAATTAAAATATTAACTTAATGTAATTTACTTTATTTTTGTATCTTTTAAATATTTTGTAATTAATTCAATAATTTTTAAAGAATGGATCCATTTATTAGAGATTTTCAGTATTTTAAAGCAGAAACAAAAATTGCAAACACAGTCGATGAATGTAAAAATTTCAGCATAAAAAATTCACTTATCTCTATTTTTCATAACAATATTCGTAGTGTGGCAAAAAATTTTAATGAACTTGAAATATATTTAGATAGCCTAGGCGAATTTGGATGTATATGTTTAACTGAAACGTTTAAAATAGAAAATGTAAATGATTTCAACCTACCTGGATATGTCGTATATTACAATCATGGAAATTTAAACCAAAATGATGGAGTATTAATGTATGTTAACAGTAAAATTAAACATGAAGTTAAAATATCTAACATGGGTGTCATAAAAGTTGTACAGGTAAAGCTTAAAATCGAAGGCAAATCTGTACTTGTTATTGGCATGTATAGATCACCTTCATTATGTATATATGAATTTCTAGATAACTTAAGAACGTATTTAAGTAGCTTAGAATTAGCCGATTATGTAATTATTACTGGTGATATAAACATAGACATAATGTCAAACGACCTCCTGGCAAATGAATACTTAGATATGCTATATGAAGCCGGTTTTGTTTCACTTATAAATAACTACACAAGAATCCAAAATCTTAGTAAAAGTTGCATAGATCATATATTTTTAAAAACAAAAACAATAACTAATGAAACTGTCATACCTATAATATTAACATCTACTTTAACCGATCACTATGCAACACTATCATATATAGATTGTAGTACAGTGCCTAAAGTCGAACAAAAAATAAATAATACTCATACATACATAAAAAAAATAAATTATGACCTATTGAAAAGAAACATTTCAAACGAAAACTGGGATGACTTCTTTCATACAAATAACTGTGAGATAGCTACTAATATAATAACCGAGAAACTTAAAACAGCCATCCAGGCTGCCACTTCTAAACATAAAATATCTAATAAAAAAAGGAAAACCTGGATCACTAACGGTTTGGTCAAATCTATACAAATACGAGATAAAATGCATCAAAAATTAATAAAAGAGCCACTAAATATAGAATTAAAACAAAGGTATAAAAATTATAGAAACAAATTAAACGGCCTTCTAAAAAAAACTAGAAAGGAATATTATGGTAAGCAAATACAAAAAAACATAAACTGCAGTAAAACTTTATGGAAAATTACAAAACAAATTACGAACTCTAGGGAAAACAAAAATGATATAAAAGAAATAAAATTACGTAATGGTATGATAACAAATAATAAAAATGAAATAACAAATGAATTTAACAATCATTATATAGAAGTTGGACAAAACATGGCAAAGGAAATTATAAAACCCCTGAGAAATTTTCACAGAAACTCAACAAACCACTCATTTGCTTTTTTACCGGTAGATAGTAAAGAGGTAACCAGCTATATTTTAGAATTAAAGAATAATAAGGCACCGGGATTGGACGGTATTACAGCAGAAATACTAAAAGAAACAGTACATTTATTTCACCCCTTTTAGTGCACTTAATTAATATAATTTATGAGAGTGGCCAAACTCTTTAAAACTTGCAATTATTAAACCAATACATAAAAAAGGAGATAAACATGTAATTGAAAACTATCGTCCAATCTCGCTTATTTCAACTATAGCAAAAGTTCTGGAAAAGTCAATAAAACATAGGTTAGTAAAATATCTTGAAAAATATAATTTATTATCAAGAAAACAATTTGGTTTTAGACAAAATACTTCAACTAATGACGCAATAGCATACTTAACCAATGAGATCTACCAGTCCATAGATTCCAGTAAACCCTCAGTCTGCGTATTCATAGACCTTGCAAAGGCCTTTGACACCATCAGTCATAAAAGGATACTAGAGAAATTAGAGGATTTTGGTGTCAGAGGAATTTGCTATAAGTTGTTTAGAGACTATTTAAAAAATAGAACGCAATATGTCAACATAGATAATTATTTAAGTGAACCCAAGACCGTTTTATACGGACTACCTCAAGGAACTGTACTTGCCCCAGTCATGTTTATTATCTACTTAAATGATATACTAACATTAGACATAAAAGGTTCAATAGTATCTTTCGCCGATGATACTGCAATCTATTTTACTGGAGATTCTTGGGATGAAGTACGCAAGATTGTTGAAGTGGATCTAAAAATTATTAAAGATTGGTTTGATGAAAATCTGCTTACAATTAATATAAATAAAACATCTTATCTGCCATTCTGTTCATATACAAATAAGTTACCTAGTTTTAATGAAATCTGCATAAGTAACACAAACCTAAAGATACAAAGCTCACAAAAAAGTAAATACCTTGGAATAACAATAGATTGTCATTTAAAATGGGATTTCCATATTGTTGAACTTGTATAAATTGTATAAATTTACCGCGATAAAAAATATCCTAAAGGCAAAAAAACATATAAAAGCAATTTATTGTGGTATGATAGAGCCCCTGTTAAAATATGGCATTATTGGGTGGGGAGGCGCAAATAAATTCAATATCAAACCTTTAATACAAGTCCAAAAACGATTCTTAAAAATTATGTATGAAAGAAATTATCGATATCCTACAAATTTATTATACAACGAATCAGATGTGCTGCATATAAGACAAATCTACAGTGAAACAATATTACACCATCATTATAAACATTTTGACAGAGATCAAATTATAGATCATAGATATGATACAAGACATAGAACCCAACAAAACATCAAAGTAAATGTTGCACAAAAAACAATTGGAATGAAAAATTATGTATACCTAGCACCTCGACTATTTAACATTCTTCCAGAGTCTATAAAAAATATAAACTATTTCAAAAGATTTAAAATTGAAATCAAAAAATGGCTACTTAATCAGGATTATAAACAAATAGAAAGGTTTATTGACACTGGACATCTCTAATAATATGTTTCTCTTTATGCTTCTCTTTATAATATGTTTCTCTTCATAATATGTTTATATGTGTATTGTAAATTAATGCAAAATATATTTATTATATTTTATCATAAGGTATCTAGGAGATATTATTTACATAAATATCACTTCATGTAGTAATCGCAATCTCGGAACTTTTGGCGCTGATTATGGCACCGGTCACGTTTGTTAAACTGTCACGAGGGATAGTATTATATTCAAGCCAAACTCATTTGGCTTTGGTAATATTGAACTTGTACACTTAACATATAATGCAAGTAAAAGAAATATCTCCTCGTTACAAGCTCTTAAAGCTTACACGAGATCTTATTTATTTATAATACATAATATTAAATCTTATACATGCTTGTATTAATCTGTATTAAATAAATAAAATTATTATATTATAAATTATTATTAATTATTATAAAATAACACAGGTACACAGAAAAAAAGTCAGTTTTCTGAGGTTTCACATAGATACTCTCATGTATTTTTGACCGCTCAACACGATTCCGATGTCGGTTTTACAAAATTTAAAAGTTCCACGAAAAATACATTAAAACAGTTTCAAATGATCTACGTAATAGTTTTCTTTTTCATGTTATTCCTTTAGTTTTTATATCCCTTTTCAATGTCCAACAGTAGTAGCAATATGATGGTAGATTACAGCCTTTGTTTTACTTGAAAAAAAAAAGTTATTTTGTGTTTTGAAATAAATGTTTCATTACCATCTAAATCAGTCTGATTCACTATAAAAAATGTCCCAAAGGACTTATCGTTTAAAATGTATTTTAAAATAGTTATGATGGTTTTTATATTTAAAAAAATTATATTGAAGTCCAAATATCTCGAGAACCAGTGATTTTCGAAAATTGTTCGTATCATAAAAGATCCTCAGAATGTAATGTCCCATCACATGCATCTCATTTCAACGTTCCTAGGATCAAATAATTTATTTGTGTCGCAACGCCATCTGTACCTCAATTTGTAAAATGACTGTTTTTACTCAAAACTGATATCATTTATATATTTTAGTGAACATCTTTTACAGAATTCAAATATCTCTTTTATTTATCGAGAAAATGGCAACGGGAGTTTTAAGTGGGACACCCTGTATAAGTGAAACCTCAGAAAATTTACTTTTGTGTGTGTGACCGTGTAATTATTTAAGAACCGATGGTCGAAAATAATATATCTGGAATATAGTTGACACTATTAATGGCGAGGAAACCTGATGTACTTTTAGTGGTCACTTTAAAAAATAATTAAGACGGGGGAAAGCAATATTATATTATATCTGGAATGTGTATCATTATTGCCAGAAAGAAAAATTGTTGTACTTTTAGTTAAAAAAATGTACACATGTGGTTATCCTAAAAAAAGTAAATTAGAGATGATGGTGGAAAATAATATTTTGGAATGTAGTTGACTCTATTACAGGGCCGGATTTACGTTTGAGAGGCCCCTGGGCACTTCTTATGTGGGGGCCCCTATTATATTATTTTCTTAATAATAAATAATAATAATAATAATTCTTTATTCACGTTAGCTGTACATAAGTACAGATGTGACATGTCAAAATAATAGTGGGATTGGATGATAGTTAATATAATCACATGTAATATAAAGTAGTTAAGTATTCAAAGTGCTTAAACTAAAGTAGGTAATCATAGTGATATGAGATAAAATGACATAACGAGGTACCAATATTACAATTAGATACAAAAACAATATACAGAACAATTAGATAATAAAATACACAAATAATAAAGTCGTGTATCACAGCAATTAACTAATGACAAATACTAGACATATTAAGGGGACATTATAAATATCATGGAATATTGTTCGGCTCCACATTGTGAAAAACTTCTTGTATGTTGTAATAACATTTATTTATTAAATATTTCCTTAGGTTACTTTTAAATATAGAAAAATTTTGTTGGATTTTTATATTAGTGGGGAGTGAGTTAAAAACGCTAGCGCAACATACATATGGACTTTTTTTAAATAGAGAAAGATTGTTATTTTCAATTGATATTTGATTTGCCGTGCGGGTATTATGTATATGTTTACTTGAGTTCAGGGAAAATTTACTCCTATTTTGGAATAAAAACACAGCAGCTTCAAAGATAAAAATTGAGGCTAATGTTAAGATGTTGTTCTCAATGAATATAGGTCCACACGAATCTAGAGGCATGAGTGAAAACATGAGACGGATGATTTTCATTTGTAAAATAAAAACTCTCTCAGAGCTTGTACCTATACCCCAGAGGATAACTAGATATCTAAGATGTGCGTAAACAAGGCTGTAGTATACATTCATTAGTTGCGCCTTTGACAATATTGGTTTGAAATTACGAATTGCGAAAAATGCTGAATTTAGTTTGTTACATACATGTTCTATTTGATTACACCAGGTGAGATTTTCTTCTAATGTTAGGCCTAGAAACTGTATAGTTGTGGAACGAGTGACCGTTCCTTGGCTATTTGTTATGTTTAAGATACCTAGTCCTAGTCTGAAAAAAAATTTTTTTGCTCCCAACATTTTCTGAGGAGCGGGTGGAAGAAATTCGAAAAAAAATTTTTTTTACAATTTAGAAATATTTTTTGGTGTAAAAAATGTTTACATTTACAATACTTTACATCTCCTCGTGGGCCCCAATTACGTGGGGCCCTGGGCACGTGCCCCAAGTGGCCTTATGTAAATCCACCATTGCTCTATTACCAAGGAACAAGGCGGAAACCTGACATACTTTTATTTAGTGAGAATACAGGGAGGTCTCTTAAACATACACGCGATTTTATCTTCACCAAAGACAAATCAAAATCGCAAAGACATTATCGTTGACTTGGGAGACACATTTGATGAAAATAAATAAATAAATAAATGGCATCAATTTGTTTTTCGAAATAAACTTCCATCCAGAGATATGGTATTAAAGGAAGTTACAAATAACACTACTTCTCCTAATTTTTTACGGACGTTTTATAAATTAGTTTTAAAATTTTTAATTTTAAAATAAATATCAACAACGTGATTGATATGCCATGACATGATCTGTACATCTTCGTATTTTTCTGTGCCTTATAAAAAAAACCTTAATGCTCTAACTTTAAAATAAAACAGTTTATATAAAACAACACAGTTTGCACGCCTTTGACCATAACCGTGTATGACGGATATGGTGCAATTTCAAAAAGGAGTATTGCACCATAACAAATTAATTATACTTCTTTGAAATAAATTTTAAGACCTTTAAGACAAAAGTTAACGTCTTTAGTAAGTATTCGCAACCAGAAACGTTCGACCGCAACTTTTATTCGAGTATTAAAAATATTCTGATAACATCTTGGGGTAAAATTGATATATTGTAACGTAAGGTAGTAATCAGTGGAGTAATTCCAGGGTTCAATAAAAGTTAGATAGCATGTTTTCAACTTAACAAGGTTTATTCAACATATACATCAGATCATACATATAAATACTCTGAGAAGATAACTCCAACTCAGCAAAGTTCATTAAACGAAATAGTATTAGTATACAAACACAATACTTGATAATATTAGTCTAAGGTACTGAACAACAACGTTATATCTAACCTGATATGAATGATAAATTATACAAACGCAAAAGGGGGGGTGTTGCCAATTTTGACTTTGATTGAACCTAGAAACCTTCACTATTGCCAATCGTCGAACGTATGAAGTTTGCAAATCGAAAACGTTCGAAGTAAAAGAATAAAATAAGCGGTGTGAGAATCGATACGTCAACTGAAGTCTCGTTTGACTGTTAACTTTGGCGTTTAGAAATATCACCTTAGAAACCTTTAATCTGACTTATGTCGCTTTGATAATCGATCTACAGCTGTCGCTACAACAATTAACGATCTAATGCGTCATTCTGACAATTAATAAACATCTGTTATATCGATAACCAAATTCTTTGACATACGTCGATTTGATATTCAGTTGACGCAGCGTTAGTCACTTTGGTTCTGAAGAGTACGCGGCGTTAGGCAATTAACTAAGTTCGCAACTTCCTCCCAACAAATACCGATGCTTAACGTAGGAACGACCCTTGTATAGGTTAGCGGCGGTCTTGTACGTAGTAACAATAGAAAGATCAGGTTCGTCTAGGGCTAACCCTCTCACCATCTAACTCAAAGTGATTATCGAGTATATGATAGCGGCGGATTTACTAGCTGAGACGAACGAGACGCAGACGTTGTACCAAGAACTCTCACCTACCGACAAGTCACAGAAGACCTATACCAGAAGCGTCACTGTCGGAGGCATGTTCGATGTTTGGGTGCCTTTGCACGCATCCAGTAATTTAGTAGAGTAGAGAGATGGTCCAGTAATTTAGTAATTGCTTTCCACTAAGTTACTTGACTAAAACACGCTGTCCGCGTACTAAATTACTAAGCGACTCGACTAAATTACTGAGTGCGTGCAAACGCACCCTTCATTGGTAAATTGGGGTGACCTTCGGCCATTTTGTCGGTGGTATTGTCAACCTATAAATCCACACCTTTCTAAATTCACCGCTGGACGCATTGGTAGATAAAATTCGAAGCTGATTTTGGCTTTGGTTTTCAAAATAGCCAATCATATAATGTTATTGCTTACCGGTACGCTCCACCGGTGAATTTAGAAACCTGCGGATTTATAGGTTGACAATAATACCACCGACATATGACATATACGCATAAAATTCAATATTGGCGGGAAGGCCAGAGAGTCGTTTCTGGTATAGGTCATTCCTACGCCGTGACAACTGTATTTGAGGTTAGGATGTTGCGAACATTTCAGTATTCTCTCCGAGATGATAATGAATTTCTGAGCTCCTGCAGCGGCTTTTATAGTGGAAGGTTGCTAGGTCCGTGACGTATCATTATTTACGTCGTTGTTATAGTTAAATTAGAACGATCTGTTCATTATGATAAACCCATTTCACTCTCGTTAGTTTGTTCTATTACATTTAAGAGTAAAATTAAATACACCGTTACAATATCATTTAACCATTAATTAAGCATCTCTATTTACTCACAAAGCTATAAAGAAGTCATTGTTAATTTATATTTGGCAAATACAATCCATGATAGCTATTGTACAACCCCGGCGAAGGCGGGGTCAAAATTTGCATTCAGACTGTTATGTTATGTTTCTGCACAAACTTTCTTTTTTCTAAGATGATAATTAAAAATTTTGTTCAGTCATAATATACCTATAATTATAATAATTGTTATTATACCTATACTGCTTGCTTTCACTTTTTGCATATAAGCAATATAAAATAATATACATAATATACCAGATGTCCTAAAGGTCACAAAGGTGGTACCAATTCATAAAAGAGGTTCTTTAAATAACAATAACTTTCGACCTATCTCTCTTGTTCCTGTATTATCAAAAATTTTCGAAACATGTTTAAAAAATCAAATAACACACCATTTTGAAGATAATAATTTATACTATTGTAAACAATTTGGTTTTCGAGCAAAAATGACCACAAATGACGCAATTATTTACTTAATAGACAAAATTGTCAAAGGAAATGAGAATAGGGATTATGTCGGGGTAACCTTTTGTGACCTTCAAAAGGCTTTTGATTGTGTTTCTCATCAAATTCTAATAGACAAATTAAAACTTTATAAATTTGACATGATCAGCTGCAACTTAATAGAATCATTTCTAAAGCATAGACAGCAGTACATAAGCATAAGTAATACTAACTCGACATCCCAGTACATAAAGAGCGGAGTGCCACAGGGATCGGTCTTAGGACCAACCCTATTTTTAATTTACGTAAATGACCTAAGTAAGTCTGTACCTGATGTTGACTTGGTATTATTTGCAGACGATACCACACTCCTGGTATCAGACAATAAATTGGATGCTGTTCAGAGGCAAATAGATGAAGCTAAGTTAAATGCTTTAGAATGGTTCTCATCAAATAAATTGTCACTAAACGAGCATAAAACTACAAATATGATTTTCAGTTATAGACCAATTGAAAATTATAATAACCCAGAAAAAGTAAAATTTCTAGGCGTTTTTCTTGACCCAAATCTCAACTGGTTCCACCATGTTGATTACACAGCAAAAAAGATATCAAAAAATATATTCTTGCTAAGAAACTTGAAAAACATTGTAACTTTTAAAATTTTATTAACGGCCTATTACTCGCTAATAGTGTCCCATATGACTTATGGTCTGATAAACTGGGCCCATGCCCCGCAAGCTAACAGAATTTTCGGGTTACAAAGGAAAACTCTCAGGATAATTACAAATCGTGGATATAGAGAGGATGTAAGAGATAAATTTATTGAGTTGGGAATTTTAACATTTCCGTCATTATACATTTTTCATTGCCTGATATATATTTACAAAAACATAAACCAATATAAAAAACATGAGGATATTCACAAATACAACACGAGGACTCAACATAACTTAGTGATAGATTTTAATAGGCTTAAGTCAAGTGATTGTGGCTTTAATTGTTACGGCCCTAAATTTTTTAATAAAATTCCAAATTGGGTGAAAGCCTTACCAGAGGTGAAATATAAACAGTTAATAAAAAATTTTTTAATAAAAGAATGTTTCTATAGTATACATGAATTTTTAAATTTTAATGGCACTGAAGCCAAAATAATGCACAACAATTTTATATAAATTTACAGTATATTTTATTGTGTATATTTGTGTATGTGTACAAATATTTTGTATGTATATTTGAAATATTTTTAATTATTTATGTTATTTTACAATTTATTTATATTATTGTATCCTATGTTATATATTTTATAAGTGACATTGCATAATATTATGACAATTTCTATATTTCTATATTTGACTTGTGTAAAACTGTATTGTTAAAGCACCAATAAATTTGATTTGATTTGATTTGATTTGATTTGATTTGATTTGATTTGAATGCCCAGCGGGAAGACACTGTATTGTGCCTGATAGTGCCGAAGGTCTCCTTACCACCTATTAAGTGTATTCTTTAAGAAGTCAAACAAAGGATAAAATATCAAAGCAATAACTTCGTACCCTCGTTACATTTGGATGATTGTGGGGTTCAAGAAAATAAGAACTAATCTCTTATGTCAAAACCATAATAATCTTAAATATAGGCCTATGGTAGAACGTAGTAAACAAGGATACTGATTCAGGTACATTTATCTGCTATTTCCTTTCCGTTCAATTATTGCTTTACTGTCCACACTTACTGCTCAGACTTTTATTTCAGAAGGATGAGGATTTCGATACACTTTTTAAGTTATGGCGGAGGCGCAGAGTTGACAAAGTATCAGCAAAGAATGGGCACGTTTAGGGATGCATCTGCTGAGAATAATCACTCAACCTGAGTACCTTTTGAATGTTGCTAAATATCACTACAGTTGAGGTTAAGTTAAAGAAAACCTTAATGAACATCGTAATGTTGAAACGGTTAAATAAGTTTGTGTTCGGTGCATGCGATTTTGATTGATTCATTTATCTTGGAACACTTTTTGGAAGACGAAGTTAAACTGCTTGATGAAAGAAAGCGAAATTAAGTTTCACCGCTGACTACACTCAGCGTGAATTTTTCCACTGACTAAAACATCCAACAGTTGAAAATTGGCACATTTTCAGCGTTGTCGTTTAGGGACCTGTTGCTTACCGTTGCATTCCCTAAACACACCCATTGTACACCTTAGTTTCGTGAGCCTGAGTAGACAGTTACTCATTTGTTATGTTTAGCCGAATGTCAGTTACTTTAATGTGACACACCAAAGGTTGTGTGTGCAAGATTTTTATAGTAAATTGCCCCGTAACCAAGAGAATCACAGCCAAAGTATGTTGTGTGTATGCTGAAATCCAGATACTGTGGACATATGTAGCATAATACAAGTCTGACAACACTGGGATTGAGCTGGGTAATTAGCTGTTCCAAACGCAATTGTTCTTATACCGGATGTGCTGTTTAGAATCGACTGTTTGAATTTATATATTAGGCCACGTATTTTTTGTAATAGGTTTTTTACATGTTCTTGCCATCTAAGGCGATGGTCAATTGTAATTCCTAGGTATTTTTTTGTCAGATGTATTAGCGTCTTTTTCATCCTTTATATTAGTGGAGTCAATAGAGGCTGAAAATACGCGCTATTTCAGAATAATTACGGGAAGGTTCGATTTTCATAAAACCTTTTGATATCACTTTTACATAACTTAAAATAAAAAGTTATAAACGTATAATCGTGAGTTGTTTATTAATTATTTAAACAAAAATAAACTTTTTTTAAGCAAAATTATTATAAGTTGAAAAATTTTAAAGAAATTTAATTCAAATTGACATATAAGGGGGTTTTGAGGTCGCTGAAACAGATTATGATGTCAAAAAAAGGTAATTTAAAATGGCTGATCCAATATGGCCATCCAGCCATAAAATAATTCAAAACACTATTCAATTAAAAACACAATTTCAATATTCACATAAAAACTTAAAAAGAAGCTGAGAAAACGTGATATTATACATAGCATTACTAGATGATCTGTGAAAAAGTGCTCAAACTACTTTTACAATGCTCTGCGGACACATACCTGCGGGGCAGGTAATGCGTACTGTTTGCCGCGAAGATGTTTTACTTTCAATCCTTTCAATCTCTTTCTGTTAGTCAAGCATTATAATTTAGGCTAAATAACTTTTTTTATAACAGTTATTAACGTTTATTTTACCCATAATTTCACGAATTTTAGAGCAAAAAAAATGATTATTTTTTATTTTCGTAAAAAAGGGGGGTTAATTTAATTTGTAAGGTAAATCTCCTTGAAGCATCTTAAAGTACACATTTCAAGCTTTAAGAATCGTACCTACAGAGATCTTATAACGCGATTTAAACCAGAGAAATAGGTGGTTAAAGTTAGTTATATATATCAAATTTTATCATTTTCTGTGTACATTTCAAAAATAAATTTTTTAGATTTCGGATCTTTTTTTACATTATTTCAAGAATAAAATGTGAAAGCCCCAAGTTTTTATCTTTAAAGGACCCGGCACCAAATGCATGGGTAATTTGTTGTCGACGGCTTTTGCATACTAATAAATTGTATCCTACTGGTATATAAATAAGGGCAAAGGTAATTATATATTTATTTACATAAGTACACAATATATTATTGTAACTTCTTCATATAAATCAATACATAAGTCCGTTTGGACAAAAAATACGTAAAAGAGCGTTTTTAAAATTTTGAATTTTGGAGCTTCGACCTGCTGTATTTTTAAAATAAAGACATTTTGGAACTTTATCCATAACAGTTTTCATTGAGAATGACCTAAGGATTGAATTTGCAATGATTCCGTTGACAATTTACCCATGCATTTGGTGCAGGATCCTTTTTAGAAATGGTAGAGCTTTTACCTATTTCATCGCAAATCTCTTTATGTTCCGACTTCATATATATGTACTATTCCTGCATACATCCATCTTTATATTCGAATATATAATAATCCAATAGCTACATGTTTCTTCTTTCATTTAAGCTTTTATGAAGTCAATTTCATTAATTAGTTCAAAAGTTACAACAAATTTAGTGTAGCGCGCTCGAGGCCGCACGTGCTTCACGCGCCGTAGTTACGTGTCTCCTTGTTCCATTTTCGTGCGTTAAATAAAAAATCTGGAGCCTACATTTTTGATCGTACAAAAAACTTCATATACATTTTTGATGTGATATTTCCTGTAATTTAGAATGGCGCAATTACTTTTTGAAAGAAAAAAAAAAATTTAAGATATATTTGACAAAGACTGGTATTTTGCAACTAATTTGTTTAATAACAAATTACGCTCAAGGATTATTGTTGGTAACTTTTGGTATGTTGTTCCTGACATGTTCAGAGATGTATTCTCAAAAGTTACCGCTTCCCGGAATTTTTCCGAAGCGAAAATTGGCTCCATTATATCTACTTTATCAAAATTTGGCAAATGAGGGCTGTATGACGTTAATAACGAGAAAAATGTTTTTTTGCACTCAATGGTTAATTTTACTTCTACGTCGTGGAAGTATAGTAACGACAAAAAAATTTTAAAAAATTTTTATTGTTCAAATAGGCTTAAAATGTCATAAAACGTCGAGATTTTAAGTTTGAGCGAAAAAAAATATCTGTCTGCCTGTAACTTTTTTTTGTGCGCACGTTTACTCTGAAACCGTTTAAGATATTGATTTGAAATTTGGTACACATATGTACTTTAACGAGATCTAGAATTAGATTATATTTTCATCTTGTTCCGTCGAAGGGTTAGGGGGTAAATTGGGGTAAATTTGGGGTAAATGGGTAAATCAAGCAGGTAAGAGTCCATAAAATTGGTATTTAGTATGTACATGAGAAGCTAAGGTCTCAAAAAAATTTTTGGCATTAGCCACCCCCATTACCAATCCCCACCCCCTTACTAAAGGGGATGAAAAAAAATTGTGGTTTAGTGTATGTACAAGAACCAGAAACCCCAAAATATTTTTTTACTTCATAACTTTTTAAAAATCTGGGAATGGGCCATTTTTTGAAATATGTTTTAGCCACCAGAGAGACTTTATAGCCAAAATCTTTTCATTTGGCGTTGACTATTTAGATTTTTTGATACATTACAATTTTTTTTGTTTCTTCCCGGAATTTTTCCGAAGTGAAAATCTCTATTGACTCCATTATATCTACTTTATTAAAATTTCGCAAATGAGGTTATGACGTTAATAACGAGAAAAATGTTTTTTTGCACTTAATGGTTAATTTTTTATTATCAAATAAACTTTTTATTAGTTGTATTGTCAGCAAAGGAAAGGATTTTTCCTGCTGTTTTCATAATAAACATGTCATTCATATATACATTATCAACAGAAGAGACCCTAACACAGTTCTCTGTGGAACTCCGTATGTGACTTTTTCAAGTTTGCTTGTTTTAGCCCCTATTTTAACAAACTGTTTCCTATCTTCTAGGTAGCTCTGAAAACGTTTTAGTTGTATGACCCTAGTCCCAATAGGCTCCGGCTTCAGTAAGAAGTTGGAATTTTAATATTATTAATATTATTAACACAATATTAGCTGTCATAATTAAATAAAGGTAAAATGTAAATAATATCTTTGAAAGTTTATTCAGACGTTTATCCGCTGTAGCTTAAAAATTATTTTAAAACAATTTACATATTTCGAGGCTGTCATCAGTATTTCATAGAGGGCGTCATTTGGAATTGAATTATTAATGGTCTTTCTTTGTGTTAAAACTCCCACTAAAGGTTGATAACCCGTATTTATGTAGGAAATAATTAAATCAATACCCTCAGAAAAATAATAGAACATTTAACGAGTTATTTAGTGATTGTTTCTGTTATTTTAAGGACAATATTGATTAGGTCAGCATTTCTACATTTACTTAGCGAGCGTAAATATGACACAATTTTAAAATGAAATGTTTCCTTGAAGGGAAACTGAATTAATAAATAGAACATGAGAATTGTTATAGTAGATTATTTAATTCAATTGCAGTGGATATACTGGGAAATTTTCATAACTTTTGAAAAATCTGGAAATGGGCCATTTTTTAAGATATGTTTTAGCCACCAGAGATACTTTATAGCCAAAATCTTTTCATTTGGCGTTGACCAAGAGCCTTATTTATTTAGATTTTTTTGATAAATTACATTTTTTTTTGTTTCTAGCTCAGTTTTTTTTAATATCTCGGCTTCTATTGGATTGGATCGGGACAAAAAAAGTCAGTGTTCATAATAAATGTCTCTATATAACTGTGTCAGTTAGAATTATTTAAATAAATTTCTTAAGCTCTAAAAAATTATAAACAACTGCTGATTTTTTAAATTTTAACGAAAATTTCGGACATATAAGTTTAATGGTCATAAATATGTTTTTTTCTGAAATCGATCAAGAAGATCTACATTTTCGGTGCAATTTCAGATTCCAAAATGGTATAGTATTTTAATACATTGCAAAGCAACTATCAGAAAACAGTGTTTTTATATAAAAATAGTATATTGTGTATCTAATAGTAAAAGCAATACATTCTCGGACGACGAAGTAAATTGTTGGCCAAAGCGTTAGCCGAGGCCAACAGCAGAGTCCGAGAATGTACTTTTACTACGAGGTACACATACTATTTTTTCGAAACGGCAATCAATATTACTATAAATATATAAAAATTTAAAAAAATATATAATAAAATATATATAAAAAACAGTCCGAGAAAGTTACTTTTTCTGAAATCGATCGGCAATGTCTGCATTTTCGGCGCGATTTCAGATCGAAAAATACACAATTCTAGTATTTTAGTCCGTTGCTAAGAAACTATCAGAAAATAGACTGCAAAAGATCCGTTACTAAGCAACGATCAACAAAACCGCACGGGAATGTTACTTTCCCGGCCTAGGCCGGGAAAGTAACATTCCCGTATGGTTTTTTATGTACATTTTAGACAGTAAATAAATACACGCAGACAAGCCAACTCACATTAAAATTGCATTTATTAACAAGCAATTAGTCTGTAATGAAGAAATGTTATGCATTAATACAAATTCCTTAATTTATAATAATACTGATTCTGATTTCAGAAAAAATAGTATGTGTACTTCGGTGTGAAAGCACATTCCCGGACGACGATGCAAACAAGCTTGCATTGCAAAGAGATATCCACTTCCAACAAGATGGCTGCTCAGTACATAATGCCTTGATTGTGAGGGAATGGTTTGATAAATTTTCCTCGAAAATGGATAGGACGTTCCACTTTGCGAGTTTCCGCCCAGATCCCCAGATATTACTCCCCTGGATTTCTATTTATGGGGTACACTTAAAGAAAAAGTTTATAAAAGCAGACCACGCACAAGACAAGAATTGTGTAACAGAATTTTTGATGCTTGTCGATCAATAACTCCTGAAGAATTAAGAAAAGCATCGAATCTTAATAAAAAAAGAATTATAAAATGCACTGAAATTGAAGGCGATCTAGTTGAACAATATTTCAGATAATCATTATTTTTACCATTGTTCATATTGTGTACTTTTTTCTTTTATTTACATATATTATCAACATTACGTAAAATGTTGCATTAAATTAAAAATTTCCAACTATTTTCTGGAATTCATAGCAATCTGGATGCTCTAAACTAACCTAAACCTCGAATTTTTCTGACTTGCAATATTTTTCAAAAAAAAAAAATCAATATTTTTAAACGAAAATTCACATTTGAACTTACTTAATTTTTCTGAACGACTTTTCCAAATACATTTTTCCTCTATCTCAATCGCTAATGTTACTTTTGCAAAATTCCCATTTTGAAAACATCACAGTTGGCTTTGAAATAGAGATTGAGTAACAGTTCTACCTTCCAAAGGTAGTTCATTATGGGTATTTTGTGCTATAAAAAATATATACAAATTCAAATACAAATAGCCAAGTTGTGGCTTAGTACGAAGAGGGACGCACTGTATCTCCAAATTGTATAGCTTATTCAAAGCAAACGGTTTCAGAAAGAAACAAAAAATCACCAATAGCAGTGGTTTCTAATTCTTTTGAGGTTAAAAAATACATTTAAATATTTTTAGCCATTCCAGCTATATAGAGACATTAAGAACAATATGAATTTTTTTTGTTGCGATACGACTTATAAAATTCAAGTTATAAAAAACTGTAGAGATATTTACATGAAATTTCTTGTATATTTTTCACCAAATGTGTTTAATGCTTATTTCCATTGACAACTGTATTAACGACATGCCTAATATTGCTGTCCTTTGTCGCTTTTTCGTTCATTATTTTTTTTAAAGGTGTTTTACTCTGTGAGTTTTTTAAGTCATAAAAATTTTTCGATATATGACTTCATTTTTATTATAATTTATAGAAGAATGTAAGTATTTAAAATACTTTCTATTTTATGCTACTTTACTTTGAAATATAAAGAATTCTGCTATGTAATTCAATACTTCTTTCATAATAAATAAAAAAGTGTGTAAGTTGTGATTGCATAATACCTAAATAATATTCTCTAATACTTCTTTGTGTTAGCTAAGAAGTTGTTTCGTTTAATTTTCATATAGTATTGTAAAACGTTGTCATTTAAACGTCAATGTGTCAAAATTCTGGCAATAATATAGATAGGTATAGGGAACATAAGTAATTTAATCATTTTTGGTTTTATATTAAATGTAGAAAAGGTCAAATGTCTTCTTTCATTTACTTAGCCTAAAACAAGACGTATCTATCAAAACTCTCTAACAATTGAATTTTATGGTGCTTTATGAAGTGAACTACAAAAAAAAAATCAGCCAGTAGAAAACCGCAAAATTGTACTATTTCTTTTTTATAAAATAAATTCTACTAACTACTCACCATTGCTTAAGATTTCGTCATCACTGGTTTGTCCCTGTTTCATATAAATGACACCAAACTTAAAATTAACGGATCCCTCTTGTTCCTCTAACAGTAATAAGTCTTTTTGAATATCCGGCGAGAAGATTTCTTTTGGTCCTTTCTCAACTTTGTCCATGTTGGGGAAGTTCGCCAATATTTGCTTGACGGTCAGAACTTTGTTCTGCATTATGGGTAATGATATTTTCTGCGCGCCCTGAAAGTTTCCGGATATTAGAATATTATGCAAAAGTTATCAGTTTAGTTTACATAGGTATAGACTATGTAGACTCTGATATGTAATTTTCTTCATGTGGAAATAACTTTTAGTAATGCACTTGGTAATGAGATTGTGATGTGCTGGAGTGATTGCCAGATTAAGATCTGTCTAGCTATTCTCTCTTTATATATACAGAGTGTTGGACGGATGATGCTCGTTATTTTATTTTTTGTTACCTATTATCCATTATTTAATTTTTTTTTAGATTGAAGAAAATAAAAAAATCTTAATTTTGTTATCTCGTAGGATTAACGAGTATTGAAATTAAAATAATTTGGAGGTTTGGCGACATCACTGTATACAGGGTATATGCTGTATGCCTACAAATATTTTGCAGGATGACATTTTGGCACAAAAGAAGTAAAAAGTTGTATAACTTTTTTTTCTAACTCAGACCATCTTTTGATTTAAAATTAATTAGAAATATGCAGTGTTTTAGACAGTACAACTATAAACGGAAGACGGAAGAGACAAGGTTATTGCGCTCACTTGCTGTATCAATAACACGGATTTTACAGTGTTGCAAGACTGCCATTTAAAAATAATAAAAGTTTTACTTTTACCTCGTTTCCAGTTTTGAAATGAAAATACTAACTGACAATCATTTTTAATTTACTCACTGCCACAGCAATTTTTTTACAAATCACAATAATTATTCCATAGAAAAAGTAGGACGTCCAGGTCGGTTTTTTGAAGCTACTTGTGTTTTTATTGAAAAAATGTCACTAACATGTATAATTTAGAAAAAGTATTTTAACGATGAGGATAAAATATTACCATTTTTTTAATTTATTATAGAAAATTTCTTTAACCATTGCAGTAACTAAATAAATAGCGGTTAATTTAATTTCAATAAACACTTAATTCATCACATCGTTCATTACACGGTTTTATTATTTTTACTACAAATTTACTTTAGAAGCAAGATAAATCGAACAAATTGACATCACTATATGGTTGGTAAGCGGCGGCCTACCTACGCACTGTGGTCACTTCCATATGATAAAAATAAAAAAGAACAACTTTGCGAACTCGATCATTTATCTGGCAACTAAGGTAATATAATTGAACTGTTTTTCACGAAAATATACAGTGTGTGCTATTTAATACCGCAACACCCCGTTTTTAACAATTATTTCTTTGAGATATAGTGCTCGATGAGATTTATTTGACTGCTTTGAACAATTTGTAATTTTCATATTTTCAAGGCCTACTAAACTCTTCTAAATATGTCGAAATTTCAAGATCGACTCTTATTCAATTTTTCATCGGCAAACTGGATAGCGTATTCAATTCGCAGTTGTGTCAAATACCTCTACACAAAATTTTTACTAGATATCTCATATAGAGTGTTTGTTATTCAATAGCCAAATTTAAAATTTCTCGCTTTTTGACTGGCCCTGTATAAAAGTCGGTTAGGTTTACTAAAAAGGTAAAGTAGTCATTCGACTTAAGGAGTGTCAGACACTAAATGAGGAAGAAAAAAGAAAAGTTATTCTTTAAATAAATAGTGCCTTTATACATTATTCGGTTGCAGCAATAGGTGCCTTAATGAAAATTTTGCAAACAAATTAGACGGAATAGCTTTTCTTTTTTTTTCCTCATTTAGTATCTGATGTTAATGTCACTAAATAAGGAAGAAAAAAGAAAAGCTATCCGTCCAATCCATTTGTTTGAAATATTTTCATTAAGGCACCTACGTACAGCAACCAAATAATGTAGAGAAGCACTATTTATTTAAAGAATAAATATTTGTTTTTTCTTCCTCATTTAGTGTCTGATGTTCCTTAAGACGAACGACTGCTTTACCTTTTTAGTAAACCTATCCGACTTTCATATAGGGCCAATTGAAAAGTGAGAAATTTTAAATTTGGCTGTGGAATAATAAACAGCATATATTATGAGGTATCGAGCTAAAATTTGGTATAGAGGTATTTGAGACAACTGCGAATCGAATACTCATCCAGTTTGCCGATAAAAATTTCCTAATAGTCGATCTCTAAAGGGCGTAGCAGGATAAGCATGTGTTAGCTGCCGCCTCACCAATCGGGTCGATATTTTGAGCACAAGTTGACAGTAGTGTTAGATGAAATTTCCCAAAATATCATTTTTGGAAAATCATTTTTACGGTGATGGGGGGTGAAAAAATATATGTTATGGCTTTTGAAGGCACAAACGTAGGGAAAAATTGCTGAGTCCATTTGTCGGAGAGAAGTGGTGAAAAAATTTTTTCAAAATAAAAATAATTTTTTTTTAGGGGATGTTCTCGACATATCAACATTTTTTTGTATCAATTTAAATCATTTTTGTATATAAATAGAAGAAATAAAATAAGTGTTAAATTTGTAACTATACAGGGTGTAACGCAACTTACACGAAAAATTTTAACCATACATGCACCTTTAAATAAGAAGTCGACTTCTTAAAAAAAAATTTAATAAAAGTCCAACACAGAAGAAGATACACATTGTTAAAGTTACAAATTGATGAAAATGGTAATTTATTGAACTCTACTTAATAGACGGACTGTTGTAAAAAAAATAAAGAAAATAAAAAAAATAAAAAATAAGAAAAAATATTAAAAAAAATTAAATTAAAAATTTTCATTTTATAGTATGTTATTTTAACATTTCCATTAATTTGTAACTTTAACAATGTGTATCTTTTTCTGTGTTGGACTTTTATTAATTTTTTTTTAAGAAGTCGACTTCGTATTTAAAGGTGCATGTATGGTTAAAATTTTTCTGGTAAGTTGCGTTACACCCTGTATAAACTTATTTCAAATTTTTATCATTAACAAATAAAAATGGTGAAAAAAAAATTCCGGAAAACTTTTTCACATATTCAATTTAAATATTTTATTGAACGTTTAAAAATGGTAAAACTATATAGGTTTCATATTTTTTTTTATAATAATATATATAAATCACTCTCATTTTTCAAATTTTCATGTACTTTTTAACGTGCAAAAAATGTAGTACATTATTTAACGCGAAAAACTGCCTGTAACTCGGAAAATTAGCAAGTTACAAAAAAATTCCAAGGAATAAAAAATGTTTAGAAGGCCTCAATGGATACGTCTGGGTTTTTTCAAACTTTTAAATTACATATTTTTAAAGCGCTGCAATTTCAAGGAAAGGGGTAGTTTTTCATGTTTTTCCGGGAAGACTCGGTAAAAATGCATTTTTCAGAAAAGTTGCAAATAAGAAAAATATCTTGTATTTCGATAATACACTCACCTGAATTTTTTCAGATTTTTTGTTAACTTTTACATTTCCCCTCCCCCACTTTCATGAATTTTCGAATGGCCATATCTCGAGAAATACGCATTTTTAAAAAAAATTCACAAGAGTAAAAACATGTAAATATATTGTTTTCTTTTTCATTTTTGACCTAATTCTACAAGTTACGTAACCCGTGTTAAAAGAAAGTGTTTTCTAGCTCTTCCGATCATTTCCTACTATAATCTTTTTTCAACTTTTTTATTAACATCATTACAAACATATTACATAAGGTTTCATCAAAATTCATTCATTAGCACTCAAAATCCATTCATTGGCACTCAAATGAGGTGAATCGTTGACTGGATTATAAACCAACTTCTATTAATGCAGAGTAATTTTTATCAAAAAAGATCGTGAGGGAACGTTTATAAATTAAAAAAAAATATTTGTGTTGGTCAACTTTGATAGGCTCTAGGCGTTTTTGGGACTACTAACTACGAGAGCCAGTGATTATCAATTTTGAATACGTTGTACCCTTCCGATCGCTTTGGAAATTGGATACGTTTTAAAGGGGTATATAAGCATTTATTTGTAGGGAAATGATGGGTGTGCCTCGAGAACATCCCCTAAAAAAAAATTATTTTTTATTTTTAAAAAAATTTTCTACCACTCCTTTCCGATAAATTGACTCAATAATTTTTTTCTACTTTTGTACCATCAAAAGCCATAACATATATGTTTCTCATGAAAATCGGTTTATGCGTTCTTGAGAAAAAAAAATTCCATTTTTCTTTTTACCCCCATAACTCCCGTAAAAATGATTTTCCAAAAATAATATTTTGGGAAATTTCATCTAATACTACTGTCAACTGGTGCTCAAAATCTCGACCCGATTGGTGCGGGGGCAGCTAACACATGTTTATCCTGGTATGCCCTTTCGACCTATTTAGAGGAGCTTAATAGGCCTTGAAAATATGAAAATTATAAATTCTTCAAAACAGTCAAATAAAACTGATCGAAAACTATATCTCAAAAAAAAAAAAACTAAAATCGGCCAACGCGTTGCAAAATAGTGGGATGTTGTGGTATTAAATAGCACACACTGTATATACTACCTGGCCCGAAAATATCTTAGTTTAAAAAATAATTAATTTAAGCAAAACCATTGGGGGTAAAGCAAACATTTTATAAAACTTTTTTACTTATTTTGGGTCAATGTATTATCATGCGTATATGCTAAGCACCCTGTATGAACTGTTAAATAACCTATAACCAAGCGGTAGACTCAGTTACTGAGTACTGGCTATGCGATGTTGTCATATGCTCATATTAAAGGATTAATTAACGAACAAAAATATAATACTATTTTCTTTACATCTTTGAACTGAACCTTTCCTTAAAATTTTATGTTTATAAGGTATTTTTATTATTTTTAAGAGATTAACTCTCAAATATCAAAGTCAAATTTTCGACATCAATTGCATAAGATTTTTTGGTTTTCAATATATTAAATCTTAAAATTATGATCATCATATTACTAACACCCTGTATAACCTAACCACCATAGTGAAATGTATCCATTACTAGGACAAATTTAACATTCTACAAACTTTATAATTTAGGAAACTTGAGGATAAGCCCTGTCAATTAAAAGAAATTGTATTGAACATTTTATTATAAAATAATCTTTTTGTTATGTCTAGGAATTCAAACAGTTAAGTAAACGAACGTTAGTATTAATGCAACATTAAGAAAATATACTTACGGTTTTTTTAAATAATATGGCACGGCAGAGGGGCACACACGTGTTATTATCTTCATTTAATACTATGCTTAGAAAGAAAGCTGATTTGTCATTATCTAATCCAACGTAATTTTGGTGCACTGAAAAAAAAAAAAAAATTGAAAGAGACTGTATAAACTACTGTGTAATGAAATTCAATAGATTAAATTAAATGATAAAGAAGTTTGTCCTAAATCTCCATTTTTATTAAAATATTTAATAATAGCAATTTAAATAGTCCTTTTACTTCCACGTCCAGTGGAAGTATAGGTGGTAACGACAAAAAATTTTTTAAAAATTTTTATTGTCCAAATAGACCTTAAAATGTCATGAAACGTCGAGATTTTAAGTTTGAGCGAAAAAAAAATTTCTGTCTGTCTGTCGGTCTGTCGGTCTGTCGATCTGTCTGTCTGTAACTTTTTTTTTGCGCACGTTTACTCTGGAACCGTTTAAGATATTGACTTGAAATTTGGTACACATATGTACTTTAACGAGATCTAGAACTAGATTATATTTTCATCTTGTTCCGTCGAAGGGTTGGGGGGTAAATTGGGGTAAATTTGGGATAAATGGGTAAATCAAGCAGGTAAGAGTCCATGAAATTGGTATTTAGTATATACAAGAGAAGCTAAGGTCTCAAAAAAATTTTTGGCATTAGCCACCCCCATTACCACCCCCACCTCCTTATTAAAGGGGATGA
This sequence comes from Rutpela maculata, assembly GCA_936432065.2. Classification (NCBI taxonomy): domain Eukaryota; kingdom Metazoa; phylum Arthropoda; class Insecta; order Coleoptera; family Cerambycidae; genus Rutpela; species Rutpela maculata. Next base: position 126,477,214 of record OW386291.2, on the reverse strand, counting down.
AAAAAAATTGTGATTTAGTGTATGTACAGGAACCAGAAACCTCAAAATATTTTTTTACTTCATCCACCCCCCACTACCACCCTCCTATCACCACCCCCACCCCACTATCGATGTGGGGTATCGTTTTATGGGTTTTTGGGGTAGAGGATTTCAAATATTATATTGTTAAAGTTCCATAAACAATTATTTTCACATACAAAGTTTTTTCGTTGTGAGTGACTTGGATAAAGAATCTGGATGTGGAAGTAGTGATTCCTTGGGTAGCGGTTTTTATAGAGCGACAGAGTAATAAACTGTCAAATATTTGAATAAAGTAGACAAAAGTAAATATTTATTAAGAAAATGTAAACATTTTATCACAGTTGTTATGTCAATAACAAATATGTTGAAAATAAAAAAGCAAATATACCAAGGAGATTGATTTTTAGCATAAACTAAATGGAATCTTCATACCTTTTGCCCCTTTACTGAGGTGTTTATGTAAATATTGAATATCCTATCAAATATGCACTGTGATTGTTTGAAAAAAAGTTAATTTTCTAGATGTAATGCTTATATTTGTAACTTTAATCATTCCCCAATGATGTCAGATTGATTGGTGAAACAGCAGTACATAATATATTTGTTTTTGTAAATGTTTACAAAGGTTTTAAACATTGAAACACTCTCCATATACACTTGTTTATTTAAAAATTCCTTAACTCAAGATATGCAAAGGATGAGCTTATACACCTGCCGGACAACCTTCAAACAATAAGCTGTGAGAACGGTTTAAGTGCAAATTATACCAAAACGAAAATATGATTGTAGACCGAGTAAATGAAAACTAGGATAAGGGAATGTAAGGTAGTAAACAAGATGGTATACCTTGTAGACAATACCAGCAATTGCGAGAGTAAGATTCGATGAAGAACACAGATTGACAACATACCAGGTTCAGCAAGTTTGGCCACAGAAATATTACCAAACTTACAAAGATCCGTTTTGGAAAGCCCTAGTTTTCTTCATATTTTTCTAAGCTTCTGAGGAGAACAAGAAAAATTATGGTTTACTTTAATTATGGAAAATACAGGTATCTTTTTTTACATGTCTGAGACATGAACCATTAGGAAGGCAGACAGCAACATCGTGAATCCTATCATATTTGGCCACATCAACATGAGAGGGGAAACAAAGCAGTTGAAAGGCAGGAAATGGAGAGGACATCCTCGAACACGTTGAGCTAATGTTACCAAAGAGTTGATGGGAAGGAATTTTGGAGAGACCGTGCGCCTAACATGAAACCACAGCAAATGCCATGGTACCGTCAGGCCTGTCATACAACAAACTAAAATAATGTATAGGTCACAAAACATCTGTCAAGACGTTGTAACTAAGAATAAGAGAAACTGTTATAATTGTAAGTTTCTTCCTGTAACTTTATTACAAGTACAATTAAATTTTTTCATTAAAATATCTGGGATTAAATCACTTTTCCAAAATGTTGCCACGTTTTTTCCATCTCCAGTCGAGTGGATCTTAATTGTTACCTAACCACTGTTGAACTTGATAGTATGTACAGAAAGCATGTTCACAAGTGGCTGCCTCAGTGGGAGGCAAGGCACTCAATTCAATATTTTTTATATTTTTACAAAAAACATCTGCTCTCGAATTATGCTTATTATACGATATACTATGTACGATGAAGTGTTGCACAAAAAAGATTTTGAAAAGATGCAATTCTTTATATAATATATCGATTATACATGTAGTATTATTTATGTATATGTACAACTGCATATATTATTATAATTTTGAAATTAGTTCAAAACTTTTTTATAAATATTTTTCACAACAAAAGTTTAAAAAACAATATTGAATAATTATATTCCTTTTTTTATAAGTTAAAAAATAGAAAATTACCATTGTTCTTTCGTATATGTAGCTCTTATACGAAGCATTTTTTGGGAAAATGTCAAGAATAAGAAAATGTTCAAAATCAATTTTTCAATGCTTGTGCTTCTTGATATTTTTCCAAATAATGCTTCATTTATGAGAAATACTGCAAATAAAGCGAAATATGTACGTTTCTTGAATTATCAAATGTGTTGCCCCACCTGTCACGTGTGCGGATAGTTGGCATATGTTTTTGGACATCAAAGTACACTTTAAAAAAACAAAATTGAGTATAAAAGACATTTATTTCATAAAATGATCCTTTCTCCGTCTATTCTGACTGGCCTATGAGACTGCGTCAATACAATCAAATATATGTTATTATCACGTGATCATGACGTATCGCCTCCTAATTGGTTGCATTTCATATTCGGTTGCAGATAGCTGTGTTCAGTCAAATGCAATTTTCTACATTTATTTTTCAACTTAAATTAATTGTTTATTTAATTTCAGTTATTAAGGATTGCTAAGGAGGCGATAATTACGTAAAGTAGAATAGAATAAATGTATGCACCATAAATCTTGTTACAGGAAAAATATATTATAAATAATTCAATTTTACGCATGAATAACCCATGTGAACTAAACGCATTTGACAACAGTGATATCACATATATTTGTTTTGACTCGGTCTCGGAGCTTGGTGAACAAACTTTAGAATTCAACACCGTAATTCGAAAAGTTCTTCTCTGCGAGTGATATTTACCGTTTTGGAAAACTACCTAGCATACAGAATATACCTTTCGTTTCTACGATAATACATAACAACCGGAACTACATCAGATTACGGAAAGGTAAAACCGATACATTTTAGCGGAAGACAGTTTGAAATAAACGGGTAAAAGCGAATACGCTATCCAGGCTTATTAGTTGAGGTCGAAAGGACTGATAAAAATAGACCCATACAAAGCTCTAGGTGAGAAATATTGGAATGAAAGGAAGAGAAAATTCGCCAGATATTGCTAATAAATCTTTTAATAGACGTTAATAACTTCAGGTATAAAATATATATGAGTCATCCAGGTGGAAGAAGTGTGAAATTAGCAGTGCATAATTGGACTGGATATGTCGGATTTATTATTAAAAAAAAATTACTTACTCTTTAAGAGGAAAATTTCTTTCGGTGAAAAGCGCTGATTTTTCAAATGTTGTTAGTTTATGTGATCAAGTTAATATTGCCATAACTTCTAAAAATAAATCGCATTTCTGAATATCAGCACGGTTTTTTCAAGGGAAAATCTATCTCAACCAACTTTTTTGTATAATCCAATATACAGGGTGTTTCAGTTAAAAGTCCCCAGGCCATTATCTCCAAAATTCATAAGGATGTTTTATTTTTGTAAATGGCAGATGATTGATACCAAAGAAAGCTTTAAATAACTGTGATTAGAAATTTTCGTGAACAGCACACCGATATGGCGCTGTGTTGCAAAATTATTTTTTGATGAACCTTGAAACATGATTCATGTAATTAAACAATAATTTGTGAATAATTTTGATGGTATAGGGAATTTCTAAAAAGCGTTTTGGAGTTATATGAATTTCTTTCATTCGTTCCAGTACACGTGAATTTTGATAAACACCTGTAATTTTTTTATTAATTATTATAGAATGTTGGTTTTCAAAAGCCTTTTCGAGATAAGGAAAGTGATCTGACACACAAAATTATGTATGCCACTTCTGGTCAAACCAGAACTAACATGACCCTATATCCGTATATTACTACATATTTCAATTTTTCTTATATTTTTTAATAACTCTTCTATTAAAACTGCTCCTATAACTTGAAGTAAGTAAGACAACAAAGAAAATACACACTAATTTAGAAAGGGCTAAGTTAAACTTAAGAGATATTAGTAGGCTTTGATTTAATTTTAAGTTTGACAGTTATTAAACAAAGTAGTGCATTTCAATCACAGTTTCAAACAGACTACTTAGAAACAGTCCATAAGAAATTGTTAGATACACCAATGAAGATAAGTCAAATAAGATTTTAATATACGGTGAATGCAAAAGAAATTCCCGATAAGCAAAACGAATGTTTCGTTTGCGATTTCCAAATAGATCTTCAGATAAAAAAATATTTATCATGCTGTTTAAAAATTTAAGAAACTGTTCGTAACAGAAATAGGCTAATTAGAAACGACGAAAATACAGCCTAGGTGTTAAAGTATTGTCAATAATCCTCAATGTTCTCTCAGGAAATTGGCATCACATACTAATCTGTCGGTATCGTCATGTCATACGATATTAAAAACGAATAAATACCATCCATACAAATTAAAATTGGTCCATCGTTTAAGGCCTGGTGATTATGAACGAAGATTACATTTTTTAGCTGAATTTTCAGTTCTTTCCGAGGACTGTCCAAATTTAAAAAAAAATGTGCTATGGAGCGATGAAAGCCGTTGTCACAACAATGGAGTTGTGAGTAAGCATAACTGCCGATACTGGTCACAAAGTAATCCTAGGTGGATGAGAATGAACAGAAATCAATTAATTTTTGGAGTAAGCGTGTGGTGTGGAATATTAAATGGTTATATTATTGGACCATATCTATTCCATGGAACTTTAAATGGAAGAAAATATGAGATATTTTTGAGACATGAATTGCCAGGATTATTAGAGACTATCCCACATAACCAAAAGAATATTTGGTTCCATCAAGATGGAGCACCAGCCCAGCACCATAACTCAAGACTAGTCAGAGATTATCTTAATGAGATATACCCTCAGAGATGGATAGGCACTAATGGAGTAGTCAGGTGGCCAGCACGGTCACCTGACTTAACTCCCTTAGATTTTTACCTTTGGGGGTATTTAAAAAGTGTAATGCAGAGTGAATCCATTAGGGATATGGTCGATTTTTACAATAAAATATACGTAAGTATTGCTGCTATAAATAGACATACTTTACAAAAAGTTTGCAATGAAGAATTACTGAATATGTGTATTTATGAAGAAGGGAGAAATTTTTGAGCATTTAATGTAACAAGTAATTATAAAGAATAAGTTTAATTTCATTGTTAATAATATTTTAGTAGTTTTTAAATGTTTGTTACTTTTGTTTTTGTTCTTTATTTAATTGTTAATATAAACTTAGCTCATTCTAAATTAATGTGCATTTTCTTTGTTGTCTTACATACTTCAAGTTACAGGAGCAGTTTTAATAGAAGAGTTATTAAAAAATATAAGAAAAATTGAAATATGTAGTAATATACGGATATAGGATCATGTTAGTTCCGGTTTGGCTGGAAGTGGTGTACATAATTTTGTGATAGTGTGATAGATCACTTTCCATATCTCGAAAAAGTTTTTGAAAACCTACATTCTATTATAATTAATAAGAAAGTTACAGGGGTTTATCAAAATTCGCGTGTACTGGAATGAATGAAAGAAATTCAAATAACCCCAAAACGGCTCGTTTTTCAGAATTCTCTATACTATCAAAATTATTCACAAATAATTGCTTAATCACACGAATCATGTTTCAAGGTTCCAGCCATCAAAAGATAATTATGCATAGCAGTGCCATCTTAGTGTGCTGTTGAGGAAAAATTCTAATTACAATTATTTAAAGCTTTTTTGGTATCAATCATCCGCCATTTACAAAAATAAAACACCCTTATTAGTTTAAAAGATAATGGCCTGGGGACATTTAACTGAAACACCCTGTATATCACTGATGCTATCGACGCCAAATCGCAAGTCAACTTGAGAGACTTGATCACAGTATTTTTTGTTCAAAAATTTCAACAATTTGGTTTCTCAAAAATTTGTTGTTATTTTTTAAATCATATCTTGAAAATAGACACCACCATATTGAATACTGTGGTCAACGGTCTGCAGAATTTCTAACTACTTCCAAGATTCTACAGACAGAAGGCATGACGCTGTCAGACGGGACATACAGCATAGAGAGGCCAATTAGAATAATTTTTGGATCACAAAACATTGTGAACAAGAAGAAGAAGAGGACATTTTCTAACTATATTTTGGAATATAACTTATAAAAGTATATTTTGTAGATTTATAGACACAGTAAAAAATTCCTTCAGTAATTTTATCTGATGCCTTTCCATAGCATTTTACTGTTTATTTCAGACCATATTATCTATTAACGGCTCGTTGTATCCATTGTTTATTGCAATCTGTTTAATTCAATTCAATATTAAAATCGTTTTCATCTAAACGGAAGTTCGTAAGTCTATGTAATAGCACTATGAAAGGGTGAAAGCTTAATTTGCCAAGACCGTTTTGAATTACAATGCATGACAGTCTCTGGTAGTAGATCTACGGTATATGCTAGATTTTAAGTGATTACTATGCCTTGAATATTAATATCTAAAAGGTTTAATTGACTATTTTCCCCAGTCTCCGTTATGAATTAAATTTTACTATTAAAGAAATTAATGTAATTATTTAGGTTACTTTCTCTACCGACCTATATACAAAAAAACGGCTGCCCAAGGAATCGCTACTTCCACATCCAGATTTCCTATCCAAGTCACTCACAACGAAAAAATTTTGTATGAGCAAATAATTGTTTATGGAACTTTAATAATATAATATTTGAAATCCTCTACCCCAAAAACCCATAAAACGATACCCCACATCGGTAGTGTTGATAGGGGGTGGTAGTGGGGGTGGATGAAGTAAAAAAATATTTTGAGGTTTCTGGTTCTTGTACACACACTAAATCATATTTTTTTTTCATCCCCTTTAATAATGGGGTGAGGGTGGTAATGCCAAAATTTTTTGAGACCTTAGCTTCTTTTATATATATACTAAATACCAATTTTATGGACTCTTACCTGCTTGATTTACCTATTTACCCCAAATTTACCCCAATTTACCCTCAACTCTTCGATGAAACAAGATGAAACAAGATGAAAATATAATCTAGTTCTAGATCTCATTAAAGTACATATGTGTACCAAATTTCAAGACAATATCTCAAACGGTTCCAGAGTAAACGTGCGCAAAAAAAAAATTTACAGACAGACAGACCGACAGAAAGACACAAAATTTTTTTTACTCAAACTTAAAATCTCGACGTTTCATGACATTCTAAGCCTATGTGAACAATAAAAATTTTTAAAATTCCTCTTGATGTGGAAGTAAAATATCGTCTACTTAACGAATTCAATATAAAATAAGTGTATTTAGATTGCTATTAAAATCAAGCTTTTTAAATTTGACATAAATGAAAAATGGGTGAACCTGTTTTAGAACATTAGAAAATCGACCTACGTCGATCGATCGGAAAAAATCCAGGAAGTTTCCATTTTTCTCATTTTCTCGTAATAAATAGTCATAAAAATCTAAAAAATATCTGTAATTTTTTTTTAATTATCTGTATAAATAAAAAGTTAGCGCTCATCTGGGCTGAGGCTCGATGACGTCACAGTACATGATTCCGTCAACAGCGAGCGGGCGCGGACACCGGAAGTTTAGTTCATTCAGTGTTATTGTTGCCGGACACAGCGAAAGAGATATCGAGATGATTTTTTGTTGTTGGACTAGTTAACTGAAAGACTACTAAATGAGGTTGAATGTACATGATATTTCTAAAATATGAAACTTCCTAATTTAAGAAAAAATTATAAGAAAGTCATAACTAATCATAATTAAGGCACTAGCGCCGAAAACTATCCCAAAAAATACTTAAACACGTTTGCAGATACGTAAAATACAAAAGTGAAATTTCAAAAGTACGCCGAATGTTGCGTTCGCTCGACGACGACCTCACCAAAAAGCAAAATTGAAAAGTGCGTCGAATTTTTGCTTTCACAAAATATTTTTACATCGATCGATGACGATCATGCTCAAGATTCAACGAGCATGGAATTTGAACCTAAGAAAAATATTTTATATAAACAAAGGATTGATACAGCAACTTGTCACTGGGCAAGTGCATCGGAGGATCGTCAGAATGTAATGGTAGCAAACCTAAATGCAGGTCTCTAAAGATGGCAAAATTAGAGAGGAAACCGCCTTGTGTACAAACGGGGTCAAGGCGTCAAATTCATGAAGGTCACTTGAAAACGAGGTTATGTCACAAACCCTCTCTTGGGTGACATATCGGCAGTACGTCGCTGTAACGGAGCAGGAACGCCTACTGTAACTCACATATTGCAGTAAAATGCATCCATTGCATTTATCTAATGACAAGTTCTTGTGACTGATAAAATCACTATTGGAATTATAAAGCTAACCACAAGTGTGTAGTAAAATATTTTTATATTATTTCCGTCAGTCCCAAAACCAAAGTGCCTCATACACTTCTAAGGAGTTGTGTGAATCTTTTATACCAAGTTGATTGTTACTACACGCTCTCCATTTCATGGTGGTTGAGATAAACGCCCTCTAAGGGAGGCGATCGTCCTTGCCCTGTTTGGGGAGGAGATTGTTTCAAAATTTTATATTTCCTTAGTTATAGTCCTAGCTGTACGTGCACCCCCCGCCCGATCCTTGGGGACAATGTTTTTCATAAATATTAAAGCCTAAGGAACTTTTTAAGACATGTCCTAAAAAAAACTGGCTGTACTTTCAAAATGGCGGCCATATGTTAAAAAAAACTGTTGCCAATGTCGTTTTTGTCATTTAACACAAAAACTAAAAATGATGGACAAAAACTTTTTTCACAAAATACAACGTGCATAAAATTTTCTACAATTTTGTTCCTATACAATATTTTGATAGCAGTTACCATTTTCCAGATAAATGAGTCCAAAATTAAGAAAACATGGAAATTCATATATCGATAAATCACTTAGAGAAAATATCTGTGACAATTATTTTAAGGCGTATAATATAACTTTATATTAGAGAATATTATTTAGGTATTATGCAAATCACAACTTACACACTTTTTATTTATTATGAAAATACCTACTTTCTGTATATTGTTGCCCTAATCTGGGCACGCTAATATACTAGTTAGGTAAATACTTTAAAACACTCATTATTGGAGAACCAATCAAAACAACTACTCTTCTAGCTAATACTGACGAAGTATTAAATTACATGATAGGATTCTTAGCATTTTAAAGAAAAACATACTGAAAATATTTAAATGATTTATTTACATTTAGTCATTCACACTTTTTTTATTTAATATGAAATTATCTACTTTCTGTATATTGGTACCTAAATCTGGTCACGCTAATATACTACTTAGGAAAACACTTTAAAACACTCATTATTAGAAAAACAATCAAAACAACTACTCTTCTAGCTAATACTGACGAAGTATTGAATTACATGATAGGATTCCTGGCATTTTAAGGCAAAAAAAAATATATTGAAAATACTTAAATTATTTATTGAAATTCAGTCATTCACAACAATTATTGAACCTTACATTCGATTTCAACTCTAGAAAAGTTGTACAAGTTTTTTCGAACTCGTTAGTTCTCATCAGTAGAGTATAGAAACATTCATTCTTTATTTACAAGCCTATTCTTGATTTATTTTTTACAATTAATTATTTTTTATTTATTTGCTTTTATCATGATTAGAGAATATTATTTAGGTATTATGCAAATCACAACTTACACACTTTTTATTTATTATAAAAATACCTACTTTCTGTATATTGTTGCCCTAATCTGGGCACGCTAATATACTAGTTAGGTAAATACTTTAAAACACTCATTATTGGAGAACCAATCAAAACAACTACTCTTCTAGCTAATACTGACGAAGTATTGAATTACATGATTGGTTCTCCAATAATGAGTGTTTTAAAGTATTTACCTAACTAGTATATTAGCGTGCCCAGATTAGGGCAACAATATACAGAAAGTAGGTATTTTTATAATAAATAAAAAGTGTGTAAGTTGTGATTTGCATAATACCTAAATAATATTCTCTAATCATGATAAAAGCAAATAAATAAAAAATAATTAATTGTAAAAAATAAATCAAGAATAGGCTTGTAAATAAAGAATGAATGTTTCTATACTCTACTGATGAGAACTAACGAGTTCGAAAAAACTTGTACAACTTTTCTAGAGTTGAAATCGAATGTAAGGTTCAATAATTGTTGTGAATGACTGAATTTCAATAAATAATTTAAGTATTTTCAATATATTTTTTTGCCTTAAAATGCCAGGAATCCTATCATGTAATTCAATACTTCGTCAGTATTAGCTAGAAGAGTAGTTGTTTTGATTGTTTTTCTAATAATGAGTGTTTTAAAGTGTTTTCCTAAGTAGTATATTAGCGTGACCAGATTTAGGTACCAATATACAGAAAGTAGATAATTTCATATTAAATAAAAAAACTGTGAATGACTAAATGTAAATAAATCATTTAAATATTTTCAGTATTACTTCCACATCCAGTGGAAGTATAGTAACGACAAAAAAAATTTAAAAAATTTTTATTGTTCAAATAGGCTTAGAATGTTAAGAAACGTCGAGATTTCAAGTTTGAGCGGAAAAAACATTTCTGTCTGTCGGTCTGTCGGTCTGTCGGTCTGTAACTTTTTTTGTGCGCACGTTTACTCTGGAACCGTTTGAGATATTGACTTGAAATTTGGTACACATATGTACTTTAACGAGATCTAGAACTAGATTATATTTTCATCTTGTTCCGTCGAAGGGTTGGGGGGTAAATTGGGGTAAATTTGGAGTAAATAGGTAAATCAAGCAGGTAAGAGTTCATAAAATTGATATTTAGTATAGACAAGAGAAGCTAAGGTCTCAAAAAAATTTTTGGCGTTAGCCACCCCCATTACCACCCCCACCCCATTATTAAAGGGGATGAAAACAAAAATGTGATTTAGTGTGTGTACAAGAACCAGAAACCTCAAAATATTTTCTTACTTTATCCACCCCCCACTCCCACCCCATGTCACCACCCCCACCCCACTACCGATGTGGGGTATCGTTTTATGGGTTTTTGGGGTAGAGGATTTCAAATATTATATTATTAAAGTTCCATAAACAATTATTTCCAGATAAAAAAATTTTTCGTTGTGTGACTTGGATAAAATATCCGGATGTGGAAGTAGTGATTCCTTGGGCAGCGGTTTTTTTTTCTTTAAAATGCTAAGAATCCTATCATGTAATTTAATACTTCGTCAGTATTAGCTAGAAGAGTAGTTGTTTTTATTGGTTCTCCAATAATGAGTGTTTTAAAGTATTTACCTAACTAGTATATTAGCGTGCCCAGATTAGGGCAACAATATACAGAAAGTAGGTATTTTCATAATAAATAAAAAGTGTGTAAGTTGTGATTTGCATAATACCTAAATAATATTCTCTAATCATGATAAAAGCAAATAAATAAAAAATAATTAATTGTAAAAAATAACTTTATATTATTAACATAACAAAAATAAAATAAACTGAAAAATATTAATAATAATAATAATATTATAATTTGCAGACATTTATCTCCAAAACGGTAACAATGGTATTTGGAAAATGGTAACTCCTATCCAAATATTGTATAGAAACAAAATTGTAGAAAAATTTTATGCACTTTGTTTTTTGTGCAGAAAGTTTTTCTCCATCTTTTTTAGTTTTTGTGTTAAATGACAAAAGCAATATTTGCATTTTTTTAAATGGACGCCATTTTGAAAGTACAGCCAGTTTTTCTTTTAGGACATGTCTTAAATTGTTCCTTAGGCTTTAATCTTTATGAAAAACATTGTCCCCAAGTATCGAGGGTGTGCTCCCGTAGTATTACATTTTATATTGAATTTTATATTTTATTTTAAGAGCTGAATCATTTATCTGGAAAATGGTAACTCCTATCCAAATATTGTATAGGAACAAAATTGTAGAAAATTTTATGCACTTTGTTTTTTGTGCAGAAAGTTTTTCTCCATATTTTTTAGTTTTTGTGTTAAATGACAAAAACCACATTTGCCAATTTTTTTTTTAAACGAACGCCATTTTGAAAGTGCTGCCAATTTTTTTTAGGGTATGTCTTAAATTATTCCTTAGGCTTTAATCTTTATGGAAAACATTGTCCCCAAGGATCGGGGGGGGGGGGGGGGAGGGACGGACACTTAGGGTGGTCTCTCTATTGCATATTCTGTATAATCTGGATCAAAACAAAAAATTGTAGTATTTGAAAATTTTGCTTGAAATAGAAAAAAAATCGAACCAATATATTTCAACACATAAACTGTCCTACATAATTTTTATTACTTCGGCATTTCTTTTTGTGTTGTTTCGAGAAAGTGCATATTAAGAATATCTAAAAAATATATTTAAGAAAGCTGAAAGTATTTACAGCCATTTGCATCGTTTACATTTTAAGCGATGAATAACTAATCCAGGTTTAATTTTTAAACCAGGTTTAACTTGCGGCTTAGTGCACCGTGCTTTATTGTTTGTGGTTTACTTAGGTTGCCAGTTAACTTGCGATTTTAGGGAATTTAGTATTCTGCTAACTTCTCTTTCAAAACTATGTCCTTATTCCTGTCAACTATTGTCAATTATTTGTTCTTTTCGGAAAAAACGTGATTCCGTGTGTGTACATTTTTACTACTATTTATCTGTTTACAAGATATTTATAAATATAGAGAACCATATTCAGAGTAAATGAGCAAAATCCGTTAATTTTTCATTAGATGAAAAACTTTTGCTAATAGTCTAGGTGCCCGCGTACATCAATGCAATTTATAACTACTTGTACGGCATAATTGCGACTAGTCTATCACTTTTTTCCTCTGCGAAAATTTTCGTAAACGCGGCGTTCCTCCTCGGCATGAAAAAGACGATTTCCACACGTCGGACTGGAAAATCGGCAAATATATTTTGTCCGACAATTCGAAAATTGGATTCTACATATTTTTTAACCATTAATCCTATCACGTAATTCAATACTTCATCAGTATTAGCTAGAAGAGTAGTTGTTTTGATTGGTTTTCCAATAATGAGTGTTTTAAAGTGTTTTCCTAAGTAGTATGTTGGCGTGGCCCGATTAAGGTGCTAATATGCAGAAAGTAGATAATTTCATATTAAATAAAAAAGGTGAGAATGAATAAATGTAAATGAACGATTTAAGTATTTTCATTATTATTTTTGTTTCTTTAAAATGCTAATAATCCTATCATGTAATTCAATACTTCGTCAGTATTAGCTAGAAGAGTAGTTGTTTTGATTGGTTCTCCAATAATGAGTGTTTGAAAGTATTTACCTAACTAGTATATTAGCGTGCCCAGATTAGGGCAACAATATACAGAAAGTAGGTATTTTCATAATAAATAAAAAAGTGTGTAAGTTGTGATTTGCACAATACTTAAATAATATTCTCTAATCATACTACATATTTTTATTAAGCAATCTTCAAAAAATCAGCTGGTTATCAATAAATGTTTTAAAGTTTTGTTATGTTATGTTTAGGGTGGTAGACACCCTTAACGTTCCAAAATTTTTGTCGGACAGTTTGTAGAAATATATAGAATATATATGTAGAATCCAATTCTCAAATTGTCCGACAAAATATATTTTCCGATTTTCCAATCCGACGCGTGGAAATCGTCTTTTTCATGCCATGGAGGAACGCCGCGTTTACGAAAATTTTCGCAAAGGAAAAAAGTGATAGTCTAGAAGCAATTATGCCGTACAAGAAGTTATACGAGGATATGTATAAATTGCATTTATGTACGTGGGCACCTAGACTATAATAAATACGGCCACAAAATGCAAGCATGTTTTAGAAAATAAACAAACAAATAAGGTCACGTCTCAAGAAAAGGCAAATTGGGTAAAAATAAAAATAAAACGTCAGAAGAATGAAAACATACTAAAAATTGAGGTTATGCACAACATCGACGACTGCGCAGAAATTACGATTAAATTTAATCGCCCTTTAAGCGGCCGACTTTGGGGGTTTAAGTTAACGCAAACTTAAGCTAATTTAATCGATGATTAAAGAATGGTACAAAGCAAAATTTAAATTTAACGGAGGTTAAACTGTTAAACAATACGGTGCAAGCGGCTGTTAGTATCATAAAAAATAACATGTATTAGTAACAACTCAACTATTTCGAAAAAATATTTAAAAGGCCGATATCTCAAAAACGGTGAGACTTTGCATAAGGGTAAATATGGCCATATAGTGAAAACTTTCTATTAATGTATGAATCACCCTGTATAGAACCCGTCTGAGAATGAAAGTAGCCACCAGTCAAAGGGGGGGAAGTGCGTTTGGCGCCCTTAATAAATAAATCAATCCTTCAAACCAAGTGTGGTAGGTTCTTCTACAAACCCATTGGTAAGCCGTCTTTTGTCTGTAAAATTTGTCATTAAACTGTAAGTAAATCTGTTCAGTATAATACTTTTGAAAGGTTTCCCAATCCAATTTTCTCATTTATACCGATTTGTGAATTATTCATTAAATTATTTGAAATTAATATTAGCTCTGTGCCTGGGACTGAGGTGAACAAACTTTTAACATCAAAGGAGACTCATTCCGTTATTAGGTAATATTATTTTTTTTTGTATTTTCAATAAATTCAGAAGAGTTTTTTATAGCATGTTAAACATGGTTAAAATTGGTTTCGGTGCAGGGTAATTAAGTTCTTTGCTCAACCTACGAGAAGGTGCATTAATATCAGATACTACAAGTATAATCGTTTTTTTTTTTGGTGAGTTAGTGGACGACCATATAGTATAGGAGTATCCTAGTGAGTAATAGCCATCATTCCACGCTGGTTGTAATATTATAAGTTAAACGCCTCGTTTCTCGAATTTCTGGTAATGCTAATAGTCCTGTCAATGAATGGTTTCTAGAGGGAAATGCCAAGATCACAATTTTTGGATTGAGGGCTGTGTTTGAACTATTTAGGAGCTAAACATACCAAAAGTCCCCGAACATAGGAGGTGCGGGGGGTACAGGAGGGCGCGAAGAAAGTCCCAGGTTATTCACTCATATCTCGAAAACGGTTAGCCATTATCAAAAAGTGATTAGGTGCAAAATTAAAGCTAACTAAATTTTCTACAACAATGTTTCTATTAATTTTTGTCGTATCTGTTATGGTTCAGTAACGGATTGTATGTCTTTTAACTGCATTCCAACTTTATTATAAATTTATTATAAATTGAAAAAATGTTTTAATAATCATCGTGAAAAAAAATTTTTTGTACAGATATCCGTTTCATAGCAGACTGAACTCAAATATCGAATAAAAAATGTCTTTGTGTCTGTAAGTGTGTGTGTATACCGTTTTTGTAAACACGATAACTTCTGTTAGACTTAAAATATTTAATTACAATTTGGAACACAAGATAATAATCTTACTAAAAATACCATGTTCCAAATTTTAGGATAATATTGATGTTTCATCTAATTTGAATAAAGTTGGTTTGGTATATTGCGGTTTATAAAACTTATACATCTACATATTTTTGTATGCTTAATCAAAAAAACGCATTTTGCTCTGAAATTAAAATAAAACCTATTTTACGTAAGAGTGAGAGTTTGTAGGCCTCTGGTTATGACCATGTTTTACAGATATGGTCCAATTTCAATAGAGATTATTGTACTATGCTGTTTTACATATGCTCCAAATTGTAATTAAATGTTTTGTCTAACAGAAGTTATCGTGTTTACAAGAAACGGTATATACACACACATACACACACACGCACACACACACTTACAGACACAAAGACATTTTTTATTCGATATTTGAGTTCAGTCGGCTATGAAATGGGTATCTGTACAACAAATTTTTTTTCCACGATGATTATTAATTTTTTTTTTCAATTTATAATAAATTTATAATAAAGTTGGAATACAGTTAAAAGATATACAATCCATTACTGAACCATAACAGATTCGACAAAAATTAATAAAAATATTATTGTAGAAAATTTAGTCAGCTTTAATTTTGCATATATTCACTTTTTGATTACGGCTAACCGTTTTCGAGATATGAGCGAAAAACCAAGAATCCTCCGCACCTCCTATGTTCGGGGACTTTCGGTATGTTTACCTCCTAAATAGTCCAAACACAGCTCTCAAGTCAAAAATTGTGATCTCGGTATTTCCCTCTAGACCCCCTTATTGAACGTTCATTGACAGGGCTGTAACCCTTATAATATCACACTACAACATACAGCGTGATCTACCATGATATGCGGAAAATAAAATGGTGTGCCGGCAACCGGGGTGAATCGGGACAGTTTTTGATTATTTTTACAAATTATGAAGAAATGTGTGAAGATATACGAATCAGTTTTTGGCTCGCGGGTCTATGATATCTTACCTACAAGATTCACAAAACAATGAATCCCTGCGTTTTAAGAAAAAATTTATTAAAAAAAAAAATTGTCCCGATTCACCCCGTGTTTGGGGTGAATCGTGACAGAGCCTTATTTCTCATGTATTTTCCGAATTACGTTTCTTATGGGGTGTATCGGGACATAAAAAATTGAAAAAACTTGAAAGAATCTGTAAATGGCTCATAATTTAATAATAACATTAATTTGAACACAAAATAACTGCTAAATAATTTAATAATTTATTCAAAATAAAATCAACGCACAACTAAAGGTTATTTAAACAAAACAATGAAATATAAAAACAACATGGTAGGTAGGTACCTAAACCTAAGAAAACAAAATAAAATTTATTTTACGTATAGGCACGAGAACTGTCACAGGTCGTGAACTGCATTCCTCCTCTTCGCAGTGTTATAGGCTTCTGAAGAATCTTTGTAATTTGGTTTTTTTCTATGTCGCTACAATCTGGCGTTTGCGGGAAAATAAAGGCATTCCTTAATTTTCTATTTGGTCGCAAAAAGTTTACAGTCACAATATCATCGTTTTTCACCTTGTTTGTGATTTGGCCCAAGAAATACTTTTCTGTTTTCTTTATCAAAAACTTCACTTCAACAAAATCACCTACATTGACGTGATCTAAAGAAATTTCTTGGTTTTTCTCATGTCGCTCTATTGCCTCTTCACCAGATTCGTCTTCCTCTTGTTCTCTCTCGGATTCTATTTCTTCGATCTCTTGGGCTTGGGCTGTTTCATCATTATCTTCACTATCTCCGGTTGATGGAAGCTTTCTCTTTTCCGTTTTCTTCGGTTTTCTCTTTGTAGCTGCTCTAGCATCAACAGCAGCAAGTGCTGCTTCTACATCTGCAACCGAAACACTTTTCCCAGGAGCAACTTGAAATAATTGTTTGGGGATACATCCCTTATTTTTCTTCTTCCAGTCATTTAAGCACTTTCTCCAACTCTTGTTAACTGGCCCAAACACAGCGACATCTAATGGCTGTGTGAGGTGAGTGCTGTTAGGGGGAAGAAAAATGAAACTTATTTCATTATTTTCGCATTCCTGAATCACTTTGAGGGACAATTGTCTCCAATGATGACCTTAGGACCTTCAATCTGCGGAAATAAGTTAGTGCAACGTTCATGAACCAGTCTTCAAACAAGGCTCCGTCGAACCATCCACTTTTGCTTCTTGCATAACGACAACCTATTGGTCCATTTCTCGTCCAGTTGTCGTACATGTTCTCGCTTTTGTATACTACATAAGGGTTCAAAAGTTCACCAGAGGCACTTGCAGCAAACATGACAGACGTGGCAGATTTTGACGAGTCCATTATTTTTTCTGCATGTTTGACCGATCTTCTCACAACCACAATTTTCTTGCCGGGATCATCCACAAAATTCGTTTCATCGTAATTGATGATATTTTTAGGGTTTACTCCATCAATATTAGCAGTCAAATTATCGAAGTATTCGTTTATTGATTCAGGACAAACGGCAGCCCGTGCTCTCTTGATATTTTCAGCCATTCGTCCTAGGAATAATGAGAGCCAACCTTCACCAGGCAAATTGTCTACAAATTTTGGAGACCTCTGTCCTATTCTGTCGAGATATCCTTTCACTAAATACCTTATATCACCGACATCAAAGGGATATCCCCATCTTGCTGCGCACAGTATAATATCTTTAATGCTTTCTTCCTCGCGCTTTGACCACTGAGTTTGTCCTCCGACCGATTTAAGATTCCTCCCTTGTCGCAGGTGACGGTGAAGTATACTTTTCGGAACTCCATATACCTCGGAGGTTTCCCGAAGTGTCATCCTCTGATTCCGGAGGTGGCGAAGTGCCTCGAGCAAATATCGTTCCTCATAATTTTGATTGAGTCGCGTTCCACGCGCTCTAACGTATTTTCGATGCATGTCCCTAATCACCCCTGAAAAGAAAAAAATTAATAAAAGCACCTCTAACCTCAAAATTGAGGCAAGTTTTTTTAAATAAGAAACATGTCTCTTATCAGCATGCAATACGTAATCTAAAAAAAATACGATCAGCTTCTGAATATGTTATAAGTAACTTACCCAATGCAGAATAGGTGCTTTTATAAATACTGAGAAATTCTGAATAAATTTTATTCGCAAAAATACTTCCAAACTCGCAATCGTCTGTGCAAATCTGGTTGTGTCTCACTAGTGCTGACATCTCTCTACAAGAACTCCTAGTTGTTTTCTACTTAAGTACCTGACATAACAGCGGTAAAATTGAATAAATACAAGATTGGTCCGATTCACCTCGATGTCCCTAATCACCCCGGTTGCCGGTACTAGTTCTTCAACGTGGGAAAGCCCCTAGAGGATTCTGAGGTAATTTAGTATATTAAATTATTAGTAAACTTGCGAAGATTCACTACTGATGTTGAGTAGGTCCTGACCTACTCCTGAATAGGTCGACGAACTTACTTGTGAAAGAACGTATTGGAGTTGTTTACATTTCCTTAATTGGCATAAAAAGTGAAGCCGCCAATTGCGGCAAAGCACAGATCAAAGAGAGCCGCGTTTTTGCTTTCGGTCGAACAATGAGGACACCGGCGTGTTATTGTAAATATTTCTTGCTATTGCAGAGTTGAACGGCCTAGGGTCATTGTCTTTTCGATTTATTTCGATTTATTTCGCTATTTTTGTAGTGTGATTTGATTAAAAAGAAAAAATACTTCTATCCTCTCCAGCTTTACTGTTAATAGTGTCATTCACAAGTCTGATAAAGTGATATGTTTGTACCGCGTTACGTCAGATTAGTTAAAGTCATTGGTGGCACATTTCTACAAAAAAAAATAAGGTCATATTTTTGGTCATTTTTTTTAATATTTCATTTTTTCAATTCCTTTCGGTGGGGACAACCTACTGTTAAATTTTCCGCATGTCATGGTAGATCACGTTGTATAAAAAGCCAGCGATATTCACCAGAAGTATTTTTCTATTTAAAATATGCGGTGTCTTATTAATTTAACATTATTATTTCATTCAAGTTCAATACCTAGCTCAACATTATACCCAGTAGGAATCAATTATTTTATATGGGTAAAGAAACTCTTACATTTTTTTGTTTACTTACAATATTCCATTGATTCTATAGAAAATCTATTCATACTACATGAGCTCATTAAATTTATTTGCGCAACGAGACCATTATTACTGCTTTATATTTTCATGAAATTGTAACTCGAGGGCCCTGTTTGGTTTTAATTAATTTTAAAATGAAATATATTTCTGTTATAATATTAAAACATGTTCAAACAAAAATTCATAATGATTTGTATAGATATTTTCTATTGCTGTTAAATTTACTCAATTTTATGAGATAACCTCTGTTGATATATCGTGGGTAAAAGTGGTTTGATTAAAATTTAATCTCTTTTGGAATGAATGGCAGTTCCTCATGTTTACAGACAATGTACCGGTTTGCATCGGTTTCAGGCATTGTAAAAATTTTCATTCGATATATAGTTATGGCTTACGTCTTTATTGCTCATACAAGTAGATGAGACCCGGCGCACAGTAGCCAGAAAGTGACTTTTTTTTTCAAATCAGTCTGCAGGTCTTATTACCCGCCAGCGGAAAACTTTCCTTTTTCTTCGTTTTTTAATTACCTATCGATCTGTCAAGCCAGATTTTCTATTTTTGTCCCTGATTTTTCAAAATTCTCGTTAAAAATTTTGGAAGCTCAGGAACAAAAATCGTAAAACTGACTTAATAGATCGATAAGCAATTAAAAAAACGAAGATTTCAAAAAAACTTTCCGACTGTTAAGTATTAGGACTGAAGACTGAAGACTGATGACAAAGCGACAAAATGAGTTTTCACTTATAATATCATAAGAGCTTAAATTATTTCCGAAAATTTTCTTGAGGGCACGAATATTTTGAAAATTATCCCCAGTCGCGAAGCGACGAGGGATAATTTTCTTAAAATATTCGTGCCCGAAAGAAAATTTCCCGGAATAATTTAAGCTTGCATGGTATTCGGTAAGAAAATTTCACACCACTTAACACCATGATTTGGAAAAAAATTATTAATCCAACCTGACATTTTAAATTAATTTCACTGCTTGTCAAGTTGGCTAGGGTATTGTTGTTTTTGACATATTATGTTGATTTGTCATTTTTGTTTAACCGGTTCTGTCACAAAGCTTAATAATTACTACTTTAAAAGGTCTGTCGTTGAGTTTAATAAGTGTCTAGCGAAATGTCGCGATTTGGTAAAGAAAATCAACAAGTAATTAGACAAGAAATTCAAAATATAACACCAGATAATACCCGAAAATCAAAATCAAGTATATGGAAACAGTTTGTTGAATTTTGTGACGAAAATTTGTATAATATTCATGAGTGTATGAGTGTAGTACAGGTGGCTACTATACTGGAGGACTACGCATTTAATATGAAAAAGAAAAATTTTGAAGATTATAAGGAAAGTGTGATCAAAGTGATGTGGAACTCTACTGCTAAGCAGTTACAAGAAATTTATTACGAAAAATATAAAATAAAATTTAATCCGTTTTCTGATGTGGAATTTGCGACCGCCAGAACTGCACGCGATGCTAAGCGCAAAAAATTACAGAGAGACCCATTAAAAAGAAAAGTGAGTGCTTCAGCCTTAACCAGCGACGAATACAAAAAAATTATTGAAATGTGGGATGAAAATAGCCCAGATGGATTGCAGCGTAAATTTTTTCACATAGTTTCACATGAGCTGGCATGGAGAGGAGGGGAAGGATATTCTGCGTGTATCCAATACTTCAAAGAAGAAACTGATAATTTCGGAAACCCAAAAGGTCGGATAGAATATAATCCAATATTCTCCAAAACCACACAAGGTGGTTCAAAAAACTGTCGGATAGTAAATGGTTGATTACAAATTTCGATAATCCACAAATGTGTCCGGTTCGTTTGTTTAAGAAGTTGATGGAAAAAAGGGGAAATCTTATTCAGACCGACAGATTATTCTTAACACCAAACCCATACTGGAGTCAACCCAATTCGAAAGGATGGTACAAGAATAGCCCAGTTGGTAAGAACATTGTATCTTCATGGTTTAAATCAGTAGCCTCTGATATAGGAATTGACACTAAAAAAGTAAAAATAACTAATCATTCTGCAAGAGCAACAGCTGTTTCGAAATTGGCCAAGGAAGGAGTTGGTGAACAACAGCTCATTAAAATTACTGGACACAGTAATAGTCAGTCAATCAAACCTTACTTACAATTGGACGTTGAACATCATCATCAGATGATTGAATCCACGAGGAGAATTTCATCAAGTACTGGCAAGTTTAATTATGATCAGAGCACAATGCAAAATAAAACAGAAAGTACCCAGATTCAACCCACCAATTCAAGCCAGCCCATAAACATTTATAATAATTGTGTTTTTAATATTAATAAAACCTATAATAATTAAATTTATTTCGTTATTATTTTGCTTATTAGTCGATGTCATTTAGAGATTTGCCAATGAAGCTATTAGTTCAACATGAAATAAATTCTAAAAAAATCATATAGGTATATCCACCATATTTCGTTAAATAGAAAAAAATTACCAACTTTAGTTACACCAAATGCTAAAACTCAGATGGGTATTAGTTCAGTCTATCGCCCTTTCATAATTTTAGGTTACTAAAGGTGGTAGAAATGTATTTTTTGTTAAAGTAATCCATAACACTTCTAATTTAAAAAATATAATATTAACATGGTTTGTTGCAGTAGGTGGCCGTGATATAGGCGGCCATGCTTTTGACAGATAAGGTTTATATTGGTAAATTACATTAAGTTACTGTATAGTAAACCAGAAACAAAGATATTTTTATGTAAAACATTTCTTGTAAGCATTTGCGTTAAACAATTTGAGAAAAATGGAATGCTTTGAAAAGTACAATTTATGTAAATACTGCAAAGAGTTGAGTCAAGCGCAAATATGTCATCCAAGATTAATATATTTAACGAATTTAATGGAAGATTGCGATCAGGAAGCGTTAGAGTCGAATGGTTTGTTTACGAAAATCCAAGAAAGTCTGCTGCAGATGTCAAGTAAATATGGCCTTTTGCGTAAAAGAGATTTGAACAAAATTGTTTCAAAATATTACATATATGTCTTAAAACACAGACATCTAATTAATTCGTCACCTTCCTATTCACCATTAAGAAGAGAGGATGGGTTAGAATTCAAGCAACATTTAAATCTTACTATGTTTGTACATCCTACGTTTTTTGAATTATAAATTGTTAATGCATAATAATTTAACAAATTTGTGTTTTCTGTTCAATGAAACTTTATAGCGAATAATAAATAATAATGTTAATTCAGAAATTTTGCATTATTCACAGGTATATTTACATTATTTAATGGTTGTAGATCATATGTTTACCTTTTCAACTGTCAAAAAATTTTCACTTAAATATCGTGGCGCCTCGAAAAAATTTCCGGAAATTTTTTTAATTGCCATGGTAACTAGTCAAAATTAAGGTATCTTATTGGTTAAAAAGTAGAGGTGTGAAATTTTCTTTCAAATCAGTCTGTCCAAATATTTAAGCAATCAAAAAGTTTTTTTTCTGATATCTTCGTTTTTTAATTGCTTACCGATCTGTCAAGCCAGATTTTCGAATTTTGTTCCTGATTTGTCAAAATTTTTTATGAAAATTCAAACCGCTTTGGAAAATTTTGAAAAATGAGGAACAAAAATCCAAAATCTAGCAATTAAAAAATTATCTGTTCAGTACATTACATGCTTCATGAGAAGGAGTAGAAAAAGATGAAGGAGAAACAGAAGGACAAGGAGAGAAAGAAGAAGGAGAAGAAGGCTTTTTGTCTTCTTTTGGTCAATATCATCTCCTATTAAAAGGAGGCATTCATATTGCAAACACGTACCGTATGTTTTATTTCATTGTGATTTACATTTACTATCTATGTCTGCATGTAATAGAAGGGATAGCTTTTAGTTAAATTTCGACTTTTAACGAAGCTCTTACAGTAAATAGAAATTGACAAATTAGTAATACTTACGTTTTCCAAGAAAGTATTTGAAGTACCATCTTGTCTGATATTCGGGGTTTTCGAGTACTGGCGTGCTTGGTGAACCGAACATCTGAAAAGTATATTCTATGTAAATTTAACATGCTATTTGCATATATATAAAAAAAAATTGTTTATAGTTTAAGTCTTGCCGAAAATATGTATTTAAATCTACACTAATGGCACATAGAAATTTTGATCGATCCCTATAATAAGATAGAGCAAATAGCAAAATAATGTACGTGAAAGAAAGCGATATATTACATTGATGCCAGGCACTTCAGCATGTTAAGAGTTCCGCCGACGACTAAAAGTAGATAAAGACAAAAGTGGCAACAGCGTAGGTTAAATCTGTTTCTTTTCAGCATATTATTTGTCCATTTCTGTTCTCTTCTACCTTACATGGGTATCGACTTAATATTTTAAAATGCCACTTTGTATAGTATTTTGCTTTTAATTCTGTGAAAAATAATTAAGTGATAACTTGCTGGCACAAATGCTTAGATTCAGTTACTTTTTATATGGAGTGAAAAGATTCAACATTTTAATTATTAAAAATTTACGATGAGCGAGTTGCTGCCTATATTTGATACAAAAATTAATTAATTTGCAGATTAAGGTAAATTTTCGGCTTTAATATTACTCCAGTCAACGAAGCGCCAAAATGACCAAAATCTCTAACTTGAGTGCTAATTAATGGATTTTGATGAAACCTTACGCAATGTGTTTGTAATGACATTAATAAAAAAGTTAAAAAAATTTAGAATAGAAAATGATCGGAAGGGGTAGGAAACACCTTTTATCACGGGTTCCGTAACTTGTAGAATTAGGTCAAAAATGAAAAAAAAAACCAATGTATTTACCTTTTTTGGCCCAAAATAAGATGTTTTTACTCTTGTGAATTATTTTAGAAAAATGCGTATTTTTCGAAAATTCCTAAAAATGGGGGAGGGGAAATTTAAAAGTTGAAAAAAAAATTTGAAAAAATTCAGGTGAATATATCATCGATATACAAGACTTTTTTTATTTACTACCCCTATTTTTGACATTGTACCGCTTTAAAAATATGTAATTTAAAAATCTGAAAAAATTCAGACGTATGCATTAAGGCCTTCTAAATATTTTTTATCTCTTGGAATTTTTTTGTAACTTGATAATTTTCCGAGTTACAGGCAGTTCTTGATGATAAATAATACTACTACTATAATACTAGGTACTATATTTTTTGCATATTAAAAAAAATTTCCGGAAAACTTTTTCACATTTTCAATTTAAAAATTATATTGAACCTTTAAAAATGGTATAACTATATAGGTTTCATATTTTTTGATAATAATATATATATAAAAATTACGCTCATTTTTCAAATTTTCATGTGCAAAAAATGTAATACATTTTATTTATCGTGAAAAACTGCCTGTAACTCGGAAAATTAGCAAGTTACAAAAAAATTCCAAGAGACAAAAACTGTTTAGAAAACCTTAATGCGTACGTTTGAATTTTCAAAAATTTTTAAATTACATGTTTTCAAAATGCTACAATGTCAAAGATGAGGGTAGTTTTTCATGTTTTCCGGGAAAACTCAGTGAAAACGTACTTTACAGAAAATATGCAAATAAAAAGTCTTTTATTTCGATGATACATTCACCTGAATTTTTTCAGATTCCTTTTCAACTTTTACATTTTCCCTCCCCCATTTTTAGGAATTTTCGAGTGGCCATATCTCGAAAAATATGCATCGAAAAAATAGAGTAAAAACATCTTATTTTGGGCCAAAAAAGGTAAATACATTGTTTTTTTTTTCATTTTTGACCTAATTCTATAAGTTACGGAATCCATGATAAAGGGTGTTTTCTACCTCTTCATCATTTCCTACACTAATATATTTTTTAACTTTTTTATTAATGTCATTACAAACACATTGCACAAGGTTTCATCAAAATCCATTCATTAGCACTCAAGTTAGAGGTGAAACTCCAAGTTGACTGGACTATATAAAGCGACAAGACTAACTGTTACACCAAAAATGACATTTTATATGAACCTCGTCTAATTTTTCTAATGTATACTACATATTTCCAGGACACCATAGTAAACTTACTCATATATTTAAAAATCTAATAAATACTCTCACAATGTCTCATGGAGGAAATATGTAAAAATTGAAAATTGCTGAAAAATAAAATATGAGTATAGGTACCTACACGTCAAAATTACTTATGAATAATTTATAAATATTATAGACATATTTTGCGTTGCCTATCCCCAAAGGTGAGGTGAAACTACGGCTTGACAAGGCATAGGCATGTTAAGACGAGACGAACGCGTATTATATTGGCTGTATATCATTTAGAAACTGGTAATAATTTATTATAAATTTTTCTAAACAAAATAAACTGTATAATATAAAATATTACGTACATCTACAGTGTGTCACACTTAAGAGTGCAACACCCTTATAACTTTTTCATTCTCTTTCCTATTTGAACCAAATTTTACTCGAACGTAAAACAAATTAGAATCCAGTTACCTCAAAAAAAAAAAACATTCACCTCCTACAATTCTAAGGCCACTTGTGATACAAAAATAAATGTAAAAGATCATATTATTCATGTCTTAAAGGGAACATTTTATTAATGAAAGTTGTTCAGAATTGCCCAAAATTCGTAAATTTAAAATTTCATCAAAATAAGAAAAAATACAAATTACCTTACAACTACCTGACCGCTTGTGTTTAATTTCAAACAAAATTGTCACAGCACACTTTTCCAAACAAGAAAACCCATTGAAATGATATTTTCGCGCTTAGACATTATTTTAAACAAAATTTCATTTTATTTTTTTTTATGAATTTTTGGACTTTTCTGAGCAACTTTCATTAATAAAGTTTCCGATAAAAAATGTCTTTGCATTTGTAGGAGGCGAATGTTTCCTTGGCCATAAATAGTTAATAATTTGTTATATATTTTAATAAAATTTGGAGCATCTCGAAAAAAAAATTAAAAAAGTCATAAGAGAGTTACAGTGTGGCAATCTGTAAATTATAACGTTTTGTGATATTTATACTTAAAATCATTTGTTCGCATAGTTTTTCAGTTTCATATTTTATTTTAAAAACTCATACTTA
The DNA here is from genome assembly GCA_936432065.2 of Rutpela maculata. Lineage (NCBI taxonomy): Eukaryota > Metazoa > Arthropoda > Insecta > Coleoptera > Cerambycidae > Rutpela > Rutpela maculata. Next base: position 126,450,840 of record OW386291.2, on the reverse strand, counting down.
CTTCGTCTTTTTCGCCTGGAGAGTCTCCATTTTCAATCCTAAATCTTCTACAGTGTTCTTGACCATCCACCTCTGGTTGTTGTAACTGAAAAAAATATTTTTGATAATCATTTATTTCCTAGTACCATAACATTTTGTTGTATACTTTATATTCATAAAAATAATTGAACTTAGTAATTTATTTTGACATATATTTCATTAAGGACCGGCATATACAGTATCGGAAAGTCCTGGATTAGGTATTGCAAAGTTTCCACGACTTAATCGACCGCCCACAATAAAGGCGTCTACCAGTGCTCTAGAAGAGGGGCAAATAGTGACATGCGCATCAAGAAAATCATATGTACATCATATTGACCATTTAAGTATCTGAAACTTTTCAGCAGACGTATAAACTAACATTTTGAGTAGCTACTAAATGAAAACAAATCAAACTTTTGCTTATTAGGCTAAACAAGAAATGAGGGGTGCAAGACGGAAACAAATTGAAATTCCGCAGACAGAGCTGTCCACGCACATGTGGTGGGGAAAGAAGGTGGCACGAGTAGGATGTGTTATACGATAAAAATGAATAGCCTAGTTGCTTCGCTCTCGCTTGCTCTTATTGCTGTATCTAATCAAACGCTTGCCTATGATAATCTTGTAATGTAGAGGAAATAATTGAACGTGCTTTAAACACTACTTCCAGGGGCGGCTGGTGAAATTTCAACAATTTTTTTCTCGTCTGTAGCGCATGGGACCCATACGAAATATGGGAAATAACATCTAGAGAAGCACTCCTCTAACCCCTAAAAAATTTTGAAAAAGCAGTTTGCGAAAATTTTTTTCAAAATTCGATTGACCCCCTAGGTCTAGGGACTCCTGTTTAAAATTTATTTTTTTGTCATATACATTTTACTTTTCATAAAAATACAATAGGTTTTGAAGTTTATGAAAATATTTCCATTACTAACTGAGATACAACGAATTGAAATTTTATCATTTGTTAAATTGGAAATTACAAAATTTCAGTTCATTGTGTTTCAGTTAATAATGAAAATATTTTCATAAACTTCAAAACCTGTTGTTGTATTTTTATGAAAAGTAAAATGTATATGACAAAAAAAATTTATTTTAAACAGAAGTCCCTAGACCTAGGGGGTCAATCGAATTTTGAAAAAAATTTTCGCAAAGTGCTTTTTGAAAATGTTTTAGGGGTCGTTAGAGGAGTGCTTTTCTAGATGTCATTTCCCATATTTCGTATGGGTCCCATGCGCCACAGACGAGAAAAAAATTGTTGAAATTTCACCAGCCGCCCCAGACTACTTCTGTTGTGTTAATAGAAAATGTTGTGCTTTCGTAAATAGTATAAAAGTCATTTGAAAATTTGGTATCCGATCTTTCATTTAACCGACTTTCTAAATAACAGAGATAGCAATACCTGCAGCCTTAATTTGGGACACTAGATAGAGAATAAGAATAGGTTTTTTCCATATCACATATTGAGTGTAAGAAATTCATCTGCTAAATCCCCGAAATGACATTTTTCAATCATTATGAAAGAAGAAATAAAAGATTTTTAAATAAACTTTCAAATGTCAAAGTTTAAAAGAAACTTCAATTATAAGTGCACGCAGGCAGTATTTTCCATAACACCCAGTATATCTATTGCTGCTACTTATATATCAATAGGTATAATTCAAATCTGATTCCGAAGCCTAGATAAGTTTGATTATATATGGTGTCGAATTCAATTTAACAATCAAGCTGTCAGTACGGATTTACCAGCAGAGTATTTCATGGAGTAAATCCTGGGGACTTAGTGGATTAGGTATTTAAATTAGGAACACATTTTGTGTAGATCTCACAATTTGGTGGGTGTATTTATAGGCCTATGTCTATAGTCAAATAAAGATTTATTTTTCATTACATGTACAGTCAAATATATGTAGGGTTCGATTGGTTCTAGAGTATTGATTGTTATGTATTACTTACGAAATATTAAAGGTAACCATAAGATAAATAAAATAATTAATTTAAAAAAAAACAACCCGACTGCGAAAAGGGAAACTCGATCAAAAAGAAACTAAAGGTTAACATATAATATTAATGATCAATGACTGCAGTCGCATTTCCACTAGTACCAATAGTTTATTAATTTCGCAACAACTCTTGCGCCATTCTCAAGGATAAATATGTTTTCTTGTTAGTTAATGATCCTCCAGGGTTAGTCATTGAACATTAATTTTTAGACCATCAACAATCAAAGTCCGTTAACGGTAGATCTGAGATCTTCATCTATTGCTTATGGAGTACCTCAAGGATCAACGATGGGCCTGTTGTTATTCTTAATTTATATACAACAAAAATAGCAGCAATATATTCTACCAGAATCAAAATGGAGGAATCAGAAGATTCGAAGTGATTCGAATGGTACAAATCCCACAAAAGCAAAAGATTCCTATTTTCGTATCGACGTTGTAACCGTATCCGTTTGTACAATCGAGACAGTTCGGATCCTTGAAAGAATCTTTCAGTACGAATTTTTTCTTGATACGGATGCGTTTGGCACGAATCATTAAAAAGAGTCGAATCACCCTAAATCCAACCCAGCACTAAAACCGAAGAATCAGAAGACTAAGAAAAAGAAGATTCGAAGAAGCAGAAATACAAAAAGAGGAGCATAAACACTTCATATCAATACACAACACATATTTCACAAGAAGAAGGCAGATGTCCAGAGCCAAAAACACAAAAAAGGGAGCTTAAACGCTCCCTCACGACACAATGTGGTAACGCATCTCACAAATACCTACACCTCCCATCCCATATTCCTTTACCATGCGCCATGTGGCTCTCGCTGCTGGCAACAAGCATGATCTTAGTCAAACCCAGCGTGGACGTAGCAGGCCCAGCTGTATAACCCTGGGAGTGGCAGCAATGCCTACCGCACGCTGGTAAATCAATAAGTAAATCAGTCAACTATATAGTTACTCCAGCACTGGCCTCAGCAGATGCAAAATCAAAATTCACAATCAACTAAATCTCAGTTGCTCTAAAACGGAAACGATGTACTTTTTCTCCCTGTCTTCGATTTATCATCTCTAATATGTAAAATTTCTTGCAATTTGTTTGGACAAATAGTTAATTTGGGGTAATCATGTAGATAATGTTTGCCATAAAAGATCATTATTCATACATGTTCCTTGTGACCTTTGTATCTAGATCTGTTCTAGCAACAGCATTTAGTGTTCCAATTCAAACAAAAACTTACTTAATAAGGGAAGGCATGGAGTCATGCGTCTTTGGTAAGAAAAATGAGTAGATTTCAAAAAAACTAATTCGCTAGTTAATTAAGATAATTCTATTGAATATTTAAGCATCAGTCACAATCTTGCTTCAAGATGATTTATATTAAGAAGTTGATATGGTGGAACATTTTAAAATAAAAGATTTAGGGGAGATATCTTATTGTAGTAGCTTCAGAATTTAAAGAGATTTGAAGAAGGGAAAAATTAGTTTGGATCAGAAATTTTAAAGAAGTTTCCCATGAGGCAAGGGGACACCACAATAAAGCACCTCGAGAGTGAGAGGCTAGGGACTCACCCCGATAGTGAGAGGCAAGGGACTCACCAAAACAAAGCACCCCGATGGTGAGAGGCAAGGGAACTAACCAAAATAAAGCACCCTGAGAGGGAGAGGCAAGATTTTGAATTTGAAAATTCTCAAATTCTGACTTCAGATTCGTGATCAGTGACCCAAAAAACCCACAGTTAAAAGTTTGATATAATAAATACCGTAATAAAAAATGTAGGCCTCAGATGGGTCCGCCATATTGGATCCGTCATTTTGAATTTAGAAATTTTCAAATTCTAACTTCAGATTCGTGATCAGCGACTCCAAAAACCCTCGAGTAATAATTTTTGGGCCATAATCTTCAACATTTGATAAATTTCTGGATTTTAGCATCCACCATATTGAATCCGCCATTTTGGATTCGATAATGGATAAATTTGGATATCAGCATCGTAATCAGCAATCCCAAATACAACCGAGTAATACATTTTGGGCCACAATCTTCAAATTTTGAATTTCTGAATTTTAGCATCCGCCATACTAGATCCGCCATCTTGGATTTAGAAATTATCAAATTCTGACTTCAGATTAGCGACCTCAAAAACCTCCGAGTAACAAAATTCAGGCCAAAATATTGAGTCAATTAATTTGTGCGTGAACGAAGGCGAAAAAGGTATTTTTAGCACATTTGGGTTAAGTTTTCTCAAAATCCTGACGTCATGGCGCAAAATGGACTACAGCATCGTGTTCAGCACGTCAAAAACCTTCGGGGTACGGTAATGGAATCCCAAAAGGAGGATATTTTTTTTTGTAAACCTGTGTAATTAACGAGAAAAACGCAACGAAAGCCAATAATATTTTTCGTATAGTTAATGCAACTATCAAGAAAGAAAACTGCCACACTATAAAGAAATATGTAAAGGATTTATTCGAAACATAATTAACTAAGAACAGAGCTGGGCAAATATGTACTTACAAATACCTCATAAGTATTTAAATACTAGAAAGTATTTAAATACCGAGTATTTAAATACTTCTTGCAGTAAGTATTTGTATTTACACTTGCAAATACTTTACCTGAAATATTTACTACTTAGTATTTGTGAAAATGATCCTAAACGTATTTATAAATACTTAAACTACTTAAATAACTGGGAAGTATTTAAATACCTTAAAAAGAGTATGTAAATCCTTTTCTGACAGTATTTAAATACTTTCAGAAATGTTTGAATATCCTCTAAGTATTTGAATCTCAAAAGTATTTAAATAAATGCAGCAAATATAATCAAATACATCAGGGAGACAGGTATATACTCGTCAAGAATCAAGACATGTGCTATACTATGTAGTTAATAAATACATTGCATCATTGCCATCATTCAGTTTTCATATTAAAATTGAAAAAAATCAAAGTGTTTTTTTGTTCCTGGTCTAGCTCTACGGATAAGTAAAAGTCCAATACACAACTAGAACTGATTAAGTATAGAGGTTTTAAAATAGTGTTGTAGAAGTTCACGAAATTCATGAAACCTAAAATTTTAACACCTCAAATAGTCAAATAGTATTTAATATAGAAATAGAAAATACAATTTGGTGAAGTTTAGCCATTAAAGGCTATTGTTACAATTAACTATGCTTCAAAATATTTCAGTGTTAAAAATATTTTAAATATTCTGAAAGTAATTAAATACTAAGTATAAATTACTTTTGTTATTTATTATTTAAATACTTTTATCTTTTGAAAATACTTAATATTTAAATATTTTCAATTTTCTGAAAGTATTTGGTATTTAATATTTAAATACTTTTTCAAAGTACTTGCCCAGCTCTGATTAAGAAATTATGACGAAACGTAGTTGATATTACTGATAAGGCAACCTCCTAAACTTCATAGATATGAAAACTTTCAATAAAGTTAATTCACAAAGACGTTTTCACATTACAGTGGAGGCAATTCGGGAGTCCAGCGGAGCAAAAAACCCTTAAAACTCTTGTATGTGTGGACGACATTATCATTATCCAGAAAATCACGGGATCAACAGAACTTGAATTTCCAAATAAACACTAAAAAGCACTGGCAGAGTAATAATGATAATAACCAATAGTAGATAGAAGTATTGCATATCACGGCAAATCGTCATACAGAAGAGGATACACTGATACGTCCAATGTATGAAAATAACAAGAAGCAGCCGGTAGTTGAAACAGGAAAGAACTATATACTTCCTTATATTTTATTTTATAAAATAATGTGGCAAACTGTTTAATTAACGCTCTACACATGTTTCGTCGCTTTGGGTCTTTGTCAAGAGAACAGTAGTAATTAAATTGTAATTTTATGGTCGTTGCATATATATTACTGTAACATTTGGTATTATTAAAGGGCTATAAAGTTATAAATTATGTTAGACCTTTGAATTTTCTTAAATTACCTTTCTTAAAATTTAAACAATGTACATTGTACCATGCGTATATAATATTTTCCAAAATGTCGTTGGTTACATTTTCGTTTATTTTCATGACTTCATTATTTCTAATTGTTTCAATAAATCCAATTTTTGCCTTTCTTTTCCGAATCGAGTTGATCGACGTTATCTACATTTACATTAACATTATTATTATTTTCTATGCAATGTATTGACTTGCTTATGTTATATACATCATTCAAAATTGACTTTTTGTGCTCCTCGAGTCGCTTTTTTACATTTCGACCCGTTTGACCGATGTATACAGCATTACAATCAAATGATATACACCTGTTTTTCTCATTTTATCCTTATTATTAATTTACATCATTCCTAAATTATTTTTATTAACAGTTTTCTACACCGTAATTTCAGGAAGTGAAAAAAAAACGACGGGTATACAATCATCTTTCTCTGCGGGTAAGTGCTTCTGTTTGGTATAGAGTTCGATGAACATTAGTTCTGTCATCTTGTCCAGCTTCCTTATACAGTAATAGGTAAAGTGTTATTTGTAATAGGTTCGCAGAAGCTGAATATTTTTATGAAAATCTTGAATCATATTTTTTTTCAATAAATATCTTAGTAGTAAATTCATCAAATACAGTGGGGGGAAAATAAATTTTGACCTCGACAAAATTAGTACAAGCAAGGAATTTGGTGGAGATGTTCCGCTTGCCATCCTAATGAATATACTAAAAGTCCCCTAAAATTGAAGCTGTGCTTCGCCCACCATATTGAAAAATGGCAGCTCATTTTCAGATTTTTGTATATAAATCCTTTACTGTTGCAGATAGGAAAAAAGTTTCAAATAAAAAATTTAGGCAATAATAAAACAGATAATTTTTCCGTTATTTGCCACAATTTCGATATTAACATTTTTTCTCTAAATCGAACGGTTTTTGAATTGTGAGGTATAGAATGTTATTGAATATTCAAAAATCTCAATTGTGTACAAAATACACTGTAAAATGTGTGTTTATAGGTTGTAAGTAAAACAAAAAACATTTTTTTAGGTACATTACCATTAGAGAAGAAAAATATTTATTTATTTTTATTTACGTATAAATACATTTACATATTATGAGAATAATCTTAAAAACTTAACAACTAAAATAAACATGAAGAGAAAAAAAGCGAAATACAAAGATAAGACTAAAAACTGAATAACAACAATAACAAAAATTACTTCAGCATAGTGCGTTTAGCTTGGTTTTTAAAACCACCAAGAGATTCAGTAAATAAGTCAAGTTCAGTGCAGTATTTGTTGACTGTTGAACTTATTCTATTCACCGGACTGAACATGGCGTAAGTTGTTCGACAATAAGGTACAGACAGAATGGATATATTTCTAGTGTTAAAAGATGGTACATTAAAACGCATAGACTCCAAGCAATCATAGGAACTGATGTAGTTATTAATAACTTTGAAGGCGAAACAAACATCGTAATATTGGCGCCTGCTATGTAAGAAAGTAATTTCCAAATATGATTTTGCTTCCTCACAGGTTAAGAATATACTCCTCGAGCTCAGTTTATAGCACATAAATCTGAAAAATTTGTTTTGCACAGATTCAAGTCTGTTGATATATATGTTGTAGTATGGTGACCAAACAATGTTGCAATATTCCATAATACATCCAACTAGTGATGTATATATATATATATATATATATATATATATATATATATATATATATATATATATATAAAAAATAGTTAACGCTCGAGAATCTGAAAAATCCTGAACCATTCTCTTAAGAAACCCTAACATTTTATTTGCCTTCCCAATCATGTGTTCGAAATGCTCAGAAAAAGAAAGTTTAGAGTCAAATATAACACCTAAATCTTCCACCGTGGTTACGTTATGCAAGCTCACGCTTTTAATACTGTAGTCAGGACTTATGGGTAACAACCTGCGACTGAATGTCATGGAATAGCATTTGTCAACATTAAGATGCATGTTGTTGTCTTCGCACCATGAATAAATTGAATCAAGATTTTTTTGAATCTGGGCACAGTCATTCAGAGAATAAATATCACTAAATATTTTCAGGTCGTCCACAAACAGTAAAATTTCACAGTCAATATTTTTAGCAATATCATTGATGAATAAATTAAACAATATGGGACCAATGTGGGAGCCCTGGGGCACTTCAGATGTTGCAAAGAATGTCTCCGAAGTATATCCGTCAACAAGAATCTGCTGGGTTCTCTCAGAGAGATACGACTGAATCCAAGATAATAAAGGAGGACCGACTCCGATTTTAATTAGTTTCTTTATAAGGAGAGAGTGGTTTACCTTATCGAAGGCTTTGCTAAATTCCATGTATATCGCATGCACGTCAGCGCCTCTTACCAGAGATTTAACGATGAAGTTGGTATAGATATATAAACTGGATTCCACAGAACGACCTTGGAGGAATCCATGCTGCTCTGGAATGATGATACTATTTAAGGAAGCGGATATATTTTTTTCAACTAACGACTCAAATAATTTCGGAATTGCAGATAGGATGCACACAGGTCTATAGTTATTGATAAGAAATTTGTTACCAGCTTTGTAAATCGGAGTTATGTATGAACTTTTCCAACATGATGGAAATATACATTGAAAATATGCTGAAATATACTGTAATTATGAAGCCTATAACAAATAGAATAAAATACGAAAATACGTTATAACATTAGTTCGTCATTATTAATGTCTTCGTCAGGTAACATATCTTCTGAGTTGCTGCAAGATAATCCCTGGCAATACTCACACACGGCAGAACACTTTAACCTTGCTGATGAGGACTCACAACGTTTTGTGCATCCCGATTTGCAACCACAGGGTATGAGCTTCAGTAAATTGCTAGGGGCTGGATTTAAACATGTCGAAACTGACTTCAAAGCCCCATGGCTTAACTGCCAACTCCAGTCAGTTTTCTTAACAGTAAAAATTATTAAAGTAAATACAGAAATTATGTTCCTCTGAAAACTATGCTTTAAATTTCATCAAGATCGGTGAGAAATAACGGAAATTTGATGATGCAACGATGTTTACGCGGAACAAGGTATGTTATCCGGTAGATTTAGCCAACTTCTATATATATGGGAAAGTTTCTCCGAGTTGTTTCGGGCCATTTATTAATTAACTAGTGTATGTAAATACGTACGCCTTTGTGAAAATAAATTAAATATTTCCGTTATTTGCCACAATTTTCTGACACTCGTAGCAGAATAAAATAAGAAGAGTCCGGAAATATCATTGTGAAGTCAGATTCTCGTTTGTTTGTTTTATATTGTTTTGTAGCGTGGTAAGAACTTTTAAGCGCAAAATAGATAGGACCGACATTAATGAAGCCGGTGTCACGAGAGCTTTAACACAAATATAAAAGTTTAAAATGTCGAGCAGCTGCAGAGTTTAATTCGAATCAGTCAGTGCCGCATAAACGATTAATACTCCAGTGAAATAGGGAAAATTAGAGGGAAATAATTGGTAATGTTTTGAAACCTGGCAAAGATGTTCATTAAGGTGCACTATTACGCATACTAAAAGCTCTGAACTCAATCTGTTGTGCTCGAGCCGCCATCTTGGAAAAACAGTTCTCCAATTAAGTTTTACTTCCACATCCAGTGGAAGTATAGTAACGACAAAACAAATTTTTTAAATTTTTATTGCTCAAATAGGCTTAGAACGTCATGAAACGTCGATATTTTAAGTTTGAGCAAAAAATTTTTCTGTCTGTCTGTCTGTAACTTTTTTTTGTGCGCACGATTACTCTGGAACCGTTTAAGATATTGACTTGAAATTTGGTACACGTATGTATTTTAACGAGATCTGGAACTAGATTATTTTCATCTGATTCCGTTGAAGGGTTGGGGCGTAAATTGGAGTAAATGGGGGTAAATAGGTAAATCAAGCAGGTAAGAGTCCATAAAATTGATATTTAGTATATATAAAAGAAGTTAAGGGCTCAAAAAATTTTTTGGCATTAGCCACCCCCATTACTACCCCCGCCCCATTATTAAAGGGGTGAAAAAAATAAAATTGTAATTTAGCGTGTATACAAGAACCTAAGACCTCAAATTTTTTTCTTACTTCATCCACATCCACTACCAACCCTCTACCACCACCCCCACTACCGATGTGGCATATCGTTTTATAGGTTTTTGAGGTAGACGATTTCAAATATTACGTTGTTACAGTTACCTCGAATATTTTGGATGCGCAGTGACTTTTCTCGAGGATTATAGATTTCAGTAGGTTACCTCAAGTAGTATGGATGCGCAGTGGCTTTTCTCGAGTACTATACATGTGCGGTAGGTTTCCTCGAGTGAAATGGGTGTGCAGTGGGTTACCTTGAGTAGTATGGATGCGTAGTAGGTTTCTTCGAAGAAAATGCTTGAAGTAGAGGCTTTACTTCTATCGTATATCTTTGTCATGCCATTTTTTGAGTATTACTTCCACATCCAGTTGAAGTATATTAACGTAAAATTTTTTTTTGGAAATTTTCATTGTTTAAATAGGCTTAGAATGTCACGAAAAGTCACTATTTTAAGTTTGAGCAAAATAAATTTGTCTGTCGCGTCGGTCTGTCTGTTAGTCTTGTATCTTTTTGGTGCTCACGATTACTCTGAAACCGTTTAAGATTGACTTAAAATATGGCACACGTATGTATTTTAACAATATCTGGAACTAGAGTATATTTTGATCTTATTCCGTTGCAGAATTGTAGGGTAAATTGGGGTAAATGAGGGTAAATAGGTAAATCAAGTAAGTAAGAGTCCATGTAATTGATATTTAGAAAATATAAGAGGAGCTAAGGTCTCAAAAAAAAATTTGGCATTATCACCCCCACCCCATTATTAAAGGTGGTGAAAAAATAGTGTGATTTAGTGTGTGTACAAGAGCCAAAGTCATCAAGAATTTTTTTTACTTCATTCACCTCCACCATCGATTACCGATGTGGCATATAATTTTATGGGTTTTTGGGGGTACATGATTTCGTTGTAAGAGACTTGGATGTAGATGTAGTGATTCCTTGAGCAGTGGTTTTTGCTTGCATCGTGCCAACCATTAGCGAAATCAAAATTATGATTCACAATTTGTGTCGAGGTCAACTGGATTACTTGTTACTTTTTGAACATTTTTCCAGTTTAAAGCTTTTATTGAAACAGAAAACATTTTATAGTACAGTCACTTGGTCTCAAAAAGTAGCCAAATTTCGGATTAATTCTCTAGCGGCTTGGATTTTTTTTTTGTGGATTCTAAAACTTTAGGGTATCAGTCCAAATACTAAAAAGGAATAATGTGCTTTTACTCATAAGAGGGTGAAAACCACCCCCAAATTCAAAAAATCAAGAATTAATGACGTACGCGTACTGAGAATAAATTATATTATTTATGTTTTTGGGGCCGCTAATCACGAATGTGAAATCAGTAGTGCCCTATCAAATGTGAGCAAAACAGCCGTCTTTATTTATACTGTCGATCGTAGATAACTGTATTTATATGTAAGTAAATAAATAAACAAATAAATATCAGGATATTAGTTTAGTCTATTCGATATAATATATTGACTACCTGCCTACTATTGACACTTACCATAAACCCAACAGGTGGTTCAAGCAAGGTATAGAATAAATAAAATTATAGAGAAACAACAATTTCTCTAAATTACCATAGTAATCAGTAATTAAAAAAAAATATATTGCCATTTTATGCCCTGTGCTAATAGAAGGCAGGTAATCACATAGGAGTTATCTCTCTTGCGATAAAATCTTAGTGGTACAGCCAGGAACTGGATACGAGACACCAGTACAGCTATTGTTGAACAATATAATGTACCTTAATTCCCTTTGTTGAAATAGATACCTACATTTGCTTGTTTTATAAGAAATATGTGAGATTTAAGCATTTTATTGAAAGAGAATAGATCGGTTGAGTTAAAAAGTGGGCGTAATAGGTCTAATTGATGTCTCCCTTCGATTTTGTCAAATGAAATTACGTAAGATCGATCCTTTTTATGAAAGAGTGGACTATTTTTAGGGTTTTAGCTATATTATCCCTAGTATTTGAAAAGTAACCGCTGCTTTAGTGAAAGCAAAGGTTTTGTAAGGGGCGAACTAATCACCTATTGACAAGATTAATAGGCCTAATTTATCATTTCCACTCGGCTGGCTCTACAAATTAGATCATAATTTTTTATATAAAGGCAGGTTCAGTAATTTCAATAGAAAGATATTGGGAGTGTAATGATTACGGGCTTATTAATATAAAATCCTAATAAAAAATAAGGATGTTAAGGATTAAGTTATCACGATTTATCAATAAATTGCAAATAAGATGACTAGATTAGAAAATGTTAGTAGTGAGTAAAAGAAAATATCCGTCAATTTTAATTATTAAGGTTTAATATCAGAGTTGTCATCAGAACGATTTTTTTTCAGTTTTTATCTTCCCATCGATGGTGTTTAGGTATACAAATGTTTTAAAAATATCCCATCAGTGACTAGAGAATTACAAATCTGTTAGGTAACCGGATCCAAACTCTAGATTACTCTAACATGGGATGGATGGAATTTGCACACCATGCTAATACCACATTTGTGTAAATTAGTCAGAGCTTGTCTGGCCTGGAAGTACATACCACACATATGTCGGTAGGTGCTCAAATAACAAATTAATTTTTATCGTGATCTTCAGAACCTCTTGAAGTCTATTTAATAAAACTTCTGATAAAACTATATATCTTTGACAAACGTTATTAAACATTTATAAAGTTTGTATAAAGCTAAGAGGGACCATTCTTAAAAGAACCTTTTTTTAAAGTCATTTTAAAACCAATTGGTTTTATTCTAAACAGCCTTTATAACGTTCTGAAGACCTTCATAAAACTATTCATAAAACCAACAAAAAATCCTAAAAGCATAATTTTGGCCTTAAGGGACTATCTACAAACCGTTGTTTAAACTATTATAAAACCACTTCGTAAAGTCATCATAAAACTAAAATGCTATAGAAATGCACTTAAAAAAGCTATTTGCTCTGTTAATATGGTTATTTTTAATAAAAAGATTTTATGCTTGCCATCATATTAAAACTAAGTTGGCAATGTTGTAAAATTAGTCGCGTGTTGGTAATGGATATTATAATAAGCATTTGCTGTTTTTCAGCTTTCAGCTGGTCTCTCTATACTGGTTAAAATTATCAAGTTCAGTAGGTACTCACCGTGAGTGAAAATTTAGCTGCGCATTAAATTGTACTGATTATATCACAACTAGTAGGTCGAAAAATACGGAGGCCCTTGAAAAATATTGAAAATTTTTGAAATTTTAAAAAATATTAAAAACAGGTTTATTTTTTGTTGACATCAACTTAAATCACACGTTGGTAATAATAATCATGATTTTAGTCCTTATTACCCATAACAGCTTTTGTTTACAAAGATATTTTTGTAGACAAATTTTTGATTAAAACCTGTTGGTTGCCGGCAATACCACAATAAGAGTATTTGATTCTAAGATTGTCACAATGCTCTCGTACAAGAGCATTTGGTACTAATTACAACCAATTTAAGTCTTCTTACATTTATATAAGTCCATTTGGTATTGTTTAATACCAATTGATCTTGTCTAACACCATATTAAGATTTGTTGGATTTATTCACAACCACCATAAAACCTATTGCACAAAGATATTTGACTTTTTTGGCGTTTATTTACATATAACTTCACACTTGTTAATTACTTTTTCCTTATCTTAGCTGTGCTGTGACTGCTCTGAAAGGGTCGGCCCTTATACCCGGATGAAGTGAACTGCACTGAAATGTGAATAAAAGAGCAAAAAAAATATAACTAAGAAGAAGATAGATTTATTTGATTATTTTGATTAGTCAAATGTGTGATGTGGCTCTAATTATTAAAAGTAAGTATCAGGTTAAAAATACGGTATTCAGAATACAGTTAACACAAAAATCCTTGTCAGAAGGCAAAAACATGCCCTTGATGTTGACAAAAAACCAGTGTCATCAATAACCTACCTAAATTGCGCGATTACTTATAAATAACTCTCTGTCAAACTGCGGTTTTATGATGGAATTTGTCCTGACTAAATGGTTCTTATGTTACATTTGGTATTATACAAGCCAATACAGCTTTATAGCAGTTTTATGATTAGTATATTCAGGTGCCCCTTTAAAACTCTTAAGCATACTGGTTTTATCAACATTGTCTCTGAGGTAAATTGGTTTCCTAGGCCAACTGATTTTATCAGGGTAGTGCTGACCACCACTATAAAACCTTCGTTAGTGCCAATAGACTCGATTTAAAACAAATGCTAAATTGCATTGAAACTCAACCTCCGGAAGGTTATTACAACTCTTATATAATCTTATATAATGAAACATATGAGTGCAGTCTATGATATCTGTGTTTCGTGTTTTGAAGTGCTTCTTGAACAATAAATTCCTAAAAACTTGTTGTCTATAGTATAAATGCATAATGGACCAATCCTACTGAAGGGTACGTTAAGTAAATTATTTATAGACTTTCGTTGCAAATTCCAACCTCAATATATATAAATAAATACCTACATTGTTCAGATACGCGATAATATAGAGTCGAATTTCGTATATCGCCGTGTAGTTTTTTTTTTACTAACTATCAACACAGTCAGGCTAGCAGGTTTGATCAGTCGCCACGAGAACAGGACGGGACATACATCACTTTGGTTTTGGAATTGAAATAAAAATATAGCAACCTTGAATGGCTGGAAATGGGAATAAGGATTTGTCTACGATCGAACTATATAATTTACTCGTTAAATCGAATGAAAAACAAACCCAAGAACTGAAAAATGAAATAAGCTCAAGTATTCGCAATGTATATAATGCAATCAAATTAGGTAATGTAAAGATTCAACAGTTAGAAAACAAATGTGTATATCTGGAGAGAAAATCACGAAAAAATAACATTATAATATTTGGATTAAAAATAAAAATCGAGAACAACTTACTGCATGAAACACTTGAGAAACTTAATGAATTGTTCCAATTACAGTTTTCTGAATCGGATATCAACAATATATATAGAACTAATAAAAATAATATTGATGTACCAATCATTGTGGAATTCATTTCGTTCCTGAGGAAAAGTAGAATATTTGAAGATAAGGAAAAATTGAAAGGGCTTAAAGATAAACACATCTCGATTACATATGATCTCATGCGCAGAGAGGTATAAAAAACTTTACGGAAACATTTAAAAGAGGCGCGAGATCAACAGCTCGACGCTGTAATTAAAGGAAATAGGCTAAAAATAAACCAAACCCTATATACTGTGGAACAACTGGAGAGTAAAAATATAGAACATGGAAATATTGCAGAAAGTGAGAGAGATAGTTCAGCAGAAGAAGAAGAGCAAGAAATTATAGAGGAGCCCATTGATAACATAACAACCTTAGTTGCAGTTACAAGTGAAAAATCTACAGAGTTTGGAAATTTGGAGAATGGTCATACACGTGATAAATCAAAGGAAAAGAAGAGGCGGATAAATGAAAAAACTAGCCGACATCGCACTACAAGAAACCAGGACAAGAAAAGGATGCATAAATAAATTTTAATAACTGTGAACTTATTGATTTATAGCTTGTCTGCTGTCACTTTCCATATCTTTTTTCTTTGTATAGTGAACACATGTATAAGTAACTAAACTCATTTTTAAATTAAAAAATAGAATCTCTTTTTTTTAACTTTTGTTTAATAGCCTTGTTCTATTTATGTTATACCGTAAAAAATTTATACGTTTATCATAATTTATTTTAAAATTTAGATCTAGGCAAAGTTTGGTGGTTGTTATAATATTTTAACAACACCCTGTTTCAGTTTTTTTTCTTTTAGTGGAATGTTAGAAACAAAAAACCATGAGAGATTAGTAAAACTACATACATTACAATACATTTTTTATGAGATATTAGGTTTGTCACAAAGATCGACTATTTTCATTTACAATATTACAAGATAGAAAAACGTCTAACATTTGCATATACCGATGTTTTTCTACATAATGTTTTTAAAAGTCTTTTTCTATGCTAAATATGCACTATAGTAATTGGGTATTCTTTTCTTGTGGTCTCTAATTAAAACATTGCACTAATTTGCAAATTACTCGATCATGTCGAATAACCTCAATTTTAATTTATCACATATAAATGTTAGATCATTAATTAGACATTTCGGTGACTTTAAAGAACTACTATATAATAAATACGATATTATAACTGTGTCCGAAACGTGGTTAAATTCTAATCTGACAGAAGACGTTATTGCACTTGATGGGTATTATTTACTCAGACGGGATCGCAAGGGTCGAAAAGGAGGCATTGCTGTGTATTTAAAACATAATTTTAAAGTAACATTAATAAATGATTTACAACATACTGATAGTGAGCAATTATGGCTGTCTTTTAAGTTCAATGAACACACATATGCACTGGGAGTTCTTTATAGGCCACCAGACTTCTCATCAAATACTTTTTTAAATGAATTTGAACAGGCCCTAGCATTATTTCTCCAAAATATGATTATGTAATTTGTACTGGAGACCTAAATATTGATTGGCTAGATACAACCGACAGCTCATTGCAAAAATTTTGTGATCTACTAGAATGTTTTGATCTAAGGCAAATAATTGATGAACCCACGCGTTATAGTCCAAATAATTCCAAGTTAATTGATATTACATGCTGTTCAGATGGCATTCCAGTCAGGAGTGCTCATGTATCAGCCGCCTCCACTACCTTTTCTGATCATTATCTCGTATCAGTAAAAGATCCCTACTCTTCTTAAGGGAAGAGGTTCGGCAAAATTTCCAGGTTGGGGGTAGCTCGTCTCCTGGCGTCGGTGATAGGCCCTGGTAGCGGAAATAGGCCGACGTTAAATAGTTAAAAAAAAAAAAAATTTTTGAATAAAAACTGACATGGAATACCCACATCCAAAAAGTCACACAGAAAGCAACGATTACCTTAGGAAGGTGCAGACATACGTGTGAGAAAAGCTGGGAGTTAAACCACAAGATGACCCTATGGTTATACACTAGAGTCATGATAACGTACGGATCGGTGGTGTGATGAATCAAGACACCGCAGCTAGAAGCAATAAGGCTATTAAATGGCGTACAAAGAACTGTTTGCCAGTGCCGTAGTAAGACACGAACCCTTTTGCGGTACGGCTAGCTAAGTCATGCATAAACATAAACACACCATATACAGTAGACAACCCCCAATCCAAAGCCAAGGCTGCCCAGAAGGAGGTTACACATTTGGAAAAACGCAGACATACATTCATACCCACCGGTATTGTCAGTATCGGGGCTGGGGCTCGAACCCAGAGCGCGATAGATAGTCGGTTAACATACTCGCCACTCAATACGCAAGCAAGCAAGCAATAACAAGTTTATTAAAATTAGGGGTACATGTATGTGTCCCCCGGAATCTGGCCCGGAGCCAACCAGACAACCACGACGCGCATCGTCGTGGTGGGTGTTGGGCTGGGCGGGGCAGGTCCGTTTTGGCCAGAGCAGAATATAAAAGGTTAAAACTCCTGCCTAAGAATAAAGCTTAAATTTGGATCAATAATAGTACAAAAAAATACTTAAAAAATAATTAAAATTAGCACTTTAAAAAACTAGCGGTTTCGCGCACAGACGAACGCTTTGGAATTTTGTTTGTTCAAAACAATTCCACCCTGGTCTTCCTACCAGAAAAGTGTGGTGGATAAAAGGTGTGGGTTAAAATATTTGGATTTTTAGATAATCTTTTGGCCTAGACAGAATTTAGAAACAAAAAGGGTAAAAGAACAAAAAGGATAAGAACAAAATTGAACAAATATAAATAAAGAACAGGGGATTGTAAACTTGTAAAGTTGAGAAAAGATAAAGAGTAGGGTAGAGATAAGTTATGGTAGGGGAAAGTTTGGCTAAGGGAGTTGCCAGAAAAAAGGCAACAACTGGTGTGGTAGGGGGTGTCTGATATCGAAAAGTATTGCGCTATGCTGTCTGATTCGAGTTATGTTGCGGATTAGCGGACTATCGCTATACATCAATAAATGGATACCAAATAAATCTCTGGAATAGTGGAAGAGTTTCCAGTGACAGAGACAGCCCAAAGAATTTCTCTTTTCAAACCTAATCTAGTCTACTCGAATAAACGATATTATAAACAATATTACATTGAAACCGCAACAGAGTCTGGTATATAGCAGAGAATTAAAATTATTTAACAAAAAAACTACCAAATACTTAGTACAAAATGAGAGGCTTTTAGGTTTTTTCTTTGTTTTTAACAGTTCTGCTATATCTCTTTCAATAATCCGAATTTTTATTGTGATTTGACATTTATTTTGTATCATCTCATTACACCTCGTTCATTCACTAATTCAATTTGATTCAGTTGGAATTGTGTATCGATTATTGGTTTACGCGTATTATTAAACATTTCCGTATAAGCTAATGCACAATTTCACAGTTCTAACGGTAATTTTAAACCCAATGATATATAGTGTACTATAACTGCACACAAATGCAAATGGAAAGATTTAACATATATACCCAATTACATATGGCACTCATTTACGGTATAAAGGACCGCAGACAATATGCCATTAGCAATTCTAAACAGCAAACGCGTATTTTAATGGGTCTCGATGGGTTGACTTGGCTTATAACTACAACATTCGGAGTTTGAGTAGGTTTTCAGTTTTATAGAAATATAAATTGGCCTTTTGAGATATACACACTACAGGCTTTAATATCAAAACATGTTTTTCATTTATACAGGCCGGTAAATTGAAACGAAAGGTATAATTACTTCCACGTCCAGTGGAAGTATAGTAACGACAAAAAAATTTTTATTGTCCAAATAGGCTTAAAATATCATGAAACGTCGAGATTCTAAGTTTGAGCGAAAAAAAAAATTTCTGTCTGTCTGTCGGTCTGTCTGTCTGTCGGTCTGCCTGTCGGTCGGTCTGTCGGTCTGTAACTTCTTTTGTGCGCACGTTTACTCTGGAACCGTTTAAGATATTGACTTGAAATTTGGTACACATATGTACTTTAACGAGATCTAGAACTAGATTATATTTTCATCTTGTTCCGTCCAAGGGTTGGGGGGTAAACAGGGGTAAATTTGGGGTAAATGGGTAAATCAAGCAGGTCAGAGTCCATGAAATTGGTATTTAGTATATACAAGAGAAACTAAGGTCTCAAAAAAATGTTTGGCATTAGCCACCCCCATTACCACTCCCACCTCCTTATTAAAGGGGATGAAAAAAAAATGTGATTTAGTGTATGTACAGGAAGCAGAAACCTCAAAATATTTTTTTACTTCATCCACCCCCCCCACTACCACCCCCTATCACCCCCCTATCACCACCCCCACCCCACTACCGATGTGGGGTATCGTTTTATGGGTTTTTGGGGTAGAGGATTTCACATATTATATTATTGAAGTTCCATAAACAATTATTATCACATACAAAGTTTTTTCGTTGTGAGTGACTTGGATAGAGAATCTGGATGTGGAAGTAGTGATTCCTTGGGCAGTGGTTTTTTATTTATTGTATTATACACACGGAAAAAGTAGTAACCATGGTTCAGTCACTAATAGCGCAGGCATTGGTGGCTAGAAAAAAATAATGAAAATCTGTAATTTGGCACATGAAAATTGATTGATTGAAAAAATCAGGTTTAAATTTCTAAAAATTAATTTTTCTTAAAAACATCGAGAAATATTGATCAGTCAAGAAAAAAAAATTTTTTAAGGGAAATTTAAAAAAAAAAGATGATCTGATGATATTTCTGTAAGATAAATAATTTTTGAGTAAATTGGAATTTAAAATGGCACAAAAACAAAATTTGTATATTTAATTTTTGTTTATATTTTTATTTAAAACGTTTAATATCAGATTGCAATTACTTGCACATCCAGTGGAAGCATGGTAACGCAAAAAAAATGTTTGAAAATTTTTATTGTTCAAATAGGCTTAGAATGTCACGAAACGTCGAAATTTTAAGTTTGAGCAAAAAAAAATTCTGTCTGTCAGTCTGTCCGTCTGCAACTTCTTTGTGTACGCGTTTACTCTGGAACCATTTAAGATATTGACTTGAAAGGACCCCGCACACATTATAGGGGAAAAACGACTTCCGTCAAATTGGCCGAAATTTTTGTATGACGTTGAGTCAACATCCCTATAAAAAATTTTAGTAACATTGGCGTCCAAAAAGCTCTCGTTTTTAAACTGGACCACAAAGAGTTGACAAAATCGGGATTTTTCGATTTCGCGCATGTCACGGGAGATCGGCGTATTTTGTCGCTACTATTCACATTGGCGCAGGCAATGTGGTATTTAAAATAATAATAAATGGAGATTATTATTATTATTATTAGTAATAATAATTGTCACATTATATTTAAAAAAAAATCTCATGATGTTTTGTGTAGAATACAGCAAGGGGCATCAGATGATTCCTTGAAAATAATATTTGCTCGTTGATCCTGGGCAAGGCAGAGAGCGGAGCACAACCCTATATTTTACATAATCTTAAATATGTATTGTAATATGTTGCACCCCTTAAAATTTAAGGTTATGTTACTAAAAAGTAGGCAGACTTCAACAGATCGAATGTCTGAATGAATGTAGTGTATTTGCACCTACTCGAAAAAGAACCTACCAGAAGATTCCAAAGTGACATCTGGAATCCTCTAGAGAATGGTGGCGTCATCACAGAACAATCGAGATCTGTCATTTTTAGGTATAAAAGACCAACCGCATTCTCGGCGAGTAGTTCAGAAAGTTCAGAAAGTTCAGAAAGTATAGAAAGTGAGGTTAAGACTTCCAAGATAAACAAAGTAATAAACATTGTGATTTTAGTCAGTAAAGTGTATTTAAATTAATAATAGTATTGTGAAGTATCCAGTAAATATTTAATAAAGTGTGTTAGTGGACATCTCTTGTTATAATTTTTGGAACCCACGGAATTTGCGAGGGTGGTTTCCTAAGGGTGGAAACACGCGACAAATTGGTGTCAGAAAGCGGAATTTTATGACAAGAGGAGCTCTGAAGTTGTGCTGGAGTGTTCGAGAAGTATTCTCGAGGGTTAGTGCTAACACGGAGGACTCGTTTACTGGACATTGTTCGAGGGTTATTTTCGAACAGGAAAATAGTGTTAAGTGCTTTTTTGAGACATTGTAGAACATTTTATTAGGACATTAGTGTGATAATTAAATCCTTTGAACTGAGAAGTGATAGAGACACTGAAAAAGACTCATTTAGTGCGTGAAAATTTCTAGAACTTTTCTATTTGGACATTAGTGGAGATTATTAAATTCTCTGAACTGGATAGTGACAAAAGACTCTGGATAAGACTTTTTCGTGCTATTTCGAGTTTGTCTAGAAAGTTCCATTACCGATATTGACGTGACAGTTAAATTTATTTTATTTTAATTTCATCGTATGCCCGTAACAACAAGAAGTATGGCATCCGATAAACAAATACAGGACTTATTTGAACAATTCCAAAAAATGATGGCGCAGCAACGGCAGGAAGACAAAGAAGAACAGGAGAAAAAACGTCAGGAAGAAAATGAACAGCATGAAAGAAGACGTCAAGAGGAGGAAAAACGGCGTCAAGAAGAAAGGGACGAATTAAAGAAAATTATGGAAGATCAGGAAATAAGACGTCAGAAAGAAAAAGAGGATGAAGAAACAAGACGTCAGAAAGAAAAAGAGGATGAAGAAAGAAGACGTCAAGAACAAGAAAAGCGACGTCAAGAAGAAAAAGAAGAGCAAGAAACAAGACGTCAAGAAGAAAGAGACGAATTAAAGAAAATGATGGAAAATCTGGAAATAAGACACCAACAAGAAAAAGAAGAACAAGAAAGACAGCGTCAAGAAGAAAAAGAGGAACAAGAAAGACGCCAAGAAGAATTAAGGAAAATTCTGAATGAACAAATGAAAATACAGCAGGACGCTATCATTTTTGCCAACGAAGGATTAAAGAGTGAAGTCAAAGAAGAGATAAACAAGGTAGAAGAAAAAGTAGGTGAAGTCGAGACAGAAGTCAGTCAAGTTAAAGAGAAAGTAAACAAGTTCGAAGAAGAAGTTAAAGGAGAAATAGACCGGCTTAAACGACAGTTGAGAGATAGAGGAAGCCAGCAGGTGGTATCATCAGGTCACCGGTTAAAACCTCCCTCCTTTGACGGCCAAAGCTCATGGACAACGTACAAGAGGCAGTTTGAGGCAGCAGCATGTGCGAACAACTGGGATAACGAGGAAAAGGCCATGGCATTAGTTCTGGCGTTAAGGGGCCAGGCCTCAGAATTACTTCAGACTATCCCGGTGGAGAAACAAAGGGACTTTAAAGTCTTGGAAGCTGCATTATACTTGAGGTATGGCGATCAACACCTTGCCCAATTATACCAGACTCAGCTGAAATCCCGGATGCAAAAAGCTGGGGAAAGTTTACAAGAATTTGAAGCTGCGATAGAGAGACTGGCACACCTGGCGTATCCGAGTGCACCTAAAGAATTCCAGGAACAATTAGCCGTGGGGGCCTTTTTAGATGGTATAAGGGACGAAGAGGTCAGGCGAGTTCTGAGGCTGACGAGACACCAAAGTAGTAGCGAAGCTTTGGTGCGTGCACTCGAAGTAGAAGCCGCTTACAGGGATACTCCAAGGAGAGTGCGAGCTGTGACTCTTGAAGAATCGCAACCAGAAATGAGCCAGAACCCCTTGCTGACTGAGATGCAGAAAATATTCACCAAATTATGCGATAAATTGGATGGCCTCGGAAATCAGGAAAAACAACAAAATAAAGGAAAGCCGAGCGGAGGTATTAAATGTTTCAACTGCGGCAAGATGGGACATATGAAACGAGACTGTCGACAGCAGAACTCGGAGAGTCGAGTAAATGCTGTGAATGTTGAAGAGAAGCAGGAAAACTAAAGATAGCCAGCACCAAGGGGGCTGTCCTGGCTAGGGAATGCGGTGCCCCCAGAGAAATAAAGATTTCCCAGCTCCAAAGAATTCCAAGCAGTCTGTTGTTGCAAGGATATGTGAATGGAAGGAAATGCGTGTTTACTATTGACACCGGTGCTACGTCATCAATAGTGCGGCTAGGGTTTATATCAGGCTTGCAGATTGACAAGAAGCAAAATGGAGTAATCATTCGGACAGCCACGGGGGACAGGGCTGCGGTCCATGGAGAAATCAACTTGGAACTGCAGGTTGGACGGTTGAGGTTCAATTACAAGGTCATTGTGGCTGACATTATGGATGATTTCATTTTGGGTCTGGACATCATGGGAGAGCAGGGATTTATTGTTGACGTAGGGGAGCGAGTCTTAAAAATTGGAAATGAGGAATTTATTCTGGCAACCGCAGACGACCAATTCCATAAAGCGAGATTGTTAACAACACAGACGATCAAGATTCCTGCTCATTCAGAACAAATGATCGATGCTGCCTTAGAAGGAAATCCTGGAGGGTACCGTGTTGGCCTAGTTGAAGATGACGAATCGATTAAGTCCCTACCCAATATTATTGTGGCGAGAACTTTAACCCGGACTAAAGACAAAATCCCAATTAGAGTCGTTAATTTAAATTCCCACTCAGTGACAATTAAGGAAGGCAAACCGATTGGCTCCTATGAACCGGTCACATGGGTAGCGAGGTGCGAGGAACAAACAGAGGGAAGTTCGTCTACGAAAATAGACCAGGAAGTTTTGACCTTGCTGAGTACCCAGTTGGAGCATTTATCTGAGGATGAACGAAGGGAGGCAATCAAGTTCCTGGAAAAGGAAAGTTCAGTATTTGCCAAGAATACAGAGGCCCTTACAAAAACAGACATAGTCCAGCATCGGATAAATACTGGCGACTCACCAGCTATTCGACAACCACCTAGGAGGCTTCCATTAGCGAAACAAGAGGATGCCTCGGCAATGATAAACAAGATGCTGCAAGATGGAGTCATTGAGGAGTCAACGAGTCCCTGGTCATCGCCAGTAGTTTTGGTTGCCAAGAAGGACGGAACATTAAGATTTTGTGTCGATTATCGAAAATTAAATGATGTCACGAAGAAAGACAGTTACCCATTACCACGAATTGACGACACGTTAAGCACGTTGGCAGGCTCACGATGGTTTTCTACGTTAGACCTTAGGAGTGGATACTGGCAAGTGGGGCTTCATCCTGATGATAAAGAAAAGACAGCGTTTTCAGCAGGCAGTGGTCTTTATCAATTTACCGTGATGCCTTTTGGACTTTGCAATGCGCCAGCTACCTTTGAAAGACTGATGGAGTTCGTGCTGCGAGGGCTAACCTGGAGGACGTGCCTGGTTTACCTTGACGACGTGCTTGTTATGGGACAGGACTTTACAGAACATTTGAAAAATCTTCAAGAAGTATTTGGGCGAGTCAGGAATGCCCATCTGAAGTTGAACCCGAAGAAGTGCCTGCTATTCCAGAAAGAAGTCAAATTTCTTGGTCACGTGGTGTCTTCGGATGGAATACAAACAGACCCCGACAAAATTTCTGCTGTACGAGATTGGCCAAGACCATCTAACATTCATGAAGTACGGAGCTTCCTTGGCCTCTGCACTTATTATAGGCGCTTTGTGGAAGGGTTTGCAGAAATTGCGAAGCCATTACACCGGCTGACAGAAGAGAAAGTGCAGTACCAATGGACACCGGAATGTGAAACGGCATGGAGAAAATTGAAGGCAGCTCTATGCACTGGTCCTGTGCTAGCGTACCCACAACGGGAAGGACTTTTTATTTTAGACACGGATGCCAGCAATTCTTCGGTCGGTTGTGTACTGTCCCAAATCCAGAATGGGCAGGAAAGAGTGATCGAATATTTCAGCAAGGTGCTGTCCAAACCGGAAAGAAATTATTGTGTAACCCGGAAAGAGTTACTGGCCATCGTTAAATCAGTGGACCATTTTCATAAATATCTTTATGGAAGACATTTTAAGATTCGCACCGACCATGCTGCATTAAAATGGCTGTTGCACTGAAGGTCAACTGGCTCGTTGGATAGAACGGCTGCAACAGTATGATTTCAAAATCGAACATCGACCTGGAAGATCTCATAAGAACGCAGACGCTTTATCTAGAAGACCATGCAAGGAATATTGCAAGCACTGCCACCACGTTGAGAAATTTCAGGGTACGGTGGCCGTCAACACTATTAAAATAGAGGTTCCGGATGATTGGACAACTGAAGCTCTTAGACAAGAACAACTGAATGACACAGAGATTGGGGTTATATTGAGAGCAAAAGAGAAAGGAATTCGACCAGCGTGGAAGGATGTTTCGGACAAGGCAGTTGGATTGAAGGCTTTGTGGGCCCAATGGGATTCACTCAAAGTTATGAACGGGCTGCTAAAGAGAGCTTGGGAAAGCCCGGATGGCAAGGAAGTTGTTATGCGTCTAGTGATTCCCAGGTGTCGAGTACCGAAAGTACTTCAGGAAGTGCATAATGGAGCATCCGGTGGACACTTCGGCGTTAATAAGACCCTGAATAAAGTACGAGAACGATTTTATTGGGTAAATAGTCGTCAGGATGTGGAAGCTTGGTGTCGCAATTGCAAAATTTGTGCAGCAAGTAAGGGACCGCAGACTAGAAGTAGGGGTGCAATGAAACAATATAACGTCGGAGCTCCTTTCGAGAGGATTGCGATCGATATAGCCGGCCCATTCCCAGTAACCAAGGACGGTAACAAGTATATACTGGTTGCCATGGACTATTTTAGTAAGTGGCCAGAGGCCTATGCAATTCCAAACCAAGAAGCAGTCACTGTTGCCAAAGTCTTGGTAGATAATTTGATATGTCGGTTTGGTGTACCCCTGGAGCTGCACTCAGATCAAGGGAGGAACTTTGAGTCGGGGGTGTTTCAGCAAATCTGCAAGTTATTGGGGATACACAAAACACGGACAACAGCCCTCCACCCGCAATCAGATGGAATGGTGGAACGACATAACAAGACCATGAAAGAACATCTCTCTAAAGTGGTTCATAAGAATCAACGCGATTGGGATCTGCACATACCGTTCTTCCTCATGGCATACAGAGCTGCCACCCACGAGTCTACGAAACAAACACCAGCCCGTGTAGTATTTGGTCATGAGATCAGACTGCCGTGTGATTTGATTTTCGGAACACCAGGCGGAGAACAGCTTCCTGTGAACAGCTATGTGGATGAAATGAGTGAACGGCTAAGAAATGTTCATGAGCTGGTTAGAGACCAAATCACCATAGCCAGTGACCGAATGAAGGCTCGATACGACCGTAAGGGTAGTTCAGAAGGGTTCAAGGCAGGAGATCTGGTTTGGCTGTACAACCCACAGCGAAAGAAAGGGAAGTCACCGAAACTTCAACCTCCTTGGGAAGGACCTTATACTGTTATTACCCGAATTAATGATGTCGTCTATCGGATTCAACGAAACAAAAAGTCCAAGATGAAGATCGTACACTTGGATAGACTGGCGAAGTACGTGAAAGAGGCTGAACTGCCTGACCGGGACGTTCAGGCTTAAGGAGGGGGCAGTGTAATATGTTGCACCCCTTAAAATTTAAGGTTATGTTACTAAAAAGTAGGCAGACTTCAACAGATCGAATGTCTGAATGAATGTAGTGTATTTGCACCTACTCGAAAAAGAACCTACCAGAAGATTCCAAAGTGACATCTGGAATCCTCTAGAGAATGGTGGCGTCATCACAGAACAATCGAGATCTGTCATTTTTAGGTATAAAAGACCAACCGCATTCTCGGCGAGTAGTTCAGAAAGTTCAGAAAGTTCAGAAAGTATAGAAAGTGAGGTTAAGACTTCCAAGATAAACAAAGTAATAAACATTGTGATTTTAGTCAGTAAAGTGTATTTAAATTAATAATAGTATTGTGAAGTATCCAGTAAATATTTAATAAAGTGTGTTAGTGGACATCTCTTGTTATAATTTTTGGAACCCACGGAATTTGCGAGGGTGGTTTCCTAAGGGTGGAAACACGTTACAGTATATACAAGAAACACCACATTGTCTGCGCAGATGTGAATAGTAGCGACAAAATACGCCGATCTCTCGTGACATACGCGAAATTGAAAAATCCCGATTTTATCAACTCTTTGTGGTCCAGTTTAAAAACGAGAGCTTTTTGGACGCCGATGTTACTAAAAATTTTTATGGGGATGATGACTCAACGTCATATCAAAAATTCGGCCAATTTAACAGAAGCCGTTTTTCCCCTATAATGTGTGCGGGGTCCTTTGGTACACGAAAGTATTTTAACTTGATCTGGAACTAGAATATATTTTGATTTTATTTCGTTGAAGGATCGAGGATAAATTGGTGTAAATGGAGCAATAAGTCCGTAAAATTGGTATTTAGCATACCTCACTCCTATATTTCCTTTATTTTCTAACTTATGCATTTGAAATTTGGGGTGCATAAACTACCTGTAAAATGGATATTTGGACATAATAAACGGCATGAGAACATTTCAGGTTTACCCGGAAATGACCGCAATTTTCGATTTTTAAATGGAACGTATATTTTTACATATTTGGATTCAAGACTAGGGTTTGCAATTTACCGGAAATTTTAATAACCGGTAAATCGATAAATAAAAATGTAAATAACCGGTTAACCGGTATTTACCAGTAATTTTTAGAATGAATGATTGAAATGGCGAAAATGGAAATTGTTTTTTATTCCATGTACAAAAAAGATTTTTATATACGTGTAATTAATATAATGAAAAAACAAAAGGTTTTTTAAGGAAAAAAATATAAATGAAATACATTAAATAAATGAATAGGTGTTCTGTAAATAACAAAAGTATCAACTTAAATAACAAAAATTATAAACATAAACTCAAATAGGGCATTTACTGAATACCTAATCTAAGAATACAATAATTTTTAAAATAATAGCCCGTTAAAAGGGTTAGTTTTTCAAAGCTGCATCTGTTAGTCGTCTGATATTTGTGCATAGAGTACCATCAGCTGAAGATGTCCTTCCTCAATCGATACTGGTAAGTCGATAAGTTAATAAGAATTGGTAATAACATACTTCTAAATGTTTTCCACTGATATTTGCGGCAGTGAAATATTCAATTTCCTGTCAACGTCTCTCTTGTATTTCTTAGGGCTTGGTGTTTGGGTTTTACTTTTTATAATATTATTTATTGTTAAAAGTACTCAGCGTTGGGACAGTCACTTTGTATTTAGTAAATACTAGTCACTGACTTAAATAGAAACACTGAATACGTGACGTATCGCAAGTTCAGAATTTACGGAAATAACCGGTAAAAACATTAAATCGGAAATTATCATCATGTGTTTTTTGTCCGGTTAACCGGTTAACCGGCTAATTGGTATTGCAAACCCCATTCAAGACAACATTCAGAATATACTATGAGACTTTCGCGAATTTTTGAGTCGATGCTCAGTTTTTTAAAGCATTTTTAAACATTCGTCTAGAGTGCTCTGAAATACCAAAATTTGTTCTACAGCAGGTAAAGTTCAAGGCAAAAATGTAATTTCATTAATAACTCTTTACGAAGCCTCCAAAATTGAACAAATCACTTTTTTATCGAAAACTTTTTGTTCAAATGGGAAGGTGGTGGCTCATACTGTTCATTAAACCCGACTTCTACTAGTTTTTACGTGAAAGAGTGTACATTTTGAAAACATTTGGCTTATGGAAATTATTTTATATTTTACTTTCTAATTTTACTTTAATTGCAATATGAAAAAACCGCTGCCCAAGGAATCACTACTTCCACATCCAGATTCTCTATCCAAGTCACTCACAACGAAAAAACTTTGTATGTGAAAATAATTGTTTATGGAACTTTAATAATATAATATTTGAAATCCTCTACCCCAAAAACCCATAAAACGATACCCCACATCGGTAGTGGGGTGAGGGGTGGTGATAGGGGGGTGGTAGTGGAGGGGGGGGTGGATAAAGAAAAAAAAATATTTTGAGGTTTCTGGTTCCTGTACATGCACTAAATCACATTTTTTTTTCATCCCCTTTAATAAGGAGGTGGGGGTGGCTAATGCCAAAAATTTTTTTGAGACCTCTGCTTCTCTTGTATATACTAAATACCAATTTCATGCACTCTTACCTGCTTGATTTACCCATTTACCCCAAATTTACCCCAATTTACCCCCCAACCCTTCGACTGAACAAGATGAAAATATAATCTAGTTCTAGATCTCATTAAAGTACATATGTGTACCAAATTTCAAGTCAATATCTTAAACGGTTCCAGAGTAAACGTGCGCACAAAAAAAAGTTACAGACAGACAGACAGACCGACAGACAGACCGACAGACAGACCGACAGACAGACCGACAGACAGACAGACAGACAGACAGAAATTTTTTTTTCGCTCAAACTTAAAATCTCGAAGTTTCATGACATTTTAAGCCTATTTGGACAATAAAAATTTTTTAAAATTTTTTTGTCGTTACTATACTTCCACTGGACGTGGAAGTAATAATACTAGTCAATTTTTTCTTTGGAAATTTTCTTTGATTTTTTTTTGTTATTCCTACAGATGACTAAGATGATTTTTCTTTTACTGTTCACAAATATAATAGCCCTGTAACTTCGAAACAAATAAAAATCGACCTACCACTTTTGGGTTTTTTGGTCTTACAATTAAGTCCACGCTCCAAAAATTTAAACAACAATACGGGACACCTTATACAGGGTGTCCCAGAATTGAGTTCCCGGACGGGAACCTGTGATTCCTGAGTTTATATTGGGCCCATATAACCCAACTTACCTTAGTCCAAAAGTGCATCCTTGAGGAAATACGTCCTCTTAAAGTGAAACAGAAAAAAATACATTTTTTCCAATAACTTCCGTTGCATGGAAGATAAAATTTTCAAATTTTGATTGGAGCTGTATCTCTATAAGTACTCTATGTAAACTTGATAACAACCAAATATCTTTTGTTTCTCATTTTTTTCATAATAATTCATATTTGACTGGCCCTAATTTTTTAATCACCTTGTAAAATTACGGAATACTTGAACATTTTTACACGGCATTGAAAAGGCTGCAAAAAGGTACTCTTTTTGTAATATCAAAAAAAACACAAGAAATTATCGTTTTTTATCTATTTGTATTTAACATTTATTTCCAATTCTAGAATAAAATTTTGTAATAATAGAAAAACGCAGTTTACTTAAAAAAAAATACATTCATAAAAAATGCTCCACATGACGTGCACCTGTTTCAGTAGGTACACAAATCAATTCTCTTCATCAATGACGAGCGAATTCGTTGGAAAATATGCAAAATTCCTCTAAATTCATCGCACGCGTTCTGTACAAGTTGCCAAAGTTGCTCCCTAGTGTCAGTTGGAACAGAGTATATAGTGGTTTTTAAATAACCCCAAATACAAAAATCGCAATGGTTCAAATCTGACGACCTGGCTGACCACGCAGTTGGTCCATCTCTGCCAATACAATGGTTTCCAGAAACTCTGTCAACAAACTGTCGCACAATAATATTAAAATAAGCAGGAAAATAGTCGTGCATGAATCATAAATTACGTCGTATTTCCAAAGGTACATAATCGAGCAGAGGTAGTAAACCATTTTGCAAAAAGTGTAAGTACTTTTGTCCATTTAGTCGGTTTGGTAATTTAACTGTACCTAGGAGTTGATTGTTAACTATACCTATCCACACATTTATTGAGAATTTCTGTTGTAGTTTCGTTTATGACATGAGGATTTTCATCAAGAGATGATCATGGTGAGCATTATGTAGATTAAATATTCCGTCTCTCGTGAATGCTGCTTCATCGGTGAATAATATTCGGGAAAAGAAATTTTGATCTTAGTTTTGTTTATTTCGTAACCACTGAAAACTCCAATCGAGGTGAGAAATCTCGTTTTAATAAAGCTTGAACTTTTTGAAAATGTAATGAGTAGGTACAGTTGTTGTTTATTTATAATTCTCGAAATAGTACTCTTTGAAAACCCTGATGCATTGCCGCTAACCTTCTAACACAAAATTACAACCCAACTTGTTGCTGGTAGATTACCGAAATTAATCTTATACTTGCTATTTTGTGACGTTACTAATTAATTAAGTCTTGTCATGAGAACGCGACAGGATTTCTGTTTTACGAGCACTTATGACTTACAGAGAAAAACGTTAATTCGTGATTTTTGGTTGATATTACAAAAATTTTTAAAGGTATTGATTTGTGTACTGAAATAGGTGGACGTCATATGGAACATTTGTTATTAATGTAGTTTTTAAAATAAACTGTACTTTTCTGCTATTACAAAATTTTGTTCTAGAACTTTAAATAAATGCTAAATACAAATAGAGGAAAAAACGATCATTTCTTGTATTTTGATTGATATTACAAAAATTTTTAAGAATACCTTTTTTGCAGCCCTTTCAATGCTGTGTAAAAATGTTCAAGTATTCCGTAATTTTACAGGATGACTAAAAAATTACAGCCAGTCAAGTATTAATTATTATGAAAAAAAATTGAGAAACAAAAGATACTTGGTTGTTATCAAATTTACATAGAGGACTTATATAGATACAGCTCCCATCAAAATTTGATGAATTTGAAATTTTATCTTCCATACAACGGAAGTTATTGGAAAAAATGTTTTTTTTCTGTCTTACTTTAAGAGGGCGTACTTCCTCAGGAATGCATTTTTGGACTAAGGTAAATTGGGTTGTTTGGGCCCAATATGAACTCAGGATCACAGGTTCCCGTCCGGGAACTCAATTCTGGGACACCCTGTATATAGGTACATATTTACGAAATTACGACTGTCTTAAAAGTTGTTTTATAAATGTTAGTTTGTTTTTTATATATTGTTCTTTGTGACTATATAAATATATGCTGATATATATGTATACGTATATCACATAATTTAATAAAAGTCTAAGTTTTTAGGGCACAAGAAATCTTATTACTTGCTGTAGAATATTAAAATCTTGTATACTACCTACTGCAGATATTTTATTACTCCTCACAATATCCTTCATATTATTATGTAACAAAAATGTTATAATATGCTAGTAAATATATCCTACTTTACTGCTTCGTAAACATAGCTAATTCTATATCCACAGTGATGGAAGGAGCTAAGATTCTTATATTATTATTTATGTTTTGCTTTAAATTAATTTTTCTGGTACTGCCGTTTCTTGCCCTTCAACCACCACGGTGCGAAGTTACGAGATCCTTGAAATAAATCTGGTATCAATTTTAAAACTATTGATTATTTTTTTACGATTTGTGGATTTATTTTCGTTTTCTATTAATTCATTTTTATGTTCGATCGAAAGGATCCTGCACGGACCTTATGGAAATTGGCCCTCGGTTAAATTGGCTACATTTTTAATATGTTGTATATTTCGACTTTCTGATCAAAAACTCTCATGGGCCCAACTCGATCCTATGCATAGTTTCCGAGATACAACTATAAATTCTTGTAAAATTCTGTATCTTGTCGAACTTTTAATTTGTTTCTCTAGAGCTCAAAGGAGCAATTTCCGAAAGTTTTTCAATTAAAGTTTTTTGATAAAGGAGACACATACTTCATGTAAAAAATGTTTTAGCCAATTTGATCAAATATTTTTTTCACTTAATTTTTTGTACACATTTCCCGGCGCCTTCGCCAATATTTTGAAAACTTAAATTTTTTTCTCGGCTATTTTTATTAAAACAAATGCAAAAATATTATAAAGGACTATTAGAACGTATCATAATATAAAATGTATGAATAAAATCATGAATTCGAAATTTTTTTAATTGTAAAAGAGGTCACTCTTGTACATTTCTTGAGCTGTATCTCGGAAACTAGACATAGGATCGAGTTGGGCCCCATGAGAGCTTTTGATCAGAAAGTCGAAATATACAACATATTAAAGATTCAGCCAATGGACCCGTTTAGTAGTGACGTCAAATATTATGCAACCAACAATACAAGTGGGATAACGAAATTTACAGTTAATATTTTCGCTCTTATGCACCTTGCTATTAAGGATGACAAAAATTGCTGTTAACAATTTTGTGTTATTACTCAATTATATGGCATATCTAAGACAATTCAATTCATAGGCCATATTCTTAAAATACGTTAGATTCGTTCTACATATAATTTACTCAATTATATTAATATGTGTTTTAACCAAATAAAATTAGAGGCCCTGATCAACAGCCATATTTTTAACCCTTAAATGTATCGTACATAAGGCTCAAAATCTTTAGCAACACACACTTGTATTGTTGGTTGCCTAGAATCTGACGTCACACTAAACGGGTCTATTTAACCGGGGGTCATTTTACATAAGATCCGTGCAGGGTCCTTTAACTTATTGCCATTTTATAAAAAGAGATATATGATATTTATTTATTTATTTTTCTATTTATTTACGTATAAATACATTTACATTACCAAACTGTCTCACTTGTGTGAAAAGATTCGTTTTCGAAACTTGTTGTTTAAAATATTCTTTTTTCGACTCCCTTATGTAAATTTTGTGTTTTCTGTACAGTCTGTAGAATGGCTAAGTAGGCAATTCCAGTTAACTGAACAGATATATTTCATATCAGTTCTAGGATGGATATGAAATGAAGCCGAACAATCACATGTGTATTATGTACATAGATAACTATTCGTTTTAAAATCAAATTAGTGCGAAAGTTGTCAAAGTAACTGTCAGTGTGTACTGTCAGTGTGTAATATATTAATGTTTAATAAATTTTGTAGTTTTTTTAAGCTGGTCGTAGAAAAAGAATACTGTACAACTCGAGTGGATTATCCATATCGCACTCAAAAGATTTTATCGTGCGATATGGATATCATATCCACTCTTGTTGCACAAACTACTATTGTAACGCCATATCCTAAAATGACATTTATTTGACAGTTTCAATGAATCAAAACAATGTCATTATTGACTAGTGTAAAATAAGGAAAAAAGGGTGAAAAATAGTTATTAATTATATAAGGGGATTAACAAGCTTTTAATCTATGAGAAAAAAATGTGCACTCGAGGCGCAGCCGAGAGTCACATTTTTTCGAGTAGATTGAAAGACTGTTAATCTCCGAATGTATGTAATGTGTTTTGATTTTGAGCAAAAAAATAAAAGATCTTTGAATCGTTTCTCTGACATGAGTTTGTTTATTAGTTGACGAAAGCGAAAACATTTGCAAAATCGACAGAAGAAATGAGTGAGAATGCTGAGAATTTCTTCACTCCGGCTGAAATCATGCGAGAAGCTCAAGAAGCAGCATTACGTCTATTACCAGCGAAAAGCAAAAGTGTACGAGAAGGAATTGGTGGGATTCGACAACTGGCGAAAAAAAGGGGGCGTAGGAGAAAGAGCAATTACAGAAGAGGTGCTAGTATCCTACTTTTTCAATGGGGGGAAACGATTTGCTGCCTCTTCAGTGTGGACAAAGTATTCCATGTTAAAATCAACGTTGAAAGCGCACAAAGGTATTGATATTTCAAAGTATGGTAAACTTACTTCATATTTGAAAGCCGAATCAATAAATTATAAATCAAGGAAGGCAAAGATACTGGAGAGAAACCAAATCGAAAAATTATTGAAAGAAGCACCAGATGAGGAATATTTACAAGTTTAGGTAGGAAATACACGATGTCAATATTTCAATTTATATATTGAGCTTTTTATATTGAACTCATTACAGGTCGCAACGATCATGGGAGTTGCAGGTGCTTGTCGGTGTGTAATGATATGGATATCAGCCATGTTCAAGACAAAGGTAGTTAACTGTATGTACTCATTCCGTATACGAAAACTAACATTTCAGGAAGTTTTACGGCCATGGAAGAAGCTTTTTCAGTCAATGCTGTAGAAATGTGTCGAAAATATATCATGCGACCTAAAACTGCCGATGGGAGATTTTTCTTGCGATATGTGGCTGGAAAATGTACTACACAACATGTAGGCATCAACACAATTTCGAAAACCTTTACAAAAGTGGCTTCATTTTTTGGGCTCCTTGATCCAGAAAGTTTTACCGGACATGGAATGAGGCGTTCTCCGGCAACATTGTTGGCCAATGCTGGGGGCGATATTACCACTGTCAAGCGTCGCGGTGGTTGGAAATCGAGGCAAGATGGCAATCGCTGAAAAAATCCAGGTCCTACCGTGTACATCGACTAGCATGGTTACCAATGTCGGCGAAGTTTTTATTCAGAAAAACCCTAACGAGTTAATTTGATTAATACCGGTCAAAATGACAAGAAGATCGTTCTTGATATAAATGTTAATATTAATATTAATAATAATTCTAAATAAAATTCTATAAAGTCGAAGCTTGGAATTATGAATTCTAATTCACTACTGTATTAAAGGGCCATTAATCCACGGAAAATAGACGTATTATACCTTCCTAATATAGTAATCGTGGATAAAGAAATTTTATTTCACAGCGTGAAATAAAACTTATTGGTTTCTATGGAAACAGCAATCGAATTTAGTCTATTTTTACAAAATTATATTGTTTTATAATTTCGAATGGCGATACAAAAAATTTTGTATATAACTCGAGACTGAAATGTGTCTTTTTTTTAATCGTGTGGTTTATAGCACTCGCCTGCGGCTCGTACTATAAACGCCCCACTTGTAAAAAAACACCATTTTAGCCACTTATTATATAAAATACTATTTTCCAATTTTGACATATAAAGTGACACTTTTCAAAACTGATGTAAGTGTCAAAACATCCAACTTTTCATAACCAGTTATGAAAAGTAAAATTTTATCTAATTGGTGAGGAAAAGTTCGTTATATCATCAATTAGGAAAGATAAACAACTCTCAAAAAAAGAGAAACAATGTTTATTCAACACAAAATGGAATACTGAGTCCATAAAGTGGAAGCCTCTAAATTCTTCTTTCCTTCAAAATATGCTAAAAAAACTTTTTCATTAATACGATTTACCTTATATTATTAAATTAGGATTTAAAATAATATTGTAACTTGGCTAAATACCGACTGTCAATTTTGACATTATAGTTATTAAGGTATCAAGGGTGTTATAAGGATAATAACGCACCGAGGTCGGCAGTGTACTTCCCAAGGGCCTCTGGCCCGAGGGAATGCACGTCGACCGAGGGTGTGTCATAATCCTATAACACCCGTGGTGCCTTCAACGTTTAATATCTTACAAGTCTGTTATTTAATTCGAATTTTTTTTTTGACATTTACGATTTATTAATTTGACATCTATTATATTCAGAATGATTTGATTTAAAAGAGAGTAAAAATCGAAATTGTTTATAAACGCCGCCGTTGCATACCAACGCATTTTGTTTGTCAATAACGTTTTGGGTTGTGTTGTAGTGAAAATGTTAGAAGAAGATAATCTATCTAAAGAAGCGTTGTTAAAGGCTGCAAAAGCAGCCGAGGCACCTGTGCCTCATAAAACCAAATAGGTATATGAGAAAGAATACTGCCGCTTTGAGGAATGGCTGAGAGAAAATTCTGTGAGTACTATCAATGAAACCGTTATGATGGCTTATTTTCAAGATATGTCTGAGTTATTTTCGCCTAATTCGCTTTGGACCAAGTTCTCAATGTTGCGCAAAGAACTGATAGTTAAGAAAAAGATTAGAAGTAATGAAAAGTTTGATCAATAACAACTATATCTGAAACAAATTGGAAGAAATTATCAACCGAAAAAATGAAAGGTTCTTATCCGTGAACACGTTCTAACATTTCTGAAAGAAGCACCGACTGAAAAATATTTGCTGTGGTTAAGCCATGTCGCGTAGCGGTGTAGTTTCAGAGCGTTCCGATTTTATTAGTTATAAATGTTGTAAATCCAAACAATTTATACATTTTGTGTGTATAAAATGTTATAGTATATATCACAAATGTTGTTTACCGAAATTCAAGTCAAAGTTACGTCTCGTTAAAGACAATCAGCTTGTTTGTTGTGAAGATGACAGTTATGATAGTGCTCGTGACGAGGAAAAAGATATTTTAGAGAAAACTATACAGGACCTCACCGAGGAAAGTGAAATAAAGAACAAATATATTAAAAAAATAAAAGATGACCGTGAGTCGTTTCTTGAAGAAGCTATGAAGAGAGAGGAGGAAATGGGTGAGTTAATAAATCGACAAGAAATCATCATTCATGATCTAAATAAACAAATTACGGAGTTAACTAAGAAAGTCGATATTTTAAATTCTAAAGTACAGACAGCCTCAATTGGTACACAAACAGTTCTTAAAATTAATAAAAACGCTGCGACTCTTACTGATAAAACACCTCCAACAGGAAAAAAGTTATCAGTTGAAGATAAATCATTCAAACCTAGCAAATTTGTTAACGTACAAAAAGAAACACATTTAAGTAAACTACAAGTTATACAGGATGGCACCAAAAACTCAATTGTAAACAAATGTGTTTCCAATACAAATATTACACACCATAAACGACAAATTCTGTTGTTAACAGATGATATAAATATGACTTCTCAACTAAGGAGTGGTTTAGTCAATAATTCATATGAAATAAGTTCGATACGAAAACCCGGAGCACTTTTGCACCAAGTGATCGAAAATATTGAAACGTTGGCAAGATATTTATCTTTTCAAGATTATATTATTGTAGCAGGAGGACACAACGATATTGACAAATACAGAATACCTTCTTTCCGAAAAATTTGTGATAAGCTTAAGCAATGTACTCATACCAATGTTATTTTTGCATCTATTCCCTACTATTCTAAAGATGTCCAGAAGAACAAACTGATTTACAAGTTTAATAGAAAATTATACGAGTTCTTAAATAAATTTAATGCACGTAGTGAAGGTCACTTCAACTTCGTCGAAATTAATAATAATCCACCAAGAAAATTCGACAACCGAGTTGCAGCCTCCAATATAGTGGATTCCATTCTTGCTAGTAAATATTCATCGAAGACATTAACATTCATTCAAATTAGTGACATTTGTAATAATGCTTCTCTGCCTGCAGCAGTCCAAAAACAACATGTTCCTTCTTCTGTTATAGTAAACCTAGATAATAGTATACACGAGAGTGATTCATCGAGTCTCACGCTAGTCGTCGATAAAATTATTAGTTCAGAAACACCTTCGTCTGCTTTTTTATACCCGCGGCTCTCACAGATGTCCCTTCTAACAAATTAAATAAAATACCTGTAAAAGGATCAGTTGACATGTTTTCTGGGAAGTCTGGAATAACGTTCCCTGGAAATTCGTTTAATGTTTTTCACTTAAATATACAAAGCCTTAGAAATAAAGTATCTGAATTTAATGCATTTTTGATGGATAATCATTTTGATATCTTATGTATTAATGAGCATTGGCTCGTTGAGGATGAATCTAAATTTGTAACACTAGATGACTATAATTTAATTTCAAATTTTAGCAGGAAAAATAGTATTCATGGCGGCGTTGCTATTTTCTGTCGGAAAACATATAAGTGTTCCCCTATAACTCAAATTAATGAACTTTCTATTGACTTTCATTGCGAACTGTCTGCTGTTGTTTGTGACAATTTTATAATAATAACAACATATAGATCCCCTACTCTTGGGGATTTTGATATATTTTTGCAGAAGCTTACGTGTGCCTTGAACTTTATCACACAAAAAAGCAAAAACGTAATTTTCTCAGGAGATTTTAATGTTCATTTTAATAACCCCAATAAACAGGTTCACACACTTATTAATTTATTCAGTTCTTTTGGTTTCATTGCATGCAATGATGCTCCTACTCGTCTCGGCAATTGTTTGGATAACATGTTTATTAACTTTTGCCTTGATAATTGTAATTTGCAATTATTTGATACGCACTTCTCTGATCATATTGGTATCAATTTAAGTATAATGAACTGTGAGCCTCCACGAGCATCAAAGAAAATTTCTTTCAGACCTATTTCCGATATAGGTTTATTTAATTTAAACAGATATCTGCAAGAGATCGATTGGGGGTTTATCGATGATTCTTCGATAGATATTGATGTTAAATCTGAATTTTTCTTAGATATAATTACTTCTGCTCTGGACATGTTTTTCCCAGTTAAGTCCAAAATCTTAACCAGTGACAAGAAAGTTAATGTAACTTGGTACACTGATGATTTGCGTCAATTGAGAGAGACATTACATTTCCTTCTTGATATTTATAAGACTAATCCTACTAGCGATTTGAAAAAAATGATTAATGACAAAAAACGTATTTATAAAAATGAAATATTAAAAGCCAAGAAAGTAGCAAACGATAACTACATACGACGAAATAAGAATCAGCAAAAAGCAATGTGGAATTTAGTTAATGTAAATAAAAATAAAACAGACAATTCGTCAGAAATTATTTCTCCTGACGAATTTAATAATTATTTTGGAAACATTGCTCAAAATTTAGTTAACTCCCTGTCATCTCCCACCGACAATTTTGAAAATTATTTTACAAGTTCCATAGAAACTGGTGCTGACAAGGATTTTATTTTTACTGAAGTCACTTACAATCAAGTCTTAGATGTAATCGCTAATCTGAAAAACAAACAGAGTAAAGATGCTTATGATATCAACATTAAAATTCTCAATTGTATTAAATATATTATTATCATTCCACTCACTAAACTAATTAATGAATGCATTAGAAAGAATGTGTTTCCAAAATGTCTTAAACTGTCAAAAGTGTTACCTTTATTTAAAAAAAACTGTATTGATGATCCGGCAAATTACAGGCCTATTTCTATCGTGCCATTATTTGCCAAAATCTTTGAGGTAGTTCTCAAATCTCAAATCACAAATTATTTTGAAAATTGTAATCTTTTCAATAGTTGTCAATATGGCTTCAGGTCAAAATTGTCAACGACGTTAGCAATTAATTCGTTGATAAATGTAATAAATAAAGGTTTCGAGGCCAAAGAATTTGTGCATGTGCAATTTTTAGACCTAAGTAAGGCTTTCGACTGTGTGCCTCACAATATTTTGGTGAACAAACTAAAATTTTACTATTTCTCTGAGAGTAGCAGGAAATTGATTATGTCGTATTTGACTGATCGTCATCAATTTGTTCATTTTAATAATGTTAACTCTGGTACCATTGATATTAAATTTGGAGTCCCTCAGGGTTCAGTTTTGGGACCGGTTTTATTTCTTATTTATATTAACGATTTGCCAAACAGTAGCCCCTCAACAAATTTCACTCTCTTTGCTGATGACACAACATTGGCTCATTCCCATAAAGATTGTAACACTTTATTATCAGAAGCTCAAAACAGTTTGTCTATGGTTCACAACTGGTTCTTAAACAATAAGTTAATATTGAATGACGATAAAACAGAGACTATGATTTTTTCTTTAAGACAGCACTCTGTACAAACGACCTCTCATTGCGTTAAATTTTTGGGCATTATGTTGGACAGTAAGTTAACATGGGAGGAACACACGTCCTACATCTGCAAGAATATATCACGCAATATTTTCTTATTGCGCAATTTAAAAAATTGTTTGTCACAGTCAACGGTTTTAATGGCATATCATGCAATAATTCAATCTTCCCTCACTTATGCCATTTTAATATGGGGCCACTCGGCACATACCTCAACAGTTTTTTCACTGCAAAGAAAGGCTGTCAGAATCGTTGCTGGGCTATCATATAGAGATGATTGTAGGGATGCTTTTATAAGCCTTAAGATACTGACTTTACCCTGTAATTATATACTGCAGTGCCTTGTCCATGTTAAAAATAACCTTAATAATTACATAACATGTGAAAGTGTACATACGTACTCAACTCGTAATAGGGGCAATATATATTTGGATTTTTTCCGACTTTCAAAAACCAGAAATGGCACCTGCTATTATGCAGTAAAATTTTTCAATGTGTTACCGATTGATGTACAAACACTTGACTGTACTCGCTTTAAAAATGTAATTAAACGTTTCCTCCTTGAAAATGCATTCTATGATTTTGACGAATTCTTGTCAACTGATTTTTCTCGTTTAATTGTGTGATAATGATTGTTTGTTATTCTATGTGCTTACTGTTATTTACTCTACTTTGTTATTTATTTGTTTTATTTAAAGTGTACTTTTTTTTTCTATTTAAGACAACCACTTTTTGTTGGTTTTTATTGCCATATTTTTTGACGTGTCAAAACATAATTTATGTATATATGACCAATAAAGATCTATCTATCTATCTGGATAAGGTTACGTTAGTACCATGCACCAAGCATTCGGAGCATGTAGAAGGGACGAACTTGTAAAGATGCGATTTACTGACGTCCTAGACCTGGGTACGCATAAACTTATTGACATTTCCCGGAGCAAAAATGGTCAGGCAAGGAGCTTTTTAGTTAGCGAAGAAAGTGAAATGTGTGCATTAAATTTGAATAGACATTATATATCATTGCGTCCTGGCAAAGCGTCTCATGATAGATTTTTTTTGGCTTATCGTAATAAACGATGTACAGTTCAGCCTGTGGGTAAAAACACCTTCAGAAGTATACTTTCTAGGATTGCAACATATTTAGATTTACCTGATGCTAAGGCATATACAGGTCATTGCCTAAGGCGTACAGCTGCAACACTTCACTCTGATGGAGGAGGTAATTTAGAAAGTTTAAGGAGACTAGGGGGCTGGAAGAGTTCATCGGTGGCACGGGGATATGTAGATAATAATGAATGTTCCAGATTGACGAATGCTTCGCTGGTGGCCGGTGTGAAGACTTCCACGCATACTACATTGAGAGAATCTACCACTGAGATTATCTCAAGTAACTTCGACACTGCTAGTACCAGATCGTACAAAAATTCTACGTTCTCGAGCCACTTTGACAAGTGCACTTTTTATATTACAAAATAGTTGGTATGAAATATAACATTTGTTTGACATTTTTATTGACGTTAATAAAGGTTATTTGTAATTTCTATTTTAGAATTGATTTATTTCCATGGTAACGTGTTATAAATTTATAATGCCCTAGGGCGTTATAGATATTCATAACGCCCTAGAGCGTTATTTTTCATTTAATGCATCTCAGAATAGGGTGGTTATTGTAAAATAACAGACTTGTGGGACATTAAAATTATAATGTGTGATACTAGCAGCAAAGATAACGATGAAAAAGTTTACTTAATTTTTAAGATCTTTAAATACACCTATTTCATTTATGTTTAAAGGGATTTTAGAAATTTTAAAAATTAGAAAAGATCATATATGTATCACGTTTCGAAAAACAATCCTGTGTAACTCGTGTTTTGTATATAAGCAACACTAAGGTATCTTTTTATATTGTACAACTGAATAAAATAAAACTTTAGACTTTACTTTTAAACTAAAGTTTACTAAGTTTTGTCATTATACGTTAAAAACGCGTTACACTATCTGAATTTATTGTCTACCTCGAAATTATAACTTGTAGTGAAAAGTACAATGTTACAATAAGCTAAAATAAAAAACTTTTTGCATACGATGGAATTCGTTCGGCACGGCGGTTTTATCTCTTGAAAACTGATGTAATTGTTGGCAGCAGCAATAAAAACTTTCAAATCGAATTTCAGCACGGCCTCACTAATTTTATTTTTATTCTGTCTGTTTGCCGCGCTGAAAATACGCAACTGAATCTTTTATTATATATTTAAAATATGCAATTGTTACATAAATGCTACAAGCACTGATTTAGTTACTTTTACTTCCACATCCAGTGGAAGTATAGTAACGACAAAAAAATTTAAAAATTTTTTTATTGTTCAAATAGGCCTAGAATGTCACGAAACGTCGAGATTTTAAGTTCGAGCGAAAAAAAAAATTTCTGTCTGTCGGTCTGTCTGTCGGTCTGTCTGTCGGTCTGTCTGTCGGTCTGTCTGTCGGTCTGTCTGTCGGTCTGTCTGTCGGTCTGTCTGTCGGTCTGTCTGTCGGTCTGTCTGTCGGTCTGTCTGTAACTTTTTTTGTGCGCACGTTTACTCTGGAACCGTTTGAGATATTGACTTGAAATTTGGCACACATATGTACTTTAACGAGATCTAGAACTAGATTATATTTTCATCTTGTTCCGTTGAAGGGTTGGGGGGTAAATTGGGGTAAATTTGGGGAAAATAGGTAAATGAAGCAGATAAGAGTCCATAAAATTGGTATTTAGTATATACAAGAGAAGCTAAGGTCCCAAAAAAAATTTTGGCACTAGCCACCTCCATTACCACCCCGTTCATTATTAAGGGGGATGAAAAAAAATTGTGATTTAGTGTGTGTACAAGAACCAGAAACCTCAAAATGTTTTTTTACTTCATCCACCCCCACTACCACCACCCCCACCCCGCTACCAATGTGGGGTATCGTTTTATGGGTTTTTGGGGTAGAGGATTTCAAATATTATGTTATTAAAGTTCCATAAACAATTATTTCGACACACAAAATTTCTTCGTTGTGAGTGACTTGGATAAAAAATCTGGATGTGGAAGTAGTGATTCCTTGGGCAGCGGTTTTTATTTTAGCTGATGTTCAGGATATACGTAATAGCGCGTACAATTTACAAAACATACCATAAGTTTACAGAATTTTTTGCAATGATATTAACATTTCACCATTTTTTTACTGTAATTAGTAAGTGATTAAATAATTCTCAAATACCATTTTTCATTAAAACACAGCTCTACTTAGATGCCAAAATTGTCTTGCCCGTTTAAAACACTTTAGAAGAAATTTGCACTTTAAATTATAAAAGTATTTTCGAAAGAAAATAAGGTTTTTGTTTTCTCTAAAAATATCTCACTCAATATTAGTTTTAGCGAAAATGGTACAGGTCAGAAAGACAACTTATAAATTGGGAATGAATTTGTTTTTTTTTTATTTCTGTAACAGTTTCGAAGATATAGAACTTAAAAGATGGCGTCCGAACGTTTATGAGGCGGAGTATTTAGTTAAGATGTTAAATATATCAGAAACTATGGCATTTCCATCAAAAATGTTAAGATCAAAATTAAAGATTGATAATTGAACTTTTATGTGATTTTTTGGTTGTTTGTATAGAATCAAAAATAAATATGTCATAGCCGAAACAATGCGCGCCATCACACTTCCTTAATAAAAATATCGCCATTTCGCTGCTGTGTATAGCCAGTAAATAAAATAATAATTCTCAACTACTATTTTTCGATAATACATAGCATCACGTAGGAGCTCAAGTTGTTTTTTTTGTTCGTTTAAAGAACTTGCTTTAGAAAAAAATCCATCCACCATATTGAAGTCGCCATTTTGAATTTTTTTGCTTTGACTTTACATTCGCAAGTCCCAAATATAAGCCTAAAATGTAGCATTTTTCCTCAACTAATATACTAAATTGTAAAAACTGATCAAATTGCAACTTTTTTTGCTGTTTTTAGGCCCCCATTGACTCCATTAATTAAACAAACAAAGATCGTTAAATTCTAATTAGTAAACATTTTAGTATTGGGTGATAGCAATACAATGCAAGAAATGGCATGAAAATGTATTAATTGGTGATCCCTTTCGGCATTTTTTATTTCTTACACCTAAGGACTCTCCACTCATAGTAGCATTAAATCATTATCAAACCGTCCATGAAATTACACACTACTCCTATTGTCAGGCTATAAATTTTACTTTTTCCAACTGTTTTCTAAATAACATCAAAAATGCATTCTACGTCAATTTATCATTTGGGACACGTAGTACTCAATACTTATTAGATAAAGTTGGGGGAGGAAGTAAAATAAATCTCTGATGTGATTTAAAAAATCGATTGAAAATACATCTACCAATTCACCTTTATTCTTTGTTATTTGTAAGATAAATCAAATTATGAATAATGCATATTTCTTTTACATGTTGGTTTAGCTTAAGAATACTGAAGGGATGTTGCCCTCTGGCTATATACCACATAATCT
The DNA here is from genome assembly GCA_936432065.2 of Rutpela maculata. Lineage (NCBI taxonomy): Eukaryota > Metazoa > Arthropoda > Insecta > Coleoptera > Cerambycidae > Rutpela > Rutpela maculata. The sequence continues at coordinate 126,405,860 of OW386291.2, read as the reverse complement.
AAAAGGGCCATCGAATATAAACAATGAAATAGTATTAGGTTTCTTTCCCAACTTCCTCGTGTTATGACCATAACCAAAGATTTACCAGCCTCGGGGGAGTTGAGAATGACCTGAAGGATTTAACTGATGACAAGAAGCTGGGGATCTTTCAGAATATATGAACGAAACTTTATAGTTTCTTTCATATAGTAATAAGGCAATGAAATAGTGTCTAAATGTAGGTTGTGACATTTTCTAAATGTGTCTGTATTTCTTGTTTGGGATCCTCTGCTACATGTATTTTCTTCTAAAACAATGCCCGTGAAATCTACTAAATAATAATAATAATCCAATATTTTACTAGAAAATAACATCTGCGCATGTAACTCAAAGGAACAATTAGAGGGCGTTTTTGACAAATAGTGAATAAGAACAAAAATTTTAAAATAACGTATTTTGCTGATGTTTCGGAAACTGAATCTGTTTCCTTTTTCAAAGCTTATCACGAAAGTGTTTTTGTGTTAATTCACAGCATTAAGAATATATTTGTTATATTCAATATCCATAGATACTTACTGTTTACCACTGAACTGTTGATATATCTAGTTTTATTTTAAACAATCTTCAGTTTGTTAAGTTCTTCCTTTAACATCGGTAACCAGGTTGTGCAAACATCTACGTAACAATTCGACACGCATTTATTCTCATTCAATAATATTATTGCTGATTCTTTAATTTCTCTTTTCTTGCTATCTGTATCTTTTGTTAAAATTTTTGCCGAGTCCCAAGTCCGTTCTCTCAAGCGTGTTCGGAAATCTTCGATTTCTGAATCTCGTTCTTCTTAACATAACCCCCTTGTGCTTACCCAATCTAACACTAAATGATCTGGATGACTCACCTACATAATATTTGTTTATTACACTCACATGGAATATTATAAATGCAGATTTTTGAATTTTGTTCACGATTTAGCGGTTTTGTTTTTGATAAAATAGATCTCAAGGTATTGCCCGTTTGAAATATCATAGTCTATAGTAATAAGACGAAATGTTAGGTCAAGTTGTTGTTTGAGGTCTACAGAAGCAAGTCCAACTAACGCGGACATATATTTATATGCACGTTTTTCATTATGTTTTCAAATTTATACGGTTCAAAAAAGTTTGGATTTGTTGAAAATGTTTTATTATTATTATACTCTTCGCAAAAACGAAGAGTATATTGCATATGATCGGCACATTTCTAAAACAGTAAATATCGCCCGTAGAGAAAAAAAATTCATCAAAATCATTATGTTAGTGAACGAATTCTGAACAACTTTCAAAGTGTCCGTCTGTCCGTCCGTCCGTCCGTCTGTCTATCTGTCCGTCCGTCACGTTTCTTTTAAGCACGATAACTTAAGAGAGAAAAGTTCTATTTTATTGAAATTTGGAAAGTAAGTTAGCGTTAGTTAGAGGAAGAACCCCGTTTTTGAAAAAAATCAATCAGTAAATAAAAAAGTTATTAATCATTTAAATTAATCTTAATTTTTGTCACTTGTACTGAAATAGAACTCTTGCTAAATGTTATTCTCTATATTTTTTTTTATTTATACATTTTACTAATATATATATTTCATAACAATATATCTAATCCGTTCAAATATAATTCATGAATGACATATATTACAGACATTCAATTTTTACAGTGATGTGTGATGACTCAATTGCCAAAGTTTTTGCCTTGCATTCCAAAGGTCTTGTATTCGAATCCCTGACAAGGTAGTTGTTTTTTTTAAATTTTTTTTTTCATATATTTTTTTACAACAAAGTTGGTATCACAAAATTTAAAATGTCCAAAAACTAACATTATTTACAAGAAAAATGCGAAGAGTATCCTATAGAAGTGTAACAATTATATAAAAAGCTCAGTAAATCGACGAAGAGTATAATGCTTCCACTAGTTTAAACTTCTATTATCATATAGTGTCATTTATAAGCATTTAGGAACCCTTTAGGGTCCAAAATTGCACGTATAGGTGCATTCTATAGATGCATAATAAATTATCACTGGAAAAAATATATAAAATTTCGTGGAAAAAAATTATAGTTGGGGGTTTTCAAGGTCGCTGATTACAAATCTGTTGTGAAAATTGGAAAATTTAAAATGACTGACTCGAAATGGCGCGAATTTTAAACTTGAAAATGCAATTTCTGATGTTATTTTTTATTTTAACTAATAACCACGTTATTATAATATTTTTCTTTACTATTTTTTATAAATATAAGATAAATGCTAATTAAAAAAAAGTTCTTTAATTGTACTTATTTTAATTTAAACTATTAAAATAAACTCATAAAATTTAATATTTTTTAATTCTCAGGAAAAGAATAGCTACAGTATAAGGTATAAGATATAAGGTATAAGGTATAACGTAAAGGAGTAATAAATACGAAAAGGGTGGAGGAGGTAGGTTGACATAAAAGTGAAATTTTTGTTGAAACCTGATAAAATTTAATATTTTTTAAATTCATAGTAAAGGGATGAGGGTTGTTACAATGAATGGGCGAAGGAAAGAGAAGGGGTTGGATTCGAGGGTGGGGAAAAACATAAAAAATGAAAATTTATACACAAAACACATTTTATTTACGTAGTTATCATTTAAAATCGAGAATAAAGCCTGAAATCGCATTCTCAAGATTCAAATTCGCGCCTTTTTGAGTCAGCCATTTTGAATTTTCCAATTTTGACAACAAATTTGTAATCAGCGACCTTCAAAACCCCCGACTATACATTTTTTCCAAAAAATTTCAAATATTAAACCGTTTGTTTCAGTGTTAATTTACTATACATCTATAGAATGCTCTTATGCATCCCCAACTTCCAGAAGGGCAGTGGCAGTAATATATCCTCTTCTAAATCCTGACTGGTATTGTGATAAAATTAAATTATCATTAACATAAGCATATACTTGTTCATGTACAATTTTTTCCAAAATTTTAGAAAGTAAAGGCAGTATATTTACAGGTCTTAAGTTGGATAAGCCTTTAAGATTTAAATTTTTAGGAAGTGTACCTTTGAAGTCAATATCTTAAACGGTTCCAGAGTAATCGTGTGCATAAAAAAGTCACAGACAGACGGAAATTTTTTTCGCTCAAACTTAAAATCTCGACGTTTTATGACATTCTAAGCCTATTTGAATAATAAAAATTTTCATTTTTTTTGTCGTTACTATACTTCCACTGGATGTGGAAGTAAAATATTAATAATTTTAGCGATGAACTAATGTTACATACATAATATTTATTGGATTAAATGGCAACTGTGTAATATAAAACCTAGTCTTAAAGAGATTAACGTCAATAATCTTTGTAACGACAAATCTACATTTCCAAAGCAATTTGTCATTCGAATTAGTCCTAAATTTATATTTAGAGAGGACGGATAAAGATAACACGCACCCGAACTATTAGTACAACCAAATTAAATTATAAGCCGCCCAATTCATTTAGAATTTCGTACTGTAACCATAAGCCAATCCAGCTTGTCAGGTTACGTCTCGAGAGATAAACTCGACCCTTTTTAGCCCAACGTGATCTGGAACACTACTGGAGGTGTCCGAAATTAGCCACGGTAATAATAGGGATTCCCTTTCATCTCCCAATTATTACACTGTGCTGTTCAGGGATAACCTCTGCTATAGTTGTGTTGGCTTGATCAAAGCCTTTAAGTAGGCGTTGATGCAAAAACGTGATTAGGGAGGTTCCTTTATTGCAACTTAGCTAAGAGTTCTCAGGAATGAACTGTGACATTTAAAAGTGATTATCTATCAGCGGTGGCTTTTTTTAAATTAGCCGCCTTTAACTTTACGATAATAACTAGAATTAGGTTAAAGGTACTTACTATATTCATTCTTTACTTTGTTACATTAAGAGTAAAATGCGATATGCTTCATCTCATGATAAATAGAAAATACTGTCGACGCGGCGCACAGTGATGAATTATGCAATATTATGAGGAAAACATTAAAAAATAGAAACTCTCTATGAGTCAGAATTAATATACATATTAGTGCAGTAATTAGAGGTTTCAACTTCGGAATAATGTCATATGAATTAGATTTCGTTCAGCCCCAAATCAACAAATTCAGTGTGGACAATTCTTACAATCTGTCTTCAGCGTGGTGAGCTGGACATATTATAGTTTTGTGCATCTCCTGGAACGAATACAATCTGACCTAGGAAATCCTTTAGCATGGTGAGTCGATAGTCATTCCCCGACACCGCTTCGCCGCCAAAACCAGAGCGGATGAGCATGACCTGGAGACCTCCTACAGCGTGTTGAGCTGGGAAGCTCCTTGAGTCGACGATATTCGTCCGATGTTCGATGCCACTCCAGTAGCAGCAACAAATGTCGCATCGCATCGTTACACACACTCTCTCTCTCAGATAACAGAAAATGTTGTCCTAAGAACCGTAAAAGATACGGACCTGTATAACCTGTACCTGTATGTTATGTAACACTGCCACACATTTCCTGTTTGAAGAGGAAAATAAATTGTTTATATTTTTATTGGGCTGTCTTATTAACTAATTTGGACCCTGATTAATCTCCAAAACCAGCTACCCGACAACAAACCGTTACAATAGCATAAGAAACAAAGTTATGACAGAAACAATGTGCTATAAATATTATTTTGGGTATTCAGTAGATAACTTTCAAAGGAAACATTCGTTTCTTTCATATATCATTGATCCAAATCTGACAAAGCTAGCATATCAAGAAGGAGTCCCCCTACGACTGACTTGTCAACTTCTTTCATACACTTACTATATCTAACATTCAATATGAAAACCAAGAAAATAACCATTCTTTCTATATATGAAGATCTAAGTCTGATCATGCCAATATATTATAAGAAATTCTCCCTAACGAGGAAATCTTTCAAGCATCTCTAGCTCTACCTAGAGGATACTCCATCACAAACACACATTTGTTACATTTCAAAGATAAGAACTACTAAAAAGCACAATGAATTCTATATTGGCATGATCAGACTTAGATCTTCAGTTTATAGAAATAATGGTTTCTTGTTTTTCATATTGAATGTTAGATTATAGTAAGTGTATGAAAGAAGTTGACAAGTCAGTTCGTAGGGGCACTCCTTGTTGATATTCTAACTTCAGATTTGGACCAATTATATATGAAAGAAACGACTGTTTTCTTTGAAAGTTATCTGTTGAATACCCAAAATAATATTTTGTAACATTGATGTAAGCAAAAATGCAAGATATTTATTTTTAAAAACAATGTGCTTCCTCACATTTGTTTAATAAAAACGTTGCCATTTTGTTAATGGAACTAGTCAGTAATTAGAAAAATATATTTTAACTTACTGTTTTTCTTTAACATATAGTATAACCTAGACGTTTCAACTTTTTTCGTCCATCTACAGCACTTGCTTCAGAAAAAAATGCGTTATAAATCATAGAAGGATTTTCGAGGAAACGCATTTTTTTTTATTTGCAAATACCTCAATAAATATTAGTATGATGCACCGTTTTAGAGAAAAATTGACTTAGGTACTTACGCAGGGAAGCGCGAAAAGTTCAAATTGACTTTTCTCGAAAACGGTGAAGAGTAGTGATAACAAACAAGTGTAACTTAATATCAGCAAGAACTCTAAAGTTTTTAAACCTGATATCAAAAATGCAAAAAATATATATGATTCAAAATGTCCACTGGCCTCACCCAAATGAGACACTATGATTGCAATAGAAAAAACGCTGCCCAAAGAATCACTACTTCCACATCAAGATTTTCCATCCAAGTCTCTCACAACGAAAAAAAAAATGTGTATGTGGAAATAATTGTTTATGGAACTTTAATAACATAATATCCTCCTCGGATCCCAGGTATCAAATATGATACCTCAGTTCTAAATTTTTTCTCAGCTCATAGTTGGAAATCATGAATTGTGCCTGCGAGTATCATATATGATATGCGCCCTAGAATTGCGCACAAAATTCTGCATGCGAATGAGATGCGTCTTAACCTCAGTTTTGGTTTGTTTATGAGAGTGGACTCTTGGGTTATGGCAACCATTAAGGAAATAAATCGTTTGAAACGTAAGTAGTCTATATTTATTGATTTTAGTTATCACATTGACTGAAATAATGTCAGTTCTGATATTAATATATTGCATTTGACTGAATTAGCTTTTTACCCTTGAACTTAAGGTATCAATACTGATACTTTGGATCTATCTCAATTCAAAAATATAAATATTGCAAATTACTTCAGGGTTCGCTCACCCAGGAAGAACTGGAGCTGTCAGTCGATAATATAGACTTGGATGATTTGGAGGTAGATGATAATCTTCTTTGTGATGAGGAGGAAGAAGAGGCTGAGTTTTCTTGGACCGCAGCCAGCCAAGATCAAGAGGAAATAGTATTAGAATGTGAAAATGAAGGTGATGGCGACACCAAGGAAAGTGAAGATGAGTACAATGACGACGAACTGTTGATAAAATTACTTCCTAAAGGAAAAAAAATCAGATACTAGCGACGATGAAGAAACTGTCTAGCTAAGTGCTAAACAATGAAGAGTTGTACAAATTCCTGTTAAAAGTCAGCGTAACCAGGAAGAAAAACATCTTCCTGAACTTATGAATGACAAGCAAGTGGTCAAAGTGCAGATATGCAGGCTGCAAAAACCTGACATTTTCAAAATGTAAAGTTTGTAATGTATTTTTGCGAAACTGTTTTTCTAAACTCCATAAATAAATTTGTAACCTAAAATTATTTCATTCTTGTCGTATTAAAGACCCAACGTATCATTTATGATACCCAATTTTTCAAAAAACCCAGAAACTTTCAAAAATGTGGGCACATTACAGTGTTAATTAGACCCCATTGAGCAACTTTATGTCACATGGCATTAATATTTAAAGACAAATTAGTTGTGGGTCCGAGGAGGATATTTGAAATCGTCTACCCCAAAAACCCATAAAACGATATCCCACATCGGTAGTGGAGTAGGGGTGGTGATAAGGGGGTGGTAGTGGGGGTGGATGGATTAAAAAAATATTTTGAGGTTTTGGTTCTTGGACACACACTAAATCGCATTTTTTTTCACCCCTTTTAATAATGGGGTGAGAGTGGTAATGGGTGTGGCGAACGCCAAAAATTTTTTGAAACCTTATAGCTGCTCTCGTATCTACTAAATACCAATTTTATGGATTCTTACCTGCTTGATTTATCTATTTACCCCCCTTTACCCCAATTTATGCACCAACCCTTCAACGGACTAAGATGAAAATACAATCTAGTTCCAGATTACGTTGAAATATGTAAGAAAACTTGAAAAACTCTTTTAAAAACCGATTTATTTTCAAACACTATTTAACATGGAGTCGTGAATAAGGGCACTTGCAGTCAGTCTGCCGTCTCGAGAGCAAGTGTCCTTTATATTTACAAATAACAACCACTATTCCTTATATTTCTTAATATCCTAAACATAAATACCTCCAGGGCTGATCTCCACCAACTACAGGGTGGTGTGCTCACAAATACATACGTGTACCAAGTTTCAAGAAAATATCTTTAACGGTTCTAGAATAATCGTGCGCACAAAAAAAATTAGAGACAGACAGACCAATAGACAGACCGACAGGCAGATTTTTTTTGCATGACTTTCTAAGCCTATTAAACAATAGAAATTTTCAAAATTTTTTTGTCGTTACGATACTTCCACTGGATGTGAAAGTAAAATTTAATTTATACAACCACTTCAGGAGTTTACAAGTCAGATGTCAAGTATATAATTCAAATTTGTATGTTGATGCTCATAATCCCACATAGCACAATCGGGATATGGGATGACAAAATGATGTACCTGGATATCCCAGTACGTAAAATAAATAGAGAAACGGATGTACCTTTTAGGACATCCTATTTTAGGACGTCCTCAAGTCCATTTCCACGTCCATTTTAGTACGTCCCAGGATATCCTTTTATGGATGTCAATGGGCAATCCTGAATAGGTTCCATTTTGGCATTAACCTGTCGACTAACATCGGGATTAAGACATCCGATGAAGAGCCCCAAATCTCCTTAAAATTTACCCTAATATTAGGTCTCTAACATATTTAAATAAAGCGCCATTTTGATTTCCGGCCAGCCAAACTGACCAGGCCAAAGCAACTAGAAAATATCCCAAACACACAGCAACCACGCTTTATTAGTTTTTATTTCTCAAATATTTAAATAATAGTTATTGTTAGTGGCTATATGAAATGTTTTAAAGTTGTATCTTTGTGTTTTATCTATTTAGTTCAGCTTTATTTGAGTGTCTTCATCGAGGTCTTCATTCTAGACTATAAAAAGTGAGTATAAAATGTATAAAAATATAACATAACCTATTAAACTTCATGTTATGAAAAACTTATCTGAAAAAACGAGGATTTATACAAATTCCCGTATTTTTCTAGCTGAGAAACCTACAAAATAAAATATTAATTTGGCTCAAAAATTGAATACTGAAATCAGCTTGGAGAGAAAATGTGAAAAACGTGAAAGTATCGTCAAATCTGGGAATAAACCTGATGAAATTGAATTTGAGAATGACTACAAATAATGTACTTAGTTAATAATTTTAAAACCATCTAGCAACATTGTGGATGAAAATAAGTAAGTAAATATTGTGCTTTAAGATAATTATGTTTGAAACTTTTATTACACTTTTAAACGAAAGATATGATACTGTAATGTGTTACAACCCTTAGAATGAATGTAGTGTATTTGCACCTACTCGAGAAACCTACCAGAAGTTAGTTCTGGTGACATCTGGAATGATCTAGAGAATGGTGGCGTCATCACAGAACAATCGAGATCTGTCATTTTTGGGTATAAAAGACCGAAAGTTCAGAAAGTATAGAAAGTGAGGTTAAGACTTCAAAGATAAACAAAGTGATACACATTGTGATTTTAGTCAGTAAAGTGTATTTAAGTAAATAATAGTATTGTGAAGTATCCAGTAAATATTTAATAAAGTGTGTTAGTGGACATCTCTTGTTATAATTTTTGGAACCCACGGATTTTGCAAGGGGTAGTTTCCTAAGGGGGGAAACACTCGACAAACTGGTGTCAGAAAGCGGAATTTTATGACAAGAGGAGCTCTGAAGTTGTGTTGGAGTGTTCGAGAAGTATTCTCGAGAGTTAGTGCTAACACAGGACTCATTTACTGGACATTGTTCGAGGGTTATTTTCGAACAGGAAAATGGTGTTAAGTGCATTTTTGAGACATTGTAGAACATTTTATTAGGACATTAGTGTGATAATTAAATCCTTTGAACTGAGAAGTGATAGAGACACTGAAAAAGACTCATTTAATGCGTGAAAATTTCTAGAACTTTTCTATTTGGGCATTAGTAGAGATTATTAAATTCTCTGAACTGGATAGTGACAAAAGACTCTGGATAAGACTTTTTCGTGCTATTTCGAGATTTGTCTGAAAAGTTCCATTACCGATATTGACGTGACAGTTAAATTTATTTTATTTTAATTTCATCGTATGCCCGTAACAACAAGAAGTATGGCATCCGATAAACAAATACAGGACTTATTCGAACAATTCCAAAAAATGATGGCTCAGCAACGGCAGGAAGATAAATAAGAGCAAGAAAGAAAACGCCAGCAGGAAGAAAAACGGCGTCAAGAAGAAAGGGACGAATTAAAGAAAATTATGGAAGATCAGGAAATAAGACGTCAGAAAGAAAAAGAGGATGAAGAAACAAGACGTCAGAAAGAAAAAGAGGATTAAGAAAGAAGACGTCAGAAAGAAAAAGAGGATGAAGAAAGAAGACGCCAGAAAGAAAAAGAGGATGAAGAAACAAGACGCCAAGAAGAAAAAGCCGAATTGAAAGAAATGATGGAGGACCTGAAGATACGACGGCAAGAGGAGAAAGAAGAGCAAGAAAGACAACGTCAAGAGGAAAAAGACGAACTCAGAAAAATAATGGAAGACTTGGAAGAAAGACGCCAGGAGGAATTAAGGAAAATCCTGAGCGATCAAATAAAAATACAACAGGACGCAATCATTTCTGTCAAAAATGAAGTCAAAGAAGAGATAAACAAGGTAGAAGAAAAAGTAGATAAGGTCGAAGATAAAGTAGGTGAAGTCAAGACCGAAGTCGGTCAAGTAAAAGGAAAAGTAAATCAGTTTGAAGAAAAGATGAGTGAGTTCGAAGAAGAAGTCAAGGGAGAAATAGACCGGCTTAAACGACAGTTGAGAGATAGAGGAAGCCAGCAGGTGGTATCATCAGGACAGCGACTAAAACCTCCTTCTTTTGATGGCCAAAGTTCCTGGACGACGTACAAGAGGCAGTTTGAGGCAGCAGCGTGTGCGAACAATTGGGATAATGAGGAAAAGGCCATGGCATTAGTTCTAGCAATAAGGGGCCAAGCTTCAGAGTTACTCCAAACCATCCCAGTTGAGAAACAAAGGGACTTTGAAGTCTTGGGAGCTGCATTAGACTTGAGGTATGGCGATCAACACCTTGCCCAATTATACCAGGCTCAGCTGAAATCCCGGATGCAAAAAGCTGGGGAAAGTTTACAAGAATTTGAAGCTGCGATTGAGAGACTGGCACACCTGGCGTATCCGAGTGCACCTAGAGAATTTCAGGATCAATTAGCCATAGGGGCCTTTTTAGATGGCATAAGGGACGAAGAGGTCAGGCGAGTTCTGAGGCTGACAAGACACCAAAGTAGTAGCGAAGCTTTGGTGCGTGCACTTGAAGTAGAAGCCGCCTACAGAGATACTCCAAGGTCGAGAGTGCGAGCTGTGACTCTCGAAGAATCGCAACCAGAAACGAACCAGAACCCTATGTTGACGGAGATGCAGAAAATATTTACCAAATTATTCAACAAAGTGGATGATCTCAGGGAGCAGAGAAAACAACAAAATAGAGGAAAGCCGAGCGGAGGTATTAAATGTTTCAACTGCGGCAAGGTAGGACACATGAAGCGAGACTGTCGACAGCAGAATTCGGAGAGTCGAGTAAATGCTGTGAATCTTGAAGAGAAGCAGGAAAACAGTACCAAGGGGGTTGTTCTGGCTAGGGAATGCAGTGACCCCAGAGAAATAAAAATTTCCCAGCTTCGAGAAATTTCGAATAGTCTGCTGTTACAAGGCTATGTGAATGGAAGAAAATGTTTGTTTACCATCGACACAGGTACTACGTCATCAATAGTACGGCCAGGATTTATATCGGGCATACAGATTGACAAGAAGCAAAATGGGGTAATCATTCGGACAGCCACGGGGGACAGGGCTGCGGTCCATGGAGAGGTCAACTTGGAACTGCAGGTTGGACGGTTGAAGTTCAATTACAAGGTCATTGTGGCTGACATCACGGATGACTTCATTTTGGGACTGGACATTATGGAACAGTATGGATTTATTGTTGACGTAGGAAAGCGAGTCTTAAGGATTGAGAACGAACAATTTATTCTGTCAAAAGTGAACAACCAATGCGAGAAAACCAGGCTGTTGACAACGCAGGCAGTCAAAACTCCTGCATTATCCAGAAAACCAGACAAGGAAGATTGCAAGCGCTACCCTCAGGTGAGAAAATTGCCGAACATGGTTGAAGTCAACACTGTCAAGGTCAATCTTCTAGACAGTTGGCCAAAAGAAACTCTGAGGCAAGAGCAATTGCGCGATGTAGAAATCGGACCCATGTTGAGAGCAAAGGCAGGCGGAACGCGTCCAGCATGGAAGGATGTTTCCGACAAAGAAGTGGGGCTGAAGGCTTTATGGTCACAATGGGATTCACTTACAGTCGTAGACGGGCTTTTGAGGAGAGCATGGGAAAGCCCAGATGGGAAGCAGGTTGCCATGCGTCTAGTGATTCCCAGGTGTCGTGTACCAGAAGTACTCCAGGAAGCACATAATGAAACATCCAGCAGACACTTCGGCATAAACAAGACATTGAGTAGAGCACGGGAACAGTTCTATTGGGTAAATAGTCGTCAAGATGTGGAAGCTTGGTGTCGCAATTGCAAAATTTGTGCAGCCAGTAAGGGACCACAGACTAGAAGTAGGGGTGCAATGAAGCAATATAACGTCGGAGCTCCTTTCGAGAGGATCGCGATCGATATAGCCGGCCCATTCCCAGTAACCAAGTATGGGAACAAGTACATACTGGTTGCCATGGACTATTTTAGTAAGTGGCCAGAGGCCTATGCAATTCCAAACCAAGAAGCAGTCACTGTCGCCAAAGTCTTGGTAGATAATTTGATATGTCGGTTTGGTGTACCCCTGGAGCTGCACTCAGATCAAGGTAGGAACTTTGAGTCAGGGGTGTTTCAGCAAATCTGCAAGTTATTGGGGATACACAAAACACGGACAACAGCCCTTCACCCGCAATCAGATGGAATGGTGGAACGACATAACAAGACCATGAAAGAACATCTCTCTAAAGTGGTTCATAAGAATCAACGCGATTGGGATCTCCACATACCGTTCTTCCTCATGGCATACAGAGCTGCTATCCATGAGTCTACGAAAAAAACACCAGCCCGTGTAGTATTTGGACATGAGATCAGACTGCCGTGTGATTTGATTTTCGGAACACCAGGCGGAGAACAGCTTCCTGTGAACAGCTATGTGGATGAAATGAGTGAACGGCTAAGAAATGTTCATGAGCTGGTTAGAGACCAAATCACCATAGCCAGTGACCGAATGAAGGCTCGATACGACCGTAAGGGTAGTTCAGAAGGGTTCAAGGCAGGATATTTGGTTTGGCTGTACAACCCACAGCGGAAGAAAGGGAAGTCACCGAAACTTCAACCTCCTTGGGATGGACCGTATACTGTTATTACCCGAATTAATGATGTCGTCTATCGTATCCAACGAAACAAAAAGTCCAAGATGAAGATCGTACACTTGGATAGACTGGCGAAGTATGTGAAAGAGGCTGAATTGCCTGACCGGGACGTTCAGGCTTAAGGAGGGGGCAGTGTAATGTGTTACAACCCTTAGAATGAATGTAGTGTATTTGCACCTACTCGAGAAACCTACCAGAAGTTAGTTCTGGTGACATCTGGAATGATCTAGAGAATGGTGACGTCATCACAGAACAATCGAGATCTGTCATTTTTGGGTATAAAAGACCGACCGCATTCTCGGCGAGTAGTTCAGAAAGTTCAGAAAGTATAGAAAGTGAGGTTAAGACTACAAAGATAAACAAAGTGATAAACATTGTGATTTTAGTCAGTTAAGTGTATTTAAGTAAATAATAGAATTGTGAAGTATCCAGTAAATATTTAATAAAGTGTGTTAGTGGACATCTCTTGTTATAATTTTTGGAACCCACGGATTTTGCAAGGGGTAGTTTCCTAAGGGGGGAAACACGCGACAATACAATATCAGACCGAACACAGGTGGACAGGCTGCATGAAAATACAGACCTATTACAATCTTTTATCTTGAAATTCTATTTGCCAGAATTAAATTATTAATATTCACTGAGTGCTATAGTTATATCCTTCAATAATTTCTATTATTTTTATCTTGCCCACTTTTCATATATTTCTTTAATAATAGTGATTCAAATAATAATAACTACGTTTATTTTAGCTGCACTCACGAATGAGTATATTATAAAAACGAAGCAGAGAAGCTGTTAAAAGATTATTCAAGAAGTGCAAAACAGAGGAGCGAGGCAAAAAAGAGAATAGAGAAGTAGTGCGCTACATCCTAAAAATTCATGCATTATTAAATTTGCAAAAGTAATATATGTATTCATTTTACATTTTTCTAAGAGGTTTGCTTTTTAACATTACAAATCTTTTTAAATATTGAATGTGTTTAGCTTATTTCTCTTATTAAAATATTATTATTATTTAAGTAACACTTAATTCCATACATACAAAATATTTCTGTTTTTTTTTTAAAAATTGTAGTGTCTTTGATGATGGTTAATAAACCGAATCGTGAGAAAATAAAATTTTATTTTTTAACTGACCATAAACCCAAGAAAGTACGTATAAGTTATAATATAAGGAAAAATAGGTAAGTGCAAATATTTAAAAAATGAGCACATTTGATAAAAATTCTAAAAAGTCTTAAGTACAATTCAATTTCTATAAAATTTAAGTATAACATTATTGTCTAATCTAAATGTTGGTTGTGGCATTTTCTTAACTTTCATGTTTCTTGGTGGGATCCTTTGCCACATGTTTTCTTTTAAAACAGTGTCCGTAAAATCTAAAAAATAATGCAATTATTTAGTATTTTCTCAAAAATAACCTCTACGCTCCTTTAACGTAAAATTCACAGGCGTAGAGGTTATCTTCCAGTAAAATACTGGATAATTGTATTATTTTGTTGATTCTACGGACATTGTTTTTAAAGAAAACATGGCAGAGGATCCCACCAAGAAACAGAAAAATTAAGTTGCCCGTGGATACCTATTTCCAGTCCCTAGGATATCCTGGGACATTTCAGTATGTAGTTTGTACAGCCTATTCGTAATACATAGAACATCCTGAAATATCCCGGGATGTCCTGGTACGTCCTCAGTACAAGCGCCGGTATATCCTTCAGGACGTCCCTCGTACTACTTTTATCTGATACCGAGATGTGACATTGGGATGACCAAAAGAGTGCCGAAAAGCATACAAACTGGGACATTAGGATGTCCATAGGCAAGCCCAAATACTAAATGGGATTTGCCATAGTACGTCCCTCGGACAGCCTTGTGTTCTGTGGGATACTTTAGTTATTATTATTATATTACGAATTTTATAAATAGTACAGCTTTATTATTTACATTTTATTTCCATTTTATCACAGAACCACGAGTTTGACTGTCTTCATAAGGAAATATATTTTTCTGTGTAATTGCCGTTAATAATTTCGACAGAACAATAAGAACAAGAATATCTCACATAATACAACTTGTTTTTCGTTAGGAACATAAGAGACATAAAGAACAATTATGGAATGTTTTTTAAATGAAAGCCAGAAAAATGACATATTTATGCCCACGCATATTTTGCCAGATACTGTTAATGTAAGTTTTCTCATATTTTCATTTTCATGAACTCAAAATATCTTTTACGATGGAATACAATTAAATTGTCTCTTGCAGTAGTTCTTTCGTAATTCGGCACAATTGGTTTTAATTATAACTTTGTCCAATGGTTTTTAATCATGGGAACAATTTATTTCCCAAACTGTTACATTTGAGCACAAGCCATATATATATATAGTATACCTATAGTACATCTCGAGTACGTACAGGTAGAAAACATGAAAAATTTAGAAATATTATTTATGGGTGATTTTTGGAGTAAAAATTACGGTTTCTATATAGTACCGAGTCATGCTCTTATTCCCAAGGGGTGGAAAAAAAATTGGATAAGTTGTGGTTATTTGTTGTTTAGAAAATGCGAATTTATTTCTTTAAATTGCATTCTAACGAAAGAGTTCATTTAAACTTTTTTGTAGCTTTCCGTAAAAATAATTTATAGTCTAAGATATCTAAATTTTTTGTAAAAATCTTGTTTTTATCCGACTTTGTTATACACAAAGGCACTTTAGGCAAACAAAATAATATTTCAAATGTTTGTTGCAAAACAAAGCTTATTTCAACTGTCTTTGAAACTGGACCAACGGAGTTCATATACCCTAATTAAAGCGTCAGCGTCAAATTTTATAATTATTGTCAAGAGAAATTTGTTAAGGCGCACAAAAAAAGTTAATGTAGGTTTTTGAAGTATATCAAAAAACAAACTTGCTTATATGAAAACTAATTGACCATTTTAGTGAACCGATATAATGGGCGAGTAATTGCAACATATGGACTGTACGTTGGCCTGCCCGCTCACCAGTTCTAAGCATTTTAGATTCTTTTGTGTGAAAGAACGAGTTTTTTATACGCCCCCTCAAACAATTCAAATCGTATCCACAAAGTTCTTGCAAGTATAACTCCTGCTATGTAGCGAAATATTATGCGAAAAACCATTTGATCGAGCCAAAAATTGCCAAGAAAAAAGGGGATGCACTTTGAACATTTGCTACCGTTTAATTCATTTTTAATGTTTTTTATTGTTAAAATAAGTCATTTCGGACAACACACTTCTTTTATTTGCAGCATTGTTTTGTTGACAAAATGAATGTTATGAATCTAGTTTTATTCAATTTCTACGGCATACTTACATGATAAGCGTATTTTCTCAATATTTTAATTATTATCCACCAAATAACTTGTGTATTTGGGTTAATATCAAACCAATTTTCGACTTGAAGGTATCAATGGATTTGTCGTGAAAATTAGTATTTAACTACTGGGTGTCTAAAAGATGTTGCAATTTGAAAAAATTGACATGATTACAAATTAGCGATTTCGGAAATTTTGGTTTGTCATAGCTACTAAACCAGATGGTGTAGACGAAATAATTGTCGGAAAGCTGCAAATCGTTTTAATCTCTCTATTTGCATGTAAATGAAGTTTTTTGAAGTTTGCACCAATTTTCGGGTTGTGCTACATTTTCTGGCTTTTTTTAGTTTTTCACTAATAACTCCTAAAGGATGCACTTCTAAAAGAATTTTACTCTTTATATGATGAACAAGGAATGATGAGGAAATTACGTAAATCTATTTTCTATGATATGTTTGATCCAGTGGATACTCCGTCAAACATCGAAAGTGCTATGTGATTGACGGTGGATTCCTACTTCATCGAGTGCCATGGGAGTTGAGAGAAAGGTTCTCTTCAGTTCTCAACAAATACGTAGATTATGTCAAAAAATACTTTGGGGCTCGATCAATCATAGTATTTGATGGCTATCCAGACGATCCCACAAAGAAAAGCACAAAATCTGCAGAGCGCCTTAGAAAAAACAAGTTTATTGCAGCCAATGTTGAATTTGACGAAACAATGTTTTTGACAATTTCAAAAGATATATTTCTCTCGAATGAAGGGAACAAAAAACGATTCGTCTCAATGCTGATTCGGAAATTTGCAGACACAACCATTGTCAGAAGGGCTACAGAAAATTCTACACACTCCGAATGTGTGTTTGTGATAGGAGAAGATATAGATCTTTTAGTACTTATTACTGCGTTAGCTCCTAATAGTGATCGGTTGTTTGTCATGAAGCCTGGAAAAGGAAAGTCAGACACCGTTCTATTCCCCGACACACTTTAAAATGTCAAATAAAGTGAAGGAAAATATATTATCTCTTCACGCGTTCAGTGGATACCATTCAACATCGGCCGTTTTCAGACAGGGGAAGATGAAATTTGTAAAGCTACTCGACAGAAATGCGGAAGTACAAAGGACGGTCGAGATATTCAAAAACCTTGACTAGATGAAATTGGTGCTGCTGGCGAAAAAGTAATTGCTGCTTTGTATGCCGGATCGCTTCTTCAATCTTGCTCTCTGGATGAAACACGCTTTAAACTGTTCACCAAATCCTTGGTACAGAATAATTTTAACTTTACTACTCTTCCTCCAACTGAAGAAGCTGCTAGACTGCACTCAATGAGGGTTTTCCTACAAGTTAATTTGTGGAAGGGTCATTTGATGGACCCAGTTCACTGGGGTTGGAAGGTCACTAAGCATGGGCTACTCCCAGTGCCATTAACAGCCGAACAAGCCTTGTTCAATAGCACTGCGTGCAAATGCTTAAAGGGGTGCAGAAATGCTTGTGGTTGCGAGAAGCAAGGAATGAAATTTTCTCCAATATGCTATAATTGCAGAGGTGCGTCTTGTACCAATACACCAGATGAAATTGATGACGAACCAAACTTCAATGACGACGAAGTAATACTACCTGACGATGATGACGAATTAGAAGACCTGGATGATGAGAACCATAAATTGAACTAATTGCTTCACACAGCTTCTACTTCCAAACACAGCAAAGTTAATTGATGTTGTATTTACATAATTTTATATACTTTACTTTTTTTGTTAATTACCTACACATCAAAATTTACCATCAAAGCATTTTGTACTTTCAGTCGATTTTTAACGTTTTATTTATATACTTATAATCACAATGTGCGCTTTTATTTTAAAATCCAGGAATTCACCACCAAGTATTGACCACGATAAGTATTGATCAGTTAACTTTGATACACGATATAATATTATAGGATATTCACATATTACATTATATATTTCATATATTACATTTTACGTTGCGAAAATATGTAAAAAACACATTTTTTTCTTAAATGAAAACTATCGTCGCTTTTTGACTTCGCATATCTTCCTAACGGCTTTGCACATTTGAAACTATATGGTATTTATTCGACGTAGAATTTTATATACTTTAATTTATGAAAGAATAAAATTTTCCGAGAAATGCATAATTTAGGAGTTATTGGTAAAAAACTGAAAAAAGTCCTAAAATGCCGAGGTTTTTGGGACGCCAGTCAAACAGCACAATCAGAAGTTTGATGAAACTTTAAAAAACCCTTCTTACACGCAAATCAAAAGATCAAAACCATTTTCAGCTTTCCGACAATTAATTCGCTTACAAACCCCATGTTGCGTGGCCTATATTGTTTTGGTCCATTTGATTGATTTTAGTGCATTCACTTTACTCTAAAAAAATCAGGTACTCTCAAAAAATTTTTAAAAGTACGCAGTCGTACTTAAAATCATCTCCGGAATCCAAAAATGTAAAAATATACACGGTGTTCCATTTAAAATTTGGGGTGATTTCCGGCGAAACCGGAAGTGATGGAAAATAGTCAAATTATGAAAAATTTGCTGTTTTTGGTATATATTACCCCTGCCAAATTTAAGACTTATATTTTGAAAACTGTGGAAATTATGGATTGTCTAATGATTCCGTTGACACCCGGTATATTGACATGTATTTTTATCCTTATCAAATGACGAAAAGCTCAATCTAAAGAACTGAATTAAATTTAAAAGAAAACCAATCTGGAAAATAAGAAATATAGTACGTAAATTGTTTTAACTAGTATTGTAATTGATAAAATTAGACAACAATGCTAAAAAAATAAAGAAATAACAAAAAGCAGTGTTTAACTTAGAGATTTTATTAAAAGTACAATCACATTGCATGAAATCAACAGCTCAATCTGCCAATTCTCAGAGTTCCAAGTCAAAATTAAATAATTTTACACAAACTCACTGTAGAAACCAGAAACAGAAGTCAAACAGCAATAGTCAGCAAGAGAATCTAGAAAAAAGTCAAAAATAATCATTTTCCAAAATTTAATCATCAAATTAAATCAAGGAGGCCACGAAGCCAGGCTAGATGTCAAAGGCCTCATCAGAGGATCACATCCTGTTTCCTGAACCAATGGGAATGTCCGGGGCTGCAAAAAAGCAGGCTGTTGAAAAAATTTTCACCGTGGCAACGGACTTAAAACAAAAAAGAATAAAAAAAAACGGAAAAGTGCGAGCTTCGTTTTGCAGAAAGAGATAGTGAAAAAAGAAAATTAATTGGAAAATTTGAAGTAAATCAACTGGAAATTAGCAGAAAGTTTAGCGTAAGCAGTTTTCTATAAGTTAAACATCATTTACCTGGAGGAAAATAGCATTTCAGACAGCTAGCAGCATAATTCACCACCTCTCCGAGGAACATCACCAAACCAACAGCGCAAAAACCAGAGTAAGAGTGTAAAAACCCATTAAAACGTTCAATTTTAATAAAAACATTAATTAATTGCGACCTCCGATTAAAGAACTTATATCTTGATACATAATGGCATTAGTTTGTGTGTTGCTGAAAGACTCCCAATCTAAAGCACTTCTTCCCATAAGTTGCTGATTGGCCCATCGGCCTACTCGCGGCTGTTTCTTTACATGATCGGTGAAGTTCGATTATCATCGTCTTAGTTTGACGTTCCGCCATTAATGTCAATGAATGTTTTTCGTGTTCTCCGATGAAAAAGTGGTGAAGAAGTCATATTTTATCTAAAGTTGTGATTTGCTAATACCTAAATAATATTTTCTATTCATATTTACACAGTTTAGTGACAATTTAGTGCAACATGCAACAGTGCTGTGCCGTTTGCAGAAATCGCTCGTTTCATAAGTAAGTAGGTCATAGTCGTAACATGATGAGGTTCAGTTTACAGTTTTAATAATAATATTATAAATAATATCCTTTCAATACATATTTCCCTTGAATAAAACATCTTTACCTATTATATTTTTTAAATCTGCGGTAGTGTTCCTAGAGGGTTAACCAACAATTGTTACATAAAATAGGTACAATATTTTACATTTTTCCTTCTACACATACCCGCCTCTCTTGCCTATGGGATGTGATGTTCATTTATCCATTTAAATGGACATATAATGTGACTATGTTAGGAGCAAATAAGGTATATGAAGAAAAGATAGCCATTATGTATCTAGATACACTGTGTGTATTGGCGGGCTAGGCATAGGGAGTAAGAATTACAACATCGCGTGTGCCAGCTGGCTGAAATGAAATAACTGAGAGCTGGGATGCTTCGTCTACGGGCGACTTTGCTCTGCTGTGTTGTCATATCCCTCGCGCTACATGAATGTACATACCTAATGGGCAATTACACGCACTGTATAAGCTCTTTAATCGGAGATTGCGACTATAACCTAAAACTATTTATAGTCTTGTCAATGAATGGTTTCTAGAGGGAAATGCCGAGATCACAATTTTTTACTATTTAGGAGGTAAACATACCAACAGTCCCCGAATATAGGAGGGGGTTGCAGAGGGGCACGAAGAAGGTCCCGGTTTTTGGTTTTTCGCTCATATCTTGAAAACGGTTAGCCATATTCAAAAAGTGGCTATATGCAAAATTAAAGCTAACTAAATTTTCTACAATAATGTTTCTATTAATTTTTGTCGTGTGGTTCAGTAATGGATTGTATATCTTTTAACTGTATTTCAACTTTATTATAAATTGAAAAAAAAATTAATAATCGTTGTGGAAAAAAAAGTGTTGTACAGATATCCGTTTCATAGCAGACTGAACTCAAATATCGAATAAAAAATGTCTTTGTATCTGTAAAAAAATTAATAGAAACATTATTGCAGAAAATTTAGTCAGCTGTAATTTTGCATATTAATACAGCCAGCGGTGAGAGCATTAAACCGAGTAAGTGCGGGAGTTTTGAAACTTTTGGAATTTGTAGATTTCGATGCCCTGAATGAAATAAGAAAAAATGCAAATGATTTCAGCCGCCGCCAGTTTCTTTGAAATATCTCGCTTCGGGCAAAAAATGTTCTTATGAAAATAAAAGAGCATTAAATTTTCTACAAAATATGTCCTATACATTTTTTCGTTAAACTGAATAGTTTCGGTGCAGCAGCCGATCGAAGTGAAACATTCTTGACAAAATTATGATATTTTGTAATTTCTCAATTTAGTGAGACTTTCCTGGAGCAATATTTTTGTGTTGAGACAAAATTTGTTTTCATACCTGAAAATCCTCAAATATAGTTCATTTTACTTGTCTGCTACGTGTAGCTCAATGTTCAATACTCACCTTGAGGTGGTGTGGCGTTTTTTACGTGGTTGTCCTCTATAAGCCTAATCCACAACTAGCCTGATTCTTGAGGCGATTTAGGTGCTCGATGTCGAAGGTCCAGGTTCGTTGTAGTCTTCAACAATATTCTCTTCGAAAATTTCTTCCGTTGCGCTGTCCACTGATTCTACGTATTGATTGTTCTCCATGCTTGCGAGAAATGTTTCGAATGGAAGTCGACTTCCTCGTCGTCATGAAGGTCGTCGACTGTTGCTGGTGCATTTTTGCAGCTTTGTTCGTTACAAAATTTGCAAATTACAGAACATTTTAACCCTGCCTTTCTACAACCACATGCTGCACTGCACCCTTTCTTGCATTTACAGGAAAGGAATTTAAGTAGCTTTTCAGAAGCAGGATCTTTCAGCATTATTACTGGTATAAGCCCAGCTTTGCTCTGTATTGTTGAAGACTACAACGAACCTCGACCTTCGACATCAAGCACCTAAAACGCCTCAAGAAGCAGGCTAGTTGTGGATTAGGCCTATAGGGGACAACCACGTAAAAAAAAAACGCGCCATATACTCTACCTCAAGGTGGTGTGGACACGAGTATTGAACATTGAGCTCAGGGCCGGCTTAAGGGCCGGGCAACCCGGGCGACTGCCCGGGGCGCTGACTCGGAGGGGCGTCAAATTGAGGGCAAAAATTCTTAATTTTTTTTTTAATATACCTTTTTTAATTTAATAATAGTTTTCGTTGGGAAATAATATCAGATAATAGATTATATATCAGTTTAAATTGTAACAATGCAGAACAATCGAATAACATTAAAACCGTCTAAATAATTCAAAAATGTAATGCAAATATGTTTGTTTAGCTATGAGACACCTCACTACTCATACCTCAAGCTTCCTGACTGACACGAAGTTGATCATTAAAGATTTTGATAATTGAAGGCAGGCAACGTGCACTTTTCATTCAGAAAAAATTCAGAATATTCAGAATATTGTTATACCAACATTAGTTGAATGTATTTCATATCTTACATAATTTACAGTTTATAAATAAATAGTAAAGTAAACTTATGTCGGGGGGTCCTCTCATTATAATAGCGTTCAGATGGTGTAGACAAAAAAATTTATACTTATTACAAATTAATTATTATTAATAATGTATTGTAAATGCACATTGATGTGTAAACATAAATTACTTGAAAATGGTTTATCGAAATGCAACAAGAACAACTTTTTATTTCTAGTGATATGAAAATATTTTTTTTACAAGAATTTTTATAAATATGTAAAAATAAAAAGTTGGGGATAAAATATTGATAGCCACCTCCTAAAGTAGAGGTTTGACTGGTACTATCTAAATTTAAAATATGACATATATTTTAAAGCGATTGGAAGATATTGCCGAAAAACTGATATTTATAATTCCCCTTCGAAGGGGAATTATACCCATTTAAAGGGGTATAATTTCTTTATTATCTCTTTAGAGTACCTTTATTTTTGGGTGTACTATCAGCCACATAAATATTCAGAGACAATTTTGGATCACCATGTATACACGGTTATGTTACTCCATGTGTTAAGTTAAAAAGTAGAGTGTTCGTGGGGTCCAAAAGGATATCATTGCACTTTAGTACGTAGTACATCCGTGAAATTTTTGTGAATATCTCAGGGAGGGGCGCCAAAAAGTGCTCCCGCCCGGGTGGAAAATTTACCTTGAGCCGCCCCTGATTGAGCTATACACGTAGCAGACAAGTAAAGTCCACTATATTTTAGGATTTTCAGGCATCACAACAAATTTTGTCTCAACACAAAAATACTCCTTCATAAAAGTCCCACTAAATTGAGAAATTACAGAAAATCATAATTTTGTCAAGAATGCTTCACTTCGATTGGCTGCTGCACCGAAACTATTCAGTTTAACGAAAACGTGTATAGGACATATTTTGTAGAAAATTTAATGCTCTTTTATTTTCATAAAAACATTTTTTGCCCGAAGCGAGATATTTCAGAGAAACTGTTTTCGTGCGCCATTTTTTCAGTATGGCGGCGCCGGCGGCTGAGATCACTTTTGCATTTTTTCTTATTTCATTCAGGGCATCGAGATCTAGAGTGAAATTACTTAGAGAAGATAACATACTAAAACTACTAAGTTTACTATTTTCGTTTATTAATATTATTGGACAGTCGCAATTAAAATAAATTTCATTTCATCTGTTTTATTCATAAAAACGGTTGAATATTCACTATAAATATATAATAAATACCGAACAGGACCTAGACAATCGGCACGCGCTAGCGATATCGGTTTGCGCGGATGTTATCTTCTCTAATTAATTTCACTCTACAAATTTCCAAAGTTTCAAAACTCCCGCACTTATTCGGACTAAGAATCTACCTATCGACTGTACTATATAGCTACTTTTTGACTATGGCTAACCGTTTTCGAGATATGAGCGAAAAACCAAAAACTAGGACCTTCTTCGCGCCCCCTATACCCCCCGCACCTCCTATATTCGGGGACTTTTGATTTGTTTACCTCCTAAATAGTTCAAACACAGCCCTCAAGTCAAAAATTGTGATCTCGGCATTTCCCGCTAGGCCCCCTTATTGAACGTTCATCGACAGGGCTACTTGAGTGACAAACAATTTTAGAATAAATAAGAGTTTTCACAACTCAACGGACCGAATCTTGGTCAGATGTTTATTAAATTTAAGGCAACTGGCTGGAACTAAGAAAATGGCGTATTTTAAACCATTTCAAATGATATTACTTTCATTATTTCATAAATAAAAGTTGTATTTAAAGTTAAATTCTTAAATTTCATTAATTTAAGCAGTGAGAAGTTATTCAGGTAACCAGTAAAGCAGCATTGGGTTGTGTTGAGTAGCAACTCAGACGCTAAACATTTCAGTTCAAATTTCAGGTTCAAAAAGCATTAAAATTTCATTTCATTCACTAACAATTTCAATTTCGAATCAAAGTTTCATTGGCAACCCACTACAAACCTTGAGAAAAGAGCTCGACTGAACTAATCTAAGTTAAAAGAGGCAATTTTCAACAATTTCATTAGTAATACGCCACTCCCCAGAAAACGAATTGAGCAAACATCTCGTTTGCAAAGGTGCAATTGTTATTGTAAATATATTTAGAAGAGTTGGAGAACGTATTAATGTTATATTATTTAAAGACTCATTAAAATGTTTCTAATGTAAGAAAGTACTAATTTCATGGTAAATTGCTAAATATGAACTAAAAAGTATCTGTCCTAAAAATTATATTCGTTTACTTAAATATTAATTACGGAAAAATCATTTTGGACTTTACTACTTCATTTATACGTAATATTAAATTATCCATCAACGCTTTATAATTCTAAACTGTTTCGTATTTTGGCAGCGAAGCTTTATCTGACAGTAAATAAACAAGTGCCTTAAAAGTTAAAATCATTGCTTAGTGACTTGAAAATGAGCACACTTTAATCTAAGAAAGTGCATAGAGTGAAAAGAGGCCGTAGTTTTAATCCACTTAGTGCAAACTACTTTAATTATGAGGATTTGAAACTTATTGTACTGTACAGTGTAAGAAATAGCTGTCAAGAATGAAAAGATTAAAGGTATATTAAAATTGTTGATCTGTTAAAATTTTAAAAGATGGATGTAAAATAATATAGTTAAAATGCCTTATTTTACAGCCAGACCTAACAACCTTGCAACTAAAGAGAAAAAGCGTTAAATAACATAAATTAATATTTTAAAATAACATGTTATCATATTCCTGTTGACAGTTGTAAAATCAGCGAAGTTTTATCCAAAACATATTCCCGTAAATATGTTTGCCAATAGAAATAAATTCAACATATACTCTAGGGTGTTTTCTCGGAAAAATTATTATCCCCCCGATCAAAAACATAAACATATGCACCATCCCTAATGCAGGAATAGATCGTCGAGGTCGTTGCTCTTTTATAACTAACGTGACTTTCTGTGGCATCAATTTCCCAAAGGAGTGTTTACTCTAAACGAAAAATATTATTTATGAATCCTTATTCAAAAATTGTATTAAATTGCAAACAGTTGCATTTACTTTGCTCCAGAATTTATACTTGCATCAGTGCCAGGTATGTAAGAATTTAACAGAATATATGAAAGTAGAGAGTTTTGGCAGAGAGTAGTATTTACTTTGGACTAAGGGTCCCAAATTCGATCCTCTTTTATCGAGAGTGGTCTTTGGATTTGAATGATCTTGAATTTATCCCTTCAACGATATTTCCTGAGGTGATAATTATTTTATTCTTAAGATGTAGAGAAATACACGAAAACATTAATGGTAAGATAATATATCAGAATAAAAGTTAAAGCAGAACACTGTTTGTGTGACAGAAAAACTAGGGTGATTATAATGTTTGTATTTAACTCATTACGTCCCACGAATATTTTTTCTTTATTCTTATGATTTTTTTGCGTTAGTTGGCCACATATACTAAAAAAGTTATTACAAAAAATTTTTTTTGCAAGTTTTTGAAAAAAAATAGTGTACTCAGATGGGTACAATGCGAGAATATATAAGAAAATAATGCGAAATTTTAAGTCATAAAAAGTTTTTATTTGTTTTAGAAATGTATTACAGATGAATATTATTTATTTCTTTGAATGAAATGCTATGAAACAATCACGTTCAATACATAAAGTGATGTCAAACTTTAGACAACTCCATCTTGCTCGTAGGTGACATTGACGGCACCTTAGTGTTTTCCGATTTTTTTAGGAAAATTAAAAAATGTAACATTAGCCAGTTGAGCTACAAAGCATCCAATTCTTTAAACCAAATCTTACCGGTTTCCCCTTTATAAATTGTTTGCCGGAGTGGTGCCCAGAGTATTTGAAAGATTTGTGTGAAGAATTCCCAACTGACGAAAATTTGTATTTAGCAAGTTCATGAGTGGACGTAGCTTATACATTTTATCAGATATCAAGTTTAGTATTGTCAGCAAAGTGTATGTACCTCTTGAAATTTATTTCAGGACATACTGGGAGCTACGAAAGGTACAGAAATATCTTCGTCAACGCACCAATACATGGGTTCGCGGGGTAATTAGGTATCCGGGATATCGGGGGCGGGATATCCAGAAAGCAATAAAATTCATAAAAATATTTATATTTCTGCCTCCCCCCACCACAAAACCATGGTTAGTTTTGTGATGCATAAAGTTTTGTTTGCTCAACAATCAATTTTAAAACTTTATCGTCAAACAATCCAATTCAAAAGATTGAATTGGATTATCATTCATTACATCTTCTATCATTTTCCTTAGTCTTTCTTCATAGCCCTTTTATAATATAATAGTTCATATATCGTCATAATTCTTTGTCAATTTAGGCTCCTCCTTTTTACTATTACTTTTTGAACTTCTAATTTTCTTGGTAAATAGTACCGATAACGGCACGTCGTCATCGCTATCATAGTAACTTTCTATGTGCTCCCTATTTCTAGCACCTACTTCAGATAAGGGAATTTCGTCGTCTGAGGAATAGTGAAGTTCTACTTCTTCAGGAATATCGCTGGGAAAGTTGAAAATACCCGTATTGTTATCGTTAAATTCTTCCTCATCTGTTTGCATATCTACCTCAGGCGAGATAATATTTCTGGCTCGTGCTTTGCAGAAGAAACTTCTTCCAGTGAATCTACCAATGTTCTGAAACGTTTGCCGTAAAAACTTTTTGAAGCGATTGGTTGGAATTCGGAATCCATGTCGAAGCAACTTATGAAAAGATATTCCGAATTTACTTGTACATATCTTCCCATTGTACCCAAATGAGTACACTGCCATTTTTCTAATTTTTTTAGAAATAATGCAAAATGGTGTGTCCCGATATTATAAACAACTAAAATACATACCTCAAAAACTGATTTACCACCTCAAATGGAGTATTTTAACTTTCACGTTATAAAAACTAATTTTTGAAAGCACAAGATTTAGCACAACTTATTTACTCAATCTCTTAAGTTGTTATTTACTACAAATACCCCATCCATAAAAAAAACCTTGAAAGTACGTGCTTCCTACACATTGGAGAGTTCTACCAAGACATTAGTTTGCAGAAATATTTCAATAGAAGTCGCTGGGAGGCAAAAATTCACGGTGTACTCAAATAGGTACAGTGGGAGGTAATGGGTTAATTTACTAGATGCTAGTATACTGATATAAAAGTAATACAAGAGATTATTTTCAAATAATGTAAATAAAGTTCTACAGTTTTTTTTTGTAAAACGTATGTTTTACAAATTAGAAAGACACTTTTCTTTGTACAAGTCGTGGGTTATTTCGAATGCCACCGTAAAGCTCGTACTAAAATCTCTTCATCTTATGCAAATGGGACAATAAGCTTCAGAAGTAGTATTAAACCAAGTTTTAAACCAAGTTTAATACTGAAAATATATATGGTCAGTAATAATTAAAATTACCAAGAAATCCAGCATCATGCAAAACATTACCAAACGACACTAAACTGATAGTAGTATTCATACCGAAGCAAATTTTGATATATTTATTTGAAGAGTTAATCTAGGAGAATCCGTGGTCAATGAAAAGTTAAAAAAAAAATTACTCTGCAGGAATTATGTCAGTTTATATATCGCAAATATTTATTGAATTAATTATTGTATCAATTAAAACTGTACTAAAGAGTCTATTGCTAACTGCGGATGATACAACAGCCGCCATATCAGATAATCACCGTTTTTAACAAGAAAACAGTATTCGTACCAAAAATATAGAAAATGCAATAATAATGGTTTGTTTTCGAACGTAATTAAATCAGAACTAATTTCATTTCATCGAGGGAAAATAATTTCAGAATGTTAATTAAAACATGAGGCAAATAATTAGCAGAGTCCGTTTATTAAATTTGTGGGAATATGGGTTGATTGAGACTTTTTGCGGTTTCCTTAATTTGAAACTGTCTTTAAAAAATGATGAATAAGTTGTTCCTGTGGATGAGAAATGAGAAAACAGGATCCCGCCGACCACTAATTATGTGTCATTGGTTTAGTCCCAAAATATGTGATTTAATTTGGCGTAGTAGAGCATAGAAATGTCCATGCCAGAAATATTTCAATAGAAGTCGGTAAAGGGTCGTACGGCAGGACGATGTGTAAGAAATATGACTTGTAAAAAAAACAGCCACAAATAAGTCATAGGTTTACGCATGGGGGTTGGAGGGATTTCTTAATTTACCCCAAAAATCATGAATCCAGGCTGCCATTCATTTTGGGTGGTACAAGGAGGCGCATGCTCGCTCAATTTTGAAAAAAAAAGTCAAGTAAAAAAATGAAAAGTTGAATGACAATCAGAAACTCCTGAGTGTAAAAATACATTCACTATCTTTGAAAAGTGGTGCGAAAGTCTTGCCTTTCACAATAATTGACGGCGTGCCGGAGCTTCTTATCGCATGCACTATATTTCAACCTCTCTAGTTGGCTGGCCCTTGTACCACTTTTCAAAGATGGCGCACGTATTTTCGGAATCGGGTGGTTCATCCTTACCAAGTTTCTGATTGCCAGTCGTAAATTATGATAGGGAAGAGCTTGGTACAGTGACCACGGCAATATATCATCTTATTTTAAATGGATATAGTGTCTCCATCTGTTGAAAAAGCCAGTAACTATCATCAGCGTACTTTGTCGGTAAAGTATAAATGTGTAGGTTGACTTCTAACAGATTGTCAGAAAAGTCGTTTAGAGTGGTAATCTGTGTAAATAATTCAGGTAAGTTTAAATATGTTTTACACCTCAATGAAAGTTCATTTATTATATATTTTTAAAATTAGGCTGCTTTTAACAGTTTTAAGAATAATAATTTTGATATTGCATCTAATCAGTATTTTATGTAGTTGCTTGAAGGTTATGTTAAGCATGTGGTTTTCGGTACAGTGGCCACGTTTTTTCAAGGAACAGTGGCCACTGCTTTTCATACGCAAAAAGTAGTGGCCACTGTTCCTTATGTTTATAAATCAGGATTCTAATAAAGTTTGCTAAATCAAATATTTTTACAGAAGAAAATATGCCGAGCCCAAAACCCAAAAATCCGGGGATTGTCATGAGAAAAGCCATATATGATATTATGGAATGTGGATTATTACAAAAAGCTGCTGCTTTAAGTTACAATATTCCCCGCACTACTCTCAGAAGATATGTGAAAAAATGTCAAGATAAAAAAGAAAATATAGACTGGAGCTCTGACCTTCTAGAAGGAGCACCCCGACTGACTCCCAATTATTCTGTCAAGCAAATTTTCTCTGTAGAAGAAGAGCAGCAACTTAGCATTTATCTACAAACAATGACAAGATTGCACCATGGTCTAAATCCAAAGAGTGCTCGAAAGCTAGCATTTGACTTGGCAATCGCAAATAATAAAATAATACCCTCATCATGGAGAAGAAACCAGGTCGCAGGGAAAGCGTGGTTCACAGGATATCTTAAACGTAACAAAGAATTGTCATTGCGGACAGCAGAAGCAACATCTCTTGGCAGAGCAATGGGCTTTAATAGACCTATTGTAGAAAAGTTTTTTAAGAACTTCAAGGAAATTTATAAACGGTATAAACTAACACCAAGTCAAATTTATAATGTTGACGAAACGGCACTGACGACTGTTCAAGGAACTGGAAAGGTAGTAGCCAAAAAAAGGACAGAGACAAGTAGGTAGCATAGTTTCTAATGAAAGAGGAACACTAATAACTATGTGCGCTGTAATAAATGGCATAGGTAACTCCATACCACCATTTTTAATATTTCCCAGGAAGTACTTTAAGAATCATATGATCAAAAATGCACCTCCAGGAACTAAAGGAGTTGCATCACCTTCTGGATGGATGACGGCCGAGTTGTTTGTGCAGTGGATGGAACATTTTATACAGCATACAAATCCAACACAGTCTTCTCCTGTTTTGCTTATCATGGACAACCATGAAACTCACGTTTCATTGGAAATTATCAAAATGGCAGAGAAGAACAACATAATTTTTCTAACCCTACCGCCTCACACAAGTCATCGGCTCCAGCCACTGGATAAAGGTATATACGGCCCTCTAAAAAGGTACTATAACCATGAATGCGGCACATGGTTATTAAGAAATCCTGGGAAAAGGATAACTATATACGACATAGCCGACATCTTATACGGTGCATATCCACTTGCCTTCTGTCCTAATAACTCTATATCGGGATTTAAAGCTACTGAGATTTCCCCATATAATGATCAAATTTTCAGTGAAGCGGATTTTATGGCTGCGAAGGTAACTGATATTTTGCCCGTTCAAGAAGTAGAAGTTAAACAAAACTCTAATCCAATCCAATCAACCTCGTTACTTCTCGAGAAAACACCGGATCGCAACGATAATGTAGCGTCAATATCATGCCATCGTAGCAAAACACCCAAAAAGCAATTTATTTGTGTTGAAGCCCTATCCTAAGGGCATGCCAGCTACTTCGGGAAAACAACGTAAGAAGAAAACCACTCAAATTTTAACTAACACGCCAGTCTATAAAAAGATTGAAGAAGAAATTGCGGAGAAAATGGCAAAAAGACAAGCCGCAGTTAGGAAACAGAAAAGCGTGAAAAGAAAAATTTCAATTTCAATTTTTAGTGAAGAAAAAGCAAAAACTACAAAAAAAAAGAAAAATAAAGAGTCTAGCAGCGAAAGTTGTAGTAGCGTTGAAATGTCTGATGACATTGACATATATTCAAAATCAGATAAAATGAGTGACGAAGACATAGACCAAATGGTCCATGTGACCTCCTTTATTCTCGTAAGATTTAATACGAAGAAAACTTCTAAATTTTATATTGGAAAAGTTACGGAACTTCTTTCTGGCGATGATGACTACAATGTAAGTTTTTTACGACGGCATGGAAAGATCTTTTCATACCCAGTTATTCCTGATTTTTCCACAGTATCAAAGCAAGATGTAGTTCTTCACTTGCCTCAACCGATCACTGCAGGTGGAACTAGTAGAACATCACATTTATTTAGTTTTCCCATAGATTTATCTTCTTACAATGTTCTATAATATTTACGTTAAATTATTTTGTATTAAAAATTTTGTACTAACCACATTTGGTAATAAAGTGTTCAAACATAATATGCTTTTTAATGGGAAAAACATTTTTTAAAAACCAGTGGCCAGAGTACCTTGCTTTACTGGCCATTGAACCTCACAGTTAGGTACAGTGGCCATTTTGCAAACAAAAATAAAACTCGACATTACTACCATATTCTTCTAATTTTTTTATCATACTAAGTGTGATTACAATGCACCGATACCATTAGTTTTCTCTGTGACAAAACGAATCTTAATACAGCGGTCCGTAATTTTTTACCAAGGATTTTGTGAAAAGGTGACCACTGTACCAAGCTCTCCCCTACTCATCGAATTACGAGGATAACTGATGCATGCGGTGGGAAGGGCCGATACGCCGTCAATTATCGTGAAAGGCAAGACGTTCGCATCACTTTTCAAAGAGGGCGAATGTTTTTTCGCACTCGGGAGGTTCATACCAAATATTTAATTGTCACTCGTAAATTTATGATATTTATCAAATTACAAGGGTAACTAGTACATGCGGTAGGATGAGCCGATACGCCGGCAATTATCGTGAAAGGTGAGACCTTCGTACCACTTTTCAAAGATGGCGAATGTATTTTCGCAGTCAGGAGGTTCACACTTACCAAATTCCTGATTGCCATTCATATACTTATCATTTTTTTTACCTGACTTTTTTTTCAAAATTGAGCGAGCGTGCGCCTTCATGTACTAGACCAGTGCCAAACCGGTTTCCAGAGGCCAAAAGTCTGAAAAATTCTTAGCAGTATACGGATGGTGGGAAAATTTAGGATTAATGGTATATAATTGGGGAAAAATCGATGGGACCGCAACTGATAACCGGAAGTGGGGTGGGGGTGCGAAAAGGTGTGTGTTTAGAGGTAAAACGTGTTATTTTACGAGTTCTGGCAAAAGTAGACCTCCTATCGAAAAAAGTTTAATGTAAAAGTTGTAGATAATTGAGAGATCTACAACTTTTATTTGAACCATTTTTTTACATAACCTCAAAAATTTTGAGAAAAATGCGAAACGAAACGAAGAACCACTTTTTGGTTTTTTATTTTTATCTTCCTCAAAAATAACTTAATTTTGATGAAATTCGGTGAAAATGTACATTGTTATGCATCAAGAAAGCTGTAATTTTTTTGAGGCGTAATATTCATTTTTTGATTTTTTTGCGAATTTAATTTGAAAAAAAGGCCTAATTTTCAATCAAAAAAGTTAATTAACAAAGTTTTGATTTTTGAAAATTTCAGAAAGCTACTTTTTTCTTTAAAACCTCTACTTTAAGATAGTGTAAAAAAATCATACTGTTACTTTGGAAAAACATTGTCAAAAATGGAAAAAACCAAAAAATACTTTTTTCAAGATCGATTTTACCGTAAATATCACTAATTCTTCATTGTTCATTTAAATAAAGTGTGTAAGTTCTGCAAAACGGTAATTTCAATGTTATACGTAATAAGGGAACTTTAATTAACCGTTTAAGGTTCGGACTGCTGAAAACCGAAATGTTTAAACAATAATTTTACCTAAGAAATTGCTAAAAATGACCATTTTTAGGCAAGAAAAAACTTTTTTATGCTTTATATGCACACATACATGGAAACAATTTTATTGACATACATATTTGAAAATATTCAAAGTTGAAAAATTGAATTATGGCGGGGCCGTTTTTCTACTACGTGCTCTCGAGTGCGCGCGCACTTCTTTTTAACCCCCGACTCCAAAAGAGTTTGACGCGTATGTTTGTATGTTTGTTTGTCTGTCTGTCTGTGGCTTCATATCTCTTCAACGAGTGATCCGATTTTGATGTAGTTTTTTTTTATTTGAAAGAGTATTTTGTCGAGAAGGTTATACGCCATATTAGATTTTGATGTTTGGTCGCCATCTTGAATTCGCCATGTTGAACTTCTCTAGAAATTGTCCGATTGAGGTAAAATTGAAAATGTGCAGACAATTATGGTAGCCGAACATGATTTAGGCCTCATTTTGATTCGGTTATATGAAACTGGTACGATTAGATACATTGATCGGGGGTTTTTAAAAATTTTCAATTTAACTTGTTCGTTCTTTTCTTCCAGCTCGCTTGCAACCCATCCGTCCTTACCTTTTCACGCGTTCACAACTGGCACGTCGTTGTAAAGAAGCAGCCACTACGCAGCAAACAGTTACGTTGTATTTGATAGGTATCCTTATTACAAAGACAGCATCAACATTAACCGCTTCAACAGCAAGTTCAATGAGTACGAAGAAAGGCGAACGTTCACGTAGAAAAACTGGAGTTTCGTAGTCATACAAAAATTCCATTTACTCCAGAGAAATTTTTGTCTAATGAACAAAATAAGAAAAAAATGGTAGAGACACTGTCAGAAAAATTTCAATCGGAACGAATTTTATGTAAACAAGCAGAAGAAGATGCTGATGCCCTAATTATTAATACAGCCCTTGAATTAGCTGAAGATCCTACAAGAATCGTAGTAATTGCGGGTCAGGATATTGATCTTCTAGTTCTGTTGAACCAATTAAATTCAAATAATTCCGATATTTATTTTCACAAACCAGGTTCAGGTAATACAAAAGATATATTTTACACCTCAAACAGCTTCAAACATGAATCAAAAAAGAACATTGTTGCGTTTCTCCACTGTTTTTCTGGATGTGACACGACTTCCAGTTTCGCCGGAAAAGGGAAAAAAATAATTGTAAAATCATTACTGGCTAACCAAAATTTATCAAAGCTCACAGAAATTTTTTATCGGAGAAATGCAGACAAACAAACAATAGCCGAAAATTGATTGAAGCTAATAGCGTCTATTTATAAATGTAAGAAAAAGGATGTCACTGAACGAATTGAGGTTTGAAATATATCAAACCACTACGGTAAGGACTTCATTTAATTTCCAAAAACTACCACCAACTGAGGGAGCAGCTGAACAACACTGCTACAGAGCTTATTTTCAAATTCAAACTTAGCTTGGTAACAAACTTACAGCTACAGATTGGGGATGGAAACACCATCTAACCGGTATAATGCCTAAATTAACAGAAGAAGAATTAATTCCTAAAAGTTTGCTGAAATCTATCTGCTGCAGCTGTGAAACTGGTTGCGGTAGTAAAAGATGCGGCTGTCGAAAGCATGGAGTAAAATGCTCTATTCTATGCTCTAACTGTCACGGGACCGAAAACTGTTCTAACTCTGAAATACAACCATTAGAAGAAATCGGCGATTCGGAGGAGATGTGTGACGAAACAAATGTTCAAAATAATATTGAAGATGAAGATCTAGATGAACTTGAGGACCTTGATGAAATCGAAGACCTTATCGAAGTTCCTGAAGAAACCGAACAATGTGTTGAGTCTGATGATGTAGAGCAGCTTCCCAAAAAAATGAGATTATTATAAATTTTGATTATGTATTTTTACTTTGTCAATTGATTTAATGTAAAGTACGTAATAAACTTATTTTTAATGTGAGAGTGCCCATAAAGCATAAAAAAGTTTTTTTCTTGCCTAAAAATGGTAATTTTTAGCAATTTCTTAGGTAAAATTATTATTTAAACATTTCGGCTTTCAGCAGTCCGAACCTTAAACGGTTAGTTAAAGTTCTCTTATTACGTATAACGTTGAAATTACCATTTTGCAGAACTTACAATACTTTATTTAAATGAACAATGAAGAATTAGTGACATTTACGGTAAAATCAATCTTGAAAAAAGTATTTTTTTGGTATTTTCCATTTTTGACAATGTTTTTCCAGAGTAGGATTTTTTTGCACTATCTTAAAGTAGAGGTTTTAAAGAAAAAATAGCGTTCTGAAATTTTCAAAAATCAAAACTTTGTTAATCAACTTTTTTGATTGAAAATTAGGCCTTTTTTTAAAATTAAATTCGCAAAGAAATCAAAAAATGAATATTACGCCTCAAAAAAATTACAGCTTTTTTGATGCATAACAATGTACGTTTTCACCGAATTTCATCAAAATTAAATTATTTTTGTGGAAGAAAAAAAATAAAACAACAAAAAAGTGGTTTTTCGTTTCGTTTCGCGTTTTTCTCAAAATTTTTGAGGTTATGTAAAAAAATGGTTCAAATAAAAGTTGTAGATCTTTAAATTATTTACAACTTTTACATTAAACTTTTTTTGATAGAGGGTCTACTTTTGCCAGAAATCGTAAAAAAACAAACTAAACACACACCTTTTCGCATCCCCACCCCCCTTCCGGTCCAATCGATTTTTCCTCAATTATATACCATTAATCCTAAATTTTCCCACCACCCATATACTGCTAAGAATTTCTTTTGATCAAAAACTATTGGCACTGGTTTATACCACCCAAAATGGATGACAGTCTGGATTCATGATTTTTTGGGGTAAATTAAGAAATCCCTCTAACCCCAATGCGTAAACTTATGACTTATTTGTGGGTGTTTTTTTACTTTTACAAGTCATATTACTTACCCATTTGGGTGCCTGCCGTACGCCGCTGTACAAAAAAAAAGGGCTGGCAGGAACACTTCTGTGGTCTGCTACCCCAAATTAACAACATTTCACACATTTTGGGAGTAAACTTATGACACATAATTAGTGGTCGGCGGGCTTCTGGTCCATTAGTCATATAGGTAATAATGGTCCAGACAAAATTATATTTTGACTTTGAAAAAATTCGACCAAGCTGGATTTTTGTGGAGACCTTTATTTTGATGTTCTAATGAAATCCTGAAAGTACCCTTAATTCACGCCGTAGCTTGTTTTAGTGTGTCCTATGCGGTAAACTACTTCTTACAAATAATCCTTATGCAATTATGTACATCGTTAAATAAATGAACATAATAATGACTATGAGGTAGACCAGGAAGATTTTTCCGTGCTCTATAACATTAGGAACTTGTTTCGTACCGTTATATAAGTTTATTTTCATTTAGGAGCAGACTATTTTCTTTAAGTAAGTAAGACAATATCCTCATTTTATAATAAAGTGAAAATCTCACCTTCCTTAGCTTGTAATAAGAAACTTTTAAATTTATTAAGACGAATGAGTGTTGTACAATAAAACACGAAGGGTGAAGGCCCTGCCCTATTCTGGGTTAAAAAGGCGTTTAAAAGAGGTAGTTAGAAATCATTATTTGCGCTGTGTGTAACCAGTGCTATCCTGGTGTAAACTCCAGGAAACTATTTCAGTGAGCCTCACATAGTCAAGTTTAAACTACAGAACGTTAAATAAAATTAGTGCATGCCCATGTAGTTGTACGTATCTGGAAATCCTTGCATTGTTGTAATTTTATAGTTTCATTGGAGTAGTGTTTTGAATAGTTTGTATTTATTAGGAATACATGCATTTGAGGACACTTAAAAGAACGACTTGAAATTCATGATTTATATTTCGGTGTAAGTTTATGTATCTTTGTACTAGAGAGTTCTTATAATTCCTTTAGTAGAGTTGACAAATGTCTTGGAAAAGATGAAAGGGGGCAATGTGAAAAGAATCGACAAAATAATTGGTTTCCACCCAGGGGTGGCTTGAGGGCCAGGCAACTGACCAGGGCGTCGCGCCGCCTCGGAGGGGCGCCAAACTGAGCTGAGGGCAAAAATTGTTTAATTTTTTTTATGTACCCTTTTTATTAGTTTTCGTTTTAGTTTTCTTTGAAAAATAATATCAAATAATATCAGTATCTACAGTGTGACCCATTTGTTTTGGAGTCAAGCCGTAAAATCTTTATTTATTGTGCGATTTGAATCAAATTTTACTCGAGTATAGAACTAATTAGGATCTAATTGTGACCAGAAAAACATTCGCCTCCTACAAATGCAAAGCCACCTGCGGGACCAAAATATGCGGAAAAAATCAAAAAATCATATTAGGCATTCTTTTATCGAAAAATTATGTCAATAAAACTTGTTCAGAATTGTCCAAAAACCTTGATTCCAAAATTTAATCAAAATAAAGAATGTTGAAATTTTGATTAAAATAATGTCCAAGTCCGGAAATATCAATTTAATGGGTTTTATTGTTTAGAAAACTGTACTATGACAATTTTGTTTGATATTAAACCCCAAGTAATTGTCAAGCCAGGTAATTATCAAGCAATTTGCAGTTTTTTTTAAAAATAATTATTTTTAAAATTTTTAAAATTTCAATTTTCCAATTTTCCAATTTTTCAATTTCAATTAAATTTTAGACTTAAGATTTCTGGAGAATTCTGAACAAGTTTCATTAACAACATTTTTCGATGAAAAAATGCCTAATATGATTTTTTAATTTTTTCCGCAAATTTTGGTGACGCAGATGGCTTTGCATTTGTAGGAGGCGAAGTTTTTCTAGTCATAATTAGATCCTAATTTGTTCTATACTTGAGTAAAATTTGATTCAAATCGCACAATAAATAAAGATTTTACAAATGGGTCACACTGTATATCCGTTAAAATGGTAATAACGTAGAACAGACGAATAACATCATTAAAACCGTCTAAATAATTTAAAAAAGTAACACAAACGTTTTTTTTAGCTATGACATACCTCACTACTTATAACCCCAAGCTTCCCGTCCTATTATTAACTGACACGATCATTAAAAATTTTGCATAAATGAAGGCCGGCAACTTTCATTCACAAGAAATTCAAAATATTCAGAAAATTGTTATACCAACATTAGCCGTTTGTCTTTCATATCGTATATGATTTACTGTTTATAAATAAATAAATAAATGGCAATTCATTTTGTGTGAAATATTAAAATAATAAAGAGTAGTTGATAGTCTGTTGAATCAATTTTAGTTCCATAAATTTCTTATTTACTTTTACTTAATAAATCTTACCTGTTCCACAGATCCATAGTAACGTCTAGAGAAGACTCCTCTGCGAGATATTAGATCACTTGCTGTCGAGCTGGAATAAAAACAATTTTATTAATAATAATTCTACAGTGACATTTACATTAACGATTGTAGAGTGTACTTTAATCGAAAATATATAAAGTCGTATTAGCATAGAAGGATTAATTTAAATAACATTAAACCATAAAAAGTGATAACAAAAAACAGTAATAATGTTCCTTGATATAATTTATAATTCCTGAACAAAGCACTGAGTATAATAACTCAAATTTTGAGATTGATTGTTAGTATGGAACAATGAAGGGAAAGGAATAATAAATTAGTTAATTACGCAGTAAGATTACTCACGTATAATTAGAATTGTTATAATTAAAGTAAGTTTAAATTTTTTGGGAGATGGAGTGTGGAGTAAGATACTTAGTCCGGCGAATTAGAACATAACTTGACAAGAATTATGCAGAAACGGTTAAAAGCGATTTCTCTTTTCTGTCGTGTCAGTAGGGACCTAAGGACCGTATTCAGAATGGAATCCCATCGTATCAGTCACTTTTAACTTCTGTACAGTCGCGCAAAGTACAGTTTGGGTCCTAATGTCATTTTGGACTATTAATTCCGTTTCAGTCGTCGCGTCGTAACGAGATCATTTTTGGGGGCGAGAAACCCGATTATAACTGTCTTGAGGCCCTGAGGCCCATAGTACTCCCGTTTGGGTACCTAGGGTTTGAACAGGTATGTACTGAAGGTACCTGAGGAATATTGTGATCAGTTTCTTTGCCTCAACCATGAGTTGACGTTTATGAGACTCAAAAAGGTTAAAACACTATTCTTTAAACGAAGCTTTATTTAATTTTACTGAAATAAATTGCATATTTAGAACAAAAAACACACAAAGAACATTGAAGATTGTCTTCATTCGAAGATATGCCCGCTGCGGGCTTTTCTGACCTCTGCATTAATTGCAGGTTATGCCAATTCCTTCTTGTTCCGAGCACCTAGAGGATCATTCTTGAATCTTCTTCTTCATTGACGCAGGGCATCAGATTCGTCAGGTCAGACTGAAGTGAGGAGATGATCTCCTGTTTTCGGGTAACAACAACTTTCCCTCTGTAAGATGCAGAACCAATGAAATCACTCAAGAATAAAAACAGCTCTCGTTTATTCTCATCGTCTCTCAAAAACTCACTCCAATTTTTAGAGGTTACTTTATCCTCTTCTACACTGCGCCTAATTCCAGTTCCTCGCTTCAAGCGTGCGGCAGCCTTCAGAGAGTCAGCATGATAGTCATCAAAAACCACGTGAATCCGACGAACTGATCCAGTAAATTGATTACTGATGTAAGTTACGAATTTATTTTTGTAACAGAAGAAAGTTTCCCCAAGCTGAGGACGCAGAAAATGTACAGCAGCAGCACCATCAATTACTATAATTTCAGTTTCAGCAGAAGATATGGACATGTCAACGTGGTCGTTAGTTACAAGGCAATCTAGCAAATCTGACTTTTTACCGAAATATAAGTCACGGGAAGGAGGGTAGGCCTAATTTTCATGGCGAAAGAAGTCCTCAATGTCTCCCTGGCGCACTTGACAAGCAATGAATAGTTTGGAAAATAGACTTCTGTCACATTTTAAGGAGGCAATTTGAAGCTGCTGGCGGGATTGTTTGACACTCATGGAGCTATTGCTGAAGAGTAACACTTTATTCTTTTTCATTCGACTTTGGAAAAACTCGTCTGCCTGAGACTGCCCTAACGCCACCACTTTACAGAGAGACGTTGCGATGGATGGATCCATGATACGGTGTGTGTCAAGAACGAGGAGGTCTCCGCTAGTATCTGAAAATGGGTTTCCCATTTCTGACATGATCTTAATCAAGGACTGGGTATCTTTGAGAAAACGCTTCTGTTTCGCAGGCACGTCCTCATGGTGTCTCCAACAATCATATTCATCCAATTCATCTTCGATGCTCAAGCACGCGGCCGATTCGTTCGGCAATGCTTGGGTTTGTTGCATGTGCTTACCCTGCCAAAAATTCCACATAGAAACTTATAAAAAAAAAGTGATGCGGTTTTATCGTTCCTATAAGTTATATCAGTATTATACAGACAGGATTTTATCTGTTTTATTAAGTTTTAAATCGGTTATGAAACAGTAATTCCGAATGAGCTATTTGGAATTATCATGTTGCCCTTTCATGAGTATTTATATGAAATATACATCAACAAATCTACAGTTTAGTGTCTGCAAATGCACCCTTGCCCTTATATCTGTAATCATATGGAATTACAGATACAACTTTAGAGAGATTCTAAACTTTTCTATAAGTAATATCATAAGAGTTCCAGTCCGTCCTTTCTCCAGTATCTATCGTATGTAACACACCATTTATCAACATGTTTTTATTGTAAATTTCAACATTGTTTTTTATTAGTATTAATGTGGATATACATGTCAACAAATGTACAGTTTCAATTGTATATTTTACAGATGTATTTTTATTGTAAACTTCCATTTTGCTTTTTTATTAGTATTAATTTGGATATGCATGCCGACAAATGTACAGTTTAAATTGCATATTTCAAATAGAAATACTAATATTGTGGTAAACACAAAATTCTGCAAAGTCCTTATTTCCTCTGGTGTTCTTGTTCTAGCCTAGAAGCAATGAATGAGTTAGCAGTGAAAGAGACTGCTTTGTTTTTAATTTAACAAACACACTTCAGTTCCTTAGGTCACATTAGATTAGATATGAATTAGCTACACGTATACAGCTCCCTCTACTGGAGCCTGGAGTAAAGTTGCTGCTGAAATTTCTATCAGTTTCTACCAGAAAACGTGCGGCTTTCCGTGGTTAAATGTCAAGTGTTTCTATAAGAAACGAGCTGCATTAGGTTGACTTGCAATTGAAGATTACTAATTATAATGTTTGAATAGGGATTTATGTGATCAGTTTCTATGAGTATTAATGTTTTTTTTCAGTAATATATTAAATGTGTTTTCATTTGTTTGAATGGGTAAAAAGAAAGGTCAGTTTTCAACTGCAATTACAAATACAAGTTATATGCGATTAATTTCTAAAAGTATTTATGCTGTTTTCCGAATATAATTGTGATGAGGTTTAATCAGTAACAAATTGTTCACTACTTGTTATGATATGGTCGGAAATTCCAAGTACACATTTAGTATTCCTTCAAAAGGATTGATGAGAGCAGTTTCTACGAGTATCTATTTGTTGTTCCTATAGTAAATTATATAAGTCTTTACATTTACTTATACTATCTCAATGAGAATTTATGAGAACAGTATCTAATGTAAAACATACGGCTTTCCGTGGTTAAATGGCAAGAGTTTCTATATGAAACGAGCTGCATTTGGTTAGAACAGTTTTGATTTGCAATTGAAGATTACAAATTATAATGTTTGATTAGGGATTTATGAGATCAGTTTCTATGAGTATTAATGTTTTTTTTTCAGTAATATATTAAATGGGTTTTCATTTGTTTGAATGGGTAAAAAGAAAGGTCAGTTTTCAACTGCAATTACAAATACAAGTTTAACCACTTCGAATGGGATTATATGCGATCAATTTCTAACAGTATTTATGCTGTTTTCCGAATATAATTGTGATGAGGTTTGATCAGTAACAAATTGTTCACTACATGTTACGTGTGGAAATTCCAGGTACATATTTAGTATTACTTCAAAAGGATTGATGATAGCAGTTTCTACGAGTATGTATTTGTTGTGCCAATAGTAAATTATATAAGTCTTAATCAGTATGCATTCGGATCTAATTTAAATATGAAAATTATATCAGAATAAAGCAACTAAATATTTTAAATAGTATCTATATGTAAATCCAGACATTTACTTATACTATCTCAATGAGAATTTATGAGAACAGTATCTAATGTAAAACGTGCGGCTTTCCGTGGTTAAATGGCAAGAGTTTCTATAAGAAACGAGCTGCATTAGGTTAGAACAGTTTTGATTTGCAATTGAAGATGACAAATTATAATGTTTGAATAGGGATTTATGAGATCAGTTTCTATGAGTATTAATGTTTTTTTTTCAGTAATGAGTATATTAAATGTGTTTTCATTTATTTGAATGGGTAAAAAGAAAGGTCAGTTTTGAACTGCAATTACAAATATAAGTTTAATCACTTCGAATGGGGTTATATGCGATCAGTTTCTAACAGTATTTATGCCTTTTTTCCGAATATAATTGTGATGAGGTTTGATCCGTAACAAATTGTTCACTACATGTTACGATATGGTCGGAAATTCCAGGTACATATTTAGTATTCCTTCAAGAGGATTAATGAGAGCAGTTTCTACGAGTATTTATTTGTTGTTCCTACAGTAAATTATATAAGTCTTTATCAGTATGCATTCGGATCTAATTTAAATACAAAAATCATATCAGAATGAAACCCCAAATATTTTAAACAGTGTCCACCTGTAAATCCAAGATAATATTATAATGAGAATCCATCACAACAGTATCTAATGTAACGTGTGCGGTTTTCCGTGGCTAAATTTTAAAATTATTTGCAATAAATAAGCTTTAACGGATTCGAACAGTTTTGCATTTCCAGATGAATAGTTTTAATTGTTAGGGATCTATGAGGTCAGTGTAATGTTTTTTTTTCAATAAAATGTGTTTCTATTGGAAAATAAACATTACACAAAGACACTGATCTCATAGATCCCTATTTAACAATTAAAACTATTCATCTGGAATTGCAAATTAAAACTGTTCAAATCCGTTAAAGCTATTTATTAAAAATACTTTTAAAATTTAGCCACGGAAAGCCGCACGCGTTACATTAGATACTGTTCTGATTGGTTCTCATTAAAATATATCTTTAAATGTTTGGATTTACAAGTGGATACTGTTTAAAATATTTGGTTGTGTCATTCTGATATAATTTTTGTATTTAAAGTAGATCCGAATGCATACTGATAAAGACAAATTTTCTATTGGAACAACAAATACATACTCATAGAAACTGCTATCATCAATCCTTTCGAAGGAATACTAAATATGTACCTGGAATTTCCGACCATATCGTAACATGTGGTGAACAATTTGTTACTGATCACACTTGCCATTTAACCACGAAAAGCCGCACGTTTATTCATTAGACACTGTTCTCATAAATTCTCATTGAGATAGTATAAGTAAATGTCTGGATTTACAAATAGATACTGTTTAAAATATTTGGTTGCTTTATTCTGATATAAATTTTCATATTTAAATTAGATCCGAATCTTTACTGATAAAGGCTTATATAATTTACTAGAGGAACAACAAATAGATACTCGTAGAAACTGCTCTCATCAATCCTCTTTAAGGAATACCAAATGTGTACTTGGAATTTCCGACCATATCATAACATGTAGTGAACAATTTGTTACTGATTAAACCTCTTCACAATTATATCCGGAAAACAGCATAAATACTTTTAGAAATTGATCGCATATAACCCCATTCGAAGTGATTAAACTTGTATTTGTAATTGCAGTTGAAAACTGACCTTTCTTTTTACCCATTCAAACAAATGAAAACACATTTAATATATTACTGAAAAAAAAACATTAATACTCATAGAAACTGATCTCATAAATCCCTATTCAAACATTATAATTTTGAATCTTCAATTGCAAATCAAAACTGTTCTAACCTAATGCAGCTCATTTCTTATAGAAACTCTTGCCATTTAACCACGGAAAGCCGCACGTTTTACATTAGATACTGTTCTCATAAATTCTCATTGAGATAGTATAGGTAAATGTCTGGATTTACAA
This sequence comes from Rutpela maculata, assembly GCA_936432065.2. Classification (NCBI taxonomy): domain Eukaryota; kingdom Metazoa; phylum Arthropoda; class Insecta; order Coleoptera; family Cerambycidae; genus Rutpela; species Rutpela maculata. The sequence continues at coordinate 126,361,630 of OW386291.2, read as the reverse complement.
ATAGATACTGTTTAAAATATTTGGTTGCTTTATTCTGATATAATTTTCATATTTAAATTAGATCCGAATCTTTACTGATAAAGACTTATATAATTTACTATAGGAACAACAAATAGATACTCGTAGAAACTGCTCTCATCAATCCTCTTGAAGGAATACTAAATGTGTACTTGGAATTTCCGACCATATCATAACAACTAGTTAACAATTTGTTACTGATTAAACCTCATCATAACTATATTCGGAAAACAGCATAAATACTTTTAGAAATTGATCGCATATAATCCCATTCGAAGCGATTAAACTTGTATTTGTAATTGCAGTTGAAAACTGACCTTTCATTTCACCCATTCAAACAAATGAAAACACATTTAATACATTACTGAAAAAAAACATTAATACTCATAGAAACTGATCTCATAAATCCCTATTCAAACATTATAATTTGTAATCTTCAATTGCAAATCAAAACTGTTCTAACCTAATGCAGCTCGTTTCTTATAGAAACACTTGCCATTTAACCACGAAAAGCCGCACGTTTTACATTAGATACTGTTCTCATAAATTCTCATTGAGATAGTATAAGTAAATGTCTGGATTTACAAATAGATACTGTTTAAAATATTTGGTTGCTTTATTCTGATATAATTTTCATATTTAAATTAGATCCGAATCTTTACTGATAAAGACTTATATAATTTACTAGAGGAACAACAAATAGATACTCGTAGAAACTGCTCTCATCAATCCTCTTGAAGGAATACCAAATGTGTACTTGGAATTTCCGACCATATCATAACATGTAGTGAACAATTTGTTACTGATTAAACCTCTTCACAATTATATCCGGAAAACAGCATAAATACTTTGAGAAATTGATCGCATCTAACCCCATTCGAAGTGATTAAACTTGTATTTGTAATTGCAGTTGAAAACTGACCTTTCTTTTTACCTATTCAAACAAATGAAAACACATTTAATATATTACTGAAAAAAAAAACATTAATACTCATAGAAACTGATCTCATAAATCCCTATTCAAACATTATAATTTTGAATCTTCAATTGCAAATCAAAACTGTTCTAACCTAATGCAGCTCGTTTCTTATAGAAACTTTTGCCATTTAACCACGGAAAGCCGCACGTTTTACATTAGATACTGTTCTCATAAATTCTCATTGAAATAGTATAAATAAATGTTTGGATTTACAAATAGATACTGTTTAAAATATTTGGTTGCTCTATTCTGATATAATTTTCATATTTAAATTAAATCCGAATCTGTACTGATAAAGACTTATATAATTTACTATAGGAACAACAAATAGATACTCGTAGAAACTGCTCTCATCAATGCTCTTGAAGGAATACTAAATGTGTACTTGGAATTTCCGACCATATCATAAATAAGTAGTTAACAATTTGTTACTGATTAAACCTCATCATAACTATATTCGGAAAACAGCATAAATACTTTTAGAAATTGATCGCATATAATCCCATTCGAAGCGATTAAACTTGTATTTGTAATTGCAGTTGAAAACTGACCTTTCTTTTTATCCATTCAAACAAATGAAAACACATTTAATATATTACTGAAAAAAAACATTAATACTCATAGAAACTGATCTCATAAATCCCTATTCAAACATTATAATTTGTAATCTTCAATTGCAAATCCAAACTGTTCTAACCTAATGCAGCTCGTTTCTTAAAGAAACACTTGTCTTTTAATCACGGAAAGCCGCACGAATTACATTAGATACTGTGCTCATAAATTCTCATTGATATGGTATAAGTAAATGTTTGGATTAACAAATGGATATGGCTTGACTCATTTTGCTGGTCAATGCGGATATAAACTGATAACAATTTCAACAGCAACTTTACCTAACTCTTATAGAAACTTATTGACCATATAGGTTCTCATAGATACTTATTAATTTTTGATAATTTTCAATACGGATTGATGAGATTTTTTTGACAGGGTAACCTTCAAGAGAATTATTTCCAACAGTGTGTAGTGCAGTGAAATGTACTGGCCGGGCTTCGGGGAGGCGCATAATTGTAGCTCTAATTTAAATAAATCTGTGTTCAGTTTCAGCTTCAGCGCTTATGAATCGGGTGGGCCGGGTTCGATCCTTGACGCAGAAAAAACTTTTTTCATTTTTTTTAAAAGTTTTTTTTAGGTTTATTTTTTAGGATGTTTTTTAGGTTGTGTTTTAGGTTGTTTTTTTTAAAGCTAGTTGAATAAAAGAGAGTTGCGATTTGGTTTGGCTACGAGATCATTTTTTTCGATTTTATTTTTTTTAAGGTTATGTACTCTATGTACCATGGCCTATGTACTATGGGCCTCAGGGCCTGGAGATAATTATAATCAGGTTTCCTACCCCCAAAAACATAGATCTATACCCAAAAATGATCTCGCTACGACGACTGAAACGGAATTAATAGTCCAAAATGACATTAGGTCCCAAACTGTATTTTGCGCGACTGTACAGAAGTTAAAAGTGACTGATCCGATCGGCTCCCGTTCTGAATATAGTCCTTAGGTCCCTACTGACACGACAGAAAAGAGAAATCGCTTTTAACCGCTTGTGCATAATTCTTGTCAAGTTATGTTCTAATCCGCCGGACTAAGTATCTTACTCCACACTCCATCTCCCAAAAAATTTAAACTTACTTTAAGTATAACAGTTCTAATTATACTGACTCTCATAAACGTCAACTCATGGTTGGAGGCAAAGAAACTGATCACAATATTCCTCAGGTATCTGTGGTACACCTTCAGTACAGACCTGTTCAAACCCTAGGTACCCAAACGGGAGTACTATAGGCCTCAGAGCCTCGAGACAGTTATAATCGGGTTTCTCGTCCCCAAAAACATAGATCTATACCCAAAAATGATCTCGCTACGACGACTGAAACGGAATTAATAGTCCAAAATGACATTAGGTCCCAAACTGTGCGCGACTGTACAGAAGTTAAAAGTAACTGATCCGATGGGCTCCTGTTCTGAATACAGTCCTTAGGTCCCTACCAGGGTGTATTAAATAGGTGGTCCGACTAAGGCACTTTCCTATGATAATAATGGCTTCATAAGTGCATGCTTCCTATTTAGTTTAGTAGATGGCGCGAGCTTTAGCGTCCAACAAAAACCTGTATATAGGTCAGGGTGTATTAAATTACACCCTGATATAGGTACATGAATTTGCTTTGCTGCATATAGTGTTGCATATATTCACAACTGAACAGCAATTTCAGTTATGTAAAGGAACAAATATTCACCAGTTTCAAATTTATTTGGGTATGGTAAGAAAATAAAATTTATGTAAAATATACAAATTTATTTACAACAGTACTGGGCGTAATGGGCTGCAATATTATAAGAACAAGATTTACAATATGTTTACAAATAGTTCCTTTCTCCAAAATTACTGAGCATTCTCTATGCTCCCAACATAAGTTGACTTTAATTGCACATCAGAATGAACACTTTGATAATAATATTTGTACTTGGTCCACCTAAGCAAGCGTTGTAGATTAAATTTTCAGAAAAATATGCTGCAATTCTTCTACAGTGATCGGTTTACTGATTGATGTTAACTTAATATCCTTATGCAAAAAATAACCTCTATTGTAGGACCAAACATGAGACAAAACCCAACCTGAAAATAGAAATTATACAAATAATTACTTGAAAAACTAAATTATCATTTGGAAACAAATACTATCTAAAAAGCACTTACCGTCTTAAAACATGTTGTAATTAATTTATCAAGCTGTTCTGCCTTATGTAATCACTAAGCTTCTACTTTCAATACATTTATGAATACCTCAATTCTTATTTGGTAATTTGATGACACATTCTTCAGACAAAATTTTTTCTAGTAAGTGTAAATACAAACTTTCAGAAATGAGGATAAATTATACTATCGTGAACATCACTCATTTAATAACTTCTTAATTTCCTTAGCGACAACATTTTCTGAAGAACAAGCATCTAATTTGCTTGGAAGTGCACCTTTCTTCAACCTTTTTCTTTAAAACTGCCGCTAAAAGCATAAAATATATTTAAAAAGACGTTTTTATATCTATAGGTTATGTTACAAATATTTATGTAAATTTAAAACTTACAGTGTATATAACAACTCCATTTTCAGACTGTGAAGTAAAATTACTTTTTATACTGCTGGAGCAAAAATGTTTTTCACAAATATGTGGCTTTTTATTTCAAGTAGGTACTTTGTAAACTATCACATTTCTATCTCTTCAGTATTTTCTGGCACTAAGAAAAGTGATAATTTTTGGTCTTTATAGTCATAAGCATAAGTACACAAATAGGCACTCCATATTTTCTAACTGTCTTATGAAAATATAGCTGACTTTTTTATATTTAGCACTAGCATATTGAATGTATTTCTTCCAGGTATTTGATGTCAAATGTCACTGATATTTTGTTTGACTACAAGATTTTTCACTAAAAACGAAAGCACGGGAATGTATGCAACACTGTATGCACGTATGTACAGAATCTGCAAAATTATCTTTCTATACGTAAATAATGACGGACACTATTGCTCCTGCCATCTATTACATTATGTACAAAGTAAGCACTTATGAAGCCACTCAACGGGTCCTTGTCGCACCACCTATTTAATACACCCTGGTCCCTACTGACACGACAGAAAAGAGAAATCGCTTTTAACTGCTTGAGCATAATTTTGACGGGTGACGCTACAGAGAAGGTAGACATACCAATGGAAAGTCCAAATTATGAAGTTGAAATGTTTATTTGGGTACGGTTTCTCTTCCGAGTCTTCATTTATCGGCAATGGCGCTATTTCGGAATTCTTTCAGTTTTTGAAACTTTGATCATTAGAACGAAAAATTATGAACAAAATATGCATGGAACATCTGAAATACAAACGTATATGCTTCTCCGAAGCTTTTATGATCATTTCGGCTCAAATTGGACCAGTAACAATCTTTCTGCTGCACTGTATAGCAGAGAAACCGACGGGGGAGAGTAAAGGACTTTCTGGTACGTGTTGTCCTGGACCAAAACTACAATCTTGCAAATTTTCAGCTTTACATTAATTCCGGGTAGAAGCGATATATTGACTAAAACTCCCGGATTATTTCTTATTTAGGTTTCGTTATGTTAAGAGTATATTACCTACATATATTTTTGGGTTTATTTTTTAACCTCCCCACAATAAAATTGTGGGAGGTTACTACAATTAGTCCAAAATCGAAAATTGAGATAACATCAAATCTTTACGTTTTGAGGTCCCAGGAACCCAAAAAAGTTGTTTTTGAAAAATGTCTGTGTGTATGTATGTGTGTGTGTGTCTGTGTATGTATGTTAGCACGATAGCGGCGAAGCTACTAGACGGATTTGGATGAAACTTTGCATGAGGGTTTCTTTAGTGCTCGAGAAGATCTGAAAAGGTTTTGGTTGAGATCGGATTACGTTTAGTGCCGTTTTGGCGCAACAAGTTGTTTATTTTATGATTACTTACAATTTGTAATTGAACCATTGAAAAGCAGTAAAAATTCCGATTTCAACGATATATCACACTTGCACTTTTTCGATTTGATTTCCGTGAAAAAAATTAAAAAACAAAAATTTCACTTGTTTTGTCCTCAAAGCAGTGCAATGTACAGGGTGATATTTCTAATAATGACAGAGGTGTTCAGTGATTTCGGCTGATAACTCGGGAACGGTTGAAGATATCGAACTGAAATTTGAAACGTAGGTATAAATATTGTAGACGGACGGATTACGAGTGAATTAATAATACACCTACGTCACATGACGTCACAAATAAGAAAAATTCTTAGAAACTGGTGCAGATATCGACTTAACTATTGGAAATATCCAATTAAAGTTTGAAACGTAGATGGATGGAATACGAGTGAATTAAAAATACACCTACGTTCTGATGACGCCGTAAAAGCATAAAATTCTTATAACAGGCGAACTGATGATATCAAAAAAATATTTCTACAAGACGAGTCACGAAATTCTTTTTTTTTAATTCCCAGGAAATATCAAATTTTCGGAGAAATGTCACTTTTCAGAAAAATGTCAGATTTTTAAAAAATGTCAAATTTTCGGAGAAATGTCACTTTTCAGAAAAATGTCAAATTTTTGAAAAAATGTTAAATTTTCAGGAAAATGTCACTTTTCAGAAATATGTCAAATTTTCAGAAAAATGTCAGTTTTCAGAAAAATGTCAAATTTTCGAAAAAACGTCAAATTTTCGAAGAAATGTCACTTTTCAGAAAAATGCCAAATGTCTGAAAATTGTCAAATTTTCGGAGTAATGTTACTTCAGAAAAATATCAAATTTTCGAAAAAATGTCAAATTTTCAGAGAAATGTCACTTTTCAGAAAAATGTCAAAGATTCAGGAAAATGTCAAATTTTCGGAAGAATGTCACTTTTCAGAAATATGTCAAATTTTCGAAAAAATGTTAAATTTTCAGGGAAATATCACTTTTCAGAAATATGTCAAATTTTCAGAAAAATGTCACTTTTCAGAAAAATGTCAAATTTTCGAAAAAACGTCAAATTTTCGAAGAAATGTCACCTTTCAAAAAAATGCCAAATGTTTGAAAATTGTCAAATTTTCTTAGTAATGTCACTTCAGAAAAATGTCAAATTTTCGAAAAAATGTCAAATTTTCAGAGAAATGTCACTTTTCAGAAAAATGTCAAAACTTCAGGAAAATGTCAAAAATTCAGGAAAATTTCAAATTTTCGGAAAAATGTCACTTTTCAGAAAAATGTCAAATTTTCGAAAAAACGTCAAATTTTCGAAGAAATGTCACCTTTCAGAAAAATGTCACCTTTCAGATAAATGTCAAATGTTTGAAAATTGTCAAATTTTCGGAGTAATGTCACTTCAGAGAAATGTCAAATTTTCGAAAAAAATGTCAAAGTTTCGGAGAAACGTCACTTCAAAAAAATGTCAAATTTTCGGAAAAATATTACTTTTCAGAAAAATGTCAAATTTTCAGAAAAATGTCAAATTTTATTAAATGGACTCAAAGGAAAATTCCCCAAAAATACTACGGGTCCATTTGTGGTATAAGTTCTCTGCTAGTGTGTTAAAGCGTGCAGACTGTATGCTAAGTATTTTTGACGTGTCAAGTGCATCGAGAGATTACAAGTTTTTTTGACGTTTATAAAGCCCACGGATGGTGTGAGAGGCCATCCTGAACCGCTTACAAGCCCTACAAGTGTAAGCAACCCCACCGGAACGCTTTCGGTGAGTTTTTTCCAATAAAACTTTAAAAGTGCCAGTGACATTATATTTTAAAAACTATTTCCGCTACTTCCGGCATCCCGCCAGAAATTCTTCCGGCAACATAACCTAAAAATAGTACTACGTAACCTAAAAACAATTTAAGACATTGGTACCAACCTAAACATTTTTCAAAATCCAAAGTCCCCAGAGAAACATTGGAACCAAAAATTTGACAGCTATCACTTTCGCGACCGATTTAGTGAATAATTGGTCGAGGCCAAAAGATAAAACAAAATATACCAACTAAAACTTAAATGATCCACCATGAACACTACCCTGGCTACATCTGGCAGGGAAGCTGTCCACCAAGAGTTATATGGTTTTTTTTCAAAGATGGCCATCCCTACCATCCATCCCATTACCAACGAACAGTTCGTTTAGTTGTTTCCCGTATCAATAATCAAAATTATTAAGTGCTCTTGCCTACGAACGTTTTTATAGAATTGTGTTTATTTTTATATTCATTTTAGGTCCATGTGGATACATTATAATTTTAACCTAGTCTTTAAGCCTGCCTACAGAAGACAGGAGCTACTTTTCTATTTTTCTCCAAGCCAAACCGGACCTACCCCGTCCAGCCTCACACTCGCCACGGCGGTGTTCACCGTGGTTGTTTGGCTGGCCCCGGGCTAGGATCCGATGAAGCATATATTTGTATTAAAAACATTGAATAAAATGTTAATGTTGTGCAGACTATAAATTTAACACTCAAGTTCTTAGGTCCAAATCCCACCGAACGAAAGACTTTTTTCTGATTTAATACGAAAAAAATATTTCAACTTAATAAATATAATTAAATGAGATCGTCCATATTGTTTAGTGCTCTTTTCGGCTTCAAAGATTCACCGGGTGGGGAGGTTCCAGCCGCTTCCAGTAGCTGCCGATTTTTTTTATACTTACTTTTGTGTACATGAATTTATTTATTACTTTGGCAAATTATACGCATCTCGCTTGCATACAGCTTGTGTTGTAGAGAATTTTATAAGCTCTCACTTTTTACATAACCATTTTTGTCGAAAATTCAACGAAAAAGCCGGAAATCGCGAAAAATCATATTCTCGTGACTTCCTTCCTTCCCCTGGAAGGGGCGGTTCCGGGACTCGAGTTAAAGATTTCCCAACGACAACTCAATAAACAAATTTAAGGTAAGAAACTTTTGATTGAATTATTTCTGAATTTCAAAAATTTTTGTTACTTGCCTATATAATCAGTTTATCCATATAATTACAACTTCTGTTAATACACTTTTCTGTTATCACCACGATGAAAAATCTCAGTGATCTGTTCATCGGTATTTAGTGGAGCAGAACATTTCAAACATTAGTTTACTTTACATACTGAACAAGGACCAGAATTACTCTCCTATCAGATACAGATTGTACAGGAATGGCACAATCAGGATTTTGTTAGCTGTCGTGAACATGTCTGCAAACAGTTTTGTAACCTATTAATTAACTACCTAACTTGATTCACAATGTGTGGGTGTTTGACAAAGTACATTTTCATTTGAAGAGTATAATTACAAGAATACTATTACTTGTTAGCAAAGAGACTAATTACATTGGTTCAACGGAAACCTAAACCAAATCAATTAAAACTGCTTCATAAAGTTAAAGTAACGGTTTTGTGTACGAACTCGACATTTGGAATCATTGGACTTTATTTTTTTGACAATGGCAACTGTATCAATTGAAAAATTACGAAATGCTTCAGTCAATCTCTCGATTTGTAAGGCCTGAAGAACATTAAATATTGGAGAAATTTTTGTTTAGCATTGCAAGGTGGAGGACTCTCATCAAGAATCCAAGTTTTTGATCTCAGCGGGAGGGGGCGGGATTATTTTAGCCACCATCTTGTCATAAATGGGGGTTAAATCAATTCTTCTGAAATAACTCGTTTCCTCTTGATCCTAGGGAAAAATTACTTATTACGAATTTGTAAAAGACAAAATTCTCAACAACTTTGGGACAATTTAATAGTCAAAAGTTATAGCGTCGCAAAAGTTTTTTTTTTATTCCAAAATTACATCTATTAATCGATCATAATACTGCCCTGGTTGCCTAGCCGGTCGCTGCTCTGGCCACTAACTAACTTCCTCGGCATTAGAAACATCTGCCATCCGAATCGGTCATTTTTATATACTCTTTATTTATAAACATAAATTGGACCAATGAAACGCTAGAAAGTCATACATTAGTGTGAGTTTGAAAATGACCTCCAACAACTGGTCTTAAAAAAAAGAAAGTAGTTTTTTCATTGATGTTGTTTAGTTCTGTTGTTTTTATATCTTTGAACGGTAATATATATGAAAATTGAACCTGAAGTCATCAATTACGTTTCTCCATGTATTTAGTGGCTGTGATACGTGTCTGCAATTTTCGACACGAGATAACCAAGTTCATCGTCAACCTCAATAAAAATTCACAGTTAATTACGTCAATTGAATCATTCCAGCAAGAAAACATGGATTCTGAAACGATTGCGTCAATCAGAGAACTTTTTTGGTCACGCTGCTCGAAGGTGATACAAAAAAGAAAACTGGATTCACTTCGTTATGAACGTTTTGCTAAATTTGTAACAAAAAACAAATTAATTCTTTCTACACTTCCTCCCACAACAGAAGAAGCACGATACCTTTGCTTATGAATCTACTATCAAGTGCAGCACTGATGACATGTGAACGAATCTCCAGAGAAATGGAGCTGGCAAAGAACCAAGGATCGAAGAATACGTGAATGGTACTTTGTTGGACATCGAGGAGTCATTATTAGATGAAGAAGTGGAGTCTTTACAAGATGAAATCGATGAGTTATTACCGTGCGAAGATGATGAGGACATTCAATCTGGGAAACATATGAAGAGGTATTGAATGTTACTTAACCTGGACCATCGAAACAAAGTAAATAAACCAAAAGTGAATAGGACCTGCTGTTTTTGTTGTGGATTAGGCCTACTGGGGTTCCACATTGAAAGAACGAATAGCTTTTCTGCAAGGTGTAGAGTTCAAAAATGAGAAAAAGTTGAATAGTGGGGAATAATTAATGAATTTTAATCGGATAATAGTATTATTAATATTTGATATAATTTTTAAACTATTAAGTAATAGTACGAAAAAATTGTCGAGAACTATGTCCTCTACAAAATTGATAATACGTATTTTTTTCGCAGGACCAACAGGAAACGAGTCATTTCCTAAAAAAGTTTATGACAAAATGACGACTAATGTAGATCCTCGAAGCCAAAATTTTAGATTCTTAATGAGGGCCTATCTCCTAGAGTACTAAATAAAATTTTTCCAATATTTAACGTTTTTTCAAATGTTTATATTAACTGAAGTTACGTTTATGTTCTGACAAGATAAGGTCGTCGTATATACCGCAAGAACTTCTATTGAGAGTTTACGAGTTTGCTTATCTTCAAACCCTGCTCGACCTCTGAACCAGTTTGTGTATCTGGGGGCTACCTGAAGCATAAATTTTAATTCAATCACCCACGTATCAACGGGAAATTAAAAAAAAAAATGGTCTCGGTCCAAAATTAGCTTCAGCGCGTCAAAATACTTTAGAAAAGTTATATCAGAATCTTATAACAAGACCTTTTTGCCATTTTTAGGGATAAAATGGGTGGTAGAGAAAAACTGACACGATATAATTGTTTTTTCTCCACAACTGGCTTCAGTGCTTCAAAATACTTCAGAAAAATTAGATGAGAACAACAGGACAAGATCTTTTTTTTGTATACTTGTTTTATTTATACCATTCGATAGTATCAAATTGTTCCATGAACAAACCATAGGCCTTATTTACAATACTTGTGACTTGGTTCTCTTTGTATATCCTATGTCGCAAAACGCAATCAATTTGCATTAAGATTATCATTTATCATAGGTAGTGGTTAAACAAGGCGAAATTACGTCACATCTAATACGATGATGAATTACTGCTACGGACATAAAGAGGAAGTTCTCAACTATAACTAACTGCACCCTCTGCTATAAAACAATAGAACATAGAATGATGCATCCGATCATTACATTGAACAATGCTAAAAGTAGTAAAATATCTAATAATATAATGGATTTTTTTATTAACTAAAGACAATAAATATTTTGGTATTTTTAAAATGTACTGTTTTTTTTACTTTCTACGCTTAACAAAAGGAAGTATTAATTGTAATCGTGAAAAAATCACTCTCTCAAACATTGAAATTTCACACTTTACACTACGTAGTTACGAATATTAGTCTTTCAATTTCGTTAGTTTGTTTGTCGGTCTGGTGTCTCTCTGTGTGTTGGCATTATATCCACAAAACTATTTGACCGAGGAAAATTATATTTGGTAGTCAAAAAATATAAATAAATAAATATCTTTATTGATCTATATGCTGTTAACATAGCTCTTAATTTTTGACATGTCTCATCTATTGTATAAAATAGCTAATTTTATACAATAGATGAGATATGTCAAAAATTGAGAGCTATGTTAACAGCGTATAATAGTAGGTGTAGGTATTAACTAGTGGAAGCATTATACTCTTCGCCGATTTACTGAGCTTTTTATATGATTGTTACACATTCTATAGGATACTCTTCGCAGTTTTCTTGTAAATAGTATTAGTTTTTGGACATTCTAAATTTTGTGATACCAACTTTGTTGTAAAAAAGAAATATAAAAAAAATATTTGAAAAAAACACCCTATCCGGGATTCGAACACAAGACTTCTGGATTGCCAATCAATCAATCAATAACAATTTATTAACAGTTTTTATATATTTATATGCCTCACCGGATTGCCAGACAAAGCTTAAGCCATTCGACCATCAGATATCACTACGAAAATTAAATGTCTGTGGTATATATCATTCGAGTATTATATTTCAACGAATTACATATATTATTATAAAATATATACATTAGTAAAAAAAAATGATTAATAACTTTTTTATTTACTGATTATTTTTTTTCAAAAACAATAGGGTTCTTCCTCTAGCTAACGCTAACTTACTTTCCAAATTTCAATACAATCGGACTTTTCCTTCTTAAGTTATCGTGCTTACAAGAAACGTGACGGATGGACGGACGGATGGACAGTTTGATTTAGAAATGTGCCGATCAAATACAATGTACTCTTCGTTTTTGCGAAGAATATAATAACTAATATATTATGTGTAACAGTAGTGTATACAGATATAATTAAAAATTTGTATAAATTAAGTGCATTATTCGCACATTGCATAGCCAAAAGGAAAGAAAGAAACAATAAATATATCTGAGTGTAAAACATTCTAGAGTATAAGACCTACACAAGATTAAAAAAATAGATAAAAGAAAGTAACAGTTTACAAACAAAACTGTAACCCCTTCAGGCGACTAGGTGTTTAAAAAATAATAAATTAATTTAAAGAATAAAGCGAATTATTAAAAGTTTTTTAAGGTGGTTCTTAAAGATAGCTACTGAAACAGTATTGTCGGGTTGTCGAATTAAAAATTCGATAACCCGAGTTAATGGGTGACTTTTTGTAGAACTCGTGGTTATTGTTTTTAAAGAAATTGAATATTTTCCCCTTGTAGGATATGTGTGGAAATCTCCATTTTGAATAAATTTGTTCCTATTTACATAAATATACGTCAAGAGTTTCATCAAATATATAGATGATGTAACCGTCAAAATTTTATGTTTTCTAAATATTTCACGACAAGACTGATTATATTCAAGATTAAAGATTAGCTTAATTATCCCTTTTTGAACAATAAATATTCTACATATTTGACTGGATTGACCCCACACTATAATATTGTTATGTATTTCAACCCTCCAGAGAAGAGTACAGAGATCCTCTGGAACATTGGAGAATGTGCTGGAATGTAGTGGAAAGATCCAGAACACATAACCTAGGGTATATAAAGGAATGAACATGAACAGTTCAGTTTAGTAGACAGTTGAGTTAGTACAGTTCTAATGGTCGGATGAATGAGCAGTTCAGTACAGACAGTGATTGGAGAAACATTAAGAAGTAAACAAAGTGATCAAAAGTGACTGAATTATTGAGACTTATAGTACTTAGTTCAATATTAGTAAAGTAATTGAAGAGCTAAGTGGATAAAGGTGTTATGTGACATTTTTGAAAATTTTGAGATTTCTACACAGACAACTATTTTAACTTATAATCTATCATTTCAATAAGTTTTTGGGATAATAAACCTTTCCTAAATGCGTTTTAATGTTTGATAAAAGTGTTATGTACATATGGTTTTTATATAATTTAATGGATAAAGGTGTCATGATCACATACCACCTTTATCCATTACTGTGCGATATTAAATTGTTTTGATCCAAAACACTTTGCTTTTAAAGTTATGTTATATTGACATTAATGTGACAAGTTGTGTTAAGTGTTTCTTACTATTATAGTGAAAATGTAGTAAACTGATATTACAAATGGCAATGAATAAACGATTTCATGAATCATGTAAGATGTTTATAAATTGGCTGATATTTGGAAATAGTGCTTATAGTGTTTTAATCCATATATTCATTTCGTTCAATTTCGAAATGGTATGAGATGGTACAAGAGTCGAGATGGTACTTGAGTATCTAATTGCTGTAAACACATTTATACCTTTTGGCAATTCAGCAGAAATCCGTCACATAGTAGCAATTTCTTCCCAGGCAAGTTTTAATAATGTTTTAAAAACAAAACATTATCAATATAAAATGCAATAATAAAATACGAATTTACCAAAGTATTCTAGCAAATTAGTCTGTAAATCAGAAATACTGGAAAGTGACGCTTTGCGGTGTTGATTTTTGTACAAACATTTTTATGCTGACAAGTAGAAGAGGGCTGGACCGTAGAAATTTTTATGACAAGAGCAAAACTGATATCTGGTATGGCTTCTGCCCACCCAATATTTTGAAAGAGCATTAAATTGTTTAAGGCAAATCTGTCGAATTCCGAAATTCTTGCGGAAAAAACAACAAGTATGATAATTACGCCAATCAAGTCAAAGGTCATTTTGGTTTGTAAGTTTATCGTTTAAGAATTACAGGGTTCGCTATGTTTACATCTATTGGGTTAAAAAAAATAAAAAAAAAATAAAATAAATAATACTAAAGAATACGGAGAAAATTACAAACTAGCTTTCGAACAACAAAAGCGTGACGGAGCAAAAGTTACACTAGATAGAACGATTTGCTTTCTTACTTTAGATCTTCAGCAAACCATGCCGCTGCCAAAATTAAGTACATCGAAAGCATTTTACCTTCGTCAAATGTGGTTTTACAACCTTGGCATACATACATTGAGGAATACTGAAAAAAAAACGTTCTTTTTCACATGGACTGAAGATATGGCCAGCCGTGAAAGCCTAGAAATTGCTAGTTGCTTACATACCTTTTCACAAATTTACAATGAATATTTCCAAGAAAAGATCGATCACATTATAATATGGCCCGACTCCTGTGGTGGACAAAATAAAAATTTCAATATCATTACACTTTACCAGTTGTTGATTTTAAAGAGAGAATTTAAAGTTATCGACCATAAATTTTCGGAGGTGGGACATTCATATTTAGATTCAGGCAGAGACTTTGGCAGAGTCGAGAAAATTTTAAGGAAACATCAAAACATCTACGTTCCGGACCAGTATCGAGAAATTTTAAGAACTCCCAAAGACGCCGTTGTCATAGATATGAAGAATCATTTCAAGGATATTGATGGAATTGCCCCAAAACTCAATTTGTACAACAGGAAGAAAAACTTGAACAATGAAAAGGTTTATTTTCACGACGGTATAAAGTGGCATCTATGGGTGCTACTATTACATCACTAGATGAAATGACTCCATTTTACAAAGTCGATATTTTAAAGAAAAGGAATATGCATAAGATAAATTCCGACTGTATTGCTCTAACGGTGTTTAATGAAAACAAGGGCAGCCTAAGTGTAGGAAAACTGGCCAATATTAAAGAACAATTATCATTCATAAATGAATGGTAAGGCCGTATTATAACAACATACTTGGAAATGAACAAACTGTGACGCAAAACCGTAGAACTGTCCGACTACCTAAAAATTGTACAATGTTTTAATAATAATAAAATATGTTTAATTTCTTAACACTTTTATTCACTAATTCCTTATTCATTTCAGAGAAACTTATGAACACATAAAGGTAAAATTTTCAAAAATAATGACAACTGACAACTTTAGTTATTTGTCTCTGAAAAGTACATCAAATGTCAATATCATCGCAAAATGCAAGCTATATAGTCGTTATAACAAAAAAGTTCTCGCCTAAAAACTTTCGAGTTAAATTACTCAATAACGTGTTTTTGTGACATAACACCTTTATCCACTTAGCTCTTCAATTAATTGTTGGAATTGTAGTAATTAGTATTATTATTAGTAAGATAATAAATTAGTGTTTAGTGTTACCCTGCTGTTATAATTTCCGAACCCACGATACAGGGTGTTTACAACAATATTGTAAGAAATTGGGAAATAAACAAATGAGTAATATACATTCAGAAGTGTATTAAAATTATTTTTTAATGAACTTATGACATAAAAACTCTAGACGATCGCGGTTTGCACCATTGTTTGTTTCTCGAAAATCGACCTCAGGACACCCATATTGGTTTTTGTCTATCTGCCATAGTTTTAGAGAAAATCCAAACATTCCATCTAATTTGGTCCACCCTATACAACTAAAGACTTCAATTTTTTTTAGCATCAGCCACCCCCACTACCACCCTCACCGGAAATTTTAATGTAGAAGGGTGATCCCTTAGGCAGCGGTTTATTATATTATTTGTACATTAAATAAATGAAAATATGTTTTCTCGAATTATTTATGTACGCATTAAATAAATACATGTATGTACATTAAATAAACAAAAATATATTTTTTCGAAAACAGTTGTCCAAGAAATTATTTTCCTGTATTTTTAAACGGTCTTTGCATAGTTTTTCAACAGAGTTTGAGCATCCTTGAAGATAAATTTTCTCTGATCTAAAAATATCCATGCTACGATTCAACTAAGCCACAATGTGGATACTTATCTATTGATGGATATCATTAATATCACTACTTTTTTCACACTCTGGGCGACAACACGGCATACATTCCCTGTATGATATTGACGAAAGATTTTAAAATACTTTATAATATGTAATTTTGGGATTAATTTTGGTAAAGTAATCCTGTCCCAAAATTTGTAATATAGTCACAGAAATATTCTGTAGATGTGCTATATGAAATTATAGTGCAAATGGTACACTGAATACAGATACTTTATCATTATTATATTATCACTATTAGATTTTGATTGCGAAAAAAAATTAAAATCCAAAAACTTTGAATGGATGCCTCTAATTGTTAAAATAATTCTCCCTCGTTAGTATAGATAATAAAGAAAAATCGTCAAATTTTGGATATTTATTTTGTTCTTCCTCACCTTATACAAAATATTTCCAATAGGCTCATTTAACAATTTTTTATTATTACATATTCTGAAAGAGCTTGGTGAGTATAGTAAGTATGCCAAAAATTAGAATCTACTGACGCCGCCTTCATGTATAAAAAAATTATTAAAGTCGGCGCGCTTAAAAACGCTCGGGATAACCATGTAGTCGAGTTGTGACGTCAGATGGCTGAATCGCCCAGTGAACTCGGCTGTGAATGCAAGTTGTAGAGTAAAATCTGCAAGTAAAGTCGCTTAGTTTTCGAGAAAAACCGGCGTAGAACCAAACCAGACTTAGTGGGATTCTTTAGTAAGATAATCGTGTACACGAAATCATTTTTTACGACATTTTTTGGTGGTCGAGAACTTTTTTATTTCGGAAAATCTCAAAAAAATACATTTTTAATGAAATATGTTTTTTAACGTCTCCACCGCTATATCTGTGAAAATATTTGTGCTATCAAGCTATTTTTTTTTTTAGATTAAAGTAGACACAATAGCGCTTCGAACAACGTCCCACGTGAACCCGATTTATTTTTTTTTAAGTTGGAAAAATAATAGGAAACTCAAACTTGTTATTTTCAGTAGCGTAATTTTAGACAATCGAGAAAAAAAATTATTTATGAAAATTTTTATATACATGCTGCGTACAAATTGAAGCCAATAGTTGAAAAAAGTTTTTAGGATAAAAATTTTTCATGTTCCGTTCATAGCATTGAGTCAGCGATTTTTTTTAACGGGCCAAAGTCATATTTTTGCACGCTCGGCTGTAGCAAGCCTGCCGACTGCAACGATCTGATGGTCCCGGTCGGGGTGTACGTACCCTACAAACGCCAAAGGTTGGCCCTTCAGCGTGCCATCACTGGGCCAGAACTTAAACTTCTGACACGGTGATGGCCCGCTGATGGGCCGATCTTTGGTGTTGTTGGGGTAGTAGTTAAACTTATATCAATAGATACAAAACCAGTAGTGATCAGAAGCATCTAGGGGATCAATATTATTGTTCAATATTTCATATTGTACAGTAGTATTGATCATATGTTGTTAATATTAAGAAATGTACAATAAATATAATATAGTCTCCTTTTAATAATAAAAAGATAAATACCTAATCTATAAATATCAATCAGTGTTACTAACTACCCACCTAATTAGTAAGTTTATTAGACATTTTTAAATGAATGAAAGTAAAAATGTATGCATAAAACGAGTTTTATTGTTGAAATAAATTTTCTATTTGGATAGATAAATATGTAGTATGTAGTTTATGTAGGCCCTACATTAATAGCATTTTAATTCGTTCATATCTGCCTCGAAATCTTTAATAATGTTGTTACAGGAACGACATTTGCACTCGTTGCAACATTTTAGGCCTTCCTTAAAACAAGCACATTTTCGATTGTCACAATTTTTATCCGAACAATGAATACTTAATGATTTTCGACAACCGCCACTTCTAGGCGACTAATCTGACCAACCCTGCATGCGAGGTGTATTAACTGCGTCCCAATGTCGCATTTAGCGCTGATAAAAAAATCGCAGATGCCACACGGTACATTTTAGGAAAAAATATATTGTTTCAAAAACTTTTGTGATTATTAGGCTTTATTTTCTTCGCTGCATGTATGTAAATATTTTCAAAAATAAAAAAGTTTATCGATTGGTGAAGATTTCAATACATAAAATATATATTTTTAGTTTATCTGATTTTTAGAGAAATGAAAGTGCGAATTGTGCCCAAACCGTTTATATTGGTAAAAGCGCTACAGTGTGTGCTTTAATTTGACACAAAACAAATTTCGGTACCTTTAATAGTTTTAAAGATATGGCGGTGGAAACAAAAAAAAACAATTTTATTTAAAAATACATTTTTTTCACTTTTTATTGATTTAAAAAGTTCGAGACCACAAAAAAATGTCGTAAAATACGATTTCATATGCCCGGTGACATACTCAAAGGAACCTAACATGTTTGACCTGGTTCTACGCCAAAAAAAAAACGACACGATAGACTTACGAAATCGCTGCTCTAATATAGGTATCGGCGCACGCCAAGTGACGTCATTTTACGGACTGTTGGCCGGCCGAGCGTGTTTCTATTCAAATGCGAATATCTCTGTGGCTATTGATTCAATTGAGCTGAATTTTTTTTCTGAGGCTATTGGTTTGTTATACTTTAAAATGAGGAAGAAAAAGTAGGAAACTGCCATATCACTAAATGACCCTCTATGCTTATTTGACCTCTTAAATGAACTGGCACACTTTATCAAATGAACATAATAATAAAAAACCGGTGCTCAAGGAATCACTACTTCCACATCTAGATTTTTTCTATCCAAGTCACTCACAACGAAAAAATTTTGTATGTGGAAATAATTGTAATTAATAATATAATATTTGAAATCCTCTACTCCAAAGAAACCATAAGACGATGGGGGTGGATAACGTAAAAAAATATTTTGAGTTTTCTGGTTCTTGTACACACACTAAATCGCAATTTTTTTCATCCCCTTTAATAATGGGGTGGGGGTGGTAATGGGGGTGGCTAGTGCCAAATTTTTTTTTTGAGACCTTAGCTTCTCTTGTATATACCTACTAAATACCAATTTTATGGACTCTTACCCGCTTGATTTAACTATTTACTCCAAATTTACCCCAACTTACCCCCAATCCTTCGACGGAACAAGATGAAAATATAATCCAGTTTTAGATCTCGTTAAAGTACATATGTATACCAAATTTCAAGTCAATATCTCAAACGGTTCCAGAGTAAACGTGCGCACAAAAAAGTTACAGACAGACCGACAGACACAGAAAATTTTTTTTCGCTCAAACTTAAAATCTCAACGTTTCATTCTAAGCCTATTTGAACAATAAAAGTTTTTTAAAATTTTTTGTCGTTACTATACCTACTTCCACTGGATGTGGAAGTAATAGGATATCGCCAGAGCGACAACGGCAAACATTTTCTTTTGTATAATTCACTATGCAGTAGCGAACTATAAAGCATATTGTAACACTTTTTTCACACTGTCCTGAGTTGTTTAGATAAGCCCGAGCAATTTGGCCATCTCACCTTCTTGAAATTCTGGATTGTGCCCTAAAGGGCGTGGTAAGCAGTAACATGCAAATATTATCGCGACGTTTGTTGTCTAAACCTTTCAATTTAATGTTTCTTAGATTCAATAAAGGCGCTCTAATGTAACACAATAAAATTTAATTCTGATTATAAATTCGTTTTACAACTTGCTGTTTAGATATTGCCGTTATTAACTTTAGATCGCAATCTCTGTTTTTATGGTTTCCTTCACTCGTAAAAATAAGGCAAAGTAATAACTGTTATTTTGTCCCGTATAACGAACAGTAAGAGGCGAGTAGAAATTTGATGTGATTAGGCTTCTTTATAAATTATTATACAGCTGTGGCGAAGGAATCAAAATCGAGGATTTTTCTTGTATTTTTGTCATAAAAAAGTTAATTGACGATTTTTATAGGAAAAAATACGCTGAAAAAAGTCCAATACAATTTTTCTCTAAGCTGACATTGTTATAAACAATGTTTAATTGTTTATAAGAATCTAGACGAAAAACGGTAAGTCCTACATAAAAAAAAACTTAAAATGAAGGTATTTTTAAAACGTCTCGTTTGACTATGTACGACCTTTTCTTGAACCGTTTTACTTGGTTTCAAACGACCCTTAATTGGAAAATAAAGGTGTTTTTATGTATGACTTACCGTTTTTTCGTCTAGATTGTTATAAACAATTAAACATTGTTTATAACAATGTTCTGGTCGGCTTAGGGAAAAATTGTATTGGACTTTTTTTTGCTCATTTTTTCCTATAACCTCCAATTAACTTTTTTACGGCAAAAATACAAGATTTCAAATGTTTCCCCGGATCAGTTATATACGTGGTAAATTTATATTAACCAATCTGTTTCACGTAACATATTTTTATTTTGAAAAACTTAGTTTTTAACATGCAAGTTGATGTGATTTATTCTCATTTTTGCAAAATCTTCGATATACCTGACCCTGGGATTTTAATAAGTAAACTTCGTATCATAGACCTCTCTCCTTTGTTAATAAGGATTTTCCAAAGATACTTAAGCGATAAAACTCAACATGTAGTACATCGTAGTTCTGCTAGGTTTTATTTTGGGCCCCTTTGTATTCGTTTTATCAATCAACGATACGGTGAATAATTTACATGTTAACATCCTATTCTATACCATACTGTATATTTGTGATTGCTAGATATGGTATAGAAAGTTTTGAAATACGTAGACATAAACAAGTATTAGTATTTTTTTTATTTAGAATAGTCCATAACATGTTTATTTATCCCCTGTTTTTAGAAGAATTGAAATTTTCTTTATGGGACAGATTAATATTTTTCGTATAAAATTGAAAACGATAATATATATAAAAAACTGCTGCCCAAGGAATCACTACTTCCACATTCAGATTTTACATCCAAACCTCTCACAATTAAAAAATTTTGCGTGTGGAAATAATTTCTTATGGAACTTTAATAATGTAATATTTAAAATTGTCTACCCCAAAAACCCATAAAATGATATCCCACATCGGTAGTGGATTGGGGGTGGTGATAGGGGGGTTAGTGGCGGTGAATGAAGTAAAAAAATATTTTGAGGTTTTTGGTTCTTGTACACACACTAAATCATAATTTTTCTTGACCCCCTTGGTGGCTAATGTCAAAAATTTTTTTGAGACCCTACCTTAAAAATTTCATGGACTTTTATCTGCTTGATTTATCTATTTACCCCCATTTACCCCCATTTACCCCAATTTACACCTCAATCCTTCAACGGAATAAGATGAAAATATAATCTAGTTCCAGATCACGTTAAAATACATACGTGTACCAAGTTTCAAGTCAATATCTTAAACGGTTCCAGAGTGAGCACAAAAAAAAGTTACAGACAGACCAACAGACAGACCGACAAAGAAGTTTTTTCGCTCAGACTTGATTTTTTGACATTCTAAGCCTATATAAACAATAAAAATTTTCCAATTTTCTTTTGTCATTGCTATGCTTCCACTGCATGTGGAAGTAATTGTAAATTCTTATGAGTAACGTTAAATGGTGGTAAGGTTGACTTATTGTTAGTGAAGAGTATGCGGTAAGTTTTATTTGGATTTAAGGTGAGAAGTTTAAAATTGAAGCAATCAATTTTTTCCTTCAATAATTCCCCGATTTCATTTTTGTAAAAATGACAATGACACGATGTCAGTGAAGCTAATTATATATCTCCTGAAGCTAGAACAACCCGTTGATGTACGTACACCGAGAACAAGACAGAGCTTAATACAATGTCCTGAGGGAATCTGTAGTAACATTATTGATTTTCATGCATGGTTGATGGTTGGTTATGTTGATACATTTGCCGCCTCTCAAGAAGTGTACCGACATAAACATCAAAATATTTGTAAACTACACTTAAATACTATTATTCGACACGTGCGTTTCGCCAACCATGTTGGCAACTCCTGGAGGTGATTAAAACTGGATACGAATATCTTAATCCTCTGGACACATGAAGGGCTTACAAATTACTTAAAACTTAATTTGGTATATTATACAGGTAAATATGTCAACATTATATCCAGTTTTATTAAAGTTAGAACCTGTAACATTACTGGTGGAAATTTCGAAATATTTGTTTTAGATCTATTTAAATCAAATATTGACTGCGAAGCAGCTTGTATAGATGGTACACACAATTATAGTTTTTCTAAGATTGAAGTCAGTTTCGTTGAATTACTGTAAAGAGAAGGTACACTACTTATTTTTTTTTGTTCTTGTAAATTAGCAAAATAAAAACAATTTAGTAACAAGTTATAATCGTAATAATAACAAGCAAAAAATAAGTAAGAAATAATAACTCTCCAGAAAACACAAAAATAATGTATCCACTACAGAACGTAGGAACGAAAACACATGAGCTACTGGTACAAAAATTTACGGCGACGGGAACTATCTATATGGAGCACTAAGCCATCAGATGGAAGGTGAAAACACAACAACTTCGGCACACACCAACGCTATGAAAAATCTACTGAAGCAGGTAGCGGACCTTATACAAAACAACATAGATAATTTTGTCCCATCCATGCTGGCATGGAACCCCGTACAATCAACACAGCGGACCCAACACATCTACTGAAGAAAGCACTAACACTGAACAGCAGCAAACTAAAAATAGGGAGAGCAGGTTACACGTGGAAAACAACAATTGAGAGGATCATGAACAAACTGGGAATGGACCAAACATACTGGGAGAGAAAAGCGAAGAGAAAAATGAATTCCACAAAGAAATCG
Organism: Rutpela maculata; assembly: GCA_936432065.2. Taxonomy (NCBI): domain Eukaryota; kingdom Metazoa; phylum Arthropoda; class Insecta; order Coleoptera; family Cerambycidae; genus Rutpela; species Rutpela maculata. The sequence goes on along the minus strand of OW386291.2, from coordinate 126,338,503 downwards.
CAGCGATATATTCTCTACCAGAACCAGAAACTGGCGAATCAGAAGACTCAGAAGAAGAAGAAGAAGATTTGTTGAAGCAGAAATACAAAAAGAGGAGCACAAATATTGCACATTATGACACAATGCGGCTACGCATTTCACAAATACCTACAGATATATGCTCTACCAGAACCAGAAACGGAGGAATCAGAAGGCTCAAAAGGAGAAGAAGAAAATCTGTAGAAGCGGAAACATAAAAAAGAGGAGCATAAGCATTAGATATCACGAACACAATGCGGCAACGTATTTCACAAACACCTGCACTGCCCATCCCCCACTTCCCTACCATGCGTCAAGTGGCAGCATCGGAAACTGAGGAATCAGAAGACTCAGAAAAAGAAGGCTCGAAGAAGCAGAAACACAAAAAGACGAGCATAAACACTCCATATCACGACACAACGTGGCAACATATTTCACAAGAAGACTCAGAAGGGGCAGAAGTCCAGAACTAAAAACACAAAACAGGGAGCTTAAACGTTCCCTCACGACACAAAGCGGTAACGCATCTCACAAATACCTGCACCTCCCATCCCACATTCCTTTACCATGCGTCATGTGGCTCTTGCTGCTGGCATCAAGCATGACCCTAATCCAACCCAGCGTGGATGAAGCAGGCACAACTATATACCTGGAAGTGGCAGCAATGCCTACCGCACGCTGGTAAATCAATCAATCAACAAATCAAGTGATAATCTACTATTTGGGTAAATATGATGAGAAAACGCTAAATGCTTTTAAAATGTTCTTTCAATATTCTCAATATCGGTAACAACATATGCCTTAAACTAAACTTGAATTATCCAATTTTGAGCATGCGAGGGCGTGAAATAAGCTGAAACATGTTGATATTTCATAACATCTACGTGAATTTCTAATAACGAATCTTAATAATCTATGTCAGAAACAAACTGATGATCTTATTTGTTCCGTAAAGTATGCTAAGAGTAATAACATAGTTTAATATATCCTGATATATATTTATTCTACGTATTACTTGAAATTTATCAAAGTAAACATGTATGTTATGTTCCCTGCAATGGGATCTATCTATCCAACTAGATGTGGAGATAACCTAAGTCAATCTAGATATAGACTCGTTCTTGCAGCACGCAACTCGTCTATTGGTTATACACTTGTATCTTAATGGAACATCTGTATCCTAATGAATCTCATTAAAATAGAGGTAGGGAATGTCTAATACATGAATTAAAACATGGGAGTAGAAAATAGTATATTATGCAACGATCATTTAATGATAGCTATTAAGACACAAGCACGAGAATTATGACATGAGCCGTAGGCGACGTTTATCTAAAAAACGGAGAAAAATAATACTTGGTAGTAAATGCCATCGCCAACGAGGAAATGGAATCTATTCTTAGTAAAAAATACACAGGTTAATGAAGAAAAGTGAAGAAATGAAGAAACCTGCCTTTAGTGAAAATATACAAGAAATAATTAATTAAGAAACGATGGTGGAAAATAATACATGGAATGTAGTTAACACTACCGTCGAAGAAGAAATCTATACAGGAAAAATATACAGGGAATATACAAAGAAATTAACTAAGAAACAATATGATAATAATAATATTTGAAATATAAATGACACCATTCCTAAGGAATAAAATGCTATAGTTTTATTGAATAATATAATGGCTGGTCAATTTCTGGTCATCATAAAAAACAGAGCATGGAAAATAATATTTAGAATTTACTTAACTATTACCGCAAAAGAAATATACTTTTTATAAAAAATAAACATGGCAACTTTTCTTCTGACGCGCTGAAGCCAACTTTGGACAAACAATTTCAGTTTCCCTCTACTACCCCCGTTATCCTCTAAAAAAGTGAAAAGAAGGTTTTGTCCTAAGGTTCTGACTTAACTTTTCTGTAGTATTTTGACGCGCTGAAGCCAATTTTTTTACAAAAAGAAATCTATCTGGTCAGTTTCCCTCTACCACCCCCTTCACCCGCTAAATTTTGTTTGTCCAAAATTGGTTTCAGAGCATCAAAATAGTTCAGAAAAGTAAGATGAGAATCTTAGGATAAGACCATTTTTGCCCTTTTTAGGGAATAAAAGTGGTGGTAGAGGAAAACTGGCACGAAGGAACATTTTCTTTTGGTTCAAAATTGGCTTCAGAGCGTCAATATACTTCAGAAAAGATACGTTAGTACCTTAGGACAAGATCTTCTTTTTGTGTTATTTATCTGTCTTCTGTAATTTATATTCAGTTTAGTAACAGTACAGTTACTAAAACTGAACCACAGAATAAGCAACTACCAGAAGCGGCACTCTCAGCACCGCCTTTGATGTTTTTTGTGGCCTTCGCCATTTTGTTGTTGGTAATTTTGGTGGCAAATTTAAACAGCATGTTTATAAACAAACTTTACACAGGCTGAATACAATTACGTTAGGTATTCGAAGAATTCTATATATAATGGGTATTAAAACTATTAAAGTAAACTGGATAAAATTGTCTCTACGAACAATTGTATTCTTAATATAAAGTCACAAAATGTATTGAAATCAATACAATATCTCGCCTAAGAAAATCTGTAATTTCTTACTGGGAGGTTGTTCTGGGGAATTATTAATATTTTTATTTTTAAACTACCAAGTTGAGGAAAAATAGTAGGTAGTGCTGTTGGTAGCAATCTATTTTGATACATATTTGTCGTGCGCACTATTTGCCAAATCCCCACGATCGCATGCTTCCAATCACAATACGGACCTTAAAAGAAGAAAGGTTCACAATTACTTGGAAATATCTTATAATTTACATCAATAATAAAATACCTTTGGGGATCCTTAGAAAACCTAAATAAACTATTGTCTTTTAATGTCGTACTTCTTGTACATTCCTTAACAGCGCAAATGGTTCCACCTCGTTTACTTATATCGCTAATAAAAATTACTATTATCACAACACAATAACACTAAACACCTTTTAAGAATTTACTTCGGTATTATGACACAGACTGTCATTTACCGCACTTTAAATGTTTTAACCTTAAAACAATAAATTAACTGACGGATGCACCAACAACAAAATGCCGGCAATGAAATTTTTTCTGTGACTGAACCATCTTATACACTTGACACTTAGAGTTTTGACATTAATTGTCATATTAGTTGATTTCAATGATGTCCTCGGTTACCTATACCACAGAAGACAGAACTATACAGAAGCGAAAGCAAGCCTTTCTGACGGGACCAAATTTGTTCATAGTCTCCATGACGATAAAGTATATATTTATCAAAAGCCATATGATAATTCTTGACGTTGTGCGATTGACAGTCTTTGAAACTCTTACGCGGTGGTTGGTTATTTTCGTAGCTTTTTCTTCCAATTTTCGACAATTTTTTATTCTAAGTTTATTTATTTATATGATTTTTGTTTATAATGTGTATAGGGGTTGTGCTTATCGTCCATGCCCTTCGAAGGTGAAACAACTAGAAAGTAATGTTAGATATACTAAACAATTAGCAGTTGAAAAGAAGTAATATGAAAGGAAATATTTTCTTATCAGAAATGCAATAAGTTACAGAATATGTTCATCAGTTTCTAATAAGGTAATTAAGTAATGACTCTCAACTCGTACCACTAAAGAATTTTTCATTGTACCAATTAAAAAAAAAAAATCAATAATAGGGCATGTGCATCATATAACTAACATAACCTCAAATTTTAAGTTTTTCAGGTTTATTCTCATTTTTAATATTTGTATTCTCATTTCAGCTTGGAGCAATACTGGCTCCAAGCAAATATTTAAAAATTCAGGCTAATAATTTTTCAATAATGTTGAATAATAAAAATAGACTGCTAATTACAGGTTAGATTTCCAACCTACAAATAGAGTCCTATTTTATTAGGAGAAAGTATTTAGAACTTCATAAACATTACACCGAATTAGATTTTAGTTGAAAAGTATGGAAACCAAGTTGAAATTTTAATAGCAGCTACGAAATACTCACAAATCTTAAGAAATATATATATTTGAGGTTAGCTGTGACGTCACGTGTACATGCCCTATTCAAGTATATTGTTATTTTACGTAAACATTTTTTTCACTGTACTATTTGATTTGTAATATTCTATTCAACAATAATGAAAATATATTCTTCATCAAATCTTGTGTTTAATTTTCAGCTACATAATATATGTCTCTTTCATTGTATATCTATATAACTTACTACTTTCCATGATAGTATTTTCTTATTCTGGTAGCAGTATGAAAAAAAAAATGCATTGGCTTCAAACCGCATTATTATAATTAATGATGCCTGAAATACGGGATATAAATATAAATGTGTCCTTCTTTTGATGAATATTCTGCAATAAACCATGACTTGGGCCCCCAACTTCATTAATACCATATATACTTATTTTCATTCATGTACCTATCTACTAAATATAAAACAAGACTCTTTTCCCAGTGTACAGAGTATTGAACCGAAATATTGATGTATTTTTTTGTGTACATCATTTCTCTGAGTGTAGTAAGGCATATACTGTCACTTCGAGGTCACAGAAATCAGACACCCGATACCAAAGGTGCCGCGGCAAGCTTTCATTTCCGTATAGTTCCTGTCTTCTGTGCCTATACTAAAATCGTTTATTAATAGAAAATCATTCATTAATGGGGGTTATTAAGAAAGGATTTTCTATACATTAATCAAACCTACAAATAAACGATCAACGGAAAGTATTTATTACATAACTTGTCAGAAAAATATATATGACTTGGTGGATGCCTTTGTTACCCACATTAATTTTTACACTAGTGAGGGCTTGCAGTAACATTCATATACATTTTTTTGTCCTATATATATATATATCAAATCAAATAGATAGGAACTCTTTACTGCTACAATGAAATCAAGTATTTCAAAGATTTGTGTAAAATTAAATGACTCTTTTGTATTCGTGAAATAATTTTAATTTTTTTAGAATAAACACAGCGTTTAAAACGAAAGAGAACTGTTACAAATTCTCTGAAAAATAATAAGTGGGAATGATAAAAAAAAACGAAAATTAACAAGACATTGAATCCACCGCTGCAAACTCTTATTAACCGTGAAATATGTTAAAAATATGCTCGAGTTATTCAATTAAATTTTTTTGGAGAAGCGCTAATTTTGAACATGGGAGATAAACTTCCCCTATTTCCATTCACGAGAGGTTTTTTTTATTAACTATTTGAGCTCTGTTAACTGACTGTATTACAAATTTACGACTTAGAATCTTCCGCAGTATGCTAGAACCACCTTTAAATGAAATATGCATGCACTCTCTCAATTCCTAGGGGAAATGCTAGCTTTATCTGTCCCGAAACAATTCCCGTAAAATTTGAAATCATTCCCTTGGCCGTTTTCTAGAAAACTCACTTTTAATTTTTTTTCTTTTGAAAACTGATTTTTTGCATTGATAAAAAAAAGAATCTACTAAATTTTTGAAGTCTCTGAATACCCGGACATATTTTAAACAACCTATCAGTTAAGTATCAGTTATCTTCTTCAATCCGTGATTCTTACGTTTATACAATAGACAAAGACAATATCTATTTTCATCGTGCGTTTTTGCATGATTGCTTTGATTTTAATCATGGTCACAAAAAATTTTCACTCTTGGAGTCTTGGATTATTTGCCTAGTGAATTCTAAAGAGTAACTGACCGAGCGACGCCAATATTCTATGGCAATGATGACGGTCTCAGATATCTAAGGTCGAGCAGGACTACTGCTCTTTACCCTGGTACATCGCTGTAGACCTGGACCGGCCTCGTGCGGGGTGGGCGAGCTTACTTTACATTAACCCCACTCACAAATGTGAGCGGTGTGGATGATTTTGACCCACCTCTCCGGGACCTGGCTTGTTGGACCTTGCTGGCTAAGGCCTTCATCTTCTGGCGCTCTTCTGTCTTGATGATCTTTCTTCGCCAGCTTGTCACCCCCCCCCCGGGCCATCTGTCTGTTCGGAAACTTTGAGGTATTTTTGGCTAGGATTGACTGTCGCCGGTACGCAGAATGTCAATTGACATCCTGCCATCCGGATCATCGGTTAGGTAGGGATGAGCTATGTACCTTGAGGAAGTGCAGACCTAAGTGCTTTGGTAGCACTTTCGGTCTGCACGGAGCTAGGTGACTGCGGATACTGGACGGCGTTTCGTCCGGTACCTGCAGGATAGTGGGTGGGTGGTTGGGTTATCGTCATGTCTCTTCTGTGGGTTGTCTTCATCGGCGGTGGTATGGTTCTCATATTCACCCGTTATCTCACTGAGCGAATGGAAAGTTTACTCAGACGGCCAGTAGAGGCGCTCGGATTTCCCTTGCAAATCCAGTTACGCAAATAGTAATGTTATTCATTGGTTACGGATATATTGGTAGACAAAAATTGCTGTCATTCAAAATAACATAAGAATAGATCTAATGATTTTGTCTAAATTGACTACTTGGAAATTTTATATAACTTGATTATTATCAAAACGTCTGGAGTTGTCGAGCATGAAGGTTTCTTGTATGTTATTTCCCCAAACTTGCCTTAAGTTTAAATTTGTATTGGAATATTTAATTTTGCTTTCTTGAATGACTTATTAACAAGCTTATCAATGCAAAAAATCAGTTTTCAAAAGTCAATTTTTTAGAAAACGGCCAAGGGAATGATTTCAGATTTTACTGGAATTGTTTCAGGACAGATAAAGCTACCATTTCCCGTAGGAATTGAGAGAGTGCATGCATATTTCATTTAAAGTTGGTTCTAGCCTACTGTGCTTCCTAACATACCTTTCATTTAAAATAGGAGTAGTTCTTCAAGCATACGCATTTTCAGTAACGTAAATGAATATCTTACAGATAAATTAGAAATTATTATAAATATTTTCTCTTTTAACTTGTCAACATCAACAGGCAACGAAATCAGATAAATAAAAATAAAGAAATAAAATGCGAATACACAGCAAGCAACTAAAAATAAATAACAAAATTTATCTTTTCGGGCTTTTTCTACTTCAGTTAGATAGACAAAACAAGCACTGAGACTACATTAAACTAAGTATAGTGCGTAGTGAAATATAGCAAGTATTTTAAGGACATTGTCGAAAATATATTTTATCTGAAAATATATATTTGAAAATAATAACTGAAAATTTAATGATTAAAATTTATAATATAATCATTACAATTAGATATACTGATATTGCTCGTCGGTGCCGAAATGGTTGCGTTAGTGTGATGATTTCTTTGAACATTTTCATTATTTTACCTACGATCACTACTGTAAATGGTAAAAAACACACTACCTGCCATCTATGTAAGTTGAACTTTACATATTGTAAACAAATCGCACTGTAAACAAATCGCACGGTAAACAAAACACACAGGACACGCAATTATAGGTGGCTAATATCGCTGACGCGGGGTTTAAAAAAACAAATGCACCTACGTAATTTTCAAACGCTGTCAAAACTGACATAATATTTGTTGACAAGTAAACTAAATCCAGATTTCACTAAATAAATAAATACATATGATCGTAGGTAAAGTACAGTACATAATTCGAGTTGTAAAGCAATTACGCACTCAAGGAAATACTTTTCCATCCGTGCGTAATATGCTTCTTACAACACTCATTACGTAATATACTATTACAACAATAACATATGAATATAAACGACCTTTAAATTGTTACTTAGTAACTTGGACACATCATAGACAGTAGCATGAGAGTAGCCTACTTGAATGTCAATTTGAAATAATTACTGCCCAAAGCTTCAAAATACAATAGAGATACATATTACTTTTTATTTTAATTAACTTAGCCAGAAGATAAAATTTTGTATGAAATTTGGATCATATGCAATCATTATGGTACACACCGTGTTATCAGGCTCGGCTAGCGCTTCGCCTGATAATATTCACGACTAGAACCATAATGATTGTCATTATGATCCTTATAGCATAAATAACTATAATGGCGAATTATTAATATTAGATAGTTTTTTGTTCTGTCTTAAGAAGGGATAATTAGATTTTTGGTTTTAAAATATTGCATTTTTGACTAATTATACACGGAAAACAGGTTGACATTTGACATTTTAATTTAGTGCTGTCTAGAGATGAGACATATACAGGGTGGCCCACGGAAACCTGACGATTTTGGAACGGGTAATGCTCGGCAGATGTAGTAGGGATACTCGAATGGTGCCATTCGAATCGTCTTAATGAGCAGTTTAGTGTACACCATGGGGGTGAGACATCGTTTATTCGCGTACGACGCATTTATAAATATGGTGAATCGGTCATGAGAGTGCAGCGAGAATTTCTACGCGAGAGTTCAATATTGAACACCATGGAAGCATCCCAAGCCGCAAAACTATACTCAAATGCGTCAATGACCTTCGAACAACTGGAATAATGAAGAAGAAACCACCTGACCCCGCTCGTACGGCACGGACCCCCCGAAAACGTGGAGAGAGTGAGGGAGGCATTCGTAAGGAGTCCAAGGCGAATTTAAAAAAAAATAAAATGGCATGTAATTGGCTAATGAAATATGTAAATACAAATTTTATAACTTGAAAAATAACTGTACACTGCTCATTCAAAAATCGTCAGGTTCCCGTGGACCACCCTTAACTTTAGTATTTTCCTTTTTATATATTAGTATATTATTCAACGAGCTATTACTAGTGAGGGTGGTATTTGCGACACGAGCCATAGGTGAATGTCGTAAATCATCCGAGCGAGGTCTTATACGCCGAGCAGAATACTATATTTTATACTCGATTTAACTAAATTAAGCTAAACTAACTAAACGAACCTAACTAAACATGGTCTCTCACTTGGAAATAACGGACTTGCCCATTGGTTATGAAAATTGCTAATTCCTGATTGGTCAAAGGTGTGCAATAATGAGTTTAGGTTCATTATATGCTAGGTTGGAATTATGACATTATTCGTCAGTTGTTAAATGTATTATGCAACGGTTACACGATAGCCCTGGATAATAGTATATTATTCCACGAGAGTGTAATAGCTATTACACGCGAGTAGAATACTATATTTTTTCAACAACTACTCATTGCTTGAATCGTTTTTTTCACAACAAACTTGAGTAAATTAGTAAGAAAAACCTGATAGTAATTTAAACATTTAAAAAAATATGAATAATGAAAATGGACTCTTGTGATTGGTTCTGGAAAATTAAGTAATGAATTATTCCCCACGGCTGTGCGTAATGAACTCCATTACATGTTCAAAAACGTATCTAGAATAAAAGAATTATTCAATTGTCGTAGAAAAAGTAATTATGTTCAATTTGGCTAGAAAAGCATTCATTCAATGGTATACAGTTCTAAAATAAAAACATTTAATATTATTATTCAAGCTAACATTACATTCCCATTTACCTTATTCATTTTCCAATATATTTATGTTTTCTGAGGGATTATTAATATTAATTATTTCTTTGGTTTCTCTTAGGAAGGGATAAATAGATTTTGAGTCTTAAAATATTTCATTTTTGAATGCTTACTAAATGATATATCACATGCGAGAAAGATGTGGACATTTGAAATTTTTTAATAAACGAGTGTGTGTATAAGTAATTATATTCAAGTTGGCTCGAGATATATTCATAGTGCATCGTTCAATAATAAAAATTATCTCATATCATTATACAAGTTAATAATATTGCATTCTATTTTAGCTTATACGTTTTCCATTATTTTATGATTGAAATTTATGATTATAATTTTAACTTTATATGGACATTTATAAGGTGCACATTAACTGTTTTCACCATATTCATTGTTATGGATAGGAAGTTATTTTACTGAACATAATAGAAAATATCGATTGGGAAATAAAAGTTCACGGCAAGCACTGCTCGGTTCAAATGTATCTACGTTAAACACAGCACATAAATTGAGTGAAAGAAAATTATAATCCTGTTAAGTCATTTTATCAGTTAAAAAGGTTATTGTACTAAAACCAACATTGACAGTGGCAGTGGAAAATAGTACGTTATAGAAATCCTTGTCATCATTTTCAAATTCTGCTGACGAATGTATATTTTTATATAGAGGATTTTACAGTCGATTAATAGGACTCTGCTTTAGCCAGGAAAGGAGAACAGCGATGCGATGATTTGAACTGTCAATAGTGTCAAGCGGCGTATGTCTGTATGGTAGTCCGTATGGTAGTTATTTCAACCTTTAAAAACATTATCACAGATGCATGTAAAAATACATCTTTCTAAACAACTATTTTCCGAGATATATGTTATGATAAATATTGGATTATAAGAAAGACAATATGCGTCCTACGTGTAGTATCGACGAGACATTGATGTCGAAACACGTATATGAATGTTTTAAAGTTCAATAAATCTTAAGGGAAAAAGAAATTGTTTAATCCACATTGTATTTTGAATAGCAATTTTTGTAACACTCTTTATTGTACAGTATTGTCATCTAAATGGATTTCTATTGGGCAAATAAATAAATAAATAGCTATCAACGTAAGATCACTACTTAACAAAATAACAGCGTAGTTCTACTACTATACATAACTATGAAAAATGTATAAGTGCAACTTTTTACAGTGTTTTACTGACCGAATGAAAATTGAATAAAATGGTATCACAATTTTTTTTAGCTAACCAATATACAAGTTTAACTTGGAGTTTATGTGTTGTTAGCCTCAAGATATTTATATATTATTCAGAGTTTCTAAAAATATTATTCTTTCATCTGGTATTAAATGTCGAAAGTATTTCCCAGTGTATATATATTTTTTCTATATACATGTATATAGACAGGAAATAGCTAGTAAATTATCAAGTTTACGTGAAGGTTCTCCCCTTGCTAAGAAGCCGAATGTAATATCCGGATGAGCACCCCTCGAACACATCCTTTTAAAGGCGAACGAAAAATAAAACCAAATTTCAAAGTAAATAAACTTTGATGCTAGGCAATTTAGGAAATAGCTATTATATTTCACAGAAATATATTAGCAGTAAATCATAGTTTTTAGAAATTATCAATTTAATATCAACATATATTGTTAGAATTTGGTTTAGGATGGGTTGTAACGACTTGGTTCAAACTTAAACTTAGTTAAGGCAAATTGACTGTTGTATCGCAAAAGTTTATGTTTAATCCTAGGTAAACTAAAGTTTCTGTACGCGGTAGATTTTGGAGGTTTAGTCGCGGTTTAATGATATAAACTTCAAAATAAATATGTATACGTATATTGTAATCACATAGGATTTTAACTTTTATCAAAAATAGCTGCATTAATATGAGGAGATCTAGAAAACTTTCCAGTATAAGAAATTATCGGTGTAACATATTCTCATATTTTCGTGATATTGTTAAATTCTAAAGTAAAACAAGTCATTGGAAGATTTATTATTCCTTTGTAGTGCACGCAAATTAGATTAAAAAACAGTGAATAGAAGAAATAATTTATAAAGCAATAATATTTGAGATGCGTAGTCGTAGTCGTAGAACCCGAAAAGTTCCCCTCCATTTAGGGTTGAACGTCCTTTTTTTTTGCAAAAAAAAACACTCCTAACGGAGTCTGCTGGTTTTTCGCTTTTATCTTGTAAACCGTTCATCGGAAAGAGCATACGAAATAAAAAATATGTCGCTAAATTCTGCATGAAAAATGTTGTATGAACCTTCTAGTTTATCCTCACCTATTTTGTGCTAACAGCGTCCGAACAGAAGGGTAATTTGGAGCGCACAAAATCATTCATATTCGAAGTTTCACAGCGAATATTTTATCTCTGTATATTTTCAATAATTAAAAAAAAAATAAATAAATAAAAATTCATTCCTGATCATTTTTTTCGTTAAAGTAGCCGGTTTTAAGATATTCCCTTTTCGGAGGCTGTTAACGCGAAATAGGTGAGGATAAGCTACAAGGTTAGTAGGACATTTTTTATGCAGAATTTAACGACAAATTTTTTTATTTCCTATGCTTTTTTCTCTTCCGACGAACGGTTTACAAGATAAAAGTTAAAAACCGCTGCCCAAGGAATCGCTACTTCCACATCCAGATTTTCTATCCAAGTCACTCACAACGAAAAAATTTTGTATGTGGAAATAATTATTTATGGAACTTTAATAATATAATATTTGAAATCCTTTACCCCAAAAACCCATAAAACGATACCCCACATCGGTAGTGGGGCGGGAGTGGCGATAGGGGGTGGTAGTGGAGGGTGAATGAAGTAAAAAAATATTTTGAGGTTTCTGGTTCTTGTACACACACTAAATCACAATTTTTTTCATCCCCTTTAATAATAGGGTGGGGGTAGCTAATGTCAATTTTTTTTTGTGTATATACTAAATACCAATTTTATGGACTCTTACCTGCTTGATGTACCTATTTACCCCAAATTTACCCCAATTTACCCCCCAACCCTTCGACGGAACAAGATGAAAATATAATCTAGTTTTAGATCAGGATTATAAAACACTTTCAAAAAGCTACAATTTAAGGAAGAAAAAGTTTTAGTGTGCCCACACAGCAGTTTTTTATAAAGCTTTAAGAATTTTTCAAAAATTTCGTTCTTTAGGGAAAAATAAATTAATGTTTTTATTTCTAATTTTCCATAATAGTTTACTAGATATAAAGACCTATAATTTCACCAAGTTCATTAAAAAAGATTGATTAATCTTTTAGTAATTTCGGTTTATGTAAAATAAGAAATTTTCACGGTTTTTATTTTTTTGTAAAAAAAAAACACAATGGCTGATAGGATTTAGATCTAGGTGGTATTGTTTACAAATATTTTGAATTTTAGGTTTCGTCTGATCCGATGAAAAGAACTCGAAATATTAAAAAAAGAGACAAAAACACGTTTTTCAAAATTAAAACTCAATTTACAAAAAACGCTCACCTCCAAAATTAGGCAAAACTTCACTGTATCATCCTTATATTCTACAGATTGCATTAAAAAAAAAATGCCCCCCCCCAAATAATCCTTAAAAAAATAGTTTTATTCGACTATGGGTATAATATGAAAACAACAATTTTTAATAATCGTAGAAAAAGCTCTTGTAGAGAAGTACACATTCCAAATAGGTTAAGTAGTTTTCGAGATTACCTCGAATACACAAACATACTTTAATCTTTATGTATTAGAATAGATTGCTTTTTATATTATAGTTGAATCATGTTTCCGGATGGTCCTGGTCTTGTCATTTCATATCTTTATAATTTTGGTAATCCCGCTTAGTCACTATTAGTTTGAATATCCTTATTCGCAGTAGGATCGTTTTATCTATTTTTTTAATATTTGCGACAAGGAATATTTTATTTATAAATACTATCCAACAAATATAAAAATCCAATAAGAACGTCTAGTCCAGAGAGAAGACAAGATAACTGTGAGAAAAATACCGTCTTTTCAGTGAAATTGTTTTATTGGTTGTTATTAGATACAACTGAAAACCGTACAAAGAAGTCTCCAATAACAGAATACGATCAAGTGATGGGTAATAGGGTAATAGGTAGTAATAGGGTAATTCTTCTAAATTATATCTTTGAGATTATCTGTTAGTTTGTCACGTATTTTTGATTATTTATTAAATAATAGCCCATTTATTTTAGTTTTCTGTTCTGTTTCTTAAACAGTTTTACATGGGCATGAATAACTATCACCTTAATAATTTTAGAAAAAAAAAATACATTTAATTCAATTTTTCGATATTTTATTCCATATCTAAGAATAATAAAAAACTTGAAATCTAAAATTAATTCCAAATTTCTACAATTTGCTTCCAGAATTAAACGGGTCTGACAAATGTACTCAGCTATTTATGGCAAATAGTAAGGAAATGTGGGTCATTATCGTAGGATAATGACCCACATTTCCTTACTATTTGCCAGTTTAATCACATTCTAGGAAAGTTATATACAGTGTGTTTCATTTGAAATGGTAACATCCCAATAACTCTTTTATTTGTTTTCCGATTTGAATCAAATTTTAATTAAGTATAGAACAAATTAGGATCTACTTATGACCAGAAAAACATTCGCCTCCTGCAAAGCCTGCGGTACCAAAATATGCAGAGAAAATCAAAAAATTATATTAGGCATTGTTTTATTGGAAAATTTTGTTAATGAAACTTGTTCAGAATTGTCCAAAAACCTTATGTCCAACATTTAATCAAAATAAAAAAATTGAAAAACTAAAATTTGTAAAATAATTATTTAAAAAAACTGTAAATTGTTTGACAACTACCTGGCAGCTTGAGTTTAATTTCAAGCAAAATTGTCACAGTAAAGTTTTCTAAACAAAAAAACCCATTAAAATGGTATTTTCGGACTTGGACATTATTTTAATCAAAATTTAAATATTTTTTAACTTTGATTAAATTTTGGACTTACGGTTTTTTGACAATTTTAACCAAGTTTCATTAACCGAATTTTCCGATAGAAAATGCCTAATATGATTTTTTCATTTTCTCCACATATTTTGGTACCGCAGGTGGTTTTGCATTTGTAGAATGTTTTTCTGGTTATAAGTAGATCCTAATTTGATTCATATCGGAAAAAAAATGGAAAAGTTATTGGAGTATTACCATTTCAAGTGAAACACACTGTATATAATAGTACATATAAATGAAATATATTTAGCCCAAAGTCTAAATAATACCTTACACATATGAAATGGTTTGTATAATTTGGTTTTACTTCCACGTCCAGTGGAGTATAGTAATGCAAAAAAAATTTGAAAATTGTTATTGTTGAAATGGGCTTAGAATGTCACGAAACGTCGAGATTTTAAGTTCGAGCAAAAAAGGTTTGCCTGTCTGTCTGTCTGTAACTTTTTTGTGCGCACGATTACTCTGGAACCGTTTAAGATATTGACTTGAAATTTGGTTCACGTATGTTTTTTAACGTGATCTGGAACTAGATTATATTTTCATCTTATTTCGTTGAAGGGTTGGGGGAGTAAATTGGGGTAAATAGGGGTAACTAGATAGACCAAGCAGAAGTCCATTTAGTGTACATAAAAGAAGTTACGGCCACAAAACATTTTTTGGCATTAGTCACCCCCATTACTACCCCCACCCCATTATTAAATGGGGCGAAAAAAATAAAATTGTAATTTAGCGTGTATACAAGAACCTAAGGCCTCAATTTTTTTTTTACTTCATCCACCTCCACTACCACCACGCGCAGTGGGTTTCCTCGAGGAGTAGATGCGCAGTAGGGTTCCTCGAGTATTTTGGATGCGCAGTAGCTTTTCTCGACTACTATAGATGCACAGTAGGTTACCTCAAGTAGTATCGATGCGCAGTAGGTTTCCTTGACTATTTTGCATGCGCAATGGCTTTTCTCGAGTACCATAGATGCGCAGTAGGTTACCTCAAGTAGTGTGAATGCGCAGTTGGTTTCCTCGAGTAAAATGGATGCACAGTGGATTTCCTCGAGTAAGTTGGATGCAGAGTGGGTTACTTCGAGTAGGATGCGTAGTAGGTTTCCTCGAAGGAAATGCTTGAAGCAGAAGCTTTACTTCTATCGCATAGTCCACAGCACACAATGATTTTTTTATATCCTTGTCATGCTATTTTCTGCGTATTACTTCCACATCCATTGGAAGTATACTAACGCAAAAACATTTTTTGAAAATTTCTATTGTTCAAATAGGCTTAGACTGTCAATATTTTAAATTTGAGCAAAAAGAATTTCTGTCTGTCTCGTCGGTCTGTCTTTTGGTCTTATAACTTTTTGGTACTCACGGTTACTCTGGAACCGTTTAAGATTTTCACTTAAAATTTAGCACACGTATGTATGTTAACAAGATCTGGAACTAGATTATATTTCGATTTTATTCCGTTGAAAAGTTGAGGTGTAAATTGGGGTAAATAAGTAAATCAAGCAAGTAAGAGTCCATGAAATTAGTATTTAGTAAATATAAGAGGAGGTAAAGGGAGAGCTAAGAGGAGCTTTCAACAAAATTTTTGGCATTAGCCACCCCTATTACTACCCCCACCTCATTATTAAATGGGGTGAAAAAATATTGTGATTCAGTATGTGTACAAGAACCAAACTCATCAAGAATTTTTTTCACTTCATACACCAACACCATTACCACCACCACCACCACCACCCCCACTACCGATGTGGCATATTATCTTATGGGTTTTTGGGGTACACGATTTCAAATATTATATTATTAAAGTTTCATAAGCAATTATTTCCACATAGTGGAGTGCAAATATAGTATTTTCGCTGTAAGAGATTTGGATAGGAAATCTGGATGTGAAAGTCGTGATTTCTTAGGCAGCGGTTGTTATACTTTAAAAGAATTTTTTGAAAAATAATGCCACAGTAGGTGTAAACAATAATAGGCATCAAAAATACGTGATATTCTATTCTAGGCCATTTTTGGGACCGTATAGAAGGGTCCCGCTGGGGTTTAATCAATATAGGAATTGTCAGTTCATATTCTCTGGGTAATCTAAAGAGAGGACTTCTGTGCGATTTTTATTGCACTACATTTTTACGATTATATCGCAAATGTACGAAAGAAAACATTCCTTTTTCCCATTAGAAATATATCTTTATGGTCGAAGGCACAGGTTAATACTAACCAATTTAACTCAAGTTTGGGGAGATTTTTTAGGGGAGATTCTTTGTGGGTGCTGGTGTCAAAGTGCCTTTTTATTACGGTTTAAAATCTGTTAATTTCATTTCTAAAAATTAAATCGTTCTGTCGCTCGGTAAAGGTTTCAGTTCGTAAAAAACATTAGTTTCCATTTTACAGAATTTTAAAGTTTTAACATTATTCAGATCCTTTCCCTACAAGAGACAGTGATCATTTGATCTTCCTCTCATAGTTTGTGCCTATGCATGAGACTCCCATCCTTAGATGCCTATCTCGATCTGTTTAATCTGCGTAAGAATAGCTGGCTCTGAGGCTAACGGTGGCTGTTGGGTTGTGTCCTTTTCAGGGTTGAATTGTTGGATGTTGGATATTGTTTGGTTATTCTTGTTCTTGAGTTGTAGCGTGCACTCGTGCACGGTTTTTCTGTTTGGTTTTGTGTTTGTGGTTGATTTGATCTTCCGTCCGACTAAGTAACTTTTATACTGGATATACTCCAGCGCACCGTTTCTGGTTGGTGACTCTTAGAAATCAAGCTCCGCCCTTCATATAAATATAAACCAAAGTTACATCGCAATCATTCTATTCCAGAACAACTAGAGAATTCGATTTTCGAAAAATTCGGGAAAACTTAATTTTTAATATATAAACAGGCACTCGGCACTGCGAGTTCAGTTCATCTCAGACGCATTAAAATTCGAAAGACGAAAAAACAAAAAGGCAAATTTTGACTCAAGTGCTTACCTATAATCGTGCTAATTACTAATCGGTCTAATTAAGTTCTAATCGACCAAAATTAAGTATTATGAGAACGTGGACGAAAATATGGACTTTATTTTATTTTCTCTCGTGAAACATTGACTTTAATTTCGAACTAATCCCGAACCAACCTACATACAGGGTGTTCAAAAATTCAGTGACTCAAAAGTTGACAGTGATGCAGTGTTCTTGTGCACGAATTAAAAAATCCAGCCATACTCGTTCGTGTTCACCGGCAGGGGTATCGCGATATCTTGCAAATCTAATATAAGAATTGAACTCAGCTACTTTTATAACCGTCGGATATGAAATATTGAGCTTTTATCATGAAAAACGCCGATTCGTCCATGGCTTGTGAAGGGGCGTTACTAATCTGTGTTGTATTGTCCTGGAGAATACATGCCTGTGCAAAGTTTTTAGGCTCTAAGTATAGCCTAGGCTCTAGGAAAATGACCCAAAAATCGATTGCAATGTTTAACCCAAACAAACAAAGTAATTTAAACAACAGCGAGTAAAAACAGTAAGTTCTATTGTGCGAATGTACGTGGTAAATTATAGATATTACCTTTCAGAAACTTCTCCATTTTCTACACATACACACGACATATTAATTATTCACACAGCAACAACTCACGGTTTTATAAATAATTAATGTAAATTCAAATTTCTTAATTTGATATCTACTTCCTTTCAATAATCATAACGTGTATTTACCGGATGTTCATATTACTTTATATTGAAGATACAAGCCTTTTATCACATTTAGCAGTGTTAAATAACAATACGATATGGATAATGGATATAAAAGAAGTATAATTACTTTTATCGAAATTTTCACAACGAATTAGATGATTTTGTTGTTCGGATTTTAAAGGTGGGACGGTAGTTTACTACGCAATTTTAAAAACCGATCTGGACTATAGAAATGATATATTCTTTTCTTAAATTCTCATGGCAACATAAACAAAATAAGTCGATGAAAAAATGACCTACTTTGACATCAATGCGCAAACTTTAATTTTTTTTAACAGTTGTTAAAAAGATACCTATTTGTTTAATTTAAATATAGGCTGATAACTATTTCATAGTTGGACTCCTAATATCTCGCTCACTTGTAAAATTGTAATAATAATTAAATAAGAGACATCTTTATTTGTTGTAATAAAAGCTGCGTCAAATATTAAAAAAAAGGAGGGTCAAAGAAAACACATTTTTGAAAATTGTAAAAATGCACTTTTTTGAAAATTAAAAAAAAACGAACTCTATCCCCAAAAATACATAAAATAACAGAAAATCAAAAAAATGACGTACAATGCCACCTTGGTAACTAACGAAAAATTAAAAATTTTATTTCATCCGCCATCTTCCACCGTTCTATTTGACATACGGTGTCCGTGATTGGTGCATTATATTTGACCAGTTTTATTTTTGCCAACTGGTGAAATTACTCCTTCTTATAGAAAACATATTCAATTTTGATTTTTTCGGATATTCTCGGTGTTATCTATTTTTTCCCAAGATGGAATACATATCGGACAGGCCTATATTTTATAAGAATTTTATTTCAAATAAGCTAGTATTTTTAAACTTCCCATCCGATTACTAGTACAAGATATATTAAGCAGATAAGTTGAAAATCCGTAAAAGCGCGCCAAAATGTGCATATAACTTTTGACGCACAAGGAATTTTTGGGCACTGTAACATATTTCCTTCGCTGTACAATAATTATTAATTTTTTTGCAATGTGTTCGAGATTCAGACTGAACTTTATATTATTTAGAGGAAATAAGTTACTACACCAGCAGCTCAGAGACTCGGCAGACGAGTCATGGGTCAGAAAACACTTTCCAAATGGCCTTACGTGTTTGGTAGATTGTAGTTAATAAACGACATATGTTTTTATAATTTATCTTAAAGAAATGTTAATTTGAGTTATATAATGATAATTTTCCTAGAGAAGAGTGAAGTTTGATTATAAGAAAAATAGATAAACTAATCAAATTATAACGAAAGTATAAATTGTTGACTATAAAAAAGTGTAAATTAATAATCCAAATTTCGTGAAAATCGAGACTAGGTTAATACTTGCAAATATTCCTAAAAGGTGTTCAACTTTTTTTTTACAAAAAGGTTAATTAATTAATTCAGAAGGTATTATTTAAATAGTTTGTATCAAAATACCTGAAATAAGTGGACAAAGTAATTATAAAATTGGCTTTATTATAAACCAATAAAACTGGATGTGTTTTTGTTAGAAAACGACTAAACTGAGGCCTTACAATTAAACAAATTTATATACAATAGGGAAAACGAATGGACGATAATATGTTACGTAGATGTTATTTAGAATACTGTCTTATATATTTGTTTTCAATTAAACGTTACGCAGATAATCTACACCTAAATAATAATTGAAATGTACTAATTGTTCATGGAAAACATATTAAAGATAAAGTTGAAAATTGAAATAATTTCAAAAAAAAACATTTGCAATTTGATTCTTCAAAGAACTCTAAAAGTGTTAAAGCATAAAATATGAGATACAAAAAAAAATCATTAGATAGAAATTTTATTTGCGACACTTATCTGGAATTCTCAGAGGATTAAAGTAGTGAATCCAAGTGAGGGATGATGATGGTGAAGTCCAACCCACTGTGATGCAATCGCTGCGTTCTAGATGAGCCCAATATTAAGTCAGGGAGTTCCCAGTACCATATTCGACACTTCCAGAAATTCCATAAGGACAATTTACATCTATCCTATCATATTACCGTCTCGGTCTCCGCAAAAAGTAGTCCTAGTCTAATATATACATTCCATCTCCAAAATACGTAGAGGAGAAGAAAGATAACCCCATTAGGTGATTAAAATAAAAGTTTCCAACCCAAACTTAAATGTGACGTTAAAAAAACGTATCTAGAATGTGTATCTACGATCTGCATCTAGAACCCTGGAAAGAAATGAAGCATATAGCATGGCTTGCTGCAAAATGGCCGTTGCCAAATCTAAGTTACAAAAATAAATTATTTCTTTATAAATTACTTATGGATTAAACCGGTGAAGAACAATATCTTAGGCCTGCTTCATGTTCATGAAGAGGGACTATAAACCCTTACGATGTTGAAGTCGTTGGTAAAAGACGAATTTGATTAATGAAGACACATCACTACTCAAAAAATTAGCAGACAATTACGAAATACAAAACTTCTCGTAACGGAGAATAATTCATTCTGTTCGTCCTTTCGCGGCATGCAAATCGTTTCGCATGTTTACCCTCTCTCCATTTTTAAAGCCAAGTTAGAACATCAGCTACCTTGAGTACACTTAGACGTGACTCTGGTTGCATACCGTTGTGTTTGTTTATGAAGAAATTTTAAGAAACAATATTTGATTTATGTTTTAATTTATCAAGCAGCAATATGCATGCTACAGCACAAACATTTTTTTCGTAATCAGGAGGTCACCATACATGAGAATCAACAATAAAATTTCAGGTTTAATGTTGTCGCCGAGAAAAATTAAATTAAATCAATTCGACTGTACTACTAACCAGTATTCCTTATTTGATTTGAAGTCAATAATTAAAGTTATGAACCTTTACTGTTTCATTCCCAGGAAAGGAATGTAAATGGTTGCTATAGACTGGCGGTACATGACCAGTCAGGTGCAACGTTTTTAAAATGCATGCCAATCATATCTATGAATGAAATTACCATGAATATGCCAGAAACGCAAATTTTAGGCAGTCGTCGCGTGCAGAAGAGTGTGCAATTCGATTTTTTTTGTTTTTTTTTTGATTTTAATAAAATGGATGCCAATAGTGCCAAACGAAAAGCCTTTAAAAAAAATCCAAAATCAAAATCATCCAAAATCAAGAATACCAAAAAATTTTACGTTTTAATGTGCGCATCAAAATTTATTTTGCGCGCGGAAACTACATGCCAATGAATTTCCGCTGAATTTCTTTCACGGCTTTTCGTTTGGCACTATTGGCATCCATTTTAAAATAAAAAAAAAACACAAAAGAGAAAACAAAAAAATCGATTTGCACACCCTTCTCCACGCGACGACTGCCTAAAATTTGCGCTTCTGGCATATTCATGGTAATTTCATTCATGTATATGATTGGCATGCATTTTAAAAACGTTGCACCTGACTGGTCAGTCTACTAGGTCCATTACATTTTCTTAGTTACCATATTGCTATAGTTATGGAGAAATAGTTTGTTCGTAACGATGAATTCGATTTATTCTTGTTAGTATGTACTAACCCATTATTAATCTTTCAAACTATCGATTAATAACTCTAAAATGAGATTCATCGTTATATGGAAACTTTAAATTCCAAGAAAAAAATTCTCCTCCCCAGACACTTTCGTTATTTCGATTCTTACCTTTATTTTTACTCTACTGCTATGTAATTTTAATTATTTGCGTATATTTTTTTGTCTTACTTGTACTTATTGGAAACCTTTTAGTTTCCCCGCTTGAGCAGTCCGACCATGAGCTGTTCCAATTATTTCTGCAGTTTCTAGTTTATTCATCCTGTTGTTAAAGCTTATGAAGTATAAAATTCAATGTCAAAGAAACGAAAAAATCAAATGCTTTGTGTGTGTTATAAATGATACATTTTTATACAATACCAAAGAAATATAAACGACCTGTTCTGGTGAGTGATAAATCAAGCTTGCCTGGGTATAAATAACAGCGCACAGAACTGTATGCTTTTTTTAAATACCTGCTTTATGCCGCGTGATATTTGCATGAGTGGATAAAATAATTTTGAACTGCATAGATTCAGTGGATAATATCCATACACGTGAAACATTTTTCCGCAAGTTAGAATGCAAATTGATTAATGAAATTTATGAATTACAGGGATGTCTATCAAAACTGCATCTATGTAATAGTGGTCCGACATTCGGAAATACCTAAAAAATAGAGCAATTAACAAATGACCAGATTAATAATCACCATTAGTAATACTATAAGTTACCAATTCATAGGTCTCCAAAAAAAAAGGTCTTGTCCTAAGGTTCTCATCTAACCTTTCTGAAGTATCTTAACGCGCTGAAGGCAATTTTGGGAAGCAAATTTTTTCTACCGCGTCAGTTATTCTCTACCCTTTTATCCCCTAAAAAGTGCAAAAAAAGATTTTGCCCTGAGGTTCTGATGTAAATTTCCTGATGTATTTTGTGGAATAAACAATCCCTGGTTTTTTATTTCCTCTTTTTTTTTTAAACTAAGACAGAGGAACATGAAATTTAAAAATAGCTTTTTTAGTTATTTTATAATGAAAAATGTTCCTCTGTAGGTTTTTCATTTTTTTTTCTAAAACCAAAAACCAAAGCATTATAATTTTTCTGTAGCCAGTATATTTTTCTATAAGACACACTTTAATGTTAGCATTTAATTTAGGTAGTGGTTCCCATTCAAAATTTTCGAGAAAATTTATGAACATTATTGACATGTTAAACAATATCTTTTTGTGACAACTTAAAATTTCGGCAACTTTAATTAAAAAGCAATAATAAAACACATTTTGTTTGTTATCTTAACTAGTTGTTTGGCAACAGTTTCATTAATAACACCAGGCTGCCACTATATTACATGCGCCATTTCGAAAAAAAAAAATTGGCAACGTGATATGTCTTTGAAAAGGGAATTCTAATCTCTATCCAACTATATAAAAAAATATATAGGCTTCTATTTAAAATTCTTGACTTAGACTAACTTCCGGAAAAACCGGAAGTGGTATTCAATTGTTTTTTGGAAATATGAGCCCCAATGAGCAATATCTACAAACCAAATTTCAAGTTTCTTTAAAAGACAATTAGATGGCGGAGGACTATTACTTATCAAAACTTAGAAATTATGAAAACAAAAATAGTAGAAAAGGTAACAAAGTTCGTTGTTTATATAGTCATCAAGAAAAATTAGGTACACATTACTCATTTTTATGCATAATTAAACATTAATTAACTATTATTATAAATTATAAGATTAAATTTATTTTCCGTTATCATTACTTGGTTGTTGATGAAATGTGGGGCAAGTTGATTTATTTTTATTATACTGTTCGCAAAAACGAAGAGTATATTGTATTTGATCGGCACATTTCTAAATCAGTAAATATCGCACGTAGAGAAAAATTTTTTATATCGTTATGTTAGTGAACGAATTCTGAACAACTTTCAAAATGTCCGTCTGTCCGTCCGTCCATCCGTCCGTCCGTCCGTCCGTCCGTTTGTCTATCCGTCCGTCCATCTGTCCGTCTGTCACGTTTCTTGTAAGCATGATAACTCAAGAAAGAAAAATCCGATTGTATTGAAATTTGGAGAGTAACTTAGTGTTAGCTAGAGGAAGAACTTTATTGTTTTTTAACAAAATAGATTGGTAAATAAAAAAGTTATTAGTAATTTAAAATTTTAAAAATATTCTTTACATTTTTTATGGTTTGTAATAAATAGAAACCTTGCGAAATGTTATTTCCTATCACTATTTTTTTTTAATACATTTTACTAATGTGTGTTTCCTAATAATCACAATAAATTTTCTAATAGTATATATTACACTCATTAACAATTTTAGTAATGAGAAATGGTGGTGTAGCGGCAAGAGTTTCGTCTCCGGGACAGGATCCGGTAAGGCACATAGTTGTACTTAAATGAAGAATAATATATGTTTTTGCTTTTTTTTTGCAATCCAAGGGTCCCGGATTCGATCCCCCACATCGTGATTTTTTTTTCATATTTTTTTTTTCACAACAAAGTTGGTATCACAAAATTTAGAATGTCCAAAAATTAACATTATTTACAAGAAAAATGCGAAGAGTGTAACAATTATATAAAAAGCTCAGTAAATCGGCGAAGAGTATAATGCTTCCACTAGTTTATTTATATGATTTATTTGATTACATTTTAATAATTTTACTAACAGTATCGTAATACTCTTACTTTTGATTGCATTCCAATACACCAATTCGCCACTTTTAATTGACTTAATATTTAATTATCTACGAGGTAATTGGTGTTACTCAAGCAAAGCGGGGAATTTTCTTCGAGTAAATTTATCGGCAGATCAGTTAAGTAGTTCAGGAAATTTATAATAGACCACCTGAAAGAGGGAGACCTGTTGAATAAATCTACATGAAGAACCTGGAATTAAGAAAGTTTCCGCACGAATAAAAATTAAAAAGGTTGCAAGTTTCGGGTGAAATTTGGCCCTTGGGGCCGGAGATTTAGGGGCATTATCTTAATGGTTACCTACAGATGGAACTTGAGAGGTTTATTGGGATATTACCGTGAATAAAGAATGAACGTGAAGGGGAAGAACATGTACGAGGAGTTTATATCACAACTGATAGAAATAATATAGCTGACAAAATAAGTTATTCCAAGCAATATTAAGTAAATGCATGACACTCGCTTTTAGAAAAAGGTGTTAATAAAATACTTTTTACCATAAATTACGAATATTATCTTAACATTAAATATAATCTTTTATGAATACGTAAAAAAATATGTCATATAAATAAAACAAATTCTATATGTAAGAAGTATAGACTGCACGTTGACATACAACTGTTGCTTAAGGATGTTTCCATCTCTCAGAGTCAAGGCTTAATATAAATTACTACATATATGCAGCAAATAATTCATCTGAGATGTTGTGTGCTTCCCGTAATGCATTATTAGGCCAGTCGAAATAAATGCAAAAAGGATCATTTTACGAAATGTCGTTTACCCGTAATTTTGTTTTTAAGTATTGTTTGGGATATCCCGAAACATATGCCAACTTACCGCACGCGTGACAGGTGGGGCAACACACTTTAAAATTCAAAAATCGTCCATTTTTTGCCATTTCTCGCTTTATTTGCAATATAACTTGTAAATGAAGCATTGTTCGAAAATATATCAAGAGATAGAAAATTGATTTTGAACATTTTATTATTCTTGACATTTTTCCAGAAAATTCTCCGTTTAAGAGCTACAGACGAAGGAACAATGTTACTTTTTTATCTTTTGATTTTTTTTTGTAGCATGCATATTGCTGCTTCATAAATTATAACATAATTTAACTGAAGCGTGAAAAACCACGGAAGTTTCAAATATTGTTTCTTTAATTTACTTCATAAATAAACACAACCGTATGCAACCAGAATTACGTCTAAGCTGTACTCAAGGTAGCTGGGTATTCTAACTTAGCTTTAA
Source organism: Rutpela maculata (assembly GCA_936432065.2). NCBI lineage: Eukaryota > Metazoa > Arthropoda > Insecta > Coleoptera > Cerambycidae > Rutpela > Rutpela maculata. Next base: position 126,312,865 of record OW386291.2, on the reverse strand, counting down.
GAGTGGAAAGGGTAAAGAGACGACACGATTTACATACTACGAGTAAGGAACAGAACTAAAATTTTCTCCGTTACATGAAGGTACTTGGTACTTTGTATTTTGTCTGCTAAATTTTTGAATAGTGATATGTCCTCATTAAGTTTCTTTTTACGACTTCAACATCTAAAGGGTTGATAGTCCATCTTCATGAACATGAAGCAGGCCTAATTGCTTTTCACTGGTTTAATCCGTGAGTAATTTATAAAGAAATAATTTTTTTTTGTAACTTAAATTTGGCAACGGCCATTTTGCAGCAAGTCACGCTTACACTTCATTTCTTTCCAGGGTTCTAATATTAGATGCAAATCTTTTAAATTTGGATGCAAATCTTCTCAATTTAGATGCAAATTTTCTAATTTTGGATGTACATCGTAGATATGAATTTATTTTAATTTGGGTTAGAAACTTTAATTTTTTTTAACCATCCATCCTCTACGTAATTAGAAGATGGAATGTATATATTAGTCTAGGACAACTTTTTACGGAGATCGCGACGATAGTTTGGTAGAATAGATGTGATTCGTCCTTCTGGATGCGTCGAATATGGTACTGGGAACTTCTTGACTTAATATTGGGCTCATCTAGAAGTTAGCGATTACGTCAATGTGGGTTGGATTTCACCATCATCATCCCTCACTTGGAGTCACTACTTTTATTCACTGAGAATTCCAGATAAGTGTCGCAAATCAAATTTTTATCTGATTTCTTTAATATGTATCTCATATTTTTATGCTTTAACATTTTTAGAATTCTTTAAAGTATCAAATTGCAAATGTTTTTTTTTAAACTATTTCCATTTTCAATTTTATCTTTAATATGTTTTCAACGAACAGTTAGTATTTTCAATTATTATTAAGATGTAAATTATCGGCGTAACGTCTAATTAAAAACAAATACATAAAAAGTTCTGTAAAGACTTTGTGATCACAATTTCTACGAAATGCTTATATTTAAATAATAAATTTTGTCCTTTATACACCATATTGTCGGTTCATGTTTAAGACAATATTTTAAATAATATTTTAAATAATATCTACATAACATATTATCGTCCATTCGTTTTCTCCTTTGTACATAAATTGTTTAATTTTTAAGGCCTCAGTTTAGTTGTTTTCTAACAAAAACACATCCAGTTTGATTGGTTTATAATAAAATCAATTTTATAATCACATTGTCCACTTATTTCAGGTATTTTGAAACAAACTATTTTGATACAAACCATTTTGATAATATCTTTAGGATTATTAATTTACACTTTTTTTTTTAGTCAACAATTTATACTTTCTTTATAATTTGATTAGTTTATCTTTCTTGTAATCAAACTTCATTTTTAGTGTAAATTACAAATATAGAAAGATTGGCGCCCCGCCTCTCTGGGAAAATTATCTTTATATGAGTCAAATTAACATCTTTTTAAGAAAAATTATAAAAAACATCTGTCATATAATAATTACAATCTATCAAACACGTAAAACCATTTGTAAAGTGTTTTCTGACCCATGACTCATCTGCCGAGTCTCTGAGCTACTGGGGTAGTAACATTTTTTTCTCTAAATAACATAAAGTTCAGTCTAAATCTCGAACACGTTACAAAAAATAATTAATTTATTAAACAGCGAGGATTAAATGTTACATTTTTGAAGTGAATATAATAAATATTAATACGAAATATATCATCGGTATAATTTAAGTGTCCAATTTACAGTTGAAATGAAATATATTTACAGAACTGTATATAATTTACATATTAATCGAAAAAAAAAAAAAATAAATAAATAAAACTTCTCAGGCATTGAGGTATTAAAATAAATAAACAAATATATATTTTCACAAACAGACTATTTATTTTATACATAGTACAGTGTACATGCGATTCATGTATAACTTAATAGAATAGAATAGAATAGAATAGAATAGAATAGAATAGAATAGAATAGAATAGAATAGAATAGAATAGAATAGAATAGAATAGAATAGAATAGAATAGAATAGAATAGAATAGAATAGAATAGAATAGAATAGAATAGAATAGAATAGAATAGAATAGAATAGAATAGAATAGAATAGAATAGAATAGAATAGAATAGAATAGAATAGAATAGAATAGAATAGAATAAGTTTATTTAACAAATTCTGCTAATACAATGTTATTGTTAAAAACTGAAACATTATGATAAATAAACTAAGTCCCCACATTAATTTCAGTGGGTAATTAAAAAATTATATGCTTTCGGACCAAGGAAGTTATGGCTTCTTTGGCCGATGGTTTTTGACATTAGTTTACAAAAACATCATTTTGATATCTGGTTTGGTGTTCGTGATTTACCAAGTTCTTTTCTTCAGAGTATGTTTTTACTACTAAGGAGTGAACGTATAATTGGCGGATGTCCATTATTCTGGCATCCTTGTATAATATATCTGATGGTTAAGTTATATTATCTTTAGAATTCTTTTCTGAATTTATGAATTTTTTTCTAGACTACTAAGATTAATTTTTAATAACCCTCTCCACTATTATGCCATATCGCAATTAAAGCAAGATAAATTGTTCTAAGTTGATCAATATTTAGTATATCTCGAAGATTATTAAAGAGGTAAATCGTACTTCTTAATTTACTAACCAATTTATTTATATGAATATGGAATGAGAATATATAGATTCTCATGCCAAAATATTTCACATGAGTGTTAGATAATATCGATATTGATTAATTTTCGTCTAGTAGTATATTCAGTTCGTTGTAATTTGGTAATGTAGACTTTAACAGGAAAAGAGAATAAAGTTTTGTTAAAATTCGTCGTTAAAGTTTAGAGTTTAGAGTTAAACCAGCCAATGAGTTGATTTAATATGAAATCTAGCCCTTTTTGTTGGAGGCGAAGCAATAATGCATTCAATTTCTCTATTTTATTAATCTTCATCAATATCATAACAACAATATTGAATCATTATATTTATTTTCTTTTAGAAGTTTAAAAATAGAAATATTCTTTCGTCTGTAACTCTTAAACGAAGAATTTTCTGGGAAAATGTCAAGAATAATAAAATGTTCAAAATCAATTTTCTCAACTTTTCTATCTCTTGATATATTTTTGAACAATGTTTCATTTACGAGCTATATTGCAAATAAAGCGAAAAATGGCAAAAAATGGACGATTTTTGAATTTTAAGGTATGTTTCCCCACCTGTCACGCGTGCGGATAATTGGCATATGTTTTTGGACATCTCAAACAAATTGCGGGTAAACGACATTTCGCACAAAAAAGCTATTCCGACTGGTCTATATATCGTGGGCATGTTAACATAATATGTTTGACTGTTAAATACGATAGGCAAAACTGATATCTTGGTCGCCTACTGGCGTTTAGCATGTATGTGGACATACTGTTCGTATGTCCTATTCTCAATCTGGTGATCACAATTTATTCTCTTCTTACCCAGTCTATAGGGAACATCCAGAACATTCTGTTTGATATTTCTTAATTGACTGTCTGTGGTATTCCCTTCTTCTTGCCAAGCTGCCGGACCTGATTTTTTAATTAAGATTTAAAGCCATTTGGTTGGATGAGAACTGAGATGAGAATATTTTGGTGTTTTCTAGCTCTATGATAATCTTCCAACAGCATCAACTAAATCATTGCCGCTAATTCCGGTATGACTGGGGATTCGGTTTAGTATCTTTTGGGCTAGAGCATCTTTGTTATAGAGATTTGATATTGCTTTTAATACACCAAAAGAGTCAGAATATGTCATGATTTTTTATATTTGCTGCATTCTATATATAGCAGTGCCAGCCAAATGGCGTACAATTTCCCAGAATAAATGCTAATCTCGTCTGCTGGTGTCCACGAATAACATTCTCCTCACTGCGAGTACTATTATTTATCTTTGAACCATTGGTGTCAATGATTTTCTAGTCAGAGTACATATCTGTGATCCATTTGAATTCTGATACTATAGTGTATTGGTTGCGTCCTCCTTCATAAATTAAGTAAGTTCTAATAGGACATATGGGGTGGGGGTTATTTCCCATGGGATTATCACAACTGGGGTTAGCTCGTAAACTTTTGGGAACACTATGTTTCTTGAATTTAAGAAATCTAATAAACTAACATTGGTATAGTTGTATGAGTTCAAAATATAGATGTGTCTGCACGAAATATGAGTGCGTAATTATGATGATTAGGTTGTGCTCATATTCCTGGCCCATGTACACTTAATAATTGATATCTTCTATATTTGATGGAAGAAATCCCTGATTCACAACACAATGCTGTGAATCGACAAGAGCGGAAAGCACCTAGGGCCAATATTAAGCCAGTTCCGTGTATTAGGTCTAATATTTTTAGCCTGGATGGTCATGAGGCTCCTTAAACTGTGCAGCCATAGTCCACTTTGTACATAATTAGGGATCTATATAATCTTAACAAGACTTCTCTATCACAGCCCCAGCTAATGACTGAAGTAAGTTTCATTTTATTCAAAGTTTTTGATACCGATCTAAATTTGGTTGAAATTGAATGACTAATAACTGAGATATGGAGGGAGGAGAGAGACATTAAAAGTGGGACACGCTGTATAAGAAAAAATATTTGAAATTATTATAACAATTTCAATAATTTATTACTATAACGTAGAGATAGTTAGGCAGCTTTAAAAATCAAACATGGTGACCTCTAAGCTGGTGCTGAACTGTCGAAACATTCTGACTGAGCTATGCGAACACAAATTAGTTAAACTTAAATGGGTACCTACTCGGACACAGCAGCGAGGGAAACGAAGAAGCAGGCCGTTTGACGGGTGACGGAGCAAATACTCCTTTTCTTGGCCCGGAGCCAGCATTTGGTTTGCTAAGAAGCCTGATTCAATCAGAGCTGCAAGACGGGGCTATGGCACAACAACTATTTGGCTCAGACCCCCGGAATGAGGCAGTCGAGGCTCCATATAAAGGGGCCTTTGACTGACTCTGGCTGCTTGGGCTCGATAAAGAACGATTGAGATGGATGGTAAGCCTGATAACAGGACATTTGAGAAAGACATCTGAACAAACACCTGTATAAAATGCGGTTGAAAATTGTTATTGGTTAATATCACAGTTCGTTGAATCAAGACAGAGTTAAGGTGCGGATAAGGACAATTATGAACAATTTAATCATTTCCAGATGATGCCAACATGATTGGCGAAACATGCGTCGAGTCTAGTATTTTAGTGTTTGTGGAAACCATTTCAGCAGGAGCATCACACGAAAAGCTCTAACTTTTCCAGATCCGCAATGTGAGAGATTAAAAATCAATTTCTGTGAGTCTACATGATAATAATAATAATTTTAGTTTATTACACTGGCAAGAAAACTAAAGCACTTTTGATTAATAGACGAATAAGATTCAAGGAGAAACATGATTCATTAATAATTGTTATATGAAAAAAGAAATCTAATAAGTATTTCATCACGAAACTTCGAAAACATTCTATAGAAGTAGACTTTGGAACGAGTTTTTCGGCTACTACATAAATTAGAGATATTACTCGATAACTTTTCTCTTTCTACTTTTAATCCCTTGTTTAACCTTTTATGGAATATTATTAATTATAGTGATATGCTATAATTATAATGTAACTACTGCGAGGTGAAAAATTACTCTATATATAGTTGTCAAACTGATACGAAATGAGAAACTGATTTACTAGCCGTAAAAATGAAATACTTTTATAGACAAATGGTTAGCTACATGTATAACTGAATGTTAATATGTTGAAATAATTGATTACACAACAATATCCTAGCTGAACTAAATTATTTTTAATTCTGCTTGGTTCTTAAAGTTCATGAAAAATATAAATAAACAGTAAGGTACTACTCTAGTGTCGATGTTTTTGAAACAAATACAGTGGAATAAAACTGCACATTTTAACGGTTGTTGGGGAGGACTCTTTATGAAAACGCAGTCGGTATGTTAGAAGGAAGTTACAGTAAAATTTTATCCAATTTGGAAGTTGAGCGATTTTTGGAAAATAAGTTCATTCATTTTCAAAAACCTGCTTTTGTCTACTTTTTTAAAATGTCAAGTTTTGTTCGTCGGATCGCGCCAAGCAAAAATCGAAATTCTCAATAAAACTGCATAGATCAAAATTCGGTCTGTCATTTTATTTTTTTACATAAAAATAGAAACTTCGAAAATTTCTAATTTTACATAAACCAAAATTATTAAAAAAATTTTAAGTACTTTTTAATGAAACTTGGTGACATTATAGGTCTTGTGGATGTGAACTATTATCGAAAATTACAAATTAAAAATATTTATTATTTTCTTTATAAAGTAGGGAGATGTCGGTACTATGGGAGAATTGGGACAGTGACTTTTTATACCGATTGGTATAGTTTGACATTGTGTGGCATACAGGTTATGTATATTTGCGAGAGAAGAAAACAAACTGCTGTGTTTCACCCGTGTGTTGTGTACTTCAAATCTCAGGAAATTTTAATTAACCTTTTGTTTAAGTTATTCTTTATTTTTGTTCCAATGATCCATCCAATTCATTGCTTTGTGGGTGCAAGGCCGAAAAGTCATACAACGACCGACGTTTTAGCTTTATTAAATTAAATTTCATGATTCCCTTTCACCTAAAAATGAATTTGGTCACTTTTGATGACACCGAGCAGTGAGGTAGAGTTGGGACGTTATTTTAAGGGAGAGTTGGCCCATTATATGGCTCCCCCATTCCATGTATGAATTAATTTTCTTATATTGTTGGTTCGTTTTTAGGTATGCCGTTACGCTACAAGATAGAAAGAATAATCGAGTCATTCCAATCCATATAATTTGAGAAGCCGTTGCAGAATGCAAAAATAATGGCGGCTTAAGAAAGCTACCGTACGTCAAAACATGGTCGAATTTCCACATAAATATCTTGTTATATTAGCGATTTGCGTTGACAAATATTTTCATAGTTTGTTACAATATATTTTTATTTTTCTTCTGACTTTTGTCAGATTTTTGAATTAATTTTAATCTTTCGCGTTATTTGTTATTTTTTGCAATAATGAAATATTTTCCATATCCTTGTGAAGATTTAATTACCTGTCCCAAATCTCCTCATCGCTTGTCCCAGTTCTCCCTCGTGAAAGAGATTTGGAACAAATACATGACACTAGGAAATATTTTCCCATACCGCTATTTACCCAGTAAATTTAACTAATATTTGCGAGAAGTAGTCTAATATGTGAAGGTATATTACTGTTTTAATTTTTTTAAATTTTCAAAAAGAAATATTTTAAAAATTAGTTTGTGAAAATTGTCCCAACTCTACCACATCTCCCGTAATATTTTGGATACATTTTTGGAAAATCATAAAGAACTGCCAATTGGTCATACTAAGACTTTTTTTTTAATTTAAGCCTTTTAAATGTGCTAATAGAATATTTTCCGATAACCTTTAATACTTATTTTCAGTGGGTGGATACTGTGTGACATATTACCAAATTATGAAATACATAATCAAACCCTTTTTGAAGGGACAATAAACTTCTTTGAATAGCGTATTTAAGTATTAGAACGGCTATGTGCTCAGACGAAATAAATCTTCATTTTAAATACATTGTTATATTAATTAATATCTGATATTGAAAGTTTTTATGAATTTAAATCATGATTCATTATCAATTGAAGTAAATTCAACGTTAAGATTATCAAACGAAAATGTAGTAGTTAAAATATATCCTCACTATGTTTTGGTATACATTATTATTATAATTGTTGCTTCCTTATTCCTGGTATCTGTGCACTGTCTGCAGCATCACCCGTTCCCCTGATGCTCCGCTAGTATACCGTTTTGTTAACCGCCTGTCAGTTTCATCGTATCATAACCATCACCATAGTTTATGGTGTAGCTTTGCTATCGTCCGCCGCAGCCTAATCGTAGCTTTGTTTGGTTTCATATAGGTTTTGGTTCATTAGTATTAGTATTAGATTCTTATAGAATTGTAAGTAGTAGGTTTTGGTGTTAGTAAATATTGTTGTATTCTTGATTGTGCTTTTTACTGCTGTGCGTGAAGTATAACTTTTCCTTGTGCCGTTTCTTCATTGTAGCTACTCAAGCTCTGTTTAATAAGCTTTTCAGGGAAGTGGTGTTCCTCCACTCTGGAATTGGCGCCCGTGTCGTAAATATCGCCGACGATTAGGTGCCAAAGTGACACTTTGCACCTTTGTTTGAAGGAGATCGTGAAGTACGTTAGAGAATAGAAAAAAAATATCCAACACATATTACTGATTCACTATATAATCGAAAACCACAAATGACAGTGAACAATTTTTAAGTTCTTTCACAAAAAATAATTATTATTATTAATACAGCAATGTTACAAATGAAAGATAACTCGTAGATTCAATTTGTTACTTATCATTTATAAAAAAAATTCTTGAAAAAATGTAGGTGTCACAGCAAAACGCATCCCTGTACAAGTAAGGAAATTAAAGGACCCCGCACCTTTTATATGTAATTTGGCTTTCACTCCCGGGAGCTGAAACTTTGCAGAGTGGTAGTTTATGACATGTCACACAAAAAATTTTAATGACAGTGTTTCGAGATATTGGCCAAAGAATTTTTTCAACTAAAAATAGTTTTTGTCTTTAAAACGGATTCTCAAATGAAAAAAATGCATTCATCATTTTTTGTTCAGAAAAATGTGTTGTACCAGTTTGAATTTATTTTACAACAAAATAATTATTTATTTAATACGTCAAAAATTAAAAAATAAAATAAATAAAATAAATGAATTTGAATTTTTAAATAATTTTGTTGGAAAATCACTTCAAACTAGTACAATACATTATTCTGAACAAAAAATGAAGAATACATTTTTTTCATTTGAGAATTCGTTTTAAAGAAAAATTATTTTTAATTGAAAGAATTGTTAAATTACGACCTTCATTGGCCAATATCTCGAAACTCATTCAAATTATTTGTGCTTGTGGACACTTTTGATCGATATGTCATAAATTACCACAATGCAAATTTTCAGCTGAATTTCGTTTAATTCTAATTTTTGTAAAGTTAATGGTTTCCAAAATCTAAAGGTGGCGTCCGAACGTTTATAAGACGAAGTATTTGAATGTTAAATATCTCAGAAACTATGGCACTAAGCTAAAAACGCTAATGACCAAAATGAAAAACTATTAACAAAGAAGTTATGACAGAAACAAAATACTTTTTCACATTTTTTTTTAATAAAAATATCGCAATTTTGTTAATATAAAGTCAGTAATAAAAAAAATATATGCCCATTTACTGTTTTTCGTTAATATATAGTGTGACCTAGATGCTCAAATTTTTTCATCGGCTTATAGCGCTTGCTTTAAAAAAAATTGAATTTTAAGGGATTTTAGAAAAAACAAAAGATTCTTGTTTCTCTGTGAATATCTCATCAATAAATATTAGTTTAAGAGAAAATATGATGGACATCAAAAATGAAGTTTATAAACTGAGAATAAATTTATTTTGTTTATATATTTATGTAGGGTTGATTGTTTCGGAGATATTTAATTTTATAGATGGTATCCGACCGTTTTTAGGATGAAGTATTTAGTTTAAAATGTTGAATATCTTAGAAACTGTGACACTTCCATCAAAAGTTATAAGAAACAAAATTAAAGGTAAGGAATCAATCTTTGAAATGATTTTTTGTTTGTTCCTACACCACAAAAAATAAAGAAGTTATGGCCGATTCAATGTGCATTTTCACATTTTTTTTAATAAAATGTCGGCATTTTGTTATTGTAATTGCTCAGTAATTAATTTTTCTTTCAAAATGCTGTTTCTCGTTAATATATAGCATCACCTAGATGCTCAATTTATTTTGTCCCTTTAAAACACTTGTTTTAGAAAAAAATTCGATCCGCCATCCCGCCATCGAAAAATTGGGTTAATTATTGCTATAAAATCAATTTAAAAACATAAAATTAAAAATAATTTTACCAGAAACAACTTTTATTCGAACTATTTTTTTTGTAAATGCCATATTTCCCGAGAAAATAAAGAAAAATCGATTTTTTTTATTAAAAATACCTCTTTTTACCCCCTATTGGTTCCCGCGGATCCGCAAAACTCCTAAACTTTTTTGTTTCGTGAACTTTGGCCTATTTTAAACTTATAACCAAAGTTTAAAGTCTGCACACATTTTTTTCGAGTTACAGTGATTTTTTTTCAATCTTTCCCTGTACTATATAACCAATTTTATGTAGATTTTTTTCCGAAACAACATTTTTTTAGATTTTTTGTTTATGTTCTAGGTATAGAAAAATTGAGATTTTTTTCTGTTGTCTTAGTTTCTGCTATTTAGAAGTCTTGAACTCATTTAAGATATCCTGCTGCGATTAATTGGAACGCAATGCCAATTTCAATTTAGATGCTTATCATCACATTATGTAGGAACCATTTTCATAAGTTATGCGATTATAATGAGCAGCTACCATCCCTTTAAGGTGATCCTTGTCGATAAATAATAGAATGGATTTCTTACATTATTTTTATGTCAAATAAATACATAGAATTGAACTTGTCGTCTTCACTTCGAGTATTAATTTCAAAACTTAGAAAGCCATTATAGCAGTGAATAAATTTTCTTTTAAATTTCTTTTTTAATGAAATCGTATTTCTAACTTCATGAAGTTTCAATCAGTTTGAATTACTTATTATTTCGTTTAAATTTAATTTAAGATCCTATGCAATTTCGTCCGGGTTGACAGCTATTAAATAGATCGATCGGTTTCTAATTAACTTTATAATTAAAAATCAATTGTCCGCAAACTGCCTGGCCCATCTAAGCTTGTCAATTATTTCTTTATTAATCGATTCTTTATTAATATTAACTTAGGCTATTATATTGGGTGAAATGTGAACATAATCTATTGAATTATTCGTAAACTTGTCGCCACGGTATTTATGATGGACTGAAATTCAATCAACATGGAATGAAATTACAATATTTGTTTCGTTGTATTTTGTAATAAAGTTATAACTACGTGAATAACATACTGGCGAGCCAGTTAGCCAGAAAATACACTTTCCAAGCATACAGAATTGGTATTAAAATGATGACGATAGAATAGCTATATAAAATATACACACACGTCTATTATCCTTTTCCAGGACTAGCATTAATAAATTATTTATTTATTTCAGGTATCCTTCACCTCTTTCAAGGATTTTAAAATTTTATATTTATCTATTCATGGGAAACAAACTACAAACAGCTTTCGGAAATGCAAATGATAAGATTAAAGTAAACGAAAGAACTTAGCTGTAAGGATTGTTGGACAAACAAAACGTCTAATTATTACTAGATTTAGCGAACATATGGGCCCTCTCAAATATAGAAGAACTGTAAAAATAAGTGTTGCACAGCATTCCTTTAAGAACAATTGTATAATAGTGTCTGGAATGTGTATATGTGTAATATAATATCTTATACATTAACTGTAATCTTGAAAGTACTACTATAATCTGTGTATTTCATGACCGTGGTGCAATTTTTGTACCAAAATCCATCATACATTTATTTGAGGCAATACACGGTTTATTTTGGTTTTCACAAAATTATTAAATAATAAAATCTTTGTCGATGTTTCACTTTTACTTCCATCGCTTACCGAAGGGAAGTATTATAATCGTGAAAACATCACCCTCCAAGATTTCTACAGATTTTTCACTTTTCAGAGTTCTGAATATTAAAGTCCATCTGTCTGTGTCTGTGCCCTGGTGTCTGTATACCTGTTGGCACTATATGCACAAAATCATTTGACGTAGAAGAATAATTTTTGGTAAACTATTGCCAACGAAGAATTGGGATATAATACCTCCGGTGAAAAATATGATTATTTAAAGGAAAACAATTAAGGGAAAAATGTGACGGAGGGCGATCATATTTCGCATGCAGTTTATACAACTATCAAGGAAGAAAAATATGAAAAATGGTCATCCTAGAAAAAAAAATGAATGAAAAAAAAAAAAAGGTGTTGAAGGATGAAAATATTTCGCATGCAGTTAACATAACTGTGAAGGAGGAAAAATATGAAAAATATAATACTAAAGAAAATAATGAAAAAAAATGTGACGGATGACGATATTTTACATATGCTGAATAATACTGTCAAGAAAGAAAATATGGAAAATATATAGGGTGGTCACTTTAAAAACCAATTAACTCAGAAACTATGGTCAAAATAATATTTGGATTGGACACAATTATCGAGGGAGAAACCTGATGTACTTTAGTGAAAAATATGCAGGGTGGTCACCCTAAAAAAATATAAAAAATGGTCACATTAAAAAAATATTAAAAAATATACAGGGTGGTCACCCTAGAAAAAAAAATGAATGAAAAGAAAATGGTGTCGGAGGATGAAAATATTTCGCATGCAGTTAACATAACTGTCAAGGAGGAAAAATATGAAAAATATACTAAAGAAAATAATTGAAAAAAAATGGGACGGAGGACGATAATATTTCATATATGCTGAACAATACTGTCAAGAAAGAAAGTATGGAAAATATAAAGGGTGGTCACTTTAAAAAATAATTAACTGAGAAACTATGATCAAAATAATATTTGGACTGTAGTTGACACAATTATCGTATGTAATATCACTAGTGCTTGAAATTTTATTGGTAAAATTTTTTCGAAAGCGTTATTGCCTGGTAATATAAAGAGTGCAAATTGACAGTTTATTATCTGATTAAATCCCGACTGCTTTAGCGGGAGGGATTTAATCTTTGATAATAAACTGTCAATTTGCAAGAGTTATATTAACCTTATGGCAACTTAGCTTGAGAAAAAATTTATAGATAAAATTTAGAAGCACGAGTGGTATTTGTGGAGAATATTTCACGAATAAATAATTCATTAAGTACATCTTCTATATTATATTCAGTAATTAATTGCCTTCAGACGTTTCCTTGTTACTTTTTAGAGATTATTCACCTTTATCTTCAATTTCATCATTTACGTCACATAAAAATGCATTTCCAAAGCGACTCATCTAATAAAAGTAGGTTTAAATTATGACATTCAAGAAAAACAACATACGTTAAACCATAGGTACTGTAACTTATAAGACTAGTCATCACAACAAAGCACGCTTCGACCAATCACATTACGGGTATAGTCACACAAATTGCATATTACCAATCTATCGCTTTTACGTTCTAAGGCTGCGGCTCAGATGGTATGGTATCGCCATCTAGTAACGCTAGCTTAACTTAACTGGCCTAAACAGTGAATTGAATTATTATATTAAAGTGTTTATTAATATATGTTTATGTATTTAATACTTGTTTCTAATTTGAGAAGTTTAATAGTTAAGTTAAAGTTTACTTGTTTAAGTAGACAGACTTTAAGTACAACGAATTATAATGTATATAGTGAAACTGCAGAGTTTTGATTTTCCAAATAAATGCTTTGTGATGATTGATGAATTACCATACGTAAGTACGTCATTTGTGTATTTATCATGAAATAACTGATTTGTCTGCTTCGTAGATATTTATATTTAATTTTAGTCGTGAAAATTATTTTGTAATTACGTTAGGTATTAAGCCATTGAAAGCTGTGTATAACTTGTCCCGAACCTATACAAGTTCTACACAGCATTGGATTTTTAGGTTATTAATACCTAAAATACTACAATTTACAATTTACGTTAACAATTAGTAATAAACTAGAAAAGATATTTATAGATAACATTTAAAAGCACGATTTGTCCTATTTGTTGAAAACATTTCACGACACAAAACGCCAAAAATTTTCGCAATATTTGCCGCTGCAGCGACCTAAAAAATTAGAGCGATAAATTTTGCATGTTGGTACTGTCAAAAGCCGATCTAACTTGAATATTATCACTAATAATGACGTTTGATTGGTGCAATGTTGTGATAAAACGGGCTCTCATTGGCTACAGCGTTAATGAGTGAAATAATCGAGGGAAAAACCTGACGTATTTTAGTGGAAAATATGCAGGGTGGTCACTTTGAAAAACAAGAAACGAAAGAAGAAAATGATATATGACATGTAGTTGTCACTACTGCCAGCAAGAAATTTGATAAAATTTTAATAAGAAAATATATAGGGTGTTCACCCGATAGAAAAAAATCAGGATGTCAAATAGAGAGGGAAGTGGTTTTATAGATTTTTACTTCACTCGCATACCGAAGTGGAGTGTCGTAAATGTGAAAAAAATCACCCTATAAGATTTCCCTAAATATTCCCGTTTTAAGACTATGTAGATTACGAAGATTAAAGTCATTCAATTCCATCAGCTTGTCTGTCTGTCTGTTGGGGATTATAACTACAAAAGAGCTTGACGGAGAAAAATAATATTTGGTAGGTAGTTGACGCTATTGTCAGCGAGGAACTGGGATACACATTTAGTGAGAAATATACAGGGTGGACACTCTTAATAAATAATTTGCGAAAAAAATATGAAAAAGAGGCCTGCTATATTTTTGGTGAAATACACGGGGTGGTTATCTTAATCTTAAAGTATCAAGAGTGAAAAAAATAATAATATTTGTAACGTAGTTAACACTATTACCGAAAATCTGAGAAATCCTTATGTACTTTTAGTGAGAAATATGCAATGTGATCATTTAAAAAAATTATTTTGATAAATGGAGGAAAATAATATTTGGAATGTAGTTGTCACTATTGCCAGAAAAAAAATTATATATATTTAGTTAAAAATAAATGTACTGTACAGGGTGAGCATCTAAAAAAATAATTTAGAAACGATGTGGAATACGATTTGCAATATAGTTACCGAAGAGGGAATCTGGTATATTTTTAGTAAAAGGTATACAGGGTTGCCCTTAAAAAATAATTAAGAAACGACGGAAAAAATGTCTGTATTGTTATTGTCACTATTGCCAGGAAGAAAAATGAATATAAATTATTTTTCTAGAACCGATGCGATGGTGGAAAATAATATTTGGAATGCAGTTGACAACATTACCGAGAAGGCAACTCTATATACTTATAGTGAAAATATATAGGGTGGTTATTCTAAAACAAATAATTAGGCAAAAAACAACGGAAGAGAATAATATTTGGAACGTAGCTGTCACTATTTTTAGATAGAAAACCTAATAAAACTTGATTTAGTAAAAAAAAGTATACAGAATGGTCATCTTACAGAAAAGATAGTGAATAAATATAGAGGACAGTTTTGTATAAATACCTTTATAGACTTATCGTCTATATTTATTGTAATTAGTATTACTCTAGCATTTGCACACTCTTGTTCTGCAGCGGTTTTCTCTTAAGGTAGTAATGTCGATACTGCAAGAGTCAAAAGTATACACTGTATCGTCTACGCAGTGTCGCGATGGTATTCCCCAGGCCAGTACCAATCCAAATTTTTTCTGACAACTGTCAGATATATATACATGATTACTTATGACTCTTCATCGAAACCATTAAAAATTTTACCATAAATAAAGATGAGAATGGTGTTGTTAAAGTTACCAAAAACAAAAAAAATATTACAGAGCATTTTTAATTTTCTAGAAGATAAAGAAAAACATAACCAAGAAATCGTTATTATAATTACTAATAAAATGAAATATTATTATCTGTAACATTATTAGTCTTTTATATTTTATTAGATTTAATAAATATAACTGGGCCAATAAAACATCGTTCATGTTATTACTTCCACATCCAGTGGAAGTATAGTAACGACAAAAAAAAAAATTTTTTTTAATTTTTGTTATTCAAATAGGTTTAGAATGTCATGAAACGTCGAGATTTTAAGTTTGAGCGGAAGAAAATGTCTGTCTGTCGGTCTGTCTGTAACTTTTTTGTGCGCACGTTTACTCTGGAACCGTTTGAGATATTGACTTGAAATTTGGTACACATATGTACTTTAACGAGATCTAAAACTAGATTATATTTTCATCTTGTTCCGTCGATGGGTTGGGGGGTAAATGGGGGTAAATTTGGGGTAAATAGATAAATCAAGCAGGTAAGAGTCCATAAAATTGGTATTTAGTATATACAAGAGAAGTTAAGATCTCAAAAAAAATTTTGGCATTAGCCACGCCCATTATTAAAGGGGATGAAAAAAATGTGATTTAGTGCGTGTACAAGAACCAGAAACCTCAAAATATTTTTTACTTCCACCCTCACTACCACCCCCATCACCACCCCCACACCACTACCGATGTGGGATATCGTTTTATGGGTTTTTGGGGTAGAGGATTTCAAATATTATATTATTAAAGTTCCATAAACAATTATTTCCACATACAAAATTTTTTCGTTGTGAATGACTTGGGTAGAAAATCTGGATGTGGAAGTAGTGATTCCTTGGCCAGCGGTTTTTTTAATAAAGAATTCTTATGAAACCTACATTCTCATATATATTGATATGTTTTCTGGGTACTAAAGAAAGAGAAAGAAATTTGTTAATTTAAATTTTAATTAAATATTAATCTAGAAAGCAGAAATTTTTATATTCGGCGCCACTGCTTCCTAGTTTCCCAGCAAACACACATTTATTAGCATGAGTTACCAATAGGTGTCACTCTATCTCAGTGCAGTTTCTTTAGCTCAAATTAATAAAAGGCAAATTAAAATCATATATCAAATAATAACAATTTTATTTAAGAAAAGTAGATCAGATTAATTTACAAAATTTTAATTTAGTTGAACCTTGGCCTTGGGTTTCTTATATTTAGGAAACAAAATTCTGCCCTTTTATTTTAATTACAAATACTTATTCTAAGAAAATGAAAGAAATCTTTGCTTTATTTAATATCGATAAAACAGGTACCTGTATGCGACGTGACGTCCCGATACGAATCACTGATTTGTTGCACTACACTGTTGTGATCCTGGTTACCTGCAAACTCCCTCGATTTCTCGTGCCGTGCCTTTGTGGTAATTTTGTTCCTTGTGAAATTTGTTCAATTTGATGTGCCTTGGACGACTTTGATGCTAAAATATTGGATTAATACCGTATGGCTTACTTGAAAATCCGGTAAGTCAAATTTGACAAACAGCTGACATTAAGGTTATATTTCGATGATAATTATTTTGTTTTTTAAATCTTGCAACATTGGTTCCTCTTACTTCTCAACTTATCAATGTTTGATTTACATACTTTTCTTCATCTGAATTTAAATTTTCTTTACTATTTGTAATAATTTCTGGATTCAATTTTGAAAATAACTCTCTTCTTTTTATTACAAAATCAACAACGTATAACAAACTTTTCATGGAAACGTTCCTTGTTTCTTGAAAACTTTGTTAATTAATGACTTTTTTCTGAAATTAGATAACTAGACCTGTCAAAATTTCATAAATTTTATTTGGCTATGAATTTAAATTTTTCTTTTAGACCTTCTCTGTCTGTTTTACTGTTTGAAACAGATTCCTTATTTAATTCTGATTCTTTCAGTATCCCTTTTATTTCTCTAGGTTTTATATTTAAGTAGTTCCAAAACGTTGCATGATTTTCACATAATTTCTATTTTAAACAATTTACACTAGATTTGATGCATGATTTACCTTTCTTAATCTTCTTACTAACTAGCTCTCTTAATTCTAATTAACAAATTTACTTTTCAGTATGAATAAATGCTAACTTTATAACTTTTATTTTTCAGAACTCGTAGTCAATGTTTCTTCAGTCCTTGAAGTAGTGTCCTTTTACCTACCGAATTGAAAATCATTTTGAAATGTTCTTTGCGTGTTTTCTTTCAACTGCCTGCATAATAAATAGGAAAACAATGTTTTTAACAATCTAATATTTAAATAACCAGTGACAGCACACAAATTATGGTTACTGATGGTCAACACTGAAACTTTAAACTACAATTAACATATGGAATTCAGGGATGTATGTCTCAGGTTTAATCTAAGGTAATAGTCTTTGATTTTAAATGTTTATGATTTAAACCCGAGCACTAATTTTCGAGAAATCTTAGATTTAAGTTTTATTTGTGCTCCTTTTCTTTTTAAAGAGTCTTTATGTACACTATAGAATGTTTATTCAGTTTGTTTGTGAATTTTCACTTCCTTTTATGTTTTTTGTCACATATATTGTTTAATATTTTAGTTTTAAATTATTTTCTTGCTTTAATTTCAAGTTTTAAATTTTCAGATGTGGAAATTTACATTTCCTATTTTGTGGAAGTTTTTCCAGTTTGATGAGCTCCGGATCAACCTATGATTGTCTATTAGTCAGAAACACTCTAACGATGGATTCCTGATATGATTTTTCCACCTTTGGTTTTGTATTTAAGAAGTCTAGCTTCTGAAGATAAAGTGAGATTTTACAAACTTTTAAACCTACTTA
Source organism: Rutpela maculata (assembly GCA_936432065.2). Taxonomy (NCBI): domain Eukaryota; kingdom Metazoa; phylum Arthropoda; class Insecta; order Coleoptera; family Cerambycidae; genus Rutpela; species Rutpela maculata. Next base: position 126,294,477 of record OW386291.2, on the reverse strand, counting down.
TTTTAAAAATTTAAGCATTTTACAATATTTATTGTTACTATTTAATCTCTGTCTTTCAATTTAAATTTGTTTACTGATAGTATGTTTACTATCGATAATTCATGTTAGTTTTAAAGTTTTTACTTTGTAATCTTTGAATTCTTTGATGCAGAACTGCAAACAGTGGCGTTGATTATTTATTTTGATAATGAAACTTATTGTCTCTCTCATGAGTCAAGATATCATATCAATATATTCTCATGCATTTTTAAATTTCGCACGCGTTGTAACTTCTCTTACAACGTTGCCACGTCTAATGAACTACGATATAAAAAGTACACTTTTGACTTTTATTCGCTAATTACTACTACATGCTTTAAAGCTGTACTTTTAAGTGTTGAAAATGTTTTATATATTATTTTCTTTCGTTTTCTCCTCTTTTATTGAAATCTGAACTATACTTTTTGTAAAATATGATAAAACCTGTGATTTCTCATAAGGATTATTGTTAAAAGCATAAAATTTCAAATGTCAATATTTTTTTACTGGTTCTCTGTAGCTCTTCAAAAAATCAAATGGATTATCTTACCACAATCTACTAATATGCCGAATTTTATTAAATTTTGAACATTAATTCTAAGACCGACAGTACTACCTTAACTGCAAAACTGCATAAACAAGTTAACAATGACACATTTTATTTACAACAATAAAATGTAAAGATTTATTCTCGTGAAATATGAATTATTATTTGTAGTAAATATTAAGTATTATTCATAATATATCATGCACACCTGAGCATGATATATATTTCCCAGAATTTCCTCCTAACATTAGTTAGGGAGTTCATGTTTCTTTCATCCAAATTTGTCAGAACCCCTACGAGCCCTTCCTCGATTAAAATATAAATGACTTCTTAACTCTTCCGGAAGTTCCCGGATATTCCTTATTCGCAGTCCGGTTTGAACGTTCTGAAGCCATACAATTAAAGCGGTAGTAAAGTATAAAAAATGTATTCGGTCCGACCTAAACTTGCGTGATATATGGCTGTAAAATCCCATCTTCACCCAAGATCCAACTGTATCAAATAAATTGAGCAGATAAATAAATTAGGCCGAACTCTTTCACTAGATTTAAAGCGTTCGTCTATTTAAGTGATTAATTGAACCCTTCTAAGGTTCTTAATGAGTATAAATAGTATGTATCTCTTTTGCTGAAGTTAGAAAGTTTTAAATGCAGGGTATTTGGCATTTAATCTTGATAATTTATTTTGGCGATTTTATCATTTCCATTTTGCGCGATAAGAAAATTTGCGAGTGTAAGATTTCTAATTTCTAATCTCCCAAAACTCAGAGGCTAACAATTTCATAAATTTGGAATAAAAAAAATAAACTATCTTAAAAAAGAAGGCCACTAAAAATTATGGAGTAAAATTTTACCCGGTCCTCCTGTTTTTCGTACAAAATTGAACGGACTTGAAACAAAACGTTAAGAAATATATTTTTTCTACGATTGTGTTGAAAGCCAAATTTTCTAAGTTCAAAATGTCACTTTGCCGTAGGCCTCGATTACATCTTCACAAATTTAAAATTTTGGAAAGACTTTAAGGGAAATAACTTGACAACTGTAAGAAAAAATAAATAAATAGTATCCATTTATTTACCCTTTATACCAACTTAATGCGCAGGTCTATACTGAGACTAGATAAAGTTTTCAGCCTTAAGAATGGACTTAATCATGCAACTTCCGGTTCGCACTTCTGCGCTGTATTACTGTAGTCCATATCTAGCGGTGGAGGCCTGAAACTCGTCCATTTACCCTGAATACGTAATTATTACGCAGGTCTATATATACGCTGAAGAAGTTTTCACCCTTAAAAACGGACTTAATTATGCAACTTCCGGCTCAGACTTCAGCCCCGTGTTATTGTGGTCCATATCTAGTGAGGAAGCAATGGAATATGCAGGTCTATACTGAGACTGAAAAAGTTTTCACCTTAAAAAATGGACCTAATCATGCAACTTCTTGCTCGTACTTCCGGTTCGTATTGTGGTCCATATCTAGGGAGGAGGCTAATTAGGTTGTTGGATTTCTAATTTTGAAAATTCGTGTTAAACTCGAGCTGTTCTTCAGCCACATCGTAATTCGTTCCGAATTTGATATACCATGGATAGGCAACTTCAAAGCTCCATAATTTAACTATTAATTTTTCGGCCTTGCTCCCATGGAGACTTTTATTCAGGATGATTTTATAAATAACATATTTCAATTTTAACCAAATCCGCCGGGCATTATTTTTCATAAGAAACGTGCGGGACCCTTTCAATTCAATTCAATTTATTAGGTAGAAGATAAGATAGTAGAAGATAATAATGTTGTTTACAATTAACAAACTACATTTCGTTAAGAATAAAAATGGTTTAAGCAACTTACCTAAGTTACACATGTAACTTGTGTTATTTCGCTAAGAATGTACTTATATTTTGACTAAGAGACAAACTTTTTTATTTTTGCAAGTTTTCATATACGTGCAGCGAAGCAATTGAAGCCAAGATGCAGGAGAAGTTTTCGAAAAAAAAAAACAAAGAATTTTATCTAGGACTTAATTTTTTATTTATGAATATTTTTGTGACGCTTTAGCATATGGCATACATCCGGCAGGAGTACGGCGTAAATTATCCGATTGACCTTTGAAATAACCTTTTTCAGTCATGTTTAAAACAATTTCGACCCTTTTACATATGGTATACTTAAATACACACTATAATATAATATCACAGACCGAATACAACTAAATAATTTTAGGAAATAACCGCAAACTGCATTAATTATATGTATGAATCATTGCACTAGCAGAGATATACTGTTAGATGACGTGACGTCCAATATGAATGTGTTATGAATGTCTCAGATACGCCCCTTCCCCAGATATTAGTCAATGATTTAAATACCTTCCAGTTAAAAATTATGAAAACAGATTTGATAATTGCTATATCAATATTTACAAATTAATTTAAAATATACGACACATGCAACGGGCCTATTATTATCTTTGGTTATATTCCTTCTGTGTAAATTAAAGACACAATCTTAATGATATGTAAGGAGAAGGATTTTAATTCATCTTGTCTTATAACTATTACGTTTACGCGCCCCCGTTAAATTAGTGAAATGGAAATTAATGCCGTTCGATAGAATTGTATAAATTGCACAGTGTGACCAATGCATCGAAATTAAATTTAAAAGTACACACAGACGCAATCGATTCTATTTGGCGATCAGTTAATCAACGTTAATTAAAATCTGGAATCTCCATACTGCATTGCAAATAGAATGGCAGAATGGAAAATTCAAATGGAATAATGTGAGGCAAGAAGTGTGACATATTATGTTTATTATAACATTATGAGTGAGTGCTGCACAACAAAATTGGACAGTTAATATACTACATAGTAGTTTAACTATTAAGCATTTGTAGGTAATTCTATTCTGGAATAATGTAGTAGGTAGTTATAACTTGTAGTGTCAGTTCTTATAGTCATAATCGATAATAGTAACATTTAAACTACTTTAAGGTAGTTTAAGTACTTAGTACTACTTAGTTGAACAACTTTTTAGTAGTTAAATAATATTGGTAAATACATTTATGCAGTCAAATTAAAAAACAACTTAACTAATACAACTCACAAACATACCGTGCGTGTAATTGCGAAATGGGCAAGTACATCTACATAGCGCTAGAGATGTGACAACCCAGCAATAGTAAAACCCGCCTGCCGGCCGGCACTCGACTACTGAAGTATCGAAGTATCCCAGCTCTGTTATTTAATTTTAGTCAACTGGCACACGCGATGTTGTAATTCTTACTTCACATGTCTAACGTTCCGTTACACGCACGGTATAAAAAATATGCAGAATAAGCATTGAAATCATTTAGCATCAGTTTAGGCAAGTGCAGCACCTAGTGCTAACATTGTTATGGCGCTGCATGTTAAGTAAATTATTTAGTTTTATGTTCTCTTTTGACGAGTTTAACATACAGTTAATTTTGTTAATTTGTTTAATTTTGTCAGAATCTATGTTTGCTTTTTGCTTTGTATAGGTTTCTATTCAAAGCAAAAACTAACTATCGATTTTTCCTCATTCGCAAGACAACGTAATGTTCACAGACTTCACTAAAGCATTTAACAGATTTGATCACAGTATTTTTTGTCCAAAATTTAAACAATTTGGCTTCTCAAAAAATTTGTCGTTATTTTTAAAACCATATCTTGAAAATAGACACCACTGTTTTGAATACTGTGATCAATGGTCCGCAGAATTTGTATCTACTTCGGGAGTACCCCAGGCTTCTGTGTTGGGTCCATTATTCTTTAATAATTTCATTAATTACATTATAGCAGAATTGGATGTCAGTTATCTCTTATATGCAGCTCATATAAAGTTATACAATAAAGTAAGTTATGCTAATGATTGTGTGGCATTATAAATTGCGCTTGATAAAATCAGTGAATAGTGTAATTTAAACAAATTATAGTTGAACAGTAGGAAGCACAATATTCTAACTTTAATTGATAAACATCATTTTGTCGAATTTAATTACACAGGCATACAAAATAAAAAAAGTGTACATTTTCTGAGGTTTCACATATATACTTCCATGTAGTTTTGCTTCATCAGGTCAGGATTTTTTTTTACAACGAAAAACAGGGGAAAACAGGCCAGAATATTAAATATTACGAAAATTTTTTGTTTCGTGAAATGTTTGCTTTTAAATTTTATCTGGACATTTTTCTCTAGCTTATTGCTTATTCTTAACGTACCTTGTAAATTGTAATATTGTAATATGTAGTAGTAAATATAAACATAAACAACCCTCAGTTCCAAAGCGAAGGCGATATAGGCTATAACCCTTGCCTATCTGTAACTATTTCAATTTCCTTTCTTTTCAATCAGGTAGCAATTACATACAAAGATTGTACTTAATATAGCTCATACAGGAACAAATCAAGCACAGCTTTTAATATCTCAATAACGTAGTTACAAAATAATTATCACTCGCAGCATCTAAAATTAAATAGAAATGAATACGAGGTAAGCAAATCATTTATTACAAATGTACAAGTAAACACATTCGCTCTGGAAACAAACTAAAAATGTACTTACATACGGTAAACTATCAAAAAGTAACTCGGTGAATCAAAGCTGTGCACTAAACATTATAATTTGTTGTATTTAAAGTTCTCTCAACAAAGAAAATCTCAACTTAATTTTTAAGTTCTTAAGTTAAAAATAAGGATTAAATACGTAAATACGTATCAATGAACATTTATTATGCTGTCTGGAATATAACTCTAGCAGCGCTAGATAGCGCTCCATTTCAATTTCTCGAGAAACATGAGTGCATAATATATATGGGCGAAACGATCACTAGATTATGTTTAAAATATAGCCAATTCTGCGTAGTTTTTACTGGGTTTGTTTCAAATTTATTGTTTTGACAATATGAATCCATTTGGAAATATTTCTTTATATCAAATGAAGTAAAACTTAAAATAAAGGTCAGTAAACTCTAAAAAGTGACAAGAAAACATCTGAAGGCAATTAATTATAAAACATAATATTGAAAATGTACTTAACCCTTTCGCTGCGGTGCTCGTTTCTGTTATGCGTGCCGTCAGAACGGCTGCGGTAATCGCTTGCGGCCATATCCGCTTCCCGCGGTTAACCCTCTAAACAGCTGTTATTATTTTTATTTTTTCAACCTTTAAACTTTTTAAAAATTTTTGTAGTATCAAGACTCTAGTGATTACAATAAATAAAAACCAGTTTATAAATGAAAACTTTATTTTAAATACATTATTATAATATTCTGAATATTCTGAATATTCTCAATATGTTCGTCATCGGAACTAGAGACATCTCATTCACTTTCACTATTAATTTCTCCAGTCTTCTTCATTACAGTTCATTAAAATGTCATATACTTCATCGTTAGATAATAATTTCTGTGTCTGATAGTTAAACTTTGCCATTTTCTGTGAAATAACTCACGAAACTGCACGCACGACGCATTAATTTCGACGAGTAAACAGCTGACCGGGATACGTATTTATCCACCTAAAGGAAATAAAATTTTGAATAGCCGCAACTTTTTAAACAAATCTTTGTATAACTGGTTGTATATATTAGACGTTAAATATATATTAGACGTTAAATACAGGCGCTTTCCAAACAAGGTCTTTGGATATATCCATCTGCGGCACCACTAGCACAAGTTTTGTTTGCGGTTTTATACGTTTCCCGCAGTGAAAGGGTTAATGACTTATTTATTCGTGAAATATTCTCCCAAATACCACTCGTGCTTTTAAATTTTCTCTAAAAATTTTTACTCAAGCTAAGTTGCCAAAAGGTAATATAACTCGTGTAAATTGGCACTTTATTACCAAAGATTAAATCCCTCCCGCTAAAGCACTGGGAATTTAATCAGATAATAAATTGTCAATTTACACTCTTTATATTACCAGGCAACAACGCTTTCGAAAAAAATTTCGATAACATTTTAAGCACTAGTGATATTACATACGATAATCTCAACTGTTACGGTCGATTTTCACATTTAATAATGGCCAGAAATGTATGCACTAATTTTCGTTATTTTCCCTTTTATTGTGCATTTGAGCCTATTGGTACCGTCCCTCGCCAATAGATAATAATAGAGTATAACTGGTTGCATAATAGCGCTACCTGATGGTTCATGTCGGCTATTGAATGCGTTTTGTTACAGAAAGTACGGGTGAGTGCGTTCAGATATTCATTAAGAGAGTGCATTACAAAAACGCCCTTTTAAAGCTTCTACAATGGCTAGTATTGTTGATTAAACCTTCTTTTGGCGGGTAGATTTATGAGGGGACGGCTTTCAGAGTATATTATGATAATATTTGTGGATATAAACGAAGTTAGGAAAATCTATTGTAGTTGTGGGGTACGCCGTGAAGTGGAAATTCTGAACGTACTGTGACGGAAGACAAGAACTTGACATTTTGATAGGGGACATTTTCTTGATCATTTTTCCTTTTGCTGCTAGAAGATTGAGTCTTCTGAATACGAGTTTTAGCAATATTGTAAGTTTTGCTCCATTTATGGGATTTAGCATTCATCACGACAAGATTAGTCGTATTTCCATTTGGTTTTGAGTATCGTTTTGAGAAAATGCAGCTACGGATTTCCGGATAAAGTCAATTTTCAAAGCACGTGGTGTCATCTGAATGCAAGACTTTGGAGTGCCATTTTGACGGCAAAGGACCTCTTTCAGCCCACATCACATCTCAGGTACGTCTCTTGAAATATATTTGTAATTTAGGTTATTTATTTTATTGCAGGGCTGTTTGTTTGTTCGTTTGTTAGTTGTTTCCTTGTTGAGTATGTTACAAGTATTGAGATCTATTTGTTAGTTTATGGCTATTTGGATTGATACTTTATGATTTTACTTGTATCTCTTACTCGTATTCTACTTGAGCTTTTATGTCACATTCTACACTTTACGAGGGACTTCCAGCCTGACTCTGGTTTTAACTTCTAGTCCAGATTTTGGTGTCTAGATGGTGGATTATTGACTGACATCTTGTGTATGTATGGTACTGGGGATCTCGGCACGTTACCTTAGACTTCACGTAGATGGTCTACCACCTGCGGCTGTTATCACCTAGAATTACGCTACCCTGGTAGGCCGGGAAAAGGTATTCAGACACTACCAAAGGTAAGCGGAATCATATTCTCTTAACGAGGGATCCGGTACATAAACTCAACGTCCACGGGACAGTAAAATACATTTTCAAGGAATATTGGTAATATTTTGCTCGTAACGTAAATCTCAGTAACATTTTAGATTTCAGTAATATTTGGTATATTTTGTGTATCGTTACTTCGCTAACTGAATAGTTTTGCCTTATTTTACAAATAGATGTCAATAATTTTAAGTAATTTTATGTTTTACCGTACCTTGGGTCACTTGTAGTTTTTTTGTCACGCTTCTGGCATATGACCTTTTGTACATTTATCAAGGATTTATTATTTTGTAAGATATTTTGTGTATATTAGGTTAAGCATGTGGGCCCCACTTATTAATTCACTTATTGGGGTATATTGCGATACTTGTACTGCGTACTGAGTTATCGGTGATAATTGTGAAATATTTTGTACTACGTACCCTGATATTTTATTAAATGTTTAATTAGAACGACGTTGTCTTTCATATCTGACCACCTACACCACCCCAATTATCGAAACCACCCCCAAGGATCTGCCTAGTCGGCCGTGTGAGACTCCCTCCTCACTAGCGTATTGCAGAGGGGGTACTGCACGTAAAATATTAAAATTTTGTTCAGGGCACAGGGTGACTACCCTACCCTGCGTTCGAGGTTTAGCAGCCTTTGGGGCCCCCTTTTATAAGTGGGCCTAGGCCCGGTAACACAACCATATCAGCAGCTGTATTACATAAACATTTCTAACTTCGTTTTGGCACTTTTAGGATACTTGTGTGTCACGTTTTACATCGTCTTTCTTTATAATACAATTTCTAATATTCAATTTACTTTTCCTAAGAATATGAAGTAAATCTATATGTAGCTTAATTTTCTGTTTATTTTTAAGTAATGACATTTTCTAAAAATAACTTTTATGGCGTGTTTAGAACTTTTTTCAGCGGTTATAGCTGAGTGTAAATAAGAGCTTTACTATCTATTATGATAAAAGTGTACTGTCACGCAACTAAACCATAAAGTGGTCTACACATGATCTATAAAGTTGTAGCAATGATAAGTATTAAATTTTTTATGGGTATTACGTGTCGTCGTAAAAATTTTCAATTTTTAACAATATCTAGTGTCGCTTTTAGGGAATTACATTGTGACTTCTATTATTACAAGATATAAATAGATCCATAACGACGGAAAACTTTCAGCGTACGATTACGTATCTGGTTGAAAATATCTTATGCTCGTTATTATCGCTGTGTTTATTATGTATATAGTAAGAAAAAAAATGTGTCTAAACTTTATAAAGTTTTCAAACTGTGTAGTCCAGGGAAATTTGACCTAGACAAAATTTTTGACTAATTTCCCTGTATTATGTGGTAAAAATAATTTTGTGGCAAGGAACTTAACTTTTAACAAAAGCAACTCAATTCTTAATATTTTACTTAATACATAACAGAACAAAATTAAATATTTTTCTTTCCGCCATAAGATATGGTAGCCTGTGTCCTTGACTAGTTTTATTTATTCCAATGTTATGATAAATTAAATAAAAGGGAGATAAATAAATAATAAATTATCAATTGAATTATGTATAGAATATTCTGTCGTTATATATAACAAACAGTTCTGTATCTGAAATATTTACAGACCTCCATCAGGGAACTTTGAAATGTGTTTCATGCTTTATCACAATTATTATACAAAGCTTCGTCCGAGTTTAAATTTGTTATAATTTGTAGTGACCTGAACATAAAGTATAACAATGACAACATGCACTCCAGAGTTTTGTCGTATATATTTATGTCACTTAATTTGATTTCATTAATTTTTGAACCTACACAATCAATCAATCAATCAATCAAAACAAATTTATTAATAGTTACTTGTACAGTAATGCGCCTGATCGGATCCCGGCCCGGAGCGACCCACGCAACCACGGCATGCAGCGTCGTGGTGAATGCGTGGGTGGGCGGAGCGAGTTCAGTTCGGCTTAAAAAATAATTGAGGTGGAGTGGTTAGCGCTCCTGTGAACGATTAAAACTTAAAGCTAACAATTTATTTGGACAATATCAAGAAGTGATTTGAAATATTTAGGCTAATTTTAAAAGTAAAAACAAACTTAAAATTAGACACATAGTGTTTTGGGTCGCGGCACTGGTGCACTGCGCACTTTTTCAGTTCTGGTTGCTGGTAAAGGGAAAACTCAACGAAAAAACCCGTTCGAACTAGTAACGTCCTTCGTCCGATGGTTAGACTGCCTCAGGAAAGGTAGGGTGGAAGGAAAGTTGTGATTTGAAATGATTGGATTTTCAAGAGGTTATTGGTCGAGAAAGGATTTTGAAAAGGGAGACAAAAAAGGACAAAAGAACAAAAATTAACCGAAATAACAAAAAGGAGACGAATAGAGGGAATTGAAAGTAAAAGGTGGTGAAAAGTAAAAGGTGGCGAAAGGGAAATTGTGGTATAGGAAAGTTTTGGCTAGGGAGGTTGCCGAAAGATAGGCAACGCCTGGTATGGTAATGGGTGTTCCAGGTCGAAAAGTATGGCATTATGCTGTCTGATTCGTGTTATATCACGGGTTAGCGGACTATCGCCAAGCTTGAATTGATAGAATTTCTGTGATATTTCCTGGACGAAGTTCGCTAGTGGCAACGTGCGTAGAGATCTTTGAGGGAGGTGCACCTACCGGAGTCTGAAATGAGGCGCATAAATTTATTTTCTAAAACTCTAAGTTTCCGCATTGTCGTGGCCGGGATGCTGCACCACACCGGCGCCGCGTATGTGATGGCCGGCCTGATCACCATCGTATACAATAGTTTTTTATTCGCCCTGTTTAGTCCGCTATCCAGTGCCGGGAGCGGGTACAGACTCCTGGACATGGAGTAGACCTTTCGTACGGGGTCGTTAACGTGTATGCTGAACGTCAGACATCTAAGTTCACCCCCAGATACTTCATGCAACTTTTGATTGGAATTTGGCGACCCCCGATCGAAATTGGTGTTAAAATGCGGTTCTCAGTGAACCGGCGCGTGAAAAGTATGGCCTCCAACTTTTCGGCGTTGATCTGAATCTTCCACTTGTCGTAATACGCCGTGGTACGGGCCATGTGCGCTTTCAGCAGCGTGTTCGTCGCTTGTACGCTATGCGAATGCACGTACATGGCCGTGTCGTCAGCGTACTTGTTGTTCGGAAACTCCGGAAAGTCGGAGACGTACAGGTTGCATAGCTTGGGTGACAGGCACGACCCCACCTACACGAATAGCCACAAACAAATTACGTACCACGCAAACGACCATAGACCATGCTCTTACTAGTAATTCAAAATTTACTAGATGTAAAAATTTTGACCCGGGACTGTCTTATCACCATGGAAAGATGATACATTATAATCCTCCTTCTGTAATATTCGTGAAAAAAGAGGTTTTGAGGGGGGGGGGGGGGTAACCCCCCATGAATTGCAAAGATAATGAAAATTTTATCTATTGCTTAATTTTAATGATGCATTTATTCAAAAATCGTACTCATCTGGGAGTTTACCCCCATGAGAGTGTTACGGTCGATTTTCACATTTAATAATGGCCAGAAATTTATGTACTGATTTTCGTTATTTTCCCAAATTTTATTGTGCATTTGAACCTATTGATACCGTCTCTCGCCAGTAGATATTAATAGAGTATAACTGGTTGCATAATAGCACTACCTGGTTCACGTTTGCCACTGAATGCGTTTTGTTACAGGAAGTACGGGTGAGTGCGTTCAGATATTCATCAAGAGAGTGCATTGCAAAAATGCCCTTTTAAAGCTTCTACAATGGCTAGTATTGTCGATTAAACCTTCTTTTGGTGGGTAGATTTATGAGGGGACGGCTTTCAGAGTATATTATGATAATATTTGTGGATATAAACGAAGTTAGGAAAATCTATTCTAGTTGTGGGGTACGCCGTGGAGTGGAAATTCTGAACGTACTGAGACGGAAGACAAGAACTTGACATTTTTGATAGAGGACATTTTCTTGGTCGTTTTTCCTTTTGCTGCTAGAAGATTGAGTCGTCTGAATACGAGTTTTAGCAATATTGTAAGTTTTGCTCCATTTATGGGATTTAGTATTCATCACGACAAGATTAGTTGTATTTTCATTTGGTTTTGAGTATCGTTTTGGGGAAACGCAGCTACGGATTTCCGGATAAAGTCAATTTTCAAAGCACGTGGCGTCGTCTGAATGCAAGATTTTGGAGTGCCATTTTGACGGCAAAGGACCTCTTTCAGCCCACATCACATCTCAGGTACGTCTCTGAAAACCCACTTAAAGTTGAAATAGATTTGTAATTTAGGTTATTTCATTGCAGGGCTGTTTGTTTGTTTGTTGTTCGTTTGTTAGTTGTTTCCTTGCTAAGTATATTACAAGTATTGGGATCTATTTGTTAGTTTATGGCTATTTGGATTGATACCTTATGGTTTTACTTGGATCTGTTACTCGTATTCTACTTGAGCTTTGTCACATTCTACACTTTACGAGGGACTTCCAGCCTGATTCTGGTTTCAACTTCTAGTCCAGATTTTGGTGTCTAGATGGTGGATTATTGACTGACATCTTGTATATGTATGGTACTGGGGATCTCGGCACGTTACCTCGTAGATGGTCTACCACCTGCGGCTGTTATCACCTGAATTACGCTACCCTGGTAGGACGGGAAATGGTATTCAGACACTACCAAAGGTAAGCGGAATCATATTCTCTTAACGAGGGATCCGGTACACCAACTCAACGTCCACGGGACAGTAAAATGAATTTTCAAGGAATATTGGTAATATTTTGCTCGTAACGTAAATCTCAGTAACATTTTAGATTTCAGTAATATTTGGTATATTTTGTGTATCGTTACTTCACTAACTGAATTGTTTTGCCTTATTTTACAAATAGATGTCAATAATTTTAAGTAATTTTACGTTTTACCCTACCTTGGGTCACTTGTAGTTTTTTTTTGTCACGCTTCTGGGATATGACCTTTTGTACATTTATCAAGATTTATTATTTTGTAAGATATTTTGTGTATATTAGGTTAAGCGTGTGGGCCCCACTTATTAGTTCACTTATTAGGGTATATTGTGCTACTTGTACTGCGTATTGAGTTATCGGTGATACCTAATTGTGTAATATTTTGTACTACGTACTCTTATATTTTATTAAATGTGTAATTAGAATGACGTTGTCTTTTATATCTGACCACCTACACCACCCCAATTATCGAAGCCACCCCCAAGGACCTGACTAGTCGGCCGTGTGAGACTCCCTCCTCACTAGCGTATTGCAGAGGGGGTACTGCACGTACTGCGTTCGAGGTTTAGCAGCCTTTGGGGCCCTCTTTTATGAGTGGGTCCAAGCCCTGTAACAAGAGAAAGCTAAATCCGCCCTTGTCTTGAAATGTCCCAGAACATAATAAATTTGCTTCCCAAACGCTATAGAAAAACCGCTGCCCAAGGAATCACTACTTCCACATCCGGATTTTCTATCCAAGTCACAAAACGAAAAATGGAAATAATTGTTTATGGAACTTTAATAATATAATATTTGAAATCCTCTACCCCAAAAACCCATAAAACGATACCCCACATCGGTAGTGGGATGGGGGTGGTGACAGGTGGTGGGAGTGGGGGGTGGATAAAGCAAAAAAAAATATTTTGAGGTTTCTGGTTCTTGTACACACACTAAATCACATTTTTTTTCATCCCCTTTAATAATGGGGTGGGGGTGGTAATGGGAGTGGCCAATGCCAAAATTTTTTTTGAGACCTTAGCTTCTCTTGTATATACTAAATACCAATTTTATGGACTCTTACCTGCTTGATTTACCTATTTTCCCCAAACTTCCCACAATTTACCCCCTAACCTTTCGACGGAACAAGATGAAAATATAATCTAGTTCTAGATCTCGTTAAAGTACATATGTGTACCAAATTTCAAGTCAATATCTCAAACGGTTCCAGAGTAAACGTGCGCACAAAAAAAGTTACAGACCGGCAGACCGACAGACCGACAGACCGACAGACAGACCGACAGACAGAAATTTTTTTTCACTCAAACTTGAAATCTCGACGTTTCATGACATTCTAAGCCTATTTGAACAATAAAAATTTTTAAACATTTTTTTGTCGTTACTATACTTCCACTGGATGTGGAAGTAAAATTAATAGTAAAGCAATAACTGAATTTAAATTGTTATTTAAAAGTTTCTCATTGCAAACAACCGATACTGACATTGACAGTATTTTTGACGAATTTTTTGAACATTTTATCTGGTGTTTCAACACACCATGCAATTATAAAAACAATTTCAATAAGAAACAAGCAATGGGTAAAATTAAGTTTTCACGGAAATTAATGAAAGATGTTGATGATAAAAAAAATTGAGCTGGCTTAAAAAAATCTTGAAGGCGAACAATTAAAAAAAATATATAAAGAATTTAAAAAATCAATACAAAAAGATATTCTCAATGAAAGGATGGCACATTATGATGCTATCATTGAGAATTCTCAAAACTAGACAAAAGCTGTGTGGAATCTAGTTAATAATTTAAAACAAAAACCTAAAAATGACCATTTCAACAATCAATTATGAAAATGAGATGATTAGTGATCCTCAAGAAATTGCAAATACAATCCGAGAATATTTATTAAACATTATTAACAAAAAACTTGGGGAGCATTTTGGTAACAATGTTTCAATAATTTGCACATCACCTACATTCACTACATTGTGTATTGGCCCTTTAAAAAATGAAATAACAGTTTATGTTCGTTTGTACGCTTATGTTGTGCATATTTCTGTTTGTACATGTGTGTAATTTATTTTGGTTATTTGGTTAAGTAAAGTATTTATTTGGTGTATTATCACCCAATTGTTTAAACTGTTTTTTTATATTGCTGTCTATATTGTTTATATTGATTATATTGTTTATACTTTAATATTGTTTATACTAAGTCATCATTCCATCCAGCCACAGTGTTGTGATGGAATGATTAGCCCATAGACAGGCCCTTATGTGGACCTAAATGGGCTTACACTTCTTTGTATACCTTTATTATCGTTATATTTTATTATTATCAATAAACATTATTATTATTATTATTGTTATTCATTAATAGAATGATCTTCTTTACCTCCGTTACTAAAAGTGAAATTGAATCAATCATTAAAAATTTACCAAACAAAAAATCCACAGGTCTAGGTAAAATACCAGTCAAACTAATAAAAGAATGTAGTAGTGAACTAGCAGAAGTCCTCGCCCACATAATTAATTTGTCTATTTCAATGGGGCAGTTTGCTAAAGCTCTAAAAGAATGCAGCTATTATTCCTTTATTTAAAAAAGGTGACCAGACTAATGTCCAGAATTTTCGCCCTATATCGCCCTGTTGAGCATGTTTTCCAAAATTTTTGAAAAAATTGTTTGTAATAGATTCTTGAATTTTTTAAACGAAAATAATATTTTACCGAGTTCTCAACACGGTGTCAGGCCAAGGTATTCTACTGAATCGGGCACTGTAGACCTAATTCAGCACGTAGATAGTAAAATGGATGATAACACAGCTACACACAAAAAAAATTGTTCTGATCTGGGGATCAGACCTTCATATCTTGTAGTATTTTGACGTCAGCACATCTCAGTTTTACATAAAATGCAAAAACCGTGAAAATAAGAGTTAGAAGCCAAGGTTTTTTGCATGTTCTGCAAAACTGAGACGTGCTGGCTCAAATCTGATGGCAGATTTGGATTCAGCGAGTCAAAATACTAAGGGATATGAAAGTTTGATCCCCAGATTAGAACAATTTTTTTTTTTGTAACTGTTCTATTCGATCTTACGAGGTCGTTTGACACCATAGACAAAGCATTTGTATGTGAAAATTTTTTTTACATGGGCTTACGTGAACCCTATTAATGAATGGATAAAATCTTTTTATCAGAACGAAAACTAATTGTAAAGGTAAAAGATGTTGAATCTGACATGTACAACACAGACATTGGAACTCCGCCGGGGAGTGCATTGGGACCATTAATTTTTCTATTATTTGTGAACGATCTTCCTAATTATGTAACGCAAGGTAAAGTTTTCATGTATACCGACGATACTCTGATTGTAGTATCTGATGCAAAACCCTTAAAGAAAAAATTAATAAACATTTACAGGAATTTAGTGATCGTTTAATAATTAGTTATTCAAAAACAGTCTGCATTGAATTTAAAAACAGGTACAGAATAATAGATAATAATTACACGTTTACATTTGAAAATCATCATCAAAATTGCAACTAAATTTGCCCGGCGCCTTCACCATATATTGCACAACTTCCAACTAAGAAAATTCTGTTTCCAACTTTTGCTCACCTTTTACTAGACGTAGCGTAATGCAATTAATATGGGATCACCACTGAGCCTTGAAATTTGAGAAAAATTTCATAGAAATCGCTTAAATCAATCCAAAGGAAAAAGTAAAAAGAAATATAATTGGTATTTACTGCAACCTGTGAAAAGTGATGTATAAAGTTAAGTTATTATGCAATTAGAGGATTACATATTGAGTGGTTTCAATCATATTTGACGGATCGTAAAATATGCGTGGAGATGTTTGATAGCAAAAGGACGTTTTGATATCTAAACTAAAAACGCGACGTAAAACGCGGAGTACCGCAAAGTTCAGTAATTGGACCGACATTTTTCTTACTGTACACTGTACATTAACGACTTAATTCATAATTTCTTTTATATCCATTTTTGACTATTCGCAAATGACACCATTATCTTATATAACAACATATTTCAAAGATTTATTTATGAAACTCGGAATTGGCCCTGTCAATGAACGTTCAATAAGGGGGTCTAGAGGGAAATGCCGAGATCACAATTTTTGACTTGAGTGCTGTGTTTGGACTATTTAGGAGGTAAACATACCAAAAGTATCCGAATATAGGAGGTCAGCTTTAGTTTTGCATATAGCTAATTTTTGATTGGGGCTATGGCTCAGTCAATAAAGGAGGTGTAGAGTGCGTGAGCAGGGACCTAAGCGATTCCTTCAGAAAGTTGTTCAGGAGGTGAGCCGGAGGGGTGAGGGGGGAAAGAATGTCCCACTTTTGGTTTTTTCGCTTATATCTCGAAAATGGTGCGTCGTAGGGAAAAATTTTCTTATACCAAATGAAATTCATGAAATTCTCGACAACTTTTACTTTATATATTTTTTTCGAATTCGCAACCGTTTTCGAGCTACACGCTTCGGAAAAGTAAAAATGTTCAAAAAACAGATTTTTACCTGAAAAATATAAAATTGTATTTTAAAGATGATAAAAAAAGTCACATATAAGGTAAGTAATTTTATTAATTTAATTTTATACACAGATCATATAAGCTTAACGAAGATACCTCTATTTATAGTGCCGAGGCTATGGCTATCCTCAAAGCCTTAGAATACGTCGTCAGAAATGAACATGAACATTGCACTATTTTATCGGATTCACTGTCTGTTCTTCAAAGTATTGCTAACAGTCAAGATATTAACTACACTATTCATACGCGTATTGCTGAAATTAAAATGTTAGTAAATAAATTAAAAGAAAGAGGAAGGTTAATCAAATTTGTATAGGTTAAAGTTCATACAGGCTTAGAACATAATGAAGAAGTAGACATCATAACAAAAAAGTATTAACGATGGAGAAATTTTGAACAGTGAACTACACGCAAGAGTGTATAAGTATATTGAAAAAAAAAAGTAAAAATGCGTGGTCAACCTTATGGAAAGAATATAGTATAACAAATTCTACTCGCTACACAATCATTCAGCCAGATATTCCTACTTGTTATTGGCATAAAGATTTAAAATACTCAAGAAGAGAAGTAACTACAATAAACAGACTATAATTTGGTCACGGGTGCTACCCGGTGCACCTCAAGAAGATAGGATTTGTGGACACAGACTTGTGCGATACTTGCAATGTCACTGCAGATTTGGATCATATATTTTTTGACTGCTTAAGTAGAAAGCGATGTATTCCATAAAAAGTAAAGTAGTCTGAATATTTACCTTCCTAATAATATCTGTCATTTATTAGCTCTAAATAAAAAAAATATCTATGACGTAATACTCGAATTGCTCAAAGACATTAAAATCGACATTTAGAATAAGCTAGATATCCATTCCTTTGTTATATATTCCTTTCCTTCACGTTTTCATCCTCTTTGACCGTGAGGCTCCTGACAAGGGTTCCTCGTCCATGGCATCCTCATCCTCAGAGGTGGGTGGTTCTTGCTGAAGGGGCTCTACGTCGTCTTCATCGTCGTCCTCGTCGTAAACAGGCACGCCGTTGAGGCATTTCCCTTGGCAGTGGAGGCACGCCGTAGAACAGTTCAGCATTGCTTTCCGGTATTCACATTTGCCACTACCACAATCCTTGGTGCAGCGGCAAAGTATCGTTTTTAGTAGGACCTCCGCTGCTGGTGGATCTTCTGTTGTAATTGGCACCAGGGTGTCTCCTAACATGTTTCCACCCCCACATATTGGGACAACTGCAACCTTTTCATCGTCAATTTTTATCGACGAGCTGACAGAGGAAAGAGTGAATGCACGATCTTTGCGGGACAACTTGATGTCTGAGAATGGCAAGTCCACTATCTTATTCATTGCCTCTTTACCAACTCGAACAGCATCGTACGGGGGCGAGCGTAGAGGCGACTTCAATGTGAATATCAGTCGATATTCCGTTGAAGCAACGTCGAACGCGGTTAGTACTTGGATGGGCTCCCATCTTGGGAAATACAGCGTTCTCGTCCCACCTTCTAGAGGCTTGTATATCAGTGTATACTCGGAAGTTACGTAATTTCAGACGAGGATTACGTAGTGGATATACCATCCTTCGGAGGGGATGTAAAGCAGGCGGTCCCTTGTCTATTAAATGATAGGCAAGTAAAAGATCCTTACTCTTCTTAAAGGAAGAGGTTCGGCAAAATTTCCAGGTTGGGGGTAGCTCGTCTCCTGGCGTCGGTGATAGACCCTGGTAGCGGAAATAGGCCGACGTTAAACAGTAAAAAAAAAAACAGCATCGTAGCAATTTATTGTGGCTTCTCCCACCACCCCATTCGCAATTGACATAATGTCACTGGTTTGTGGGAAGGGAGGATGAGCAAAATAACTACGATAGTGGCCACATCCGGTGTATTTACCCTAACTGTGGCGTAAATTTGAGGTAAAAATCTGTTTTTCGAAAATTTTTACCTTTCCGTAGCGTGTAGCTCGAAAACGGTGGCGAATTCAAAAAAGTATATAAAATGAAAGTTGTAGAGAATTTCATGAGCTTTCATTTGGTGTAAGTAAAATGTTTCCCTACGACGCACCATTTTCGAGATATAAGCGAAAAAACCAAAAGTGGGACATTCTTTCACCCCCCCACCCCTCCGGCTCACCACCTAGGCGTCAGGACTTTTAGTATGTTCACTCCCTAAGAACCCTGAACAACTTTCTGAAGGAATCGCTTAGGTCCCTGCTCACGCACTCTACACCACCCTTTGAGCTATTCGTTGACTGGACTACTAACCGTTTTCGAGATATGAGCGAAAAACAAAAAAACAGGGACCTTCTTCGTGCCCCCATGCACCCCTCCGCACCTCCTCTGTCCGGAACTTTTGATATGTTTACCTATGTTTATCTCCTAAATAGTCCAAACACAGCCTCAAGTCAAAAATTGTGATCTTGGCATTTCCCTCTAGAAACCATTCATTGACAGGACCAAATTTAATAAACGATATCAGAGTGACTTGCGACAAATTGACTTTTACTTCATACAGATAAAACTTATTATATCACTTTTTAGCATCCTCATAACTCAATTCCAAATATAGCTATCACATAAGTTGATTATATTAAATTATTAAAAATCTGCCTAGATAAAAATTTAAAATTTAATGCACTGAAGGAGCTAATAAAAAATAAAGTAAAGCAATTTACGCCATTGATGCAATATGAAAATGTTTGAGCCAAAAGGCAGCTTTGAATATTTACTCCACTTACTTTCAAAGTATAAAATTTTGTGGATCCTCTTGGTTATCAGATAAGACTCTTTACTAACACAAAGAAACCGGTGTACAAGTAATGTGTCACCTAAAACCATTCACGAAGACGTTAGTTTTGGTCGATCAAAACATTTACTATCATAAATTTATTTGTCTGTATTTTCTATCACAATAAATCGTCTAAATTTGTATGATTAGCAAGTTGCGATAAGAGTGAAAAATTTGAAGTTACTTTTAGGTTTTTACGATAAACTTATTTGGGTTTAGCATGTGATCATAATGAGCTTCCTCCAACGAAGTTTTTGTAGACCTCTGTATTTTAAATGTTAGCGACTTATGTAGCCGAAAAGCTGTCAGAGGTTTAGATCATACATTACCAGAAATATTTCCCAATGTAATATGATGCAGATGTTTGAGAGCACCCAGTATAAAAATAAATAATTAACATTTATTGACAATACAACTGCTATAAATGTAGTTTAAATTTTTTTACATTCGGGTGTAAATGTAGAAGAGTTATGTCGCTTTCACACCCTTTTGCCCCGAATGGACATTGAAATACAATGTGGTAACGTGGCTACGTGCAGAAACTGTCTATGTATTCACTGTTTGAATATTGATTAACATGTAGACCTCATCAGTGCTTTAACTGGATTATTTATATTCCTTAAGTGTTTATTCCAGTCGGGGTGCCTGCGAAAAATTTGATCAAGTAATGTGGATTCGATTTATGTAATTTAAACACATTTTAAATACTATAGTTAACAGTTTTTAGTCACCGAGATTCGGCAATATATTTAAAACAGGAAATTATCTCCACAATTTTATGATATAGAAATCGTACCAGACATTTTTTTTTATCTGTTTAACCTAAATTATTTCTAATATTCTAGACAAACGGGGACAGGTTGATGTAGTGTACACGGACTTCTCAAATTCATTTCATCGCATTGATCATAGACTTTTTATTAATAAACTGAACAATTTTGGCTTTCGTGATATGCTTATCAAATTTTTTGACTCTTACTAACAAGACTGATTACAATGTGTCCAGTATAATGGTTTCAAGTCAAACACATATGTTGCAATCTCCGGCGTACCTCAGGGATCGACCTTAGGTCCAATTTTGTTTTCAGTATTTATCAACGACTTATGCGACGCATTGAATTGAAATATACTTCCCTTTGCGAATGATCTAAAACTATTTAGCGAAGTTACTACCATAGAAGATTGTGCAAGATTACAGGGAGAAATAAATGTCATTTAGAATTGGTTCTTAGTGAATAAGTTAACAATGAATATATTAAAATGTAAAGTTGTGACTTATACACCAAAGGATAATCCAATTGAATATTTGTATAGTTTTAACACCACTTTATCACAGTGTAAAAATATCAAGGACCTCGGTATATTGTTCGACTCCAGACTTAAATTCACACGACACACAGTGGGAAATTTTTTAATTTTTTTAGACAAAAATCCGTCTACAATGCAATTATTAATGGATTTGAACACATTTTTTTTTAAATAATTGTTAGGTATCACCCGATGTTTGAACACTGACCAATTTTAAAGACGTTCAACATAACCTCAAAAAATCCTATAAATATATGAAATTCGTGTATTTTACTTAAGTAAAAATGCGAATTTCTGTTTTTTAAAAGTTTTACTCAGATAATATCCTTTACAATGTGTTTTTTGGGTCGCTGATTAAGAAAAATGGGGTCCCGAACCAGAAATTGATATAACACCCTGAAAATACCGAAAAACACCCCAATATAGGGATTTTTTCGAAATATTCTTATTCAAAATGTAAAATAATCTAGTAGATTATTTAACAGATTTTTTACCAAAAGTAAAGTCATTAGTAAACAAAATTATTAAAAATGAGTACATTTATTTCATTAAACTCTATAGCATTAAGAATATAAAATATGGATTCAATTATTATTTACAATTTTGAGATTTAACAACAACTGCAGGTTCGATTCTCTACCGCAGTTTTTTCTTTTTATTATAAAATTTAAATCATGATTGTAATACATATATTAAATAATTGACAATTATTATCAAAGCTTTAGCATTTAATAAGATGATTGATTGTATTTTTTTTTTAGTAATTCTTTACTACTAAGTATACAATTGATAAAAATATCTTAAAATCTGTTTTTTTTGTAACTTTGGATACTTGTTTTACATGGAGTAGAATGTATGAAAAATTTTGACACAGCCCTTGCTGTGATATATTCTGAGAAAGTCAAACATAATTTTATGTTCCAGATTGTACCACCGTTGATTTGTTTGCGTAGTTAAGAAACTAAGTATATTTATATGAGTAAAAAAATGAATTAATTTTACCTTATATAATCGATATGTTAAAATAAAAAAAAAATACTTATAGATAATATTTAAAAAAAATGTAAAGAAAAAATATGAAAAAAAAATATGTACATATATTTAAATTTAACTAAACAATGCCATATTATAAATAGATTTTGGTAGGTTTTAGCTCACAAACAAGTACTCACCGTCCATGACGTGTGAGTGCTTCGTGAGTCGACTATACGTTTATTTATTATTATTATTATTATTATTATTATTAAAATGTCATAGGCTATTGTTCTCTTTATTTATGAATAAACGTTATTATTATTATTATTTTAAAAGATTTTTTTTTTGAAATGTCTAAAATTTAATTTGTTTGAAAAAAATAGCTGATTTTAAGCTGCTTTTAAGCATCCAATTGTTTTTGAACTTTAGGATGTTTAAAATATGTTTACTAAAAATTGGATTGTTGTTTCACATTGCATAGAATGGATGAAAAATTTTCATTTCATTTTAAATATTTTTTTTCCTTTCAAATTGAAAAAATGCGATTTCTAACTTACGAGTTTCGTAAAAACGTTGAAGAACTTAGAATTTGTTTCTACCCACATCGAATTATTGTTTATTCACATTGTCAAAGTATATAAGAAATGATTAATTTAACCTTTAAAATAATTTTTATTTATCAAACAAGGTTCGGAGACTGATTTTAGTGAAAATATCGACGTGATTCTAAAATTCAAAAAAATGTCGAAACCTATTTTCAAATTCTACACCCATTTAAGGGTGGTTTTCACCCTCAAAGGGGGTTGAGATACACTCTCATAGTCACAATGTACTCTCTTACCCTACTTTGAAGCAAAAACTAAAAAATAACCATTGTAACTATATTTTTTATATGTTTTGTCGAAATGGGGTTTGTTTCAACCCCTCTGATTAACCTTTAGGGTAAATGTTTACTGAATTATTATTTAAATAACTAAGGTTTTATATTTATCATATAAAAAATACTATTACTATACTATTTTACATTTTTAATAAGAATATTTTGAAAAAATCCCCATTGGGGGTGTTTTTCGGTATTTTAAGGGTGTTATATCAATTTCTAGTTAACGGGACCCCATTTTTCTTAATCAGCGACCCAAAAAACGTACAGTAAAGGATATTTTCTGAGTGAAACTTTTAAAAAACAGAAATTCGCATTTTTACTTAAGTAAAATACACGAATTTCAAATATTTATAGGATTTATGAGGTTATGTTGAACGTTTTTAAAATTTGGGCAGTGCTCAAACATCGGGTGATACCTAAATTATTCAAAAAAAATTTTTTTCAAATCCATTAATAATTGCATTGTAGACGGATTTTTGTCTAAAAAATTGAAAAATTTCCCACTGTGCGACGCATTAATTCAAAAGCTAAATTTGCGTTAAATGTATTAGGCTTCGTCATAAGAAACTCAAGAAACTTTATAAATGCAAAAGCAGTAAAATCGATATATTTTTGTTATGTGCGTTCGAAACTCGAATATGGTTCGGCGATATGGAATCCTATTTATGAGAATCACTCACAGTCTGGTCGATGAAGGTATTTATTTACCTGTAAAAACTTGCAAAATGAATATATTTTTTTTTTAATCAGTTCGTGAAAGTGTATAGAATTATATCCAGAAAAGTTTTCATTTCGGTCGGATGCAGGATATAAAAAAAGTGAAAAAAAATTTTTTTCATTCATATTTTCAAAATTTTAAAATTAAGTCAAGCTAGGAAAAATAAAAAACACAGATGGATAGATCACGTATTTATGAACAAAAAATGTCGAAACAAAATTTATCCCCCACAGTCACGGCTTTTTCGGAAAAAAATAGTCAAGTGTAACTCGGAGCAAGATCCATCCGTGCGCGCGCTTGAATACGCATGACTGTAACACCGACGCACTGAGTTACATGTCCCTAAATCAGAATTTGTTCAATCTATATGAGTGTTGGTACATTTAAAAGATGGAAATTGTAGTTTTCTGATTTTTTTTGTTTTAAACAATACAAGGAAAGGATGGATGGGAAAAATATATTTATATATATTATTACGCCCGAACTCAATCATCGCAATAAAAAATATAGAAAAAAAATAAAAGCCCTTCAAAAAAATTCTTTCTTCATTGAGATCTGTGAAAAAGTATGTACACTTCATGATTATTATGGTTTATTAATTTGTAGTAACGTGGAATCATAAAAAAGTACATCTCAAATCATTTTAATTTCCTTGCTTGATGATTTTCTTGATAAATATATATACTGGAGGCTGTAACTTGTCGAGAATTTGATTCATTGGAAAAAATAAAATACCACTATTTCGGAAAAAATCTATACTTTTCGAATGTTCAAACACAAATTCGTTTACTTGTATGCATTTTTTCGAAAATATGATCAATCAGATCATAATAATAAATTGCGATTTTCATGATATTATCCTTATAACTATGAAAATATCTTTTATTGTTTTGAATACAAATTCTGGAACTTTTCCAATTCATTAATAAATGTATATGGAATCTAACAGATATAGCTGAAATGTGGATAGGTGTCCCTGTCATAAATACAATACAGTAAAGGCACTTAAAAATTCAAGCGAGCGATTCAGCGGCTATGTGTGGTGTCTGTGTATGCGTTCATAATTGTATATTTTCCCTCCATATTCACTGTTTATCCTCCTATTCACTAAGAAAAGTGTTAAAAATGTGTAATCAGAAAGAGAGAAAAGCTTTATTTTACTCGTTAGAACTGATAAGAATTTGTAGAGGTTCTATATTATGCATTTAACCGTGCGCTTGGCCGCGCAGAGTGACAAAGTTACTTCACTATTTTTTCCAGGAATTCCGTGGCTTTAGCGATAAATTTCATTAGGGCATTTTTTATTCAGAAACACGTGGTCTATTCATCTGTATTTTTATTTTTTCCTACCCTAACTTAATTTCAAAATTTTGAAAATATGGGTGAAAAAAAATTTCTTTTCACTTTTTTTTATGTTCTGCATCCGAGCAGAATGTAAATTTTTCAGGATATTATTCTATACATTTTCAGGAACTCATTGTTTTTGTAAGTTTCATTATAAAATGTTCTCTGTCGTCTGGGCTCATCTTTGGATTTTGTTCAACGGACATTTCTAAAATACTTATCTTTTAAAGTAGATCACCAGTACTCTGAATAGGTATACCCTAATCATTTAAAGTTAATAAGGTTTAATGTGGACTTATTAAAGCAGAAAAATTATGTAAAATTTAAACTATATTTACAAACTTGTTAATAATACAATAAACTGCCTAAAACTCATCTCCCAAGTTAATTTTAGAATTCCGCATTCAGGCTCGCGTCAAACACAGACATACAAACATCTCGTCAAACTGATGAATCCCCTTCTTTTTGTGTTGGAGGTTAAAAGAAAAGAATTAGAAAACACACACAGAACAGTCAGAATATCAATTTGGTGTTCCACAGTGCCACCATCTCTGCATGAGAACGACAAAGGTATAAATAAAAAATAATAATCTAATATTTGATGCGATTATTTTGATTTTAATATAGAAAATAACACATGAACCTAAATATGTTAAATATTTATGGAAGAGTAGCAAGTAGTCAGAAATAAATTAATGTTTTCAATAAAATAAAGGTACAACCGGTATATATAAATGGCTAAACAGTTATGTTATGTTGTAAATTTATGTGTTTGTTTGTTTGTTTTCAAAATATCCAGTGATATCGCAATTTATAAAAAAGGCAATCCACAGTTAACAATATAGCAAACAAATAACAAATGTAAGATAAATCTTAGCACTGACTTGTTTTTATCCCTTGAAATAATTTCTTGGAAAAATATAGGCGCTGCAACAAATACGAATCCGTGTACAAATAAAACAAATTGAATTTAAAATATAACAAATATAAATTACAGAATTTGTTAAGATAATCCTCAATTAGGAAATGTTTCCACTCCTTAATTAGTTGTTATTAATAACTTTACTGCTAAGAAGATATATTTTCGTTCAAATATGAAAGATTCATAAATAATAAGTTTACAACTGAAATTCTAGGTTAAATTTTTCGTATTTTGGCAAAATAGATGACGTGCTAATATTTCAGAGAGTGATTCCTTAGGTCATTTTATGAAGAAAAGTTCATACGAACATATGTCCGCAACAGCTTAAATTTTTTGCTACAGGGTGTTGAATTTTTTTTTAAATCGTTATTTTTTAATATTTCAGAAAATACTTTAGATATTATTTTCAATGTTGGTGTGTGTTAATAGGATATAAACTACATATTTTAGTTAGAAAAGTTATTTTATCGCTCCACCAGTGGCGTCCCTGCAAACATATCCTCTGATATTTTTTACTAAAAAAGTGGTACGCCAATGATATTTTTTCATGTGGATATGTTTTCTGATTAACCTGGTCAATTCTACATGAAAACGGTCTCTTGCATTTTTCTCGTCAGACGCACAGTTCTTGATTAAAACAATTAAATTCAAAGCGTTGGAGAAGGTATAACAGAAGGCGTATGAGAGCTCGATAAATTCCGCACTGAAAAAAAAAAAAATCTTCCCACATCCTTCTGTGCCTTCCTGCTTTCCACTCATCGAGGGATGTTCTTTACCTGTTTTAAGGCTGTACAAACTCAATACCGTTGGCAGATTTCTCTTCTCTCAGATTGAAAAACTCCAGAGTGCATCTTCTCCGGTTTTAAAAGTTTTTCGAATACTTCTTGTGAATTTGGGGGTGGTCTCCACCCCTTAGACTGGTACGGGCAAAGCAGTGCACTGTAACCATTGCACAGTAAAAACATGAAAAATCTGCTCTCCCAGATCTTCCTCCACTCCCGTCCAGCAGACGGTAGTTTTCACCCCTCTAGGGGAGTTGGCTCTTTGGCTGTGTTTGTAGAAGAACGCACTACCGGGCGTCAAAATGACGCGACACCAATTTATTTCTCAGGGGGCGCCAGTCGCGTATTACCCCGTTCTTCTACCTCCCAGGCGGGTTCGAGATAAGATGCACTTCGGTAGCCGAGTAATGGGACCAAGGCGGCACTACCACAGATCGGAAACTACGCTCTCTCTGGACCCGAATTCCCTCGTTAGGGGTTTAGGCACCTCTTAATTTCCTGAATTTTTGCATAAAAAAATCCCAACCGAAGAATTTCTCTGCGGAGGGATTAGTTTTGGTACGCGAAAATCACGTTTTGGTCCATTAATAACGGAATATATTTCTCAAAAAACGCATAAAAAAATCCCTATCGAACCTTCGTAAAGCAACCAGAAGGTCGAACGTTAATGCGAATTAACTCGACACATCCGGCTTTCTCTACGAAAGTTCCAGGGATTATAGACCGTCAACAGGCCTCAAGATCAATTAAGAAATATTAGTTCAAAGAATCCGTTTATTTAACAGAATTGGTTATACAAAATTCTCAAGAAAGAATCGTGCCTTCCCCAATCAAGGTAGTGACTTTCAGACCATACAAGCGAGAGCGCTCACGCTAACGATCGATTAGGTAGAAAAGATTCATACGTACCTTCTCAGAATCAAAATGTGAGCTTTTAGAATCATTTCAGACTCTGGGTAAATGAATAATTAAGGCTGACTGAAATTAACTTAAAAAAGTTTTACTAAATGAATTTAGTTTCGCTAGAGACTACCTAGCTTTAAAGTTCTTGTATCGTGGAAATTCACGTACTCAAACACATTCAGAGGACTTATTACTGCATAAGTTGAGTGGCGTTCGATCAGTCCACGACTTACTAACCCTTATCACAGTCGATTAATAATATCGATTTGGCAGCGTCTCACCTTCGAGCGACTATTAGGCAAAATTGAATTTTTGGATTTTTATGCACAAGGCGTTTTCCTCTATAACTTTGTCATTTGAAAAGCCCCGTTAGTGGCTTTTCTACCATCGCTTTGTCTGGACTACTCAACGCGCTCGACCAAATTGCGAGCCGCTGGGTCAATCCAAACTCTTTCCATGCGAGAAACCGGCCTTGTACATGTGCATTGATTTTTATCAATTTTTGCTTATCGGCACTACGCCGGCCTTGACAAAATCTTCTATTTTGCCTTTTGGATGCAGTGCATCGTTAAAATTTTATGCTCATACTTTAGAATTGTGCTTTCAATGATCGTACCTCAAAGGTCAATGTCTTTGGTTGAGGAATAAAAAATAAAAAATAATTTAAAGTATATTTTCGTGGTACTTTTTAAACTGACTTCGTGGTACTTTTGAAAAATCCAGTTTAAGACCAATTTTAGCGTACTTTTGAAAAATCGATTTTCGAGCCAAATTTCAAGGTACTTTTGAAAAACTAATCTGCGGGTGAAATTTTGGCGTACTTTTGAAAAATCGATTTTCAAGCCAAATTTCAAGGTACTTTTGAAAAGTTAATCCGCGGGTGAAATTTTGGCGTACTTTTGAAAAATTGATTTTCAAGCCAGATTTCAAGGTACTTTTGAAAAGTTAATCTGCGGGTGAAATTTTGGCGTACTTTTGAAAAATCGATCTTCAAGCCAAATTTCAACGCAGTTTTGAAAAATTAGTCTGCAAGTGAAACTTTGGCGTACTTTCGATAAATCGATTCCTGGGCCAAATTTTGACGCCCTTCCAAAAATATTATTTTTCAAAGTCCAATTTATGATACTTTTGAAAAAGTATACTATTCATAAATCTTTGTCATTATATACTTCTACTCTGATATTCTGAACCAAAAACATTTTTCCTAAGTGAAAATTCGGTGTTTCTTCGAATTTTCGCCTGGTCATTTCCAACGCCTTATAGAACCCAAAACGGTCCTTGTGGACTGATCTGCGCCTCTGCAGACTCCCAAAAATGTCTTTAAATGAAATTTTTGTCTAAGTCGAATTTTGATTATGTCTTCAACTTAGGACGATTTTGGAGAGTTCTACAACACTCCCCTCCTTTGGTTGAATCTTTTCTACTCATCGATCGCCTTTAATTTCCATATTCACTTGTATGTCTGTATGCCTTCATTTGACGGTCTGACCTATGTACAGATGTTTAAAAAAATAACGGCCTTAATTGGGGCAGACGGCTGATTCGCCTATCTAACTTAAAAATAAATACATTTTTTAAACAATACGCCAAGTTGATACAACATTTTTATCAACTTAATTACACCCGCGTCGAGGTGCGAAGCGTAGCACAATTTTGATTAGCGTCCACTCTCACTAATTCGTTGCACTCGCTTTTTCGCCCTGGTCTCGCTCTTGCTTAACTTCGGCCCTTTCTAGAAGAGTCTGTCTATATCTCCATGCCGCAGCTTGGACGGTCCTCGCCTTTGAGTTCCAGACTTCACCATGCCGCGCCCTTGCGACAGGCTGGGTCATCTTTCCATTTCTGCACATGGAAAATGCAGTTCTGCAACTAGATTGACTTTTTTAGCAAGTCGTCGACTGGGACGCGTCGACTAACAAACACAATGTGTTGTTTTTAATGAAATATTTTTCTAACATGAATTTTGTTAACTTATAATGGTTAGAAATTGGTTCTTCGTAAGGTAGATTGAATCGGCTTACGATACTCGTGCGGTCATCACTACTTTGTGAAAAAAGTATAAAAAAAAAATTGAAGCGTCTTCTTGAGCGAAGAACGGCTTCTGAAACTCGTTTCGTAGTTTCTACTTCGTAAGGTAGATTAAATCGGCTTACGATACTCGTGCGGTCATCACGACTTGTGAAAAAAGTATAAAAAAAAAAATGAAGCGTCTTCTTGAGCGAAGAACGGCTTCTGAAACTCGTCTCGTAGTTTCTACTTCGTAAGGTAGATTAAATCGGCTTACGATACTCGTGCGGTCATCACGACTTGTGAAAAAAGTATAAAAAAAAAAAATTGAAGCGTCTTCTTGAGCGAAGAACGGCTTCTGAAACTCGTAGTTTCCATTTGGGGTATACGTTAATTTTGTTGACTTAAAATGATTAAAATAGAAGTTGTCTTCTTGCATAAGAAAAACAGCTTCCGAAACTCGTACTGATTCGTACTTATGCCTACGTCCATTACTCGAACTTGGCGGCTCTCGCTCTTGAGAAGCTAGGCTTACTGGATCGCGCTCTTGCGTCGGGTTCGCCGTCTTTCCATGTCTGCTCATGGAGTAGACTTTAAATCTTCGATTCGACCGCATATAGGTCAAAATCGCTACTTAGAATTTTGAGAAAAAATATAAAAAAAAGCGAAAACGGCTATTAGCCGTGGTCGACCTCAGAAATATCTAGAGGTGACTCTTCTATATCTGGCTCATCTCGAGCATCTTCGGGATCTCGACTTATTACATCCGGCTCATCTTGAGCACTTGCGGGAACATTGATTTGAACTAGTGTGGTATCGCTACGTCGCTCTGACCTGGGCGCGATCTCATTGTCTGATGA
The DNA here is from genome assembly GCA_936432065.2 of Rutpela maculata. NCBI lineage: Eukaryota > Metazoa > Arthropoda > Insecta > Coleoptera > Cerambycidae > Rutpela > Rutpela maculata. The sequence goes on along the minus strand of OW386291.2, from coordinate 126,263,940 downwards.
GGAAGCGTCGTCACTAAGATGAATTTCATCCGGACTATCTTCTGATTCTTCAGACAATTCCAATTCAACATCGGGGTCTCCCTTAGGTGCCGGCCTGATGGCATCGACATGTAATCTCGTCGAAGTTACCCCCTTGTGAATGAGGTAAACTTCATTAGACAATCTCTTTAAAACCTTGTGTGGCCCACTCCACGACGGTGTGAAGGTATGATCCTTCCTGATCCTTTTAGTCATTACCATATCTCCCACTTTATATACGACCGGCGTTACCGCCACTTTGGGCGCGTAACGCCATTGGTAATTTGTTTGATTTTTACGAATCTCCTTGACTCTTTCAAGGCGGGGAACGTCCGCTTGATTACGACGCTCTTGTCTATAAGCGAACATATTCCAATCACCAATCTGCGGTAATTCATAGCCGAGTACTACGAAACTGGGCGTATGCCCCGTAGCGGCGTTTTTTCTTGTTCTCAAGATATATGCCATCTGACTAACATGTCGATCCCACTCGTCGTTGGGTGAACCATATAATAAGGTTTTTAAGATCTTCTTAGCTTCTTGCACCCTCCTTTCTATTGGATTGGCCTGTTGGTGGTAAGCTGCTGTGAAGAATCTTTCAATATTGTTACGTGTACAGAACGTATCGTAAAAGCCGGAATTGAAGTGGCCTCCCTGGTCGGAAATGATGACCCTCGGAACGCCATATCTCGCCACTAGTTCCTCTTCGATAAATTGTGCTATTGTTTTTCCACTGACTTGGGTGAACGCCTTGGCTTCGACCCACTTACTAAATACATCCTCTACCATTAATATATATCGGTTATCTGCATCTTTGGTTCGCTGAAGCGGTCCGATTACATCGACGCTTAGAACTTCGAACGGATGCGATGGAGCATGGCTTCTGAGAGGAGCCTTCGGTTGTGATTGTCTGCTTTTTACGGAATTACAAATAATGCACTCATTTAAATATTTGTTAACTAGTCTCGACAAATTATTAAAATAATAGCGGCCCGAGATGATTCTAACAGTTTCATCGCGGCCGGGGTGACCTACTTCCGGTCGGTCGTGAAAATGAGATATTACTCTCATGACCATACGTTTTGGTACGTATAATTTTTCTATAACATTTTCGCCTCTCGTCCAAAGTGTGCCGCCTATCACTTGTCTTGTATTGACGAATTTCACCTCTGCCTCGGTTTTATCTGCTTGTCTCACTAGAGTATTCCATCGTTCGATTTGGTCTTGGATATCTCTGGAGTGCGATTGCGCTTCTCTGACCTGATCGTTTAATTCCAATGTGGTAATCACTGATATTCGTTCCTTGTACGAGAATTTTGGTGGATACATTCTCTCCTCTTCGTCGTCTGCTTCGACGTTCGGGCCTTGAGGATTTCTGCTCAAATAGTCTGCCAATATATTTTCCTTGCCGGGACAATGTTCTATTGTGAAGCTGTATTCCTGAAGTAATAATGACCAACGTGTAAATTTCGTTTTCTCGTCCTTATGCTTATTTAACCATAGTAAAGCTCGATTGTCGGTTTTGACTATAAATGGACGGTCTGCCAAATATATTTTGTATTTCCTTATATAATTAACGACGCTCAAACATTCCAATTCATTGATATGGTATTTTCTCTCCGTCGGAGATAACGTATTACTAGCATAAGAGACGATGTGCTTCTGGTCATTATCCCCCAATTGATATAATACTGCAGATAATCCTATTAAGGATGCGTCCGTCTGCAGTATGAACATTTTATTGAAATCTGGCCGGTGCAGTCCTAGAGGTTTATTTAATACCTCTTTCAGTAGGATAAAGGATTCTTGGGCTTCTGTATTCCACTTATAGCGCCAGTCCTTCGAGAGTAGTCGGGTCAAGGGCTTAGTAATTATTGCAACATTAGGGATATATTCACGTACCCAATTACATAGGCCAAGGAAACTCTGAAGCTGGCGCCTTGTCGTAGGCACAGGATAGTTCTGTATCTGCAGAATATGTTTTTCTAAAGGTTGAGTAGTATTGGCATTTATCTTATGCCCGAGATAGGTTATACTGGATGTGGCTACCACACATTTTTCTGGTGACACTTTTAAATTATGTAAACGTAGGCGTTCAAAGACGGCTCTCAGATGGTTTACATGCTGTTCTATATTTTCACTGTAGATGATAATATCATCGAGATATACTTTGCAGAAATGATGCAAGTAGCCGGTCAATACGTCTCTTGCCATAAATTTTTGGAATGTACATGGAGCGGTCTTCAATCCGAAAGGCATCACGTTAAATCGGTAAGATGCTCCATCTAATGTTGTAAACGTAGAATAGTTTTTTGACGACTCCTCAAGAGGGATTTGCCAATATCCGCTCTTGAGGTCCAACACCGTAAATATGTTGGCGTTTCCTAGATCCTTTATACTCTCGTATATCTTTGGTAAGACGGATGCTTCGTCTTCCGTTACTTCATTTAAGTGACGATAATCAATGCAGAAGCGAGGCTTCTTGCCGGGCCTTTCAATTATAATGGGAGGCGAACTGTACTGAGCGGTACTCGGTTCTATGACCCCGGCTTTCAGCATCTCTTCAATTTGATCGTACATAACTTTTTTCTTAGTAGGAGACATAGGGTAGGGTTTGATATTGAACGGGCGGTCGTCTTTAACTTTTATTTTATGTTTCGTTGTCACCGTGGTAGCTTGGGTAGGCACCGCGGTGAACAATTCAGCGAATTCCTCGAATAGAGGTTTTAAATTATCGTTTCCGATGATCAGTTCTTCGGGAAGCCGGCATTGCTTCCTTGCTTGATGTGCCGCTTGATTCCAGAAGACGGTTATTCGCTCTTCAGTGCCGACGTAGACACATTTACGTTGATAATCGAATACGACATTGTGAGCATATAAAAACGGGGCTCCCAGAATGAGCTCTTCATTTAAATTTTGAATGACCTGAAACGTGGTCTGAAAGGGTACATCTAGTACATTAACGTTTATGGTCGTAGTCCCGAGGGATTCTACTAAACCATCGCCACAAGCCATAACAAAAGTTTGGGGAGCTGTAAGTTGATCAATGTCGTTCAAAAATTTCGGTTGGATAATATTCCTTGTCGAACCTGTATCCAATAAAGCGTTAACCGCTCGATTATTAATTATAATCTTAATGCGAGGCAGAGGGAAAGCGTCGTTGGTTTGATTGATAGATTCTAATGGAGTGAATCGATGGGGAGATAGGTTGACTTCTTGATCCTTAAACAGGTAATTAAGGTCAGGAAGGTCATCGAAGTTTTTTAATTTAAACTTCTTGCTTCGGAGCTTCCTCGAGGGTCGCTTCGAGCCTGCTGGGGCCTGGTAGGCGGGGCTGGTACAGTTCGGCCTGGGCCATCGCCTCTGACCCCCGCTTGGTTTCCCGTATTCATATTACGATAGGGATTGTTTGGGCATTCCGCATGAAAATGCCACTGCTCCGTTGGGCAATATCTGCAAGGGCGATACGGGACTCGGGAGTTCCTTACGTCTCCAATACCCCTTCTCGGTATATCCCCTCTAGGCAGCGAGGAAATATTATTTGCAAAATGCACCCTTGGTGCTGGCGGATTATCTCTTCTTTGAGATCCATTGAATGGTGTCCTAGATGCACCAAAGGAACTGGAGGACGGCTTCGCTAATGCGGAGAGTTCCGTTCTCCAGTTACTGCTCGATTGCTGATTCCCTTGAGCTGAAGCGGTAGAGGTGGACGCTTCTCGGTCTTTGCTTTTTTTTGCATTTTGCAGAATCTCGAATTCTTTATTCTCATCCATGATTTTGGCCATTTGTTCGGTCATCGTCACTAGTGTATTTGTATCTAGTATGACGGCACTCTTTAGGAGCATTTTCATATCAGGTCTCAACTGATTGAAGATGGTAGCCGCCTTCATCGCCTCCGGCTTAAACGGATCGATCCTGTTGAAGAGGCATACCTTCCTGGAAATAAATACTGACGTATTTTCCTCGGCATCTTGTTTCTTGCCATATAAATTAGCTACTGCTTCGGTGAGTACTTCACCTGAATCGTAACGGCTTTTGAACCGCTCGAGGAATAGAGGATACGTGGTAATTAGGGTTCGGTATTGTTCGAACCATTTCCTAGCATCGTCTTTGAGCTGTTCTGATATTTTATACAGACGGTCGTTATCCTGCGTAATTCGTACTCGGACGAAAAATTCCTCCATATGATGAATGAAGGTTTCAGGGTCTTCGTGTTCGAAGCCATGAAATTCCGCATTTGGATGCTTCGACCGATACTTATGCTCGTGTGTGGCTTCGCTTAGAGCTTTGGCAAGACCTGCTGCCATTTGGGCGAACACTTGTTCTGAGGAGGGCTGTATGACTCCTTCAGTGGTACTCGGGCCAACCCCCGAACTACCCAGTACATCCTCCGCGCACGGCCTCTCTAACCCTCTAGAGACGTTGTCCATCACAGATGTCGGCTCGTCGTAAAACTGGAAAGGCGTTGATTCATCCATATCCTTTCCAGAAAGCCCTGCTGACTAACAACGCCCCACGTTGGGCGCCATGTAGAAGAACGCACTACCGGGCGTCAAAATGACGCGACACCAATTTATTTCTCAGGGGGCGCCAGTCGCGTATTACCCTGTTCTTCTACCTCCCAGGCGGGTTCGAGATAAGATGCACTTCGGTAGCCGAGTAATGGGACCAAGGCGGCACTACCACAGATCGGAAACTACGCTCTCTCTGGACCCGAATTCCCTCGTTAGGGGTTTAGGCACCTCTTAATTTCCTGAATTTTTGCATAAAAAAATCCCAACCGAAGAATTTCTCTGCGGAGGGATTAGTTTTGGTACGCGAAAATCACGTTTTGGTCCATTAATAACGGAATATATTTCTCAAAAAACGCATAAAAAAATCCCTATCGAACCTTCGTAAAGCAACCAGAAGGTCGAACGTTAATGCGAATTAACTCGACACATCCGGCTTTCTCTACGAAAGTTCCAGGGATTATAGACCGTCAACAGGCCTCAAGATCAATTAAGAAATATTAGTTCAAAGAATCCGTTTATTTAACAGAATTGGTTATACAAAATTCTCAAGAAAGAATCGTGCCTTCCCCAATCAAGGTAGTGACTTTCAGACCATACAAGCGAGAGCGCTCACGCTAACGATCGATTAGGTAGAAAAGATTCATACGTACCTTCTCAGAATCAAAATGTGAGCTTTTAGAATCATTTCAGACTCTGGGTAAATGAATAATTAAGGCTGACTGAAATTAACTTAAAAAAGTTTTACTAAATGAATTTAGTTTCGCTAGAGACTACCTAGCTTTAAAGTTCTTGTATCGTGGAAATTCACGTACTCAAACACATTCAGAGGACTTATTACTGCATAAGTTGAGTGGCGTTCGATCAGTCCACGACTTACTAACCCTTATCACAGTCGATTAATAATATCGATTTGGCAGCGTCTCACCTTCGAGCGACTATTAGGCAAAATTGAATTTTTGGATTTTTATGCACAAGGCGTTTTCCTCTATAACTTTGTCATTTGAAAAGCCCCGTTAGTGGCTTTTCTACCATCGCTTTGTCTGGACTACTCAACGCGCTCGACCAAATTGCGAGCCGCTGGGTCAATCCAAACTCTTTCCATGCGAGAAACCGGCCTTGTACATGTGCATTGATTTTTATCAATTTTTGCTTATCGGCACTACGCCGGCCTTGACAAAATCTTCTATTTTGCCTTTTGGATGCAGTGCATCGTTAAAATTTTATGCTCATACTTTAGAATTGTGCTTTCAATGATCGTACCTCAAAGGTCAATGTCTTTGGTTGAGGAATAAAAAATAAAAAATAATTTAAAGTATATTTTCGTGGTACTTTTTAAACTGACTTCGTGGTACTTTTGAAAAATCCAGTTTAAGACCAATTTTAGCGTACTTTTGAAAAATCGATTTTCGAGCCAAATTTCAAGGTACTTTTGAAAAACTAATCTGCGGGTGAAATTTTGGCGTACTTTTGAAAAATCGATTTTCAAGCCAAATTTCAAGGTACTTTTGAAAAGTTAATCCGCGGGTGAAATTTTGGCGTACTTTTGAAAAATTGATTTTCAAGCCAGATTTCAAGGTACTTTTGAAAAGTTAATCTGCGGGTGAAATTTTGGCGTACTTTTGAAAAATCGATCTTCAAGCCAAATTTCAACGCAGTTTTGAAAAATTAGTCTGCAAGTGAAACTTTGGCGTACTTTCGATAAATCGATTCCTGGGCCAAATTTTGACGCCCTTCCAAAAATATTATTTTTCAAAGTCCAATTTATGATACTTTTGAAAAAGTATACTATTCATAAATCTTTGTCATTATATACTTCTACTCTGATATTCTGAACCAAAAACATTTTTCCTAAGTGAAAATTCGGTGTTTCTTCGAATTTTCGCCTGGTCATTTCCAACGCCTTATAGAACCCAAAACGGTCCTTGTGGACTGATCTGCGCCTCTGCAGACTCCCAAAAATGTCTTTAAATGAAATTTTTGTCTAAGTCGAATTTTGATTATGTCTTCAACTTAGGACGATTTTGGAGAGTTCTACAACACACCCTCCACCATGTCTCCCTTGCATTCTCAATAGTTTGTAAGCTAGAAGCTTTCATGATACAAATCTATGTCCGGAAGGGTATAGAAGGCGTACCAACCTATTCGAGGGGGGGGGGGGAGTTGGCAATAATAAATGAGAGAACGAGGGTTGAAAAGTGCCCATTCATACTCCTTTCCGTAATGATACTGATATTCATAACTTTCCCCTATTTAAGGGATATTTTTGACTCTGCACATTTTAAGGGGTATACGATTTTTTTTGACCACGGATCCGGATTCAGTGTCGAAAAATACATGGGAATACCACGGTCAGCCATCCAGATCACGACCATTTACTTCCACATCCAGTGGAAGTATAGTAACGACAAAAAAAATTTTAAAAATTTTTATTGTTCAAATAGGCTTAGAATGTCATGAAACGTCGAGATTTCAAGTTTGAGCGAAAAAAAAATTTCTGTCTGTCGGTCTGTCGGTCTGTAACTTTTTTTGTGCGCACGTTTACTCTGGAACCGTTTGAGACATTGACTTGAAATTTGGTACACATATGTACTTTAACGAGATCTAGAACTAGATTATATTTTCATCTTGTTCCGTCGAAGGGTTGGGGGGTAAATTGGGGTAAATTTGGAGTAAATAAGTAAATCAAGCAGGTAAGAGTTCATAAAATTGATATTTAGTATAGACAAGAGAAGGTAAGGTCTCGAAAAAAAATTTTGGCATTAGCCACCCCCATTACCACCCCCACCCCGTTATTAAAGGGGATGAAAAAAAATGTGATTTGGTGTGTGTACAAGAACCAGAAACCTCAAAATATTTTTTTACTTTATCCACCCCCCACTCCCACCCTCTGTCACCACCCCCACCCCACTACCGATGTTGGGTATCGTTTTATGGGTTTTGGGGTAGAGGATTTCAAATATTATATTATTAAAGTTCCATAAACAATTATTTCCAGATACAAAATTTTTTCGTTGTGTGACTTGGATAGAAAATCCGGATGTGGAAGTAGTGATTCCTTGGGCAGCGGTTTTTTTTGTGGGGCTGACATAATTTTAGCGAAACATATATAGGGTGATCACTTTAAAAGTTAAGAAACGGCAGAGGAAATTGATATATAATGTAAATATTGAAGTTTACAAAATGTAACGTCAAAAATGGAACACTTGGTATACTATTATTGAATTTAATTCAATTGTAGAGTACAGCTGTATAGACATAGCTGTGAGACACCTGGTATACAGGATGCTCATCTAACAGAAAATATAATTCATAAATAAACGATGCCAAATAGAGAAGAAAGTTTTGTGTAAATACCTTTACACATTTTTTTTGTATTGAACCACGAACTTTTAAAAATCTTTAATAACCAAATGCCTGTTAAAGTGAACGGAGAAACGTTGTTAGTTTTTGATTATTTTTTGTTTGCCATTACAAAATATCCCACAATTAAGAATATATAATAAACCTGAAAGGAAATTGCTAAATAAAATAGTTTACACTTTATGATAATTGACTAAATGATAAAAAACTGACTTCGGTCTAGCTCTCTTGATGAAGAAGTTTATATAGGAAATTTTTTTAATATTTTATAGATGAGAGCCTTAATAATCACTTTCAGTGTTGTTTTTCTCATTCAGTTTAACTAAAATACTATAATTGTTGGATAATTTAGTAATTATTAACTCTCAGTGTATTAACAATTAATGCTCATATAATGATAAAAAATTTTCGAAGAGAAGCTTTCTGTTCACCTCCACTGAAAATTCCATCCTCTTACAAATCCCCACTTGACTTCCACAAGTTAGCATTTCATAAGTTACTAGGAAGCTTACATCAGTATAAAATATACTTGAAGTATTAGTAGGATTCTCATTGCCTCCAATTTGGATATACATCAATAAAACTTCACCGAACAGGTTTACAATCTTCCTTTATATCAAAAACTGAATTGAAATATTTTACGTGGTTGAAAGGAAATTTTAATAGACCGTTTGTGCTGTTTGCTACGATAGACGTGAAGAAATATTATAGAAATCAGGTAACTTGCCTGATTTATTTTTCCACATTTCTGTAATAGTCCAATATTCAGCGCTGAGATTTATTTCAAGCATCGAATTTACACAAAGTAGCGGCCATTTGTATCCATTTGTTCTCTAAGACAAAAGCCCCGGCTGCCCACAATTACTATAAATATATTCCGACGCGTAACGGGCCATTTCACTTTTATTTTCGTTTCCTTTAGAAACAGTACCTAATATAGTAGTAAAAGAGTATACTATAAACATAATTTAAATGTTACATTCTAACAAGATTGATTTTGATCACTCGCCTTTTCGTAAGTAACTCCCGTGTTTTTATATTACAAAAGCGTAGAACGGACATATACTCCAGACATTAGAGAATTTTACCTGGAAAAATTCATGGTTATGTTTTTTGGCTCGCTGAATCCAAATTTTCAACTTCCCACCAAAAATTCCCCCTGCAACCCCCTCAAATTTAAGGAAAAAAACAAAAAAATTGGTTTTTGATCTCTTTTATCGTTTTCTTTTTCGTTATAGGGAAAAACTACCCTGATATTCAGAAAGTAAACAAAATTTACAACAAAAAAAGTCCCTTTGACATTTTGACGTACGACGAACGGGAGGGGAGCGAGTGGGACTCGAAAATGCGCCTCGGCGCCGCGCGTTCATTTAGGTATCATATGGCAACTCCAAAGTGCATTCTATGCATACTTTTAGCATTTCTAAACAAAACTTAATGCTTGGGGACCGGCATAAACAAGTCGTTGATGCAGCCTCGATTGAGGCATCGCGCGGGCTTGAGCAACCGAGGCACTTCCACACAGCCACAGCAATTGCTTCGCGAAGCATGCCTCGCCAGGCTGTACGTGGCTAACGAGAAACAAATCGCATCGTATGTAAAAAACAGATCATTGCCGGAATATCCCGTGATTCCGAGTAGGCACTCCGGACAGAGAGTTTTTCTTTCAAACAGAATTATTTTTTATGCGGTGAATCAATATCGGATAATTATTTTGAACAGCAACGTCGTTTGCCTCCAGAGCGACGGGACCCTGTGTATAATGTGCGTCAGCTAAATATACGGAACAACTATTAATCATTTTGTCTATTTTCCGAATTTCTTGGTATCTTTTCCCTAAAACGAAGAAAAAAAAAACGATTTTTTTGTTTTATTTTCTAATTTTTGAAGAGGTTGCGGGGGGGAATTTTTGGTGGGAAGTTAAAAATTCGAATTCAGCGCTCCAAAAAAACGTAAAGTAAGCCTATTTCCAGAACTACCATGAATTTTTCTAGATAAGGGCCCTATATGGTCTCTAACGCCTGGAGTAATAGTAGAAAATATTTTATAATTACATTACATTACAATTACATTACAACCATAAAATATTTTCTACTAGATCCGTTCTGCGCTTTCGTAGTATATGGTCTTTATGAAGAGAAAATTATTCCTGTTTTACCTATCAACAAATTGTCAATATTTCTAAAAATAAAGTGGATATTTGATTTATTTACTTGCTTTCACTAAACAACAAAAAAATAAAAATCGATCGGCAATGTCTACTAGTCTAGGTGCCCGCGTATATATATGCAATTTAAACATATCCTCGTATAACTTCTTGTACGACATAAATGCGCCTAGTCTATTACTTTTTTTCTCTGCGAGAATTTTCGTAAACGTTCCTCCTCGGCATGAAACAGACGATTTCCATACGTCGGACTGGAAAATCGGCAAATATATTTTGTCCAACAATTCGAAAACTGGATTCTACATATTTTTATTAAGCAATCTTAAAAAATCAGCTGGTTATCAATAAATGTTTTAAAGTTATGTTATGTTTAGGGTGGTAGACACCCTTAACGTTCCAAAAATTTTTATCGGACAGTTTGTAGAAATATATAGAATATGTATGTAGAATCCAATTCTCAAATTGTCCGACAAAATATATTTGCCGATTTTCCAGTCCGACGCGTGGAAATCGTCTTTTTCATGCCGAGGAGGAACGCTGCGTTTACGAAAATTTTCGCAGAGGAAAAAAGTGATAGACTAGGCGCAATTATGCCGTACAAGAAGTTATACGAGGATATGTATAAATTGCATTTATGTTCGCGGACACCTAGACTATACATTTTCGGTGCGATTTCAGATCGAAAAATGCACAGTTCCAGTATTTTAGTCCGCTGCTAAGAAACTATCAGAAAACAGACCGGAAAAGATCCGTTGCCAAACAACGATCAAGGCCTAGGCCGGAAAAGTAATATTCCCGTACAGTTTTTTCTGTATATTTTAGACAGTAAATAAATACACGCAGACAAACCAACTCACTTTAAAATTGCATTTATTAGTAAGCAGTTAGATTGTAATAAAGAAATGTTATGGATTAATACAAATTTCTTAATTCATAATAATATTGATTGTGATTTCAGAAAAAATAGTATGTGTACTTCGGTGTGAAAGCACATTTTCGGACTTCGATGCTTGTTGGTCTCGGCTAGCTAGCTAGAATGTATTGCTTTCACACCTAAATACACAATATACTATTCCACCACCGCTATAGTAAAAGTGTGTTATTGTGATACTGTTTATTATCTCCATAGGGAAGTAAACGATTTACTTACTAGGAAAGCAAGTGAGAATATATTTTTATTACAATAAAATTACTTATATGGATCATAAAAGTCTGGAAAAATATTGTGAATAAGAAGAGGTCCTTAACAGATAAAAAACTTTGTTTGAAATTGTTCCATTAGAAAATATTTACATTTTTAAATGTGGTTACAGTGCATATTAAGCTATTGAAGGCAATTTAGGTTACAGAGCGAAATAATTGAAACGTCTCTTATTTCAACGAATAAAACCTGTTTTGTAGATTTTTTGTCATCCTCTTAACAGTTGGTTAAATAAATTATCCAGAAGAGAGACTCCAGATATTTTTACGCTTTTGAAAGTATGCATAAGACGACCAGATGGGAGAAGATAAAATCATCATTAGGAAAACTTTACTGCACACATGGTCTAACGAAAATGGAAACTCGCTGAAAACAAACCACATATGTTTCAATCAGGTTGGCATGTTTAAAACAAAATATTTTAAAAACATTTTTTAAAACATCGTAACATGCATAATACACAATGTGATGCTTTAAGCAAATGTTTAAAACACAGTTTAAAATATACCATTTAAAACACTGTTTTAAACAAAAAAAAACTGTTTAAAACAAAAAAAACTGCTTAAAACAAAAAACTGTTTAAAACAAAAAAATCAGTTTTTTTCCAACCCTGGTTTGAATCAACAATAAGGAACACTTGGAGCAAAAGTAAAAAAAAAACCTATCTTTATACTTGGGAGTAATGGAAGGTCAATCTCGCAAATAGATCATATCATGGTAGGTAGAGTTACAATAGACCGGATCAAGAATATTAAAGTAAAAAGGACAGGAGAAATCAATACAGACCACAAAATTGGAGACTGGAAATAAGAGAAGAGAAGAGAAAAGACATAAAGGAAATAACAAAACATCGTACATTACCTGGAATATCTCTCTACTAAAACACGAAAGTTGCAGAAAAAATACTGTGACGAAATAAAAAAACAACTGACAAAAGAAGAATTAAACTGGACAACAACGGGTTCAAAAATAAAAATTTCGGCAAGAAAAACATTAAAAAGGGAGAGGTCAACTAAGAGCCAGATAAGAAAGGAAAAAATAACAAGTATGAACAGCTGAAAAAGATGAAAACTACAGACAAACAACGCTGAATGTGGTACATAAATGAAAAACTCAAAGAAACAACACAAGAAAAAAGGAGGCGGAGAGAAAATATGACGAGGAAAGAGGTACACCAACTACTCGCAGAAACAGTAGACTAAAGCAACGACACAATAAATATATCAATATTACTGGGAGGAAAAACAATTACAAGAAGGATAGAGACGTGCACATTGAAGTATTGGGGATATTACCAAAGAGGGGAACCAACACATGTACAGAAGAAAGCGCTGTTACTGAATAGTAGGGTGGGAAGAAAAACACGAAAATTTGAATTTGCAGATGGGGTAGTTTCTAATTTATTACTATGTATCTAAAAGTAATTCGGGTAGATTTTTAGTTTTCCGAATAAAATATTTGTCATTTCCAGGGAAATTAGAAATTTTATACAAAGAATCTTATTTTCATCAAATTCTACGTTTTAGTGACAAATTACTAAAATTTCTCTGGAACTGAAAAATATTTTATTTGGAAAACTTTTACCACGCTCGTTTAGACATTAATGAAGAGTCAATAATGTCAAATGCCATTTTTAAAAATGTCAAAAATCGAACAATTGGCCTTTTCCTTCATTTTAAAGGTCATGGGGGCCCGGCTAGATCTTAACCGATTTTGCTAAAAATTTACACAAATTAGTTTTAGATAATAGTAACAAATTAGAAACTACCCCATCTGCAAATTCAAATTTTCGTGTCTTTCAGCCCACCCTACTGACCAGCAACAAACTGAGAATAGGGAGGCCATGCTACACATGGAGAACAACAATTGAGAGGATTGTGAACAAGCTAAGAAAGGATCAAGTATACTGGAAAAAAAAGCGTGAAAAGAAAAATCAATACCACAAAGAAATCGTAACGATATGAGCTCTGCCAGAATCAGAAACGGAGGAACCGGAAGACCAGAAGAAAATTTTAGAAGCAAAAGCACGAAGAGAGTAGCATAAATACTCCATATCACGACCCAATGCGGCACCTTATCTCACAAACACCTACATTCTGTACAATGTGTGATGCGTGATTAGTCTCTCACTGCTGACAAGAACATGACCCAAATCCAACCCAGCGTAGTTCATTTGTGATTATAGTGAAATTACAATTGTTACAATTCTCAACAATAATACATTTTTTGTTAGTCTCTTGTCCCCGTTATTCGATTTGAAAACCTCGTTTCTCTTCAAAGATGTGATGCAAATAACTTCAGAGTTGCTGAAGTTATACAAAATTTAGTTTGTTAATTCATTTTTGTTTGTTGTATGGTCCGACACATAATTCTCGGCAACAGTGGAAGACTTCCACCCTCCATGTCTCTTGTGCTGCAGAGCATCAGACGCCTCACCAAAAAACTATTTCACTTCATCTCCACTAAAGATGTTCGATTATTTTGGGTTTGAACCTATCCTTTATTTTCCAAAAAGAAGTCACTGTAACTTTTTACAGATAAATCTTACATAGGGGGTAGTTTTCACACCATCTGAGGGTTGACACTGTAGGACGTTGATGGTACGTAAGTTTCTAGTTCTATTTTAGAGTACTACGCAAAATAAAAATCCTGTTGGATTTTACGTGTTCTCTTTTTTGTGTCCTTTAAACTTGGGGGTGGTTGTTCTCAACCCTATAGTTTATGAAGATTACGTCGGATCTGATGCAGTTTCTTATGACTTTAACAAAACTTAGACATTTCGGGCTTTTTCAGCAGTCATTACTGTTTTGGATCGAGTTTTGTATAAATGGGGGCTAGTTTTCAGCTCCCAGTGGGGGTGTGTTTCATATTTATTGCATGTACGCTACTACTGTTTAACCTTAATTTGTGTAATTCGATCGATTAGGATGTAACAACTGTTCTCGTGGCTTAATATTCTTTTTACCCCAGTCCAGGGGTGTTTTTTGGCTCTAGCTAAAGTTTTGTGGGGTGTACGAATTTTTCTGACCTCGGATTCGGATTCAGCGACCGAAAATACATAGGGATACATGGGTCTGGTTCGCTGGTCTGAACTTTTTTTTGTGGTGTGTTATCACAAAATAACGGCTTCCACCATTCAATTCCTGAAATATAATATGAATATAATAAAACTTCTCACGTCTAATAAATACTCCAGCCTAATTGAGACATATTTGGGTCCCATCCATGAAGTCTAATATACTTCTTGTACAGCTGTAGTTTCTTTTAAAGTAATGAGTTTGCCGCGATCAAAATTAAGATATTAAAATATAATTTGAATTAAAAAAGTAAACTCACTTTTTGTTTATTTTCCTTGCGCGCATATAGAAGAACAGCCTACTCTATGATTTTACCAGCGCTAACAGGCAAGGCGTAAGAAAATACTTTAATTGGAAATCATTTATTTCATTAGCTTTTCCATTTATAAAATGAAAGAGACAAATTAAACCTTAGAAGTGCCAGAGACGACGGTCGTGCTCTGTCCTTCTTATATAAAGGGGGTCAAGTACTATTCCACTCGGGTGACTAACAGATCCTCTTCAACGTGCCAGCGTTCAAGAGTTTAAGAACACTGCTAAGCTTTGCCAACATTACAAATTTTAAACTTTAAATTCAATAGTGAGAATTTTTAGGTATTCTTTTTACATTAAAATGAATTTGTTCTCGCCAGACAAAGAACGGGTAAAATTGAAAACCTGGATTACTGAATTTAACAGAAGATTTTTCATTCATTGCAGAAAATATTTATTGGTCTCGTAGTTGAATATGTGTACAATTTTGTGCAGTTAATTAATTTTGCAGATATTGCTTTTGTCGTCGATCCGAGATACTATTTTGAAAAAAGTCACAAAAATAAATGTTCATGTAATCCAAAAAGGATGGAAATTGTCAGCTATATGATAGCGGTAAAATATTTATTTATTTGATTCCACTGTCCAACAGGTACTTGACCCAACTAGAGGAGAGGAAGGTACAAAGAAATTCTACTAAAATTATATTAACAAACAATAGACGTGTATTAATAAAAAATGTATCTCGGAGATTAGATTAACTTATGGTAGAGACAGAGAAAAAATAAATTATAATTTTTTAACATTATAATAATAATAATAATAATAATAATAATAATAATAATATGTCTTTATTCAAAACAAATACAATACTTATCAAACAATATTTGTATTCGCAGAATGGGCGAAGTTCAGTTCAGTAAGCCAACCGGCTTACCGTCTGCTCTTACACTTAACCCGTAAATATAAATTACAAATAAACAATATAAATTACCTATTTTAACAATATGAGTTCAATTTAAACAATATAATTATAAAAACATTATTTAAATCACTGAAAAAAAAAAAAATAATAAGGCATTGTACAACAACCAAAAAGAAAAAAAGAGAAAAAGTTACTTTAGAATACTTGCGGTCATTTTGCAATGTGACAAGTGCTTATGACAGAAGTTTGTCTTCTCTTAAGACCATTATGGCTAACAATTTAATACTTTAGTTGTATATCTGTGTATTTAACAAAATCTTGCGTAGTTCCAACTGAAGGAGGAATCTTTTTTTTCAATTTGCAAATGTGGAGGGAGATTGTTATAGATTTTAAAAATATTATAAGTGAAGCTCCTTTTAAAAAGAGAAGACCTGTACTTTGGAGGTGTAATCAGATTTTTATTCCTTATATTTAAATTGTGAGCGTCGCCTCGAAATATTATTTTTTTATAAAGATAGGAAGGTTGTTTGGATTTAATGACTTTATTAAATAGACAAGTCAAATGGAGAGAAAATCTATTAGTCATGTTAAGCCAGTTACAGCCCTTTAATTTATGTGATATATGTTGGAACTTTCGGATGCCAAAAATGTATCTCAAGCATGAGTTTTGTACCTTCTGAATTTTCTGCAAAGTGATAGAATCAATGAATGGCGACAAAACTTGAGAGCAATAATTAAAATTTGACAATACTAGGGTCTCACATAAAAGAATTTTTAGTTTTTTGTTTAGGTATGAGCGATAGGGATATAACAATTTTAGCTTTAAATAGGCTTGCTGTAGACACTTAGAAATATGTTCACGGTATCTAAATGTTGCATCCATAGTTCGACCTAAATTTCTAGCACTTTTGACTAACGGAATAGGAGAGCAATTTTAATTTGTGGTTGATTCTCAATCATACTACATTTAGTTATACTACCAAACAGCAACACCACAGATTTTACATATGCAAATGATGTTGAGTCAGCTATGGTACTAAGATCGGAATTAACTTTGTGTACTGCCTCGTGAATCTGAGAAGCAGAAAAGCTATAAATTAACTGAAGGTCGTCCGCATACATGTGTGCTTTACAATATTTTATATAGTGAATAAAGACACTTGTATATAAGGTAAACAGCACAATATTGAGCTTTGCGGTACACCAACGGCAACGGGAAATGGTTTTGATGTAACTTCGCCAAGCTTTACTCTGTGCGATCGATCTGTAAGGCAACTTTTTATTAAATTAATGGCATCTACCTCGAAACCTATATAGTGCAGAATGGCAAAAAGAACATTGTGGTTCAAGGTGTCAAAGGCTTTCGAGAAGTCTAATAAAACCAAGACTGTCATTAATCCTTTATCACTTGACTCCAGAATGTCATCAGTCACCTGCAACAGAGCTGTGGTACAGCTATATCCTGACCTGAAACCTGATTGGATATCTGGCAAAATATTATTAACAGTAATAAATTCTCTTAATTGTGTGTGTGAAAAAGTTACTTTAGAATACTTGCGGTCATTTTGCAATGTGACAAGTGCTTATGACAGAAGTTTGTCTTCTCTTAAGACCATTATGGCTAACAATTTAATACTTTAGTTGTATATCTGTGTATTTAACAAAATCTTGCGTAGTTCCAACTGAAGGAGGAATCTTTTTTTTCAATTTGCAAATGTGGAGGGAGATTGTTATAGATTTTAAAAATATTATAAGTGAAGCTCCTTTTAAAAAGAGAAGACCTGTACTTTGGAGGTGTAATCAGATTTTTATTCCTTATATTTAAATTGTGAGCGTCGCCTCGAAATATTATTTTTTTATAAAGATAGGAAGGTTGTTTGGATTTAATGACTTTATTAAATAGACAAGTCAAATGGAGAGAAAATCTATTAGTCATGTTAAGCCAGTTACAGCCCTTTAATTTATGTGATATATGTTGGAACTTTCGGATGCCAAAAATGTATCTCAAGCATGAGTTTTGTACCTTCTGAATTTTCTGCAAAGTGATAGAATCAATGAATGGCGACAAAACTTGAGAGCAATAATTAAAATTTGACAATACTAGGGTCTCACATAAAAGAATTTTTAGTTTTTTGTTTAGGTATGAGCGATAGGGATATAACAATTTTAGCTTTAAATAGGCTTGCTGTAGACACTTAGAAATATGTTCACGGTATCTAAATGTTGCATCCATAGTTCGACCTAAATTTCTAGCACTTTTGACTAACGGAATAGGAGAGCAATTTTAATTTGTGGTTGATTCTCAATCATACTACATTTAGTTATACTACCAAACAGCAACACCACAGATTTTACATATGCAAATGATGTTGAGTCAGCTATGGTACTAAGATCGGAATTAACTTTGTGTACTGCCTCGTGAATCTGAGAAGCAGAAAAGCTATAAATTAACTGAAGGTCGTCCGCATACATGTGTGCTTTACAATATTTTATATAGTGAATAAAGACACTTGTATATAAGGTAAACAGCACAATATTGAGCTTTGCGGTACACCAACGGCAACGGGAAATGGTTTTGATGTAACTTCGCCAAGCTTTACTCTGTGCGATCGATCTGTAAGGCAACTTTTTATTAAATTAATGGCATCTACCTCGAAACCTATATAGTGCAGAATGGCAAAAAGAACATTGTGGTTCAAGGTGTCAAAGGCTTTCGAGAAGTCTAAT
Organism: Rutpela maculata; assembly: GCA_936432065.2. NCBI lineage: Eukaryota > Metazoa > Arthropoda > Insecta > Coleoptera > Cerambycidae > Rutpela > Rutpela maculata. The sequence goes on along the minus strand of OW386291.2, from coordinate 126,245,699 downwards.
AAAACCAAGACTGTCATTAATCCTTTATCACTTGACTCCAGAATGTCATCAGTCACCTGCAACAGAGCTGTGGTACAGCTATATCCTGACCTGAAACCTGATTGGATATCTGGCAAAATATTATTAACAGTAATAAATTCTCTTAATTGTGTGTTCAAGATTTTTTCAAATAATTTCGACAACGTCGGTAGTATACTGATCGGTCTTAGGTGTTTGAGTTCGGAGGGATCACTAATTTGTGGAAGGGGTATAACTAAGGCTTGCTTCCATTTATCAGGAAAATATTGCTCCAATATATAGCTGTTTATGATATGAGTTAAATATTTAGTTATATGTGGATAGCATAATTGATGATGTGGATATTTATTAGATCATGCCCAGTAGCCGATGAATTGATTTCATTTAATGTTTTAATTATAATGTCATCATTAATTAACCGGAAGCAAAAATGTTGTTCCAGTGGACTCATTTGGTTGTCTAGGTAAAAACGTATAATATTTACATCACTTACGTTGCTAGTAGGAATACAGTTAATGTAATAATTATTAATTAATTCTACATTATTAAGTTCAGGAGGAATATTATTGTTTTTTACAGATTTTATATTTAAATGTTTCAAATTTGCCTGCTATCGCTTGTACTAAATTTATGTTGATAATAAGCCTTTTTTTCATTCTGTGTGACTAAATTAAGATAATTCCTTAGAGTTTTATAATAATTCCAATCCTTGTCTGCTTCTGTTCTTTTATATTTAGTTTTCACTTTATCTCTCAAAGTCATTATGCACCTTATATTTTCAGTAAGCCAAGGTGCTGAAGGTTTCGAAAGTCTAGCTGTTTTAAATGGAAAATGCTGATTAAGTAGGTTTAATATAGTATGGTTTAATATGGCTAACTTATACTCTGCATATAAAAAATACGATCTAGAGGTGACGCCCCTAGATCCGAAAGAAATTTTTCCTTATCGAATCTACTGTAATCTCTATATGCGTGTAAAATTTGCTTAGCTTTATTTACCTTTAGTGATATCGAGCATTCTATTAAGTCATGATCTGAACAACCTACCCTACCCAGCACCCCCGCGTCTGAAACTAGCTCCTTATTCAAAACAATAATGTGATCTATGAGGGTGCTAGATGTGAAAGTAATTCTGGTTGGTTGATCAATAATCTGAGTCAAGCTTACTGTATCTAAGAAATTGTTATATATTATTGTGCTTGGATTGTCATTTTTGAGCAGATCGATGTTTATGTCCCCTAAGACAAATATATTATCAGATATTGCCATACATGAACCAATAGTATTTTCTATTGTGTCAATAAAAAAAATTATATTCTGATGTGAAGGACGATACACTACACAAAAAAAATATTATCTATATAAAAGATGAAATAAGAAAATGAAAAACAAACAAGTTCAACTAGTCTTTGGTAATATGTTTTTAAAGCATTCAAGCAGCAATTTAAAATGTCTATATCACCACAGATTGCGTTGTGATTGTCGCGTATTACGTAAATGGGTGAAAACTTTAGGATATTTGTACGAGGCGTAGCTAAGTAAAACAGAGAACTGTTACGGGGCATTGTTCTGGAGATATTAAAAGAGAGTTTTGACAATAATATTGATGCGTCAATAATATTGTTAATGATTTTAAAAAGAAAAATCTGAGACAAGCATTCTCGCCTACGGCTTAAACTAACTAAAGAGTACTTATCAAGCAGGATAAGGAAAACTGAAAACCAATCGCTGGATAAGTACCTTCAGATCTGAAATTCATAAATGCAAGGAATTTGCGTTGAACCGATTCTAACTGGTTGACATGCACATTATAGTGTGGGGTCTAAACAAGTGACGCATATTCAAGCTTGGATCTGATATAACAACAATAAAGCATCTTAAGCGTTTCTGGGTTTGCTAAATCACGGGAATTTCTAACTATGAACCCATAAGTCTTGCTGGCTTCTGATACTATGGTGCTAATATGTGTATTAAAAGAGTCACGTAGTGTTTCGGTCCGATGAAGTATATTATTATCGTAGGAAACAGGTGTACACACTTACGTGTAAAAGACATAACATTGCATTTCTGCGAATTTAATGGAAGATTGTATTTATTACACCAGTTACTTATTTTGTTTAAATTTTCGTGCATATGGTCTAGATTCTAGAAAAGAGCTTCGAATCATCAGCATACATTATATAATTAATCTTGTCGGTTAAGTCATCCGCTATGTCATTGATAAATATTGTGAAAATTAGTGGTCCAAGAACCGACCTTTGCAGTACTCCCGAGGTAGCAACGTATTCGATAGACTTGAATCCATTGAAGGTAACATATTGGACTTTGTTTGACAGGTAAGACCTGCATAATGTTATCAAGCTATCAGAAAGTCCGGGATAATTTAGTTTTTTAAGCAACATATTATGGTCAAGTATGTCGAATGCCTTGGAGAAATCAGTATAAGTTATGTCGTTTTGGGATTGCTCGTCAATGGATTCCGAAATAAATTGTGTAACGCAAAGCAGATTGGTGGTTATAGAGCGCCCTTTCATAAAGACGTGTTGATGGATAGTGATTTTTGTACTGATTTTATCATAAATGAGTGTAGTAGAAATTCAAGTACTTTTCAAAATTGCATATTATTGAAATGGCCCGAAAGTTTGATATGTCAGATTTGTCACCCTTTTTAAAAATTGGACAAACTTTAGAACGTCTCCATCCGGAAAATCACCATTTTTTAAAATTTAATTAAAAATTTTTACTAAAGGTGTGGCAAAAGTACATCCCCAATCTCTTAACAGAAATGCAGATATGCCGTCAATTAAAGGCTAGCGAAGGATAAATTGCTTGTGTTATGTAATGTTTCCTAACTTTTCGCGATAATACATACGGGACAAAAATGAGGAAGCGAGCAATCGACTTGCTCCAATTCTTGTAGTAGCTGCGGCAGATAGCTGCAGACTGTTTCCGGTGCATTCCTGATGAACCCTATTCCTTGCGACGTAATCAAGTTGACTAAGTTGTAAAGTTCAACACACACTACACATAAACTCTGGACTGCGGAAATGTAACAACAGACAATAGTTGAATGCAATAGAAAAACTAGAAAAATGTTGCCGGTTGCAGAAAATAATGTTAATGTGCTCTCTTGTAAACGCTGTAAATCAAAGGTGATAAATGGTATTAAATGCCATAACTGTTCTAATTACTTTCATTTAAGTTGTGCAAAATTGTATAACAATGTAAAAATGTCAGAAGACAAAACATTTATAGTGTGTTGTGAAAATGGAAGTGAAAATAGGCCACTGTGGAAGCAGACGTAGCGTTTTATGATGCTATAGAAAATATCGACTTGCCTATATATTAAAACAAAAAGATATTATTGACGAACTTCGTGAAAAAATAAATCTGTTAAATAAACTGATTGAACTAATGAACGTAAATTTGGTGTCAAATACGGAAAACAAAAACATAATATGATAAAGACTAGTGCAAAAAGTGTCATAAGTAAAACATTTCAAACACCTAGTGACCTAGTGCAGTAAAAACGAGCAATATGACAAAAACTATCGTTGATGATAAAAATATAGGGGATTTCCCAATTAGTTAATTAGCAAAAAATATCAGCTTATTTAATAAAAATACAAGCACAATTGAAATGCGACGAAGTTATAAATCTCACGAAGGATACTCGACAGGAACCTGGTCATTCTCGTGCCACTGAAATTCACACCTCGAATGCAGAGGCTGAATGGAAAAAGGAGGAGGGTCGATTTGGGCGGTTTTTGATTTGACCTCTAATTGACAGCGAGCGATTCAAGAAAGCCTGAAATCCAGAGACGCCAAAAACGTGTTTATCCATTTTTCTAGATTTCTTTGTCATCTTTTTTCAATTTGACCTTCAAATGACTTTAAACTTGATGTGATACAGGTTAACGGACTTCGGGTTCGGAATCGGCGACCTCAAAAACCCCAGGATACCCTGGTCAAGTCTGGTGAGCAAGCTTGGATATTTTGCATTTATATTTCCCGGAAACGAATACATAGTAAAAAGGGAAAAAATGATAAATGAGAGCGGATACAGTTAAAAGGGAGTTAGTGTGGTATTTTATCAAGCAAATATAAGTTTGAATATATGTCCCCAAGAACGCTGTTAGCAAGTGATGGCATATTCGGGATTGAAGGGGCTAGGGGGGTGGGGGATCGCCCGTTTAGGGTAAAATCGACTTATTATTGTTAGTAAACATTAAAAAAATGTTTTCTGATTATTTCATCCAAAAATAATTTGGGGCAAAAACCGCCCAAATCGACCCTCCTCCTTTGCAGTATAATCCTAAAAAAATATAGGTGGTAAAAAAATAGTTCTAATAAGGGTGTGCCAAAAATGGTGGATGTACATGTATATAGGGTGAATATGGTACCAGATCGGAGGATTTACTTAAAGATACTTTTCCGGAAGTAATCTGTCAGTCCCTTACATCTAAATATCCGGACTTTTATTCTTCTTTTAAAGTGAGTATACATGAGGACAATTTCTCGAATGCCATGAATCTAGAGGTATGGCCTGATGGAGTCTATGTAAGTAGGTTTTTTCAGTTAAGAATCCTTGCTATCCATTGAGTGCCGATGCTAATTCGTTTATACAGTAAAGGAACAGAGTCGGACCCAGCACTGAGCCCTGGGGTACACCATTACAGACTGACAACATATCTGATTAACATGTTACAAAAAGTTTCTTAAATGTATTGTATCTACAAGATTGAAATTTTACATACTCACAGATGACATAAAAACATACCGGAAAATAATATTCTACTGCGTCGGAAGCGTTGCCGTGTCAGGTCTACCACCCACGCAATGTGTGGAAAAAACAAACATTTTTTACTTAGATCTCCAAAGCTGAAATTTTTTTCTGGAATAGTTTATTTAATAAGACATCCAAAGAATACAGTCTACCGATAATCTCATGTTGCTGAAGACTCGGTAGACGTAATGGAATGCAAGCGCGTGACCGCGGCGGCTGAGCTCCGAGCTATTGCAGTTCGCGGAGAAGTTTTGCATTTTCCGTCGTGGAATATTAATCCACAAAGCTGATTTCTTTGGTCTACAATCAGTTTATGCACTATTTCGATTAAAAATCACATTCTACCTCCGCTGAAAGGTGACCAAATCTTTGGTAGACGTTGCCAAAATGGCAATACATAGTCAAATCATGACAATTATATTCTTCATTAATATTAAAGAACAGACCGTTTTCTTATAGATGTGCTAATAATCACTTTTGTTTACTTTTTAATATTGCTAGTGGTCGAGCTGCAGACGATTGTGAAGCAGCACCAATGGCTAATACAGATATATCAAAAAATTGTTGCACTTTCATCATTGATACTTTTTGTTAGAGAAAAAATAAAAAAGTGTCGGAAAGCTCAATCAATTCTCTTTACATAAGCTGTCTACAAATTTTTCGAAAAAAACGATAATTATCGAGATATTCGAGGAAATGTAGGAAATTACACGTTTTCCTATAGAGTGTGTGTAAATCTTAAAAAAACAATTTCTCTCAGAAACCTTTGTTTCGAAGGGCCAAGATTAACGGAGAGTCAAAGTAGTACATGATATTAAGTGAGCATTGTATATGAGACCGTTTTCAGTTAATTACCGATTAATTGTGGTGACAAAATGGAGATATTTTACCGAAAAAAAAAGTCTCAAATCCCGCCCCCTCTAATTCCTTCATTTTTATCGTAATTCAAAAACTAGAAAATAAGGTTTTAGCAAATTTAATTCTATTTAAATTAGCTAGAGTAGTCTTTTGGTGTAGGAGCCAAGATTAAAAAGTTTCCAACTGTAGAAACTCAAAATTTGCGATTTTTTGCCGTACATGGCCGACATTTCAGTAGTTATCTCCGAAACAAAAAAAAAATCAAAATTCTGATGGTAGTAAAAGATTCGTAGTAGAAAATACTCATTTGACCTTTTTTTATTTCGAGCTAACTCCCACCGCTTCGGAGATATTTACGAAAAATAGCAAAAAACAGCTTGCATTTAGGAGCCGAAAAAATTGCAAAAACAAACAATCTTGACACGTTGATATTTTTCGAAAAACACCATTGGGACGGCCATACGATGTCGTGTCGTAAAGAGAAAGTCTTCTTGATAAGCCTGATCGTAAATTCGAAAATTCTGCTCGGCACGAACGAATCAAAAGTAGCATTTTGTGACATTTCAGAAAATCGATATCTCTTTTTGCAACATGTTTAATTTTACATGTTTAATTTTTTACTATAAGTGTTCAAAATGAACACTTATAGTTTGGTAGAATTGCACTTTCATCATTGATACTGTCTAAGCTATCATCATGAGAAAAAATCTAACTTTATTAGATATTAACGCGAAAAATCTGTCGCTACCTTCCTCGCTATATATATTCCACATGGCTTTGAAATTGGGAGTTGTCAACGTATGTGATGTATTTATGTTATGTTTATGTTATTATATTACTGAATTAAGAAATTTATAGATAAAGTTTAAAAGCACGAGTGGTCCTATTTGAGGAAAACATTTCACGGAGCAAAACGTCAAAATATTACCGCGATATGTGCTGAAGCGTCGAAAAAAAAAAAATTAGTGCGATCAGTTTTTCGCGTTGGTACTGTCAAAAGCCGATCTAGGTTAGTTTACTATTAATAATGACATTTAATAAAGAAAAGTCAAACTTTATATTTTTAGAACAAATCGTTCAAAATTATATATCCATTCAAATATAAATATTAACAATGATAATGTAATACTAACTTCAGAAACTAAGTTTGGGATAATTACAGACTGTGCATTAACTTGGTCTCAACATATAGATAGTTTAAAAAAAAAATTAAATAGTGTCGTACACATTCTTAGAGTTGTCAAACGAGTTGTATCATTTTCAACACTGCGTACAATTTATTACGCTTGGTTCGTGTCAAAATTAAAATTTGGCATTTTGTTTTGGGGCGGAGCAGCTGCTGGAGACGTAAATAAAATACTCATATTACAAAAACAGCCATTCGGATCATGCATGATATAGCCTTAAGAGACACATGTAGAGGCAGTTTTAAATATAATAGATATTTGACAGCTGTGGCAATATACATTTTTGATTGTTTAATTTTCATTTTTAAATACAAAAATAATTTTAATCAATACATAAGTACATGATTACAATACAAGACACATTAACTACAGTTTCCCTATCCATAGACTGAGCATCTTTGAAAACGAAATTTTATGCTAGCATAACACGGGCTATGTTAGCATAAATTTTTTTAATGTATTCATATAAATAAATTTAAAAGTATCATAAAGTTTAAACAGTATAAAAGAGAGGTTTTTAATTATTTAGTCGAGGTAGAGCCATATTCAATACAAGAATTTATTAATTATAAGAAATTACACTTGTAAATACTTATGGATAATGTTATTACATATTGTCGCGTGTTTCCACCCTTAGGAAACCACCCTCGCAAAATCCGTGGGTTCCAAAAATTATAACAAGAGATGTCCACTAACACACTTTATTAAATGTTTACTGGATACTTCACAATACTATTGTTAATTTAAATGCACTTTACTGACTAAAATCACAATGTTTATTACTTTGTTTATCTTTGAACTCTTAACCTCACTTTCTATACTTTCTGAACTTTCTGAACTACTCGCCGAGAATGCGGTCGGTCTTTTTATACCTAAAAATGACAGATCTCGATTGTTCTGTGATGACGCCACCATTCTCTCGATAATTCCAGATGTCACTTTGGAATCTTCTGGTAGGTTCTTTTTCGAGTAGGTGCAAATACATCATTCTAGGGGTTGTAACATATTACACTGCCCCCTCCTTAAGCCTGAACGTCCCGGTCAGGCAGTTCAGCCTCTTTCACGTACTTCGCCAGTCTATCCAAGTGTACGATCTTCATCTTGGACTTTTTGTTTCGTTGAATCCGATAGACGACATCATTAATTCGGGTAATAACAGTATAAGGTCCTTCCCAAGGAGGTTGAAGTTTCGGTGACTTCCCTTTCTTTCGCTGTGGGTTATACAGCCAAACTAGATCTCCTGCCTTGAACCCTTCTGAACTACCCTTACGGTCATATCGAGCCTTCATTCGGTCACTGGCTATGGTGATTTGGTCTCTAACCAGCTCATGAACATTTCTTAGCCGTTCACTCATTTCATCCACATAGCTGTTCACAGGAAGCTGTTCTCCGCCTGGTGTTCCGAAAATCAAATCACACGGCAGTCTGATCTCGTGTCCAAATACTACACGGGCTGGTGTTTGTTTCGTAGACTCGTGGATAGCAGCTCTGTATGCCATGAGGAAGAACGGTATGTGGAGATCCCAATCGCGTTGATTCTTATGAACCACTTTAGAAAGATGTTCTTTCATGGTCTTGTTATGTCGTTCCACCATTCCATCTGATTGCGGGTGAAGGGCTGTTGTCCGTGTTTTGTGTATCCCCAATAACTTGCAGATTTGTTGAAACACCCCTGAACTCAAAGTTCCTCCCTTGATCTGAGTGCAGCTCCAGGGGTACACCAAACCGACATATCAAATTATCTACCAAGACTTTGGCGACAGTGACTGCTTCTTGGTTTGGAATTGCATAGGCCTCTGGCCACTTACTAAAATAGTCCATGGCAACCAGTATGTACTTGTTCCCATCCTTGGTTACTGGGAATGGGCCGGCTATATCGATCGCAATCCTCTCGAAAGGAGCTCCGACGTTATATTGTTTCATTGCACCCCTACTTCTAGTCTGCGGTCCCTTACTTGCTGCACAAATTTTGCAATTGCGACACCAAGCTTCCACATCCTGACGACTATTTACCCAATAAAATCGTTCTCGTACTTTATTCAGGGTCTTATTAACGCCGAAGTGCCCACCGGATGCTCCATTATGCACTTCCTGAAGTACTTTCGGTACTCGACACCTGGGAATCACTAGACGCATAACAACTTCCCTGCCATCCGGGCTTTCCCAAGCTCTCTTTAGCAGCCCGTTCATGACTTTAAGTGAATCCCATTGGGCCCACAAAGCCTTCAATCCAACTGCCTTATCCGAAACATCCTTCCACGCTGGTCGAATTCCTTTCTCCTTTGCTCTCAATATAGGCCCAATTTCTGTGTCATTCAGTTGTTCTTGTCTCAGGGCTTCGGTCGTCCAATCGTCCGGAACCTCTATTTTAATAGTGTTGACGGCCACCGTACCCTGCAATTTCTCAACGTGGCGGCAGTGCTTGCAATCTTCCTTGCACGGTCTTCTAGATAAAGCGTCTGCGTTCTTATGAGATCTTCCAGGTCGATGTTCGATTTTGAAATCATACTGTTGCAGCCGTTCTATCCAACGAGCCAGTTGACCTTCAGGGGTTTTCAACTGCAACAGCCATTTTAATGCAGCATGGTCGGTCCGAATCTTGAAATGTCGTCCATAAAGATATTTATGAAAATGGTCCACTGATTTAACGATGGCCAGTAACTCTTTCCGGGTTACACAATAGTTTCTTTCCGGTTTGGACAGCACCTTGCTGAAGTACTCGATCACTCTTTCCTGCCCATTTTGCATTTGAGACAGTACACAACCGACCGAAGAATTGCTGGCATCCGTGTCTAAAATAAAAAGTCCTTCCCGTTGTGGGTACGCTAGCACAGGACCAGTGCATAGAGCTGCCTTCAATCTTCTCCATGCCGTTTCACATTCCGGTGTCCATTGGTACTGCACTTTCTCTTCTGTCAGCCGGTGTAATGGCTTCGCAATTTCTGCAAACCCTTCTACAAAGCGCCTATAATAAGTGCAGAGGCCAAGGAAGCTCCGTACTTCATGAACGTTAGATGGTCTTGGCCAATCTCGTACAGCAGAAATTTTGTCGGGGTCTGTTTGTATTCCATCCGAAGACACCACATGACCAAGAAATTTGACTTCTTTCTGGAATAGCAGGCACTTCTTCGGGTTCAACTTCAGATGGGCATTCCTCACTCGCCCAAATACTTCTTGAAGATTTTTCAAATGTTCTGTAAAATCCTGTCCCATAACAAGCACGTCGTCAAGGTAAACCAGGCACGTCCTCCAGGTTAGCCCTCGCAGTACGAATTCCATCAATCTTTCAAAGGTAGCTGGCGCATTGCAAAGTCCAAAAGGCATCACAGTAAATTGATAAAGACCACTGCCTGCTGAAAACGCTGTCTTCTCCTTATCATCAGGATGAAGCCCCACTTGCCAGTATCCACTCCTAAGGTCTAACGTTGAAAACCATCGTGAGCCTGCCAACGTGCTTAACGTGTCGTCAATTCGTGGTAATGGGTAACTGTCTTTCTTCGTGACATCATTTAATTTTCGATAATCGACACAAAATCTTAATGTTCCGTCCTTCTTGGCAACCAAAACTACTGGCGATGACCAGGGACTCGTCGACTCCTCAATGACTCCATCTTGTAGCATCTTGTCTATCATTGCCGAGGCATCTTCTTGTTTTGCTAATGGAAGCCTCCTAGGTGGTTGTCGAATAGCGGGTGAGTCGCCAGTATTTATCCGATGCTGGACTATGTCTGTTTTTGTAAGGGCCTCTGTATTCTTGGCAAATACTGAACTTTCCTTTTCCAGGAACTTGATTGCCTCCCTTCGTTCATCCTCAGATAAATGCTCCAACTGGGTACTCAACAAGGTCAAAACTTCCTGGTCTATTTTCATAGATGAACTTCCCTCTGTTTCTTCCTCGCACCTCGCTACCCATGTGACCGGTTCATAGGAGCCAATCGGTTTGCCTTCCTTAATTGTCACCGAGTGGGAATTTAAATTAACGACTCTAATTGGGATTTTGTCTTTAGTCCGGGTTAAAGTTCTCGCCACAATAATATTGGGTAGGGACTTAATCGATTCGTCATCTTCAACTAGGCCAACACGGTACCCTCCAGGATTTCCTTCTAAGGCAACATCAATCATTTGTTCTGAATGAGCAGGAATCTTGATTGTTTGTGTTGTTAACAACCTTGCTTTATGGAATTGGTCGTCTGCGGTTGCCAGAATAAATTCCTCATTTCCAATTTTTAAGACTCGCTCCCCTACGTCAACAATGAATCCCTGCTCTCCCATGATGTCCAGACCCAAAATGAAATCATCCATAATGTCAGCCACAATGACCTTGTAATTGAACCTCAACCGTCCAACCTGCAGTTCCAAGTTGACCTCTCCATGGACCGCAGCCCTGTCCCCCGTGGCTGTCCGAATGATTACTCCATTTTGCTTCTTGTCAATCTGCAAGCCTGATATAAACCCTGGCCGCACTATTGATGACGTAGCACTGGTGTCAATAGTAAACACGCATTTTCTTCCATTCACATATCCTTGCAACAACAGACTGCTTGGAATTCTTTGGAGCTGGGAAATCTTTATTTCTCTGGGGGCACCGCATTCCCTAGCCAGCACAGCCCCCTTGGTGCTGGCTATCTTTAGTTTTCCTGCTTCTCTTCAACATTCACAGCATTTACTCGACTCTCCGAGTTCTGCTGTCGACAGTCTCGTTTCATATGTCCCACCTTGCCGCAGTTGAAACATTTAATACCTCCGCTCGGCTTTCCTCTATTTTGTTGTTTTTCTTGCTTTCCGAGGCCATCCAATTTATCGCATAATTTGGTGAATATTTTCTGCATCTCAGTCAGCAAGGGGTTCTGGTTCATTTCTGGTAGCGATTCTTCGAGAGTCACAGCTCGCACTCTCGACCTTGGAGTATCCCTGTAAGCGGCTTCTACTTCGAGTGCACGCACCAAAGCTTCGCTACTACTTTGGTGTCTCGTCAGCCTCAGAACTCGCCTGACCTCTTCGTCCCTTATACCATCTAAAAAGGCCCCCACGGCTAATTGTTCCTGGAATTCTTTAGGTGCATTTGGATACGCCAGGTGTGCCAGTCTCTCTATCGCAGCTTCAAATTCTTGTAAACTTTCCCCAGCTTTTTGCATCCGGGATTTCAGCTGAGTCTGGTATAATTGGGCAAGGTGTTGATCGCCATACCTCAAGTCTAATGCAGCCTCCAAGACTTTAAAGTCCCTTTGTTTCTCAACTGGGATGGTTTGGAGCAACTCTGAAGCTTGGCCCCTTAATGCTAGAACTAATGCCATGGCCTTTTCCTCATTATCCCAATTGTTCGCACACGCTGCTGCCTCAAACTGCCTCTTGTACGTCGTCCAGGAACTTTGGCCATCAAAAGAAGGAGGTTTTAGTCGCTGTCCTGATGATACCACTTGCTGGCTTCCTCTATCTTTCAACTGTCGTTTAAGCCGGTCTATTTCTCCTTTGACTTCTTCTTCGAACTTGTTTACTTTGTCTTTAACTTCGGTTACTTCTCCTTTTACTTGACTGACTTCTGTCTCGACTACTCCTACTTTACCTTCGACCTTGTTTATCTCTTCTTTGACTTCACATTTTAGTACTTCATTGACAGAAATTATAGCGTCCTGTTGTATTTTGATTTGTTCATTTAGAATTTTCCTTAATTCTTCCTGGCGTCTTTCTTGCCCCTGTTTTTCCTCTTGATGTCGTCTTTCTTGTTCTTCTTTTTCCTCTTGCTGTCGTATCTTCAGGTCTTCCATAATTTGTCTCAATTCGTCTTTCTCTTCTTGACGTCTTCTTTCTTCATCCTCTTTTTCTTTCTGACGTCTTATTTCCTGATCTTCCATAATTTTCTTTAATTCGTCCCTTTCTTCTTGACGCCGTTTTTCTTCCTCCTGGCGTTTTCTTTCTTGCTCTTCTTTTTCTTCCTGACGTTTTTTCTCCTGTTCTTCTTTGTCTTCCTGCCGTTGCTGCGCCATCATTTTTTGGAATTGTTCGAATAAGTCCTGTATTTGTTTATCGGATGCCATACTTCTTGTTGTTATGGGCATACGATGAAATTAAAATAAAATAAATTTAACTGTTACGTCAATATCGGTAATAGAACTTTCCAGAAAAATCTCGAATTAGCACGAAAAAGTCTTATTCAGAGTCTTTTGTCACTATCCAGTTCAGAGAATTTAATAATCTCCACTAATGTCCAAATAGAAAAGTTCTAGAAATTTTTCATGCACTAACACAAATAAATGAGTCTTTTTCAGTGTCTCTATCACTTCTCAGTTCAAAGGATTTAATTATCACACTAATGTCCTAATAAAATGTTCTACAATGTCTCAAAAATGCACTTAACACTATTTTCCTGTTCGAAAATAACCCTCGAACAATGTCCAGTAAATTAGTCCTGTGTTAGCACTAACCCTCGAGAATCCTTCTCGAACACTCCAGCACAACTTCAGAGCTCCTCTTGTCATAAAATTCCGCTTCCGACACCAATTTGTCGCGTGTTTCCACCCTTAGGAAACCACCCTCGCAAAATCCGTGGGTTCCAAAAATTATAACAAGAGATGTCCACTAACACACTTTATTAAATGTTTACTGGATACTTCACAATACTATTGTTAATTTAAATGCACTTTACTGACTAAAATCACAATGTTTATTACTTTGTTTATCTTTGAACTCTTAACCTCACTTTCTATACTTTCTGAACTTTCTGAACTACTCGCCGAGAATGCGGTCGGTCTTTTTATACCTAAAAATGACAGATCTCGATTGTTCTGTGATGACGCCACCATTCTCTCGATAATTCCAGATGTCACTTTGGAATCTTCTGGTAGGTTCTTTTTCGAGTAGGTGCAAATACATCATTCTAGGGGTTGTAACATATTACAATATTATTGTTACTATTACATATTCTCTAAATACCCATTTAATTAATTTTGTTTTGCATTTCAACCCACCGCTATTATTATATGTACTGTAATGTAACATATATTGTACTGTGGCTGTTTGAAATAAAGTAATGTTATTATTATTATTATTAATTGATGCAATGTTGTTGACTACCACGTTAATGAGTGAAATACATTTTTATTTACTCGTTTTTTATAAAATTTTATATCTGTGACTTATTTTATGCCTGAAAAGACTGTAATTAAAAGATTTAATTATGCTATAACTTTCTAGATGCATCTTTTGCAGCTTGCGCTTAGGTTCTTACACTATAAAGTGAAATGTAACTATTTGAATAGTCATAACGAATAATTAAAACAAAAATGAAAAGGGAATTTTTAACTCTTATTTGCTTATTCCATTTAAAGGAGATTTTATAAATGTGACTTAATTTTTGCTCCAATGACTTGCAATTAAATTCTTTTAATTACAGTTTAAGCTTTGTAAACTAATTTTTAAAATTTAAATGAACTTCTTGGTAGAAAGTACAAGCGCTTGGAACAATAATTTATTCTTTACTTCAAATCTGTTATATTTAATTAAAATATCAATTTGTAGACATTATACGTTTAATCTAACTTCCACAGGCTTTCTTGTAGGTGATTTAAAAGCAATACGTTTTATAAAGAATATTAAATTTATTTTGCTTGTTGTGTTACTATTTTACTAGTATTTTATTATTATATAAGAGTTTGTGGTGTATACGAACAAGGTCACTATATTTGTTTAAATTATCGTCCTCTTTTAAGGTGATGTTTTCTCAAAAGGTAATGTCATAGCCGGAAAAAGAGTAATGGTTCATTTCCCCTTTGTACAATGGTCTTACCCATTAGCCTTTTCCTAATGCTTACTCAAGTTCAAAGGCGTTTTGGTATTATAAGTGTTGACTAATGCTGACCATTATACCACGTGACTGTTGCAGTGAAATCACCATTTTCAATTTAAATTGTAAGTCGATAGAAACTCATGACTACGTAGGAACAAAGGTCTTGCTGTTCTAGGAAAATCAACACAAGTAGAAGATAAAGGTGATTGCATTAACTGTGCAATTTATTTCTGAACAGCCTTCTGCTACTGCAAAAAGAGTAGTAGAAAAGACTAACTTCTCTGCATTGTTGAGAACGGCAAAGAAAAAGTTATAAGTGATATCTTATAAATATATTGTTGCTACCTCAAAGACAACTCCAGTACCTTGACGCCATTTTGTTTTTAAACCATAACTTTTTCCCACACAATTTATAGCTTATTACCATGTCAATTCGCAATCTACGTTTCTTGATGAAGAGATTGATACCAAGCTCATACCTGTATATCATTCAAAATCCTACGGAATTATATTTGCTCACAGACTGTAGCTAAAAATACATGAATCTTCAATACGAACAACGTGAGTCAGGTCCATCCCGTTTATATTATATTTTAATAAAATTGGCTTCTCTTTTAGAAATAGTTAAATTCCATATTATTCTTTTCACATCGGGATAATAGTTTACTCAGATTATTTTGCAAATTTTGGCAATCATAATGACTGTAAACTTAATAAAATATCTATAAGTCATCCGCAAGTAATAGTGCTTTACATTCCAATTGTCGTTGATAAAAATAAAATTAAAAGCATAAGTGGACCTAGATGGGACCCCTGGGTCACACCGGATAATGGTCAAAATGGTATAGACTTCTGTGAGAATTCTATGGCTTAAGTAAACCTCTGAAGAAGTGACACAGTTAGACATGTTTGTATATTTAATTTTTCAGTAAAGTTATATTTTGATTGGTTGAGTAGTTAGTAGCTATAAAGTAGGTATTTTTGTGTCACTGTAGCAGCGCTGTACGCAAAGTAGTTTTGGTAATTATATTTCTATTGTACATATATTAACCTCCCTACAATAAAATTGTGGGAGGTTACTACATTTAGTCCAAAATTGAAAATTGAGATAACATCAAATCTTTACGTTTTAAGGTCCCAGGATCCCAAAAAAGTGATGTTTGAAAAATGTCTGTGTATGTGTGTGTGTGTGTGTGTGTGTGTGTATGCACAATAGCGGCGAAGCTATTAAACGGATTTGGATGAAACTTTGCATGAGGATTTCTTTAGTCCTCCAGAAGATATGAAAAGGTTTTGGTTGAAATCGGATTACGTTTAGTGCCGTTTTGGCACAACAAGTTGTTCATTTTATGATTACTTACAATTTGTAATTGAACCATTGAAAAGCAGTAAAAATTCCAATTTCAACGATATATCACACTTGCACCCTTTCGATTTGGTTTCCGTTAAAAAAATTAAAAACAATTCGTTATATGTGCACACATGGCAGCATCCAAAAAATATTATTGGTATTATTGTTAGGGGAAACTGTATTTTGCCATCTGTCAGAAATATTTGCGTTGGTAACCTTTGTGAATGTTGATTTATAGGTTATGGTACGTGACGTCACAGCTAACCTCAAAAATATATATTTCTTAAAATTTAAGAATATTATGTAGCTATTATTAAAATTTCTGCCTGGTTCCCGTACTTTCAACTAAATCTAGTATAGTGTAATGTTTATGAAGTTCTAAATACTTCGTCTTAAGAAAATAGGACTCGTTTTGTAGATTGGAAATCTAACCTATAATTAGCCTAGGCAATCCAAATCACGTGACTTCCAACATGGCGCGGAGGGCAAACATTCGTTTTCATTCGTTAAACGTTTGTGTTTTTCTGTTGTCTTGGCTACGTTTCCGGAATTTAATAAAAATAAACCCGTGTTTACCCTCCACGTCATATTGAAAAAAGGCTTTGACAGGTCGTTGGATCGCTTAATTAATCAACAACCATTTTAGTTGTGGTTTTGACAATTTTGACATTTTTCTTCAGGGACAATCAAATGAAGTTTGCGTGGTTTTATATATTTCTTTTCTAGTTTTTCTTGAGAAACTGTGTGTTTTCGTAATAACGTCATGTAGTGAATATTATTCAACCATTATGGGTGATCTAAAGTGTCGCTATGATGAGAAAATCAAAATAATAGAGAATATTGGCCCATACACCATTGGAGTGGAGACTGCAGACCTTTCCGCAGATTTGTCTATTTTACTTTGTGTATCCGTAATTAATATGGTAAATTACTTAGTGTTGACTCACGGCTTGTACACAAGCCAACAGTTAAAGGCATACAAATCTTTACAAGCACATAAATATTATGAGGCTGGATTTGTGCAAGAAAGATAAACTCAAATGTATTCATTGTTATGGCCAAGGCAAGTTTACATTTAAATAACTAAGTGCTAGACTGCAAATGACAGAGGAAGTGGTAAACCACCTCTTTCCCGTGCACGACGCCGTAAACTTTGATTGTGACAGTGATATTCTTAGATTTTACGGTAGAAGAATTGAATATAGCTTGCAACAAGCTAAAACCAAATAAAGCACCGGGACCAGCCTACATCCCAGTAGAAGTCCTGAAGGAAGTAGTACAAAGTAAACCCGAATACGCACTAAGAGTCTACAATGAACTAGCGCGTAGAGGAGTATTTCCAGAAGACTGGAAGCAGGCTAAGCTTGTACTACTTAGGAAAGGAAATAAACCGCTAGACCACCCGGCATCGTATAGACCCATATGCCTCTTAGACATAGAAGGGAAACTGTACGAACAGCTTATCTTAATAAGGCTCAAAGAAGAACTATTACGCACAGGTGGACTGGCAGAGAGACAGTACGGCTTCATGGAAGGTCGACAAACAGTAGATGCTATAAACAACGTGATCCAAATTGCCAGGGAAGCTGCTGCTTACGCGCACCAGCACCGAAGACTGTGTGCAGTAATAACTTCAGACGTGCAAAATGCTTTCAACAGCGCATCATGGCAAATCATTCTGGAAGACCTGCGAAAAAGAGGAATAGAAGAGAGCCTAGTCAGGGTAATAGCATCCTATCTATCCCAGAGGAAAATAATCCTGGAAGCAGAAGACGAGACAAAAACCGTAGAAGTCAGCGGCGGCGTGCCTCAGGGATCAGTACTTGGTCCAACCCTGTGGAACGTCCTGTATGATGATCTCCTTAAAATGGAACAGCCAGCGGGTGTAACATTAATCGGCTTTGCGGATGACGTAGCCATGACAGTAGTTGCAGAAACCGAGCATTTACTGATGAATAAAGCAGACACTGCCCTCCAGCGAGTTGCAGAATGGTTGGAAGGAAGAAAACTAAAGTTGGCACCAGACAAATCGGAGGCAGTCCTCCTTACCACTAAAAGAAAAATAGCGCCGATCACTTTCACCATCCTGGATACTTCGATCAGACTCAGCAAGGCAATAAAATACCTAGGAGTGTGGCTTGATACCAAACTTACCTTCGCGGAGCACGTCAAAAGAACGACCGAAAAAGTGGAAAAAACGGTCGCAGCATTGACAAGCCTAATGCCCAACATAGGAGGGCCAAGAGCATCGAAGAGGAGAGTAATGGCAAGTGTGGTCCACTCTCAAATACTGTATGCCACACCAGTCTGGCATACGGTAACCGGAAACAAGAAACTAATAGCAAAGCTGGCAAGACTCCAGAGGCTGATGTCAATCAGAATCGGCAGTGCATACCGCACCATTTCAACAGAGGCAGTGGGGGTCATAGTGGGAGTCCCACCTGTAGAATTTCTAATACAAGAAAGGACAGAGAAATATAATGGAGTGGAAGCCAGAGTAGCAAAAGAGAACGTTTCCACAAGATGGCAACAAAAATGGGAAACCGGAACGTATGGACGATGGACCTATAAATTGATACCTATCATTCAGACATGGATAAATCGTCCCTACGGAGAAGTGGATTACTACTTAACCCAAGCTCTCTCAGGACACGGATGTTTTAAGAAGTATCTCTACGATCGCAGAAGGGCAGATACAGACAGATGCAGCTCCTGCGACGAGGTGGATGACGTAGAGCATACCCTGTTTACTTGTACTCGGTGGGAAGAGACCAGGAGGGACTATACCCAACAAACTGGGTCAACTTTCAACTACACAAACATGATGGCAAGCTTATGCGCATCCGAGGAACCATGGCGACAAGCGTATGGAACAGTCCGTACAATAATAGAGACGAAGGAAGTAGAAAGTCGATAAAGGAAGTTAAGGGCCGGCTCCCCACTGAAGTAATGCGAAGGCGGTTTCCGGTGGGAGAAGCGAGACGAAGGGGGAGGGGTTTTAGTCGGTAAGAATCCGGCACAACGTCTTATGCAAGATTTCCCCTCCTCCACAAAAAAAAAAAAAAAAAGTGCTAGATTTCAGTGATAAGCATGTTATATTATACGTATATGTAGTATTCAGTAGACTCTACCAGAAAGTGATTTCTTTACCTTTCTCCTAAGCTTTTTTTACATTCAAAATAAACCTTATCTCACAATCGCACTTTATCGCACAAAAAGATGGCATTTTTTTCTATTTCACGTTTAAAACTGAGATTACTTCTTTGTTTACAATGGAATAAAAAGTTTGGTTGTACTTCAGGCAATATGGCCGACTTATCGTGACGTCATCCTAAAATGGTCTATATTGAAAAATTATTTACGTCAATTTTTAAATATTTGCTTGGAGCCAGTACGGCTCCAAGATAAAAATGCGTATACAAACATTAAAAATAAGAATAAACTTGAAAAACTTAAACATGTTATGTCCCTAAATATATTTCATAACCTAACAATCAACATTCGTAAAGGTTACCAACCCAATATTTTTGACAATGTCAAAACTTAGTTGGTTTTTTTAAAGGTAATATTTCTTTATAGTTGTGTTCGGATATTACGTCTGATTAATGGGACGCATCACAATCGTTCATTTAATGCAAATCGAACTAACTGAGTTAAATCTTAAACGTATTAAAAATAAAGGCCTCGGACGAAGCTCGACTTGCTCGGACCTTTTTGATGGAGCAGGAAGATTTTAATTTGACGCATGCGTAGTCTGCTTATACTGTCCATAATGTTATTGACTTGTTGAGGTTAGAGTGTCACTTGGGCTAATTTCTGTGTTATTATTTTTTTTCGCTATCCAAAGTTCTACAAAATCTTCGAAACGTTATCTGTTAATACCGGCAATTGATTAACAAGCAACATAAACAAACATGAGAGGTTATGTTTTAACAGATTGCTTGTAGTCCACTTCAGTTCGTTCGATATTTGTTCATGAAATAATTGGCTCCAAAGTCACGTGTAATTTATCTGTTTGCTCAGTGCTCTGATTTCCGATGTAATATCCAATTACAGCTGATAAGGATCCACCGTGTGGGGAGGTTCCAGCCGCTTCCAGTAGCTGCCGATTTTTTTTATCAATATTTTCATCTGTCAGTCTTCATCTTCGTTTTAACTGTACTCTAATATTAAACCTTACTTTAAATGTGTATTTTAAGTTTTCATTCATTGCAGAAAGTTGTTTATGATCCATTATCATAAAATTATTTATCTGTTTTCTTATTACTCTCTTGCTGAGTTTGTATAAATGCAACATTATAAGGTAACCAAATATACGTCTGTCTATCTAATACACCTAGATGAAAAATTTTACGTAATATTTTTGTAACAAAATAACTTCATTATGTTATACTAATACTATATATTTGATGTTTTCTGAAATAACTATTAACTACCGTATATCCCTAAAATATTCTCTCTACCATATAAATTTATGAATATCTCATTGTACTTGGTATTGAAGAAAATGAAACGCTGAAGTTATTATCACGTTTAATATTGCTATTTATCTTTTACGCTCCTGTTAACTATGCTGGTAATGAATTTTTGAGATGGCATGCTATAACATTTGATTACTTTCTACAATCAGGATAATAAATCCCATAGGAGAGACGAATACAATTATAAAAATTAATGTCAATAATATTTCGTCTAATACACATTTCTTAACATTCTATTAGAATCAGTAGTCTAAGCTACTTTATGGATATCAAGGTATATTTAAGGAATATCCCCAATAACCACCATTGTCCAGAGCACAGAATGACTGGTTGTAATTTCTTGATTCAACGTTTATTAAGTTTCTCTCTGAATGAACATGGATTGGCGAAAGAGAAAGTTTTAATATTTAAGGATACAGCAAAGCGCAATGTATGTTTATTTAATCAATTAATTAGGAAATGCAAGTATGTTCGATGGAAACGTCCAATTAACAAGATTCCAGGATTCTACTGAAAATAAAAACAGTTACCTGATATATACACCACATTACTAAAGCATGCATCAACTTAAACAAAAAAATAACGATTCATTTGTAAGAATATCCTCGGAAGGTGGATTCTCTTAATAAAAATGATTAGATTCGCAATAACATACACCGAAATATCGAAAAATAAATCGAATGTCCCGTTTACAATAAATACCACAATTTTATGCACACTGCTTTAATCATTCCCAGGTAATGATTGGCAAAATAAATAAATAGTTGTTCTTTAGAAGGAATATTTTCTAGTAAATTAAAAATTAATAAAACTATTCTCATATATAAAAAAGGCTATAAGGAAAATGTTGAAAACTACCGCGGCGGCGTATTAATCCCATCGTGCTTCTCCAAGTTTATTGAGAAGACCATTTATAACAGAATGATTTCATTTTTTCCTAAACATAAAATAATTAAAGATTCTCAATTCGGCTTTGTGCCTCATTACTCAACGAAATAGGCTATTTATCACTCATTATCGAAAACTATTACAGCAGTTCATTTTAATTTAAACGTAGCTTGCCTCTACTATGATATGTCAAGAGCCTTCGAAACCATTAATTATGCAATTTTGTTAGACAAGTTAGACTTTTTTGGTATACGGGGCACATGTAACAAACTACTTCAGTCATATCTTACTGATAGATTTCAAGTCAATGCTGGAACAACTTTTAAGAATGGAACACTTCAAACATTTATATAGTTCATATATTAGAAGGAGTGCCTCAGGGATCTATACTTGGGCCTCTACTGTTTATTCTATATACAAATGATTTAAAACATCATATCAACATAGATGCTTTATATCAATATGCTGATGATAATTCATGTATGATTAGCTGAAGAAACACTAGTGGCTTGTGCAAATAAACTTATTATAATATCTTCAAGTATGATTAAGTACTGTGGCTCCAATGGCTTGAACCTAAATGGAAGTAAAACTACTCTTGTTATGTTTTCTTCAACAACTGACCTTGATTATTCGTTGTACGTCCAATTAGATAATTCTTCAATTAAACAAACGGACAATATGAAATTTCTTGGCATAACGCTAGATAGTAGGTTAAATTGGGAATCTGACGCTAATACATTGATATCAAGATTAAATTCATTCTGTTGTTTAATACGTTTTATGAGAAACGAGCTTTCAGTAGACAGCCTAAGAATATTTTATTTTTCATGTGTGCAAAGTATTTTATAATATGCGATAATATTCTGGGGTTCTTCCCCATGTTGGCAGAAAATATTTGTTAACCAAAGACGCATAATTAGATGCATGATGAATGCCTCTTACAGAGATTCTTGTAAACCTTTCTTTAAAGAATTGAAAATACCTACCATCCCTTCCCTGTATATATATATATGAAAATAGGATTTGAAGGAAACAACTACTCAGCGGGCAAATACCTCGACCTGCATTGAATTATACCTTCAAATCGTGATCGGTAGACAAATATCATTTGTCTGTTCCTAACCAGACATAGACCGGTTTCGAACTTATTATGTTCTCCTCAGTATGCCATAGGTTATGGAACAGACAAATGATAGTGGCCAACCTGCTAGTCTTATACATACTAATGCAAATGAAGTGATAGTGAGAGGTAAACTCTCATGTGGTCAGATGCTACTATACGTCGGACATAATGTCTCTGGCGTATAGCGACTTGCCTAGCAAGTACGAAGAGCGGCGACCTCTAGCCATAGTGGGCTATACTCACTGTTAATGAAAATAGGATTTGAAGGAAACAACTACTCAGCGGGAAAATACCCCGACCTGCATTGAATTATACCTTCAAATCGTGATCGGTAGCCAAATATCATTTGTCGGTTCCTAACCAGACATAGACCGGTTTCGAACTTATTATGTTCTCCTCAGTATGCCATAGGTTATGGAACAGACAAATGATAGTGGCCAACCTGCTAGTCTTATACATACTAATGCAAATGAAGTAATAGTGAGAGGTAAACTCTCATGTTGTCAGATGCTAATATACGTCGGACATAATGTCTTTGGCGTACAGCGACTTGCCTAGCAAGTACCAAGAGCTTAAAAGGAATAACGATATATATCGAGTAATGACAACAAGGCATGGGCCTGATCTCAGAATACCAATTAATCACCACGCTATTAAGGCTTACAATGTCATGCCAAGCGAATTAAAATCCATAAATAATACTAATTTATTTAGAAAACTCTATTTATTTGAAAATGCATTTTATTCTTTTAGTGATTTTTTAAAATACATAAAAAAATGTATTATTTGTTAATTATATTATAGACAATAGTTTAACGTATCTACTCTTTTACATTTTTAGTTTCAGGCAAATTTTAGTTGTATGTTCTTTTCTTCCTTTTGCTGATCTCCCTTTTTATATATATATCACATATTTTAATGTTTCATACATTTTATTTAATTGTAAGTTTTAAATATTTGATTACTTTGATTACTTTGCTGTCTTTCTTTTTACAAGATCTACAGCGATAAAAAAATATTGTATTATGAATTACTTTCCAGTGCTATAAGTTGTAGGTGCCACTCCGAATTGTTGTACTTCCCCTTCAATTATCGTTTAATTAACATTGAACAATAGATGGTTAAAATAGGTTTTCTGTTGAGTTTATAATGGATAATTAGTTATTTATTATATATTATTACTATTATCTATTCTCTATTGGTAGCTACTGAATCGTTTTGAACATTAAAAGTCTTATATTATTAAGAACGTAAATGCAAGAGGTCTTTTGGTAAGTCAACTGTCACAAAACAGATTAACCATAACATGACGCAGAATATACCTAGCGTTAAAAATATATCACCACACCAACATTACATGAGTTTTAAATATTCTGTCAGTAAGAATACTAACGATATTTTAATGTCGTCTTGGTATAACATCAACATCTAAATTATTAATAAGGTTATTAGTATTAGAAAATATTGTTTTTCATTACCATAATGTACCTTGTAACTCGGTATTATTTTCCAAACCGTTCTTAGCTGATCGCAACTAAGGACGAAGGACGACTATAATTGGGGCTCGTTAAGCCACCGACAAAGACGTTCAATGTAAAAACTTCCTTCTTTCCTCGATTTAATATTTAATATTAATCAGATAACTACTGGATAATCTCTATACCATCATCAGCTGATTATATTCAGTCGTACAGGGAGGTAAAAATCCGAATAGGCTGCGCAATTACGGCGAAATATACAGAGTGCCCTGAAATTCCTGTCGTTAATTTTAAATGATGATAGTTTCTGCAAAAATATGAAAAAAGTTCCTATGGACATGCCTTCGAAAATGCTTCCCTAAGGGTGTTAGAGTCCTTTGAATACGGTCTCCTAGAGTCTTCTTCGTCTTTCTGCCATAACATGATAATCTAGGGTAGGTTTTAGCTTTCTTAATAACATTCTTCCAATCAGTTATTTCATTAACTCTTCTATTTCACTTGTTAACTTTCATAACATTTAGGTTTTCTTCTAAATTGTCCATTTATCTCAAACGCCCAGGCGGAGCCTGGTATTTTTGTTGCATGTCGTGGTTTTATAATTCGCGTCATGTACTAAGAGTGAACAGCCATCCAAACCTACCCTGCACTGACGAGAGCCAATAGCTTGAAACTGTAGTCTGCAAGTGGTGTGGAGTAGCTGGCACGAGAGCTTCTTTGAGTAGGAATAAGTCTTTCGGCTGGTGTCTGTTGCAATCGAAACTTTAGCGTTTTGTGGCAATACATAGTAATTGCACTTTATGCGGCCAGGCTTATAATCCGTAATTCAGCGCTCGGCAGGTCATTAGTCCGGAGAATAGCTGTTGTATGCAGTCTGGTCTTTTATCCCTTATATGTTTAAGTAAATGTATAGAGGACCTCGAGACAAAATATTTCACTAGTAAACATATTTGACTGATCGCAGAATATATGTAGAACCTACTGATACCTTATCGGCCTCATGGCCTCTAGTAAGCAAAAAATTATCTGCGGAGTACCGCAAGGTTTGGTGCTCGGGCCAGTTCTCTTTTTATTTTATGTTAACGACTTAGTGTTTAGTTTCCCGTCAATACATTTCTCTCTATTTGCCAGTGATACAAGTATTATAATAAACGATAGAAATTATGATAACTTAATAAGATACACCCAAGATACGATGAACAATGTAACAGATTGGTTCACATCAAATAAATTAATACTAAACACAGAAAAAGCTTATAATATTACTTTCCAACATCCAACAAGACCTTTCCCAAATCAATCAAGATAAACTCAGGTGAAATATCAAATACAGAGCATATAAAATTTTCGGTTATCCGAATGAATCAAAATTAAGATTGGTCAAATCATATAGAAGAGCTAAATAAGAAATTATGTATGTAATTATGTTTTTTCATATCCATAACAGAAAGAGATCTAGGCCAAAATGCAGCTCTGAATGTCTATTTTGCTTATTTTTAAGGAAGTGCAGCATGGAATTGAATTATAAATAGTCAGTGTCAAAAATGAACAACACATGTTTATAAAGCGAAGCAATAGGTACAGACATACTAGACGTAAAAGTGAAAATAAATAAATAATAAATTTGTGTGTGCAGTGGAAAGTTTTTTAAGTGTACTAAGCCTAAAAATGAGAGAGAATAAAAACAGCAATCACAACGCCAGACGCCACAGAAAGCTAAGCTATAAACTAATTTATTTTATTTTATTGAATTTAATTACTTTAATAACTTTATCAACTTAATCTCTATTAACCTAGTTTATTAACTCAAAACCTAATATACTAAGTATCCTCTCATTATTAAAGTACCACCCAAGTTTATTTATCCAAGTTTATTGATTGTCTTAATGACTAATGCCCCATAAAACCATTGCAGTCCTTTTTTAGGTCCAAACCCTAGCCAAATACAAAGTGTAAAAGATATAATTTTAAGGTGTCAAGTGAGATAGGTTTGAGGAATAATACATATCTTGCGAGCAATTAGTGATTTTGTGAGTAGTGATTAATTTCGTACATAATCTGTATTTGTAAAAAAATGTGTGTTTTTGTGGTGTGTTGCATATTCTTTGCATTATAAATGCTGTAACAAACTGCTGAGAGGCTGATTCAGATGACTTTATTAGAAAATCTGAGAAGTGATTATACATATTCATCTAAACCCTTGAAAATGTCGACCGCTGACACCATAAATTTATAGCAAGGCAATAATGGATTAAAGCTATCAGTAAGTAAACACATGCATCCATAAAATAGTGCAATCCAACCCTCGATGCTCAAGTGGGTTCAACATCGTATACCTGCAGAAACTCGATCAAGAATTAAGGGATCAAATAAGTGCCTATATTCTTAACTTGTATTAAATAAACACATGTTCTTACAGGTTAATAATTTCTTAATAATTTATAATTTTTACTTTATTTTATTTACTGATCAGTGGCGTTCTATTAGTTTACTAGTATACCGTCACAAAACTGAATCCTTTACATTGCATAAATGGATAATGGAAATTCATGTGATAAAATTTTTCTCCCAAATGAACTGAGAAAAATGCCGATTATAATATTAGGAGGCTTCAACGCATATATAGGAAAAGACGACCAGATGGAGGAATATAAAAGCATCATTGGAAAAACTCTACCCCACACATGGTTTACGAAAATGAACACGCGCTGGAAAATCAAGCACACATATCTGATTTAATAATAACAAACACGTGGAGCAAAAGACAAAAATGTCTAGTAGGCAGAGAGATAAAAAAAAGGGTCAAATACGTTAAAGCAAAAAGGACAGCAGAAGTCAATACAGACCTCAAAATTCTATGCGGAAAATTGGAAATAAAAAAAGAGAAAAGACGTAAAGGAAACAACAATACACCACAACGTCCAATGATGACAAATGGAGGCAAAACACGTGGCAACAACAAAAGCCAACAGAAGAAGCTTTTGAGAAGAGCAGAAAGGCAAGACTATTAGGAGGAAAGACAATTAAAAAAGATAGAGATGTACGCAATAAAGTACTGGGGGCATACTCAAGGAAAGGACCCACCACCTCTACTGAAGCAAGCGCCAGCACCGAACATCAACAAACAGGGAGACTATGCTACAGCGGAGAACAACAACTGAGAGGATCAAGATCAAAAAATGAACACCACAAAGAAATCGCAACGATATATATTCTACCATAAGAAGACTCAGAATAGGCAGAAGTCCAGAACCAAAAACACAAAAAAGGGAGCTTAAACTCTCCCTCACGACACAATGCGGTAACGCATCTCACACATACCTACACCTCCAATCCCACATTCCTTTACCATGCGCCATGTGGCACTCGCTGCTGGCAACAAGCATGACCATAGTCCAACCCAGCGTGGACGTAGCAGGCCCAGCTGTATATCTGGGAGTGGCAGCAATTCCTACCGCACGCTGGTAAATCAATCAATCAATCAAAGTGCAGTATGGAATTGAATTTTGGTGTTCATCAAGCCAAATTGAAACAGTACTATTAACGCAAAAAAGAGCTATACGCACAATTTTTCAAATAAAACAATCTGAAATATGTAGACCTCGATTCAAACAATTAAAAATTTATACAGTAATTAATCTTTATTTATATAAAACAGCCATAATGATTTAGA
The DNA here is from genome assembly GCA_936432065.2 of Rutpela maculata. Lineage (NCBI taxonomy): Eukaryota > Metazoa > Arthropoda > Insecta > Coleoptera > Cerambycidae > Rutpela > Rutpela maculata. Next base: position 126,218,074 of record OW386291.2, on the reverse strand, counting down.
GTAGACAGCATACGTTATTAACACCATTAAATCATCACTCCTATAGCATTATACATAAAGATATTCTACTTCTGCTTAACTATAACAATGAAACAAACAGAAAAGGACGACTGTACTCTGGAATCAAAGTTTTTAATACACTGTATTTACCCATAACAGAACAAATTCTTTAATTTCCTTTAAAAAAACATTGAAATTTTACATCAATACACGTTTTACAGTATGAAGGAGTTTTATTCTACTAGATTCACAGCGGCAAGAAAATTTAGTTTAGTACTCACCCTCTACTATTCTATTCTTGTATTTTTCTTGTTTTCCTACGCCTTTAATAAGTTATTGTAAAGTTTATTGATTATGTATTCAATGCATTAATGTATAAAAGAATGTACACCTTGAATGTAAACTTTATTTAGGTAAATAAATGTTATGTTTGTTATGTTATATAATTTTTCGACACTCTGTAGTTAGTTGTTAAATAATAAAGTACTTTATTCACTTTGAAAAACTTACCTTTTCCTTTTATATTACATGAAAGCAATTTGTCATGTTATGTAGCATTAAAGAAAATGATAAATCGATATTCATGCAGTAAACAATTCGAAACATTAGGAATCATTCTTTCTTGTTTAAAATGGGATGTTTACGTGTAATACTTTCCAAAAAAGGTAAAATCCGAATATACTTTATACAAGACTACAAATTACCTATCCAAAAACATATCACGCCTTAGCTAAACCAGATATATTACATATAGTACACGGAAATTAGGCAAATTTATGTGGAATAGAAGGAAAAAATTATAATAAGCTGAAATGTCTATAATAGTTAGCTTATGTGTGTAATAATACATATCAAAAAAGTTCCCACCCCCAAGGGGTAAGCTTCATCCTTATCTCACCCCCTTTATGGACACCGCACTGTTTTTTTTACAATATCTTTTAAACGCTTTATCTTAGGGAAAAAACATAAGTATAGGAAAAGGTTTGCCACAAAATTCTCTACAAAAAAGGTTCTGTGTTATCTATCGATATTTCTATTACTTTTACTTCCACATTCAATGGAAGTGGTTACTATCCACAAAAATATTTTTGAAATTTTTTATTGTTTAAACAGGCTTAAAATGTCATAAAACGTCGAGATTTTAAATTTGAGAGAAAAAAATTTCTGTCTGTCGGTCTGTCTGTAACTTTTTTTTGTGCGCACGTTTGCTCTGGAACCGTTCAAGATTTTGACTTGAAATTTGGCACATATATGTATTTTAACAAAATCTTAAACTAGATTATATTTTCATCTTGTTCCGTCGAAGGGTTGGGTAAACTGTGGTAAATTGGGGTAAACTTGGTGCAAATGGGTAAATCAAGCAGGTAAGAGTCCATAAAATTGGTATTACTTCCACGTCCAGTGGAAGTATAGTAACGACAAAAAAATTTTTAAAAATTTTTATTGTCCAAATAGGCTTAAAATGTCATGAAACGTCGAGATTTTAAGTTTGAGCGAAAAAAAAAATTTTCTGTCTGTCTGTCTGTCTGTCTGTCTGTCGGTCTGTCGGTCTGTGGGTCTGTCTGTAACTTTTTTTTGTGCGCACGTTTACTCTGGAACCGTTTGAGGTATTGACTTGAAATTTGGTACACATATGTACTTTAACGAGATCTAGAACTAGATTATATTTTCATCTTGTTCCGTCGAAGGGTTGGGGTGTAAATTGGGGTAAATTTGGGGTAAATGGGTAAATCAAGCAGGTAAGAGTCCACGAAATTGGTATTTAGTATATACAAGAGAAGCTAAGGTCTCAAAAAAAAATTTTGGCATTAGCCACCCCCATTACCACCCCCACCCCCTTATTAAAGGGAATGAAAAAAAATTCTGATTTAGTGTATGTACAGGAATCAGAAACCTCAAAATATTTTTTACTCCATCCACCTCCCCACTATCACCCCCCTATCACCACCCCCACCCCACCACCGATGTGGGGCATCGTTTTATGGGTTTTTGGGGTAGAAGATTTCAAATATTATATTATTAAAGTTCCATAAACAATTATTTTCACATACAAAGTTTTTTCGTTGTGAGTGACATGGATAGAGAATCTGGATGTGGAAGTAGTGATTCCTTGGGCAGCGGTTTTTAGTATATACAAGAGAAGCTAAGGTCTCAAAAACATTTTTGGCATTAGCCACCCCCATTACCACCCCCACCTTATTATTAAAGGGGATGAAAAAAAAATTGTGATTTAGTGTATGTACAAGAATCAGAAACCTCAAAATATTTTTTTACTTCATCCACTCCCACTACCACTCCCCTATCACCACCCCCACCCCACTACCGATGTGGGGTATCGTTTTATGGATTTTTGGGGTAGAGGATTTCAAATATTATATTATTAAAGTTCCATGAATAATTATTTCCACATACAAAGTTTTTTCGATGTAGTGACTTGGATAGAGAATCTGGATGTGGAAGTAGTGATATCTTGGGCAGCGGTTTTTATGTTATTAAATCGTAAACTGTAGGGTTAATATGAGTTAGTTTAATTCAATTCTATATAATTTATAAAAAGTTGTTGAAACCGAATGCTACAAAACAGAATGAATAAATATTGTTTTTCCATCCGAAAGCGTTTTTGTTACCTACCCCCAAGTTTGCCGTCGATTAACGTAAACACCCTTAATAATTTGCAAACAACCTAGACATGTTTTATAGAAAATTTAATTCTCAATATTTTTCAATACCTTTAGTTTTGTCGTAGAACATCATATTTCCAAAATATTATTGAGAAACCAGCACGGTGTCATTATAAGGGTGAAACAGGGGATGAAGCTCAACAGTTAGGCTGTCGATTCAGAAAATATCAGCTTAATATAATTTTTTTCTTCTATTTTTGCTAATTTCCGTGTACTAATACCTTGTTTGGTACATATAATTTCATTTAAAATTCTTGGAGACGTTACAGGAAAAACAGTTTGAAATTATTTTTAATAGAAATATTTTACATCGAAATAACCAATTATTTGAAGTAATAAAAATGTGATTCTATGATGTTTGCCTATATTAATTTTTAATAGGGATTAAGTCTACCACGTACAGCGATGTTAATTAGATGGTGCTGTTTTAAGTCAGGGTAGTTGGTAGCTTGAAAGGGGATGATGAAATCGATGTAATTTTGTTCAAAATATTTGACTTCGATCGAGATTCAAAATTCTATTCACTTTGTCACTTACTGTGAATAGCATTAGTTATTTTTGCTCCGCCTTGTATAACTGATATTGCACAAAATTTAAAAAAGTTTATCAATGTATCTTGAATAAATAAAATTCATAATTATGTTCTTGACACCATACCTACAGCAGGAATTCCGAATGGATTAGTTAAATTGACAACCTTGCATTTTCCTCTATTCAACAATGTCAAGAATGATGCAAAAATAAAAGGCTAAAAACTGTATCTGTAGTTGACTCTCTTTGCATCTATAAATATTTACTATCGGCTTGAAATCTATCGATGCTATAAATATAAATCGACATATGTAATGTAATCTGTAAAGTAATTCGCAGATAAAACATAGCGTATTTCCTGAACTCGTGAATCATTTACACAATAATGTGATATTTATCTATTTATCAATAAACACAGGAATATTTGGATTTTAACTGTAATGTATTTTTGAACCGATTCTAGCCAAGCTTTGGTCACTCACCTGCATTACTGTGATCTTTACTTTAATTTAATTGAAGCATATGTTCTTAATTTGTGACAAATTATTTTAACTTTCCATGTCTTTTCAGGATCAAAATAGGAATATTTACCACATTTTAAAAAAACCTGTATACCTACATTATACAAGCCGAAATTAATGATTTACTACAAACGATGCATGGTGCATATCTTTTTGGCATCCTAATGCCATTTTTATTATATTTTAAAATAGATATTTAATTTATCATATAATTCAATACTTCATCAGTATTAGACAGAAGAGTAGTTGTTTTGATAGATAATGAATGAATGTTTTTATACTCTACTAACAAGTTCGAAAAAACTTGTACAACTTTTCTAGAGTTGAAATAGAATGTAAGGTTCAACAATTGTTGTGAATAGCTTAATTTCAATAAATGATTTAAGTATTTTCAATATATTTTTTTGCCTTAAAATCTATAATTCAATACTTCATCAGTATTAGCTAGAAAAGTAGTTATTTTGATATACGCGAGCTAGAAATCTGGGAGGTAATTTAATATCGTATTTCATGTTAGAGAAAGAAAACAAGGCTCCACTGATTTCTGTCAATGCTGTCCGAAACGTAGTTATTTAAATTTAATGTACATTGTACATGTCTCTTATCATTAGAATGCAGGCTTTTGCGGCCATGGAGTGGATGAGCACTTAACATGCCAATTTCGATTATGACGCATTTAAAACTCACCGTATTTATGTATATTATTTACAAATATGTCTTTGGTATAGACAGTGTGGCCGATTTTGCTTGGAACCACCCCCATCAAAATATTATTTATGTCCGATTTAGAGCATTTTTTTTACTTGAAAAGTGCGTTCTTGAAATGTATTTCATTTTATAAAACATAACGGCTCGTCCTACTGTGGTCTTTTTTGGGAGTGGAAAATGAAGAAACCTTCTTATCAATTTTTTTTATTTCAAAACTGAGTACTCTACTCACATAAGTTTGTATCAGATTAAGCGAAAAAATTATGGTATTTTTTTCCGTAATAAATAAGAATTCTGACATTGCCAATGACAATCCACTGTTGCACGAGATTGTGTATCTAAACGAGTGCCTTGACTCAAACAGCTGACAAGGGAATGTTTATTTGTCAATTTGTGTAGGTTTTACTTTTTTATTTTCTGATTGTAATAATTATTATTACCGCGCAAAGGTTGAGTTATCTAGATTTTATTAAAATTGTTATTGATAATTGAGATCTATACATACACAACCCTTGAGCGTCATAATTATTATTACAAGCAGAAGTTTAAATATATAAAGTAACAATTACACATTCATATGTCAGTTGTTGAGTCAAGGCACTCTTTTAAATACGAAATTTCGTGCAACAGTGAATTTTCATTGGCAATTTCAGAATTCTTATTTCTTACGGGAAAAATAAAAACATCGCTAATAAGATTTCTTTATTTTCCATCCAGAGAAAAGACCGCAGCTTTTATGTTTTATAAAATTAATGTATCATACTTCTCAGAGATCTACGATTAAAAAAGAAACCGATGTAAATCGGAAAATAAACTTTTCATGGGGTGGTTCCAAGCTAAATGGGACACACTGTATATATGAATGAATAACTATTTTCAAAAATTAATATTTTATTTATTGGATTTTTCTCAAGTGTAAATTAAAATATAATTAACATTGAAATATTGTGAAAACATAATACAAATCCATGTAAAGTTTTTATAACTTTTTAGATTTCACATGCTTGACTTTTAATATTTACTCATTGAACCTACTGACAATGCCCAATACTGTAGTCTAGTCCAATTTATCATTATTATTTATTATTATAATAATTTCCAGTGCTCATTTTTTTTTATGGCATTAGGAGTTATCCATGCAGCCAGGCACAAGTTGTTATATATAAAACTAATGGGATAAACACATTTGCACTCATATACACGCAGCACACATCTATACATATATTACCCTAAACCTATCCTAATCCAAAAAAACAGGAAATTATAAAGAAGATCCAAGGGAAGGTACGGATGCACATTCTTCTCGCCCAGGAGTCTTTCAGGGCATTTTGTTAGACACACTATAATAGACTACGGTAAAAGGGAATTAGTTAAAATTAAAACAAAGGTGAGACATATAGGGAACGAATCTATTAGTTACACATTTATACTTTCAGACCAGACGTTTTCAAAAAGCGTATAATAACTGCATTCACTCTATTATCGTTTAGAGCTAATAGGTGTAATAGATTGACTGGCATTTGAATGTTAAGGTTCAGAATATTTGCATACAGTTTAGGGATTGCAATTTAACGGAAGTTTTAATAACCGGTAAATCGGTAAATAAAAATGTAAATAACCGGTTAACCGGTATTTACCGGTAATTTTTAGAATGAATGATTAGGGTGGCGAAAATGGCAATTATCTTTTTCCATGTACAAAATTATCTAAAGACCAAAAAAATTTTTGTCCACGACTAATAAATATGTTACTCATTATGTATGTGTTTCCTCAAGGTTAATGCTATCCATTATTTCCTGCAGTGAATAATGATTTCAGTATTCACTAGTGAATAATAAGGACAGTCAGTTGTTTATAAGAAGTCACGGGCAGGTATTTTTTCAATTCGAGTGCAATCTCGCAACTTTTTAATAGAATTTATGACTACTTTCTGAAACCTTAAATATAGTTATTCGTTAACTGTCGTAGCTACAATTGTGTGAACAATTTTACTGTTATTATCAAATTTATGAATAGATAACTTTATTTAGCGTTTCAGAAACAAATCCTCTTTTATCATACAATTTCGTTTTTTTTTATTGAGTAGGCCGTGTCAAAGAACGGCTTGTCAAATTAAATTTAAACGTCAACGTTATTTACAATCATTTTACATATTACTCAAAAGAATAATATAAATAATTCATTAATTAATTTCTTCAGTAAACAATTTAACAAAAATATCTAATAGTCGTGGACAAAGTCACGGCCGACTCTAGTAACTAGAGTCGGCCGTGACAAAGTATAGTATTCTACTCGCATATAATGGCTACTCTGGTGATTTACGACATTCGCCTACGGCCCGTGTTTTAAACTTCACCCTCGTGAATAATAGCCATCATTATATGCTCGTTGAATAATATACTATTATATACGTATATCTAATATAATGAACAACCCAAAGGTTTTTTATCAAAAGGAAAAAATATAAATGAAATAAATTTAAATAAATAATTATTCTGTAAATAACAAAATTATCAATTTAAATAACAAAAATTATAAACATAACTCAAATAGGGCATTTACTGAATACCTAATCTAAAAATACAATATTTTTTAAAAACAGCCTGTTGAAAGGATTAGTTTTTTAAAGCTATATATGTTAGTCGTCTGACATTTGTGCATAGAATACCACCAGCTGAAGATGTCCTTCCTCAAACGATAAGTTAATAAGAATTTGTAATAACATACTTCTAAATGTATTCCACGGATATTTGCGGCAGTGAAATATTCAATTTCCTATCGCACGATATTGTCAATGTCTCTCTTACTTGTATTTCTTAAGGCTCGGTGTCTGGGTTTTATTTTTTATAATATTATTTATTTATTGTTGGGACAGTCACTCTGTATTTAGTGAATACTAGTCACTGGCATAAATAGAAACGTTGAATACGTGACATATCGTAAGTTCAGAATTTACCGAAATAACCGGTAAAAAATTAAAATAACAGGTAATTATCGTCATGTGTTTTTTGTCCTAATAACCGGTTAACCGGTATTGCAATCCCTAATACAGTTGGTCACGTCCAGATGAATGTTTAGCACAGTTAAAAAATAAATGGTCCAGATCGCCTACAACATTACAAATTTCACATATTTTGGTCGGTAAGATTCCTATTTTATTTAAATGTAGAGGGTAGCAACCATGTCCAAATCTCAACCTAATAAGTGTAGTAGTATATTTCCTAGGAATATGAAAAAGTGGAACCAAGGTTCCTCAGGAATTTCTATTTGGATATGGGTATATCTTGTAGGCGTAGTAAAACAATATTCGTGCCAATGAGAAGTCCATTTTTTATTTAATCTCGCTTTGCTAATATTTATACCGTCCTGTAGACACAGACTGTCTACAGGATCTCCATGTTCGACACTGTCTTTCGCCAATATGTCGACTTTTTCATTGAATTTTATGCCGCTGTGAGCTTTAACCCATATATAATTAATTTTAAACCCAGATATTTTCAATAAATAATTATAGTGTTTAATTAAATTAATGAAAGGGTGACACATGCTGGATATAGGTAAGTATTACTTATTGCCAAGAGAACTGATCTGGAGTCACTTAGGATGATTGAGTTTTTAACCTGCTTATGTATAATATGTTCTAAGGTTTTGGCTATAGCATATGCTTCTGCTGAGTATATGGACGTGTCTTGGGAGAGTTTAAATTTTGATTGCGTACTTGAGTTAGGTATTAAGAATGCACAGCCTGTACCATAGTCAGATTTTGAGGCATCTGTATAGAAATGCATAGCGGTAGGAAGTTTTTCTAAGATGTTTTGGAGGATAACTTCATTTACTCTGGGATTTTCTGTATAATTAGGGAATAATATATGCGACTGACTTATCAAGTCAAAATATTCGACCTGAGGGAGAAAGTGGTGTTGGTTGATATTTTTAGAAACTTGTAATACTTCACGATATCCTATGCACAGAGGTGGGGAATTTCTTTTCTCCCAGAATTTGTCAGTAAGATCTAAGATATTTAGGTAGCAGGATTTTTTATATTTAATTTTAAAACATTTTTTTCAGAAAGGAACTCTCTCCTGAGGAAAAGAGGAGGTTGTTTGCACTCTACACGCAAAGGTTCGATTGGGGTTGAATTCATGGCACCGGTACATGTACGAAGAGCTTTATTTTGCATTACATCTATTTTATTTAGCACAGACTTACTAGCGGATCCATATAGAGTGCAACCGTAATCTATAATTGATCGAATGTACGACCTATAAAAAAGAATTGAAATTTGTGGATCTGCACCCCACCAAGTTTTTGACGTTAATTTGTAGAAATTAATTCCTTTCTGACATTTGGTGATCATATACTCAATGTGTGACTTCCAAGTTAACTTTTTATCTAGGATTAATCCTAGATATTTTATTTCATTACGATATGGGAGTGTTATATTTCCAAGTGTTATCGCGTATCGGGGTGTTATGTCTTGTGAAAATAGTGACCCTTCACACAAGGTAAAACCATTGTGTTGTAGATTTTCCTGCAAAGTTGTAATAGCAGTACCTAGAGAGTGTATACAAGTTTCATATGAAGGTTTTTGAACATAAAGACAAAAGTCGTCCGCATACTGCACGATATTTATATCGCTGAACAAGTTGTGTAAATCTGCGGTATAAATATTGAAAAGCATCGGGCTCAAGACCGAGGTAAAACGGGGGCCTATTTTGGTGTTACCATATCTTAGATATACTTCCCTATTACAGAAAAGATTAGTTATACTATTAGCAATTTTCCCTGGGATACCAAGGTTGCACATTTTTAGTTTAAGTATGTTCAAATCAACACAATCATAGGCGCCTTTTATGTCCAAAAAAATAGATCCCAGATAATCGTTATCTGAGAAACAGATTTGTATGTCAGTCACTTAATGAGTCAGTGCATCCATGGTACCAGTCAGCTTTGAAACCATATTGGTTAGCGGGGAGTGGATGATATTTATATAACCACCATTCCAATCTGCATTTTATTGGTCTTTCAAAAGTTATAAAGATACAAGACTCCAGTGCTCATCTTAATAAAAATTTGCTACGCCTATGGTGCGAAATCATTGTCATCCTTCAACGAATTAGTTCAGGCAAAGGAGAATGATGACGTCCGTTCAAAGAGCCATTGATTCAACTATAATTTGCACTTTCATTCCCGTCAGCTGATCTGTTCCAAAAATTAGTCATTTCTACTATACGTTAACGTATAACCTAGTCGTAACGTATCACGGTAACGGTAGAAGTACAAGAATAGTAATTTGCTTCGTAATTGCTATTCCCCATTTTGGTAAACGCCTGGTAGAAGGATGGTTCCCATTACGTAACAGTCCTTAGCCGCGGAAACCTTTAGAGTTCTACTAATGGTAACTACCAGGTAGAAACTACTAAAATTGTTGTTTGGAAAGTAGTATATTAGCGTAAGGTGCCAATATACAGAAAGTAGAAAATTTCAAATCAAATAAAAAAATGGGAATGACTGAATTTAAATAAATGGTTTAAGTATTTTTAATATATTTTTTTGCTTTAAAGTGCTAAGAATCCTATCATGTAATTCAATACTTCGTCAGTATTAGCCAGAAAAGTAGCTGTTTTGATTGGTTCCCAATAAAAAAGTGTGTAAGTTATAATTTGCTTAATACCTAAATACTATTCTCTAATCATGATGAAAATAAACAAAAAATAATTAAGCATTAACAATTCAAAACAGAATCACTTGAATCTACTTTACTACATTTGTGGATAAATCTAAAGCGTTAAAAGCGTGACTTGAAACCATAAGAATGTGTACATAGCGAGACCGTACATTCGAATAAATCTTCAGTGCAGTCACAAACTTTTCTAACGAATTAGTTTTGTACAAGATGTATGAATTGAAAACCGCGAAAGGCAAATGTAATAATGTACCTACATATTTATTACAAAACTCGATTATGTCAATCTACGTCGGAACAAATTTAGTATGTATAAACAGAACTAAAATCGACTTCATCAAATAAACTCTAATTATAGTGTAGTTAATACAAAATATAAAAAAGTTGGAATTATTTTATTATATTAAATTCATAAAGTTTTTTGACTAATAATTCAAGTATAGAATGCCAACAACTTTAAAGCACTTGAATATGATTACATACAAAATGTTTTCCGCCAGTTTAGCAGTGATTTAATTTTAAAAACCGTCAAACGTTTTTGCTGGACCTTCCATAATCCATTTAAGTATATTTTGTTCCCCCAGATAATTGAGTTAAGCATTTATAAAATATATACGTACATACAAAAATTATTCTATGTAATATTAACCAATCAAATCTACATCAGTGAAAATAGCCTGTTGTATGGTTCTCAAAGCTTTAACTTAGAATTATTATCTCAAATCTAATTGGAATTATAGATGCAAGTAGGGTTTTGACAAGAATCATCGCACAGAAAGACAAGCATTTCAAAGACAGACTTTCAATTGCATGCATCTTTGGAGTTTCGCTCTATTCACGATACTGAAAAAATGTTTTGACAATTTTGTTTGCTGCTATTTAAACTTCATCACATACACAGTGTATCAACGGATGGACTTAACAATATTTGTAAACTTTCTATTCTTTGACTTTTGATAAAATTCATTCTTAAGAAAAGCTTCTGCTTATTCTGAAAAGTCCATAGCCATTCTTAGAAATACGAATTGCAATACAGAGTGTTCAGAAATAAAGAAAATTTGACCAAGAGTAAAGTACCTTCCTCTTAATGAATATAAACAAATCTTATAAAGAGAGCTGTAAATAATGCCAAGTACAGTCTGAATACAAGTTTTATCCACATAGTAAATTATTTATAACTACGAAATTTAGTTAATAATGACATATTTTAAATAATTGTAACAGTCAACTTTTTAAGTATTCGTAAATATTTATCAAAATCCGTTAAATTACACTATTTCATATCTTTATTAAAAAAATTACCTATTTTGTTAGTTTTGTTAAACAAGATTTAACGCCAACCCTGTCGGGTGGTTAATTGTTTACGAGTTAGCATTCCAGAAATACCATTAAATGCGCGGGTATATGGCTAACGCTGGAAATTTTCCTCCAATAAACGAGCACAATTATGACATAATGCCCAGTTGCCTTGGTTACAGCTCCAGAAAATAGTTTGATTAGGCGTGAATATAAAACCACAAATGAATGTTATGTAGACACTCTCTATATCGGCTGTAGGCCGGGATGTCGTTAAAATTATGGCTGGAATTTGGGCCAATCAAGTGTTTATTAGTTTTGAGATTTAACTTCTTTGGTGAATTGTACCGAGTAGGTGAGAAGTTAACACCAAAATATGTCTCGTATAGACGTTTTTAAATTAAAGTAGCATTTATTGGTATAATACTAGCTACTTTAAGTGAGTTAGTAAGAAAGTTACGTTTAGAATCAGTGTTTAACATATCAAAATGGTACAGTTATGCAGTTTGTTGAGGTTACAACTGGTACCGAACTATATTTTGAGCTTGTAACCCATAACAGTGCCTTCGTCCGTTTTGCTGCAGTTTTTGTAAGTACATTTACCTTTCTACTTTGTGCATACTAGCAATTGAAAATAGCTCCGGACTACATTCCATTAACTTTCGTTTTACATTGTGGCCAAAGACGCCAATTTGGTACGACTTTCAGTGTTATGTGCGAGCATTTCGTTGTTTAATTAAACAAACAGGCTGCATCCTTCTCGCGTCTCTTAAAGACTGTTAATGAAATTCCTTCAATACCTGTAAATAATTTTCTGTGTAGAGCACATTATATTTGTTGAATGTATTTTGTGGCTTAAAATGCTAATATGTACTTCATTGCCCTATTACAAGGCTTCTAGTCAAAATTCTATTTATTTTAGTGATATAGTGACCTATTGCTGAAAATTTTAGTGACCTAATAGTGATCACATTAGAAATTATAATGATCTAAAAATATCTATTGCAGACATAAAAATGTAATGTAATGGGGAATTTCAGCAATTTTTTTTTAATTCAGAAACGAGTTCTTTAGATTAAAAGAGACCCGTAATTTTTTTAAAGCACAATAAACGTGAAAAAATGTTAAAGTTTAGTATTTCACAGCGACAAGTGTCAGTCTATGGCAGAAAATAACATGAAAGTAGATACAATTACGCAGTATTTGCAACCGTCACCGATAAATCAAAGAAATTCTCTGCTACGTTTGTCTACGTCACAAAACGTTTAGTGACTTTTTGAGACCAAACCTTACGGGGCTTTAAAAAATACAACGAACTGAAAATAATTGTTTAAAATATTATGGTAAGTTCTGAATATATTATATTTTCATATTAATACTTGTTTTTAAATATTTAGACTGAACAGAAATTCTCCATTTCTAGATAACATTCTATTTTATGTTAATATCTTTAACAGTATGAAAAAAGGTGTTAATATCTTTAACAGTATGAAAAAAGGTAAACGCACTAGTAGTAGTACCATAAAATAATAAATATGAAAGAATTTAAACACAAATATCTAATAGAATTTATAAAAAATGCAGATACAATATATATACTGAACAATATAAAAACTTATTTCTTAGAACGTTTTTGTTTTTTTATCTAAGAAGTTGGAAATATCATTCTTTCGTTTGTTAAGTTTTCTTTCTAATGATGCTGTACTTTTTGCTTTTGTTTCTTGAGAATTTTTTGTTTTATTATAGCCGTCCAGTAAACACTGGGCTATCCGAGCTTCATTCAAATCTCCATTTTGAATAGGCTTTTCTAATCGATTAGTGGCTTCTTTAAGTACCTAGCGTATCCAAATATTTGTTTTGCTTTTCTTCTTCTTTTTTGTTTGAATTAATTGTTTCTTCTAAAACATCAATTGTTTTTTTTCCTTCTTGTAATCTGTTCAAGAACATTTGCTCCTCCTTTTTTTTCTTCGGAAATTTTAAGTTTTGTTTCATTTTCTATTTTTTTCCGACTTTCTTCTGTCAAATAGTTTTGGTAGCTTTTATGAGCTGTTGCTGCTTTCTGAATCACAGCTCTATGTTTTGATAATAAAACTTTTAATGACCTTTTTCATGGAAAAAGTGACATTTAGAGACATATTAAAAATAAATTGACTTTTAGTGACTTAAGTGACCTCGCTGGAGGCCCTGCTATTATTACCTTTATTCACGTTTAGAGTTCTGTTTATGATATAAAATATCAAAATTTGTTTACTAGAAAAATGTTATTTAATCTTTTCATTTGGAAACACTATGTTGGCCAACTAATAATTTAGTTATCTATGTTTTTGAAGTATTTACAGTAGTTTTTATATATTGTGGCCTTCTGCCAATAATTATGGATTTATTTTTGTAAGTTACCGTATATATTTATTTATTTTCTGTATATGATAAATCTGTCTGTCTCTCTGTACATCTTTCATTCTGCTTGATCTTTGTAACCATAATCTAAGCGCATATTTTATTTGCCTACCTCAGATTTGTCAATTGCTCTACCATACTTTGGCCTATTTACGAATTTTACCTAATTAAATCCCGAACTGGGATTTATTCTCTATCTTTGAAGTAATAAGCTGGGTTTTTGAATTAAATTAATAGATTCATTTTTGCTCAATTTTACCTTTAAAATATAGTTTTTTATAAAATAGCAGGGCTATACCTTTTGTCTCTTTTTGGGGACTGTAATAAAAATAATTCCCTTTTAAGAAAATAACGTTACGTAATAAAAATTTTCAAGAAAATTAATTATTGACTATGTGGAGGAAATTTTGTATTTGGACTGTACTTGGCATTTATTTACAACTTTCTTCATATGATTTCATTATATTCATTAAAAGAATGGATTGTAAAAATATTTAAAAAAACATCCTCGTTTTTTAAAGTTTTACGAAGTCGGTAAACGTGGTAAAAATTGAATAGTTTTTATTTTATTTTATATTTTTAAAATAATGTGCCAGGTTACAGGAAACTAAAGAGCGTAAACTTTACCCAAACACTTCTCTCCAAATAGACATATGAGATGGATATGAACCAAACAGCTGGTTTTGTCATCAAATAGATCTTTATTCTCCTCTTGATTGTACTATAGTATACCACGGAAATCTTTCCACGATAACTTTCTTTGTGGAACTTTTCCAACTTATATCAAGTTTGGCAAAGTTTCAATATTACAAATAATTTTTCAAGCGTTGTTAAAAAGTTTCTTTACCGGAACTGTAATATTAAAATTATAAGGTGGAAAATTCAACGGAAAATTGATTGAGGAACTGACAGAATAGAATTAAAAAGCATAGTAAGAAGAAATGTCGATTGAATTAGTTATAAGAAAATTTAGTTTCATAATTTTTTATTCTATTTTTAAAGTGCTCAATTTTATACACAAAACCGCTGCCCAAGGAATCACTACTTCCACATCCAGATTTTATATCCAAGTCTCTCATAACGAAAACATTTTGTATGTAGAAATAATTGTTTATAGAACTTTAATAATATCATATTTGAAACAGTCCACCCCAAAAACCCATAAAACGATATCCCACACGGTAGTGGGGTGGGGGGTGGTGATAGGGGGATGGCAGTGGTGGTGGATGAAGTAAAAAAATATTTTGAAGCTTTTGGTTCTTGTACACACACACTAAATTACATTTTTTTTTGTCCCCTTTAGTAATGGGGGTGGCTAATGCTAAAAATTTTTTGAAAACTTAGCTTCTCTTGTATACACTAAATACCAATTTTATGGACTCTTACCTGCTTGATTTTTCTATTTACGCTAAATTTACCTCATTTTCCCCCCAACCCTTCGACGGAATAAGATTAAAATATAATCTAGTTCCAGATCATCCCATTAAATTACATATGTGTACCAAATTTCAAGTTAATATCTTAAACGGTTCCAGAGTAAACGGGCGCACAAAAAAAAGTTATAGACAGACCGACAGGCAAACAGACAGACCGACAGACAGACAGACAGACATTTGAACAATAAAAATTTTCAAAAATTTTTTGTCGTCACTATACTTCCACTGGATGTGGAAGTTAATTTATTTCACCTTTTTCAGTGATCTGAAGTGGGCGAAGAAAAGCAGAAGAAAAGAACTTAAAGGTATAAAACCTACCACGTGCTCGAGTGCAAAATGGCGTCAGTAGCTGTACAAAAATTTTACGAGTTCAATTGTGATACTGATGATTGGGAAATATACTCGGAACGATTAGAACAACATTTTGTTGCAAATCAGGTGAAGGAGGAAAAAATCAAGGTAGCAGTTTTATTAAGTTCAATTAGTCAGATGACATTCAAGTTATTAAAAGATCTAACATTCCCTGATGCTCCCCATGAAAAGAAATTTGAAGAATTAAACAAGCTATTGCAAAGTCAATTTTCCATGCAAACCAGCGTATGGCGTGAAAAAAAGAGATTTTATAAACTCGATCAAAGTGATCTGAGTGTCACAGATTGGTCCCCGAGTGTAAGAAGCCATGCCACAAAATGCAAATTCGGAAACGACCTAGCAAAAATTCTAAAGGACAAATTTGTCACGGGGTTATCACCGGGTAAAATCTTGGACCGTATTTGTGAGGAAGACGAGACAAATACCTTGGAGGAACTTTTTGCCCTTGCGCGGAAGACTGAAAATGTAGTAAACATTCGTTATGTTTCAAATTCAAATGTCCCGCCTGAGATGACAAGCGCCAGGAAGTTCAACCAGCGCCATCAAACGGACCGTCGTCGGAATTTAGACACTGGACCAGCGCATTCGGAGAAATTCGTCAGAGGAGAAGGAAACTTCCGCTTTCAACAAAATGGCCGTCAACAAAATCAAAATACTGTAAGGAATAAAAATCAAGGCAATGAAAAAAATAAATTCAAAGTTGGCCAAAAATGCAGATATTGCAATGGCATTCATAGAGAGGAATGCTATTTTAAAAACAGTAAATGTCAGTTGTGTTTTAAAGCAGGACATGTTGCCAAAAATTGTTTTAAAAATAAAAATGTAAACTTTGTAAATGAAGAAACTAATTTCAAAAATGTGGACAACCACATAGGTAAAAATGAAAGGTTCAATTTATTTTATACCAATGTCATTAATGATGTAGATAGTTTTAAAGATGATAATTGTAATGTTGCAGACAATGATTTTAATGTAAAAGTTTTAATAAACAATAAAATGATTAATTTTATGTGTGATAGCGGGTCTGCTATATCGGCAATCAGTGACGAAACTTATCTAAAATATTTTTCTGATTATAGGCTGAGGAGAGACAACACGTTGTTAAGAGGCTATAACGGCTCTACGTTTGATTTAGATGGATATTTTACAGCTAATCTAACATTCAAAGGGAAAGAAAATAATATGAAGTTCTATGTTGTTCGCAACGGAGGGACAAATCTACTTGGCAGGGACTGGATGGCAAAGTTTAAGGTAAAAATTAACTTGGGAAATAACATATCAACAAACGGAAGTATCCATTGTTATTTAGTAATAAAATCGGGAGTTCAAATATACAAAAGTAACTTTAGAACTTAGCGATAATGTTAGACCAGTATTTTGTAAATGTCGTGCAGTACCGTTAGCTTATCGTGAAATGATGGATGTAGAACTAAAAAAATTAGAAGAAGAAGAAGTCATAACGCCAATAGAACATAGTGAATGGTCTACGCCTCTAGTACCCGTGGTAAAAAGCAACAAAAGTATAAGGTTATGTGGAGATTATAAAGTCACAGTAAACAAGCATCTCAAGCCAGTAAATTATTCACTACCCAGAATTGAGGAAGTATTTAGTAAATTAAACAAAGGACAGCAGTTCTCTAAAATAGATTTACGTTCGGCATACAATCAAATTGAATTGTCCGAAGAAACAGCAAACATTTTAACTTGGAACACGCATCGAGGACTTTATAAAGTGAATAGAATGCCCTTCGGCATCACTCCAACGAGCATATTCCAATGAATAATCGAACAATTGCTTCAAGGAATAGACGGTGTGGTAAATTTCGTAGACGATATTGTAGTAACAGGCTCAACGACTGAAGAACATCTAGATAACCTAGAAAAAGTTTTCAGCAAACTTCAAGAAGCTGGTTTCACACTAATTTGTTTAATTATTTCATTGTTCAAATAGGCTTAGATTGTCATGAAACGTCTAGATTTTAAGTTTGAGTAAAAAAAATTCCGTCTGTCAGCTGTCTGTAACTTTTTCTTTTGCGCACGATTACTCTGGAACCGTTTAAGATATTGAGTTGAAATTTGGTACACATATGTATTTTGACGTGACCTGGAAGTAACTATATTTCCATCTTATTCCGTTGAAAGGTTGGGGGATAATCTGGGGTAAATGGAGGTAAATTGATAAATCAAGCAGGAAAGAGTCCATAAAATTGGTATTTAGTAAATACAAGAGAAGCTATAAGGTCTCAAAACATTTTTTTGGAATTATCCACCCCCATTACCACCCCCACCCCATTATTAAAGGGGGTGAAAAAATGCGATTTAGTGTGTGTAACTACTGTTGCGCGCAAAAAAATGGGAAAGTCTTATAACGTATATTTTTGCTAAAATCTAGTTGTGTACATCTAACTTTAATTTTTGTGACATTGTCAGTTATTTGTCAAAATTCATTGCAAGTGTGCAAACAGATACAGGTTTACATTAGAAAAAAATAGTTGTCCTATTTTTTTTTGCTCACGACAGTACAATAACAAAAAACCTCAAAATATTTTTTTACTTCATCCACTCCCACTACCACCCCCTATCATCATCCCCACCCCACTACCGATGTGGGATATTGTTTTATGAGTTTTTGGGGTAGAGGATTTCAAATATTACATTATTAAAGTTCCATAGACAATTATTTCCACATACAAAATTTTTTTATTATTTTTTTTAAATATACTAATTTCTACAAATGAAAAGACAGATAATTCAACGAGAATAATCCCATGAATAGCGAAAATCATTCATTCTTGGCAGCTTAATGACACAAACAAAGCATAATACTAAATAAATGCTATAAAATACAATATAACATTTTAACAGATTTTTAAGGTATCTCTGAAAACAATTTTCTTGAAACTTGAAAATTAAAGACACTTAGGAACTTTCAGTATCATATTATATTTTAGTTATCAACACTAAGCGCTTGGATAAGAGAGGGTGGAAACAAATAAAGGAACTTAATTATCTAGCAAAATTGTGTGGAAGCCCGTTGAAGATTAATTGGCAAGGAAAATGTTATACCGATGAGAAAACCTCTTAATATGTCTGGAAAGCGGATACGTTGAAATAGAACTATGATAATATAATCTCCGGTTATATTAGTTAAAAATAGGTTAAAAGGGTTTAAGGACTTCATTTAAATCGATAAATTTTATAACATTTCTAAATTTTACATATTATTATCTTTCTTCTAAATTAAGAAGAAAATGAAAGTTACGATTTCTATCCGATTCTGGATACAAAACATAAAGAAAACTGGTTTTCTGCACGGTTGCTATGTGTATGTGTGTCTGTGGAATTTTCTTTTATTCTTGAAAACCTCGGCTAAAATTCATCGATTTTCATTTTGTTGAAATTGTCAATGTTGATTCTGATATCTATTAAATTAACGACTTTGAAAATATGCGCAATTTTATACAGCATTAAAATGATATATGAATTTTCAAGACTTTTTTAAAATAAACTTGGAAGGACATGAAGTGTGTGTACATAATTCAATTCCATTCCCGTATGTTAAATTATATGCCTTAGGTATAAAAGTGTGTGCTAAATACCACAAGAAAAAAGAAAATTTTCAAGTATTTTCGAAAATATTTAGGAGACTTTCAATATATGCATTAAAATTTGTATAGTTATATTATTATTTGACAGAGAGCAGAACTTCTTGTTTTATTAATTTAGTTAATAAACTGTAAGGTAGTACTTTTTAATACAACGAAACTAAAATATAAGTCTGTAATATTACCTCTTAATAATGACTTTATTAAATACTCTTAACAGTGTATTATATAGCAATTAATTATAGTATTTGGAACATACTGATATAAAGTGGAAATTATATACCAAGTATAGTCAACAAGAAACATTATTTTCAATTCTTTTTTATTTGATCAAGTAAAAGAAAAAAACGCTGCCTAAGGAATCATTACTTCCACATTTAGATTTCCTATCCAAGACTCTATAACGAAAACAATTTTTATACTATATTTGCACTTCACTATATGGAAATAGTTGTTCGTAGAACTTTAATATAAATAATATTTCAATCGTCTACTACAAAAACTTATAAAACCATATGCCACAGTGGTAATGGGGGTAAGGGGTGGTGGTAGTGGGGTAGTTGATGTGAACAAAAATTTTAAGACCTTTGAACTTTATTAGCACACATAATCATAATTAAATTTTTTACCCCTCTTAATAATGGGGTGAGGGTAGGGACGGCTGATGCCCAAAAAAATCTTAGCTGCTCGCTAAATCCCAATTTGTTGGACTCTTACTTGCTTGCTTTACCTATTTACCACCCTCAACCCTTCAATTTAATAAGATCAAAGTATAATCCAGCTCCAGTTCCGTTATAATACATATGTGTACCAAATTTCAAGTCAATATCATAACATGTTCCAGAGTAATCGTGCGCACAAAAAAAAGGTACAGACAGATAAGCAGGCAGACAGACCGACATATCGACAGAGAGACTCTTCATGCCTAATATAAACCTAAAATCTCGACGTTTCATCACATTCTAAGCCCATTTGAACAAAAAGAAATTTCAAATATTTTTTACGGTTATTATACCTACCTACTTCCACGATGTGAAAGTCATAATCTCTCTTCGTATCAAGTAAAATGTCAAATTTGTCCCAAAAAAAGTTGTCATATGTGAAAAAATAATTTCAAAAGAATTCATCACTAAAAGTGTAATGGACCAGGAGCCCGCCGACC
Organism: Rutpela maculata; assembly: GCA_936432065.2. Classification (NCBI taxonomy): domain Eukaryota; kingdom Metazoa; phylum Arthropoda; class Insecta; order Coleoptera; family Cerambycidae; genus Rutpela; species Rutpela maculata. Next base: position 126,197,679 of record OW386291.2, on the reverse strand, counting down.
ACTAATTGGGTGTCATAGGTTTACTCCCAAAATGTGGTTAATTTGGGATAGTAGAGCACAGAAATGACCATGCCAGCCCTATTTTGAGGCAGGGGCGTACGACAGGCCCCCAAAGGTGTAAGAAATATGACTTGTAAAAGTAAAAAAAAAGTCACAAATAAGTCATCGGTTTACGCATGGGCGTTGGAGGGATTTCTTAATTTACCCCCAAAAATCATGAATCCAGACTCCCATTCATTTTGGGCGGTACAAAGAAGCGCTTGCCCAAATTTGAAAAAAAAGTCAGATAAAAAAATGATAAGTTTATGAATGGCAATCAGGAACTTGGTAAGTATGAACCTCCTGAGTGTGAAAAGACATTCGCCATCTTTGAAAAGTTTCGCACCACTTTTCAAAGATGGTGATAATTGACGGCGTATCGTAGCTTCCTACCGCATGTACTGGTTATCCGTGTAATAGACGTCTGAATTTAAGATGCCAGCGCCACAGTGGAGAACTCGTGAACTAATTATAGGCCGTTTGTTTATTTATTTGGCGAATACTTATATCGATTTTTTTCTGTTTATTGTTATTTTTGGCGTTAAAAATAATAACATTAATAATATATGACCTAAAGGTTTGCAAGATTTTGTTGTAAGTGATTTGCAAGATGTTAATGGCATTATTCAGCAAAATTCATATTTTTTAGGTTATCTGGTTTTCCCCTTGAAAAGTACAGTTTCTTCGACATAAACGGTGTCTGGCTAGTTAAATATTAATAAACTTAAATATTTATTTAAATTTATGTACAGTTGTAGTTTAAATCACTTTTTTTTTCAGGAAACATGAGTGACATTTAGGTTAAGCATATTGCAATGTATGGAACATTTGGGAAGCACTAAAAATGTAAAAATTCTAATTGTGTGTATGAATGGGAATATGTTTTAAATGCAGGACATATTATTTTGTGTGGTACAATCCATATTCAACACAAAACTTAATAAATGTGTATGCTCTATGTTTACAAACAAGTGTCAGATCATGAAATTAGTGGTACCTACATTCAGAGCTGGAGTACTTCAAATAAAAGTAATTGAAAAAAGTATTTCAAATACTTTCAGTATTTGAAGTACTTTGCTTCAAATCCTTTCGATTCCCAGTATTTGGTACTTGGTATTTGAAATACTTTGCTTCGAGTATTTGGATTTGGGATTTGGTTTTCAGAAATACTGGTATTTGAATTACTTTGCTTGGTATTTCAAATACTCTCCGATATTTCAAGTACTGTCCCGGTATTTGAAGTACTAGACTTAACAATTTATAGTATTTGAAATATGTTTTTTGATATTTCAATTAATTAAAAGTATTTGAAGTCCTTTTAGTTCCATGTTTTAGATATTTTAAGAAACAAATTTCACTAAAAAATTGTTACTGCATAGCTGTTTTTATTCAGTAATCAGTGTTAACATTATGTGGGCAGTGGGGGATTTAGGGGGTTGGCTATAGAGGCTATAGCCCAGGGCGGCAAAATCCAGGGACGGCAAACATTTTGAAAAATAGCAAAGGCACATAAAAACAAAAAAATATTATTATTAGTATGTACTAAGTATCAGAACATTAATTTATTTAAGAATGTGTTTTTTATTTTAACTAGACTAAAGTTCCGTATTATAGTCAACTGTACAGGGTGGTCACGCGAACGTTAGAACCTCATTTAACTTCGTTATTTTTGGAGTTACGTAAAAACGTTTAAAAATAAAAGTTATGAGAAATCACGTTCATTTCAGAAAAACAATTAAAAGTCAAATTTCTGAGATACGAGCTTTACTTTGGTTTTTTTTTTAATGGAATACCCCATATATTTTTACACCATTAGAAAGGCCATAGAAAAACATTTTTCAATGATGTATGACGTATGGAATTTTTCTTAAAAACTATAGTAGATATTATAAGTTTTATATTTTCTTACATTAAGTCATGGTAGTCCGAAATAGTAGTATGTGCAACAAGAGTGGATTTGATATCCATATTGCACGATAAAGAAGTTTGAGTGCGATATGGATAATCCACTCGAGTTGTATGTACAGCATACTTTTTCTACGACCAGCTTAAAAAACTACAATATTTATTAAACATTAATATATTACACAAATACACACTGACAGTTACTTTGACAGCTTACGCACTAATTTGATTTTAAAATGAATAGTTGCATATGTACTTAATACACGAACTGTGATTGGTCCGTTTCATTTCATATCCATCCTAGAACTGATATGAAATATATCCGTTCAGTTACCTGGAATTGCCTACTTATCCATTCTAAAGACTGTACAGAAAACAGAAAATTTACATAAGGGAGTAGAAAAAATATATATCAATTATTGAAATTCTCCATTTTATTTAAAATAAAGTGAAATTAGATACTAACATGTATCTTGACAGAACTAACATATTGTTTATTTTAATTTACATACTTTCGTTTTCCATGTATAATTTGATAAATTGTAAATTTATAGTAAATTAGACAAATTTTTTTTAAGATAAATACCATGTATATAATTAAAAAGCTTTTTTTTATGGCTTTTCAAATGGTGTAAATATATATTGGACATTATTTTAATCAAAATGTATACATTTTTTAATTTTGATTACATTTTGGACTTACGGTTTTTGAACAATTCTGAACCAGTTTCATTAACAAAATTTTCCGATAAAAATATGCCTAATATGATTTTTTTATTTTCCCCTCATATATTGGTACTGCAGGTGGCTTTGCATTTGTAGGAGGCGAATGCTTTTCTGGTCATAAGTAGATCCTAATTGGTTCCATACTTAAGTAAAATTTGATTCAAATCGGAAAAAAATGAAAAGTTATTGGGCTGTTACCATTTCAAGTGAAACACACTGTATAAAAGCCTGTGAAAAAAAAGAATTGAATTAAAAATTTTTCAATACTTAAATAACTCTGACACCCAACTTGCTTCTCAGTAAAAACAGTTTTTTATCGGTTTAATACATGCCTTGCATCAACAGCTGTAGAAAGACTCTTTTCATTTACTGAAATTATAAATGCTCCTAGAAGAAATACATTAACTAATGGAAATTTCGAAAATTTGGTACTATTGAAAGGTAATGGAAATAGATAGATCTTAATTTTATTATTTGTACTTGTACTTACCTAAAATTATTACTATGTTTTATATACAGTATCGGAAAGTCCTGGCTTAGGTGTTGCATAGTTTCAACGACTTAATCGACCGCCCACAATAAAGCCGTCTACCAGAGCTCTAGCAGAGGGGCAAATAGTGACACGAATCAAGGCGGAAACAAATTGAAATTCCACAGACAGGCTGCCCACGCACATGTGGTGGGGAAAGCAGGTGGCACGATTGTAGGATGTGTTATATGATAAAAAAGAATAGAATAGATGTTTATTCTCGCTTGCTCTTATTGCCCATACCAAAGCGAACATTTTCCGATAGTGTATAAGTTGATTTTCTTTATTACTTTCCTGATATTTGAAGGGAAATCGACCGCAGCAATATTTATTTTTGTTGGTTTTTATATTTATATAATAATAAATTATTTTTTCTATTGTTTTTGAATGATACTGAGTTAAAGAAAGCTGTTAATAAATAATAATAATAACAAATTATTAAGAGAAAAACTTAATAAATAAAATTTTTTATGGGTATTGGAAGAACTGTGGAGCATTTGAAATATGTTAAAGTACTTGAAATACTCGAGTATTTGAAATACTTTAGAGTAATTGAATTACTTTGAGATTTGAAGTACCTAGTGAAGTACTTCAAATAATCTGAAATATTTGAAATACGGTACTTGCGATTTACTTGAAGTACTTTCGACAAGTATTTGGTATTTGAATTACTTTGCTTCAGATCATAGTACTTGGGAATTGGAGCAGCAAGTACTTTGTCAGGTACTTGGTATTTGGTACTTCAAGTACTTTCATTGGGTACTTTCAACAGCTCTGCCTACATTTTAACTGAAAAGATATTTATTAATTCTTTAAGTAAAATAACTGAAACAGTATTTTGTAAAATATGAAATAGAAATATTCAGGGGTAAAACATAATAGTGCATGATGCAATAGTATACATTACTTTTATAAATATACTGAAATTGCATATATTTACTTAATTCAAAAATTTCACTCACAATGTGTGATTGTTCAGGCCATTATTATTGCTACTCGGGCCACGGTTATTTGCACCAGCTTTTTCCCTCTCAATGCCTGGTTAAAGGTGTCTACATCAAAGAGGGTATGCTGTGAACATTGTCGTGCCAATTCAACTTTCACGAGTTGTCCCTGCAATCTACAAAGGATACCGACTAGGTTGGCTCCAGTAAATTGTATCTTGTGTAGTCCCTTTAAACGCTATCATATTTTTAATAACTTAGCATCTCAGTTTATCATTATTTACTTATTGTTGATATCATCGTACACTAAAGAGACAATGACAGAATGGCCTATAATTAGTTTGACTATAGATCACCAGGTGGCGTACTCCTTATTTTCAGACGCCTATTCAATCAGAAACTTGTGGGCGCGCGTGCGTGTTTGTGAGTATGTCACATGTACGTATGTCACATGTACGAGTATGTCACATGTACCGCTTAGACGTTCTCTAGCTGGCTCTTGTACCTCTTGTCAAAGATGGCGCACGTATTTTCGCAATGAGTAGGTTCTTACTTACTTACCAAGTATCTGATTGCCAGTCGTAAATTTATAATATTCATCGAAGTACACGGGTAACCAATATATGCGGTAGGAAGCTCCGATAACACTCCATCAATTATCGTGAAAGGCAAGACCTTCGCACCACTTTTTAAAGATGGCGAATGTATTTTTCGCTCTCGGGAGGTTCATAATTACCAAGTTTATGATTGACAGTAGTAAATTTGTGGTATCGAATCACAACAGTAACTAGTATATGTGGTGGGAACAGGCAAGACGCTCGCACCACTTTTAAAAGATTGCGAATGTCTTCTCGCACTCAGGAGTACTTACCAAGTTCCTGATTGCCATTCATAAACTTATCATTTTTTTATCTGACTTTTTTCAAATTTGGACGAGCGTAGCCGCTTCCTTGTACTGCCCAAAATGGGATCCTGGATTCATGATTTTTGGGGGTAGCTCAATTGGTTAAGGCGTATTGAGCGGCGAATATGCTGATCGACTGCCTACCGCGCTCTGGGTTCGACCCCCAGCCCCGGTATTGACAACACTGGTGGGTGTGGATGTATGTCTGCGTTTTTCAAATGTGTAACCCCCTTCCGCACAGCCTTGGCTATGGATTTGGGGGTTGTCTACTATTTGTGATGTGGTGTGTGTGTTTATAAATTAAGGAATTCCTCCAACCCCCATGCGTAAACCTAAGACTTATTTGTGATTTTTTTTTATTTACAAGTCATATTTCTTACACCTTTGGGGGCCTGCCCCCAAAAAAAGGACTGGCCTGGTCATTTCTCTGAGTAAACCTATGACACCCAATTAGTGGTTTAGAGCAGCGATTTCTTAAGTCTATCGTGTCGTTTTTTTTTTTTGCGTAGAACCAGTTCAAACATATTAGGTTCCTTTGAGTATGTCACCGGGCATATGAAATCATATTTTACGACATTTTTTTGTGGTCTCGAACTTTTTAAATCAAAAAAAAGTGAAAAAAAATGTATTTTTAAAGAAAATTGTTTTTTTTTGTTTCCACCGCCATATCTTTAAAACTATTAAAGGTACCGAAATTTGTTTTGTGTCAAATTAAAGCACACACTGTAGCGCTTTTACCAATATAAACGGTTTGGGCACATTTCGCACTTTCATTTTTCTAAAAATCAAATAAACTAAAAATACATATTTTGTGTATTGAAATCTTCACCAATCGATAAACTTTTTTATTTTTGAAAATATTTGCATACATGCAGCGAAGAAAATAAAGCCTAATAATCACAAAAGTTTTTGAAAAAATATGTTTTTGCCTAAAGTGTACCGTTTGGCAACAGCGATTTTTTTTATCAGCGCCAAACGCGACATTGGGACGCAATTAATACACCTCGCATGCAGGTTGGTCAGATTAGTCGCGTAGAAATAGCGTTAGTTGAATCTAGATTAATATATGGCATTCTAGGTTGGGGTGGAGTTGCTTACTGTCATCTAAAAAATTAGATATCATTCAGAAAAATGTGCCACCCCGTCTCAGGGGGTGGCACTTAAAAAATATATATATTTATTGGAGCTGAAATAGAATCAAATTTTAAGAAGAAAAGGTTCCATGCAATTTTTCACATAAATTGATAGTTTTTAAGTTATAACGACTTCAAAATTGCGATTTTAGCTTAAAATAAAAGCTTTTAAAAAAGGTATTTTCAAACGGCTTTCGTCAAGTATCTCGAAAAGTATTACTTTACCGAAAAAATGTTATAGACCAATTACAGAAAGCACCCTACAAACTGGGAATTAATTATATTTTTTGTTTATTGATGTAGGATTAATAATTTCGGAAATATTTAAGTTTATTTTTGGTATCCAAGGGTTTCGAAATTACCTTTAAAGTTTAAAATACATTTTTTTCTAAAGCAAGTGCTTTAAATGAGCAAAAAAGAATTTGAGCATTTAGGTAATGCTACATTTTAACGAAAAACTGTATTTGAGATAATTTTTTTAGATTATTGGCTAATTAGAGTATCAAAACGAGTAAAAAATAATTTGAAAGCGCAATTAATTGTCTTTAATTTCCTTTCTTAGCATGCGTCACAATTTCTGAGGTATTTAACATTTAAACTGCATTTTTCGTCTTATGAACGTTCGGATGCCATTTGTAAACTCATATCTCCGAAACTATTAAATCTATGTAAATAAATAAACAAGCGAAATTCATTATTATTAGTTTATGAGCTTTATTTTTGGTCTCTACACATTTTTGAACAAAACTAATATTTATTGAGATATTTGGAATAGGAAAAAAAAATACGTTTTATCGAAAATACCTTTATAGTTTAAACTGTATTTTTTCTAAAGTAAGTGCTGTATACGAACCAAAAAATTTGAGCATCTACGTCATGCTGTATATTAATGAGAAACCGTGTTTGAAATTATTTTTTTTTTTAATTACTGGCTAATTACAGTAACAAAATGGCGACGTTGTTATTAAAATAATGTGTAGACGGACATTGCTTCGGTCATAACTTCTTTGTTTTTTATGCTACATAAACAAATAAAAAAATAGTTAAGAGCTTAATTAATAACCAATTATTGTATCTATTAGTATCCTTGGCGTAGGTGTCACAGTTTCTGAGATATTTAACTCTCACTCTAAATAGTTATCTTACGAACACTTGGATGCCAAATGTAAACTTAAATATCTCCGAAATTATTAATCCTACATCAATAAACAAGAAATATAATTAATTCCTAGTTTGTACTTTCTGTAATTGGTCTATAACGTTTCTTCGATAAAGTAATACTTTTTGAGATACTTGACGAAAGCCGTTTAGAAATACCTTTTTTTAAGCTAAAATCGCAATTTTGAAGTCGTTATAACTTAAAAACTTCAATTTATGTGAAAAATTGCATAGAACCTTTTCTTCTTAAAATATGATTGTACTTCATATATTTTTTAAGTGCCGCCCCCTCAAAGGGGGTGGCATCCACACTCTATAAATTAACAAGCCCCCGCTCAATATAGAAACTTTTCTGTGAAACATTTACTATTATACTGCCAAAAATGAACGAAATCCGTTCAATATGACATTGCTTCGAAGTTTTTTTTACCTCTAGGTACTGTACTACTACCACCTGTCTTTTTATTATTAAAAGGAGACTATTTAATATTTATTTTACAATTTCTTAATATTAACAACATATGATCAATACTACTGTACAATATATGAAATATTGAACAATAATATTGATCCCCTAGATGCTTTTGATCATTACTGGTTTTGTACCTATTGATATAAGTTAAACTATTATATTATACACCCTGACCGGGATCGTCAGATCGTTGCAGTCGGCAGGCTTGCTACAGCCGAGCGCGCAAGAATATGACTTTGGCCCGTTAAAAAAAATCGCTGACTCAATACTATGAACGGGACATGAAAAATTTTTATCCTAAAAACTTTTTTCAACTATTGGCTTCAATTTGTATGCAGCATGTATATACAAATTTTCATAAATAAACTTTTTTCTCGATTGCCTAAAATTACGTTACTGAAAATAACAAGTTTGAGTTTCCTATTATTTTACCAACTTAAAAAAAAATAAATCGGGTTCACGTGGGACGTTGTTCGAAGCGCTATTGTGTCTACTTTAATCTAAAAAAAAAAATAGCTTGATAGCACAAATATTTTCAGAGATATAGCGGTGGAGACGTTAAAAAACATATTTCATTAAAAATCTATTTTTTTGAGTTTTTCCGAAATAAAAAAGTTCTCGACCACCGAAAAATGTCGTAAAAAACGATTTCGTGTACACGATTATCTTACTAAAGAATCCCACTAAGTCTGGTTTGGTTCTACGCCGGTTTTTTTTTTCTCGAAAACTAAGCGACTTTACTTCCAGATTTTACTCTACTAGTTGGGGGCTCCTGGTCTGTTTTGATTATCAAAACACTTTAAAAAGGATAAAATAATTAATAGTTTTTTATTTTCCACACAGATATAAAAAAACAAATAATTTATGCAAGGATATGTAAAATAATTGAAAACAAAAGGCCATTTCGACTTCTTACTGATAAGAATCAGATGCTGATACTGACATTAATTAACTCAATATTAAATCTAAATTAATAGTGACGAAAATCAATTTAATGATATAATTAATAGCGTTTGAAGGAATATGGCCAATCCAAGACGATGCATCCAAAATGGCGTCATAATCATATCCAGCTATCAGAATTGTCTGAACATTTTTATTTTACTTCAATTATGAACAAATTGATATCAAACGTATTTTTAATCAACTTGAATATCAATATTAGGTAGTAAGGTTCAGTTAACAGGATACTGGGTAATACTACGTAATATTTAATTTCATAATTAGTAATGATCACTTTTTTCAGCGTGGTTCAATTTTTTAAAAACAAATTTTATTTGTGACACCTCTGCGCCCGCCTCTTTGATATCTGTTTTGACACATATCCCAGACGACAGAGAACATTTTATAGTGAAACCCACAAAAACTTGCCAAATGAATAATTTTTTTTTAATGAGTTTGTGAGAGTATAGAATAATATCCTGAAAAGTTTACTTTCCACTCGGATGCAGAACATAAAAAAAGTGAAATTTTTTCTCATCCATTTTTTCAAAATTTTGAAATTAAGTCAAGGTAAGAAAAAATAAAAAATACAGATGGATAGACCACGTGTTTCTGAACAAAAAATGTTCTAATAAAATTTATCGCTAAAGCCACGGTATTTCTGGAAAAAAATAGTGAAAAATAGTGAAGTAACTGTCAGGTTAAATGCATACCATAGAACCTCTAAAAATTCTTAGCTGTTCTAACGAGTAAAAAAGATTCCTTCTCTTTATGAATACACAATTTTAACATTTTTCTTAGTGAATAGGAGGATAAATTATTGTTAGCGATGTCGGACGCGGAAGACGAGCCGAGCGAGCTCCGCTGTGAAAGTTGTTATAATTCTGTAAATGATGAAAATTTTATCAAGTGTGATGGCCTGTGTAATTGTGTGTTTCACTATGAGTGTTGTGATGTAAGAAAATTTGTCATAAAATTGATCAAACCAGTGGATTCCATAAAATGGCTGTGCAAGGTATGTCTGAAAATAGACTCTATTATTCCTGCATTCATACAACAAAAAGTAGAAGAAACGTTAAATTTGTATTTTAATAAATTTCGTCTACAACTGGAACAAGAAAAAGAAAATTTAATACAATCGATTACGTCCAACTTAATTGTTCAGTCCAAAGATAATAACGCTAATAGACAAGACTCTCATATCGGTCCTAGCAAAAAAGACGCCGCTGATAAGAGCAGCCTTAAAAACAGTCAAGGAATTCCGTCAACTAATATCTCTACGTACAGCAATATAGTGAAATCTTCCAATAAAAAACCAACCTCCAATCATTCTATATTAATAAAACCTCGCAATGCCAATCAAGCCCCAGCTGATGTATTAACTGAAATAAGGACAGCAGTAAATCCCGCTGAGTTATCAATTGCCGTTAACAAAATTAAAACGACTAATTCTGGAGTTTTAATTAATTGTGACAACCCGGAATCACTAAAGAAGCTTAAGGAAAATTTAGAAAACAAAATAGGGGAAAATTGTGAATTATCTACATCAAAAATTTTTAACCCAAAAGTAATAATCTTCGGTACAGAAAAACTTCAAAATCCAATAAATAATGAAAATTTGGTTTCTGAAATAATAAGGCACAATAATATTTCCACCAATCATCCTGATTTCGAATTCAAAATAATACGAAAAATCGACCAGGAAAATTCGACAGACATAATTGCTGCAGTTCATGCCAAAACTAGAATATCGTTGCTGAACAAGGAATATATTTATGTTGGATGGTACCGCTGCAAAGTACATGATTCTTACCACGTGAAGCGTTGCTTTAGTTGCTGTAATTTTGGCCATATATCAAAAGACTGCCCTAGTAGAATTCCAGTGTGTATCAATTGCGCCGATGGACATGAGAAAAACCTGTGTACATCTAATGTACAAAAATGTGCATTTTGTAGCAAGTCTAACAACCAATATAAAACGAATTACAGCTTCCACCACTCTGCAAATGATCCCAAATGTCCATGCTACATCTCCAAATTAAATTTAATAAGATCTAGAACTCTGGCTAATCTAAGCTGCCAATCCGAATAGCAATCAGCAATGAAAATCAATAAACTAGACTACAACATATTACACATCTGTCATGTCAATGTTAGGTCTTTAAACTCCTGTTTTGACGACTTCTCTGCCCTTGTTATTGAGCAACAATTTGACATCATAGCGATAAGCGAAACATGGCTAGCTCCTAATGACCCATCAGAAAATTTTGTTATACCCGAGTACACTTTGTTGCGGCAAGATCGTACTAGAAGAGGAGGAGGCGTATGTTGTTATGTACATAAAAATATCAAACACAGTTTAATAATTACAGATTACATTGAAGACGATTGTCATTTCGAACAGTTATGGATTTCTATTACCCTTAATAACAGAAAGCTAGCCCTTGGTGTAGGATATCGTCCTCCTTTATGTAACATTACATATTTAAATAACTTAGAGGAAGTTCTTAGCAACATTTCTGGCGTAGTCGATGACTACTATCTTTGTTGGAGATTTAAATATTGACTTTTACAAAAAAGATACAACTCAATACAAATATATTAGTAATATATTGAAATGCTTCAACCTTGTGCAACACCTTAATGAACCTACTCGTGCAAGTGACACTAATTCAACACTCATCGATATAATCTGTACAAATACAAAAGATAGAGTTATAGAATGTAGCACACTTGATATGCTCAACATGTCTGATCACAGATTAACTTACTGTAAATTAGATTACAATATTGCAAAAAATTTACCTTGAAAGGTAACCTATAGAGATTATCGCTTTTTTAATCTAAATGAATTTGCAAAAGGTGCCTCTTCCGTGAACTGGAATTACCTAAACACATTAACTCATATCGATGACAAAGTTGAGTTTCTTAATAAAGCTATTATAACTCTATTTGATATACATGCACCATACAGGACGGTTACCTTCAAATACCCACCAAGGCCCTACATCACTGACACCATTAAACAAATTATCAGGCTTAAAGATCGTGCATATAATAAATTAGAAAATCACTTACAGACTTTCAAGGATCTCAAAAATTATCTATCTCTGGCAATCAAAAATGAAACGAAAGCGTATATCACCCATCAAATAAATTTAAACAGAAACAATCCGAAAAAACTGTGGAGAGACTTTGCAAACTGGAATGTACATAGTAAACCCCGTAATGAAATTTCCCCTGATATCAACAACGCTAATGAGATAAACAATTTCTTTACAAATATACCAGCCGGATCCATAAATAATGACACTTTAGATTTTTACCGAAACAATATTGCCAGCTCTTCATCAACTGAAATGGAACTTCCTGTAGTTTTGGTGGAGGAAGTAGAACAAACTCTCAAAGAGATTAAATCATTCGCCTTCGGCTCTGATAATATCAATTTGGAAATGCTACGCCATGTTTTTCCATACTGTAAGAATGCCATAACACATATTATAAATACATCATTTGAACATTCTACTATTCCTTCCATTTGGAAAAAATCGATAATAACCCCTCTTCCTAAAGTTTCATTAGCCACCGAACTTAAAGATCTTAGACCAATAAGTGTTCTGCCACCTTTATCAAAACTTCTAGAGAAAATAATGAGTAGAAGACTCACTGATCATATCATGAGCAACGACGTACTTCCTCCTACACAATCTGGATTTAGAAAGCACCACAGCACTACAACAGCGCTAATGAAAATCACCAATGATCTTATAGGAAATATTGACAAATCACAAACCACATTCTTAGTGCTCTTAGATTACAGCAAAGCGTTTGACGTAATCAACCATGATCTTCTTATCGCCAAACTCCATTATAATAATATACATCCCACAGTGTTAAAATGGTTTGCTAGTTATCTGTCTGATCGTACCCAAATGGTGAAAACTAATGATATCCTTTCTCTTGACTTGCCTATTACAAAAGGCGTACCTCAAGGAAGCATTCTCGGTCCGCTTCTATTTATAATATACACCAGCGATCTGCCAAAAGTGTTATCTTCCTTGTGTACTATGCATCTATATGCAGACAATGCGCAGCTTCAAATAGCAAGTGATCCACGAAATCCTGATCAATCAATTGCAGTGTTAAATGAAAACTTAAAGCGGGTATCTGAATATTCCATGAACCATGGTATGGTGATTAATCCAACCAAAACAGTAGTTCTGTACATCGGAAATAAAGTGCTGTGTGCCAAAACTAAACAAAATGTGACTTATGACATTTTTTTGGATAACAACTGCATTAATTTAAGTTATGCTGCCAAAAATTTAGGACTTATTTTTGATCAAAACATGAATTTTGAAAAGCAAGTGATAAACAAATGTAGCATAGCATATTCTAAAATTAAATATATTTATAAATATAAGTACATTCTGCCCTGTGATATAAAATGGAGATTAGTGAATAGCTTAATATTAAGTCATTTTGATTATGCCAGTAGTGTATACTTTCACTTTCTTAGCAAAAACTTTCAGAATAAAATTCAAGTTGCAAAACTGCTGCTTTAGATTCTCTTATAACATAAATAAAAAGGACCATATAACACCACATTATGTCGATAAAAATATTTTAAAAATAGAAAATAGATTTACTTTCCTGTACGGTACGCTCCTTTATAATATTGTTACCAATAATACACCCCAATACTTATCTGCCTTTCTTGAACGCAGATCTAATACTCATAATGTGAACTTAAGATATATCGATAATTATACCATTCCAAAACATAATACAACTAAATTTGAGGGTTGCTTTTCTTATCTTGCACCTAAATTGTTAAACAAGCGTTTTAGTATATTTATGTCCACAAATATATTTCAATTTAAAAATAAATTCAGGAAAGAACTACTAAACCAGCAGAAAAACATGTTAGCGTAATTTACTTTTATATCATTTGTTTATAGTAACCATAAGTTTAAATATAAGAATTCTATTACCTGTATTTTCACTCGGGGGAAGTTGCAATAACGATACTTTCGATACTTCCTCCCATTTGATTTGTATATGTATTTATATATGTATATGTCAAATAAAGATTGTTTATTATTATTATTATTATTATTATTATTATTATAAATAGTGAGTATGGAGGAAAAATATATAATTATGAACGCATACACAGACACCACACATAGCCGCATGAATTTTTACGTGCCTTTACTGTATTTATTACAGGTAAACCTATCCACATTTCAGCTATATCCAATGGATTCCTTATACATTTGTTAATGTTTTGGAAAAGTTCCAGAATTCATATTCAAGACAATCAAAGATATTTTCATAGTTGTAAGGATAAAATCATGAAAATTGCAATTTCTTATCATGATCTGATTGATCATATTTTCGAAATAATGCATACAAGTAAACGAATTAGTGTTTGAACATTCGAAAAGTATACATTTTTTCCAAAATAGTGATATTTTATTCTTTCTAATGGGTCAAGTTCTTGGCAAGTTACAGCATCCAATAATATATTTATCCAGAAAATCATCAAGAAAGGAAATTAAAATGATTGGAGATGTACTTTTTTGTGAATCTACGTTACTACAACTTAATAAACCATAATAATCATGAAGTGTACATACTTTTCAACAGTTCTCAATGAAGAAAGAATTTTTTTGAAGGGCTTTTATTTTTTCTATATTTTTTATTGCGTCGATTAAGTTCGGGAGTGATAATATATTTAAGTATATTTTTCCCATCCATCTTTTGCTTGTATTGCTTAAAACAAGAAATCATCAGAAAGCTACAATTTCCATCTTTTAAATGAACACTCATATATATTTGTACAAATTCTGATTTTGTGACATATAATTCAGTGCTTCGGTGTCACAGTCATGCGTATTCAAGCGCGCGCTCGCCAAGTTATAACGTTACACTTGACTATTTTTTTTCAGGAAAACCGTGACTTTAACAGGCACGATAAATTTTGTTAGAACATTTTTTGGTCATAAATACGTGATCCATCGATCTCTATTTTTTATTTTTCCCTAGCTTGACTTCATTTCAAAGTTAAAAAAAAAATGGATGAAAAAAATTTTTTTTTCATTTTTTTTTTTAATGTTTTGCATCCGAACGAAATGTAAATTTTTCAGAATATTATTCTATACACTTTCACGAACTCATTAAAAAAATTATTCATTTTGCAAGTTTTGGAGGTAAATACCTTCATCGACTGGGCTAACGTATGAACAGTTATTACTAGAGGTATGTATCATTTTAAATTTTAAGGTTGAAATGGCTGGGGTTGAAAATTCCTTGTAATTTTTTCTACTTCCCCCTCGTTTATATCGAAACTTCCATGCAATTTTTATTCAGCTTAGGTTAAAATATTTCTGTAGAACAAACATTAGTTGCAACCGCGACAGATGTGGTGATGCTGTTTGACATGCCATGCAGTAAGGAAAGGCCTACAGCTAGAATAATGCATGAGTCACCAAACATCTGCCGAGGCGGTGTAAATAAGATGACACTCTGTTATAAACATATTAAAACAGCTGGCTAAGGAAATAAGATAAAACTCTTGATTATTACTACCTTGTGAATTTTTAAGATTATCATGATAATTAAAAAGTAACACAAAAGCGTTTTAATTAGGTTTCTGTTGGGTTAAAAATGTCTCTGGCAAAGTTTAAGTAAGAAACATTTTCAGAACTTCATTTTTAATTATTCATCGTGCTCTTTTCTCTCTGCAAAAAATTATTAAGTTTTTATGTTACGTACCCTAAATAATTCACATTTCTCGTAAAAAATTAGTTTTTACAATGCCAAATGGAAATTTGTGTAGTTATTCAGTAAAACTGCGCCCAGAGACAGTTTATAACACAAACAGATATTACTTTGACTAACACGGCATATAAAAAAATAAGTTGTATACAGAGTGTAATTAGTTTCACGTCATTAAAAAGAACTAGTAATGGGGACCCACTAGATAAACAAAAAACCTTTTTCCTCTAGGGTCATTTTGAAAAAAACTTAAAAATTTGAATGTTAAGGTAGGAGATATTTGAGAACCACTCCTTTTCTGGGTCAATGGACATATAGTTCCGATTCAGAAGTTTCTCACTTACTTTAAAAAGTCATAAAAAAGTCTAAAGATTACCAACGTGTCTCTCACCACCGTGCGGTCTCAAAGCAAGAAGCGCGGCACTTTGACGGGACCGCTGGAACGAACTTTAGTAATTCTGCATTGTAGCGGAACATCGGAATTTTTGCGAAATTTTTTCAGGATACGCTAATTTGGGGTCGTAGAACAAGAATCTGAAATCAGTTTTCGGTGCAAGTGCATAGTTTTTCCAAAAAAATTTTTTGAAATTTTCCACCATAACACTCACTCTCCGACACTGTAAGCACTAAAAACCCTCCATTTCGGCCGATTTTTATGCCATGTACACCATGTTGTGTTCCTTAGGACAAATACACCAAAAATATTGCTTTTCCATAAAAAGTAAATTATTATTTACCAAAACTCTAGAAACTTTAAAATGAAAAATCATCAAACTGTCAAATTAATGCGCATGCGTATCCTCACTTTAAAGTTGTGTCTAAGGTATCGAGCAAAATCAGCAGGCGATTGTTGTCTCTCTGAATTTGAAATGGTATTTGCATTTTTGCGGGCGAACGATGATGTCACGGTAACATTTTTGGGATATGCTAATTAACTACCTACAAATGTTTGATTATTTAAATATAATCAAGTGTTGCAGCTATATTTTCTTATAATAATGAGTCCCTTGAAAATGAAAAGGATATTTCTAATGCATTTGCACTTTATTTTAAATCTATTTATAGTGACAGTATTCCACCACACCACGATTCTAAATTTAAAGATTATAACCTGGATAACCTTAATATATGTAACATCAGTCAAATCGAAATCGTAGATGTAATAAAATCATTGAAACCCCAAGCCGCTATAGGTGTAGAGGGGCTAACCTCTTACTTTTTTAAGGCCTATACCGACATACTTGCGATACCTCTGCAAATTATTTTTGATAAAGCATTAGAAGCTAATATTTTTCCCGATAACTTTAAAATTGGTCGCATAACTCCCATACATAAATCCGGCACTACTAGTTTAATAACGAACTATCGACCAATTACAGTACTGCCATCACCATCTAAAATTTTTGAACGTATCATATACAACAGGGTATATTCTCATGTTTCGCCAATACTTCTGAAAGAACGACATGGTTTTATTAACAAAGAGTCAACCGTCACAAATTTGTCTTATTGCAGTGACTATATAGCAAAAATATAAATAAACATCAAATTGATATACACTGATCTAGCAAAGGCATTTGATCGAGTAAATCATAAAGTCTTGTTAGAGAAACTAAAGTCATTTTCTTTTAGTAATAACTTGTTGAAATTCTTAGATTCATATCTAACCAACCGTCCTAATTTTGTGAGATTTAACAATAGCAATTCAAACATCTTTATTTCCACCTCAGGTGGGCCCCAGGGCTCCATAATAAGACCATTGCTTTTTGTACTGTTTATTAATAATACATCTGATTATATTAGGTATGCCAAATTTCTGCTGTACGCAGATGATTTTAAAGTCACACGATAAGTGCTAATGAAGATATTGATAAGCTCCAATGTGATATCAGAGCCATTTCTGAATTTTGTGAGGATAATGACCTGGTTCTAAACGAATCTAAATTTAAAGTTGTATCTTATACAAGAAAGTAGAATCCTTTGATAGGATCATATACTGTGAATGATGTTCAAATCGAACCATTAAATGAAATTAAAGATCTGGGTATAGTATTCACTAAAAACTTTTCATTTAATGACCATACGGCTGAGTGTTACAGAAAACTGGGTTTCATTCTTAGAGCCAGTCAGGATCTTAATTATAATACATCCATTATTCTCTTCAATTCGTATGTCCGATCTAAATTAGAATACTTTTGTGTTATTTGGCATCCTAGAACTCTGACTTACACTGATATGTTGGAAAAAATACAACAAAAATTTTTAAGATCCATGTGCCTAAAAAAACATGGGACATATCCTCTTTTAATATCATATGAACACCAAAGAACTGAATTTAATGTAACTCTCTTCAAAATTTTGTTCATTTTTAATGTGTTACATGGCCATATTGCTGCACCTGATATACTATCGGCTATAAATATTAACATACCTGATGTTAGATTAAGAGTTAGAGATAATGTATTCAAAACATTCAATGTAAATTCCCCTATTGAGAATTGTTTAATTACTGTCAATAATTTTTTAAAAACCTGTGATATAGATATTTTTGATACTAATAAAAATAAGCTACACTCCCATCTGTGACAAAATATTCTTTTGTCGTTGTTAGGTTGATATATTTTTGTGATATTGTATATATACATATATTTGTTTTTAGTTTTTTTCTCTTTCTATAGCACATGTATGTCAAATTTTTCCTAACTGTATACATGTAAGTGGACTCTGTCTGTTTGTATGCAGTATAAATAAAATAACTAAATAAATAAATAATTTAAATATGCACGTTTTTATGATCATCTCAGCCAATACCAAAACTGGTATTCAGTTAACAATATTTTCAATGATATTCCTCGTTTCACCAGTGTATACGAAATAGGAATCTGGATATACAGCATGTTCGAGGATAGATGTAACAAGAGTAATGGAGAAGTATGAATCCTCAACAAAAGTGTCATTCCAAAATTCAATTTGTGATAAATGTGTACGACATCCACTTATCGTATTTTTCCATTTTTGGATGTCCATTTTTAGTAGGTCAAGGTCGTTTGACAATAGTTATTGTTGAACGTTCCTAGGAGAGCAAGGATCATTGTTGAATATATTGCAAAAACGCCTAAAATATTTCTTGCCCTATTTTTTTGCGCAAATTTTTTTTTTCCGATAAGGGCAAGAAATATTTTAGGCGTTTTTGCAATATATTCAAAAATGATCCTTGCCCTCCTAGGAATGCCCAAACAATAATTATCGTCAAACGACCTTGACCTACTAAAAATGGACACCCAAAAATGGCAAAATACGATAAGTGGATGTCGCAAACATTTACCCATTTTTTTACGCATTGATTAATTACATCTTCTGTTCCTGGGACATTGTATACAGTGGCGTACAGGCCTATTCGAGAAATCTAGAACTTACCAATAAATTATTGTTAGTTTACATTAATTGTTCTTAATAACCTCCATCTGCATCAATACACATTTCGGTACGTCGAACTAAGGACATATGCATTCCATTCAACACTAAACACACTAAACTATCAACCAACGTTGTCAATAACCAAAAAAAGCAACACAAAAAACGAATAAGTAAGTTGTGTCTGTACGTGACCAAGTATTTAACGATTTGAACGATAAGTTAATAAAATAAATCTTAACTAAAATATAGTGGCCCAAAATTCAAAAAGAACAAAGGCAACATACAAAAACAACGAACGGATAGGCCGTTTGTACTGTCGTGTGCAAAAAAATGGGACAAGTCTTATAACACATTTTTGCTAAAATCTAGTTGTATACATCTAACTTTAATTTTTGTGACATTCAGTTATTTGTCAAAATTCATTGCAAGTGTGCGAATCGAGACAGATTTACATTAGAAAAAAATAGTTGTCCTATTTTTTTTTTGTTCACGACAGTACGTACTTAACCAAGTAGTGACATAAACTAAAATATCACAAGAGAGAGTGTAGTTATCTTCAGATCTATTAATCGCTTAAAAAATGTCGGCATCTTTGATGCTTACTGCACTGCCAAAGACGCTGACATTCTATACCTATCTGCACAAATTTCAGAGTATCATGCGCGACCAGACGCGACGATATAAAGCCTATCGCAATATTCCAGCAGTTCTCAAACAATATTTTTTAAAAATTTTCCAAATTTTTGTTTTATTATTTTTTTTCTCCAAAACAGCTTTAGACCACAAATATTATATAAAGTTTTTCGTTTGTCTAATCATTTCCCACCAAAAGTTTTTTTTAATGACACGAAACTAATTACACCCTGTATATTGAAATTAATCAAAACTATGTATTTATCATTTTTAAAGAGGAGAGAAATTCTTCAAATAATTTTAAGTCTTATTAGGTACACTTTAACAATATGTTGTCCTCATAAAATATTTCAGCTTAAACGTTTTTTTTGTAACTTCAGGAATAATACCATCAAACCGTTAAAAATAATTACGATTTTTATGACCAGATTCTGTTTCTATTTTAGGAGGTAGTAGTGAGAGGTTGCTTAGCTCAGCTGAGTTTAATTCAGTATTTGTAATGAAAATGAATAACACCAAATCAGAAATTTATTGAACCAAAATTGATTCTATAGAGGTTCTCCTGCCTTTCTCTATTTGTCCAAATAGGAAGTTCTGTTATTTGCTGACAATTGATTCTATTGTTCAGGTTATATATCAAACCTAAGTCAATATTAAATGTATAAGTATCTTTGAATAACTGAATTTTACGGCAAGGATTATTTCTGAATTACTTCGTGAGTTTTTTTTATATACAAAGTGCCCTAGAAGTTGATGTTATAACAATATCGATAACAGTGGGTAGTAGAAATAGTGGTTTTTAAGCAGAAAATTACTTTTTTTCGAAAAACAATTCGTGTCCAAGTTATTAATTATTTTATATATGAAAAATGTAATTTATAGGAGGGCGTAATTCAAAAACCACAAATCAAAGTGTTAAATTTTGGATGTAGGGGTTTGCTGATTAATAATAATATTGCATTAGTTTCTCAGTAAAGAAATGCTTAACACGACCTTGAAAAATTTACCCTTATTTCCTAATAAAAATGCGGTAAGTTCTGTTTACTCGAAAATCATATTGTGGAGGTCTTTGATTCCCATCCAAATTTGGTTGAAATTGGATGAATAATCACTGAGCTACGAAAGTGTTACCGTGAATAGTGGGACCAAATTAGATGGGATTTGGAGTTTTCTCTAAAACTATGGCAGATAGACAAAAACCAATATACAGTGTCGGAAAGTCCTGGCTCAGGTGTTGCATAATTTCAACAACTTAACCGACCGCCCATAATAAAGGCGTCTACCAGTGCTCTAGCAGAGGGGCAAATAGTGATACGAATCATCAAGCATCAAGGCGGAAACAAATGAAATTCCGCAGACAGAGCTGCCCACGCACATGTGATGGGGTAAGTAGGTGGCACGATTGTAAGATGTGTTATACGCTAAAAAAAAATAGAATAGTTGCTTCGCTCTCGCTTGCTCTTATTGCCCGTACCAAAGCGAACATTTTCCGATAGTGTAAGGGTCCTGAGCTCGATTTTCGAGAAACAAATAATGTCTCAAACCGTGATTGTCTATATTTTTCGACTACCGAGCTACAGAGCGTTTTTGGAAAATTGGCATTTTTGGATGGCCTCTATATCTCAATTACCAAGTGTCGAATCGAAAATCGAGTAATTAAGGCACTTTTTTGAGTAGAATTCGTTGCCGATAAGAAGAAAATTATGCATGCCTCAGTTTTCGAGAGTTTTCACTTGTTGTATAAATAACTATTTTGCAATTTTGTACTAAAATTTCAACTATTTAGTTGTTATTAACAATGTCAAAATGACATTATATTTTTTACTGTTTTCAGAAGATCTAAACGAGCTAATTTTAAAAGAAACAATTTTTTATTTATTAGAAACAGTTATTTTATTATTTTTAATTTTGTTGAAATGAATGGAACATACTGAATTTCGAACACAGTGTGATCTAAATAAAATTAATCAAATGTCAAAAATTAATATTTAATTTTCTGATTCTATTACAGAATTGCAAAAAAATCTGGTACGTAACGCGTTGCAAAAATGCGTGTATTTTTACTCATCGTAATTGACATTAACATTTACGATTCGTGGGAAAAAATCTACTAATGAGCAAAATGCATAAATTTTTTTGATATCACAGAATAATAGATCACTAAAATACGTTATTTTCTCAGTATTTTTTATTTTTTTTTTATCCGAATTAAAGGTTAAAAAAATTATTTAGTTTCGCCGATAATTTGGACGCGTTCAAACGAAGCAAGTTTCCCGTCATTTGCGTGTGACGTCATCGGGCATTAAGCATTGGCAATGTTTATTAGTACTATTTTCAACAGATATTTAATCTATGCACTTAGTGGTGGCAAAGTATTTAATATAAAAAAGTTATATAATCTGAGATGAAAAACAATAGTTGATAAAAATATTAAATTATTGCATGATATTTACATATTTTGAGGTTAGGTATCTAAATCTAACTGCAGTAAAGGATAAAAGTGAGCGTAAACTTTATTGCTAAGAACAATGAATGGTGCATCTTGTCGCTTTTCCACCTCTAATTTCTGTACTGATATAATCGGTATTATTAGCAAAAAAGTGCTCATCATAAACACGTCGATTTCCGGCAAATTGTCACTTTGAACTTGCACAAAGGCACCGTCCGTCATTTTTACCACTTAGATAAATTAATACACTAATGATTTTTACAAAAGTAAACAAATGCGAGATTTAAAAGTCAGCATACTGCAATTTAATATTTAATTAACACACAATTTAATATTTCAGCACCAGCAGATGTAAACTGTCCAAGCGATCAAACTTGTCTCACTTTTCTAAATTCCCGCTGGGCGCACCGATGGATAAAATACCTAGCTGATTGACTATGTTTTTCAAATTAACCAATCATATATTATTGCTTACCGGTGCGTTCCACCGGTGAATTTAGAAATCTGCGGTCTGTGGATCAAACCAAAACGTTGTGCCAGATGACGTCGGACCAATGGCGTACCGTTTATAGTCACGTGGTTTTGTTGCAATAAAATTTGAATTTTAAAATGATTTTTTTTTTACAAAATAACTTTCTTTTATAGTTCATTTTTATTATATACTTGGCTTATATAATGTGTATAATGAAAAAATAATAATTTCTTAGTTTGTTGGGTATTTTGCCACTGTAAAAATATTTAAAAATTTTGATGAAATAAACCTCTGCGCCAAAAGGATCAGACAGAGGTTGGTTTTTATACTTCTATTACAAAATGTCTCACACCTAAAAATATATAAACTGAAACAAAATTGTTAAATGATAAATTGAAAAATTAAAACGAAGGCAGTTGACGTTTCGGAAAATAGTTCTTTTTCCGTTATCAAAACTTTCACTTTTGAGAATGTCAAACCAGACAGTTTGTTGTTTATGTATTTCCATAGTCACGTGAGACATTAAATTATATTTATTTTATTTTTACTTACTTCGTCTCTGAGGATCGGCAACCAGCTAGTACAGAAATCTACAGAATAATTAGAAACACATTTATCCTAATTATTCTGTAGATTTCTGTACTAGCTGGTTGCCGATCCTCAGAGACGAAGTAAGTAAAAATAAAATAAATATAATTTAATGTCTCACGTGACTATGGAAATACATAAACAACAAACTGTCTGGTTTGACATTCTCAAAAGTGAAAGTTTTGATAACGGAAAAAGAACTATTTTCCGAAACGTCAACTGCCTTCGTTTTAATTTTTCAATTTATCATTTAACAATTTTGTTTCAGTTTGTATATTTTTAGGTGTGAGACATTTCGTAATAGAAGTATAAAAACCAACCTCTGTCTGATCCTTTTGGCGCAGAGGTTTATTTCATCAAAATTTTTAAATATTTTTACATTGGCAAAATACCCAACAAACTAAGAAATCATGAATATGCCACAAATAATAAATTATAAACAATATCTAAAAAATAATAAATTAACGCATTTTTAAAATTCATGCATCTTGCTCACTGTGCTCTGAACGACCGATATATTCTAACGTGTAAGTTAGAGATTCACTTATTTTATAAAATCTCACTTCAGAATGTTTGTTAACTGTATAGGAAATTTTCAGAAATACCGCTTTTATAACATTTCCAATAAATCTCTGACCGGGATATTAATTAAACTATAAACGATGAAACTAATTATATTTCGCAAACTTTAAACACTAGTTTAAACATCTAATTATACTGCTTGGAGTACATATTGACTCTCAAAGTTTCAATTAAAACTATCACGAAAGCTTTTAGGTGCTTGATTAGCTAGCTAAAACATGTAGAAACGATTTTCTATAATGTATTTAGAAAGTTCCATGCATAGGAATGATAGACCAAAAAGCTCTTTTTGAACAAGCAATTAAAGTATTGCAGAGTTGGTTCACCAGCTTTCTATGAAGCTGAATGACCACTAATAACTCCGGCACACAAAAAAAAAGGCGAGTGCTAGAAGGCAGACCTATGTAGTCCCATGCATTTTGACCCGCTGAACATGAATCCGATGTCCATTTTGTCCGATTGGCTCTTGTATTTTTGCTAACCTCAAAAACACGCTCGAAAAATCCCAAACAATTAAATAAAAAGCTTAAATGAGCTGATCACTATATCTATACGTAATTTGGGTCTCTGAAACTGAATATGAGGTCAGAATTAGCCGATCAGTTAGGAATTTTGACATAACCTCAAAAAACACCTAAAAAATGCCCGAAAAATCCCAAACAAGTAAATAAAAAGCTTACATGAACTGATCACTATAATCTATACGTAATTTGGGGCTTTGAAACCGAATCCAAGGTCAGAATTTATGCGGGATGATCAAATATCTTGTAAAATCCATATTGGATGAGAACGTACCCAAAAATGACTGAATCATAGCCCGAAATTGACTTTGCTCTACATAATATCTGACCATATAATTTCCGACGTATTTTCACGAGCTGAACATAATACCGTAGTCAGAATTAAAGCGCAATCTGTAAACTTCATAGAGAAACATCATTTCAGTATATATTTTCATCAACCCTAGTAAGCGGGAGATGGGTAACTTTTAAATTTTCAAGTATCTAAAGGAAAATATTACTGAACAGTGACATTTTTAGGAAAAATTTTTCGGACAAAGTTTGCTCTGTTGAGAGATTAATATCTTTGGACTTAACATTTACTTACACTTAACATTTACCTACAGATTCCAAAAAACTGTACTTTTTTTCATGGTTTTTGCTACATAAAACATATGGTGCGGGAGCTAGGCGGATTTTTCGGAAAATCATCGTTACAAGCATTTTTTATGCGTTGATTAATTCTATCGAACTTAAATAACGACAAAACATATATTTTGAAATGAGACAGCAATTACGACAGCTTCCAAATTTAGAAAGCATATTTTCCTGTCAACTACCAAATCTGGCAGTTTAAAAACATTATATATCTATTTTTCTATACATTTGTAGGGTGTTTTTAAACAACATCTATACATTGAATAACGATTGACGTGTATCCTGAAGAGAACCGAGAGCGGTTTCAGGATACATCATACACTGAAGAGGGGTGGTTTTAATGGGTATGCCTAGAGGTGAGTTCCACTCTACCGTTCAGGTGTCTATAAAGGATTTCCACCCCAGAAAAAAGGTTGTGTTTAAAATTTATAAGCTCTTACCTCTATATTTTGAAATGAGACAGCAATTATGACAGCTGCCAAATTTAGAAATCATATTTTCCTGTCAACTTCGGAACCAGGTACATTAAAAACAATTTGCATCCGTTTTGCTATATATTCACAGGGTATTTTTAAAGTTAATAAGCTCTAACTTCTATTTTTTGAAATTTGACAGCAATTATGGCAGCTGCCAAATTTAAAACCATATTTCCCTGTCAACTACTAAATCTGACAGATTAAAAACAATATGTATCTATTTTTCTATACATTTATAGTGCCTTTTTAAAATTAATAAGCTGTTACCTCTATATTTTGAAAATTGACAGCAATTATGACAGCTGCCAAATTTAAAACTCATATTTTTCTGTCAATTACTAAATCAAACAGATAAAAAACAATATATATCTATTTTTCTATACATTTACAGGGTATTTTTAAAATTAATAAGCTCTTCCATCTATCTTTGAAAATTTGACAATAATTATGGCAGCTGCCAAATTTAGAAATACATATTTTCCTGTCAACTTCGGAACCAGGTACGTTGAAAACACTATATATATTTTTCTGAATACCAACCTGTTATTATATGAATTATTTATCTAAAAATCGTATTTTTTTATATTTGACAGTAATTTTGACAGTTGTCAACAACTAAATAAAAAATTCATCTAGACAGATCAATAGCTGATTAAAAGACGAAAATTTAAAAAAAAAATTGTTACGAAAACTCAAATTTACGGCCCGTTAGAATAAATTTAATAGAAAAAACAGTATTTTTTTATAAAAATATGATTTTTTATTAAAAATAAAAAAAATGAAAAATGAAATTTCAAAATCCGGCTAGAGGTAAATTCAAGACGAACATTTAAAAAAAAATGTCTCAATAACTTAAAAGTTACGACCTCTAGATTAATTTGGGTGGAACACTGGCATTTCTCGCCACTGTGCGTGAGGGGCGCAGCCAGAAAGGTCAAAGATGTAAAAAGATGGAGTTATATAACATGATCGTTACAAGCTTTTTTTGGGCTGAGCATGTTTATTTAAATGTTTTGAACACAGAAAAAATTCCCAGAAAGAAACTCCCATCAGTAAGGCTAGCCAGAAAGAAAATGTTTAAGATTTTTGAAGAAAATTGGATTTTTTTTCGTATATTTCATCTCAGAACTTGTAACTCATCATTACAAGTTCTGGCTCCTTTTTAAAACGTAAATATACCGTGCCTCACACGTATTGTATCATTATTCTGGCTTTGCCTCCTGACGGCCCACACTTTCTGGCAATCTTATTTTATTCATTCAGAACATAAAATGTGTACACACGAAAAGAATGAGCCTTGTAACGATGACATAATGTCACTGATTTTTAGACAGTGTTCGTGACGCACCTGACAGGAGGTGCCCCGCCAGAAGTCGATTTTGTAAATCGTTATTATCCATAAAACGATAAAAATATCTCAAAGTTCATAAAACGATGATGTGCCGAAAAAGCCACCTAGCTTCCGCTCTAACATGTTTATGGTAATTGTGCAAAAAAGTAAAAAGTGTAAAAAAAAAGGTAACATTATTGCACCTATGTTTAGCCTGATCCATAAGTGCATTGAAATAGTATGTTATGCAATAAGCACAAAATGAGGGTCATTTTGCACGAGTGCGTGTGAAAGTTTGCAGTGTTGTTTGGTCGACAAAATGAATGTTTTGAATCTAGTTTTATTCAATTTCCATGGAATACTCACTTGATAACCCTATTTTCTCGATATTGTAATTATTACCCACAAAGAACTTGTGCATTTGGGTTAATGTCAAACCGATTTTCGTTTGAAGGTATCAATGGATTTGTCGTAAAAATTAGTATGTAACTACTGGGTGTCTAAAAGATGTTGCCATTTGAAAAAGTTGACATAATTACAAATTATTGATTTCGGAAATTTTGGTTTGTCGTAGCTACTAAACCAATTCGAAAAATCTCATGATTACATTTTTCTTTTATTGTTTTGATCCATTTGATTGATTTGAGTGAATTCACTGTACCTTAGACGCGAAAATAAAAATAGCCCTAAGAAAGCCAAGTAGTCCCAATTTTTTTAAATCAACGCAGTAGTACCTAAAATCGTCTCTGGAATCAAAAAATGTAAAAAAATAGAGGGTGTTCCATTTAAAATGGGAAACCGGAAGTAATAAAAAAGTGTCAAATTATGAAAAATTTGCCGTTCTTGGTACTTATTACTCCTGCCAAATTTAAGACTTATATTTTGAAAACTCTGGGGACTATGGCTTGTCTAATGATTCCGTTGACACCCAGTATAAGTATTTAGTTACCTAACAATTATTTTTAACTTTTTAGTGCGCTACTCACAAAAGCGTGCCTTTTAGTTTTTGAAATTAAAATTTATTTTGATGCGCATTGGTTTCTGGAGAAGAAACCAATTTCTCACAAATTTGATATCTCTGTTATTTTAAAAGATTTTGTTTAAAAACCTGTAATTTTTCCATCTTTTGCCGTTAGGCCTTATTGTGTTTCATAAGAGCTGGTTGTAGGTTATAGGTTGTAGGTTATTTTAATATATTATGACGACTCCTTTAAAATAATAATAATAAGTACATTATTTTGTACTGTCAGTTCATGATGAGTTAAATATCTTTTTCCTCGCTAATACACATTTTATTTTTTTGATCCATTAAAAATAAAAAATTTGGTCTTTCCCTTTTTCTTTAGTTGACACTTTGTATAATAATAGTGCCTATAAAAAAAATAATTTTTCTATTCCATTAAAAAATATTTTCGTATTTGGTGTGAAAAATACAACAAAATTGGAAAAAAAAAATGTTTTTGTATCTAAAGGAAAAGCTATCTAGTACCTTTATATGTGTGTCAAATTTCAAGTTGTTATCTTTAACTGTTCCGGAAACCCCACTTGTTTCTGTTCTTTATTCTTTATTTTTTATATTTTGTAGAAAACCCAAAAAAGGTTCCCCAATCCGTGAACATATACCGGTTTTGACCTCAGTGATTACCATGCAAGAAATGTACTTATTATTAGTTTTAAATAGGCTAGCATAAGGTAATATAATAACCTAACGGCAAGAAAGATGACGAATGGAAGGTTTCTTGTAAAAAAATCGGTATCTTTAATAATGGGGTGGGGGTGGTAATGGGGGTGGCTAATGTCAAAAATTTTTTTGAGATCTTAGCTTCTCTTGTCTATACTAAATATCAATTTTATGAACTCTTACCTGCTTGATTTACCTATTTACCCCAAATTTACCTCAACTTACCCCCCAACCGTTCAACGGAACAAGATGAAAATATAATCTAGTTCTAGATCTCATTAAAGTACATATGTGTACCAAATTTCAAGTCAATATCTCAAACGGTTCCTGAGTAAACGTGCGCACAAAAAAAGTTACAGACAGACAGACCGACAGACAGACAGACAGAAATTTTTTTTTTCGCTCAAACTTAAAATCTCGACGTTTCATGACATTCTAAGCCTAATTGAACAATAAAAATATTAAAAAAAAATTTTTGTCGTTACTATACTTCCACTGGATGTGGAAGTAAAATTAACACGCTTTTCGTTTACACCCTGTAGAATCGGGTAAAACTCGCTGTTTCACAAATAAATTAACTCTTAAATACTGAAAATTACATATTTATATCTATTCTCGAGAAATATGGATTTAAATTCAACCTAAAAATTCTTCGTTTGTGAACTTAACATATTTCAAAAATACTATATATATGAAATTTTATTTGGATCGTCCTCTTGCAAAGCGTAAGTCGAGAAATGGTTATTACAAAATTGACTACTGCACCTATGATAAAATGAGAGATGTCACCAACATATACTGACGCCTTCGAAGATGTTTAAGCTGAATGGGCTATTCAGCTTAAACATCTTCGAAGGCGTCAGTATATACAGGAATTTATCTCCAAAACCTTTCCGCAAATAGTTGTCTAGCAACCCCTATCTGCAGGATTATAAGTTCTTTCTCCCTAAAGTGTTTCGTTATCGTCCCAAACAGATATACAATACTTTTAAACCTAAATAAACACGATCAATCACTCTCTTAGTTTATTTTTTACCGCCTGTCTGGAACGGATTCAGATGTACTGTAACCAAAGATGAATTGTTGAAGGGAAGTTATTTCAGGATATATTCTTTCTTACGCTGTTGGAAATTTAACACAAATGCATACGTGCGCACATGCATGTACTAGAGATATCACAAAACTCTAATAGCGATATTATCAGGTGTTTTTCATAGATTTGGATGATGGAAACGAAAAGATAAATTCATATTTTTTTTTTTATGAAAACTGCATAATTTTTCATCAAGAAATTGTATCATGTTATTGCTTACTCCGTACTCAAAGGTGGAAAACGGAACCTCACTTTTCGGTTCGTACATCACAGCGGTTTATCTTTGAAACCATTATAACCAGAAACGTGAAATTTCATATGTAGCTAGAGTTTCGCGCTTCGCAAGCTACTCAGAAGTAGATATTCCAAAAATTATCTGACGCCCTTTTCTGGGTTAAAATGTAGGACTTTAAAAAGGTTTAGGGATATCGTTTGAAGAGAAATAATTTCAATTAATTTTCAGTATGCATATTCATTAACGATATTAATTTTTACTATGTACAGGGTGGACCAAATTAGATGGGATTCGAGATTTTCTCTAAAATTATGGCAGATAGATATAGATATAGGTGTCCTGAATTCGATTTTCGAGAATCTAACAATGGCGCAAACCGCGACCGTTTATTTATTTCGACTACCGAGCTACAGAGCGTTTTTGGAAAATTGGCACTTTTGGATTACCTCTATATCTTAATTACCAAGTGTCGAATCGAAAATCGAGTAACACATTCTTAAGGCACTTTTTTGATTAGAATCAGTTGCTGATAAGAAGAAAATTATGCATGACTCAGTTTTCGAGATATAGACATATCTTTCGTTTTTTTTTAATTTAACACCTTGTAATTTATTTCATTTTTCGATAACAAATTAAATTAGCTATCCAGCGATATACCATATGTCATATTTATCTCCAAAAAAGAGACAGCAAGACATACAAATATTCAAAAGGCTACAACAAAATTCAAAAGAGTTTGGATCATTTGTAAAACCTCGAGCAAAAATATATAATAAAGCGGGTAGAGAAGCTGTAGAAAATATTGTTTTAGAAACTGTAAGAGAAAATCCTAATATATCGTCTCGCGAAATACAGGAAAATTTATGCTTCCTTAAAACAACTGCGTTGCAATGCTTAAAAAAAATAAATTCAATCCATCCGCACGTAACCATTACAGTTAATTAATCATCGAGGACGATTTGGATTTGGTGTATGGTGTGGTTTTATTGGATACCAAATAATAGGTCCGCATTTTTTTCACGGTAATTTGAATACCGAAAATTTTATTAATATTCTACGACAAGAAATAGAGCCCTCTGTAGACAATATGCCTGTAGGACAATTTCAAAGATTAATTTACCAACTCGATGGCGCCTCAGGTCATACGTCAAATGAAACACAAAATTATTTAAATGCTCAATTTGGGGAGGATTGGGTAGGTATCTATATATCACTCAGAACTAGTTTATCAATGTCTAGTTAGCTAAGTTAACAAAATTGTTAACTAACAATTAATTTATCTAACTGCGCATTAATAAACAACAAAGTAGTTAAATATTGTTTAATTGGACTGGCACTTAGAGATTTAATCCTACTTGGTATAAAACTAAGGTATATAAAATATGAGTCGAATCGGTATCATACAGGATGTTTGATAAGCGTAATAATTGGGGACAGCATTGGAGAGAGCGTAGAGGCATCTTAGTATTTAGTATTTAGATGGGTGATCCATTTCGGGAAACACGGCGATCTCGTCCCACCTTCTAGCGGATTGTATATCAGCGTATACGCGGAAGCTATGTAATTTCAAGACGAGGATTACGTACTGGGTATACCATCTTTCGGAGGGGACGTAAAGCAGTCGGTCCTTGTTTATTAAATGTTAGGCGAGTAAAAGATCCCTACTCTATCCCTACTGAAAGAAATATTTTTAAACATTGAAATCTTATCTAATACGATTTTCTTTATTTAAAAAAAATCTGAATTCTACCTTTGCCTATACTAAATGCTTTTCACCAGTTTTTTTTCGACTCTACTAAATTGAATACTTTTCATGGTTTCAGTGTGTTCATAACTTTCAGGAGAGTTATTAAGTCCAACGTTTATTCATATACTAGGTTGCTTCATATTCAAATAATAATGAAGAGATATTTATATAAACTGAAAATGTGAAACGTAATTATCAAATAACTTTAGGTGCTTCATTGTCTGTTCAATGGTTGTTCTACATGAGAAGATTCTTGTTTAGCACCACATTTGTAGAGTTAAAAAAAGTATCAATCAAAGTATTTACATAATTTCCTTAGACTTTATCGACGACTATTCTTATAATCATTGCATTATACATTTAACAATTTTTTTTAATCGCCTTATTTATATTGTCCTGGCGGAGTTTAGGCGTAGGCTATCCTACCACTCAACCAGGGCACGCACTCACATAGACAACATCACAACACCCATTCCCTGTGACACTGTCATCTGCCGCAGCTGAGACTCGAACTAAGGAGAGGAGAGCAACTACACCGTGTTGTCTCTCACACAACCTCCAGTCTAGTCCACGACAAATAATGGTAATTATAATTCCAACCTAGCGTATTATAAACGTGAACTGATAATAACACAACTTTAACCAGTCAGGAACTAGCAATTTTTATAATCAAAGGACGAGTCCATTTTTCCAAGGGAGAGTCCACGTTTCTGTTTGACATTTGAGAAAAAAGGATGGTAAATTATTTTGGTCAGAGGTAAACAAACTAAGTTTAACAAAAAATAAAACCGGTAATAGCATTCCAAATGAGCTTGCTGATCCAGAAAAAATTAATAATTATTTTATATCTTCCGTAACCCCCGACAAAGATCCTTCAGACGAAAAAATATTTTTTTACAATTCTAATTTACATCATAATAGTAAAAGTAAATTTAATATCAAATTATTAACAAGGAATGATGTTTATAACATAATTAATAATATTAGAACTTGCAGTGTTGGCGCTGATGGTATCTTTATTAAAGATCTTAAACTCTGTTTGCCATTTTGTATGGACCATCTTATAAATATTTTAAATAGCTGCATTCTCCATGGCGTATTTCCCAACTGCTGGAAAAAAGCAATAGTTAAGCCCCTCGCAAAGATAGCTAATCCTACAGAATTAAAAGATCTCAGACCTATTAGTATCTTATCGGCAGTTTCTAAAATTTTAGAAAGACACATTCACAACCAAATTTTCCCTTATTTTAATAAAAATTATCTGGCCTCCTCAACACAATCGGGCTTTCGAAAAAATCATAGCACTTCCACTGCACTTATAAAAGTAACTGATGATATTTGTCAAAACACAGAAAACAATAAAGCAACTTGTTTAGTTCTACTTGATTTTAGTAAAGCCTTCGATACATTGAATCCACTTATTTTACTCTCTAAATTGCATTATTTCGGTTTTTCTAATGATTGCATTAATTTCTTTAAATCTGACTTAACCAGCAGGGAACAATGTGTAGCTGTAGCAATAGACAATAAAACTATTAAATCCACATTTGCACCACTATATCAAGGGGTGCCTCAAGGGACCATTTTAGGGCCCCTGCTATTTTTAATATACGTAACAGACATGAATGGTGAAATCCAATATTCTGGTGTAATGCAATATGCAGATGATTCTCAGTTAACTCTGGATGTTTGCCCAAGTAATAAAGTAGTTGCACAAGAAAATATTTCAACAGATTTAGAAAAAATTAAAACATTTTCCTTGGATCATAACTTAAAAATTAATGCATCGAAATCTGTTTTATTGATAGCAGGCTCGAAATCTTCCAGGGATAAACTGTCTGATTTTGTTGTTAAAATTGGTAATGATGAGATACCTAAATTAAGTGAAGCAAAAAATTTAGGTGTAGTCATGGATGATGCGCTTACTTTTCAATCGCATATTTCTAATAAAGTAAGATTGGCATTTAGTCGATTGAAAAGTTTGTACCCATATAAAAGGTGCATGTCACCTACTGCTAAATATCGTTTATGCAACAATCTTGTACTCTCAATCCTTGATTATGGCGATATAGTTTATAACAATTTCATTGGTGCCGCTACATGTCGTCTGATACAAACAGTTCAAAATGCTTGCATGCGCTATGCGTACAATATTCCCTTTAGAAATCACATTACTCCTTACCTAAATCAAAATTCTATCCTAAATATGAAAAATAGACGTATATCACACATGTACGGACTCATTTATAAAGTGATTATTACTGGTGAGCCCCACTACCTACGAAACAAGTTCTTGGTCCATAATCATGATCAAAATACAAGGCATATGCAAGATTTAAGAATACCCAAACACAAATCCTCCGCTTACCAAAAGTCATTCACATATAATGCAATCCATATGTGGAACTGGCTGGATCCAAACATTAAAAAGTTATCTACAAAAACATTTAATTGTAAAATAAAAAGTATGCTGCTTGCCGATCAAAATGTTGCCACCTAAAATCAGCGGTACCCTTCCCTGCATGCACTATTTTAATAACGAAATTTCAACTTTAAATTGTTCTGACTGATCTCCCTCCCCTGCACCAGTGGCGCCACATCGTAGCACATTTTTATTCATTTTTATTCTTTTATTCTTCTATTATTGTATGTACTTAGTTTTAAGTTGTAGATTATTTCCTTCTTGTTAGGACTATTGGAAGAGCACCATCTAGGTGAAATGGTACCTATTTACCAATTGTATATTTTTTTTGGTAAATAAAGATATTATTATTATTATTATTATTTAAAACGTCAAACAAAGTTTTACTATGAACGTTTAAAACAGTTAAAATAGTCGAGGATAAAGTATAGTATTCTGCTCGCGTATAATGGCTATTACACGCTGGGATAAGAAATAGGCATCATTATACGTTCCCTGCAAAATATAATATTATACCGCAACTTCACTGCAACAAATTTTGTAGGTTGGTAAATTTTCTTTAAAGTGGGCGGTAAACGTAATTCGACAATTTCTCCTATATCCCTGAACCGAGTCAATAAATTTTTTGATGGGCTTTTAGAGGCAACTTTCTAGAATAGTACTAAGCTATTGAAAACTAAAGAAGGAAAACATCTTTTTTCTCGTCCGAAAATCAAAAAAAAAATTGTTTCTTAATTTCAACAGTCTGGTATCATTCTATCAAGTTTTCTGTAAAAGACTATCGAACATTTTTTTCAATCGTTTCAGGGCTCTAGGAGATATTGTCGAATTACGAAATCACTTTTTTAAGCTCGGCACGTCATGCGTCACCCTTAAATATGATATTTCCAGATGGTAGAATATATTATCTTATTATATTTTTATTATACTGTTTACTATAATCTCTAAAATAAACAGAATGAGGGATAATAAAAATTTTATTTTAACATTTCCACATTAAAAAATTTCAGGATGCCTTCAAGAAACTGCTGTAAATCATTTATATACAAAAAATGAAGCGAAATTTTTCATGAATATATCTTGTATTGTGTTTTCCCTTTCTTCAGATTTTTATTAGAACGTCATTTTATTTGTTTTTCAACAAAGAGAGACACATCATTTCGATTTTGAAGCAGTTGACATACTGACAGCAAGATTAGCCGTAAGAGCCACTATTAATATCGTTAATACCTCAAGAATTATTGTGTTCATTCTGACTGAAACATATTAAGGACACGACATGAATCACGAGTTCAGTAGAAATTAGATTTTTGCTGCTTGAATCTCAAAGAAACTTAAACTGATAAAACACTTCAAAACAATGTAAAACAGAATATTTGCGGTTGGAATGTAAATCTACAAAACGATTTTAAAACCAAATCTGCACTTTTGTCTATGAGGAATATTTTTTATTTTGCAAAATTTCTTGAAAAGAAATTCTTAACTGATATCAAATCAACTAAATGAATTTAAACAGAAATTTACAAGTTTGATGTTGGCAAAATCTTCCAAATTATTGTAACAAGGCAATTCTGCTTGTGTAAAGCTTTAGTCCAAATGGAAATATTTGCTCTCGCGCACTGGAATGCAAAATAAACTTAATTTTCTCATCGCATTCTATTCAATGGGGAACACAAACACTGGAAATTCACAGAACACTACTAAAGGTTTTAAGACGTGTATTATTGTTTCCTTAGTTTTCAATTTCAGTTAAAGTGCTATTGATATACCTGCTGCTTGCAAAGTATACGTAGAAGTCAAATTTAAAGTTAATTATTTATATACATTTTTACCGTCGCACAGTGGCACGAATCGTGATTTTTTCGTTCAAAATTATCTAGAGCATTTGTTTCGCAACCGATTGGGATAAATTATTTTTAAAATACTCGTTATTTAATTTCCAAAAAATGTAAGAGAGCCGATTTCGGCATAAAATTTAACAAAAACATTAATTTTTCATCAGTTTTTAGCATTTTATAGCCGCCATTGATTATGCCATCTTGCAGGATGGTTTATGACAATTTGGATATCAGATTCGTACTCAGCGACCTCAAAATCCCCGGAGTAACAAGATTTATGTAAATTGGATAAGAAAAAAAAATTTATTTGTAAGTTTTATTAAGATTTAAATAAAGAATGGCCATTTTGGCCAAGTTCAATAATTTTGGTCAGCATAATTCAAAAATCGGCTCACTTACGTTTTTTGGAAATTAAATAGGTAAAGAGTATTTTTTTAAAAAAATTATTCGAATCGATTGCGAAACAAGTGCTCTAGATAATTTTGAACGAAAAAATCACGATTCGTGCCACTGTGCATCACGATTAATTTTAATAATATATAATTTATATTTGGTTTTAAATAATAAAATAATACTGATTGTTACTTAACTCATATAAATGTATCTATAAAGAGAAACTTACGTATAAAAGTACGTAAGGAATTTGTTCATTTGGGAAATAATCTTGACATACCGGGTGGCTCAGCTGATAGGGACACTTTTGTAACTTTTGAATGGGCAAATAGATTTTTTTCAAATTTGGTGTAGTGATATGGGATGAAATTTCTAATTATATGATGTAGAGAACCAAAATGGCCGACTTCCGGTTTCGATGTAATTTACATGAAAATCAAATTTTCAAATGGGACAACTTGAATATTTTTGCATATTTGGATCATGCTGCCCAAAATACATTGATACAATACAATATTCTTTATTTCCTTTTCGACTCTTTATAGAGTATAGGTATTGTCAATACAATTTTATATGTATAATTACATTCTGTAAAGAAGGTATATCACATAGTACGTTTAACACAAACAAACATAAATATAATTAATATAACAAATTACACAACAAATAACAAATTTTAAATTCTATTATTGAAATATTCGTCAGTAGAATAGTGGGCATTATTGGTGAAATACAACTTTAACTCTTTTTTAAACTTTACTTTGTTTTGAATGATATGCAGATATGTAGGAAGGTGGTTATATGCTTTTATTGCTATATAGTGAGGCCCTTTTTCGAATAGGGTAGTTCGGTGGTTAGGCACACTCATACGATTAAAATATCTTGTTCTTGTGTTGTCATTTAACATTCCATTGGTTACAAAATATTGATTATTCTCTTTTACAAAGAGTGCAAGATTGTATAAGTACAGAGAGTATACTGTCATTATTCCCAGCTTTTTGAATAGTGGTGAACAATGATC
The DNA here is from genome assembly GCA_936432065.2 of Rutpela maculata. NCBI lineage: Eukaryota > Metazoa > Arthropoda > Insecta > Coleoptera > Cerambycidae > Rutpela > Rutpela maculata. Next base: position 126,160,610 of record OW386291.2, on the reverse strand, counting down.
TAGATATTTGGTGTTAGATATTAATCTTATTATTCTTTTTTGAAGGATGAATAATCTGTTTGTTTCACTCGAGGAACCCCATATAATTATGGCATAATTTAGATAACTCTGTACACTTGCATAGTAGAAAAGAAGAATAGAGTGTAGGTTTAACGAGTTCTTCAACATGGATATTGCATAGTGAGCACTCTTAATTTTACCTGCTACATTGTTTATGTGATGCTTCCAGGTAAGATGGTTATCAACTTCCACACCAAGAAATCTTGCATGCTCGGCAACACCAATACTCCTATTTTGCAATCTAACTAAGGGACTTGATGGATCTGCCCTGCTATGTATATTTGTAAATTGTACTATTACAGTTTTTGATGGATTTAATAGTAGTCCATTTTGCACACACCAGTCTGACATCTTATTTGCTACCTTGTTTGACAGAGTCGCTAAGGTATTTTCATTGCCGCCTCTGACAATAAAGGAGGCGTCATCAGCAAATTGACATACATCAACTCCTGTTATAGATTGGAAATTGTTATTGAGGTCATTACTAAATAAAAGGAAAAGAAGAGGTGAGAGTATGCCTCCCTGTGGTACTCCATATTTGTTTTTTAGGACATCCGATTTAACTTTGCTATTATACACATTTCCTATTTGTTGAACAAATTGATAACGACCTGTTAGATATGATTCTATCCACTGAAGTGCCACGCCTCTGATCCCATAGTTCTGAAGTTTTTTTAACAGAACATCGTGACTTATAATATCAAAGGCTTTTGATAGGTCGAAGTAAATGCCAATGGTCTGTGATTGTTTATCAATAGCATTCATTATTGAAGATAATGAATCAAAAAGTGCAGAGGTGGTAGATTTTCACCGTCTAAAACCATGCTGTGTGTTGGAAATAAGATTAAACTTGTTGACGTAGGAAGTTAGTCTACTGAACATAGCCCTTTCAAATATTTTAGCGAACACAGACTGAAGACATAGGGGGCGATAGTTGTTTAAATTGTCTTTGGAACCTTTTTTTATGCAGTGGAACACATTTGGCCTCTTTTAGTTTATCTGGAAATACACCTTCCACGAACGACTGGTTGATGATGTGTGCAAGTCGTTCAGCTATTAAACCGGCAACGTAGCCTATCACTGTACACGGTATTCCGTCAGGGCCCTCTGATTGTTTCTTGGTACAACTTTTAATCAGATCCACAAGTTCAGTTGCATCTGTTGTCATCAGGAAGAAGTTATGGCTAGTGATTTTTGCTGATCTATTTTCATATGGAACTATAGCTGGTACTGATTCTTTAACCGATTTAATAAAGTGCTGGTTAAATTGCTCACTAATTATTTTGAGGTCACTGACTTCTACACCATCCATATTTATTATAAAATCATTTTTACTGTTGTTGACTGTTTCTTTTTTTTTATAAGATGCCAAGTAGTTTTACTAATATATTGCGAGTTTGCTAGTATATTCTGGTTATGCGTTTTTTTTGTTTCTATAATATTTTTTTATGTTCTTTTTTTAGTGTGGAGTACATTTGTTTTATTTCTTCATTACCTGTTAAAGAATAAAGCCAATGAATTTCTTTTAGCCTTTCTGATTCCTTTGTAATGATCTGACTCTCAAATATTATTTTGATTTTCAAAAAAAAAAAAAAAAAAAAAGTAAAAAATAATATCAAAACATTTTTTTCTTTTAATTATAAATTTAGTACAAAGAGAAGGTAGACATTATGCATACCATTTTCTTCGTAATTTAAAGATCTAATTAAATAACAGGTTGTCCCATAGCGGCTCCTTTTAAAAAAATAGTTTTCGTTGAAAAACCAATATCGTTAAACTGAATGAAGAATAAATCGTGTTTAATGCTGTATCTGAAGAGATAATATTTCAAAGGTGCTTGCAGACCGATTTTTAACAATTTTGGCAAAATCGCGGCCTTCTATTAAATAAAGTTAAAATTAAAAATCCCTATTTTTGGAAATCAACAGAATATTTGATCATATGTATTTTGGCCAGCAGGATCCAAATATGCAAAAATATGCAGGTTGTCCCATTTAAAAATTTGATTTTCATGTCAATTACATCGAAACCGGAAGTCGGCCATTTTGGTTCTTCGCATCATATAATCGAAAATTTATCTCATATCACTACACCAAACTTGAAAAAAATCCATTCGCTAATTCAAGAGTTACAAAAGTGTCCTTATCGGTCGAGCCACCCGTCGAGCCACCTCTCAAGCTCAAAATTTTATTTCATAAACTACGGGTAGCTATATTTTTTGCAAAATTTTGCTTTCGAGCGAATGTTTTCGACTTAATAATTTACACAATATATAAGAATATTATTGAAAATTAAAACATAATGTTCTGGCGCCTTACTATACGTAGATAGAAAAAATACAAAGGTATACCCAGTTGATAACATTTCCAGTCGAACCGGATGCGATAAAAATGTTTCAATTGATGTATTTAATGGCTTTTATGGACTATATAAGTCCCGAATAAATTAAAATTAAAATCGCCTATTACATAAGGAGAAATAGGAAGTCTCTATTATACCCGGTATATCAACTGAAGCAATTGCTATCGTGGTCGCGTAGAATGCAATTCACAGGTCAACATTTGATCTAAGAACAATCACCAGACTTTACCAAAGTATACATAGGTTTTTTGGGTCGCTGATTGCGAATCCGAAGTTGGTTAAGCTTCATCACGTCAGGTTCTCGGTCATTTGAAGGTCAAACTGGGAAAAAGTGTTGTAAAAAATTTGAAAAAATTTATGTTTATGTTTCTGAGGTCACTGAATTCAAATCCGCTGTTATTTTTCAAGAACATCAGAACATTTAGAGGTCATTTCAAGGCATTTTGAAATCATTTTGAGGTCAAATTGAGAAAAAGCGACTAAAAAGTCTAGAAAAATGTTTACATGGGTTTTTTAGGTCGCTGACCTCGAATCTGTGGTTGGATGGACTCTATCACATCGGATTTAAGGTCATTTGAAGGTCAAACTGAGAAAAAGTGGTGTAAAAAATTTGAAAAAAATTATGTTTATGTTTCTGAGGTCGCTGAATTCAAATCCTGCGGGACCGCTTTCCCACCCTGACCAGCCGCCGATTCTGAGGATCCGAACCTCTGTCTCGTAACACTATTACGTGTGGTTGCCATGACGGCATGATCGCCGTGACCCAGGGACTTTGCCGGATAGTGAGACAAATCCGTTGCCCACCGTCGGCACGTGGAGGTGCCCTGGGTGCAACCACACATATTATTCGCTATTGAACTGTGTTACAGATTACAAAATTTAGGGTGCAGGTGCAACATTTATAAATTCTTGTCTGTAAAAGCCTACATTAAACGACCTTGAAACAAAACAGATTGAGCTTCAAGCAATAGAAGCAATGACAGCAAGTTTTGCCTCCTGGCCAGGACCCAATTTCCATAAGAAAGGTGCGGGGTTCTTTTTAATCAAATTTTTTTAATTTGACATCATATGACCGTGAAATGAGTTTGAAATAATCTCTAGGGTATCCTTCAATGTCAAAATGACAACTGATTCGAACTGAGCGACCCCAAAAACATACAAAAACATTTTCTCAATTTGACCTTCAAATGACCTTGAATCCGATGTGAAGAGTTCAGCTAATTACGGATTCGAGGTCAGCGACCCAAAAACCCCATGTAAGCATTTTTCCAGATTTTTTAGACGCCTTTTCTCAATATGACCTCAAAATAATCTCAAAATGTCTTGAAATGATCTCTAGATGTTCTTGGCGGGTTTGAATTCAGCGACCTCTGAAACATAAACATAAATTTTGTCAAATTTTTTACACCACTTTTTCTCAGTTTAGCCTTCAAATGACCTTGAATCCGATTCTAAAGAGTCCAGCCAACCACGGATTCGAGGTCAGCGACCCAAAAACCCATGTAAGCATTTTTCCAGATTTTTTAGTCACTTTTTCTCAATTTGACCTCAAAATGATCTCAAAATGCCATGACATGACCTCGATGTTCTGTTGTTCTTGAAGGGTAAAAATAACAACGGACTTGATTTCAGCGACCTCAGAAACATAAACATAATTTTTTTCAAATTTTTTACAACACTTTTTCTCAGCTTGACCTTCAAATGACCAAGAACCTGACGTGATGCAGCTTAAGCAACCTCGGATTCGGAATCAGCGACCCAAAAAACCTATGTATACTCTGGCAAAGTCTGGTGATTGTTTTTAGATCAAATGTTGATCTGTGTTATTAATCTACCGTAGGTGTAACATACTACAATTTTGGCTAATACTATCGAAGCCTAGAAACCCCCTTATGTCTGTGCCTCGCAGTGTGCTTGAAGCAACGATAGGTATGAAAAAAATGACACCAAAAACGAGTTGCGTGGTTTAATATTTATGTATCAGTATTTTCTAAATCCGTTTTAATAATAGTCGAAGTATCACAAAATCAAGTTTTTCCACATAGAAAAACATGATAAAACTATGTATAAAATACTGTCCTTTTCATTTTTATGGAAATGTTTTTCATTCTAAAGAGTTTTGTTTTTGTTTTTTTCTCTTTGAATTATAATAATAAATTATAACTCTTTAGAATTAAAAACATTTCCTTAAAAATGAAAATATAGTTGTATCACGTTTTTCTGTGTGAAATTTTGATTTTGCGATATTTCAACAATATGAAGAAGTAGGATTTCAATTAAAACGGCTTTAGAAACTACTGATACCTATTAAACCTCGCCTGTTACTGTTTTGATGGTATCTTCGGTGTCACATGAGATTAAACAGTAATGTAAAGTTAATGCGATGTTCTGTTTTGAAAATGTTAATTGCTTAAAGAATTGTTCAATAAATGGAACTACTAAAATGTATTTAAGAATGAAATGAAATATCTAGCTGGTATCTCTATATAATAATTACAATAATACGTGTTTCACAAAAAAGTGAAACGTCCTTTTAACATTTTACTTTAGCAAGAAGCCAGTCTTGGTAGACATTTATCAAGTTAGCATATATATGAATCTGTGGATTGTGAAAAATAGCGGACAGAAAAGACAATAAGAGAAGGTGATTAATTTCATTTGTGTCCTCTAGGAACTTGCTGATGTCTAATGACTGGAACAAAGTACTAATTGTGGCCTTATATAAACATGTTAAGTCATAATTGCAGGTCTATTGGGTCGCTAGGTGGGCCAGTGAAGGTTAATGGCTTCTAGAGTTCGAATGTGTACAATATGAAATCCTAAAGGGTGCCATGTGATGTTATGCCAGGGTTCTCCCTAGAGTCCGATGGGAATATTTGGTGTTTGGTTCAATAAGTTTTGATTGTACAACTACTAGATATTATTTCCCACGAGGCTAAATCATTATTGGTGTTTGACCGTAAATGAGACCTAAGCCACGTTTTGATTTTCAGAAGGAGAAATTATTTCAAATAGGACGAAGAGTTAGTTTTGTTAAACCACCTTAAATTAGCTTTTGCAACTTAAAGAAAATTTCGATGATGTCATTGCTCTAAAACAAATGATGGTCGGAAATTGAATTTAATATAAAAATGTGTGTTTTTATAAAATAAATTCATCTGCGCGAGGATATTTTCTAAAAAAAATTGTATCGATTTTAACGAATTTGCCCCACACTTTAGCCTATAACATATACAAGACTGAATGAATAATAATGTAAAGTAAATAATGTAACTTATATAAATACAAAACAAGAAACATACATTTACTTTTAAGTTTTTATGTATACAGGGTGTTTGATTTATCGTTCTACATATCCATATTTTTTGAGTTTATCAGCTTACCAGTTTTAATGGTCTCCAGATGATGCCAACATGGTTGGCGAAATGCCCGTCGAATAAAATATTTAAGTGTTTTGACGATTGTGGAAACTACTTCAGAGGCAGCTTCACACCGAAAGTTCCAGCCCCCTCCAGAATATATCTCTTGAACTTAATGAGATAGAAAGGAAACACAAGAGACATATTTTTGCGCATATTTTCAAAAAAAAAAAAACGTTTTACGTTCCAAAAATTGAAAATGGACGCCGTAAATTTAATTATTTTTCAAATATTAAATGTTTCCTACCAGATCGAGAACGTACACCAAATTTCCTCTAATTAAGATTTCATCATATTTCCTAAGATTTCCTGAGATTTATTTGGATTTCCTCTGATTTCTTAAGATTTTCTAGGATTTCTTTCAGATTTCCTCGAATTTTTTTCAAAAAATTTTTGAAGATCGGGGGGGGGGGGAGAATCTGAAAAGCAAAAGGTTTCCTCCAAATTTCCTAAGATTTTCTGGGATTTCCTAAGATTTCCTCGGATTTCCTAAGATTTCCTCGAATTTTTTCAAAAAATTTTTGAAGAGCGGAGGGGGAGAAATCCGAAAAGCAAAAGTTTTCCTGAAATTTCGTAAGATTTCCACGAATTTCCTAAGATTTCCTCAGATTTCCTTCTGAGTGTACACCAGATTTCCTTCTTTCCGCGGTTTGCCCCTCGCACCAGATTCAAAAACACCATCCAAATTCTGGTATTGAACTTGGAGGATGGTGATGAAGTTATCCCATCAAATAAGTTCAATTAGTTGAAAAGTTATATTATAGAACGAAAAGTCAAACAGTTAAAATCATTAAAATCGAAAAATCAAAGGAAATACATTAACCATAATTTGATCTAATAACTTTATTATCAAGTTGGATTCAAATATTGACGTCAATTTTACATCTGATGTGAAAATATTAATATTTGAAAAAAAATGAAATTTGGGGCATTCATTTTCAAATTTTGGAATATAAGACGATACTTAATTACATGTAAACTACCTTTGGGAGCCATATTCTCTAAAAAAATGCACCTTGCCCCCCCCCTCACTAATCCCCCCCCACCTACCCACTCATTCTTTGCCCGAATAACATCAATCTATAAACTGCTATCAGGTTTTTTTTACCCCCTTGTCACCTCTGCGCCCCCCCCTCCATCGCTTCCGAAACAACGAAAATACACGTACAAAATAAAAAATATTCTTATTCAGCAAGTCATGCTAAAATGTTTCAATGACCTGTAAAAACATCTTAGGAGGTCTGTTACTGAATGCTGGTTATTTATTGACTTAGGAAAGGGTACAAAAAGAGAAGGAGAGTGGTGGAAAATTCCGTTTGGGGGTGGAATCGATTCGATATTGATAGAAAATAAATTGGGCCGAAAACCGGCCTTATGGGCCCTCCTCCTTTAGGGCTGCAATTTTTGGGGGTAAATTGGGGTAAATGAATAGATAAATCAAGCAGATAAGAGTCCATAAACTTGGTATGTAGTATATACAAGAGAAGCTACAAGGTCTCAAAAATTTTTTTGGCATTAGCCACCCCCATTATCAACCATTACTAAGGGAGTGAAAAAGGTAAAATTTGGATTTAGTGTGTGTACAAAAACCAAAAACTTTTTTTTTACTTCATCCACCCCCACTCCACTACCGATGTGGGATACCGTTTTATGAGTTTTTGGGATAGACGATTTCAAATATTATATTATTAAAGCGCTCCATAAACAATTATTTCCACATACAAAATTTTTTCGTTGTGAGAGACCTTCATGGGATATCTGAATGTGGAAGTAGTGATTCCTTGGGCCGCGGTTTTAATTTCTGGAATGAGACTTAGTTGATTTGTTTAAAAACGTCAAAATGCGGCTTGAGAAAAGCGTAAAAATTACGATCCTTGTGTTTTTTTATATCTCAATTAGTTCGAAGTATGGTCTGTAGAACGATAAATAAAACACTGTGTATACGATAATAAAATACAGAACTCACTGAATCTAAAATTATTTCTCACACCTTACCAGAAACGCTTATGGCATTGTATATACCTCTGACCTATATCTTTGTCCAGTAGTGTAATCTAACAGTGGTATGTGAAATACATTTTAAAAAGGAGAAATCTGAGATAGCAAAAACCCACACAAAAAGCGTAATAAAATAAATCTTACATTGCACTGCTTGCCCTCCGGTGGAAAAGCTTAAAAGCGCTAACATCCCTCGGCGGTTTACTCCTAAAGCTCGTTACACACACACTTTTTGAACGGTCCCGGTCTCTAGCTGCAGCATCTTGTGTAGTTCGTTCACCTCTGAGACGCTGCACTAAACGCATATCCAGGCACAGCATCACTCACTTCGAGAGCATTAAAATGGACTGTCTCTCGCACTTTCACTTTTTCTTTTACTTCTATAGCCCTTGAATTACGAATTTCCACAATGACATACAAAAATTTTACGACTTTCAACACAAGGCTGTAGGTAACTGGTTACACAGAATTTACCATTTTATTCTATTACCTATATCTTTCCTTTATTGGGAACTATGTTTAAGGAACTCAAATCTAGTCAGCGTACTTAAAAAAACTTGTTTTTCTTAAATAATTCCTTGTAAATTTTGATAAACAAGGCATAGAAAAATGTTTGATTTTTTATAACCTTTAAAATACAACAATTTATCATTACCATTAAGGTTTTTCTCTAGCTTTTACGGAGAAAATGACAACGTCTAATGAAAATAGAATAACGTGTAGCAATCAGACACTTTAGAAGAAGAAATTATTATTTTGATGAGTGAAAAAAAAATTAAGAGTTACTGAACCGCGTTCAAAAAGTAGCTGAAAATTATGAAAAAGAATTTCACCGTCGCGTCGCACATCGGGGCTTTTCGTAGTTAGTAGTATCAAAAACGCCTAGAGCCTATCAAAGTTGACCAATAGATTTTTTTTTATTTTCCTTAGAAAATTTCTAAACGATTCCTCACGAGCTTTTTTGAAAAAAAGTTACTCTGCATTAATAGAAGTTGGTTTTTACATTTTGATTATTGATGTAAGAAATTGCTTTTTTTTCTAAAACCTCAGTGAAATCAATGTTATAAGCAATAAGAAATCAAAATAAAGCTATAAATAATTCATTGACATGTAAAATTTACACTAAGCGTTTTTTTATAGCTTTATTTTGATTTCTTATTACTTATTGATTTCACTGAGGTATAAGAAAAAAAGCAATTTCTTATATCAATAATCAAAATGTAAACCAACTTGTATTAATGCAGAGTAACTTTTTATCAAAAAAGCTCGCGAGGAATCGTTTAGAAATTTTCTAAAGAAAATTAAAAAAAATATTTGTATTGGTCAACTTTGATAGGCTCTAGACGTTTTTAGGATTACTAACTATGAATAGCATCAATGTGCCTCGCCCAGTTAATTGAACCTTATTACCTAATGTAGATCATGAGGCTGGTGTAAAAATGAGCAAATAACGAATTTAAATGTATTTTTAACCGACTTCGAAATCTTCATTAGGTAATAAGGTTAAAGACGACAGTGAAATTTTATTTAATAATCTATAGCTGCAATTTTTGAAGGCGGTTCATTTCTTTTCTCTAATTTTTTATAGAAAAAATTGTGCTATAAATTTCGAAAATTTTATGAGTAATATTTTCTCTCTCTACATCTGTCTTAATACAGAAAAAAAAATAGAGAAACGGTAAATATGCACCTTTTTGGGGTCATGGGATGATGCTCGCTGTTTAGTCTATTGTCCATGTACTGTAGAAAGGAACTAAAACGTTAAAGGGTTTTTATTGTTTATTATGTTCAATTGATATGAAAAAACCGAGTGCTACCATTTAAAGTGGTGCGTTTTTGAGGTCGAAGTAAAAAGATCCACTTTTCGTTTTTTTTTGCTCGAAAACTATGAATTTTTTCTATAAACACGTCAATAGAAAAGTGTGTAGAGAATTAAATTTCCAATCGAAATGGCACCTTCAGAAGTCAAAAATTTTTTTTTACAAAACAAAAAAAAACGAAAAAATGCAATATTTTATTTTTTAACCTCCCCACAATAAAATTGTGGGAGGTTACTACAATTAGTCCAAAATCGAAAATTGAGATAACATCAAATCTTTACGTTTTGAGGTCCCAGGAACCCAAAAAAGTTGTTTTTGAAAAATGTCTGTGTGTGTGTATGTGTGTGTGTGTGTGTGTGTGTGTGTGTGTGTGTGTGTGTGTATGTCTGTTAGCACGATAGCGGCGAAGCCACTAAACGGATTTGGATGAAACTTTGCATGAGGGTTTCTTTAGTGTTCCAGAAGATCTGAAAAGGTTTTGGTTGAGATCGGATTACGTTTGTTGCTGTTTTGGCATAACAAGCTGTTTATTTTATGATTACTTACAATTTGTAATCGAACCATTGAAAAGCAGTAAAAATTCCGATTTCAACGATATATCACACTTGCACTCTTTAGCTTTGGTTTCCGTGAAAAAAATTAAAAACCAAATAACACGCTTCTTGTGTAAAATATATTTTATAGTGGAACCACAGAATACAGTAACTGCACAGAGGCGAAGTCTTTGGCGGTTCCTTTCAGTTTTGATGGCTCGTTTTCTGTGACCTTGCGTACCAGTTGCGTCTACACCACGGTGTATTAAATAGGGTGGTCCGGCAATTTCCTATTATAATAATGGCTTCGTAAGTGCATGGTTTCTATTTACTTTAATAGATGGCGCGAGCAATAAGGTCCTACAATTACCTGGGCATGTGCATCGTATAACTAACACAACCTCAAATTTTAAGGTGTTTTCGTTTATTCTCATATTTAATGTTTGTATAGGCATTTTTAGCTCGGAGCCATACTGGCTCCAAGCAAATATTTAAAATTTCACGCAAATAATTTTTCAATATTGTTGATTAATAAAAATAGATTGCTAATTATAGGTTAGATTCCTAACCTGCAAAAGTGTCTTATTTTATTGTGACAAACTATTTAAAACTTCATACATATTACGTTGAACTTGACTTTGGTTGAAAGTACAGGAACCAGGCAGAAATTTTAATAATAGCTACGTAATACCTGTAAATCTTAAGAAACATATATTTTTGAGGTTAGCTGTGACGACACGTGCAATACTGCAATGTTTTAATTTAGCTAATTAATGTCAGATGTCACTGGACTCTTGTCAAAAACGGTCTTGTCAGAAGCCGGGAATGTATGCAACACTGTATGTACGTATGCACAGAACCTGTAAAATTATCTATCTATGCGTAAGTAATGAGAGAACTTATTGGTCCTGCCATCTATTACAAACTAGTTAGAACTTTATAAACATTACATTGAACTAGATTTTGGTCGAAAGTATGGGAACCAGGCAGAAATTTTAATAATAGCTACGTAGTGCTAAATTTTAAGAAACATATATTTTTGAGATTAGCTATGACGTCATGTGCAGATCCCCATTTAAGGATACACTGAAAAGACAGTGTATTTCGAGTTGGATTGAAAAATATTACGATTTGAATTGCTTATAATCGGCGCATATTTTCAATTGAGTTGTACACTAGGTTTTATTTATGAGAATTTTAATTCTCGCTTAATGTTTTCAATATCCCAAAATGAGTGGAAAAAAAAATTCACAAATCCAAACTTAACACGATAAACATCAACAGTGTCAAGATAAAAGTGAGGTTGATTGTTAAACAATTAAGAAATGGCGATGAGTATACAAATTTGGTTTTGGCGGGAAGGCTAGCCTTCGCCTCTGTATAGTTACTGTACTCAGTGGTCTAACCTAACGTTCAATAGACTAGTGTGTTAAAGCGTGCAGACTGTATGCTGAGTAAATTTGAGTGTCAAGTGCATCGAGACATTACACGACGTTCATAAAGCCCACGGAAGGTGTGAGAAGCCTTCGTGAACCGCTCACAAGCCCTACAAGTATAAGCAATCTCACCGGAACGTTTTCGGTGAGTTTTTTCCAATAAAACTTTAAAAGTGACATTATGTTTTAAAAACTGTTTCCGCTACTTCCGCCATCCCACCGGAAATTCTTCCGGCAACATAACCTAAAAATAGTGCTACATAACTTAAAAATAATTTAAGACATTGGTACCAACCTAAAATATTTTTTCGAAAACTGTCAAAAACCAAATTCCCCCAGAAAAACATTGAAACCAAAAATTTGACAGCTTACTTCCCCGACCGATTTAGTGAAAAATCGGCCGAGGCCAGAAGATAAAACAAAATATATCAACTCAAACTTAAACGATCCACCATGAACACTACTCCGGCCACATCTGGCAGGGAAGCTGTCCACCAAGAGTTATATGGTTTTTCCAAAAGATGGCCATCCCTACCACCCATTACCAACGAACGGATGTTTTCGTTTAGTTGTTTCCCGTATCAATAATCAAAATTATTAAGTGCTCTTGCCTACGAACTTAGTTTTTATAGTGTTGTGTTTATTAACCTCCCCACAATAATTGTGGGAGGTTACTACAATTAATCCAAAATCGAAAATTGAGATAACATCAAATCTTTACGATTTCGAGGTCCCGGAAACCCAAAAAAGTGGTTTGTAACTAATGCCTGTGTGTTAGCACGATAGCTACGAAGCTACTAAACGGATTTGGATGAAACTTTTACATGAGGGTTTCTTTAGTGCTCCAGAAGATCTGAAAAGGTTTTGGTTGAGATCGGATTACGTTTAGTGCCATTTTGGCACAAGTTGTTTATTTTATGATTACTTAGAATTTGTAATTGAACCATTAAAAAGCAGTATAAATTCCAATTTCAACGATATATCACACTTGCACCCTTTCGATTTGGTTTCCGTTAAAAAAATTAAAAATAATTCGTTATATGCGCACATATGACAGCATCCAAAAAATATTATTGGTATTATTGTTAGGGGAAAACGTATTTTGCCATCTGTCAAAAATATTTGGGTTGGTAACCTTTGTGAATGTTGATTTATAACTTATGGTACGTGACGTCACAGCTAACCTCAAAAATATATATTTCTTAAGATTTAAGAATATTACGTAGCTATTATTAAAATTTCTGCCTGGTTCCCGTACTTTCAACTAAAATCTAGTACAGTGTAATGTTTATGAAGTCCTAAATACTTTGTCCTAATAAAATAGGACTCTTTTTGCGGGTTAGAAATCTAACCTGTAATTAGCAATCTATTTTTTTATTAATCAATCATTTTTAGGTCACATGGTTTTGACAATTTTGACATTTTGCTTGAGGGACAACAAAACGCAGTTTGCGTGGTTTTATATATTTTTTTCTGATTTTCTTGAGAAACTGTGTGTGTTTTCGTAATAATGTCATATAGTGAATATTATCCAATCCTTATGGGTGATGTAAAGTGTCGCTACGATGAGAAAATCAAAATAATAGACAATATTGACCCATACACCCTTGGAGTGGAGACTGGAGACCTTTCTGCAGATTTGTCTATTTTACCTTGTGTGTCCGTAATTAATATGGTAAATTACTTAGTGTCGACTCACAGCTTCTTCGCAGATCAGCAGTTAAAGGCATACAAATCTTTACAAGCATATAAATATTATGAGGCTGGATTTGTGCAAGAAGTTTGTGCAAGAAAGATAAACTCAAATGTATTCATTGTTATGGGCAAGGCAAGTTTACATTTAAATAACTAAGTGCTAGATTTCAGTGATATATTATCCGTATGTAGTATTCAATAGACTCTGCCAGAAAGTGATTTCTTTACCTTTCTTCTAAGGTTTTTTACATTCAAAATAAACCTTATCTCACAATCGCACCTTGTCGCAAAAAAAGATGGTGTTTTATTTTTATTTCACATTTAAAACTGAGATTACTTCTTTGTTTACATTGGAATAAAAAGTTTGGTTATCCCTCAGGCAATATGGTCGACTTATCGTGACGTCATCCTAAGATGGTCTATATAGAAAAATTATTTGCATGAGTTTTTTAACTATCTGCTCGGAGTCACTGTGGCTCCAAGCTAAAAATGCGTAGTCAAACATTAAAAATGAGAATAAACTTGAAAAACTTAAACATGTTATGTCCCTAAATATATTTCATAACCTAAAAATCAACATTCGTAAAGGTTACCAACCCAAATATTTTTGACAATGTCAAAACTTATTTTAGTTGTTTTTTTTTAAGGTAATAATTGTTTATAGCCGTGTTCGGATATTACGTCTGATTGATGCGACACGTCACAATCGTTCATTGCAAATCGAGCTAACTGAGCTAAATCTTAAACGTTCGAATATTACAAAATAAAGGCCTCGGACGAAGCTCGACTTGCTCAACCTTTTTGATCGAGCAGGAAGATTTTAATTTGATGCATGCGTAGTCTGCTTGAACAGTCCATAATGTTATTGACTTGTTGAAGTTAGAGTGTCATTTGGGCTAAATTCTGTGTTATTATTTTTTTTTCATTATCCAATATTTTACAAAATCTTCGAAACGTTATCTGTTAATACCCTTATAATATCCGGCAATTGATTAACATGCAACATAAACAAACATGAGAGGTTATGTTTTAACAGATTGCTTGTAGTCCGCTTCAGTTCGTTCGATATTTGTTGATGAAATAAATGGCTCCAAAGTCACGTGTAATTTATCTGTTTGCTCAGTGCTCTGATTTCCGATGTAATATCCAAATACAGCTGATAAGGATCCACCGTGTGGGGAGGTTCCAGCCGCTTCCAGTAGCTGCCGATTTTTTTATTTTAGTCTGTAACTATTTTTCGGTACATTTAGGCATAGATATTGCTGAATAACAAAAAAAGCTGGCATTTTACCCGTTAAAATGAGATTTTGTAAACAGTTTTACGATTAATAGTGACCGAGATATAGTGCTTCAAAGTTTGCAACTTTTACCTTTTTTTGCTAATTTTTACTATTTTTTTTTTCAAATTCCGTCCTGTAACTTTTTTCTGAGTGAATTTAGGTGTAGACATTATTATATTAAAGTGAAAGCTGGTAAAAGTCTCTACGACAAATAGAAGCCTAGATACAGCGTTTCGAAGAGTGTTACTTTTATTAACTTTCTTCCAATTTTTACGTTCTTTTTTAAATTTCGGCCTATAACTTATTTGTCAAATGCTTTAAGTACAGATATTGCTACACTGAATGACCTCGCAGCATTCTTGTTTAAATGAAATGGTCTGCAATAGAAGTTTAACCCATCATAAAGTATTGGTTTTTCTCCGTATTATCCTTATCCATTTTTCGTATTTCCGGCCTCAGAAAATCAGCTTAAAAAGATAAGGCATCCCAATCAGAAAATGTTGTTATAGTTGGTCAAGATGTCGATCTTCTTATTATCCTATCATTATTACCAGAAGAAAATGATAATGAAAATGACAATAATTTTATATTCCTCAAATTTGGTATAGAGGTATAAAATTGCATTCTAAATAACTTTTCTTAGAGGAATTTTTTCGTATTTTGAAAAATAAAGGTACTTTATTAGTGGTGATTTTTACAACTTTGCTTATAAAACACCCTGTAGAACACCAAATCAAGTCATTCTTGGTATACTTTAGTTTTACAACAAGCAGGACTCAATGCCCAAATACCATTCCAAAATTCCAAAATTTTTGGTCCATTACACATCTTGTTACATCTATCCTGGGACACACTGTACATATATATATAAAGAAACAATCTTACGATCCATTTTAAATTGTAATAAAAATAGAACTGTTGCAAAATTCACAGCTTATGGTTGTAATGTTTGCAGTTGGCGTCTGCATTCAATCAAAATGATGTTTCATTGACAAATATTTATGATCTTCATTAAGTGTTACGTAAGTGATTTGAAAGTGATATTCAATTCGCCAAAGAAATACGGCTCACAAAATAGTGCTTTAATATAACTGTTTTATAAGTTAATAGGAAACAACTATAAAATAATTTTAATATATCTTTATAACGGTGCTGAAAATACTGCCGAACGTTACTAAAAAAGCGTTATAAAATTATTTAGTTTTATAAGCTGAAATGTTTTATAGCTCAGTCACAGAAACGTTTCTAAAATAATTTATTAACTGCTTTATAAGAAATTTTATAATTTTGCTGTAAAGACGTTTTAGTGATAAACGTACAAAACAGTTCAGTTGCAGATAACCAGATAGTGTTTTCTGCAACTCCAATATAGTCAGTTAGCATTTTCCAAACAATAATAAAATAACAATAAAACAAAATATTAGTATAACATTTAAATTAGAAAACAAATTTGCTAGTTAGGTAGTATTCGTAATCGGACATACCCCACTGCAACTTATATTGGGATATAGTTATATTTATTATCACAAACAAATCACTTCATGTAAAATAATGTGTTACTGATCTTAATTTTATATTAATTTCATTTTAAGATATTGATCTGTGATTATATTATTCATCGTTGTAGAGTTCGTCAGAAACTGCTGAAATTTGCTTTGCAATAACAAGCATTTTCCTCGGTAACTTAATAGTTTGTTAAAGTGAGCTTAGAGGATTACTTGAATAATTGATTCTTGATTAGAATACGATAGTGTGCAAAATCATGTTTCTCGCACGGAGTAGTATATTGAATATAGATCCGTGACAATATTCTGGAATATATTTCGACACCAATTTAAAGCACATAATAGGTTATCGTGTTGTGGATGCATAATATCGTACTACAGATATTGATGATAATAGAAAAGCAGAAAATCATAAACTGGTTCGCATAGTGTCAACCATTAATGCGATTAGTTGAATATTACACGTCTTGGATTAAATTTATGCATGGGCGCCCGCAGAACTTTTCATAAGGGAAGCATCAGGAAATTACCCTTTTTAAAATAAATTAATAATAGCATATTTTAGTGCCATCAGTGACATATTCATGTATTATGAAATATGAACATTGGACAATATTCTTAGAGCCGTTTTCGCTTACGTTTATAAACAAAGTGCTATTTTTTTAACTATTCTGAGATTGTAGACTGTAGACTGTAGATTATTTAAGCTTGGCTCTGAGTCGACCTTTCTCCACCTAAAAGGTCTTTTGTGAATTACCCTACAAGTAGTTGTTGCCCAGGATTTCAAGACTTTTTGCAAAGCTTTCTTGGGAGCTAATTTCCCTATGGCTTCAGGTGTTAATTCCGCAGTCTCAGTTGCAGCTTCACAGTATGTGCATTTGTCATCTTCTGCAAGATGATATCTCAACGGACAATAGCCAGTTAGAAGGCCTGTGATCAGCCTTAGGTCGGACTTTTTAAGTTTGAGAAGCCTTGTGGCATTCTCTGTTGAATAAGTTATGAATCTTTTCGCTTGTCTTTGGCCTGGGGTATTCCTCCAGTAGGACTTCTTTTGATCCTTTTCCCATTCTTGGACGTCCATCATCATGTGTCCCTTAGATAAGCCATAGAACGGTTCCGCTCCAAAAAATGGGGCTTCGGCCCCCTTTCTTAAGAGACTGTCAGCTAATTCGTTGCCTTCTATTCCCTTATGCCCTGGCACCCACATCAAGGTAATTTTGTTGTCTTTTGCCAGTTGCTTCAGGAATTGTCAATCTCAGACAATTTTAGATTCGAAGGTATAGGACCGGAGGGCCTTTAGTACTTCCTGTCCATCTGAGACCCCCCATTTTGAGATAGATAAATAAGAGAATATTTTAAGGCCATTAATGAGTCAATTTATGAAATATCAATAAAATCGTTGGAACCGTTTTAGAGAAAATCTCAATTTTCGATGTTCGTTCATTTGCAAACTACCCTTATTTAAGGAACCTTACGAACCTTATTATTAAGTACCCGAGCATATTCGTAGGATATGTTTATTTCAGGGTAGATCCTGTAGTTCCTCCGTCTGTAAAAATTGCCTTTCATGATACCTATTGCCTTGATGCTTCTAATGGTGAGCAATTATCTAGAATATTATGTTTCATCTTCATCCAACACATGTATATAATTACTTACAGGGCAGTGTCCTATTATCAGGTCTACTATATTCATATCATTCGTTTTCTATCAAATCCAAACTACCAGTTTACGGTGGAATCAGTTGGAGGGCCTTTTATATGGAGCCAAGACTGCTTCATTCTAGGAGCTTGAGCCCAATAGTTATTGAACTATACAATGGTCCAGCCTCGTAGCTCGTCTTGAATCAGATTTTTTGGTAAATGGAAGACTTATTCCGGGCTAGGGAGAAATTTGGTTATTTATCCCACCAAATAACCTGCTTTCTCATTGGCTTCTACGCCCATATCCGGGCACTCATACCAGTTTAAATGAGTTGTATTCACTTAGATCATTCAAAATGTTCAGTACCAACTTAGAGATCACGTTATTTGATGCAAGAGTACTCAGAACCACTTGGCTATTGCTATTATATATGGACTCTTCTGAGATTTTTGCTTGCGCACAGTAAGATGGTATATACCTCTGCTTGGAACAGAGACTTACGAAGACAGACTTACGAACCCTTGGTTGGTATCTGTATACGCCTGCACTGGTTCCCTTCTGAGTCTTCGATCAGTCTATGTACTATTCCATACCCTCGGGACCCAGAATATAACTTTTATCATATTTCCAGTCATCTTCATTTGATGACACGACAGTAATCTTGTAAGCGGGGAGGCTCCGGTCATCCTCTGACTGAGTGATGACCTGATTCTTCACAGGTAGAGCTAGTACTTTGCGTGCCCTGCTTCGTCGCATTCCACATTCAATTCTTGAACAATCTGTTTGCTGATTGCGTCGCTTCCATTCCACTTAATATGCAGGTGTATGAGTCCAAGTCTATTGCAATCGTTTGATTGGTCCTGATTGCTTATTTCTAGACAGGCTTGCCTTTGAACTTGACATAGGCGAGTCTTAATTGTAGATGGCTTCTGAAAGCGCTACCATATCAGGGCTGCGTATATTATGAGAAACTTTACCATGACAGCACACGTTCAAAGAGTGGTCTTCGGGCTTATTCGCCACTGGGGCCGACGATGCATTTGCAATTCATAGAGCAGGCCTTCATTGTTTGATCTTCCGCGTGGTCCTTCCACAACAGTTTGTAGTCTAGAATTACCTCCAGATGTCGCACCGTGCAGGAAAGACACACATTTTTACCAGCAAGAAAGGAAGCTAGAAGTCGCTTATTTTCATAAACAGGGTTGACAGAGAGTCCGTGCCTGTTTTATCATACCCGAACTGTGTTGAGAGTCTTTTGCTTGAGTCCTGCAATAATCACTTCAAGTTGACCAGATTGTCTGCATATGCTTGTACATAGAAACCCGCTTCATTCATTTCGGCTAGTAGCATGTCGAGCAATAGGTTTCACAATAGTAAGACAGTACTATTCCCTGCGAATATCCTCTTCTGTCGTTGGCTCACTTTGTTTTTAATATGGCGGGTATTCAACATAGACGTTATTTACTTAATAATGGTGATGTGATGAAACGTATGTATACATAAATTTATCGAAATTTCGAAGTCGATTTTTTCACCATTAAAAGCCTTTTCTGACTTGTCTAGTCGTTCGAAAGTAAGAAATTGCCCATGACACACTTATAAAGAAATGACGCGATATACATTATGTAAAAATTAATTTTCAGGATGGTATCAGCCGTTTAAATAAAAGTTTAATTAAAACCCCACAAACGTCGTCTAAGAAAGTGTCTATAATGTTCATAATATTTATTAAATTAACGAAAATTTTACTGCGAAAATTCCCCTTGCTAAAGACAAATATTGCTACCGAAGCTGCAGATAATGGGCAATTAAATACTTTTATTGGGCGATAAATTGTCCAATATCCTGAAATAATGATATACTGTGTTAATTAAATAAAATAAATACCGCTAACGTTTGGGCGTGACAGGCATAGATTACTCCTGAATAAAAACAAGTTGTGGGCAGTAACTTGAAAATAAATTTTAAAAACATCATTGTTGATTATTTTGATTCACTCTATCAGCAATTTTCCGAACAGAAAAACCGTTTTTTTATCCATATAAATCTACCTATTTCAAATTTAATAATTTTCTTGTTGAGTAATTACAAAAAAAAGTCATTCAATCGCTATCAGAGCCAAAATGTTAGGGATACACTATTGTTAATCAAACTCTTTTTACAAAAAAAAAAAAAAAAAAAAAAAAAAACACAGAGTAAAACAATCATTTCTAATGAATTCTAAATAATTACTATGAAGCGTGAAACTTTAATTTAAAATTTAAAATATACTTTCACGGAGAAAAAATATTTGAGGTAAAGTTTATCATACACCTAGTTAATGTTATGCGATATTAGAAAATCAGGGCGACAAAATAGTATTCTATACAACAAGTGGCTAAAATTGTGTTTTTTTTATAAGTGGGGCGTTTATAGTACGAGCCGAAGGCGAGTGCTATAAACCACACTAGTAAAAAAACACGTCTTAGTATCGAGTTATATGCAAAATTTTTTGTATCGCCATTTGAATTGGAAAACAATATAATTTTGCAGAAATAGATTAAATTCTGTTACTGTTTCCATAGAAACCAATAAGTTTTATGTCACCTTGTGAAATAAAACTTTATTTCACTCTTTTTTTCTTTATTTTACACTTGTCAGTAATGCTATTGTTTTGATCTCCGATTAAAGAACTTATATCTAGATACATAATTGTACTAATTTGTATGTTGCCGAGTTAGTTACAATCTAAGGCACTTCTTCCCATAAGTTCTTGATTGGCTAATCGATCTATTCGTGGCCAATTCGCACACGATCGGTACGTTCGATTATCATAATCTCAGTTTGACACTTTTGACAGTGTCCGCCATTAATGTTATAAGTGTTTTTCGATCAAAATGCGGTGAAGAAATCTTTTTATTTTAAGTTGTGATTTGCTTAATACCTAAATAATATTCTCTATTCATATTTACACAGTTTAGTGACAATATATTTAGTGCAAAATGGGGGCAAAGTGCTGTGCCGTTTGCAGAAAGCACTTTAGAAAAGAAGAAAATCGACCGTTCCATAGTCGTAACATGATGAAGTTCAATTTACAGTTATAAAGTGAATAGCAATTAAATTTTAATATCCTTTCAATACATATTTATATTACTGTATTATCTTACTGTTATATCGTATGCCTACATCACGTTGTATAAAGAGCCGGTAATGCAGGAATTGCAATAATTCATTTTAATGAAAATATTTACCATTCTACACATTGTCTACACACACAACGCCACTGTTGCATATGGGATGTGATGTTCATCTATTTTTAATGGACATATAATGTGACTATGTTGGGAGCAATCAAGGTATATAGTGAAAAGATAGCCTGTTATGTATCTAGGTATAAGTTCTTTAATCGGAGGTTTTGATTCATTGAAAGTGTCTAATAAATGTCATTTTAGGATATGACGTTACAAAAAAATCATTTAATGTTTTTTTATTTTGTAGTTATTTAATAAAAACAAGTTCCTTTTCATGAGTACCTTATCAATTGTAATATAAAAGTGCTAAATTCTGTGTAACATCAGCTAGGAGTCTTACTTTGTTTTTAAAACTTCACTTTTATTCCTATTTAATTAATGATTACCTGCATAAACCTTTTGTTAGTATACTAAATTGGTCTGAGACACAAATTCACTTGATTTACTGAAGCTCCATGATCTCTAAGCTTATTGTATTGGGGTTGGTAAACAATCGCACATCAACTATACGGCTACAACCGAATTGTCAAGTTGCCAAGTCCTTGTAAAGTTGTCAACATAATTTGCTGGTATAAATTAATTATCGCTAATGAATCAAGTTTTGGTTGGTAAGAAATTGTATCTAATTAATACAACTTCATTATATATTTTGGCTTGCGTTATAGGATTATTTTCATTTGAATACAGAAACGAGCACTGAGTAGATAAAATTGGTTTCTAGTTTATGGTTTACACACAAAAGTAGGCACTGCATATTTTAAATATAGATAGAGTAGAATAAGTTTTAGTTGTGAAAAATTAACTCCTATATAAAAAGGTCTATTTGACGGTCACATTTTTGTCACCTTGACAGCGATAAAAAAAAAGGTGCATCGTTTTTTATCATCGATAAAAATGCCTGTTCTTCAAAAGCAGAGTAGATCTAGTAGTCGCATGTCACTTTAAAATCTGTATAATTTTTAAATATTGTGGAAACTATACTGTACAATATGAGTCGTTTTGGGAAAATTATAATTATTTTTAATAATTATTTTTGTTGTTCGTTCACATATTAGTACGGCACCTAGAGGTAAAAACCGCTGCCCAAGGAATCACTACTTCCACATCCAGATTTTTATCTAAGTCACTCACAACGAAAAAATTTTGTATGTGGAAATAATTGTTTATGGAATTTAATAATATAATATTTGAAATCCTCTACCCCGAAGACCCATAAAACGATACCCCACATCGGTAGCGGGGTGGGGGTGGTGATAGAGGGTGGTAGTGGGGGTGGATGAAGTAAAAAAACATTTTGAGGTTTCTGGTTCTTGTACACACCCTAAATCACAATTTTTTTTCATCCCCTTTAATAATGGTGGGGGTGGTAATGGGGGTGGCTAATGCCAAAACTTTTGTTGAGACCTCAGCTTCTCTTGTATATACTAAATACCAATTTTATGAACTCTTACCTGCTTGATTTACCTATTTTCCCCAAATTTACCCCAATTTACCCCCCAACCCTTCGACGAAACAAGATGAAAATATAATCTAGTTCTAGATCTTGTTAAAGTACATATGTGTACCAAATTTCAAGTCAATATCTGAAACGGTTCCAGAGTAAACGTGCGCACAAAAAAAGTTACAGACAGACCGACAGACAGAAATTTTTTTTTCGCTCAAACTTAAAATCTCGACGTTTCGTGACATTCTAAGCCTATTTGAACAATAAAAATTTTTAAAAATTTTTTTGTCGTTACTATACTTCCACTGGACGTGGAAGTAAAAATATGCAAAACATCGGTATAATGTCATATTGAACGTATTTCGTTCATTTTTGGCAGTATAATAGTAAATGCTTCACAGAAAAGTGTCTATATTGTGCGGGGCTTGCTAATTTATAGAGGGTGGATGCCCCCTTCTCGGGTGGCGCTTAAAAAATATATATATTTATTGGAGCTGAAGTAGAATCAAATTTTAAGAAGAAAAGGTTCTATGCAATTTTTCACATAAATTGATAGTTTTTAAGATATAACGACTTCAGTATTGTGATTTTAGATTAAAAAAAAGATATTTCCAAACGGCTTTCGTCAAGTAACTCGAAAAGTATTATTTTATCGAAAAAATGTTATAGACCAATTACAGAAAGTACAAACTGGGAATTAATTATATTTTTTGTTTATTGATGTAGGAATGTGTAACCCCCTGCCGGACAGCCTTGGCTTTGGATTTGGGGGTTGTCTACTATCTGTGGTGTGTTTATGTTATTAATAATTTCGGAGATATTTAAGTTTACATTTGGCATCCAAGTGTTCATAGGATAATTATTTATAGTGAGAGTTAAATATCTCAGAAACTGTGACACCTACGTCAAGGATGCTAATAGGTAGAATAAGAGGTTATTAATTAAGCTTTCAACTGTATTTTTATTTGTTTCTGTAGCATAAAAAACAAAGAAGTTATGACCGAAGCAATGCGCGTCTACACATTTTTTTAATAACAACGTCGCCATTTTGTTACTGTAATTGGCCAGTAATTTAAAAAAATCAATTTCAAACACTGTTTCTCATTAATATACCGGGTGTAAACGAATAGTGAGCCACCCCTGTAACTTCCTTGTTTTTAAAGATATCGGGATGAAATTTTGTTTGGTGAAATTAGGTAAGACTTCTAACTTTGCATATCATAAATATTAACACAAATATACAGGGTTGATCAAAATTTAATTGAAGTTAGATATAAATCATAAATTTCTTAAGAAAAATTATCATTCCTGCCGTTAACGATTACACATTACGGAACTTTTGGTACCGTTTAACCTCTACTAAATAGAGTTTTCTGAATATCCGGGTGGCCCATATCATAATGTTTTAAAAAAATGAGTCATTTTGAAAAATGTGATTTTAATGAGTTTGTGTGTTGTATTATTGGACATATTGACGTTTTCGTATTTTTTATATGAATTACATTGGATCAAAAATAGTTTTAACATATTCGCAGCCATCTAGATTGACAACTAAAATTCGAATTATTTTTCGTGCAACACTATAAATTGTTCAAAATAGCATAAATGTATCCAAAATGTGATCTTTATTTAAAAAATGTAAAAACATGGTGGTCCATTTAGAAAAGATTATTGGGGCCATTTCCGGTGAAACCGGAAGTGATAAATATGATGAATAGGTCTCAAAAAGTTGAAAATCCTACCTAATTTCACCATACAAAATTTCATCCCGATATCTTTAAAAACCAGGAAGTGGCCCACTATTCGTTTACACCCGGTATAGCATGACGTAGATGCTCAAATTTTTTGGTTTGTATACAGCACTTGCTTTAGAAAAAAATAAATATTAGTTTTATTGAAAAATGGGTAGAGACCAAAAATAAAGCTTATAAACTGATAATGAATTTCTCTCGTTTATTTATTTACATAGATTTAATAGTTTCGGAGATATGAATGTTTACAAATTGCATCCAAACTTTTATAAGACGAAAAATGCAGTTTAAATGTTAAATATCTCAGAAATTGTGACATCTACGTCATGCATGCTAAGAAATGAAATTAAAGACAATTAATTGCGCTTTCAAATTATTTTTTACTCGTTCTTGTAGCATAAGAAATAAAGAAGTTATGACGGAAAAATGTGCGTATTTATATTTTTTTTATATAAAAAGGTCGCCATTTTGTTACTCTAATTAGCCAGTAATTTAAAAAAATTATCTCAAATATAGTTTTTAGTTAAGATGTAGCATTACCTAGATGCTCAAATTTGTTTGCTCATTTAAAGCACTTTTTTTTTATCTATTTATTTAACGTCGGCCTATTTCCACTACCAGGGCCTATCACCGACGCCAGGAGACGAGCTACCCCCAACCTGGAAATTTTGCCGAACCTCTTCCCTGAAGAAGAGTAGGGATCTTTTACTTGCCTAACATTTAATAGACAAGGGACCGTCTGCTTTACATCCCCTCCGAAGGATGGTATATCCACTACGTAATCCTCGTCTGAAATTACGTAACTTCCGCGTATACACTAATACAGTGCGTGTAATTGCCCATTAGGTATGTACATTTACCTAGCGCGAGAGATATGACAACACTGCAGAGCAAACTCGCCCGTCTGCGAAGATCTCAGCTCTCAGTTGTTTCATTTCAGCCAGCTAGCACACGCGATGTTGTAATTTTTACTCCCTATACCTAGCCCGCCACTACACACAGTGTATACAAGCCGCTAGAAGGAGGGACGAGAACGCTGTATTTCCCAAGATAGGTCACGCATCCAAGTACTAACCGCGCTCGACGTTGCTTCAACGGAATATCGACTGACATTCTCATTGAAGTCGCCTCTACGCTCGCCTTTAAAGCACTTCCTTTAGAAAAAAATGCATTTCAAACTTTAAAGGTAATTTCGTAACACTTGGATACCAAATATAAACTTAAATATCTCCGAAATTATTAATCCTACATCAATAAACAAAAAATATAATTAATTCCCAGTTTGTACTTTCTGTAATTGGTCTGTAACATTTTTTCGTTAAAGTAATACTTTTCGAGATACTTGACGAAAGCCGTTTTTTTTTAAGATAAAATCGCAATTTCGTTAAAATCGCAAGTCGTTAAAACTATCAATTTATATGAAAAATTGCATAGAACCTTGTCTTCTTAAAACTTGATTGTATTTCAGCTCCAATAAATAAATATATTTTTTAAGTGCCACCCCCTGAGAGAGGGTGGCATCCACCCCCTATAAATTAGCAAGCCCCCGCACAATATAGAAACTTTTCTG
This sequence comes from Rutpela maculata, assembly GCA_936432065.2. NCBI lineage: Eukaryota > Metazoa > Arthropoda > Insecta > Coleoptera > Cerambycidae > Rutpela > Rutpela maculata. The sequence continues at coordinate 126,134,864 of OW386291.2, read as the reverse complement.
TGAAGCATTTACTATTATACTGCCAAAAATGAACGAAATCCGTTCAATATGACATTATTCCGAAGTTAAAACCTCTAGTTACTGTACTACATTTTGTCGGTAATTTATCTTGCCAAAAAACACTCGAGCTTTTCTTTTATGGATAAAATCCTTTTTAACTCAAAATTTTGTCAATCAGTAATTTTGCTCGAAAAACTGACATTTGATAAAATCGCTCGACCTCCGGTCTCACGATTCTTTCATGTCAGTTTTTCTTATAAAATCACTAATTGGCAAAATTATTTCTTTACAAAGAGAAATTTATCAGATAAAAAAAAGCTCTTGTGATTTTACTGTTGATAAAAAGTTTATAAGAGTTCACAATTTAGTCACAGAAATCTACAAAAAGGTTTGTTCATAATTTTTGTCACCTTAACAATTTATTAATAAGGACTAATAAATCAAATGCAACAGGATTCTTACAATACAATAATATAGTACTTAATACTAAAATAAAACTAAATAAAACAATACAAAGTGCAATCTTACAACAAAATAATACAAAGTATTTAATTTACTAATTTCACAAATTGGAGTATTCAATAATAAGGACAAAAGATAGATATACAGTGTGTCCCGCTTTTCATAAATCCACCTTAATATCTCAGTTATTAATAAAGCGATTTTCTTCAAACTTGGGTGGTAATTATATGTTGGAAAAATGAATTATTTGGCATAGTAAACATTTTCATTTTTATTGGCGTGCGGTTTTAGGGGGTAAAAAGAGGTCGATTTTTCGGCAAAAGGATATTAGGGCTTATTTTAGACAAATTTTTCTATCATATTTGGATTTAGCATGTCCAAAAACCCCTTAATCCATATTCTCCATGATCTCAAAAACGAAAAATTAATTAATTTCTTAATATATCAGTTATTAATAATGCCATTTTCTTCAAATTTGGGTGGTAATTATATGTTGGAAAAATGAATTATTTTGCATAGTAAAAATTTTCATTCTTCATTGGCGTGCGGTTTTAGTTGGTAAAATAGGGTAGGTTTTTTTGGCAAAAAGATATTAGGGCTTATTTTAGACAAATTTTTCTACCATATTTGGATTCAGCATGTCCAAAAACTCCTTAGTCCATATTCTTCATGATCTCAAAAACGGATTATGGCAGAAATGAAATATTAATTAATTTCTTAAAAATAAACACTTTTTAATTTTTTGCTATAACGAACCTAAAAACATTTTTAGCATAGGCATTAACCAACAGTGCTTTGGAAAACAAGTTTTTATTTAATATTTGGCGATTCATAAGAATTGTCAAAAGTTAAATAGTGTTATTTAATTTATCAATCTTACTGACAATGGCAGAAAATCGGAGAGTAGTTCTTACAATTGAAGAAAAAGTTGAAATTATCTGTTTAATTGGTGATAATGAAAGGTTGCTCGAATATTTAATCAACGTCATCGTGATCGAGCACCAATTTGGCACAAAACCGTTGGTAACATCAACAAACTGATTGCAAGAACCGGAGCCATTTTCAAGATAGGACGAAGAAGGTACAATTTAAATTTACAATATCCAGACGACGAACGCATTTTAACAGAATTTCGGAACAATCCAAATGGTAATATAAGGGCAGTTGCGAGAACACTAAATTTAACCAAAAATAAAATATGGAGGGTGTTTGAAGCGCGGTAGGATTAGGGCATTTAAACCGAAATTTTTGCATATTCTCTTAGAATGTGATTTTGAACAGCGGTTTGAATTTTGCCTATGGATGCAAGGTAACTATCTTAACGACAGATTTTTTTTAAAGAACATACTGTTTAGTGACGAAGCAACATTTACGACAAACTGTGGTATCTAGTCAAAATTGTAGATATTGGGCAGCCGAAAATCCCAACTTTGTAATTAACTGTAAAAACCAATACAGTGAAAAAGTTAACGTGTGGTGTGGCATATTAAACGAATAAATTGTTGGCCCCTTTTTCCTGGATAACCTCAACGCAGAAAATTTTCTAAATTTTTACAAAATTATTTAGATGATTTTTTTATGGAAATGCCTTTAGCACAGAGAGAAAATGTCTACTTTCAGTTAGATGGTGCCCCGGCGCACAATTCTCTGATAGTTAGAAATTTTTAAAATGCAAATATTCCTATAAAGTGGATAGGTAGAAATAACCCTTTAGAACGGTAGCCCCCTAGATCGCCCAATATTACCCCTTGTGACTTTCTTTTATGGGGGTACTTGAAAAATAAAGTGTATGCTACTCGGCCGCGTAACAGACAAGAGCTTTGCCATAGGATTAGGCAAGCGTGTCAAGAAATTACTCCCCAAACTTTAAGAAAAGTGATTGAACGGTCAAGAAGGGTTGTTGAAAAGTGTATTTTATTGGAAGGTGGTTATGTTGAAGAGACCAGAATTTAAAAAAATGTTGTTTTTAGGTTTGTTATGGCAATTAAATAAAGTTATAAAAAATTTAAAAAAGTGTTTTTTAAGAAATTAATTAATATTTCGTTTCTGCCATAATCCGTTTTTGAGATCATGGAGAATATAGATTAAGGAGTTTTTGGACATGCTGAATCCAAATATGATAGAAAAATTTGTCTAAAATAAGCTCTATTATCCTTTTGCCAAAAAACCTTCCCTATTTTACCCCCTAAAACCGCACGCCAATGAAGAATGGAAATTTTTACTATGCCAAATAATTCATTTTTCCTACATATAATTACCACCCAAATTTGAAGAAAATCGCATTATTAATAACTGAGATATTAAGGTGGATTTATGAAAAGCGAGACACACTGTATATAAAATCTGGATTTGTATTTGAATTTTCAATCCATTTAAAATATACCTTTATTATCTACCATCTCAAAATTCTCACAATACTGTGTAAATAAAAGCTTAAGTCCTCAATTTTATTAATAGTTGGGAAGACCACATAATAAATGTAACCGTTTATTATAGTTTATTATTCCTGTAACTAGGCTATCAATAATTTTGACGTGCAAATTTATCTATCATATGAGTAATGTGGAGATAAATTTAAAATATAAAGAGGATCATAAACAACAGGGTAATTTTCTACCCTCACAATATAAATTGGAGTAATAAATTCGCGTAATAATACATGAAATAAGAACCTAGGGAAAATAAAGTTTTACTTTAAAAAATTTGAATATAGGTGTATACCGTATAGTAGTTTAGAATATTCGATTAAAAATATATTCATTAAAAATTTACCAAATTAAGAATAATTTAAAACTACAATTGTTTGTGATATATGTTTCTGACAAAGATAATTTGATTAGAATAAGAAAAGTAGAATTAAAGTTTAGTCGACTAATATGATTTAACGATAGAAAAAGAAACTTGGTAAAAGTAATATTAAAATTTACCAGCAACACAGTAAATAATCCATCATATAAGCCGTCATGTTGCAGAACTGTACGAATTTAAAAGGAAAAAAGTGACATTTCTGCAAACAAAACTTTAGTAACATTGATTGATGATTTTATTAATAAATTTTCATATAACCAAAGAAATGCGTTAAGTTTTTATGACCCGAAGCTGGTAATTAAGAACCAGCAGATTAAAAAAGAAAAATCATAAATTGCTATATACAGTATGTTTCCGGACGGACCCAACTATACTTATTATCTTTTTTATTTCGCATTTTAAAAGAAAGCCATGATTTATAAAAAGTTTTGCTTATTCTGAGTCCTCAGCCATAGCCAGAATTTCGAAATAACGTAAAAAACCGCTGCCTAAGGAATCACTACTTCCACATCCGGATTTTCTATCCAAGTCACTCACAACGAAAAAATTTTGTATATGTAAATAATTGTTTATGGAACTTTAATAATATAATATTTGAAATCCTCTACCCCAAAAACCCATAAAACCATACCCCACATCGGTAGTGGGGTGGGAGTGTTGATAGGGGGTGGTAGTGGGGGTGGATAAAGTAAAAAAAAATTTTGACGTTTCTGGTTCTTGTACACGCACTGAATCACAATTTTTTTTTCATCCCCTTTAATAATGGGGTGGGGTGGTAATGGGGGTGGCTAATGCCAAAATTTTTTTTGAGACCTTAGTTTTTCTTGTATACACTAAATACTAATTTTATGAACTCTTACCTGCTTGATTTACCTATTTACCCCAAATTTACCCCAATTTACCTCCCAACACGTCGACGAAACAAGATAAAAATATAATGTAGTTCTAGATCTCATTAAAGTACACATATGTACCAAATTTCAAGTCAATATATCAAACGGTTCCAGAGTAAACGTGCGCACAAAAAAAAGTTACAGACCGACAGACAGAAAATTTTTTTTTTCGCTCAAACTTAAAATCTCGACGTTTCATGCCATTCTAAGCCTATTTGAACAATAAAAATTTTTAAAAATTTTTTTGTCGTTACTGTACTTCCACTGGATGTGGAAGTAAAAGAAGGAGAAAGGAAATTGTGTCAAGAGTAAAGCATAGGTTTTTTGAGAGGACACTAAAAATATAACCAAAAAAAGTTGTTCCTAATGTCACTGAAATTTCAAATACGAAATTTGAACGATGTACCTCAAAGAAATTAAAAAAAAATGTATTTGTACTCCTTAAATAAAGTGGAGCAGCGCCGTTGATAACTACGCTCTACCACAGACCTAATATAATTGTGGTTTAGTTAACAGTTCCTCTATTAAATCCTATAGTACACGTAATGTACCCAATGTATGAAGGTTTCGCACTGATATGTTGTAATTTCTTGCACTGCTGGACAAAAATATTTAATAGGTGATAGCGGAATTCTCGTCACGATATAGTATCATCTCGGTGGGTATTTTGGTATAAAATATTTAATAAAAAGTGTGTGTGTACATATGTGGGTATGTCTGTCGGCTGTTTCTTTTTAAACACGATAACATCTTTTAGGCTTATTAGGCTAGATGATATAACAATTTTACCATAATATATTATTAAGATATTTTTAATAATCGAGAATTTTCTCTAGATCCATAATAAGTTTGGTAGTATGAAAACTGCATAATCGATTTATTAGTTTATTTAGTAGACATTAAAATTATACATTTGTGCACTTTCAAACTTATATGATGACGATATCGGTTTCTAAGAGAATTAAACATTTTAAGCTATGAATTTCACGAATTTGGCGAGTATTATTCCAGACGTTTATGTAATGGAATTTACGAGATCTTGGTTATGCTGTGTTAATACAATTATTATAATTTTGCCTGTTCGTCTCGGTATTCTAAATCTGGCACGTATTTTACATGAATTAACACAACTGTGATATCTTGGTATAATTTTAAGCACACCGGGTGAAAACGATAGTTTACTCTTTTCAGAGTAGTAGCTGCATTTGTAAAGTGAGAGTGTCTTTAGGCAACACAGTGTAATTATTGACGTATTTTTTAAATATTAATGAACACTTTGGTTCAACCAACCGCGCCCCTTAGTTCACAATAAATTCATTAATTCATATGCACTACTTTAATTTTGGAGTGCACACGGCACACTGCACAGGCCTACCCAAAAAATTTGTCTGTTTCCATTGAGTAACTCCTGAATTTCGATGTGCTGAACACGAATCAGGTTTCTGGTTAGTTCTATCACCCACTCATACTTTCGAATTGAACAACAAAATTGAAAAATTGAAAGCTAACTTTGCTATATTTTTCATCTTTTACATGAATAATATGTAACAGAAAACTGCCTATTAAATTGCCAGCATTATATAAGAGAAATTTAATTTTACTTAATGTGCTTCTATGTATGAATTTTCTTTACCTCTATTACATTTTTCCTTGTGGGCGTAATTCTTAATTTCAACTTTTATTTCCATAGAAACTCTCACAAAGACGTGAACGAGTTATTAATATTTCATGTTATTATAAGTAAATTTTACGTAGAAGGAAGATAAAATATCTTAATAAAATTTGCATTCACAGGATAAGAGTCGCGATCGGAGAATTATATTATTCTATCTGGATTTTTACAAAGAAAAATGGGTTACTTTCAATACCGTTTTCTCATCTGCATATAGTTCAATCTGAATAGGATCTGTGATATTTTATAGCCGTTTCTAGACACGAAACCACTTTTACATTGGATATGATCTCTACTGTTTCAAATATCTTGGTGTAGCTCATCATTAGACGGCCTCATTATCTTAAAATTCAGACCGTGGTTCTTATAGGTAATATAAAACTGAATTTGCTAAAGCCAATCAAACTAGACTCGAAAATGCTGCTAATAGTTCCTGGTAGTGATGGGCGATATATCACGAACTGTGATTTAATCACTGATATTAAAAAGTCACAGGTAACCGCGACTGTTAGTAAATTTGGTAGAAAAACGTGGCGTGATCACGACTTTCCATATTTCGTTCCCTTGCAGTAAGATTCAACTTATGCCAATATATCTTTTAGGATATTTACTTTGAGTCGATTTTTGTTTGCGACCGTATGTATTAACACGTAAAGCAAGCGATTCCATGTCTTAGCGTTATTAGGTACGCATTTCACACTATATTGATATTTATATAAATATCTTTATATCTTTTATTTACTGGCAATGAGATGTGGCGATTAGACGCAGGGTCTTGACATTTTTGTTACAAGACCAGGAGTAACTAACTACTAAAACCATACGTACAAATATTTTGTGATTAAATATACTACAAATTTTATTGCAAATATTGAACATTTACGTCTCGGCATGAAATATTAATAAAAATATGGAATTCGACAATAAGCAAATTAAAACATTTAAAAAAAATATCTTTATATATTATAAAACAACAAAAAAAAAATAACATTAAAAAATAAACTTACCATTTTAAATTAACAAAAAATCGCATAAATAAATATAATTAATAATATATGTTTACAAACAGAAAATATTGTATCAAATTGATAAATATTTGATTGGGAGAAATACTTGCACTCTGTTAAATCAAATTGATTCCATTAAATAATAACAAATAAGAACTATATAAATAAACGTTATATTCAGTATTTAGTATTTAATTTGTACATTTTTATTAAAATCCGAGGATCATATTAAAAAAGGTTTCAACACTATTGTAAACAATAATCCAGCAGAAACTAAAGACGCAGGGCTAGTTGTCAACCTAAATATAAACTAGAAATTTATAGATGCTTCCGAAATGTTTATGTTTGTATAACTTTACAAAAATATCCTATTACGAAGTTCCATTTAAAACTTAGTGCTTTTGCTTTATCACCAATCCATAAATCGGGTTAGTTGGATAAGCAAATCATAATATATATTATACATATTACATATCTGCGACTGCACAAATTACCAAAGTAGTTTAATTCACTGTTCACCGTCTGCCGGTGCTTATTTGAGGATAGGGAACAATTAACAATTTCTTCCGTACGTCGCGTCATATTATGAAAGTCGTGATCACATCACGTTTTAAATTCACTGATATAAGAAAATCACAGTAACGATTCAAGTCGTGACTGAAAAATCACGATATCGCCCAAAATTGGCAGCAGCACTATCTAAATTATCGAGCAGGGGAAAATTTCAGACACAAATTAAAATCAGACATCCTTGGTTTAATGGTGAAATTAATCGAAATTTCGTAATAGTAATGTGCCGAATTAGAAGTTCACATTGTCTTTAACCTCAATACAAAAACAAATTGAATCTCAAAGAGAACCCATACTGCACCTATGGAGAAGAAGGCAATTTACAACATTGCTTGATGGAATGTCCTTTAAAGTTTCAGGAAATTAGTGAAATGTTGTTTAAACTTGCCCGCAAAAAGATTTCACTACCTACAAATCTACCCAATTTATTAGCATTAAAAGACAAAGATTTGTAAAAAATACTCTATGAATTTATAATAAAAAACAAAATAAAGCTGTAAACTAATTAGGTAAAAGTATGTATCTAATGTATATATCTGTGAATATACATATACATATGTATGTGTATAGTGTATATATTATATTTGTTGTAGGTGTTTTGGGAAAGAAAAATAAAATAAACAAAAAATGAATAAAAACGAAAAAATGGGAAAATTATAGATATGTGTTAGTATAATAGAAGTATAAGTATAATAATAATTATTTGATTGTAATTTTTAATTGAAAATGTATATTAATTTTATTCATTACATATTTGAAAAGGTGTAATTTTTATTCTACTTTCTCCTGATTATTTTTAAAAATCCGTTGAATAGACAACAAATGTCTGGCTATTTGGTTTATGACCAGTGCTATTTAACAAAACACACAATTAGTTGTTTAATTATGTATAATGATTTGGTTTATAGCAGTTTCCAATCCATTACTCGCTTACCGAAGGGAAGTATTATAATCGTGAAAAATCTCTTTCCGAAATGTATTTGTATCATCATGTTTCAGATTATGTATATTACGAAAATTAAGGTCTTTCAATTCAGTTAATTTGTCTGTATGTCTATCGTGTGTCTGTCTTTTAAAGTTATATTTACAAACCCATTTGATTGAATTGATTTAAAGAAAAGACCTAAGAGATACGTTTTAATGAAAAATATACAGGTTGGCTACCTTAAAAAAATAAAACGACAGAAAAATAATATCTGGAATTTGATTGACAAGAATGAAGATCTGATACAATTTTGGTCAATAAAATATATACAAAATCACTGTCACTGTCACTGTCACTGTCACTGAAAAGAATAAAATAATTAATGAATAGAAAGTGTCAGTTAGAGAGGGGATATTTTTGCAAATAACTTTACAAATTCTTCATATCCCTCGCTTAATTGTCAAAATTACCATTCCAGATTACCTAGGATTTTCACATTTCAGGTTGTCTAGGGTTTTTCGATTCAGTCACTCAGTCCGTCTATCGGTCGATCTGTTGGCTCTATATCTAAAAAACTATTTGACAGAGAAAAATAATATTTGGCAGGTAACTGAGGCGTATTGTCTTTGATAATATTTTACTAAATTTAGTGTCTGTGAATTCTGGAGTAGGAAACTATTAATAGCAATACAGGCTCTCTAGAAAGCATTTCCTGCCCTATGTGTACTTTAGAACACTCTCCGTGTAATGTAATTTCCATATATCCTTTAATTCTCACGCCGTTGTTTGCTTTTATGTCAGTAATCCGATTTCATTTATTCAGTGACCCCACTAACATTCTATTTTATATGCTGTTGCCAGGTGGAAACAGGAAGTGCATAAAGCATATGTCTCCATTTTATTGCATTTACTGCTTTCATTGAAGTCCTAAAAGTGGTGTAATGAAACGTAATGAAAGCATGCGTTGTGCAGGTACAAAATTATTTAATTCGAGTTCCAAAATTCCAATTTTCGTTAGTATAATATTTATTGACAAATATTTAAATTTATTCATTTCCAAAAGAATAAAACATATATTAATAATTTTGAGCATAACCTACAAATTTAGAACCTTTGAAATAAATGATTTTAAATTTCGTAGTGTATACCTATTAATCCAGTAAATAAGTCAGAAAAAAGGGTAAAATGTGGAAAAGTGGTGGAACACCACCAAAAATTTCTTTTTTCACGTATTCCCTAGACCCCAGGAACATTCATCAGTACTGACTCCTGCATTACCTCCGAAAATGAGAAAGTTAGCGGGATTTGAAGTGCTCCAAAAAATAGCTGTCATAAAAAAATTTATAAAATTAATATTTCGCCTCGGAAATGGGCTCAAGGGTTTTTTTTTTTGGTTGCTGATTCGAGGTCCAAATTGAGGTCCAAACTGAGGAATTTCATATTCCAGTATGGAATTCGTGCCATTTTTTGATGAAAATTCCTTTTTTTCGGGCGGAAATTTAAATATGAATATTATGCTGCAGAAGTGTGCTCTAGGGTATTTTTTGGGTTGCTGATCACGATTCCGAGGTCCAAATTGAGCAATTCCATATTCCAGACTGGACTAGATGCCATGGAAAATTCCGTTTTTTCAGAAAAAATTCAAATATTAACGTTTTTCCACGAAAATGTGCTCTAGGAGATTTTTTTTATCGCTGATCAGGATTTTGAGGTCCAAATTTAAGAATTCCATATTCCAGTCTGGAATACGTGCCATGGAAAATTCCATTTTTTCAGAAAAAATTTTAATATTAACGTTTTTTCACGAAAACAAATCGATTTGCCCGGCTGAAATATCGGATGAACAGGAAGATGAAAGTGACACTGAAGAAGAACCAACAAATCCTGAACTACCAGTTCTCGAATATGATTCAGATTATGATTGATGTAAATGGTGTAAATTATATAAAAAAATAATGATAAATTAATAACTATTTTATCACTCAGAATACCACCTTTTGTACACTCACTTGAAAGAAGAAAAAAATTGCATGCATTCCTGCAGTGTTTATAAAATTGCCATGTATATTAATTTGAAATGCTCATAATATTCATACATAATTTTTTTCTCAAAGTGAAATTCCAGTACAGAATATGGAATTCTTGAATTTGTACCTCAAAATTATGATCAGCGACCCAAAAAAACCCCTAGAGCATACTTCCGCAGCACAATATTTATACAGTGTGTGTAGTGGCGGGCTAGGTATAGGGAGTAAGAATTACAACATCGCGTGTATCAGTTGGCTGAAATGACATAACTGAGAGCTGGGATGCTTCGCCGACGGGCGAGTTTACTGCTGCTGTGTTGTCATATCTCTCGCGCTACGTGAATTTACATGCCCAATCGGCAATTACACGCACTGTATTTAAATTTCCGCCCAAATAAGTGGAATTTTCATCAAAAAAATGGCACGAGTTCTACTCCAGGCATTAGAGATCATAATATATGTCCCTTACCTGGAAAAATTCACGGTAGTATAGGCTTACTTTATGTTTTTTGGCTCGCTGAATCCAAATTTTCAACTTCCCACCAAAAATTCCCCTCAAATTTATAAAAAAAAACAAAAAACTGGTTTTTTATTTTTTTATCTTTTTTTTTCATTTTAGATATAGAATACTCAGATATTCAGAAAGCAAATAAAATTTACAACAAAAAAGGCCTTTTGACGTACGACGAACGGGAGGGGAGCGAGTGGGTTCCGAAACATCCGCCGAAACTCATGTTTCGAGGCGTGCTAGCGCTTCCCCGTTCGTTCAATGTTAAAATGTCAAAGGACCTTTTTTGTTGCAAATTTTGTCTACTTTCCGAATTTTTCCTAAAACGAAGAAAAAAAAATAAAAAAAACGATTTTCTTTTGCTTTTTTCAATAAATTAGAGGGGGTTCCGGAGGGAATATTTGATGGGAAGTCAAAAATTCGGATTCAGCGAGCAAAAGAACATAAAGTAAGCCTATTTCCAGAACTACCATGAATTTTTCTAGGTAAAATTCTCTTATGTCTGGAGTACTAGAGATCATATAGACCCCCTTACCTGGAAAAATTCATGGTAGTCCTGGAGATGAGCTTACTTTACGTTATTTGGAGCGCTGAATCCGAATTTTTAACTTCCCACCAAAAATTCCCTCTGGAACCCCCTCAAATTTATAGAAAAAAAGCAAAAGAAATCGTTTTTTCTTTTAAATCTTTTTTTTTAAATAATAAATATTTCTTGGACCGTAGTTGCAATGTTAACTTTTCGAAATTTTTTAATACAAATCGCTTAAAAAGAGTTTCATCAGTTCTATAACTAAATAACAGACAGAAAAGTGTTACTACAGAAGAAAGAAGTAGGATTGGTGCCTATTATACTTATTATGCTATCATGAACATAAACTTTTAAAGCTTTTAAAAAGTTTAGTTTTGAAAAACGTCTTTGCTTGTTTTTAACATTGTTTGAGTTAAACTCTTTTTAAGCGATCTGTTTTAAAAAAATTCGAAAAAGTTATCATTGGAAAAAAGAGAACAACTACTATGCACCAAGAACTTCAGCATTTTTTCAAAGTTCTTTAAAGTGGATTTTAATCCGTTACTCAGACTGAAACTATTAAATAGAGAGAATTATTAATAACAGAAAAATATTGAAAAATATAATTAAGGAATTATGTGTAAAAAAGTGGTAAATGTTTATTTTTAAAATAGAACAATCAAATTTCAAATCTGGATATAACATCACATTATAAGCAACTTCTTAAAATAACGTTTTTCGATATCTTCAAAAATAAAAGTAGTCTTGAGCCAGTTTCAAAAAAATTAATTTTTCGACCTAAGTGCCAGGACTAACACAAATTTGTGGAGCCCCTTTTTCGTTTAAGAATATGCACTAACTTTCATCACGAATAGAATTTTTCAGAAAGTCAATAACAACTGAGTTTCCCATATGGTGCAGACTTTTCGGCGGACACTGTATCAAACATTTTATAATTGTCAGTTTAAAGTGACAGTTATGTATAATTGCAAGTTTCAACTGCCAATTATACATAATTGAAGGGCTAAGTGGATAGAGATGTTATGTGACATTTTTGAAAATTTTGAGATTTCTACACAGACAACTATTTTAACTTATAATCTATCATTTCAATAAGTTTTTGGGATAATAAACCTTTCCTAAATGCGTTTTAATGTTTGATAAAGGTGTTATGTACATATGGTTTTTATATAATTTAATGGATATGATGACATACCACCTTTATACATTACTGTGCGATATTAAATTATTTTAATCCAAAACACTTTGCTTTTAAAGTTATGTTATTAATGTGACAAGTTGTGTTAAGTGTTTCTTACTATTATAGTGAAAATGGCCAGTCGTAGTAAACTGATATTACAAATGGCAATGAATAAACGATTTCATGAATTATATAAGATGTTTATAAATTGGCTGATATTTGGAAATAGTACTTATAGTGTTTTAATCCATATATTCATTTCGTTCAATTTCGAAATGGTATGAGATGGTACAAGAGTCGAGATGGTACTTGAGTATCTAATTGCTGTAAACACATTTATACCTTTTGGCAATTCAACAGAAATCAGTCATATAGTAGCAATTTCTTCCCAGGCAAGTTTTAAAAACAAAACGTTATCAATATAAAATGCAATAATAAAATACGAATTTACCAAAGTATTCTAGCAAATTAGTCTGTAAATCCCTGCCTACCCAATAAAAATGCTGAAATTACGTCCATGGTATTCAAAATTGTTTAATTGAGATCATGAAATGACTCACATTTTTTCCCAAATGTGATGCTGGAAATAATACTAAAGAATACGGAGAAAATTACAAACTAGCTTTCGAACAACAAAAGCGTGACGGAGCAAAAGTTACAGTAGATAGAACGATTTGCTTTCTTACTTTAGATCTTCAGCAAACCATGCCGCTGCCAAAATTAAGTACATCGAAAGCATTTTACCTTCGTCAAATGTGGTTTTACAACCTTGGCATACATACATTGAGGAATACTGAAAAAAAAAACGTTCTTTTTCACATGGACTGAAGATATGGTCAGCCGTGAAAGCCTAGAAATTGCTAGTTGCTTACATACCCTTTCACAAATTTACAATGAATATTTCCAAGAAAAGATCGATCACATTATAATATGGCCTGACTCCTGTGGTGGACAAATTAAAAACTTCAATATCATTACACTTTACCAGTTGTTGATTTTAAAGAGAGAATTTAAAGTTATCGACTATAAATTTTCGGAGGTGGGACATTCATATTTAGATTCAGACAGAGACTTTGGCAGAGTCGAGAAAATTTTAAGGAAACATCAAAACATCTACGTTCCGGACCAGTATCGAGAAATTTTAAGAACTCCCAAAGACGCCGTTGTCATAGATATGAAGAATCATTTCAAGGATATTGATGGAATTGCCTCAAAACTCAATTTGTACAACAGGAAGAAAAACTTGAACAATGAAAAGGTTTATTTTCGCGACGGTATAAAATGGCACCTATGGGTGCTACTATTACATCACTAGATAAAATGACTCCATTTTACAAGGTCGATATTTTAAAGAAAAGGAATATGCATAAGATAAATTCCGACGGTATTGCTCTAACGGTGTTTAATGAAAACAAGGGCAGCCTAAGTGTAGGAAAACTGGCCAATCTTAAAGAACAATTACCATTCATAAATGAATCGTAAGGCCGTATTATCACAACATACTTGGAAATGACCAAAGTGTGGCTCAAAACCGTAGAACTGTCCAACTACCTAAAAATTGTACAATGTTTTAATAATAATAAAATATGTTTAATTTCTTAACACTTTTATTCACTAATTCCTTATTCATTTCAGAGAAACTTATGAACGGATAAAGGTGTTTAAAATTTTCGAAAATAATGACAACTGACAACTTTAGTTATTTGTCTCTGAAAAGTACATCAAATGTCAATATCATCGCAAAATGCAAGCTATATAGTCGTTATAACAAAAAAGTTCTCGCCTAAAAACTTTCGAGTTAAATTACTCAATAACGTGTTTTTGTGACATAACACCTTTATCCACTTAGCTCTTCAATTGTAAGTTTAAACTTGCAATATACATAATTGTCACATTAAACTGGCAATTATGTATAATTGCAAGTTCAAACTTAAAATTATAGATAATTTCAACTATAAACTTGCAGTAATTATACACAAAATTGGAAGTACAATAATTGTAAGATTAAACTTGCGATTATACATAATTAAAAGTTTAGAAATTATAAAAATTGAGAATTATAAAAATATTTTATACATGTCCTTTCTACGTTTTCGCACAATTACATTATTTCCCTTTGGTAAGCGAGAACACTAACAGAATATACAAAATATATAAATTTTACTGCATACGTATTAATTCTCTTGTAATAATTCCTTTTCAATATTATGCCTGGGGAAATTTGAATTTAGCTGGAAACTAATTCATGATAAAACCTCTATTAAATTCTATGTAGAATGATGTACAATAGACTACGTGTTAGTCTTTCAGAGTACTGTCGATATAATCGATAAACACTGTTCACGAATGGCCAAAGTTTGTATTGTATAATTTTTTACTCGTATAATAAATTACAATGGATTTCGTGAAAAAAAGTGTATACACAAAGGGGTCTTTTGTTTGTAGATTGAAGTGAACATTGAAATTCTACACAAATATACTATTCAAATTTCAAATATATTGAAGTTTCAGGAAATATAAGTAAATGCATTTAATTCATATGTGTATAGGGCGAAATGGAAAAGTTTGCGCAGACCAAGGAGTGATTCCAAAGCAATATTATTAAGAATTGTAGCAAATTCATAATAATATATAGCGATAAAAAATCTGATGTTATTATTTGAACAGATTGTTAGTGAAAATATCTAACATGAATTTTCGTAAGTAGGATCAATTATTGTAATAATAGGCAATTTTTTATGCAAAAATAAAGTAAAAAGTTTCATAATCAGAGACAATTAGTGTCCAATTATTTGGAAATGGTTTATTATGTTTGTTATGTTTTAAAGTTATTAAATTGTTCAAATTCAATCTTGGTTGATGAAAATGACCTAGCAGAAAATCTACCCAGCTAGCACAATTAGTTGCTGGAACGTAGCTACGACTATTGCAAGTACTTTAAAGCGTATTGTTACTGTCCACTGCATTTAGGATTTTTCTTCAGACCAATTCATACAAAAGCAAATGTTCGTTTTCCAGGTAGGTTCGGGTGTCCTTAATAAGGTCTCAAAAGTCCCCGAAGTGGGAGTGTAAGGATAAAATTTGGCAACGCTGTAAAGGGCTAAAATCGTGCTCGGAAACGATAATTTAAGTACTCTATTCCACACCGCCCTTGAGGTTGAGTACTAGGCGCGTTTTTTTTATATGTGGTTTCTCCGGTAGGCCTAATCCACGACTGTCATACTTATTAAAATGTTGTCAAATTAATAATTTCCTTCTTGTCCGTTTTCTCCTTCTATAGATTCATCGATTCGTTCGAAGAAATCCGTGTCAATCTGAGAACTTTCAGTCTCTGCTTCAGTGACGGCTTCTATTTCTGACGAGTTTTCAATCGGTTCAGCATTCAAGCAAGATTTTCCATGGCAGTTGCCGCAAACTGGTGAGCAATTAAGTCCCAACCTCCGACAGCCACACAATGGTCCACAACCTTTCGTACAGTTGCAGAAAATCATCTTCAGAAGGCAATCAGGCGCAGGAAGTTGGGATGTTGTTTTTGGCCACAATATGGTAAAAAATATTATTTTGGGTATTCAGCAGATAACTTTCAAAGAAAACATTCGTTTCTTTCATATACCATTGGTGCAAGTCTGACCAAAAAAGAAAGATCATCAAGACTCCCCCTACGGTGACTTGTCGACTTCTTTCATACACCTACCATATCTAAGATTCAGCATGAAAAGCAATAAAACAACCACTCTTTCTATATATTGATGATTCAAGTCTGATCATGCTAATATATATAATATTAAGTATCTCTAGCCCTATCTAGAGGATACTACGTCACAATCAAACGTTTATAATAGGTATTTATTTATTAAACTAGACGAGTTTTGGGGCTCTAAAGGAATATTTGTTTTTTGTTATTTTTAATATATTTGTCAAGTAAATAGATGTCTTCCTGACAGTTTTTTGACATGAAAATATTTCATTTTTATTTTCTAATAGTAACTTTTATTTCGAATTGGATTTATATCCTTCTGACGAGTTCTAAAGAGAACGAAAAAGATTGTACAATATTTAAAGGAATTAATCCATCGAAAATATATGAATTACTTCAATTATTGGACATGCATGCGGTGAGCGAAATTTTGTAACTATTTTCTTTGTGCTTTTTAGTATTTTCTTGACTTTGAAATGTAATAAACGTTTGATTGTGATGTAGTATCCTCTAGGTAGGGCTAGAGATATTTAATATTATATATATATTAGCATGATCAGACTTGAATCATCAATATATAGAAAGAGTGGTTGTTTTATTGCTTTTCATGCTGAATCTTAGATATGGTAGGTGTATGAAAGAAGTCGACAAGTCACCGCAGGGGGAGTCTTGCTGATCTTTCTTTTTTGGTCAGACTTGCACCAATGGTATATGAAAGAAACGAATGTTTTATTTGAAAGTTATCTGCTGAATACCCAAAATAATATTTTTTAACAATGATGTAAGCAGAAATAATAGGTATTTATTCACAATATGGTACCTTTCAACATCCATCCCCACTCTTTAGGATTCAATACATTACCCAACCATTTTTCAACTTGAAAATAAACACGAAATAGATGCTGTTGAGCTGCGTCATGAGTGGGTGGTAATGAATTTAATTTCCCTGGTTTGCTTTTGCTCACAGCTTTAAAAAAGCAAGAATACCGATAATTATTGATGGAAACTTCTTTAACTGGAGCGTAGTAACGAAGTAACTATGTCAGGAGAAGTACCTCCCAGTCTTGCTGAAAACTTCATCTACAAGTTTCAAGTTCCGCCGTTTTCTCATCAGTTTCAAAACTGCAGTCTTGCCTTTATTAAACAGAGCAGATATAGTGTCACACCCAGAGAATGCGTGCAGAAACAATATGTGATCTCGAATATATTTATGGTGATCAAAGCTTCGTGAAGAATACATTTTTCGTTGGACTTTCCTTCTGCCTGGTTTGATGAGAAAAATTTCTTTATTAATAGGTGTACGAGCAGTTAAAATTATAAGAAGATCCACATATTCCCCAACCACAACCGTAATATTTTTACATGATTCCTCAAGCGCTGTTTCGACTATCAAAATGTCAGCACCATCTTCAGCATGTCTAACAATATAATTATTTGCTTCAAACTTTTCTGTCAACATCGAAATCAATCTGGGTTTATTTTTATTATTGGAAAGGAGCTTATCTTGGCTTACAGTTGTAACCATCTGCTCATCAAAGTAAATGTCAACAAACGAAGCTTTTGAGGACCTGCGAAGCTGCTCCATAGCCTTCACACTGTTGCTAAAATTTTCATAACCATCAAAAAATAATAGAGTTCGAGCCAAAATGATTTTCCACATAATTAACATATGCTTGGCAAATAGCACCGTAGGTTTCATGTTGATGCCATATAACTCGGTGCAAGAGAAATCCCCCATCAACGATATAAGTGGCATTTTGGAGATCTGATTCAGATTCAGATGGCTGGAAATTGTCATAGAAAGCTGACTTGTTCGTCTTGCGCATACCAACTTCATCAAAGAGTGACACCGGATACGGAGCTAATTCATACTCTAAGTAGTTCTCTTCATGACAGTAATCCTTTGAAACAACAATAATGGATCAATGGGCATTGGTGGTATCATGGACTTTAACAGTGCTATTGACAGTTAATACTGGAAGCACTCTATCTGCACGAGAGAATTTAATATCACAGAAATTGTTACCAATTTTTTTCTCCATTGCAGCAGTTCCAATCCTATGAGCATCATGACATGTTATAATTTTTGGCACAATTGGGAAGGGATTATGAGAACGACATTAATTTGTATTGTTCTTCCAAATGCCCGAATATCCTCTTATGCATAGACGATCCACGTAAAACTTACGGCTGTATCAAGGATACAGCCAACCAGGATTTTTTTTTATGTTTTAACCCTCCGTGCAATAAAAACTGCCACAAATAAATTTTTTGATTTTAGGTATGACTGGAATTTTTCAAGAAAACTATTGCGTATACGAAAGACCCTCTATCTTTTTTATAGAGAACTTCCATAGCTTTCTTTTTGGCCTAATATATTTTTGTCGTAGAGGCAATGAAAACCGAGATATCTCGAAAAATTCATTTCCGAGCACGATTTTAGCCCTTTATAGCGTTGCCAAATTTTATCCTTACACTTCCACTTCGGGGACTTTTGAGACCTTATTAAGGACACCAGAACCTACCTGGAAAACTAACATTTGATTTTGTATGAATTGGTCTGAAGATGCGACTCATTTTTCACTAAATGCAGTGGATTACTAGTCACAGGCACATAAAGGGAACGTTCCCACTACGTGCGTACACTGAACTATACTACATAATGGAATGAGAACTACAAGCTTGAGAGGCCGGTTAACATTAAAGCTAGCGTTGGATAGAGATGGAGACGATAAAAACTGAAAAACGTACTTGTTTTTGCAGAAGTGAGTGTTTTCACAATAATAATGCTCCTTTCTACAAACATTAGCAACGGAGCTTCATAACATTACTCAAATTACCAGTGGCGGTTGGTGATAAGTTATGTTATTTCTTAAGTTTGGAAAATGGAACTAATAAAACTATTAAGATTTAAGTGAAGTTATCATAGAGATGATTTAATTTCAGATTTCTTTGAGTTAAAAATAGTGATTTTTTACAAAATGTATTACTCCCTTAGTGATTTTAAATTATTATAAAAGTAAAATGAATTCAGATATGAAGACATGTGTATAAGAGATCCGGATTTCCCTGGGCATGTTCTGGTTTTTCGCGACTGTCTGGTCGGGTTCGCGGGTTTTTAAATTTTCTCCGGTTTTTGGCGACAACCCTCGAAAACTGTTTGTTTTGGAGCTATGGCCCTTTTAAGGGCTAAAAACGTGTATTTTTCATATGTGATGTCAATATCATAAAAAATTTTGCACTTCTTAAAAATAATATGAATATTTGTGTGTGGACTTAAACATACACTTCTGTGCAATAAAATCCCGTACACTTGAAGAATCAAGTAATCCAGTTTTTACTAATATTAAGTGATGTGATTCAGTCTTTTTGGAATTTAGATTTTTTATTAACATATAGGTTATAAAAAAGTGACATTGATTATGAAATGTCATAAGTAAGGTCAGTTAATTTCGGCATTTCGAAAATATAACACTGATACTGACAAATAAATAAAGAATGATTTAATATAGCGAAAAATAGGTGTACGGGATTTTATTGTACAGAAGTGTACATACAGTGTGTCCCAGGATAGATGTAACAAGAGGTGTAATGGACCAAAAATTTTGGAATATTGGAATGGTATTTGAGGATTGAGTCCTGCTTGTTGTAAAACTAAAGTATACCAAAAAATGACTTGATTTGGTGTTCTACAGGTGTTTTATAAGCAAAGTTGTAAAAATCACCACTAATATGAAAAAATTCCACTAAGAAAAGTTATTTAGAATGCAATTTTATACCTCTACACCAAATTTTAGGAATATAAAATAATTTTTTTGAAACTTCCCATTTTTTCAATAAATTAGTATTTTATTTTGAACCATTCAATTAAAACTGCATAGAAATTATTTTTTGCGAATTAATATTTAAAGTTATGTAGAAGCTAAAAGTAGGCTATGAGAAAAGCAGTGGATACACATTTATCATTTATTATTGACAAATCTAATCAATATTATCCTTAATTTCTGTTTCAAATTAACGAACCAAGCATAAAAAATTAAAAGAAATGGTACTCACAGTGCGTGAAAAAATTTATATTGTGCAATGCTACGGAATTGGCGGTGAAAACTCGCTAAGAGAAGTGGTAAGCCAATTTAATTTGAAATTTCCAAACACTGCTTTGTCACGTACTCAGGCTATGAGAATAATTAAAAAGTTTCTGGCTACTGGTAGTGTTCTTAACATGAACAGAAAAATAAAAGCATATGATGAAGACAATGTTGGGGTTATTATAGCTCATGCCTCTGTTATAAAAATCCTATGCAGTTTTAATTATGGTTCAAAATAAAATACTAATTTATTGAAAAAAATGGGAAGTTTCAAAAAAATAATTTTATATTCCTGAAATTTGGTATAGAGGTATAAAATTGCATTCTAAATAACTTTTCTTAGTGGAATTTTTCATATTTTGAAAAATAAAGGTACTTTATTAGTGGTCATTTTTACAACTTTGCTTATAAAACACCCTGTAGAACACCAAATTAAGTCATTTTTGGTATACTTTAGTTTTACAACAAGCAGGACTCAATCCCCAAATACCATTCCAAAATTCCAAAATTTTTGGTTCATTACACCTCTTGTTACATCTGTCCTTTGACACACCGTATAATAAACATATTTTTTTCTTAGTTGTATTAACAACTACAAGATAAATATAAATCATAATTAAATAAATTTGCAAATAAAACAATTTTTTTTTAATATATAAGGTTGACTTTTAGTGTCCGTCATCGATTATTACTTTCTTAAAAGTAATAATCTGCATCTTGTATGCATTTCTTAACCTGGCTATTTAATGTTTTTTTTTAAGAAATGCAAAAGATTTTATTGTATTTTGATATCACATATAAAAAATACACGTTTTCAGTCTTTAAAAGGGCCATACCTCCAAAAGTTTGCAATTTTCGAGGGTTCTCGCCATTTGATGATTAAATCAGCATAAAATCAACCAACAAAATCCAAAGTTTCAAACAAAATTGACCGAAAGCAAAAACCATTGTATTTTGTGCGGGTGATACTCACCCTGGGCCATCCACCACCTTTTATGGCGGTTCAATAGCCCGGGATCGTCTCCTGGGCCAACCACCGCCTTTATGGTGCGCGCCTCGCTGATCGAGTGTCGGAACTTAAACCGGTGATCGTGCCTCATCCCCCAATAACCAAATATGGTTTACAGGAATCTGTTTGTTTAAGATTAAATATATTTCTTATACATCTTTTTTGTAGAACTTTTATTCTGTCTATTTCAACCGAATTTCCCCACGTTACTAGAGCATATTTTATAAATGATAAAATATGAATAATACCAATTTAAACATACACCAACAGTGACATTATTCCTAAGGGTAAGTAATTGATAATTTATAACCTTGACTCAAGGTATCCTCCAAGAAACTTTACAGTTTGAACATCTTGCAGTTCCGTGCTATCAATTTGTAACTATTTCTCCAGGATGATATAATAAGTGAAACTGCATTATTTCGGTTTTTTCAATATTCAGAGTGAGCATATTTTTACCATACCAATTGTTAAGTTTTATAATTGATTCATTGATATTGTTTTTCAGTTCAGCAATAGATTTAGCCGACAATATTGCAGAATTATCATTGGCATAAGCAACAATAAATTCTGCAAGGCCATTTGGTAGATCATTCACATGCATTGCAAATAGTAGCGGTCCCAAGACCGATCTCTGAAGAACACTTCTCTGTACATTTGGGACACTGTATTTTATGTTATATTGCGATTTTTTATTATAATTATTACAAATAATTAAATTAAAACCAATAGATCTGTTTTTTACTTGATAATCAATTAGATTAACATTGTTGTTTTAATTCTTAAACTGCGGAAAGATTTACAGCACCTACCATTATGCTCAATTAACGTTTAATAATGAAGTGATGGTAACACGTTTTATATTAATCATAAATTGAAAACGCTGTTTACATTACAACGTTTAGCTTATTTATGTAAACAGATTGGTCCGTCGTAAATACCATAATAATATTTACCTAGCTGTAACCTTTATTTTATGCCATTATAATAAGTTATATTTTTTATGCGTTTTACCGACTGGAAGGTCACAACAAAAAATTAAAAATATGTCATAGATAAGAGAAAACACGTAATCATTGTCAAACGTCTTATGTTCTAGTTAATAAATAGGTAATTCTGCATTTTAGCGGGGCATCGGAATTTTTGCGAATTTTTTTCAGGATACACTAATTTGGAGTCGTAGAACACGAATTTGAAATCAGTTTTCGGTGCAAATGCATAGTTTTCCTAAAGAAAAAAATTGAAATTTTCCACCATAACATTCACTCTCCGTCACTGTAAACACTAAAAACCCTGCATTTCGGCAGATTTTCATGTCATGTTTAACATGTAAAATGTTCTTTAGAACAAACACACCAAAAAATTTGCTTTTCCATAAAATAATAGCAGTAAATTATTGTTTACCAAAACTATTGAAACCAGAAAATGAAAAATAATGAAACAGTCAAACTAATGCGCATAAAGTTGTGTCTAAGGTATCGAATAAAATCAGCAGGAGAATGTTGTCTCTCTGATTATGAAATTTGCATTTTTGCAGGCGAACGATGATGTCACGGTAAAAATCTTGAGATAATTTAAGAATTAGGCATTTTTAGTTATAATAAAAGATTTAAAAAGTAGGGTAAATGTTTTCGACGTCCACTTATCGTATTTTGCCATTTTCTTTGTGTGACATGTAGTAGATACAATTAGAAGTATTTTATGAGTAATGAAATATTGTGTAAATAGCAAATAGTCCTACAATCTTACGGGAACGTGGAGCGAAAAGGAGTGCTGAGTGGGTAAAAGGATGTAAGAAGGGAGATGTATTGTTTCATTTTTGTTGTATTGAAGAGTTGCTTTTTAATTTTTTCTTTTTGCAAAAATTTTTAGTAGTACAAAAATTTTTGGAAAACCAAAAACAAACGCTCAAAATTAATCATATACAATGCATTTTTTTCAATATTCGAAAATGATCCTTGCCCTCCTAGGAATGCCCAAACAAGAACTTTCACCAAACGACCTTCACCTAGGTACTAAAAATTTTTGCAAAAAAAAATTTAAAAAACAAAAGCAGAGGGGCAAAAATCACCTACTGATTTTGCTCGATACCTTAGACACAACTTTAAAGTCAGGATACACATGCGCATTAGTTTGACAGTTTTATGAATTTTCATTTCCTTGTTTATAGAATTTTGAATAATTTACTGTCTTTTTTTTATGAAAAAGCAATTGTTTGGTCAGTAGAAGATGCATTTTTCTGAGGAACACTTATTACATCGTGAATTCGAGATCGAAGTCGGTCGAAATTGACGGTTTTTTTTAATGTTTACTGTGAGTGTTATGGTGAAAAATTTCAAATTTTTTTTTTTTGAAAAACTATCCATTTTCCCCAAAAACTGATTTCAGATTCATGTTCTACGACCCAAAATTAGTGTATCCTGAAAAAAATTTCGCAAAAATTCCGATGCCCCACTAAAATGCAGAATTACCAATAAATATATCATATTATAGAAGCCTCCAGAGCTCTCTGTGTAAGCAGACTTAAAAATTGACCCGCTTAAAGCATACCGTGATTGATGCTGAACAATATTCTGTATCATAAATCTTTCCATTTTCCTGAAAAATAGACTTATATTTATTAACACGTTGCTTCGTAACTGTAGAAAAAGATATACTTAAAAAACTACACCTATAATGGATCTTCTAGAGCAAACTATTCTCGACATGATCTTGCCAACATATTGTTCACCGTTTTATACCGCTAAAGAAACTGAAAATGACTTTCTACAACCATGAGGACATATAATGGATAAACAAACCCACAGCGCTTTCTTTTTTGTTGATAGAGAAGTAGAGACGATAACGAGTTCCTGAAATACTATGGCGCGAAAAACGGTGAGATAAAAATAGGTCATGAAAAGATCTCATCAAGGCTCGCAGTTTCCGGTGTCTTGGTTTGAAACAGTCCTTAAACACTATAGCTTGTTGAAGGATCAAGTTGGGAACAATAGATTTTAATTAAACCTACGTTATATTTTAATTGAAAAGGAGATGTGGGTTTCAAAGATTTGTTTTTATTATGTAGTAAGTTGATTTCGAAGTAAACAGAATGTGGCTAGAGAAGCATTGAACAGGTAAAGAAACAGGCGTTTATTTTTTCAGAGGCTACAGTTTAATCTATGTATTTATTTATTTAAAGGTACAACTGCCCAGACAGAAAAAATCCAATTAAAGGGCAGGAAGATACAAATGATAAAAACAACGATATATCTCTATATAAATATTATATTATACTATTATATAATATTATACTCTAAATATTATAGTTAAAAAGATCTACGTCCGTCTGATATTTGGTAAACTGTGGGCACATAGAGTAAATCGGTGAGAATTTTAATAAATTAGTACGAGGAGTCGGTAAGTAAAATAAAGAATACGATCGAGTTTGAAAAAAGGGTATATTGAAGTAAATTTCATTTAATAGCTCAGGACAGTCAATTTTGTTGGTTAAAAGTTTATGTAAAAAAAGTACAGCAAAGTATGTATGCTCGTCGTAACGCTAGTTCATTTAAGTTAAATCTAGCGAACAATTCGGATTGTAGTGTACCAACAGCTGGATAAACACCATCAGACTTATAAGAAAGGTATTTATCATGTTTCCTGTGAACTTTTTTTAAGTTAGAAATATGAATTTCATCGTTTGGGCTCCAGACAACTGAAGCGTATAGTAGAGTAGCAAACCAATAAAAAACGGCTGAAAGAATGTTGCCGCTTGGTATACTTATTAGTAGTGCCCTAAAGAATCATTTTCGAAGGAGCGCCACCTTCAGGTACCATTTGGATCCAAAATGGCAGCTGATTTCTAATAATCTAATAAATATGATTTTTTGGTAAATCCATTGACTTTATAAAAAAATAGTCTTATACAAAGTTGTTGAGCTTTGAACAACCAACAAAAAAGTATTTCGGACATTTCGCGATTAGAATTGAAATAAAGCCGTTATTTAATAAAATTCAAAATTTGTTCTTTTTTTACATAATTATTTATTTATATGTATGTTTTTAACAAAATATTAATTTAAATCACACTTTCCCTTACAAGAAGTACATAACAACGTGCAATGCAAACCTACTTTCTTACAAGCACATATATTTTGTTTACAGTTCTTTTTGCAGCCGCACCGTATCAGTTGCCTCAAGGCTGTGGACTGTGGACACCTCAGGTAAAGTTGACCAGTATGATGAATAAATACCATTTTTTTACACCAACCCCAAGATTCAGTATCTGGCAAAGTAGGATTTGTTTCCAATGATTGTCTCCATACATGGCCACTTTGGTATGTGGCTCTTCGAGTATGTTGGTCTAAAGCGGCTTTAGAAGGTGGAAGGTTTGCAGTATTTCCCCCTTCGACGTGAAAAATTCCTTTCAGGCATCGTTAACTTCAAAGCAGTCGGATGTTGAACAGTACATTAAGACAACAAATCTTTGCAACAAATTGAAAACATGGTAAGAAATAAATCTTTGCGGCTTAGACATAAAAGAAAAAGCTTCCGTTACCTCAGGGAAAATTTGCCAGGTCTTCCAAGCAGTCGACTTTCCCTTGCCTGAGAAAAATGAGACGGTATCACATCCCATAAATGCATGAAAACCTAACAAAGCTTCACATTTTTGTTGACCCAAATGTGCAGCTATCCCATTAACACATATTATTCTAAAGTACTTATTGTCACCAAAGTGAACATATAGAGTTTTCAATCCTTGCACATACAACCGATGAAAAAAAGCAGTAGCTAACACTACAACATCGGCGTCCACTGTTCTTATGCAAATATTTTTGCAACCTTGGCGGATGCAATCCTGTGCGTGTAATATAATACGTGTATCTGCTTCTTCGGGACTGCAGAGTGATAGATGTGAATTTTGGAAGTTGCGGTTTGAAATGATCCTATCGTCAATTGTGCATAGTGTTTCCACAGGATAAAGAATGGATGAAGTTGTACATTCATTGGATTGAAAGTGAAACAGGTTTCTTTTATTGTCTGTGTTCCTAAGAGAATCCGATCAGTTTTTAGGAAGTAGTACATTACCACCAACCTGTCGTCGCGTTCCTCCTCCACGAATTTCTCTAGTGTGATGTTTCAAACTATTGTTCTTGTATATGTCCCAAATGATATCAAAGCGTTTTAAATTGAACTTATCAGCGTTATGTTTGATGTGCGATTGAAACACTTTGGCAGAGTATTCAGCAAAATTTAAAACACCCTTAGGCAGTAAAAGGTGTACCAATGCAGGACCATCATAGACCACACAATCATACTGAAATTCTGATGTTTCTTCTATCTGAAGTAAATTTGGCATAGCATCGGTTTCTTCTAAAATAAGAGGTACGTCATTAAGCACATTTTCCAGAATCTTAACAAGGATTGATTTATCTGATGATCTCTGGACTCCTGTTGGGAATGGTTGATTCTCATGTGCAAAAAAATCATCCAAATCTATGTCACGATTTGAACATATTTTGAAAAATCTAGAGAATAAATCCACATCAGATTTCAGGGACTTTATCAACATTGCGGATTTTACAACCTTTTTAGGTTTACAAAATAAGCGACTTTTATTCGCTTTTATTGGATCATATGGACGTAGATATGCAACAAGGAACCAACCCTCAATATTGTATATTTCGAGATTTTAATGTAGGTTAAAAGAGGAAACATCAATTTGCATTTTGGATCAAGTACCCAACCCACATTTATATTTAATCTAAAAATAATTAGTGGAGGATTAACCAACAAAACCGAAGTCTAGAAACATTAATTCTACAACAGAGTACTAAACATCTTTCATTTTGCAAAAAGGAACTAAATTCTAGTGTTTTGTTGAATAGTGCTTTGTTGCGCAATTTAAGATAATAATTTCTCCGAG
Organism: Rutpela maculata; assembly: GCA_936432065.2. NCBI lineage: Eukaryota > Metazoa > Arthropoda > Insecta > Coleoptera > Cerambycidae > Rutpela > Rutpela maculata. The sequence continues at coordinate 126,107,581 of OW386291.2, read as the reverse complement.
AATTTCTCTTACAAAAAGGAACCAACCCCGCTTGTCTTGTGAGATAGTTCCTTGTTACAAAATTTAAAAAAGAAAATACGAGGAAGGGAGCCCCTATTAATGGAGTTGCCATTATTGTGGCCTCAGGGAAAATCTATTTCTGTGAAAGTCTTTTCTAGATCTTATTCCTGTAGAATTCCAAGACTTGTTTAAAAATTTAGCTTCTGATAAAACCGTACAAGACGATATTGGCGGTTACAATGGATCTCTAGATTTTGCGATCGAATTTGAAGACAAAAACTACTAATAAATTTTAGCCCAAGCAAATGAGATATTCGTATCTGGAATTAATTTTCATAAGTCGCCGTCATAAAAAATGGAATTGTTTTAGAATTTCGTATTTATTTCCGATGCATTTGTTTTTTGTCATTTTTTGATAGTATAATAATTACGATTTCTCTTGATCATTTAAAATACAACTAAAAATCTAAAAAAAAAACACGTCTTCTGTGGACTTAAAAACACTTTTCATGGCACAACAGATTTTTTATACTATCAAAGAATGACGAAAAACAAGCTTTTCAGAACCTCATCTTTGAGACTGTGGCGGCCGGTACAAACGAAATTATCAACTATACCGTTTTTTTTTTTTTTGTTATATCCATTAGTTTAGAACTTTATACTCTACAAAAAAAGGTACGTACAGTTATTTGCCGCATCTCGCTTAGTTTTGAAGATATTGACGAAGAAACATAAAAAGCCCCCTTATTTGATTACTATTACTGTAAATAACTTTTTTATTCAGAAAAAAAGAGGGGGATACCTCATAGTAAATACAGAATTTTAAAACAATTCCATTTTTTTATATTGTGGAAATTCCACAGACGCCCCTTGGATTTAGCTAATATGCTTAGTCTATTTGGGATTTCCATATAAATATTGAAACAATTTTTAATCATTTTAGTTTTTAATTTTCAGTACTGTTTTAAGTTTTTGTTGATGTTACCAGCTGATGGCATTTGTATTACAAATAAATTATTATACTTATATTTTTTGTTTTACTATACAAGGTGTTTTTGAAAAAGGTTTATACACTTCACCTTCACCCACACATTTTTTATTGAAAATGGAGAAGAGTATATTATTTTTTTAAATAATCCTTCCCCATAAACTTACACCCCCTTAAAGAGCTAAGTCCAAAATATATTGTAATGGAGGGCCTCCTTATTTTAGGTAAGCAATATATGGGTGGAGTTTATTAAAAAACACCCAGTATTGCTATAAAATTATTTTAAATATTTTTAAACAATTCTTTTATTTTTTCTTTTGTTAAATTTAATAATAAATTATTTATAATAAAATAACCCCAATATAGTTAAAAAATTGTTTTAATAAAAATTACTACAATTAAGTTAAGCAAAAAGGACCCATTCAACAAAAATTTGATTTTTTGCTATAAAAAAACATTTGATTTTATAAAACTCATATAAATTAAAAAATATATGTGATAAATAATCCAAATGAAATAAAAATATATTTCATTATATCTCAATGATTTAATAGTAATACTTAAACTTTGAGGCTTCATTTCTCAAAACTGTCTTCATGTGTACTGGTGCCTTATTGCATATCTATGTCCATATATGGATACCTCTCCGCTGCTTAAGCGTTCATCAACAAACTTATTTTATACATTTAATCCACGTTCCTTTATACCTAAAAACAACAGAAATATATTATAATGTGTCGCGGAAATAACCATGTATGAAGACCTACCTAAAATATTATTTAGACATTCGTCATCCATTGTTATTTTGGTATCAATGCAGAAAAGGTCTCTTTTGGTTTCAAGAAACGGATTTCCAAATTTAGTGTAAGCCTCTTTTAAAAGTTGTATATTTTCTTTAAATTTCATTTGAAAAGCTGCCGATTCCTCATGGTGTCTATTGTCGATGGATACTTCTTCATCTAAATTTGTAAATTCCAATAGCACTCTCGAGATTTCCGGACCAGAAAGCATCCATCTACGTAAGGCCGATGGATTGTTGGTTAAACCTATAAATCCACCGTCGCCTTTAATAATGGCATTATGCTGCTCATGAGCTTGATCAATTCCAATTCCAGAGAAGCGGCGAGTTGTTTTATTTACAACAAAATATCCGTTTCAAAAGATTTCTGAATATCTGGATTAGTTTAATTTAGTTCCGTTAAATCTTTAAGATAAACTGACCGATTATATGTAAATATTAACAAAAAAAGGGGACGAACTTCTAACACGTTATAAGGTCTGCGCGCTTGCCTGCTACTAGAATAGTAGCGGGAAATTGAAATAGCTAAACATGTCCGATTAAAGCAACAGGCCAGGCACGTCATCGTTTGCAACAAATTTTAGCAACATCGTGTGCTATGGATAACAAGTAAACTTTATTTATTACAATTTTAAATAAATAAATAAATCACACAAAAAATAAAAGGTATCCTGTTTAATTTTCGTAAATAGTGGCTTTATTTTCAAAAATTTCGCAAAATACGTAAAATACTTTTTTGTTGGCAATAAAATAAGCAACACTTTTTAATTACACTTTTTTTTTGTGAAGTTAATAGATTCGCCAGGAAATTACCTCAACTGATTTCTTGAAAATGGCGGCCATCTGGGATTCAAATGGTAACTGAAGATGGCGCTCTTTCGAAACACGTTCCTTACGGTAATACCGGTTAGTGTACCAAACGGCAATATCCTTTCACGAATAGCCGTTTTGTGTCGATAATTCTATTCTTGCGGTTCTACTAGTATTCTAGTTTAGATCTGAATAAAGGCATTAAACAGCAAAGTAATTGTTGAAACATTAATTAGTAATCTATTCTCATATTTATTTCTGTGGATGGCATTAATAATGAATGCAGAGTCTGAAAGGATTAAGTCACTAATATAATGATATCCTAGCATCAAAATATACTAGAAACATATTCTTCCTAAACCTTATTGTTATACTTTTCGTAAATGCGAAAACGAAGGGTATATTGCATCTGATATGTATATTTCTAAAACCATAAATTTTCATAACATTGTATGAATTCTGCATTACTTTTAAAATGCCCGTCCGTCTGTCCGTCTGTCCGTCTGTCCATCTGTCTGGCCGTTCGACCGCCACGTAAGCACGACAACTTAAGGAAGTCCAACCGTAAAATTCTAAAACTTTGACGGTAGCTTTAGCTAGAGGAAGAACCCTATTGTTTGAACAAAATTGATCAGTAAATAAAAACTACATTAATTATTTAAATTTAAAAATACTCTCTTCTCAATTTTTATGATTCGTAATTGAATAGAAATCTTGTGAAATGTTACTTCTTATTGTTATTTATTTATATGTTTGTTAAATTGCCAGGATGATCATTTTTGGTCTTAGGAAGTTATATTTAAGGCAGATTAATTTACTTTCAGACACATTCTATAGCTTGGTGTATCTTTTTAGTTAATAAATATTTTAATTTCATTTTATAGTTCTTTTAATATAAACAGCACTGCGGAATTCATTAACGTTTATATATTGATAAAATATTTAATAACAAAGATTTATGGAAAGTTGAATTGGTATTAAGGCTTTGAAATGATGCCGATTTTTATGGCCACAGATGCAGCGCTATGTATGGATTAAAAGATTACGTTTATCTCTTCCCCGAATGGTAAACGGACTGTAATAATTAATACAAGAGACATTTGGAGTATTTTTGGAATAAAAAATATAAGGTAATATAATTTGCTATATTAAGATATCGTGCTGGAGGCACATATACAGGGTGATTTGCGAGGAATGTGACATAGCCTAATGGCTGAAAGAGCAACTGGTTAAGAAGATACAGGGTGTGCATTTGGTCTGAAAATTCAAAGATCCCTCTACAATGTTGGATAATGTTGGTAATCGAATGAAATTTACCAGTAACACTTCTCAGCTGGGACTTGTCAAAATGACCCATTTGGTTTTAAAAAATCCAGCGCCGGACTCAGAAAAAATCTGCCCTGCTCGTATTTGACAAAAAAAGTACATTTTTCTATGGCATTTCTGAAAAACTATCAGCGGACTACAGAAAAAATTCTATCAGAATAGCGATTCAATGTTGACGGCACACCTAAACCTTGTAAAAAAATTACAAAACAATTTAGCGCATCAAGACTAACACTTTGGCTAGGCATCATCTATGGAATGGTCACTTGTTTTTATTAATTTATCATGTAGATATTTGGGAGTTTTCGACATGTCTACCTTGTAGATTGAGTTTATCAGAAATATGATCATATTTTCTCAGATTACAAGTATATCTAAGGCAGGTGCTTTGTAGTCTTTGAAGGCTTATTTTATTTTTACTTAACAGCGCTGGCCAGTACACTACATCGCAATATGAGAGGTAACCAAGAATTAATGAATCGCATAGCTTTAATTTAACGTCGGTTGTAAGTTTATCCCCGTGCATATATAACACTTTAAGTCTACTGCAGGATTTCAAGATAATGTGGCTCACATGACTTTGAAACCTTTAGATTATCATCAAAATATATTCCAAAGTTCTTAGAATGGTTATATGGTGTTCTCCATTTAAGTCAATGATAAACTCTGGGTTATTAAGAAGTGTGTCTCTGTACCTACCAAATACTAAGAGTTGTGTTTTTGATTCATTAAGAATCAGACCGTGGGATTTTGATATATGACATTAATTTTATTTAAGGCAATAGCAACCTCATTTAACAACAAGTTTGAAAAATGGGCAGAGTAAATGGAGAAAAGTAGTGGATCTAACACACTACCCAGAGGAACGCCATTTCTGACATCAATTTTATCAGACAGCACGCCGTCTATAACCACTCTTTAGCTTCTGTTACCTAGATAGTTAGAAACTTACACAAAACTGAATGGTCTAAGGTATCGAAGGCTTCACTGTGATCTAATAGCACGTGACAAGAATTTTTCTGATTATCAACAGCTCTGTATAACTCATCGGTAACATGTAGTAGTGCAGTGGTTGTACTGTGTGTAACAAAGACAGTTCACATATCGCTGTTTATCACTCTGTATGACAGATATGGCTCATTTCAATAGTAAATATTTTACCATATTATTTTACATATATGCCAAATTTGAAATAAATTTTTTAAGTCTAACAGACGTTATCTTGGTATTTGGTATTGGCAGTCGACAACGCCCGAGTACAGGGTGGTCCAAATTAGATGGGATTTGGGGTTTTCTCTAAAACTATGGTAGATAGACAAAAACCAATATAGGTGTCCTGAGCTCGATTTTCGAGAAACAAACAATGGCGTAAGCCGCGATCGTCTATCTTTTTCGACTACCGAGCTGCAGAGCGTTTTTGGAAAATTGACATTTTTGGATGACCATCTCAATTACCAAGTGCCGAATCGAAAATCGAGTAACACATTCTTAATGCACTTCCTTTCCATTGCTGATAAGAAGGAAATTATGCATGCCTCAGTTTTCACTTTTGTTTTTTTTTTTTAATGGAACTCCCTGTAAATTATTTGATTATTCGATCACAACTTAAATTGGCTATCCAACGATATATCATATGCCATATTTATTTCTAGAAAAAGTGGTTATTTTTCGAATAATTTAATATATTTGTGACGAGGTCATGGAAAACTATCAACACTTCTTATAATACAAAATAATTTTACCAAAATAGGAAAAACTAAACTACAATAAATGTTCGAATTGTCTTCCATTGACATCTATGCATTTTTGACACCTTCATCTTACAGCATTTGTTGCATTTCCAATCATGACAGGAGTTATTGTTATCAGAACGTTCCCTATACATAATATTTTTAAATAACTTCAAAGCCAAAAGTCGGTAGGGATTATATCGGGAGACTAAAAGTTCGGTCGAACCTGAAAGAAACTGATACAGATATTGCATGCCGCTATTTTGTGTGCTTAATCAAAAACCTTAGCAACCCTTTGCTCAATAGTTCACGCGCCTCCGGCGATCACCATGTATGACGGGTTCTTTCAAATTCCAAATTTAAGAAATTATCTTGTTTAGATTATTTTATTTGATATCTGAGTTGAGTATACAGGGTGTAATTAGTTTCATGTCATTAAAAAGAACTGGTAATGGGGACCGACTAGACAAACAAAAAAACCTTTATGACATTAAAAAAACTGACCTAGGTCAACAATTTGAATATTAGGGTAGGAAACATTTGAGAACCACTGCCTTTCTGGGTCAATGGACGTGTAGTTCCCTTTAAATTGTCATAAAAAAGTGCAAAGATTACCGACCGACTCGTTCTCGCCGGCACGCGGCGGCCCGCGCTTTCAAAGCCAAGGAGGGCGGCACCTTTGATGACCGCCTCAACGGAACCAATTATAAAAATGTAAATCATTCGTTCCCTTTTTGCAGAACTGCAAGCAAATGATGGGCGTAGAGGTTTAAACGCAGTATTTCTTTACATGTGTGTTTTTTTAATTTAGAACAAAATATTGGAGCTTTTATTGTTGTTTATAATTTATCAGATTTAAATGTGATTTATTAACATTTGTAACCTAGATGAGTGTTCTGGGTTAAAAGCTTAAAAAATAAAGAGTTAGACGTCTGAGATACAATAACAGAAAACAATTATGTGTATTTTAAGTTAGGAACAAAATCTGATTTATTTAACGAATTGCCGATCAGGTATCGAAAAATAAAATATTCGATAAATCAAGAACTTACCGATAAATTTGTGGATTGACATAAATTGTTCGAAATGGCTTCTATCTGCATCAATACACTTTTCGGCATGTCGAACTAAAGACATACGCATTCCGTTCAACACATTTGGTAAATTAGGATCATTTTTTATGGTTTCTGTGTACATTAAAATACCACACTAAACTATCAACTAACGTTGTCAATAAAGAAAATAAAAATAAAAACTTGGTTCAAAATCCGAAAAGCAACACAAAAAGAACGAACAAGTAGTGTCTGTACGTAATGAGGAACTCAACGACTTGAACGGTAAATCAATAAAATAAATCAACTGTAAATACGTGGTCCAAATTCAAAAAGAGCAAAAGCAACATATAAAAACAACGAACGGGTTCGACGTGTGTACTTAATGAAGTACCCACAGAAACTAAAATATTGCACAAGGGAGAGTATAGTTTTCTTCAGATCTACTAAGCACTCAAAAAACGCCGACGTCTTTCACCTTTACCGTACCGCTAAAGACCTTACCTTACCTACTTTTAAAAAGCTATAGAAAGTGTGATTATCAACTTGTGTCCTCGACGACGCGCGGTCTCTAACAAAGGAGCGCAATACTTTGAAAGAGCCGTATTAGCGTATTTGATGGTTAGAGGCGCCGACATACGCGAAGATAAAAGCCTATCCCAACATTCCAGTAGTTCACAAATAATATTATTGAAAATTTTCGAAATTTCTGTTTATTATTTTGGTTCTAAAACTATGGGTTTTAGACCCCAAGTTATATAAGGTTGTTACCAGTTTTTTTTTAATGACATGAAACTGATTACACCCTGTATAATGAAACGAATTTCTGTACAAGAACTTTTCTCTCCGAAAATTATTAAAACTGATTGTCCGGTTATAACGTACCTATTTGATTAAATCAAAGAGGCATATTAAATCACTTAGATCTTACTCAAATTAGTTGTAAAATTAACCACATTCTCCACTTATTGATTAATTTCTAAACCGTATGGCGTTTCTGATTACTAAAATTAATTATTCACATTAATGAAGGTAAATAACTGCTTAATCGTGCATATTGCATATTGTGTGATGTAACACGGTAAACAGTCTTTTGTAAATTCCAGTTCAATTATCGATAAACGCATTAATACGTATCATTAAATTATGCAGTGGTTCATAGGGATTCGGGATGTTGGGGCTTACATGCATTTTATATAAGTCTATTGCTTTGTATTTACGGATGACACCATTACGGATCTAACTATAAAATTATGATAATTTAAAAAACAATATGAAACAATATTGCTTGGCATATGACTGATTGTAGTTCATCATACGACAGAAGAAATATACCTCACACAATTTTTTGCTGCCTATATGTTAGTAGGTGCAGGCGAAGGGGGTGAAGTGATTGGAGCAGTCATGGGCTTTTAATGAAATATTTTTTGCTGTCCATTTGATATATGTTTTAAGATGCCCTAAAAAATTCAAAAATATCGCTGACAGTATTTTTCGTGGTGAGGTCTGGCGTTCAGGCCCAACTTCCGGAAATTCCGATAAAGCGGCTCCAAGTGCCATGATTTAAGAAACCATAGACAAATGCTGTCAAGTGTAAAACATTTTAGTATGATGGACTATTGGTTGAGATTTGACTATCACTCATCGAACGGGTTTTTTCGTTAAGTTATTTTTCCCGTGCCAGCACTCAAAATTCCTAAGTGTTTGTGTCCGCACAACACCGCAAACTCTTAATTTTAAATCCGCCAAAGGCGGATAGGAGTTTTCACCTTTTTTTAAATTTATTATTGCTAAGTTGAACCAGCCAGGTTTCAGGGAGGCATATATTTGTAATTTTAACGTAAATAAAGCATTGTTGAATTGAAACCGACTCTGTCCCAGAGGTCCCGGGTTCAATTCCCGGCCGTCGCACTTGGATTTTTTCGGAAGAAATTAATTCAAGTATACTCGGATATTGGGTGTGTGTCTCTTGTCTCCAAATGGCCTTCAGGGATGAAAGGCTGAAAAAAACACCGCTGCCCAAGGAATCACTACTTCCACATCCAGATTCTCTATCCAAGTCACTCACAACGAAAAAACTGTGTATGTGGAAATAATTGTTTATGGAACTTTAATAATATAATATTTGAAATCCTCTACCCCAAAAACCCATAAAACGATACCCCACATCGGTAGGGGGGTGGTAGTGGGTAGTGGGGTGGATGAAGTAAAAAAATATTTTGAGGTTTCTGGTTCTTGTACATACACTAAATCACATTTTTTTTTAATCCCCTTGAATAAGGAGGTGGGGGTGGTAATGGGGGTGGCTAATGCCAAAAATTTTTTTGAGACCTGAGCTTCTCTTGTATATAATAAATACCAATTTTATGGACTCCTACCTGCTTGATTTACCCATTTACCCCAAATTGACCCCAATTTACCCCCCAACCCTTCGTCGGAACAACATGAAAATATAATCTAGTTCCAGATCTCGTTAAAGTACATACGTGTACCAAATTTCAAGTCAATATCTTAAACGGTTCCAAAGTAAAGGTGCGCACAAAAAATAAGTTACAGACAGACAGACCGACAGACAGAAATTTTTTTTTCGCTCAAACTTAAAATCCCGACGTTTTCTGATATTTTAAGCCTATTTGAACAATAAACATTTTTTTAAATTTCTTTGTCGTTACTATACTTCCACTGGATGTGGAAGTAAAATGAAGTGTACCTCTTGATATTTTATCATTATAAAGTTAAAAAAAAAAATAGACGAACATCCTAGTTGGGTCCGACTTCTAGAAAGGCGATTGCAAAGTTACAGTGGTGATATTTAATGCCACCTGTAATTTTTTCAGCAGATTTCTAATGCTATGAAAGTAATTAATGTTGAAAGCTAGGCCTAAAACAGAGAGAAAGTTATCAAAGTTTGAATGACCAAAACCACGTCTACGTTATTGCAGTACCCATTCTAAGTCTTACCTTGGCAGTGGCAAAGTTCATACTTTTTGAAAGAAACTCCACATCATTTGCATGTTACATGCGGTAGATTGTGCATATCAGTCTTTTGATAACCCGGTTCCATTATTATTTAAAAATCGCAGACTGCACCGAAGGTAATGTGTGGCTGTGGAGCAGACTACTGACGTCAATCTAGTCGGATCGCATTTTGACGACGCGGCGGTGTCGAATATTTACATTTTTACTGCATTTCTTCGCGGCTCTTATAGTTTTTCTTGGATATTAGACCAAAATTATATATTTTGAATATTTGAAATCGACTACAAACCAAACCAAATATTATTGTCCTCCATCACATCTTTTCAAAAATTATATTTTTAAAGATTGATGAATATTTTTCACTAGAGTTATATTAGATTTTTTTCCTTGATCACGGAACTGAAAAACCTTAATTTTCGTAACTTACATAATTTGCAACGCGAAAATTAGAATAAATTTCGGTGATTGGTATTTTCGTCGTTACAATACTTCCCTTCAATAAGCGAGAGAATTAAAACATGTATTTATAATCTATAAATAATAAAGATCTTTAACACCTTATACATCTAAAATGAAACATTTTTCCTATCTTTAGTCATAGAATCTGCAATTAAACTCTTTCATTAAAGACGTTTTCCGGCGATCTATCTAATTCAATGAAAATAAATAAAGCGAACTTTATCATCGACCAACCATCAACATATTTCCAGTGTTCTAGTTTTCAGGTTAATGCATCGTGATTAATTTGTTTTTAACCCGGAGTTATAATGGGAATCTTGTAAGTTATATCGAACATGGTGTAAATCACTGACGGCGTATTATCGCGTCGGGTACAGCAATCCAATTACTTACTCTAATAAAGTTAAATGATTTTCATTCACGTACATTTAAGGTTGTAATCGTCGTATTCAGAATGGAATTAGTTGATTTTATGGAGGCCTACGCGAATTTATTGAATAAATTGTTTTCGAATTAATAATAGTTGAGTTTGCTGTCTTTACAATACATGTATTCCAATTTAGACGGGACGTTGTGGTACGTACTATATTTTCCATTTTTTTGAACACTTGAAAGTTTGTTGAAGCTATTTTTCCATAGTAAAATTTTAGCTACGACCTGAACTAGCCACCGTTCTGTATTGCGCTCTCCTCGGTTGATGTAACCAAAATATGAAAAAAATCGGGATAATTATATGCTTTAAGGGATGTATTCTTGGTCTACAATCATAAGTTTCATCTTGCTACAGTTTACACTTAAATCGTAATCAGCTTGTTGTTTGTCTAGCAGGTACATGAGCTTATCCTCACTTACTACATCTTTAATTACACAGGCCTACAAAAAAGAAAAGTTGTCTGCGCCGGTGTATTGACCATACCTATCCCTTGTATTTTGACCCGCTGAACACGAATCTGACCTTAATTTTTCCCCTATACGTCAGGTTTTTTTTTAAAGCAAAAAAGTCTAATATTTATATATTTATTTGCTCTTAAAAGAAAAACCTGACGTGCTGGGGAAAAACTAAGATCAGATTCGTATTCAGCGGCTCAAAATACAAGGGATAGGTGTGGTCAGTACCCCCGCGCAGATGACTTTTTTTGTGTGGGATTGTGTCGCACTGAGTGTCGCACAGTGGCAACAAGAAAAAGTGGTCTGCGCGGGGGTACTGACCATATCCATCCCTTGTATTTTGAGTCGCTGAATACGAATCTGACCTTAGTTTTTCCCCAACACATCCGTTTTTTTTAACAGCAAAAAAGTCTGTTGAATCATCATCAGTACATCCCATTCAGTTATTTATATATTTATTTGCTGTTAAAAAAAAACCTGACGTCCTGGGGAAAAACTAAGGTCTGATTCATGTTCAATGGCTCAAAATACAAGGGTATGGTCAGTACCCCGGCGCAGACAATTTTTTTTTTGTGAGCCTGTATTATTAAGTTAGAAATCTCAGTTCTGCCTGTACCTACATCACCCTGTCAGACCTTTAGTATATCTTACATCACGTATTTACTATAGATGGTAAAAAGATTGGTGACAGAACATAGTTTTGTCTGACGCCTTCACCAGCTTTACATTTGTCGGAGGAGTTATTGTTGTCGATTTTCACCAAAGCAAAGTTCCCTTCACAGAGTTGTCGAATAATAAATATCACATGTTTTTTAACAGCAAAAAAGTCTGTTGAATCATCATCAGTACATCCCATCCAGTTATTTATATATTTATTTGCTGTTAAAAAAAAACCTGACGTTCTGGGGAAAAACTAAGGTCAGATTCATGTTCAGTGGCTCAAAATACAAGGGTATGGTCAGTACCCCGGCGCAGACAACTCTAATAATGTAGCCCACAGTTTGTTACATTCTACATTGTCAAAAGCCTTACGGTAGTCTACGAGATACGGCACGCAATATTCCCTCGACTTCTCTATAAGTTATCGTAAATTCAATATTTGTTAAAAAATTTAAATGAATTAATTTAAAAAGCAATATAGGTATTTTAAACTGAATTATTACAGGAGGTAAGTCGATCAAATTTGGGAACTTTGACAATCAAATATTTCGTAATATTGGCGTCAAATGACAATAATATTATTCTCGTCAGTTCTTAACGTGCCGGTGAAATCCTTAATTGGCCAACGTTTTGGGTTTAATAATCTTTACTGTTCGGAAAAGTTACTTGCTCCTATTGTGATGAGCATGTTTCTTTGGCGACAGAAAATCTGATTTTTTTTTGCCAAGTGTTTTATAGTTAACTTTAATTGCTTTTAAGTCTCTTTGCAGATTGTTTTAAACCAATTGTTAATTTTAAACCTGCCATAGGCAAATAGGAGTTTTAGCTAGTACCGGGCCAGCATCCGGCGAGGCACATTCAACAGGCTAGGAATGTTTTCAGATGTGATTCCTACCGCAACCAACTATGAACTGCCTTTTACCGTCCTGCTTCCTGGAAGAGACGAATGGCATCAGAATAAAACCGACCTACAAATAGCACACATATGTTGATTCACAGGCGGTTCCAAAACCCCTGAGGGAGTTGGTGCTGGAGCATACAGTCGCAACACAAAGGTAGGAATTACTTCGAGCCTGGGCAATTATGCGACTGTCTTTCAGGCAGAAGTTCATGACATTGAACTGTGTACAAGGAGGCTTGAACAGGTGCAGCCTAGACACAGATCAATAAGAATCTTTTCAGACAGCCAAGCAGCTCTCAAAGCCCTTGGCTCACATCGTTGCAATTCCAAATTGGTCTGGAACTGCCAAAAGGCTCTAACCCGATTGGGTAGATATAACAAATTAACCCTGGTCTGGATACCGGACCACTCTGGCATGGAGGGTAACGAAATAGCCGACTACTTAGCTAGAGAAGGTGCCGTATCAAAATTTATCGGACCAGAACCAGTGCTTGGCATATCGGCAAGCACTGCGAAAACAACCATCTTGGCTTAGATCGAGAGGAAACTCCTCCACTACTGACAAGAACTACCAGGATAAGTTAATTCAAAGGAGTTTATTACATATCCTCTGAAATCAAGAACTAAAAAACCATTAGAGTTAAATAGGTCACACCTAAGAACTCTAGTGGGATTTTATACTGGGCACTGCAGACTAAATCACTACCTACATAGACTTGGAATAGCTGATAACGCTGAATGCCGACTGTGTTTGGAGGTGGATGAAACGGAAGCGCACCTGCTATGTATCTTTCCTGCTGAAAACCAGGTTCTCATTTTTTGGCAAAGGGCAACTGCTGTCAGAGGACCTGGACAACCTCTCACCCAATAAGGTAGTCGGCTTTATCAAAAGGCTGAACCTGTTGAGTGAAATATAATTAGGAGTGAGCCACAAGTAAATACTTGTCTTTCCAGCAATTTCTCCACCGGTAATAAAAAATTAACATCCAACTAACATTTCGTTGAATTACCAGTAATTTAATTCTTTTAATTAAAATCAGATAGTATGCTAAAACTATGTTTATTAGCATCTAACGAATCATAAACGAATTGCAAAAATTTCGACCTTTTGCCACCACAACAATCTTCACCTATTTAAGAATATAATACTCATAAAATGAATTCTGTTGGTGAAGCTGATCTAGTTTCAGAGTCTTAAAATGATAATGTAAAAGGCGTAGAACTGAAGAAACTGAGCCCAAAATTGGCAGATGCTACTAATTCCTCTATTAGATAATATTGGCATTAATTACAAAATATTTATTTCAAGGGATAATTTAGATACTGCTTTGTACTGCTTCTCTATTTTTTGGCTCATGGAAGACGGCTTGGGGGGGTGGGGGGGCATGGCTCCCCCCCCTGGCTGCGCCCATGGTCTGTTGTTATAAAGAATAATAATTAAATTAACACATCAAACTCTGTATATTTCCTTGGATACAATGGAATATCCTCGTGAATGTTGGAAGTTTTTGTTCCCCAGTTTTGCTCGATGACAACTTCATCGAGATAAAAATTCACTTCCTCTCTAAACCAAATATTCTATGAAAAAAGCAGAGAAGTTACCAGCAAAATATAATTTAGTTTTTGGCCCGTTGATTTAGTTGTTAGCGGAGAGACAGTTTTAATCCTTTTCGCAGTACGTGATGCGTAGATTCAACATATTGCATAAGTCGTGGAACGAATTGCATTCGTGGTTCGCTAACCACCGCATATTGTCTTCATTTCTTATGGCTCCTTTGTACCTAACCACACTAGAACGGATCCTGCTGCTCAAAGTTTTTCTTCAAATTCATTATGCAATTTCACTACGGTAAATTTGTAACGTTAAAATGTTGATAATTTTTTCGTACACTTGTTACACTTTCAAACTGATAAACCTATTTTACAACAAACACTTGCTATTCTACATTATATGAAACCACAGATATGAGCGATTAGAGTGATACCAATATACTCAAACGCATTTGCATATCGACATAAATAACAGAAACTGTAAATTAGTCAATTTTTTCAAGTGTGGCTAATGAAACCTTGGATTTGAACCAAGTTTTACAATGTTCTTTAAAAACTAACGAAATCACCAAAAGATTAAATAATTTCCCTTGTGGACATTATATTGGATACAAATCGATATACAATTTTTATATGCAGGTATGAATCGCCTAAATGTAAATACTTTTATAACCTTACAAAGTAAGATCACCCTCAACCGAAAATTGCAGCCTAGCTCTCCATCCTTCACTCATCCCATGCGGTTTCAGTTTACGATATCCAGATATTAATAAAACGCCTTTAGATCTGCGAGTAGCTGTGAATGACATCCATTTGTCAAACTTTACTCTTCACAAAGGAACCGCTTCATGAAATAAAATAGAAAACAACAGGGTTTTGTTGGTTCAAAGGCCAATAATATAGTAAATAATACTATCCGCCTTATTCTGCCATGTGTCACTGGGAAATTAATATCGTTTATCTTTACTATGGTTACAGTTAGAAAATGCGCCAGTTGTGTAAGCTCAACGCGATAATAATATTACACAACAAAATCATACTGATTTTTTTTTTTTCGACACAACTACCCAAACAGAAAAATATTATTATGAGAAATACCTATATACATAATATATTGTTAACACAAACATAATATAAATAATGTTTATCTGCTCCTACTATGGTGAGAATTCTATTCTCACATTGTTTTCAAGCAGGTCCTATAAATAAAGTTAGTTTTGGACATTCTAAATTCTGTGATACCAAATCTATTGGTGAAACACTAGTTAGTATAAAAAAAATTAAAAATAGTTAAAAAAGAAACATCCAACCTCTCTGGGATTCAAACACACGACCCTTGGATTGCAAGACAAAACTTTGGTCACTGGAACATTATACAACTACTAAAATTGAATGCCTGTAAATTATTGAAATGAAAGTCGTTGCAATCTGTTGCTAGATTATTAACAAATTTGGGACATGAAAACAAATTTATATCCGTTTCTAAAAAAAGTAAGGTGTTCAATTTCACCTGTATGGTGCGTCTATCCATCTTTGTCTACACATAACTTGAGATTGACAAAAAGCTATTTCCTATATATAACAATGGCTAACGTTTCGATAAGGAAATTATCATTTATCACTCATGACTTATTTTGGTAGATGTTTAATGTCAAATGTTGTGTTAATAAATTGTTTACAATATTTTTATGTTAAAAAAATTGAAGATATATTTAAAAGTATTAAGTCTAATGCTAGGGGCTCTAATGTGTGAACTTAAAAATATTGTTTAAGTGAACAGTTAATATTAATTTATAATTAATAAATATTTATCAACTGGAACATTTCCCAATAGTTGGAAAAAAGCTGTGCCTAAAATTAGCAATCCTTCAAGCACTTTCGATTTTCGTCCTATTAATATCCTTCCCACTATATCTAAAATACCAGAAAAAATTGTGAATGAACAACTGGCTGCCTATCTAGATAATAATAATGTTTATAACCAGTCACCCAGTCAGGATTCCGTAATAATAATAAAAGCTTGTTTATAAAAAGTTTTTTTATACTTAATTTTTATACGACTTTGTGGTAGCTTGTACCAAATTTCACCTACTGATAAATCAGGATAACGACAAAAAAGTACAAATTAAGTGTCAAAGGCGATCGTTACAATGTGAATGAGTTTCTCTCAATAAGCATATATTTTATACAAATGCAGGTAGGGTACTACCATTGCTTCTCATTTATTAAATTCTTAACCTGATACATTTAGACAACTACGTTTCAGTTAGCATTTTCAGTGATAACATAAATGCTATGTTACTGCGCCTTCACTAGCGTTTTAGATAACGCGGAATCCGATAGTATTTTAAGTACGGCACAGTCATTAGACAAACATTTAATCTACGAATGCTTTAACTACTATCTGTTCTTGCTGCTTTGTAAACACGCATATGATATTTTTTATCGAGTATTATAATACATAAAAAAACGTTTGCTGCTTGTTTTATATTTTTATGAAGTGAATTCGTAAAGTAAAGCAGAAATTCGTTTTTTCGAAAATCCGAAAAAAAGGTTTTTTCTTAATCAAGTGAACCAATTTGTTTGTATTTCACATGTATTGTAAATCTACTCAAGACAATTTATTAATGATATTTTTAGGAAATCTTTTCATGAAAAAAACAAAAATTGATGCTTTTGAATTTTTTGAAAAATTTGAATAGGTACGTACTTACACGTTAGTGACCACCACCATTTTTTTTACTAATTATACACCATACAATAAGCTACAACATATATTTTTTACAAAACAAAGGCACGGACACTTATCTTAACCTGCCATGGTCTTTTCACTTGTAATCTACCTAGTGCTTGAATTATTGCTGGAAATTTTTTGAGTACATGAATTTTCTTAAAAAATTCATCTACGAGAAACATTTCCTGCAAATTAATTCATGCACGTGGGGATTCGGTAAGAAAATTTCATACCTACATAAATTAAATAAATACTAATTTTTTTTTTTTTTTAATCGCCTTATTTATTTTAATGTCCTGGCAGAGTTTAGCCGATGGCTATTTTACCACTCAACTAGGACAGACACACACATAGACAACATCACAACACCCATTCCCTGCGACATTGCCATCTGCCGCAGCTGAGACTCGAACTAGACTGTGTTGCCGCTCACACAACCGCAGTCTAGCCCACTGCTACCATCTCGGCAACATGAGAAAAACGCCACTACACATCCATACCCTAGCCGGGATTCGAACCCGGGACCCCGTGGTCGCAAGCCTAACACCTTATGCACTGCGCCACCGAGTCGGTTTAATACCATAACACTAGATGTCTTTATAGTTGTAAGAAAGATATCTACATATATGCAGTGTTAAAAAAAATATTTCCACGCATTTTCGTTGCAAAAAACTACTACATGAGGGGTTGATATACAGTGTGTTTCACTTCTCATGAAGACATCCCTGTATCTTTTTTATTTGTGGCCGAATTCATTTCAAATATTTATCAGCCATAGAACTCCATAAGACGACTTTATTCAACACACAAATGCCGCCTAGATCTAAAACGCCGGCCTACTGCGATAAAAAGCAAATAGCAATTTTTGAGAAATCATAGTAGGCTTAGAGATAGACAAAAATGTTGTTAATAAAAGTTGTTCGGAACCACTTGATATGCCCCCCTGTAAAATTTTATGAAAATCGGAATATTTAAAAAAAAAAAAATTGTTTCACTTCTCGTGAAGACACCCCTGTACCTTTTTTATTTGTGACCGAATTCATTTCAAATTTTTATCAGCCATACAACTCTATAAGACGACTATTCAACACATAAATGCCGCCTAGATCTAAAACGCCGGCCTACTGCGATAAAAAGAAAATAGCAATTTTCAAGAAATCATAGTAGGCTTAAAGATAGACAAAAATTTTGTTAATGAAAGTTGTTCGGAATCACTTCATATGCCCCTCTGTAAAATTTTGTGAAAATCGGAATATTTTCAAAAAAAAATTTTTGTTTCACTTCTTTGTATCTTTTTTATTTGTGTCCAAATTCATTTCAAATTTTTATCAGCCATACAACTCCATGAAACGACTTTATTCAACACACAAATGCCGCCTGGATCTAAAACGCCGGCCTACTGCGATAAAAAGAAAATAGCAATTTTCGAGAAATCATAGTAGACTTAGAGATAGACAAAAATTTTGTTAATAAAAGTTGTTCGGAATCACTTGATATGCATCTTTGTAAAATTTTGTGAAAATCGGAATATTTTCAAAAAAAAAAAATTTTGTTTCACTTCTTTATTTGTGACCGAATTCATTTCAAATTTTTATCAGCCATCATTTCAAGTTTTTATACAACTCCATACACTTTACTCAACACATAAATGGCACCTATATCTAAAACGCCGGCCTACTGCTATAAAAAGAAAATCGCTATTTTCGAGAAATCATAGTGGGCTTAGAGAGAAAATTTTGTTACTGAAAGTTGTTTAGAACCACTAGATATGCCCCCCCTGTAAAATTTTGTGAAAATCGGAATATTTAAAAAAAAAAAATTTTCTTTCACTTCTCGTGAATATTACATTTAAGTTGATGTGTAATAGTGTAATAATAAAAAGTGTCCCTTTTAGCGTTTTATTAAATGCTGATTTTTGTTCACAACTTTCATTTATTGGAAAAAGTTCTCTTTAGGTGTTAGATAAAATCGCCCTATGGAGTTGTATGGCTGATGAAAATTTGAAATGAATTCGGCCACAAATAAAAAGATACAGGGGTGTCTTCACGAGAAGTGGAACAACAATTTTTATTTTTTAATATTCCGATTTTCACAAAATTTTACAGAGGGGCATATATCAAGTGATTCCGAACAACTTTTATTAACAAAATTTTTGTCTATCTCTAAGCCTACTTACTATGATTTCTCGAAACTTGCTATTTTCTTTTTATTGCAGTAGGCCGGCGTTTTAGATCTAGGCGGCATTTGTATGTTGAATAAAGTCGTCTTATGGAGTTGTATGGCTGATAAAAATTTGAAATGAATTCGGCCACAAATAAAAAAGATACAGGGGTGTCTTCATGAGAAGTGAAACACACTGTATATTCACTGAAATGTTTGATATTACGTTTTCTTCACTAAAATGGGTGGAATTCTGTTTTTCTTACATTTTCCAATTTTACAACAGTTTGGGAGAAGCGGAATACCTATATTCGTATAATAGATAAATAATATCTTTTTCGCCCATTTTAGTTTCAAAAAATTACTGAAAATTGTTTAAGACAACTTTATTTGTGTATTATGAAATAAGTTTTCACTAAAGTAAGTGGAACATTGTTTCTTTTTTAGTTTGTTTTCATGTTTTATGCACATGGTATAGCTAAGTTTCAGCACATTATAACTTAACAGAGGTGGCTTGGAGATAAAATGTCATTAGCTATTTATCATTATTCCACTAACAATTTAACCAGTGTAAGCTTAATGTTTCTATTGTTGAAGTTGTTTTCGAGGTTTTTAAAGAATAAGATATTAAAGAATGGAAAAAGAACAAAAATATACATTATGCACATATTGTGAAGAACTTTGTGACGTTATAAAAGTCATCCAAAATTGAAATACTTATCATATCTGATTGAAAAGTGTAATGTGGGCGAAAACCAAAATGAGAAGTTATTCAGTGTAGTCCAGAGAAAGCTACTGGAAGTTTCAATTAAGTTTTCAGAAACTAGAAAAGATAAATTAAATAAAATGTTTCAAAGTATTATATTTATGTAGTCAAGCACAGACATTTAATTGATATAGGTAGATTCTTCACCGATGTATTCACCATTGAAACGCGAGGAGTTTTTAAAGGATTTTCAAATACATTTGAAAAATTCAGTATTATAATTAAACATGAAATAAAATGTTGTTTCACGAGCTCAATGGTTTTTTGTGTAATTATCTCGTTTAATATGACAAATAAAATTCCATTTTTATGTAAAAGCAAATGTCAAATATGATCAGATGTAAATAATTTGACAGAAAAATTTCCACTTATTAATTTCGTCCAGGATACCCTTGGGTTGCTATGGTAACGAAACCAAGAACAAACTTCTGATTGGCTAAAAAAATGACGTGTGAAATTTTCCCTAAAAAATTCTTGTAAAATAGGTTACTATAATTTCAAATATTTTAACATGTTTTAAGTGACCTTAATATTGTCATTATTCTTATTTTCTAAATAAATGGTTACCTACATTTTTCACAACGTTGTTCGTAATATTCTAGGAAATAGCGTGCAAATTTGCCGATGAAAAGTTACCGTCTGCCAGTCGGTAATCGAATAGACCATAGAAGTACCAAAGTTTTTTCTCTCTGGAAATTTTTGGTATGGTGGGGGATAGGAAGGGAGGGGACATTTTTCTTTAATTGAATGGTTACCGATATCTGTCCACATAGGTAGTTAGTATATGCACTTCACATACCTAAATTGCGCTGGCCGGTCGGCGCGCGGTAACCGGAAATTGAAAAAAAAAATTTAATTCTACCTATTGTTATTGCATTTGTCTGAATAAACTTTCACTAATACATTCATAATATAATCCATAGTAGTCATAATAAATAGTCAAACTCTGTTCACTGTTGTGAAATGGATTTATATCTAAAAGTTTCTTTCGAAACTCAGTTTTGTTTGCCCAATTATAATGTATTTACCTGGCTTTCTCAAATATAATAGTCAGAAAATTACTTCAATGTCTTTAATTATTCAATAATCATACATATTTATAACAATGCTTTATGTTCACTCGGAATTGTATTTGTAAAGAACCATTACAATGGATGCTAACCATGTCCAAAGAATACAAAATTCTTGTAACAGGCTTATATTTGGTTTGTCACGATATTCTTACACTTCTTCAAAATTGAGAGAAATTAATTGATTGAATATGAAGGAACGCACTTACCTCCATTGTGCTTGTTTATATTACAAAATATTAAATTACAAGACCCCTATTCATTTATTTAATATATTCAAATACCGCAGAGATGTTCATTTAGCTAATACGAGAGGTAAACAAAAATTACAAATACCTCAACACAAATCTTCCTCGTTCAGAAAAGGATTTACTTACAACATATCAAAAATTCTAAATTCATTAGATTTTAATAAATTATTTTTTTGGAACTTTAACTTGAAGTTATCTGAACTTTTTCTATCTGGCCAGTTCATTGTATAAACATTAAGGTTAAGGAGTAGCGTATTTTATTTATTTATAGATTTATTTTTCATTCACCTGTTATATTAATATTAGTCGAATGTATATTAATTCGTTTACTTTGCTTTAATTAAAAAAAAAATTGTATGCATATTATGAAGTTGCATTTTAAATTAAACCTAGCTTAAAAAGAAGGTTAAGTGGTAGAGCAGGTCGTTGCATGTAACAACATGTGAGCTACTTAGATAGATAGATACATATTTATTTCTGTGACTTATTTACATAAGTATAGATATTGTCATGGTATTAACTTTAAAACAAAATAAATATAATATGGAAAATATAATTTAAACTACTGACGTTAATTAATTTAATGCATTAAAATTTCAAATAAAAACATTACAAGAAAACATTAAAACACATTTGAATAAAAGCAAACCTCGACTAGAAACGTTCTCAGTTTTTGTTTGAACTTTTTTATTGGCATGCAATTTTTTATATTTGAAGGCAATTTATTGAATAAATAACTTCCTGCACATAATGAGGACTTCTTATATAAAGGGGTTATATCTACGTATATATATCTCGTCTTTGTTGCGAGTTTGATAACGGTGATTGTATGTTGCTAATTTATTTTTATTTATATATATATATATATATATATATATATATATATATATATATATATATATATATATATATATATATATATATATATATATATATATATATATATATATATATATATATATATATATATATGTACGTAAATTTACAACTTATAATGCCACAGTCAATATTTTCCCTCTTTTAAAAGTATCTCTACATGATTCCATATAACCTAAATTAAATATAATGCTATATTTCTTTATTGCATTATAAATACTCTTTGCAAGTCTGTACTGTTTCCATATAAAGAACCGCTGCCCAAGGAATCACTACTTCCACATCCAGATTTTCTATCTAAGTCTCTCACAACGAAAAAATTTTGTATGTGGAAATAATTGTTTATGGAACTTTAATAATATAATATTATGGAGTTACGTAAAAAAGCACAAAAATAAGAGTTATAGAAAATCACATGTATTTGCCAAAAATAGCAATTGAAAGTCGCATTTTGGAGATATGAACTTCATTTTGGTTTTTTAAAGAACCAAAACGATACCCCACATCGGTAGTGGGCTGAGGATGGTGATAGGGGGTAGTGTGGGGTAGATGAAATAAAAAAATATTTTAAGGTTTTTGGTTCTTGTACACACTACATACACTAAATCATAATATTTTCTCATCCCCTTTAATAATGGGGGTGGCTAATGCCAAAAAATTTTTTGAGATCTTAGCTTCTCTTTTACATACTAAATACCAATTTTATGGACTCTTACCTGCTTCATTTACCTATTTACCCCTATTTACCTCAATTTACCCCAATTTACCCCAATTTACCCCCCAACCCTTCGACGGAACAAGATGAAAATATAATCTAGTTCCAGATCTCGTTAAAATACATACGTGCACCAAATTTCAAGTCAATATCTTAAACGGTTCCAGAGTAAACACGCGCACAAAAAAAGTTACAGACAGACAGAAATTTTTTTCACTCAAACTTAAAATCTCCACGTTTCATAATATTCTAAGCCTATTTAACAATAAAAATTTTTAAAATTTTTATTGTTGTTACTATACTTCCACTGGACGTGGAAGTAATTATGTTACAGGAAATTTGAGACTATACTAGGGCATAATAGACATTTAGAAGCAATTTTTTGTGCAAACTATTTTATTTTAAATTTGTCATAATGAAATAGGATGTCCCAATTTTACTTCCACATCCAGTGGAAGTATAGTAACGACAAAAAAAATTTTAAAACTTTTTATTGTTCAAATGGGTTTAGAATGTTACGAAACGTCGAGATTCTAAGTTTGAGCGAAAAAAAAAATTTCTGTCTGTCTGTCTGTCTGTCTGTAACTTTGTTTGTGCGCACGTTTACTCTGGAACCGTTTGAGATATTGACTTGAAATTTGGTACACGTATGTACTTTAACGAGATCTAGAACTAGATTTTATTTTCATCCTGTTCCGTCGAAGGGTTTGGGGGTAAATTGAGGTAAATTTGCGGTAAATAGGTAAATCGAGCAGGTAAGAGTCCATAAAATTGTTATTTAGTATATACAAGAGAGGCTAAGGTCTCAAAAAAAATTTTGGCATTAGCCACCCTCATTACCACCCCCACCCCATTAATAAAGGGGATGAAAACAAATTGTGATTTAGTGTGTGTACAAGAACCAGAAACCTCAAAATATTTTTTTACTTCATCCACCTCCAACTACCACCCCCTTATCACCACCCCCACGCCACTACCGATGTGGGGTATCGTTTTCTGGGTTTTTGAGGTAGAGGATTTCAAATGTTATATTATTAAAGTTCCATAAACAATTATTTCCACATTCAAAATTTTTTCGTTGTGAGTGACTTAGATAGAAAATCTGGATGTGGAAGTAGTGATTCCTTGAGCAGCGGTTCTTTACATAAATGTTTCACCTGTCTTGTAAAACTGAGATTCGCATCAATTAAAGTTCCCAGCAAATTTATTTCTGATTGAATCGAGACAGAATATCTATGTAAATTTATATTAAAATTGTACTCCGTTCTTTTTCGTTTTGTAGTAAAATGAAAGCAAACTGTTTTAACATAATTTGTTATAAGCCTATTTCTAAAGCACCAACCGCTGAACAAATGTAAAAGATTATTTACATTTTTCTCTAGTTGTTCAGAAGTTTTTACCGTAACTATAAAATGTGTGTCATCCGCATACATGTAAACACTTGCCTAGTTTATATAGTGTGGTAGATCATGTATATATAACAAGAATATCAGAGGACCCAGCATACTATCCTGGGGTCTTCCAATGTTTAGCTCATGTTCATATGAAAGAGAGTTTACTATTTTGACTTTGATTTTCCTGTCAATGAGATATGATACAGACCAGTTATTTAGGTTGCCTCTAATATCTAGCATATTTAATTTGTGTGAAACAAAAGACAAATAGAGCGGTCGGTCAAAGAAAACTCCCATTACATAATTTTTGGCATCTTGTTCTTTATATACATTTGGAATATAACTCATTTGTAGCAGTTTTTGTAGAAAATTTACTTCTAAAGCCATGTTGAGAGGATTTTATCTATAATTGTTAATTTCGTCTTCATTTCCCTTTTTAAACACAGGTATAACTAATGCCATTTTTAGCCTATTTGGGAATTTACCCATCAAAATTGACTTGCTAATGCTAATGATGTAGGTAAAACATAGTGCAAATTCGGGTACACAGTCTTTTACTAATTTGACGCGAACCTCATCAATACCAGTTGATTTTTTATTAGATAATTGCAAAAATAGCATCTCTTACCTCTTCTATTTTAAGTGAATTGAAAAGCATTTCAGTATCACTCAACTCTGAGCTTCGACATTTCTGTAAAATGATCTGCTAGTTTATCTTTCACCATATTTGAAAAATGAATACCAAATAGGTCCGCTCTCTCCTTGCTGTTATCTATTATTTTATTATTTTGATTTAAAGCTCAACTTCGCCAATTAAGTTAACTGGTGTCTAGTTAATGCAAATTATAATTCTTATATGTTTATATCATGTACTGGTTTTCTTAATAAGGTCCATTATTATTATTATTATCATATCTACTTCATTTACTTTTCACTGTCCACTGTACTGGTAGTCAATAATATTTGTTCTAGTATATCCAGATCTAAATCAAACAAATCTGACTGCATATATATCTATATGCAAATATAAAATAGGTTGTATGCGCGTTATTTGTATCTCTTGTAGATAAATATAAAAGGACTGATCATCCCTTGTAGCGCATTCATAGCGTATCTAAGAATAGATCCTTGATACTCCCGAGACACAAGCAGACGTCTTGAAGTGCTCGCTGTCCTACTTTATTATGCTGACCAAGGGTTGTGTAATTTAATAGTAACACGTTACGTTCTTTCGAGAATGAGTCAATGAAAATTTAGTGGTCAGTTTATCTTTATTAGTGTTTTTTTCGTCTGATATGAGGATTTGCAAAAGATAGATAAAAATTAATATTCTTGGCGTTTTCTTAGATTTTGCTTGTATATTTGATTTAGCTCAGTAGCACAGTAGCCCGGCTTTGTTATAAGAAATGTTCCTAATTGGCTGATATATTATATAAAATTGTTAGGCCGAAACTTACCGCAAATATTTTGTAAATATTACTTCCACATCCAGTGGATGTATAGTAACGACAAAAATTTTTTTTAAACATTTCTATTGTTCAAATAGGCTTAGAATGTCATGAAACGTCGAGATTTTAAGTTTGAGCGAAAAAAATTTTCTGTTTGTCTATCTTTACCTAACACAAAATCATTCTGGATTTTCAAGGAGTTACTTCGGTGACTTGAGAAGCGGTTAAGAAAACAAACATTTCAAGAAAACATCTGTGTGTCTGTCGGTCTGTCTGTCGGTATATCTGTCGGTCTGTCTGTCGGTCTGTCTGTCGGTCTGTCTGTCGGTCTGTCTGTAACTTTTTTGTGCGCACGTTTACTCTGGAACCGTTTGAGATATTGACTTGAAATTTGGTACACATATGTACTTTAACGAGATCTAGAACTAGATTATTTTCATCTTGTTCCGTCGAATGGTTGGGGGGGGTAAATTGGGGTAAATTTGGGGTAAATTGGTAAATCAAGCGGGTGAAAGTCCATAAAATTGGTATTTATTATATACAAGAGAAGCTAAGGTCTCAAAAAAAATTTTGGCATTAGCCACCCTCATTACCATCCCCACCCCATTATTAAATGGGATGAAAAAAAAAATGTGATTTAGTGTGTGTACAAGAACCAGAAACCTCAAAATATTTGTTTACTTCATCCACCACCACTACCACCCCCTATCACCACCCCAACCCCACTACAGATGTGGGGTATCGTTTTATTGGTTTTTGGGGTAGAGGATTTCAAATATTATATTATTAAATTTCCATAAACAATTATTTCTACATACAAAATTTCTTCGTTGTGAGTGACTTGGATAGAAAATCTGGATGTGGAAGTAGTGATTCCTTGGGCAGCGGCTTTTGTAAATTAAGTAATAAAAATGGAAAGAAATTTGCAGTGAATATTGTATTGAATTTTAAAACAATATGGAGCAAATATTTATTATTATATAACACATAAATAAATTTTATTCATGGAAGAGAATCCTCCTAAATTTTCTGTTCAGTGAAGAAAATTATTAAGAATAAAATAGTTTAAGTAAGGAGAACTAGAGCCAATAGGATGATGCACAATATTATTCGGCTGTCCCAAGTCAAAACACTGTATAAGCCAGTTTCATCAAAAATCATATTTTTACATTTTTTGATATACAGTATCAACATCTACCAACCCGTGATTGAGGAAAACTAAAAATTCCATGTCCAAAGTCCATGTGTAAACAATAATATCCACTGTATATCCACTAACCGAATCAAGTTACTAACTTAAAACATTGTACATCCATAATTTTTTTAAATGGTTTATACAGTGTTTTGACTTGGGACAGCCGTATTAGATAAGTATAAAATACGTGCATTATTATAACTTACATAATTTAAGTTTTAGCTACACTATTAGTGGAGCCAGTAGAGGTTTTCACTTAGGAAAAATTCCGGGAAGCGGTAACTTTTCAGAATACGTCTCCGAACATGCCAGGAACAACATACCAAAAGTTACCAACGATAGTCCTTGATCGTAATTTGTTATTAAACAAATTAGTTGCAAAATACCAGTTTTTGTCAAATATATTATAAAATATGTTTTTCTTTCAAAAACTAATCGCGCCATTCGAAAGTACAGGAATATAAAAATGAATGTGTGTAGGAATAGTAAATATGAAGTCGGAACATAAAAAGATTTGCGATGAAATCGGTAAAAGCTCTACCATTTCTAAAATTGTTAAGATAAATATTTGGGTCTTTCATATTTAACTTTTGAAGTAACGGATATAAAGATCCAATGAGTGAAAAAATTTCAAAAATTTATTTTTGAAGATGTACACTTCCAAAATTTAAAAATTTTGAGAAAGTGATAAAATTTGATATACATAACTAAATTTAACTACCTATTACTCTGATTTAAATCGCGTTATTAGATCTCTATAGGTGCGATTTTTAAAGCATGGAATGTATACTTTAAGATGCTTCAAGGGGATTTAACTTAAAAAAACCGCTGCCCAAGGAATCACTACTTCCACATCCAGATTCTCTATCCAAGACACTCACAACAAAAAAACTTTGCATGTGAAAATAATTGTTTATGGAACTTTAATAATATAATATTTGAAATCCTCTACCCCAAAAACCCATAAAACGATACCACACATCGGTAGTGGGATGGGGGTGGTGATAGGGGGGTGGTAGTGGGGGTGGATGAATTAAAAAAATATTTTAAGGTTTCTGGTTCCTGTACATACACTAAATCACATTTTTTTTTCATCCCCTTTAATAAGGAGGTGGGGGTGGTAATGGGGGTGGCTAATGCCAAAAATTTTTTTGAGACCTTAGCTTCTCTTGTATATACTAAATACCAATTTCATGGACTCTTACCTGCTTGATTTACCCATTTACCCCAAATTTACCCCAATTTACCCCCCAACCCTTCGACGGAACAAGATGAAAATATAATCTAGTTCTAGATCTCGTTAAAGTACATATGTGTCCCAAATTTCAAGTCAATATCTTAAACGGTTCCAGAGTAAACGTGCGCACAAAAAAAGTTACAGACAGACCGACAGACCGACAGACAGACAGACCGACAGACCGACAGACAGACAGAAATTTTTTTTCGCTCAAACTTAAAATCTCGACGTTTCATGACATTTTAAGCCTATTTGGAAAATAAAAATTTTTTAAAAATTTTTTGTCGTTACTATACTTCCACTGGACGTGGAAGTAATTTAATTAACCCTCTTCTTTTTACGAAAATAAAAAAAATTGCACGAATATTCGTGAAATTATGGGTAAAATAAATGTTTTTCATAAAAAAATTATTTAGCCTACTTATCCAGCATATGTTTATAGCAGGACCTCAAAATAAGTAAATCTGATGTAAAGAAAATCTTGGTATATAAACCTATACTTTTCACGAAATTTTGAAAAAAGTTTTTTCGGTAAATGTTGATTGTTTCTAAACATTTTATCCTGTTTAAAATATCGAAAACATATATTCACGTGGTACGGGGCTATTTGTGCCGGATCTGATTGCATAAACCGTTAGATGTTTTTGGAACAAGAACAGGAACAAGAAGAGCAGGTCGAACTTCCATTAACTGAAGAAATCGTTATTTAAAAATTTTGTTCAATATAATTTGAATATTTATTGTTTGATAAAAATCTTTTATTTTGCGTAAACAATTTTTACTTTTTATATCGAGATATATTATTTTTTGAGACCTCACCAATGCCGTATTGATAATGTTAGTCTGAGCGGATTGAAATTTATCGAGTTACGTCATTTTTAATGAAATTTGTATCAAAAAGTCGGCCATATTGGATCAGCCATTTTGTATAATTACTTTTTGACATCATAATCTGTTTCAGCGACCTCAAAAACCCTCATGTGTGAATTTGAATTAAATTGCTTTAAAATTTCTCATAATAATTTTGTTAAAAAAACGTTTTTCTTGTTTAAATAATTAATAAACGACTTCCTTGTTTATAACTTTTTATTTTAAGCTATGTAAAAGTGATATCAAGAGGTTTTAGGAAAATCGAAATAATGCATATTTTCAGCCTCTACTGACTCCACTGTATCTCTTACAGGATTTACCTGTAAAACTAGAGCGAATAGTATGATTAGTAGCACATTTATTCTTGACAAATTGTATTATGCTCTAAGAAGCTACGTGACTAGATTCTCCACTTTATTCTATTATCTCACTTATCACTATAACTCAGCCGATAACCCCCTCATTTGTTAGATTCAAAGAACTCGTTAATTATGTTGATGTATTTTCTCTATCTCCTAGTTGGGCAAAAGCCTGGCTTATGACATCCTTAGAATAATTATTCTGTCCTTTTGCTTTGTATACCACACTTTCGTTATAAATTTGTTTGTTAATTTTTCTTTTCTTTTATTTGTAGTTACATTTATATTCAACATTGAGTATCTTAAGTTCTTTGGTGTCTTTTCTAGTTATTAGTGAATTGTAACTGATAATTCACTACTACGTTTGCCTACCAAACTTAAATCTATTACTATTTTTCCAATACGTTCTCGATAGTCTTCAGGCATTCTCACAATTGCACAACACATTCATTAAAATTTTGACAATCAAACTTCTAGTAAATCTACAATAAAGAAATTAGAATAATATACTTTATTTAGAATAACTTTGCATACATGAATTTTTTTCAGAATTACACTCGAGAAGCAAAGCTTTACAGAAATCAATGGTTCATAGAAAATCAGCAAATTCGAAGTTACCGCCTTACCCTGGCATGTAATTACTTTTAAAAAAATTTATTGAGTGTTCATAAATACAGAAGGAACCTTAGATATTACCTCCTATTGTTTATTAGAAACAACAGCAGAAAGAAATGGGAGATAATTCGTTAGCAATAACTGCTATCAAATAATACCCCAAGAGATACTTCCATCACTTTTATTATACCATTCGCAAATATAAAAACGAAAAGTATATTGCATTTGATCGGTACATTTTTAAAAACGTAAATATTGCTAGTAAAAAAACAACTTCAATTATTGTGATCATGGAATCAAAATCTCTTGAAGGACGGACAGACAGATGGACGAACCCCATCTGTCTGTCCGTCCTTCAAGCTATCAGCTATGTCCTAGAGACCTATTAAAATGTTGGGCACTTGACTATCCTAAATGGTATAGTTAGATTCAATAACCAAACCTATTGATTACATACAAGTTCTAATCGATTTCAAGGACATTTGAAGTAGAAACAATCCATAGATATACAGGACCACAATTGGTCCACATAGAATTACACAAAAAGAAAGTTGCAGTGATTAATTTATTTAACCATCAATATAATTGTTCATCATTTTCACCATGTTCACCTGTAATGTGAATAAAAACAATGCTTGGCTATTTTTTATTATATTGTGAATTAAAAAGAAGTTGTTTATGTTGAAAATGGCAAAGAAAATAGCATATATTTAAAAAATATCAGAAATAAAAGTCTGTTATAGCCTACAAATACAAATCACTGGTCCTTCGAGCCGGATCTACATTTACTGTGCCCACTTGTAATATAAATAAAAATAATGCTTGGCTGTTTTTATTATATTAAGACTTAAAAAAAGGTGTTTATGTTAACAATAGAAAAGAAAAAGAAGGATATTTAAAAATATCAGAAATAAAAGTGTGTTATAGTACACAATATCTATTTTAACTCAATATGTGTTAACTAATAATGATTAATAATTATAAGATGACGTTCTTACTTAAATATTTTACACTTTTTGAAACAATCTACTCTATAAGTTTGTTATTGTAATATTAATCGTAATATATAATCGTATACGTTTCTAGCAAACACGAAGTATAAAAACCGCTGCCCAAGGGATCACTACTTCCACATCCAAATTTGCCACCCAAGTCTCTCACAACAAAAAAATTTTGTATGTGGAAATAATTGTTTATGGAACTTTAATAATATTTGAAATCGCCTACTCCAAAAACCCATAAGGCGATATCCTACACCGGTAGTGAGTGGGGGTAGTGATAGGTGGGTGGTAATGCGGATGGATGAAGTAAAAAAATATTTTGTGACTTTTGGTTCTTGTATACACACTAAATTACATTTTTCTTTCATCCCCTTTTATTATGGGGTGGGGGTAGTAATGGGGGTGGCTAATGCCAAAAATGTTTTTGAGATATTAGCTTCTCTTGTATATACTAAATACCAATTTTTTTGATTCCTACCTGCTTGATTTATCTATTTACCATTTACCCCCATTTATCCCCCAACCCTGCAACGGAATAAGATAAATATAATCTAGTTCCAGATCTTGTTAAGATACATACGTGTACCAAATTTCAAGTCAATATCTTAAACAGTTCCAGAGTAATCTTGTGCACAAAAAAAAGTTACAGACAAACCGACAGACAGAATTTCTTTTGCTCAAACTTAAAATCTCGACGTTTCATAACATTCTAAGCCTATTTGGACAATAGAAATTAAAAAAAAAAATTGTTGTTACTATAGTTCCACTGGATGTGGAAGTAAATGAGCTATTTTTGCCTTCTCTATACATTAAAACAAGTAAATGTGTGATTTTGCTACTGAATTTTCCATCTATTTGTTATAAACAGTGCCAATATTATTAATTTTGAGGCATAAATTTGAATTAAATCATAACTGATAACTGTAAATATTTGTTGAAACTGACATTTACTTTTGATTTATGCAGGATATTATCATATACACCCTTGCTTGGGAATATCGATTTTAGTATGCTATTTCAAAAGTGTACTAATGAATATGTCGTTGTTAGATATGTTAAATATTTACCGGCTTTCAATACAGATTTATAAAAACATAAAAAAACATACACATTCCAGCAAAATATTTATCGAAAACTTTTTAAATTTAGTTATAGACTTTTGGGCATACTTACATAGATTCTCTAAGTTTTGTGCAAGTTTTATTTCCATCCTGTTTAAAGAGGTCTGGACTTCCATGTAGTATTTATATTTAAAGGAAAAGTTTATCGTGAACTTAACAAGTGGAAACTGATCTATTTTTAGATTGCCGCTGAAACACTTGGGTCAGGGCAGTTTTGTAGATGAAAGGAGCAAATAATATCGGAAAAACAAAATAAAGCTGGAACTTAATGAATTATTGACCTAAAGCCATATCAGCGTGTAAGGTTGTAGCGAAGATGTGTTTATATGGATTATTGTTCAATATACTGTAATATTTCATAATTAAAAATTATATAAGCAGCTGAGGGATTTATTTAACTACTGTAAAAAATAACAGGGTTTAAGTTTCTCCCTAGTTCTTTTAAATCGACAAATATTTTTTCCATAGCCATTTGCCTTTAAAAAAACCGCTTCTCAAGGAATCATTACTTCCACTTCCAGATTTTCTATCCAACAACCCCAACATTGCCTATTAGATGTAAATTTTGAAAATTATTTTTAAAAAATTATGCATTTTTCTCCTCATAACGTAAATGAACAGTGCACTTGCTTGTTTTCTAAAATTTCAGTATGTTCTCTACTGCTAAATGGGACACATATCACGACTATTGATTAGGATAGTTATCATTGTACATATGCATATTATATTTTGAACCGCTTTGGTGTAAATTGTTTGACTTAATTACATTTCCTGCTGGTTTAGCTAGGAAATGGAGATAGATTATCCGGTTATATGCAAATACAACATACGAGTATGTTGCAAAATGAATGTATTCAAACACAGTCATATTACAAATTATATTAATCATGCTATAGAAACATTAGGTATTCTGCCGCATTCAACTGGAATATTGAATCAGATTTCTCACTTTAAACTCGATCAAGTTAAAAATTAAGATTGTAAATAATTAAATTATGTACTTTGCATTTAAGTGAAACCACTTCAAAAACTAATAGTTGAGGACATTTGTAGAAGAGCGGTTACAAAGAATTCAGAATATCTTCACTGGTTTTTGATACAAATGGGGTTAGTGCAGTAGTTAGGGGTTTCTTGCTAGACAAAAATGGTATAAAGCTGAATTTAGGCATGAAGGTTCAGAATTGGCCCAGAAACAATAAACCGTCGAGTCCTCATGAATCCGCTGTGAACTTTCGCCGCCATATCCGAAAAATGGCTAAAAATTAGCTGTTTTTAATCAAAATTATCTTGAGTACCATCAGAGATATCAAAATTTTACAAGAGTATTTTTTTTAAATAATAACATTCTGCTTTTTTGAAGTATAACATGATGTATTTTCATATACAGGGTGTCCCCGGATTGGGTTATCTAAACCACAAGTAGGCCTAAATTTAAATTTTTTGGAAAAAGGCATTCTTTATAAAATGTTTTACTTGCTAAAGTATTGTGATTTGTGTCAAGAAAATTTATTTTCTTTACAAAAATTTCAAAAATATGAGTTTTATCCAAGGGCAAACAACTATTTTTAGTTTTAATTTTTAATGAGAATTCTATTTGAAAAAGCTGCTTATATTACTTTGACACACAAATTCAATTTGTAAGAAGCAAACATTTCGATAAAGTGTGACTTTTTGTCACAAAAATAAAATTTACATCCATTTGTCGTATAGGTAACCCCATCCGGAGACACTCTGAACATTTATATGATTAATTATATAAAATTCACTATTTTTTAGACCCAGTACATACGCTCATAAATGTTACTTATTTGAAATTATTGCTTTCTTGATATCATATTAATCACTTAATTTACGTAAAAAATAAAAAAGTTGTACACACCTGATATCATCAAGTCATTATGCTTAATGAAGGTTTTAGGAAAATAGGGTAGTCATTAATTATTTGACTAGACCACGTACGTTTAATCACCCTTATATTTCTTTATTGCATATGTAATATTCATACCGCATTTTCTTGAATAATATTATTTCATCGATTACTTTTTACCGCAGTGCTTGTTATTTTATACATTTTAATTAGTTTTTTTCTATTTATATTCCAGTTGAGTTAATAGTGTTTACATTTTAATGAGCTTCGTTAATAAATGAATTGGAACCAGTGAAAATGGTAAATAAATATTGCACTTTGGAATTAACTTAATTTTATAATGCGGACACATTTAAATTAAAATTAAAATGAATATGTGTTATCTATTTTCAGTTGAAATGAAAAGGTATGAGAACATTATTTTTTCAAAATTGTATTATAATTTTACAAATATAAGAATTTTATTAGTGTATGTAAGTGAACGAATTTGGAACTAATCCAATTTGAATTCATGACCAAACCTACTGACTCAATACTAATCAAGCATGACTTTGATTGCCCGTTTGATGTGCTGATTGAAAGCCCTCAGGCGAGTAGGGTCGAAGTACTGCAATTAGAGAAAGAGTCACTCATCTGGTATACAGATGGATCCAAGATGGACGAAGGTGTGGGCGTAGCGGGGTCTAAATGCGGGCTAATCTAAAGCCCTTGGTAATGTTGTAGAACCTTCCAGAATTGATCTAGGTCGAAGCCAGAATACCCTATACCTAAACCCAGCCGTTTCAGAGATATGTGACATTTAAAGAAAAATTTGACAGGTGTCATGGTTTACAATAACCTTTATAACTTTCTTCGTGTAAAAGATAAAAGTTTGCTTTTTGGCATGTAAAAAGAACACAAGGGGAGCTGCACTCTACAATTCAATTACATTCAATAATAGTAGTGCTCTATTTTGACGTTACATTTTGTAAACTTCAAACCGCGAAAACTTGTTTAGGTCAAATGGAACACCCTATATTTTTTTACATTAATTATGTAAAGTTAAATTCCTTTTTTTCTGATATAAGCATTGTGGGGATTTAAGTTACAACTTTTTGAAATATTTGCGATTTTCTTAGAAATTCAAGAAATGTGAGTAATAATTTTATCCAATTAGCCGGGATTAGAAACAATCAGTAATGTCATCAATCTCTTATGTCAAAAAATGCCAATGCGTTTAAATTACACCCACCAAGTCTTTTTGATTTATTTATTATTTATGGAGAATGTGATAAAGTAATATCAAGAACTGGTAGTATATTTAATAATAATAATAATAATAATAATAATGTTTATTTACTTAGGTTTACATGATACAGAAAAAACATACAAAAAAATTGATTATATAAGCAAATAAAACATATAATCACAGAAGTAGATAGTAATCTACTTGTATGTGATGGGGGGGGGGCAAAGAAATATATGTATATGTATATAAAAATCAATGCAATTAGTATTGGGTAAGTTTAATAATCGTAATAATTTATTATATTATCGCCATTAGCAATTATGAATATTTAATTTAATTTTGTCCAATTAGGTAAGTTTGTCTGTTTAGGTATATGTCTTATATCGATTTGTTTTTTATATAAGTATTTTTTAGTTTATAATATCATGTATTATACTTCTAGGCATTTCTAGAATCCATTTTTTGGTTTTCTGTTTGAATTTTCCGAAACTATCTATATCTTTAAGTTCATTCGGTATAACCTGATATAATCTAGCTGCGAGGTAACAAGTTCCTTTGACCAATGGCCTTGTGGCTTCTCGGCACCTGGCAACCGCTCTGCTTCCATCTCGTTTCATGAACATGCGATATTTTCTGTATTCTAATTTTATTTTTAAATATGTTTTTGAGAATAGTGAAACAGAACAATTGTCTAATGTCAAAAACTCCACTGTCTTTAAATATTGTATTACTGGGGCAAGTAAGGTTTTTACCATATATTATTTTCAGTATCCATTTTTGCAGAACATTTAGATTATTCAGGTGGCAGTCGCTAACTCCTCCCCACCCCATAATGCCGTATGACAAATGAGATTGTACCAATGCATAGTAGAGGGTTTTAAGGTGAGCTGTATCTAAGCAATTTTTTAGGTATTTAAATCTGGACAGTAGACCTCTAATTTTTTGTGTGATATGCTTTGTTTGTAGGTCCCATCTCAGATGTCTGTCAATAATGATCCCAAGGTACTTTATGGAATCAGCTTCTGGTATATTTATATCTTGGTCAACATTTAATGGTCCCATATTTGGCAAATTAATTGGCGTATGAGGTAAAGGGTAAATAATATGTTTTTTCGCAGTTTAAAGTGAGTGTGTTTAATTGAAACCATTTTTTAATTACTCTAAAATCATTTTCTGCCAAATTCTTTAGCTCTTTCCAGGAATTTGCCTCGAATATAATGGCTGTGTCATCTGCAAAAGATAATATGGTACCTGATATATTTAGTGACAATAAACTGTTGATGTAAATTGTAAATAATAGAGGACCCAATACCGTGCCTTGAGGGATACCGTACTTAACTGTTCTATCATCACTTATGGCGTTATCAACTTTTACATATTGCGTTCTATAAGATAAATAACTTTCCAGAAGATCTAAAACTTTACCTCTTAACCCATAGGAGTTTAATTTGCATAAGAGCCTTTTATGACATACCGTATCGAAGGCTTTAGCGAGATCCACGAATATGCATAAAGATGGTTTGTTCGTGTCTAAGCTGTTATAAATATGTGAAGTTAAAAAGCATACAGCGTCCTCCGTAGACTTTCCCTCTCTAAAGCCGAATTGCTGGCTAGATATTAAATTAAATTTATTTAGAAAGTGTAATAATCTGTTTTTTAATATTTTTTCTATTATTTTAGCTATGTTAGAGATGAGGGAAACTGGTCGGTAATTTATAATTTGAGTTTTATCACCACCTTTATGCAATGGTTTGATAACTCCAACTTTAAGTAATTTTGGAAAACACCCTGCATCAAAACATTTATTGTAAAAGTAAGCGGAGTAGCTATTTCATTAGATATTTCTTTAAGTGCTTCGGCTCGCAAGTTGTCTAACCCCGGCGATTTTCTTTTTTTTAAGTTTTTTATTTCCTTTTTTACCTCTATTTCATTTGTAGGATAAAGATACATGGTGTTCTCCAAGATTTCCTGTTTCTCGCTAAAACCTTCTGGTGTTGCTATTTTCTTGGCATATGTTTCCCCTAAATCACTGTAATGAATATTAAAATTATTTGCAATACTCGTTTTATTAGTTATTAATCTGCCACCTACTATTACTTTGCTTATCTCTGTTTTCTGTTTGGTACGGTTACAAATTTTATTTACAGTATCCCATAAGTTTTTTGAATTGTTTTTATCTTTGTTTATTAAAGACCTATAATAATTAATTTTTGTATTTTTTATAAGTTTAGTAAGTTTGTTTTTATAGGTTTTATATTGAATTTCCAGTATTTTGTCATTTTGATTTCTTAACATATTCTGGTACATTTCGTTTTTAGTATTAATAGATTTTATTAAGCCTGTAGTCATCCATTCCTTCCTTTTTCTTTGCTTGTTATTAATCTTGATTGTTTTAGTATTTTTTTCTATATTTATTTTTAATTTTTTAACAAAAATGTCGACCATCGTATCTATATTATTTTCATTGTAGATTTCTTCCCAGTTTTCTTGCTGTAAATCCATTTTTAAATTTTTGTAATTAACAAATTTTTTTGAATTATTATTATGTAGATTCTCCTCATAAGTTATTTCTCGTTCTAGATGAAAAATTATTATTATGGGATTAATGGTCTGTTATATTTTCTTTAAGATAATGGGTGTTATATCATTCTCTTTATCATTTATAAAATTACTTTTTACAAAAAAATGATCGAGACATGCCTGTTGGTTATTTTGTACTCGAGTATAGTCATTTATATAAGAAGTAAATTTGTTACTAAATATCCACAAAAACTTAAGATAACACTAAACACTGTAACATGCCTATTAATTGGACTGAAGACACTTTGCATAAACTAAAATAGTTAAGATGAAATCAACTAAAAACATGATCCCATTTAAATTTAATAATTGTTCAAAATTTCGCCCTCGAACCTCCACACATTTTTCGCACCTTCGGATTAGTTCATGAGTAGCACTCCTAATTGAATCCTGTGATAAGTTTTGAAATGCATTTCTTACTCTCTACATACAATCTTCAATAGTTGTTAATGGGCTCTCATAAACTTTATTTTTAATAGTTCCCCAAATAAAACGATCCATTGATTGTAAATTAATCGATAGTTTCTTGTAAAAAATTATTTATCAAATACACGTTATGTGAGGGAGCACCGTCGTGCTCATAAAAAATGTTTCTATGTTCGGCGAGAGGTAAATTTTCTAAATACTTAGTTACTACTCAAATTTTGTAAAATATTTAGTATCTTTCACCTAAAAAAAAAACAAACAAAAAAATTAACTATACATATTAGCAGAAGAAGAAATCTTTTTGACTTACTGTTTAAATTTTCCTGATAAAATTCTAATGCCACCACTCTATCGTTTCTTATGGCACAGTAAACATTAAACTGCCAACTTTCTTGAAAATTTCGCTCCCTGAACACATGAGGATTCGAGTCTCCAATAATGCAAATTGTGCCGATTAAAAAGTCCGTTTTTGGTAAATTTAGCTTCATCTGATGATAAAATATTTCCCAAATAAGAATCTTTGC
Organism: Rutpela maculata; assembly: GCA_936432065.2. Lineage (NCBI taxonomy): Eukaryota > Metazoa > Arthropoda > Insecta > Coleoptera > Cerambycidae > Rutpela > Rutpela maculata. Next base: position 126,069,001 of record OW386291.2, on the reverse strand, counting down.
CTACAGACCTTATTAGAATAAATTCACAAAAATTTCTTCTTCTTGGAAAATCTGTTTTTTTAATTGTTGAATCATTTGTCTCAATGACATCATTGGAAATGCATGAAAATATCCCAAAATTGCTATTTCTACGTTTTTGTCATCAACAGTAGGCTTCTGCTTTTGAATTCTTGCCTTGACAGAGCTATAGTTTTTAAAATTATCCAGTATGCGTTTCATAGTGTTTGGTGAAGGGTTTCCGTTTTTGTGGATATCGAGTAGCAAATGTACTAAAAGTTCTTGATATTACTTTCACCACATTCTCCATAAATAAAAAAAACAATTCAAGAAGTCTTCGTGGGTGTAATTTAAACGCGGTGGCATTTTTTTGACATAAGAGAATGACTGACATTTTTATTGATTGTTTCTAATCATGGCTAATTTGATAACATTTTTACTAACAATTCTTGAATTTCTAAGAAAATCGCAAATATTAAAAAAGTTGTAACTTAAACCCCCCCAATGCTTATATCAGAAAAAAAGGAATTTAATTTTACATAACTTGATGTAAAAAATATAGGGTGTTCCATTTGACCTAAACAAGTTTTCGCGGTTTGAAGTTTACAAAATGTAACGTTAAAAATGGAACACTTGGTGTATTATTATTGAATGTAATTGAATTTTAGAGTGCAGCTCTCCTTGTTTTCTTTTTACATGCCAAAAAGCAAATGAGTCTCTTTTACACGAAGAAAGTTATAAAGGTTATTGTACACCATGACCTGTCAAATTTTTCTTTAAATGTCACATATCTCTGAAACGGCTGGGTTTAGGTATAGGGTATTCTGGCTTCGACCTAGATCAATTCTGGAAAGTTCTACAACATTACCAAGGGCTTTAGATTAGCCCGCATTTAGGCTCCGCTACGCCCACACCTTCGTCCATCTTGGATCCATCTGTATACCAGATGAGTGACTCTTTCTCTAATTGCAGTACTTCTACCCTACTCGCCTGAGGGCTTTCAATCAGCACACATCAAACGGACAATCAAAGTCATGCTTGATTAGTATTGAGTCAGTAGGTTTGGTCATGAATTTAAATTGGATTAGTTCCAAATTCGTTCACTTACATACACTAATAAAATTCTTATATTTGTAAAATTATAATACAATTTTGAAAAATAATGTTCTCATACCTTTTCATTTCAACTGAAAATAGATAACACATATTCATTTTAATTTTAATTTAAATGTGTCCGCATTATAAAATTAAATTAATTCCAAAGTGCAATATTTATTTACCATTTTCACTGGCTGCAATTCATTTATTAACGAAGCTCATTAAAATGTAAACACTATTAACTCAACTGGAATATAAATAGAAAAAAACTAATTAAAATATATAAAATACCAAGCACTGCGGTAAAAAGTAATCGATGAAATAATATTATTCAAGAAAATGCGGTATGAATATTACATATGCAATAAAGAAATATAAGGGTGATTAAACGTACGTGGTCTAGTCAAATAATTAATGACTACCCTATTTTACCTAAAACCTTCATTAAGCATAATGACTTGATGATATCAGGTGTGTATAACTTTTTTATTTTTTACATAAATTAAGTGATTAATATGATATCAAGAAGGCAATAATTTCAAATAAGTAACATTTATGAGCGTATGTACTGGGCCTAAAAAATAGTGAATTTTATATAATTAATCATATAAATATTCAGAGTGTCTCCGGATGGGGTTACCTATACGACAAATGGATGTAAATTTTATTTTTGTGACAAAAAGTCACACTTTATGGAAATGTTTGCTTCTTACAAATTGAATTTGTGTGTCAAAGTAATATAAGCAGCTTTTTCAAATAGGATTCTCATTAAAAATTAAAACTAAAAATAGTTGTTTGCCCTTGGATAAAATTCATATTTTTGGAATTTTTGTAAAGAAAATAAATTTTCTTGACACAAATCACAATTCATTAGCAAGTAAAACATTTTATAAAGAATGCCTTTTTCCAAAAAATTTAAGTTTAGGCCTACTTGTGGTTTAGATAACCCAATCCGGGGACACCCTGTATATGAAAATACATCATGTTATACTTCAAAAAAGCAGAATTTTAATATTTAAATAAAAATACTCTTGTAAAATGTTGATATATCTGATGATTTTTACTAACAATTCTTGAATTTCTAAGAAAATCGCAAATATTAAAAAAGTTGTAACTTAAACCCCCCCAATGCTTATGTCAGAAGAAAAGGAATTTAATTTTACATAACTTGATGTAAAAAAATATAGGGTGTTCCATTTGACCTAAACAAGTTTTCGCGGTTTGAAGTTTACAAAATGTAACGTTAAAAATGGAACACTTGGTGTATTATTATTGAATGTAATTGAATTGTAGAGTGCAGCTCTTCTCGTGTTCTTTTTACATGTCAAAAAGCAAATGAGTATCTTTTACACGAAGAATGTTATAAAGGTTATTGTAAACCATGGCAACTGTCAAATTTTTCTTTAAATGTCAAATATCTCTGAAACGGCTAGGTTTAGGCATAAGGTATCCTACATATTTTTGACTCAGAATTTTTGGGCGAGCGTAGAAGCGACTTCAATGTGAATATCAGTCGATATTCCGTTGAAGCAACGTCGAGCGCGGTTAGTACTTGGATGGGGTCCAATCTTGGGAAATACAGCGTTCTCGTCCCACCTTCTAGCGGCTTGTATATCAGTGTATACGCGGAAGTTACGTAATTTTAGACGAGGATTACGTAGTGGATATACCATCCTTCGGAGGGGATGTAAAGCAGGCGGTCCCTTGTCTATTAAGTGTTAGGCAAGTAAAAGATCCCTACTCTTCTTAAGGGAAGAGGTTCGGTAAAATTTCCAGGTTGGGGGTAGCTCGGCTCCTGGCGTCGGTGATAGGCCCTGGTAGCGGAAATAGGCCGACGTTAAATAGTTAAAAAAAAAAGACTCGGAATTTCATGCTCTTTTTGAAAACCCTAAAATATATGGGGTGTTCCATTTAAAATAAGCAAGTTGGTATCGACTTCCGGTATAACCGGAAGTGCCGGATGCTTGTAATTATTTTAGTTGGATTGGCCACACTGCCATTAGTAGTTCCCTAAATTTTCAAAATTTTCTGGTGCGTACTTTTCCCTATATCGATCGATGCATTTCCTGGTGAGACACCCTGTATATTTTCTGTTAATACTACTGTTAAATATTTTAAATATTTGAAAAATCAATTTTAACTACCGTAAGTTATTATTTGTGTAAACCAGTTGGGAACATACGGTGCTGCGAATACAACCTTTTACTATATAAAGAAAAATATACTGAAATTCCATTTATATATATGTCTAAAAATAATTCTTGAGTGCTGACTTGAATTCAGATATGACATGGAATCCCACTCATAGAATATTTGTAAAGAAACTCTACAAAACTCGTATTTATTAAGAAAATTGTACTACATACGACCACACTATACGTGATTACTTATCTCTTTCCCACTACGTGCTAAATTATAACGCGTATTACCTGGGGATCACTCATCTCATAGTTCTAGAATGTTCTAATTACCCCAGCGACTGGCACTTTAATATGCTTTGCCTATTATGGAGCGTGCGAAAATAATTTCTTAGAACAAGATATATTGTAATATGTATCCTCTGCTATATATTTTTTTTATTTCTAATGTATGTATGTTAAACAATTATAAACAAGTACAAAGTCACAGTCACTTCTCAAATATAATAATCAATTATTACACTAGACATGATAACGGCATTCCATATTCAGTGGAAGTACAGTAACGCAAAAAAAATTAAAACTTTTATTGTTCAGATAGGCTTAAAATGTCATGAAACGTCGAAATTTTAAGTTTAAACAAACAAAAATTCTGTCTGTCTGCCTGTAACTTTCTTTGTGCGCACGATTACTCTGGAACCGTTTAAGATATTGACTTGAAATTCGGTACGCTTATGTATTTTAACGAGATCTGGAATTATATTATATTTTGATCTTTTTCCGTTTAAGGAGTGTAGGGTAAATTGGGGTAAATGGGGGTAAATAGGTAAATCAGGCAATTGAAAGTTCATAAAATTGTAACAGTAACAGAAAACTAAGTTAGTTTTCTGTTACTTATACATAGATTTATCATATGCAAGGTTTCTTGGCGATATTCCGAAATCATCAGTAAAACTGTCTGAATTATTCGCAGAAGATATCAGTGTTACAATAAACGAGGACAGTGATGAAGACGACTAATATTATCATATATCATTAGCATTACATGTTTTTTTTTTATCTATTCTTATTAATAAATACAACATTTTTTATGTGTTACCATTTCGATGGAGTATTGTAGAAAATATATGTATTGTGAAAAATACATCTCGTTATTTCAAAAAAATACGTAGGCTGCTCCAAAAAATTTTCAATACGTGTAATCCAAGCAGTTGTTGTTCATTTATATATTTATTAATATATCGAGTTTCTAACCAATTTATATTGTTGTGATTAGTACGTAAGTTAATACATTATTGTTTAGTGTTACTCTGGTGTTATATACAGGGTGTTTACTAAGGGGGGGGGGGGGGGGTAACATTATCTTTGCCAGTTTGACTACGTTACCCCGTCGATAGAGTTTTGTGAAAAATATATGTTATAGCTTATTGTATGGTGTATAATTAATAAAAAAAATGGAGGTGGTCGCTAACATCTGAGTACGTATTTAAATTTTTCAAAAAATTCAAAAGCATCAATTTCTTTTCTTCATGAAAAGATTTCCTGGAAATATAAATTATGAGTATATTTACAATATATGAGAAATAGAAACAAATTTGTTCACTTGATTAAGAAAAAAATTTTTTTTTGGATTTTTGAAAAAAAAATTTCTCAGATATGAGGTTTTTGAGGCCAAAACTTTTTGTGGTAGTATCTTACGCAACGATACGTCACTGGAAGGAACCACACGTATCTTAACCTGCCATGGCCTTTCTCTTGTACTTGAATATCGCAGTTTGTCAATGAAAATAGTTCCTAATTTCATTATTAGAGTATGGCATTTAACTATATACAAAATGTATGATAAAAACTGTATAAGGTTGTATTCCTTAGAGCAATGGGAAGTATCTGAAACTTTTTAAAGATTATACCATTTATGATTTTTTGAATACTTATAATAAACCGAAAATAAACGCATATTTCCCTCTCACTCTGCAAAATCCTATCCTCAAAGCTGTATATTTAATATACACAGCACACAAACACTTATAATACGTTTTGAGAAAGGAAACAGATTCATTTTCTGAAACATCAGCTAAATGCGTTATTATACTCTTCGCAAAAACGAAGAGTATATTGTATTTGATCAGCACATTTCTAAAATCGTAAATATAGCTGGTAGAGAAAAAATTTTCATATCATTGTGTTAGCGAACGAATTCTGAACAACTTTCAAAAATGTCCGTCTGTCCGTCCGTCCGTCCGTCACGTTTCTTGTAAGCACGATAACTTAAGAAAGAAAAGTCCGATTGTATTGAAATTTAGAAAGTAAGTTAGTGTTAGCTAGAGAAAGAACCCTATTGTTTTTTAAGAAAATCGATCGGTAAATAAAAAAGTTATTTAATTTTAAAAAAATATATTCTCTTAATTTTTTTCGCTTGTACTAAAATGGAAATCTTGCGAAATATTATTTCCATAATATATTTTTTTTGTTTATGAATTTTACTAATATATATTTCATAGAAGTACGAGTTGAAATATGTATGATTGTCGAAAGATATAGGTATATCACAGACAATCAATTTTCGTAGCAATATGTGGTGGCGCAGCGGCTAAAGCTTTGCGTTGCAGTGCAAAGTAGTAAACGAGACATAGACCGGCACAGACTACGTGACTTTCAAGCAAACATTAGAGACAAACTAAATTCGCAAAGAGCTGAGGCGTGGAACGAAAAAGTTTCACGCCTCACTCTATGCGATAATACTTTGTGGCGTATGACAAAACTTTTGAAAAAACCTTTTTCGGACATGCCCGCACTTGTAAAAGACAATGTTTCTTACATAAAAGACAGAAAAAACCAACTTGCTTGCAAGTCACCTACAACAAACAAATACAACCCCACCAAATAACCAACAGGAAAACATCACTAGACTGGCAAGACAAATCCCTTCCCACCATCCTATCCTTCCTCGAAAATTAGTTAAAATATTAATCAACCCCACTGAAGTTCAAAAAATATTAAAAACATTCCCAAACCTTAAAGCCCCCGGTCCAGACAACATCCCTAACTTACTCCTCAAAAAATTACCTAAAAAAGCCCTCGTCCAATTTACCCATATCCTAAATTCGGTGGTAAAATTGCAGTACTTTCCTGCATCATGGAAACTGGGGATAGTGATCCCCATTCTGAAACCAAATAAGCCCCCACTGATCCTCGCAGCTACATTTGTTTACTAAACACCATGGGAAAAGTGGCTGAGAGGGTCGTGTTGAGGTTGCTGCATAAAAAATTAACAAAACACCGCTTACTTCCGGTGAGCCAATTTGGCTTCAGGGAGGGGCATAGTACAACACTATCGCTAGTAAAAGTGGTGCAGGATATAATTGACTCTTACAACAAGAAGCAGTGTACAGACATGTTGCTATTAGATATTGAACGCGCCTTCGACACCGTGTGGCATAACGGGCTAGTCTACAAACTACAGTACGTTTGTGGACGGGTATTTAGTATCCCTCATCAAAAATTACCTTTGGGACAGGCGAATAATGGTCCGAATTAATAATACTTATTCGGAGCCATATAGACTTTCGGCGGGGGTACCTCAAGGTTCCGTCCTATCCCCCACCCTTTTCAATTTATACATATCCGACATCCCATCCCACCCCACTACTAACCTGTTACTTTACGCGGACGACACCACAATTTACGCAAACAGCTTCTACGGACAGACTGCGACGCAAAAAATACGATACCACACAATACAACTACTAAAATATTACAAATTGTGGAAGGTTGTGATTAATCACACTAAATCCGAAATCATAACCTTCCATAGGAAATTCACCAACATTAAAACAATTACAAAACTTAAACTCGACAATCATGACCTAACAGAACGCAAGACAGTTAATCTACTGGGTGTAACACTAGATACTAGGTTATCATTTGCACCCCACGTGACAAAACTAATAAATAAGACTTATAGTTCATTGAGTAAATTATATCCATTGGTTAACAGACATAGCCAGCTTAGTACCAACTATACAAAGTCATCTTTCGTCCGATACTGACATATGCCTGTGCGTCCTGGAATTTAATTTCGGACGCACAGTGCCTCAGGCTACAAAGGACGCAAAACAAGCTGCTGCGTCTGTTAACCAACTCCCCTCGATATATCACAATTACCGAATTACATAGAATCACTGGGGTGCAAATGATTCGAGAGCACATCGACGAAATCTCTCAGCGATTTTTTACATCTAAGATAGCGAACTCCTAACTGACACAGAACATAACAAACATTAGACAACAACATAACGTACAACACACGCACAAATACATACATCAACGCCTTCCAATTTACACTACCCCTTACCCTGACTGACCTACTGCAACTCCATAAAAACCACTTTCCACAAAAACCCATCCTTTAAAATTCAATCATTCATTACCCTCCCTCTAACCCACTTGACCCTCCGCCGAAATCTGAACAACTTCTAATAATTTGTCTAATAGACAAATAATTGTTTTTATTCATCTGTCTAACAGAAGAAGGGTTTTTGTAAATTTTCCCTACACATTAAAATATTACTCTCGTTGCTTTTTACAATAATTAAACTAAAATCTGAAATCGAAAGATATTAAAATACTAAAATATGATTATACTTTATTAAAGAAATCATTTAACGTAAATAAAGCTACAATCATGAAGTCATTCCTGCCACAATATCCGGCCGTGGCGTTACTCATGCGCATATACGCGTAACCTGTGACACTATGATTATACATTTGATTGTCAACCGAAATATGAATGAAATAATAAATGAATTGTACCAATAGTTAAATAAAATAAAGAATATTGCAATTGGCTATTGCAATTGGCAGTCCAAAGGTCCCGTGTTCGAATCCCACACAGGTTGGATATTTTTTTTATTTTTTTTTTTCATATAATTTTTTTCACAACAAGGATGGTATCACATAATTTAGGATGTCCAAAAACTAACATTATTTACAAGAAAACTGCGAAGAGTATCCTATAGAATGTGTAACAATTATATATAAAAAGCTGAGTAAATTGGCGAAGAGTACGTTTTTAGCTTGTTTTTATATTCTTGTTCTTATTCATTATTTGTCAAAAACGCCCTCTAACTGCTCCTTTGACGTAAAAGTCACAGGCTAGAGGCTATTTTCCAGTAAAATACTGGATAACTGTATTATTTTGCAGATTTCACGGACATTGTTTAGAAGGAAATACATGTGGCAGAGCAGCTCAATAAGAAACAGAAAAAATAACATTTAGACAATATCTACATATTTAGAGAATATTATTTAGGTATTATGCAAATCACAATTTACACACTTTTTTATTTATTATGAAAATACCTAATTCAATACTTCGTCAGTATTAGCTAGAAGAGTAGTTGTTTTGATTGGTTCTCCAATAATAAGTGTTTTAAAGTATTTACCTAACTAGTATATTAGTGTGCCCAGATTAGAGCAACAATATACAGAAAGTAGGTATTTTCATAATAAATAAAAAACTGTGTAAGTTGTGATTTGCATAATACCTAAATAATATTCTCTAATCATGATAAAAGCAAATAAATAAAAATAATAAATAGTAAAAAATCTACATATTTATGATTCAAATTTAAAATCATTAATTGATAATTATAAAGGACTATTTTCTTGTAACTTACGTTATCTATCAGTATCTACCTGTAAATTATACACTTTATTGATAAAAATTATATTCAAATCAGTCATGACTGAGAATAGTATATATAATTAACTTAATATGATAATATGTTTCTGGTTACCTCTTTATCTTAATATAACCCACCATAATTTTAAATATTAGGTTTCCTCAGTAGACAATTCACAATTTTTATATTCTAATTCGCGCCAAGTTGACTGACTACAGCTGAAAATATTCCGCATTAATCAACCACCTCACTGAATTAAATTTTGAATTGTTTCAAACTTTCTGCTGGAACAATCCACTTGTTTTAAGGTCTTTAAGACTTTAAGATCGATTTGCATAAAAAATCAATACCAACGATAAGAAACACGTTCAAATTGTACCTCCATATTAGAGATGCAAATGATAGAAATATCAATTTAATTTGGCTCTCGGGCCAAGAACGTTAATACCAGTTTTAGCCGACTTCAAAAAAATTAAAAAAGAAGAAGGTTCTCAACTTGGCCCATAGAGATGGTCAGTGATTACTCTGGCGTAGCTTACTCAATTTCTATCAAATCTGTTGCAAACTGTATAGACCAAGCATATTAGCCATAATAAAAAATGGAATTGTTTTAGAATTCTATTCTTATTGTGAGGTTTGTACCATCATTTTTACTTCCACGTCCAGTGGAAATATAGTAACGACAAAAAAATTTTTAAAAATTTTTATTGTTCAAATAGGCTTAAAAAGTCACGAAACATCGAGATTTTAAGTTTGAGCGAAAAAAAAATTTCTGTCTGTCGGTCTGTCTGTTTTTTTTGTGCGCACGTTTACTCTGGAACCGTTTGAGATATTGACTTGAAATTTGGTACACATATGTTCTTTAACGAGATCTAGAACTAGATTATATTTTCATCTTGTTCCGTCGAAGGGTTGGGGGGTAAATTGGGGTAAATTTGGGGAAAATAGGTAAATTAAGCAGGTAAGAGCCCATAAAATTGGTATTTAGTATATACAAGAAAAGCTGAGGTCTCAAAAAAAATTTTGGCATTAGCCACCCCCATTACCACCCCCACCCCATTATTAAACGGGATGAAAAAAAATTGTGATTTAGGGCGTGTACAAGAACCAGAAACCTCAAAATGTTTTTTTACTTCATCCACCCCCACTACCACTCTCTATCACCACCCCCACCCCGCTGCTGACGTGGGGTATCGTTTTATGGGTTTTTTCAAATATTATATTATTAAAGTTCCATAAACAATTATTTCCACATACAAAATATTTTCGTTGTGAGTGACTTAGATAAAAAATCTGGATGTGGAAGTAGTGATTCCTTGGGCAGCGGTTTTTTTTTCGGATAAAAATGTTATTTACAATAATAGTAACCAAATAAGGGGACTTTTATGTTTTTTTGTCAATATTTTCAACTAAGCGAGATACGGCAAATAACTAGTAACTTTTTTTGTGCGCACGATTACTCTGGAACCGTTTATGATATTGACTTGAAATTAGGTACACGTATATATTATAACGAGATATGGAACTAGATTGTATTTTGATCTTATTCCGATGAAGGGTTCGGGGTAAGTGGAGGTGAATGAGGGTAAATAAGTAAAGCAAGCAAGTAGGAGTCCATAAAATTGGGATTTAGAGTATGTACAAGAAGCCAAGGTCTCATTTTGTCTTGCATCAGTCACCCCCATTACCACCCCCACACTATTATTAAAGGGAGGTAAAAACTACAAAATTGTGATTTACTGTCTATACAAGAACTAAAGACCTCAAACTTTTCTTTGCATTGACCCACCCCCATTGCGACTCCCACCATGTTAATAAAGGGGGTGAAAATAAAATTATAATTCAGTGTGTATATAAGAACCGAGGGCCTCAAAAATGTTTTTGGCATTATCCACACCCTCTACCAACCCTGTTACCACCGACACCTTATAATTAGAGGGATTAAAATAATTAGATTATAATTTAGTGTATGAGTAAGAACCAAGGGACTCAAATATTTTTTTGGCATTAGCTATACCCCATTACCATCCCCACCCCGTTACTAAAAGGGGATAAAATAAAATTGTGATTTAGTGTGTATACAAGAAGCAAAGACCTCAAAAAATTAATTATATTATATAAAGACTTCAATAAACAGACTCGGCGAAGAGAATAATTTTTCTGTCTAGTTTACATTTGAAGTTGTAATACACACAGTGTCCATTATACTGCAGGGAAATTAGACAAAAAGAATGAGGAAACCTGGGCAAACTTAGTAAAAATCTGAATTTTTGCACAGACGTTCTTTGAGGTGTCCCAAACCCAAATCCACAAAAATCACATTGTCAAATCACCAAGGCATTGAAGGTCAATGTGCAAGTTGTAGAGAATTAAATTATCTGCAAGTTGTCTTGATGAATATATAGTTAATGTGTGAGAGTTCCCTGGTACATTTTGGTTTCGCAGCCTAGGCAGTGGCTACATACTCATTATCCAAATAAATGGACAGGTCGAGTTGCAGACGCCCTAATTAACTGCAATCGCTTGACTTAACTCTACTGGATTTTTCTATTTGGAGTTACTTTATAGACAAACATTATGTAGTACCTGTGAATTCCGTGAAAGAGTTAAAAGGGAGTATTATAGATAGTTCTAGTTACTTAAGGCCGTCGCCTGAAATATTGGACAGAAGGCACATTGACGTGACGATTAAATGCTTCCTTAATAGTTGACGGTTTCCATTTTGACCATATTTCCAACCCCAAGGCAGAGATTAATTGTTTTAATTTTATACTGAAAAGTAGTTTTAAAATATTGTAGTGTTTAAATATTGGTATTCTAATAATAAAAATTAATTTACAGATATTTGTTCTTTCTTCGGAAATAATTCCAAAATGATGATGGTTTCTATAAAAATTTTCTAAGATGACCTTTTTTATAATATTTTTTACAGGACAGAAATAAGTTGTATTAAGTCTAAAAATGTCAAAAAAAATAATAGAAAGAAAATATAGCAAAACTTTCCCCACACCTCGTCTATACATGCCCTTCTATGAACCAAAATATTCATATAAAAAATGTTCAAAACATGTACTGGACTAATAAATTGTCTAAAGGATATGGCAAATGAATATAAGGATCCCAGTGGGTGTTTCTTAAATCTTTATGAACCGAACATTCATATGCAATGCCTTTTATGTGGGTCTACAGGATGTCCCGGAAAACCTATTTAAAGTTGCCATCCTGTGGATTTTAGCATGTTTAACTCTCTCTTCTTTCGTTTTAAATCGAATTTCAATTAACTCAAGAATATATTGACAGTTTAAAGTACATAAAAATAGATATAGTGGAGTTAAAGTAGGATTTTAATGTGAATTGCCTGGTCAGGACAGTTTTTCTAATTTAACGCATTCAAGGGATCAACTTAAGTTCACAGCTCAGTTTCGCAGTTTCAGCGAGGTCGGCGTATTGTTTATTTAAACAATTTAATTTTTCAGACCGTGTTTTCCATCGGTTTTCTTTGAATATCTCGAAATCTATAAGCTCTATGGAAAACAACAAAAATAAGAAAATGTTCATATTGAGCTGTACAATAAAAGTACATAAACTATAATGCATTCCAATTGGTATTATTATTATAAAAAAAAATAAATATTGCAAAATTATGCGTTTTTAAACAAATCATTGTTTTTTAAAAGATAATGGATAATATTCAATGAAATTTTGGAAAAATATAGCTTTTATAAAGTATAATCACCACTTAAAATTTCAAATAAAAATGATTACTAAAATGGCTCAAATATACAATTGTTGCTCAAACTTTGCAACCTTGCAATCAAACCCAAGAAATGTGTACGATGGCTCAAATTGTAGCATTCTATAAGTACTTTAAGATCACGTAGAAAAACATTTTTTTTTTTCAAAATTTAAACCCATTTTATTGCAGTTGTTTATAGTTTTCGAAATTTTAGTTATAAACAAATCCATGTAACTCTCTGTTTTTTTTTATGAAATCAAAAACTGTAAACGAGTAATGAAAGTCGATTAAAAAATCCAACCTTTAAAAAAAATCAATGCTCTACTTGCATTGGGAGCTGAGATACGTTAGTTTTTACGTTTAGGTCACTTATAAATAAACAAATCAATATTTCTGGAAAATTGGGCTGGCTATTCTCCAATCCACATTATTTTCTTTCTGCTGTTCGAAGATAATCCAAAGCTACTATTGTCAAAATAACATCGGCTTTGAAAAGATAATGCAAATTTTCAATTTTTTTATAGCTTTGTTAATTTTTGTCACGAAAATGGTAAACCAACCTAACATGAACAACTACCCTTATGTTCATGTATACATCTTTGTAAAACTTTTAATATTACTGATAAATAGAAAAAATATTTCGCGAACAGGATTTGAACCCGAAACGCATTTTGAATAAAAAGTGCTAGTAGTAGTAGCAGCAGTAAACAAATTTATAAAGCATTTTAATATCAGAATGTGCCTCGCCAGATGCTGGCATGGAGTCAGCCAGACAAACACGGCGCGCAGTGCAATAAAAAGTCGCCTTACCCACTGGGCTATATAGCGACTAAAGTCTGGTTTGTAAAAACATTTAAATATATTTGGTGATTTCCGGATCTTTAACAAAACTTTTCGATCCTCTTTACTCGATACAGTATCTTTTAACAATTATTTTGGATTATTTTCAAGTAGCAGAGATAAAATATTAGGCACTGGAGAATTACCAGTCCAAATTTCAATAAGAAATATCGATTTGTTTATTTATAACTGACCTAAACGTAAAAAGTAACGTATCTCAGCTCCAAATGCATGTAGAGCATTAATTTTTTTTTTAAAGCTGGCTTTTTTTAATCTACTTTCATTACTCCTTTACCGTTATTGATTTAATTAAAAAACCAGAGTTATTGGAATTGGAATATTTCGAAAATTATAAACATTGCTATAAAAAGAGTCTAAATTCTCTCTCCGTGATCTTAAAATAATTATAAAAAGCTACAATTTGAGCCATCACACACATTCCTTGGTTTTGATGGCAGGATTTCACAAGGGTGCAAAGTTTTAGCAACAATGGTATATTTGAGCCGTTTTACTAACCATTTTGATTTGAAATTTTAAGTGATGATAGTACTTTACTCTACTTAAGAACTATATTTCTCCAAAATTTCATTGAAATCTTCGTATTATTTCTGAAAGAGCAGTGATTTGTTAAGAAACGCTTAATTTTGCAATATTAATTTTTTTAAATAATAATAATAATTGGAATGAATTACAGTTTATGCATTTTTATTGTACAGCTAATACGAATATTTTCCTCCTTTTTGTTGTTTTCCATAGGACTTATATATTTCGAGATATTCATAGAAAACCGATAGAAAACACGGTCTACAAAATTAAATTGTTTAAATAAACAATGCGCCGACCTCACAGAAACTGCAAAACTGAACTGTGAACATAAGTTGATCCCCTGAACACGTTAAAACAAAAAAAAAACTGCCCTGACCAGACAATTCACATTGTAAATTTTTTAATCATAATTTGACTCCTCTAATAGATATGAACCCATAAATTAGGAAATTTAAAATTGTAAAATTATAAGTTGAATGGTACAGGGTACAGTATTATGTTAAATTACATTATAAAAAAAAGTAATGTCACGAAATTACACAGTAGGCTTCGTTTTAACGGAGCTATTTATACCTGAACATTGAACAATCCAGAGTTAGTTTAAACAGTAAACAAAGAATATTGATATGGAAGAAGTTATGGTTGCTACTCCAATGGAAGTTTTAGTGCAGCTTAAAACAATTATTTTTGTTACACAGTTTGTCGATTTAACATGAACGCAAGAATAGACTTATGTCTAGTAACAGGAATAGAAAGTAGGCAAAATATGGTGAATTTACATACAGAGTCAGAAAATTTTTCATTTGGGTCGGCAATGAGAGCAAGCGAGAGCGAAGCAACTAGGCTATTCTTTTTTATCGTATAACACATCCTTCTGATGCCACCTGCTTTCCCCACCACATGTGCGTGGGCAACTCTGCTTGCGGAATTTCAATTTGTTTCCGTCTTCCACTTGCAATGTAAAGAATTATTTGACTCGTTTTGAAAGTAAAACGGGTTAAATAATTTCAGTTATTAAAGCACGTAATAATATTACCTATACTGAACAGAGCCAACTACATCCTTCCTTTGAATAAATGGTACTGAAATTTTTAATAGCAATAATGATGTATGTACGTGTTTTCTTGATAGCGCGTCATTATTTGCTCCCTCTACTAGAGCACTGGTACACGCCTTTATTGTAGGCGGGTCTGTCAGGCCGTTGAAACTATGCGTGCCACCCAAATCCAACATTTTCCGAATGTGTATAACAAAATGGCACAATTTGAATGGGTTTAATCTCCTAATTCAGGTATATAGAAAAAATATATGTTCTCTTTCTACGAGCTTTAAATTATTAATACAATCAATTCTTTTAATAGAGGACACTTCCTGGGATTCGGTAGCTTACAAAGCAGTGGTAGAATTTTCAAAGTTACAGCAATGGCTTTTAGAGAACTTATTAACTATAAACATTAATAAAACTAACTTCATGTGTTTTGGTTTATACGACAAATATATTCCCCAAATAAATACTCTAACCCTCCATACTCACACATGTATACTGATGAACAATTTTGAATGCAAATGTACAGAAGTGCTTCATTGCACAAAACAAATAAAATATTTGGGAATAATTATCGATCAAAATTTAAAATGGACTGAACACATCGAATCTCTTAACAATAAAATAAGGAAACTTGTATGGAAATTCTACCATCTTCGAACTATTATTCCACACATCATTCTTAAGACACTGTATCATGCCTTGGCTGAATCTATTTTAAGATACGGTATTTCAATATGGGGTGGTGCATATCCCACGAATTTGCAACCTTTGAGAATATCACAAAAATATCTCATTAAAGTTATATTGCATAAAAACAGACGATACTCAACTGAATTACTTTTTCAAGATTTTAAAGCTCTCAATATTGATTTATTATATACAAAGTCGGTACTTATATTCACCTATAAGCATAAATCTCAACTAAGATCTGATATCGAACACAGCCACATCACAAGGCACAAGATCAATATAAATCTTAATATTCCCCAATATGCCCATTCTACAACACAGCGTTTTGTTAGTTATTATGGTCCAAAATTTTATAACACCTTACCAATAAATTATAAGCAAATAAATAACATAGG
Source organism: Rutpela maculata (assembly GCA_936432065.2). NCBI lineage: Eukaryota > Metazoa > Arthropoda > Insecta > Coleoptera > Cerambycidae > Rutpela > Rutpela maculata. The sequence continues at coordinate 126,052,829 of OW386291.2, read as the reverse complement.
CCTTTTTTTTTTTTTTTTTTATAATTAATTATTTTTTTATTTATTTGCTTTTATCATGTTTAGAGAATATTATTTAGGTATTATGCAAATCACAACTTACACACTTTTTTATTTATTATGAAAATACCTACTTTCTGTATATTGTTGCCCTAATCTGGGCACGCTAATATACTAGTTAGGTAAATACTTTAAAACACTCATTATTGGAGAACCAATCAAAACAACTACTCTTCTAGCTAATACTGACGAAGTATTGAATTACATGATAGGATTCTTAGCATTTTAAAGAAGAGTAGTTGTTTTGATTGGTTTTCCAATAATGAGTGTTTTAAAGTGTTTTCCTAAGTAGTATATTAGCGTGACCCGATTAAGGTACCAATATACAGAAAGTAAATAATTACATATTAAATAAAAAAAGTGTGATGACTAATTGTAAATAAATGATTGAAATATTTTCAATATATTTTTTTCTTTAAAATGCTAAGAATCCTATCATGTAATTCAATACTTCGTCAGTATTAGCTAGAAGAGTAGTTGTTTTGATTGGTTCTCCAATAATGAGTGTTTTAAAGTATTTACCTAACTAGTATATTAGCGTGCCCAGATTAGGGCAACAATATACAGAAAGTAGGTATTTTCATAATAAATAAAAAAGTGTGTAAGTTGTGATTTGCATAATACCTAAATAATATTCTCTAAACATAGGCCTCTTTTCAAAAAAAGTTACAAAATATGTAACAGAAAATTCATCCAAATTTTTAAACATTTTAATGAGCTGAAGTCACACACTAATTATATTGTCTTTATTATTTTTAGATTTATGTATTTAGGATTTATTTACATATTGGAAAATCATATTTTTAACTTATTTTCTCAAAATGTTATTCTTGATATTTATTATGTTTTTTTACACTTAAATAAGTAAACAACACTCACAATCTCACATGTACTCACACAGGTGTTACACTTAGGAGTACATCAAAACATGTTTCTGTTTTAACATATTATGTATCTTTCTAAAAAAGTGAAATAAATTTGATTTGATTTGATTTGATTTGAATCCTTGTATCTACTGAAACTAAACTTAAAATTGATTTAAATCAAAAGAATAAAAATTATAGCAATTTTGTATCAATTTTCTGTGATATCCTCTGGCCTGGATCCCTCATGTTCGCGTGTCATATTAACGATCCTTTAATTTTTTTGGACTTTAGACGTTTCAAATTCATTAATTATATTTTTTTGTGTTCTGTCATCCCTTCAAGGAACGCATTAGATAATGAAATAGATTAGTTAGTTAAGGTAGTAATTTAAAATATATGTTTTGTTATTAAATCACTTTGTATCTTCTTTTGGCGCCCTTAAGTATGTAAACCATAAACGATGATTCATTTCAGTCACTAAACTTTGACAACCGACAATTTTAATATAATTATTATTATTGCTGATCTTCTCTATTTTTTCTTCTAATTAATTCTTAAAGTTTACAATTTTTTACCAACCAACTCTTGAAAATCACGTTAACATACAAGAAACTTACAGCAACCGTTCCAAAATTTTAAAACCCTCTATAGATTTTTAATTGGGGAGGCATTCGCAATCGGACACAGCGCTGCGAAACTGGTGCATCGCGCGTTGCATGTGTTAACTCACTCAGGTCAACAACCTTTAACCCGAAAAGCAAAGCTTGAACTGAGTTTGAAGCTTTGGCGCGCGCTTTCATATCGTCGAAGTATCTTTGAAAGTGTGATCACCATTTAGCGTAGCGCAAGCGTTGACTGGAGAGGGACGCATCAGGTGGCGTAGTCATTGTTTTGTTTATGTTAACTTGAGGCCATGTGATTGTCCAACTGGGAAACCAATTTATTGTTTTATTGGATTTGTCATGTGGACTTTTTTACAAGTATCTGACATTTTAAGCTTAATTGTTACTGACCCCAAGTCTGAAATAGATTTAAACACGTGCTCGGGCATGTTTCAATATGCGGGCCAGCGCAAAAAATGCAATATTTTTTAAACACAGCGAAATATCTGTTATGTACATAATATAATAGCTTCAAGATGGCGCCATCTGAGGATGAAGATTTGATAGAGAAATTTCAAATTGATTGTAAACAATGTAAAAAATCAGTTGGCAGTAGTTTAAAGTGTTATGAATGTAGTGCAGTGTATCACCCTTCGTGTGCACAAAGAATCAGCAATGGTACATTTAAATATTGCAAACCAGACATAAAAACAAAAATCAAGCCTTCCACAAGTGTAATGGCAGATACAGATTGTGTTGATTTTAATTTAGATGCTTACAAGTACCTCAAACTATTGGTGGAAGAACAAACGATTAACAATAATCTACTTAAAGAAAAAATATAAAGACAAGAAAATGAGCTGAAAATCGAAAAATCTAATTTTAAATCCTTGGAAACTAAATATAATGATCTTCTAAAAAAGAATGTCAACAAAAAACATAATGACACAGATAAGCAACAAAAAATTGTAAACACAAATAAAAATATAGTAGCAGCTGACATACAAAAAAGTGCAGAAAATGTGGGAAATTCCAATTTAAATACACTGCAATCACAACAGAAAGTCATGCGCTCTTATATAAATTTAAATAATGATATTGTGAATCAAGAAAACCAGGAAAATACTGATAAAAACCCGAAGAAAGATGAAACTAACACGATAAATGAGAATGATGAATTCAAAATAGTAACCTACAAGAACAAGAAACCAGTAAATAAAAAACGCCCCAAAAATATTTTCTATGGTACCGGTACCTCATCCGAAGGTGAAAGTGGTTTCTGTGGTATCGAAACAAAACTATGGCTCTATGTCTACAGGGTTCCCAGACATGTGACAGAAAATAATATTACCAATTATATAACAAAAAAACCATCTTTTAAAAACCTGAAGGTTGAAGCTAAAGAACTACCAACAAATGCAAACCAGAACAAAGTATTTTTAGTAACAGCACCATTTGAAAGAAAAGATGAAATGTATCAACCTAATTTCTGGCCTATGGGAACAGCAGTAAAGCGCTTTGACTTTAACAAACAAAGAAACTATAACCAGAATAATGCTTTTTTATAGATTTTCCAACACCTAAGTGTAGTAACCTACAATATTCTCGCAGATACATAAATAAAACAAATGACAAAGAAGAAACTAACGGGCCCTAAACAAAGAGCCGCTTCTTGAAAACAGGACAAGAAAAGTAGAGAAGACCTTACGTCTTTTACATATAAATATTCAGAGTATAAGAAATAAAACTAATGAGCTTGAAGCTTATCTCGTGGACAAGGAATCTAACTGTGAAATCGTATGTGTAAGTGAACATTGGTTACAAGAAACTGAACAAGAATATCTCAAGATTGGTGACTTTAGTGTGGCAAGCAATTTTTCTAGAACAGAATTCACGCATGGTGGTACTCTCATACTCGCAAAAAAATTATTAAAATTTTACACTCTCGCAAAATTAAATAATCTATCCATAGAAAAACATTGTGAAATAGCGGCTACAAAAATACTAGATTATAATGTTGTAATCTTAACTATATATCGATCTCCTCTCGGAGACTTCAATATTTTCATAGATACTTTGGAGAAAGCACTAAATAATGTTAATACTAATTACCAACAAATTGTCTGTGGTGATTTCAATGTAAAGTTTAATACTGAGGATCCTCGAAATATAATACTAATTGATCTTCTAAAAACCTTCGGTCTAGGGCAAACTATCAAAGAAAATACTAGGGAAAGTAATTGTATTGACAACATTTTTGTAAATTTTTCTTTAGATAATTACAACTCCTATAACTCGGAGAGCCATCTATCTGATCATAAATGTCAAATACTAGAAGTAACCACTTACAATAAAGAAACAATGTATCAAAAAATATGTCGTCCTATTACTTTAATAGGAAAAAATAAATTCTACGAACAAATATCAAGATCCTCATGGGACTTTATTGATGCCGCTAATCTACACGTAAATGCAAAATTAACAAAGTTCTTAGACATAATCCTAGATGCATATCATCAATCATTCCCTGAAAAAAAATTAACTTTTAAAAACAATGATCTATATCAACCTAAGTGGTTCACAAAAGAAATTAAAAAAATGAGAGAACACTTAAATTTTCTAAATGATGTTTGTAAAATAAACAATACTGATGAAAATAAAAATATTAGAAACCGATTCAGATCTAGATATAAACAGGCCATTAAGACAGAAAAAATTAAAGTAAATGATGACAGCATATTACAATCAGGCAATTCTACTAAAACAATATGGGGCATAATAAATGCACATAAAAATAGTATATCAACAGAGAAACCAAAAATCAATCCCAACGAATTTAACAAATTTTTTGTGAACATCGCTGATGATATTGTCAGTAAGCTTCCAGATACAAACGTGAACCCATTGCAATATATAAAATCAGTTAACAACCCCGAGAAATTTAGTTTTCGCGAAGTCACCTATACTGGGGTCAGAGATATAATAAATTCTTTGAAAAATAATAACAGCAGAGATATCTATGGATTAAATGTCACTCTCATAAAAACTATACAAAATTTCATAATAATTCCCCTCACTAAATTGATAAATGATTGACTAAAAACTGGAATATTCCCTGATGCCCTTAAGTTAGCATGTGTAATACCAGCTTTTAAAAAAGGTAGTAAAGACGATCTTAATAACTATAGGCCTATTTCACTTTTGCCAATAATATCCAAAATTTTTGAAAGAGCAATAAAGATGCAACTAGCAGAATATTTAGAAAGTCATAACTTGTTAAATAAATTTCAATATGGCTTCAGGGAAAATTTATCTACAACAGATGCAATCCTGAGATCTACAGAACACACATTTGAGTGTTTTGAGCATGGTATGTATTCAGCGTCACTGTTTTGCGACCTCAGTAAAGCTTTTGACTGTTTCACATGTTATAATGATAAGCAAGCTAGAAAAGTATAACTTCAATCTAACAAACAAAATAATCGAAAACAATCAGTTAGATTGAATGGTGAGATGTCGAGAGAGCTATGCGTTACAGCAGGAATCCCCCAGGGCTCCTGTACTCTTTTTAATATACATCAATGACTTGCCAAATATACATCAATGACTTGCCAAATGCTTTTGAAAACTTTTATGGTTTATTTTATGCCGATGACACGACTTTCTTGATGTCTCATTGTAATCTGGAACAACTAGAAATTCAGTGCAGCGAAGCTCAGTCAGCTGCTAAAACATGGTTTGCTTCTAACAAGCTTTCTTTAAATGAAACAAAAACAACAAGAATGATCTCACCTTTACGGGATATTAGTAATGTTGGCAACCCTATCAGCGCCAAATTTCTTGGCGTTCATCTTGACCCCACTTTGAAATGGGATGCTCATATTGATTATGTTTCTGGTAATATATCAAAAAATATTTACGCCTTGAGACAACTCTCTTGTTCGGTCTCAAAGACGGTTTTAAGATAAGCATATTTTGCCTTGTGCCATTCTAGACTGTCATATGCAATTCTTGCTTGGGGACATGCTACCGAAAAACGTAGACTCTTTGGTCTACAAAAAAAGTCTGTCCGAATTGTGGGAGGGGCAGGTTATCGTGACCAAACTAAAGACTTGTTTATAAACTTAAAAATATTAACACTACCGTGTATATATGCTTTGCAATGTTTGCTCTATGTACACAATCATATAAATGAATTCCACACACATGCAGATAATCATGAATACAATACTAGGAATAGAAATAATGCGTGTACAGGTTACACTCGTTTAACTAGAGGTCAAACAGATACCAACTACTATGGTATTAAACTTTACGATGAGGTTCCTCCCTACATAAAAACCCTTTCCCCAACAAAATTTAAATATAAAATAAAAGAATTTCTTTTAAACACAGCATACTCATCGTTAGATGAAATAATTAGTAATCTAAGAAACATATAGCTCATCAGCTAATTTTTAATTTGTGATTTTAACATGTAAAACTGTCATTATTAATGTTATTTATATCAACTAATCTGTGTATAGCTAAATTAACTGTCTGTTAAATTTTTTGACCTGTGTATGTATTTTAATACTTTCACACTAATAAATTACTTTACTTACTTACTTACTATATAGTGACCAAAGATATTAATTTAGAAAGATTGTCATATGGATTAAATTTAATTTTTTTTTTTGACAACTTAACAGTAAATGCATGAAAGAAATGGTTCTATGTTATGCGAGGGATTTTCATTTTATAGAAGGTGGATGCCATCTCTTTTCAGGAGGTGACACCTTCAAAAACAATAATTGAAGCTGAAAGATGGCAAAATTTTAGGAAAAAGGGTTCTATACAATTTACCATAAAAAATAAATTAATGGTTAAAGAAAATTAAAAAAAACTAAAAAAAACACGCTTTTATAAATACTGTATTAAAAAGCAAAAAATAATCATCGAACCTGTATTCTCTGTCTAGCCCGTAAGGGCCTTAGTGTAAGCCGTGTTTGTAATTAAGTGTAATATTTGAGTATAAAGGCGTGGGGCGTTTTTCGAACGCTATTTCGAACAGCTTCGATAATAGCGTTTATTTGCATTCGCAGTAGTGCGGTTTCTACTGTATATACCAACTCGGAACCTCCCGTCTTCCCTGAGTGAACGCGAGTTTCTCGAGTGCATTGCAGGACACGGTCGATGCAAACCGACTTAAAAAAATTTAGAAAAAATTTAATTATACTCGTATGTACGTTTTTCTTTTTTTATACTGACATAGCTTAACCGATTTGTGTTAAACCTGTGCAAACTGTAGGCTATGGTCTGGCGGCGGTCCTCTACTAAATTTATAAAGCTACATCTAATGTAAAAATTAGAAACAATTCTTTTAACCGAGTTCATATTATAAGAATATTCGAAAATTTGGTGAAATTTGATAATTTCAATTAAATCACAAGCAACAGGGAATTATTTTCCCGGTAACATTCACTTGGTGCCCATCATAAAGAGAATTTCACAATGTAGAAGTTAAATAGATAATAGAAGCTACTAAAAACTTGAATTTTTTTTATGTTGAACCGCCATCAAAAAACCTTCACAAAAATAGAGATATTACTAAGGAAGAAACAAAATTTCACTCAGTTTTACTAATATTTGTCTACCTATTAGTGGAAAGTAGCAAGGAACTATACCTTTTTTTTCCGGATTTAGATTGGCCTCGGGTATTTTCCATTAGCCAGCTACTCAGATTGTCGTACTTTGTATTATAAAAGAGAAAAATAGAATCAACTAAAAAACTATGGGGAAAATTACAGTGGGCACACGTTTCACGCCAAAGGGGCCGATCATGGCGACTTTAATAAACAAACATTACAAGTAAGTAGGCCTCGGTAAGGAGGAACTGTACCTTATTTACATATTCTTGCACCAATTTCAAATTGAGATTAGGTAATAAGGTAGAGTTCCTTGCTACTTTCCACTAATAGGTAAACAGAGTAAAACTGAGTAAAATTTTATTTCTTAATTTTTTGAAGATTATTTTGAATGTGGTTCGATTTTTTTTAATTTTTTTATATTTTGTTTTGTTTTTTTTGCATGTCACTATTGTCTATAAGGGCCCCAAAATGTATATCGCTTCAGGGCCCCATGTAGCCTAGCTACGCCTGTGATTAAATGACAGTCAATGCCAGATGATTATTTAGATGTTCTCATCAACGTAATCTCAAAATAATTACCAAAGTACTGTTTTTACAAATGTTTTTTTTGTTTCTGTAGCATGAAAAATAAAGAATTATGTCCGAGGCAATGTGTCTTCACATGTATCTCTATCTACCAATATAAAATGGTTAAATTGAATTATTCTGTGATTAAATAAAGTTGAATAAAATAATCTTTCCATCTTTTTATATTACTTATATCTTTTATCTATTTTTTTCTATGTTCAGTTCCTAATTACTTCATATCATTTACATAATCTCCCATTGTGTGATATGTATATTATAATGTAACGTGCCTTGTAGCAATTTTAGGGTTAATAAAACGTATTATTATTATTATAATAATTTATTAAAAACAGCAATGTGTAACAAAGGTATTCTCTTCCTTATATCCCGCTTTAAGAAACATGAATTTAAAATCCTTGCGAGGATAGGTTCATTTCTGATGAGGATTAAAATGGACAAATGGTGACTTTGAAACCACTCCCACTCAATATACAAATTAGAAAATAAAAAAAATACCCCCTGGGGGGGGAGGGTGGTAAGATCAACCCTCCGAGGTTGTCACAATGTATTCTTACCATTGTCCTTGATCAGCATTCTCAAAAACGGGGAGAAAACGTCTTTAACAAAAAAAAAAAAGAAGAAGCAATTTTACACTCCCTGATAGGGTAGATTTCACCTCTAAGGGCGGTTGCGGTCTACTACCTGACATCACCTTTCACCATCTGTTATATCCCCATGAATAAATTAAAAATGCCAAAATAGTCGATGCCTAGCTGTTATATGAGAAATAAGCAAGAAGGGGTGGTTTTTGGCCGTTTCAGACGGTGCGCTTGACTAAAAACTTTTTTCACCCTGTTATTCGTGTTCAGAAATGGGGAGAAATATATTCCATAACTTTAGCACAATTTTGCATAACCTTCCGACTCCTTACTTCCACTACTATTCATTTAAGAGAAAATACCGAAATAACCTTTTTTATATACTTTTAATTATCTTTAATATGATTTACCACAAAAGAAAATACGTTCATAAATAACTGGGATAATGTCGACATTATAAATCTCAGTGGTGGCCATCTTGTTGACGCCATTAACTGGCACCATAAAAATTATTCATGTATGGATAGTTTTTTATTAAAAAATTTTTCTACATGTGTTCCTATACTAAGAGGAAGCATTATATTCTTCGCCGATTTAGTGGACTTTTTATATAATTGTTACACATTCTATAGGATTCTCTTCGCAGTTTTTTGTAAATGTTTTAGACATTTATAGTTTTATCATCATTTGGTACATTTAGTTTTATCTTGTATTGTTTTATTGTATCCTTTATCGCTGCGCGATAAATATTAATTATAATTATTATTTATTATCATTAGATATTGATATATGTAATTCTACAAGGTAGAGGTACAAGGATCCGTAATCCTCGACCTAAAATTGTAGACATTTCTGTGATTCAGAAATTCCCAGTTTCAAAGAATGGAAGTCCTTGCCCCTCGGCCTTACTTAATAAATAGTTTTGATGAAAAATGTTCAGCTTTCCTCAATTCTGTGAAAATCTTCATTATTTTCAAGAAAAATCAACGCACTATTTATATGTAAATATTTTTCCAAATTGGGATAATGATGATATATTGAAAATACTTAATATAATGTTAAATTGAATGGCATGTAGTTTCAGTAAAACCCTATTAATCTTATTTAGATAATGAAACTTTTAACTCTACTAACATAGAATTAGTAAATGAAATTTAATATGGACGTATAAAAGGTCAAATTTGATTGAACTACATTTACATCAAAGTACATAAAATATGATTTTATTCATTTCGTACATTTAGAAAATTAAAATATAATTACATTTATTTAAATATGAAAGACTAAATGATGTATTTACAAATTAGGCAAATCAGTAGAATAATTAGGAATTTTAGCTGAACTTAAAATATCTGGTAGTGAAAGTCTGAGTGTTTTCATAAGTTTCATAAATTCTTACCCTTTGACGACATCAATTAAGTAGCAGGAGCTTCAATCTTAATATTAGGTACTAAGGTTCAATTAACTGGGTGACGCACAGTGGGACAGAAATTCGAAAACGTGGCATTTAATCATAAAATAAAACGAGTTAAAGGACTATGTGTTGTTGACATATGGCAAGAGAGCATATAAGTGTAACATTTGTAGCACTATCTAACTTCATTCACCTCGCCTACCACCACCTCCATGAAACTGTTGTTGTTAAGTAGTATTTGCGTATGATCGATGCGCTAAATTTGATAGAACTTTTAAGTGGATAAACTGTAGTTTTTTACTCAACTAACTATGGATCCAATACCTCAAGTATGTACTCAATATATTACGTTATTTTACTACAATTGTTTAAGTTATATAGTTATATATAATTTCAAAAACAAGCCTATGCAAATATATCAATAAACTACAATATATTTTGTAACCATAGGAAAAGTTTACTTCCATATACGGCCACATTGTGAATTTGATGTATTATCATAAGTGAACTATTTTAGTTTAAAAATTAAAGTCAAACTAGTACTCATGTGTTAAAATTTTCTTGCGATTTTAACTAACAATTTTGCAGTTTGAATTTGCCAAACGCAAAACCAGCGAAACCAGTGTGCCCGCTTACTTACTTTCCGCTAAAATTCATCGAATAATTAAATGAGTATACCGATTACAAGCTTTAAAACAATTGGTTATCAAAATTAGGAAAAACTTTACATGCAACACGTTAGGAAAATGAACTTTCGTTTAAGGGCAACACAAAAATAACACAAATAAATGTCGTTGCTTTTAGATTTAATTTGATGTTAATTAGTTCTGACCCGGTGATCACTAGTTACATGAAACTTCTCAAAAAACCATTAAAACGTTTTACTACAGAAGTTCTTGGGTTACAATTGCTCCAGATATTTCAATATCCGAAAAAGAAAGGAAGCCTCGGCCTTGATTGAAACTGTATATTCATCTCACATCAAACCTATGGACACGCAGTGATGATACAGGAAGGAAAACCACGTTGAACCGTATCATATCACTAGTTGTTACATCACGGTAATATCATAAGATGATACACAACAAATATCCGAGCCGAAAGAGAATAGAGTCCCATTTGGATATGGAACCCTAACAACCAGTTTTACAATAATCATTGGTTATCTCTTTGGTTGATTAACCAGAACCTGAAAGTTATAATTAACAATGGCGGATTTATATAGGGGCACTTGGTGGACGTGCCCAGGGCCCCCGAATGTATAAAAATGGTAAAAAAAATTAGGAATACATGAAAACATTACAAATGAAAAGAGATGAACACACAAGATAATTTAACGTACATTGCGAGTTTTATAATTTACAATTAAATATCTGTGAATAAGTAATAACTTAGTAAAAAGAAAAAATAAAAAAACAAAGAGTAGATAGTAAAAATAACCAATGTAATGTCAAGGAGAGGAAATGTAAAGCACTGTAAATGTAAACATCTTTTATACCAAAAAATATTTCTAAATTGTGAACATGATTTTGTTGATATAAAATTATAATAAAATTAACATTTTCAAAAAATTATTAAAGATTTTTTAATTCGTTATGGATTCACAGCCTACAAATGACCCCCAAACATAAATAATCGAAGCTTGCTTGGGTTTATTGCTTACGCATTTATATTTTAATTCTGTTAAAATTGTCCGCTACAAGGGGCCCCCACATAAAAAGTGCCCAGGGGCCTCTCAAACGTAAATCCGGCCCTGATAATAGTAAACACAACTTTACCAGATGTAATAAATCAGTGGTCAAATCCTAACTATTAATTAACCAACAATTGTAAAACTGGCTGTTAATGTCGCAGATTTTTATAATAAACTATTGGTCAAATTTTAACCATTAGTTAACCAACGAGTGTGAAACTGGCTGTAAAAGGCAATTAAAATATAACATATAACAGTGTGTGTTTATATTTTGTCTGCACATATGCAAATAAAGGCATTCATGTTTTTAACATTTGCTATCGAGTGGTCGGTGAGGTGAAAAGTGTGAACGTAATTGAAAGTGTTTCTCTTCTCCTTAAATCCAGGAAATAACGTGATTTTCATCAGCAGTCAGTTATTTTTAGAATTGCGTTGTTCTAAAATAGGTACGATTAAAGCGATATAGATAGCGTGGGCGTAAAGTGTTTTGTTTGTATACAAATGTTTATCATTTAAACAGATACCGTAGTGGACTATTTCACTAGATAATATATTTACATTGAAACATCATGCAGTAAGAGACATAGGTAAACTTATTTATAAATCTCTTTCGCATTTAGGATGTTACAAATTTTAAAAAAATAGACGCGCTAATAAAGCAAAAATGTGTTTCAAAATAAAAAAGACAAAAAAACCCTTCTTTATTTCGTCAAAAATAATCATTCAAGCTTACCAAAATTGGACACAGTGTGGGCCAGTCGGAATTTATTTTTTTTAAAGTACCTATAATTTGGGATGTCCACAAACATACCGAATCAAATAAAATCAAATCAAATTTATTGGTGCTTTAACAATACAGTTTTACACAAGTCAAATATAGAAATTGTCATAATGTTATGCAATGTCACATACAAAATATATAATATGGGATACAATAATATAAATAAATTGTAAAATAACATAAATAATTAAAAATATTTGAAATATACATACAAAATATTTATACACATACACAAATGTACACAATAAAATATACTGTAAATCTATATAAAATTGTTGTCCATTATTTTAGCTTCAGTGCCATTAAAATTTAAAAATTCATGTATACTATAGAAACGTTCTTTTATTAAAAATTTTTTTGTTAGCTGTTTATATTTATATTTCACCTCTGGTAAGGCTTTCACCCAATTTGGAATTTTATTAAAAAATTTAGGGTCGTAACAATTAAAGCCACAATCATACCTATTAAAATCTATCACAAGTTATGTTGAGTCCTCGTGTTGTATTTGTGAATATCCTCATGTTTTTTGTATTGGTTTATATTTTTATAAATATATATCAGGCAATGAAAAATGTATAGTGACGGAAATGTTAAAATTCCCAATTCAATAAATTTATCTCTTACATCCTCTCTATATCCACGATTTGTAATTATCCTGATAGTTTTCCTTTGTAACCCAAAAATTCTGATAGCTTGCGGGGCATGGGCCCAGTTTATCAGACCATAACTCATATGGGACACTATTAGCGAGTAATAGGCCGTTAATAGAATTTTAAAAGTTACAATATTTTTTAAGTTTCTTAGCAACAATATATTTTTTGATATTTTTTTGCTGTGTAATCAACGTGCTGGAACCAGTTGAGATTTGGGTCAAGAAAAACCCCTAGAAATTTAACTTTTTCTGGGTTTTTATAATTTTCAATTAGCCTGTGACTGAAAACCATATTCGTAGTTTTATGCTCCTTTAGTGACAATTTAATTGATGAGAACCATTCTAAAGCATTTAACTTAGCTTCATCTATTTGCCTTTGAACAGCATCCAATTTATTGTCTGATACCAGGAGTGTGGTATCGTCTGCAAATAATAACCAAGTCAACATCAGGTACTGACTTACTTAGGTCATTTACGTAAATTAAAAATAGAGTTGGTCCTAAGACCGATCCCCGTGACACTCCGCTCCTTATGTACTGAGATGTCGAGTTAGTATTACTTATGCTTATGTACTGCTGTCTATGCTTTAGAAATGATTCTATTTAGTTGCAGCTGATCTTGTCAGATTTATAAAAGTTTAATTTGTCTATTAGAATTTGATGAGAAACACAATCAAAAGCCTTTTGAAGGTCACAAAAGGTTACTTCGATATAATCCCTATTCTCATTTCCTTTGACGATTTTGTCTATTAAGCAGTGTTTCGAAAATTTTTGATATTACAGGAACAAGAGAGATAGGTCGAAAGTTGTTATTTAAAGAACCTCCTTTATGAATTGGTACCACCTTTGTGACCTTTAGGACATCTGGATAAACACCTGCGCTAATGCATTGATTGATTAAACTAGTAAGGTTTTTAATGTTTTTTATTATATTTCAGAGCCGTTCCTAAGCACTGTGCTTAGTGCTTGTCTAAGCACTCTAAGCACTTTTGTGCTCGGGAGCACTGTGCTTAAGAGCACTTCTTAAAATCGGTGCTTAGTGCTTAGGGCTTCGAGCACTTTGCAAAAGGGCTTAGTGCTTAGTAAGCCCGCAAAGTGCTCGCGAGCATTCAAAAAAGGCTCGCAAGCACTTTAGTGCTCGGGAGCATTCGAAAGTGCTCGCAAGCACTCGAAAAGGCTCGTAAGCACTTTTTTAGCGCTCGCGAGCACTAAAGTGCTTACGAGCACTAAAATGCTTGCGAGCACTCCAAAAAGTTTCTGAGCACTTTATGATTCGTGAACACTTTAAAATTTTCGCAAACAAAGAATCATTTCTGCATAAAATTTGTGAATTCACACCCAATTTAGAAAAAAAATTTCAGACTAAAGAGAATTTATTTTATGACGAAGAAAAAATATATAATTAATTACATCAAAATTTGATTTACATCAGATCTCGTGCAATAATAATAATTCTTAAGAAAATGCTTTATAATAAATTGTTTTCATTCATTACTTTTTTCAGCATAGTCTCAAACAATTTTTTCTAAATTGGGTGTGTGCTAAGTCAATGATGGTTTCCTGTTTCATTTTTGCTCGAAAACGGCTGGGATTATCAAATTCATCTATACATCATTATCAGTCATCATATTATGTTACATTTTACATTACAAGCATAATAATTAAGCATACTTACCAAATTCACGTAAAGATGATACCTTTATCATTTATCACATTATTAACTATATCCTGTTCTAGTCAGAAGTACAAATGGTGTGCCCTTCTATCCTCTATCTAAAAGCATGATGTAAGATGTGATAGTGATAAATTGTCTCTTTCATCAAAAAAAAAATCTCCACCGAGGTGAAAATCAGAATAGTATGCAGTATTACAGTGTGTCCCCAGATGGACCTAACACCTAACTATACTTGCAATCTTTATTATTTTGCATTTTTAGAGAAAAAGGTACTCTTCATAAAATGTTTTGTTTACTCTGAAAAGCTATAGCCAGAATTTCGAAATAACGTACAGGATGGTTAACAAATAAGAAAACGTGAATTTGTGCCAGAAGTAAAGCATAAGTATTTTGAGAGGAGATTGTTACAGGAAAAAGTTGTTTCTAATGTCAACAAAAGGTCAGATATGAAATATTAACGTCGTATCTCAAAGTTAGTATTTTTGCCAAAATTATGATTAAAATAATTTTTAAAAAACCGCTGCCTAAGGAATCACTACTTCCACATCCAGACTTCCTATCCAAGTCTTACAACGAAAATACTATATTTGCACTCCACTATGTGCAAATAATTGTTTATGGAACTTTAATAGTATAATATTTGAAATCGTATACCCCAAAAACCCATAAAATGATATGCCACATCGGTAGTGGTGGTGGAAGTGAATGAAGTGAAAAAAATTCTTGATGACTTTGATTCTGGTACATACGCTAAATCAGAATATTTTTCGCCCCCTTTCATAATAGGGTGGTGGTGGTATAGAGGTGGCCAATGCCAAAATTTTTTTTAAGACCATGGCTCCTCTTATATTTACTAAATACCAATTTCATGGACTCTTACTTGCTTGATTTACCTATTCACCTCCATTTATCCCAATTTATCCCCAAATCTTCAACGGAATAAGATCAAAATATAATCTAGTTCCAGATCTCCTTAAAATACATACGTGTGCCAAATTTTGAGTCAATATCTTAAACGGTTCCAGAGTAATCGTGAGCACCGAAAAGTTACAAGACCAACAGACAGACCGATACGACAGGCAGAAATTTTTTTGCTCAAACTTAAAATATTGACGTTTCATGACATTCTAAGCCTATTTGAACATTGAAAATTTTCAAAAAAATTTTTCGCATCAGTATTCTTCCACTGTTCATCGAATTTACTCGAGAAAACCCACTGCGCATTCATACTACTTGAAGTAACCCATTGCGCATCCATTTTACTCGAAAGAATTAACTGCGCATCCATACTACTTGAGGCAACCTACTGCGCATCTATAGTACTCTCAAGTAACCCACTGCGCATCCATTTGAGTCGAGGAAACCGAAGAAAATAATAGATCTATAAACACCGTACAGATTGCATGGTATTCTAATTTGAAATCGTAGAAGCTAGACACACACGCGATGACGCGTTTCTGACGCATCTCCTCATCTATTCTTGAAACATTGATGTCAATTTAGCAACCTACTAAAATAATCTTGAAAGGCAGGTACGCTGATATTCGTTTATTCATAGGACTCAAATTATAATGCAACCTGTAGTGTTTATAAATCTTAAAATTCCACACCTAGATTTTCTATCCAAGTCTCTCACAACGAAAAAAATTTTGATACTATATTTGCACTTCACTATGTGGAAATTATTGTTTATGGAACTTTAATAACAAAATATTTGAAATCATCTACCCCAAAAACGATATGCCACATTGGTAGTGGGGGTGGGAGTGGATGAAGTAAAAAAAAAATTTTTGAGGCCTTGGGATCTTGTATACACCCTAAACTACAATGTTATTTTTTTACCGCCTTTAATAATGGAGTGGGGGTAGTAATGGGTGGCTAATGCCAAAAAATTTTAACTTCTTTTATATATAGGTACTAAATACCAATTTTACGGACTCTTATTGCTTGATTTACCTATTTATCCCAATTTATCCTCCAACCCTTCAACGAAATAAGATCAAAATATAATCCAGTTCCAGATCTCGTTAAAATACATACTTGTACCAAATTTCAAGTCAATATCTTAAACGGTTCCAGAGTAAATGTGCGCACAAGAAAAGTTACAGACAGACTGACGACAGACAGAATTTTTTTTATCAAACTTAAAATCTCGATGTTTTATGAGATTCTAAGCCTATCTGAACAATAACAGTTTTTTTTTTTTGCGTTACTGTACTTCCACTGGATGTGGAAGTAAAAATGAATTAAAGAAATATGAAAAACAAAAAAAATATATAATATTTCTATTTTATCGATGTTTTGTTATCATGTTATTCTGCACTTTGGTTCAATATAATTATTTTAATCATAATTTTAGCAAAAATATCAACTTTGAGATACGACACCGACGTTTTAATTTCACATCTGAACTTTCATTGGAACTAGCAACAACTTTTTCCTTTAACATATTTCCTCTCAAAAATCTCTCAATTTCTTTCTAGGTTGTTTTTGTTGACCTTTTTTTATAAATAACACATACATTCAATGAAATTCTAGCCTCAATCAATAGATACTCCATTATTTAAATTTTTTATAAAGTGCTTAGTGCTTAGTGCTCCTGAATTTAAAGCACTTTTTCAGAGTGCTTAGTAATCGCGAGCACTCTACTATTAACAGTGCTTAGTGCTCGAAAAAATAAAGCACTTTTTTTGAGTGCTTAGTGCTTAGTGCTTAGTGCTCGCGAGCACTTTTTAGCAGTGCTCGCCCAGCTCTGTTATATTTATTGACATATTGTAATGATCTTTACTACTTTTATTTTTCATTTTATTAATTACATCACGTACTGTATTTATACTAACTGCATTAAATTTAAAATTTGGTACATTTGCTTCAATATCATTGTTTGACAAAAAAATCTGTATAAACACTATTTACTATAGGTAAGTTTTGTGTAATATTTTCAGCTACGTTTATAAAATAATTATTCATGCCTTCTACATTTAATTCGGTATTTAAGATTTTTTTATTTTGTTACCTATTTTGGTTTATGATATTTCAGAAAGTCTTTGGAGTATTTCCATTTTTGTGTAATATGTTATCATAGTAATTACTTTCAGTAATACTTATTTGACGTCTATATTCCGCTTTGTACTTTTTTAGGTGTTCTTTTAATTTCACATCTGGGAAGTTGTTATATAATTCACTAAGTAAGCATACATTTTCTCTCCTTTTATGCAAATCTGAGGTAAACCATTCTTTTTTAGATTTTCTCTTCTTGTTTATTTTTATTTCAGTTTTCGGAAAAGCCTTATCAATATTTTCATTTAAAATTTCCAGGAAAAGTCTAAATTTTTCATTTACATTAAGATTGACATTATTGTTTGCTGTGCTCACCCAACTCCAATCAGCTCTCTCCAAGTTATTATATAATAGAAACATACCTTCGTCTGTAATTTTTCTAAATGTAATAGTATTTTCAGGCTGAATATTGTTCTCAATTGTTAAAATAATATTAACTGCCTTATGATCCAATAAACCTAGGTCAAATACCTCCATCTTATATTTATCACTTAAATTTATTAGAATATTATATAAGCAGTTTTTTTTGTCTCGTATTTTCAGAGATAGTGTGCTGGAAAGAAAACGAATTTATTAATTCGTGGAATTTCAAGTATTTTCTATCAGTAGTATTAAATTTTATGTTAAAATCACCATTAATAATAATGTCTCTTTTTGAATTCTTAAGTTTATTTAGCAAGTGGTTAAATTTTGATAAGAAAGTAGCAAAATCCCCAGAACAGTTACGATTAATAAATTTAATTTATCACATTCAACTGCTACTATTTCACAGTGTACCTCTATAGTATATGAATTTATGTCCTCGCAAGGAATAAAGTTAAAACATTCTTTTTTACACAAAATTGCAACTCCCCCATGAATTGTATTTTTTCTACAGTAGCTTGTTATGACATCATAATTATTAAGAACTAGATTTTTCATTTCATATTCGTTCAGAAAATGTTCAGATAAACATAATACATCGTACTTATTATTTTTATCACACAAAAATGCTTCACATTCATGTATTTTGCTAGGTATAGATTGCACGTTTAAATGTAACACTTCCACTTCCGAATCACCTGTAGTTTGCACTCCTATAAGTTTTTTTGTCGGTACCTGTTCTGTTGATATTCTATCTGCGGATGAAAGGGCTTATATTTTGATACCTCGACACCTGCTGGCCATAATTTAGCATCCATAATATCCTTGTCCAGGTCTTCGTCTGCAGCCATTTTAAAGGAATTAAATGTTCCCCAGTTTTGAACTTGTTCAACTACGAAGCTACGATCTGTGAAGTTGCTTTCCAGATGTTCTTTCAGATTCTCATATGCCAACTATCCGCACGCAGGTGGGGCAACACACTTTAAAATTAAAAAATCGTCTATTTTATTATTCTTGACATTTTCCCAGAAAATTTTTCGTTCACGAGCTATAAACAAAAGAACAACGCTACTTTTCTATTTTTTAACTTCAAAAAAAAAAAAAATTAATGTTATAATTCAATATTGTTGTTATAAACCTTGGTGTGAAAAATATTTACAAAACAGTTTTGAACTCACTTCAAAAGAATAAATATATGTAGTTATACATGTACATAAATAATACTACATGTATAATAGATATATTATATAAAGGATTGTATAATCTTTTCAAAACCGTTTTTGTACAGCACTTCGTGGTATACAGTATATCGTATAACAGGCATATTACGAGAACAGATTTTTCTTTGGTAACCGACTTTGAAGCCTGTCCTCACGTGTTTCGAATATACACCATGTTATTTCAGTCATATCGCAAACTTGACAACATCGTGCGTAGCTCAAGAATTATATTTTTTGGTAACATGACGTTTCAGTGAGGCCACTTGCCGGGTTAGCTCAAGCACCCGCTACGCCACCCACATACAGTAGAAGGCCAATAACACGTAGCCAGTCGCGCATGCGCACTCTGGGCCCCAGCATATATAAGGAACTGCACAGCACGGTGAACGTCAGTTCAGTTCGAGCAACGAGGAGGAGCAGTAGACAGCTTTCAGCAAGAACCTGAAGATGGCAGATGGGATTCTGCCGAAACGTCGTTTAGACAACAGTGGCTCCAGAAAAGAATTTGGTAAATTACAAACACCAAGCCAGATATAGAAATGATGGTTTTTGTAAAAGATTGTCGAAAACTATCGACAAGCCACAACTTCCTTGCTCCGAAAGCATATAATTTTTTACCCACTGACAATAAAAACATAAAATCAGTTCATAAATTTAAAATAGTTTGTTAAGAGTATTAAATATTTTCTAGAATGATAGTATGGCTTGTTGTAAAAAAAATAAAGTAATATGCTACAAAGAAATAATTATAAATGGTATTTCTGTCTCTGGTTTGAAATTTATTTTAACTTCAAAATAAAACTGTCCTAATTAAAATATAAGAGGATTAGTGGCAATGCACCAACGTGTAACAGTGGCGCAGCTGCACTTGATATTTGCAGTAATTGCATCATCACCATTTTGTAAAGTGTAATTTAGTCTGCTCTGCAAATTAATTTTGTAATTTTTGCATTATGTAAAATGTGATTGAAATTCAATTACAGAATGCTTAAAAAATAATTTAAAGATAAGTGGATTTCACGGGTAAAATTTTTATTATTGATGGGTATAGTTTAAAAGTAAAGTAGAAGTTATTTTTGTCCAATTAATAAGCCAAATTATAATATCGTAGGTAAGAAACTCAGCTCTTGTGAAGTTAAATTTAATAAAAACCATTAGAAAATAGTAATATAAGTGAATTATAACTTTTTCCATCAATTTAGGCCCACAAAAGATATATACTATATTCTTCATTACAGACTTGTTACACATAAAAAAACCGCTGCCCAAGGAATCACTACTTCCACATCCGGATTTTCTATCCAAGTCACACAACGAAAAAATTTTGTATCTGGAAATAATTGTTTATGGAACTTTAATAATATAATATTTGAAATCCTCTACCCCAAAAACCCATAAAACGATACCCCACATCGGTTTAATAATGGGGTGGGGGTGGTAATGGGGGTGGCTAATGCCAAATTTTTTTTTGAGACCTTAGCTTCTCTTGTCTATACTAAATATCAATTTTATGAACTCTTACCTGCTTGATTTCCCTATTTACTCCAAATTTACCCCAATTTACCCCCCAAATATTCGACGGAACAAGATGAAAATATAATCTAGTTCTAGATCTCGTTAAAGTACATACGTGTACCAAATTTCAAGTCAATATCTCAAACGGTTCCAGAGTAAACGTGCGCACAAAAAAAGTTACAGACCGACAGAAATTTTTTTTTTCGCTCAAACTTGAAATCTCGACGTTTCATGACATTCTAAGCCTATTTGAACAATAAAAATTTTTAAAAATTTTTTTGTCGTTACTATACTTCCACTGGATGTGGAAGTAATAAAAGATAATTGCGATACAAGGAATATAAAAATAGTTAAAAAAACATTTTTTAAAAAACAATTTGATTTTAAAACCAAATTGCACTAAAAAGTAGAAAATAATTTTAAACTTTGTAAATAGAGAACCATTGGGCGCTCATAAAATATTATTTCGAATTATTTTGATTTACGTTTACATTTTATCGTCACGTAGCTTCTCGTATTCTACTCATCAAGCCCTATCATTTGATACCCATGTCAAGGGGGTTATGACAAAAAAAAAAAAGATAAGCCGCCATCTTCAGTTTAGAATGACGTCACTTAGCTTGTCGTATTCTACTCATCAAACAGTTTCATTTGATACCCATGTGAAGGGGGTTGTGAAATTCCTCCTTCTTATCGAAAGGATATTCCATTTTGATTTGTGATAAGCCGCCATCTTCAGTTTAGAATGACGTCACTTAGCTTGTCGTATTCTACTCATCAAACAGTTTCATTTGATACCCATGTGAAGGGGGTTGTGAAATTCCTCCTTCTTATCGAAAGGATATTCCATTTTGATTTGTTCGGCCATTTTCGGTGTTTTCTATTTTTTTTCAAAATGGCGGATTGCATATCGGACAGGTCTGCATTTTTAAGAATTTTATTTCAAATAAGCCAGTTTTTTTAAAATTCCCATTCGATTAATAGTACAAGATATATTAAGCGGATAAGTAAAAAATCCGTGAAAGCGCGTCAAACTTTTGACGCATCAGGAATTTTTCTGCGCAAATCTCTTTTTCGTAATCAAGAGGTCATAATACATAAGAATTAATAATAACATTTCTAGTGGAATGTGGTCCCCGAAAATAATCAATTCAACTGCACACGGCTCCTGGTGATGAGTTCCAAGAAATAGTTGCATAGGAAATGATCGGATTGAAATGTGCAAACCGGTATTGTAACAACACTAGTTGATTTGTTATGTCTCTCAAATAATTTAATTAGTAGCATATCGGAGTCACTTTTACAAATTTCATTAAAATAAATAGCCCATGAAAAGTTCTCAGTAAAAGCAAACAAAAGGATCTGGTTGACTTAACTTATTGAATTGTACTTTTATTTGTTTTAATTAGGAAACTATGAACAAACGCATTAAAATAGATGTATCATTCGCAAATAATACTGAGTAATTACTGTCAAAATTGTTGACATAAATAAACGGGAAAGTAAACAAAGAAAGGTGAATTTTGCGCAACAATATTTAAATTAAATTAATAACCAATTAATTTTTTTTCAGAAAAAACCGTTTCAATCTAGATGGAATGAATTTTCCAAGGGTTTCAGAAGGTCTCAAGACAGATCCCTACGGAACTTCTTCTGACATTTCTAATATATTTGATTGACGTTGGATGTTTTTTTTTGTAGTATTTTCTTCCAGTAGGTAACGGAAAATAGAAACTAGTGGGAAAATATGGTTTCGTTACAAAGTAACCAATAAGTAACGTTAATAGATCTGCATTTGTCATCTTCTTCCATGCCATGTTCTTGAGATGATATCTCAAGGGACAATGGCCAGTTAGAAGGCCTGTGATCAGCCTTAGGTCGGACTTTTCAAGTTCGAAAAGTCTTGTGGCATTATTTGTTGAATAGATTATAAACCTTTCCGCTTGTCTATGGCTTGGAATATTCCTCCAATAGGACATCTTTTGCCCCTTTTCCCATTTTTGGACCTCCTCCGTTATGTGTTCCTTAGATAAGCCACAGAATGGTTCGGGTTCAAAAAATGCGAGACTGTCAGCCAATTCGTTGTCGTCTACTCCCTCATGCCCTGGCACCCACATCAAGGTAATCTTGTTGTTTTTTACCAGTTGCCTCAGGGATTGTCTGCATTCCCAGGCAAATTTTAGACTCAAGGGTATAGGACCTGAGAGCCTCTAGTGCTGCCTGGCTATCTGAAAGCATATAGATCTTTGCCCTTCAAATGCCTCTATTTAGGCATTCCTGGGCACACTGATCTATAGTATGGATTTCTGCCTGGAAAATGGTTGGGGCTAGGACTTTAGATAGCCTGAATTTAGGCCCTGCTACGCCCACACCAACCCTTCCGTCCAACTTGGATCATCTGGGTACCAGATGTGTGACTCTTTCTCCAACCGCAAGACTTCGACTCTGCTCGAGCACATCAAACGGGCAGTCAAAGTCATGCTTGATTGGCATTGAGTCAGTGGGTTTGTTCATGGATTCAAATTGGATTACTCCTAGATACTTGACTTCACTGGAAAAATTCAGTACTGTTCCATTTAACATAGGAGCTCTAACGAGCATCATTTAGATATTATGTTTAAGGCAATTTGCATGTGGTTTGAGATCATAACCTTATGCCTACCTCTCGCAGTAACGACGACGACGAAGCCATAATTACTCAGCTTATGGAGGAGATCGTCGACCACCATTGACAACAACAAAGGCAATAAGACTCCACCTTGTATGCTTGTTTCTAAACTGATCTTATAAGCCTATAAGATGTTTCATTCCATATTGGAAATCATAATATTATGCGAAATTAGTACTTGGGAGATTTCGTTGAGTTGTAGAGAATGTAATGCTTTATTCAATGACTTAAGAATCTTAACATTCCACAAAGTAGTGGTCAAATAACCGGCGAAGGTTTGCATCTAGTTCTTATCCCACATAAAAGAAATTATCTTGAGTCATTCTTTTCCTGTTGATTAATCGAAACACAAGTGTCGACTTGTAAATGTCTACGTATATCCTTAGCTTAACATAACTTAACTACGTGCTAATAAAAAAGTATCTAGTCTTTATTTAACTAGCATAAATACCCGTTCTTTGAGTGGGCTGAAGTATCTGTGAACGGAGACACCGTGGTGATATTGAGAATCATTTAAACTACTTTTGCTTTTTGGGTCGGTTTATGAAAATTTATAGGATAGTAAATTCCATAAACAACTGTTCAAGTCAGCATTTTACTTTAGTCATCATATTGGAGCCTCCATGCCTAATTTCAAATTCCAACTCATAGGAAAGTATCAAACAATTCATCGAACTGACAAATATGCCTAAACAAAATATTTAAAAATAAACATTTAATAGTATATACGATGCTATAATGAAGGCTATTTTTATTGAGGATGGAGATTACAACTCGAGAGAGCGCAGCGAGCGAGTGTTGTAACCATCCAAGGTAGTAATAGCCATTATAATAAGTTGTGTACTATACTTTATATACGACTAACCTGTATATAAAATATAGTGATACATACAAAATATATAAACGCATAAAAAAATGTTAATTTTTAAATTCTTTATTTCTTTTCAACAAAATGTAAGTTAATATTGCTACAGTTAATAAACTGAACTGATGAGGGCATATTTTGTGTTATAGTATGATTAGCACTATATTCAACGGTAGTAATACTATCAGCATTAACCACACTAGCAGCTGTAGAAGTAGAAGCCGTAGCATTGTTCACTTGCTTTGAAATAGTTTCGGCTGTTATCAGTTTATTTTTAACAGATTGGTCGATGTATCCTTCAGCTACGAGTGAGGACTTCGAGCCTCCGTGACGCTTCAACCCCGTAATATTGCTACCTCCATTCACGTATAGTGTAGACGAAGACCTCCGAAAGCAATGACCGGTGTAAAGTTCAGGATTTGGCAAATTCAAATAAGTTGCTATTTGTTTTCTAATTCGTTGAATGGTGTATTCACCTCATTGGTAATTTAAAAAAAAAGAGCTTATTGTCATGTGTGATGGCCGAAGATCCATGTACTTTTTTACAATCCCATAAAATTGATCAGTAATGTCAAAACTTCTTACCACTTTGGTTTTCGTTTTAGGTACAGTTATTAATAATATTGTACCTTTCATGTCTTCAATTTTCGTTTCGTAGAGCTCATTAGAGCGACATGCACCCATAATTTCCACGATTAATACGACCTTAAATAAATGAATATGTTAGATTTGAGGCATTTAGTATCTGGCAATCTTACCTTATGTAAAAGATGAAGTCTATCAGCTGCTTCCTTTATAAATTTATTAATTTCTTCTGGTGTCAAAATTTTGGCCTTTTTGCCTTCATATCCCTCAGATTTTCTTATCAGAAAAGAACGTAGTTTTCCATACTTTTCCAAATCTATGTCGTGTTTTATTTTCAAAACTGCTTTTAGCATGGAATAAAATGACCATAATGAAGAAGATTTGTATCTGTCAGCTAAGTCAGCAAAATATGCTAATAATACATTTTCAGAAAGACTAGGCCCATAAGTAGAAAATCCATCTCTATAAAGTGCAAGAAGCATTTCATGTAACAATTGGGAAAACAACGTTTTTAGGGTATTTCGACCTCGCTGAATACGAATCTGCCTGTTGCCAAAGCTAAATTTGGACCGAAAGTATCCAAGATGGCGACCAAAACTCTGTTGCCCTATATCTCCCTTGTCCGTTGGCTTAAAATAATGATCTAAACGTCTGCTTGGGGGTTTTCTCGGATGCCAAACACATTGCAATGCTCAAAATTTACTTAAGTTTAAGTTTGGAGTACATGGGTTTCAAGACGGCGCCCAAGATGGCCGCCGAAACTTTGTTGTGTTTACGGGCGCTCGATACGTCCTGTTGTATTTGGAGTGTAAAACCTGTCATATTTTTTAGTGGTTGAATGTGTACTACTATGTGTGTGTTACGTGTTTTTAAGTAATATTTTACACCTTCCGAAATACAATTTGGTAACAAAATTGTGTTACTGAAGGTAGGGGAGGCGGATGTAATAGTGGAAGAGGGGAGAATAGTGGATGAACCTTAAAAGAATTTCAAATTTGGCGCTAAAAAGCTGTTTTATGATGTAAGCCACACTTTAACCTTTCTTTTATGATATACTAGCAGCGTTAAGCCGGTAAGTGAATTTATTTATATAAATAGCATAATTTGGTTAAGTTCGTGTCTTCGGAGTTCATAATTACGATTACAAAAAAAATATATGTGCTGGAAGTCAATTAGGTATTAAACGAAGGTATTTGGAAGTGAGGTTATGTTCTCCAACAGGAAATTCGCCGCTTTCTTCAGCCGGTTTCACATAGGGGCATTAGCTTTTCGGTGTTGTGAAAAAGCCGGAAGCCTTACCTCAAACAAGCGATGTGCTGCGACTACACCTCCTAAGATGCCATTACCAGGTAAAGACATGATGGCAATCGGCGGCATACCGTGAGTAAAACCAGTTGCTTTTTGGCACTGACAATTTAAAAAACGTTTCAGGTGAACGTGTATGAAAATGCTCATCAGACCCGACCGGTGGTGATGGATTCTGAGTCATATGGGTGGAGGCTTCATCAAGACCAGTACCTGACCCATGACCTTTGAGCCCGTCCCCAAAGCCTGTGCGGATATCCTAGCCTGTAATTGTTCATCCCAGTGCCTGAGTACAATGTACACGTGCAAGAAGAATAGACTAACTTGCACCAAGTTGTGCCACCGCTCTCCACAATGTTTGAACTCTTTAAATTATTGATTTCTCATCTTCCTTGTAACCTTGCCATAAGCTAAATACACTTGAATGATTGTTTTATCTTCTTTGCAATCTTGCAAAAAACAAATGTTTGAACTTCGAAATGGCCGTTTTCTAATCTTCCTTGCTTCCGTGTTTACTTCTGAGCAACAAAGTTTCGGCAGCCATCTTGGGCGTCATCTTGGAACCCATGCACTCCAAACTTAAGGTAAGTAAATTGTGAGCATTGTAATGTGTTCGGCATCCGAGAAAACCCCTGAGCAGACGTTTAGATTATTATTTTAACCCAACGACAAGGGAGATATAGTTTTGGCCTCCATCTTGGGTATCGGACTTCCGGTCCAAATTTCACTTTGGCAACAGGCAGATTCGTATTCAGCGGTGTCGAAATACCCTAAAAACGTTGTTTTCCCAATTGTTACATGAAATGCTTCGTGCATTGTTCTTTTTTGAAGACGTGCCTAGTCTATATTATCTTCTGAATCACTTTCCATTCTTTCAACCATAAAACTAATACAATCAAACACAATTCCACAAAACCTGTTTTTACTTTGATTGTTAACGGTGTCTGTTTATCATTATTTTTTTTTTTTCATAGTTACCGGTCTCTATGGCATTTTTAATGTGCACAGATAGACTGATTCATGCATAATTTTCTGATTGGTACACGAGGGGGTATAATGACCAGAATTTCCTCATCATAATTCCCTGTGGAATTAATTGATGGCATTATATACCAAAAATCACTCATTCACTGTTCATATTATTTATTAGTCGTATGTAAAAATAATTATGTTTTCTACTGTGTTAAATCTGCGCTATCAGTTGCTGATTAAAACTGCATCAAAAATATTAAATTATAAATTATTTATGTGTATGTTTTAAACATTTGACCTATATTACAAGTGTGTTTTATATCAATACAAAGTTGTTACTAAATATTTTGCATATTTTAGTGAAACATTTATATTTATTAATTTCATATTTAGTAATTACTAAAATTGTCATTTAGGGTTGGTAAAAGAACGACACAGCTAGCGACATATATGGGTTTCCCAAGAACTACACGAGAAATTTCAGTGTAATTGGAGCTCTGCCCGTAAGAGGGATTCGTTAGGGCTTTGGAAAATCAATAAAGTGTCCTGCAGAGTTTCCTGCTGTGCTTTCCTGCTATATATAAGTGCAAACTAAGTGCTTTGAGTGAACGCCGGTAGTGGGCGCAGCGTGCCATTTTCATTGAAGCTTGATATTGTACACTTTATTTTTTGTACATTGACTGTGCGTTTACGTATAAGGACTATTGAAATGTCCAAATTGCGCTATAAAATAATTCTCGACGTCATACAAAAACACTTAATTATTTTAGAGTAACTTTTTGTAATACAATTTAATTTTTGTTTTATAAATTTTTTTAACAAAATTGTACGTATTATTAGAGAATTATTACATATTAGAAAATAATATTATATAGGTATTAGGCAAATTACACTTTTTTATTTAATGTAAAATTACCTATTTTCTGTATATTGATGCCACAATCTGGTCACGTTAATATACTACTTAGGTAAACACTTTAAAACACTCATTATTGGAGAACTAATCAAAACAACTACTCTTCTAGCTAATATTGATAAAAAATTGAATTACATGATAGGCTTTCATTTTAAAGCAAAAAATGTATATTAAAAATACTTAAATCACATATTGAAATTCAATAAATCTAAATCGAATGATTACTTTACCTTTTCTGTAAACTTAATAGACTTTTATATAGAGTCAGTCACATAGGGTCGGTCAAAAATTTTAAAAAATCGTGTAACAAACTCCCCATAGAAGGTATTGAGCTCAAACTTTGTTAAAGACAATTGAGACATATTCTAGTCGAATGCATTTTTTCTCATTTAGCGGATCTTGAGAAGATGAAAATTAGAGTTATTAGAGCTAAAATAGAGTTTATCCAGTACCATATTATAAATTATAAAAAAAAATAATATAAAATGGTCAGCGAGTTCAACAAAAATAGTATATTGTGGTCTAAAAGTAAACGCGTTGTAGACATTCAACAATTTTTTTACCCTGAAACTATTAACTTTTAGGAAAGAGATCCAAAAGTGCCCTTAAGTTAAATATCCAAGTTGATGGAAATTTTTTGATAAGCCATATCTCAAAAATTGTTCACTTTTAGGGATCGCGGACGGTGGGCTCAGGAGGTGAATATCTACAACACATAAAAATTGTAGGCAATATTCTCTCATTCAGGAAATTCACAAATATTATCTTATTTTAGAAGTTTGTATCATTATTTTAATATATAAAGATCGCGTAGGTACAAAACTGTTATATTATTATAATGAAATAATTATAGGCCATCACAAATGATACATATAAAGAGAACTTGGTAATGAATTTATCATATCAACATCAACAGTGTCAAGACTGTGAACTTAAGAAAAATTATTATGTAGTATGTCCGCCTTTCTTCAATATATCTTCTCCTTTAACGCCGTGAGGAGGCTCGAGAGGTTCGTAGGTGGTAGCGTAGTTACCGGTATGGTCACCTATGCCGCGCAGGTCAAAAAGAGGAGCAAGGCAAACAAATGTTCAAGCACAACATCAGCAAACACACAAACACACACACAAACACACACACAAACACACACACAAACACACACACAAACATATGTACATAGGTAGAAAGACTACAAACATGTGCCTGGTGAAGGATATGTGGTGTTTTCATTTCTCTGGATGCAACGCAAGGAGTTCCCTAGATGGAAATTGGGTTGGAGAGATAGCAGAAAAAGTAGCTAAGGGTGGAATCTCGGACAGCTTCATTAACGACTACCAACCTTTCCATGGGAGGAAAGTCTGAAGTCTTCAAACGATACACACAGGCACGTACCCATTTACATAGGCATACATATATAACATAGTAAAAGGGGATCATTTGCTGTGTACCTGCTAGACGTTAGCCATATATTGTTCAAGGGGACGCTCGGCTCTTTCAGCCCTACTTCACATCGACTTGAAAAAATCTTTTGTGAATTACCCTACAATTAGTTGTTGCCCAGGACTCCCAAGTTTGTGATTTTTCTGAGGACTAATTTTCCTATGTGTTCAGGTGTTAATTCCACCTTTTCTAGCTACTTCAGCCTAGTGCGAACTAGCATCTTGCATTCACAAAGAATTGAAGAAATGTTCCGCAGATTATATTGCAGTATCGCAGTATTTGCACATATCGTTGTCTGCCTTGCCCATGTTCTTAAGATGGTATCCTAAGGGGCAATAGCCTGTTAAAAGATCTGTCATCAGCTCTTAAATCGGACTTTTCGAATTCGAGAAGACTTGTGCATTCTTTGACGAATAAATTATGAACTTTTTCGCTTGTCTTTGGCCCAGAGTATTCCTCCAGTAGGACTTTTTCTGTTCCATTTCCCATTTTAGGACATACTCCATTATGTATTCCTTAGATAAGCCCCGAAATGGTTCGGACCCAAAGAATGGGGCTTCAGCATCTTTTTTTTGCAGCTAATTAGTTTTCTTCTATTTCCTCATGCCCTGGCACACATCAAGGTAACCTTGTTGCTTTTTGCCAGTTGCTTCAGGGATTGTCTGCATGCCTGGGCAATTTTAGACGGTGTAAGACCTGAGAGCTTTTAACGCTACCTGACTGTCTCAGAGTATATAGACCTTTATAGCACAGATTTCTGTTTTGAAGATGGTTAGGGTCTTGCCTAGGGCTCTGGATAGCCTGCAGTTAGGCCCGGCTACACTCGCGCCAACCTCTTCAGCCATCTTCGATCCATCTGTGTACCAGATGAGTGATCCCTTCTCCAACTGCAGGACTTCGACTTTGCTTGTCTGGCGGCTCTCGGCAGTCAAAGTCCCGGCTTAATTGGCATAGACTCAGTGGGTTCGGTCACGTTAGCCATCTTCGGACGACTACTGTTACATGTCCGTTTGTTGGTGTCTCTGTAATTTACGATAACTGGATGACAAATTTAAATTTTTGAGATATGTTTCTTTCGTGAGCTATTTTAAAGAGACGACATAATTAAGGCAATGTGCGCTCATAAATAAGTTGGAGGGTGGACATAATCAACTTTCAGATTTTATTAAGGTAAATACTTTAAACAACGCAGTGTTTATAATTTCATGACAAAAAAGAAAATTTTTAATGGGTATGTTTATTGATCCACTTCAAAAGGAGGTATCAATTCGGATAGATGTTTGTCCGTTTGTGGGTATGTATGATCATATCTTCATAATGACTGGTTCTATTTGAATGTAGTGTTCACTGATATAAGGCGAATGAATCAGGGAAAGTTATAGGCTTTATCATCAATACCACAAAGTAAAGGTGTAGATTTTCTAGTTACTTCCACATCCAGTGGAAGTATAGTAACGACAAAAAATTTTTTAAAATTTTTATTGTTCAAATAGGCTTAAAATGTCATGGAACGTCGAGATTTTAAGTTTGAGCAAAAAAAAATTCTGTCTGCCTGTCGGTCTGTCTGTAACTTTTTTTGTGCGCACGTTTACTCTGGAACCGTTTAAGATATTGACTTGAAATTTGGTACACATATGTACTTTAACGAGATCTGGAACTAGATTATAATTTCATCTTGTTCCGTCGAAGGGTTGGGGGTAAATTGGGGTAAATTTGGGGTAAATGGGTAAATCAAGCAGGTAAGAGTCCATAAAATTGGTATTCAGTATATACAAGAGAAGCTAAAGACTCAAAAAAATTTTTGGCATTAGCCATTACCACCCCCACCTCATTATTAAAGGGGGTGAAAAAAAATTGTGATTTAGTGTATGTACAAGAGCCAGACCTCAAAATATTTTTTCACTTCATTCACCCCTTCACACCCCCCCCCCCCCCCTACCACCTCCTATCACCACCCCCACCCCACTACCGATGTGGGGTATAGTTTTATGGGTTTTTGGGGTAGAGGATTTCAAATATTATATTATTAAAGTTCCATAAACAATTATTTCCACATACAAAATGTTTTCGTTGTAAGTGACTTTGATAGAGAATCTGGATGTAGAAGTAGTGATTCCTTGGGCAGCGGTTTTTTAAAACAACTTCCGTTTACATACAAATTACTTTTTATTTTCTTACCAAATTACTTAAAAAGAAAACGATTCTGTTGAATGAATCTTAATGTTCAGAGAAAGGTCTTGGGCCAAAATTTCTCAATCTATTGCCACTAAAAAGGTTGAAGAAATGTTTTGTTTCAGAAAACGAATCGTCTTCAAAAAATTATGGAAATAAGTTTTAGCCTGTTAATTGAATTTTATTACCTAATATTGATTTGAAGTATGTGCAAATATAATATCACTCAAATATTATGACAAGAAAAATAGAACACAGATTAATAACAAAATTTAAAAAAGTAAAGTAAAGAAGTAAAACGTCGAGAAAATAAAAATGTTTCTTGCATATATAAGTATTTAGATTATATTTGAAACAATCTACAAAAAATGTTATAAAATCTTTATTTCCAAAAGATTTATTTTATAAATAGTATGGTTATATTTTACATTTATATATTTCATTTAATCAAGGTAATCAGGGATTTAAAGGATTTACATAATTATATCCCGATACAACATTTATCCTGAACTTAATGGAAAGTTTAATGAAGGAGGTAGAGGCAAAAAATATTCTGAAATTTAATCAATGGAAGACTAAAGCCTGAAGCAGAGAATATTTCTGTATTGAAACTGGAAATGTATCATATATTGGGTGTCAGAAAGTATTAAATTTTAAGGATTTAATTTTTGAGATTGAATACACAATTTTATATTCTATTAAGAGTACATTTGAAAATATAATAAAAAGATGCGCCTTAAAGAGTTTCATAGCTGAGAAAAATTGTAAATCGATCTGTCCAATAATAACCGAAATATCAAGGAGTCCACTTGAAAAGGGACACACTGTATGTCAAGAAACTTTTCGCCAATCAAGATGGCATCATCGCAAGTTAATTAAAATGACAAATATAGCAATTATATCTAAATATTTACTTATATTTAAAAAGTTGCGGAGAGTACACTATAGTATGGTATACAGGGTGAGTCATGAGGAACTGTACATACTTCTACCGTAAGTAGAGGCACCTAAGACAAATACCAAGTAAAAAATGTTTTTTCCTTTTCTTTACTATCATACAGAGTGATTTGTGAATTTTGTCCAAAAATTGTTTTGGTTATAAAATTTTAACGGTTAATCCGATTTGTCTCATTTTTCACAACAATGTACACTGTTGCCTATAAACCATCATACATATCCAAAATTTAAAAAATCCAGGGACGGTTTCAAAAAAATTTGTTGGATTGCTTCGTATACGATAGTTCACCCTGTATATGATTTATCTAAAACTTGATATGAAATTTGTATAGGACACAAATAGGTAGTAAAACCTGAGTATTTGAAATTTTTGTCACACTCTCAACAATTTTTTTATTAACGATCAATTTTCAAGTCAAATGAAAAGTTTGGCAAAATGGAATATTTTAATGCATGCTAATATTGATTAATACAAAAATTTAGCTAAAAGAAAATAATATCTACATACCTCGTGCCTAGGTTTAGTAAGTACCATCATTTTAATCAATTTCCAGGCCAGGTCTTAAAAATGTGGCAGATGTGGTCCATCTAAAAAGTTGCCTCTGTATGTATTTTCTCCAATTAGTCAAATTGATTCCAAAAAGGACAGAAGTAAGTAGTCAAATTTGTGTTACCTAAATTTCTCCCATTTAAAGTGCCCAACCTATATGTTCAGTTTAAGATCAATTTTAACGAAAACTGTACATTTTTCGAAATATTTTTAAAAGCCATCATATTCAAATGCAAGCATTGAATTTAAAATAAATAAAAGATACGGATCTACGTTTTGATATTTTCGTTATTCCTTTTCTTTTCTTATAATTCTTAAATACATACGTATTCAGGGGCGGCTCAAGGTAAATTTTCCACCCGGGCGGGAGCACTTTTTGGCGCCCTTTCCCTTCGAACTCCGCGATCAACCACTACTTTTTGTCGCCTCATGGGGGGGGGGGAGGGGGGTGCAAATAAAAATCCGAAAAAAAATTTTTATCGCCTCATGGGTGCTATTAAAAATCTGAAAAAAAATTATCGCCTCATGGAGGGGGTGCTATTAATAATCCGAAAAAAATTTTTGCTCTCTGGCACCCCTCCTTTACCCTTAATTTGGCACCCCTTCGAACCGGCGCTCCGGGTTGCCCGGCCCTTAAGCCGCCCCTGTACGTATTGTAAATAGACATGTAAGACCTGGCCTGGAAATTGATTAAAATGATGGTACTTATTAAACCTAGGCACGAGGTATATAGATATTATTTTTTTTTAGCTAAATGTTTGTATTTAAAAATATTAGTATACATTAAAATATTCCATTTTGCCAAACTTTTCATTTGACTTAAAAATTGATTGTTAATAAAAAATTTATTGAGAGTGTGACAAAAATTTCAAATACTAAAGTTTTACTACCTATTTGTGTCCTATACAAATTTCATATCAAGTTTTAGATAAATCATATACAGGATGAACTATCGTATACGAAGCAATCCCAAATTTTTTTGAAATCGTCCCTGGATTTTTTAAATTTTGGATATGTATAATGGTTGTTAGGCAACAGCGTAATTGTTGTAAAAAATGAGGCCAATCGGATTAACCGTTAAAATGTTTTGACCAAAACAATTCTTGGACAAAATTCATAAATCACTCTCTATGATAGTAAAGAAAGGGAACAAACACTTTTTAATGGTCACTTGGTATTTGTCTTAGGTGCCTCTACTTACAGTAGAAGTATGTACAGTTCCTCATGACTCACCCTGTATAGAAAGTTCAATGAGCCGACGAAGGGTATAATCTAATTATAACTACAGTTCTTATCCTATTCGTAATTGCAAACAAGTATTAAATTTATCATGCATGCTAATATTGATTATTCTTTTCGGCCATCTTTAAAGTCAAGATGATAGATAGGTTAGTAACTTTGAGGAAAGATTTAGGTGGACATTATGGTAAGGATTGGGGTGAATAGTTATCTAAGTAGACAGATGCTCGTGGTCCCTTTTGTTCTATCGGCAGAGAGGGCATTCCTTAAAGTAACATTTGCGTGACTATTATAGTGGAATTTTCATTTTCCAGCAAGACAGTGGATGGATTAAACTTTAGTGAAAATGCTCGGTACATATTGTGTATATAATGAAATATATCCAATGTTCTATGCCGAGTTATCTAACATTAAATATAATGAATCCATTTAATATTTGAGTTATTCATCATTAGGGTAATTTATCATGTTACCATTGTATGTAAACTTTATGTAAACCCAACCTAAAACATACAGACACCGAGATAAGTCTGCCATCTTCAAGGGGGTTGCTGGCTGATGTATTGTACCTGTAGATATGAGCAATTTATATATGTCACTAAGTACATCCTCCTTTTTTTGTGCAAAAAAAGTTAATAAGTTCGTATGATTGGTACAGGGAGAGTGATAAGAACATAATATTTTATGACTTAATATATTTTTTAAAGTTAGTCTACTGCGTGTGAAAATTAACATAGACTTATATTCCGGCATTTACCTCTTTACGATTCCTATGAAGCACAGTGTTGAGCTTAATGTATACTAGGAGGACAAAACTCATTATACAGTTTGTTGAGAAACTATCGAATTTATTGATGTATGGCAACAAAACCCAAAAATTCCAAGATATATATTTACATTTTCCATAAATTTAACTTGAGTGATGTTCTACCTACTATCTAGAACCATTTTAAAAGGAGAATAAAGCTAATGTCCTTGAACATTGCCTCGAAATGGAAAATCAAGTGGAAAGAGATCAGAGTGTTTCCGTACCAAATACGAAAAATATCTGAATGGCGAAGATACCGTTTTTCAAACAGGTGTAGTTGACGAAAATTGTGGACAGTTCAGAAAAAACAACAAAAAAAAAAAAGAACACAAGACATCCTTGAAGCAAGGAACGTGGATGTAATAGCATTAGTTGCCGAAGTTGCTTTGAGAAAAATTGGTCAACGCAATATGACCAGCTTGGTTAAAAAGATGATAAATTATTCGCCAAATAAAGCAACAGGGATAAAGAATCTTCGGCTATTTCAAGGACAATAACGATGTTTTGCTCAAGAGAAAGCTTTATCTTTGCACATTGACACAAAAGTTAGATTCCCTTCATTCTATAGCCTCTAAGAAGCTATGAATCATGTTGCCCAAAAGAAAAATTCACAAAAGTTTTAGCTTCAGTAACTTTACAATAGACACTGCACTGTACCGCAATCCATCTTATGAAAACTGTTGACACTTCTGCATAGTAGGTCTTTTACCGTAGTTAGAAAATGGGAACGAAAATATGACGGAAGTTTTGGTCATAGTCACTGCAAACAAAAATTTGAAAAACAGAGTCTGAATTTTTATTATTAATATCTTCCATTCTTCTAAAATTAATTAATAATGATGATAATCAAACTACAATTTGGAAAAATTCGAGGCCTTCATCTACTCACTATTGTCGCCACGTAAATTAATTTTTGGAAATAAGTCTCACGCACTAGCAAAACGTGAGTGTGAAAACATCCACTTTCAAATCTGTAATATAGTGCTCATTTTAGTCAAAAATATTAATATTGAACACAAATTACCGCTGACAATCATTAACGGTAAAATGTGTAATATCCTAACCAACATGAGGGGTAGTAGGGGCGAGCGTAGAGGCGACTTCAATGTGAATGTCAGTACCCCCTACCATATCAGGCGTTGCCTATCTTCCGGCAACTCCCTTAGCCACACTCTCTCCTACGATAACCTACCTTTCCCCTATCTTTATCTTTCAACCCCTTTCTCTCTCCCTTTCATGTTTTTACAATTTTGTTCTTTTATCCTTTTTGTTGTTTTTTGTAATTTTTTGTCTCTAAATCCCCTTCAGGCCGAAACTTATCCAAATTCTAATTTTTTAAACCACAGCTTTTATCTTTTCATCTTACCTTCCTTGTCGGCGATCAGACCGCAAGGCTGTCATTTGTTCGAACTGGTTTTTTCGTTCAGTTTTCCCGTGTCAATAACCAAAATTGTGTAGTGCGCGTTCGCCAATGTTTTTAGTGTTGTGTTTATTTTTAATTTACTTTTAGGTCCATGTGGACAATAAAATATTTTAACCTAGTTTTTAAGTCCACCTGCGGTGGACAGGAGCTTCTAGCCCCCCACTCGAATTATCTCTAAGCTGAATCGGGCTCAGCCCCACACCCACCTCGACGTCACCTGCCCTGGTCGTGTGGCTGGCTCCGGGTTGGACTCCGAGGAGGCACATATTGTACTCTATATACTGAATAAATACTGTTGATTGATTGATTGATTGTGAATGTCAGTCAATATTCCGTTGAAGCAACGTCGAGCGCGGTTAGTACTTGGATGGGTGACCCATTTTGGGAAACACAGCGTTCTCGTCCCACCTTCTAGCGGCTTGTATATCAGTGTATACGCGGAAGCAACGTAATTTCAGACTAGGATTACGTCGTGGATATACCATCCTTCGGAGGGGATGTAAAGCAGGCCGTCCCTTGTCTATTAAATGTTAGGCAAGTAAAACCTACTCTTCTTGAGGGAAGAGGTTCGGCAAAATTTCCAGGTTGGGGGTAGCTCATCTCCTGGCATCGGTGATAGGCCCTGGTAGCGGAAATAGGCCGACGTTAAATAAAATAGATAAAACAAAAACAAGGGGTAGTAAAAACTCTTATTTAAAGAAAAGTTAGATTCAAATTAAATAAAAATATGAGTTATCTACACTTCACGCGTGGATTAAAATCTTTGCATATTAACTGCATATTAGTTACAGAATAAATTTACAAGGCAAGTTAGAACAGAAAAGATAGCATAAATAAAGAGCTGCTCATATTTTAGTACCTAGTACATGCTTTATGTGACTCTGATTTTAACATGTTCCTTATTAAAGTTTTATTGCTAAATCGATGCTTTATTTTCCCTGTGTAAAAGATTCACACTTAGTCATAATTACAACACATACCTTATTATAGCAACAAGGGCGGGTCTCGGCCTTGAGATTGGGGGGAAGGGTAACACAACTAAATAAAATATATATTCAAAAATATAAATAAAATGACCATATTTGAATCTTGCTAATGCGGGACAAAATAAAATAAATTTACGGGTCTTATAATTTTTGAACAAGGAGGAGGGAGGGGGGGCAAATTAAAAAAATATATATTGTCCGTCTCATAATTCATGAGCGGAGGGGGCGCAAAATGAAAAATAATTTTTATAAGCGGGGGCGCAAAATATACACTAACAGTAGTTACTGTACTCTGTGCTTTTGCTTCGTAATTTGTTTTCCAAACATTTATTTAAAAACGAAAGTTGATGGCTAACAAAACTTTACCCCATTACTCCCCCCCCCCCGTGTAAATCCGCGCGTGTATAGCAGAAAGTTAATATTTTTGTCTACCTGGTGTCTACTGAGCGACGTTTTTTCTGTTAACAATTTTGCATGTATTTCTTGAAAGCTTTTCGATACTTCCACATATTTTCAACTAAAGTAGTGAATTTCACTGAATAAGGAACTAAAATATTAAATAATGGCAGCTGTGATTTATGACCAAAGTATAATTTCAATGCCTGGGTTTCAAATAAATCATTAATCAAATTTTAAGTTATATTCTGCATTTTTAGAATATTGCTTATAATTTATTAGTTGAAAGTCTAATATTTTGCTGTAATTTAAGCCCAAGTTTCTTAGAACCTGTACGGGGCTTAAGAGGTTATTGATGCATGAAATTAATGATGGCTTGATTAAATAAAATCCTAGTCGATGTTAATTTGTGAATAAATTATCCAATGATGCGTAATAAAGCGTTGTTTTAGAGTAAGAAATTTGCTTAAGAAAAAAAAAGAAAACTCATAAACAGTACAAGCAATCAGCCAATTCAGATGTGTATTTGGTTTTTAGCGATCTTCGTCGAAGATGTAATTTATTGACTAAACAATGTTGTGCTAAATATGTAGGTACTATTGAAAGATCTAGCTCGGACAATGTTAAACGTTTCTGGAATTTTATTAAATTAAATCGAAAATCTGAGAGTTTGCCCCACTCAAAGTTCTATAAAAATTGCAAGACTGAGGGTGGTGAATTTGTTTGCAAGCCATTTTTCTTCAGTTTACAGTCCATTACATGGAGTGGAATGAATATTACTGTTGATATGCGTAAGGTATACATCAGTCCTTTAGATGTGGAAACTGTCCTTGATTCAATTGATGTTAATAAAGGAGCGGGTCCTGACAAAATTCCACTAATCTTCTTAAAGTACTGTTCCAAATCACTCTTCTTGCCACTCATCCTCATGTTTTCCATGTCATTAAGAACAGGTATATTTCCATCATATTGGAAAAGTTCATACGTAACTTCAATTTACAAATCTGGTAACATGTATCTTATCAATAACTATTCTGCATCTTATCTGCAATTCTGACATTATTTGAGTCGTTAGTTGAAAAAAATGTATCTGTTTCCTGAAGTAATATCATCATTCCAGAGCAGCATTTATTCCTCCAAGGTCGTTCTGTGGACTCCAACTTATATATCTATACCGACTTCACTGGTAAGAGGCGCTGATGTTCATGCAAAATACATGGACTTTAGTAAAGCCTTCGATAATGTAAACCACTCTCTCCTTATCAAGAAACTCCATAAAATCAGAGTCGATTATCCTTTATTATATTGGATTCAGTCGTATCTCGAGAACCCAGCAGATTCTTGTTGACGGATATACTTCAGAGATATTCTCTGCAACATCTGTAGTGCCCCAAGGCTCCCACATTGATCCCTTATTGTTTAATTTATTCACCAATGATATTGCTAAAAATATTGAGTGTGAATTTTTACTGTTTGTGGACGACCTGAAAATATTTAGCGATATTTATTCTCTGAATGACAGTGCCCAGATTGAAAAAAATTTTGATATAATTTATTCATGGCGCGAAAACAACAACATGCTTCTTAATATTTATAAATGCTATTCCATGACATTTAGTCTCAGGTTGGTACCTATAAGTCCTGACTACAGTATTAATAACGTGAGCTTGCATAACGTAACCAGTGTGAAAGATTTAGGTGTTATATTTGACTCTAAACTTTCTTTTTTAACCCCCGACCCCAAAAAAAGTGCATCAAAATCGGATCACCCCTTGAAGAGATATGAAGCCACAGACGCGTATGTTTGTCTGTCTGTCTGTCTGTGGCTTCATATCTCTTCAACGGGTGATCCGATTTTGATGCACTTTTTTTATTTGAAAGAGTATTTTGTCGAGAAGGTTTTTGCCATATTAGATTTTGATGCTTGGTCGCCATCTTGATTACAAGCTTTTATTTAACTTGCCTTGTTCTTGTGGGTCAAATCTTGCAACTGAATTTTAAAATAGTTATCCCCAACCGATCGAGCTGAAATTTTGCATACACGTTTAGTTTGGATGCCAATGCATGGTTAGTTAAGTGACGTCACTCCAAATCCAATATGGCGGACCAGTTATTTTTTATGCACCCCCATGATATGGGTATCAAATGAAAGTGTTTGCTGAGAAGAATACGAAAATAAAATGACGTCATGCTAAATTCAATATGGCGGACGCCCCAAGATGGCGGACAAAATTTTTTAGTTTTAACAATATAATTTGATCGTATAGTGTATTCGCTCATACGTTGCATTCTAAGAAATGGCGAAGGATTCGGTTTAAACTATAAGTTTTATATCGGATAGGAACGACGCAATAAATATACACTTCTCCAAGAAATTAACGCACCACTAAAAAATAACCAAAAGTTTGAAGTTAGTTAATTTTTAACCCCGACCCAAAAAGAGGGATGTTATAAGTTTGACGCGTATGTATGTTTGTCTGTCCTTCTGTGGCTTCATATCTCTTCAACGGGTGATCCGATTTTGATGCATTTTTTTTATTTGAAAGAGTATTTTGTCGAGAAGGTTTTAGGCCATACTAGATTTTGATGATTGGTCGCCATCTTGAATTTGCCATGTTGAACTTCTCTAGAAATGGTCCGATTGAAGTAAAATTGAAAATGTGCAGACAATTATGGTAGCCGAATGTGATTTCGGCCTCATTTTGATTCGGTCATATGAAACTGATACGATTAGATACATTGATCGAGGGTTTTTAAAAATTTTCAATTTTTTAACACCCGACCCAAAAAGAGGGGGTGTTATAAGTTTAACTCGTATGTCTGTCCGTCCGTCCATCCGTCTGTCTGTCTGTCTGTCTTTGGCTTTATATCTCTTCAATGGGAGATCCGATTTGGATACAGTTTTTATTAAAATTAAATATAACACATAAATATATTTATAATAGAACCGGTCTTGTAGACCGTGTGCGACTAGTAGAATACAAAATTGGACCGCGTCGATTTAAAGGTTAAAAAGTTCTGTGTGGAACTCGTGATATAATAATACGCTATGTTTTATTTATGTTTAGTTTAAAAAGTATAAAATAAAAATAAATTACAAATTTAAAAAACCCCCGACACAAAAATATCGAGTAAATAACTAATATAAAAAATAAATTAAAAATTGTGAAATAATTTTGATTCCATATACGAACTCTTATGATTTATTTAAATCCAGCTTACATTTTCTTTATGTCCTCGAGATTTGCTTTCTTATACGCATGAATATGTCGGGGGCTGCTGTAAAGACGAAGTACTAAATAGTTATATTCAAAACAGTAGCCCCCAATATATTCATGCGTATAAGAAAGCAAATCTCGAGGACATAAAGAAAATGTAAGCTGGATTTAAATAAATCATGAGTTCGTATATGGTATCAAAATTATTTCATAATTTTTAAAGTTGTGTTAATTTATTTTTTTTGTATTAGTTATTTAGTCGATATTTTTGTGTCGGTTTTTTTTTAATTTGTAATTTAATTTTATCTGAACATTTCGAACAAATGATCGGGAAAGCAAATAAAATATTAGGGTTTCTTAAGAGCATGGCTCAGGATTTTTCAGAACCTAGAGCACTAACTATTTTATATATTTCTCTAGTTAGATCTATTATGGACTATTACAACATTGTTTGATCACCGTACTACAATATATATATATATATATATATATATATATATATATATATATCAACAGACTTGAATCTGTACAAAACAAATTTGTCGAATTTATGTGCCATAAACTGAGCATATTTGGGAATTACTTCCTTACACAGCAGGCGCCAATATTACGATATTTGTTTCGCATTCAAAGTTATCAACAACTACATGAGTTCTCTGATTGCTAGAAGTCTATTCGTTTTAATGTACCATCTTTTAACACTAGAAATATATCCATTCTCTCTGTACCTTCTTATCGAACAACTTATGCAATGTTCAGTCTGGTGAACAGAATAAGCTCAACAGTCAATAAATACTGTACTGAACTTGACTTATTTGGTAAATCTTTTGATGACTTTAAAAACCAGGCTAAACGTGCTAGCTTGCAGTAATTTTTTATTATTGTTGTTATTTTGTTTTTAATCTTATCTTTGTATTT
The DNA here is from genome assembly GCA_936432065.2 of Rutpela maculata. Classification (NCBI taxonomy): domain Eukaryota; kingdom Metazoa; phylum Arthropoda; class Insecta; order Coleoptera; family Cerambycidae; genus Rutpela; species Rutpela maculata. The sequence continues at coordinate 126,010,720 of OW386291.2, read as the reverse complement.
ATATGTAAGTAAACAAATAAATAAATAAAAAACAAACTAACACATAAATAAATATACTGTTTCTATGTTGTCGCTCAATACTGAACCATTTATGTGAAACTTGCATACATGTACAGTTATGGACGAAAAAAATGACCGCGATATCCATATGAAAGATGTTCACCAATGTATTACGGTGGGGACTCGTATGTTATAATTTCATAAATAAGCTGTGATAAATCCTGGAGCAGACTAGCTAGAAGTTTAGAGCCTCGAATATAGAATATTATTATTATCATTAAATTAATGTTTACCAGACATTTATTTCGTCCATAACTGTACATTGTACATTAAATGTAATTAATGATATGGGCGTTACTGTTTGTGACTATTATTTAGATTTTACATGCAAGCTAGGTTTTTATGTTATTTAATTTATCATTAAAACTAATGCAATAATGTACGAGCAGCAAATGTAATGTTTATGAATTTCCTATTTGATAACGAGAGATTAAATTAATTAATTAAAATTTATGTTCATATTGAATACTAATATATCACCATACTGTGTGGTATGCTCTGACTATTTGATTTAAATCAAACTTCAATTGTGGGTGCGAAATATTTTCAAACAAAAAACTACAACTTTTTCAAGAAATGGTAGTAATAATAAAAAAATATTTTAATTATTTGATGTCTGCCAATAATTTCAATAAACTTTTGAATGCTTTGTTGAACAGTTTACAATATTCTTAAACCATACTTAAAATTGTGCTTGAATGTCATTAAAAGACTATTACTAGATAAAAAAATTCGGATCCACGTAAATTGATATTTTCTTTTATACCATAAAAAACATACGGTTCCGATTCGGATATCGGATGTTGAATGCATGAGAACTCACCTTTAAACTTCAGAGTAAGTTTCGACTTACCCTCACCGGAGTTTCCTGCATTATGACTTATTAGAGAGATTTGACAAAATGATCTTCAGTTACATGTATACAGGTTGTCTACTCTTTTCGTAGGGACAGATATTTTACAGGATGACATGTTGGCCCAAAAGAAGTAGAAAATCTTTATAATTTTTAATAAATTAATTAATTAAAAATAGGCAATGTTTTCAGTTTAGACAATACAACTATAAACAGAAGACGGAAGGACAAGGCTACAGCGCTCATTTGTCGTATCAATATCATGGGTTTTACGGTGTTACAAGGCTGTCATTTAAAAATAATAAAATAGTTTTACTTTTACCTTGTTTAATCAGTTTTGAAATGAAAAGACTAACTGACAAGTGACATTTAATATTAATTCACTCATTGCCATCTTAGCAATTTCTCACATGCCACAATTATTCCATAGGATTTATTAGAAAAAGTAGGACGTCCAGGTCGGTTGTTTGAAGCTCTTTGTGTCTTTATTGAAATGTCATTGATCTCAGTAATTTACTGTCTACAAAACATATATTTTAATAAGATAAAAAATTACCATTTTTTAAATTTATTATAGAAAATCAGTTTAACTACTGTAGCAATTAAATTAATAGCGGTTAATTTAATTTCAATAAACACTTAATTCATCACCTCGTTCATTATACGGTTTTATTGTTATTACTATAAATTTACTTTAAAACTAGATAAATCGAACACATTAACAACACTGTATGATTGGAAGCGGCGCGGCGGGCCAACCTTCGGCTAAACAACTAAGTATGAAAAACATATGGACATTTCCTTTGAACCGTCGGCGCCGATAGCGGAGGATTCCTTTTATGAAAAAGACACCAGCGTTTTTAAAAAAATTTTATCTCTCATTATCAATGCAATAAACATAATATAAAGGGAGATGTAGGTCGCAAGAGGATATTGGACTGGACTGCAGTACTGACCCACACGATATTTTACATATACCCGAATACTACCTGGCCTGAAAATATCGGATTTTTAGAAAATAATTAATTTAAACAAAACCGTTGGAGTACAGCAAAAACTATAAATGACTTTTTTGCTTCTTTTGGGTCAATATATTATAATATATTATTCTATTATCATATTTGCATGTATACGCAGACACCCTGTATGTTTCTCTTTAAGATTTTAAACGACTCAATTTCATGTTCCTAATGTACAGACACGTTTGTATTCATATCTGTTCCATTTCGATTAGTATGCTCCAAGAACAAATTTGGTGGTGTTGTTCCAGTGTACTGTATATATTCCAACTATAATAATAATTGTAAAATATAGATATTTTTAACACAGGATTATTCAAAATGTGAAACCTAGTTCTTAGTTCTGCTGACTGACTGCAGAACAACTTCTATGGCTAGCCTAATCATAATATTTACCTTTACTATTATCTATCTGTACTATTTTTTACTTATATAGTTATTGTTTTTTGTGTTTACATATAGAATTAGCCTTTATTTTTGAAAAATCCCTGCCCTGTAAATGTATTTTTGGCTGGGCAATTGCAATCACAACAAAATAAAAATAAAGTAAAATATACTATACCAAAGTTAGAGTTAAACATAAATTCTCCACACCTTTTTATTTATTATGAAAATACCTACTTTCTGTATATTGTTGCCCTAATCTGGGCACGCTAATATACTAGTTAGGTAAATACTTTAAAACACTCATTATTGGAGAACCAATCAAAACAACTACTCTTCTAGCTAATACTGACGAAGTATTGAATTACATGATAGGATTCTTAGCATTTTAAAGAAAAAAATATATTGAAAATATTTCAATCATTTATTTACATTTAGTCATCACACTTTTTTATTTAATATGAAATTATCTACTTTCTGTATATTGGTACCTTAATCGGGTCACGCTAATATACTACTTAGGAAAACACTTTAAAACACTCCAATAATGAGTGTTTTAAAGTATTTACCTAACTAGTATATTAGCGTGCCCAGATTAGGGCAACAATATACAGAAAGTAGGTATTTTCATAATAAATAAAAAGGTGTGTAAGTTGTGATTTGCATAATGCCTAAATAATGTTCTCTAAACATGATAGAGGCAAATAAATAAAAAATGATTAATTGTAAAAAATAAATTCTCCATCAGCAACATTCGAATATTACTAGTTATTAAAGGACAAAGATTACTAGTTATTAGGTTTTATACACACAAGTTTAATAACATAAGTATAATTAAAAATTGAACCACAGTTTGTTACACTGCTTTGTGGCTTCATAAGGAAAAGCATAAAAGAGAGGAATTAATAAAGAGTCTTGCTTACAGAAAGATAATTTTTCATGTTGAAATATACTTTAAATTCTGTAATAGAATTTTAAATAAATGACCGGAAGGGGAACATTTCTTGGTATAATTATTCTACGTCATTTTGTTCCCTTTGTAGCTCTTGATTTTTGTTTGCCTTTTATGTTAATGAACTGGAAACTGGAATTCCAGATGCACCACTTAATTTTAAGGTCTTATTATTACTATGCTATAATTTAATTTAATAATACATGTTAAAGAGGACATATAAAATGTTTATATGAATGGGAAAATATAATTTCTTCTGTTATTGAAGTATTAATAAGAAACATTTTGTCAGAGATTCCAATAAGCAATCAATACCGTGATATCTTTGTTGTCAGGACTCTAATAAATATTGAAAATAGACCTAGCAACCAGGTGTAACAAAAACCTGAGCTCTGTTACACATTAATTTCCTAAGCATACGAATTATCTGAAAACCTACGATATGTAAGTGGTTGAAAAAAAATGTTGTCCTGACGCTGTGTAAACTTCTTTTTAGTGAGTTCGTGAAAGTGTGTAGAATAATATCCTGAAAAGTTTACATTTCGCTCGGGTGCAGAACATAAAAAAAAAGTGAAAAAAAAATTTTCTTTCATCCATTTTTTCAAAATTTTGAAATTAAATCAAGCTAGAAAAAAATAAAAAATACAGATGGATAGATCACGTATTTATGAACAAAAAATGTCCTAACAAAATTTATCGTTAAAGCCACGGTTTTCCCGGAAAAAAATAGTCAAGTGTAACGTTATAACTCGGAGCGAGATCCATGCGTGCACGCGCTTGAATACGCATGACTGTGACACCGACGCACTGAATTACATGTCAGTAAATCAGAATTTGTTTAATCTATATGAGTGTTGGTTCATTTAAAAGATGGAAATTGTAGCTTTCTGACGCTTTTTTGTTTTAAACAATACAAACAAAGGATGGATGGGAAAAATATACTTATATATATTATCACGCCCAAACTCAATCGTCGCAATAAACGATATAGAAAAAAATAGAAGACCTTAAAAAAAATTCTTTCTTCATTGAGAACTGTTGAAAAGTATGTACACTTCATGATTATTATGGTTTATTAAGTTGTAGTAACGAGGATTAAAAAAAGTTCAACTCAAATCATTTTAATTTCCTTGCTTGATGTTTTTTTTTGATAAATATATGTATTGGAGGCTGTAACTTGTCGAGAAATTGACTCATTGGAAAAAATAAAATATCACTATTTCGGAATAAATGTATATTTTTCGAATGTTCAAACAAAAAATCGTTTACTTGTATGCATTTTTTCGAAAATATGATCAATCAGATCATGATAAGAAATTGCGATTTTCACGATCTTATCCTTATAACTATGAAAATATCTTTGATTGTTTTGAATACAACTTCTGGAATTTTTCCAATACATTAATAAATGTATACCCTTACAGGTGTACCTGTAATAAATACAATATAGTAAAGGCACGTAAAAGTTCATGCGAGCGATTCAGCGGGTACGTGTGGTGTCTGTATAAGCATTGATAATTATATATTTTCCCTCCATATTCACTATTTATCCTCTTATTCACTAAGACAAATGTTTAAAACGTGTAATCAGAAAGAAAAAAAAGCTTTATTTTACTCGATAGAACAGCTAAGAATTTTTAGAGGTTCCATTTAACCGTGCGCTAGCCGCGCAGAGTGACAAGGTTACTTCACTATTTTTTTCCAGGAATACCGTGGCTTTAGCGAAAAGTTTTATTAGGATATTTTTTGTTCAGAAATAACGTGGTCTATCCACCTGTATTCTTTATTTTTTCCTGCCCTGACTTAATTTAAAAATTTTGAAAAAATTGATAAAAAAAAATTTTCTTTCCACTTTTTTTTATGAACATAAAAGCAGAACTGCATCCGAGCGGAATGTAAACTTTTCAGGATATTTTTCTATACATTTTCACGAACTCATTAAAAAAAAAATTATTCAGTTTGCAACTTTTTCGGTCGTCAAGTTAAAATCATCAGAAACTTTTTTAAATGTTCGTTTGAAAATTTCTATCAATCTGTCGAGCCGGATTTTTTATTTTTAGCTACAATTTTTTATAATTTTGATTTAAAGTTGAATTTTTACTTGAAATGTCGTTTTTTTTTCAATTAAAATCAGTCTGCAGGTCACAAATATATATTCACACAATTTTAGTTTTAAATCTCTAATTTATAAATACATAATCGATCTGCTAGAGTAGATTTATCATTTACTTTTTTCTTATTCTTGACAGCTGCCAAAATCGCTGTCAAATTAAAAGAATTACAAGTGTCTTTCGTAATTTTGGAAATAATGAGTTTTCATAGATGAAGCAATACAAAGTGTTTAAAACTTTCTAGTTCCATAATTGATATTAAAATAAAGTTTTCACTTTTGAGGGCTGTCAAAATTTCTATCAACTTAATGAAAATGCCATTTAATAACACAGATCTACAAAAAACTAACTTTTCTAAAGTATTTTGACGCGCTGAAGCCAATTTTGTTCAAAAAAATTTCTATAGTGTCAGTTTCCTTCTACCACCTCCTTTTACCGGGTCGCGGACAATCCACCGAAAACTTTTCACCGAAAACAATTCACCAAAAACAATTCACTGAAAGTCAGTTCACCGAACGAATAGTTCACCGAAAAACAATTTACCGAATTAAAATACATCGAAATCATGGCTTTATCACTAAGTAACGTAGTAGCGATGACTTTATTTTTTAGCCAAAGTAGGTAGTGTAGGAGTTGTAAAAAAATAAACTTTTGCATGTGATTCAATATCCAATTTAAGAATATTTTATTTAAAAACATACAAATCTCATACAATCCATTTTTATATGCGCAATTAAGTTTGTAAGTACATAAATATTCACATTTGACATCTAAAAGAAAATATTGTGAGTAATGCCTCGTAAATAATCCAAGATATAAATTGGATCAAATGCTTGCACCAATCCTTTGAGCCGCTCGTTTAAGTCTTTATATTTTTTCTTCTGGTGAGGCCCTTCTTCTCCGGCAATAAATTGTTCAAGGAGTATGAACTGAAACTAAAATTCAAAGTGAAATGTCATATTTATATATAATGTCAAGGATCCGTTCGGGAATCTAGGCGCACCGATTATGCATTTTCAGGGAATTGCTCATTCGGTGAATTGCTCTTCGGTTAACTGTCTATGCGATGAATCCTCCGTCCGATGAATTGTCCTTTCGGTGAACTGTTTTCGGTGGATTGTTTTCGGTAAATTGACCAGATACGTCTTTTACCCCCTAAAAAAAGGAAAAAAGGATCTTGTTTGTCCTAATGTTCTGATCTAAGTTCTTTGGAGTGTTTTGAGATGCTGAAAACAATTTTGGACACACATTTTTTCTATCATGTCCGTTTCCCTCCACCACCCCTTTTATTCCCTAAAAAAGAGTAAAGAAAAGGTGTTGTCCAATGGTACTGACCTAACGTTTCTGAAGTATTTAGTCGTCACTAGGTCGTTGCCAACTGAGAAATTCTGTTCGAACAATAAAAAAAATAGCTGTGTACCTAAACTCAATGCCACCACATAAAAGTAAATTGTGCCGTATTCTAGTAAAATGTTAATCACATAGGTCATTGCAATTGGCGTTGCCAAATTTCAACTTCTACTTGTCTAATTTGTTTATTGTTTAGTTCATCTGAGGGAGGTAGTTCGTGTTAAACGAAACAAACTCTTGTTAAGTTTTAATTCTGCGCCAATATTAAAACACTGTTTTTATTTTTTAATTTTAAGCTGATATTAAAAAACTTTTACCTCGAATAAGTTGAACCGGGAACATAATAACTGCAACTAAGAATCTCAATACAATATAGAGGCAGATTATTTACATCTTAAAAGGAAATAATTAAAACGAGCTACCCTTTCCAACTCGTCCTCTGCAGCCATTTATTTGACGTAAAGCAAGTAGCCTCTCAACCGCAATTACCTCCTGCTTACATTCAAAACATCTCTTTGACCCAGTTATTTACCACTCGTTCCTGTCTTCAATAGCTCAGTGGGATATACAACAATGAACTATGAGACGCTTAGATGGCTTAAGACTCGGTTTCTAATTGCAAACTGCTCGATTTAATCTAATTTGCTTATTTCGTATAAGTAAAGACCAGAATTTACTGCATCCTGGTATTTAAGTTAAATAGTTAAATTCTCATTAGAAGCGATTCATTATCGATTAATAGTTTACAAAACTTGCATCCATTAAGGTTTATACACAGAATAGTTCTAAAATTGAATGAGATGAAACATTGATTGGAAATTATTGAAATTGAGTTCAGAAATATGTTTCAAAGTATTTGCGGTAGCTGCTATATTTCACAACTTGACATTCATATATGCTAATGATCGGAATATATTACATTGACGGATCTGAAATTATGAAATTTAAATTCTGGCTGAAAATTTCAAGTTCGAATGAGAAAGTGCTATAACGATGTTTGCCGTTGGGGTTGTAGCAATTTTAAAAGTTTTAAATCGTGTTATGTGTAACAAAATCATTTTTACGAACTCTTTAGCTGTCGTACTAAAAATGAGAACAGCTGTAGTTAGTTACCCAAAGATAAGTACATCTTTCATATATTACCGTAAAATTCTTACTACAAAGCAATATTTATCATATGTTAGAAAATATATTAGAACTAACCAAGTCTACGTCGCAGAAATATTGACATGTAGGTTTTTTTTTTAATGACTTTTCCAAGGAATTTGATGGGGATATCCCAATGTGGATATTCGGACTTTCTGATTCACTTCATATTTGAACTGTATTTATTTCACGGCAATAAATTACTTCAGGACCTCAAGTTTGTCGAGTACCTTACAATATCAGGAATTCCACAGGGATCTGTGAAAGGGTCCCTGTTATGTAACTTAGTCATTAACGATATCATCAGCCTTTTTAGATGTGAACTGTCCATGATTAAAATACTACTATAGAAATGTTAGAGGATGTGAAAGAATTCAAAACAATTGTATTTTCCCATAATTCCTTATTGTAACTATATGCAGACAATAGTATCAGAAATATACACAACTTTTATATATATTCCTAAGTTGTATTGACTTTAAAGATTTGCACAATGCTATAATCTTATATAACGGCTTTTTTGGAATGTAAACTTGAATAGCATGTTTGAATCTGTAATGAACAGGGTGTTCAATACAGATTTCTTAAATTAGTATTGTCTATATGCTGAATACGTCACTTTCTTAATTTTGCTTATTGGATTTTTCACGATGCCTATACTTATCATCTTCCATAAATTATATTCAAAGAATCTAAAAAATAATAGAAATATCCAATATAATTACCAGACAATACCCCCTATGACCGTGCCTTTTACGTCAGGGAATAGTTAGGCTTTATTTTTGACGTAATATAAATGAGAATTAAAAAAATAACCCAATTAAAACATCTAATTGGCTGGAATATGATTATTTAATGTTGAGTCAATATAGACACATTCAAATCGTAAAAGAATTATTGGACCGATATTAAACAATTTCGATATTCAAATAGTGTTGCCTGTGTAGGTAATAGGCTTTTACTCATTCCCATCTATATACATGCTGACAATATTGATAATAATAATTTAATAATAATTTATTGATTCTTTTGTCATTAAAACAATGGATAGAACAAGTCATAAAATTTCCATAAACATTAATTTTACAATATTCTAATGATTTATATTGATCATATACTTGTGATATCGTTTCCATATTATTCATAAACATATATATTGTTGCTGCAATATTGAATAGTATATATTTTATCCTTTTATTTTAACGTCAATTTGTCAAAATTGTAAATCTAATATCGATTAGTATTGACTAATATCGGATTTTAAATATTAGAAAATTCATATTTGAGCGATATTGGTCCACTCCCTAAAATCACGTGGATAAATAAATACTTTCCAATGCAAGCAAATCTTGATTATAGAACATTGAAAAGTCTACCTCTACGTCATATTGTTGTTACATTTTTTGTAATATTGAATAACGAAAATGTATTGATAATAACAAATATTGACCTTAAAATATTGGAAAATTAATATTCATATATTTTGGCAATATTGTCGGACGAATAATATCTATTGATAATGACAATTAATTTGAAAACATTGGAAAATTCGCATTCAGATTATATTGACAAAAATTATATTAAGCCATATTTTTTTTTAAATTTTTTAACTATTTAACGTCGGCCTATTTCCGCTACCAGGGCCTATCACCGACGCCAGGAAACGAGCTACCCCCAACCTGGAAATTTTGCCGAACCTCTTCCCTCAAGAAGAGTAGGTTTTACTTGCCTAACGTTTAATAGACAAGGGACCGCCTGCTTTACATCCCCTCCGAAGGATGGTATATCCACTACGTAATCCTCGTCTGAAATTACGTTGCTTCCGCGTATACACTGATATACAAGCCGCTAGAAGGTGGGACGAGAACGCTGTATTTCCCAAGATGGATCGCCAATCCAAGTACTAACTGCGCTCGACGTTGCTTCAACGGAATATCGACTGATATTCACATTGAAGTCGCCTCTGCGCTCGCCCCCAAAAAGCCATATATCTAACCGATATTCGTCCATAAAAATAAACATTAGTTTTCTGATTATAAAAAGTCTATACTGACTTCATGGTTAAAAAATATTATCTAATCCATGCTGATATAAATTTGGATTTATCGGTATTTGCATCAAATTATCACTTTTATATAGCATTTTCAAAGATATTCTTTGTCGATTTTCTCTTGATTAATTATAATGTAGATCGAGACAGCGCCCCAAAATTAGTATGAATTAGCTCGGAAAGAGTTTTGCCATTTATACTTCAAAATTGTTGTTTTATATTACAGCAATTTGATATGTAGACTGTAGAGCCTATAAATTTCGTAGCTGGCATAGCTTGTATAGGTAACGTTGGCGCCACCAACAAAATTTGAAAAAATATATAGCTTAGGATCAACCGAGAGAAAAATGATCTACTAGTAAATATATGTTATATTAGAAGAGCATTGTTGCTCGGCTATGTCTTGCAGATTCGTAAATTAAATAATTTCATAATTTTTAGCGATCTTTCTATTTCTTAGAATCGATTCAATTGAAAAATAAAAGTATACAGGAAAATTCAGATCTTTTAAATAAACATCGAGGAGAGAATAGTAGGATCTCTCAATCACCCTATCTGATTTAATCTAACTTACTTCTATAAGAAGTTTCACATCTGAGAAGATGTAGACCTCGAAGTCTCCAAAAATAAGGAGAAAATTAATATGTGTATATAAATATACACTATTACAGTTAGAAACACTACATTAAGTTACAGACCTTAATTGATTCTAACTTCTAGTTAAATGAGATATTACAATGTGTTTATTGGGAGGTAAATCATCTCTAAATTTCTTAGAAGTACTTCCGTCATCCATGAACTCAGGTTACTCAGGTAATGCAGAACTTGATTTTGAACTTTAAAATGCTCTTTAAAAATTTTCAGTTTTTAATAAAATCTTAAATTATGTAACTAAGAATTTTGGAGATTACTGAATAGGTAAACAAATCCTATTGCATCCTATTACATTTTAGACACACACCCAGTAATTTTCTTGTGAGGTTCAATCTTCCCAGGGATTCAATTTTTCTATACCAGCTAATATAGGTTAAATAGTCATATTTTAAGTTAATTAACTAAAATGAATCTCATATACGATGTTCACTTAATATCATGTACTACTTTGACGCTTCGTTAATCTCGGCCCTTCAAAAGAAAGGTTTCTGAGAAATATATTTTTTTTAAGGTTTACATACGCTCTATAGGAAAACGTGTAATTTCCTACATTTCCTCGAATATCTCGATAATTATCGTTTTTTTCCAAAAATTTGTAAACAGCTTCTGTAAAGAGGATTGATTATGCTTTCCGTAACTTTTTTTCTCTAACATAAAAAACAAAAGACTTATGACCGAATATGCGGACGTCTCAAAGCCAACCACCGCCCAGTCTATTAATTAGGGTGAAGACGTATACCGCTCGGCTAAAGTACGCCATCTGTGGGACACCACGCGAGACTAGTTTCTCGATCTGACGTCACAGTGCTTTTCGCGAGGATCTCAACATTCTCAATTTTAATTATTTATTGCAAAGTAAGTACAGCGATTTAAAAGCTGATATTCGGTGTGGCGTGTTTTTATACATAAACACACTTTAATGAAATAAAAAAACGGGCAAGTTCCCCATTTAAGAAAAAAGTTCGTGTTAGTAAACTTTCTGAAAATGTTTAATTTTCGAAATGTATGTATGTAAAAATATTGCGCAAATCACTATGAAATGTGAAATTGAATTTCCAAAAAACGTACACAAACTTCAGCTTCTGCTTTTATACCGTGGCGAAAAAGCGGGGAGAGAATATCATCAACTGTTGTGGAGAAATTGTCCACTGTATTCCATCCCTGTTTCTAAGCTATTATTTGAGGGAGAAGCTTATAGTCGTAATTTTAATCATTTTTCTTAAATGTTTAAACATTTTAATAATTGAAATATTGACAAATAAGAATAAGAATAAGAATAAATTTATTAAAAAAATTTGTTAATATAACAATTTAAAATTTGAAATTATGTTTCCATAGCGCAATATACAAACTTACAATCTAAAGCATTGCACTTGGTTTTATAATTACACCTAGGTGATTACTCACCTGTATATGCACTTACAAACTAATATATATATATCTAGTGCTTAATTACTTAAAATATGCTAGTAATAATAAAAACAAATAATAGAACGATAATAATAAAACAGCGATACTAACGAAAATAATAATAGAGAATTTTAACAATAACAATACTAATTGGCTAGAGATACACAGCTTAATAACTCCACTTTGCATAGAAAAAAAATTTTATCGTATAATTTTTGAGAAGTCAGAATAATTATGTACTACAAAGTGTTTGGATTTACGTAAAAATTGTTTTAAATTCCTTTCTTGTCTTATTTTTAATGGAAGTATGTTGTAAAATTTTGGAGCTAGGTGTATTAAAAATCTTTGGTTGACATTTTTTTGACTTCTGGGTAATTCTAGTTGTTGATCACTTCTTGCTCTCGTATCGTATTTGTGCATAATTTGCTGCCTGATAGTATTATGTTTATGTAGATATGCACAAGTTTCAAGTATGTAAAGGGTACGGACGTTACATATTTCTTCAGAATATAACAGATAAGTGGGGTACAGACGATTTTTCTTTTTAATAATTTTTATTATTGAGTTCTGTACTGTAGTTAGCTGACGGAGTGCAGACCACCCCATGCAATTATTCCATATCGAATTAGGAATTCTATTAGTGATTTGTAGATAGTAATAAGTAATTTTTTATTAAGGAAGTCACGTAAAAGGCAGAATTTATGTATTAAGCGCCTTACTTTTTTAGTTAGATATATTATGTGCATGTCCCATTTTAAGTTTTTGTCAATAACAATACCAAGATATTTTGTATTGGCTGTTTTTTTTTATTTCTTCATTTAGGTTATCAATTTTTATGGTCTTAAACTCCGGACGATTGACTGATGTTATTGAAAAGGCAATATAATTTGTTCTTTTAATGTTTAAAGAAAGTTTGTATGTGTCCAACCAGTCTTTAACAACTCTTATTCCTTCTTTCAGTATATCATTGACTTTGGTCCATGATGTTTCATTAAAAATAATTACTGTGTCATCAGCATATGAAATGATTCTACCATCTATTTTAAGATTAGTTAATGAGTTTATATGTATATTGAACAAAATAGGTCCAAGGACAGTACCTTGTGGTACCCCCATTAAGGTAATTTTAGGTTCACTCATTGTTTCTCCAATCCTAACAAATTGCGGTCTATTGCTTAGATAGCTTTTAAATACTTTTAACACCGTGCCCCTGACTCCGTACTGATATAGTGTATGTAAGAGAAGATCCATTTTTTAAAATGCAACACATTTTACTACTTATGGTAGAAACTACACCTCAAGAGCTTTACAAAAATATTATATTATGATTTTGAAATGTCAATAGTTACAGAGATATTAATTATCAAAATTTGAGACATGCAGAACATTTTTTAAACTGTTTGTTTGGTTCGATATGATTTATTATCACTGATAATATGCTAAATTTCAAGCCGAGATATTTAAAACAGCACCTAAAAACAATTGTCCAAATTTGAATCAGGGATTGTTTAGTTCATAAAGTCGTAGAATAATAGTTTTTTTAGAATGTAGATTTTTTCACGTACCTACTTTTTGGTGGTGTTAACAACATTTTTTGTAAACTATGCAAATTGTATTTTATTGGCATTGAATATTTTTAAAATGCTTTCTTTTCACGCAAAACTGTCATATCTTGACTCTCAAAAAAAACGTTTTTTTTTTAATTCTTTCTTTTTTTGAAGTATGTACCAATATTTATGAAACTCCCTGTATACGTTAATGTATATAGTAGGTTAATATTCTAAACACTATATAATAATGCACATGATTTCATTCCAGATTCTGCACACGTCATACTACTAAATAAACCAAAGAATAATTATTACTAATGTAATTACCTGAGTGAGTTGGAAGTCCAAGTTTGCAGACTAGCACTACGAGTGTCTAATTTGCGATGAGCTGCCACTATAGCCATCCTTCTGGTATTACGCCCTCTGTCAAAAGTTCCACGTCCTCTCGGGGGATATTTCATGCTCATCTTGAGTACCGCTAAGAGGATAGTTCGGTCGTGCTATTGCATGTAACTATGACATTGTCTTCCACAGTGCTTTAAGCTATTTAAAACCAGCAGGATTACTTTGTTTTATTCAATTCAAATGTCTTATGATATTTAACACGAAAAAATTACGATTACTTAGTTTTAAACACATTTAACTGTCGGTTAATGAAAAGTTCAGTTTTACGATAGAATAATTAATTATTGGTTTTTGAATAAAAATTTTTTGCTATCATACATACAGTGTGTCCCAGTTTTCATGGAGCCACCCTCATATCTCGCTCATTTGATATCCGAATATGTTGAAATTTTGATGGTGGACATATATATACCTATAAAGTGAGTCTTTAGACCACACTTGATTTTAGTCTAAAGCTTTCAAAGAAAAAAGTATTAGAAAAAAACTAGTAAGATACTCTTGATCAGCACCTTTAGAAACCTCTTTGTACAAGATTACATCGTAGTGGATTCAAAGGTATTTGAGATAGGGGCCGTCAAAAAAACAATTTTAGGAGTTTCCCCCTGGCTCTCCGGATCTGACACCACTTGATTTCTATTTGTGAAGTCGTTTAAAAAGTATAGTGTATAAGAACAGACCACGTAGCCAAGAAGAGTTAGTGATCAGAATTAGACATGCATGTTATGAAATCACTCCGGGTGAGATTAGGGAAGTTATACATGATATTTGAAAAAGGATCGAGCAATATATTTGAAATGGTGGTGGTTACATAGTAACGCAAAGAATTATATGATTAAATTGACACCTGCAATAACTTTTGCTTTCATAGCTTACTTAGTTCTTGATTGAAGACTATTTGTTAGAAAAATGGTAGGTATTTACGAATTAGAATTTTTGCCTTATAAAATAAATAATTATTTTATTGTAAAATCAGTTGAAACTAGTACAATACACTATTTTAAACAAGAAAAATAAGAATACAATTCCTTAATTTGAGAATCTGTTTTACAGATAAAAATTATTTATAGTTGAAAAAATTGTTTTTTGACGGCCCCTATCTCAAACACCTTTAAACCCACTACAATGTAATCTTGTACAAGAGGGTTTCTAAAGGTGCTGATTAAGAATATCTTACTAGTTTTTTTCTAACGAAATCGCTAATACTTTTTTTGAAAATCGACTGCCTTTTTCCATCCTAGAATCGGACGCCTCTGACTAAAATAAAAAATGGTTAAGTCTAAAGACTCACTTATAGGTATATATTCACCACCAAAATTTCAAAATATTCGGATATCAGATGAGCGAGATATGAGAGTGGATCTATGAAAAGTTGGACACACTGTATTCACATGGAGTAAAAATAGCACACTCATAACTAAACATCAGCATCGAAACAGAGTATTTTTTTTATTCATAATTTCATAATAAAAGTAAATTTTTCAATATATAATTGAGCAGAAACATATAGGATTTGTTTGAATTTTATTAACTACCACAAAAAAAAAGTTGATTGACAATAAAGTAGTATTTCTAATTAATAACTTGTTGCAATTATTTGACAAATAGGTGCCAACGAAAACGTTTAAACAAAGAAATAAACACACCTAAACAATCCATGGGTAAACGAAAATATAAAATATATGCAACTGTTTTTTGAGGCCGAAGTTTATTCCATTATAATGGATGTAACTGAGGTGAGGATGAGGAACTTTAGGGAATCTAGAACTAAAATCTTCTCAGATAGCCACAAGCAGTACTACTATGACTGAAATTACAAACTTGCAACTTCAAACTATTGTGGGAAGTGTGAAAACAAAGCAGTCTTCAATAAACTGGGAAAACATAATATTTCGAATGGATACCAAGGCATAATTTCATTCGAAACGAAAAAGCAGATTTTCCTACCAAGAGCGGTGCTAACATCGATTTTTATGATCAAATATCTTCTCGAACTGACCATCAAGATAGTCTGTCAAGGTGACAAGTAATCGGCAAACAATCAAATAGACAATGGAACATATAGCAATGTGTAGGGAATCAGAATTTAACAACATTCGAAATTTGTAATCCAAGACCTCTCAAAGGTGCTGCCCAAGGAATCACTACTTCCACATCCAGATTCTCTATCCAAGTCACTCAAAATGAAAAAACTTTGTATGTGGAAATAATTCTTTATGGAACTTTAACAATATAATATTTGAAATCCTCTACCCAAACAACCCATAAAACGATACCCCACATGGGTAGTGGGGGTGGATGAAGTAAAAAAATATTTTGAAGTTTCTGGTTCTTGTACATACACTAAATCAGATTTTTTTTTTCATCCTCTTTAATAAGGGGGTGGGTGGTAATGGGGGTAGCTAATACCAAAATTTTTTTTGAGACCTTAGCTTCTCTTGTATATACTAAATACCAATTTTATGGACTCTTACCTGCTTTATTTACCCCAAATCGACCCCAGTTCACCCCCCAACCCTTCGTCGGAACAACATGAAAATAATCTAGTTCGAGATCTCGTTACAGTACACCTGTGTACCAAATTTCAAGTCAATATCTTAAACGGTTCCAGAGTAAATGTGTGCACAAAAAAAAGTTACAGACAGACAGACAGAAATTTTTTTTCGCTCAAACTTAAAATCTCGACGTTTCATGACATTTTAAGCCTATTTGAACAATAAAAATTTTTAAAAATTGTTTTGTCGTTACTATACTTCCACTGGATGTGGAAGTAAAACTGCGACCCAATAGTCTTTTAACGTGGTAATATCGCTAACAGAAGATTTAGCATTCTCTCTGAAGCTTATCCCGAAAAATGGAACTATAAAACAATTTCGATTGCTATTGCACGCTCTCAATTAAATGATAGTTGCGAAACCAAAGTCCTCACTCGTCCTTGCCCTGCTTGGGGAGGGGATTCGTTGAAATATATAGATTCTCTTAGATAGGCTATTGCATTTGTATTTATTTTTGAGTCTAATCAATAAATGATGTCATTCGAACTATTGCATTTTACTGATTGAATGATTAACTTTAAGTCTTATCCCTCAAGGGCTTTTGTGTGTTAGGCCGGAACTGAATATCGGGCGCCTCCAGACCCCGCAAGTCTTTAACTCAATACCCGGTCGCATCACGAAAACTCGAGAGGGACTTTTTTATAAAAGTCACAGATCGTTAAGCACAAGATCCATTAAAGTGTTAAGGGTAAATAAGATAAAGTGCATCCAGACAGAAATCAATTTTGGGGAGAACGCCATTAGCAATCTACGGGTAAGTACAGCTTTTAACTTTCTCATATGTCAAACATCTCATAAATATATATAGCACCCGCCTGGGAGTGAAAAAGCACATACGAACAAGGGAGAACGAGACTGGCGCCCTTCAATAAATACATTGGTGTCGCGTCCTTCTGACGCTGTGTGCAAGGTTCTTCAACAGTATAACAAGTTAAAAATCTTAGTTGCGCTTATCACTGCTTCACCTTGCCAGTCTCCAATACAAGCCGCATCACGTGTTCAGTATAGATGGAAAAAAGGATTGTGGAAAAATATGAACCTGTCTGCTTCCTCACCATTTATCGAAATTGGTCTTGTTGATTTTAACCAAAACAACATTTTCTTGATGCAGTCGGGAAATAATAAGGTGTCAGATGTCTAGGTGATTCCAACCATTTCCCATAAGTATGGTGTACAGTTTGTCCCATTATACATGATCAAAACACCTATGCTAGTCTACGAAATAAAGACACACAGGCACGTAATATTACCTTGCCTTCTCAATTAATTATTTTATATTCAATATTTGTTCCCCAGATCTGCGTCTTTTAACATAGCACATAGCCTGCCTAATGTGTTGCAGATTATAGGGACAATTTGTCTGAAGTTGAGTAATATCATATAGTCACACAATATGGCATTAAACCTATAATTAAAAAAAGAACTCGAAGATAATTTAACTTTTTTTAATCTGCTGGTCTAATATTTATTATTAATAACTTCATTACCGGTTTTTGTGAATGTGTCGGTGCTAATTAAATTAACAAGGGAGAGGCTCGAGTAGCATGTGAATATACATTTTTATTTAGTTATGACATAAAATTCGTTGTTAGTCATTCAATTTTACTCAAATAATATGACAACATATACAACGAGCTTCGCTTTTGGGTTTTTCATTACACCGCTAACTAAATTAAAGTTCATTGTGAAGGCCGAAATGCGCTAATAACGCTCTGATGAAAAAGACAGGGGGTCCTTCCTAATAATGTATAAACACGTCAAAATAATAAATTGTTGCCTTTCATTTACATCCTCGTTTTATAAAATAAGAATGCTTGACGAATGACCTTTGAAACCTGAGTCAACAAATTTGAAACACAGATACATATACATTATGAGGAAAGTTAGAGAAATATTATAAAGCCAAGATTTCATATAAAGATAAAATAACTTCTTTCCACTAAAGTTTCAAGAAAGATAAATTAAATTAATTATGTTTAAACAAAAATTGATAAATTGCATAAATTAGTTAATGAAGATAAATTCAGTTTGAAGTATTTCGAAAATTTATTCGGTTGCTACTAGACAAAACTGAATATGTGTGTTGCAATAAATATACAAAAAGATCTGCTATTACGCTGTACCAATTTAGTGGTCGGCAGAAGACCAAAAATAAAATGTAGGTTATTAGATAGGCCATAATCCAGTATCGCTGTAATGGTTCATTTTTAGCTACTGACAATAGTTTAATAAATTTATCGAATTAAGTACATTTTATATTTTCCGTCATAAAATTCTTTAGACCGACCCTATATTTAGGTCTATTTCCGGCGTAAAATAGTTTTGAATATTTTGAGCATCATGCTAGTTCCGTTTACGACGTTCTAAAATGTTATTTTTGAGGGCGCGATTTGTTTTGGAATTGTGAAATTAGAAATTTTTTCATTCTTTTCACGAAAATCACTATTTTCGCATTTTTAATGTTCCCACTCCTCTATATCTGTTATTCATTGTCATAAAAAATTGATATTTTAGTACTGCAATAGTCAAACCTTTCGCTTTCCAACCCTGTATGCAGAAGCAATACATGTTTTGATATGACTGAAAAATAAATAAGTATTAATGAAAGAGTTACCACTTTTGTATGCTTTACAGCGATAAAGTGTGGATCGAGGTAACTTTTTTATTTTTCAAAATAACTGCATACTGTAAGCGAGTAAGCTGTAGTTAATGGAATGAGAAAGTGTTTTTATCTGGAGCATTTCTTCTTAAAATTTATATTAAGTGAAAAAAAATCGGCAGCTACTGGAAGCGGCTGGAACCTCCCCACACGGTGGATCCTTATCAGCTGTATTTGGATATTACATCGGAAATCAGAGCACTGAGCAAACAGATAAATTACACGTGACTTTGGAGCCATTTATTTCATCAACAAATATCGAACGGACTGAAGCGGACTACAAGCAATCTGTTAAAACATAACCTCTCATGTTTGTTTATGTTGCATGTTAATCAATTGCCGGATATTATAAGGGTATTAACAGATAACGTTTCGAAGATTTTGTAAAATATAGGATAATGAAAAAAAAATAATAACACAGAATTTAGCCCAAATGACGCTCTAACCAACAAGTCAATAACATTATGGACTGTTCAAGCAGACTACGCATGGGTCAAATTAAAATCTTCCTGCTCGATCAAAAAGGTCGAGCAAGTCGAGCTTCGTCCGAGGCCTTTATTTTGTAATATTCGAACGTTTAAGATTTAGCTCAGTTAACTCGATTTGCAATGAACGATTGTGACGTGTCCCATCAATCAGACGTAATATCCGAACACGGCTATAAACAATTATTACCTTAAAAAAAAAACAACTAAAATAAGTTTTGACATTGTCAAAAATATTTGGGTTGGTAACCTTTACGAATGTTGATTTTTAGGTTATGAAATATATTTAGAGACATAACATGTTTAAGTTTTTCAAGTTTATTCACATTTTTAATGTTTGACTACGCATTTTTAGCTTGGAGCCACAGTGACTCCAAGCAGATAGTTAAAAAACTCATGCAAATAATTTTTCTATATAGACCATCTTAGGATGACGTCACGATAAGTCGATCATATTGCCTGAGGGATAACCAAACTTTTTATTCCAATGTAAACAAAGAAGTAATCTCAGTTTTAAATGTGAAATAAAAATAAAACACCGTCTTTTTTTGCGACAAGGTGCGATTGTGAGATAAGGTTTATTTTGAATGTAAAAAAGATTAGAAGAAAGGTAAAGAAATCACTTTCTGGCAGAGTCTATTGAATACTACATACGGATAATATAACAAGCTTATCACTGAAATCTAGCACTTAGTTATTTAAATGTAAACTTGCCTTGCCCATAACAATGAATACATTTGAGTTTATCTTTCTTGCACAAACTTCTTGCACAAATCCGGCCTCATAATATTTATATGCTTGTAAAGATTTGTATGCCTTTAACTGCTGATCTGCGAAGAAGCTGTGAGTCGACACTAAGTAATTTACCATATTAATTACGGACACACAAGGTAAAATAGACAAATCTGCAGAAAGGTCTCCAGTCTCCACTCCAAGGGTGTATGGGTCAATATTGCCTATTATTTTGATTTTCTCATCGTAGCGACACTTTACATCACCCATAAGGGTTGGATAATATTCACTATATGACATTATTACGAAAACACACACAGTTTCTCAAGAAAATCAGAAAAAATATATAAAACCACGCAAACTGCGTTTTGTTGTCCCTCAAGCAAAATGTCAAAATTGTCAAAACCATGTGACCTAAAAATGGTTGATTAATAAAAAAATATATTGCTAATTACAGGTTAGATTTCTAACCCACAAAAAGAGTCCTATTTTATTAGGACAAAGTATTTAGGACTTCATAAACATTACACTGTACTAGATTTTAGTTGAAAGTACGGGAACCAGGCAGAAATTTTAATAATAGCTACGTAATATTCTTAAATCTTAAGAAATATATATTTTTGAGGTTAGCTGTGACGTCACGTACCATAAGCTATAAATCAACATTCACAAAGGTTACCAACCCAAATATTTTTGACAGATGGCAAAATACGTTTTCCCCAAACAATAATACCAATTTTTTGGATGCTGTCATATGTGCACATATAACGAATTATTTTTAATTTTTTTAACGGAAACCAAATTGAAAGGGTGCAAGTGTGATACATCGTTGAAATTGGAATTTATACTGCTTTTTAATGGTTCAACTACAAATTCTAAGTAATCATAAAATAAACAACTTGTGCCAAAATGGCACTAAACGTAATCCGATCTCAACCAAAACCTTTTCAGATCTTCTGGAGCACTAAAGAAACCCTCATGTAAAAGTTTCATCCAAATCCATTTAGTAGCTTCGTAGCTATCGTGCTAACACACAGGCATTAGTTACAAACCACTTTTTTTGGTTTCCGGGACCTCGAAATCGTAAAGATTTGATGTTATCTCAATTTTCGATTTTGGATTAATTGTAGTAACCTCCCACAATTATTGTGGGGAGGTTAATAAACACAATACTATAAAAACTAAGTTCGTAGGCAAGAGCACTTAATAATTTTGATTATTGATACTGGAAACAACTAAACGAAAACATCCGTTCGTTGGTAATGGGTGGTAGGGATGGCCATCTTTTGGAAAAACCATATAACTCTTGGTGGACAGCTTCCCTGCCAGATGTGGCCGGAGTAGTGTTCATGGTGGATCGTTTAAGTTTGAGTTGATATATTTTGTTTTATCTTCTGGCCTCGGCCGATTTTTCACTAAATCGGTCGGGGAAGTAAGCTGTCAAATTTTTGGTTTCAATGTTTTTCTGGGGGAATTTGGTTTTTGACAGTTTTCGAAAAAATATTTTAGATTGGTACCAATGTCTTAAATTATTTTTAAGTTATGTAGCACTATTTTTAGGCTATGTTGCCGGAAGAATTTCCGGCGGGATGGCAGAAGTAGCGGAAATAGTTTTTAAAATATAATGTCACTTTTAAAGTTTTATTGGAAAAAACTCGCCGAAAACGTTCCGGTGAGATTGCTTATACTTGTAGGGCTTGTGAGCGGTTCACGAAGGCTTCTCACACCTTCCGTGGGCTTTATGAACGTCGAAAAAACTTGTAATGTCTCGATGCACTTGACACTTAAATTTACTCAGCATACAGTCTGCACGCTTTAACACACTAGTCTATTGAACGTTAGGTTAGACCACAGAGTACAGTAACTATACAGAGGCGAAGGCTAGCCTTCCCGCCAAAACCCAATTTGTATACTCATCGCCATTTCTTAATTGTTTAACAATCAACCTCACTTTTATCTTGACACTGTTGATGTTTATCGTGTTAAGTTTGGATTTGTGAATTTTTTTTTCCACTCATTTTGGGATATTGAAAACATTAACCGAGAATTAAAATTCTCATAAATAAAACCTAGTGTACAACTCAATTGAAAATAGGCGCCAATTATAAGCAATTCAAATCGTAATATTTTTCAATCCAACTCGAAATACACTGTCTTTTCAGTGTATCCTTAAATGGGGATCTGCACATGATGTCATAGCTAATCTCAAAAATATATATTTCTTAAAATTTAAAAGTACTACGTAGCTATTATTAAAATTTCTGCCTGGTTCCCATACTTTCGACCAAAATCTAGTTTGTCACAATAAAATAAAACGCATTTTGCAGGTTAGAAATCTAACCTATTAAAAGAAATAAACAACATATCTCTCAGAGTAGACCAGGGTGTATTAAATAGGTGATGCGACGACAACCCTCACAGTGGTTTAATAAGTGCTTACTTCGTACATATTGTAAAAGATGGCTCAACTAAGTTCTCTCATTACTTACGCATAGATAGATAATTTTATAGGTTCTGTGCATACGTACATAGAGTGTCGCATACATTCCCGGCTTCTTGTTTTTGACAAGAGTCCAGTGACATCTGACATTAAGTAGCTAAATTAAAACATTGAAAGAATATATGTAACACTACATGCAGTATTGCACGTGTCGTCACAGCTAACCTCAAAAATATATATTTCTTAAGATTTACAGGTATTACGTAACTATTATTACAATTTCTGCCTGGTTCCTGTACTTTCAACCAAAGTCAAGTTCTACGTAATATGTATGAAGTTTTAAATAGTTTGTCACAATAAAATAAGACACTTTTGCAGGTTAGGAATCTAACCTATAATTAGCAGTCTATTTTTATTAATCAACAATATTGAAAAATTATTTGCGTGAATTTTTAAATATTTGCTTGGAGCCAGTATGGCTCCAAGCTAAAAATGCCTATACAAACATTAAATATGAGAATAAACGAAAACACCTTAAAATTTGAGGTTATGTTAGTTATGCGATGCACATGCCCAGGTAATTGTAGGACCGTATTGCTCGCGCCATCTATTAAAGTAAATAGAAACCATGCACTTACGAAGCCATTATTATAATAGGAAAGTGCCGGACCACCTATTTAATACACCGTGGTGTAGACGCAACTGGTACGCAAGGTCACAGAAAACGAGCCATCAAAACTGAAAGGAACCGCCAAAGACTTCGCCTCTGTGCAGTTACTGTATTCTGTGGTTCCACTATAAAATATATTTTACACAAGAAGCGTGTTATTTGGTTTTTAGTTTTTTTCACGGAAACCAAAGCTAAAGAGTGCAAGTGTTATATATCGTTGAAATCGGAATTTTTACTGCTTTTCAATGGTTCGATTACAAATTGTAAGTAATCATAAAATAAACAACTTGTTGTGCCAAAACAGCAACAAACGTAATCCGATCTCAACCAAAACCTTTTCAGATCTTCTGGAACACTAAAGAAACCCTCATGCAAAGTTTCATCCAAATCAGTTTAGTGGCTTCGCCGCTATCGTGCTAACAGACATACACACACACACACACACACACACACACACACACACACATACACACACACAGACATTTTTCAAAAACAACTTTTTTGGGTTCCTGGGACCTCAAAACGTAAAGATTTGATGTTATCTCAATTTTCGATTTTGGACTAATTGTAGTAACCTCCCACAATTTTATTGTGGGGAGGTTAATAGGTCATGTAACATGAATCATACGCGAGGCGCTCCGACTCGCAATTCCTAACCGTATCGGGTAACACATATAATGCAGCGGCCGCCCATTCAAATTGTATCATCAACCTATCAATGGAGTAGAACAAAGCAAACTATATATCAAAATATTAGTAATAACTTATTACATCACAAAATGCATGTTATCCAATCTATAAGTTGGTATAAGGGGTAGTTACAGCCCAAAAAGTAATTTTTTTAAAAACATGTGTTTTTACTTACCATTTTTACTCTAATTCGATGAAACTACATGATAGAGGATATTTTTTTATGCCAAAATGTTCACAATTATTTGCTGAATTCGTCCAGATATACCAACTATTTAAAAATCGCAAAACTAATCATTCACGGTTAATCAAAGGGGGAGTAACAGTGTGCGTGCCACGGTAAGTCCAAACTTCTATTGGCCATAACTTTTGATTTCACGCTTACTAAAATTCTGATACATACATAGAAAACTTTGTTATTCTCTTAGCTTTAATTTAAGTACAAATACATGGAGCTACGTATTCATTTTGTGATAATAATACTATAAATTGTAACCCAATGTCACGAATTTCTGCGTACCAAAGCTAAGCCGGTCTTATGAATGCGTGGCCATGCGCGCTCGAAAAATCGACCTTATTGCTGATTTGCATAAGGCATGGAAGGGAAAATATGCCGTTAATTCATGTTATAAGGTTTTGAGCTGTAATAATGAACAATTCAAATTAAGTATGTGAAGTAAAATGTTTTATTTCATGATTTTTAAACATATATACACTTTTATTAATAAATTGACAGTTATAAACTAAACAAAAAGTTCTTGTTAAAAGTACAAGTTATTGTATGTATATGGAACAAAACTTAAAAGCGAGTTCACCTTATTAGAATTATTATTTCGTATATATAGTGTGTAATGAAAATTCTCGAATAGTAAAAGCATCAAACAGCGAAAGTTGTACAGACAGCCATTATTGCTCTATTTTGTTCATTCAAGTTGAAAATGTTTATTTCTAATAATATTTTAATGGGAAATAATGTCAAACAGTCATATGACAAGGAAAGCCATCACTAAATCTTTTGCAATATACACATACATAACAAAAAAACAAAAAGTGTCAACAAATATTAGGCTGGCCACAAAAATATTTTTAAGAGGAGCAAATATGTATATTCACCTACGACATTAGAGTAAAATATATCGCCATCTGCTGAAAAATTTAACAGTATCGCAAATAACTAGATTTGCTCTGTGTAACCATATCTACAGATGTAACATACAGTTTAAAATTCATCTTCGCTGCTAGATGCGTATAAAACCTCCAATTCCATATTGTTCCAAAATAAGGGACATTTGCATATATCACTATATTTTAAACCAGCCTTAAAACACTCACATTTTAAAATATCACATGCATCCTTATCCTTATAATATAGGTAAGTTCGCGTACTTCCTTATGCGCTGTTTCCAAATAGACATCACTGATAAAATATAATTTCCATCAAAGGACCATCCCATTCCAACAGGATTTGCCCTATACGATGAGTTATGACTATTACACCAAATTTTTGCTTGTAACAAGAAACGTCTTACGTGATGTATAAAGTGGTGGAAAATTAGCAATGGTCGAATTTTGAAGAAGATTGTACCTTAAATCATCTACATCTTCATAAGTTTTTAATTTGTATAGCAACGGAACATATCTACGAGCAATTTTGACGGCATCGTTTATCAAGTTCAAGCGTGCTTTTATTTTGTTTTAAAAAGGTATATGCAATTTTTTTTTCCAATCCCGTATAAAGCACTAGTCGTGTTGCATCCAGTTAAAGCATGTATGGTGGGCAGTGACAAGCAAATACCAATCCGTACATTATTACGATTTGGTATGTATTTTATATGTCGTATTTTATATGTCGTAGGTGAATATTTATTTAGAATAGAATAGAATAAAGTTTATTTAGCATAAGCTATCTTCAAAAGTAACTTATTTTTGTACATAGTCATTTATTATTTTGTGCTCTGTCGTCTATATATAATTTAGTAACATTTTAGTAAACAATTTTAAATTACTAAATATTTGATTTCCGTAGGCAAAGCATTGAATACGCGTAGGCCATCGCTAACAGTTGATTTTTTTAAGAATGATATTTTTGTATTCATGTTGCAGTTTTCAGCAAACCTTACCAAATAATTGTTTCGATCTTTTAACTAAGAGGGGTTTGAGGTAGGTAGGTATTAGATTATTCTCGATTTTATATATTAAAGTTGTTTCAATATTTTGTTCCACTGAAATCCAACCCAATTAGTTGGTTTTGCCAATGTTCTTACATAGATAATCAATATATTTTGAAAACATCAACTATCTATCTAAAATAATTCCTCAATATTTAATTTAACTTACAAATTCAACTTTCGCATTATTAATGTGCAGAAACAGTTGATCATTTAAATATTTTCGGCAATTAGCTTTAGTTCCAAGAACCATACATTTAGTTTTGTCATTTTTTTGTACATAACCATATATATAACATACAAAGCTCTTTATTCATTATATCTGTGATTTCAATTTGATTTTTTTCAGATACATATATTCCTCATCCTCAAAAAAGGCTTATATATGAACTTCTTAGGACATGATTTATATCATTCACATATATAATATTAAAAGAGACCCTAGCATACTGCCCTGCGGTCTGTGGTACTCCATACGAACTAGTAATTTTAGTAAATGTCTTATTGTTTACTTTAGTTTTATTTTTATTTAGTTTTTTCACTTTAGTTTTATGCTCCCCCTGAAAACATTTTTGTGGACGCTCATGCTTGTAGCCTAATATTTGTTGACACCTCTATTCTTTTATACATGTGTATATTGTATGAGATAAGGTTTAGTGATGTTTTCCTTGTCATTTGACTGTTTGACATTATCGCAAATAAGTTCTATTAGAAATAAACATTTTCATTTTAAATGAACAAATTAAAGCAATGCTATTTTTGTTCATAAAATCTGTCTATACAGCTTTTGCTGTATAGACTTATATGTACGGAATAATAATCCTAAAAATGTAAAATCGCTTTTAAGTTTTGTTTCCTACAATAACTTTTTATTTATTTTGTAACTGTCAATTTATTATTAAGTAAAAGTGTTTAGATGTTTAAAAAGTCATGAGATAAACATTTTACTTTACATACTTAATTTTAATTGTTCATTATTACAGCTCAAAACTCTATAACATGAGTTAACGGCATAATTTCCCTTCCATGCCCTTATGCAAATCAGCAATAAGGTCGATTTTTCGAGCGCGCATGGCCATGCATTCATAAGACCGACTTAGCTTTGGTGCGAAGAAATTCGTGACATTGCGTTATAATTTATACTATTATTATCACAAAATGAAATACGTAGCTCCATGTATTTGTACTTAAATTAAAGCTAAGAGAATAACAAAGTTTTCTATGTATGTATCAGAATTTTGGAAAGCGTGAAATCAAAAGTTATGGTCAATAGAAGTTTAGACTTACCGTAGCACACATACTGTTACTCCCCCTTTGATTTACCGTGAATGATTAGTTTTGCGATTTTTATATAGTTGGTATATATGGACGAATTCAGCAAATAATTGTGAACATTTTGGCATAAAGAAATATCCTCTGTCA
This sequence comes from Rutpela maculata, assembly GCA_936432065.2. Lineage (NCBI taxonomy): Eukaryota > Metazoa > Arthropoda > Insecta > Coleoptera > Cerambycidae > Rutpela > Rutpela maculata. The sequence continues at coordinate 125,982,958 of OW386291.2, read as the reverse complement.
TGAATTTTTATCAAATTAGAGTAAAAATGGTAAGTAAAAACACATGTTTTAAAAAAATTACTTTCTGGGCTGTAACTACCTCTTATACCAACTTATAGATTAGATAACATGCATTTCCTGATGTGATAAGTTATGACCTACATTTTCATATATAGTTTCTTTTGTTCTACCCCATTGATAGGTTGCTCGCTAAATATGCATCTTTGGGGGCTCTCGCCGCTATACTAATAGTTTTCATTTTAATACGTTCTATGTGAGTAAGGAGTGTTATAGTTCACTGCTGTTACTTTTTTCATAATACATTATTTTAAACGTTGTTTTTTTTTTAAATACATAATATTTTCAATATTTTCAAGTGGTTTATGATTCACCATATTTCTATAACATGAAGAGATCGGATGAGAAATTTTTACTGTAAACATGTGCACATTCCTAAATATAATTTTTTAGCTCTATCTGTGGTCAACACTGACTTTGATCAGCGCATTGTGTGTTAGGAAGGAACTTCAGAAACTGTTCAAAATGTTACAGAAGAAAACTATACAAAACTATTATACTCGGCATCATTTAAATCGGACAATATATCAGTGGCATTGAGAGCTCATAAAATAAGAAATAAGGAATTTTTTTTCTAAGAATCCCGTTTATCACGCCCAGTGTAGAAGATCATATTCGAGGATTTTTTTATCAAGACATACATGTTCCTATGAAAAATGCCGACAATAAAGGCACTACTTCGAAAGTACAAACCAGATTGAGTGTGTCTACGGACACAAAAAATGATAAAGAATCCGACTTTAAAGGAAACCGAAAGTAACTATGTAGGGTCATTTCACCGGCAACACGAAATTTTTCAGAAAGCTAAAGAGTTACATGACGAGGAAGTACTATATAGAATTCAAGGATACGGCAACAGTTGTATAGACATAACAGCAAATGATTTGAAATATCACAATTTATGTATGTTAGATTTTTTTAAAAAAATTAATACTTCAAAGAAACAAAACAAAGCTAATATTCTTCAATTTAAAGTTTTTGTTTTTGCAAGCCTTATTAAAATTAGAAAAAAATTTATTGGTAAATGCTGAAGTTCAATCCCTGTCAAAAAATCCTTATAAAAATTTATAAAAAAAAAATGTATAAGTTTTTATAATTTTTGATGCGTGTATTTGAAATGTGTTTTAATTGTATATTCTCATATGGTATCTACCAGTATTGATGAGTTGTTATAGTATATTTAATTAAAAGTTTTTATAGGTTTTTATAGTGTTTTGAATATAAATTCCCATATAATATCTATTAGTATTGATGAGTTTTTATAGTACATGTAATTAAAAGTTTCTATAGGTTTTTATAGGTTTGTATAGTGTTCTGAATGTAAATTTTCCATAGAAATTCTATTAGTATTAATACGTTTTTTACCGATTTTGGTTATGTATTTGAAATATATTTTTAATGCCAAATCCCATAAACTTACATAGGTAAGTAAATATTATTTGCTTACTATTAATATTTCAAATATCAATAGCACAGTAGAGAGAAGACCAGTAGTCCTACTCAGCCGGAACAGTTGTATAAGATTTTCAGTGCGCATGCGATGCTCCTGGGCTTAAATTATTCGATGCGCAGTGGACGGCACGACAACAGTGGACGGCAGTGATGATGTAGGGTGGGATGTTTATTTTGTTTACGTTTACGTTTCTGAACAGTCGCCACTGTCGCCAGTATACGACGAAATGCACGTGGGATACAAACAGTAGATGCGCAGTGGATTAAAAAAAATAAAATCGAGTACAACAAATATCAAAGGGACCGCTGCAAGTGGAACTACTGGTCTTCTCTATACTGTGTCAATAGTAATATAGTGGTAAACACTAAATACTGCAAAAGTCCTCTTGTTTCCTCTAGCGTTCTAGCCTAAACGCAGTTAATAAGTTAGCAGTAAAAGAGACTGCTTTACTTTCAATTTAACAAGACCACGCTAGTTTCTCAGGTCACATTAGATTAGATATGAATTAGCGACATGTATAACAGCTCCCTCTACTGGAGGCTGGAGTATACACTAAACTTTCATAAGTTTTAATTATGTGTGTGTGTGTTTTAAATGTACATTCCTCGTATGAAACCTATTAGTATACGTAAGTTTTTATAGTATTTGAAATACAAAGTTTTTTATAAGTTTAAAATGTGGTCTGCTGTGCGGCTATTTGAAATGTGTTTTTAATGTGAATTCCTCGCCTGAGGTCTATCAGCATTTGCATATATTAATAGGAAATGCGAAGTTTTTATAATATTTGCTGCGTACAATGGGTTTTTAATGTAAATGACCTATATGGAGTCTATCAGTAGTTATATGTATTAGTATATTTAAGTTTTTATAGTATTTGAAATACAAAGTTTTTTATAAGTTCTGAATATGCATGGTTTGATGTGGCTATTTGAGATGTGTTTTTAATGTAAATTCCTTACCTGAGGTCTATCAACATTTGCATATATTAATAGGAAATACGAAGTTTTTATAGGATTTGCTGCGTACAATGTGTTTTTAATGTAAATTCCCTGTATGGAGTCTATCAGTAGTTATACGTTTTCACGGTAATTGAAATATGAAGTGTTATAAATATTTTATATGTATTTGAAAAGTATTTTTAATGAGAATTCTCCATATGAGGCCTATCAGTATTTGTAAGTCCTTATATGGTGTTTGAAATACGAAGATTTTTAAGGTTCAGATGTGTCTAAGTTCTTGAAGTATTTGAAATGTGTTTTGAATGTAAATTACTTGCCTGAAGTCTATCAACACTTGTACGTTTTAATAATAAACACGAAGTTTTTATAAAATTCTATGAGGATATGCAATGGGGATTTAAAGTAAATTCTCTGAATGAAGTCTATCAGTATATATATAAGTATTTATGGTAATTAAATTGCGAAGTTTTTTAGGTTTTTATATGAATTTGAAAGATATTAATGTAAACTTTCAATACGGGGCCTATAAGTATTTATAAGTTTTTATGGAGTTTGAAACACGAAAATGTTATAGATTCTTTGAGTTATTAATGTATATTCCTCGCTTGAGGTCTATTGTAAAACTTTTATGCTTTTATGGGAATAAGAGGGTTTTTAAAATACACATTGTATTTACTTACAATGGACTTTCAATGGACTTTAATCTTTCAATGGATTTTAATGTAAATTATATGAAATCTATTGTATTAGTAAGTTTAGTTTAGTAAGTATTGTAACTTTTTTAGGTTGACTACCATTGAAATCCCATGAAAACTTTTCAAGTTAATAGTTGTAAATAATACTTTTCAATGGGTGCACTGAGAAATCCTTATTAAATTCTTATATAAAACTAAACTAATGATAAACCTTTAAATCTTATATATACTAATTATTTCTTATTAAATGTTATAAAATTCATCCCTGGTTTCCTGATGAAACATTATTAGTTTTACTACTATTGAAACCCCATGAACACTTATCGAATTAATAGTTGTAAATCATTATTAATACTTTTTAATAGATGTCCCTATAAATCCTTATTAAATTCTTATATAAACTAAACTGATATGGACCCATGAAGTCTTATAAAAATAAGTACAAATATATCCTTATAAAAATGTATAAAATGTCTACTAGGAACTCCCTAGTATATCTTTTCAATTTCATTACTCTTCAGATCCCATAAAAAGCCACAAAAATATTCGATGTAATACACCGTATTAACACTTTTTAATACTTATAAATCCTCATTAAATTTTTATATAAACTAAACTGATAACAACCCCTCAGATCTTACAAAAGCCATATACTAATTGTTTCTTAGGAAAGATTACAGAACTCGTATTTGATTTTACTGATGAAACCTTTTCAGTTTCAACACTATTCAGATCCCATGAGAACTTATCAAATTAAAAATTGTAATGCCATATAAAAACTATTTTTAGTATACACTTATGGAAACATACCAATAACAACATGGGTATTCCAACTCAATTAAGATTCCTTTAGATACTTATTCATCCCAATATACTTATTCATCCCAATATATATGGCAAAATTAATGTACTGTATAAAACCTTATAAACCAGATAGGCTCTTATGATTACCCATAAAAAATTTATAATTATCTATAAGTTAGAAATAGGATTTTTTGACAGGGATAGCTCAAATTCGTCACCTTCTTCATACAGAAGCCACTAAATACAACATCTATTGGAGTGAACCATATCCAAGTTCAGATGAGATTTCCAAGAAATTAGAGTAACATTTCGGATATAAATTACTAATAATTGCAAGGGGTTTCTAGTGGTTTAGTTATGTTTGTTCAACGGCAAAAATAATAAAATTGTTGAACGTGCCTGAAGAGAGCACATCTCAGATATCAGATACGAAGGATGCTGCCAGACAGACCAATTCTTCTTGTCACTTACAATCTGACATCTACCGTCTTGCTAAAGTCTTAAAAACAGATATTCAGTTATGTAAATCTGCAGTTGATAACATAGAAATTACTAAAGAATGTGCTTCTAAAATTATTCCGAATACATTATACAATTTTTTTACAAAACTGCCTATTTCGTTCAGCCAAAAATACCAAACCTTTTTGAATTTGGATGGCACAAAACAGATGGCAACATAATGCCAATCACAATGACAATTAATGCGAAACCAGATTTTCAAAACATTACACCATTTTGTAAACACCTAATTTGTTCTTGTGCTAAAGCAAATGTACTTTGTTCCATAAGCCGTTTATGCGAAGGCAAGTGTGTATATATCGAATAAAAATGTATTTGTTGTGTGCTACTGCAGAATTCTATTACCCAGTATAATATTGTCAATATTACTTTATGAATACATCTCAAAACGAATGCCGTACCGTGTCATTTCATGTTCTCTACGCTGTCTGGCGCATGGTGAACCCAGAATTTAATGCAGCGTGCACAACGCTCAAGCTTATTACACTTTTATGACCACCAAACTGTTGTAAACAACGATTTTATGTTTTTCAAAAATTAATTGAGACCTTAAACTACATTTCACTCGCTTATACTAGTACTCTATCTTCAATAATAAAAAAGTTTCCTCGATACAGACTTCTTCAATGTCGCTACTGAAAAATTCATGTGAACTCGGGAGAAAAATTTTTTTTTCACCAGATAATTCATCTTAAGTATAATTTTAAGTATTGCAATCTGTTCATTATATTCCGAAATATATGTGTTCAAATTTTCAAGCCGAGTTAATTGTTATTAACAAAGTTATGAGACGAGAAACATAAAATATTGTATTTTCGCCGAATTTCATAGAAAAGTGGAAATGTGCAATTTTCTCCGATTTCGTAATTCCAAATCAAATCGTGACCCTCATATTCGAATTCAGCAGGTCATTTTACATAAGAATGTGACTTCAGTTTTATGATTTATTTGTTCAACTGCAAGGCCAACTAAGCAAAATCCAGCATTGCTCTAATTTTATCGTCTATTTGCGTTAAAAACGTTTAATTTTACAGGATTAATAGTAAACATAAATAATAACAAATGACATTCATCCGGCAATAATTCAAGTTGAATAATTTTACAATTTGATTTATTTAATATTGCTGTCGACCGTAATGCCACTGCATTATTACCTCGTGATGTTACTTATTGAATTCGTCTTAATCTATTCTAATTTAACTGTATCAATAGTTTACTTAATAAAGTTTTAAATATTTTTAGTCACCAGAAACATCATCCATCTATAATATCGCACAAATATATCGACCACAATTAATTATTAAACCGCAACCGAAACGAATTTTCGACACTCGAACCACCTACCGGCAATTCACCCGAACGTAAATCACAGATTTGCAAACCGAATTAACATATCAACATCCACGTCATTTAACCCTCACGTTCACACACACTGGATGGGATTTAATTGAAACGGGTCCACAACACCACTTCTCGCCAAGGTATAAGCATAATTGTAGGTGTTAACTGATCTAGATCAAATAAAAGTTTGTTGAGCATATGAAAATTAAAAATATCGCGCATGTCCATTATTAAGGCTTCACTTTTAAAGCGCGAATATTTGCCATCATCAAAGGTTTTATCTGGCCGTGTTTATGCGCCCCATTTGGTATGGAATTGACTTGACAATGGATAGATAAGAGGAAATGCAAATGGGGAGGATTAATCTTTAATCAGACGGAACCCGCTGCTAGGTTTTTTAATATATTAAAAGGCACGGTGAGGGGTGGAAAATATATCATCGTCATATGCAGTGGTGTCCTGAAATATGCTTGAAACGTAAACATTTTGACGTTGCATTAATTAAAGATGCAAGATATTTTAAAGCAATGGGGTATGAGTATCGTTATAAGTGATATGTTTTTACTCTCGTATACAGGGCGTTGAGAAAACGCATCAGGAAACCTTGGGAGGTGATAATTTTTGCAAAAAAATATGAAAAAGTTCCTATAGAAAATAGGCTGTAAATCTAAGAAAACCTACTACGCAATCGAATTAATCGGCAACATTCAAATAGTCTCCTCAAATTGGAATGTCACCGCTCAAGATAGGGATAACTGTAAACTACTGTAGGCAACCTAAGTCCAGTATTGATCAAGAGAGGAGGGCTGATGACGGAAATGAATATCGCGTGCGAGCAAAAATTGCTTTAGAAAAGAAATGTAAAATTAGAGATAATTTAAGTACAAAAGAGAAACAATCTACATCTTCCTTAAAAAGAGATGAAAATATTAAAATTTTACCAGCAGACAAAGATACCCAGGTAGCAAAGTCACGTGATAATGACGTGAAAAATGGTCAGGAGTGACGAGAAATGACGAGTTAGATGACGTAAATGATACGTGAAAATGACTTCTTAATGTCTCAGACGAATGACGTCTTATGCTAGACGTTAATTTGACGTCTTTTTCAGGCTATATTTGGTAATCCCCCCACAGGTTTTTAGTAATAGAAACATATAAAACTACATACTAGTTAGTAGTCTACTTGATAAAAATAAAGTAATTAATGCATAAATAAGTTGTCCTATGAATTTGTTTGTTAGCCATCCGTATATTTTATTTACATTATTAACATATCTAATATTGTTTACCATCACTCCAATTTTTTCTCACAAGGGTTTCCTGCAAATTATAATGTTTATTAAGTTATTAAATTCATTTTTACTTACCTTTGCCAATTGCGGTGGATGGGGGTCGAACCTACATGTCTTCGTTGACCATATGACAGTACTGATGCTTCTACCAACTGAGCTATCTTAGTGACCGTTATTTCGGATGCTAAAAGCAGTATTTATGGTGATGTGTATGAAGTCTTTATTATGTGAAATTGAATTTCTAGCCTTATTTAAAGTATATGAAAATCTTTCAGGTTCTCTTTTTTTTTTCTATTTTTTTACGTGTTCCCAAACCTGAATTTTTCGAGTTACTAGTATTTTTATTTATTTATAATTAATAAGAAGAACTTATTTAATTTAATTAAACTGTCACCAGTGTCACCTGAGAAGTAGGAGTAGTTGTTGAACAACGTAATTATTACATTAATTCAGTGGCGGTTCGTTAAAAAAAAATGTTTTCTCCAGATCTCGGAATTGAAGAGCAGATGGAGAAATCCGAAAAAAATTTTCCTCATCTCAAATTTGATGAGCGGTGGGGGGGAAGTCAGGAGTCAACTATTTTGAGAATTTAAGTTTTAAATTGAAGTACTTATACAAACCTCTAATTTTATTATTAAAAGAACTCGATATCTTTAAAACTGCCGAATCTTTGCAAACTCTTTCAAATATAAATTATTTTGGATACTGTTAAAAAACATTATCCTCGAGTAAAAACGCCAATACTTTATCCCTCACGACACGGTTTATTTTTTTTTAAACTTTATACACTCTGCTAACGTAACAAAATGCCAAAATGCCATCAGTGAGTTTTAAAGTTTGTAATCCGATAAAATATAAATAAATTTAACACCGAAAAAAGACGACAATATGACGTGATGTGTAGCACGTCATTTTAATGTCATTTATAAGACGTCATTATGTCGTCGATTTTTAGTGCACTGACGTCTTTTTGACCAGAATCGCCAGATTTTGACATCATTATAACGTACCCTTGCTACCTGGGTAATGTCACGGTTGTTATAAATAAAAATGTATGATACCTTACTCAAAATTAAGCAACTATCCCATAAAACCAATTGAGAGCAAAATTTATAGAACTCTATTCAAAATACAAAAATGAATTTAATACATTTGAACGAAGTAAGCTCACACCGGATCATAGCAAGCCACCTCATTCACCATAATATTCCTTTAAGACCTATTGTTAGTTAGCCTCTTTACTAGTCCCAGTACATAAAACTTTAAAAATAATCAAGGACAAATTGTTGAATGATAATAATTTGGAAGCTAGAACTAAATTTACTGTTAACTGCATAATGGAACTATTAACAATGTGTATAGAAACTACTTACTTTCAGTTGGAAGGTGATTTCTATCAACAAGATTTTGGTATAACAATGGGGTCTCCATTGTTGCTAATTTTAAGTAATATATTTATGGAGGACTTTGAAACTAGACATGTTCAAAATTGTATATATAAACCGGTTAGTTGGTGGCGACATGTTGACGATATCTTTGCAATTTGGCCCCATGGAGTCGATTTGCTCGACTATTTTTTAGAAAATATAAATAATAAGCAACAATCTATTAAATTTATATTAGTAGCAGAAAGTAGAAATGAACTACCATTTCTAGATGTTTTAATTAAAAGAGTAAATAATACAGTTGAAACAAACGGTACACAATTAATTCCTTATGTATACGGGTTTTCTGAAAAGCTACGTCGTGTAGGCAATAGATTTGATGTTAGGACGATATTTCAAACGGGCAATACGTTGAGATCTATTTTAATAAAAACAAAACAGCCAAATCGTGAGTAAAATTTAAAAAACTGCATTTATAGTAGTATTCCGTGTGAGTGTAATAAACATTATGTAGGTGAGTCATCCAGACCACTTAGTGCTAGATTGGGTGAGCACAGGTGTTACATTAGGAAGAATGAAATTCAGAAATCGAAGATTTGCGAACATGCTTGGGAGAACGGACATAGAATAAACTGGGACTCGGCAAAAATGTTAACAAAAGAGAGAGATAGCAAGAAAAGAAAAATTAAAGAATCAGCTATAATATTACTGAATGAGGATAAATGCGTGTCGAATTTTTCCATGGAGGTTTGCACAACCTGGCTGCCGATGTTAAAAGAAGAACTTAACAAACTGAGCATTATTTAAAATCAACAGTTCTGTGTAAGCAGTAAGTATCTATGGATACTGAATATAAGAAATATATTCTTAAAGCTGTGTATTTACTACACACAGCATACAAACACTTATAATATGCTTTGAGAAAGGAAACAGATTCTGTTTCCGAAACGTCAGCAAAGCACCTTATTTTATATTTTTGTTCATATTCATTATTTGTCAAAAAAACACCCTCTAACTGCTCCTTTGACATAAAAGTCACAGGCTTAGAAGTTATTTTCCAGTAAAATACTGGATAATTGCATCATTTTGTAGATTTCACGGACATTGTTTAGAATATGTGGCAGAGCATCCCAATGAGAAACACAGGAAAATTAAGAAAATGCCACAAACAATATTATTTAATTCAAAAACTGTTTACTAACAACCTGCGGTTTCCTAAAATTGTGCAAAATGCATTTTTAGTCATATAATATCGTTATCTAAAAATATACATATTGAAATTACCAGTGATGATTCTAAAAATAAATCGTAAAAGGTAAGAACATTAAAAGATATTCCATTGAATTGATAGTTCTCCGCTACAGAGTATCTATTAATATATAAAAAATACGTGAATGTGTGCAATATGTTTTCCAAATATACATAAACCATTAGTAGGTACTCAGGCTCTTGATAACATCCCTCAGCATATTTTTAAGCCACAACTTTCAGAATAGGTGTACATATATAACATCCGTGCTTTTACGAATATAGATTTTTCACGTGTCCATATTTTAGGTACAGCTTTGCTATGAATCGCGGTTAAAAAGCATACACTAAAGTATTAAACATCAGTTTTTAGAGAGTGGTAAGCCTTCCGAGTCCAATGAATAAATACAACAATAGAAAGGTCGTGAATTTGAATATGTGTGCAAATCACATTTTATTATTTTTATCATCAACGCTATCATGAAAAATCATACAAGATGGTAAGATAGTAACGACTCGTTCCTCGATTACATGTAGCAGTATATATTAAATCCTAAAAAATTGATATGCTCTCAGATAAGGAAAAGTTTTCTCTAAAGGGAATAAGATTTAAAAATGAGGGTGTAAAGCAGCTTCTCTCAAGCGTCGTAGAAGGGCCATCGTCATTCCTATATTATACGCAAAGTGTTAAATTTCACAATATACTAGGAATACCGAAAAAAAAACCGCTGCCCAAGGAATCACTACTTCCACATCCAAGTCTCTTACAACAAAATACATTTGCACTCCACTATGTGAAAATAATTGTTTATGGAAATATAATGGTAAATATTTGAAATCATGTACCCAGAAACCCATAAAATTATATGCCACATCTGTAATAAAGGTCCCCACCTCTGAATGAAGTGAAAAAAATTCTTGATGACTTTGGTTCTTGTACACACACTAAATCACACTATTTTTTCACCACCTTTAATAATAAGGTGGGGGTGGTAATAGGGACGGCTAATGCCATTTTTTTGAGGCCTTAGCTCCTCTTATATTCACTAAATACCAATATCATGGACTTTTACTTGCTTGATTTACCTATTTACCCCCATTTACCCCAATTTACCCTTAAACTCTGCAACAGAATAAGATCAAAATATAATCTAGTTCCAGACCTCGTTAAAAAACATACGTGTGCCATATTTTAAGTGAATATCTTAAACCGTTCCAGAGTAATCGTGAGCACCAAAACGATACAAGACTAACAGACAGACCGACGCAACAGACAAATTTATTTTGCTCAAACTTAAAATATTGACGTTTCCTGATATTCTAAGCCTATTTAAACAATGAAAATTTACAAATTTTTTTTGCGTTAATATACTTCAACTGAATGTCGAACTAATACGCAGAAAATGGCAAGACAAAGATATAAAAAATCGTTGTGTGCCGTAAACTACACGATAGAAGTAAAGCATCTACTTCAAGCATTTTCTTCGAGGAAACCTACTACGCATCTATACTACTCAAGGTAACCCACTGTGCATCCAATTTACTCGAGGAAAGCCACTATGTATCCATATCACTTGAGGTAACCTACTGCGCATCTATAGCACTCGAGAAAAGCCACTGCGCATCTATACTGCTCGTGGTAACCTACTGCGCATCCATTGTACTCGAGGAAAGCCACTGCGCATCCATACTACTTAAAGCAACCCACTGCGCATCCATACTACTTGAGGTAACCTACTGCGATCTACAATGCTCGAAAAAAGTCACTGCGCATCCAAAATATTCGAGGAAAACCACTGCGCATCCATAATACTCGGGGAAACCTACTGCGAATCCATAGTAGTCGAGGAAAGCCACTGCGCATCCATACTACTCAAGGTAACTTTAACAACATAATATTTGAAATCGTCTACCCCAAAAACCTATAAAACGATATGCTACATCGGTAGTGGTGGTGGGGGTGGTGGTAGAGGGTTGGTAGTGGGGGATGAAGTAAAAAAATATTTTGAAGCTTTTGGTTCTTGTACACACACTAAATCACAACTTTTTTTCATCCCCTTTAATAAGGGCGTGGGGGTGGTAAGGAGGGTGGCTAATGCCAAAAATTTTTTTGAGACCTTATCTTCTCTTGTATATACTAAATACAAATTTTATGGACTCTTACCTGCTTGATTTACCCATTTACCCCCAATTTACCCCAATTTACCCCCCAACTCTTCGACGGAACAAGATGAAAATATAATGTTCCAGATCTCGTTAAAGTACATACGTGTACCAAATTTCAAGTCAATATCTTGAACGGTTCCAGAGTAAACGTGCGCACAAAAAAAAGTTACAGACAGACCGACAGACAGACCGACCTACAGACAGACATTTTTTTTGCTCAAACTTAAAATCGACGTTTCATGACATTTTAAGCCTATTTGAACAATAAAATTTTTTAAAAATTTCTATAAAAAAGAGAAATTTCCTCGGATTTTCACGTTTCCGGCCATGTGGATTATAAAAATTAAGGTTCTTCACTTCCGTTAGTATGTCTGTCTGTCTGTTGGCACTATATTTACAAAACTATATGAAGGAAAAAAATAATGTTTGGGTAGAAAGATGGTTGATGCTATTGTCAACGAAGTAATTAGATATACTTTTAGTGAAAAATATATAGAGGGAACACCTTTAAAAAAATAATTAACGGAAAAATGTGACAGAGGACACTGTTATTCGGCATGTAATTAACACAACTTTCATGAAACCTGCTATAGTTTTAGCTGGAAATATCCAGCGTGGTCACCTTAAAAAGATAATTAATACTTAAACGATGGCAGAAGATAATATTTGAAATGCAGTTGATACTATTACCGAGGAGAAAACCTGATATATTTTTAGTGACAAATGTACTTACATGGTGGCCACTTTAAAAAATATTTAACTAAGACAAATAGAAGATAATACCAGCTATATTTTAAAAGTCATAAGTGTTGTAAGTAGCCTTTAATACTAACAATAAGAAAAACTGTAACCTTGGAACACTTTAGTAACGGGTTAAATTTATTTATGGCTGACAAAAGTCTGGAATAAATTAGGTCACAAATAAAAAAAATACACTGGTGTCACCACGAAAAGTGAAACGCATTGTATTTTACAGACAATACATCTAAGTGTGTTTATTTTTTACACTCTTTGGAAGCCTCACAATGACATAGAGAGCTGAACACTTTCAGTATAGAAAACGAAACTGAACCTAATACGGAGACGATTTATCTATTTTTCCCCCGTCCCCTACATGCAGATCGATCTAATTAAGTCAATTACGGTTAAATAAAATCAGTTCGTGTACTGTACTGTATACTGTTTAATCGACAATTTTTTGTTCAGCTGCATCCAAATCATGAATAATCATGATACTGTAGTATCATGCATGCAAAACGATATAATAAGATTCTTGTTGTCAAACCGGGTAAGTGATAAGGCCGAACTATCTATCCTGAGTTTCAAGCGCCTCACAAAATATATATAACCAGATAGACCCCATATTGTTCGGCTGGACTTCACTGAGGATAAAAGGCCGCACGATGTCGATATTGAAAAAGTGCATGGTAAACCCGCGTTGAAATCAAAAAAATTCGGCATAGAAGGAGAATATAGAGGAAAACATTTTTTGTAAGATTTTACTTCCACATTCACGTAGTAGAGAGGAAATACAGTAACAGTAAAAAAATAATGTTTTTGTACTGAAATAACTTTTGTAACTTTTTTAATCGCACGATTATTCTGGAACGGTTTATCGTGCTGACTTGAAATTTGGAAAACCTACGTATTATAGCGTGATGATCTGGAATTAGTTTATATTTTGATCACATTTCATTGAAGGGTTGGGGATAAATGGAGGTAAATAGATAAAGCAAGCAAGTAAGAGTCCATGAAATTGGGATTTAGTGTTTATACGAGAAGCCAAAGTCTCAAAATTTTTTTAGCATCAGCCACTCCACACTATCACCACCATTATCAACCCCACCTCTTTATTAAGGAAGGAAAAAAAATTGCAATTTAGCGCTTGTACAAGAACCAAAAGTCTAATTTTTTTGGCATCAGCCACCCCCATCGGAAATCTGGATGTAGTAATAATACTCTACGTGGCGGTTTTTCCTTGTGTTACAATGAAGATTTCATATGAGACTAGCATTTTTTGTTACAACTAACAAATCGCCAAGTCAGATCTTAAATAAAATAATACCTACTTTATCTAAGATCTGACTCTACTATGTATGTCTATCCGTGAGTGGACATTCCTTCAGGCAAAAAATAATAATAAATAAAACAATATTCAGTCATTTCTTTTTTTTAGGTTCATGTCATGTAATGAAGTTAATATTTTGTATCAACCAGAAGAGCAGCAGGATATGAACCCGAAAGGGTTTTCAACAGTATTTTCTAATATCATAGTATACAGCATTTTTCGTATTAGAACTTATTTGTAGCTTCCGAGCAAACCATCGGCTTTTGAATAAAATATATTGCCCGTCCGTCGATTCTATTCCAGTCTATTCCAGGATTTCCTCAACCCAAACCTAATTTTGTACAAGATTTCATAATTAACCTTTGAGCATAAGTTCTAAGTGGTTTTAATAACAACAATATTGCATTTAAGAATCTGAAGTTTGTTATTTGTTTAAGTAAAAGTTTTAAAAAATATTATTTTGGGTATTCAGCAGATAACTTTCAAAGAAAACATTCGTTTCTTTCATATACCATTGGTGCAAGTCTGACCAAAAAAGGAAGATCGACAAGACTTCCCCCTACGGTGACTTGTCGGCTTCTTTCATACACCTACCATATCTAATATTCAGCATGAAAAACAATAAAACAACCACTCTTTCTATATATTGATGATTCAAGTCTGATCATGCTAATATATATAATATTAAGCATCTCTAGCCCTACCTAGAGGATACTATATCACAATCAAACGTTTATTACATTTTAAAGTCAAGAAAATACTAAAAAAGCACAAAGAAAATAGTTATAAAATTTCGCTCACCGCATGCATGTCCAATAATTGAAGTATATCATATTATCGATGGATTAATTCCTTTAAACATTGTACAATCTTTTTCGTTCTCTTTAGAACTCGTCAGAAGGACATAAATCCAATTCGAAATAAAAGTTACTATTAGAAAATAAAAATGAAATATTTTCATGTCAAAAAACTGACAGGAAGACATCTATTTACTTGACAAATATATTAAAAATAAAAAACAAACATTCCTTTAGAGCCCCAAAACTCGTCTAGTTTAATAAATAAATACCTATTATTTCTGCTTACATCATTGTTAAAAAATATTATTTTGGGTATTCAGCAGATAACTTTCAAAGAAAACATTCGTTTCTTTCATATACCATTGGTGCAAGTCTGACCAAAAAAGGAAGATCGACAAGACTTCCCCCTACGGTGACTTGTCGGCTTCTTTCATACACCTACCATATCTAATATTCAGCATGAAAAACAATAAAACAACCACTCTTTCTATATATTGATGATTCAAGTCTGATCATGCTAATATATATAATATTAAGCATCTCTAATATTATATATATTAGCATGATCAGACTTGAATCATCAATATATAGAAAGAGTGGTTGTTTTATTGTTTTTCATGCTGAATATTAGATATGGTAGGTGTATGAAAGAAGCCGACAAGTCACCGTAGGGGGAAGTCTTGTCGATCTTCCTTTTTTGGTCAGACTTGCACCAATGGTATATGAAAGAAACGAATGTTTTCTTTGAAAGTTATCTGCTGAATACCCAAAATAATATTTTTTAACAATGATGTAAGCAGAAATAATAGGTATTTATTTATTAAAAGTTTTAATGAAATTTCGTGTTGTTTTTACGCTGGTGTCGCACCGTTTCAATTAAAGTAGCTTTTAAGTAATTTATTGATATGCTTTAAATTATATTCAACTGATTTTAAATTTAATGGATCCGCCGTACGCACGGTTTAAAAATGGGTCAAATAAAGAAACAGAATTTATATTTATGATGCTGGATTTTATGTCTTTATGCGTTATATATCACTTCGGGGACATGTGTACACCTCTCATAAATTGTAACAAAGAAAAAAATCATCCTGAGAAAACTCATTTTAGATTTTGCGATAGGCCCATCTCAGTCCTTCCATGTTCGACAGATTTTCGTGAGAATATTTTATTTCTTTTATAATATACTGGGTGACACTGATATATAGCTCACTCCTTTTTATTCGCTTGTCTTTTAACTTAGAAAATGATTTTTTTATCAATGCACCAATAAAAAGACATTACTTGATATTAGATATTGTTATAACGGTTATAATTTATTTATTTATTTATTTATTTATTTATTTATTTATTTATTTATTTATTTATTTATTTATTTATTTATTCATTCATTCATTCATTCATTCATTCATTCATTCATTCATTCATTCATTCATTCATTCATTCATTCATTCATTCATTCTTTCATTCATTCATTCATTCATGCATTCATTCATTCATTTATTTATGTATTTATTGTTAAATAACTTTTTATATTTATAATATCCTTTTTTAATCAGTATTTATTATCAATAAAAATGTCCCGTCCAAGGAATGTTTCGAAAAAAATTCAGTTCTATAGTTATTATACGTATTTGATTTAATTAAATAAATGTATTTTAACCGGACCATAATTTTTAATAATAATCGTATAAAAAAAAGGTGTATGGAAATCCATTTCATAACAGGCTGAATTCAAATATCGAATAAAAAAAATGTCTGCGGGTCTGTATGTATGAGTGTATGTGTGTGCGTGTGTGTATGTGTGGATGTATGTGTGTAAACCGTTTCTTGTAAACACGATAACTTCCGTTAGACTTAATATTTTTATTTCAAATTTGGCACGTATGTAAAATAGCATGGTAGAATACTTTATTATAATTTTAGAGCAAAATGTTACTATCTGTCTTAAATAAACGATTGTCTATAACTGAAATAAAGCAAAAATGTGTCATTTTATAGGGTATATAAAACCCCCGAAAATCGCCAGTTTGTAAATATTTGTTTTTATACTTTTTTCTGGGTTAATTAAGCGGTTTTTGATAACGTTAAACTGAAAGAAAATAAAATTAATATGTCAATTTCTACACTAACAACCCCTAAAAGCAACTCCCGATGGTAAATATGTTTTTAATTAGGTTGTCAGTCTTATTTAAACGGTTTGCTATAACGTCCAACCGAGAAAAGTTTAAATATACCATTTTGCAGAAAAACAACCCCTAAAAGCCACCCTGAGGATATTTATTTTTTAAATTATTTTTCCCTCATTACATATGTGATTGTTAATCGATCTATAACTAAATTGGATTTTTGGCCACTTTTTGAAATTTTCGGACCACTGTGGATAGGGAACAACACAACAATATGATGTTAAAACTGGATACAAATTAAAACCAAAAAATGCAAAGTAGAAATACAATAAAATGACATAAAAGGACAAACATGTCTAAAAAACAAGTAAGGTAAATAACAAAATAAATATAAAACAAAATTAACAGAATTATGAAAAAAAATGTTTTTTATATGTACATATACAGACAGGACATATACGTGATTATATATATCAATGCTGTCTTGCACTGTAGCATAATTACGGTACATCACGTACAAAGGAGAGTAACGCAATATATTAGTATTAGCCGTCCTTATATAAAAAGTTTCGCAGCGACGCGACGCCTTGTATATGTGGATATATGGAAATTGATTTTATTTAATATTTCACTTGCATCATGAAAATTTACCATATTAAACAGGAACATTACAGAATGCGTGTTACGACGAACCAATAAGGATTTATAGCTGTATGTTTCAAGCAACAAATCATGTGGAGGATACACTTTATTCTCTTTATATGACAAGAACTTTAAAAATCTTCGTTGCACTCTTTCTAATGTCTCGATATATTTTATGTAATTTGGATACCAAATGATAGAATTATATTCCAGTCGGGTTCTGACATATGAGTTATATAACAATTTAATTGTAGATATATCGCAAAACTCACGGGAATTACGCATAACAAATCCTAAACTTCTATTGGCAGCTAAAGTTACTTGATCAATGTGATAAATAAAAGTTAATTTTGAATCAATAAATATCCCTAAGTCCTTGATATATTCTGGTCTGTTAAGCAATGCATCGTCAATGTTATACGGAAAAATTAAAATGTCTTTTTTGCAAGAATATGTTAGAACATTATGTTTATTGATATTGACTTATTTTCTTTACACCATAAATCAAGCCTGTCAAGGTTCTCCTGTAGGTTGACGCAATCCTGAGTACCGCTTATTCTTATATATATTTTCATATCATCTGCGTACAGCAGGAATGTTCAAACAACTAACAGCACTATTAATAAATATGTTGAAGAGTAACGATTCCAGGATCGATCCCTGAGGAACACCAGACAGAACTTCAAAGTTAGTTGAGATAAAGCCTCTGTGACATACGTATTGTAGTCTATTCGACAAATAGGATTTAAAAAAACCTAGTGCATTATGTGACAGACCTAGTTCACGGAGCAATATATTGTGATTGAACCTATCGAAAGCTTTGGAGAAATCAGTATAAACTACGTCTACCTGACCATGATCATCCAAAGCCTCCGATATATACTGTGTTACGCATACTAAATTCGTTGTTGTCGAGCGGCCCCTCATAAATCCATGCTGATTTATAGTAATACAGTTTTTTACATGACTGTATAGAATATCGTGAGTGTAAAATACAAGTACTTTGACAAAATTACAGATTATTGTTATAGGACGATAGTTCTCTATATCATTCAGATTCCCCTTTTTGAAGACAGGACATATACGTGATACTTTCCAAATTTCGAATATTGTATTTGAAGATATAACTAGTTTAAAAATTATTTTTAAAGGTTCAACTAATAGGGGAGCTAATAAAATAGTAAATCTGTGAAGTCGTTATAACAAACATTATTTTATTAGTACAGTAACTTAGTGATCTCACTTCGGATTCATTCTATGGCAGTTTTAAATTCAAATATTTTTGGATAGTTTGATTCAAAATGGGTCAAATATGAAATATTAAAAAGGAATACTCAACAACTCGAGGGTTTCGAAAAAAAAGTGACTATTGGAACGTGTAGATCGTCAAATTCTACCTACCCCATAAAATCCCCTTTAACGTTATTTTTGCTTTAATACCCGCCGAGTTACAGGTCGTTGAAAACGTTGATTGTTAAGCAAAAAACACTCAAATGTTTTAAGCAAATTATTCAAATAGGATCACATTTTTGAAAAAGTTTGTCATAACAAAAAAGTTAGCTTATGAAATAACAAAAATAATCTATGAAATAAAAATTTGTTTAGGCTCATAAAGTAAGTTGTTGGTGTTCAAAATCATGTCATTTTTATTATTTCTTCGATTTTTAGTGTTTCAATGAAATTATTTTATTTTTTCACTGTTTTTATTCGAATATCTCAGTAAACACAAGGAATTATACGAATGCGGATATGGCGACAATGCATTACGTATATGGTCTAGCAGATAGTAATGCAACAAAAGCCAGAAATATGTATCAGGAAAGATATCCCAACCGTGCCTTGCCAGATAACCGATACTTCTCGACTATCCATCGCCATCTTTGTGAAATTGGTAGTTTCCAAAAAGGTACTTCAGAAGGTAGACCTCGAAGTGTCAGAACACCAGAAATTAAGGAAGCAGTGCTGCAGGAAAATTGCTAGATCTCTGAATATATTTGTCATAAAATTATTTGGCGAATTTTGGTTGATTCTTTGTTGTATCCGTACCATATTCTAAGACTACCGGCATTACTGCTCAGAAATCTTCCACAGCGTGTGAACTTCTGTTCTTCAGTATGTTATATTAAATCCGCAATTTGAGTGACAAATTATGTTCACAGGCGAAGAAAATTTTTCTAGGGATGCTATTCAATATTTTCATAATAATCATGTGAGTGGACGAAAACCGTCATGCCATAACCGAAACCCATTTCCAAGAGCAATTTTCAGTTAATGTATGGGTAGGAATTATTGGTAATAATCTTATAGGCCTTTTTTTGCCAAGACGCCTTAACGGACAATCTTACCTGCATTTTCTCCAAGAAGAACTACCTGTGTTGCTTAAAGATGTAATTGCGTTAAGGAATCAAATGTGGTACATGCACGATGAAGCTTCTGTTCATTTCAGTGTAATTGTGGTTTATCCTAATCGTTAGATAGGTCGCGGAGAACCTCAGCAATGGCCAGCAAGATCCCCGATCTCAATACTTTGGATTTCCTTTTATGGGATCATTTTAAAACCCTGGTATATAAAATTCCCATTAACACTTTAGAAGATTTAAGAAAGAGAATAGCTGCCTCGTGGGAAACAATACGGAATACGCTGGGAATATTTGAACGATTGCGCAATTCGATGCGAAGACGGGCAGAAACATGTCTATTAAGTGAAGGTGGCCATTTCCAACAATTTTTATAAAACAAAGTTTATCATTATCAATGTTAATAATAATTAGTTTTAATTTGAATTTAATTATTTTAATCAAGAACTCTGCGTCTGAAGAGAAAAATACAAGAGACCGTTTTCATGTAGAATTGACCAAATTAATTAGAAAAATTTGGAAAAAATATTTCCAAACTCTACTTAGGACGCAAGAGGAAAACGACATCAGACAAGATACGAGTCTGAGGGCTGAAGCGGAGGAAAGGATAGAGCCTCCAATACTAAAATGGGTCAAACAAGCAATTAAAGCGCAAAAAAATAACAAGGCACCAGGAATAGACGAAATACCTTCCGAAATCTACAATTTAGGTGGCGAGCACCTAACTAAAAGGTATACATGCACTGATAACGAAAATATGGGAGGAAGAGACAATACCTAGTGACTGGAAAAAAAGTATTACATGCCCTATCTATAAAAAGGGAGACAAGCTAAAATGCGACAACTACCGCGGAATCTCTCTGCTATGTACGGCGTATAAAGTACTAACCTATATTATCATCCAACGTCTGCAAACATTAGCGTAGAATATGATTGGTGAATACCAAGCAGGATTCAGGCGTGGCAGATCCACGATGAATCAACTCTTCACAGTAAAGCAAATTTTACGAAAAGCCTGGGAACATGACATAGACGTATATAACATCTTTATAGACTTCAAACAAGCGTATGACTCGATCAACAGAATCAAACTGTACCAGATATTACTAGAACTAAAGATACCGCACAAACTAATTGGACTGATTAAAACAATAATGGATGACACGGTAGCTACGATACGTATTCAAAATCAATTAAGTGACACGTTTGACATCTCCAAAGGTCTGAAACAAGGAGACGGGCTGGCCCCCACCCTCTTTAACTTAGCCCTGGAATACGTAATAAGACAGACGGATATTGGAAAAGACAATCTACTGACCAACAAGACACTACAGATGGCTGCATACGCGGACGACATCAACATCATGAGTCGAAGAGCAGAAGCAGCAAGTCAAGCTTACTCGGAATTAAAAATGCATGCCAGAAATATGGGAATTGAGATCAACACAACGAAAACAAAAACACTAATACAAAAAAGGGAGAACAGAGTAGCACAAATGATCGTAGAAGATAATATCGAGCCAGTGGACCAATTTGTGTATCTGGGAGTGGAACTGAACACAATTGGTACAGAAGATGGAGAAATCCGCAGAAGAATAAGTATAGCCAATAAAGCCTACTTCGCAATGTCCCACATACTCAAATCAAAAAATGTCCACCGTAACAATAAATTGAGAGTGTACAAGACAATAATAAGACCTATCGCAAGTTATGGTAGCGAGGCATGGACCATGACGGAAAAAATAAAAAGCAGGCTCAATATCTTCGAAAGGAAGGTACTGAGAAAGATACTGGGACCAGTTAAGGAAGATAATATCTGGAGATCCAGATATAACTACGAAATATATAATCTCTTTAAGGAACTACTCTCAGAATTCATCAGACTACAACAGTTACAGTGAGCAGGGCATGTGGTCAGAATGGAGGATAAGAGGTTGCCAAAAAAAACTTTAAACAGCCGAATGCACGGAAAGAGGTCAGTGGGGAGACCCCGGAAACGATGGGAAGACGAAGTTCAAGAGGATGCACGCGATCTTCTAGAGATTCGAGTCTGAAAGAGAGCAGCAGGAAATAGACAGACATGGAGGCAGAAGTTAGAGGAGGCCAGGGTCCGATTTGGGCTGTAGCGCCATAAGAAGAAGAATTAGAAAAAATATCCCCATGGAAAAATGTCAGTTCCGTACTACTACTACATGTGTTCATATGAACTTTTCTTCATATAATATCCTAAGGAATCACATCTTGAAATATTAGCACGTCATTATTTATTTACCAAATGCCCAAAAATTGCCAGGAAAATAAATTTTGAATATCGCAAACAATGATCGAGTACGTCCATGTTATGATGTGGTGATCTTCCTGCATCTAGCCCTCACCTTGTAGCACATTCTTCTATGCCGGTGCAAAATACAGCAGGTAAACAGAAGCAGCAAGTGTCAATAGTGTACTGCTGTCAAAATACGTACTGGTTTTTACGCGTACGTAGTAATAGTGAATTATTGTGTTTTATGCATTTAATATTGGCGAATTTTACAAACATTGAGCGGACAGTCATTGTGATCTATTATGGTGCGGCAAAGAAAAATGCATATCAGGCTTGTATACTTTACCAGCAACAGTTCTCTGATATTAATGTTCCTCATGAACGAACATTTCTGTCGGCTGTGCAACATTTATAAGGGCCTATGAATGTTTTCAATCGAGGGATGTCACTTTAACTAAGTAAAATATTAACTTTTGATGTGTGTGTTCATTTTTGCTTTTATTTAAAATTCGGTCATTTTGTGCAAATTTGACAACGCTGCAATAAAAGTGAACAACTTATCTTGTAGACGTCGAGATTGGAGGGAAAGATGAGTTAAAGAATTTTTGTTGTTGAATTTTTAAATTTATAAAGTGGCACTGGTCTTCACATTGCATAAGAACTCACGGATTAGAACATGTGGAAGTATTTTAAAAACACCCTGTATACTTTTAAATCAGCTACGCAGGAGTATAGTACACATGAACGATTTTTGTTACGAGGTAAAAATGTCAATATAAAAAATGTAATCTCTCTCTAGCCTTCGATACTATTAATATTTAATTTGTATAGTTTAAATTACACGGCTCAGGGGATAATATGCAAAATTGGAATTTGTCTTTTTTGTCACGCAAGCAGCTCTACATGAATATTAATAACGTGCGTTCAGAAAAATATATTAAGGTGCAGCCAGAGTTCAGCATAATCACTATTGATTTTAACTTTTTTCCACTACGTAAAAGAAAAGTAATATAGTCGAGTCAAAAAGGGATTTTGAGATTTTTACAGATCTTTGCTTTTCTGAAGATGGGAAATAAAAAAAACATATTAATAAAAAATGTGTTGTCGTTCAAGGTGGAAACGTATTTTTAAATTTTACAATAATAATAAAGTTTGCTCAAACAAGTGTTACAAAATGGATCATGGCACATTAAATTACTTAATTACTGAACAACGGTACAAGGAAAATAAATCCTTGAGTAAACCTCATATCGATTCTGTGGACAGACGTATACTGTCCAAAAAATTAGAAGCTATTGGTATACGAGGATGACTTCTAAGTTACATTAGCTTCTACATGGAAAACCGTAAATTAGTAGTAAAGTGTAATGGATTTCAATCGAATATCCACGATGTAACCCTGGGTGGTCCCCCACGGCTCAATATTAGGCCCTCTATTATTTTTGATTTACATTAACGTTCTGCCAAATTACATTCAACATGGCGTTACCACGATGTATGCAGATTATACACTGTTTCGGTATCAAAAAATTTAGGTACACGCATGATGCTAGATAAATAAGCTTATTTTGAATGATGAATAAATCGTTTTTATAAACTTTAATTTTAGAAGAGAATTAACCTCTAATGATGACATAAATTTTACCGAATCAACAAAATTCCTAGGCACCTACATAGATAGCAGAATAACATGGGAACTGCATAGAGAGCACATTTTTAAATTGTTTAATAAAGCCTACTTCGCTGTTTTACAGTTAAAGGATACAATTATCCAGTCGGGTCTCTTAAGTGTGTATTATGCTCTAGCATATTCACATTTATCTTTGAATACATTAGCCTGTGGCCGTTCAAGTCATATACAACGAGTATTTGTTTCCCAGAAGAGACTACTAAGACTAATTTTTAACCTAAATAATAGATCAAGTTGTAAGGAATTATTTGAAAAATATAATATTTTTACGGTTCTTAGTACATATATCTACAAATGCAAAAATAAATTTGTACACCTTCTCCACTTCCGGAGATAATCATTTATATAATACAAGACATAAAGATCTGTTGGTGATCCCAGTTCATAGAACAGCGACATTCCAAAACGTACTACACTATAATTGTATTATTTTACTTAACAGCGTTCCTAAAACTATGAGAGAATTGAACTTGTCTTCATTTAAAAAAGAAATAGTAAAACTATTAATAGCAAATGCATTTTATAGTGTTGAAGAGTTTTTAAATGGTAAAATTTGTTATTTTTTTTTAATCTGTTATGTTGCATTTCTATGGACAGAGTTTTTATAAGGGGTTTGTTGTTTTTATACATATTTATAAGTACTTTTATTATTGTGTATTTGTGTGTGTTATTTTAAGTTTTATTGCTATAACGAGACAGACAAATTGTTTATTTTAATTTTCTGTAAATTACTCAAACAAATATTGTTATTTAGACGTGCGAAATGTACACTTCTGTGCAATAAAATCCCGTACACCTATTTTTCGCTATATTAAACCATTCTTTATTTATTTGTGCCGAAATTAACTGAACATGAAAAAATTCTAATTCTCTCTAAAATTGAATAGGGATGATCTATCAGAGCAGTTGCTAACCATTATCACTTATATAAAAGTGATTGTGAAGAAAAGGTGGGAGGAGGACGGTATCATAAAGAGAAAAGACGGTTCATGCCGACCGAGAAGTTCAAATCTCGCTGAAGGTCAAGCGCTCCTTGGCTATTTGAGGGAAAATCTGTTTCAAACAGTAGTAGACACTGTGTCCGTGACAAATTTTCCAGCATCGAGGTCAACAGCTAGCCGAAGGATAGGAAAATCGGAATAAAAAACTTTGTAAGTGCCAAGAAGACCATACTAACAGAAGAACAGAAGCAAGCCCGCATTCTGTTTTGTTAAATTATGTCTATCGCCCGTTGGAGTTTTGGAACAATGTTATGTTCACCGATGAAAAAGTTTTTCAGTCTGGTAATGACGGACATATTCAGATGTACCGCTTTTTAATGTTTTGAGCTTTCAGAATCTGGCCTTATCTCGGACACAATTTTTCAACGTCCATTTTTACATTTTTTATAAATCGAAATCATTAAATCATTAACATTTTTCCAAATACCTTAGTTATGACATTTCACAATCAATGTCACTTTTTTATAACCTATATGATAATAAAAAATCTAAATTCCAAAGAGACTGATTCGCATCACTTAATATTAGTAAAAACTGGATTACTTGATTTTTCAAGTGTACGGGATTTTATTGCACAGAAGTGTACATAATATATGTATCAAAAAAAACGGTAAAGTAAATTCTATTCTATTCTATTTGTAAATATTGGTCATTTATGCTATATTGACAATATAAAAAATACCATTCATAAGAATAATAACTTAATTTAGTAAATTAGAAGCCATTTATACATTTTACTACTTATATGGTGTACTGTTGTATATTCTGGAAGCCAAATTGATAAAGCTTATTTGTTGTGCCCGAGGTACTATTTTTACCCATAATACAAAGAAGATTAAAGATATAGCATTGCACATGTGGGCGGAGCCAAGTCGACAGTTGCTTCGTCACGCGGTGATAATTTTCTACCCACTTCCTTCGTATAGTCGACGTTTGTATACTTTTGTTACAAAAAGTGAGTTTGCCGACGTCTGTGGAAGTTGTTTTTTTTTAGTGTTTAATTATAAAAATGCGTTGTGCATTGGCATCATGTAAAATGACAATATGTTTACGTATTTACGTATTTATGCGGAGATAAAGCTCATTTATAAAGAACGATGCTTACTAAGAACACTAAGAATCTCTATTTATTCAAAATTCCAATTAATTCAGGCGAATCCATGATACAAATTCTTTGTATCATGAGAAAAATCCTATGTAATTTAAAATCCCGATATCACCGCGTGACGTCATTGCGCCAACTGGACCGAATTTGGCGCACTGTCAGTCATATCTTGTATTCTTTGTGTCATGGTTTTTACCTTTTTCCCCTTTAATTCTAGTATGGCAATCATAAGGGAGAGATAAAGTGCTTTGTCTGTTTTAGGTCATTGTATTGGTTTAATATTAAAGCTTAACAATATAATTTTCGTTAATAAATCTAATCCATTGTATAATAGATCTGTCGGATAATTGAACATGATTTAAACAAATCTTTTTTGCAATTTCTGTAGCGGTTCAAAATTTGTTTTATTTATTCCAACCCTGGCTTAGAATACCGCAGCATAATTGCGACTGTATACATTCATAACAAACATTTCAAATTGTTTTTCAGTTAATATATGCGTTAATTGTTTGTATAGATAATCTACCTTAGTTTCTTACATAAGCTGTCTAGGGCTAGAGATGCTTGAAAGATTTCCTCGTAAGGGAAGATTTCTTATAATATACTGGCATGATCAGACTTAGATCTTCAATATATAGAAAGAATGGTTATTTTCTTGTTTTTCATTTTGATTGTTAGATGCAGTATGTCTAAATAACTTGACAAGTCTGTTCGTAAGGGGACCCTTGTTGATGTTCTAGCTTCGTCAGATTTAGATCACTGATATATGAAAGGGACGAATGATTTCTTTGAAAGTTATCTGCTGGATACCCAAAATAATATTTTATGAGTCTAAGGCCCGCCGCACATGCCCACACTCGCATTGGTTAACATGAGCCGCGTGCGAGTGGTAGCATTTAAAACCTATGGTATAGTCGGAACTCCGCATTTGCTCTCACATGTCGACGCAGGCACGTACATGAGCGTATACGCGCGTGTCCACCGATGTGGCACTTGTGGCTGAGACACTGTTTTTCGTGTAGCAGTGTCAGCAGTAAATCGTCATGGAGGAAGAATTAATTAACTTACCTTAAGAAAACAGTTAAGTTTTCTTTAGTACTAATTCTTTCATGACCACCACATCCTTGGTCTTCTATATGTGCAGCAATTACTTCTTCAAAGTTGTCCCCAGATAGTCTAAAATAATTTCTAAACTTTTCGTCTGAAAACTCAGAAGTTATAGTGCGAATTCTCGAACTCTCCATGTGTTTTCCTTTTGTTCATATAAGAGCTCTTCCGAACTTAAATCTACCGCATCCATTATGTTTACGAGTGCCAACTGTGTGAGTTCGAGCAATTGCGGATACACACGTGTCGAACAATGTCAGTGCCACATTGGCGCAGTATCGTGAACGAGTGCGAGTGTGGGCATGTGCGGTGGGCCTAAGATGTTTTATACATTTTGCACTTCAAAGAACAATGTTAAAAAACGACATTGTTGGCCCACCCGGGGTAAAGTGTGGAAGCAATATTTATTTTACTAATTTTTGGGTGCTGAAAACGAATTTGTCACCTGTTTTGGCGAAAAATCTCGAGAAAACATTAAAAAACAACCCTTATTTGGGAGTGACATTGAAATTGATATTAGAACTTGCTACAAGAGGTTATTCTTCTTCAAGAAATTTTCTTAAATTACTAAGTTTCGATAAGTACACCCCAACCCCAAAAGTGTGAGAAATATTCAGAGGTGAGAAATATTTATCTGAATTGACTAAATCACCTTATTATAAAAAAAAAACATCAAACTGGATGATTAGAGATTTATTTTGCGATTAAAATCAATGAAAACACTAAAAAGAAAAAATCCATCACCTTAATCGGTGGGGATGGGTTTAAGAGTATTCAGAAGTAATCACATAACCTGATAATAGCCATTTAACGAGGAGTTTTGTTTTGTTTTTTAAATAAATAACCGTATAATTTGTAACTTACACCGTTCTTATGGGTAGTGAAGGGTGAGGGAAACGAGGGGGGATGGATTTAGAATTTTTGCTTATTTTTCTACTTACCTTACAAAACCGAATATTTTGAAAGAATTTCCTGCACTAAAGAATAACTTTTTGTTGCAAGTTCGAATATCAATTTCAATGCCACCCCCAAATGAGGGTTGTTTTTTACTGTCTTCCCGATATTTTTAGCCAATTCTGATGACAGATTCGTATTTGTACCTTAAAATTAGTAAAGATGATTTCCACACTTTAACATGGTTGGGCCAAAAAAAAAAAACATATTTAAACATTGTTCTTTTCGAATCCGTTCCTTCGATGGTGATGTTTGTAAGCTGTGGCATACGAATTAAAATATTTAATAACTTTTACATTCACTGATCGATTTTCTTTCTAAAATAGAGTTTTTCGTCCAACTAACACTAACTTACTGTCCAAATTTTAATACGATCGGAATTTCTCTTCTTAAGTTGGCGTGCTTACAGGAAATCTGACTGACGGAAATTTTGAAAGTTTTTCAGAATTTTATGACAAACAAAATAACAATTTTTTTTTGTTTTACGGGCAATTTTATCGATTTCAACTTCTCACCCGATGATGACGAATGAGTTAGCGAGTTGCATATCAATCTAATTTACAGTATTTTGGTGTTTGCAGAAACTACTTCGGTCCCGGTACCACGATACAGGCTGAGAACCTTCAGACCCATTTTTTTAAATTAAAATATATGATTTTTTCCCACCAATCGACTTTTCTCAATACGATCGGCTTCTCTCTCCATTCGCAAATTATTGTACTTACAAAAACCTACTGCGCAACCATACTACTCGAGATAACCTACTGCACATCGATGGTAATCGGGGAAAGCCACGCCGCATCCAAAATACTCTAGGAACCCCACTGCGCATCCATACTACTCGTGGTAACCTACTACGCATCAGTGGTACTCGAGGAAAGCCACTGCGCATATACAATACTCGGGGAAACCTACTGTGCATCCATTTGACTCGAAGAAACCCACTGCGCATCCATACTACTTGAGGTAACCTACTTAGAGGGATGGTAGTGGGGGTGGATGAAGCAAAAAAAATTTTTGAGGCCTTAGGTTCTTGTATACAAGCTAAATTACAATCTTTTTTTCACCCCCTTTAATAATGGGGTGGGGATAGTAATGGGGGTGGCTAATGCCGGAAAAATTTTTGAGACCTTAATTTGTCTTATATATACTAAGTACCAATTTTACGGACTCTTATTGCTTGATTTACCTATTTACCCCAATTTATCCCTCAACACTTCAACGAAATAAGATCAAAATATAATCTAGTTCCAGATCTCGTTAAAATACATACGTGTACCGAATATCAAGTCAATATTTTAAACGGTTCCAGATCCAACGTGCGTACAAAAAAGTTACAGACAGACAGACAGACAGACATACGGACAGAGAGAAAATTTTTTCAATTAGGAATTAGTCGGTGTATCGGATAAAAATAAAACGAAGTTATTTCCACTAGTCGACGTTTCGAATAAACTTTTATTCTTCCTCAAGATTGAAAAAACAACATACAAAAAATATAATTAATCATATTACAACAATGGAATGAATTTCAAAAAAATTTTTTAAGTATAAATAAAATATAACACATTTAATTTAAAAGAACTAATTAAAATTTATGTAAAATATGTAAATAAATGAACAAACTACAATGCATAAAATAATTTAATAGTAAGTAATAAGAAAATAAGAATTTTTTTGTCTCAAACTTAAAACCTCGACGTTTCATGACATTCTAAGCCTATTTGAGCAATGAAAATTTTTCAATTTTTTTTTTTTGCATTACTAAACATCCACAGGATGTGGAAGTAAAAACATTTCAGAAATTATTCAATTAATTAGGTCACTAATACAATTACATGAAAAATGTTTCTCTCCCAGCAGTTTTAGACATGTGCCTATCAAATGCAATATACTCGTCGTTTTCGTTTTACATTGCAAAACGCCAATGGCTCTGAAAAAATATATTTCTGCCTCCGCAGAGCATCAAGTTTTATATTTCACCTATTTCCCGATGCTTTATGCGATAAATTGAGTGAAAAAGTATTATCGAGATAAGTAGTGAAGTTCAAAGTAGTTTACACAGAGTCGAGGACAATGTTGTTGAAGAGAATTTTATTTCCGTTCCGGAATATTATTTATTCATACTTCAAAAGCATGTTATAAAAGGAATTTATCATAGCATCTTTTAGCGTACTCTGAAACACTATTTTCTAGTGAAAGAGGTTTCTAGAACATGGCTGCGTATTTAACCACTTAAGGTACTTATTATAAATGTTTGCTACCAGAACATTTTACACAGAGTTTCTATAGAGAAACCCAACCCGTTAGTGCTTAGTTTTTTTAAACTTGGGACAGGCATATTTGATACTACTATTTCGATGATAGATAAATAGTTATTTTAATATACTGCCTTTTTATCAATGAAAAAAACCTGTCGTTAATAACAATACGTTTTATTAACGCTAAAATTGCTACAAGGCACGTTACAAGAGCTTATATTATAATATACATCACATCACACGACGGGAGATTATATAAATAATATGAATTAGTTAGAAAACGGAGTGTTTACAAAAGGGTATAAACACATAACAATTGGTGTCAGAAGCGGAATTCTAACAGAAGATTTCTGGACTGTTCGTGAAGGTTTCTACAGTGTTCTTCTCGGGAATTAATGCTAACACTGGAACTAACTTACGGGACAGTTTAAGGACTATTTTTGGACTCAAAACTGTGAAAAGTGCGTTTTCAAGAAAGTGACAGAGACACTGAAAAAGACTCATTTGTGATAGTTCGCGAAACAAATACAGGACCTACTTGCGGAGTTTACGAGGATAATGGCGCAGCAACGCGAAGACAAAGAATAGCAGGAGAAAAGACGTCAAGAAGAAAAAGAGGAACAAGAAAAGCGGCGTCAAGAGGAAAGAGATGAATTAAAGAAAATGATGGAAGATCTGGAAATAAGACGCCAAGAAGAAAAAGAAGAACATGAAAGGAGACATCGAGAAGAGAAAGAGGAACAAGAAAGACGACGTCAAGGGGAGAAAGAGGAACAAGAAAGGCGACGTCAAGAGGAAAAGGAAGAACAAGAAAGAAGGCATCGAGAAGAAAAAAGAGCAAGAACGACGTCAGAAAGGAAAAGAGGATGAAGAAAGAAGACGTCAAGAAGAAAAAGGAGAGCAAGAAAAACAACGTCAAGAGGAAAAAGGCGAACTCAGAAAAATAATGGAAGACTTGGAAGAAAGACGCCAGGAGGAATTAAGGAAAATCCTGAGAGATCAAATGAAAATACAACAGGATGCAATCATTTCTGCCAAGGAAGAACTAAAGAGTATAGTCAAAGAAGAGGTAAACAAGGTAGAAGAAAAAGTAAATGAGTTTGAGGTAGAAGTAGAGCGACTTAAGCGACAATTGAGGGAGAAAGGAGGGTAGCTAGTAGCATCATCAGGTCCTCGTTTAAAACCTCCCTCATTTGACGGCCAAAGCTCATGGACAACGTACAAGAGACAATTTGAGGTGGCTGCAAGTGCGAATAACTGGGATAACGAGGAAAAGGCTATGGCATTAGTTCTGGCGCTAAGGGGCCAAGCCTCAGAGTTACTTCAGACCATCCCGGTTAAGAAACAAAGGGACTTCAAAGTCTTGGAAGCTGCATTAGACTTGAGATATGACGACCAACGCCTCGCCCAAGTATACCAGGCTCAGCTGAAATCAAGGACACAAAAGGCTGGGGAAAGCTTGCAAGAATTCGAAGCTGCGATAGAGAGACTGGCACACCTGGCATATCCAAGTGCTCCAAGAGAATTCCCGTCGGGACCTTTTTGGATGGCATAAGGGACCAAGAGGTCAGGCGAGTTCTGCGGCTGATGAGACACCAAAGTAGTAGCGAAGCTTTGGTGCGTGCCCTCGAAGTAGAGGCTGCCTATAAGGACACCCCACGCTCAAGAGTGCGTACAGTTGAAAAGGCACATTCGGACCAAGAAAACATGAGGATTATACTAAAGAACATGCAAAAAATGATGAGTCAATTACTGGCCAAATCGGATTCCCCAACGAAACAGGACAAACAACAAGGAGAAGCAATACCAAACGGAGGTATCGGATGCTATCAATGTGGCAAATTAGGGCATATTAAGCGGAATTGTCGACAAAGAAGCCTTGAGAAGGTAAATGCTGCAGTTGTTGAAGAGCCGCAGGAAAACTAGAAGCGGTCGGCACCACGGGGGCTGTGCTGGCTGAGAAACATGGTGCCCCCAGAGAAATAAAGATTTCCCAGCTTCGAAGGATTCCAAGAAGTCTACTGTTGCCAGGTTATATAAACAGAAGGAAATGTGCGTTTATTATCGATACAGGTGCTACGTCATCAATAGTGCACCCAGGATTTATATCTGGAACAGAAATCGATAAGAGACAAAATGAAATGATCGTTCGGACAGCTACGGGAGACAAGGCAGCGGTTCATGGAGAAGCCGACCTGGATTTGCAGATTGGACGTTTAAGGTTTAATCACAAAGTAATTGTGGCTGACATTATGGATGACTTCATTTTGGGATTGGACGTTATGGTAAAGTATGGATTTACTGTTGACGTAGGAGAACGAGTTTTAAAAATTGGAAATGAAGAGTTTATTCTGTCAACAGCAGACGAACAATTTCAAAAAACAAGATTATTGACAACACAGGCAGTCAAGATTCCTGTGCGCACGGAACAAATAATCGAGGCTAATTTAGAGGGAAAATCTGAAGGATACTGCGTTGGCCTCGTGAAACATAAAAAAAATAGAAAAAAAGATATAAGTAATAGAAAAAGATTATTTTATTCTACTTTGTTCAATCATATCAATCATTTTTTCTAATTTTGACGTAGAAAATGATACTTTTCAAAACTGACGTAAGTGTCAAAACGTCCAACTTTTCATAAGCGGATATGAAAAGTTAAATTTTACCTAACTGATGAGGAAAAGTTCGTTATATCATCAATTAAGAAAAATAAACAACTCTAAAAAGGAAAAAGAAACAATGTTTATTCAACACAAAATTGAACACTGAGTTCATAAAGTGGAAGCTTTTAAATTCTTTTTTTCTTCAAAATATGCTAACAAAACTTTTTCATTAACACGATTTACCTTATGCTATCAAATTAGGATTTCAAATAATATTATAATAATGTTTGTCAATTTTGACATTAAAATTATAATGTGTAATAATGAACTATGAACTATGAAAAATTAAGATTTTTAAGATCTTTAAATACACCTATTTCATTTATGTTTAAAGGGTTTTTAGACGTTTAAAATTAGAAAAAATCTTGTATGTAACACGTTCCGAATGACAATTTTTGCTAAATAACGTTTGTCAGTTTTGACATTAAAATTATAATGTGTATAATAACAGCGAAGGTAGCTATGAAAAAGACTACTTAATTTCTAAGATTTTTAAATACACCTATTTCATTTATGTTTAAAGGGTTTTAAAAAAATCTTTTATGTGACACGTTCCGAAAGACAATTTTGTGTAACTCGTGTTATGTACATCCACTCGTTACAGAAAATAAAGTCTTTCGTAACTGGTTACATAAATAGCTGTAATTTAACCATTTTATGAATCTGGTAGATAAAGATACATTTTTTTAATATATTTTTTAAAATATGGTAAGGTAGTAAATGACTTTGCATGGTTTGACAATGTATTAAATAGTTTTAATGAGGAATAAAAAAATAATTTTTACTGTATAAAGTCTTGAAAGATTGCAGAACGAAGTTTCTTTGGTGTGTCTTAGAGGAATAAATGCTGGGGTTTTGAATTTGTTAAATTATATTACAATTTATAATGTATTATTATGTAAACTGTTATTATGGATTCAAATTTTAACAAATGGCTTGGATTAAAAAGTTACATTTATTTTAAATAGAGTTAATTGAATCTGACTTTGCAAAAACCATATAGACGTCCTATTTTGTATAAGTTGCAAGAAACGTAGATTTGTTTTGGTTGTGGGGCCCCAAACTGGAAAAAGTTTTTGATGTAGTTATTATGCATATTTGGTAGTGCAATAAAAGTTCGACCTTGAACAGTATTATACATTTTCTTATTACTATATTTCCTTTATAAAGTAGCAAATGAATTGCTACAAATCTCATAGAGTGGTATTTTTACGATTACGATACTTCCTTTCGGTAAACGAGAGAAGTAAAACACGAACAAAATCAGTCTCCGAAAAATTCGTAATTCGTATCAAATATACTAAAGAAACATGCTACTATTTAAAAGTTAACAAAGGGTGGTTTTTGTATCTAATTCCACAATCTTCATATTATTTTGATGCATTCTATAACCAATACGAAATTTCATATTTACTTTAAAGTAAACGGCAGAGTTTCGAAAGTTGTATTACCGTGTAGAAAATGTACCAAATATGTTTGGGAAACTTTTTAATTAAAACTTATTGGAAATGTTCTGGAGTATAACGTCTTGTCATTCATAAACACAGTAAATTGCATGAATTTTATTATTAGTAGTCAAACCCACATATAACAAAACTGATGTATATACAACATTTTACGTCGTGCGACATCTTGCTATGTTATATAATATTATAAGAAAATGGTTTTAATAACTGTTCATACAGGATGTGCTGTAGTGCATTGAGGGTAAAATGCGGAAAATGCAAAATTGTATCTGATGCAGCCCACATATGGCGATACGAAATTGGTTTTCTTAACTGTGTCAAAAATCGATCAACTGCTTTGCTCGTATTATTATTAAAAATATTAGACAATTATAAAGTTGCACCGTAATTTTGTGGAGTGACTTTACAGATAACACAACCCCACAAAAAAAAAATTCAGACCAGCGAACCAGACCCATGTATCCCTATGTATTTTCGGTCGCTGAATCCGAATCCGAGGTAAAAAAAAATCGTACATCCCCAAAATCATTAGCTAGAGCTAAAAAACACCACTGTAATAGGGTAAAAAGAAGATTAATCTTCGAGAATAGTTGTTAAATCTTAATCAGTCGAATTATACGAATTAAGGTTAAACAGCAGCGTACATACAATAGATATGAAACACACCCCCAGTTAGGGAGAAAAACTACCACCCATATAAAAAAAAATCGATCCAAAACAGCAATGACTGCTGAAAAAGCTCAAAATGTCTAAATCTCTAGTTATAATCTTGTAATCTTCATAAATTGACCCTAGAGGATTGAGAACAATCCTCCAAATTTAATGGACACGAGAAAAACAAGAAAAAACGTAAAATCCAACGGGATTTCTATTTTCATGGATGCTGTGATTGGCTGAAATTTCGTAGTACTCTAAAATAGACCTAGAAACTTATGGTAACGTCCTAGAGTGCCAACTCTCAGAAGGTATGAAAACTACCCCCATGTAAGATTTATCTATAAAAAGTTGATGGTACGTAAGTTTCTAGTTCTATTTTAGAGTACTACGCAATTTCAGCCAGTTGGATTTTACGTTTTTTCTTGTTTTTCTCGTGTCCTTTAAACTTGGGGATGGTTGTTCTCAAACCTAGGGGCAGTTTATGAAGATTACGTCGGACCTGATGCAGTTTTTTATCTCTTTAACAAAACTTAGACCGTTCGGGCTTTTTCAGCAGTCATTGCTTTTTTGGTTTGATTTTTTTGTATATGGGGGGTAGTTTTCGCCCCTCCCTGGGGGGTTTCATATCTATTGTATGTACGCTGCTGTTTAACCTTAATTTGTATAATTCGACTGATTAAGATGTAACAACTGTTATAGTAGCTTAATCTTCTTTTTAGTTAATTCCAGGGTCGTTTTTTGGCTCCAGCTAATGATTTTGGGGGTGTACGATTCTTTTTTGACCTTGGATTCGGATTCAGCGACCGGAAATACATGGGTCTGGTTCGCTGGTCTGAATTTTCTTTTTTTTTTGTTTGCCAAATAGGCGTAGAATGTCATGAAACGTCGAGATTTTAAGTTTGGGCGAGAAAAAAATTTCTGTCTGTCTAACTTTCTTGTGCGCACGTTTACTCTGGTACTGTTTGAGATATTGACTTGAAATTTGGTACACATTATGTACTTTAACGAGGTTTAGAACTAGATTGTATTTTCGTTTTGTTTCGTCGAAGGGTTGGGGGTAAATTGGGGGTAAATAGGTAAATCAAGCAGGTAAGAGTTTATAAAATTGGTATTTAGTATATACAAGAGAAGGTAATGTCTCAAAAAAAATGTTGGCATTAGCCACCCCCCATTACCACCCTCACCCCATTATTAAAAGGGATGAAAAAAAATTGTGGTTTAGTGTGTGTACAAGAACAAGAAACCTCAAAATATTTTTTTACTTCATCCACCCCCACTACCACCCCCTATCACCACTTCCACCCCACTACCGATGTGGGGTATCGTTTTACGGGTTTTTGGGGTAGAGGATTTCAAATATTATATTATTAAAGTTCCATAAACAATTATTTCCACATATAAAATTTTTTCGTTGTGAGTAACTTGGATAAAATTGGTATTTAGCTAAGGTTTCAAAAAAGTTTTTGGCATTAGCCACCCCCATTACCACCCTAACCTCATTATTAAAGAGGATGAAAACAAAATTGTGATTTAGTGTGTGTACAAGGACCAGAAACCTCAAAATATTTTTTACTTCATCCACCCTTACTACCACCTCCCTACTACCACCTCCCTATTACCGCCCCCACACCACTACCGATGTGGGGTATCGTTTTATGAGTTTTTGGAGTCGAGGAATTCAAATATTATATTATTAAAGTTCCATAAACAATTATTTCCATATTAAAAATGTTTTCGTTGTGAAGTGACTTAGATAGAAAATCTGGATATAGAAGTAGTGATTCCTTGGGCAGCGGTTTTACCATTCTCAGTGGTCTGATATGTATGCAGTGGCAACAAAATATAATTAATAATATAAAATGTGGTATAATAATAGTAAAAATCATTCGTCATCGCTAAGTCTCAGAACCACTAGAGGATCTTTGGACATAGATATTTATACTTTCGAAATCAGTTCATGTGCAAGTAAGCCTATTTCTTCCCATTGATCAAAAGATTCGTTTTTACAGTAACATTTATGTAAATCTAATATTGCATCCGGTACCAGATAGGATTGCGCTTGGAACAGCTGATTGCTCAATACAATTCCAGTGTTGTCAGACTTGACAGCTGGGTCGGCACCACTAGAGCTACGCCACAAGCCCATAAATAATTATGTAAAAGTATGCGTCAAACAATAAAAAGTAATACAAAAACCTGCTTGATTTACCTATTTACCCCAAATTTACCCCCATTTACCCCCCAACCCTTCGACGGAACAAGATGAAAATATAATCTGGTTCTAGATCTCGTTAAAATACATATGTGTACCAAATTTCAAGTCAATATCTCAAACGGTTCCAGAGTAAACGTGCGTCCAAAAAAGTTACAGACAGACCAACAGACAGACAGTCCGATGTTTCGTGACATTCTAAGCCTATTTGAACAATAAAATATTTTAAAAATTTTTTTGTCGTTACTATACTTCCACTGGATGCGGAAGTAATTAAACAGTCTAAGTAAGTCAGAGCTGTCTGGATGCGGACTACATCATCTAAAAATGCGACAGCAACTATTTCCTCTTATATTGCCATCTGCTGGAGCTAAAAATTTAACACAAGAAAGAGACAATGTACTACTACTCCAGTCAACGAAGTTCAAAAAAGGGCGATTAGGGGAAATAATTCGTGTAGAGGAACATTTTTGTACAGTTGTCGGCGAGAGTGCCCTGAGAAACATACTAAAAGTCCTGGCCGGTGGGTGGTGAGTGGGGGGGGGGGATTGTGGTAGTTTAAAGGTTCCCTTTCGCGTTTTTCTTGAATAACTCGAAAAGTACGACCTTTAGCGAAAAAGTGTCCATTGGCAAAATTAAACTAGATGAAATTTCCTACAAATAAGTTCTTACTCATTTTTACTTCCACGTCCAGTGGAAGTATAGTAACGACAAAAAATTTTTTTTAAATTTTTATTGTCCAAATATTCTTAAAATGTCATGAAACGTCGAGATTTTAAGTTTGAGAGAAACAAAAATTTCTGTCTGTCGGTCTGTCTGTCGGTCTGTCTGTCTGTAACTTTTTTTTTGTGCGCACGTTTACTCTGGAACCGTTTGAGATATTGACTTGAAATTTGGTACACATATGTACTTTAACGAGATCTAGAACTAGATTATATTTTCATCTTGTATCGTCGAAGGGTTGGGGGGTAAATTGGGGTAAATTTGGGGTAAATGGGTAAATCAAGCAGGTAAGAGTCCATGAAATTGGTATTTAGTATATACAAGAGAAGCTGAGGTCTCAAAAAAATTTTTGGCATTATCCACCCCCATTACCACCCCCACCTCCTTATTAAAGGGGATGAAAAAAAAATGTGATTTAGTGCATGTACAGGAACCAGAAACCTCAAAATATTGTTTTACTTCATCCGACGAGTCACAACAAGTGATATTTACTAAGAATAAAAGATGATATTTTTCCTTCAAATGTCGATGAGCTATAAAAAAATAAGATAAAAAAATGTGGAATTTCACCACCAAAAACGCATTGTTAACATCGCATGGCCGGCGTATTAAATCGAATACGCGTTGTTATGGATATTACTTTCAGCAAGATTCCCATGCTGGAGAGAAGATGTTTTTAGCGCTCTACCAAGCGACTGCAGATGAGCGAGATTTAAATAAACGCCGATATGCTGCGTTCCTAAAATCATCAACTAAGCCAAAATCTGATCTAGCAACACTACCACCAACCAAAAGAGCTGCGCAACAACACCCTTTCAGAGTTTATTTGCGGGTATATTAACTGTTTTTTACAAATATTTCTTGTTACTCACAGCGGTTCGCTTGCTTACTTACTTACAGTTACAGCAATGACTCCTACCCTCGAACCAGTGGGGATGGAACCGAGGGGAAGATGGATCGCTAACTCTGGTTACCATCAAAGAACCAGTAGCTCTTGAACTCCATCTTTTGTCGATGTTCTACTGGGTGTGGGGGGGCGCTGTGGTTGCCGAAAAGCCAGCATTCCATGCTCAATGGTGTGCGGCACTTGTCATGGTACGTATACGAATGGAGCACCATTAGACGACAATGTGGACGACGGCGATGATGGTGATGATTTTGATTTTGATTCAACTGACTTTTGAAATGTTTAGATTTAAGATAATATTCGAATATTATTGATAATGTAGTTTTTCTGTTAGTTTTAAATTCATTTATTATTAAAACTGGATTTTTTTAAATTCGCGATTTTTCCACTCTCGTAAAGTATTGATCCTAAATAAAATGTATAGGAACTTATTTGTGGGAAACTTTATCTAGTTTAATATTGCATATGGACACTTTTTTGCTAGAGGTCGTAGTTTTCAAGTCATTCAAGAAAAACCTGAAAAGGGAACCTCCTGCTCACCACCCACCGTTCAGGACCTTTAGTATGTTGTTCAGGGCACTCCCGCCGAAAACTGTACAAAGATTGGCCTCTACACAAATTATTTCCCCGATTTTTCCTTCGTTGATCGTTGATTGGACTAAGTCGCCTTTCTTCACAGTACGCTTGATTCACATTTCCTGTAGTGTACTTTTGAATATCTTAAATTAAAGTATTCTTTTAGATACGAATATTTAATTCATCCGCAAAATTTAAATTTGAATTAAAACGAACCAAAATTATAAAATACTTCCTTCAACGATATAATAGGATTATTGTTTATCACGATTTGATTAAATACATAATTGATCGAGCAGCTACTGAGAATTTTCCATCAATGTAGCACAAAGGCTCCTGACGAAATTCTTTTAGTATTCTCTCCCAACTCGCAACAATAACAACACAAAAAATCATTTCTATATTTTGAAGTAAGGGTCCTAACAACTCCTTTAAGACATTCTCCGGGGTATTATAGAAGCTTTAAGTTGACAAAGGGATTTCAGCTCAAATATCTTATTTGCGGTGAACATTATATACAAACGGAACGAAATAAATTCACTTTCCATTCTATTTTTGAACAGAATAAATATTTTTTTGTAAATAGAAATCAGGAACTTCGATTTTTCTTTTTAATCTTTTCAGTGTATTTACGACAATATTTACAATGAATTGACAGCTCCTTTATTACTTTCCCCATTCCGATATTTTCCTTTACGTGCCTCGTGTTTAAAATGCCAGTGTGTACAAAATTAAATACACATTGTATTAGTCCTGAAAGGAACGATTTTTACAAAACATTATGTCAAAATATTAATTATTTTATTTGATTTGCGCATTGTCAACTAAGATGACACCATCGGGAGACGATTAAAGATACTCGTTGATGCGATATTGATTGGCGCAAAGTGTGCTCATTATTATTTGAAAAGTAAGGTTTGGGAATAACAGGAAAAAATTGATAAATTTCGCCAAAACTCTAAGAGATGCCAACCTGGCGACAAAACTGTGTCAAATACCAAGTGTATTTTTTACAAAAAAATATTCTAATGAATGTATATTATGAATAAAACATAACCATTTTTAAAGAACAAAAAGAGGTGGTTCTCAATTCGATCCGTACCGTACGCGTACGTATGTTTTTTTATGTATATGCTATCATTAATCCGGATTGGCTTGAGCGATATTTATGAAGAATTTGAATCCGAACGTTACGGCATAGTTTCCACCTGCAGGCATACATATATTTTGAAATTTTTCGAAGACGTGGACATTTTACCGAAATGCAATTTGTACCTCGGCAGGAAATATTTAACATATCTCTCATTTTGTCAGGTATTGATGCCTTTGTGGAGAGAACTGGTCGGATACTGTTTTCATGTGATTCCCATCCAAACTAAAAAATATCAAGCTCCTCAACATTAAGTTTATGACTGCTGCACAATATTTTGCTCTGTAATAAACACCTGAAAATCAAAATATTCATCTAATATAAAACAAACAAGCTAAAAACGTACTCTTCGCCAATTTACTGAGCTTTTTATATATAATTGTTACACATTCTATATGATACTCTTAGCAGTTTTCTTGTAAATAATGTTAGTTTTTGGACATCCTAAATTTTGTGATACCATCTTTGTTGTGAAAAAAATTATATGAAAAAAAAAATGAAAAAAGAAATATCCAACCTGTTTGAGATTTGAACACGGGACCTCTGGATTGCAACTCAAAGCAAGCAAGCAAGCAAATAAAATTTATTAATATTTATATATACATATGCGCCTCCTCGAAACCTGGCCCGGAGCCAGCTAGACAACCACGGCGCGTAGCGCCGTGGTGATTGCAGGGCTGAGCGGGTCAGGTTCGGTTCGGCTTGGCAACAATGGTAAAAAGAACAATTAAAACTCCTACCCACCTAGCATGGGTTTAAAATTAATAATACCTTTGAAAATAATGCTGGCCACATAGGCCTAAAACTAATACATATAAAACTTAGAACTAGTAACTGGTTATAAAACTAAATGACTTTTGGCTGCTGCCACGGGTGAAAAGCTAAACGAAAAAATCCGTACGAGAACTGCCGACCTGGTAGTCTCCCTGACGCCAGGAAAATATGGTGGAAAAAGGATAGGGTTTAAAATGTTTCAATTTATCGGCCAAAATGGAATTTTTGATGACAAAAAGCAAACAGAATAAAAAAGGAACAAAAATAGAACATACAGAAACAGAATAGAAAGCATTGGAAATATAAAGTTGAGGAAAGATCAAAGATGAGGAAATGGTAGGTTGTGGTATAGGAAAGTATGGCTAGGGAAGAGGTTGCCGGAAGATAGGCAACGCTTGGTATGGTAGGGGGTGTTTGATCTGGAATGGGGCATTATGCATTCTGATTTGAGTTATGTTGCTGGTTAGCGGACTATCGCTCAGTTTGAAGGTGTAAAATTTTTGGGAGATTTCTTGAACGTAGTCCGCTAGTGGGGTTATGTCGTGACAACGTGCATATAGATCTCTGAGGGAGGTGTACCTGCCAGAATCAGAAATGGGGCGCATAAATTTGTGTGCAAGAACTTTGAGTTTTCGCATTGTCGTAACCGGAATGCTGCACCACACCGGCGCTGCGTATGTGATGACCGGCCTGATAACCATCGTGTACAACAGTTTCTTATTTGTCCTGTTGAGTCCGCTACCCCTAGCCAGGAGCGGGTACAGACTCCTGGACATGGAGTAGACCTTGCGTATTGTTTCGTTAATATGTATGTTAAACGTCAGCCGTTTGTCTAAGTTAACCCCCAGATACTTCACGCACCGTCTGATTGGAATTTGCTGTCCCCCGATCGAAATTGGCGTCAATATGCGGTTCTCTGTGAACCGGCGCGTGAAGAGGATCGACTCGGACTTCTCGGCGTTGATCCGAATCTTCCACTTGTCGTAATACGCCGTGGCACGGGCCATGTGCGCTTTCAGCAGCATATTAGCCGCTTGAGCGTTGTGTGAAAGCGCGTACATGGCTGTGTCGTCGGCTTACTTGGCAATGTTGGTATTCGGGAACTCTGGAAAGTCAGAGACGTATAAGTTGTACAGCTTTGGTGACAGGCACGACCCCTGGGGGACGCCCGCAACGCAAAGCTTTAGTCGCTGTGCCACCACATCTCGCTACGAAAATTGAT
This sequence comes from Rutpela maculata, assembly GCA_936432065.2. NCBI lineage: Eukaryota > Metazoa > Arthropoda > Insecta > Coleoptera > Cerambycidae > Rutpela > Rutpela maculata. The sequence goes on along the minus strand of OW386291.2, from coordinate 125,940,310 downwards.
TGTCTGTGATAATTATATAACTTTCGACAATCATACATATTTCAACTCGTACTTCTAAGAAATATATACTAGTAAAATTCATAAACAAAAAAATATATATTATGGAAATGATATTTCGCAAGATTTCCATTTTAGTACAAGCGACAAAAATTAAAAGAATTTTTTTTTTAAATTAAATAATTAATAACTTTTTTATTTACTGATCGATTTTCGTCAAAAACAATAGGGTTCTTCCTCTAGCTAACACTAACTTACTTTCTAAATTTCAATACATTCGGACTTGTCTTTCTTAAGTTGTCGTGCTTACAAGAAACGTGACGGACGGACAGGCGGACAGACGGACACTTTGAAAGTTGTTCAGAATTTGTTCACTAACACAATGATATGAAAATTTTTCTCCACGAGCGATATTTACGATTTTAGAAATGTGCCGATCAAATACAATATACTCTTCGTTTTTGCGAAGAGTATAATAAAAATAAAATTGAACCTACCCTGAGCATATGCTACCTGAAAGCACCTTCTGTTGGAGGGTTCTGCTGACCATTTTAACCACTGTAATGTTATCAATTTTCTGAGATCATCCAGACTCACAACATTATCGTGTTTATACAATTTCGCAACAAAATTTCTAGACATTCGCAGAATATCTAGATGTGATTGATGGAAATTTGAAAAATTCCTAATATCTTCCTTTATCTTCTAGGCAATATTGAATGCAGTTTCTTGCCAATTTTGAAAAATGCACTAATTGTATCACAATCAGTTAATAAATGTATAGCTGACAAACAAGAACAGAAATCTGAGCATAGTTTCTATAATATAGAAGTTATATCAACGTATCTTAGTTTATTAGTCGTCTGATTGGAATGACCCGTTTGAATATATATGTTTTTATCTCGAAATAATTCAGAGATTACCGCAACATAATATAAAACTATAACGAGAACATCAGTATCATCCGATTGAATGACAGTACCTATTTTCAAAAGATCTCAGAAAACATTACAGTCTTTAAAATGGTCTGCAGAACTTCTTCCAGCAAAGGATGCTTTCAGGCAGCATGGTTCAATTTTATTTTTATTTGTTTTATATTAAATGAATATTTCGATTTTCAGGTGTTTATTACAGAGCAAAATATGGCGCAGCAAACATAAACTTAATATTGAGGAGTTTAATATTTTACAATTTGGATGGGAATCACACGAAAAAGGTATCCGACCAGTTCTCTCCACAAAAGCATCAATACCTGGCGAAATGAGAGATATGTTAAATATTTCCTTCCGAGATAAAAATTGCATTTCGGTAGAATATCCATGTCTTCGAGAAATTCCAAAATGTATATTGGCCTGCAGGTGCAGAGAATGCCGTAACGTTACGATTCTTATTGAACCAATTAATGAAGAACTTGATTTTTTAACATTTTTATTTACTTTTTTTATGATCAAAATTAAGGATTAAATATTTTAAAATAATTCATTCATTAGTAATTAAAAGCTAATTTTTTAAATGTTTTATTTTATAACATAACAGTAGTAGGTAGGCATTACAATAATAATTCTACATCAATATTATTGTATAATGTCAGTCCCTCCTTTTTCAACGCGCCACTTCACGTATCTATTGATCTTTATCCCACTCGCAATGTAGTCTGGACGGTAACCTGCACAAATGGGATACATTCGTGCAGGTTACCTTGCATTTTATGCTCAAGCATTGAAATTTGGTACACTTGTTCGTTAGACACTACCCTTTGATATGAGAATTGTTGCCACAGTCCGGGCTCCCGTGACCTACCTTCAGGGGAAAATCCGCATTTTCGCTTGTTTTGGAGCTAAAAAGTGTCGTAGAGGGCGGACATTTGGTACACATGCGGCATTTGGGATGTTTAAGCTCACAAGCAAGTGTCCCAAGGCTCACGGTCCTTTTTTTCAAAATGGCGTCGGGGAAAATCAGTTATGTTTTAACGGTATATTAGGGTGGAAATTTGGTACACATGCGGCATTTGGGATGTTTAAGCTCACAAGCAAGTGTCCCAAGGAACACGGCCCTTTTTTTCAAAATGGCGTCGGGGAAAATCAGTTATGTTATAACGGTATATTAGGTGTCTTTTGAGAATGTTGAAAAAATTTAAACTGTGTGACGTTAGTTTGGTGGAGGATGATAGTTCCAAAGAGATTAATAGGGAACTGTGCATATTATATACTATGCCAGAAAGAGACACAAGAGAAAGTGCGTATCCGGAAAGGTGTCTCAAAGCTGACAAGTATGTTAAATACTCGAAATTGGCTGAAAATTTAGATGAATTTGAGAGGCTTGGACGAGTGCCACTGGGCGTAAATGTTTCGGCTCTGGATGAGGATGCCGGACTTTTATCTTTTTAGCTAGAGGAGTAAAATGAGTAGCTCACGGCTATTAATGCTTGGCTACAGTATCTTGTAGCTACAGAAGCATTCACAGCCCTGCACACTGGATATGTTGAGAAAGCAATGGAAACTCTGGAAAAATTTGTCGATTTAATATACAGCAGGTAATTCAAATGTACCAATAAGGAGCAATTTTAAAAACTATACATTACCAAATCACATCAAATGAAAACCTGTTTTATTTTTTCAGAACCGTGTCTTGTAACACTGTCAACTAATGCCGGAGAGTGCTATTCACCAAAAACGATCGTCAGCTGGAACCCATGTCAGGGGGGGTCCCCCCAAGCCGTCTTCCATGAACCAAAAAATAAAGAAGCATAATCACTATTAGTACAAATAGTCCCTTCAAATTAGGAAATATTTAAGAAAATTTTCCCACAGTTATGAGACCTGTAAAAAGTTAAGCATTACATATATAATATATGTATACATATTACATAATATATGAATTTTAGCGTTTTTTCGTACTTTTCTTTATATTGAGGAAAAACTATGCATTTTGGTGAAAAATATGAAGAGAGCAAAGTAGTAGAGCATAAAATTTGGTGGTCCATTTAGAAAAGACTATTGGGGCCATTTCCGGTGAAACCGGAAGTGATAAATATAGTGGATGGGTCTCAAAAAGTTGAAAATCTTACCTAATTTCACCATACAAAATTTCATCCCGATATCATTAAAACAAGGAAGTTACAGAGGTGGCCCACTAATCTGTATATGTATAATATGTATATATTTCTCAAAAACCACAATTTTTTAGAATTGTGTGGGGGGGGTAAAAATCATGATTAGACAACCCAAATACTTCACTTCTTACAGGTCTCATAATTGTGGGAAGATTTTCCATAATTGAAGGGACTAGAAGCAGTATCGAAATTATCTCTTGAAATTAATATTTTGCAATTAATGCCATAATATTATCTAGTAAAGGAATCTGTACACATCCGTTTTCAACATTTTCCTCAACCTCTGGGGAGACCGGTTCTATTGCCCCCCCCTCCCCCCAGATGAATTTTCTGGCTGCGCCACTGATCCATTCCACCAACAAGGGATGTTTTAGAACAGCATGCCAGGCGCGCTTCCCTGCAAATCCAAGTATGGAGACAGTCGCTTCAGCGGGTACAGCATCTTCCAGATCCATCAGATTTTGGATGGGAAAAATGTGACAGTAGTGTGGCGCACAAAGCCTGCAGCCTCAGAAGCGTACAAAGCCTTAGTTAAGTGTAGCTGTAAAAAAGGCTGCGTTGCAAATCACTGTAAATGTCTCAAAAACAATCTGAAATGATGTGATCTATATAAATGTAGTTGTGACGCATCTGAAAGTGTATAGTAGTTCTATATGTGCCACTCGGATTAATGCTCAATGCACAGGTTCTATTTATTGGCATTGGTATGAAATAAAAGTGTTATTGTGAAAACTGGCATATTAATTTATTCGCCCCGTCATTATTTTCGACCTCACGTACTAAAAACATGATTTTTCGAAACCAGTGACCCCAAAAACATATGAAACGAGATCCCACTCGAAAAAATGCGACAGTAAACTTTTTGGAAAATGTTATTTTGTGCATTTCCCTACAGCCATTTTGAAAAAAAGGGCCGTGAGGCTTGGGACACTCATTTGTGAGCTTAAACATCCCAAATGCAGAATGTATACCAAATTTCAGCCTTCTATGACACTATTTAGCTCCAAAACAAGCGAAAATGGTTTGTCCCTGAAAGTAGGGGCCGCGGGGTCCCGACCATTACAGCATTTCTCATATCAACGAACAAGTGTACCAAATATCAACGCTTGAGCATAAAATGCAAGGTGAATTTTCTTACCCTCCGGACTAATGCGCTACTTGATTAATGCGACACGCGCTTGTTCAAATATCTCTATAGCCTCTATTTGTTAAACACGACGATATGTTATATGACAGAAAATGTTCCTTAAACATCAAGGAAGAGGTTGGTGTAAAAAAAATTTAAATCGATATCGTGAAATAAAAAGTGAAAACAATACATTAGCATTTTTATCAATTATTTCAAAACATATATTGTTTTTTCAAAATGTAATAAGTCGAATTACGACAGTTTTCTAACGTCGAATTATTATATCGAATAAACTCTATCAATCAAATCTAGAACCATTCACCTAAGTGCAATAGTTTCCGAATAATATGTTTTTTTACTTGTAGGCGCGCGGTATAAAAAAAAATGTGATCTCTGAAATTAAATGCTCACAAATTTTGTCTCGACCAAGGGAAAAGGTTGTCAACCGGGAATATAATACATTATTTATTTCTGTAGCTGGTCTAGGTCCCATATCTTTCTACTCCGAAAAAAATTTCTCCTTAAATAAGCGTGCTACGCTCGAGAATCTACTCCACTATGTACCCCTTGATTATTATTCATCATCAATGAACAATTCTGCGACAAGATTGTTATTTTAAATAACTATTTTTTTCTTCTTTAGAACTGTCAACGAAGCCCTGCGGTCGAATATTGTTTCAAGTATTTCAGACACCCTTTCAACTGCTGAATATTTCATCCCCTTAGCTGCAAAATCTTGCGGTCTATTGTTATTTCAGGTATTCTTGGCGTGTTATTTTAAGAGATTTTTGAATAGTCTGCCTCATTTTATTCACTGAAGCAAATGAAATATTGTAATTATTCCGAGCTAATTTCTTGAATCAATAAATCTCTTTATGAATTTATCTGGCAGGTTACAAGAAATCTGCGTCGTTGAGTTTTACTTATCAGGCACCAACATATTTTAATATTTGTATAAAAATTGTTTTCAAGATTTGTAGGACTAAAAAGATACTTGTGTATGTATTTTTCACTGTTAATTTTATTAAACCCCTGTTAACAAGACAGCGCGGGAGCTAGGTGGATTTTTTAGTAACTCATCGTTACAAGTATTTTCTATGCGTTTATTAATTCTAACAACCTTAAATAACAACGAAATAGACTTCTGGCATATATCAACCCATGGATTTGACTATGGTTCAAGATATAAAAAACACAAAAATTATGTCATCGTTACAAGGCTCATTTTTTTTGTACGTACATCTTATGCCTAAAATAAATAAAACAGGATCGCTAGAAAGTGTGCGACGTCAGGGGGCGCAGCCAGAAAGGTCAAAGTTGTAAAACAAACGGAGGTATAGCATGTGATCTTTGCAAGCTTTTTTAGATTGAGAATATTTATTTAAATATTTTAAATACAGGAAAAAAGTTCCCAGAAAAAAATTCCTGTCAGTATAGCTAGCCAAAAAGAAAATATTTAGAAATCTTGAAGAAAATTTGATTTTTTTTTACATATTTCTTCTCAGAACAGTCAACTCATCGTTACAAGCTCTGGCTCTTTTTTAGAACGTAAATATAAGCTCCTTCAACAATAAAATAGAAAGTAATTACTTTCAACAAAAGTACCATACACTGTTAAATACACAGGAATTTAACACTTTCGGCTAATTAACTAAATTCATTTTTATATTTAAAAATGTATTATAAGTCTCCTGACTAAGAAATTATGCGCCTTAAGAGCAAATTCCCGTCAGAAAAATTTCTACACGTATATGAAAACGAAGAAGCGGACGATTTTACACGAAATTGATGCTACCGTCGGTCATTGTTTGATATCTAACTACAAGTCTCATCAAGAAAAAAATATGTTCTACAGAGCAAAATGATCGTCAAACCAGTTTTTGCTCTCAGATATAAGGTACCGCATTCTGCTCATTTCAGTCAATTTAATGCGATTTTCATTTTTCGATATATCTTACTGACAAATGTTCACTTATTTCTCATGTTCATATAGTCACCTTAACAAATAAATATGCTCCCCAAAACAAGGTGACCGCCAAACAAATTTTCAAGTACATATAAAGCCACTATGTCCTTCCAATTTCAGTCAAATGAATACGATTTCCAGCTTCCGTAGTATCACAAATTTTAGATATCATTCTTAAACGTTCTGTCTCCCTATCGTTATGTTGATAAAAGTCCCTTTAACAAAAAAATATACTCCCCAGAACAAGATGTCCGTCAAACTAATTTTTATCCGCGGGTAAAAGATAACACGTCCTGTCCATATCAGCCAAATTAATGTTTATTTCGAGCTTCCCTTATATGTTAGAGTTCAGATTATCATTATTAAATGTTCTGTCTCTTCATCAGTGTATTGATAACAGTCCCTTTAATAAATGGACATACTCACCAGAATGAAGTACCTAATGGTTATGGAAATTTTCACGTGCATATAAAATGCAATCTATCCTTCACATTTACCCAAATTAATACGATTTTCAGCTTCCCTAGTACATCAGGCTTCAGATATCATTGTTAAATGTGCAGTCTCTCCTTTACGTCACAGTTTCTAAGATATTCAGCATTTAAACTAAATACTTCATCCTAAAAACGGTCGGATGCCATCTATAAAATTAAATATCTCCGAAACTATTAATCCCTCACAAATATATTAAAAGACACAAATTCATTCTCAGTTTATAAGCTTCATTTTTGATGTTCTCCATTTTTTCGCGAAAACTAGTATTTATTGAGATATTTGCAAAGAAACAAAAATGTTACAATTTCCTTAAAATCGCTTTACAGTTTAAAATGCAATTTGTTTCTGAAGTAAGCGCTTTGAGAGGACGAAAAAATTTGAGCGTCTAGATCATACCATGTATTAACAAAAGACAATATATGGGAATATATTTTTTTAATTACTGACTACTTATTTTAATGTAACGTAGAAATTGCGACGTTTTTATTAAAATAATTTGAAGAAGTACATTGTTTCAGTTATAACTTTTTGCTTTTTATGCTATTGAACTAACCAAAAAATCATTTAAAAGCCTAATTGATTGAGTTTCATTTTGATTTGTCAGCATTTTTGCCGTAAGTGCTATAGTTTCTAAGATACTTAACATTTAAAAAACATTAGGTCTTATAGACGTTGGGACACCAACTCCACAGAAATTAGAAGAAAAATGAAATTCATCCTCAATTTAGTAGCTTTTTTATTTGCCTCTAGCATGTTTTCGCTCAATGTTTGAGTCATTTGATGAAAACCTATTTGAACTACCTCTTTTTCAAACTATAATCTCAATTTTCTAGTCGTTATAACTTAGACTATCAATTTATATGAAAGGTTGCATAGAACCTTTTCTTCTCAAAATTTGATTCTTTTTCAGCTCCAACGTTTTCAAGAGGGACGTGGGTGAAATTCATTACGATTTGCACATTAAACTTCAAAGCTCATAGTAAAGGCATATTAAATGGTACTAATGTTAATATGTTCGCTGTATTAATTATACACTAGTTATACTTTATATAAAAGCACGTATTTTTACCTTATGTTACATATTAAAAGTTAATATATCAAAGACAAAACTTCCAAATTTCGATACCGGAAAAAATTGGAAAAATCTCATACCATCTCAAGGAGGAAGAGTAAAAAACAATTAAAAATATGTATGTGTGTAACCAAAACTCATAAGGTAATTTCAGCAGATTTGAAAATTTGGTATACAGTCAGCTAGTTGAAAATACGTGTTGTTCCTTTTTATACACACTTCAATATGAATATTAGATGATAATAAAGTCCAATTAACCATGCGAATAAGTAGGTGAAAATTTATTTTAAAATTTTTAGTAATTTTTATGGAGGTTGTTCATGTAAATTCTTTACAAAAATTTGTTTCATCGTTTCTATTGATCTTTTATTTAGCTTCTACTTAGTGGAAGAAAATATTGTGATATTAGCATGCCTGACTTCCAAATGACTCGTCATTTTTCTAAGATTTGGTGAATGCGCTAGAGATAGTAGAATCGTTTGTCTAAATATTCTAAACATCTGTTTAGCCATTCTCGATGTGAGCGTCATAGTCCATCATACGGCAGTACAAATGTATCACCTTCGATTTCTTGCTGTCTATTTGTCAGTAGGTGCAGGAGGGGGGGGTCAAGTAGGGGTTAGACCTCTTGGCGGTCGGCACGGTCACGTGACTTGTGAAATTTAAATTGAAATTTGACATGAGAATTTATAATGAAATTTTTTGCTGTCCATTTGATACATGTTTTAAGATGCCCTAAAAAATCTACAAATACTCCTGGCAGCATGGCTTGCTCAATTCTACATGAAGAAGGTCTGTTGCACTTTTCTCTTTAGACGCACACTTCTTGAGTAAGACAATTAAATTCAAATTGCTTTATTTGCCGTATTGACTGATAATACAGCCCCACAAAATAAAAAAAGTATGTTACACCAGAAAAGAAACCTTAATATCCTCACTTATTTTTGTGCGCTGAATCCGAGTCTAATGTCAAAATTAACTTCTACCTTTTTTTTTGTAAATCTCATGTTTTTTTCGCATGTTTCTGAGATGGGACCGAAATATAGGTCAAATTGACAAGATATCGAAAATTTGTATTAACCCATTAATGCCCAAGGGATCGATAACGACCCACAGATAATTTTAATTTCTACTGTCCTTACTGATTATGAAACTAACATTACGTATGTGTCTAGCGTCTTAGTATAGTTATTCACTTTATATTATAACGATGAACTTACAAATTGACAGTGTTTACTTGTGAGATTTGGTGGAAAATATTTCAACAATTATTTATATGTGACATGGCACAGTTTAGTTACTGGTAAGTACAAATGTATTATTGTTTTTCAAACTGCTTTGAGATATTATTAAAAAATAGCATGTACTCGATCGTCCCTACAATTTATATACCCTAATAATGAGAAATAAAGCTGCTACATAACCTTAAATATTGCTGGGTCATTAACGACCCCTTGGGCTTACTACATTGTTCAAGATATTTTTTTCAGTTTGCAGGAAATGACCTCTTACTACATCTGAATTATTGAAGGAAATAGAAATGTTAGATGAACATGTCATTGTACCTGACGCAATAGTAATAACGCCTCCGGATGACATTGGGAGTGCTACCTACAGATTGTGATTCAGAGGACGAAGAGTGTAATGATCCCGATATGTTGAATGGCAAACAGCTACCTGCCGAGGCAGAATTTTACTTTAAGAATAATGACATTCTAGATGAACTACCGCCAATCCAAAACACTGAGAATGACGTTTAAGTAGAGCGTGAGAATAATGGTGACATTGAATCTGTTGGTCAAATAAAACCTGAAGAAGATGAGGAATATAATATCCCACTAGCTTTGTTGGCGAAAAGATGTAAAACTGGTAAATATGAGAAGACCAAGTGGAAGAAAGAAGATCTGGAAGCACCTCAGGAGAGAGTCTTGCATTTACTTCCGCCACTCACCCTGAGTGCAACAAGTCATCCGCTTAAATATTTTGAATTATTTTTAACACAAGAAACTGTGCAAAATTTAGTGGACTCCACATGTATTTACGCAACCAGGGACCACAACAAACCTGAAGTTAAGATGTCAATATATGAGATGTACGTCTTTATCGTTATTCTCCTCTTAAGTGGATATGTTCCCTTGCCGAGAAGAATGTACTGGGAAGACAGTGAGGATGCACATAATACACCAGAGGCCGAATCCATGAGAAGGAATAGATTCGAGGAAATATGTAGCATTTTTCCTGTGACAGAAAACAATAATTTGCCACAAAATGACAAATTGGGTAAAATTCGTCCCCTTATAAACGATCTCAATAAACAGTTTCTAAAGTACGCACCTATCGAATCCAATATAACGATAGATACATATAGGATAGGATGGGACTCTAGGGGGAAAAATGGTATATACCAATTGTCTTTTGACTCTTCGATGTGTGTGCAACAAATGCATGGTTGCTAGCTCGTCAATACGATTACTAAAGGCAATCTTGAATTCCGACGTGAAATTGTGCAGTGTTTGTTGAAAAAACATGGAAAAAATATGTCGTGTCTGGAAGGAAGCGGGCGGCTCTTCTGTATCCCACCATTGCTTCAGGGCGGCATCTTATTGTAACTGATGGGCCAAAGCGCAGGTGTCACTTGTGCAAAAATAAAACTAATAAAGCTTGTGAGGCATGCAATGTACCTCTTCCTGATAAATGTTTTGAAAGGTTTCACAAAACAATAATGAAACATGTTTTTTAGATTTTTTAAATAATAAATAATATATTTCATAGTTATCTGTTTCAATAATTTCTAGAGCCTAAGGGGTCGTTAACGACCCATGTCAAATTTCAAAAATTAAGAAAAATTACATTTTTTTGATATTTTTTCTGTTGTCCAACACTGCTAATAACGCATATTTCTGAATATTAGAAAAATACAAGGAAGTATATTAATCTGGGCATTAATGGGTTAAGAGAAAGAGCTTATAATCCAAGGAGGACCTCATATTTCAAACGCGATTAACAAAAAAATTACAAGTTAATTTGGACCTCAGATTCGGATTCAGCGCGCCAAAGTACGTGAGGGTTGATGGTCTCTTTTCTGGTACAACATACTTCTCTTTTTTTGTGGGGCTGTGTAATTTTTGAACACATAAATCTAGTTATCCTGAAATAAATGACGTTTTTGCAAACATCATTTTCAAAACAATATTTGTTAACATAAAGTAAGTTGTTGATGTTCAAAACAATCTCATCGTATTAATTCTTCGATTTTTAGTATTTCATTGAATTTATTTTATTTTTTCGTCGTTTTTAGTCGAAGATCTCTGTAAATATGGTGAATTATAAAAATGCAGAAATAGCGACAATGCATTACGTACATGGTCTCGCGGACGGTAATGCAACAAAAGCCAGAAGAATGTATCAGGAAAGATATCCTAATCGTGCCTTGCCGGATTAGGCGAGGAAATATAACACAAAAATAGCTCCAACCTTCAATTTTTTTTGCAGTAAGTCGGATTGAGATGGGGTTTTTTGCATTCGCTTCGTTAACTCGTCTAGAAACTTTGTGCAATATTTTGATCTTGTACTTTTTTGAAATTGCATTGCTGCATCGAAAAGTGCATTCTTATAAGTGCATATTTTCATGTGATGAAGAAAAAATTTATATCTTCCAGAAAAAACTCCCGAATCATACGAATTTCAGTACCTGGGGGTTTTTTGAGTCGCTGGACCTGAATGTGATGTCCAAATGAGCCTCCTGTACACCTGGAGGTCAGGACGGCACCAGGAACGTCATCACCTGGAGTTCCCTGTAAACTCATCGAAAATCGATCGAAACTCATTACCCGGGGGTTTTTCGGATCGCTCGTCCCGAATCTGATATCGGCAACCTCCTCCGGAGGACCTGGTGCGCGCAAAATGGCTAATAATGTCATCTCCTAGAGTTTTACTGAAATTACATATCAAATCGATCGAAACTCGTTACCCAGGGGTTTTCGGGTCGCTCGTCCCGATTCTGACATCGGCAACCTCTTATACAAAATGGGCATATCCTCTCTTTTTCAATGAACTTACTTAGCAGAGTTGGAATAGTTGATTCAATTGAAACTATTCGAGGGTAAAATCAAAAATAAAATTAATATTTTTAATAGATAAAATAAATATCTTTATACAGTTTGTTCAATATTTATCATATTAAACACTATATATAATTTATATACACGCGAACTGATAAATTATATACCGGTATACTTAACGAAAATATCTATAATGCAACTAAGTTAAACCAACGAAATTTTGGAATCTCGTATAAAGAAGGCGCCAATTTGAAATTTTAACTAGTTCTGCTTCTATCAAATAATAAATTTTTGTAATAAAAATAATTATTTTTATTTTTAATTAATAATTATTTATAATTTGTTGCGTCATAGATATTTACGTCGAAGTGATGAAGAAGGTTGCAGTGCAAAACTTGTTCTATCATAATAATATATTAACTAGCATTCATTAAAGCAATGTTAGAAAGTTTGACGACAAAATTTCAGTAAAACTCCAGGAGATAATAATAATAATAATAAACAATCTTTATTTGACATATACATATATAAATACATATACAAATCAAATGGGAGGAAGTATCGAAAGTATCGTTATTGCAACTTCCCCCGAGTGAAAATACAGGTAATAGAATTCTTATATTTAAACTTATAGTTACTATAAACAAGTGATATAAAAGTAAATTACGCTAACATGTTTTTCTGCTGGTCTAGTAGTTCTTTCCTGAGTTTATTTTTAAATTGAAATATAGAATTTGTGGACATAAATATACTATGATGCTTGTTTAACAATATAGGTGCAAGATAAGAAAAGCAACCCTCAAATTTACTTGTATTATGTTTTGGAATGGTATAATTATCGATATATCTTAAGTTCACATTTTGAGTATTAGATCTGCGTTCAAGAAAGGCAGATAAGTATTAGGGTGTATTATTGGTAACAATATTATAAAGGAGCGTACCGTACAGGAAAGTAAATCTGTTTTCTACTTTTTTATCTATGTTATAAGAGAATCTAAAGCAGCAGTTTTGCACAACTTGAATTTTATTCTGAAAGTTTTTGCTAAGAAAGTGAAAGTATACACTACTGGCATAATCAAAATGACTTAATATTAAGCTATTCACTAATCTCCATTTTATATCACAGGGCAGAATGTACTTATATTTATAAATATATTTAATTTTAGAATATGCTATGCTACATTTGTTTATCACTTGCTTTTCAAAATTCATGTTTTGATCAATGATAAATTAATGCAGTTGTTATCCAAAAAAATGTCATGAGTCACATTTTGTTTAGTTTTGGCACACAGCACTTTATTTCCGATGCACAGAACTACTGTTTTGGTTGGATTAATCACCATACCATGGTTCATGGAATATTCAGATACCCGTTTTAAGTTTTCATTTAACACTGCAATTGATTGATCAGGATTTCGTGGATCACTTGCTATTTGAAGCTGCGCATCGTCTGCATATAGATGCATAGTACACAAGGAAGATAACACTTTTGGCAGATCGCTGGTGTATATTATAAATAGAAGCGGACCGAGAATGCTTCCTTGAGGTACGCAAGTCAAGAGAAAGGATATCATTAGTTTTCACCATTTGGGTACGATCAGACAGATAACTAGCAAACCATTTTAACACTGTGGGATGTATATTATTATAATGGAGTTTGGCGATAAGAAGATCATGGTTGATTACGTCAAACGCTTTGCTGTAATCTAAGAGCACTAAGAATGTGGTTTGTGATTTGTCAATATTTCCTATAAGATCATTGGTGATTTTCATTAGCGCTGTTGTAGTGCTGTGGTGCTTTCTAAATCCAGATTGTGTAGGAGGAAGTACGTCGTTGCTCATGATATGATCAGTGAGTCTTCTAGAAGTTTTGATAAAGGTGGCAGAATACTTATTGGTCTAAGATCTTTAAGTTCTGTGGCTAATGAAACTTTAGGAAGAGGGGTTATTATCGATTTTTTCCAAATGGAAGGAATAGTAGAATGTTCAAATGATGTATTTATAATATGTGTTATGGCATTCTTACAGTATGGAAAAACATGGCGTAGCATTTCCAAATTGATATTATCAGAGCCGAAGGCGAATGGTTTAATCTCTTTGAGAGTTTGTTCTACTTCCTCCACCAAAACTACAGGAAGTTCCATTTCAGTTGATGAAGAACTGGCGATATTGTTTCGGTAAAAATGTAAAGTGTCATTATTTATGGATCCGGCTGGTATATTTGTAAAGAATTGGTTTATCTCATTAGCGTTGTTGATATCAGGGGAAATTTCATTACGGGGTTTACTATGTACATTCCAGTTTGCAAAGTCTCTCCACAGTTTTTTCGGATTGTTTCTGTTTAAATTTATTTGATGGGTAATATACGCTTTCTTTTCATTTTTGATTGCCAGAGATAGATAATTTTTGAGATCCTTGAAAGTCTGTAAGTGATTTTCTAATTTCGTTTTTTTATATTTATTATATGCACGATCTTTAAGCCTGATAATTTGTTTAATGGTGTCAGTGATATAGGGCCTTGGTGGGTATTTGAAGGTAACCGTCCTGTATGGTGCATGTATATCAAATAGAGTTATAATAGCTTTATTAAGAAACTCAACTTTGTCATCGATATGAGTTAATGTGTTTAGGTAATTCCAGTTCACGGAAGAGGCATCTGGCGTTATTAGCCAGGTTGCGCGCACCAGGTCCTCCGGAGGAGGTTGCCGATGTCAGATTCGGGACGAGCGATCCGGAAAACCCCCGGGTAACGAGTTTCGATCGATTTTCAATGAGTTTACAAGGAACTCCAGGTGATGATGTTCCTGGTGCCGTCCTGACCTCCAGGTGCACAGGGGGCTCATTTGGACATCACATTTAGGTCCAGCGACTCAAAAAAAACCTCAGGTACTGAAATTCGTATGATTCGGGAGTTTTTTCTGGAAGAGATGAATTTTTTCTTCATCACTTGAAAAGATGCACTTATAAGAATGCAGTTTTCGATGCAGCAATGCAGTTTCAAAAAAGTACAAGACCAACATATGGCACACAGACGAGTTAACGAAGCAAATGCAAAAAACCACATCTCAATCCGACTTACTGCAAAAAAAATTGAAAGTTGACTGCTATATTTCCTCGCCTAGATAGCCGATTCTTTTAGACTATTCAGTGGCGTCTTTGTGAAACTGGTAGTTTCCAAAAATATACTTCGGAAGGTAGACCTCGAACTGTCAGAATACCGGAAATTGAGGAAGCGGTGCTGCAGGAAATCGACGAACATCCTGAGATGAGTACGAGGAAGATTGTTAAAGCTCCGAATATTTGTCATTTAATTGTTTGGCGAATTTTGGTTGGTTTTTTGTTGTATCCGTACCAAATTCTAAAAGTAAAAGCATTGCTTCCCAGAGATTTTCCACAGCGTGTAAACTTCTGTCAGTGGTACCTTCAGAATGCTACACTAAGTAAAAAATTATGTTCACAGACGACGCTTTTTCTAGCAATGTTATTCAACATTTCCATAATAATGATGTGTGGGCGGAGGAATATGTTCCTCGAATCTAGTAATAATTGGACGTTTACTTTATCCAACATACTTCAAATATTATCCTTGCAACTAATTTCGTAAACTACGGACCATTTCATTAATTCAATTTTGTCTTTTGCGTTGCTTAAAAGTTTAATTTATTTTTCAATGGATGAAAAACTGTTACATCTAAATTTTTAAGCACCTTTACAATTACGGTTGAAATTGTCTATATTCTAATACTCTCCAGTTCAATTTAAAATACACCAGCAATATAAGCATTATTGCGGGTCTAAACCTGTTGAGCGCGTTCGCTTGAATGGGCTTCAATAACAGAAGAATGCTTGAAGCTATTTAAAATTGCTATAAGTAACCCGAATCGGCAATCGTTTAAACCGTTTTAAAAGTATTTGAAGCAGTTTTGAACAGATTTACATCTTTTCCAATGAATTGACAAATACAAATCAAACACAAATTGTGGACGTACTTTCAAATACTAATTAATTGTAATGTTATATGCTATAATTAACAAGCAAAAAGCATATTATATCGCTCAAATACTTTTGAAGGCATTTTAATTGAAAACACTATCAAACTGTTTAAGGTGGGTGGTTCGGTGAACGTAATTCGACAATTTCTCCTGAACCGATTCTAAAAAATTTTTTTTATGGGCTTTTAGCGATAACTTTATAGAATGGTATGGTAATCAAAAAAAAATGTTGATTTCAGTAGTCTGGTATCATTCTATCAAGTTTTCTCTAAAAGCCTATCAAAGAATTTTTTCAATCGGTTCAAGGATATAGGAGAAATTGTCGAATCACGAAATAATTTTCTTAAGTACCGCACCGCAACCCTCAATACTTTCGTTCACTAAACTGCATGGTTTTTAGGACATGACTACAGAATAGACAAGGGTGGTGGCACACACGACTGCATTATGTTTTTTGCAAGTGCGCACTTTCTTGCTCACACTCAAACCGAATCAGAATCAGTACGTCAGTGCTAGTTTCATTGTGTCAATACATTTTTTGTATGAAGTTTTACTGGCGTACTTTGTAACTTTAGATTCCTAATTTAAACAATTTATTCGGAAAACGAAATAATTTTTTTTTATTTCCGAATTCAACGGATTTTTATGCTTTGGGGTTCGCTGATTACTAATACAATAGACATTTTGTCCTAATAATTTCATTGGATTTTGTAATAAAAATATGTTCTATTTGAAATAATTTGATAAAAACTTCAAAACATACGCAAAATTGACTAGACTGAAAGGTTCAATAGGAATTGTTTTAAGATTTTGCAAGACAGATTTAATTTTAGTCATTTTGTAGCAACACCATGTTGTAGCGACAACTTTTCTATGTAATTAAAAAAAAAAATGCTTTCGTTGCGAATTCAATTGTCGGGAACATTTTGTCCAAAAAAAGTTATTCTGTTTACTGGTTTTGTTGAACTGTTTTATAATTTTTATATGTAGGTTTGTATTATGTTTCTTTATTTTATTAATGAAAATTATATTATTTTTATTGTTCTTTGCTTGCTATATATTAAACAAGAAAAATTATATGTATTCTAATATATTTTATTTTTATTTTACAGTGAAAACTAGTGATTTTTTTTTAAATTTGATTGTATCTCTACCGAGTCTCATTATCGTCAAAAATTTTAATTTCCCTCCTTTCGGTACTCTTTATTGAAATTTGGTACATTTTTAGTTGGACTTTCGATACGCTGAGGGTCGCGGCAACACTGGTCCAAACTCCCGACTGCTGTCGACTTTCTTGGGTGTACCGTTATCAGACATAATCGAATGTAAATTCGTTTTTGCTGTATTTTGTTTTATCATTTTAAAATGACTAACAATAAAATCAAATTGGAAATACACTAGTTAGCACTGCTGATACTGTTTCATGTAAGCTGCGTTGGGTAATGTTAAATAAATAAGACGATTACTGAACGACTAACGACAATTAACAAATGCTTTAAGGGGTCTACAAACGATACTACTTGCTGAAGCCAACTTTGCCGGGTACGATTTGAAGACTGCTGGAATTTCAGCAGACCAGCTCACTTTTACGATTGAGTTCAAAGCATGCCGACAATGTTAGCTCCAACAAGTTGGATCTCTGTAGACCCCTTTAAACAGCTCGGTCCCTCCAACAGAAAGGATTGAAGTAGACTTGTAGCAAGGTGACGTACTTAACCACAACCTAATTTACTATGCAAATTGCACAACCTGTGTATCCCTCTGTGGATTCCTAACCGTTGAATATCTTCAATATTAGGTGATTATCGATTTGTAAAAGTAATTTTATGCATAATAAGTTACATATTACCATAGGACGCTGCGAAGCATTTGTTGACATTGCACATGTTTGCCTACTGGCAATGCCTTTAATTACGCTTGAATTTCAAAGAGAATATAGATTAATAGTGGATAACTTCCTGTTAAACCGATTGGGAATTACTCAAATACCAGAAACCGAAACCTGTCGGGATATGTTTGAACCCGTGTCAAAGGGTCAATTATATTCTTAATTAAAGGTCTACCGAAGATTATCTCTCCTACTTAGATTGATGCAAACCATAATTTTATGTAATTGCTGTACTACGTGAAATAGTTGCACAAATTTGTCTTTCATTTCATCGACAAAAATAAATCAAATCATTCAGTTCATTCATATCAGTTCTTGAAATTATTTGGTGACTTCATTCTGCAAGAGGTTCAAGTGTGTGCAAAAAAATATATAAACAGATGTTTCTAATCGCGCCATATTTTAATCAATTTTCACTGGGTGGCATAGGAGCTCGTAAAATATGTCTACTCAGTCAGTTTTTTTTTTCGGAAGGTGTTTTTGTTGACTCACATATGATAATAATAATAAAAGTAAAATCTGAAATACGCCGCAGACGAAAATCATAAAATGTTCAAGGTCACACGATTTAAAATGAAAAGTTAGAATATTGAGCTATATAAGAATTATCGTAAAAAAATGGGTTTCGGAATTCTTTAAACGATTTTCGTCTTTGATACCGTGCGTGTAATTGTCCATTAGGCATGTACAATCACGTAGCGCGAGCGATATGACAACACAGCGCTGTAAACTCGTCCGTTAGCGGAGTATCCCAGCTTTCAGTTATTTCATTTCAGCCAGCTGGCACACGCGATGTTGTAATTCTTACTACCTATGCCTAGCGAGCCGCTACACACACGGTATTTTATAGACGCGGGAGCAATAGTGAAACCGTCAAGTTATAGTACAGTAACTAGAGGTTTTAACTTTGGAATAATGTCATATTGAACGGATTTCGTTCATTTTTGGCAGTATAATAGTAAATGCTTCACAGAAAAGTTTCTATATTATTCGGGGGCTTGCTAATTTATAGGGGGTGGCACTTAAAAAAATATTGGAGATGAAAAATAATCAAATTTTAAGAAGAAAATGTTCTATGCAATTTTTCAGATGAATTGATAGTTTTTAAGTTATAACGACTTCAAAATTGCGATTTTAGCTTAAAAAAGGTATTTCCAAATGACTTTCGTCAGGTATCTCTAAAAGTATTAGAGAATGTTATAGACCAATTACAGAAAGTACAAACTGGGAATTAATTATATTTTTTGTTTATTGATGTAGGATTAATAATTTCGGGGATAATTAAATTTATATTTGGGATCCAAGTGTTCATACGATAATTATTTAGAGTGAGAGTTAAATATCTCAGAATCTGTGACACCTACGTCAAAAATGCTAATAGGTAGAATAATAGGTTATTGACTAAGCTTTCAACTTCTTTCTATTTGTTTCTGTAGCATAAAAAAACAAAGAAGTTATGACCGAAGCAATGTGCGTATTCACATTTTGTTACTGTAATTAGCCAGTAATTAATAATTAGTAATAGTTTCGGAGATATGAAAGTTTACAAATGGCATCCGAACGTTTATAAGACGAAAAATTTAGTTTAAATGTTAAATATCTCAGAAATTGTGACACGCATGCTAAGAAATGAAATTGAAGACAATTAATTGCGCTTTTAAATTATTTTTTTCTCGTTTCTGTAGCATAAGAAATAAAGAAGTTATGACGGAAAAATATGCGTATTTTTTTATTTTTTTTATTTTTTTTATACAAAAATATAAAGGAAAATAAACAAAATTCAACAATTATAATCACATCTCTAATAATTGTTAAATGATAAGTAGAGAATAAGATAAAACAAAAATATAAAACTTAAAAAAAAGCTAATAAAAATTCCAACTGTACAAGTCTTTGTTAAGTTATATTCGTAATTAGCGACCCCAAGAACAAGCATTAATTAGAATGCGAAATCAAGCATTTTTTACATTTTGCCTCATTTCCGTCCGCCATATTGAAGTCGCCATTTTGAATTTTTTAAATTTGACTTCAGATTCGTAATCAGTGACCCCAAGAACATATATATGCTGCATTTCAAAAATTAATAATCAATACTTTTCCATATATTAACCACCCCTAAATCAAATCAGGGGAAAGAGCAAGCGCCGGGACTATATAGAAACTGAAGATGATACCTTTTACTACAAGAATCACCAATAAAAAAATAATCATTCAATATGAGATTATTCCGAAGTTTTGCATAGTTTTTACCTCTAGGTACTGTACTATTAGGTGATGCGTACTTTCCAACATTTAATTACCTAAATGCAAAATTTATAAAATTGGCACATTTTAAGCTTTCCGCCGACAGTTCAATGTACGGTAATAAACGACCGAAATATTCGACCCTAACTAAAGTAGGAAGTCCCGCTCATTACTCATTCCTTGTATTTTGTGTATTGTGTAGCCAGAGACAGTCAGTCATATTTCAACCCTCAAAGGCTTCACTTCTCGCACACGAAATTAACGCAATTTGTAAATTCTACTTTCTTAAATTTTTTTACACGCTTTTATTGGTTGTACGCGCAACATTAAGTATTGCCATTTATTATAGACAAAGGAAAGAAAACTGCAAAAAGTTTAGAAGTGCAATAAGTAACATACGCTTATTCTCATCAAACCTATCTAGTCCTCATACAGTAAATGAGGAAAATTTTTGATTTTCAGTTTTATGCCGCCGACACAAACGAGGGGCACTGGCGGCAAAAATTCGGCACTAGTGTCACCTACCTTATACGTCATTTGACGCTTATTGACGTCAACATAATTTAGTGTTTATTTACTTGTTTAACACGGTATTTGCCTTGTTGCTTATACTAGTTTTTATATTTAATACTTTAATAAGTGTGCTTCTCGAGGTAAATGTCTTGTAAGTTCAAGGCTTGAGTATTTTTTACCATTAATTATTTTTATTTATTTGCTTTGAGTATTATTGTTCTGTGGTATGAAGCCCTTTTTATACTAAATATATTCAACTGTGGAAGATACACAAAAAAAATTATCAAACATTCTGAATACATTCTTACTGGTACATATAGTAGTAACTCTAATTACCTAAAAAATATATCTAAATATAACCTACTGACTCTTCATAATAGACGTATTGGACTTTGGTCCTTTAGCCACAAAATTTGTATGTTAGTTAAGTTTATATTTTTAAGTTTGTTGCCCTAATAAACTCAACTAGGATATCGGAAATATTTTTACAACTCAGGCTTAATAAATGTATGATGTTTGCCGGGAATTGAACATTGTTAAGCCCACCCTAACCGTACGTGCCCCTCCCCGATTCTTGGGGACAATGTTTTTTATAAAGATTAAAGCCTAAGGAACAATTGACACGTCCCCCAAAAAAACTGGATGCACTTTTAAAATGGCGTCCATCTTTAAAAAAAA
Source organism: Rutpela maculata (assembly GCA_936432065.2). NCBI lineage: Eukaryota > Metazoa > Arthropoda > Insecta > Coleoptera > Cerambycidae > Rutpela > Rutpela maculata. The sequence goes on along the minus strand of OW386291.2, from coordinate 125,919,163 downwards.
AATTGCAAAATTTGTCATTTACACAAAAACTTAAAAAGATTTAGAAAAACTTTCTACACAAAAAACAAAGTGCATTAAATTTTTTACAATTATGTTCCTATACAATATTTAAATAGGAGTTACCATTTTTCAGATAAATGATTCAGCTCTTAAAATAAAATATAAAATTCAATATAAAAGATAAGTAACACCTCATTTGCTTTCAGGTTCATTATCACTGTCTCCCGATACCTAGAATATTTCTTCCAAGTCTTCTTCCTCTATTGCTTCATTAATGATATCGTTGTCATCCTCACTTTAGACTATTATGATTTGATTTGGAATCATCTCCTGTAGAATTTCAATAAGCGATTGAGGCAGTATTTTATCTGCTGACCACCAAAGAAGTACTCCATTTTCTTGCCATCCATAATCATTCCAAGGCTTTGGAATATTGTGGATATCTTCGTCGGCTAATCGCCAAATACGCGTTTGGTCAACACTCCCTTTAACATGCTCGATAAGACAAGGTCTTGATGGTGGAATCGAAAAAAAATCTGCTTTAGTGTTAATTGATCAATCGATACAGACAAATCTTTGTCATCATATTTCTGTCTAAAAGCAATTAATTAGCGCATGTTAAAAACTTTCTACACAAAATATATTTTGAACAAAATTTTCAATTTTGCCTACAATTTTGCTTTAATGCAATGTTTTGATAGGAGTTACCGTTTTCGAGATAAATGTCTGCAATTTATATTATTATTATTATCATTTTTTTTCAATTTATTTTATTTTTTGTTATGTTAATAATATGTTATATTATACGCCTTACAATAACTCTCACAGTTATTTCCTCTAAATGATTTATCGATATATGAATTTCCATGTTTTCTTAATTTAGGACTCATTTTTCTGGAAAATGGTAACTCCTATCAAAATATTGCACAAGAAGAAAATTGTAGAAAATTTTATGCACATTGTTTTTTGTGCAGAAAGTTTTTTTCCATATTTTTTAGTTTGTGTGTTAAATGACAAAAACAACATTGGCAACAGTTTTCTTTTAACATATCCGCCAAGTACAGCCAGTTTTCTTTTTCTAAAATTCTCACTTAGGCTTTAATCTTTATGAACAACATTGTTCCCCGACTAATAAAAATGAAATAAAATTTAGGAATTATGACGATATGAATCATAAAACAATTATTGATATACTAAATATATTGAGATGAAAAACAACCAAATACATTTACAATTTATTTATATTCTACGTGATGTGAATGTTTCATGACAGTATTACTGCTTAAAATTTAATTTGAGTATGAAAAAATCATATAATTTGCTATATTGGTACGTATTAATATTAATTCCTCATAAATGTCGACAGCTCACTGAGGCATATTGGGCTTGGGCAAATTAACTGAATTAATTTGTTTATTGAGTTAAATTTACTACTGCTTCAATCTAGTGAATAGCTATGGACAATGTACCTAGAGACCGTGATATCAAAGGGTCTACGTAGACTAATGTAGAGGTATATTCGGAATACATAAATGGACAATCCCAATGTGATTAAAACTATTAACAACTAGCTATTCCATGCTCATAACCATTGTGAGATAATTAACCATTATTTAATTAACTTATCCTTTAAACGTTAAGTATATACCATCCATAACAGTTGTGGAGGATTAATATCATTATATTTGGTAAATATGCTATTAATAATATCTCTTATAAGAATTACTAGAAGGAAAACACATGAAAAGTTATCTTTTTCTTTAGATGTATTTATTTTTTTAAAACGTCAAGATTCTGCAAAAAAGAACGTATTTATGCAAAATGGCGTTTGTTTACCATCCATACAGCTGATAACGGCATCAGCGTGCACATCCGCCTTATCAGTGTTTCTAGGGGCAAAAGTGTCGGTAAAAGTTCAATTCTAGTTAGACTGCTTGTCAAAATTCAAGTGTTTTTAATTAGGATATGTTAAATATTTTAAAAATGCTCCACTTTAGGATTATTATATAAATATATGCTCAGAGATCTCAAGGTAAGAAACTGTGAGGTCAAAGGAAAACTCAGTAGAATATATATAATACAATGAAGTCCAAATAATATTGATTTGATTCGTTTATGAATGCTAAATTGTTAAATTAACATGATTATTTTATAGGAAGTGGTATAATGATGAAATTTAAAAAAAAAACTATCTTTTTTATGCTATTAGTAACAAATCTCTAAAAATTGTACAGTATCAGAATTGAAGCAAAACAACACTGACCTCTTTAACAAAAATACAATTAATGAGTGGTTTTGATTTTACTAAAAGTCAAAAATCAGTTTGGAAAGAAAAAGTGAATCACGTCAAAGTGTTGTCAAGTCTGACGATAAACCTGATGAAATTGAATTTGACAATGACAACAGTAATATTAGTTAGTAATTTTAAAACCATTTATCAACTATATAACTGCGAACGAAAATAGGCAATGTGGATTAAGTTATTTGTTTGAAACTTTCATTAAAGATATCATATCGGACAGAACACAGATGCTAACTTGAAAAATCTTGAGCCTGATATTTGTTTCCTTCTATTTTCTCTTTGCTGACTAGGATTGCTAGTTGAGACAAGCGGTGGCCAATAACCAGGTCGTCACGTATATAGAGCAAGATGTACAAAATGGCTATTGTTTTACGAAAACAAATATACTTAGTGCATAATAATATAGATTCGTATTATATTCTTTCGTCTTACAATTCTATTTGAATCAGACATTCAGACATTACAAATAGAAAACATATTTTCTTTCCGCTCGCTGCTAATAGAAGAGAAGAATCATTGAAGCTTACTTATCAGAAACTATAATCTTTCTGTCATCTGATGGCAGCTTGAAAACTCTACTTTTTAAATATTGGTCCATCCCCTGACAATGTTTTAATTGACCCATGGAGTGTAAAGAGTTTAACTTCAGAATATTAAATGGGGATACACATAAGTCAGGAATCAATGAGGTGGACATCAAAATTGGAGGAAGTTCACCAAGTTCACCGCATGTGAAATCTATCTTCACAACTGCTGGTCCAATTAAAATTTTGTCTTTTTAGTTTAGACTACAAATTTTACGTAGAAAAATAAAAGCTTTTATGAATTTTTTTGTGCCTCTTAAGATAAAGCAATAATAATTGATATAAGAGGAAGTAACAATCAACATTTTTTTAAATTATAACCTGCCTCTAGCCTACTGTCTAACTACAAAGACAAAATTAAAATTGATTTGATTAATGACATTACAGTCGTTAAAATGGCCAGCAGAACATCATCCAACAAAAGATGCTTTCAAGCAGCATGTGAACCAAATTTTATTTATTTATTTATTTTTTATATTAAATGAATATTTCGATTTTCAGGTGTTCATTAAAGAGGAAAATATGGTGCAGCAATCATAAACTTAATGCTGAGGAATTTGATATTTTCCAGTTTGGATGGAAATCACATGAAGAAAGTATCAGTTTTACCAGTTTTCTTCACAAAAGCACCAACACCTGATGAAATGATAGCTATGTTAAATAGTTCCTGCCGAGATAAAAATTGCATTTCGGTAAAATGTCCATGCCTTCGAACAAATCCAAAATGTACATCGGCGTGCAGGTGCAAAAAATACCGTAATGTTACGATTAAAATTGAACCAATTAATGAAGAACTTGATTTTTAAACATTTTTGTTTAATTTTTTTATGATAAAAATTAACGATTAAATATTTTAAAATGGTTTATTAAAATTTATTTCTTTTTAACTGTGTTTTATTTCATAACAGCAGACCATAATAATAATACTCCATCAGTAGTATTTCATTATGTCAGTCCCTCCTTATTCGACGCGCTAGTTCACGTATCTATCGATCTTTATCCCACTCGCAATGCGCTACTTGACTAATGCGACACGCGCGTGTTCAAATATCTCTGTAGCCTTTATTTGTTGAACGTGACAATATGACAGAAAATATTCTTTAAACATCAGGGAAGAGGTTGGTATAAAAAAATTTGAAATCGATATCGTGAACTAAAAAGTTATGCCTGTGTGAAAGCAATACATTAACATTTTTATTAATTACTTCAAGAAATATTGTTTTTTTTTCAAAATATAACTAGTCGAATTACGACACTTTTCTGATATAGAATTATTATTATATGGAATAAACTCTATCAATCAAATCTAGAATCATTCACCTTAGGTCAGTAGTTTCCGAGTAATATGTTTTTTTACTTGTATAAAAAAATTCTCTGAAATTAAATTCTCACAAATTTTGTCTCGACCAAAGGAAAAGGTCGTCAACCGGGAATATAATACATTATTTATTTCTCAGGTGGTGTAGGTGTCATATCTTTCTACTACGAAAACACTTTTTCCTTAAATAAGCATGCTACGCTCGAAATTTTGCTCCACTATATAACTCTTTTTGTTCTATAGTGTATATTTAAGTTTCATCATCAACAAGTTATTTTGTTGCATTAAAATAAGGTAATGTATGTTGCACTTACCTGGAGACGCTGTTAAGAAGTTCTGGCCACGCCAAAGTTAGTAATGAGTCCCGAACGAAAAGTTCCCACGAGGTTAGATGTGACTCGCTGAAAACTCTTTCCGACCGCTGTAACCGCGGCCGTCCGACCCTCGGCTTACTTTCCATTTTGTGGACTGGCCTTTCTATTCTTCTTCCTGGAAAACAACAAAGGATCTTGTTGGTACATTAACTTGATTGCTTTAAACTTGTTTGTCAAGTTTGTCAAGGATGGTGGGAAATTCTTCGAGTTCCCAAGTTCATTGTAAATTGCGGACATACTTACGAGTCGTTTTGTAAAGTTAATTGTCCTAAGCATTACAATGACTGGGATAACTTTCTTAGGTTTGCTATATTTTCATTTTAATCTAGTTGCCACTCGGTTTCTAATAGTAATGTGACATTTATTGAGCTTAATCAAATTATAACTGGATATAATTCTTTAACAACACAGAAAAATGTTCCATTTCATAATATTCTGGACTCAAGGATTGAAAATATGTTTTCTGCGTGACGATGTATCTATCAGAGGCACAATACAAATTCAAGCATTTCATGAAATGCCTAGTAGTCGGGGAGTCTTCCCCAGCCGTATGTGCACCCCCTCCCCCGATCCTTGGGGACAATGTTTTTCATAAAGATTGAAGCATAAGGAACAATTTAAGACATGTTCTAAAAAAAGAAACTGGCTGTACTTTCAAAATGGCGGCGATATGTTAAAAAAAACTGTCGCCAATGTTGTCTTTGTCATTTAACACAAAAACTAAAAAACAAAAACTTTTTCCTCAAAAAACAACGCGCATAAAATTTTCTACAACTTTGTTTTTATACAATATTTTGATAGGAGTTACCATTTTCCAGATAAATGAGTCCAAAATTAAGAAAACATGAAAATTCATACATCGGTAAATCATTTAAATGAAATAACTGTTAGTCTAGGAGCTAGCTGACGTCACGTGTGCACTCTTATGTCCCCTAAGTTTGCTTGTGGGACCTTATTACATACCTATAATGGGAGTGTTAAAAAAATTGGTCAAATGGTCCAGATCATGGTCGTTTGGTCGCCATATTGAAAAATTTGTTACATTCTGTTTTAACATATCTCCGTAACGCGTGTGCCGATTTTAATTTTTTTTCAGCTCATTTCACTCCTTGTTAAAAGGCAAACAAATTGTCTTTACCCTTTTTTTGACAAACTCAACAGTTATTGAAATATTTTATGGTTTTTGATTTTTTGATTTTTGATTTTTCTGTTGACAAAGGAATTTAGAGTATTCCCGTCACATTTATAGGATCATAGTTTCTAGACAACGTCCAAAAAGAAGGGATTCCCAATCTACCGGAGCAGAATTTAAAACCTGTGTAATCTGAAACCGAATAAAACTAAAAGGAGACTCCAAACTGTAACGGATTTGTGAGGATGAGCAACTACTTAAAGCCTTTCGGTTTTACCTCGATGTAGTTTTTCAGCGAAAAAGTACACTGGAAGATATAAACAGTGTTTTTACTACTGACATTCATTGCTACAAAAACTACAGCAGGAAGTATATTTTGAATTATGAGAGGGATATTTAAAAAGATGCAGCTGAAGAAGTTGCTGATTCTAAGAATCTGAGAGAATCTTTTAAGCCATTTTCGATAACGGTGGGTCTTGAATACAGATGATATTCAATTTCATACTTACGTAAGGAATTCAATGAAAAGTATTTGTCAAGTAAGGGGCACATACCAAACCGTAAAATGAAAAATGTACTTATAGAGCAATTTACTCTGAGCAATTCAGAGAGATAAGGCGTACCTCTTCCCAAACAAATCAAAGCAAACATTCCAATAAGAGCAGTAATGGACAATTTTGACTATTAAGAACTTACTCTTTCTGAAATTGGAGGCAGTCATCACAAAGTGTTGGTTATATTTCAACATGAAAGTCAAAACACTGACACCGGTCAACAGAGACGATTAAAGATAAAAGTTCATAGTTTTCATCCATGCCAAAAACTGAAATACTATAAGAACTCAAAGCAAAGAGAAGAAATAAATAAAGATTTTGTAGTAGCACGAAAACCTCATCCTGACGTGGCAGCTTCACCTGCAAAGGGACATAACAGAACATGGTCTGGATTTGAAGTAGATTTATTGTAAGTAAAGAGTATTCTCCTGATGAATGTGATCCCTCCTGGAGTGCGTTTAACAGTATGCTATCAAATACAGATATTGTAAAGACCACTACAGCTTTTACATCCATTTTACCATATTCTGCGACTCAATAATTCAGTGCATTATATACATGTATAAAAAACTTCCAAGACTGCTTGACAACAGTAAATCCGGAAACAGGATCTCTGTAGGCTGATGAAGTCGTACCAATAGAAATAAAACTGCTACAGCCAGAAGAGTTTTCGAACATATTTCTTGGCTTAGAAAGTTTCAGATCTGTTCGCCTTTACATAAAAAGAAGCTACTTCCATCCATGTTACAAATGGATTAACGCTTTGAAGGTGGCTACAGAGCTCAATCCCTTGGACGGTTACACGAAAATGGATAATTCCACAAATGACAGAGGAGAAAATTTTCCCAAACCCTGTAATTTCCAGAAGTGCTTAATAGAAAATGTGTGCCCCTGTGGAAACTTGGAAATCATGTGCTGTAACTTTTTCAAATAAAAAAAAAACGATATGGACTAGTGCAAAGACGCCTACCAATAATTCTGTTGAAATGTTGATTTCAAAATACGTATAATCCTATAATTATATTTATTTTATGTACCATATTATAGGATTTAAGAGTGTGTCCACCTACTTCATTCTATATACTTAAAGCTTCATTTATTCGTAAATAATTATTTTTTTCATTTTTAGCTATTTCTCCCTATTTCTGTATCAACTGCTCAGAAAACTTTTTTCAATTTTTTTTTATCCCAAAAACCACGACTTTATTAAAGAATATATGCAGGCAAAATATGTTTACCTTTTAATAACGAGTAGAACGAATAAAATAAAATTAAAATTGGACCACCGGTTACGGAGATACGTTAAAACAAAATTTAGCAAAATTTTCAATATGGCGGCCAAACGACCATGTTTTGGACCATGTGACCAATTTTTTTTAAGACTCCTATAGGTATGTAATAAGGTCCCACAATCAAACTTAGGGGACATAAAAGTGCACACGTGACATAAGCTAGCTCCTTTACTATGTGACAATTATTCTAAGGCGTATAATATAACTTTATATTATTAACATTACAAAAAATAAAATAAGCTGAAAAAAATTAATAATAATATCATAATTTGCAGACATTATCTCGAAAACGGTAGCAATGGGTTATGAACAAATTAGAGTTAAAAGTGTTAATAGTGACATCTTTTGGATTCTGCTGGCTCATTCCAATAAGATTAAATGTAAATTACTCTTTGATACCGGATTTGACAATAAAAGAAGGCTTATTAACATATCCGCATTAGCAGAAGAGTACGGACCTCAAAAATGTTCGGCATTACTGGGCGAGCTTCACCTAATTGCCATTAGTCAGAAATATGGTGACAAAAATTTGTCTTTTTCAATTGACACTAAAGTTGATTTTTCTTCGATTCCACCATCAAGAGCTTGCCTTATCGAGCATATTAAAAGGACTGCTTACCAAAAGCGTATTTGGCGATTAGCCGACGAAGGTATTCATAATATTCCAAAGCCTTGGAATGATTATGGATAGCAAGAAAATGGAGAACTTCTTTGGTGTTCAGCAGATAAAATATTGCCTAAATCGCTTACTGAAATTCTTCACGAGATGATTCCACATCAAATCATACTAGACGAAAGTGAGGATGATAACGATATCATAAATGGAGCAATAATGGAGCAAGAAGACTTGGAAGGAATATTCGATGCATCGGAAGACAGCGATAGTCAATCTGAAAGTGAATGAGGTTTTATGAGTTTTATATTAAATTTTATATTTTATTTTAAGAGCTGAATCATTTATCTGGAAAGTGGTAACTCCTATCCAAATATTGTATAGGAGCAAAATTGTAAAATGCACTTTGTTTTTTGCGCAGAACGTTTTTCTCCATCTTTTTTAGTTTTTGTGTTAAATGACAAAAACAATATTTTGCAATTTTTTTTTAAATGTATCCCATTTTGAAAGTACAGCTAGTTCTTTTTTTTGGGGGGGGGGGGGATGTCTAAAAATTGTTCCTTAGGCTTTAATCTTTATGAAAAACATTGTACCAAGGACCGGTAGGGGGGGGGGGGCAATACGAGCTTGTCAAAACAGGAACCCATGTTCACCCCTTTACGTTTCTGCCTCATAACATTAAAAGGTATGGTTGTTGTTTTAAATATGTGTGTTCAGTTCAGTACTAATGAAGAATGGGTCATAATTGCAAAGCATGCAGGTATCAAGTGACAAGACACACTCTGAAGCAAACGAACAACTAACAAATAAGTATAGAAAATTTTAAGTCAATAAGAATCCTTGGACTGCTTGTTGAATTAACGAAATTATCGATCGTATCAAAAGCAGTAAATAAGCGTATTTATGCGTTTTGACTAGCTCATATTAAGCAGATTTTAAGATGACTGAAAATAAGTAGATACAAAGTTTGGTATGCTTCTACTTTGTGTCAAACTGCCTACAATTATCTAATCATAAGGAATTTTCTGAAATACACTGTTGATAAATAGTTGATTAATTCGACCTTTACTTGATGAAAATCCATATTAACGACGAATAAACAAAACTATATTATACATTTTTTAACAAATATATAAGTACGTGATAATTGTTTCGCCACACAGTGGCTTCTTCGGATGTGAGTATTAAACTAACATTACAATGTATAAAAGGGTTTCTATAACTAATATTATATTTCAACAAACGGTTACAGGTATAAATTATTACTAAGAAACTTACAAATAAATTATTCATATTGACTGATTAATATGTATTCGTAAAACTTCTTAGTGTAGGGAAGAAATTCAATTTAAAAACAAATTTAACAAAGGTGAATTGTTTTTTTAGTTCATTAATTTCTAAAGACTCATAAATTTAATTTTGATCCTTTATTTTCTAAATGTAATATTGCAAAATTGTCATTAATCCCATAATAAGTTGATTTGCGTAAGTGGAATTAGTTCTTTTGTTGTTAAAACTATGTGTGTTCGCTGATTTGTTTTCTGAATTTTCTACCCGTTTGCCTTATATATACTTTAGGGCAAGAGCCACATGTTAACTTAGACTCCTGATAGTTACCCCCATTAGTTTTGTCCTTGTTGTTTTTTATCAATTTGCTCAGCGAATTAGACGTTTCGTAAGCAATATTAATGTTCCGTTTTTTTTTACATTCTTGGTCCCTAATTCTGTCGGTTTTCTGATATACGGCTTTTATATTTTATTGTTTCTTTAGGAGTAGGATGTACAAGTCTAATATCCTTTTTTGAAGGAATATTATCGATCATTTTAGGGTTATAACCATTATTAAAATTATAACTCTATGTTAAAGTTTTGTTCAGACATAAGGACACTTATTAATATATATGTATACCATACTATTGAAGGCTGCTTGCTTTTGTTTAGCAGGATATGTCGACGTATTATCTATGGTAGTATCTGTACGTGACGGTTTGTGGTATATTGAAAATTCGTGTAAATTATTCCTTTTAGTGATTGTTAAATCTAGAGAGTTTATACTGTTTTCTTTTCTAATTTTAAAGTAAATTTAAAATCAAGGTGTAAGTTATTGATGAAATTTAAGAAAATTTTTAATTATTTATCTGTTACTGTAAAACAAGTTAGTGTATCGTCTATATATCGATGCCAATAAGTGACTAATGAATTTATTTTGATGGATTTGTTTTTCTAGGTAATCCATAAATATTTCTGCTAAAAACGAATTCAAAGAGTTTCCCATTATAAACCATCCTTTCCCAAATATATAACATTATTAAATTATATTTCTCGATTTAAAGGAAATATCGTTTAGAGTAAAACCATGTTGATTTAGCTGTCCCTTTGATAGGTATCTGAAATTCACTGGTACAAAATATTATATACCCTTTTTCCTTCAGCCACACCAACTTGAAAATATTAAATTAAATATTCTTAACCTCTTTTCCAGTATGTAGGAGTGATAAGAATCAAAATTCTTCAAAATCTAGAAGTCTAAATTCTGGACAATTCTTTCTTCATTCTTACTGTCGCTCGAAAGTAAAAGAATAACAAAAATCTTTTATTTGAAACATTTTTATATTTCTAAAGAAATGCAGAAATTTTTCACCCCTAAAGCTACCCTATAAGCAGATTTACAACTTATTCTACAGCACATGTGTGAAATACGTCTTGCATGAAATTTCTACTCACTCCAACTAATTTTCATCCTAACCATTATGATGTAAACTTCATTATAATATTAGGTGAGTATAAATTTGCTTAGCTCCAATTTTGCGGCGAATTATGGGTCAGAAACCCCATCATAATAAAATATTTACGAGGCCGTGCTAAGGGTTTTACAGTCTCAGGAACAATGAAGGTGGTAAAGGAGCTTTCTCCTTTAACAGAGTAATGCCAAAGTGTACCACAAGACAACTTGATGAGATAATCTAATTTTGTGGGTGCTTAGACCGTAATGTAATGTACTACATCTTGAGATCCGGGGAATCTATTCAGCTGCGCTAACACTGTAAACCAAAATAAATAGAGAGCTGGCAGTAAAAGTGTATTTTTGTTGGAAACACACTTTTGATTATTTTTTAGTCAGTCAAGCTAGAGAACAATAAATTTTACACAGGCACACAAAAAATAAAAAGGTCATGTACTTTTTTACCGACTATCATGTCCGAGATCAGAATTGTCACATGTCGTCAATATTTTTATGTAAGCTCAAAAATTAGCTTAGAACAAGGCTGAAACCGGATATAAAAAGTAAATTTTTAAAATAGTATGATAGAATTAACATTGGGCCATATCTGTCAAATTATGCCTTACTGTAATTTTAGAGCTAAATGTTACTAAGGTTTTTTTTTATTGACCTACGTGGTACCAAGTGATTTGTATTTTGTATCAATAGAAGTATTTTCAAAATAATCGTGTTCGAACTTTTTTAAAATTTTCAAAAAGCCGCCAAGAAAATAAATAAAAAATCTCACAGACTACATCTGTATCCCACGTGGCGTTAAGCTAGATATTTCTGTGATTAATTCGAATTATTTATTTATTCATTTTATGGCAGATGAAATATCATGAGGAAAAAAGCAAAAATGAGGACGACATAAGAAAATTTTTGCTTAGTTTTGACCAGTCAATCATGAAACAAAAGATCTAATTAGAAGAGTTCTTCCTCTCCTTATTCACATCCTGGTGGACGTTTTGTGATCCATACATTATTTTACGTCGCTTCCCTTTGCTGTATGCTGTAAAAGGTATTTATAAACTAAACGCTTTTTACTTAAATATTCAAAGCATAAGTAACAAAATAAGTGAAGTGGAATATTTTTTGCATAAAAATGAGGTAGATATATTATTTCTTACTGAAAGTTGGGCATCCGAATCAGAAATTCAAAATGTTGTTTTCCCAAATTTCAAACTAGTAGCATACTATTGTAGGAAAACGTCTGTTCATGGTGGTGTATGCGTCTTTGCTAGAGAACTGCTGAAAATTAAAACTAAAGAAATTAGTGAATTTTGCGTAGACATACATGCTGAATTTACGTTAATTGAATTGGTTAATGAGAAAATCTATTTTTTGTGCACATACAGGTCTCCTGACGGATGTTTACTTCGATGCACTCAACAATGTAATTGAGACGATACCCGATAATAAACAAATTGTTGTGGTTGGTGATTTTAACTTAAATTTTAATAATTATGATAACATAGATGTTACTGAGTGTACAAACATCTTGTTGTCATATAATTTAGAGGAAAGAATTAATGAAAATACAAGAGTTACTAATACCAGTGCAACAAAAATTGATAATTTGTTTACAAATATAAACTGCAATAATATGACAGTGAAAGTGGTTGAACCTCATATGTCGGACCACAAAGGTATTTGGTTCACTATAGACATAACCTCCAAACCGAAAAACAATTTTATTTTATGTAGACCTATGACTGAACAGAGCAAAAAACAATTTATTGAATGTATAAATAATGTTAATTGGTGTACATTTTATGAAATACAAAATCCTAACGAATCTGCTAACTTTTTAGTTAATGTTTTATCAGAATTTTATAATCAATGTTTTAAGGAGAAACTTATAAAAAAGCCTAGTTCAGAAAATAATATCTTCACTTTTGACAATAATTTACAAGAATTAAAACGAACATTGGACGCTGTCCATGTAATCGCTTGTTCTACCAAAAATGATAATGATGTTCAGCTGTATAATACTCTAAAGAAAGATTATAAAAGCAAAATAAATCATGCCAAATTAGAATCAAATAATAAGCGAATTATAACTTCCAATAACAAACAAAAAACAGCATGGGACATTATCAACAAAAACAGAAAAAATAAAAACACGTATGTAACTTCTGACTTAACGGCTGATTATTTCTCAGACTACTTTGTTGATGCTATAAATAACTTAATGACTAACTTTGATAATGTTAACCATACAAAGTTTTCAGATTTTCTAAAGAATGCATCTAGTGCAAATATATCTTTTTTTCTATTTCCAGTGTGTGTGATCTGTAAATTTTAACTATTATATCACAATTAAAAAATAGTAAATCTAAGGATATATATAATCTTAGTAGTGAAATTTTAAAATTAGCTGGTGATGTTCTTGCAAAGCCTATTGCACATTTAATAAATATATGTATTGAAAGCGGAATTTATCCTGATATATTCAAAAAATCACAAGTTACACCTGTATACAAAAAATATACTAAAGAATGCATCTAGTGCAAATATATCTTTTTTTCTATTTCCAGTGTGTGTGATCTGTAAATTTTAACTATTATATCACAATTAAAAAATAGTAAATCTAAGGATATATATAATCTCAGTAGTGAAATTTTAAAATTAGCTGGTGATGTTCTTGCAAAGCCTATTGCACATTTAATAAATATATGTATTGAAAGCGGAATTTATCCTGATATATTCAAAAAATCACAAGTTACACCTGTATACAAAAAAGGTGACTTTAATAATACAGACAGTTATAGACCTATCTCTATTATATCTATTATCACAAAAATATTTGAGATCGTTCTTAAAAATAGACTGCTAGAATACTTCGAAAAAAACAACTTACTAACTGATGCCCAATTCGGCTATAGACAGAAGAGATCCACTATTGACGCAATCTGTGAAATGTACGGAAATATTATAGAAGCTTTTGAGAAATTTGAACTGTGCACTGCAAAATTTTACGACATGTCTAAAGCATTTAATACAAAAATTGGAATATTATGGAATTAGAGGAAAAGCCTTAAATCTATTTGTCTCTTATCTTGCGGATCGTCAACAGTGTGTTAAATTTAATGATAAAGTATCAAAACTTTCTAGTGTTGATTACGGAGTGCCACAGGGGTCAGTTCTGGGTCCTGTGCTGTTTATAATATACATTAGTGATATATCATTCAATTGTGCTACTGAAGTGTCTCCAATAATGTATGCTGATGACATGACATTTTTGCTAAGCAACGAGCTGTTTTCCAACCTGTGCACTAAGGAAGAAGAAGCTGATAATTTAATAAAAAACTGGACAAGAAGTAATTATCTTACTATAAATAATGGCAAAACAAAAACTCTAAATTTTGCAGTGAAAAAAAGGGAAATAAATAACGAACCTATTAAACTCCTCGGTGTGCATTTGGATAATTCTTTGAACTTTCAATTCCAAATTCAGAGTCTATCAAAAAGGTTGTCGACTTGTATTTATATAATAAGGCAACTCAGCAACAAAATCACAGTAAATTGCTTAAGAATAGACTATTTTTCCATTTTTCACAGCATAATGACGTATGGAGTGATAGTATGAGGGTCATCAAGTCATTCGAACAAAATCTTTAAATTACAAAAAAGAATTATAAGAATAATGACTCAAGCTAAATATGATGACCACTGTAAACCCCTTTTTAAAAGTCTCCATATATTAACACTGCCGTCATGTTATATATATGAATGCTTGTGTCATATTAAAAAAATTAAAAAGTAACAAAATCACCAAGCAGGAGGACATACATAACCATGACACTAGGACAAAAACAAATTTAAGATTGCCCAAATATAGACTAAGTAAATCTCAGAATTCCTGCCTATATCTATCAATTAAATTTTTTAATGTGTTACCTAAAGATTTACAAAATCTTGATATGAGTGTAAACACGTTTAAGCTAAAAATAAAAAATATCCTTTTACAGAATGCCTTCTACTCATATGACGAATATTTTGAATATTTCGGCTCCTTGCCCAATTTATCGTCTGTCTAATTAGATTCATTATATTTAACGTTATATTTTAGCATTTTTGCATTAATTGTTTCTTCTGTGTTTTTGACAATGTTACATTTTACGTTTTTTCCTCTACTTGAGGTACTAGTTTTTATGACTACTACTTATTTTATATTGTGTTATCGTGACTATGCTTTTTTTATACTTGTTTTTAAATTAAGTCGTTAGTTTTTTATCTCTGACATATGCAAACATTATATATATGTATAACATGAATAAAATTCTATTCTATTCTATTCTATTCTATTCTATTCTATTCTATTCTATTCTATGGTACGTCGTAGTGCATTGCGTCATCTGTCGTTGTTGCCTGTTACAAAACATGAAACAGAAAAATGTTTACCCACAAATGTTAGAAACAATACACTTACATACATCGGATTATTATGTAAAGCAGCAACAACTAGGGACGGACCTGTTCAGTATAGGGATGGGCGATGTTCATCAGTATACTCAGATGTCATTTTAAGCAGAAAGAGAGACCGAAACTTAATTTTGCAACCGTTGTAAGTTATTTATACGTTCTGATTATTGCATATGCAATCAATTTGGGGATAACGAGTTGAGACAATTTGATATTTGTTTAATAAATGTATTTTTCGTTGTAAATAATGATAGCAATAATAATAATAAAATATGATTGTATGATATGATCTCACGTTCAGATCTGGATCTTAGGACACCGCCAAAAAATATCAAATATACGAGAAGAAAATCAACTTTCAAACATAAATAATAAAATAGCAAGGAATTAGTAGGGTCAAAAACAAATAGTGAGGAAAATAGCGCCTTACACCCCAAAAAGGAAACACGAAGCAGCTACGGACACGTGTTTCGGAATTATTGTTCCTCATCAGCGTAGCGTAGCAACAAAAAGGATCTGGAAAGGACAGAGTGCCGACTGTCGGTGAAGGTCTTAAATAGACCGATCTAGATATGAATGCACGAATAAGAGTACTGTGTACTGTGCTTTCAACCTTCAATTATTGTTCCTATCTGTCCTTTCCAGATCCTTTTTATTGCTACGCTACGCTGATGAGGAACAATAATTCTGAAACACGTATCCGTAACTGCTTCGTGTTTCCTCTTTGGGGAGTAAGGCGCTATTTTTCTCACTATAAATAATAATATTTATTTGCTTCAATAATAATAATGACATGTTATATATGATAAGACGGAGATGATGTTCAACTATATTGCTCTTCCTTGGAGTAGCAAGTAATAACGTAAAATACAGTATAGTTAATTCAAATAATCATATATAATAGAACGACATTGAAAAAAAAGAAATAGCTAAACATATGAGCAATATATATTGTCCTCCCTTCCTCCACCCCATAATGTGGAAGTAATTTTTCATAAGTTTAACAACATAATATTGTGAAAATAACTTCCCCAAAAACCTATAAAACGATATGTCATATTGGTAGTGGAGATGGGGTGGCAGATGTCAAAATAGATTTGAGGTTGTTGCTTCCTGTACACACACTAAATCACAATTTAATTGTCTTACCGCATTTAATAATTGGGTGTGGGTGGCAATGGGGGTGATAGTAGGGATAGTTGATGCCATTAGCTTCTCGTACATACACTAAATCCCAATTTTATTGACTGTTACTTGCTTGTTTCACCTATTTACACCTCTACCCCTCTATCCTTCAACGGAATAAGGTTAAAATAAAATGTAGTTCCAGTTCTCGTTGTTAATACATAGGTTTACCAAATTTTAAAATCAAAATAATAAACCGTTCCAGAAAAATGGTATGTACAAAAAAAAGGCAGACCGACAGAGAGACAGACAAATAGAATTTTTTTAGCTCAAACTTAAAATCTCGGCGTTTCATGATATTCTACGTGAATGTGGAAGTAACAAGGCTACTATTTAAAAGCAATAGCTACATGCGAGGCCCTCGAATTTATTTACTCATCTAAAGCTGGCACCTTCACAATTGTATCAGATTCTCTATTGGTTATCTCATTAGAAAATGATATATACTTTAACAACAAAACTAACCCTTATATTCTAAAAATGAAGAGACTGCTCCACAAAGTATTAACTATGGAAGAAGGGGTTTACTTTGTATGATTAAAATCACACATTGCGCATAGGCATAAACATATTGAAATTATTGACTCCTTAGCCAAAAAAGCATCAACTAGGGATGTAAGGATCAGAACCCAAAAAATGTCTTTCTGACTGACTTTCAATATTCTAGAACACAAATTTAGCAATAAATGGTTAGAGTTATGTTAGAAGTTCTGCCATTCCATTCTACAAGATATTCACTTATTCATCCTGATCTCCTATCTAAGTTTTGGCACAAAAATTATGTCTATCCAAGAAAATATATAACTAAAATTATTGTTGTTATATATTTTATTTCCTCTCCTCAAATTTGGACAAGCCTGTTTTCCAACACATCTGTATAAAATGAATGTTTTGCCTTCAACATTGCAATATTAAAAGTGACTTGGATCATATTTTCTTCCAGTGTTCTAAGTACAGAACAGGAAGTGGCAGATTATACAACAATCTTGTTAATTATAATATTCAGTTTCCTTTTAATAATGTGCTTTTTCTTTTTAGCCAATATAATAAACAAATTTTTGATTGTAACATCGGTTTTTTGGAAGAAACGAAAATTTCATAATAAATTTTGTGCGTGAATGTTTGAGTATACTGACTTCGCATCCTCTGTCTTTCCCCTACTGTATCCTTTAATCTTTGGCAGTTCTTTAAAGTTTGCTACCAAATATAAATGTCCTGTCAGATTCTAGAACAAGAAGCGTGTGTCCCTTTATTTTCTCCTTTGCTAATCTTCAATACCTATTTGTCTTTACGGTGTCACCGTAGGTTATTTATTTTTGAATTAGTAGTTGGCAATACTTCGAAAAAAAAAAGGCTACACTTCACCTTAGTGGTAGTAGCAGCACTTCAATTTTGTCCAGAAATATTGTATTTGGTTTTCTTGTCCATATTTTGTATCAATAATACAAAACCCACAAATGAATTTAATGTAACATAAGTTTTTCTAATTATACACATTTTTGCATATGTTTTCCTTATTTTGTCTTATTAAGAAATCTGATAAAAATAAGAATTCTATTGTAGTGACTCTTTTATTCTATTTTAGTAGTTTTTATCAAAATAAAAATATGGTTAGTTAAATCAGAAAGAATCGATCTTAACGTAATATTACCAGGAATTGGCACAATTTATGACAATTTCATCACCAACTGATAATTTATTTTATATCATGCATCGTACATCCATTTCAAATTTAAATTTTAAATACACATTGTTGACTTTCCTATACATTATTATTTTTTGTTACAAACCAGTGTTGATATTTGATATTGATACTCCTCTATAGAGGTATTGACGTTCCACTTTACGATTTCGCGCAAATTCAGTATGGAAAATAAAACGTTGAAAAATATATACCTACCATTTCAATAGCTATTTTTCCCGCAATATAACGTTTCGCATGTGTAGTGATTTATTTGATTTCGGCATTGCCAAATATTGTACATGTGTAACCTGGCTCCAGACTTTATTTCCGTTATCTCCCCCACTGATCAAATTTATGTCTCCACCTTCTACCCTAAATATATTTGAGCCTATCCAATAGACTTTGTAAACGTGCTTTATAAATAGCAGGTAAGGCTTTTAATTATCATACAAATGAATATTTATCAATAGGTACTTACTCTCTATTATCACACAATAGAAATTGAGATTCAATGGCTTTAGTATTGGCTTTGTTCCTCGTTTGAGCTACTAATTCTACGCTTTACTTAGCGTGTCTCTCCGTATTTCCATGTAGATCCGAACAGTCCTTTTTATTTTTTGCGAACAACATTTATAATAGAACCTTAAAACCTATTCATTTAATGGCGTTTTTCACTTGTTACCGAGATGGTAGTAGTGGGCTAGACTGAGGTTGTGTGAATGGGTGTTGTGATGTTGACTATGTGTGTGTCCTTCCTGGTTGAGTGGTAGAATAGCCATTGGCTAAACTCCGGACATTAAAATAAATAAAACGATTAATAATATATAGTAATTTTCATATTAAACTGAACATAGTCTAGAAACTTTCTTATATTGGTGTCCATTTGAAATTTTCAAACTATTATATTGTTGTAAATTAATACTCTCCAAAATCCTTGTATTTTGGCTTTATATCTGTCTTAGGATAGCTACATTAACAAATTCATCGTTGTTGAATACCGACTACATTACTGATCAAACTACACAGTTGTTAAACTACTCTTTTCAAGATGGGATATTCCCGACACTTGCACTCTTAAAAAAGCACTTATTTTACCCATTCATAAAAAAGGTGATTTATCACAAATATCTAACTATAAAGGCATTGCCTTACTCTCGGCTTTCTCCAAACTTTATGAATACTCGTTTCATACAAGATTATCATATCACAAGTTGCCGTTTCAATCTGCAACTTCATTTTAACAAGTTTTGAGCATAAAAACAAAACAGCGTATATATTATTGGATCTTAAACGTGCATTTAATGCTATTGATGTTAATTTATTACTAAATAAATTATTCAGATATAGTATACGTGGCCCTGCCTTAGATTGGCTGTCATCCTACTTGGTCGTAGCCAACAAGTCATATTAAGAAACAATGGTTCAATTTATAGGTCGGAACCATGCCCTGTGTCTACAGGTGTCCCTCAAGGAAGCGTTCTAAAATCCCTCATGTTTATTATTTTTATAAATAATATTTTTTCCTATCACCCCAATGCATTTGGTTCACTCTTTGTCGACGATGCTTTAGTAGCAGTCACGTCAGATAATCTAAGTAACCTTAGTCTGAAGGCAAAGAACACTATTCATTGTATGAAAGGTTATTGTGAAGACAATGGTTTTGTATTAAATGATCTAAAAACTGACTTTATAATATTCTCAACGAGAGACCTAAAATAAAGTTTATTGGTGAAGATTGACAGCAACAGTATCAGGGGACAAAGAGATTGACAGCATTCTTAAGAGATTATCAACCACCTGCTTTGTTATTTGGCAGCTTAGACAGCATATTAACTTAGATATCTTAAAAATGTACTATTATGCAAACGTGCACTCAATCTTGAGCTATGGTATCATGTATTGGGGCAACTGTACAAGAGTTGGTGAGGTTTTAATATTTCAGAAAATAATTGTAAGGACTATGGCATATAAAATACGATTGACGCGTATTCCGAATAAGAGTGGAACAAAGGTGGTGTATAGTAGTTTCAGAGTTTCAATATTCCGAAAGATCTACCGTTGCCGATAATAACTGTGGTGATGTATGTAATGTGATTGTTAAAGGACAATTTTTTGTCAAATATAGTTCCCAAATCACAGAAAGTGCCAAATCTCGAAAGTGCCTTATTATCAAGAAGGTGGATGTTAAAGGAGGATTAAAGATTTTTAGGTGGCCTAGAATACTGCGTTACATTTCTGGATATTTAAAGATAAATTATTTTTCATGCACCAGTCCTTGATCAGAATTAAATTTTGTAGCAATCGGTAGGTAGGCCTTCGAAAAATAAGTATAAATCACGTTTGCTTGAAACCCCTCATCAATAGAATAAACCGCTGCCCAAGGAATCACTACTTCCACATCCAGATTCTCTATCCAAGTCACTCACAACGAAAAAACTTTGTATGTGAAAATAATTGTTTATGGAACTTTAATAATATAATATTTGAAATCCTCTACCCCAAAAACCCATAAAACGATACCCCACATCGGTAGAGGGGGTGGGGGGTAGTGATAGGGGGTGATAGTGGGGGGTGGATGAAGTAAAAAAATATTTTGAGGTTTCTGGTTCCTGTACAAACACTAAATCACAATTTTTTTTCATCCCCTTTATTAAGGGGGTGGGGGTGGTAATGGGGGGTGGCTAATGCCAAAAATTTTTTTGAGACCTTAGCTTCTCTTGTATATACTAAATACCAATTTTATGGACTCTTACCTGCCTGATTGACCTATTTACCCCAAATTTACCCCAATTTACCCCCAACCCTTCGACGGAACTAGATGAAAATATAATCTAGTTCTAGATCTCGTTAAAGTACATATGTGTACCAAATTTCAAGTCAATATCTTAAACGGTTCCAGAGTAAACGTGCGCACAAAAAAAGTTACAGACAGACCGACAGACAGACAGACCGACAGACAGACCGACAGACAGACCGACAGACAGACCGACAGACAGACCGACAGACAGACCGACAGACAGACAGAAAATTTTTTTTCGCTGAAACTTAAAATCTCGACGTTTCATGACATTTTAAGCCTATTTGGAAAATAAAATTTTTTAAAAAATTTTTTGTCGTTACTATACTTCCACTGGACGTGGAAGTAATTGCAGATTTTCTTGTAGAGGCTTATTTAAAACACTGAATATCTTAACAGTTACCAACATATACATTTTAAATTGTGTGTGTTATGTTAAATTGCACCCTGACAAATTTGCCCTAACTGAGACAAAGATTCTACATATAATTTAAGACACAACTATAATCTACTTGTGCCTCAGCACAGTATGGCAATGTCTGCAAGAGGTCCACTTATTATGGCAATAAAATTATTCAATCACTTACTCCTTAAAGGCTATAGAATTTTTTAATGTGTTTAAATATCGTGTACGTAACATGCTGCAAGAGCATAGCTTTTATACAGTCGCTGAATTTTTAAATTTCAGTGAATATAACTAGAATATTAAAGTTATTTTAATTCTTCTCTTATATTTTTAACTAATTGGATTATCTAGTTTTAATGTATGATGTCTATACGAATGGTGTAATTCCGTGTGCATGTAATGTTTCTTATACTTAGTACTCATGTCAAATTAGCTATTTTTTTTCTGTTTTTTTTTTTTAATATTTAGGCGACATTATTTCATACCTGTACTCCACGGGTCTAACGAATATAAAGATATTTGTATTTGTATTTGTACTTGCATTGTAAAATGATTTACGTTCAAATTTGCTCTCTCTCATGGTAGCTTTTATTTTTAGGTTATATTCAAAGTTGTAACATTTCATCGATTAGGTTTTATTTCTCTCGCTTGCCGAAGGAAATATTATAATCGGAAATAATTCGCTTTAAGAAACTCCCTCCGATTTTCACGTAGATCTGTCGTCTGTCTATTTTCGCTATATCCAGAAAATAATTTGAGAGAGAAAAATTACTATTTAGCAGATAGTTGACGCTAATCCTATGGAGGAAATATAATATGTTTCTAATGAAAAATATATATACAGGGCGGACATCAAAAAAAATAATGAAAGATGCGATAGAGGCTAGTAACATTAGGCGTGTAGGTAACACGATTGCCAAGGAAGAAACTTGTTACACTTTTAGCGAAAATATACAGGGTGGCTACACTAAATAAAATAGTTAAATACGTAACGACGCGCGACGCCAGCGAGAGGGAATAATATTTGGAATAGAGTTGACACTATTGCCAAGGAAGAAAGCCTGATATACTTTTTATGAAAAAAAAAATATATAAATAGCAACAGAAAAAATAATAAATAAAGAGAAGGTGCTATATGAACAGGTAAGTCTTGTGTAAATTGTAGATTGTTGCTTGGTCCTGAATTGGCCTTTCTTCACCTCGACCTAAAAGATCTCTATAACTAGTTGTAGTTGTAGGATCCAAGACTTTTTGCAAAGCTTGAGATTTTCCTAGGAGTTAATTTTCCTATGTCTTCAGGCGTTAATTCAGCTTGTTCTAGGTACTTTAACCTATTGAGGATCAGTACCTTACATCAACAAAGTATATATTCCGCAGTTTCAGTTGCAGCTTCACAGTATCTGCATTTGTCATCTTCTGCCATGTCCATGTTCTTGAGATGATATCTCAAGGGGCAATGGCCAGTTAGAAGGCCTGTGATCAGCCTTAGATCGAATTTTTCGAGTTCGAGAAGCCTTGTGGTATTCTTTGTCTAATAGGTTTTAAACTTTTCGCTTGTCTTTGGCCTGGAGTATTTATCCAGTAGGACTTTGTTCCTTTTCCCATTTTTGGACCTCCTTCGTTATGTGTCTTGTTTAAATACTCTTACAGATATTTTCAGTAAATATTTAAATAGTAAGCGATTTCACCATTTATTAATCTAATTAGTCCTATATATCGGGAAAATAGCAATGTTTCTTCTTCATACTCTTTCTATTTTAAGCAACTATTACTATACTATAACAACATTTAACAACATGGGACAGCATGTTACACCACCAAGTTCCATGTCTTGATAACAATTCGCTCATCTGAAACTTCAGTGTTTTGGAATCTTTTCCTTACTCTTTAGTTTTAAAGTTTTTTTTTATTTGTTTGTTGCTTTGTTAACCACCCTCCAATTTACCTCGTTGACCATCTAACATCTAGGAGATCTAAATTTGTCTGAGTAAAGGAGACGGGCCCTACAGTTTATAGTGGAATTCGAACCACTTTTTGGGAATAATTTATCATTTAAAATCATTTGCAGTGGACGAGCCTCAATACCACAGGTATACTGAAAACTAAACACACTAACTACGAAGCTACCGTCGCCCTAATTATTATTAATTATTAGTCTGTTAAACTCCATAATTTTCTAAGCTACCTTTAGTTTAAACTTACCTAAAAACCTTCGAATACAGTAGCCCCGAATCAACTTGTGTTATATTGAAGGGATTCAAATTAGAATTAGAATTTGGAATTTTGAAAATATGCGTAAGTATTGTAATGTTTTTATTTTTGAATACTTACTTTTGCTAAACTGGAAAATTTTAACTCTTTCAGGCATGGTGGTACACTACTTGAACCACACAAACTGACCCGTTTAATGCATGGTGGTATGTATTTTGTACCACCATATTGTACATGCATAGTGGACTGTATACACTGTGTACTGTAATGTATACTATGTATATGGTACCATACCAAAGTATATACTTAAAACAAAAGAATAAATCTCCACAAATGTGTATAAAGTATGTTTTATTGCTTAGTAATCCCCAATAGTAAAAAAAAACAAATGAATTAGAGCAAAATATTCCGTACTGCAAAGACTAATTTTGTGCATGATTTTCTGTGCTTGAAAAAGTTTTAAATATTATTTATCTTATTGCGAACAGAAATTTTTTTGAGGGCGCCACTGTTCCCAATATTCTATTCAATTTAATACAACAAAATTTTTTAAGCGTGAGACGTAATATGTACGGAGACTCTTCTCAGTGCGAGTTCACTTCAGCTTGCTCGTCGTGAAAATTTAATAAAAGTTGCCCAAAATGATTCAAATGAATCAAAAATAACAATTTTATTTAGGTAAACCATTAAAACTTTTTATAATTTACAATGATTTCTTACTTAAAATTATAAACCTTGGCGTTTGGTTCACAAATACTCTTAAAATTAACTAAACTGCTTACAATTTCTACCTTACCTTTTTAAACATTCTATACCAACTAATTATCTAAATTTATTAATCGCAAATGCTTTTAGGTGTGAATTTACATTAATATTGTCCTTTGTCGCTTTCATCGATTTGTTCAGTCTTTATTTTAACAACTGTCTTTCTGAAATCATTGAAATACATTCACTGAAGTCTAATCTCTCAATACAATGTAAAGCACAAAAGATAACAAGTTTCTTGATATCTAAATTTCAAGAAAACCATTGACGTAACACAAACTTGGTATCTGGTTGTACTCTATGTTTGAAGAAAACCAAACTAGGTTCTAAAATTAAGGGATTGTTCTAACTGAAATAACTTAAAATTATAAGAACACGTAGTTCACTTACAATTTTATAAAAACGTGATAGTTTATATGCTTCTGGCGATCACCCTCTCTGACGGATATGGCCGATTATCAACGGGGAATATATTACCATACTATTTTACGTATATTTCAAATTTGAAATAAAATTTGTAAGTAAGGAAAGTTATCCTATTTATAAGAATTGGCCCACATACATACAGACACTTCTTATTCGATGTTTGAGTTCAGTGTAATATAAAACGGATTTCTGCACAATTTTTTTTCTACGATGATTATTAAAATTTTTATCCGATTATAATACGCCTGTTTGACTAAATTAAATAGGTATAATAACGTGTTCTTCATCTTCAGGATAAAAATTATGGTGTCAAGAAAATGTTTGTACATATAGGGTATATTCAGTTATGAAGAGAACATTATGTAAATGTAGGTCTTGGTTCCATTTTTATTAAAAATTATATTGTGCCGTTTTCTGAACAAGACGATTATTAGACATTTCAAATTTATCATATGGTTCTTGCGATATAAAGAGAGAGCTTACTGTGGTAATAGTCAGGGTTGATAAATATTCTGAATAAGGGCGTTAAAATGCAATATAAAAAAGGCGTGTAAGTTGATAATGCTGAGATATTCAATATATCACGATCACGTATCTTACCATGTTACTTGACGCCCGTGTGTTGTCAGACAATGATGAAAGGCCTTAAACTCCAGTAAATAAGGATCACGTCCTTCTATAATGACTGATCCACTTTAAGCACTCTTATTTTTCTTACATCTTGACTACACTTCCCGCTGAATATCTCTGGAACGGCACGGAGTATCGCCTAACCTGAAACATATTTAGTTGGCTTAAAAAAAACTTGTTTGCTTTCACGTCAATGTAAACAGAATGCTTTCAAGTATTGACTAGGTAAATATGTATTTTATTTGAAAAAAAAAAATGTATTGTGAAGCAATATTTTTAAAATCATATCTAAAGCGGAATCTTTTAAGATGGAGGAATCTATAAATATGTATTAAATAGTAAAAAAAATGTGAAAATTAAATGTAAAAATATAGGTGAGGTGACACGTAAAATAAAATATATTATACAGGGTGTTTGATACATCGAGAGAAAGTTTTCACTGGCTAGTTGGGGTTGTTTGGAACCTATATGACCATATTTACTCTTATACAAAGTCTCACCGTTTTCACAGATTCTCCATTTCTAACGCATTTACGTGGTGGTCTTTCGTATTTGGATATTGATGACGCCTAACCTCATTTCTTTTCTTACTCTGGCATCTGCTTCATTAGTTCTCTGTACAAGGTCGTCACGGTGGGTTTTTTCAATCTCATAAACTAGTTCTTTCATTCTACTCCAGACATGAAAATCAAGGGGCGTCAAGTCTGGAAACCTCGCAGGTCACAATATTGATCCATTTCTTCCAATCAACGGTTAGGAAATGTTTCGTCTAAAAATTTCCTCACAGTAATTCGGTAATGAGTAGAACATCCGTCGTTTTGAAATATCAAGCTGTTTCTTCCATTTAAGATATCTGGTAAATAATTCTGCAAAAACTCTAAATAACTCTCTCCATTTAAATTGTCTGAAAGATACGGACCAATGAAATTTCTGCCAATTACCGCTGCCCATACATTCACACTGAACTTGTATTGAAAAGACGTTTTTTCATGCGCGGGTTTTCGTCAGCATCAGCCCAGTAATGAAGATTGTGAAATCTTGTTATTCCTTCTCGAAAGAACTTCGACTCGTCTGTCCACAAAATACTTTTAAGAAAACGTTCATCTTCCAGATCAGCGTTCAAGATAAAACGGCAAAAACCAGTTCTCCGTATTGGGTCACCTTCTTCGAGATCCAGAGAGTTGTCCAAACTTTCCATATTGACAAATTCAGTTGACGAGCTACTTTTCGAATACTGCTGGTAGGATCTACTTCGAAAGCCTCCAAAATTTGCTCATTTACTTCAGGACCATGTTGCGCAATATGCATCCGTTCCCTATGATGAAGGTTACCTGTTTCACGTATACGTCGACATGTGTTAGAAAACACCTCGACATGGGGAATTCTTCTTGTAAGAAATCGTTCCCGGTAAAAATCTTTAGCTGCTGTTGCATTTCCGTCGGCTATTCCGTACATAAAGAGAATATCAGCGCATTTGGCATTAGAAAAAGATGCCATTGCAGAAAAATGTTACAATACTATGAACAATTAAATAAAACAGCGTTTGACACAAACATTCAAATGTGTCACTGGTATCCAAGCAAAACAATTTTTTGCGTCTGGTCTGGTCGCCGATATCTACCATTTGTTTATTTCATTTCTTGTTCACTGTACGTGTAAATACGTTTGATTTTATTTCAGTATATCACAAACAGAAAATTGTATATTAATAAATAAAATCACCGATATACGGATGAAAGAATTTATGATTTTGTTTAATATTCTTTCCTTATTAAAAATGTAATATCTAAAAATATGTATCTATTTTAGTTTAATGAACTATAATTTTGTCATAACTTGGTATATCATTGGAAAGAGTACGCAATAGAGAAGTTTTTAAAACTATTTGAATCTCTTAAAGTAGTGCCGTGCCGCATTTGAGAAAATTTTGCTTAAAATAAAGAAAATCGAACCAATGTATTTCGACACATAAATTGTAATACATAATTTTTATACCAATACTTTTCGCTATTTCTTTTTGTACTGTTTCAACGAAGTGCATATTAAGAATATCTAAAAAAAATATTTAAGAAAGCTGAACGTATTTAGTATCATAAAAAATAATATGTATTAGTAACAACACTACTATTTCGTAAAAATATCAAAAAATGCCGATATCTCAAAAACGGTGAGACTTTGAATAAGAGTAAATAATATGGTCATGTAGGTTCCAAACGACCTCAACTATTACCCAGTGTAAACTTTCTATCGACTTATAAAACACCCTGTATAATATAAAACCTTAAATCTAAATAATTATATTTTACGTATAGAAAAATAGTACTGAACATATAATTTAATACAATAAATGATAATTTGAATAGATATTAGCGATTGCAAGTTTGAAGAACTTAACTTGTTACTGTGTACAATAAATTTATCGATTTTCCCTTGGGGTTGAAATGGAGACTTTCATTTCACTGAAAAGATAACCCTTTTGTATTCAAGAGTTGCGTTAATGTAGTTTTGTTTTCTCTGTAACTTTTGTAACAAAGCTGTGGAAATTTTTCAGTGGTTGAAGAATGTTTGCGATGTATCAAACTGAAAACAGAAATTATATTTTTGACGACGTGTATAAAATAATTACGGCAAAATGAAACTGAAAACTTTTATATGTAAGTTTCATTTTCTATATATTTACACTATTCAACATAAATTAAGTACTTATTATAATCGCATTTATACTCTTTTTTATTCAAATGTGTAAAATCATTGGCAGAAGTAGTAAAACATTTTATAATAGAGGTAAACTGAACCGTGTGTTTTATTTTTAATGAGTTAAACTATTAATTTCTTTTACTAAACTATTTTCAACTTATAAATTGAAAATTTAAAAAATGTAATTATTAATTATAAATGTTGAGGAATCGAGGAAAGAAACTTCTACTTCATTTTCCACCTGGTAATGCTGATAATAATGAAGCAATTGATCGAGGGTAACCGAGAGCCCGCTCCGTAGGGGCCTGAGAGCCCTCTCTGGCCAGAGCATCTGCCGGCTCGTTGCCCTCAATATTACTGTGTCTAGGCATCGAGAGTAGTTTGGCTCAGTTGAATGAGCCAAGTTTACAGAGAGTCTGTTTACAGTTTTGAATATGCATTGCCTTGGTCCTAACCAATGCAAGGGCCTTAAGAACCGCTTGACTATCGCTACATATGTGTTTGTTAGAATATTTCCTGCGGATATTCTTCTGTGCACAAACCAAAGTTGCTAAAATCTTAGTCTGGAATACCGTGGTAAACCCAGGGAATAATAAAGTAACCCTGGGTTTTTCACCTGCTCCAGCACTTCCCTCATACCTCGATCCGCCTGTGAACCAGACGATATCGGCAGGTTAGAAATTATCCTTGAGTGGATTTCAGTCATCCCTTTTGAGGATAACAACCTCAAATGGTTCTATGAAGGCGAAAGAAATCACCATATCATCACTCCTTGCCTCCAGAAGTGAGTATACTTCTATCATATTGGATAGGGCCCTTGTTTGACCTAACAATTCTCCTTCATCCTTCCATTGACTACTACACCACAGTCTGTAAACCGCTTACTGAGTTTCGGCCTCAATCAGCAGGTGAAGAGGCACAAGATCCAAAACGACCTCTAGAGCTGTTGTGAGAATCATACGTATCGCTCCTGTGGCTTCCAAATAGATGAGTCTTTGAAGCCGCCTTTGAAGTCGTCTTTGAAGTTATGATAGCTTCTGTTGAATACATAGCCTGGTAACAGGTGTCATGGAGTACGGGTTTGACAAAATCGTCTAGCCTGCATCTCCTAGGAAAATTACCAATTCTGTTTTAGACACTTTAGACACTAAAGCCCTGGTTATTGCACCATATTCAAATGATTCGCAAGGCTCTTTACAAGAGCCAGCCAACCATGTTTGGGAATTTTCCTGACATGATAATTGCCAAGTTATTTTCATATCCTTGTGCAAAAACGCCTCTTTTCTGGCAGCCTCCCCATACTGAAACCGTTACTGCCATTTCCTCATTAATAAATATAAGTTGCCTTCCCACCAACGTGACCCTGAACCATCTGATGATGGTGTCATTGAAGCTATGATAAGTAGCCGCGGTGCAAATTGATCAAACACTCCCTTGATATCCAGAAAAGCACCGGCCGCAATTCCATGTGATGCAGCAACTTCCCGATTCTGGAAAGGTAGTAGTCTTGCCATGGATGCAGAGGCACCAAGGCCGGTGTCCCGTCCTTAACAAACCTATCTAATGCCTTAAGCTGGATGTAAGGCATATTGCTTTCTGTGGGATTTGGCAGTACAGTATGTTTTGGTATGAAAACCTCTTTGACGGCTCCTCAGAGTATGGAAACACACCCCATAGCCAGACAGGTTATCAACAAATGATAACAGGACGTAGTGTCTCCGAGCCTTCCTGAAGAATTGTCGGAAACACCTCATCCAATCCTGGGATTTTGTATTTCGTTTAATTCCGTCCTCCAATCCGCTACCGTAACAGCAGCTCGGGGAGACCGAAGGGTAGGCGTCTTTTCTAGAAATGAGTTTCTAATAGATACTTGAGGCATTGCTCAGTGGTACTCGTTAGTTTACCAGAGGGAAGTCTCAATTTCTCTAGTCGCGATGGAATATCCTTTTGAGGATTTTACAAAACCTTGCGGCATTCTGCCTTCGCAGAAGATCTTCCAGGCCGCCTTCTTGCTGTTACAAAGGCAACTTTTATAGGAACGTTGGGATTTTTCATAGTTTTCTCAAGCATCTGGAACCTGAGATGCCTTGTTAAAGAGCTTGCACGTCTCTTTGCGTAGATTTTGGAAATGTTGTACTTTCCTTTCATTCTCCTTTTAAGAGGACAACTGCTCTCATATGAGGCAGTGATAGCTTCATTAAGACGCTTGGTAGATGATTCTATTTCCTCCATATTCCTGAGTATAATTACCTTCGTTATTTTGCACGTGAGGGTCCTAATTGGCAGTACAGTATGTTTTGGTATGGCATCTCTAGGATTTCTGTACCAGCTCTCTTCTGATGAGGAAGCTAAGTCCAGTTTAAATCTGATGTAACGGCGATATAGAAGGTTGCGTTGATACGTTCCAATTTTTAATCAGTGTGATCGCAAATCTGAATCACAACATAATATCTCATAAACAGTTTTTTTTTCGATTATTAGATCAAAGTTATGTTGTTATTCTTTTCCTACCAAGACGAAGACCATTAACTAAGAGTAGAAAAATATATTTCTATTGATGGCTAGACTAACTTAATTAGATTGGCGAAGAGGAATTTCTGGACAAATAGCAGAAATTTAGTAATAAATGTTGATTTTGAAATAATCAGAGGAAACCGGGCTGTATAACTTGTAACGTATCGGGCGCTGGCGACAGTCTTGGTTGACTCATTTTATTAATATTGTAAAATATGTTTTTTGTAGTGTACATGTCCTGTTAATTGGCGAATGGCGAGCCTGGAAGACTAGCAGATTACGTTTTTCTTACATTCTATACCATAAACTATTAATACAAAAAGTTTCAACATTAATGATTTAAGTCTAACTACTTCATTTCTTTGACATACTTATTCAAGTGGTAGACGCATTTTGTCTCAGAAGCAGGATTTTTCGAGCATATCATGATGTCCATAATTCATAAAGAAAATTTCATCATTAACAGTTTCAGTCAACGACAAATTTCTTTTTACATAGTTGAAACACTCCTAACAAGCCTTGTACCTCGCGCACCCAGTCAGGCAAACATTTTCACTATTTATGGCACAGAAATAGTAGAATAATAAAAAAAATGTTAATCAAATCGGCCAAAAATATCTGTCGCTGCCTCCCGGGTTAGTAGACTCTTTCATGGTGGACTGTATAATATATCATATGAGATTTATTTGATAGTTTCATACATGTATTTTTATTAGCTGCATAATATTGAACAATAATATTTGAAGTAAAGATTTTATTAGAAAACGCGATTTTCATCTTTTATATTTTCCCAGTTGAAAAGGCAATACATCGACATCGAAAAGCTTTCGATATATAACTGTTTTTAAATAAATAACATTTTTATTAATGGCCAATACGTGTGCGGTCTCATGTGAAGCTTGAAATAGGAAATTCTATATTCTATTTCCCAAGGTGGTTAAAATAATAAATTCTCATTTCCTCATTCATGTAGTAGTTTAAATGTAGATTGATTAAAGTATAACTTTATTTATCATCATTTTTGGAGCGGAAATTATGACGAGGCATCGTATTAATTACATACGAGGCAGGAGTTGCAAATAGGCGTAATGAAGAGAAAGGATATTAAAAACGTATACATATTTAGCCAGTATTTCACGGAACATAAAGTATGAAAAATGTATTCAAACCAAAGAAAAAACTATAACATGTTTTCTACTCACAATGTAAAAATTTAATTATTGATTTACGAAATGGCTAGTACGTAATTTAGATGGCAAATATACAGGGTGATTTTTTTATGGGCGTCTATTAGAAGTATATCGAGAAAAAAAAATGATACCGATCTGAAAATTTGGCTATAGGCCTAACGGGGTAGAATCTATTTAACGAAAATATTTTCAAAATGGTGGCATTTCCGGTTATACCGGAAGTTGACCCCAACTTTGTTATTTTAAATGGAATGCCCACATTTTCATTTTTTTTTTTAGATTCTGCAGTTAATTTAAAGAACATTTCGTTGAAGGTTTCCTATAGCTAAAATTAATATTTCCGGAGATATTAATTTTCTTCCTAAAATTTTGACAGAAAAGTTGCATAACATAAAAATTAATATCTCAGTAACAATAATTGATAACATGTTGATTTTTCTATGAGGGTAAGACAAGATATTGGAGTTACTCATCATGTAAGAAAATTATCGAAACATCCACTAAAAAGTTTCTAAAATTATTGACATATGCCGACTACACAAAAACAGCAAAAACTCATTTTTTTAAACGGCACCATACCTAACTAAATGCACCATTCGATAGAGAAAGAAATGCGCATCTAACCATGTATCATGTTCCTATACCCAAAATGTATGGTTTTTTTAGATATTTCCGATTTTCCAATTTTATCAATGAAATAAAAAAATGAAAATTGTATAATTTATTAATAATAAAAATTTTATAACGAAACATTAATTATACTGTTCTGCGAATTTCTGCGATTGAAAATACCTTCTTTTGAAAATTTTGCCTCATCAGTCCAAATAATTTTTTCTAAAAATTGAGGGTCTTCTTGTGTTCGGATTAATATCATTTCGCAAAATTCTGTTCTTCGCTGTGGATCTTCAGGATAAAGTTCTTGCACAGTAGTAAATTTAAAATTATGGAATTTATGATTCACTAAAATCTTCCGAATGGAACTGTAGGAAATGTCCAAATTGGCTGCCGCTGAACGAACCGAATGATAGGGATTTGCATAGAAATAGGCCAAGACGCTAATTTCATTATTTTCATTTGATGTTATAGGTCTGGCTAGTGTTCTTTCTGCGTGTCGACTGCCAAATCTAACAAAATTGCTTTGCAATCTTCTAAACTTTTGTGGATTCATTGATGGTAAATCAGGATACGTTTCATTACATTGTCTGCATGTTCTGCTAATTATTTTGTCACACTGTCCATGAATGTTAAATAAATTCAAAATATCCGAGTGTGAGTAATTGTTTGCCATTTTCCCCACAGTAAATAAGTACAGCACAAACTACGTGCAATGAAATACAATAACATAAATTACCTACCTGTCATATTTTTTGTATTTTGTTTTGTCAACACTCAAAGCCTACTCTTTAGAAGACGGCACTCTTCGAGATACTCTTCAATTTTCATTAATAACATCGAAAATCGCAAATATCTAAAGAACCATACATTTTGGGTATAGGAACATGATACATGGTTAGATGTGAATTTTTTTTTTTCGATATCGAATGGTGCATTTAGGTATGGTGCCATTTAAAAAAAATGAGTTTTCGCTGTTTTTGTGTGGTCGACATATGTCAATAATTTTAGAAACTTTTTAGTGGATATTTTGATAATTTTCTTGCATGATAAATAACTCCAATACCTTTTCTTACCCTCATAGAAAAATCAACATGTTATCAATTATTGTTACTGAGATATTAATTTTTATGTTATACAAATTTTCTGTCAAAATTTTAGGAAGAAAATTAATATCTCCGGAAATATTAATTTAGCTATAGGAAACTTTTAACAAAATGTTCTATAAATTAACTGCAGAATCTAAAAAAAAATTTAAAAGGGGGGCATTCCGTTTAAAATAACAAAGTTGGGGTCAACTTCTGGTATAACCGGAAATGCCACCATTTTGAAAATATTTTCGTTAAATAGATCCTACCCCGTTAGGCCTATAGCCAAATTTTCAGATCGATATCATTTTCCTTTCTCGATATACTTCTAATAGACGCCCAAAAAAAATCACCCCGTATATTATTGGTAGTTCTTCTTGGAGAAAATGCAGGTAAGATTGTCCATTAAGGCGTCTTGGCAGAAAAAAAGCCTACAAGATTATTACCAATAATTTCTACCCATACATTAGCCGAAAATTGCTCTTGGAAATAGGTTTCGGTTATGGCATGGGGGTTTTCGTCCGCTCACAACACATGTTTATTATGGAAATTTTGAATAGCATTCCTAAAAACTTTGCTTCGCCTGTGAACAAAATTTGTAACTCAAACTGAGGATTTAGTGTAACATTCTGAAGGTACCACTGACAGATGTTCACACGCTGTGGAAAATCTCTGGCAAGTAATGCCTAAAGGATGAAGTAAAAAAAAATTTTGAGGTCTTTGGTTCTTGAACACACACTAACTCACAATATTATTTTTTTCACCCTCCTATATATATTAAATATCAATTTTATGAACTCTTTTTGCTTGATTTACCTATTTTTACCCCAATTTACCTGTCAACGGAATAAGATCAAAATATAATCTAGTACATACGTCTAGCAAATTTCAAGTCAATATCTGAAACGGTTCCAGAGTAATCGTCCACACAAGAAAGTTACAGACAGACAGAATTGTTTTTTCTCAAACTTAAAATCTTGAAGTTTCATGATAATCCAGTCATATAGGAACGAAAGATAATAAGCTATAAACTTGTATAAATCTTTGTTTTGGCATTTTATAAGTTGACTCAAAAGTCTCATAGAATCTCGTGTACGCGAGTCAAAATATTCAAGGTCAAAAGTCGCAAGAATCGGTTTTTGTAAATATCTCGTTTTCTGTGTTCTAAATGACATTTTGATACATTATAAAAATTGTAGAGCATAAAATTCTCTACAAATTTTGCTTCAAGCAATATTTTGTACATTCAACCGTTCTTGAGATAGAGCGCGAAGAGTGGGGAGCGCTTAGCCGTATATATCATAACGCAAGATCAACTGTCGAATTCAATAAATAATACTATTTATAAAGTTAATTATTTATTAAAAATATTATAAGAATGAAATAACTTTGATTATTTACTATTTAATATATTATACTTATAGATATTATTCATGTCAGACATCCGTTCAATAATATTTACTTAATTTATATAAATAATAAAATATTATAGTGAAAAATAAATAATAAAATATTATAGTGAAAAGAAATTGAGTATTTTTTTTTTAAATGTGTACACTCTTGAATACTTTTATTACTATTTATATTATATCTCGAAATACAGACCCCTAAAACGACCCTTTCTATTTACAGTAAATGGTTGTCACACGACTTCTGCACTTTTTATAAAAGGAAAAAAATCAGTTCTTAAAACGTTAGGGAAACTTCCTAATTTGGATAAATTAGCTCAAGTATTTCAGCAACAAAACTGCCCACTGGAAACATTGTTTGAAAATGGAGTACGTATCTTTTTAGCAATACATAAGGCTCCGTGTCTACTACCAGATCCAAACTTGGTTAGGGAATGATTTAGAACCCCAGGAATGGGCTGAGTACTGCAAAATGAAATCCTGGAATCGATAACAACATTATTACCACCACCACCACCAGATGAACTGCTCAATACAATATTTTGCAACTGTAAGAATGGTTCGCGCTGCGAATGCAGAAAATCAGCTTGTGGTCATTGTAATGGACAAGCATGCTTCAAAGCTTCATCATATCCAAATGATCTCGATGAAGAAAGTGAATATGTAATGAATGAAATCCTTGAAGCTTTAGAGTCGAATGTAAGAGACAACGAGGATGATGATAATGAATTTGAAATTCAAGTTGAGTGACTGGAAGAAGACGATGATGAAGAAGAAGAAAATTATGTTACATATTTGCTATTAATAATAAAAATAAAAAAATAAAAAATCCCCCTCACATTTAAACTAAATTGTAATAAATTAATGATACATGATTGGTAAATAAAAATATAATTAAAATATATTTAAACTATTTCACTTTAATATTTTATTATTTATATAAATTAAGTAAATATTATTCGAGGAATGTCTGATTTATGATTAATATCTATAAATATAATGTATTAAATAGTAAATAATCAAGGTTTTTTCATACTTATAATATTTTTAATAAATAATTAACTTTATAAATCGTGTTATTTATTGGATTCCACAGTAGACCTTCCGTTATGATATATACGGCTAAGCGCTCCCCACTCTTCGCGTTCTATCTCAAGAACGGTTGAATGTATACAATATCGTTTGAAACAAAATTTGTAGAGAATTTTGTGCTCTACAACTTTTATAAAAAATCAAAATGTCATTTAGAGCATAGAAAACGAGATATTTACAAAAAACCTATTCTTGCGACCTTTGACCTTGAATATCTTGACATGACATTCTGTGAGACTTTTGAGCCTACTTATAAAATGCCAAAATAAAGATTTATACAAGTTTATAGCTTATAATCTTTCATTCCGAGGTTTTTTTAACTTATATGATTGGATTATGACATTCTAAGCCTATTTGAACAATAAAATTTTTTTTTGCGTTACTATACTTCAACTGGATGTGGAAGTAAAATAGGCCATAGCCAGAGCCTTACAGTAAAGAAGGCTAAGCCATTTTTTTGTTTCCATGTACTGTCAGGTACGTTATCATTGTAATTAAGAATTAAAATTCTCAGAAGTACTTTATCTTCCATGCGGAATTCATCACTTGTATTGCATGGTTTATATCTCACAGAAGATGATAAATGTAAATTCTATTTCATGCTTTTGACCTTTAGAGATTCACCGAAGTGCGAGTTAATACACTCTGCTATTATTCGTAGAACAGTGAGAAGGATCGTTAATTCTCAATTTTATAGTGCGGGTGACCTATATTTCCGTGTGCCCTAATTTCGAAAGTGGTCACAGGTTGGACGTTTAACAAGTTGATAAATCTTTAATGACTAACTAGAATACTTGTAGAGTAGCGATTGGGCTATTTTATTTAACTATAGGTATTTGTAAACGTACTTTTTAGGCGTATCTTTGAAACTATAAAATATTTGCTTTTAAATTTTTCGAACCTGTTTTATTATAAACACTTTTAGAACTTTATCAACAATGTGTACAGATAATACTATATTGTAAATTTATATTCTTTACTTATTTATTATTATATCTGGTATTATGCATATACAGTGATACAAGGCGTCCCAGAACATGTGAACAAGCTCTCGGGAACGTAAATTTTAGGTGAAAATAACTATATCTTTATATAATATATTTGAATCCTCTAGATTATTTTTATCTCTTGTGTCATACTAAAAACTTAATGTATTCAATTCCAGTAGAGATTAGAGAGGAACTGCTATAACAAATCACGTCTCATTGCGATGAAATACGAAACAATGCTGAGGTATTGTTTAGCCCCCAATAAACACCAATTTTTAACAAAAAAATCTTGCATACAATAAAATTGGATATATTGAAGGTAGTTACCGCCCGGCCTCCCTGATTTGTTATTAAAACAAAGAATTTCATCATCCTAATAACCTCCATTTATAATAATGATAACCCATATTCGATAAAATTATATCAAGCAGTAAAAAAGTTACTATAGAAAAATCGAATGTACCTCCCTGTGTTCAGGATAAATATCTCATGAGGAAGGTATCCTGTCGGAACAATTTATATAAACATATGGTATCATTTCTACCCAAAATTTACACTCCCGATAGATTGCCCACATATTGTTGGACACCTTGTATATGTTGAAAAAGTATTTCTTAAACATTTCAATATTTTTAAAAGTTAAATGATTTTTTTCTTGATATCAAGACCATCGAAAATATGGTGTTTATTGGTTACCTATATTTTTGTTAATACTTAGAGCTTTCAGTGTTTCTAATTGTTCTAATATATCCAATTTTTTGCCTGCAATTTTAGAATGGACTTTTGCAACGTTATTTAAATACATAAAATGATTATTTTCTATACAATCGGTTGGCATGCCTGTGCTATGTACATTGTTCATAATGAACTTTTTGCATTTTGTCAGTCGCTTTTTATATTATCATAAGCTTCATCTTTAATCTTAGGCACATTAGCTTGTAGCTGATTTTATTTGCTCCTGTTAGGTACGACCATAAAACTCTATATATATATATATATATTCGTCTTTTGTTTGATTTATATGTACTTATCTATCAATTTTTAGTCATTATTTTTATATATTTCCTTAATTAAGTCAACTTTTAAAATATTTCCTTGACACTATCCTTCCAAAAAGATTATTTCAATGCTTTTGTAATTTGTTGTTTTAACAATAGAAAGTTTTATTTTTTATGCAGAAATGTTAGATGTACAATGAAATCATGTATTATTATTATAAGGTAGTATAAATGTGAACACGAGTAAGAGCCATCCAATTTTTCGAAAACGTGTCATCAATATCTTCAGAAAATTATCCAAAATGTCAGTGGTTAAGTTACAAATCGTCAAGCATTTGACATCAGACGTATGGAACGTACAGTTTAAAGATATTCTGCTGGTCTAAAAATAAAACAAACATTGTTAGTGGGTTCATTCTCAGAGACAGCCTGAATAAGTTAATTGTGGTATATTCCAGTCATATGGAGATTGAAGCATATGAGGATGATTTAGTCATTCTGATTAGAAGAAAATATGATGAGGTTCTCAGCATATTCAAGACGTACTAGATACGGTCTACATCTGATGTGGGAGGCAGCAAATGTCTGTGAACCTCCACAAAATGGTAATGGTTCCCTGCCCCAGAAAAAATAAGTTGGATAACTTATCAGGTATTATTCCATTTGCGAAGGAATTGAAATTCTTAGTTATTACTCTGGACAATTCACTTAATTGGAATTGCCACTTGGAAAAGTAATCCATAAAGCAAGACTGTTCTTGCCGTCACGTTGTAGAACTACTTAGAGCATTGGCCTCCAACATGTTACGGTCACAAGACCAATGGTAGTGTATACCTCTATAATTAGTACTCAAAGAGGCTACAATAAATGACCAGAGCCAAGTTCTCTAGATTACAAAGGCAATCATGCTTGGCAATAACTGGTGCAATAAGTACCACACCTGTTGCTTTGTAAATTATCTTGAATCTACACTATCCACATGTACTTGGAGAAAGAGGTCAGGTAGGTAACATACAAGGCTCCAAGAAGTGGTTATTAATATGCCACAGGCTAACATTATGGAACGCAATGGACTCTCAGATGACACAGAGAGTCACGACGTCCTGGGAATGCTTTCAGATGTGATTCCTATTATGACCAACAACGAGCTGCCTTTTAACATCCTATTTCCTGAAATAAATAAACAGGATCGGAATAAAACCGATACAGACAGTTCCAAAATCTCCTGAAAAAATGGATCCGAAGTATATAGTTGTAACTCAAAGGGCATTCGTGTCATTGAACTGTGTCTGAGACTTGAGCAGACATAGACACTGACATCTGACACTAGCCAATAAAAATCTTCTCAGACAATCAAACGGCTCTTAAAACTCTTAGATTATATTGTTGCAATTCTAACACAGTTTGGAGTTGCCAGAAGGCTCTAATCTGACTGGACAAACAGTAAATTGACTGCATGACAGGCCACTCTGGCATGGAAGGCTATGAAATTGCCAACTAGTCAGCCAGAGAGGGTGAGGTACTGAACTTTATTGGACCAGAATTATTATTTGGCATATCGTCAAGCACCACTTGTCTCATTTCAGTTATACTTAGTGATTCAGTTTAGATACAAAGTTTATTTTTATCTTCATACTCAAAAGCATCGAATCTCCGCCTGAACAATCTTGCAAAATACTGCAGTACTCCCACAAACTACCAGAACTAGTAAAGAGTTTATTACACATTATTTGAAATCGTGAAATGAGAAGTTATTAGAGAAACAGGTTACACCTAAGAACTCTAATTGGCCTAAGTACTTGAGAAATGTAAATAAAGATCTAATGTCAGCAAAATACATTAATTTTATATCTGCATTCCTGTGCATATCATTATTTGTCACTCCCTAACCATCCACCATCCTTATGGTCTTTTGACGTGAACTTCACAGGTGTGAAGGTTATTCTTCCAGTAATATACTGAATATTATTTTGTAAATTACACATCTCCACAAAATAAAAAAATGATCTGTTCCTGAGACTCCACTGGGTGACCTTACGTATTTCGATGTGCTAAACATGAATCAGGCGTTCGTTTAGCTCCGTCACCCACCATCATTTTTTGTAAATCGTGAAAATAACCTAAAAAAACTCATAATAGTATGAGCGGATAGCAATGTAAAAAGTGCCCCCGCACCTACCGAACTAAAATGCCTTCCATAAGATGCCTTGTATGCTGACTGTCTTGTGTAAAAAGTTTTAAGCTCGTGGACTCTGCATGGGGTGGAAAAAAAAATAATTTACCCCTAAATGTTTTATTTTTTTTCTCACCTCCTATTTTACGGATCGCTTTGTAATTTGGCACAAGTAATATTAGTGTTAGGATAGTTTATTTTAAAAAATATTACCATTCTACGATGATTTTATGTATTAAAAAAAAATTAATATATTTTTTCAATGGCCTGAAGGGTGACTACCCTGTTTGACACTATTACCATATTTTGATATAATATGTATTTAAACTATAACTATAACATTACAGACTTATTAATGCGGTGGAACAGGATAAAAATAAATAAAAATTATCTGAACTTGCAATATTACGAGTACATTATTTAATATTTAGATAGGTGTAATCATATAATTCATTCATGTTTAGTTATTTCACTTCAGATAAGACATCACAGAGAAAAAGAAGAACAAGAAAAGCGACGTCAAGAAGAAAAAGAAGAGCAAGAAAGAAGACGTCAAGAGGAAAAATGGCGGCACACAGTGGCACGAATTGTGATTTTTTCGTTCAAAATTATCTAGAGCCCTTGTTTCGCAACCGATTGGGATTTTTTTTAAGACTCGTTAATTCATTCCCAAAAAACGTAAGAGAGCCGATTTTTGAATTATGCTAACCAAAATTATTCAGCTTAGCCAAAATGCCCATGTTACACTGTGATCACCATGTTACTTACAAATAAAAACTTTTTTTCTTATCCAATTTACATAAATCTGGTTACTTGGGGGGTTCTTGAGGTCGCTGATTACGAATCTAACATCCGAATTATCATAAACCAACCTGCAAGATGGCGGAATCAATGGCGGCTATAAAAACGCTAAGAAATTATGAAAAATGAAATATTTTTGTTTAAGTTTATGCCGAAATCGGCTCTCTTACGTTTTTTGGAAATTAAATAACGAGTATGTTAAAAAAAATTATCCCAATCGGTTGCGAAACAAGTGCTCTAGATAATTTTGAACGAAAAAATCAAGATTCGTGGATGATCTGGAAATAAGGAGTTAAGAGGAGAAAGAAGAACAAGAAAGACAACGCCAAGAAGAAAAAGAGGAACAAGAAAGACGCCAGGAAGAACTGACGAAAATCCTGAGCGATCAAATGAAAATCCAACAAGGCGCTATGAATTCAATCACTAACGAAACCAAAGAAGAGATAATCAAAGTCGAAGATAAAGTAGGTGTGGTCAAGACAGAAGTCAGTCAAGTCAAAGGGGAAGTAAGCGACATCAAAGAAAAGACGAATGAGGTCGAAGGGGAATTGTAGAGTTAATATTAAGTTAAACGACAATTAAGAGAGAAAGGAGGCCAGCCGGTAGCATCATCAGGTCCTCGTTTAAAACCTTCTTCATTTGACGGTCAAAGCTCATGGACAACGTACAAGAGACAATTTGAGGCAGCTGCAAGTGCGAATAACTGGGATTACGAGGAAAAGGCTATGGCATTAGTTCTGGCGCTAAGGGGCCAAGCCTCAGAGTTACTTCAGACCATCTCGGTGGAGAAACAAAGGGACTTCAAAGTCTTGGAAGCTGCATTAGACTTGAGATATGGTGACCAACACCTTGCCCAAGTATACCAGGCTCAGCTAAAATCAAGGACGCAAAAGGTTGGGGAAAGCTTACAAGAATTCGAAGCTGCGATAGAGAGACTGGCACACCTGGCATATCCGAGTGCACCAAGAGAATTTCAGGAACAACTAGCCGTGGGAGCCTTTTTAGACGGCATCAGGGCCGAAGAGGTCAGGCGAATTCTTAGAATATCGCGGCATCAAAGTATTAGCGAGGCTTTGGTGCGTGCCCTCGAAGTAGAAGCTGCCTTTAAAGATACCCCGCGGTCAGAAGTGCGTGCTGTGATAGTTGAAGAGGCACTAAAAATACAAAATAAGTCATTTCTCAATTGGCTGCCGGACCGCTGGCTAGTCACGCCTCCGCTCTGCCGCAGCCGCATCTGTCTTACAAATCTCCGTAGCTCAATCTCATACTGTTACGTTCTCATATATAGTATCTTGGTTTTCTTATGTTATTTGTATTGTACCTAATACTTAATTTTTCATTTTAAAAAAACTTAGATAGTAGTTAGTGTTATGCACGAAATGGAAAGTTCTACAACTGATAGCAATAGTTCTGAGAGCAAAATCAGCTCACTTAATTTAAA
This sequence comes from Rutpela maculata, assembly GCA_936432065.2. Taxonomy (NCBI): domain Eukaryota; kingdom Metazoa; phylum Arthropoda; class Insecta; order Coleoptera; family Cerambycidae; genus Rutpela; species Rutpela maculata. Next base: position 125,876,697 of record OW386291.2, on the reverse strand, counting down.
ACGCGAAAACAGTAACAATGTATATTATGTAAAAAAATTGGAGGTACTATAATCGAATCAACCAATAAAACTTCCTTTACTGCCACAGTTAGATGAGGAAAGTGACTTGAATAAATAATTGTTTTTTATGAGTCATCATGTTCCTAATGGTCAATAAAATAAGTCTTATAGATGTTCGTATGTAATAATAATAACAGCCCGTCTAATGCTCTAAGTGAATCTCATTGCGACCACAAAGCCTTCAATCCTACTCCTTTGTTTGAGACATCCTTCCATTCTGGTCGGGTTCCTTTTTCTTTTGCTCGCAATATGGGTCCAATTTCTGCATCACTCAGTTACTCTTGTCTGAATGAGTTATATGATTACCTATCTAAATATTAAATAATATACTCGTAATATTGCAAGTTCAGATAATTTTTACTTATTTTTATCCTGTTCCACCGCATTAATAAAACATAACTGTTATATGTGATAGTTATAGTTTGAATACATATTATATCAAAATATGATAATATTGTCAAACAGGGTAGTCACTCTTCAGGTCATTGAAAAAAAATTTATTAATTTTTTTTTAATGCATACAATCATCGTAGAAGAGTAATATTTTTTAAAATAAACTCTCTTAACACTAATATTATTTGTGCCAAATTACAAAGCGATCCGTCAAATAGGAGGTGAGAAAAAAAATAATTTACCATGCAGAGTCCACGAGCTTAAAACTTTGTACACAAGACAGTCAGCATACGAGACATCTTATGGAAGCCGTTTTAGTTCAGTAGGTGTGGGGGCTTTTACATTGCTACCCGCTCATACTCTCTAGGTCATTTTCGTGATTTATTGAAAATTGGTGGGTGATGGAGCTAAACGGACACCCGATTCGTGTTCAGCACTTCAAAATACTTGGGGGGGTCACCCAATGGAGTTCCAGGAACAGACCACCTTTTTTTATTTTGTGGAGCTGTGTTACATAAAAATAGAATATCCCAATAAGAAAAATAGGAGAATTAAAAGACAATGCATTGTATTTGCAGTTCTTGCAAACTCAAATGTTTTTCTGTAGTAAGTTCTCATTTAAAATACAACTATGTGTTCACTATTTTCTTATTTATTGTGCATACCATGTATCTTTTTTCTGTTTTGCCTACATTCTGCATGATTTTTAATTTTATGTCATATAAAATAAACACTCTCATACACTTTATTGCTTTTTATTTCTTTTAAATTACAGTTTTTAATTTTTACTGCTGGGTGGGATTAACACCTGATTTGCAATCATTTATTATTATAACGGAAACTTACTCAGAATAGTGACCCTGTATATACTCGCTTATTGCGTCTCGATATATCAGATATTGAAAATAAATGGATACTATATTTTCTGGGCGAAGCAAAATGAAAATGTAAAGCTCTAATTAATTTTGACGGTACAATTTCTTTTCACATTTCTTTTGTAGATTGGGCCAAAGGTTTAGCAATTTATTAAATGAAAATGTTAGATCTCTTATTGTTATATTGCCTCTTCGACTTTCCGCAGTAATTCTTTCAACTGATTTCTTTTTTCATCACTTTGGCGAAAAAGGTAACGCAGTCACACAAAAATTTAAAAGTAAAATTTTAACATAACGTGATTTTCAAATAGAATTCAATGAAATTACATGCACGTATCTCTTAAAGGTGGAAATGTTAGCGTTATATTTATAGCAATGTTTCTAGGAACTGAATTTTCGAGATGTGTAGCGTATCCACTTACACATAACAATAAATAAGAAACAATTTAATTTCCTTCTTTTTTAAAGATCAAATGTTCTATTTAATTTTAAAATAGATTTTTATATTTGATTTTATTTTTAAATTATAGATTAACCTCCATAATTTGATATCCCCGACGTGGCCTAGGAAATAATTGTGATAGATTTCAAGGTAACAAATTGAACGTCGCGCCCTCAAAGTCATTAACACGTCCAGCTCTAAAAGAAGCTGCTAATACCCAAAGACCGAGGTATCAATAGTTTAAGGCATACCTTATGCTGAAGTCGTGCAACTTCAAGTCAAAAATTCATATTCGATAGAAGAAACTTACAAAAAGGTAGGATTTCAGGACCGTTATAAACACTAGATCCCGTTCGATTCAGTGCGATGTTCCTTTTTCTAAATGTCGACCTTTCGTACCAATATCTTTACGACGTGCAAATTTTTGATAGGTTTCATAACTTGATCCGTTCTACCAAGAAACCTATAAGTACTAACTATTTCTGAACCAAAATAAACACTGATTGCACCTTCTGTACCAAGACTTCCTAAGGTTGTCAAACTTCTAAAATCAATAACATACAAAAACTCAGACTGGCGATTTTGAAGTTCCCAAAGGTCGTTTTGAGTATATCCATATAGATCTCGTTGGACCTTTGCCACCTTCACATGATTTTTCTTATATTCTTACTGTAATTGAATGTTTCACTTGTTGGCCAGGAGGTTATCCTTTATCGAACATTTCTGCTGAAACTATTGCTAAAACCTCATTACAAAATTATATATGTCATTTCGGTATTCCGATACGTGTCACTACTAATCAAGGAGTCCAATTTGAATCAAGTCGGTTTCGTGAATTTTCAAAATTTTTGGGTTTCCATCGAATCCATACAACTTCATATCATTCGCAGAGTAATGGTATGGTTGAGAGATTTCATAGAACTTTAAAAACTGAATTGATGGCCAGAGCTAACTCCGTTCATTGGTTTGATGAACTTCCAATAATTTTATTGGATTTAAGAGCAATGCCAAAAGACGATTTACTTTGTTCATTTGCAGGGCTTGTTTATGGACAACCCTTACGTTTCCCTGGTGAATATTTTATTAAATCACATACTAATGCTCAAGTACCTTTATTTATTAACAAATTCCAAAACCGTGTTCAAAACACTTTTGTCAGTCCTGACATTAAATCTAGTAAATACGTTTTCATATGAAAAGACAGGCTTAAGCCAACTTTTTCCGCTTGGTACGAAGGGCCTTTTCGAGTGGTTTCTCGGACAAACAAAATTTTAAAAAAGTCCGCTTTAATATTGATACTTTGGTAGGTTGATTTTTTTTACATATGTAGCGTATCCACTTACATGGTATATCGCCATGGATATAATAATATAAGAATAAAAAGATATAAAAAATAACTTAATTTCATTCTTTTTTAAAGTTCAAATGTTATATTTAATTTTAAAATAGATCGTTGAACTTTTAATTTGATTTTATTTTTAAATTATGGAATAATCTCCATAAATGGCTTTATTTTATAAATAAATAAAGAACATTAAACTATGAGTTTCTTGAGTATATATTGGTCTACCTAGAGGACATTTTTAACCAGTTTTATTTTATCTATTATATGTAATTATTACCCATCATGTCGGTAGAAATACTAAATTTAGGCTATTGTGAAAGTTAATTTAATTTGCTTACGCTAATAGCGGAATTGTACAATATATTAATAAAACATAATTAAAAAATAATACCTTAGGTGGCGATATTTCGCAAACATTAATGATATATATTCAACGGTGACACTTCTGTAAGAATGTGGGATTTATAACTCGATTTTGAGGAATTGCTATAGGCACAACCGTTTTTCTGCATAAAAGAATCTTTTGATACAATTATGCAAATTTCTGAAAGCCATATAGAGAGGCTTTGTAAATTACGTCATCGAATGCAAATGAAATCAAGTCCCATCTGTGAAAAAAATATTAAATTGGGGCATCATTATTCAAATTATTGCAAAACCTATAAAATTCAACGTTAAATAAGCAATGGAAATTACTAAAATTTGACCTGAACGTAGCTAATGCAACTGTTATGTTTTACCTCTATTATTATAAATTATTTTTATTATTATGATTAAAACAAATAGGTATATGATAAGCGGATAAATATTATTAAAAGCAATGGAAAAAATGTCTTACAACATACTAAAATCAGATGTATAATAGAAAATGTCTCTATCTCTCTGTGAATGCGTACGTGTAGATAGTTCTTGTAAACAGGATAATGTCTGTTAAGATTTAAAATTTTATTTCAAATTTGGAACATATCTAAAATAGCGTGGTAGAATTCTCTCGCGTTGATAATGTCTCATATTCACCACATCGGGTGCTCGCCAGAGGCGTGTAAACTGTAATTTTCTTATAAAATATGTAGTTTATTACAATTTATTTATTTAAATGTTACTACGGTTTTTAATTACGCATAAAGAAATATAAAGATGCACAAGATATTGAAACTGTAATAATAACATACAGAGTATCTCAGGTTTCAATGGACTTTACGTAGATTAAGAGATACAGGGTGTAATTAGCTTCATGTTACAAAAAAAAAGTGGTGGTGGCGAACGATTAGAGAAACAGAAAAACCTTATATAGCATGGGGGTCTAAAGCTTACAGTTTTGGAGAAAAAAAAATAAACAAAAACTTTTTAAATTTTTGATAACATTGTTTGAGAACTGCTGGAATATTGAGGTAGGTTTTATTATCATCGCGTCTGGTCGCGCATGATACTCTGATATTTTTGCAGATAGCACCGACAAAGGAGTAAGCCAGCGCTTACAAAGAGTCGGCCTGTTTAAACTGCTGCGGCCATGCTGCGCTTGCAGTTGTGCAGAAACAGATAACGAATTATTTACATTTTCATAATTGGTATTAAATGTTGAGATCAAACGGTCCCATCGAAATGCCACGCTCCTTGCTTTGAGACTGCGCGTCGGCGGGGACACAAGTCGGTAATCTTTATACGTCTTTATGACTTTTTAAAAGTAAGTAAGAAACTTTTATGTTTCGGAACTATACGTCAGAAAAGCAGTGGTTCTCAAATGTCTCCTACCTTAACATTCAAATTTTTGAGGTTAGTTGGGGTTTTTTGTTTGTCTAGTCAGTCCCCATTACCAGTTTTTTTAATAATTACACCTTGTATATTCATTTTACTTTAAAGTGTTATTTTAAGTATTTTTTGCTGTTTACGGAAATCTATTCTCTAAATCGGGAATTATTTAAATGTGATTAAGGTAATATGTATTCCCTACAGTAGCGCGAATAAATTGAAACCCAGGGTGCAAAATATTTAAAACATCTTATTAATAAAATTATTTAATCACGTTTCACAATATCCCAGAAAGCTCTCAGTTTGGGTCTTCAGAGTAACGAGATTTAGTCTCTTGAGTATTAATTTATTCGAAAAGAACGTACCTACTACTAAGAAAATATATTTTCATTCAAAATATATATTAAAGATTCATAACTTCAACGCCAACATAACTGAATAAATTTACCAAAGTAGATACTTACATGTGCACGGAAAGCATTTTACATTTCTACAAGCCTACGCTTAAAATCCAAATATGAACAAACTGATGGACAGGGCCCCCACAGGGGGGGTCAGTAGGTATCATGGTACTGGGGCCCGGTTAGATCAGTAAACGCAATATTGTTTCACATGTCTACCCCCCCCTTCCAGAGGTTATTAATGTGGCCCATGATTTGATGTGGGGGGCCTACTGATGGATAGTCAAATAATTTAAAAGCCTTATAGTCCACGTAAATTAGGTATTTTAGAAGAAAAAATTTATAAAGTAACAATATTTGGGATGCGTAATCTAGACAGGGTTAGAAATAGATACCCGAAAAGTTCCCCCCCCAATTTACCACCCCCAACAGGGACTTAACGCTGGTTTTTCACATTTATCATGTAAACCGTTCGTCGGAAGAGAAAAAAGTATAGGAAATAAAAAAATTGTCTTTAAATTCTGCATAAAAAATGCCCTATTAACCTTGTAGCTTATCCTCACCTATCTCGTGCTAACAGCGTCCGAACAGAGTAGTTTGGGGCGCAGAGGTAAAAATCGATCCTATTCCAAGTTTCACAGCTAATATCTTAAAACCGGTTACTTTAACCAGAAAAATGCTCAAGAATGAGTTTATAGAGCGAAATTTTCTCTATAAGGTGCATATATAGCGGGTTTTGACGCAAGTGGTTTTTATGTATTTTCCCCTTTTTTTTCACAAAGCTGTGTTTTTCAATTTGAGCTCGTTTCCACACCACCCATGAGGTAGAGCTCTCGGTGCGTTTTTTAAAGGTGGTTTCCCCTTATTCCACTAAAATTATTTCCAATTTTACTCATTGGCGAACTCTCCTTCGAATTCAGAATTTAACCATCCTTGCCCATGGTAATTAGAGTACATTGTTGAGCAGCGCAATAATAATATCTTGTCCGATGATGACCACCGTATCATTTTCATGAGATTCATTTAAGACGGTTTGAACTATGAGTACGTCAGCGTCGTCTACAGCAGTAATTGTTTTGATTCCCTCGTTTTTAAATCTCTCCGCCAATTGTGAAATAAACCATTCCTTGTTTGTGAGATTGTTTATCATTTTATTTTGCGTTTCAGTCAGTGGCGTGTTCTCATTAAAAATAATTTCCGGTGAAATGGGTTTCAAAATTCGCTGCTGTCTTTCGATGCTCTTCGTACTATAGCATTGTCAGCATATCAGTCAAACACTATAGTCACTATTTGGCCGTAATGATTATTATTAAGAACGTTCCACTTTTGGAACTTTTCGGGTATCTGTTTCTAACTCTATCTAAATATTATTACTTTATAAATTATTTCTCCTATTCAGTGTTTTTAATCTAATTTGCGATATTAAGAGATCGTTTGAATTTTGAACAACATTCAAAATGTCCGCCTTCTTGTAAGAACGAAATCTTGACAGTAAGTCAGTATTAGCTAGAGAGATAAAAAATACTCACGTCTCTGCATTAAAAAAGTCGAATCTGTTTGAAAGTTCCAAGTTATAATCATCCATTTATACTGTAATACAATTTTCGTAGGAACAGACCTTCAGCTATTTGAATGTGGCTATAAAATATATTTACAGATTTTAATGGTGTTCTTATGTTTACAAAACTTAACTTGAATGCACCTTGAAAGTTTCTTAAGTTTAACCTGAAATAATAATCAGCATTTCTCACTTTACAAAACTTTATAATGCGCATATAATGGAGATAAATAATAGAAAACTTTAGATAGCCTTGGTTTGATAGAGCTTGCTGTTTATGTAAATAATAAAAGAAAACTTTCTAGTAGTCTTTAATTTACATTAATTAATGTTAAACTTTGTAGAAAGGGGAATGGTACACCCTTCAAAGTGATCTGGAGGATACAAGAAAACACATTTCTTTTGTGGACCAGCATTTTCTAAACTTTCTATATCACATTATTTATTACTTATTTTTTATCTAAAACTTTAAATAGGGAGTCACAATTCTACATTTAAATAAATAAAAGCGAATTAAAGCTATTTAACTATGTAAAAAAAATTAATAAAAAGCAAAATTAATAATTTACATGGCCACCTCCGATATTAATCACAGATCTACACTTGATATGTTTTTACTGAGGTGATCACTGTCTTACTAATTAATCAACAATTACTACAGTTCCAAATTTCTTTGTCTCCTCTGAAACGCACATTTTAGTTTCTATAGCATGCCTGACAAAAGCTCGTGGATTTAAGTACGAATACTCTGCTGTCTTCTTAAAGAGATCGTACAATTATTACAGTGACATACCTTCAAAAAGATTTCTAGAAGAACGATATTTATACAGGGTGTAATCAGTTTCATGTCATTAAAAAAACTGGTAATAGGTACCGACTAAACAAACAGAAAACCTTTATGACCTTTTCCTCTAGGGGCACTTTGAAAAAAACTGACCTAGGTCAACAATTTGAATATTAGGGTAGGAAACATTTGAGAACCACTACCTTTCTGGGTCAATGGACTTGTACTTCCCAATTATACAACTTTTAAAGTGTCATAAAAAAGTGCAAAGATTACCGACCGACTCGTTCTCGCCGGCCCGCGACGGCTCGCGGTTTCAAAGCAAAAAAGAGCGGCACCTTTCATGACCACCTCAACCGAAACAATTATAAAAATTTAAATAATTCGTTACCTCCTTTTGCAGAACTGCAACCAAATGATGGGTAGAGGTTTAAACACAGCATTTCTTTACATGTGTGTTTTTTTAATTTACAACAAAATATTGGAGCTTCTATTGTTGTTTATAATTTATCAGATTTAAATATGTTTTATTAACATTTGTAACCTAAATGAGTGTTCTGGGTTAAAAGCTTAAAACATGAATAATTATTGCATGACATTGGGAAATAAAGAGTTAGACGTCTGAGATCCGATAACAGAAAACAATTATGTGTATTTTAAATTAGGAAAAAAATATGATTTATTTAACGAATTGCCGATCAGGTATCGAAAACTAAAATATTCTGTAAATCTAGAACTAACCAATAAATTATTGATTTACATAAATTGTTCGAAATGGCTTCCGTCTCCTTCAATACACTTTTCGGCACGTCGAACTAAGGACATACGCACTCCGTTCAGCACATTTGGTAAATTAGGAACATTTCTTATGGTTTCTGTGCACATTAAAATACCACACTAAACTATCAACTAACGTTGTCTATAAAGAAAATAAAAATAAAAACTTTGTCCAAAATCCAAAAAGCAACACAAAAAGAACGAACAAGTAGTGTCTGTACGTAATCAAGAACTTAACGACTTGAACGTTAAGTCAATAAAATAAATTTTAACTGTAAATACGTGGCCCAAAATTCAAAAAGAAGAAAAGAAACATACGAAAACAACGGACGGGTTCGACGTGTGTACTTAACGAAGTGCCCACAGAAACTAAAATATTGCACAAGGGGAAGTATAGTTTTCTTCAGATCTACTAAGCACTCAGAAAACGCCGACGTCCTTCACCTTTACCGCACCGCTAAAGACATTACCTTACCTACTTTTAAAAAGCCATAAAAAAGTGTGATTATCTACTTGTGTCTTCGGCGACGCGCGGTCTCTAACAAAGGAGCGCGAAACTTTGAAAGAGCCGTATTAGCGTATTTAATGGTTAGAGGCGCCGACATACGCGAAGGTAAAAGCCTATCCCAACATTCCAGCAGTTCTCAAATAATATTTTTGAAAATTTTCGAAATTTTTGTTTATTTTTTTTTTTCTAAAACTATGGTTTTAAACCCCGTGTTATATAAGGTTTTTTGTTTGTGTAGTCGTTCCCCACCACCAGTTTTTTTTAATGACTGATTACACCCTGTATGTTAGTTAATTCTGATACTTCCTTATCACTCTTGATAAAGTTACATTTCGCGAACCATCTCTAAAGCCGGTTGTACAAACATTCTAATTTTCCTTGAATCGGATTGTAGACCGAATATGGATTCTACCATTGTTCAGAAAAAGGATTCAGCTTTTACCCATTTGAAAAATCAAACACAATTCAACACTAAAAATTTAATTAACAATGCAGCACATAATAAAAACAATAGTAATGATATACATAACCCAAACAATAATAATTTATATAATGGAAGTTCTGATAACAATAATGTAGATAAAAATATTAATGGTAATTTAAATTGGATGGTGTAAGCAAAGATACCAGACTGGTGGACTTCAGCATATAAATTATCTAAGTGCGGGATAGCCTTACGAATTCCTGGATGTCTTCAGAGTGCTTCAGGAGACAACTGTAGTAAAAGAGACGCTCCGTCATATATACAAAACGCTAGTTAAACATATATGGAAGTCTCAACTCTCCAAAGACAACATTTCTGCGACACATATGCTAGCCGTCCCTATTCTCTCGTGCTCATTTGGTCCCCTTCATTAGACAGCAGATTAGATAGAGAAGGAAGATTGAAAATGTGTGGATGCCTGCACTCAAGATCTTCCATAGAATATATCCCGTGCGATCTAAAAGGGAGAGGTCTTATGACAGAGTAACACTGGATACAGCTATTCGAACACACTACCTGAGGTCGCATCTGATCTTATGCAAGCAGGTGCTCCCCTAAGTTCTGAGGAAGATAAAAGACTTAAAACAAAAATCGCGAAAGCAGAGCATAAAAATTTGCTGAGACGTTACATGGGCAAGCAGATGCATAATGAGTTCTCTAGTCCAACAGAAAGAAACGTTACAATGAAAGAAATCCAGAAACGAGATAAATACAGAGACTTGTTGCTCGAATTTATATCTTAGCAGGGATTGGAGGATAGTAATAAATACACGTGATCAGTGCGGGCAACAAAACCTATTGGCGTTTATATTTGGAGCGATTCAAAGTAATGTTCATAAAGGCTTATCAAATCAACATCGCTGAATGACATGTACCACTTGACACTATTGGCAGTTCAATTCATTACTATCCTCCATTCCCGGCTAAGGGATAGTAAAATATACTCAGGTTTTGTAATTAAATTGATGGTCCTGATAAATTGGCAGACTTGGAAATATCAGTCTTTTATTAAAGAAGTCAACACAGTTCCTTTTATAGATCGGTCTCCACGCTGCTGGCAGCCAAAATATAAAAGCTAGTTCTGCTGGTTTCACTCTGTGTTGTAACCTTCCACGAGGCAACGTTTTAAGAGAAGCCAACAGCGCGCAGAGACGCTATCTCATATCGCCCTGGTTTGGGATAATATTGAGAGGCTGATTACGTAATGAAGATTTATTGATGAAAATAATTTGTATAATATGACAGAGCAACACCAGAATAATACAAATATAAATTCAGTAGTATATCATAGACCATTTACCTCACGAAAGAGATTGAACGCCCAGATTAATAACTATATTCCAACAAGTGGATACTAAAATTGTTAAAAAAACATTAAAACACTTTCTAATTTGTTCGGTTTGTGCAAACTCCACTAAAGACAAAGCAGAAGTCGAGTATTGAATGTAGCAACTGTAACAGAACTTGACACTGAATGGACGAAAGTAGCTAAGAGAAAAATATGATCCTGTGCACTATCTGAATATAAAATAGCAACGGGCCACAAGCTAAGTTATGAAAATATAAAGTTTTGGCTATTGAGAATAACTTTAAAAAATAATCTTCCTAGAACTTGTAAATAATGAGATTAATTGTTCAAATAAAAATCTGACATTGATAAACTTAGCAAGGTTAACGCATATTTTAAAACTAGCAAACGGTAAATATCAAAGTATTTCAAACACAATTTCTGATATATAACTTAAGTTGGCAATTGTTATGTTGGCAGCTAGAAAACTTCCTAGATTAATGGACCAATCAAAATGAACTTTTCAAAATTTTCTGTAAAATTATTTTTATTCTATACTTTCCTTGCAGACGCTCATGATAACTAAATATACTGATATATATCAAAATTTTAATGACTTCTTTATATCTACGGTGTTACTTCCTGGACTTCTAATAATTCTGAATCAGATGCTTGATAAAATAGTAATATTCTCGCGGGATAGAACATTGAAACAGGGCTGATAAAGGAAGGTACAAGAATCGGGCGAAAATGATGCATAGTAATTTGCAAGAAGTGGATTGTGTGGCGTGATCTAGATAGATAGGAATGGGTCAGCTTGAATCTGGTAAAGTGAACTCATCGGGTTGAATTGCGTTTGTGGCATTGCAAATGTAATAAATATATCAAGGTGCCATAGAATGATTTATAATACTTATAAATACTGCATACTTTAATAAAGGTTAAGAAAGTATATAAAGAAATAATGAATTTTTAAGATTTTCCATTGTTTTTGCTTTATTCAGTTGGCCAATTTTTTGTTATCATTATTTTCAACTGGCTTTAAAACAATTTGAAAAGGAAGTCTTCAATCCCAAGCATATAAATTTTCACTTTCGTCACTTACCGAAGGGAAGTACTGTAATTGTGGAAAATCACTCTCCGAAATTTCTTCGGTACACTTTTTTTATTTTTCTTTTTAACACCTTTATATTATATAGATATACACACTGCTTCTTTATACATATTTCTGTCACTATATTCTGCTATTTCTTTTGATTTGATTATACATCTTTTTTCTACATCAATAGCACACGAATACAAAATATTTTTGCGAGTTGTACCGGACCATACCGAGTGTAGCATATGTTTTTGGGGTCGCGGAAAGTCAATATGAAACTTATTCTGCCCTATTACGTCAGGATTTTTTTAAAATTAAGATTGTTCATATTACGAGAATATTCGAATATTTGGCGGATTCGCCGGTAATAATCAATCAATTTACAAACAGTGTATGTATTATTTTTGTAATAACATTCACATAGTGCCCAACATAAAGAGAATTTCACAATAGTTTTCTTCCAATAGTTGTAGAAGTTAAATAAATAGAAGAAGCCACTAAAAAAGTTGAACTTTTTTTTTGCAGATCGAACCAACCGCCTCCAAAATATCTTCAAAAAGTGAGAAATAAATTTTCACCCAGTTTTACAAATATTTGTCCACCTATTAGTGGAAACTGGCAAGGAACTGTACCTTATTATCTAATATTAATTTGAAGTCGTTGCAAAAATCACTAATTTCAAAAATACGTTTTGCACCGATTTCAAATTGATATTTATTTATTTACTTATTTATTTATTTAATTATACACCATCTAACAGTACAAACCATTTACAAGAAGGGAAACAACACATATTTATTATAAACTACACACCATAGATGACTAACTAAAACTACAAATGTAATACAAAGAAAACAATAAGAATAAAATTAAAATTAAACTTAAATAAAACAAAAAATAAGGCTAACATATAATTATGCATACGGCACATAAAAGAATGTAATAAGATGGCAACTAACTGTAGATAACGTCTCCTATTAAGTAAAAATATCAGTATCATTCGGGTTGTTATTATAAGTAGAACAGATATTATATATCGGTGAGTATTGTAAGACGTTAGTGCGGGTTCTAGGCAGATAAAAAGTTTGGTGATGTCGCGAATTCACTCTTGGAGTGTGAAAATTTAATTTTTGGAGGATCTCGCAGCAATCAATTTCATGATGAATTACTTTCTTTAAGAAGTTAATGGCGTAGTTGTTAGGTCTATCACTTAGGCTGCACATGGAAAACATTTCAAGCAAATCTCTTTGCGGAAAACCAATAGGTGGATAATTATCATGAGATTTAAGGTGAAGATATCTAAGAAAACGACGTTGTACATTTTCTATTTTTGAGATGTGAATATTATAGCAGAGCTGCCAAATGAGGGATGCATACTCTAACTTAGATCTCAGAAATGAAAAATATAGTAATTTTAGCGTTGCAATATTTGAGAAATCGTGGCTGTTACGTATGATAAAACCAAATGTCTTATTTACGTCACATATTAACGTATCAATGTGGTCATTAAAAGTTAGTATTTTGTCGAAAATTACACCAAGGTCTTTGAACGTAGACGGTCGCATTAATTGTTCATTGTTTAGCGCGTAACCGTAGGTAATCATAGAATCTCTATTTGAAAACGACATAATATTAGACTTTTGCGCATTTAATGAAAGTTTGTTTTTAACACACCAAGAACTAAGATTAGAAACGCTATTTTGCAATGTGATGCAGTCATTCAGATCAGTGATTCTATGTAAAAGTTTTATATCGTCCTCATACATTAAAAAGTGAACTCCTAGAGTATTACCTATGTCGTTGATAAAAATATTAAAAAGCGGCCCAAGAACGGACCCCTGAGGAACATCTGAGGTTCAGACATAATCAGAAGACTTGAAGCCATTGTACGCGACGTATTGTTGTCGATCAGTTAAATATGGTTTAAAAACAGATATGAGCTGATCTGAAATGCCAAAGTTAGATAGTTTTGTAATAAGTAAGTTGTGATTGAAGCCTATCGAAGGCTTTCGTAAAGTCAAAGTATATTACGTCTGTTTGAATGTCGATGGATTCAGATATGTATTGCGTAGCACAAATGAGATTAGTGGTAGTAGAGCGGCCCTTCATAAATCCATGTTGTTACGTAGAAATTATGTTTTTAACATGTGGGTAAATTGAATTATGTAGTAATATTTCGGAAGCTACCAAAATTATAGATTATAGTTATCGGTCGAAAGTTTCTTATATCATTTTTTTCAGCCTTTTGGTATACCGGACATACTTTGGAGTATTTCCAAATGTCAGGAAATGAACAACACAGGTTAAGTAAAATCATGAGTGGCTTCGCAAAGATATAAGCACAATCTTTCAATAAGAACGCGGGAATGCCATCAGGTCCCATGGTGAGCTTGGGTTTTATTTTTTTATATTTTTATTTTAGTTTATTTTATTTATATTCTTTTATATTATATTAGGTAATAAGGCACAGTTCCTTGCTACTTTCCACCAATAGGTAGCCAGGTATTTATAATACTGAGTGAAATTTTATTTCTTACTTTTTAAAGCTATTCCTTGAAGACGGTTGATATACATTAATTTCTTGGCACCTAAGGTATGAGAAAAATTTTAATTCGGAAAATGCAATATGGTAGATCCAATATGGTGGCCTTAATAAAAAGGCAGATTCTCATCTCCAAAAAAGGAAGAATCTTGAATTTTTTTTTGGTGAATTCATATCACAGCAACAGCCCCTAAAAGAAGAAAATTGCTAAAACATACAAAAGAGCTCTGGCCTTTACTGGAGTTAAATAAACCAAGGCTTTGAGATGTACTCACAGATAAAATGTAGAAGATTCAAATCAAGCACGATGTGTTACAACCAAATTTAAATCAAAGTTGATGCCACTCGGAATTTTTTTTTACACATTCTCGGATGTATATAGAACCAATTTCCATGATATTCATCGCAGAAGTATTTTACTTTTTTTGTTTAACGACACAACCACACAAAAAATAGTGGTCTGGCCTGCGGACCAGACCAGTATATCCTTATGTATTTGCACCCGCTCAAACCGACTCCGAAGTCAGAATGATCAGATTGGCTCGTTTTTCAGTTTTTCAGACCAGTGTATCCTTACTAAATACATAAGGATACTCTGATATGGTCCGCCGGACAGACCATTTTTTGGGGGGTCTTTCTTTGAGGTTGGGGGTGAGAAACGAGCCAATCTGACTATTCTGACTTCGAATTCGGTTTCAGCGGGTCCAAATATATAAGGATACACTGGTCTGGTACCCAAGACAAAGCACTTTTTTTTGTGTGGCTGCATCATTAAACAAAAATAGTAAAATAGTTGCAGTATGTTCACGGATCGAGTTGCAAAGAGGAAAAACTTTTTTATTTTTCATTTTACAAGAAAAATGTATTCTTGATAAAAGTTTTTGCATGCCCCAAAACGGCTAATTCAGTTTTAACCTTTTCAATTTATTTTTAGTTTTAGAGAAAAATCGAAAAGTCCCAAAAAATAAGTCCTCGTTGTCATAGCAATTGCCGTTATTATACTCTTCGCAAAAACGAAGAGTATATTGAATTTGATCGGCACATTTCTAAAATCGTAAATATCGCTCATAGAGAATTTCATATCATTGTGTTAGTGAACGAATTCTGAACAACTTTCAAAATGTCCGTCTGTCCGTCCGTCACGTTTTTTAAGCACGATAACTCAAGAAAGAAAAATCCGATTGTACTGAAATTTGGATTGTAAATTAGTGATAGCTAGTGGAAGAACCCTATTGTTTTTGAACAAAATCGATCGGTAAATAAAAATGTTATTAATGATTTAATTTTGAAAAAAAAAATTTTTTGATTTTAATGGTTTTGTAATTGAATAGAAATCTGGTGAAATGATATTTCATTTTAATATCTAAATATTTATATATTTTACAAATATACATTTCATAATGTAATATGCAACCGTGAAAATATGATTTTAGCGGGTGTCTTATAATGTAAAAATGTACATTTTTTACGTGTAAGGTGGTGGTGTAGTTCTTATGCTTTTGACTCGGAATCCAAGGGTCTCGGATTCGAAACCCAAATGGTATAGTTTTTTTTTTTTATTTTTACTTTATTTTACACTGAGTATTTTACCAACTGAGTTCGTGCTATAAAATTAAAACTGTTTAAAACTAACATTATTTACAAAAAACTGCGAAGAGTATCCTACAGAATGTGTAACAGTTATACAAAAAGTTCATTGAACAGGCGAAGCGTACGTTTTTTGCTTGTTTATTTATTTTCATCGACTGTCAGTTATGAAAATCCACCCTAATCGTTGAAAATGTCAAAAAACCAACAAATTTACATAATTTAGTGCTATGGCAAAGGTAATAAAGCAATCTCTCGAGTTGTCGAAGAATTTAATCAAAAGTTTCCGGATATTTACATCTCAAATGAAGGCGCACGAAAATTGATCAAAAAAATTCCTATCAACTGGCTCCATACTCGATGTAAAAAACACCAAGATAGTACGCGATGAAGATGACGCCACCACTCTTCTTGTAATGGACTCAGTAGTGATCTATCCAAAACTTTCTTTGCGGCGAAGATCGCTCCACTTGGGAATTAGTAAATCGCTCATTCAAAAGATTTTGAAACAATGAAAGTTTCATCCCTACAAGCCCACTTTTAATCACACATTAGAATCTGGAGATCCTGTGAAACGTTTGAATTTTTGTCTGTGGATGGACGCTCAAATCATGGATAATCAATACTTTTACAGAAACATTATTTTCTCTGATGAGGCCACGTTTTCTACTAATGGTACTGCTGCATCTCAACATGTGAGATATTGGAGCGATTACAATCCGAATTTCCGAATACCTCGTAATCGACAATATTCGGCAAAAGCTAATGTGTGGTGTGCAGTTTCTTATCATGGTATCATTGGATCATATTTTTTTATACGACTGTCAATCAGCATACGTACTTGATATGCTGCAAAATTGTCTTGTTGAAAGGTTGGACGATTTACCGATTAATTACCTAGCAAGGTGTTATTTTCAACAAGATGGTTGTCCGGCCCATTATGCTCGGAATGTTGTAGAATGGTTAAATCAGAAATTTGGACAGAATTGGCCACCAAGGAGCCCTGATTTGACTAAGGCTGATTTTTACATTTGGGGCTGTTTGAAACAAATGGTTTATGCAAATAATCTTCCTCCGAACGTAGAGAATTTAAAAGAGAGGATTAGAGATGCTGTGACGTCTTTAACTCTCGAAGAAATTCGAAGAAGTTATATGGAATTGCGTCGAAGACTAGAATTGTGCGTTGAAAAAGGCGGTGAATGAATTGATTATAATAATTATTGGTTATATTATTTTTGTTGTTAAGTTTATGAAATTAAAATTTAGTAAACAAAAGTCATGTTAACAATTATTACTATGATAACGCGAACTTATTTTCAACTAAATTTACCTATTTTCGAGTTTTCTCTGAAACTAAAAAACATTTGAAAAGGTTAAAACTGAATTGGCCGTTTTGGGACATGCAAAAACTTTTATCAAGGATACATTTTTCTTGTAAAATGAAAAATAAAAAAGTTTTTCCACTTTGCACTTCGATCCGTAGACATACTGTATACACGTTCAAGAATGCGTAAAAAAAAATTCTAGTGGCATCAACTTTGATTCAAATTTGGTTGTAGCACACCGTGCAAGTGAAAAACCTCTTTTCACACCCTGTGTTAAGGAATGCATATCTCACTAGGACAGTAGGAAAAAAGTTATATAAACACATGGCCTTATTTTTGTATAAAATCTATGATCCACAGAAATTACCCACATGTTCTAGAACACTTTGTATACTTATTTAAAAATATTACTTTGTTAATAATATATGTTGTAATATTTTAAAAATATATTTATTTTAAGGTAATGTGTGATATTGATTCCTAAAAGATAATTGCGGAATCCCACGAGATTGGAGAAAATCCCGCATGAATCCCGCGAGATTGAAGGTGGGGTAGGATTGCATTATATCTCTAAAACTTTTGAGGGAGTAATATGTGAAGAAATCTGTAATATAAGACCCAGTGGATAAGAAATCAAAGCAGACAAGGCTAAGAACCTTCTTTGACTGTAGAATCTTAAAAAATAATGCAAACTTTTATTTTCTGCCCAGGACCATTTTGATGAGTGTAATATAAAAATCAGTAATTAATAAAAAAAACGACTATCATATTACCTGTACGAGACATCGTTTTGCCCTTACTAATTAAGGTTAAGCAAAAATAACCTTGTCGCGTGAAATTTCAATTTGTTGTGACAAATGGACACCCTTGACATTGACAACAATCCTTCAAGCTCTTTATATTTAATGTCATTTAAGAAAATGTGAAAGGATTGCAGTTGCTTAATACTTGTGATATTTGTCTTATGATAAATAGTTGTTATTAAAACGTTACATTTTATGTCCTGTTTACCAGAATATGCTAATGTGGATTAACGATGAATCTTACGGAAACCTCACGAGGATATAAAATTATGCAAGTTCCGGCAACAGGTCTGACCTATTTTAAATAGGTTGCTGTGGAAAAGCAAACGATCCGGTGGTTCTCAGTTTCACGTGTAATAGTATATTAACGGATGCAGTTGCAGTTTTATACATAATGGAAGTTTGCAATTAGGTAACGTTTTTTTTTTCGGTTTACGTTTTATTTTAACTTACTAACTTAATTGATTGTACAGACTCTTTCAACATGAATTCATTTTAGATAAATGTGGAAGTATTTTCATAAATAATTTGAGTGCCAGAAACAACGTTGAATCAAAATTTAAAATAATATACGAATTGTTCGTATACAAAACATGGTGGAATGCAAGAGAAATGTTTTTATGAAATATTTTTTGATGATTGATTAATTTACACATATTGTAAAAAAATTAAAATATTTCTTATCTTATTCTGTCAGAATGGTATCAAATTAACAAATTTCTTTTCATATTATAATTTCAAAGTAGTGAGTAAAAAAGAATATAAAAATAAGATCAACTTTTATTTATAGTCTTGGGACATAATGTATTCCGTGGGATTTTTTGTGAAGGGGAGGTGCGACTATGTGGAATCTCTTTATTATATGCTAGATAATGGTGTAGTACCGGGTGTTTACCTTGGAATTGCGCTGTTTGGTTTTTATGGCGTTATACATCCAAGACGGCCGCCATGCGAGACATTCATTCTTTACATCAAGAATAACTCCTTCCAGAGCAAAATCTGCATAAAACATTTTCTGTTCTGCATGAGCCAAAGAACGAATTTAGTTTTTATCAATGTTTTCGTATCTTTTACCATTTAAGAGTTACACGCCAGTTTTACCACATAACACAAATTTATTAGTATACATTTATTGCCTCTCCTATCCGACTTTCAATAGATTATAAACTGTGTATTTTGTGTCAAGGTAAAAGTAAATTACCTCTTGTTAATCCATTGAAGGTTGAAAAACTTCTTCAGTGTTTGAAACAAAGAGAAGAATGGTTGGATCCAGAGTATATGCATATTAGTAGTAGAATCGGGAATTTAAGTGTACAACAGCTACAAAACTCCAATGAAAAATGGCATAAATAACGTTACAAAAAACTGACTCATACGACAAACATAGATAGAAGCAAAACACTTTTCGAAAAAGGAAAGCGTTGTGAGTCTACGGATGATTTAGAAGCAAGTACCAGCAGTGACAAGGCAACATACACATTACGATCTAAAACACCCGCATATAACAAAAAATAGTTAGTATATTGTGTATTTGGGTGTGAAAGCAATACATTCCCGGACGACGATGCAAATTGTTGGCCGAGGCCAACAAGCATCGAAGTCCGGGAATGTGCTTTCACACCGAAGTACACATACTATTTTTTCTGAAATCACAATCAATAGTATTATAAATTAAGGAATTTGTATTAATACATAACATTTCTTCATTACAATGTAACTGCTTACTAATAAATGCAATTTTAATGTGAGTTGATTTGTCTGCGTGTATTTATTTACTGTCTAAAATATACATAAAAATCCGTACGGGAATGTTGCTTTCCCGGCCTAGGCCGGGAAAGTAATATTCCCGTACGGTTTTGTTGATCGTTGTTTGGCAACGGATCTTTTCCGGTCTGTTTTCTGATAGTTTCTTAGCAACGGACTAAAATACTGGAATTGTGCATTTTTCGATCTGAAATCGCGCCGAAAATGTAAACATTGCCGACCGATTTCAGAAAAACTGTTTTTTTGTGATGAAGGAGAGAAAAGCAAAGAGAGACTGTATTGCATAGCAACAGACCAAAGTGGAGAGCGTCTTAAGTCAGCTGTCCAACGCTCTAATAGTGAAATATTGAAAGTGTGCTTGAGTGACTGCACAGATCCTGGAGATGCCCATGCAAGAGACATACATACACTATCACGTTGTGATGAAACCCACTTAGTCTTCGACACATACAGAGAAAATTTACTAAAATCTTCTATGCGTGCGAAAAGAACTGGCAACACACAACCAGTCCACTACAAGATCAGTGATACAACGTACATTAGGAACACATCTATGAAGTCATTGTTATCTCATGTCAAGACTAAAGATGATTAACAGCTTACTTGTCCGAGAAAGCAATACAATATGCAACTGGAAGAAACAAGTGTTTATTTGTATCTTGGAGGGAAACAGCAAAGTGTTCAATGGGAATTGAAACAGATGAACTGAAAAGCAATCATGAGGAGGCAGATACAAAAATAATTTTGCATTCCATGTTCGCCTGTCGTCGCGATGCTACACAGGTTCATATTTACTCACCTGATACAGATGTCTTCATACTTACTTTATGGTGGTATAAGTTCCTTCCATTGAACACTATGTTTGTAACTGGAGTTGGCCAAAATCAAAGAATGATCAATCTCAGCAAAGTAACCGATTCCCTGGGCTCAAAGAAAAACTTCAGCATTATTAGGTCTGCATGCATTATCCGGAAGTGACACTACAGGGAATTTGGCAAAGAAAGCGAAAACCTCCTTTTCTCAGTAAAGCAGATGATGACATTCTCGAAGCTGTAAGCAAACTTGGATGCTTGGAAAATTTTCTTGATACAGATAGACTATTAATAGAAAAGTTTATATGTCAAGTCTATGTTCCTGTCACAAATATATCAGACATTGGAGAACTGAGGTGGTGGATGTTCACAAAGAAAGAAACTCAAGGAGAAAACTTGCCACCAACAAGAGCATCACTGATACCATATGTTGATAGAGTTCGTTATCAAACCATAGGATGGTGCCGTGCTGACCAGCCCTACCCTAATCTGCCTTCGCCATTAAACTTCAGCTGGGAACTGAAAAATGACCATTATGCTCATGTTATGTGTGTGCTACCATATGCTCCAGAGACAGTTCTTCAACTTATTCGGTGCTCTTGTGTTAAGAGAAAATGTGCTCCACCATGTAAATGTATTTATTTCTCACGATCTGAATTGCACAGAGCTATGTATGTGTGTGGAGGAGACGAAGATATGTGTGACAACTGTGATGAACATACAAGGCATGAAGATTCATCGGATGACTTAGATGGTGATGATGATTGTTCTGAAGAGAATAATAATATAGAAGAGAATAGTAATATAGTATCATTAAATATTGTTTTCTGTTAATACATAATTTATTTTAAGAACCAATTTTATAATACAACTTCTACGTCCTACTACAAATTGTATGTATTAATACTAGTTATTATTAAAGTTTTTGTGAGTAAATAGCAGCAGAATCATTATTTTTCTTCCCTTAATAAATAACCGATAGCTAAATTATGTTTTAAACCGATAGTGACATGTATAATGAGTCATAACTCTTAATTGGTAAGTGATACGAAAAAGTTGATAGGAACAAAATTTGTTCTTTGGCTCTTGTAGAACAGAAAATTTCATATGCAAATTTTGCGTATGAGCACACTGGAAGGAGTTATTCTTGATGTAAATAATAAATGTCTCGCATAGCGGCGATATTGGATGTATAACGCCATAAAAACCAAACAGCGCAACTCTAAGGTAAACACCTGGTACTACACCATTATCTAGCATATAATAAACAGATTCCACATAGTCGCACCTTCCCTTCACAAAAAATCCCACGGAGTAGGTAAATGCGCATTATGCTCCTCAACTATTATTTATTATTGTTTCAAATTCAAAATCAAATTCAAATATTTATTGGTCCTTTTTGATCATGTACATGATATAAGACAAGTCATTGAAACACTATTTTACACAATAGGTAAGTAATATAAAAGCTTATACTACAAGTCAAATATAGTATAAAACACACAGTCGTATAAGACGAAGACAAAGAATACTGGAAGATGTACGGTACAATATAAAATTTGTAAACAAAACAAGAGTAAAAAGAAAAAAAAATGGAACATATAGGTTCATGTTAAATTGCTGTGTATTAGTAGACTTTAAATACAGAAAAACTCTGATACAGAATAATAACATTTATCTGATAGAAACACTTTTAGTTATTTTCTAAATAAATATTCTCTTTCCTGATGTTTTATGTCATCCGGTAGACGGTTAAATAGGTTCGGGCCTACAAATCTTGGAGACTCACTTGTGACTTTTAATCTGACACAAGGTTCACTATTTAAAATAAAACTATTTCTATTTCTAAAAACATATACAGTGTGTTTCACTTGAAATGGTAACAACCCAATAACTCTTATTTTTTTTCAGATTTGAATCAAATTTTACTTAAATATAGAACAAATTAAGATCTACTTATGACCAAAAAAACATACGCCTCCTACAAATGCAAAGCCACCTGTGGTACCAAAATATGCAGAGAAAAACAAAAAATCATATTAGGCATTTTTTTTTTTTGGAAAATTTTGTTAATGAAACCTTATGCCCAAAATTTAATCAAAATTAAAAAATTGAAAAATTAAAGGGGAAGAGGGAAGAGGAAATAAAAGGTATTAGGGAATTAGAGCGTAACAATATTGAAATGGAATGTTTATCTTGAAGAATTACATACCAATTCTTATATAAAGGACGTCAGTGTTGTAAAAACATTAGCGCAGAGATTAGCGCTAAAAATATCTAGTAAAGAAAAAATATTTAATTTAATTAAACTATCGATGATACTGTGGACTTCTAGTTCAGTAATATAACGATTTATATCGGACAAAATTCATAAAGTTTTGAAAATTGGTAGAAATGTTAAGGATAGCATAAGAATTACTAAACCGAAAAGTTCCCACCCCTAAATAGTGTGCTTCATCCCCTAGGACGCCGTTTCCACCCCCATTTTGAGGTTTTCTAGATTATCTCGGGAACGGTGCACTTTTTGATCAATTATTCCTTATAAAATTCTCTATAAAAAACGTCTCTACACTTTTTTTCCTAATATTAATAGTACCGTGGAAAATAAGGCGCACGCATAAGGGTTGGTTCCGGTCAACATAATAAATTGTAATCTTTACTATAATCTACTTTAAAGGTCAATGCCTAACGCTAAAGCAGTAGCTACTAAACCCCACTTAAAATTATAATAAATGTACCACTTCCACCCTCTCACCTCTATCAAAAAACGCGATTTTTAAAGAAGCGAGAATATTGTATTTTGTACTTGTTTCCACGCCACCCTAGAGGTAAAGTACTTGACGTATGGTGTCCCCTGTAGGCCGAATCCACTAATTATCAAAAGGCTACCTAAGTTAATTAATCTTCTGCAACTGCACCTGTTTTCGCACCCTAATTTGCACGAACAAGAAATTAGTGTTATAACAGATTCGGGAGCCGGTTCTTTTGTTGTCATAGTTCGGATTAATATACCGCCAACTTTTTTCCATCCCCAATCAGTAGCTTCTAGCGCAACGTTTTTCCATGTTTGAATTTGGTAAAAAAACGCGATATGAGTGTTGCCGAGCAGCAGCAGAAGTTGTTGGTAGTTTTGATAATATTACAGTATTGTTCGCTTTACCAACAAGTTTGTTGAAAGTCATGAATCTGTATATATCTAGACTTTTTTCTGTGGAGGTAGAGTTGTATAAAAGCTAGAACAAATCGCTCTCCTACGTCTACAATTTCTCCAAGATTAGCTTTTTCATTATTAAAACTTTGCAGGATGTCTTGTAATACTTCAGTAATATAACAATTAAAATTGTAATATATTGGACAAAATTCATAAAGTTTCAAAAATTGCATGCTTCATCCCCTAGAGGACGTCGTTTCCACCCCCATTTTGAGGTTTTCTAGATTATTTCTGGAACGGTGCATTTTTCCATAAGAAAACCTATATACAGAATTATTCCTTATAAAATTCTCTATAAAAAACTTCTCTAAACTTTTTTCCTAAAATTAATAGTACTTTGGTAAATGAGGCGCAAATGTATAAGCGCAGGTCATATAATTCGCTGAATATCCGTATGGCTATTTCCAAAGCTGTCTTTACGCGAAAAGAGTATAAATATCTATACATCACCACAATGTAAAAAATTTCAATTTCTCCCACTACATCTCAGACGACCCAAGGTCACTGCATTATTGTAGAGCTTGCTGTAAACGCTGTTACTGTTCAGGGCTGCCAATGTGCGGGATTTTACGCAAAAACCGGGTATTTTAAACCCACTTTCGGATAAAATCGAAACCGGAAGTCGGCCATTTTGATTCTTTACATTATATAATTGGAAATTTTATCCCATATCACTACATCAAATTTGAAAAAAATCCATTCGCCCATTCAAAAGTTACAACAGTGTCCCTATCGGCTGAGCGACCCGATATACAATATTCTCGCTTCATCAAAAATCGCGTTAGAGAGTTAGAGAGAGGAATTTATAATAATTTTAGGCAGACTTTAGTAGCTACTGCTTTAGCGTTAAGTATTGAGCTTTAAAGTAGATTATAGTAAAGATTACAATTTATTGTGTTGACCGGAACCAACCCTTATGTGTGCGCCTTATTTCCCACGGTACTATTAATTTTAGGAAAAAAGCGGAAAGATATTTTTGATAGAGAATTTTATAAGGAGCAATTTTGTGTATATGTATTTTTATCAAAAAGTGCACTGTTCCCGAGATAATCTAGAAAATATTAAGGTATTAGGAGGAAATAAAAATATTTGAGGAATTAGGGGAATTACAAGGAATTAAAGGGGAAATAAAGGGTATTTTTCTAGAATAGATATTAGGTGTACAAAATTTCGTCAGCGGTTGCCCCCTCGCTTGACAACTACCTGGCAGCTTGGGTTTAATTTCAAACAAAATTGTCGTAGTACAGTTTTCTAAACAAAAAAACTCATTAATATGATATTTTAGGACTTGGACATTATTTTAATCAAAATTTATATATTTTTTTATTTTGATTAAATATTGGACTTAAAATGTTTGGACAATTCTAAACGTTTCATTAACAAAATTTTCCGATAAAAATATGCCTAATATGATTTTTTGATTTTCTCCACATATTTTGGTATCGCAGGTGGCTTTGCATTTTTAGGAGGCGAATGTTTTTCTGGTCATAAGTAGATCCTAACTCGTTCCATACTTAAGTAAAGTTTGATTCAAATCGGAAAAAAAATAAAAAAGTTATTGGGGTGTAACCTTCAAGTGAAACACACTGTATACGAATTTCAAAAATATATATATATGCTAGGTAAGGTAAGAATTTTATTTTCTATAAAGATATTCTTGCGCGTGTGAATATTCGGTATATCAAATATATCTTAAGCGTGAATCAACTTGGGAGTAATATAAAATTAATAAGTTGTTCTCTTGATAGAACCTCCCTAATATTTCTGAACAGGTATACTATAGAAGAAACTTTTAACATTGTCCTCAGTATTAGAAATATTTGTATTGTCTATTTTAATATTTAAGTTACCGCCTACCGTGAAATCTGATGACTTGAGTTTTTTCGGTATTAACATACAGGGTATTATCGGAAAACCAATTTAATTAAAGTGTTTAAAATAGCATTGCATTTTTGTTCCAAAACATTATCAGATGAATTTGATATTGTAACATGGTTGTCATTTATTATATAGTTTTTACCCACAGAAAAATATTAAATGAGTTTTATTAATAATAAAATACTGCTCTATAAATAACTGTATAAGTAGAGCCCTGGGGATGTCAATAAATTCTGGTGAAACGTTGACTATTTAAAAAGGAAATAAAATATTTATAGTTTCTAGATTTTTCTATACCATCGTAAAGTACATGAAAAACCTACAATTCAAAGCAGTGTTACCCTACGACACTGCTAAAAATAATGACTATATCAACGTATTTACGAACGTGCAATTTTTCTCTATTCTTCGTAATATTTGAAACCTTTGGTACACGTATTTATGACCATTAAAAGCATATACCCCCAAATTTTCATTAAAATATAACGAAATTGAACCTAAGTATTTCAGAAATAACGAAAAATCAGCATACACAGTAGTTATGAAATTTTTTGAGGTTAGGAAATTCATTTAAATAATTACACTAAAAAAAAAAATCTGTTCGTAATATTAATGAATGCCAGGTCATCGGCTGAGAATTGACGCACTCTGTTTTTTAATATAATATACATTCATTATTACAATGTACTCTTACATAGTATTAATAAATGTTACATATTATTAATATTCATTAATATTTATTTATTAATATTTATTAATATATTGTACACATTTGTAGATTATATTAATAACCAGGGTTCATCGATTTTCAGCCGATGACCGTATTCATTAATATTATGGACATATTTTTTTCAGTGTATATTGTACAGAGATGTTTATTATCAGCAATTAATTTCTTTTGGTCCGACCGGACTTATAGAAGCTGAGGTATTTAAAAAAGGTGTACCAGAAATGCGGCAAAATGGCAATTTACGTAAAAAAAAATGAAATTAATAGTTCCGGCCAACGCAGATGAGAATATTTTAGTTCTGATGGCTAAAATATAGATATTGTTGTGTCTTTCAGAACTGTATTTAATTTATTATTCATTACATACTTCTTAGTTTCCTGAAAATAGGTCATACCTGTTGCAGAGTCCAGTCTTCGATAAAGGCGAAACTAGTGTTTTAGAACATTACATCGCTTTAAAATAAAATGAGTAGAATGCAAAATACAACGTTCTTTTCTAATCGAAAACAATAAATTAGTAGCAATAAAGCGAAGATACCAGAAAGTGCGCCTATAGATAACTTGAAAACAACATCCATATAAGTTTACTTGTTAAGTCAATTAAAGGATTTATGAGCTTTGTATTCCTTGTATTTCTTTAAAAGCCTATCAGTCTCGTTTCATTCTTATCCTTCTTATAGTTTTCTCCTGTGGGAAAATTCCATTCGACCTATTTGGGTTTTCCACACAGAAATGCCGACCTTAAACTTGACGGATAATGCAGGATTTAACGATCCATGTCGAATATTAGGAGTAGGCTATTTCCGCAATTTCGTTATTTTATTAGGGATAATAGAGGTACATACTTAGTGAGAGGCATTTATGTTCTCTTCAGTTAGTTCTAGGTGAGTATTCTTAATTAAACAATTACTAAAAAATACGTAATCGTTCTGCTTTTATTATACTCTTCGCAAAAACGAAGAGTATAATAATATGGCATTTGATCGGCACATTTCTAAAACAGTAAATATCGCTCGTAGAGAAAAAAATTATTATGTTAGTGAACGAATTCTGAACCACTTTCAAAATGTCCGTCTGTCTGTCCGTCCGTGCGTCCGTCTCTCCATCCGTCACGTTTCTTGTAAGCACGATAACTTCAGAAAGAAGAGTCTGATTGTATTGAAATTTGGAAAGTAAGTTAGAGTTAGCTAGAGGAAAAATCTGATTGTTTTTGAAAAAAATCAGTAAATAAAAAAGTTGTTAATCATTTAAATTAAAAAAAATTCTTAATTTTTGTCATTTGTACTTAAATAGAAATCTTGCGAAATTTTATTTTCTATATATATATATTTTTTTTGTTTATACATTTTACTAATATACATATTTCATAATAACAGATATAATTCGTTGAAATATAATACTCGAATGATACAGACATTCATTTTTGCAGTGGTGTGTGATGGTCCAATGGCTAAAGTTTTGTCTAGCAATCCAATCCAATCCAAAGGTTTTGTGTTCGAATCCCTGACAGGGTGTTTTTTCCATTTTTTTTTTTCATATATTTTTTTCACACCAAAGTTGGTATCCCAAAATTTAGAATGTCTAAAAACTAACATTATTTACAAGAAAACTGCGAAGAATATCCTATAGAATGTGTAACGATTATATAAAAAGCTCAGTAAATCGGCGAAGAGTATAATGCTTCCACTAGTTTTTAATTCATTTCTGTAAAGCATTTCTTTGAAAATATTTGTATTTAAATGCTTTCCAGGTTACCTCAATGGCTCTGTTAACTCTAGGACATCTAGTTTTATCTGAATACAGTAAATTCGGTATCATATGTAGAGAAGCAAAGATATTATCACAATGATGATTGATGATAACACTCAGCAACTATTTTTAATATCTGTTTGTCAATCATAGCAAATGTATATAGATGAAAAATTACATTTACTGACACTACTACTAGGATTTGAAATTCGAAAGACTAGAAAAAGTCGTTGATAGGTAACAGAGGAAAGGTTAGCAGTCGATTGCCTTGTTTTATTTTTCAGTTTAGAAATGCTTGTTCATATAGGAAATTTCTAATGTAATGTTATATCAGGATCCAGATATTACAAGATAAAAAACATTTTCTAAATACAAGATATTTATTAGTTACAGTTGTTGCTTATGGGACTTGTAAAAATAAAATCGAGTAAATCTGATAAGCTACTCCTAACAGGGCAAACATGTGTCTAGATACTTGAATCCATTAAAAAACTAGTATTAAATTAAATGAAATTGGTTATTCTATTTTGATCATATTTTGCAGTTTCTAGTAAGTGGAACCATATTGAAACATTTTGCTTCCTTTAGCATCCAGTTGAAAGATGGCAATTGTCAATATACGGATTATAACAATAGCTCGTTTTAGTTTTATTAAATTTTTACACAAAGCCAAGTAAAGTCCAAATTAAAAACTTCTCTAATATATCGGATAACTTCACAACTGCGGAGCGGTCGTTGTGTACCTTTTATATTAAACTGAGCTATAACGACTTTAACTAAAATAAACTGTTCTTGAAACGTTTTGTTTTCTTGGTAATAGTAACTTTATTCACATTAATATAATTACAATTATTGTAAATGCAATAGAAATTTAAATTATAATTTGCGGTTAACATGTCTATTTCTTTTTCATCTTATTTATATTACCGTACTGGCGAAGTTTAGCTGTAGTTATTCCACCACTCTACCAGGACACGCACGCACCGACACAATACAGAATAACCATTCCTTGCGACATTGCCATCTGCTGCATGTGACCCGAACTCAGGGGAGGTAATATAGTTTATATACGACTATCAAATAATATTAACATTAAATGGGTGATTTTTAGTATAATGGCAACAATTAACAGGGAATTATGATGAGGGAATTCTGATCATTATACAATCTCGAGTATGAATAAATTATGCATGAATCAGTCTATCTGTGCACATTAAAAATGCCATAGAGACCGGTAACTATGAAAAAAAAATAATAAACAGACGGCGTAAACAATCAAAGTAAAAACGGGTTTTGTGGAATTGTGTTTGATTGTGTTAGTTTTGTGATTGGAAGAGCGGAAAGTGATTCAGAAGATACTATCCCCTGAACTCCACCAGAAATAATGAAGGAGCAGAAGTAGCAGCATCTAATTTACTACCACAGAAATTAAAATGTTTTTGTGATAAGACGGTTAAATTTAAGAAACAGTAAAAGTTGAGATTTGAAACGTAAAAAAGACAAATCTTGATGTGTTTTACATTTATTACAAGATAATAATGTATTTTCAAGATTATTACAAGATCAGAAAGTATTTTAAAACTTATTCGATTTCATCATCATCATTGCTCTATCACTGTCATCTGAATCATAGTCCTTTCCTAGTAGAAGAACATCATCTGACACTAAAATTTGCTCAGCAGCGAACTCTTCAGGTTCATCTCTGTTGGCGCAGTCAAGACCTACACACGTTATGCACATTCTTGAACTTTGCAAACCATTCTTTCTGCAACGTTTCGAGTGCAATCATCGTGCAATAACAGGAAATAAGCCGCAGTAATTCATCTGGTGCAGCACCCATTGATGTAGTCACTGGGCGGAGTTGCCTTCCAATCTTCTTCCAACCCCACTGTAAATCTTTTGCAACACCATGCAACTGCACTTGATGGTACACTCGTAAAGAGTGTTCTCGTGCAGCATGTTCTGTCGGTGGAAATGCGGCTAGTTTGAAGTTAGCATGTACGGGTTGTTTACCAATTGTTGTCAAGTAACGTTTGTATCGTAAGGCATTCAAGTTTTCAATCTCTTTTGCTCCATATAACACCTCTCTACAATATATACAAGATAAAATAAGAAAATCTACTACCTCGTTTAAAGTAACTATCACCCCCTTTCGATGACGCCGTTCCTCAACTATATTTGCTCACAGTCGATTACACAAAAACTCCCGTTTATAAAAAGTGCAGACTTCCAAACCAAACAACATTCCCGAGTAGATAGGTACGCACGGTACGCACTTGATGGTACACTACTGAACGGAACGCTGTTGCACAACTAGGGTCGTAAAACGGGAGGGGCCGGGTCGGCCACCCCTCCCTTCAAGCAGCCCATCTGATCTTCATTGTATTCAAGGCCGTCATCCTTTCTCTTCTCCGGGTTCCTTTTTCAACTCTCACCCACTTCAATCCAAGCAATTTAAGCTCAAATCAGACAAATTTAAGGCAATTTTTAGCTTTATTTTTCAATTTTGAACATTTCACAGATTTCTCCCCTTCATATCTCGATAACTATTAGGTTGATGAAAAATATGAATAGGACCAATTCTATCAAAAATTTTATGTACAACAGCTCTGTTTATGTTTATCATTTTGATAAACCTAATAGTTTTGAAGATATCAGAGCAAAACTGCGGAAAAAGGATAGTCAGTGATACTGTTGTAGAACTCTCCAAAATCGTACTAAGTTGAAGACATAATCAAAATTCGACTTAGGCAAAAATTTCATTTAAAGACATTTTTAAGAGTCTGCAGAGGCACAGATCAGTCCATAAGGACCGTTTTGGGTTCCATAAGGCGTTGTAAATGACCAGGTGAAAATTCGAAGAAACACCGAATTTTCACTTAGAAAAAGGTTTTTGGTTCAGGATATAAGAGCAGAAGTATATAATGACAAAGATTTATGAATAATATACTTTTTCAAAGGTACCACAAATTGGACTTTGAAAAATAATATTTTTGAAAGGGCGTCAAAGTTTGGCTCAAGAATCGATTTATCGAAAGTACGCCAAAATTTCACTTGCAGACTAATTTTTCAAAACTACCTTGAAATTTGGCTTGAAAATCGATTTTTCAAAAATACGCCAAAATTTCACCCGCAGATTAATTTTTCAAAACTACCTTGAAATTTGGCTTGAAAATCGACTTTTCAAAAGTACGCCAAAATTTCACCCGCAGATTAATTTTTCAAAACTACCTTGAAATTTGGCTTGAAAATCGATTTTTCAAAAGTACGCCAAAATTTCACACGCAGATTAGTTTTTCAAAAGTACCTTGAAATTTGCCTCGAAAATCGATTTTTCAAAAGTACGCTAAAATTGATAGTAGATTTTTCAAAAATACCACAAAGTCAATTTAAAAAGTATCACGAAAATATACTTTAAAATATTTTTTATTTTTTATTCCTCCACCAAAGACATTGACCTTTGATGTATGGTCATTGAAAGTCCAATTCTAAAGTATGAGCATAAAATTTTAGCGATGCACTGCATCCGAAAGGCAAAATAGAAGATTTTGACAAAGCCGGCGTAGTGCCGATAAGCAAAAATTGATAAAAATCAATGCATATGTACAAGGCCGGAAAGAGTTTGGATTGACTCAGCGGCTCGCAATTTGGTCGAGCGCGTTGAGTGGTCCAGACAAAGCAATGGTAGAAAAGCCAATAACAGGGCTTTTCAAATGACAAAGTTATAGAGGAAAACGCCTTGTGCATAAAAATCCAAAAATTCAATTTTGCCTAAAAGTCGCTCGAAGGTGAGTAGCTGCCATATCGATAATATTGAACGACTGTGATAAGGGTTAGTAAGTCGTGGACTGATCGAACGCCACTCAACTTACGCATTAATAAGTCCTCTGAATGTGTTTGAGTACGTGAATCTCCACGATACAAGAACTTCAAAGCTAAGTAGTCTCTAGCGAAACTAAATTCATTTAGTAAAACTTTTTTAAGTTAATTTCAGTCAGCCTTAATTATTCATTTACCCAGAGTCTGAAATGATTCAAAAAGCTCGCATTTTGATTCTGAGAAGGTATGTATGAATCTTTTCTACCTAATCGATCGTTAGCGTGAGCGCTCTCGCTTGTATGGTCTGAAAGTCACTACCTTGATTGGGGAAGGCACGATTCTTATCTTGAGAATTTTGTATAACCCATTCTGTTAAATAAACGGATTCTTTGAACTATTGTTTCTTAATTGATCTTGAGGCCTGTTGACGGTCTATAATCCCTAGAACTTTCGTATAGAAAACCGGATGTGTCGAGTTAATTCGCATTAACGTTCTACCTTCTGGTTGCTTTACGGAGGTTTGATAGAGATTTTTTTATGCGTTTTTTGAGAAATAAATTCCGTTATTAATAGACCAAAACGTGGTTTCCGCGTACCAAAACTAATCCCTCCGCAGAGAAATTCTTCGGTTGGGATTTTTTTTATGCAAAAATTCAGGAAATTAAGAGGTGCCTAAACCCCTAACGAGGGAATTCGGGTCCAGAGAGAGCGTCGTTTCTGATCTGTGGTAGTGCAGCCTTGGTCCATTACTCGGCTACCGAAGTACATCTTATCTCGAACCCGCCTGGGAGGTAGAAGAACGGGGTAATACGCGACTGGCGCCCCCTGAGAAATAAATTGGTGTCGCGCGGTAGTGCGTTCTTCTACAATACCCCCGCCCTCCTCCCTCCTAAACCCGACGCCACAAACTTCGGGATTTTTCATGGCGTATTGTACTGAGGATAGTGAACAACCTGGGATACGAATTGCCTATACCCTTTGGATATTTAGGTTTAGGTTTTAGTTCTATATTTACTGTAGTATTTCTGAGATCTTCGGCTATACGTGGATGGCGATATTACGGGGTTGAAGCGTCACTCGCTGCGCTCGCTCGAGTTGTAATCTCCATTCTCAATAATAATAGCCTTCATTATTCCATCGTTGTATAATATACTATTAATGATTCTTACAGATTTTGAGCATCATCCATAATGAAAATATGATAGGTAGTGAATTTATTCCTATGCGAATCAATAAATTCCTCGTTATATTTTCATAAGGTCATGTTTGACTGTGATCTCCATTAACTACTTGTAACTGAAAACAGCAATTGTATAATTGCGTTTCTATTGGACAATTTTAAAATTATTTCCTTTGTAAAATTGAGTTGATACTTGAATTTTTCATGAGTCATATCGAGCTACTGTACCACGACAATGAGGATTGTTATATTCCAAACAAAGCAGAAAGCTGTGGTTAGGTAGACAATAACTTTATTATATTCGTACAATATACCGAGATGCCCATTTTAAAATATTTTGTGGAGAAAAGCGTTATATTATTTATTATATTATATTTTATAATGCATCTTGATGGATTTTCCTGTATGCTCTAATGGAAATTAATTTAAAATTACTTATGAATACGACAGTGAAATTAGCGCTTAACCTATTTTCTTTGTTCTGTCATTTATATAAAGCTTTCATAACTTCAACAAAGCCGTTTTATGATAATGCACCTAAAATATGTATGAGTATGGAATTTTAACATCAAGCAATTTTAGCCTCATTTTGATATTGTTAAGTTTGTCAATTAACTAACTTAATAAATAATTTATACCCAACGACATCGTAAATGCATACGCAATAATATGAAAATTAATTTTAGTTAAATAATTCTGCAAGGAATCGATTTTAATTATTGCGTTTTGAAAAGAGAAGATTCTAAATAGTTTTTTTTGTTTTGAGGGTGCTTTTTGAGGCTAGGGGTGAAAAACGAGCGAATCTGACGATTCGGATTCAGTTTTAGAGGGCCAAATATATAAGGATACACTGGTATGGTCGCAGGCCAGACCACTTTTTTTAGGGGGGGGGGGGGTGTTTTTTTTTGGGGCTAGGGGTGAAAAATGAGCCAATCTGACAATGCTGACTTCGGATTCGGTTTCAGCGGGTAAAAATACATAAGGATGCACTGACCTGGTCCATAGGCCAGACCACTTTTTTTGTTTGTTTTGGGGGTGTTTTTGAGGTTGGGGGTAAAAATCTGATAATTCTGCAGATGCTGCCCTAATATAGAATCGTATTTTTTATAAATTCAAGTAACTTCAAAAATTGCTTTTATTGTTGCTTGCCTATTTCTTGTCCACGTAACTGTAAATTTTGTTTCGAAATTAATATCACATCGAACTTTTTTTTTAGAATCTCTCGGTCACTGGAAATTTTTCTTCAGGTGATATCTGCTTCTCTATGACTTTGCTAAGACTTAAAAGTTTGGTGGTTGAATATTTACTTTGATATTCCCTGTGAGCCTGGCGTCCCTCATAGCTGGCTAATTTTTTTATGGTGAAATATCATTATCTTTCAAAAATTTATTTAATTTAACTGACTCAATAGCTTGAAGAGGAAGTAACATATGGCTGAGATACTTTGACATTAATGTTGATCCAAAACGACTCCTATTATAACCACTGGCATTGGTAAATTACAAAGTTAAATTGTATATAATAATATACAGTGTGTCCCAGGATAGATGTAACAAGAGGTGTAATGGACCAAAAATGTTGGAATTTTGGAATGATATTTGGGGATTGAGTCCTGCTTGTTGTAAAACTAAAGTATACCAAAAATGATTTGGTGTTCTACAGTGTGTTTTATAAGCAAAGTTGTAAAAATCACCACTAATAAAGTACCTTTATTTTTCAAAATATGAAAAATTCCACTAAGAAAAGTTATTTAGAATGCAATTTTATACCTCTATACCAAATTTCAGGAATATAAAATAATTGTTTTGAAACTTCCCATTTTTTCAATAAATTAGTTTTTTATTTTGAACCATTCAATTAAAACTGCATAGAAATTATTTTTTGTGAATTAATATTTAAAGTTATGTAGAAGCAAAAGTAGGCTATGAGAAAAGCAGTGGATACACATTTATCATTTATTATTGACATATCTGTCAAACGTAGTCAATATTATCCTTAATTTCTGTTTCAAATTAACGAACCAAGCATAAAAAATTAAGTGAAAATGGTACTCACAGTGCGTGAAAAAATTTATATTGTGCAATGCTACGAAATTGGCGGTGAGAACTCGCTAAGAGAAGTGGTAAGCCAATTTAATTTGAAATTTCCAAACACTGCTTTGTCACGTACTCAGGTTATGAGAATAATTAAAAAGTTTCTAGCTACTGGTAGTGTTCTTAACATGAAAAGAAAAATATAAGCATATGATGAAGACAATGTTGGGGCTATTATAGCTCATGCCTCTGTTATAAAAAATCCTAGGATGACACTAAGAGAGAGATCAGCTCTTATTAATATTAGCAAGTCTGAACTCCAAAGAATTTAAAAGGCAAAGAAAATTAGGGCATATAAAGCAAATTATAAACATACGCTTGAAGAGGGAGATGACGGCCGTATGTTGGATTTTTGTTTGACCATTGGAGAAAAAATCATGGAAGAGAGATTTTTTCATCATTTCATAATTTTCTCAGATGAATCCACATTCACAAGCAATGGTGTTGTTTCATTTCAGAATTGTCGGTTTTGGGCTTCTGAAAATCCAAATTTTAGAATTCATTGTAGAAGACAGTATTATAAAAAAGTGTATGTGTGGTGTGCCGTTTCTTATCACGTTGGAGTTATTGGACCTTATTTCGTTGAGGGAAGGTTAAACCAGCACACTTATTTACAGCTTCTTGAAAGATTTTCTGAAGAACATTTAAATATTTTAAGAGATATGCCTTTAGTTTATTTTCAACATGAATGGCCCTGGCCACCCACAGAAATGGTTAATCGGTGGTTGAATTTAAATTTTGGAAAAAATTGGATTGCCAGGAGTGGACCGATCAAGTGGCCGGCGAGATCCCCAGACCGGGGTCGCCTCAAGCAGTTTACGCTGAACCACTTCCTAACGATGTAGCAGTATTGAAGCAGAGAATTACAAATGCCGTAAACTCCATACCGTTAGATCATATTCGAAACAATTTTAAGGACTTTAGGTGAAGGATCGAAATGTGTGTGGATGTAGGTGGTAGCTACGTCGAATAATAAAAAAATTGTAAACATTGTCTTGTATTGGTCAATAATTAATTTGTTTGTGAATCTGTTATGTTTTTGACATTTATTACTTGTTATAATTTTTAAACCTCATTAATCTTCTGTTAGTAATTGTTTCTTGTTTTACAATTAGTTCGATTAACATTATACCTTCTTACATCTCGTATATTCAATTTTTAATTTACCAATAGCCTATTTTTTGAGATGATTAACATTTGCTCCTACACAACGTTAAATATGAATTCAACTCTTAATTCGCAAAAAATGGGAAGTTTCAAAAAAATAATTTTATATTCCTGAAATTTGGTACGGAGGTATAAAATTGCATCCTAAATAACTTTTCTTAGTGGAATTTTTTCATATTTTGAAAAATTAAGGTACCTACTTTATTAGTGGTGATTTTTACAACTTTGCTTATAAAGCACCCTGTAGAACACCAAATCAAGTCATTTTTGGTATACTTTAGTTTTACAACAAGCAGGACTCCATACTGACCTAAAAAGACAACTATTCCAAACCCAAGTATTTGCAATTTTTAACAAAAAAAATTACTTGCTTTGCCCTATCTACCCATTAGTAAATATGTGCCTAGATTGTACGTATAAGAAATATTTCACTTGCTCAAATAAATACTATGGCGGGACAAGAACATTTAAAAATTATTATGGATCTATTTTCTTTTTGGCACTGTATATATTAGTTTAAGTTTTAAAGCTACCTTTGAAATCATTAATTCAGACCGTGATCTCTTTAAAATGCATTTCAATGATTATCGAGTATTGAATGCAATTGAAATAAGTTCAGTATCGATTGAATTTTAATTTATGTGGGGTATAATGTGCATTTTTATTAAAAACTGCAACGTTTAATGTACATAATACTTTACTTCTATTTTAATTTGCAGGATGCTTCAATTAAGTCCATTAGAGAATCTGGGGCAACAGAATGCGAGGAAACCCTCTCATGGAAAGTATAGTGATACGTTGAGAACAAAATAAAATTTTAAGTGAATATGCGGTGCTTTTAAACAGACACAGAAAGGAAAATAGCATACAGCACAGTAATGTAATTTTTTTTCGGGAGAAGTTCTGGGACAAGAAAACTGCAAAAGAAATTGGCTGTTTCCATGTTATAAATTTAATACTTGCCTCCAAGGCTTTTCCCGAAAAAATAATGGAGGCATATACAAAACTTTTACACAAAAAAAGACACATTGCAGTAATAATAATAATAATAAACTTTATTGTTTTTTTTTTTTAAATAACAAACACAGAAAAGGAGCACTTAAATTAAGAATAATTTGTATTGTGATCCTGTCTTATGTTCTTATATACATATAATAAGTATTGTATAGGTAGGGATAATGATTTTTTTTAATTTAATTTTGTTTATTCCTTCATAGAGAAGTGTGAAATCAGTAACATAGTCTAGAAAGGTGTTTATTATGTTTTTTATAATAAATTCTTGTATATGTTTTATAAACTGCTTTAAATTTTTCATATTTCTAATATATTGCGGGTTGATATTGTAATACTTTGGTCCTAAGTATGTTATAAATTTCTAACAATGAGATTTTTTGTGTGCATTTTCTTCTGTTTTTTTCCCGGTTATTGATCTGATAGTGTGTTTATGCTGTATTAGTCTTTCATCAAATTTTGTGTGTATAAAAATAATTGTTTGCATAATAAAAATTTATTTTATACTGAACAGTTTTGTCTTTTCATAAAGTTTTTCTATTGAATATCTACGGCTCTTTTTAAAAATTACTTTAATAATATAATTTTGCTTATACATTCAATATGCTTTTTTCATCGCAGGTGTTGGTCAACAATAATAATAATATTGCATAATGTTGTCGTTGAAAAGACCCTTCACAATAAATTGATATGTTTCATTGAGATCAAAATAGACTCTCAGATTACCAAAACGGATTTTGTATTAGTAATCACAAACAACAGCCAGAGACAACCACAGACTAAAGTATAAGCAATGGAGGACAACCACTCCAAATTTTAAGCAGAAATATCGATTTGTTTATTTATAACT
This sequence comes from Rutpela maculata, assembly GCA_936432065.2. NCBI lineage: Eukaryota > Metazoa > Arthropoda > Insecta > Coleoptera > Cerambycidae > Rutpela > Rutpela maculata. The sequence goes on along the minus strand of OW386291.2, from coordinate 125,838,414 downwards.
TTAATATACAAACTGACGTATTTCGGCCCCAACTACAAGTAGATCATTTTTTCAAGAAAACTGTTTTCTTATCTACTTTCATAACTCGTTTACCATTTTTGGTTTGATAAAAAATCCACAAAGTTATTTGAATTTGTTTGTAACTATATTGAAAATTTTAAACAAATTTCAAAAAAACATTCTAAATGAAAATAAACATTTTTTTTTTCTTAATACCGTTGTAAAATACATATAAAAACCTATATTTTGAAAAAGATTGTCCTGCTATAAATTGATAAGCTATTGAAATATTGAAATATATATTTTTAACTGTTTGAATTGATTTAGTGAAATGTATATATATTTCCTTACTTATACAAGAATTCATACGATTCCGCTATATTATGTACTTTGACAGTTTCATATATTATCCTGCATAGAATTATCTACCGAATAGTAAGTAGTCTTTTTTTGATAGCATGTTTTTTATTTGCTTTTCAAAGTTTTTTTACTGACAACATTTGAGTCTCTCGTGGTAGTTTATTGTACATGAAGGCTCATTTGTAATAACAATATTTTTCATATAGAGAAGTTCTATGACGTGGTAATATTATTAAGTTACTGTTTTGACGCGTATCTGAGTTGCCGAAGGCGTATGCTGATTTATTTTTGTGTACAAATAATAGTGTTTTTAATATATACAAGGAAGGTAATGGTAATATGTTCAGGCTGGTAAATGTGGCTTACAAAATTTATGTCTGCTTTTTAATCACGAAATAATTCTGATAGCACGTTTTTGTATGATAAAAGTTGTTGTCCAGTTGGTATAGATATCCCAGAAAATTATAGCATATGATATAAGGGCACCAAAGAGTGCGTGATAAAGTATTTTCAAAATATTTTTGTTCAATCCCTCGTTTGCCATAGATCTCAAGCAAAAACATGCGCTATTTAATTTCTTATTTAATTCTGCAATATGTTTCTTCTAATTCATCTGTCTGTCCAGTGTCAAACCAAGCGAATTTATTTCATCAGTAAATTTGACATTAAAGTTTGCAGTTGCGAAATTCGCTCGTTTCGCGCTTTGGTTAAAGTTTATACAATATATTTTGTCGAAATTAATTTTAATTTTATTGGAGTCACACCAATTACGTATATCTTTTAAGAATTCATTTACATAAGAAAGAAGAAAAGAGAAGTGTCACTTTTTACCAGGAAAATGAATCGTCAGCGAAAAGCGTTGCTGATGAATTTGATACACAAGATAACAGATCGTGTATGTAGAGTAGAAACAGAATGGATCCAAGACTGCTCCCTGAGGTACCCTTCTGCGGTACACTTCTTATTCTACCCCCATTCTGTTTGCTCAGCTGATTTTCTTAAAATTATTCGCTGCTGGCTGTCCACTAAATAGCTTTGTAACTAATTTAATGCTACACCGCGTTATAAACTTGTGTCTTAATGGAAAATTTGTATCTTAATGAATCTCATTAAAGTACAGATGGGGAATGTCTAATAAACGAATTAAAGTATGGGAGTAGAAAAAACAAATTAAACCATAGAATTGTTAGTATTTCAGTAAAAAAATGCCTAATACGACTTCTAGAAGAATCGACCACTTTTGTCTTAATAAAAATGAACGCTTATAACTGAAATAAATTTTGTTTTACTTAAAGGTCTTCGGTATTGGTTCAAATTTGTTTGCCATCGAATAACTAATAACGAAAACATGTAGAGGGGCCATTAAAAGTGGGACACACTGTATAGATATCTATTAAGCACAGTGCCAATAATTATTGAAATATATTAAAACTATCCAGAAAGGGTTTGAACCTTTGATATGATACTGACATGGAAATTGGTTTCAACTCACACGAAACATTGAACACTATCCTCGACTCGCTCTCCGCTAACTAAGTTACCATCATCAGGAGATGAACAATACGCGTCTCAATAATGACTTAGATTTGAAAATATATTTGATAACTTACAACGAACTGTTTAACTTTTGAATAATTGAATATTATTCCTTACTGCTTTTCTGTTTTTTTAAATCGTCAGTCAAAATCCAATAGGATATTTTTAATATTTACATAGTCAAAAGAAAACAAATTTCAACGTGTAATAATTTGAAATATTTAGCCAGCAATAGTATCGTAAGTTATTGTAAATGATGTGAAAATCCTTTAAATCTTTAACTTAAAACTTGCCGTTTTCCTTTTAAATTATGTTGAAAATATGCAATGGTGATTTATTAATTCAAGATTTAATAACAATTATTACTATTAATTTAGAATAGAATTTGTATTTCAAAGTAGCACTAACTTAATTAAATTAATGGCATGGAATATATATGCAAAACAACAATCAACGTTGATTCTCATCATGTTTTAATTCACTTTCCAGAAATTAATTTATGACTTAACAACGAAATAATCAGACTTCAATTTTAAAATTGTAATATTTAGAATTGGATTAAAAAATCCAATTTGCGCTAACAATCATTTTATATTAAGTATTCTTATGCTCAAGGGAGCGTAGTTCTCGGTGTATCAAAATTACATTTAGATAAAAAAGATATTTGCGTCTACATAATTTTTAATCAGGAATTTAACTAGACGCGAAAGCTCAATTATACATACATTAAAATATGCTATATACAGAGCCTTATGGAAATATAACTCATCTGTTGGGACAATATTCATATTAATATTATTATCGACCAATATCCATATTAAGTTCTTTCTCTAAAACTTTTGAAAAATATGTGGCACAAAAATCTACAAAATACATTGATAAGCATAAGTTGTTCAATAACAATAATCAAATTGATTTTCGTGCTGGTCTCTCTACAATAACAGTTATTACAAACTTATTGATCATTTATATGAGAACTTATATTTTATATAATAATTTTAAAGACGTTGATGAGCTTAATAATTACTATGTAAATTGAATGCCAAATCTACCAATTGATCGTACCATTGTTGATTACTATATCAACAATATCAATCCAAATGCAGGTTCATTTGAATTTAAGCCTATAAGTGAGCAGGAAACAGGTCAGAGTCGTGGTAAGTCTTTTGACTGGACACGGCTCTTTCAAAAAACACCTGCACACTATAGGGGTGGTTGACAACCCCGACTGCAGGTTCTGCGGGGACGAGGAGGAGACTTCCATCCACGTCCTTACTTCCTGCCCAAGTCTTATAAACTTGAGGCACAAACACTTAGGCATTGGTTTTCCGGTGCTGGAGGAAATAAGGAATGCCCCTATAGGAAGGATTTTGGCCTTTGGATTAGAATCTGGCCTGAATGGGGAATTGAATAAATTCGTAGCGGTAGCACAATGGGCCACAAGGCCTGAGTGCGGCGACCCTTCGTCACCCCGCTAAAAGAAGAAGAAGAAGAAGAAGAAGAGGCCTATAAGTGAACTTATAAAAAAAATACTGTACAGTATTAAATCAAATGCTGAAGGTTATGATGGGCTTACAATTAAATTATTGCTAATGTGCTGTCCTTCTATATTGCCACATGTAGCCCATATATTTAATCATTGCATATAGGAAAGTATATTTTCAGATAACTGGAGACAGGCCTTGATACAACCGATGCCAAAAAAAAACAGCCCACTTAAATTTAAAGATTTAAGGCCGATTAGCATCTTGCCTGCGCTATGAAAAGTCCTGAAGAGAGAAGTAGTTTCGCAACTTCATTAGTATATAAGAAAGTTTCATTACATGGTTGTGAAACAGCCTTGTGCTGCTTGATTACTTTAAAGCAACTGATATGATAAATCATGAAATTTTGTTTTCCATGCTAAAATATATATGTTTATCTGAGAACAATAGATTGCAAAGGATTAAAATCGACAACGCCGTGTCTGCTCCTCTCGGAGTGTTCTGTGGTGTTCCACAAGGATCAATATTAGGTCTATTTTTATTCACCCTGTACACTTCAGACTTTCAAAATGTCATTAAACACTGTAAGATACATTTTTATGCCTACGATACGTAGTTATACCTCTCGTTCTCCCTTCACGATATACCCGAAGCGACTGATGCTAAGGACATTGAAGAAATTGGCAAAATCACGAAGCCATTCTTTAAATATAAATGCCAGCAAAACATCAGTTTTAGTCTTTGGGCCTCAAAGTATTAAATCGGTTGTATCCAGCCAACTGCAGCTATCTGTAGAAGGTCAACAAATATCGCCTGTTGATAATGCGAAAAATCTGGCATTAAACCTTTATTCAAACCTAAAATTCAAAATACATGTAAATCACAAAATTCTCATGGCATATACTAATCTGAAAATGATTTATGTTAACAGCTACTATCTTAGCAAAAAGGTTAAAACAATTCTTTGTGAGGCTCTTGTTTTGTCGCAATTTAATTTTGTTAATTACAAAATAATTATCATAACTAAAATTAAACATAAATTAATACCAAGCAGGCAAATCAATTATTGCATGTTAAACACATTCGCTTTGGTAACAAATAAACTAAAAATGTACTTACGCACGGTAAATCATCACAAAGTTAAGAATATCAAAACTATCCACTATACAACATAATTCGTTGTACTTAATGTTCTCTCTGCTTAAACAAACAAACCTTGTGAATGGGTGAATATAAATATCAGTGAACAGTTTAATATAATAATTCTTTAATAATTCAGAGTACTTTGCCGAGTTTGCTGTGTCGGTCTAATATAGCGTTACTAGATGGCGGTACTGTAGCAATATTTCATCTGATATCGGCGACCTTAGGTCGGGAGATTGGTAAAATGTGGTAGTGCTCCACGTCTGTACTCGTAATGTGATTGGTCGAGAACTCTACACTGAAGACCAGTCTATGCATTACAATACTTATGGTATAAGGTATATTGTTTTTCTTGATTGTCATTACATTTAAAGTATGGCGAATTCCGTAGACTTTAAGTTTCTGCAGCTGAAGCTAATACATTTGTATACCTACTTTGTTCCTTACTAGATGAATCGCTTTGGAAATGCATTTTTATGTGACGTAAATGATGAAATTGAAAATGAGGGTAAATTAACTCTAAAAATTACAAGAAAACGTCTGAAGGCAAATAATTACGAAACATAATAAAGATTTACTTAATGAATTATTTATTCGTGAAATACTCTCCCCAAATACCACTTGTGTTTTAAATTCTCTCTACAAATTTTTGTTCAAGCTAAGTTGCCAAAAGGTAATATAATTCGTGTAAATTGATAGTTTATTATCAAATACATACCTCGCGCTAAAGCACTCTGGATTTAATAAGATAAGAAACTGTCAATTTACACCCTTTATATTACCAGGTAACCAATCTTTCGAAAAAATGAATCGATAAAATTCTAAGCACTAGTAGTATTACAAATGGACATTTCATACTCTTTTCCAGCCCTGTATGTTATTATTGCTGTTTAGCGTAGTCCAATACATTAAAAACCATGATATAATAATTACTTCGATAACTTCAGCCATTCAGGAGACAATTTCTTAGGTATTTTTATTTTATAACCGTAAGATAAATAAGTTAAACGAGAAAAAATGCTTCACTTCACTTCCCTCCAAAGTATCGGAAACACAGCTCTTGGTAAACACACAAACACGGCAGCTTATATATAAAACAAATACGTGTTGATTTCTAGTGTACTTGTATGCTAGATATTCGAAATTTGATGACATCTTACATGGTTTTGAAATCATATATAAAGCATATATCTTGTGAAGTGGATAAACTAAAATATATTTTATTCTAAACTAGATACTCTTCGCAAGAAAAGTTTAAGGCTTATTGATGTGGTGTAATTTATTTTCATAAAGTCAGGCCCTAAAGATAAAAGTTGATACATATTCCATGCATCATAAAATTGAGTGGGTAATAGGGCGTGCGAAATATTCACAGACCATTTAACGAAAATGTTGAAGTTTTGCTTTCATCTATTATTTATGGTATGTGTTATAAGCTTTCAAGAATCATTTATCTACCCTTGATTTTAAATTGTCATCACAAAACATTTCGTAACTTTCTCTTAGCTTTTACAGTTTAAATATCAGAATGCAGCATTCTCCAGCAATGTAGTCCATTATTAGTACGCCTAAGTAATCCAGGTTTTTTGCTGAAGTCAAATTTCTTGTATTATGTTTTGTCTTTTTACAATACATTTATAGACATTACATAAGCCTACAAGAAATTGCATGATGAGTAAAGTCGAGTTCAAAGATCGCTTTAACATATAAACTAAGAGGATCAGACATACACGACTAGTTTCTCTCTGCGTCATTGCAATGGCTCTGTGCGCATCGCATATCAAATCGAACGTTCTGTTACCATCTCATATACCCGTCAAGTTAAAATTTACTCGACTATAGTAGTTATCTTTGGGCATCTCACTTTACAACGATAATAATAATATTAATAATAATGTTATAGCTTTGTAAGCCATCTATAGGAATTCGTACAGAAAACTAAGTTAGTTAGTTAATTTGGCAATGGTCCCAGAGATGGCGCGCGAGGTATTGTAATCTAGAAATGTCGCGAAAAGTGCTGGCATCTTCTGGAATATTGCAGAAAGATCCAGAGTCAATTATCCAGGAGTATAAATAGAGAGTGGCCGCACAGGTAGTACAGTTCAGGTCAGTTCAGATAGCGAGTCCAGAAACATCAATAACAAGTACGCAAAGTGATCATGTGACTGAGTTATTAAATTATAGTACTCAGTGTACTATTAGTGAAGTAATTATTTGTTCTAATTAGTTCGAAAGTTAATAAATTAATGTTTATAATTTCCGGATCCACGATACAGGGTGTTTACAAAAGGGATATAAATACGTAAGAGTAATATAATTTTTCGATGCAGTCTTGATTTTGACGATAGTAGTAGTACAGTACTATTACAGTACTACTTGTAACGAAGCGAATTTTGACACCCAATCAATTTATTATAATTATATTATTTAATATGCTTCATTTAAAACCGCAGGCTATCGTTAAAATATTATGTATAATTCATATCATTCCGCGCCACATTCAATTGAACGCAAGACCGTCTAAACCCCACCAAAGCATATATTCCAACCGCGACACTAGTCAGTTCCATCTTAGCCACCGAGCGAAGCAGATGCGCGAGGAGCCGTCAGCCGTGACCAGCTACGAACGTAAGTTGAAAATATGTTAAGTCAGTAAAATTGGACTTGCAAATATTTTTATAGATAAATCGTTCTGGTGAAATTTTCCTAAGTACCACCTACGTCACTTGATACTCGTATGTATCCTGTCAAAGTCATCTTTCCCCCACTTTTACCGTCGCGGAGGGATACCGGCTACCTACCAGTTGAGAAGAGAGCGAGAATCAAGTTCCTCACGAACTTCGCTGCCGATTAGACGTGCCTGAGCAGATCCGGAATCAAGTAACAGCAAATTTTTCTACCACCGCAAATTGGAAATAATGGCAAAGTCCACAAACTCGTTGTGGTGAAAAATTACAAGTTCCGCCGAGGTCACTTCACACTGGGGCGCATTGGATTTGGTGATTCCCCCACTCTACCTCCATCTTTGGACTAGGAAGACTAGCAGTTGGCTCCAATACAGTATACCAGTTCTGCCTGACTGATCCACCGAGGAAGACGTGCTCCAGCAGGCCCAGAGAGTAAGTTTAATTAGAGAAATTCCTTAAGCCGTACGAGTATCCGTTTCTGAAAATATCGAATTTCCGAAAAGTCGAGTTTACGGCATCACCTGCGCAGAGGAGGCATAGAGTTCCCCTACTCTAGGTCTGGTAATTTTGTTCGAGAGTCCGTCCAAACCGCCAGATAGGAAGTGAGTCTACCTACCGCAATCCGACTAGCCAGACGTGCCAGGAGCAGCAGAAAGTAAGAGTAAGATAACTGTTAACTGTGTATATAGTAACTGGGAATACGAAATATTTGTAAATAAAAGTTGTTATATTTCGAACTGTGTGTTTTACTGCTGTGTATGTGAAGGTCTAATTTTCTCTGTTTGACCCACCGGAATTCTACTGTAGTTATTCCAGCCCTACTGTACAGGCTGTTTGAGGGACGTGGCGTTTCCTCATGTAACAAAGGAAACTAGCGCCCGAGCCCGCAAATAACACCTTTGCTAAGGTGCCAAAAGTAATGCTTTCGGCCTCACCGAAAAGCACGTCACATACTACTACTCTAATACATACTAGTGTCCTGTAAGTGCTACTTTACCGGAGTCAGCTCATTAACTAGCACATGCCGTAATATGAAAGATAAAACAATTTTACATCTTAAGAATAAAAAAACACTCTTTACATTTATAATAATAGTACTATGGTAGTATTATAGTAAATTAGTATCAAGGCACTTCTGCTGTATCACTAAACACTGCCCATAAAGTGAAACTTGCTGGTGTATCGTATGTAATATCACTAGTGCTTAGAATTTTACTGGTTAATTTTTTCGAAAGATTTGTTGCCTGGTAATATAAAGAGTGTAAATTGACGGTATATTATCTGATTTAATCTTTGATAACAAACTGCCAATTTACACGAATTATATTACCTGTTGGCAACTTAGCTTGAGCAAAAATTTATAGATAAAATTTAAAAGCACGAGTACGAGTGGTATTTGGGGAGAATATTACACGAATAAAATAATTCATTAAGTACATCTTTAATATTATGTTTTGTAATTATTTGCCTTCAGACGTTTTTTTTTTTATTTTTTAGAGTTCACTGACTTCAATATCATCATTTACGCCACATAAAACTGCATTTCCAAACCGACTCATCTAGTAAAAACAAAATAGGTATACATATTTATCAAATGCAGCTGCAGATATTTAAAGTCCACGGAATTCGCTATATTTTAAATGTAATGCCAATCGAGAAAAACAATATACCTTACACCATAGGTATTGTAAAGAATGGACTGGTCTTCAGTGCAAAGAATTCTCGGGCATGCTTCGATCAATCACATTACGAGTAAAGACATAGAGCACTACAACATTTTACCAATCTCGCGACTTTACGTTCTAAGGTTACCGATATCAGATGAAGTATTGCTGTTGTACCTCCATCTAGTAATCCTATATTAGACCCACACGGCAAACTATGTACTCTGAATTATTGAAGAATCATTATGTTAAAGTGTTCAATGATATTTATACCTATTTAATACTTATTTTTAATGTAAGTAGTTTAATGATAAAGTTAATATTTGCTTGTTGAAGCAGAGAGAACATTAAGTACAACGAATTATGTTGTATAGTGGATAGTTTTGATTTTCTTGACTTACTTTGTGATGAGTTACCGCGCGTAAGTATATTTTTAGTTTATTTGTTTCCAAAGCGAGTGGATTTAACATGTAACAGTTGATTTGCCTGCTTGATATTCATCTATTTTCAATTTTAGTTATGATAATAATTTTGTAATTACGTTTTTATAAGCCATTGAAAGCCGTGTTTGGCTTTGAAATTGGGAGTTGTCAACTTATTATATGTATGTGCTTTGTTTATGTTATGTTTATATCATTATATAACTATGTATGAAATACAAGACTACAATTTACAAGTTACGTTAACATTTAGTAACAAGCTAGAGAAGAAATTTATAGATAAAACTTAAAAACACGAGTAGTTCTATTTGAGCAAAACAATTCACGAAAAAAACATAGCGTATGTCAAAATATTACCTCGATATTTGTCGACGCGTCGACGCAAAAAATTAGAGCAATACATTTTTCGTATTGGTACTGTCAAATTAGTCTGCCACTAATAATGGCATTTGATTGGTGCAATGTTGTTAAAAATGGGCATTCATTGGTTAATGAGTGAAATAATCACAATTATTTTCCATACTAGCAATGTAAACAAGCAATGTTATACCTCTGTTAAGTCCTTGTTGGATAGCAGTCGCATGATTTATTGCACAAAGCAAAAGTCATCAAGTCATATTAAAAAACGGATGTCGAAACACGTGTATATGAATGTTTTAAAGTTTGTGGTAACTGCTACTTGGGTAAGTGCTTTTGTTTTATTTTTGTTTCATGGAACAGAATAGTTTAAATTAAAAACCAAAAAATTATTGTGACAGTTATATTGTACATAATGTGCATATTGTCTGTTTTAATAGAGGGATATATATGTTGTGGTTATCTGTTATGTGTAATAAAATTTTTGTAAAATTAAAATAATTACTAGTATTTTCTGGCAATATATTTACCTATTCTATTTTAAAAAACGAACATCAATCATTTGTCTCTTTTGGGTGAACGGGGGACAAGTCTTACTGAAATTGTTAATCAAACAATCAATGGTTCATCGCAGTATGATATGGAATAGTTTCATGCAGCGCATTTTCAACGGCCTACGTAAAACTTTAGGCAGTAAGAATTGGAAGTGGTAGGTCAAAGATGCCCATTTTACTCTTGCTGCCCCCGAAGGAATTTTTTCTAGTCTATTCGATTGCTTATCGCGGAAAATTCCTGAATGACTAAGTTTTATTACAGACGCAGTCATACAGAAATTTCTCTAAGGTTCTTCTCGAGTCATCGTATATTAACTAACGAACATCGGGCTACAAAGAAACAAATTATACACAGATGTGTGTTTAATTAACAAGTATAATTAATTACTATAATTCTTAAAATAAAAATAATATACAAAGTATCCGAAAATTCAGTGACTCTTCTCTAAAAAAGCCGGAAACATTGTGTGGTGCTTTTCAAGTGCACTAATGCCCTATCAGCAAAAGAGGCATCGTGTTCAAAAACACAGTTGGTGCACCTCCTGATATTCAGGAATGAATAAAATCTCTTGTGTTAGTACTAGCCCGCGTCATACCCAAAGGAGTGGCTGCAAAGTCAGCTTTACCTTCCTCGATGTTTTGCTCATCTAAGATCCGCTGTAGAAGAAAGTGATGACGAAACACCAGAAGAAGAGCCTTATGAAAAAGATAGTTACAATTATTAATATATTTCATTGTAAATTTTTTAACATTACCTAATTTGCCTGTAACACATTATTGCAAATAGTTGTTTCGATATCTGTAATATACAGGATGTTCCTCTTAAAACTCCCGGTGCCATTTTCTCGATAACCAAAAGCGATATTTGAACTTTGTAGAAAATATCCACTAGAATATATAAATTACTTCAGTTTTGAGTAAAAATGGTTATTTTTAGATATTGAGGTATAGATGGCGTTGCGATGCAAAGAAATGGTTCGATCCTAGGAACGATGAAATGAGGTGCATGTGATGGAGAATTATAATTTAATTAATTATTTAGTTACATTTTAAGCAACTTCTTTAATATGAACAGTTTTCGAAATATTTGAAATATTTGAACTTCAATGCAATTCTTCAAGTAACAAAAGTCGCGTTTTTTCAATATGTCTACAATTTACAGTGTAAAATTTAGTCGAACATACAACATAAACATAACGCAAAAAATTAGACAATACACAATTTCAACATTTTTAATTTTCAAATAGCAGTTGCTGCTTTGTTTTACTTGAAAAAAAGTTATTTCTAATTTGAAATAAATATGTTTCATTACCACTTAAATCAATCTAATTCACTATGAAAAATGTCCCAAATGACTTATCGCCTAAAATGTATTTTAAAAAAGTTATAACGATTTTATTATTAAAAAAAATATATTGAAGTTCAAATATCTCGAAATCCAGTTATTTTTCGAAAATTGTTCATATCATAAAAGTTGCTCAGAATGTAATGTCTCATCACTTACACCTCATTTCCTAGAATCAAATAGTTTCTTTGCGTTGCAACGCCATCTATACCTCATTTTGTAAAATTACCGTTCTTACTCAAAACTGATCATGATCTTTTAACTTTAATTTGTGTCTTAGGACAATTTATGTATATCCGGTTTTCAAACACCTAACTACTCCTTGTCTCTTTAGATACGCGCAATACCTCATGGCCGCTATTATTTTGAGCAACCCTGTATATCTCGATTTGCCCAAATATGAGAGGTTGTCATCAGCCGAATATGTAAATATGTCTACATGATGCCTATAAAACGGTTGAAAAAAAAATTTAATACAATAAATTTGAGTTTTGGGCTCATTTGTCAGACTATATTTCTAGATGACTAGATTCAATAGAAATAATTAGGTACACATTCCTATTTATTTTGTAAAGGGGATAGTTTATGTGATAGAGACAGAAACCCAATAAATAGGATGTTTGTTAACCGGTTTCAGTTTCTAAATACATCAATATTTTTTTAGAGTGAGAGTGAACAAAAAATAGAACAATTTTATGTCGTATTGGCGATTAAAAGGATGAGTTTTACCGCCCTGAGTTAAACCGTGGATCACATAATTAGAGGCCAGTAGACGATTGCCAATTAGCTAATGTTCTTGTTGTCTGGTGTGTTCAGATTAGTTCTAGTGACCAGCGAGTCTCTACTAGTTACAACAGAAGCCGGTATTGAACAAAAGTAAATAGATCACTTGCTCGTTTTTGTCAGTTTAAATATACCTACGATCAAGTAATTTGTCGCGTCGAATTTATTTTTCTTAAAAATATATATCTTTGCAAGTAGAAAATTGGTTTTATTACATAGTAGAGAGGATACTTTCACACTGTGACATTTAATAATGTTCTTTGAATATATTGAAATATTTAGAATAGAGAGTACCTTTAACACGATCGATAATATTGTCAGTATCGGTTTGACAATATTATTGTCAATACCATTTAAAATAATTGGATATCTTCAATATCAATACCTCAATAATGAGCGCACACGGTCAATAATATTGAAAGTATTGACAATACTATTGATCGTGTGCGGTCCGCTTAAAAAATATAAGTTCTATAATCCCAATAATTGTTGAGTTATAGCTATTTGAAAAATTCTCGCCATTAGCATAATTTGTAATAACGTACAAACTTAGGATTCTTTGATTGGTTTTACTTAACTTAGGTAGAAGTGAGGATTTAACGCGTTTAAGGGGAAATATAATATTTATTTCTTGCAAGTGGGACGAAATTCTACTATGCCACCCAAATCACTCTACAGGTAGTCAAGTTAAGAAACTTTTTCATTGCAAATGTTCGTTTTGAAATTCTCTACCAATCTGTAATTTTTGTTTCTAGCTAGAATTTTTTATAATTTTGATCTAAAATTGAATTTTTACAAGAAAATTTCGTTTTGTTTTTCAATTAAAATCAGTCTACAGGTTTATGTAAAAGATTCACACAATTCTAGTTAAATCTTTACAAATACATAATCGAACGGCCAAAGTAGATTTTTCATTTCCTTTTCTTTGATTCCTGAAAGCTGCCAAAATCGCTGTCAAATTTAAAAATTTACAAGTACCTTTCGAAATTATTTCCACATCCAGTGGAAGTATAGTAACGACAAAAAATTTTTTTAAATTTTTATTATTCAAATAGGCTTAGAATGTCATGAACCGTCGAGATTTTAAATTTGAGCAAAAAAAAAATTCTGTCTGTCGATCTGTAACTTTTTTTGTGCGCACGTTTACTCTGGAACCGTTTAAGATATTGACTTGAAATTTGGTACACATATGTACTTTAACGGGATCTGGAAGTAGATTATATTTTCATCTTATTCCGTCGAAGGGTTGGGGGGTAAAATGGGGTAAATGGGGGATAAATATGTAAATCAAGCAGGTAAGAGTCTATAAAATTGGTATTTAGTGTATACAAGAGAAGCTAAGGTTTCAAAAAAATTTTTTTGCATTAGCCACCTCCATTACCACTCCTACCTCATTATTAAAGGAGATGAAAAAAAATTGTGATTTAGTGTGTGTACAAGAACCGAAAGCCTCAAAATATTTTTTACTTCACCCACTACCACCCGCTATCACAACCCCCACCTCACTACCGTGTGGGATATCGTTTTATGGGTTTTTGGGGTAAATGGTTTCAAATATTATATTATTAAAGTTCTATAAACAATTATTTCCACATACAAAATTTTTTCGTTATGAGAGGCTTGGATAGAAAATTTGGATGTGGAAGTAGTGATTTCTTGGGCAGCGGTTTTTTCATCGAGGAAGAGATATAAAGTGCCTTAAAAATTTCCAGTTCCATAACTGATATTACAATAAAGTTTTCACTTTTGGCAGCTGTCAAAATTTCTATCAACTCAATGAAAATGCCATTTAATAACACAGGTCTACAAAAAAAGTTTTGTCCTAAGGTTCTCATCTGACTTTTCTGATATATTTTGACGCGCTGAAGCCAATTTTAAACAAAAGAAAAAAAATCTATAGTGGCCGTTTCCCCTCTACCCCCTTTTATCCAGTAAAAAACGCAAAAAAATATCTTGCTTGTCCTAAGGTTCTGAGCTAAGTTCTCTAGAGTGTTCTGTTTTTAATAATAATTTTAGAATAAAAATTGTGTAGAAATTTTCATAATACGCTGAACTTAAATATGGAAAAAAGTGTTTATGTGTCTGTGCGTCTGAGCATCTGAGAATTTGTAGGTATGTGTGTGCGTGTATAATGTATGTATAATGTATATTTAGATCGTTTGACGTGAACACGATAACTTCTGTTAGACGTACTCGGAGGCCTTGCTGAGATCACACAGGTTAATTACATCTCACAATCTTACAAATTGTGTCTATTCTGGAACATTTATTTCTAGAACTGTATTAATAAATGTGCAATAACAAATATTTCCAAAATATTTTGACAAAAGTTTATTTAAAGTAATGTCTTGTCTAAGACAGACTGTACAAAATTCAATAAAATATCGTGCATTAGGGTGGAGCGTAAAAATTTTTTTTTGAATTTTGTTAGCGGCTAGTCTGGAAAAGTTGTCTCTTGGTACAAAAACTCTGTGGTATTTTTTAAAAAATTTTCAAAAAATGTTTTAGGGCTCCCCCGGGCCCCTAAAATTCGAAAATATATATTTTTAAAATTTTCCAAATGGCTACTGTTAAAAAGTTTTCTGTCAAGCCGTAGAATAACCACATTCTTTTTTGAATTTTTAAAGAAATATTTAATGGTTCCTCGAGTCCTCAAAAATTTAAATTTTCACTTTTTTAAAATTTTTAAAACGACTAATATGGAAAAGCTTTCCAACGAGTTGTATAGTAACTACAATTTTTTCAAAATGCAAAAGAAATGTTTAAGGGTTCCTCATATGATATATAAATCTTACTTACATTTTACTACATTTACTTAAGTTTATAGTCCTTTTTGGTTTTAAAGGTAGGCATTAGTTGTCGTGAGTCAATCCTTCCTCTAATAAAGCCATCTCTATTTACCATCCCACATACCGACTTTGATGCTTCCGTTACCAGACGAACACACCTCTCAACACCTTGTGTATGACACGGGAACTTTGGTAATGTACCATCACGTACCATTTCTGTTAAATCTGCTGTTGAAATGTGAGCCAAAATAGGTGGTTCAGTAATGGTGGTATTTTGCCAGTCAGTATGGTCCCTGTAATCTGTTGAATTAAAGTTGAGGGCAGGTATTGCAAAAGTACGAATACCGTCTGTTGCTTTCATTTTTGCGCGCTATATACTTCTAAGGCCTAACTGATGACATTAAAACTGTTATTGATCCTGTTATATAAAGAAATGGTTACTTCGGGCACTCTGAGTATATTCTTCTTGCGATGGTTACGGACGAACGTAATCACATAAGGGAATTAGGCCTTAGACGTATATTGCGCCCAAGAATGAAAGCAACAGACGGTATTCGTACTTTTGCAGTACCTGCCCTCAACTTTAATTCAACTGATTACACGGACCTGATTGACTGGCAGACTACCATCATTACTGAACCACCTATTTTGGCTCACATTTCAACAGCAGATCTAACAGAAATGGTACGTGGTGGTCTAAAAATTCCTACACTGCCAAAGTTCCCATGTTATACACAAGGTGTTGAGAGGTGTGTTCGTCTGGTAATGGAAGCATCAAAGTCGGTATGTGTGATGGTAAATGGAGATAGCTTTATTAGAGGAAGGATTGACTCACGGCAACTAATGCCTACCTTTAAAACCAAAAAGGACCGTAAATTTAAGTAAATGTAGTAAAATGTAAGTAAAATTTATATGACAATAAAAGTGGCAAATTTAAGGGTTAGGAGGAACCCTTAAACATTTCTTTTGCATTTTGAAAAAAATTGTAGTTACTATACAACTCGTTAGAAATCTTTTCCACATTAGCCGTTTCAAAAATTTTAAAAAAGTGAAAATGTACATTTTTGAGGGCTCGGGGGAACCATTAAACATTTTTTTTAAATTAAAGAAAAAATGCGGTTAACAAAAAAGTTTTTAACAGTAGCCATTTTGAAAATTTAAAAAAACATGTTTTCGAATTTTAGGGGCTCGGGGAGCCCTAAAACATTTTTTGAAAATTTTTAAAAAATATCACAGAGTTTTTGTACCAAGAGACAACTTTTCCAGACTAGCCGCTAACAAAATTAAAAAAAAAAAAATTTACGCTCCACCCTATTGTGCATGGTACTGATCATTTTCAATTTATAACCATGAATCACGTATTACTTAAAGATTACTGATCTTTTCCATTTGTTTATTTTGTAAAATTTTGCTAAAAATAACTCACTGAATGAAATCGGTTACTAGTGAGTATATTGCTACCCTATAATAAATGCATTCAAGTCGCTATTTACAAACAATTTTAATATATAAATCACTTTATTTTCAAAGCACGAGATCCCGACTAAGGGTAGCAATAAATTGAAAGGAAATTTAATATCTTTACAATGCATAGATTTGTATTTGTCATAAAATAACATAAAAGACGAGCCACGGTCAATTTTAATATATGCCGGATGCGCCGAGATGAATGCACTAAATCATATTTACCGTACGATCTTATTGTTCTCGCTCGCACGTTCGTCCATTCGTCTGTTTTTCTGTCACCAAGTTTTAATCTATAAATGCTATATCCACGAAACTCACACCAATTGTATAAAATAATTTGGTACAAATATAGAAAAAAAATCGTATACACTTGTGACGTTATTCGTTGGAAAGAATTTTTGAGTAAAATTCATCAAATTTTTGTTACCTAAATATGTTCTCAGGGTTTAGGAAAATGTTCGAAATTTAGCTATCCTCTACTTTTCCAAAATATATTACCTATAAGTTTGAAAAAATTTTAATAATACAAATTCTTGGGCTGATCAGCGACAAATAACTTTGATTTGGATATCTCAAAATATTTAGGATATATCATATTTTTGATGTTATAACAACATTTTTGGATCATTTTTAATAAAAGGCAAACCATATGAATTTTCCTACAGACACCTTGATGTGTTAACGAGCGGAGTGGCACTTGACGAGTTTTTTATTTCATTTTAACTGTTTGTGGACTGATAAAAAACGACAACAAATACTATTACAGTCCTTATGAATAAAATGAAACAACTCTTGTCAAACAATTCTCAATATTATTTCAGATAATCAAAAATAAAAGATGATACATTTTTTTGTCACAAAATTTACATAATTTCATACTTTCATTAATTCATTATTTGTCAAAATTCATTTTTGCGTACATAAGGTGGTTCCACAGGATAGCCACTAGTTCACAAAGGGTTAAGGCGGTTTGCAAATATTCATTAATGCTAATGTTACCGAAAACTAAAATAAAAACAAAAATATTTGCATGTTCTAAAATATTAATACCACAATTTCTTAACGTTACTAATTATACGTAAGAAAATCACCTAATCAATTTTCATCTTATATATTGAATAAAGTCTGATATTTTATGACAAGGTGATATCACACAACTTAATTAAATCACTCTTTATCAAACTTTCAGATTTTAGATTTATTGAAGTGTCTCACAACATTATATTATCAACTTTCACAGTTTAGGTAACCAATGTAAAGTTTAAGTAAACAAATTAAAACTAAGGTCTCTTTGAGCGTAATAAATATCCCATCGATTATCACGTACATTTATTTGGCTATTGGGGAAAACTCACGTTTCAGAGTGGGTGAAATTTTATTAAGATAAGTTCTAAAATACTGCCGCAGACGTGATGTAGAAAACACAAACCTAATCGTTAAAATATTTTATTGTTTTTTGCTAAACAGGTAAACTGAGACAGATTAAAATTCCATGATCATTGGGCAACAACTACTTTATAGTCCAGTCCAGTTTGGTGAAAATAGAAAAAAGAGAGGCTTTAAGTCTGAGTAAAAAAAAGTTCTGTCCTTCGGTCCATCAGTTCGTCGTTCTGTCTGTAAATTCATTTTGAAAGGGCATAGCAGGATAAGCATATAAAATCTGCCCCCAAACAAAATTTTATTCATCAACTATTAAAGGGGCTTACCATACAGGTTACCATATATATATGATTTTCTCAAAAGTTCAATCCTGCAGCCGCCATATTAGAGGAGTGGTGGGGGGTTTTTGATTTTCGTTTTTTAAAATTTTCTCAGATACCGTTGTACGAAAAAATCCGAAAAAATTCACAGTTGTTACTTACATGTTGGACTATTTACCCAATTTTTTTCATAATTTTTAAATGCAAATTCCATATGCAGAAAAAATTGCAAATTTTTGCATACAATTTCTTGGCACTTTAAGAAGGCCACTTTAAATTTTTCATTATAAATTACTCATTTATCAAGGCCTATTCTCAAATTATTTTCATATTTTTAAAAAATGTGAAGTAGTACAGTCACTGAAGGTTCTCACCTCCGATTTCGTTGAACCTCCATCGATTTTCATGAAAATTTGTGAGTAATTAGAGGATACCTCAAGAAACAAACGTGACATAGTGCCAACTTGCGCTTTTACCCTGGGGGTGGATGCCACCCCTTCTCGGGGGTGGAAATTATTTTATGAAAAATAACTCCAGGAATCGATAGAGGGACCAATTCTAAGCAAAATTTGTTATATAAAGTTATTGAAATAAATCAATACTTTTTGAGTTATTAAAGATCAAAGATTTTGATTTTTCGTGAAAAAAAATGCATGTTTTAAAGCGGTTTTTACAAAAAAGTTGTCATTACCAAAATTGAAGCTAATAAAATAAGGAATAAATTCCTTCCTTAAAAAACCTTTTAATATTAATTCAAAGCGAGCTATAGGTAATTGAATGTATATTTTTTTTCGGCGAGTACTCAAATCTAAGTATTCAAGCTTAAATAACGGGAAAACGATGCATTTTATAAAATATACTTACTGAACACTTTTCAAAGTACTCAGAAATACATATCAAATGAGCTGTAGAAAAAGTTGATAGCATCAAAATTAAGCAAGTTATGATGGAAATAAGAGGATCCTTTCGAATTTTTTAGGAAAAAGTGAAAAATAAAACCTACGCCATTTCCACAAAAATTAAAATTTATGGTAATCCCTATAAGACTTTCTTTATTTTAGCATAAGTAATGACTTTAAAAATTTTGACCGGTTTAGAATACATATTTTTGAAAAAAAATATGATTTAAAAAAATCAAAATTTTTCAAATTTTCGTAAATTTCATTTTCTTTTGATAATAACTCCAAAAATACTTGACATTCGTAAAAAATAATACAGAACGAAATTTGAGTTTTTTTTTAACAAAGATTTTAGTTTTTTTTTTATTTTTGTAGGATAAAAAATAACCGAGATAGAAACGTTCAAAGCCTAAATTTTACTGCGAGAACCATGTACCCGGGGCCCTTTAACCTTTTATCTTTTAAAAAATAAGGGCTTTAAAAGATTAAATTTAATACGATCTTATATCCCTTGAAATTACCTTTCAAATGGTTTTTGGATGAACTTGATATCATAAAAATTAACGGAGTTATTGTAAAAAAACCAATAACATTTTTTTGGAAAAATTTTTTGAGCAGAGATTTTGTATGCATATATAGGAAAAATATAGGTAGTAAGAAGTAGACGTGTCGATAGGTACATGCTCACAAAATATACATATGTGAATGTGTGTATGTTTCTTTTGAAGATAGAAAAAGTGAAAGGAATTCTAAACATCTGCTCGAAAACATAGTGGGACTTTCTAGTATGCTGTGTGTCTATTGAATATTTCAGTATATTTCCAAAAGCGGAGTAAGTAATAAAAAAGATTCTAAATAATTAAAACGATTAAAGCTGATAAAAAAAAATTTCCATTATTTTTATGACAAGTGGTAGTTTTTAAAGGTGGAAAATTTCGCAATAAATAAATAATTACTTTAATACTCAGTAAATGAGATTTCAATTCAGTAATGTATTATTCAAATGATTAAAGTTTCTTGAAACCAATTTTTTCAATGATTCTGCATTAAGGGGGTGGTTTTTAAAGGTTGAAATTTCACAGTCAACCAAAAATTTTATCATAAACATTAAACAAACCGTTTGTGTAATGTTAATATGCGATTTCATATTTCAGAAATACAAAAAATGATTTCTTCATGATTTTCGATTTAAGGTTGCTAAAAGGGTTGAAAAATTAATTAAAATCATAAATCATGCATATAAGTGTTGAAAAATATTTATTTTATCTAATTAAACGAGATTACTTGCGCCAGAATGCTTAAATCTGCATTTTTTCCCATTTTTAACAAAAGGGTGGATTTCACTACTAAAATGCAAAAAGTGCAAGTCGAACATATGTCACTTTTGAAGTTGAGGGTAAAATATACTCAGTCCCAAATTTTCATGCAAATCTATGGAGGTTCACCGAAATCGGAGGTAATAGATGATTTTTACCTTCATTCACTGTACTAAAGGTAGTTAAAAAAACGAAAAACTGCATTACCGACCATTCTCTTATACGCGCCTCACTATCATTTGGACGCATGTCTTGTTAACAAATATACAGGTTGTTTCATTAATAATTGGACATACGCTAACTGGAGAATAGTCCAAAATATGAAGATTTAACCTGAAACACTTAGATAAAATGTGCTCCTTACTGAGATACAGGGTGTCAAAGTTTTTCTTTTTTTTTGCAATATCTCAACTACCTCTTGATCGATCTTCTCTCAATTTGGTAGGGAAACATTTTTCAAGCTAAGAAATAATAATTTATGTATTACGCCACGCTAGCTCGTGGAGGGCGCCTCATGAGCTATACCTGACGATGAATATTTTCTCTCTTTCTTTTTTACGAAACGTAGTGGCACGTTTGACTAGAAAATCTAATGCAAGAGTCATTTCTACGTGAAAAAAGGTTCACTTGATAGAACTTGATAATTCCAACCGTTTTTTACAACGGTATCCGAGAAAATTTTAAAAAACGAAAATCAATAAACCCCCCACCACTCCTCTAATATGGCGGCTGCAGGCTTGAAATTTTGGAAAACTTATATTTAGGGTAAGCCCCTTCAAATAGTTGATAACAAACAAAATTTTGTTCGGGGGCAGATTTTACATGGTTATCTTGCTATGCCCTTTGTTTCAAGTATGTATTATAATAAGATCTTGAACTAGATATTGTCATCTTATTTCTTTGAAGGGTTGGGAGATAAATAGGAAAAGCAAGCGAGAGTCAATAAAATTGAGATTTAGTACATTTGCAAGAAGCCAAAGTTAAATTTTTTTTTAGCATCAGCCACCCCCACTATCACACCCATTACCACCCCTAATCCATATTAAATGGGGTAAAAAAAGTAAAACTGTAATTTAGTATGTATACAAAGACCAAAGGGCTTTTTTTTACATTTGCCACCCCAAAATCTAGATGTGAAAGTAGTGATTCATTAATTATATTTTAATTTATTCTATATCATAAAATATATGAGTTATTAAAACTTTCGATGACAGATGTTGTTTATAATTCATTATTTGTGTCGTATTTATGATTTCTTATGTTTTCTGACAGTATATACGTAAAAATCTTATAATGTTTGAAAGTGAATGCAAGAATTTTACGTTAGAAAATCTTTTTCGATTATTATATTTTTTCAATATTGGAAATAGGATTTTCCAATTTTAGTTACATCCTATATAATTAATTTAATGAAAATATCAATGTCTAAAAGTAATGTACACCACAACTAGACTAATTAAATACCAAATAAATCATCTCTCTTCATATTTGTTTACAAGTGGATATTTGTGATTTGTGTAATTGCAACTTACAAGCATTAAATAACTATTCTAATGTATTAAACGACTATGGCATCTGCGATAATGTAAAAAAGAAACAATTTGCAGAAATTTAATTTATACCCAAAGTTATATAGGTACCTAATATCAAACTTTAACGAAACTGTCTTAAATTTACTCCCATCCTCCTTAGTCTGAATGCAAATTTCATTGCTTGCTGGAAATTTTTAGACGAATTGTAGCATGCAGGCGATTGTGTACAGACGTTATAAATGATTTTACCGGGATTAAAGGATCTAGATAGACAACATAGATTTTCCAGTCTGCTGAACGGGGTAGTGGGCGTAAAGGATAGGTTTGTGTGAAGGTTCGGGATAACTTGATCCTTGAGTGATGTAAAAACTTTGGGTAGGCGGTTTCATCCTTCTATTGAAACAGTATATTTCGTACAAATTACAAGTTTTAAACTTAATTTATGGTGAGAAAGTTTTGTAGTAAGTATGTAATAAGTTTTTGGGTAACGTATCTTATCGTTCCCATTAATCTGATTTAAAGAACAGAGATCAGCTTGATATAATAATAGTAAATTGACTTTATTCTCAAATTTATAAATTTAATATTTACAAATTCAAAAAATGGTGGTTACACGCAACCACCTATAAATACAACATATATTTAATTATTTTAGGTATACCTTAAAGGAAGAAAAATTGGGTAACTACGTAAATCCAAATTCCATAAAGGCAACAAATAAGTAAAAAAACTTTGTAAAGTTTGAAGTTAAATAAATTCATTAGTATATAATACAATGTAACATAATATGTGATAGGATAAAATACGATATAATGATAAACAATAGCATTGTCATTGTTTAACAATAAGTGTTTATAATTTAAATGGCTATCACCATGACTAATATTCGCTACTCAATAATATGAAATCTTATATACTTATTCAACGGTAAATAGCTTCTTATGCGAGTCTCTCTCGCAGCAGTTATTATTTGTTCTCAGATATGTCTCTGGAAATCTCATTCCTAGAAATTATGATATGAACACTGAACAGTATATTAACATGCTTTTATTGGGTCGACGTGTATAAAGGAAAAAAACTAAGAAACTGAATTTCACTCACTTCTAATTGTTGTATCATCATGAAATTTGGCAGTTGTATGTAACTCTGATGACAATACAATATAGTATACTTAATATTATAATGTGTTCAAAATGGCCGCTGCCTCA
Organism: Rutpela maculata; assembly: GCA_936432065.2. Classification (NCBI taxonomy): domain Eukaryota; kingdom Metazoa; phylum Arthropoda; class Insecta; order Coleoptera; family Cerambycidae; genus Rutpela; species Rutpela maculata. Next base: position 125,815,150 of record OW386291.2, on the reverse strand, counting down.
AAATGGCGGGTTATCATTTTCTTTACAACCCCCTTGATATGTGTATCAAAAGAAAGGTCTTGATAAGTAGAAAACAAATATGTTATCACAACTTAAAAATTCAAAATGGCGGCGTCAATATGGCGGATAGGTTTTATCATTTTCTTTACATCCCCCTTGATGTGGGTATCAAAAGAAAAGGCTTGATAAATCGAAAACAAATATGTGATCAAAACTTAAAAACTCAAAATGGCGGCGTCAATATGGCAGATAGGTTTTATCACTTTCTTTACAACTCCCTTGATATGGATATTAAAAAAAAGGGGGCTTGATAAGTAGAAAACAAACGTGATCAAAACTTAAAAATCAAAATGGCGGATAGGATTCATCAATTACACAGGTCAACATTTGATCTAAGAACAATCACCAGACTTTAACAGAGTAATACATAGGTTTTTTTAGGTCACTGATTCCAAATTCGAGGTTGGTTAAGCTTCATCACGTCAGGTTCTTGGTCCTTTGAAGGTCAAACTGAGAAAAAGTGTTATAAAAAATTTGAAAAAATTTGCTTTTATGTTTCTGAGGTCGCTGAATTCAAATCCGCTATTATTTTTACCCTTCAAAAACATCAGAACATCTAGAGGTCATTTCAAGGCATTTTGAGATCATTTTGAGGTCAAACTGAGAAAAAGCGACTAAAAAATCTTGAAAAATGCTTACATGTTTTTTTTAAGTCGCTGACCCCGAATCCGTGGTTGGCTGGCAAATAGACGAATGGTTGGTTAGACAGTTAGGAAATTCATACGAAAGACAGATGGATTTGCTAGCGGCTAGGAATATAGAGACAGACAAGAAGCTGGATAGATTGAAAAGCTTACGTAAGCGAGTAGATAACATAACTGACAGAAATATCACTAGGTTGATGACCGATAGCTTAATATAGATTTATACTCAGTGATAAAATAAACCTATACCAAATATTTTTCAGTTTCTTGGTTTTCAACATTCTTGTTTTAATTTGGTCATCATATGGCCTTAAAGAAACTTTGAGATGAAATAACGACAAAATTGAACTCAGTGATCCCAAAAACATAAACATACATTTTTTCAAATTTTTTCCACCACTTTTTCTCAGTTTGACCTTCAAATGACCTTAAATCCGATCTGATAAGATGTAGATGTAAGAATTTTTCCAGATTTTTTTAGTCGCTTTTTCTCAATTTGACCTCAAAATGGTCTCAAAATGCCTTGAAATGACCTCTAGATGTTCTGATGTTCTTGAAGGATAAAAATAACAGCGGATTTGAATTCAGCGACCTCAGAAACATAAACATACATTTTTTCAAATTTTTTACAACACTTTTTCTCAGTGATGAAGCTTAACCAACCTCGGATTCAGCGACCCAAGAAACCTATGTATATTCTGGTAAAGTCTGGTGATTGTTCTTAGATCAAATGTTGTTGTGTTATCGTCGGATTCGACTGAATATCGGTATCTGTGGGTTATCGAGGTTGCAGATTACAATTATCCTGTCCAAATTTAACAAATTGTTTGTTTTTCGAAAGTCCTTAGATAAAAGACTTAAGAGTAAAAAAATAAATTAATAGTATAAAAAACTAAAAAAAAAAAAACATTCTTTTATAAATATTGCACTAAAAAGCAAAGAATAATCATCGAACCTGTTTTTTCTCTGTCTACCCCCGAAGCCGTGTTTGTAATATGTATAATATTTGAGTATAAAAGCGAGGGGCGCTTTTCATTTAATCTAGTAGGGTAGCTTCCTTTTCCAGACACCTATCCTCTGTTTTCCTACCTAACCCTATACCACAACAAATATTCAATACTGCTACTAGTATATAGATCAATTAAATCAAGTAAATCTACCTGCTAGTGTGGAACCACTGATCTTTTCACCCTCTGAAATTAGGGCAGCAGTCAACTCACTGCCCTCCAGAAAAGCTCCTGGACTAGACGAGATACCCACCTACGCCATTAAACATTATCCTATTAGAGTATATTTACACCCAACAAAATTATTTAATAACTGCACAAGACTACAATATTATCCAGACGCCTGAAAAATTGCAAAAATAATTAATATACCTAAACCGGGGAAATTAAAAAAGATCCTGCCAACTACCGGCCGATTAGCCTTATATCTTGTCTAGCGAAAATCCTAGATACATTATTGCTTAGTCGAATCCAGGAACATCTGGATAATAACAACATACTCAATAAACATCAGTTCGGTTTCCGCACTAGCCACTCCACTGTACAGCAGCTATTCCGAGTCGGTGAAACCGTTACCACCGGTTTCAATCGAGGTCTCCTCACAGGGTTTGTCGCCTTAGACCCCGAAAAAGCTTTCGACAAAATCTGGCACCCTGGGCTACTTTAGAAGCTCTATGTCGCGGGTTTTTCCACTCGCATCATTAAAATGATGCAGTCATACATCAATAATCGAGTAGTAGTTATCCAGGAGTGCTCCCCCGAACGACAAATACTATCTGGAATCCTACAGGGCTCTGCCCTAGGACCAATTTTATTTAATTTATATATCAATGATATACCAACACCGACAGATCACCGTATCACACTCTGCCTGTACGCAGATGATACGGCAATAACGACCACCTCAAAAAACCCAGAAATTACCTCAAAATTACTACAGAAACAGACAGACATAACGGTTAAATACTACACCGATTGGGGGCTGAAAACCAACATTAACAAAACACAAGTTATATGTTTCACTAGACGCATTGCCAGACTTGCAAGTGCACCCATTAAAATAGAAGGTTGTAACCTAGAATGGCTTGATAAAATCTATTACCTCGGCGTCCAATTGGACAGGCGACTTAAACTAAATGCACACGTGGATAATATTATAACTAAATGCTGGAGAAAAACATCAATTCTATATCCAATACTCGTATCGTCTCCCCCTCACATATCAACCCTCATATATAAAACATATCTACGTCCTATTTTAACATATGCTGCCCCCACTTGGTACCCCCCTACTTACTCGTACCCTACAAAAAAAGCTCCAGACGGTCCAAAATAAAATTCTGCGCATTGCAAACCACCTGCCTACTTATACCCCACTACAAACTCTGCACGATATTAGTGGTACACCAACCCTGTCTAACTTTGTTCTACAACGTCTTGTTCCCAACTTCGCTAACGCACTTGTTCAGTCCACGAACCCCACCCTAAGAGACACCCTATAACTAAATTCCTTCATGCACCAAAACATTCATCCCTTAATTATATTTTTATTTATTTATTTTTTATTTACCCCAAATTTATTCCAATTTACCCCCCCAACCCTTCGACGGAACAAGATGAAAATATAATCTAGTTCTAGATCTCGTTAAAGTACATATATATACCAAATTTCAAGTCAATATCTTAAACGGTTCCAGAGTAAACGTGCGCACAAAAAAAAGTTACAGACAGACAGACAGACCGACAGACAGACCGACAGACAGACCGACAGACAGACCGACAGACAGACAGAAATTTTTTTTTCGCTCAAACTTAAAATCTTGACGTTTCATGACATTTTAAGCCTATTTGGACAATACAAATTTTTAAAAAATTTTTTGTCGTTACTATACTTCTACTGGACGAGGAAGTAAAAAGAAAATGTACATGAAGAATGTTACAATTTTTGAGAATATTCGACAAAATAATAGTACTCCGAGTATACTGAAAAGCATTTCATAAATGAGGCTGTCATGATCGGGAGGTTACTAAAGTAGCAAATATGCCAATTATACCTAAAAAAAATGCTGCCCAAGGAATCACTACTTCCACATTCAGATTTTCTATCCAAATCTCTCACAACGAAAATATTTTGTATGTGGAAATAATTGTTCATGAAATTTTAATAATATAATATTTGAAATCGTCTACCCAAAAAACCCATAAAACGATATTACACATCGGTAGTGGTGATAAGGGGGTGGTGGTGGGAGTGAATGAAGTAAAAAAATACTTTGAGATTTTTGGTTCTTGTACACACACTAAATCACAATTTTTTCTTCACCCCCTTTAGGGTGGGGTGATAGTGGGGGTGGCTAGTGCCAAAAAATTTTTTGAGACCTTAGCTTCTCTTGTGTATACTAAATGTCAATTTTATGGACCGTCATCTGCTAGTTCCAGATCCCGTCAAAGTACATATGTGTACCAAAGGGTTTAACCGGATAAGGACGAGGCGGCCCCCAAATGACAACCTATATCGAAACTTATGTTTTAATATCGACTTGATGTATCGAGTCGATATTAAAACACAAGATTCGATATAAGTTGTCATTTGAGAGCCGACTCGTTATACTTACCTGGCTAAACCCTTTCAAGTCAATATCTTAAACGGTTCCAGAGTAATCGTGCGCGCAAGAAGAATTACAGACCGACAGACAGACAGAATTTGTTTCTCTTAAACTTAAAATCTCGACGTCTCATGACATTCTAAGCCTATATTTAAACAATAAAAATTTTAAAATTTTTTTTGTCGTTACTGTACTTCCAGTGGATGTATAAGTAATTTACTTATTTTCAAAAAACTGCGAAGAAGAACATTAGCGAAGTATATAAAAAATTCAATAAGCCAGCCAAGGGTATAATGGGTACATTAGTTTTATTTTCGATTAAAGTCTTGAGTTGTTTTTAGTATTGCTGCAAAAAGTCGATGAGGAAAAATAAGTTAAAATATACAGCAATAACTACCTCCATTAAAAACTGTATTCACTTCGTCCAGTCTTTTATATCCTGCACTTGTAGCAATAACGATTAATTTATTTTATTTTCAGGAAATAAGAACAAATGTTTCAAACGATATAAAACATTTCCCATTTGATATCTTGCAGTGCTGGTGGTTCAAATACTTTAATGTTCTAAAATAAGTCTAATGCCTCTACCCATAAAAGCAAGCAAAGCGCAGTGGAAACCAAATCGATATTGTATAAGAAAAGGACGTTTATAAATGGGCTGCAATCTGTTGCTCATTCAGAATAAGTTAAGTTAAACGCTTAAGATTTAATAAGAAATTAGAGCCATTAACTAATTGTTTTATTAAGAGTTTTTAGAACTTGTTTAAAATATTTCTCGATAATCCTTAATCTTATTGGTGTAATGCCGAATAAACTTTTCGATATTCTAAGTACTTGAAATTAATTAATACCAATCTTTTAAAATGGATAATTAATCTGTGACTTGTTTGAGACAAATTAGTGGAAACATTTCTTTTCACTTGCATCACGTACTAAAAAAAGACTATGTTTATTAATATTTTTCAAAAATTAAAATTTGCAAGTTAGATCTCGAGAATATATAAGATGATTTAAACGCTCTAATATAAAAAAAATAGATATACAGGAAATGTATGTCTGTCGATATCGGTGCATCGGTTATTTATTTTGTAAGTAGCATAGTGTGTACCCTTTGAAATCTTGATCAATTTTGATGATTCTTTAATTTCGATTCGCTTCTAAAAATATATACACTTAAAACTCCCGGTGCCATTTTCTCGATAAAAATAAAAGAGATATTTGAATTCTGCAAAATATGTTCACTAGAATATAAATAATATCAGTTTTGAGTAAGAATGGTTATTTTACCAATTGAGGTATAGATGGCGTTGCGACACAAAGAAATTATTTGATCCTAGGAACGTTGAAATGAGATGCAAGTGATGAGACATTACATAATGATCAACTTTTAAAATACGAACAATTTCAATATAATTTTTTTAAATATAAAAATCGTCATAACTTTTTTAAAACACATTTTATACGATAAGTCGTTTGGAACATTTTTCATAGTAAATGATTTGGATGGCAATGAAGCATATTTATTTCAAAACACAAAATAACTTTTTTTCAAGAAAAACTAAGGTGAGGTGCAACTGCTATTTGGAAATTAAAAATTTTGACATTTCTGTTTACTGTCATTATCTAATTTTCGCGTCATGTTTATGTTGTATGTTCGACTAAATTATATTAAATAAGTTGCTTGGAATATGATTCTTCATCTCATCGTTCGTACGATCGAACAATTTATTTGCATTGCAACGCCATCTATATCTCAATATGTAAAATAACCATTTTTGCTCAAAACTGAAGTGATTTATATATTCTAGTTGATACCTTCTACAGAATTAAAATGCTTTTGGTTATCGAGAAAATGGCGCCGGGAGTTTTAAGTGGGACACCCTGTATAAGTCGTTTTGTCGGTATATTTGAAGCCACAAAACATTAGAAGTCCCAAAATTCTACCTACAAATATTTGTATACCTACAAATATTTTGCATAATAATATATTGACTCAAAGGAAACAAAAAAAATTTATAAAACGTTTGCTTTATTCCAAAGGTTTGGCTCAAATTAATTATTTTCTAAAAATACGATATTTTCAGGCCAGACAGTATATGTAAATATTGTGTAGGTCAGTTTTGTAGTAGAAACTGAAATAAAGTTCAATGTCTTCTTGTGACCTACACCTCCCTTTTTATTATGTTTATTGTATAAATAGTGAGACATAAAAAACTTTATAAAACGCCGGTGTCTCTTTCATGAAAGGAATCCTCCGCTATCGGCATCTGCGGTTTAAAGATAATGTTCATATTTCGTTGTTTAGTCGAAAATAAGGCCGCCGCTTTTAATCATACGGTGTTGTTAATGTGTTTGATTTATCTAGTTTTAAAGTAAAAATAATAAAACGGTGTAATGAACGAGGTGATGAATTAAGTATTTATTGAAATTAAATAAACCGCTATTAATTTAGTTACTACAGAGGTCAAAGAAATTTTCTGTAGTAAATTAATAGAATGGTAATTTTTTAATCTCTTCGTTAAAATACATTTTTTACATACAATAAATTACTGAGATCAGGGGCATTTTTTCAATAAAGATACAAGGAGCTTCAAAAAACCGACCTGGACGCAGTACTTTTTTTAATAAATTCTATGGAATAATTGTGGCTTGTCAAAAATTGCTAAGATGGCAATAAGTAAATTAATATTAAGTATCAGTTAATGTTTTCATTTCAAAACTGATTAAACAAGGTAAAAGTAAAACTGTTTTATTGTTTTTAAATGACAGACTGAATAGATTGAAATATAGAAGAAAAAGAGCAACGGCTCTAGCACGGTTCCTTGAGGAACCCCAAAGGTAACTATTCTAGGTTGGCACAATACATCGTCTAAAAATAAGCCTGCATAATGTAAAATTGGTATCTTCAGCGTGTCGTGGCTCCTTTAGGAAGCATTTCCAACCACATGTTCATACAAATTTTTTTTACCATTTTTGATTGTAGAATCAGCTCCTAAATGGAAGAGTATTAGTTGCCTAGTAACTTGTATAATATGCACAAATTGAATGCTTTTCGTAGTATTAACCAGCGCGAAGAAGGTGTCTAAAGTAGTTTCAACAAACACCAAAACACTTGATCACCACACTCGAGTTGAGTTTGTCAAACCATGTTGGCGTCATCTGGTAAGGATTAAAAGATTTAATCATCCCCATCTGACTCCATACAAATTTGCCTGCAAAGTTTTTAATCCCCTAGGTTGTTTTCCGTCGGACGACATAGAATTTTGGGGAAAGTAGTTCAAAATCTGTTTTTTTTTTATTTTTAATAAAAATCGAATTCTGACTTTAACTCATTCTGAAGAGCAGTTTTAATACGCCAATAACAGTTTTGGGGAAATGCACCGGATAACGCTAATTGTCAATCATTTCAAAGGCAGAATTTATATTTTATGATAGAAATTTTGCAAAGCGCAGCGAAGACCAAAGAATAGAAGGCGAAAAAGAAGAAGAAAAGGAAATTTTCAGTATGAACATTTTCAATCCCAAATCAAACTTTGCGAAACTTATATTTCAAGGAGCTTGATTCTTCTTCTGTCAGTTTTTTGTTACCCTTACCCCTTCTATGCCGTTGAGATTAGATATTCCAGGACGTGTTCTAAACTTACCATGCGTGTTATGCAAATCTGATTTCTTTTGTGTACTTATTTAATTACAATTTGAATAAGGTATTTTTTAACATGCAATTCGTACAACTTTACAGCCAATATCTCGTGCGATTTTATGGGTTGGGTCGGTCACTGATATTTAAGGAACTTCATAAAATTCCTTACGTCTGTTTAGGACCCTGGTCAAACACAGGAACTAAGGAGGTAGACTTTCATAAAGTGCGATATTAAAAATAGTATTTTAAACTAAGTAGAAATTATATTTACTCTATCCTAGGACTAAGTTGTAATGAACCACTCTAAAACTTGATAAACTTCCTAACGTTGTAGAAGGTGCAGCTTGTTCCCTTAATGCATACATTTTGGTTGTTTCCTGCGAGTGCAAACGTCCATACTAACACTTACTTTTATCACAAAAATGAAGTATCCCTGAGAACATCAACTAAAAGTAGCGAGAGTTTGAGCTCTCTCTCAAAATATAACATTGGTACATATGACGATGTCAGTGGATATACATACTAGTAATATGTTGTATATTCCCTAATGCACCTTTCCTCAAAATTGTGAGCTTACGTAATACTGTGGGGACCCAGACTGGCTACACTACTTTCATAACATAAAATATTATTTACTATTTTAACTTGATATATTACTTTATACATCCTATTGCTTACAGTTTGGTACACTAAAAACCTTTTATTTTCGTTCCTCACTTATATTTCTGTTTCACTGAGAGGAACAAATTGAAAAGTTTATAGCTTTGTTTTGCCTAGCAAACATCGTGTAATGAAAAAACTGATGAGTATTGAAATTTACGCCTTCCTGTTATATTTACATTCACTTTTTATAAGCAAGTACAAGAATGAATGGGTATACGGAGGAGGTTTTTAATATTACCCTCCAAGAGCTAACAGAAAATGAAAGTTCTTAAGTCTATATTGAATAAACTCTTCTGCTAATATTAATATTCAGTATAAGTTATTAATTTCTTACTGGGTTTTAATGTAGTAATATATTGATCCTATAATACACTAAAGAGGAGGTAGAAAATGTCATTGTTGCATTGCTAACTATTTTAAAACTTAATTTAGTTTCAACACAAATAGATACATATCGATATGTTATTTGTTGTTATTTTATTATTTTTAAAATTAGTTCGTTGGAAAATATCACATAGAAATAAGATAATGTGTTTATTATTATATGTACATTATTTATAGATATATGATTCAGGTATTTCAGGTGAATTCTTTAGAATAGCATATGATTCTAATTATCGCGAATTTTTTTCAGGATACCCGTAGAACATTAATCCGAAATTAGTTTTAGATGCATATTAGTCGGGAATCAAGCTTCTCAAAAGGCGCTTCTAAAATGTCAGGGTGTGCACTCAGATATAGTATTGGAAAAATATGTACTTTATCTGGAATGACCTTGCGCATCTAAATCCAGAAGGCGTCATTCTGTCCACGGTTACAAAAAAAGCGCAAAAACATTTTTTCAGAGAATTTTTGTGTCACTGAAAATGGAATAATTTTATGTTCCCACCTCATTTACAGGGTTATTCTTTAATATATATTAATGATTTTCAAACTGGTGGAAAGCTTATCCTTTCTAGATTCTGGTGCTGCCAAATAAATTTCGAAATTGTTGTTGACAAATGCTACAGAAATTGTTTAAACAAAGCATGTCCGAAGAGTGCACGGTAAATTTCAGCATCGAGACATTTTAAAAACTATTATAGATAGATGCAAACTTCTAGCATGAAATAGAATGGAGTAGTTCTTAGTGAAAGAATTATCTGGATTGGTTTATTGTTGTAAAAGATATGACTATTTTTGTACAGCGCCCCGTTATTTCCGCCATCGTTTTGACTGACACGTCCGCGCGCTGTGGCCGATTGGTAACTTGCTGACAATATACTGTGATTGCAAAACATTTACAAAACGTTCTTATTATGCGTATTACTTATACGTAAATATTATCATTTGTCATTATGAAAAAAAAAACGAAGGTATTTAAAGATTAGTTTGCTTAAGAATTAAAATTGTTATTTTTAACTTAAAATTTTGATTAGAGACAGAAAACCGTACAACTAACTAAATGAACTTAAATTTACTTCTTGGGCTTGAGAAATAAGAATACAAAAATAATATACATACATTATACGAGTGCGAGTTTAATAAATTTAAGGGATGAAAATAATAAAATTATTAAGGATGACTTACAAAATGGGAACACATTTAATTCATATTTTACTTTAATATTACAAAAAATGGCGAATGAAATAAATAATGATAATAATCCATGTAATGATGAAGAGTCTAATATAACTCACTCGATATTTTTAAACCCTGTGGATGAAAAGGAACTAATAAATATTATAAACCCTTTAAAAAATAAATGTAGCCAGGTATTGATGAAATATCAAGTAAATTAATTAAAACAAATCATATACATATTTTAAAGCCACTTATACATATTATTAACTTATTTTTTTCAACAGGAATAGTTCCACAAAAATTCAAAGAGTCTCTAATAACACCAATTTTCAAATCAGGTGATTCATTACATGTTAGTAATTACAGACCAATTACGCTAATCAACAACTTTGCAAAAATATTTGAAAAAACCATGAAATTAAGTATTATGAATTATCTTGAGAAATTCCGACTATTTTCGCATTGTCAGTATGGTTTTAGAAATAATCAAAATACAAAGTCTGCGATTTATGATGTTATTAATTTTGTAAATGACCAATTGAATGAAAAAAAGAAGTGTGTAGCTGTGTTTTTAGACCTGGCTAAGGCTTTTGATACGATTTCACGTTATATAATAATAAATAAATTGGAAAAAATAGGCATAAGAGGTATTGCAGTGACTATAATAAAAACCGCTGCCCAAGGAATCACTACTTCCACATCCAGATTTTCTATCCAAGTTACTCACAACGAAAAAAATTTGTATGTGGAAATAATTGTTTATGGAACTTTAATAATATAATATTTGAAATCCTCTACGACAAAAACTCATAAAATGATACCCCACATCGGTATTGGGGTGAGGGTGGTGATAGGGGGTGGTAGTGGGGGTGGATGAAGTAAAAAAATATTTTGAGATTTCTGGTTCTTGTGCACACACTAAATCACATTTTTTTTCATCCCCTTTAATAATGGTGGGGGTGGCTAATGCCAAAATTTTTTTTGAGACCTTAGCTTCTCTTGTATATACTAAATACCAATTTTATGGACTCTTACCTGCTTGATTTACCTATTTACCCCAAATTTACTCCAATTTACCCCCCAACCCTTCGACAAAACAAGATGAAAATATAATCTAGTTCTAGATCTCGTTAAAGTACATATGTGTACCAAATTTCAAGTCAATATGTCAAACGGTTCCAGAGCAAACGTGCGCATAAAAAAAAGTTACAGACCGACAGACAGACCGACAGACAGACCGACAGACAGACAGAAATTTTTTTTCGCTCAAACTTAAAATCTCGACGTTTCATGACATTCTAAGCTTATTTGAACAATAAAAATTTTTAAACATTTTTTTGTCGTTGCTATACTTCCACTGGATGTGGAAGTAAAAATTATTTAAAAGATAGACAGCAATATGTCAGAATTAATAATAAGTTAAGTGAGACATTAAAACTGGCGTCCCACAAGGAACTGTGCTGGGACCAATATTGTTTATAATGTATATCAACTGTGTGTTCATGTTAAATACTAAAATGAAAATAGTATTATATGCTGATGATACTGTATTATTATTTCATGGTAATGATTGGCAAAGCACGATGCAAAATGCATCAATAGGTCTCAGCACAGTTAGAACATGGCTGGATAAATATCTCATTGACATTGAACTATCTTAAAACCAAATTCATTAGCTTTTCGATCACAAACGTTAACTGTTATCACACAAAAAATTTACCCCTACATAATAACAACTGTATTCTAAATGGTTATCAAAACTGTACATGCGACAAGAAAATTGATTCTGTAAATGAAATAAAATATTTAGGAGTTATAGTTGACCAACCTTTAAAATGGAGAAACCACATAGAATTAATGTCAAAAAAAATTAGAACACTTATCCCTATCTTTTACCAACTACGCAATATATTACATAAAAAACAATTATTACTTGTATATAAAGCCTTGGCAGAATCTATAATCAGATATGCTATCATAAGTTGGGGGGGCTGTATAACACTGCAGTTAATATGATACAAACAGCACAAAATTATGTAATAAAAGTCATGCTAAAAAAACCTAAAAATCGTTCTACACAACTGCTATACGAAGAAACCAAGCTAATAAATGTTAGGCTTATGTATTTTATACAGTCAATCATCTTCGTACATACAAAATGTGAGAAAAATTTGTTAAAGCATAATATCAACACCAGGGCAATAACAAATAACCATATTCAAGAACAATTTTTTACAAGAACAACATGTCAGAAATTTGTTTCTTTCTTAGGAAAAAAAATTTATAATAATATACCATTTAAATATAAAGTAAAAATGTACGTTATAGAAAACAAAAATCACTTCATGCAGTATATTCAATAGTTTTTCTGCTAAATCACACAGACGTAGGTCTGGTTCTCTGTTCTCCTGCAGTATTTTCTGGTAGATGGATCCTTTTAATGTAACTGTGTTGCTTAGGTATATTATACATAGGTAGGTATAGGTTATATATATGTATATATTTTTTTTCTTTCTTGTAATTCACATTTTTGTTCGGATTTACATAAGTACATTTTATCTAATATCATTAAGCTCTTGCACTAATTTGCATATCTATAAACTACATGGAGCATATCACAAATTTTTTAATTTATGTATTAATTTAAAATATGTAATATATTGTAGCAAAATAGAAAATAAATGAAATGAAATACTTAAACTAAGTTAACAGCTAATACACATTTACCCTCACAGTAGCAACCTAGTATGCATTCCAACACAGCTTTGCTACAACTGAAGTTTCCGGTACATCTTTTAAATTTATATTTTCAAAATGCATTTTGAGAAATTATATTGGGACGAACATTTATAGTTATTAATTTAGGGATAAGTACATTATTTTTCAAATCCCAACCAAAATCAATGGGATTGGGAATTTCTGAATTTACCGCAGTTACACTTTTCCACAGTATCATTTGATACGAAGCTCTCAAAATATGTTGATAAAAAGAATCTTCGGTAGGCGGTAAATTCGTTATATCAGAGTTAAAGGTATGAAACAAATGTGTGCGTAATTTATTCAAATCTCCTGTAAATAATGGCCCACCATACAAAATTTTTAAAGAATACCAGTCCGAATTTTGAAAGGTAATGAAATCATTGAAGCCATTTTGAGGGTAATCAAGTAATCCTTGTAGCTCTTTATCTTCTGTATGTCTTGAACATTTTTTACAGCTTTAGTTTTTTCTTTTTTAAACAGAAAACTAACTGTATCACAGCCAGTCAAAGCATAAATGCACAAAAATAAATTACCCAAATTCATTTCAGCACTCACTGTCTTCTCTATAGTTGACTCTTGGATGGCATGATGAATCGGTATACATACATTAAATCTACGAAACCATAATTCGTGGATATTATCTAAACTAGACACAAAATACAGGGATAAGACAAAAATATCTGTATCTATTACTATTCTACTATACTCCAGATTTGATGAATATAGGATGATCGCAAATTAGTACAGTACCTAGAGGTAAAAAGTATACAAAACTTCGGAATAATGTCATGTTGAACGGATTTCGTTCATTTCTGGCAGTATAATAGTAAATACTTCACAGAAAAGTTTCTATATTGTGCGGGGGCTTGCTGAGTTATAGGAGGTGCCATTTATAGGGGGTGGATGCCACCCCCTGAGAGGGAGTGGCACTTAAAAAATATATATGTATATTTATTGGAGCTGAAAAAGAATCAAATTTTAAGAAGAAAAGGTTCTATGCAATTTTTCACATAAATTGATAGTTTTTAAGTTATAACGACTTCAAAATTGCGATTTTAGCTTAAAAAAAAGGTATTTCCAAACAGCTTTCGTCAAGTATCTCGAAAAGTATTACTTTATCGAAAAAATATTACAAACCAATTACAGAAAGTACAAACTGGGAATTAATTATATTTTTTGTTTATTGATGTAGGATTAATAATTTCGGAGATATTTAAGTTTACATTTGGCATCCATGTGTTCATAAGATAATTATTTAGAGTGAGAGTTAAATATCTCAGAAACTGTGACACCTACGTCAAGGATGCTAATAGGTAGAATAATAGGTTATTAATTAAGCTCTCAACTATTTTTTTATTTGTTTCTGTAGCATAAAAAACAAAGAAGTTATGACCGAAGCATCTACACATTTTTTTAATGACAACGTCGCTATTTTGTTACTGTAATTTGCCAGTAATTAAAAAAAAGGAATTTTAAACACTGTTTCTCATTAATATATAGCATGACGTAGATGCTCAAATTTTTTGGTTTGTATACAGCACTTGCTTTAGAAAAAAATACAGTTTAAACTATAAAGGTATTTTCGATAAAACATAATTTTTTCTTCCTTTTCCAGATATCTCAATAAATATTAGTTTTATTGAAAAATGGGTAGAGATCAAAAATACAACTCATAAATTGATAATGAATTTCGCTTGTTTATTTATTTACATAGATTTAATAATTTCGGAGATATGATCGTTTACAAATGGCGTCCGAACGTTTATAAGACGAAAAATGAAGTTTAAATGTTAAGTATCTCAGAAATGGTGACATCTACGTCACGCATGCTAAGAAATGAAATTAAAGACAATTAATTGCGCTTTCAAATTATTTTTTGCTCGTTCCTGTAGCATAAGAAATAAAGAAGTTATGACGGAAAAATGTGCGTATTTATATTTTTTTATATAAAAAGATCGCCATTCTGTTACTCTAATTAGCCAGTAATCTAAAAAAAATATCTCAAATACAGTTTTTCGTTAAGATGCAGCATTAGCTAGATGCTCAATTTTTTTTTGCTCATTTAAAGCACTTGCTTTAGAAAAAAATGCATTTTAAACTTTAAAGGTAATTTCGAAACACTTGGATACCAAATATAAACTTAAATATCTCCGAAATTATTAATCCTACATCAATAAACAAAAAATATAATTAATTCCCAGTTTTTACTTTCTGTAATTGGTCTGTAATATTTTTTCGATAAAGTAATACTTTTCGAGATACTTGACGAAAGCCGTTTGGAAATACCTTTTTTTTAAGCTAAAATCTCAATTTTGAAGTCGTTATAACCTAAAAATTGCATAGAACCTTTTCTTCTTAAAATTTGATTCTATTTCAGCTCCAATAAATATATATATTTTTTAAGTGCCACCCCCTGGGAGGGGGTGGCATCAACCCCTTAGAAATTAGCAAGCCCTCACACAATATAGAAACTTTTCTGTGAAGCATTTACTATTATACTGCCAATATGACATTATTTCGAAGTTAAAACCTCTAGTTACTGTACTAAATATGCTAGTGTCGGCTTCATTATAATCAGAAAAATGCAATTCCATCGGAGTAGGAAGCACTATACTATACATGAATTTATAAACAACACACAACAGAGTTACTGTATACGCTAATCATAGAAATGTTTGTCATTACACTACTCCTCAGTGTCTAATAAGCAGGTAGTCAACAAGCCTAGAGAGAGCGAGGCAATGCGGGACATACATGTACACTGTATATCTACCAAAAGACGTGGCAGAACACAACGCGTGCTGTACAAAAATAATCGTATCTTTTCAACAATAAAGCAACGAAGATAATTCTTTCACTAAAAACTCCTCCATTATATTCTGCAGATTTCATGTCATAGAAGTAGGCACCTATCTATAATAGTTTTAAAATTGTCTCGATGCTGAAATTTACCGTGCACTTTTTGGGCTCGCTTGGTTTAAACAATTTCTGTAACATTTGTTAACAACAATTTCGAGAATTATGTGGCAGCACCTGAATCTAGAAAGAATAAGCTTTCCATTAGTTTGAAAATCATTAACAAATGTTAAAAAATAAGCCTGTAAATGCGGTGGGAACATAAAATTAATCAATTTTCAGAAAAAGATTTTTTACGCTTTTTTGCAATCGCGGATAGAATGGCGCCCTCTGGATTTGGATCCACAAGGTCATTTCGGTTAACGTATCTATATTTTAAAAACTGTGTCTTTGAGTGCACACCCTATGATCGAATTAGTGGCTTCTGATTCCTGACTAATGTGTACTGTATTTTCAAATAAAAGAAAAAAATGAAAACAAATTTAACCAGTTCAAAAAAGATCGCTAAAAATTGTGAAATAAAATTTCGCCGTCGCGCGTCGTCCAGTTCATTTAACCTTTACAAGGCATACTTGCTTTTCGAAACTAAAATAATTGCACAAATTAGTTTCTAGCCAAGCAGGCCTGAACCTCAAAGATGAAATTTCAACCCAAATGTTTTCAGACTATTTTACCCATTCATGCGTCGATCCGAGGACACACTCTATAAAATATTGCTACTAAATTTAGTTCAAATTATTTTTTTTTCAATAACTCCCAATAATATCTTGCTAATTTTGACGCTGATATCTAAAATACTTCTTATATGATTGAAATTAGTGTCAAAATAATGTTTACTTTAATGTCCATTAGTTAAATCTCTGGAATATACAGCTCCAATATGTACCGTCAATTATGAAACACCCTGTAGACTAATACTCGTCAAACCAAATTAAAAAAAGAGAGTGGTTCTGAGAGTGATGGATAACAATGTCCACTTGAAAGCATCTGGACACAATATCAATGAAAACGAGAAGGTGAGGAACGAAATAGGACAAAGAATAGAATAGTAAAGCTCTACAAGTATGAGGGTGGCCTTGATTAGAGGGGTTTTTATCAGATCCTCGTTCATCCTTGCTCTCAGTTTACGAATGGTCGGATGCTACATATTTCGACATTTTTGTATGAATGCGAATACCAGACTCTGTATCCGGATGAAAATTCACTGAATCGTTTGAAATGTATATTTACCAACACATGCTGCGGATTCGTTGGGTTTAGAAAGTACTTAACCGAATGAATAAGAAGAAAGAACTTTCTTTCAACTTCAATTTCAACTTTTCTTGCAATTTCAACATTTTAAAATGTTAAAATATCTATAAAGAAGTTGAAATTTCGTCTTTATGGTTTAGTCGAATGCACGTTTGCCAGACGGAGACGTGGCTAACTATAGTTCTGTTTTAACTACTCAAACTACTCAACTGCTTGAAATGTGAAGCAAACCGACATTAAAATTAGGATAATTTCAAAGATTGATAACTCCTATAAGACAGGATAACTTTTAGTATACTTTACATTCGTGGATAGCAAATTTCATCGGCTTGAACGTTTATCTATCATGTGTCTGGATTATGAATATAATATACATGGTGTAAAAATCTTTATAATTCATAAACATAAATACACTTCACATGTTAGACAGCTCTTAAATCCAAATTCAATACTCTCTAGAAGGAAGCAAATTACTTTTTTATTATTGTTACGTGTTTATGCAGAAGAACCTTACACAAAGTGTCTGATGGATGCAACACTAATTTATTATTTATGGGCGCCAGTCGCGTTCTCCTTTGATTGTGTGTGGTTGTTTCCACTCCCAGTTGAGCTCTATATATTTAAGAGATGTTTTATAGCCGAGGAAGGCAAAAGCTGTGCTTACCGTAGATTTCTAACTGCCTTTTCTCTCAATTTGACTTCTCTGGTGACACACTTTAGTATATTTCTAACACTGTACAGAATCTTGTGCGTAGAGATCTCTTATTCACTCTTATAGAAAATCCCTCTCGAGCTTTCGCGATCCGATTGGTGTATTGGATTGCAAACTTGCGGAGTCAGGAGACGCCCGATATACAACTCCGACCTAACACATGAAAGTCCTCGAGAGAAAAGACTTAAGGTTAAGGATTCAATCAATGAAATTCAACAGATCAATCAATACCTTTTATTGATTGATCCAAAAAAGACAGATATTGTTAAGCAATCCAATCTAAAGACAATATGAAAATTTTAATTGAATCGCCTCCCCAAGCAGGGCAAGGAAGAATGTTTTTTATAGAGAACGTTAATAGAGAGCGTGCAATAGCAATCTATTGGTAGAAAGACTCACACAACTTTCTCAGAAGATTATGGAGGCAGTTTGGTTTTGGGACTTTCCAGAAAACTATGGTGCAGTCTTGAGTATGGAGTGAGAATCCAACAGAATATTTTTAATATGGAAAAAAGAATCAAGGCAAATGGAGTTGAGATGTTAGCTGACTACTATTGGACTATTATAAATGTGCTCCAAAAGTAACCACACTAAGAAGATCAAGGAGAGCGATTAATTTATTGATTAAAATATATATTATAATAAGTTATTTTTGTAAAAGTGACACAAATATTTTTTTCACGTAGTAATTGTGATTTTTAAGAAAATTATACATTTATAAATAATACTTTGGTTAGTTCACTTATTATACTTTCTAGGGTCGACAAAAAAATTAAAATAAAGAAATCATATCGGTTCAGAGCATGGAATAAAAATTAAAATTTCCCTGTCGGTGATTATGATTAAGCCCATCAAATACTAAATAATTTTTGGAAGAATCATTTATAATAATAAAGGTAAAATATATATTTACTTATTATTTTGTATTCTATGAGAAGAAAGACACTCAATTATGGTCCCCGTATTTATTCTACCGAGTTAAATCATTTGTATAAGAGAACAAAGCTTATAAACCATTTTCGCTTAGTTTCCTATATTATATACTTTATAATATGAATTCAACGGATTTAATTTCAATCATGATTGTCAAATAATGCGGTGATTAATTATTATTAAAAACACAAGACATGAAAATATAATCATTCGGCCATAGACTAGACTGATTCTCATCTGCCGAAGGCGAAGCTTAGAGACTTTCTTTTTTACAAAAAAAACTTAAGACAAATGAAACTCGAAAAAGAAATCTGATAATAACTCCTACCAAAACTTTTACTTTGCTCGATATCCCAATATCTTTGCTTTGTCACAGTTTGGACATGTTAGCGTCTTCCTGTTTTTACAGGAGATGTTCAATTCACGATGCTTTTTGTTTCTTTTCACTTTGATTTCATATACCGCTAACTCATGATGTTCAAGGTTTTATGTGCTCGTAAAGTTATCTAATTAGCCATTTTAACACAAAAGAGTATCGTAGGTTTGACGTCACGGTTGGGGACATTTATTAGTCCACTCAACGTTAAGCTTAGAATTAAACGCTGTCTAGGCTTCTTCGCATTCTACGATTAAAATAAAATAACTGCGATGTGAACGTAATAAAAGAATGGAAGACTCGAATAGAGGCAGGTAAGAATTTAATAACTAAATAAAAGTAAAATGACACATCACATACAGACTGTTCCTTAATGATGTGTCAATATTTCAAATGACCTAATGAATCCTTAGATCATTTTATGAAGAAAAGTTCATATGAACATATGTCCGAAACGGCTTAATTTTTTTGTTGAATTTTTTCTTTAAATACATAGTTATTTTTTAATATCTCAGAAACAGCTTAGATATTATTTTCAATTTTGGAACGTGTTAATAAGATATAAAACCACATACTTTAGTTGGAAAAGTTGTTTTATTTCTCCACCAGTGGCGTCCTTACAACCATGCCCTCTAATATTTTTTACCAAAACCACTGATATTTTTCCATGTGGATACTTTTTCTGATAGCCTGGTCAATTTTACATGAAAACGGTCACTTGCGTATTTCCCGTTGGACGTACAGTTCTTGATTAAAAGAATTAAATTCAAATTGCTTCATTCAACAATATTGACTAATAATTTTTAAAGACATTAATCTAGTTATTCTGAAATAAGTTACGTTTTTACAAACATCATTTCCAAAATAATATTTGTTGACATGAAGTAAGTTGTTGGTGTTCAAAACCATCTCATCGTATAAATTCTTCGATTTTTAGTGTTTCATTGAATTTATTTTATTTGTTCGCTATTTATATTTGAATATCTCAGTAAATATGGTGAATTATATGAATGTGAAAATGGTAACAATGCAATACGTATATGATCTTGCAGATGGTAATGCAACAAAAACTAGAAGTATGTATCAGGAAAGATATCCTAATCGTTCCTTGCCAGATAGCCGATTCTTTTCGACTATTCATCACCGTCATTGTGAAACTGGTAGTTTCCAAGAAGATACTTCGGAAGGTAGACTTCAAACTGTCAGAATACCAGAAATTGAGGAAGCGGTGCTGCAGGAAATCGACGAACATCCAGAGACGAATACGAGGAAGATTGCTGAATATTTGTCATCAAATTAGTTGACGAATTTTGCTTGATTTTTTTGTTGTATCCGTACCACATTCTAAGAGTCCAGGCATTACTTCCCAGGGATTTTCCACAGCGTGTAAACTTCTGTCAGTGGTACCTTCAGAATACCTTCAGCATACAGGGTCGAGGAAAAAGGGAAGGGCCTCTTGACAACAGCATACTAACTTGAGGAGCGTTGCGGGGGAAATTTTTGGTGGGAAGTTGAAAATTCCGATTCAGCGCTCCAAAAAACGTAAATTATGTCCATCTCCAGAACTACCATGAATGTTTCCAGGTCTCTAATGGTCTCTAATTCCTGGAATTAGGAATTATTCGTAATAATAATTAGGAATTATTGGTAATAATCTTATAGGCCATTTTCTTCTGCCAAGACGCCTTAATGACAGTCTTACCTACATTTTCTCCAAGAGGAACTGCCTGTGTTGCTTGAAGATGTAACAATTGCGTTAAAGAATCAAATGTGGTACATGCACGATGGAGCTCCTGTTCATTTCAGTGAAATTGTTCGCTACCATTAACATGTGGTTCTTTTGCTAATCGTTGGGTAACGGAGGACATCAATGGTCGGCAAGATTCCCCGATCTCAATAGCCTGGATTTATTTTTGTGGGGTCATTTAAAAACCCTGGTGTATAAGACTCCCATTAACACTTTAGAAGATTTATTAAGGGAGCGAATAGTTGTCTCGTGTGAAACAATACAGAACACGCCGGGAATATTTGAACGAGTGTGCAATTCGATGCGAAGATGGGCGGAAGCATGCCTATTAAGTAAATGTGGTCATTTCCAACAATTTTTATAAAACAAAATTTATCATTATCGATGTTAATAATAATTAGTTTCAATTTGAATTTAATTGTTTCAATCAAGAACTGTGCGTCTGACGAGAACAATGCAAGAGACCGATTTTCATGTAGAATTGATCAGGCTAATCAGAAAAAAACATCCACATGGAAAAATGTCAGTGGCCTAGCACTTTTTTGGTAAAGAATATCAGAGGACATGTTTCTGGGGACGCCACTTTGTCATTTATGCTACTGAAATATTCAAAAATTAATTTGAAAGCTTAATTTATTTTATTTTATTTTAGTCGTTATCATTTTTAAGATATTTAAACTAAATACTCCGACTCCTTCTTTACAGTTCTAGATCCCCGAGACCATTTATGCTACAGAAACTAATAATAATTGGAATTCATCCTCAGTTTAGTATTTTTTTTGTTTGGCTCTGTCATTTTCCCACTAAATGTAATACTTTTCGAGTTATTTAACGAAAGCTGTTTTGTGAGACCTTTTTTTCAAGCTAAAATCATAATATTCATATCGTTATAACTTAAAAGCTATCAATTTAAATAAAAAGATGCATAGAAACTTTTTTCTCAAAATCTAATATATTACACGTCACCCTATAAATTAGCAAGCCCCCGGACGCTATAGAAACTTATCTGTGATGCATTTACTATTAATCTGTCAAAAAAGTACGAAATTTAATTCTTATGACATTATTCCGAAGTTAAAACCTCTAGTTACTTTACTAAGTGGTATACAGTCAATAGACATTTACCTATTGTGAAAACCAAAGCTTTAAAAACAAGTTTATTCACTTGGTCTGTTGTAATTTATATTTATTTAAATCATAGCAATATATTTAACAATATAAAGTCTTTTCAATTCTTATTAAAAAATGAGTACATCTGTCTATTTTATTTAAGTAAAAATCAAATGGAAAATGCCAAGATTAATTTATGCTTAATGTTGCCTGCTTGTCTTGTAGATTTATGAACTTTTGTCTCTGTGGAGATTCAATGATAAAAACAATCTATTAAAGTCGTTTACACTCTCAACAGTTATGCTTTTCCAAATGAGATTTTCCTTCACGATTAAATCGATTGAATCGAAGCAGACCTTTAAATTGGAAATGGAAATTATATTCTCTAATCATAATTTAAATCATTAATATAATTTTATAAACTGCAAATATGTATCATATTATCTACAACTTATTTTTAGTAGAAAATTTAAAATTTTATATTGGGATGATCACAAAAATCAGAAATACAAAAGGACTAGAAGAAGCTTATCTATAGTATACTCTTAAATATTAAGGCAAACTTTTACAGTTCTCTCAAAAGAACACCTTGCATAATTATGAATTAAAAATAAATAAGTACAAATTTTTATATCATTAATTTTTCCAGTACTTAAACTACAATCAACATTGTTATGGCTAAGAAAGTTTCAAAACAAAATTTGCATAACACGTAAAACTTTTGCGAATTAGTGGATAAATAGAAGTTTTGGGGGTGACCAACCCCTTCCCCATATATTCTCAGAGTAACCAGGTATGAAGTAAATTAGCATAAATCATCACATTTTAGCATAACCTACATAGACAGTAGTACCTCTACATCGAGTTATTTACGAGACTGCCTGTATAATCATTATTAAACATTGGCTGTTTTGTTGTTACTGGCTTTATAGTCCGGGAGCCCGCTACAGATTTTGATGACAAAACCGTCAAAGCTGATTTTTATTTATATGGTTAATGTAATGTTATAATGAAACCTCGTGAACGTTAGCTGCGACACCATAGGTGGATTGGATTACTTCAGCCTCCCACAGATGTAAAATAATAATTAAAAAACCGCTGCCCAAGGAATCACTACTTCCACATACAGATTCTCTATCCAAGTCACTCACAACGAAAAAACTTTGTATGTGAAAATAATTGTTTATGGAACTTTAATAATATAATATTTGAAATCCTCTACCCCAAAAACCCATAAAACGATACCCCACATCGGTAGTGGGGTGGGGGTGGTAGTGGGGGGTGGATGAAGTAAAAAAATATTTTGAGGTTTCTGGTTCCTGTACATGCACTAAATCACATTTTTTTTTCATCCCCTTCAATAAGAAGGTGGGGGTGGTAATGGGGGTGGCTAATGCCAAAAAATTTTTTTGAGACCTCAGCTTCTCTTGTATATACTAAATACCAATTTCATGGACTCTTACCTGCTTGATTTACCCATTTACCCCAAATTTACCCCAATTTACCCCCCAACCCTTTGACGGAACAAGATGAAAATATAATCTAGTTCTAGATCTCGTTAAAGTACATATGTGTATCAAATTTCAAGTCAATATCTTAGACGGTTTCAGAGTAAACGTGCGTACAAAAAAAAGTTACAGACAGACAGACCGACCGACAGAATTTTTTTTCGCTCAAACTTAAAATTTCGACGTTTCATGACATTTTAAGCCTATTTGGAAAATACAAGTTTTGTAAAAATTTTTTGTCGTTACTATACTTCCACTGGACGTGGAAGTAAAAAAGAAAAACCGTCAAAGCTGAAAATGTATGTATTAATTAATAATGTTGTATACAATTGAAAAGGTATAATCAGCTAACTGAAATACGGGGGATTATATGTTAGCTGCCTATGTAAACATGCAAAAACGAATCGCATTCTCAAATTTAATGAGGCTTTTATATAAAAATTATTATTTTCATGAGGCCGAATTTTAATAAGGCCCATTTATAAAACGGCGCTAAATAACAGTTACATTTCACATTTTTATGAAATTTAAAATGAATCTTGTGCGAAAATTTTTAATAATTGACCTTATTTATTATCATGAGGCACAATTTTAAGAATGCCCTAAATGACAGTCGCATACGGATTATTATCAATTTGAAACGACATTTTTAAACGAAGGCCTACTTTTAATAAGGCTCAGTGTTAATGAGGACCAAACTGACAATTACGTATCGCGTTCATATCAGATGTAAAACGTGTCTTTTTTAACAAAAGTTATTATGACTGAGACTTATATTATCATAGGGCCCAATTTTCACAAAGTCCGAAATTATAATCCCATTGTTAAGTGGTAGAACAGACTCTGCAATAACCCTATTGCAGAAGCTGAACTTCGCCCTTTTATGCGACAATTATTTGAATTTTTGTTAATAATATAATAAGCACCTTGTGTAAAACATCTGTAAAATTGTGGAGGTAAATAAAGACGTTTATTATTATTATTATTATTATTATTATTATTATTATTATCCGTTAAATAATATAATTCAAACTATTATGTCAACTATTATTTATATAACCAAAATCCAGCTAGACTTAATGTTTACATAAGCAGCTGACGTATAATCCCCCACATTTCAAGCAACTGATTAAACTTTTTCAATTGTCTAACTCTATTATTAATACATAAAAAGGACAATGATAAAAATAGCTGGTTTTTGGCCGCCATCGCGGAACGCAGATAACAATAAGAGAAAATGGTTGGGAAAGACTCAAAACTAATAAAAATACGTCTTCGTGGTGTTAAAAGGCTGGGGAAAATTCTATTTCATCCCCAAAGACATAAAAGCAATTGTTTTGACTAATAGCTTATCTGAATGTGAAAATTATATTTATTTTATGATAACTATTAAAATAAAATATCGATTCCATAGAGATAAAAAAAAGGGTAAAAACTACCCCCATTCACACCCTATTCAGGATGTGGAACGCCATACACAGCACCTAATATTAAAAAAATAGGTACCAAGGTGATTAAAGAAACTCGGAATGTAAAAAGGACCGCCTCTTCCTGGTGCATTTTGGAAAACACATAAGTGGCCAAATGATTCTCCTTTGCAAGTATCCATTTGCATATTTACTGTATTCTTTTCTCCAACAAATGAAGTGCTTTAGCTTACCCAGAAGTACCTTTGCGTGGAATAATATAACAGAGAATAAACTAATATTATTTTCACCCCCTTAAAGTGATTAGCCATCTTTAATATCTATCTATTAAATGCAAACATAAGAACCAATAGAAACCTTTCATTTGATTTAATTTGCTCTGTAAATATTCTGTACTAGATGCTGTTCTAACATCTCTAAATAACGGCAGTTTTTTTTTATAGGGATATTATTTACCTATTTCTATGATAAGTTATATAGTAGCTTTGATCTTTATGTCCCCAAGTTTGTCTCGCAACATAATAGACGATATCCACCTTGGTTCACATCTGAAATAATTAAAAATATTAAACTTAAAGCCAAACTACTAAATAATTTTAAACAGAATAATGACCTTATTACCTTTGATGAATTTAAGCGACTGCGGGCTAAAATAAAACTGGATATTAATATCTCCTACAAGAACTATATACGTTCAGCTGAAAATAATATACAGAGTGATCCAAATAAATTTTGGGCATACATAAAGAGCAAAAAAGGATCAACCAATATATCTGACAATATGTTTTATGGTGATAATAAGCTAGATAATCCAACAGATATTTTGAACTCATATGCCGATTTTTTTAGTAAATCATTCACTCCTTCATCTGATCTATCCTCGGACGATGAAGAATTTTTACTTAATTCTCAGTTACACATAAGTGCATTTGAGTTCAACGATGTTCTCGCCGCTTTAAAGCAGATTAAACCTAAGATGACGACTGGTCCTGATGCAGTTCCAGCTTTCTTAGTTAGGGACTGTGCTTATGTTCTCGCCACCCCATTATGTATTTTGTTCAATTTGTGTTTGAAGACCTTCCCAAAAATTTGGAAATATTCTAAAGTATGTCCTATTTATAAAAAAGGTGACAAACATGACATAACGAACTTTCGACCAATTTTTATACTGTGTAACTTTAGTAAAGCTCTCGAATTTTTATTACATAACAATATCTATCATCATGTCAGCAATAGACTCTCACCGTATCAGCACGGCTTTATGAAAGGTCGATCTACTACGACGAATTTAACTGTCATAACGCAATTCATTGCTAAATCGATTGACATGCAGGCTCAAACTGATGTCGTGTACACAGACTTCTCCAAGACATTCGACAGACTTGATCATAATATATTGCTACAAAAGCTTACACTATTCGGACTTTCCCCTTCGCTTATATTGCTATTTGTATCATATCTTTCTCACAGGAAACAGTACGTAGTATTTAGTGGTTTCAGGTCTGTTGAATACATTGCAACTTCAGGGGGTTCCCCAAGGATCTGTCCTGGGTCCCCTGCTTTTCAACACATTCATTAATGACATCGTTATTGATATAGATGTGAACTGCCTTCTTTATGCAGACGACTTAAAAATATTTGATGTGGTTAGGAATGTTGAGGACTTTGAAAGAATTCAGCACAATTTGGACCAGATTTCAAATTGGTGCTTATTAAATAAACTACCGCTTAATCCACAAAAGTGTAACGTAATGTCATACACATTAAAAACCTCTACTTTGACATTCAATTATACTCTCGGAGATATAGCATTGGAGCATCCTAATATCTATCGCGATCTAGGTGTAATTTTTGATAAAAAACTGTCATTTAATAAGCATATCGAGACGATAGTGTGTGAGGCATACAAATCCTATGGATTTATAGTACGAAACAGCAGAGATTTTGTGGACCCAAACACCAGTAAAATGTTATATAATTGTTTTGTGAGATCCAAACTTGAATATGCTGCGATTGTATGGTATCCTCACTATAATGTACACATCGATAATCTCGAAAATGTTCAGCGTAGACTTCTTAAACTGTTGTCTTTTAAAGCGGATGGTGTGTACCCACCTTTAGGCATACCGCAAAATGAACTACTTGAGAAACATTCAACAGTAAGTCTATTACAACGGCGGGAGTATCACTCACAAACATTTTTATCTAAAATTATTCATTATAAAATCGATTGCCCAGACATTGTATCTCAATTAAACTTTTATGTTTCCTGATTATCCTCCCGTAATAACGTAACCTTCTACCTGCCCACAGCGCGTACAAACGTACTTCAACATTCGCCTATATATACAATGTGCAATAACTGCAATCTATTAGGAAGTCGGTTAGATATATTTTCTTGCAGCCTTAGTAACATAAGGGCCATTTACTTGGAATAAATGACTTTGTTTTTCTTTCTCTAAATGATTATATTATCATGATTTATATCTGCCTCAACTACTGTTTTAGTCTTTTCGCTTAGTATTTTAATTTTTATATTATACTTATCATACCCTCCTGTTCTGTAATTGGGTATTTCACTTGTAGAACAGTGTAATTTAAATAAATTAAGTAATTAGTATAGGTGATGATATAATATTTTATTATGATTCTACATATTTCATAAAATGAAAATTTTTTTTTCCCCTAATATTACATTATTTAAAGTGACTGGGGCGCGAATTTTTGAGAACATTCGTTTTCAAGCGTGTACGTCTAAAAACTTTCAATTGAAAACGATCGCACTTGTAAATACGAATTTTTGAAGGTGCTCGTTTTTGTTTCCCGAGTGCTTCGTTTTAAAACGAACGGGGCATTTGGCAACATTTCATACTCGCAATTGATAGTGACATTTGACATCTTTTCTATAATAACTGGTTATAACCTTACTTTTTCACGTGTTTGCTTTTGCATTTTGGTGTTTTTGTCCGAAAAACAAAAAAAACTTTTAGTGGAGTTCATGAAAAACATCATAATTTAGTAAGTGGGAAGCAACGAAATAATTTTACCAAAGTTGACGCCCAAAACCTGTGGAAGCAAATTACTGAACTTTTAAATAGCATTCCGGAAGCAAATAAACATTGGAAGAGCTGGAGGAAGGTGAGATTTTTATAAATGAATTTCTCACAATACAATTAAAATTGTAATTATTTTAGGTCTGGCAAGATCTAAAGAATAGAACTAAAAGAAAGGAGAGTAAAAATAAAAAAAGCTATAAGGGGACTGGAGGAGGACCTTTCTCTCGAGAATCAATGACTACAACTGAAAATGAGTTGCTCAGTCTATTGACAAAAGTTGGAGTTGAAGGCCATGCAGTTGATGAATCTGTGGCGGAATTCAATGAAAATCTTGGGGGCATAAATGATACACTAAATCATGTAACAATATTTCAGATTCCAGATGGTGCTGCAGATCTGCAAGTTAATGAATATGGTGAACAAGAGAATAAGATTGCTGTCGCATCATATGAAGAAATAACTGATGAAAATTCCCCCACAGAAAACGAAATTTTATTAACTGACAATGTCTTGAAAGCCGTCGCAGAAACCCCAACCGGTTTAAAATCAATGGAAAACGTGGAGTCCTCGGGGGGAAAAGTGCCAATAAAAAATTTACCTAAAAAAGCTTTCAACTTAGTTAGGGCAGCAAGAACTGCCACAACTTTTCAAGATAATTTAACTCAGAAATTATTAATCAAAGAGAGCTACTACAAAAGAAAACTAGAAATTTTAGAAGGAAATATTCAGCTTAAACGAGATAAAGTTGCAGCACTACAACAGATAGGTGCAGCCCTAGAAAAATTTACTAATTAATTCCATAATGTAATGATTCTATTAATAATTTCCTCCAATTTAAATTTGGATACTATAATTTCTGGTAGATAGTTAAAACCACGTGTTAAGTGCCTTATTTTAGTTTGTATGTATTTGTTAACAATATTTTGCCGAAGACTGTCGTTTTGAAGTCCAATTTTAATCTACATACCATTGTGTTCGAGTGCTTGAAGTCCGCTTTTTTTATCATTCGAGGCAGTGAATAGAATTGCACCTCTGAATAGGGTAGTTTGGTGGCTTCGAAGGTCGCTAACTAAAATGCTTTTTTTTAATAATACTTACTGTGAATATTATTTCATACCCTTATAGGGGCTGTTTTTGAAAATGAGGATGCCGAGGTCAGGATCAGTTGAAGGTCTGGCTCAACTAGTATAAAAAAAATATTTTGTATATTTTTAATCATCTTGGTACCTATATTTTTAATATAAGGTGCTGTGTATATCGTTCTACCCCCTGAATAGGGTGTAAACAGGGGTAGTTTTTACAGCTTTTGTTAAATCTATTAAATTAAATATGTATCATAAAATAAATATAATTTTCACATTCAGTATAAGCTATTATTCAAAGCAATTTTAGGGGTTGTTTTTATGTTTTTAGGGGTGAAATAGAATTTTTGCCAGCCTTTTAGTACCGCAAAGGCGCATTTTTATTAATTTAGAGCCTCTACCAACCATTTTCTCTGGTTATTATAGTGGAAGACCAGACCCTCTGAATTCGACACCCTCTATACAACTCGCGAACACCCACCTAAAAAATAGGTAATCTGATGTAAAATAACTTGCTAAACTTGATTTTTGAATTCGCCCATTGATTTGAGATTGTCAAAATGACCAAATTGGCAATTTTCTAAAAAAAATAAAAATTATGTGTTATTTTTTGTTTTTCATATAACACGTCATATATTTTTTATTTTACTTCAGAATTTTTTAATTTTTTTACATAATATTCTCTAACTATTCTCTGATATGCTGAAAGTAAAAAACTTTACCTAAAAAATAATTAGTTGGCAAAAAAAATAACAACTTTTCTTTGACGCAAAAATCTTTAAAATTTGCAGAGTAAAATGTCCGATCGAGGTATCTTTTTTATTTTTAAAGTTAGGTGCCTACTATAACCTAAGAAAATGTTCCGAATGAACTAAATAAAATCTTTTATAAGAAGTTTTCTTTGAAATTTTGCTCCCTTATCGAAATATTCATTGATTGTTTCAGCGACCGAACGAATGCGCGCTACTATGAATTGGCCGCAATCGCACTAGGCTAAACGCAGGCACGTGCCGGGTGATTATTATTTTCCAGTGTCCATTTATGTTAAGTTGAAAGTGCTTTTTGTCCCAGTCCTTATATTTACTGCGTTATAAACACATAGTTTCGCATTATAAATTATAATTACTCGGATAGGAAATCAAAGGAAACAAGCTAAAAACGTACTCTTCGCCTGTTCACTGGATTTTTATATAATTGTTATACATTCAATAGGATACTTTTCGCAGTTCTTTGTAAATAATGTTACTTTTAGACATTTTTAATTTTATAGTACGATCTTAGTTGGTAAAAGACTTGGTAAAAAAAACTGTACTTAACCCCATTTGGGTTTCGAACCCAGGACCCTTGGATTCCGAGTCAAAAGAACTACACCACCACCTTACACGTAAAAGAATGTAAATTTTTACATTATAAGACACGAGCTAAAATCATATTCTCACGGTTGTATATTACATTATGAAATGTATATTTGTAAAATATATAAATATTTAGATATTAAAATGAAATATAATTTCACCAGATTTCTATTCAATTACAAAAACATAAAAATTGAAAATAAATTTTTTCAAATTTAAATCATTAAGTAATATCATTTTTATTTACCGATCGATTTTGTTCAAATAGGGTTCTTCCTCTAGCTAACACTAATTTACTGTCCAAATTTCAGTACAATCGGAATTTTCTTTCTTCAATTATCGTGCTTACAAGAAACGTGACGGACGGACAGACGGACAGACGCACAGACGGACAGACGGACAGACGGACAGACGGACAGACGGACAGACGGACAGACGGACAGACGGACAGACGGACAGACGGACAGACGGACAGACGGACAGACGGACATTTTGAAAGTTGTTCAGAATTCGCTCACTAACACAATGGTATGAAAATTTTTTGTCTGCGAGCGATATTTACGGTTTTAGAAATGTACCGATCAAATGCAAAATCCGATGACATTTCTGTGGCTCTAAAACAATAATTAGAACAGAATTTTTTTTTATCACTAAATCCAGTTTACCATACACAATGTAGAAGATCGTACACCCGAACTGCTTATAAAAGAAAATCAGAAATTGTAAATCCTAGTACAGAGAATACAAGTAAAAAGGGCATTTCTGCAATGTGCTATTTACAAGACAGCCTACCAAATTAAGCCCAGAATTCCAAATGTTTTAGATTTTGGATGGTATCTAAAGGAGGAAATCTTATTTCCAAAGATGATTTCAAAAAGCCCAAAACCCAATTTTATTGAGAATTTACATTTACAAAATGG
The DNA here is from genome assembly GCA_936432065.2 of Rutpela maculata. Lineage (NCBI taxonomy): Eukaryota > Metazoa > Arthropoda > Insecta > Coleoptera > Cerambycidae > Rutpela > Rutpela maculata. Next base: position 125,783,874 of record OW386291.2, on the reverse strand, counting down.
AGTTCCATTTTGTAAATGTAAATTATATAACTGTACTACAAGCTGCAAGTGTAGAAAAGCAAACGTGCAATGTAACATAAGTTGTTTATGCCAAGGAAAATGTAATCTTTAGTATCCACTTGCTGTTATAATTAATGAAAACATATTTTTTAATGTGTATGTTTCGAGATTATCTACATAATTTTATAACATTTAATTGCAAATAGAAACTAAATAATCCGTAGACTCACTTGATCGCGACGTTAACAGAAGTTATGCTTTAAATTAATGCGGACGAGTTGCGCGGCCGCATTCAACAGCGCCATCTCGTTACACGAGCCGAATTTCAAAAAAATCTCTTTATAAAAAAGTTTGTTTAAAGTATATGAAACATTTTTCTCGTTTATACTATAACTCTCTCTTTAAAAATAAAAAAGTTACCTCGATCGGGTATTTTTCAATGCAAATTTCAAAAAACCGCGACAATAGAGGATATATTTTTTAGGCACTATATTATTAGTTACACTATATTCTTTGCCGTCAGCCTGTCCAAGAATATTGGAAGGATAATGTGTAAAATATTGGTCTAAATTGGAATTAAAATAAAAAAGATATGATGTGTTATGTGCAAAATAGAAATTAACACATAATTTTAGCATTTTTCAAAAAATTTGCGAGTTGACCGATTTGGCAATCTCAAATTAATGGGCGAACTCAAAAATCAAATCTAGAAGGTCATTTTACATAATATCATCTGTTTTTTAGGTGGGTGTTCACGAGTTGTATAGACTACTTTTAAAATGCTTCCTACAGATTGGCTGCTCTCCGACTATTATGCGTTCCGCGATGGGGGCCAAAAATCACCTATTTTTAACATTGTTCTTTTCAGCTTTGACGGTTTTTCTTTTTTTAATTATTATTTTACATATACGGAGGGCTGCCGTAGCTCAACCCATCGCTACTTCCGCAGCCGACACACCACACTTCATTATAACATCATATTAACCATATAAATAAAAATCAGCTTTGCCGAAATATCTGACCAAAATATGTCGTTGGCTTCCGGACTATTAGCGGTGTTCCCGTTACGGAAAACCATTTAATCTTATAGATGAAATCATTTTTTACAGTAGCGTACGCACTCCTGGTGGTTATTTTTAAAATAACCGTTATAATAGTATTTCGTTTTATAAAATCTCTCAAGAGTATCCTTATAAATATGAAATAAATTTCATCCATTTTTTATATCATTCCATTCCAAATTACAAATTCCATGAAATGTTTATTTTAACCATAATTGATGAAACGAAAAGAAAGAAATTATAACATAGCCCTTTTTTTATTTTAATTGTTCGTTTATTCTACAACGACTCCGTCGGATTTGAGAAAATAATACCGTTTTCTCCATTCTTCAGTTATAAACCTTGTTATTCTAAGATATTTACATAATTCTGAACGAAAATTATACACATTTTAATTAATACTTATGGCCATAATAACTTCAAATCTCAAAGGAATAAAAAGAATGAAAAATTCAATAATTGCTTTGATATTGATTTGTACCGGCGCCTCCGGCAAATATTAAAATTTTCCACATCCACACAGAGGAGTGGAAGTAATAAGTTCGAATAGGCTTAGAATGTCATGAAACGTCGAAATTTTAAGTCTGAGCGAAAACATCTGTCTGTCGGTCGTTCTGTCTATAACTTTTTTTGTGCGCACGATTATTCTGCAATCGTTTATGATATTGAAAGACCAGTGTTAAAAAAAAGGCTTATTCTGACAAGAGACAGTGTTTTTCGACTAATTTTTGGTCGCTGAACACGATTATGGCATTAACATTTTTAATTGACAACGGCTCTATCCGGTAATCGAATATCGACTAATATAATTTCCAAAAGCCAAAATGGGTTTTGTCCAAGTAAATCAACGGAAAGTTGAGAACATATATAAGGTAAATATGTAGGACAAATATTCTTTGATATTTGTTATTATTTTGTAATTGTGGCTTATTGACAGTTAGTGGCATGATATAATTTAGGTTTTAGATTTTCCTCATGCTCCTGATAACATAATAACATTAAAATTAATGATTTTTTAGAAATATTCATTTCGTCGCGAGCACAGATTACAAGAACGAGAAACACTAATTGGCGTAGGCTAGAAAAACGGATTTGAGGAACTAGATCGTGGCTACAACCGATCGCGGCTACTCGGTCGCAGTCGTCAGCGACTGGCGAAGGTGTAGGAAAACCCACCTTTAGACCTTGTTTTCATTAGAGATAAATTGTCCGGTGCCGGTTTTCGAGCCAACTTCTTATCAGGTTAATGTTATATGTTCAGCACAGCAGAAATTATGTAAAATTATATAATAATATTTCTGACGTTCAAGATACATACCTAGGAGTTCCTTAAGGCTCAATGCTTTGTCCACTCATATTTTTTGATTTTCATTAACGATTTTCCATCTTATATTAGAACTGATTGCACAGTATTATATGTAGATAACGTTACACTTGCACCAGTTGCTGTTAGTGCTGACGAGCTTCAAGTTCTTCTGAACACCTTATCTGCTGATTTTACCAACTGGTGTTATAAAAACGCCTTAATAGTAAATGCCGAGAAAACTTTTGCCATGCAATTTTATTTTCGAAACAATAATACTTCCTTTCATGTTGTCGTAAATAACAAACAATTCAGTTGTCACGTTTTACTAAATTTTAGGTACTTTTACATATTGTGATATGAATTGGAAGAGTAATTGAGACTATATTTAAAATAATTAACAGTAGCTAGAATGCCTTAAAGCGGTTAAAACAATATTTGATAATATTACGCTCTAATTTATTCCCACTTGGCATATAATGTCATTATTTGGGGTAATACATGTAGATTCAATATCAATAGAATTTTAGTTTGTCAAAAAAAGTTATTCGTCTACTATTTGAAATTGCGCCAACTAATTCTTGGAAACCGTATTTTATAAAACAATGAGGTTCCAACGTTCACGCGATCACCCTGTACATAATAATATTATTTGTTCCACTTATGCAAGTTATTTTGTATGCTACAGAAAAATCCATAATATCAGTAGACCCTACGTTTCGGTCAAATAAAGACCTTGTATATACCTATATACATATACAGACAACGGCAGTTAAGTACGTACTAGTACGAATTTGAATTTATGGGTAACTAGACATTTCATATTCATGGGTGTGAAGTAGATTGAATGCGCAACGATACAAAGGAATTTAAATGGTGGGGGCTCGACTGCGGTCGGTTGTCCATTTATTTTATATGCAAACCCGTCCCGATGTACGTACTTCCTTGCCGTTATCTGTACCTTCTCTTTCATGACCAAATTATGTTATTTTGATAGTTAACAGCTGCCAAATTATGTCAGCCCTTTATACTTTAATGATTTTTATTACCTAAAGGGAGCAAACAAAATTAATTGCGATTTGGTGTGTGTACAAGAACCAAAGGCTTCATTTTTTTCCTCATCAGCCACCCGCACTTGGATAGGAAATCTGAATATATAAGTACTGACTCCTTAGGCAGCCGCTTTTTACTCTTAGTATAGGAAACGTTACTCTTAGACGTCTCAAAAAAGTTTATTTATAATACTACTCATATTATATGTTTTGACTTGTTAGGTCTTTATCAAGAGCATTACCAGATGAATACTAAAGTCACAAGATAGTTTTTCCAAACTTGCATCAGGAGTTTATGACTTAATCCCTAAAATTCATTTTAGGGAGAAATCATAAAGAATATTTATTCCCAAGATGTTCTCAAGATTCATATGAATTCAAGTTATTGTTATAGCTTTGTACCCCATCTATAAAAATTCCGTATAAGTTTCATGTATAAGTAACGGAAAACTAAGTTAGTTAGTTCGCTAACCATCCCCGAGATGGTGCGCAGTGCTGACATTTAGAAATTATTTGGAAGCTACTGACATCTGCCTGGAACATTGTAGAATGCTGGATAAAGTTCCAAAACCAATTACCTAGGAATATAAATAGAGAGCGAGTCGCCGCACAGGACTGTACAGTTCAGCTCAGTTAGTGAGTCCGATCAAATATTGAAGAAGTAAACAAAGTGATATGTCGCGGGCCAGTCAACAATAAATAATGATTTATTTTCATTTTATAACAACAATTTACTTAATAGAGATGCACATTTTAATTTTATCGAAATAAATGACCAGCAAATTTTGAATGCCTTAAAGTCATTTAAATCTCAGGCTTTTGGTGTGGATGGTATAAATGTTAAAATGATTTCACTAGTTCTACCCTACTGTATCGATGTTATAAAGCACATATTTAACGAGCAGAGCTGTTGAAAGTACCCAATGAAAGTACTTGAAGTACCAAATACCAAGTACCTGACAAAGTACTTGCTGCTCCAATTCCCAAGTACTATGATCTGAAGCAAAGTAATTCAAATACCAAATACTTGTCGAAAGTACTTCAAGTAAATCGCAAGTACCGTATTTCAAATATTTCAGATTATTTGAAGTACTCTACTAGGTACTTCAAATCTCAAAGTAATTCAATTACTCTAAAGTATTTCAAATACTCGAGTATTTCAAGTAGTTTAACATATTTCAAATGCTCCACAGTTCTTCCAATACCCATAAAAACTTTTATTTATTAAGTTTTTCTCTTAATAATTTGTTATTATCATTATTTATTAACAGCTTTCTTTAACTCAGCATCATTCAAAAACAATAGAAAAAATAATTTATTATTATATAAATATAAAAACCAACAAAAATAAATATTGCTGCGGTCGATTTCCCTTCAAATATCAGGAAAGTAATAAAGAAAATCAACTTATACACTATCGGAAAATGTTCGCTTTGGTATGGGCAATAAGAGCAAGCGAGAATAAACATCTATTCTATTCTTTTTTATCATATAACACATCCTACAATCGTGCCACCTGCTTTCCCCACCACATGTGCGTGGGCAGCCTGTCTGTGGAATTTCAATTTGTTTCCGCCTTGATTCGTGTCACTATTTGCCCCTCTGCTAGAGCTCTGGTAGACGGCTTTATTGTGGGCGGTCGGTTAAGTCGTTGAAACTATGCAACACCTAAGCCAGGACTTTCCGATACTGTATATAAAACATAGTAATAATTTTAGGTAAGTACAAGTACAAATAATAAAATTGAGATCTATCTATTTCCATTACCTTTCAATAGTACCAAATTTTCGAAATTTCCATTAGTTAATGTATTTCTTCTAGGAGCATTTATAATTTCAGTAAATGAAAAGAGTCTTTCTACAGCTGTTGATGCAAGGCATGTATTAAACCGATAAAAAACTGTTTTTACTGAGAAGCAAGTTGGGTGTCAGTGTATTTATCTTAAAAAAAATTTGTCTAATTTACTATAAATTTACAATTTATCAAATTATACATGGAAAACAAAAGTATGTAAATTAAAATAAACAATATGTTAGTTCTGTCAAGATACATGTTAGTATCTAATTTCACTTTATTTTAAATAAAATGGAGAATTTCAATAATTGATATATATTTTTTCTACTCCCTTATGTAAATTTACTGTTTTCTGTACAGTCTTTAGAATGGATAAGTAGGCAATTCCAGGTAACTGAACGGATATATTTCATATCAGTTCTAGGATGGATATGAAATGAAACGGACCAATCACAGTTCGTGTATTAAGTACATATGCAACTATTCATTTTAAAATCAAATTAGTGCGTAAGCTGTCAAAGTAACTGTCAGTGTATATTTGTGTAATATATTAATGTTTAATAAATATTGTAGCTGGTCGTAGAAAAAGTATGCTGTACATACAACTCGAGTGGATTATCCATATCGCACTCAAACTTCTTTATCGTGCAATATGGATATCAAATCCACTCTCGTTGCACATACTACTATTTCGGACTACCATGACTTAATGTAAGAAAATATAAAACTTATAATATCTACTATAGTTTTAAGAAAAATTCCATACGTCATACATCATTGAAAAATGTTTTTCTATGGCCTTTCTAATGGTGTAAAAATATATGGGGTATTCCATTTAAAAAAAAACCAAAGTAAAGCTCGTATCTCAGAAATTTGACTTTTAATTGTTTTTCTGAAATGAACGTGATTTCTCATAACTTTTATTTTTAAACGTTTTTACGTAACTCCAAAAATAACGAAGTTAAATGAGGTTCTAACGTTCGCGTGACCACCCTGTACAGTTGACTATAATAAGGAACTTTAGTCTAGTTAAAATAAAAAACACATTCTTAAATAAATTAATGTTCTGATACTTAGTACATACTAATAATAATATTTTTTTGTTTTTATGTGCCTTTGCTATTTTTCAAAATGTTTGCCGTCCCTGGATTTTGCCGCCCTGGGCTATAGCCTCTATAGCCAACCCCCTAAATCCCCCACTGCCCACATAATGTTAACACTGATTACTGAATAAAAACAGCTATGCAGTAACAATTTTTTAGTGAAATTTGTTTCTTAAAATATCTAAAACATGGAACTAAAAGGACTTCAAATACTTTTAATTAATTGAAATATCAAAAAACATATTTCAAATACTATAAATTGTTAAGTCTAGTACTTCAAATACCGGGGCAGTACTTGAAATATCGGAGAGTATTTGAAATACCAAGCAAAGTAATTCAAATACCAGTATTTCTGAAAATCAAATCCCAAATCCAAATACTCGAAGCAAAGTATTTCAAATACCAAGTACCAAATACTGGGAATCGAAAAGATTTGAAGCAAAGTACTTCAAATACTGAAAGTATTTGAAATACTTTTTTCAATTACTTTTATTTGAAGTACTCCAGCTCTGTTAACGAGTCTTTAAAACATTTTTCCAAACTTATGGAAAACTACTAACGTTATATCTATTCCAAAAATAAATACTCCTGCCTGTTTTAACGACCTACGCCCTATATGCATTCTGCCAACTTTTTCCAAATTGCACGAAAAAACCTTATCTTTTCAGATAAAAGACTGTATTGAAGTTAACAGTATCCTTCTAGATATACAGTCAGATTTTCGCCAAAAACATGGAACACAAATGGCACTATTGAAAGTTGTAAATGACATTAGCACTACAATGGACAAATCATTGCACATAAATATTAGTTTTACTGGATCAGAGTAAAGCATTTGACCTAGTAAATTTTGATTTACTTCTTGCAAAATTAAAATACATTGGGTTTGAAAATAGTGCCATAAATTGGTTAAGTAGCTGTCAGAGGTCGATCACAAAGAGTTTTAATAGATGATAGTTTATATTCGTCCATAAGAGAAACATTATCAGGTGTACCACAGGGTAGTATCCTGGGAGCAATATTGTTCTCTATATTCATTTTTGACTTCCCCTTTACTCTGTCTCATTGTCAAGTACATTTCTATGCTGATGATTTCGAATTATATATGTCAATAAGTAATCTCAAAAATGATATAGAAAACATAAACATAAACTTATACAATACAGCAAAATATTCTGAAGATCATGGCTTGCCTATTAACCCGAATAAAACTATGTCTAGGGCCTGAGAGGCAGATAAATAACATTACGAGGGATCATACAATAAATATTAATGAAACAAATATAAACTGAGTACAATCTAAAGGAATCCCATATTTTTATTTGCGGATGTAGAGAGTCTGGTGAACAAACAATTCAATTTCATTAAAAAAAAAATCTTCGTTTTGGCAAAAAAAATATTTCTTAGAAATTAAACATTTTTAACGAATAATCATTTAGCATTTGAAAATTGCCCTCCTCTTTTCCTCCCCCACGGTGGTTGGGGGGGTAATAAATTTAATACCATTGAATGGCTTTTTCAAAAAAATAAACTCGTACTTTATTATTTTTCATTCTTCCGTAGAATTTTTTTGAAATTACGAAGAAATATATTTTTGCGATTACAGCGCCATCTGTCACGAATAGAAAAAAACGTTTCAGACAAACTTGACGTAATTTTTGCGTAGAATCCAATTCTGCAATAAAAAATGGGGGTACCCATTTAAGATTTTGAAGTTGCCCCCCGCCCCATCCCAACCGTTGGGAGTGGCGCGTTTGGTATCATTAGATAACGCTTTTAAAACTATTAAGGACGTGTTTTTTCTTTTTTGAATACAATGTGTATTTTTCGAGATATTTGACTGTGTCCAGACTTTTTGGACACCCTGTACCTATATTTTTTCCTTATATATAGTAACGCAGGTAAAACTTTTAAAAAAATGTTCTTATTTCTTTCTTTAAGTCAATCATTCTTTTTCTTTCTATTTTTTTTTTTTTTTTATTAATTTTACAACTGTTTGGAATTTACTATCGCTTGTATTTATAAAGTATTTATGATATGTAGTTATATATGTTGTAAAATGTAGGTACTATATTTTGCAATATTTTTGGTACAGAATTTGTTATTTTGGACTACTTAAATCTTACGGCAAATGTAGTAATATATCATTTCACTTTTAATAATTGATAGTCAGATTTTTGTTTTCTTTAACAGTTTTTATTTATAAGAAATATAATATAAGTAATTATGTAAAAATTTAGATTAGTAGGTTTTCTCGTTGTAATGTAATACTACGTACAGTATTAATTTTTTTTCCAATGTATATGGGGAGGCGGAAGATAGCTTAGGCTAACCTCTTCCTTTTATGTAAACTATTTTGTACACAATAAACGTTTATTTATTTATTTATTTCTAAAGTGACTGCAATGTTGAATTATAGTTCTCAGTGCAATATTAGTGAAGAAATTATTTATTGTAATTAGTACGTAAGGTAATAAATTAGCGTTTAGTGTTACCATTGTGTTATTTTCCGGATCCACAATTCAGAGTGTTTACAAAGGGATGTGAACACGTAGCATTCTTTCACTTTAACAGACTATGCAATATGCTGACATGTACAAAAAAATAAGATAATATAATATCAAATCATTATCTGTTTTATAACTTAGAAACATAAATTAATTTGAATATTTGATCAATTGCCTCAAACTTCACACAGAGAAGAAAAACCATTTTTCAATTGCAAGAATATAACATACCTCTCACGATAAAACAATATGTTGTATGAGACTTCAATGAATAGCATTCTATCTATCCAAAATATGTGAAATAATAACATATATATTTTCGGCAAAATAAAGTTTGTCAACAGAACATACAAAAGAAAAATTATAAATACCTACATATTTTATTAGCCTCTGAAAATTTTAGATGTAATGTATGAAAAATATATTTCTGCTTCATGTTTATTCATAGAAAGATTTCACAAATGGTTGTAGATACATATATTTATAATATTTCCAATAAACTCAAATGTCATGGAAATGAAATATGAGAAATATATCTGCTTCATGTTTAATCATAGGAAGATATCACAAACGGTTCCCGATCCGAATATTTAAATATTAGTATTAAGTTCAAAAATGATAGAAATGAAAGATACCTCACTCAGATTTTTCTGTGATACAGGATCTATAAATCACTTGACAACTAACTGTATCTGCTATATTTTATGAAAAAGACACGAGAGTTACTGTAAATCTACGCATTCTACTTTAAACCGCCCTACGAATGGTATTAAAAAAATTCTGATAAGTGTTAATGGGTTTGTCTTGTGATTAATTTTGTGACGAGTATAATATCCATTATCAAATGAATTAAAATAGTATATTATTCAACGAGCATATAATGATGGTTACTATTCACGAGGGTGAAGTTTAAGACAAGAGCCGCAGGCGAGTGTCGTAAATTATCATAGTGAATCATATGCGAGTAGAATACTATACTTTCCCCACGATCATTAAATATTTTTGATTAAATTGTTTACTGAAGAAATTAATTAATTAATTAATTATATTATATTATTCTTTTTTTGTAATATGTAAAATTAGCATAAATGACGTTGACGTTTATATCTAATTTGACAGGCTATTGTCTTGACATAAAACGGTCTACTCAATAAAATTTAAAAACGAAATTGTATGTTAAAAAAGTCTGTTTCTGAAACGTTAAATAAAGTTATCTATTCATAAATTTCATAATAACATTAAAATTGTTCAGACAATTAACAGGTGACAGGTTCATAAATAATTCCATTTAACGTTTCAGAAACTGGCTATAAATTCTACTAAAAGTTGTAAGATAGCAGTCAAATTGAAGAAATACCTGCCAGTGATTAATCATGACTCACTACTAGATAGTGATTAATCATTAATCACTGGTAATAGTGAATAATGTATATAATTATGATTGAACAAACACAAGTATAATTGGAATATTATAAAACCGTCGTGGACAAACAACTGTTTATGCAAGGTTATTATTTTTATTTATATTCCAATTTGATTTTAGACTACATTATCGAATTATTATTTTTTCCATCATAATGCAAAAAATTAACCTGGTTAAATCATCGATGAAATTGAAATAATCTAGAGTTTCACCTACTTGACCTCTTAGTACACTAACTAGAAGTTTTAGTTTCGGAATAATGTCATATGAATTAGATTTTCTAGTTTTCCTTTGCCAATTTCCAAGCGTTTCGTTTTGTACTGAATTTTCAAACCAGTTTTATGTTTTGTATATATGATACTAGGTAGAACAAATGCTTTTGCTTTTCTCGTAAACTGCATTTTACATTTACAGCAGTTCAATGCATTTATTGTACGACTTATTTTTAGCATACAAGATGTAGATCACATTTAAATTGAGTTAAGCACTTGGGGATAAGACAGTTTTCAAAACAAAATTTATCGACTGCCTTTGGCATACAAGAGCATAGATGTTTGTGAATATATTAAGAAACTTTTAAGCTACTATAAAGATAATGTATTTAATGGAGTTAGCAGAATATTTTCACAATATGAAAATTATGATATAAGGAAATTTATCCACCCACAGTGACCTAGTCAAGAAATTGGATATTTTAAAAATGTGTTCTCTTCGTAAGTTATTGCGAAATTTACTTAACATTTTAAGTTCATTACTTGATATAAAAAAATAATAATATAATTTATACATATAGAGTAGGCTCTACTATGCTTTAGGAATAATTTATCGACCAGCACAAAACAATGTTGCAGAACTTGTAAATTTCTAAAGTCTAACAATGGACTTGTTACCGATATTTTTTTTGATATTTTGTTTATAGCATTCACTAGAATTCGATCATCTAGATAAGCTGTTAAAATTTCAGTTTCATAAATATATCCAATCCTTAGATATCACTATTTTACAGCCTACATGTATTGGAAGTAAAAATAGCAAATTCTTAGTAACTTCATCATGCTAAATAACAATATAAAAAGCAAGTTCAAGTTGGCTCTGGTTTTCCCAATACAGGTAATAAAGTGTAACGCAAGTATACGATCCAGCTGCTGGGACCCGACATTGTCGGTACGCTTTGAAGATAATTGGAATTCCAGCGGACCAGTTCACTTTTACGAATGTGTTAAAAGCATGCCGACAAGGCTGGCTCCCTGCCGCTGGATCATGTGTAGATCCCTTATAAACCCTAGTTTATGGGCGGTCCTATCACAAATAACAGGTAGAATTAGAATTCTACGAAAAATAGACATACTAACTACTTACCTCTTTATTTGTCACTAAAACTAATATTCATTCTTAGGTAGTCGTATTTGTACCTTGTGCATGATAAGCGTTCGTTTTCAAAAGTAAATAGTGCTATTTTAAAAATATGTCACGAGATTATGTAAATACACCTAACAACTTTTGTTATATTTGTGGTGAAGTGACTTTTGCGCATTAAAAACGTAATTTTATTCCCAAAATTAAGAAGGCGTACCAGTTGTATTTTGGTTGTAAAATTGGAGATGAAGACAAAAAATGGGCACCTCATACATGTTGCAGCAATTGTGCGAACAATCTTTGCAGTTGGCTAAGTGGAAGAGGACGTTCAATGGCTTTTGCTAGGCCCATGATCTGGCGAGAACATACAGATCATGTTACCGATTGTTAATTTTCACGTGATACCTCCTGTTAGACAGGGTATTAACAAGAAAAAAAGGATGGCAATACAATACCCCAATTTACCATCTGCCATTCGCCCGGTTCTCCATAGTGATGAACTAACTCTTCCTAATCCACCTCAAGCATACGGCCTTGATTCTGACGAAGAATCGGATGATAATATAGATGACGACTTAGTCCAGCCATCAACATCACAAGATTCCGATTTATCTGCCGAAGTGTCCGGTGGTGAACCACACAAAATTAATCAACGCGAATTAAGTGATCTTATAAGAGACCTTGATCTGTCCAAGGCAAAAGCGGAGCTTTTGGCATCTCGATTACAACAATGGAATTTACTACAAGAAAATGTTAAATTTTTCATGTAATGGAAATAAATTGCCATCAATTCCAATCGCCCATGCTGTCCACATGAAGGAAAATTACAGTAACATGAATGTATTGCTACAAACTATAGAATATAACAAGTATAAGTGGCAGATTTGTGCAGACTTAAAAGTGATAGCTATCTTACTTGGTATGCAGCAAGGGTATACCAAATATTGCTGTTTTCTTTGTGAGTGGGACAGTCGAGCGCGATTAGAACATTACAAAAGAAAAATTTGGCCGCCAAGATTGGGTTTTGAACTAGGAGAAAAGAATGTTGCTAACATTCCATTAGTTGATAGGTAATACTGCCACTACTCCACATAAAACTGGGGCTTATGAAAAACTTGGTAAAAGCTATGGACCAAGAAGGACGTACTTTCAGTTATTTAAAACAAAAATTTCCCAGACTTAGTAATGCGAAAATTAAAGAGGGAATTTTTGTGGGTCCTCAAATCAAGAACCTTTTCAAAGATGCTAATTTGACAACATCTTAGAAGGTAATGAAAAAGCTTCTTGGAATTCCTTTAAAATGGTAGCAACACACTTTGTCGGTAACAAAAGAGCAGAAGACTATAGAGACCTTGTTGGGAATCTTCTTTCTTGCTACCAGAAATTAGGATGCAATATGTCATTAAAAGTACACTTTGTACATTCACATCTAGATTACTTCCCAGAAATCTGTGGTGCAATAAGTGATAAGCATGGAGAGAGATTCCACCTGGATATTCAAAATATGGAAAAGAGATATCGGGGCAAATGGATTTCTGCGATGTTGGCAGATTACTGTTGGACATGTATAAGAGATGCTCTAGAAGTAACTTACAAGAGACGGGCTAAGAAGCACAAGAAGAATAATTAATTTTCTGATTAAAGGGCTTATATCCTAATTAAACATATAGTATATAACATGTGTTTGAAATATATATCAAAATGGCAAATATTTTTTCGCACGATGTAATTAATTGCTTTTTTAATTAAAATTATACCATAATATGTTAGGCTGGCATCTAGGGACAGAACGAAGATAACGGAGTCATTCAATCTAAGGAACCAGATGAAAATGCATGATATATTAACAAACCTGAACCATTGAAATGGAATAGACAAACCACAATTAAATAGGACCTTCAGTTTTTTTTTTGTCGAATAAGCCTACTGGGGAGAACACGTTATAAATAAACGCGTCGATAACTCTAGTGCAAGATGGTGTGTAAATTAGTTAAAAAAATTGACGAAAAACTTGAATAATGGAGAATATAATTAATGAATATTAATCAGATAATAGCCGCTCTCGTAAAACACTTGGTAAAACACCGAGGAAAATATTTTTCTGAATATAAGACAATGTTAACTTTAGCAACGCTATAGCTCTTAAACTATCAATCGTACAAAGAAATGTATTATACAAAAGTTTTGTAGAATTTTGTCCTTAGCAAAATTTATAATAATTACTTTTTCCGCAAGATCTATACGAAAGAACCGGTCTTGCCTCCTTCTTACCACGAGATGATGGCTAAAGTAGTCCCTTCCAAAATCAAAAACTTGATAAGAAGGATTCTCATTAAGAACCCTCCTACGATACTAAAAAAAAAATTCTTTGATATTTAGTGTTCTTTCAAATATACTGAATAACTAATCAGTAAACAAACAAACTTAGAAATCTATAATAGTTTTCCTCAATATCACGCCAATTAAATGAAAGTATATACGCCAATGAATTCTATATTAAATCGCTTTTTCAACGATGTATCATATATAATATGGCATCATTTGAAATTTTAGAAGAGCTGCGTGGGCTACGGGGTTGTTGACACATGTCTGCGTTTTACGTAGAAATATGTACCCCTTGATATCTTAGTTGACACGTCTCAGCGGTTTTCAAATATGACAAGATACCTGAAGCGACTAATTTTTGCTGAAAAATCCTATACATCAAAAAGACGTCTCCTTGAATAGTGTTATTATATTATGATTAAACTGCCACGTGCTTTAAAACATTTTATAAAAGAAAAATTAATGAAGGACGACTATTGAACTTTAGTGCATTGAAAAAATAACAACAAATTTAACACACCTGACAAATGTTTTAAATTATTTTATTTGCAACATTCTTCGTTTTTGAGTGGGGGTTTACTTATTTTAATAGTATATAAATCTGCGGGACTCGATCTTTACCTATATAATACAGATTTCGTACCATAATTGGTTTTTGTGGATCCGTGGTTAATGGTGTATAATCAGGCACCCTTTTGTTGAAACGAAAATAATTGGGGATTAAATATCCATTATAGAAATTCAGGAGTTCACGATTTAAGCACTATTAATGTTAGCAAAAAATATTTACCTAATGTCCCAAATGTTTGGTAAAAGTAAAGTAAAACCGCAGGAGTAAGAAACGATTGTTAGAAATTTTAGTTTAGTAAATATCTCAGTAGGACACCCAGCAAGCGGTGCAGACAAATAAAAGCATCAATCAAGTAAAAAGTGTCGTTTCTCACTGACAAAGTAGACCACGTAGACAACTGAGATATATGATTCACGGGAACATTTTGTGCAATGGTTTAACCACACTGAAAATTACTGTAACTACTCATACTTTCCTGAACAATGTCAGCAGAATACAGCGTTAAAATGATGAAACGAAGAGAACAATTTTATTTTGTTAAAAGGACTAATGGACTTTTAATTATGGTGAATGCCTTGTGTATATTTCTTTGTCACACAGGGCGAATACAAAATAGTGGCTGATTTTTTTTGCACAAATATGAAAAAGGTTCCTTTTAACCTGGGTTAATAAATGCTTCCTAAGAGTCTTCTGCGATGCATATCGAAAACTGTGAACCAGAAATTTGATATATTGTTTTCTGAAACATCAATATTTAATCTATTACTGTGCATCAGATATAATATAAACTATATCTAGGTTACAAACTCTTGCTACATACGATTTGGATTTACTATTACACCATTGCAGTTGCTAATTCTGACTACAAAATTATTTTTAATGTGTGGATTATTTATCGTTTAAATTATGTGGCGTCAAATTGAAAGGTTTTATTTTGACCAAGTTACATTTTAGGTAGGTCACAACTACTAGTAACTTGGTTAGCGTCATTGGTTTTACCCTGATCAGTAAAGGTTCGTAGAGTAAGTCGGACAGACGGACATTTTGAAAGTTGTTCAGAATTCGTTCACTAACACAATGATATGAACATTTTTTCTCTACGAGCGATATTTCCGGTTTCAGAAATGTGCCGATCAAATGCAATATACTCTTCGTTTTTGCGAAGAGTATAACAAGATACATTCAAATATATTACAATAAAAAATATTCATATATTGCAATAAATAAGATAAATATAATACACGCGGGAAAGACAATAAAATAAGATAATAAATACACTAAAGGTATGGATACTACCAAATGCAGAAAAAGGAGGTTGTTATGATTTACTTTCATAATAAAAGATA
Source organism: Rutpela maculata (assembly GCA_936432065.2). Lineage (NCBI taxonomy): Eukaryota > Metazoa > Arthropoda > Insecta > Coleoptera > Cerambycidae > Rutpela > Rutpela maculata. The sequence continues at coordinate 125,768,033 of OW386291.2, read as the reverse complement.
CAGAAGAAGATAAGGAATTTCAAGGCATGAGGTAAAAAATATATTACACGCGTAATTTGAGAAATTCATGTGTTACACATGGAATAAAAAAGTATAAAGTACTAAGGGGCAAGTGCGTTCTCGCTTGATTCTATTAAGCAATATTTACCCCAGTTCACCATTAAATAACCTCTACGCGGTGTACTGTCAATATAAAACGGGACACTCCAAAACTCAAACAGCTGAATTTACCCCCTACGGTAAAAAATGCAGGTACATGTTACGCTTGTCTGAGCACCGATCATCTGAATTCCTTCAAAATGGTAATCCACATTACGTGACTTAGACTTGACAAACCAAATCTAGGAATTTACTGAGACACCGCCACACATCGGCGCGTGATCATTACCAAATGCATATCCAAAAACAATGCCCGCCAGGCTATATTACCAGTAAACCAATTACCAATAAACGGAACACGCCTAAAGGTAATAAGATATGCAATTCAAAAAAAAAATGACAGCGCTCAACACAAAATGGTTACACAAATATCGGTAAAACTAGTATATTACTCAATAGGGGACTGTAGTTAAGGTCTAGCTGATATAAACCAATGCAAAGTCGTAGATAACAAACATTCTACTAATAGCATTTACAGAGTGACTCAAAATATAATAGTACAATAAAATTTTAAAAGATATTTACATAACCCAATATTTTAACTTGTTATACGTACTCATTTGGAAATATTTAAGTATGGTTAGATTTGGCAAAAATTTGGTTTTAGCCGCGAGGCAAGCGTAAATAAAACTACTAATTTACAACGTGAACAAAAACTACAAATAACAAAAAGTGCATAAAACTACGGATAGCAATATGTGTATCAAAGCAATACTCCAGTATAATCTCTCACATATAAATAAATAGGTACTTCCTGGTGAAGGAAAGCTGAAACCATATAGGCCTTGCCCTCGTGAAAATGTGGGAATGTGACTCTTACTGTTGAAAATTCCTTCTAAACATGCTCACGTTTCACGATGATGACAGATTAAGATAACATCATAGTGGCTCTAAGATTGCTGACCTCCATTTTATACTTGACCGGAAATTTTATACACATTTGCCTTCGGTTTTACATGATGTTTAATAAATTTGATCAATAGTAAAATATTAACCAGACCATGCTTTTCTACATATTTTAAAGAACTTCATTACTTAACGTCGATGTATTGTAAAAAATTGTGAGAATAATTTATTAAAACTTCGTGCCATTGTCTTGTTGGTAATTGACAATTAGTACAGACATAGTGTCACAAAAATTGTGTTAAGTAATGATAAAAACCCCATACGTTCATAAGGCCTTCTACTCTATATCCCCGTTAGAGGTTTTACAAAATTTCAGACACACACACAGATGTTAGACGATTCAAGCGAAAAAGAAACTATTTTTCCGTGTATTGTTTGATATCATGTGAAACAGCTGTTTTAATGACTGCGCATCGTATATCTTGCGCGAAAAAATAGTTCTAACATTTTACGGGAATATTAGGTTAAAGCAATTAAAGCAAGAATCTATATATTGTTTAGGTAATTCTAAATTTATTTAAGGCTGAATAGATTTTAATTTAAACCTGGTTTAGTCTTATTTAACAATTTTTATAAAATGGCATGCGCCATCTATTATCCAACGGCGAAACCGTACTTCAACGCTTTAATTCTAATATACCAAAACTTTGAGGTATTAGTACGGGAGCTTGTTTAGAATAAAATATTGATACTTAATAAACTTTCTAATACATTTTTTCTAGAAATATAACATGAGATGCTGTTTTACATTTGGCACGTTACAGTTAATACTTAATGTCGAGATTGATGTCAGTGCAAAAATGAACAAATGTACTCTTAACCGGTTTTAATATCAATACTAGATAAGGTTAAATTAACTGGGCAACGGTGAAATTTTATTTCCCAATTTTTAGAGATCTTTTTTGAAGGCGATTCAGTTTTTTTTCCATCGTTAACACACTGTACCTCGAACATGAAATATATGTAAACACTAGCGTCTGTTGTATATGTCTAATGAACTAATATTTTTATTAGTAATCATTTTTATAAAACAACATAAAACAAGACTATCACCAACAAAGTAAAGTTTTAATCAACCTACATTCTTAGCTATAAACATTTAATAAAAGTGCTGTGTTCAAAGTTTACACTCCTGGAGGCTACAACATGCAATTGACATGAACAGTCGGGAGTTCAGAATTAATTAGACGTACATTATTGGCTGTTCAAACTACAGCACCATATTACTTTGTCTATATGAGTTAATAATAAAGCCATGATGATGATAGCCCAAGGAACGATTTAAAAATCATTTGGACTTGAGGAGGTTTTAAGAAAGGTTTGTCAGGGTTAGGAAATAGTCATGTGCTTTATTGATGTTGTATTTAAGGCCTTTTAGGCTTCAAGTATACTTGCTCTTAATAGTAAGTTTTAAAGCATTCTGTAAGACCTAATTATATAGCTAATTTGCTTCTAGGATAATATGTATTTGTAATGGATTTATCATAACCTACATAAAACTCTCCAAAAAGCTAATTAGTTTTATGAAAGTCTTAAATTCCATTTAGATTTAAAGAGGCTTTAAATTATTCTTTATGGTTTTAACATATTTGCAATAAATGCATTTTAAATCCTTTTTAAAACTAGACATTTTCAATGCCTATTAGTAATTATTAAAGGCCATTACAAAACTAGACTCTTAAAACATCCTTGATAAATGTTGTGATGAAACCGTTATGAAGAAAAAAAGGCCTCTATAAATCTAAAAGGCAAATTTTAATTCCATAGAACACTTTCCAAAACCTCAAAAAAACATTTATTATAAAAATAATAAACAATATGTCTGCCTGAAGTGTCGTTGATGCATGTGTGTGTGTTAATTAAAAGCATTTCACGACTTACTGATGTGTAATTAAGTCTTTTTTGGAAAGGTGGAAGAAAATAAAAGAGAGTGGCCATTTTAAAAGGACTGTTAAAACACACACACATACAAATTATTTTGAGGTTAAGTTTTAAGTTTTTTGTATCAAATGTCAACGTCCCAAACGTTTTATTACAGCTTTTGTCAAGTCCGTGTGATCTTTGCCAAGTGCATTTGCATTTTTGTAAGGAAGGGATTATTTGTGATAGTATACAAAAAGACTAAAAGGAATTCATTTAGAGTAAATGTTCTAGGTCATTACCATTATTAGAATATATAGTTTAATGAGAGGACCTGTGTGTTGCCAGATCAAAATTTTAAAAGTTATCAGACGACGCTTTAAAAAGTTACTAAATCTTACTAAAATTTCACTAGATTTGAAATTAAAGCTCTCGTCTTTAATTTTCAAAAGTTGTAGTGTCTGTAGGACACGTAATTTTCTTGAGCTCTCTGAGCACAGCATAGCTTTGAGCGCCCTCTATCTGATTATTTCGTTGCCAGACTTAGTACTCTGTATTGTATTAAATGGTTTGTAACTAGAAAGTACTGTTTGTCTACGAGATGTTAGAGGGCAACGAGCCCAGGCTATTCGATTGTAGCGATTCACGGTCAATAAACTATACGGTTACCTCAATTAGCAACTTTTAGATGAGAGAGACGCGCGGAGCGGGGAATCGAATGAAAGATATTCTGTCAGGGTCTACAGCCTACGTCAGCTGTAGACACTACAGGCATCTTTGTCTGTGTCTTTTGCACGGAAATCAGATATGTCTGTCTCTTTCATTCGATTCCCCGCTCCGCGCGTCTCTCTCGTCTAAGAGCTGCTGATCGAGGTAACCGTAGAATTTACTGACCGTGGTAGCGATTAACGTGAGCAGTTTTGTATTAAATGGATCGCAACTCGAATTTAATGTTTGCCTACCTACCAGTAGAGGGCAATAAATTGGATGATTCAAAAATCATTAAAAATGGGCATTTTCATAAAAGTTTTCACTAAATCACTAGATTTAAAAAGAATCACCAGATCTAGTGCAATTTCACTAGACCTGGCAACAGTGGAGACGACTGTAAAATGACAATTAGGTTTTTAGTTGACCGGCCATGTTTTTCTTGTTATATAAAAATATTCAAGGTCAATCTCACAATTATAATTATCAATAATTATCACTTTTTCGTTAGCAAATTAAGGTAGAATTACAAGAAACGAATGAAAATTACCGTGGGAACCGAGAAGCAGCCCACTTTTTTAATTTTCCGATTAGGTGTGTCTATGCAAATTTTGTATTGATATTAAAATCATTATTATTTCTAAGGGGCTCTTGTTTTTTGGGCCTTTCTTATGTAGTTTTAACGATAAACTGCCGTTGGTTTTAATTTTTTTTGTCATACCTGATGGCTTTTTATTACCTTTTAAATCGGCCTTAGAGAGGTTATAGTGCTCTACGCTTTATACATTTCAAATTCCATTTTATCTTCAATAAGTCTGATGGTGTGTTTGCTTAAGAAAAAATAAATGCAATAATAAAATTATTTGGATTCCTTCATGGACATTCTTATAGCTTCTCAGTTCTAATATGGTTTTAAAAACAAGTTTTAAGGTAGCCTTCTAGGTGTTTTCTAGAAATGAAGGAAGCTAATAGAAAAGCTTCTGACAGCTTTAAAATAGGTTTTAAGAAAGGTTTTAAAACGGCCCGAACAAGGTTTTCAAGAGCAGCACTATGCCTCACTAAGGAGTTTTATGATGGAATTTAAACAGGCCTTAACAACCTTCATAAGGGTGGGCCCTTTTAGTCTACAAGTCGCTTTATGATGGTATTAAGGATATTGTTTCAGCAAAATAGATTTTTCAAGGCATTTTATAAATAGTTTTATAGCACCCTTGTATACATTTAAGAAACTAAAATTTTTCCTTGGGAGAACAACACAAAAATGAAAATAACGGATATTTCAGAATGACACCAGGAATAATAGAAATGTTACACAGCGGATATAAATGTTTAAGTTTTTATTAACAAATAAAACAATCTCAAAATTATGTTTTTTGTTTTATTTTTTGCCCGCGTTGTCAGAATATTATGCACTTAATAGTTAGGTTATAATTGTTGAACTCGAAAACTCTCACAATAATTATATTACCAACGCTTAGCATTATTTTGAACTCGCAATACGAGTGTTATCCTGTGTACCGTGTTATTTCGACTAGAAAAATAATTAGGAAAAAGTTGAAGTTAACACTTTCATAAATAAATAAGAGGAGAACCTCAAATCTGGAAGCACAGAGAACTATAACGAAAGGTAACTTAACTGTTTATTGGATATTTTGCCACTTTTGCAAAATTATTTCAAAATTTCATGAAATAAACGTCTACGTCAAATGCTTCAAACACTGGTTTTTGAATAGTTTTGATTACTACAAAATATCTTATACCTAAAAAAATATAAAGTAGAACAAAATTATTAGATACGTTATTATAGAGTGTCCGCCAAAAAGACTGCACCATATGGAAAACTCTGTTGTTATTGACTTTCTGAAAATTCTTATTTTTGACAAAAGTTAGTGCATGTTCTCAAACGAAAGAGGGGATGCACACATGTGTATTAGTCCTGGCGCTTAGGTCGGAAAATTCATTTTTTTGAAATTGTCTCTAGAGTAAACTACCTTTATTTTTGAAAATATCGAAAAGTGTTATTTAAAGAAATTGCTTATAATGTTAAGTTATATCTAGATATCAAATTTGGTGGTTCTATTTTAAAAATAATAATTTTCCACATTTTAACGCATTACTCCTGAACTATATTTTTAAATATTTTTCTGTTAATAATAATTCTCTCTCTACTATTAATACCTGATGCCAAATTGCCGATATTGACAGTTGGCAGCTGTCAAATAGCCATAAAGAATTTAAAAAACTTAGTAACATTATATAACTTTATTTTTGAAGTCGCTAAGTTCATGCTTGATGTCAAATTGACAATATTGACAGCTGACAAATAGCCATATATTTTCAAAAAACTCAACATCATTGTATAGCTTTATGTTTTTGAGGACGCTGTGTTCTGATTTGATGTCAAATTGACGATATAGATAGTTGGCAGCTGTCAACTACCTGTCAAATAGTCATAAAATATTAAAAAACTTAACATCATTTATTAACTTTATGTTTTTGAGGTCGTTGAGTTCAAGTATTTTTTTTTAATACATTTTTTTCTGGCATTACCCAAATTAACGAGATATAGCTGAAAAATCAATATAAGCAAGAAATCGCTGCCCAAGAAATCACTACCACATTCAGATTTTCCATCCAAGTCTCTCACAATGAAAAAATTTTGTATGTGGAAATAATTCTTTATGGAACTTTAATAATATAATATTTGAAATCGTCTACCTAAAAACCCATAAAACGATATCCCACATCGGTAGTGGGGTGGGGGTGGTGATAAGGGGGTGTTAGTGGGGGTGGATGAAGTAAAAAAAATATTTTGACTTTTTTGGTTTTTGTACACACACAATAAATCACATTTTTTTTCACCCTCTTTAATAATGGGGTGGGGAGGGCGGTAATGGGGGTGGCAATTGACAAAAAAATTTTTGAGACCTTATAGCTTGTCTTGTATATACTAAATACCAATTTTTTGGACTCTTACTTGATTGATTTATCTATTTACCCCCATTTACTCTCCAAGCCTTCATCGAAATGAAAATATAACCCCCTTCTATATCACGTTAAATACATACGTGCACCAAATTTCAAGTCAATATCTTAAACGGTTCCAGAGTAATGGTGAGCACAAAAAAAGTTACACACAGACAGACAGAAATTTAAACAATAAAAATTTTTTTAAATTTTTTTGTCATTACTATACTTCGACTGGATGTGGAAGTAACAATTATCGCAATCCTCACTTTGCTATCAGATTTAAACTCAACGACCTCAAAAATATATAGTTAATAATTGATGTTTAGTTTTTTAATACTTTATGGTTACTTGACAGCTAGTTGTCAGTTGTCAACTCTAAATATCGTCAATTTGACATCAGATATGAACTCAGCAACCTCAAAAACATAAGTTAAGTTATACAATGATGTTAAGTTTTTAAATACTTTATGGCTATTTGACAGCTAGTTGACAGCTGCCAAGTGTCAATATCGGTAATTTGACATCAGATGTTAATTCACGAGCTCAAAAACATAAAGTTAGACATTTAAATTATCAAAATACTCTTTTTAAAAATGTGATTAAATACGATAAGAAAAATAGACTTTCCATATTTGCAGAGATAATCGCATGAATGGTCAAAATTAAAAATAAGAATTGACTTCTTCCAAATTGTAGCAGTAAACTACAGCTCTTGACGATTACTTAAAAAAAAATTACTGCAATCGATTGTGAAATAAGCCGCGTCTCAATTTTTGTCCAAAAAACCATAAATTTCCCACTGTGTGCGATTCTGCGCTTAGAGCAGTGCATTGAAGTAATGCGTTCGAACATTTTCCTTGACTTTTTATTACTTTTAAGTTTCGTTCTACAAAAATTATTTCAATTTTTGCTATTTTTGTAGTTTAAAGATTAAACTAGATTAAATCCAAAAAGTCTCTAACTAATCCCGCCAGTTTTGCTGTCAGTCCCAAGTCTGATGGGGGAGGGGGGACTGATATGGTTGTACCGCGCTATGCCAGAATAGTTAAAGTCATAGTAGTGGAAGACCAGACCCTCTGAATTCGACACCCTCTATACAACTCGCGAACAACCTAAAAAATAGGTAATCTGATATAAAATAACCTGCTAAACTTGATTTTTGAATTCGCCCATTAATTTGAGATTGCCAAAATGACCAAATTGGCAATTTTCTAAAAAAAATAAAAATATATGTTATTTTTTGTTTTTCATATAACACGTCATATATTTTTTATTTTACTTCAGAATTTTTTAATTTTTTTACATAATATTCTCTAACTATTCTTTCATATGTTGAAAGTAAAAAACTTTACCTAAAAAATAATTAGTTGGCAAAAAAAAAATAACAACTTTTCTTTGACGCAAAATCTTTAAAATTTGCAGAGTAAAATGTCCGATCGAGGTATCTTTTTTATTTTTATAGTTAGATGCCTACTATAACCGAAGAAAATGTTCCGAATGAACTAAATAAAATATTTGATAAGAAGTTTTTTTTGAAATTTTGCTCCCTTATCGAAATATTCATTGATTGTTTCAGCGTCCGAACGAATGCGCGCTACTATGAATCGGCCGCAATCGCATCTAGAGCTAAACGCAGACACGTGCCGGGTGATTATTATTTTCCAGTGTCCATTTATGTTAAGTTGAAAGTGCTTTTTGTCTCAGTCCTTATATTTATTGCGTTATAAACACATAGTTTGGCATAATAATTATAATTACTCGGATAGGAAATCAAAGGAAACAAACTAAAAACGTACTCTGCGCCTGTTCACCGAATTTTTATATAATTGTTATACATTCAATAGGATACTTTTCGCAGTTTTTTGTAAATAATGTTACTTTTAGACATTTTTAATTTTATAGTACGATCTTAGTTAGTAAAAGACTTGGTAAAAAAACTATGCCAAACCCCATTTGGGTTTCGATTCCGAGTCAAAAGAACTACACCACCACCTTACACGTAAAAGAATGTAAATTTTTACATTATAAGACACGAGCTAAAATCATATTTTCACGGTTGTGTATTACATTATGAAATGTATATTTATAAAATATATAAATATTTAGATATTAAAATGAAATATCATTTCACCAGATTTCTATTCAATTACAAAAACATAAAAATTAAAAAAAAAAAAATTTCAAATTTAAATCATTAAGTAATAACATTTTTATTTATCGATCGATTTTGTTCAAATGGGGTTCTTCCTCTAGCTAACACTAATTTACTGTCCAAATTTCAGTACAATCGGAATTTTATTTCTTCAGTTACTGTGCTTACAGGAAATGTGACGGACGGATAGACGGACATTTTGAAAGTTGTTCAGAATTCGTTCACTAACACAATGGTATGAAAATTTCTCTGCGAGCGACATTTACGATTTTAGAAATGTACCGATCAAATGCAAAATCCGATGACATTTCTGTGGCTCTAAAACAATATTTAGAACAGAAAAATTTATTTTTATCACTAAATCCAGTTTACCATGCACAATTTAGAAGATCGTATAACCGAACTGCTTATAAAAGAAAATCAGAAATTGTAAATCCTAGTACAGAGAATACAAGTAAAAAGGGCATTTCTGCAATGTGCTATTTACAAGACAGCCTACCAAATTAAGCCCAGAATTCCAAATGTTTTAGATTTTGGATGCTACCTAAAGGAGGAAATGTTATTTCCAAAGATGATTTCAAAATGCCCAAAACCCAATTTTATTGAGTTAACTCCATTTTGTAAATGTAAATTATATAACTGTACTACAAGCTGCAAGTGTAGCAAAGCAAACGTGCAATGTAACATAAGTTGTTTATGAGAAAGGAAAATGTAATCTTTAGTACCCACTTGCTGTTATAATTAATGAAAATATATTTTTTAATGTGTATGTTTCGAGATTATCTACATAATTTTATAACATTTAATTGCAAATAGAAACTAAATAATCCGTAGACTCACTTGATCGCTTAAACGACACCACAGATGGGCGACGTTAACAGAAGTAATGCTTTAAATTAATGCGGACGAGTTGCGCGGCCGCATTCAACAGCGTCATCTCGTTACATGAGCCGAATTTCAAAAAAATCTCTTTATAAAAAGTTTGTTTAAAGTATTTGGAACATTTTTCTCGTTTATACTATAACTCTCTCTTTAAAAATAAAAAAGTTACCTCGATCGGGTATTTTTCAATGCAAATTTTAAAAAACCGCGACAATAGAGGGTAACTATATTTTTTTAGGCACTATATTATGAGTTACACTATATTCTTTGCCGTCAGCCTGTCTAAGAATATTGGAGGGATAATGTGTAAAATATTGGTCTAAATCGGAATTAAAATTAAAAAGATATGATGTGTTATGTGCAAAACAAAAATTAACACATAATTTTTAAATTTTTCAAAAAATTTGCAAATTGACCGATTTGGCAATCTCAAATTAACGGGTGAACTCAAAAATCAAATCCAAAAGGTCATTTTACATAATATCATCTGTTTTTTAGGTGGATGTTCGCGAGTTGTATAGACTACTTTTAAAATGCTTCCTACAGATTGGCTGCTCTCCGACTATAGGTGGCGCATTGCTACAAAAAAAATAAGGAATTTTTTTGTCACATTTTTTGTTTTTAATTTTTTTAACTCCTTTCTGAGAGGCCAACCTACTGATACATTGTTGTGGTAAATTATCCTGTATACATTTATATTATATTAATTTGTCTTAGTTACCTAAGACATCAGCCGTTCTTTCCACAAATACCGTATTGAAAGATGAATCTCATTCTGAGCGTTATCAGTAGGAAAACAAGCGAGAAGAATAATTGTTTGACTGTTGACCGTAAAAAGTCTCTCGCTTTTCCGGATGGAACGAAAGCGTGTTATAGTCGTTAAGGTTTAATTTATTACCGTGATTTATATGTGGTATTCCTTTTTATCAGAAGTAGTTCTTTAATTTTTTAAATAATGGTTAATACTAATATTTATTATTATATGGTAATTTCCCAACATCTCCACTGTCAATACAAAAGTTATCTAAAGAGAAAAATATACATGATAACAGATATTAAGCATAATTTATCAAGATTGTGTTAGTTCAGGTACACAAGGAAAATTAAGGGAAAAAACTGAAAAGTTTGGAAAAGCTTACAAGGGAGGGGGAGGTGGCAAAAGTGTTCGAAAACAATTTCTTGGCTGTAACTCAAGAACACTCAGAGATATCAAAAATATAGTTTATTATGAAAAATAGCTCTTAAAACTCTTTTACAGAAATAGTTTTACATATTTTTATAGCAAATTATCTTGGAAAATCACAATATTTTGTTTTCTCTCAGATATCTCACAATTAAATTGGATTCATTTTTGTCACCGATGACATTCATTAAATTTGTATCTTTACTTCAATGTAGACTTCAATTAGTTTAGTTTTGTAGGTAACTGTTAGCAATGTTGCTACTTATAGAGACAAATACCAAATAAGTATAAACTCTTCTTTTTTCCACATGGAGTCATTTGCCATTTACCCATATGCTTATAGATTCTACCTAAAACTAGTCAACTCGGAATAGAAGTCAAATTTACCTAATAGCCCAGTCATTGGAGGTATTTACTTCCAAAAACTTGCAAAATGAATATATACATTTTTAATAAGTTTGTGAAAGTATATAGAATAATATCCTAAAAAGTTTACATTTCGCTCGGATGCAGAACATAAAAAAAGTGAAAAAAAATTTTTTCATTCATTTTTTCAAAATTTTAAAATTAAGTCAAGGTAGGAAAAATAAAAAACACAGATAGATACATTACGTGTTTGTGAACACAAAATGTCGTAACAAAATTTATCGCTAAAGCCACGGTATTCCCGAAAAAAAATTGTCAAATAACGTTATTACTCGCAGCGAAATCCGTGCGTGCGCGCGCGCGCTTGAATACGCATGACTGTGACACCGACGCGCTGAATTACATGTCACTGAAGCAGAATTTGTTCAATCTCTATACGAGTGTTGGTTCATTTAAAATATGGAAATTTTAGCTTTCCGATGGTTTTTTGTTTTAAGAAATACAAGCAAAGGATGGATGGGGAAAATATACTTATATATATATATATATATATATATATATATATATATATATATATATATATATATATATATATATATATATATTATCACGCCCGAACTTACTCGTCGCAATAAAAAATATAGAAAGAATAAAAGCCCTTCAAAAAAATTCTTTCTTCATTGAGAACTGTTAAAAAGTAAGTACACTTCATGACTATTATAGTTTATTAAATTGTAGTAACGTGGATTCAAAAAAAGTACATCTCAAATCATTTTAATTTCCTTGCTTGATGATTTTTTTGATAAATATACGTATTTCCGAGAACTTGACCCATTGGGAAAAATAAAATATCACTATTTCGGAAAAAACGTATACTCTTCGAATGTTCAAACGAAAATTCGTTTACTTGTATGCATTTTTTCAAAAGTATGATCAATCCTGTCATGATCAGAAATAGTGATTTACACGATCTCACACTTATAGCTCTCCATAGTTTTGAATATAAATTCTGGAACTTTTCCAATACATTAACAAATGTATAAGGAATCCATTGAATACAATTCAAATGTTAATAAAGACACTGCAGAGAAGGCAGGTAAAAATTCATGCGAATGACGGCGGGGCAGATCTGCTTCGATCCAGCGGCTATGTGTGGTATCTCTGTATGCGTTCATAATTATATATTTTCCCTCCATACTCACTATTTATCCTCCTATTCATTAAGAAAAATGTTAAAAATGTGTAATCGGAAAGAGAAACAAAACTTTATTTTACTCGTTAGAACTGCTAAGAATTTTTTACAGGTTCCATGGTATTCATTTAACCGTGCGCTTGGCCGCGCAGAGTGACAAAGTTACTTCACTATTTTTTTCCAGGAATATCGTGGCTTTAGCAATAAAGGACAAGGGTAGATAAGGGCCTTTTTCCGTCCATCGGCCATGTTGTATGTCATTATATTTTCCGAGTAGTATATGTCTTGACGAGTAATAAAAAACTGTTCTTTGGAATAGTAGATTATTCAGTGAGCGTATAATGATGGCTATTACTAGCGGGAGTGATGTTTAGGCACGAGACGCATATTTTAACTGTTTTAATCTTTTAAAACTGAAAAAATAAAGTTCATTTACAGTAAAACGTTGACGTGTTAAACGTCAAACACGAAAATATGCACGAAAACATGGAAAAATGGATTCGCCGTTTCCTTATGAAAATTGCTAGTTCCTGATTGTTCGAAGGTGCGTTAGAATGAAAACAACTAGTTCCTGGTTGGTTACATATGTGTTAGAATAAGATTATGTTCATTATACGTTTGGTTGGAATAATGAATATCATTATTTGACAATTGTTAAATGTAGTATGCAATGATTATATGAGGTCGTGGGTAAACATATTCTTATTCAATACATACCACAATATGTGGTTTTGAGCGCTGGCACGTTTAAATTCGCACGCAACGTCGACACTACTACGACTCCCGCAGAAACGATTTTGTTTTTTATACATTGAAGCGCTTGATGATACAATATAAATGAACCATTATTTAAAAGCTCAAATGCTTAACAATGAAATGAGGTATAGTTTATCTTGTTTCATCGAGCGCATCTAACTGAAATATACATTAAAAGTTCGGAAAGAGGTCAAAAATGATTAAAAAACTGCAAACATGCCCACTTTGAAATGATATTACTGTGACTTACTGTTGTTTTTCAAATGTAAAACATATAGAAACATAAAGATCATATGTTCAACTATAAATAAATAACGCTTAATGACTTTAAGGAGAACTTTTCTTTTTTATGAAATTAGTGGGCGAAAATTATATAGCTTATCTACCCTTGTCCTTTTATTGGGATATTTTTTGTTCAGAAACACGTGGTCTATCCATCTGTATTTTTATTTTTTCCTACCCTGACTTTATTTCAATATTTTCAGAAAATGGTTGAAAAATAATTTTCTTTCACTTTTTTTTATGTTCTGCATACGAGCGGAAAGTAAACTTTTCAGTATATTATTCCATACACTTTCATGAACTCATTAAAAAAATATATTCATTTTGCGTGTTTTTGGAGATTTCACTATAAAATTTTCTCTGTCGTCTGGGCTATAAACTGGCAATAGAAACCATACATACTATGCAACAAGGGTAATTTATGAATAACTTGACTAATATTATTCAATATAACTAAATTTCGACATCATCTTATTCACCATTTATATCGATTATACGTCGCGTCGACGTTAATTACTTCCACATCCAGTGGAAGTATAGTAACGACAAAAAAATTTTTAAAAATTTTTATTGTTCAAATAGGTTAGAATGTCATGAAACGTCGAGATTTTAAGTTTGAGCGAAAAAAAAATTTCTGTCGGTCTGTCTGTCTGTAACTTTTTTTGTGCGCACGTTTACTCTGGAACCGTTTAAGATATTGACTTGAAATTTGCTACACATATGTACTTTAACGAGATCTAGAACTAGATTATATTTTCATCTTGTTCCGTCGAAGGGTTGGGGGGTAAATTTAAGGTAAATACATAAATCAAGTAGGTAAGAGTCCATAAAATTGGTATTTAGTATATACAAGAGAAGCTAAGGTCTCAAAAAAATTTTTGGCATTAGCCACCCCCATTACCACCCCCACCCTATTATTAAAGGGGATGAAAATATTTTTTAATTTAGTGTGTGTACAAAAACCAGAAACCTCAAAATATTTTTTTACTTCATCCACCCCCACTACCATCCCCTATCACCACCCCCACCCCACTACCGATGCGGGGTATTGTTTTATGGGTTTTTGGGGTAGAGGATTTCAAATATTATATTATTAAAGTTCCATAAACAGTTATTTCCACATACAAATTTCTTTCGTTGTCAGTGACTTGGATAGAAAATCTGGATGTGGAAGTAGTGATTCCTTGGGCAGTGGTTTTTTATCTAAATATGGTTAATTCGAATTTGGCACTAAATTGTTTATACATTGTTTAAGAAGTCCCAACGTCAAATTAAACAGAAGTTCGTTGAAATGTATTTGCACCTTTTTTTTTGTGAATACGATAACTTCCGATAAGTCCAGTTAGATTCAAATGTGGACCGTAAATTAGTGTTAGCTAATCATTTATTAAGAATTTCGATTAGTATATAAAAGTTATTGAACATTTTGATAAAAAAATATGCAAATCAGGCAGTTGCAGAATTTGACAATATCTAAAAAAATAAAAATATTACAAAAAATATACTAATAAGAGTTTTCTCTGTGAGGACCCCAGTTGTTTATTTTAATAATATGTATACATATTCATGGTTAATGTGATATTCCATTTAAAATATACTGTAAGTTTACAGGCCTCGTTAACGAGTTTTAAAAAAAATTTAATTCTCTTAAAAACCGACCCCAGCATTTCAATGTAAAAGAGCAAATTAAGGCCACACTTTGAATAATAAATTTGTCGAAATTCTCTTGATTAAAACTTGCAATAAACATGAATTTTTTGTGAATATACTTTCGGAACTTTTTGCTATTAAATTGTGAGATCCAATCCACTTTCAAATCCAGTCTCTTAAGAAATTTGAATAGATTTGCCTTTATAGCCGCATTTAATTTTCCATGACTTCCGCACTCCTTTGAGTATTCTTCCTCTTTATTTTATTTTCTTTTATTAAATTACAGCGATCCTGAAAATAAGTTACTGAAACATTTTGAAAAGGTGTGTTAAAATAACTTTGCAGAACCTGAAATACAATTATAATTATAATGAGCTCCAATTCAGTAAAATACAAGTCTAAAATTCATTTGACTTTTCATGTTTCAGTATTTCCTGGATGACAAATATCATGAACTAAATTATCTCATGTGTTGCACTTGACTTCTGCATCTGAAATTGTAACTCGTTCTTTGCCTATACCACTTTACAAGTTTGTAAAGTTTCTCGGCATAAAAATTTTATATCTCTTTAATATCGTACTTGAGCGAATATCTATATGAACTGAACAGTTCAGTTCGAGCAACGAGGAGCAGCAGTAGACAGCTTTTAGCGAGAACCTGAAGATGGTAGATGGGACTCTGCCGAAACGTCGTTTAGATAATCGTGGCTCCGGCAGGAGCCTATCAACTACGCGGGAAAACACCCGGTAACACCTACGAAAACCAAAGAAACAACATATGTATACACATACAGGGTCATTTATCATGACACGCGGAAAATTTATCAGTAGATTGTCCCCGCCGAAAGGAAAGGAATTTAAAAAATCAAAAATTAAAAAAATACGACCAAAAAAATTACCTTATTTTTTTGTAGAAATGCACCGGCAATTACTTTAACCAATCTGACGTAACGCGGTAGAACCATATCACTTCCTCTTCCTCTTTATCAGACTTGGAATTGACAGCAAAGCTGGAGAGGGTAGAAGTGACTTTTTGGTTTTAATCAAATCACACTACAAAAATAGCGAAATCCACTAAAAGATTTTTTCTTTTTGAATTACCTCTTAAACAAGATCTTTTTTTAATATCACCTCTTATACTATAAAAGGTTGAAAATTACTTTAGTTAATCTCATATATTTTAAAATTTTTATAATCTAAATACGAGTTTGGGGCAGCCTGGCCGTACTTAATAACCGTCCAAAATGCCTGTAATTTTTATTTTCGTGTCCTAAAAGGTTTTAAATTTAAGATTATTAAAATTTCCAAATGCCTTAACAATAATTTTTGGCAATAAAAATTATACAATTATAAAATTTTCAACAAAATGTTGAAAATTTTATAATTGTGCAGTTGCAAAATAACCGTTAACGCACAGCCAGGTATTCCATTTCCTATTTAACTACATAGCATAAAGGCATTACTATATAACATTTTAGAGTGCCTAAAATACGTACTCAAAATTCGTCATTATCTCTTGGACTATAAGGCGTACCTTTCCAACCCCTAGAAAATTCCAATATTTGCAAAATTCAAAATGACGCCTTCAATGTGTGTGAAGACACACTCTAAGCTAGTTCTGCGTGTGTATTTTAGTAGTATGGCAATAACAAGCCTAGAGCAACATAAGGGTGAAAATCTCTCCCTGCCCTGTACAACAATGGATTCAGTAGCTAATTCCCTGTTTATTCCGCATATTGTAGAAAATGATGAATGCAAGAATTAGGTAAATTAAAAATAAAAATTTCACTGGACTAGATGAAATTAGCAAAAAGATATTAAAATCCATTGGTCAGGTAATATGCCAACCCTTAGCTTATAGAGCGGGAGCTAGGTGGCTTTTTTCGGCACATCATTGTTTTATGAACTTTGAGATATTTTCATGGTTTAATGGATGATAACGATTCATAAAATAGACTTCTGGCGGGGCACCTCCTGTAAGGTGCGTCACGAACACTGTCTAAAAATCAGTGAAATTATGTCATCGTTACAAGGCTTTTTTTCGTGTGTACACATTTTATGCTTAGAATGAATAAAATAAGATCGCCAGAAAGTGTGGGCCGTCAGGAGGCGCAGCCAGAAAGGTAATAATGATACAATACATCTGAGGCACGGTAGGAAGTCAAGTTAGTTGAAAGTGTTAAATTCCTGTATATTTAAGAGCTTATGGTACTTTTGTTAACACTAAGAACTTTCCTGGGGAGGCTATTCTATTGTTGAAGGAGCCAGAACTTGTAACGATGAGTTTAGAGTTCTGAGATGAAATATGCGAAAAAAATCAAATTTTCTTCAGAAATCCTAAACATTTTCTTTCTAGCCAGCCTTACTGACGGATATTTCTTTCTGGGAATTTTTTTCTGTGTTTAAAACATTTAAATAAACATGCTCAGACTAAAAAAAGCTTGTAACGATCATGTTATATAACTCCGTTTTTTTAGATCTTTGCCTTTCTGGCTGCGCTCCTGACGGCACACACTTTCTGGCGATCTTATTTTATTCATTCTAAACATAAAATGTGTACACATAAAAACAATTAGCCTTGTAATGATGATATAGTTTCACTGATTTTTATATCTTGAACCATGGCCAACTCGACGGACTGACGTATGCCAGAAGTCTATATTGTCGTTATTTAAGTCCGATAGAATTAATCAACGCATAGAAAATGCTTGTAACGATGAGTTTTCCAAAAAGCCATGTAGCACCCGCACCATTAATTTATAAACAAGTTCTTTGCACTTGATATTTTTCCTGATATACTTGAAACTGCCTATGTGGTTACGGTTTTCAAAAAAGACGATCCGTCGAACATCGTTTATCAAAACTTATAGAGAGAATAGTGTACAATGTAATTGTAAATTCCTTCAAATAATGCATATAATATCGTCAAGCCAACATGGATTTGACAAAATATGTTCATAAAAACTGCCTCTTATCAGCTACTAAATTTTGTATACAAAGAGTTGGATAATGGGAAATATGTTCATCTTTAATGTTTGATCTTTCTCGGACTTTTGCCGAGTTTTTAAATAAAAAACTATATGCAGTGGGTATTAGAGAAAGCTTGTTATAAATGGATCTCGTCATATATTTTCAACAGGAAAATATTGGCTAAATATGAAAATGATAAATCTGAGGCTAAAAATATTGAAATGGGAGTTCCGCAGGGTTTTGTATTGGGACCTCTGCTCTATAAACGTAAACGACCTACTATCAAATATATCTAATGGCAAATGTTTGCCGACGGTACCACTGTAACTATAGCAGCCCTTACCCAAGAAGAACTCTCAGTAAAATTGAATTGTGTGCGAGGCGAACTAGAGTCATGGTGTCAACGGAATAATCTAATTTTTAATAACAAAAAACAGTCTCATTAAATCTCTATATAAGAAAACCATTATCATCAAATTTTGAAACACTAAATAATATTGAACTTTCTGAATCTGCAAAATTCTTATAATACTTAGATAGTAAATTAACGTGGAACAAACACATTGATTTTGTTCGTACTAAACTCAACTCAACATGCTTTGCAATAATACATATGAAATCGTATCTAAACGTAGAGGGTCTATTAAATATTTACTATGGGCTTGCGTCATCTAATAAACAATATTGTCTCCTGGGGAATTGCCAATAACATACAAAGAGTGTTAATAGGTCAAAAATGCATAATCAGGATAAGCTTTAATATGGCACGAATGGACAGTTGCAAAAATTTTTTCAAGATAAACAATATCCTATCAATATTCTTATCTCTAAGGAATCACTACTTCCACATCCAGATTTTCTATCCAAGTCACTCACAACGAAAAAATTTTGTACGTGGAAATAATTGTTTATGGAACTTTAATGATATAATATTTGATATCCTCTACCCCAAAAACACATAAAACGATATCCCACATCGGTAGTGGGGTGGGGGTGGTGATAGGGGGTGGTAGTGGGAGTGGATGAAGAAAAAACATATTTTGAAGTTTCTGGTTCCTGTACACACACACTAAATCATAATTTTTTTTCATCCCCTTTAATAATGGGGTGGGGCTGGTAATGGGGGTGGTAATGGGGGTGGCTAATGCCAACATTTTTTTGAGACTTTAGCTTCTCTTGTATATACTAAATACCAATTTTAAGGACTCTTACCTGCTTGATTTACCTATTTACCCCAAATTACCCCAATTGACTCCCCAACCCTTCGACGGAACAAGATGAAAATATAATATAGTTCTAGATCTCGTTAAAGTACATATGTGTACCAAATTTCAAGTCAATATCTCAAACGTTTCCAGAGTAAACGTGCGCACAAAAAAGTTACAGACAGACCGACAGACAGACCGACAGACAGACCGACAGACAGACCGACAGACAGACCGACAGACCAACAGACAGACAGAAAATTTTTTTTCGCTCAAACTTAAAATCTCGACGTTTCATGACATTCTAAGCCTATTTGAACAATACAAATTTTTAAAAAATTTTTTGTCGTTACTATAATACTTCCACTGGATGTGGAAGTAAAAACAAACAAAACTCTTTCTTATTCAGAGGCTTTTTATTCGGTTCAGGAATATTTTAAGAGTTAGTCCTCATTCAAGAGGGTACATTAGACATTTTTTTTATCTCTTATTTTGTGTTGTATTATATGTATATCGTCTTTTAGATTCTATATTTACTTATATTTTAATTTATATCTTGAGTAGGTATATATTTAGATTTATTATTATTCTTTTATCCTTGACTTGCAATATGTACATAATTATGTTTCTATTTATTGGCCAATAAACTATCTATCTATTATAGAATAAGCAAAAATTACCACTCTAAATCATCTTCCAGCAAAACCAAGAAAAAATATGAAAATTAATATAATTCTTTCAATAAAACGATGACAAGCGAAAACATCACAATATCAAAAATACAAGTGTGATGTTTTTAAAAATATTGTCCTTTGGTTTCTTGTGAATCAAATTTACTGCCGTCTCTACTGGCAACAGGAGTCAATGTATGCTGCTATTGGAAACCGATTATAGGAAACAAAACTATGTTTTTCTGAAATCTATTGGCAATGTCTACATTTTCGGTGCGATTTCAGATCGAAAAATGCACAATTCCAGTATTTTAGTCAGTTGCTAAGAAACTATCATAAACAGACCGGAAATGATCCGTTGCCAAGCAATGATCAACAAAACCGTACGGGAATATTAATTTCCCGGCCTAGGCCGGGAAAGTAACATTCCCGTACGGTTATTTATGTATATTTTAGACAGTAAATGAATACACGCAGACAAACCAACTCACATTAATATTGCATTTATTAGTAAGCAGTTTGATTGTAATGAAGAAATGTTATGCATTAATACAAATTCCTTAATTTATAATAATATTGATTGAGATTTCAGAAAAAATAGTATGTGTACTTCGGTGTGAAAGCACATTCTCGGACTTCGATGCTTGTTGGCCTCGGCTAGCGCCTCGGCCAACAATTTGCATCGTCGTCCGGGAATGTATTGCTTTCACACCTAAATACACAATATACTATTTCATTCCGACAAACGTCGGAAAATGTAACTTTCCGATTTTGGAGAAAAGTACATATTGGTATATCATATTTCTCTACAATAGTCTTCCACAAATTATGGACTACTTCAGATGTCCTTCGTATAATAAACAATTATTTTTAAATTTTCCATAACTTTGATTTTAATACAGAAAAGACTTTTGATCTATGTTTGTAGAGGTCTGTAGATAGTATTTTAAACTGATTTACTTTCAGACATATACAGGGTGTTCGCTAATTGGTGGTAGTTCTTATAATGGTGTATAGTATTTATTTAATGGAATAACTTTTTTATATGGCATTTTTCTTAAAAAGGCATTTGAAAACGAGGGCTGAAATTGGAAAATAATTTATGTGGCAATATAGTGAAAGTCAAAGCCAGCACTGTTGTATTAGGTATCTAAATGAATATTTATATTTCTTTAAAACATAGCATTGATTAAACATTTGACTTTTATACTTAAAACACAATAAATAGGTGATTAGATAATACATTAAATAATTTTACAACGATGTTTAACCTCACTGTAACGGGGGTTCGAAATGTCGTCCTCCTACTTGATCACACACACGCGCACAGCGTAACCAGTTCGCACGAACACGCTGAAAAATTTCAGGGTTAGCCCGCACTGTTTCGAATGCTGCAAAAATGCGTTGCCTCAGATCTTCCTCATTATTTACTTCATTCTCATAAATGATCCTTTTAATATCACCCCACACATAAAAATCCATTGGAATTAGATCTGGGCTACGCGGTGGCCAAGCCACAGGACCATAACGACCAATCCATCGATCGGGAAAAGTATTATTTAATACTCTTCGTACTTCAAGTGCACCGTGTGGGGGGCTCCGTCCTGTAAAAACCACATACGACCACTTGTTTACAAGGGCACATCTTCCAAGAGTTCAGGCAACGTATTTTCTAAAAACTTTAAATAAGTTGGCCCTGTTAGACAAGCAGAAAGTACAATAGAATGTCTCCCAGAAGTCCAGCAGAAACGTTAATTGAGAAACGATGTTGAAAATTTCTGCGTCAAATAGCATGAGGATTAGCGTCGGCCCAAATATGGGCATTATGAATATTGAAAAAGCCGGCCCGTGTGAACGTCGCCTCATCAGTCACTAGTACACACCCGGCAAATTGTAGATCTTGTTCACATTGTTACTGTAGAAGAACGCACTACCGGGCGTCAAAATGACGCGACAACAATTTATTTCTCAGGGGGCGCCAGTCGCGTGCTACCCCGTTCTTCTACCTCCCAGGCGGGTTCGAGATAAGATGCACTTCGATAGCCGAATGAATAATGGACAAGGCTGCACTACCACAGATCGGTAATGACGCTCTCTCTAGACATGAGTTCCCTCGTTTGGGGTTTATGTACCTTTTGAAATTCTGGAGTTTTACATAAAAAAATCCCAACCGAAGAATTTCTCTTCGGAGGGATTAATTTTGTACGTAGTATCCACGTTTTTATCTGTTAATAACGGACTCTACATAGTCTACATCTTAGGGATTTCTCAAAAAACGCATAAAGAAATCCCTATCAAACCTCCGTAAGGCAACCAGAAGGTCAAGTATTAATGTGAGTTAACTCGACACATCCGGTTTTCGATACGAAAGTTCCAGGGATTATAGACCGTCAACAGGCCTCAAGATCAATTAAGATGCAGTAGTTCAAAGATTCCGTTTATTTAACAGAAATGGTTACACAAAATTCTCAAGAAAAGAATCGTGCCTTCCCCAGTCAAGGCAATGGTTTTCAGACCATACAAGCGAGAGCGCTTACGCTGACGATCGATTAGGCAGAAAAGATTCATGCATACGTTCTCAGAATCAAAATGCGAGCTTTTTAGAGATGTCTGAGACTATTTGTAATTTCATAATTACGAAAGACTGATTTTAACTTAAAAAAGTTTTACTAAATGAATTTAGTTTCGCTAGAGACTACTTAGCTTTAAAGTTCTTGTATCGTGGCGGTTCACGTATTCAAACACATTCGTGGGGACTTGACTGCATAAGTTTGATGGCGTTCAATCAGTCCACAATTTACTTGCCCCTATGCAGTTGTTCAATATTATCGATAAGACAGCAACTCACCTTCGAGCGTCTTTTAGGCAAAATTGAATTTTTTGTTTTTTATGCACAAGGCGTTTTCCTCTATAACTTTGTCATTTGGAAAGCCCCGCTATTGGCTTTCCTACCATCGCTTTGTCGGGACCACGCAACGCGCTCGACCAAATTGCGAGCCACTGAGTTAATCCAAACTCTTTCTATGCGAGAAACCGGCCTTGTGCATGTGCATTGATTTTTATCAATTTTTGCTTATCGGCACAAAGTCCAACTTTGGCGTACTTTTGAAAAATCAATTTTCAGGCCAAATTTCGACGCAGTTTTGAAAAATTATCTGCAAGTGAAATTTCGGCGTACTTTTGATAAATTAATTTTCAAGCCAAATTTCGACACACTTTTTAAAAATATTATTTTTCTAAGTCCAATTTGTGGTACCTTTGAAAAAGTATATTATTCATAAATCTTTGTCATTATATACTTTTGCTCTCATATCCTGAACCAAAACATATTTTCCTAAATGAAAATTCGGTGTTTCTCCGAATTTTCACCTGGTCATTTCTGACGCCTTATAGAACTCATAACGATCCTTATGGATTGATCTGTGCTTCTGCAGACTCTTAAAAATGTCCTTAAATTAAATTTTTTTGCCTAAGTCGAATTTTGATTCTGTCTTCAACTTAGGACGATTTTGGAGAGTTCTACACATTACCACTGATACCAGTTTATTCGTGGCTGAAAATCTTCTGGCAACAAACATTGTACACGATGATGAAGATGGTATGGATGCAATAGTTGTTCACGCAAAATTCGGTGAACTGTTGAATTGGATAATCCCAATTGTTTAGCAATGGCACGCGTACTAACGCCTGAATTTTTCTCCACAATTCGTAAAACGTCTTCTGCTAGGTCCAAAACTCTGCGAGTGCGTGGTCTACCGGCATCACGTCTTCGAGGAAGTAAACACCCAGTATCTAATACTCTCTGCGATAGCCTAACAAAGGTTCTTTCATCTGGTCTGCGGCGGTTAGGAAACCGTTAGCGGTACAATTCCTCTGCACGAGAGCTATTTGTCCTGGCTTCACCATAAATAATTAACAAGTCATGATATTCACGCACAGTAAATCCCTGCATTTTTATCTTAGACCTCGCTCAAAGAAAATCTGCACTGCTTTACTGATAATGTAAACAAACTAGTGTAATCGTCCAATAAGAAGCCGCCTGGCGCAGTAATAAACACTGATCGATCCACATCGAGCGCTGGCTGCGAGCGATCGATGACAAATGCGACGTTGCCGGCTTGTGTCAATTTTCCGTATATCTTTACTAATTTTTTATTTTGCTATTTGGCATAGTAGACAAAAATGTTAAGTAGAAAAGTTACTTCTTTTTGAGTACAACTATTTTTTAAAAGGACTACCACCAATTAGCGAACACCCTGTATATTGACTTCACACTTGGTAAATGAAAAAAATAACATTTGTTTGGGTATTCTGGATGAATTTCTACACTGAAATTTAGAAAGCCGAAATAATTGTTTCCTACCGAACTTTAAAAATAAATTGAGAAGGTTCTCTGGAATAAACTACTTCATGAATCGTAGTGGGTTTCCTGAGTAAACCAATCCTTTTCTTCTCTTATTACATTTCAACAAAGCTGTAATTGGTATTGCAAAACGACCAATATCTCTGAAATCGAGTGCTTTGTTGTATAGCGCAAATTTCACGTCACTCCTGTTGAATTACATGAAGCACATGCATGCCACTGAAAGAAAAATCGATGCAACCACGTCCGGACAACGGAAACTCGTAGATCTTTTCTGTACATTTATACTTTGTG
The DNA here is from genome assembly GCA_936432065.2 of Rutpela maculata. Lineage (NCBI taxonomy): Eukaryota > Metazoa > Arthropoda > Insecta > Coleoptera > Cerambycidae > Rutpela > Rutpela maculata. The sequence goes on along the minus strand of OW386291.2, from coordinate 125,743,464 downwards.
CTATGACAATGTATCCTCAAATCTTACGCTTCACGAACACGGAATATTTGTTGTTCTCTGAATATCCGTTTTTATAACAGTATAATTATTTTACCATAGTTTATTATTTTGAATTGACTACTGCTTAAAATTTTACGGGAAAAATTATTTGAACAACCTTTGCTGAACTTAATAAGAATTTTCAACTACATCGACACTAACAATAAGAAAAAAAAAGTGAAAAGTTAATCTCTTTACATTAAGCTAAATTTCTTAGTTTGTTGGGTATTTTGCCACTGTAAAAATATTTAAAAATTTTGATGAAATAAACCTCTGCGCCAAAGGGATCAGACAGAGGCTGGTTTTTATACTTCTATTACAAAATGTCTCACACCTAAAAATATATAAACTGAAACAAAATTGTTAAATGATAAATTGAAAAATTAAAACGAAGGCAGTTGACGTTTCGGAAAATAGTTCTTTTTTCGTTATCAAAACTTTTGAGAATCACTTTTGAGAATGTCAAACCAGACAGTTTGTTGTTTATGTATTTCCATAGTCACGTGAGACATTCAATTATATTTATTTTATTTTTACTTACTTCGTCTCTGAGGATCGGCAACCAGCTGGTACAGAAATCTACAGAATAATTAGAAACACATTTATCCTCATTTAACAAAATAATAGCAGATTCCTTAAGTTTTCTTTTAGTTGAGTTGCTTTCTTTTTCTAAAATTTTCGCGGAGTCCCACTGGATCCTATGATTGTTATCCCACGCATGTTCACAAATTTTTGATTTTTGAAATTCTCCCTTTCTAGCAAACAGGAACCACATTAAGATCTGTTCTATCAAAGACTAAACCGGTGAATATTATTCAAAATTCCAAGGATTGTATTTATAGTGTCCCATGTGAGTGCGGTAAGCATTATGTAGGTGAGTCATCTAGACCTTTCAACGTAAGGCTTGGTGAACACCGAGATTATGCTAGAAAGGGAGAATTTCAAAAATCAAAAATTTGTGAACATGCGTGGGATAACAATCATAGGATCCAGTGGGACTCCGCGAAAATTTTAGAAAAAGAAAGCAACTCAACTAAAAGAAAACTTAAGGAATCTGCTATTATTTTGTTAAATGAGGATAAATGTGTTTCTAATTATTCTGTAGATTTCTGTACCAGCTGGTTGCCGATCCTCAGAGACGAAGTAAGTAAAAATAAAATAAATATAATTTAATGTCTCACGTGACTATGGAAATACATAAACAACAAACTGTCTGGTTTGACATTCTCAAAAGTGAAAGTTTTGATAAAGGAAAAAGAACTATTTTCCGAAACGTCAACTGCCTTCGTTTTAATTTTTCAATTTATCATTTAACAATTTTGTTTCAGTTTATATATTTTTAGGTGCGAGACATTTTGTAATAGAAGTATAAAAAGCAGCCTCTGTCTGATCCCTTTGGCGCAGAGGTTTATTTCATCAAAATTTTTAAATATTTTTACAGTGGCAAAATACCCAACAAACTAAGAAATCATGAATATGCCACAAATAATAAATTATAAACAATATTAAGCTAAATTATTATAAAAAATAATTTTTTGCACGATCGAGCTTTTTGATAATTAAAAATATCTGTTGACAAGATGGTAGGTTATGTTTACAGATTGCTAGGCCTAACATGTCGATAAGTAATTTACTCACCGACGTCTGAACGATAAATACAATTAATATAACGTGTTTGTTTGCAAATAATGCTAATAAATATCTTGGAAACAGATCATAGGCGTCTAATTGTATAACAAAATGCTGTTACTGTTTGCACCCCTTTGTAAACACCCTTTATCGTAGATCCGGAAATTATAACACCAGGGTAAACAAAACACTAATTTATTAACTTAGCTATTAATTACAACAAATAATTACTTCACTACTTCAGATACTATAATTCACTACTTCAGTCACTTTATTATTTTGCTTACTTCTTAATGTTTCTCAACTCACTATCTGTACTAAACTGTCCTAACTAGGCTTCTCCATTCCTTTATATACCTAAAGACAAGAGCTCCACAATGTTCTCTCCTCCTTCTGTTTATTTTTATTAGGCTCTCTACAACTTCCAGATGCAGACACTGCGCGCCATCTCTGGGCCGATTGCCAAACTAACTAACTAATTCAGTTTCTGTTACTATAGAACTTGTAGGAAACTCACATAGATATCTCTGGGGGTGGAACATATAACAATACAAATATCGTATTTGTCGCCAAATATAAACGTCATTTTTGATTTTTCGTTTATTTAGTCGAAATTAAATTATTTTGATTGAAGTGTAATTTAATACGATCGTGCAGGAAACAGTATAAGCATCGCGAACGTTAAGGGCTTACCGGCCTTCAGCAAAACATTGCCGTCGACCGGTAAACATCCCTTACTGTTCTTGATACTTGATAAACTATTGTTAATATGAGAGAAAGTAGAGTTTATTATCTGAACTTAAAAGACAAGACGACAAATATTAAAAAAAAAAAACGAATATGTTACTTCCCTCGCTTACCGAAAGGAAATCATTCTCGGAGATCTCTTCAGAGTTTCACATTTCTTATTATGTAGATTATGCAAATTAAAGTCTTTTGATTATATCTGTCTGTATGTCTGCCTGTCTGGTGTCTGCCTGTCTGTAGGCACTGTATCTACCAACAAATAAATTGGATATATTTCCAGTGAAAAATCAACGGTTTAGATACCGTATAAAAGATGAGGGGGGTAGTAATATTTGGTATGTAGTTAACACAATTAAGAAAGAAAACTGCCATATTTTTAGTGAAAATATACAGGGTGGACACGTTAAGAAACAATAATTGCAATAACGAAAGAAACGTAACGGGGGGTAATAATACTTCTCATCTAGTTAGTGTAACTGTCAAGGAAGAAACCTGTTATACTATAATGAAAAATATGGTCAGAAGGCGATTACTTAAAAAATAATTAATTAAGAAATTATGGTGGAAGTAATATTTTGAACGTAAATGTCACTACTGATGAAGAAACCTGATATGATTTTAGTGAAAAATATACAGAGTGGACATCCTTAAAAAATAACTAATGAAAAAATTTGCCGGGGAAAAATAACATTTGGCATTCAACATAATTTTCAATGAAGACATATGCTATACTTATAATTGTAAAATAAAAGTTATAGACAATGATATATAGTCGTTTTTCATTTTTTAACTTTTCTACGAAGTTAAGTGGGGTTCTGTTCTACGTTCACGTGGCCACCCTGTACAGAGTAGCAACTTTATAAAACAATAAATAAAGAAGCGATGGAGAACAACAATATTTAGAATGTAGTTGTCACTATTGCCGGGAAGAAAATCTGATATACTTTTTTCTTTTAATGTGGTCATTCAGCAGAAAAAATAATTAATAAATGAAGGGTGCCAAACAGGGAGGAAAGTTTTGCGTAAATATTCTTGCAGATTTTTTTATTTTTATGGAACAATGCAAGCCAAAATAACGTTTTATCAAAACGTTGCCCTCCATTCTGCAAGCAACAATACCATAATTTCTCCAAATTTTCAAAGACTTTGTGCAGACTCTTTAAGATTGTTGGACAAATGATATAATCCAACAAAATATTTGTTGGATGGGGATGCCTAGTGCCAACAAAATTTTTAGACCTTAGCTTCTCTTATATATACTAAATATCAATTTTATGGACTCTTACTTGCATGATTTACCTATTTGTCCCCATTTACCCCCATTGACTCCAATTTACCTTTCCCCCAAGCCTTCAACGGAACAAGATCAAAATATAATCTAGCTCCAGATCTCGTTAAAATTCATATGTATACCAAATTTCCAGTCAGTATCTTAAACGGTTCCAGAGTATTCGTGTACACAAAAAAAGGTACAGTTTGAAATTTTTTCTTTTCTAAAACTTAAAATCTCGACGATTCATGACATTCTAAGCCTATTTGAACAATAAAAATTTTCAATTTTTTTTGCGTTACTATACTTCCACAGGATGTGGAAGTAAAAAGTACCCTAATGGATTTTTACTAGAAATAAAAAGTTACTAACGATTTTATCAAGCAATTTTTAAATATCTCGAAAATAAAGTCAGGATAAAAGAGCCTTATGTATGTACTCTTTGCAATAACATTAACTACAAAAGTGTTCTTTGCAGCTGTCAAATGAGACGTGAATCTTAAATTTAAAAATGTGTGTTTTAAAATGTGTTTTAACCATCTTCAATGTCACCTCAATAATGTTCTTGAGGTAATCCAGAAAAAGACAAAAAGACCAAAAGTTCTCTGACTGGACCGTAAGATATCTCCCCCAACCCATTTTTGAGGACGCGGAACACGATGGTGACAATATTATCCAACCTACCCTCTAACCATTGCCTCTAAACTGAAAAAAAACGATCCACTTGCAACCCTTGCACCGGAATATCGGAAAAGCGGAGGTTTTTCAAGTTTAGGTGGGTGAAGGTTAGGTCAGGAAATATTGTCACCATCGTATTTCCCTCCCTCTAAAGCTTTAAAACTGATTTTCGTTGTTTTCGTTGCATTATGTTATTGGGGGCGGGGGTGGATTAGGTCACTGCGGTCAATATTTACTTATTTTATTTAATAAGATCAAAAAAAAAACCGGTCCGACAAGCCCTTGCAAGCCTAGCACCGGAAAATGGGAGAACGGGGTGGTTTCTTCCATTTTGGGGGTAGTGGTTGGAGGGTAGGTCAGAAAATGCTGTCACCATCATGTTCTCCGCCGTCGAAAACTAGGAGGTAGATGTCTTGCGATCCAGTCACAGATCTAGGAGATCTAGGCTTGTCTGAACAAATTAGACGGAATTTTATAACGGAATCCGAAACATTTCTTGGGTATTTGTTTCAATTACCTCTTAATAAACGTCGTGCAAATGAATTGATACAGATTTTCTATGTATGCCAACATACGTCATTCTCACATTTAACTTTCAGGATTTTCAGTTGGCAAATATATTAGATTTTCATTGTAAAAGTCTCTTACTTACCAGTAATTTGAGTTTCAGAAATTGTCTCAAGCTTCCCCCATATTAATTTTGATTTTTAATTCATACGTTCTTGAATTAAAAATCGGTTGGATATTAATTACCGGTTGCATACCTCTGTATAACCATATACCTAAAAATCCTTGATGCATGAGTCTGGTGATTTTAGTTGATGGATAAACATTTCAGCACACAATTCTATTTCTTACATCCACTCTGTCGATGTTTTTAATTTTACGGAAGTACTTTGCCTCTCCTTGTTCACATTATAGAGAATTAAAAATTTTGCGTATAAATTCGTTGTTAATTATGTGTAAAATTTGAAAAATCTGAAATATTCTGCTTTATTTCAGTTATATGAATATAGTCTGGATCTAGGATAAAATATTTATATCAGATACATACAAAACTCTTTCCTTTTGTTATTACAAATAATTTCTCTAGCTAGATTTAAGATGTAATTGTTAATATAATTACTTAAAGAGTCTTCGTATGCATTATTATTTTACCACTTTTTACCCTAGGGTATAATTTTGTGAATATATTAACGAAGAAATGTTTCAGAGTAATATATTCAGATACAACCTCGATTCTACCAACAACATACAAATGCGAATGGATATTTACATAAATTCTAATACGTATAATATTACTCGATTGTACCAAATATCCAAATATTTAGATATATCACAAATGTTGTCCAAATGTTATCTATGAAATTCACTTAATTTGAACTATTTTCTTTCTTAGAATACAGTGGATGCTTCTATTATGTTGTAGATCCCTTTGATATTATGTTTATAAAGAGATGCGGATTAGGGCGGTCCTTATTTTTCGACTTTACGTTTTTTTGCGGGCCACCCCCTAGATTGGTTTCAATACTTAAAAAAATGTTCTGTGCAAAATCTGAACTCAATCGGATAACGAGAAAACGTGCCACCCAACCCTTGATTCTGGGAGATTAAAATAAATTCTAATAAATTTCGATATTTATTTTTTCAAAGCTTGCTACTGACAATCGAGTTAGTAGTGACTGAAAATAAATAATATACATACTTAAAATCATTTTATTTATGAAAAGTCGTTAATTTGATTAAAATTTTTGGGATAAGGTCTCCTTTTTAAAATCGGGAAATCATGTTCTGTAATCTTTTACAACTTGCAAGACGAATTGTTTTTGTTCCTCTGTTTTTGTTATTACATTATTGTACTCTGTCATTAACTTAACACCCCGCTTTGCTGTATCATTAACAACTTTGATTTTTTTAACAATATCCAACCCCTTGTTAAAACTATCGTTTTTAGACCAAGTTGAAGGGTGCGTTTCAAGAAAGTCATCATTTATGTGAAATCGTTTGAAAAACTTTCGGCTTTCGATAGTAACAAAATTTTCAATAAATGTGTTCTCCACAAACTTTGGAATTTCATTTTCCCCTATCTCTATTCGCTTGATACTTTTACTATATGATGATTCTTCTTCTATATCTAATGCCTTTTCTTCCACATCCGATGATTCTTCTTCCACATCCAATGTTTCTTCTTCCAGATCCTCTTTCTCACCTAGGGCTTCAACCATTTTCACTTTGGATTCCTCTGACAATTTTGAATCGAAGAATGCGAAGACAACTGCTTCTGGACTTAGGTACCATAAATGCTTATGAGATTTTTTCAACGCAACACTGGATATCTCGGAATCGACGGCCTTATAGTGGTAAAGCTTATTTAAAAAGCGGGGGTCCTGATAAGGCGCTTCGGTGGCAAGTGGCGCGCAAAACCAGGCTTCAATGTAAACTTTTACGACAAAAATACATATATCTGAAAGACCTCTTCTCTTTTCATCTGTCAATGGGAATTCATCGCGGAACAAGAAAATCTTTAAGCAATAAATAGCTTTTGCTATCCATCTCGCGTGGTGAATGGCCCCAGGAACTCGAAAAGATATTCGACGAGGAGGAATTTCACCCAAGAATATTAAGGACAACTCCAAAAATTCTCTATAATCTTCTCAACGCTGCTTTTGCGGATTTTCCAGAGAAGATGTTACAAATGTAACTACCTCTTTTGTATCATCTAAAAATGGAAGAACATATCCGTCTTCAAATCCGGACTTAAAATAATGTTTTTTAATCTTAGCCCAATATTGTTGAAAGCGTTTAAAGATTTTTACAGTCGGACCTGTGGTTTCACCCATTTTTTCTTCGAAGACTCCTCTGAGAACTAGCTCGTAGATATGGTGTCTACAAGGAAGGTACAAAAGTTCCCTATCCATAAGCTGCTCCGATAAAATGCAGGTTCCTTTTAATCGTCCTGTATTTGACGCAGTTGTGTCGAAGCATAGCGCCTTAACAGTTTTTAAAAGGCCCCAATCATCAAGCACCTCATAAACAGCGGATGCCTGCTCCTTTCCGTAATCCTAAAAGGATTAAGGAATTTTAATGTCAATATTTTCATGGGTAGTGTTTAGAATTCGCTTTCCTCTTCCTAAACTAGTATAAATTATCTTTAGGATGTCAATGATACCTATTGTTTACTTAGAAAAACCAAATATAATAATGTGGGGAATTTCAAGAAATATTAAATCTAGGGGTGGTGGGTGGCACGTTTTCCCCGTATCCGATTTCGCTCAGATTTCACCCACATTATTTTTTTAGCAATTGAAACCGTTGTGGGGGGTGGCCCAAACTAAATTCGAAAATATTTTTTTCCTCAAGTATAAATAAGGACCGCCCTAATGCGGATATATATGATAAACTTATCTAAAAAAAACAGGAAAAATTTTCGGATAAATGCTTGTGTCATATTTTATTCTAAAATTTTTATTCAGTTTTGACAAAAATATTATTTATATATAATAATATTATTTACAAGTAATAAGTTTAAAATTGATTAGAGATTAGTTAAATTATACAGAAGTGAGAAAACAAGCTAAAAACTACATTTTGATATACTTTTTATCCCTGTTGGACTGACTCAGTACCTTTTTTTTGTTTTTGCATTGACTGAAGTAAAGGCTAACTACATTTTGAAATAGAAAAAGGGCATCGGTTATATTGTGGTCATGCATCTTTGTAAATAACTCGTTTATTTTTAATTTTTCGAAAAACTCAATTTTGGATTTTTTGTCCAAAAAGGTCCGTGCTTTATATCGATTATAGAGATTGATCGACGGAATGCTTAATTTTCGATTTTTATTAGGAAACTGTTTGTAGAATCTATCAAAAAAATTAAGTTTTCCAGGATTTGTAGATTCGCTTTTGTTTTGTCAAATTTCTCACAAACGTCACCTAATAGACTTAATTGAGCCCCACAATCACCATTTTTGAAAATCAAAATCGGACCTTCGGTTCGGGAGTTATCAATATCTATGGAAAATAATACTCGGCCTTGGAAAAAATACTAGCGGTCAAAGGATTCGGGCCGCCAGCAATAGGCTTCATTTGTGGCCGTGTACCTTCGATCGCACCAAGTCTCATCGAAATCGATCAATATCCTGGACAGTTATCGTGCTTCCTAGCCCGATTTCGAGAAAACCAGTTTTTTACAAAAAAAATCAATTTCCATTTGTTTTTCGTGTCTCCCGTATACTTATCTGTAGGTCGTTGTTAGCGGCACCATTTCTTTTTTGAAATATCTCGATTCGACTGTCCGTTACCGAGTTATTCAATTTTTCTCAAAAAACTTGAAACGTCTATATCGGGTACTTCCGGTTTCCGCACGGAGCTGAGCTTCCAGCGTTAAGCTTTTCTAAAGGCCTTCTATTAACCACCCAAGTTTCATCAAAATCCGAAAACGGATTAGGGGGGCTGAGCGTGACAGACAGACAGACCGACAGACCGACTGACCGACGGACGGAATTTTCTAAATTCGCTCTCGAGTCGATAGATATGACTTTCATTTCGATCCGACGTTTTTTTCGGATTTCGATGGTCCGCTGGAAAAATGCAAAACCTATACTACATTTTTTTCAAAATGTAGTAACAAGAACAAAATAGTAGTTTATGTCCCAAGGACGAAAAATCTATTTTTCGGACGACTATCGTAGGCAGTGAACTAAGGCCAGATATAATAAATAACAACTGCACAACTGCTGTCATATCAGTTTGCTTGAAATTAGTATCGAATTCATTTAATTTATATATCGTAATATCGAATTTAATCGAAAATATACTACATAAAATAAATACAATAAAATGAATAGTGAAGAATTTGTTGCGGGAACACACCCAGAAGTAAGAGAGCTAGCAAATTTGGCTTCGATGAATTTAATCCCAAAAAAATAAAAAATTATTTATGAAAGAAGCTATTATAAATTTGAAAAATATTTGGAGCAAAACCATATAAACATGATTTCCGAAAATGTATTACTTGCATATATGGCTAAACTTGCAGAAAATTATAAATCATCAACTTTATGGTCGGCTTATTCAGTGTTAAATTTTGTGTTGAAAATTAGGAGAAACAATTTCAAAATTAATGAAATTAAGGGCCTTTCTAAAAAAGAAAAATGTTGGTTATGTACCAAAAAAATCGAAAACATTGACACGGGAACAATTTGAAAAATTTTTAAAAGAAGCGCCAGACAACAAATATTTAATGCATAAGGTAATTTTTTAAAACTAAGTACCTACCTACCGTTAACATCATATTATCTGTAGGTGGTATGTATATTAGGCGTAGCAGTGACTGTCGCCGTGAAGAATTGGAATTTTTAAAAGTGTCACAAATAGAGGATTTAGGAACAGCTCTTTTAATAAAAAATCCCGATAATAAAACAAATAGACCTCGCTCATTTACTGTAACAGGGGAATATTTAAGATATTATCGGAAATATTCTTTGCTGCGACCACCAAATTTTGAAGGAAATGGCCGATTTTTCTTGGGTTATGGAAATGGCAAGTGTTGCAAACAAAATGTGGGAATTCATAAAATCGGGGTATGGGCCTTTCCCATGTAATGGAACTTAATGATTATTTTGTCATAAATCATTTATTAACACATAATAAATATTGTATATACACGACATATCATATAATATTTTAATTTTAAATGGATATTTTAAAAATAAAAATATTGTCTAATTCGCTCCATATTTCGAACAAGTAAACGCGCTCAAATTACGTCATGGGGGAACTCCAATTAAAATTAAACAATTTCTGGATTCATAGGGCATTTGCACGTGACGTCACAGCTTACCTCAAAAATATGTGTTTCTTAAGATTTAAGAGTATTACCCAGCTATTATTAAAATTTCTACTTGGTTCCCGTATTTTCAACTAAAGTCTAGTTCAGTGTAATGTTTATAAAGTTTTAAATACCTTGTCCTAATAAAATAGGAGGTTGGAAGTCTAACCTGTAATTAGCAGTCTATTTTTATTAATCAACAATATTGAAAAATTATTTACGTGAATTTTTAAATATTTGCTTGGAGCCAGTACGGCTTCAAGCTAAAAACGCTTATACAAACATTTAAAATGAGAATAAACTTGAAAAACTTAAAATTTAAGGTTATGATGCAGATGCCGTATACGAAAATTAACCGAACCCCTTGATGTTTCTGAATTTTACACCTCGTCTTGAAACCTACCGATGAGACTATTTCCATGTTGCCTAATGTATATGAATGTTTAACGTTAGAGGAAATGCTTTAATTATTTCACTAAAGAATGTCTACTTTTTATCTCCGCTTTTGAAAATAATGAATTTCCATTGAATAATACCACTTCCTATAATAAAAATGATAAGAATTAACAGAAGAAACACACTTTCGACATGTTGGCCCCCAACAAATAACTGACACTTGGCAACAATGATGGAAATAAAATAATTAGATAGGTTATGTTCTCTTATTTACGATTTACGTTGTGATCGCACGAATTTAGTATTTTGACTTCATAACTGTGTTTCTTAATTATTTAAAAGTGTGTGTGTGTGTGTACTCTTTAGACATAAAAAAATGGAGACAGATTTTGAGAAGGCAGTAAGTGATAATCTCCCTATTATTGACAGTGAAATGGTGAATGACAATTCCTGTTTACTTAAATAAAATAACTGTTACTGATAAATCTTTAGATTTAATAATGATTTAAAAATTATTCAATAAATGTAAAAGAAAATAAAACACTTAAACCTAGTTGTTTATGTTTATTAACTGTAATTTGTATACTACAAAAGTAAAATGAATCATATTTTAACGTTTTTATTCAGTTTTTGTACATACCTATTTAGTTTTATAAATTCAGCAGGTATGAAATACCTGTAACTATAAATATATTATTATATATTAGTACAATAACTAGAGGTTTTAACTTTGGAATAATGTCATATGATTTAGATTTCATTCATTTTTGGCAACTTAATAGTAAATACATCAAAGAAAATTTTCTGTAGTTTCACACGTTAGTAGACTAGAACTAACAAAGCTTGATGACATGTCTGTCAATTCGGTAAAGATAGAAAGAGACAAACACTTATACGTACAATCTGTTCATATGTAGCCTCTACCAAGGGTGCTAGAGTATACTGGTTGGTCATTCCCCCCATTTCGTCATCGGTGCAGAAATATTGCCGCCAATTTTAAATTCATATAACATAATAATTTTTTCTGTACAAAAGAAGCAAATTTCATAAAAAAGAAAAAATACAGGTGAGTTTTTTTAAAGAGAACTTTTCAAATATTCAAAAAAAAAAACGTGGGAAAGGCCCAATGGGCCTTTTTAAATTGCACCTCATTTGAAGCTTGCGAATGCCAAAGAATATACGGGGCACTGCTTCCGAAGGACGTCGGCTACGTTACTGGCTGATGCAGGAGCAGACATAACCTTACTTAAACGCCACGGAGGATGGAAATCTTCCACTGTAGCTGAGGGCTATGTGGATAAGTCAATAAATAATAAACTTGAAATAGCTAACAAAATATTGAATCACTGACCCCACACTTCTACGGTTCGAAACACAATAACATCACAACATTCACAAGAAAATAGTATTTTAGACACAGACTTGACCACTACTATTACTCAAACAGAATATAACACACTAAACACACACAAAACTCAGACAATTATCGCATCCCAATCCACTTTAACTGAAAATGTTGCACTTGACTTAGAAAGTTTGAACCGACCGATAATTATACAAAATTGTTCCAATTTTACTATTAACATAAAAGGTTCAGAGACAATGTAGTCATATATGAGTACATTTTTGTAAATTAAAGTAAGTTTAAGAATAAGGTTTTGTTGTATATTGTACTGTATTTTAGGTTAAATTAAAGACTTCATTCAGTATTTTTCTGTGCAATTTTATGCTTTGCCACTATGCGAACTCGAACGTAAAATGTGTTGCATAAGGTGAGAACATACGCAGTTATTTTTATTTGTTTTACAACATGTAGGTATAATACTTACTAGACATTATAATAATTAATTGACAACGTTTAATAATCCTAGGTTTCTTATTCAATTAAAATTTAGAAATCTCTTATTTTATTCAATTAAAATTGCCTGAATTGAAATTATATTTGCATTTGCATTACCATTTTACAGTAGAAAAGAAGGGCCAGCATTTAAAAAAATAGCTAACTAAAAACGCTTAATCTTTTTGTCTGTCACTTTTCCGGCCTAGGCCGGAAAAGTCTTTTCAGGCCGCTTACTTGAAGAAGATAGAACAGTTCTACCTTTCGCTTTTGTTTTCTAACCGAGAAACGTAATTTTTTGACACATTCGAATAAAAATGATGTTTGCCACATGTTCCTTCAAGAGGGCTAATTTTATTGTACTGCAATGTTCATTAGGTATCTTAAAAAATTATAAAAATTTTGGTACCCGACTTAATTCTCTATCTCAATCCTATAATTTGTTATGCATAAATTCATTTTCTTAGTTTTAAAAATTTCTCGCGTACTAAATTTATATTGTTGGTCCGGTTTACGTATTATAAAAACAAATAGAAGCCTTACTGAGTACAATAACATGAACATAATTAAATGGGGTTGGAGATGAACGTGTATGAACGAATTGTTAAGAGAAAATAGCTTGAAATTGAATTCGAAAACAATACTAAAAGTACGAGACATGCAAGTTAACTTCGCGAAATCGGAAATGATATCGTCTGTTTTAGGTAGTTCATTCTTATGTTATTTCACTAGGGAAATTATATTATCTGCAGAAACACCGCAAAATTTCAATACATTTGATAGGATGATCGATAAAATTGTCGTTGGTATAATATTGTCTAGTGAACTTTGGTTATTTAATGACACCTACCCAATAGTTAATAAATTATATTTCTACGACCACCCTACTGAATATTGATACAAAAAAGATGTTAAGATGGTAATTCTAAATTACTTGACTCGATTTGAAAGAACTTAATATACTATTAATACCTTACAGGCAAAATATTTTGTCAGTTTTTAAATTTTAATTTAGTGGAAATAGTTCTCTTTTTCCTAAAATAAAAGAAAATCACTATAAAAATTAAAAAATAATTGTATGCTATTCTCTAAGCATTATTAGAAAGCAGCAAATAATGGATAAAAAGTGCAGTTTGATTAAATCGGAACGAATAGTGTTAACTGCATAGTTAAATAAGAATTTATAATAAAAATTATTAAAATTATTTGGCATTTTTCAGACCAGTTTCTTCATCTTACTTCTTTCTTTTTTTAAGTTTTAAATTACTATATACTACAAATTTACGTTACGAACAGGCTAAACTTTAAATGAGAGTTGCTGGAAACTACGATCCTTAGCTACATATCACGAGAACGAAAATTTTAAACCCACTTTGCTTGCAACAGCCGTACTGCATTTTTAAATGAAGTTTTAAATAAACTAGGCATCCATACGTGTTTCTTGAAAAACTTAAAATACAAAAATTTGCTTGCCTTTTTGTTATATTATGTTATGTTATAATAATAATAATAATAATATACAATTTTATGCTGATAAATTCGTTAATATAAATTTTCATCAATAAAATAATTTTTCACTGAAACTATCATTTCATATTTATATGTCTAAAATATACACCTCACCAAGGTAATCAGAAGGATTGAGTGCTGAAGCATAAGAATATTTCAAAATCAAAGCATTATTCACAAATTCACAACGTTTTTAGAGATGATTTCTCAATATAAATAACCATGGAAGAATTTATTCAGTTCCTTTATGATGAGCTTGAAGAAGGCAACCTCTCTAGGTCCTCTGGAGAGGTTGCTGTATCCATCAAGAAAATTTTCTTGTTTGGTTGTCAAAGGGGATCACATTTCGCTGAATGTAATAACGTGATTTCTTCTTATGAAAATTGCATGCGTAAATCCTCAAATCTACCATATTATCCTAGGAAGTTCGCAGGGTAGTAAAATTGTTGTTCTCTATGAATGTTAATAGCGTTTTACAATCAATAAATTCTATTTTAAAAATTAGTATTACTAATGGTACCGTTTCTAGAAAATATTATAATCAAAATAATTATTTTCTACATAAAGTGTCTTAACGTAACGATTTTTATACAAAGGCGAATTATATAATTGTTTTTGAGGCAGTTAAGTATAGAGAGATAAATTTAAAAAATAAGACACTAAAGTACTCGTTTCCACTTCAGTATAATGTGATATGTAACTCTTTGTAAAAATAGCAATTTTACTTCCACATCCAGTGGAAGTATAGTAACGACAAAAAAATTTTTAAAAATTTTTATTGTTCAAATAGGCTTAAAATGTCATGAAACGTCGAGATTTTAAGTTTGAGCGAAAAAAAAATTTCTGTCGGTCTGTCTGTCGGTCTGTCTGTCTGTCTGTCTGTCTGTCTGTCGGTCTGTCTGTAACTTTTTTTTGTGCGCACGTTTACTCTGGAACCGTTTAAGATATTGACTTGAAATTTGGTACACATATGTACTTTAACGAGATCTAGAACTAGATTATATTTTCATCTTGTTCCGTCGAATGGTTGGGGGGTAAATTGGGGTAAATTTCGGGAAAATGGGTAAATCAAGCAAGTAAGAGTCCATAAAATGGGTATTTAGTATACAAAAGAGAAGCTAATGTCTAAAAAAAAATTTTTGGCATTAGCCACCCCCATTACCACCCCCATCCCCTTATTAAATAGGATGAAAAAAAATTGTGATTTAGTGTGCGTACAAGAACTAAAAGCTTCAAAATATTTTTTTTACTTCATCCACCCCCACTACCAACCCTCTACCACCACCCTCACCCCCACTACCGATGTAGCATATCATTTTATTTGTTTTTGGGGTAGACGATTTCAAATGTTATGTTGTTAAAGTTACCTTGAGTAGTATGGATGCGCAGTGGCTTTCCTCGACTACTATGGATGCGCAGTAGGTTTCCCCGAGTATTATGGATGCGCAGTGGCTTTCCTCGAATATTTGTATACTCAGTGACTTTTTTCGAGTATTATAGTAGGTTACCTCAAGTAGTATGGATGCGCAGTGGGTTACTTTAAGTAGTATGGATGCGCAGTGGCTTTTCTCGACTGCCATAGATGCGCAGTAGGTTACCTCAAGTGATATGGATGCGCAGTGGCTTTCCTCGAGTAAAATGGATGCGAGTGGGTTACTTCAAGAAGTATGAATGCGCAGTGGCTTTACTCGAGTAAATTGGATGCACAGTGGGTTACCTTGAGTAGTATGGATGCGTAGTAGGTTTCCTCGAAGAAAATGCTTGTAGTAGAGGCTTTACTTCTATCGTGTAGTTTACGGCACACAATGATTTTTTATATCTTTGTCTTGAGATTTTCTGCGTATTAGTTCGACATTCAGTTGAAGTATATTAAGGCAAAACAAATTTTTGGAAATTTTCATTGTTTAAATAGGCTGATAATATCAAGAAACGTCAATATTTTAAGTCTGAGCAAAATAAATTTGTCTGTTGCGTCGGTGTGTATGTTAGTCTTGTATCATTTTGGTGCTCACGATTACTCTGGAACCGTTTAAGACATTCACTTAAAATATGGCACACGTATGTTTTTTAACGAGATCTGGAATTAGATTATATTTTCATCTTATTCCGTTGCAGAGTTGAAGGGTAAATGGGGATAAATAGGTAAATCAAGCGAGTAAGAATCCTATTACCGTCCCCACCCTATTATTAAAGTTGGTGAAAAAATAGTGTGATTTAGTGTGTGTACAAGAGTCAAAGTCATCAAGAGTTTTTTTCACTTCATTAACCCCCACCTCTATTACAGATGTGGCATATAATTTTATGGGGTTTTGAGGTACATGATTTCAAATATTATACCATTAAAGTTCCATAAACAATTATTTCCACATAGTGGAGTGCAAATATAGTATTTTGTTGTAAGAGACTTGGATGTGGAAGTAGTGATTCCTTGGGCAGCGGTTTTTATGATTATTATACTAGATATAGAGACTTCTTTTACTTAGATACAATATTTATAATATTTACAATTCTCTATTAAAGTAATCATCATTTAAACGAGGTTACCAAATATTAAATTAATTCCTCATTAAAAATGGTTTTTTCACACCAAGAAAATTCATGTCTTATCGAAATAAATAAATAAAAAAACATAATTAATATAAATATTTACACGCATATTATTTCCCTGTATCGTTAGTAGTTAGTTGTATATATATATTTTTATTCTTTTATGAATTAATGTACAATATTTTATTTTATTAATATATTAATATAAGTATTAATTATATTATATTGTTGTTGTTCATTCACCAATATGTATTTTTAACTGGCTAAATCTACATGCATATATTTAATAATTATACAATAAAATATCCATTTTTCTCTATATAAAATAAAATACTAATACAACAAAAATACGACAATACTAATTATTTCACTTAATATCAGTAATACCTGCTTTTGAAATTATTCATGAATTAGATAATGTTTACCAAACACTTAATGAAAAACCATTGAGCAGCGGTTTATAGGATTATAAAATATGGACTAAGGAAGAAATACGGACTAAGGTAATAACGCTGCATATTCCGAATAATTTCAATTTGGAAAGTAGGAAAGCATAATAATTGTACGAGTTAAGAGAGCTCTTGAAAAGAATTTTAAAATGAAGAAGTAATTTGACGCTCAACAACGACGACTCGAAGAATTTAAAGTAAAACGATTTTAATTAATTATTATTATGCAAAACTAATTATGTAGGAAATATACAATAGATATCGAGAAGAGACAATGAAGCTGCTTTTAACAGAAAAACGAAGCACTTGTAGAAACTTGAATTATGCACAAGGCAGTAATAGTCTGGGTATTAAGAATGATAACACAGCCACACACACGCACACACAAAAAAAATGTTTTTGATCTGGAGGTCTGACCATGTTTACCATATGTTTTTTGGGTCGCTGAATTCAAATCCGAGGTTTTAACCCCATCACCTCAGGATTTTGCCATAACCTCAAATTAGCTATTAAACGCATATAACCCAGCAAACATTTAGGTATTATTTGACGTCAAAACTACCTAAATTATGTATAATAAATTTAGTCGCAAAATTAAAATTAACTATGTTTTGGTAAAATTTACGTTGACGCTACGTGGAATCGACATAAGTGGAGAATAAGATGTAATGAAGCATATTTTAAACCCCAATAAACCATTTATATTTACCATAAATAAATGTTTCTGTTAGATTATTTAATAAAAATTACCAGGCTGTGAGAAACAATTATATCACCGCATAAACTAATAGGCCCCAACTAGGCCCAACCGTTCTGAAACTGTTTACTAAACCGTAATCGTGGCAGAAAGCATTCAGTTGCTACCAAGTGGACAACAGCGAGCAGAAGTGCCTTCTCCAGGGAACCCGCCAGAAGACGTAAGTTACAATATTTGAATTATATTTCCGCGACATTGTACTAAGTTGCGCCTACGGCAATCAATATCCACGCGCACCGTTCCCCCGTCATTACCGCGAATAGAGGGGATAGTGGACTAGATACCCGAGGCACTGAGAGCAGACAGTGAGTTCCTCACGAGCTCCAACAGCGACCAGACGTGCCCACTGCAGCCCGCTTCGGAAATAAGTAAGTAAAGTGAGTAAAGTAAGTAAGTGAAATTTTTCTAAGACCGGGAGACAGAAAATAATGGTAAAGTCCGCGCTTTCTGACTTGTAAAATATTTTTCATTTAACCGTTTCACCTGAAAATAATACAAGTATTCATTTACCGCTACGCACCGTGTCTGCACATTTCCCCCTCTACCGGCTTGTTGAAAGAGGAAAGTATTTATTAAAACTCGTGATATCAAACAGTCGTGGTCGGCCGCTCCACGACTCTAGACGCGTCCAGCAGTAAGCAGGAGCCCCGCCAACTGTGCAAGTACCGATCCTTAAAGATTGCTCCTACCGCGACTACGTCATTACTGCACGCAGCAAATATAGAGTTCCCCACTCTAACCGTGAATCTTCTGTTATAGTCACCGCTGAGAAGACCGGAACGAAGAGTGCGACTCGAGACCGTTACCGGACCGGACGTAAGCCAGGACGAAAAGTGAGTAGGTTCATAAATAATAGGTACAGGTAACGACTTGGCTGATATTAGGGATTCATATCTTTCTGTTCTTTGTTTTGGTAAGATCTGTGTTCTCGGGGTACCTGAAGGTCTAGCCGTTTCCCTGAAGGTACGTCGTGGGCATAGGTTGGGCGCACCAACGACTCGGGGGTCTAGTCGTTCTTTTCAGAGGCTGTTGGTGCGTTTGCCGCTTCAATAATCCTTTGTTGCCTATAACACTGTTACTGGTAAAGTTCTGTGTTCTCGGGGTGCCCGAGGGTCTAGCCGTTTCCCTGAAGGTACGTCGTGGGCATGGAACCCACACACTAACGGCTCTGGGGTCTAGTCGTTCTTTTCAGAGACCGTTGGTGTGTGTACCGCCCTAATCATACATTTATTTCAGGCCAGGAGGACGAGAGCATCTGCCGCTTCC
The DNA here is from genome assembly GCA_936432065.2 of Rutpela maculata. NCBI lineage: Eukaryota > Metazoa > Arthropoda > Insecta > Coleoptera > Cerambycidae > Rutpela > Rutpela maculata. Next base: position 125,724,510 of record OW386291.2, on the reverse strand, counting down.
AGGATTCTTTTAGTTAGGTAGAGTTCTGTGTTCTCGAGGTACCCGAGGGTCTAGCCGCTTCCCTGAAGGTACGTCGTGGGCATAGGATTGGCACACTAACCACTCTGGGGTCTAGCCGCTCTTCCCAGAGACCGTTGGTGTGCATACCACTCTAATCATACCTTGTTACAGGCCAGGAGTTGCAGAATGCCGCTTGACTAATCATTCCTCTCTTCCAGCTTTGAGATTTCCGGTATTAGCCAAGTTTGACCCTTAAAATAATTAATTTTGCTGCTTTGTTTGGTAACTGCTTGTTTCTTCCTGGTATTTAATGACAACCCGTAATCTGATTAACTCGGCAATTCACTCCTTTAACCTGTCATTGTCTGTCAAACTGTACGTCACCGCCATTTTTACCGTCATATCGCTGCTTCACTCCTGCTTACCTTAGTAACGTCACCGTATCGCATGGTAGCACTTACCGTAATCATCAGCACGTCACAGCATGGGTTTGCTCTTTTGTGCGTTATGAATGTACTGTATATATTAAACTAGTTAAGCTGTAAATAGTTTCATTATCACTGTAACTTATAGGAAATAAATAGATATTCTGTTTTACCGAATTCTGTGTTTTACTGCTGTTTGTGTAACAGTCCAATTTTCCCAAATTGACCCACTGGAAGTTACTGTTTTCTCCACTGTAGCTATCCCAGCCCTACTGTAACAGGCTGTGTTAAGAGGCTAGTGTGGGACCTTTGCCCCACGTAAAAAATTGTAAAGGTGGCGCCCGAGTAACCGAACCGTTGCTAAGGTGCCAAAAGTGACCACTTTCCGGCCTCACCGGAAAGTATACGTCACAAAGACGACGTCGAAATTAGGTTATATCGACTAAGACAGGTAAAATTACACATAAATCGTACTTGTAGTCGCACAATATATTTGGTTAATAATACCTATTTAGGGAAATTTTACTTAAATTCGATGTCAATTCGACATCGAGTTGACTAGCTTTAGGTAGAACTTACGTATTTAAGTATGTGAAATTGGAAAATGACACCAAGAGGAAAAACAAGGTTTTTATATCTATTTGGTAATTTTCTCTATAATATTGTTGTCAGTCACCTACAAATTTGAAGAGATACCTAACTCACAATGACGATACAAGTTAAATGTCGGTAACTAAAATAAATCCGATGTATTTGCAGTACTCGCTTGTTGAAATCAATGCGACGAAAATTTTTTTGTGTAAACAGCTGTACTTCGTAAAATAACAATGCGCCTCCAAAATATTCATCTATAAGGAAATTCTTATTGCCGAAAAGTATGCTATACTTGTTAAATATGAGTTTACAGGTATAATTATGTATTTTTTTTAGCTTTTCGTCAGTTTGTTTCGATACACACTCATTTTTAAAATTCTAATTTGGAATCATATTTCAACTCTGCTAAGAAAATATGGCGTCTTGAGCTAATTTAACCTTAAAGTTAACTGCCTTTGTAAATGCAACTACAAAAGATAATTGACTTAATGATTGAAATCAGGTAGATAAGCCAGGTAGAATTTGTCGACCTAACATTACTTCAAAGGTGTATAATAATAGTGACAATAGGTTGCTATTTAGGTATACATTACGTAGGATTTACAACAAAATCTACCTAGTAAGATATTCGACTATTAGGAATATTTTTAGTCGCTAAAAAGGTAAATACTACCTAATCATATTACCTATTTCTACCCTATTGTAAATTTATCCTTCAGGTCATTTTTGGTAGATTTTTTTAGTAGTTTTTCACTCGCTGTTTTCGTTAAATTTACTTTAAAGGGAAATTGTGTATGAGGTAGATTAATTGGTATTATTTACGTAAACTGAAATCTAAAGTAAGACCAATTGGTAAATTTTTATCGGAAGTGTATTTTTGTTTGTCAATTTTACGTCATAATTACCTTAACAAGTAAATTCCTCTTTTACCAAGTCGAATTGGAGCTAATTTTAACAAAAATGTTTGCTGGGAAGCGTAAGAATGAACTTGTAATCTGAAAACCCAAGCTCTTAAACCCCATAACTCCATAACCCACTTAACCCCATAACTCACTTAATCCCATAATCCCAAGAATGAAGTTGTAATCTGAAATTGATTTCACAGCCACCTAAAAAAAAAAAATTGATCTGGCCTGCGGACTAGAACAGTGTATTCTTATGTATTTGGATCCGCTGATACCGAGTCCGAAGTCAGAATTGTCAGATTGTTTCCTTTTTCACCCCCAACCCCAAGAAAACAACCCCCCCCAAAAGTGGTCTGACCTGCGGACCATACCAGTCTATCCTTATGTATTTGGACCCTCCGAAACCGAATCCGAAGTCAGAATTGTCAGAATTTATCGTTTTTCACCCCTAGCTGCAAAAAACATCCAAAAACAAAAAAAAACTGGTCTGGCTTACGGACCAGATTAGTGTATCCTTATATATGTTGACCCGCTGAAACCGAATCCGAAGCCGGAATGGGGGATTGGGCATTTTTTTTTTAATTCAAAAATGAGTTCTTTAGATTAAAAGAAGAGATCTGTATTTTTTTAAGCAATATAAACGTAAAAAAAATATTTAAAGTTTAGTTATATATTTTCCCCTAAAAATTTATGACGTTAGTAAACGTAGTTAGAAAATTTTAGGCTTACTATAAAAAGGATACCTACCCTGGCCAAGGAGTTGAGAAGAAGAAGATAACCGAAAATTATTAATTGTCATCTGAATTTTAATTGCTGTCAGTCTCGTCTCGGTCAGTGTCGTTTCTATTATCTTATGCTTGTTGTGTTTATTTGTTACACAGTTAACATAAACGGATTGACATCCGGTAAATTTTCGGAACATGCTTCCGTAAACCACTTTCCGTTCCTTTTTGCATAATTAAGAAGTTCAAAACAACAAGTATTTACAATTAATTCACTAACAGGTTATTTATAAGCTTTTTGACAGCGACAAGTGTCAGTCTATCGAGATTGGTAGAGTATAAGGTAGCCTAATAACTCACAATCCCCACCAAAAAATGGCATTAGCCAATGAACAGCTGGTGTGAAATCACACCAGATGCAGGGCCTTATTCAAAATATTGTAAGAATTTGTATAATGTTACAATTAAGCAATGAACTCGTAACTGAAACGAGCTCGCAACGACTCGCTTTTGAGGTCGGTGGTAATTATCCTCGCATTTTGAGTCACTGTTCTGCATGCTGGTAATGAGAATAAGTTGTAGAATGTAACACTACAGAATACAGATCACAGATCATTGTATACGTAAGACCATATTTCGGCCTATTACGGACGGTTCTTCTAGAGTGAGATACTGCGCGTTCGAAGAACAAGGATAGTCTGACTTTTTATCTTCGCACTCACTTCTCGCCTAAAAGCTGTATATTAAGGAACCTCATACTCTACAAATCTCGTTAGTCTATGGCAGAAAATAACATGAAAGTAGATACAATTATGCAGTATTTGCAACCGTCACCGGTAAATCAAAGAAATTTTCTGCTACGTTTATCTACGTCACAAAACGTTTAGTGGCTTTTTGAGACTAAAACTTATGGGGCTTTAAAAAATACAACGAACTGAAAATAATTGTTTAAAATATTACTGATAAGTTCTGAATATATTATATTTTCATATTAATACTTGTTTATAAATGAACTGAAATTCCCCATTGTCAGATTCGCTGGCTTTTTCACCCCTACCCCAAAAAACACCTATAAAATAAAAAAAAAGTTGTCTGACCTACGGACCAGATCAGTGTATCCTGGTGTATTTGAACCCGCTGAAACCGAATCTAAAGTCAGAATTTTCAAATTGGCTCGTTTTTCACCTCTAATCCCCAAAAAATAGTCTGTGCGGCGTACCATACCAGCGTTTCCTTAATAATAATAATAATAATAATTTTATTCGCCACTGAGATACAGAAATGCACATATGGCAAGTCAGTTTTGTAGTATAAATAAACAATAATTATTACAATATAAAATTAAACAAAACTTGTAATAACTAGTCAAATTGTATAACATAACATAAAAAAAGTAAATAAAAAATACAACACTGATTATATTAAAGACAAACAATTTTAAAATTATCAAAGGATAATTATAAATAAATAAATAAATCTTTATTGATCCTTTGTACACTACAATTCATTGTAAATGGGATACTCAAAAGCGGTGCAGAAAATAATAAACTGAGTAACTGAGTAACAAACAACATTGTAAAGGCATAGCAAATAAAATAAATAAATATCACACCGTTAGGGACTGTTTTTACAAATATAAAAATCAGACAAAATAAATAAATATGACACTATCAGGAGACTTTGTTTTTTAAGAATATCATAAATTCATTAATTGAGTAAAATGGTTCTGTAAGAAGAAGTTTTTTTAAACGTCTTTTGAATGTAATTAAAGAGACACTGTTTCGAATGTCTACAGGCAGCGCATTGAAAAACGAGAACCTGCATACACAGGTGATTTTTTATAGAATTCATAGTCGTGTTTTCATGAGGAAATGTTATCTTTACCTCGAGTGTTATACGAGTGAATATCACTATTAATAATTAGTTTATTTTTGTTAGTTTATGTGAAAGTTAGCAGTTTCTAGAGATATATTGAAATAATAGTAAATATTTTGTTAGCTTTAAAGCAATCTCGACAAGACGACTGTTGGGGTATATTAAATATCAGTCTTACAATTCGTTTTTGAAGAACAAAAACTCTACTAACATCTTTTGACTGACCCCACAAGACTATGTTGTAAGCTATCGCAGAATATACAGATGCATAATAAAAATTTAACAAACCCGTTTTGCCTACTGAGTTCTTTAATTGAGTCAATTGAAAAAACTTTTATTTAGTTTGCTGCATACCGTTTCAATATGCAGGTCCCAGGTAAAGTGTTTGTCGATAAATTCTCCTAGAAGTTAAGCTGAAGTACTAGAGGTCAATTCGCATCCATGGAAGTTAAATTTTAAATTATGGTCAACTTGATATTTATTATGAATTGGCAAACATATTGTTTTATTGTGATTTATCATAAGTTTATTTTTGTACACCAAAGGGAAAATTCTTTAAGAACAATATTAGCCTTAATATTAACATTTTCTGGCTTTGGGTCTGATATTACGATAGTTGTATCATCCGCGTACATAAAAACACGCCCTTGTGAGATGTTTGCAGAAAGGTCATTGATGAACAACAAGAAAATAAGCGGTCCAAGGACACTGCCTTGTGGGGTGCCTATGTTCATGTTAAATTCATCTGACCATACGTTGCCAATCTTAACGTAAAATTTTCTGTCAAATAAGAAAGATGTGAACCAACTATTTAATTGTCCTCTAATACCTAATGCATGCAACTTCATGGAAACAAATTCTTTGTCCACCGTGTCAAATGCTCGCGTAAGGTCAAAAAGTAGTGCGATTACTATTTCATTTTGATCCATTTTATCATAGACATATTGAGCAAAGCCTGCGCAGCCAGTTTCTGTCGAACAACCTCTTCGAAAACCGTGCTGGCATGATGATAAAATGTTATTAATATCTAAAAATTCAGGTGTTTTATTATATATGACTTTTTCTAAAATTTTTGAAAAAATGCGATAGGTCTATAATTTTCAATATCATGGTGATTACCTTTTTTTATAAATTGGTACTATGGTTGCGTATTTTAGGAGATCTGGAAACTTACCACAAGCAATTGATATATTAATCAGATCTGCCAGAATTTGAGATAATTCTTTACTGCATTTTTTTATAAGGTTAATAGGGATCATGTCAGGACCTGTAGATTTTTTATTTGGCAGACCTATTATTGCAAATTCGACATCTTCCGCAGTTACTGGAGATAAAAATATTGAGTTACATATATTATTGGCTGTGGTGCACTCTTCAGAAATATTTTTTCCAAAATAGTTCAGGAGTTTTTTATCTATTACAGTAGATAAATATTCTCCAAATATGTTGGAGATCTCGTATTTATTCGTATAAAGTTTATTATTATGTTCTATGCACGGAATAGGTTGTCTCGCAAGTATTTTTTTATTATATTCCAGGCTGTTTTATTTTTATTTTTTGAAGTACTTATTATTTTACTATAATGTTCTCTTTTTTCGATTTGTATATCTCTATTTATTTGTAATTTTAATGTTTTATATTTGTTATCGAGGTTTTCATCGCTAACTTTTTTTCTCAGCCTATTTAATTTTTCTAGTTCTTTTCGCTCATTTTTAAGTTTCACATAGAAGGTAATTTTTTTGTTTCTTATCCATTTTTGTTTGTTTTGGGGTGATTTTTGTGAGGTTAGGGGTGGAAAACCAGCGAAACTGACAATTCTGAATTCAGTTTCAGAGGATCCAAATACATAAGCATAAACTGGTATGGTCCGCAGGGGGGTGCTTTCTTGGGATTATGGTGAAAAATGAATAATCTGACAATTCTGACTTCGGATTCGGTTTCGGAGGGTCAAAATACATAAGGATACACTGGTCTGGTCCGCAGGCCAGACCACTTTTTTTGTGTGGCTGTGAAATCAACTTCAGATTACAACTTCATTCTCAGGGTTATGGGATTAAGTGGTTATGGGGTTTAAGAGCTTGGGTTTTCAGATTACAACTTCATTCTTAGGTTATATGCGTTTAATAGCTTAAATTATGTTTTTTTTGAGGTTATGGCAAAATCCTGATTCTCGGATTCGGATTTAGCGACCCCAAAAACATTCAGTAAACATGGTGAGACCCCCAGATCAGAAACAATTTTTTTTTTGTGTGGCTGTGTAATTGTTTAAACTAAATTTTTATTAGCAATATAAAAAATTATTAAGTTTAGACTTGTGGCAGGTATGTCTAAAACCTTCCCTCGTACATCAAGATTCGTTTAGTGGAAATCTCATTAAAATCGTTTTTCTGAGTCAGAAAATAAAAGATTTACAATATTTGTAAATCTTAATATTCGAAGCTTTAATTTTAAAGAAATGGCGGAGGATCCGGTGTTAATTCTAAAAGTGGTTAAAATATGCTTAATTTGTTTAGTACTAATCAGTGATCACTGATAGCTAAGAAATGTGGATACTCAAGCAATTGTCTGTTAGTTCACTCTGAATATGACCAGATCATCGGTATCAAAGAGACGATTTTCAATTTTCGACAAAATTGAGTGTAAAGGGAATTCTTGGACGCGGGTGTGGATGGCCTCTATCTACGACGAAAATCATTATAAGAATTGTTGATCCTGTGGTACCAAAGACCTTATAAGACGTACTTTTGAGATCGCGATTTTATTTGGAGAATTTGTAAAAATTTCACTTTTAAATTTTTTTTACGAAAAATATTTTCACATTTTTTTCTGCTTCTATATCTGTCACTTGTAAATTTGATATTTTAGCATTGCAAGATTCAATTTTTTTTTTCAACGGTGTATGCAAAAATAATATTTGTTAAGATATAACTGAGAAATGAATAAATATCAACGGAAGAGTTATCACTTTTTAGTCCAATTAATAAGACGGAAAAAAGTGTAAAATATGGAAAAGTGGTGGAACAATACCGACTTGAAAAATTCCTTTTCCACGTGTCCCTAGACCACCAGGAACATTCATCAGCATTGACCTCTGCATTAACTCCGACGGAAACAAAGTTAGGGTGGTTTGAAGTGCCCCAAAAAGTAGCGGTCTTAAAAAAATTATAAAATTAATATTTCGCCTCAGAAATGGGCTCTAGAAGGTTTTTTGGGTCGCTGATGACGAATCCGAGGTCAAAATTGAGAAATTCCATATTCCAGTATGGAATACGTGCCATGGAAAATTCTATTTTTTCAGAAAAAATTTAAATATTAACGTTTTTCCTCGAAAATGTCCTCTGCCATATCGTTTGAGTCACTGAATACGAATTGGCGGTCTAATTCAAGTAATTCCAAATATCTCATCAAAAGTACTGTTGATTAGATTTGTCTATGTTTTTCTATATGTATATGTGTTTGTCTATGTCTGTGGACATATTTATGTGTTTATATGTGTATGTGTGTGTATATAATATATAATTAAATTTAAAGTTATGAAACCCATTCCTCCCCTCGTTTTCGAGGGTGCTGAACACGAATAATAGGGTGATAAAAGTTTTTAGTCATGCGCACCTCTTGAACGGCCAAAAACCACCCCTTTTGCATATTTCTGATATGACAACTTGGCATCGACTATTTTTGCAGGGATTCTTTGTTTTTTCTTGGGGCCATAACAGATGGTGAAAGGTGCTATCAGGTAGTAGACCGCAACTGCCCTTAGTGATAGAATCTACCTTGTCAGGGTCTATAAAATTATTTCCTATTTTTTTTATTGTTAAAGACGTTTACCCCTAACAAACCTTGAATTACCAGTTCTCGAACATGATTCAGATTATGATTGATTTAGATGGTGTAAGTTATATAAAAAAATAATGATAAATTGAGGACTATTTTATCACACAGAATACCACCTTTTGTACCAACACAATATAAAATTGCCGTGTATATTAATTTGAAATGTTCGTAATATTCATACATAACTTTTATCTTAAAAGTAAAATTGACTTGAAAAATTATTTTGAAATACTCGTAATATTCATACATAATTTTTTTCTTCAAAGTGAAATACGACACGAAAAATGGCACGTATTCTACTCTGGAATATAGAATTGCTCAATTTGAACCTTGGAATTGTGAACAGCGACCCAAAAAAGCCCCTAGAGCACACTTCCTCAGCACAATATTCATATTTAAATTTTCGCCCGAAAAAATGGAATTTTTATCAACAAATGGCACGAATTCCATACTGGAATATGGAATTTCTCAATTTGGACCTCGGAATCGTGATCAGCGAGCCAAAAAACCCCTAGAGCACACTTCCGCAGCACAATACTCGTATTTAAATTTCCGCCTGAAAAAGTGGAATTTTCATCAAAAAATCTCATGAATTCCATACTGGAATATGGAATTCCTCAATTTGGACCTCGGATTCGTGATCAGCGAGCCAAAAAACCTCCTAGAGCCAATTTCTGAGACGAAATATTAGTTTATAAATTTTTTCAAGGCACTTCAAACCCCCCGAACTTTATTTTCGTCGGAGTTAATGCAGAGGTCAATGCTGATGAATGTTTCTGGTGGTCTAGGGAACACGTGAAAAAAGGAATTTTTCAAATCGGTGTTGTTCCACCACTTTTTCACATTTTCCGGCTTGTTAATTGGACTATTTGTGTAACTTACAGCAAGAAAGTGTCGACAGAGGTAATTTTTTATTTTTTAAGATAACTCCGGTTCCTCTTGTATTGAGCAAGATTACTATTGCAACGACGAGTCATCAGCAGGGTAAAACTAACCTACCTCACGACGCGACGCGACGATGTAAACTCAATTCACGTTCCCTATTAGCTAGTAAGTTATATCTTATGAAATGAGGATTTTTTTTATTTGGAGTTTATTTATAAAAAGCATGATAAGTGAGGAAAAGGCGCAGTAACGGGAATACTGCTACGACGCGCAATTTCTAACAGTATCGGGCAACATAGTTTTAATTTTATTACGTTCTATGTGAGTATGGAGTGTTTAAGTTCTACTACTGTTATTTTATATATATTACTACAGGAGACAGACAATGTGGAAGGGTATCTAAACTGTACCTGCACGGTAGTTCAGTGGCCTAAGGCATATTTTGTGTCAAATATGCTAGTCGCCCTCTCTACCTTGTACTGGGTTCGAACCCCGGCTCCTGTACTGACAATGTTGATAGGCTGGACACAAGTCTGCGTTATTTCCAAGTGAGTGACCCCCTTCCGGATAGCATTGGCTTTATATTTGGGGGTTGTCGACTATATGTGGTGTGTTTACGTTACGTCTATGTTATGTAATCTACCGCGTGCCTCGTTGATTCGACCGGATTTTACGTAGAACAGGTGCTTTTAAATATTAGTTAATAAGACTATTACCAAACGATTGGAAATTAGAGTCGGGCATTTCCGGCTGCAAATATCTATTTGAACAATAAGTATTAAAAATGTATTGGCCGTGTACTTAGTCTGAGTGGCACCATGGAAAAGTGTATTGTGTCGTGTTATATACATATTTTAGCCCAGATGACAGAGAAAATTTTATAGTGAAATCTCCAGCAAAATGAATAATTTTTTTTAATGAGTTCGTGAAAGTTTACATTCCACTCGAATGCAGAACAAAACAAAAAAAAAAGACGTGTGGCACTCGGGGACTGCCGCGGTAAAGCTATTGCATAGCATTTTGTATCAAATTATGCAATTATAATTTTATTTATTTATTTTATTCATGCAGTATTGCTTTTTCTTTGATATTAATTCAAGTTACACTTTTTGAGCGTGGTGACCGATAAGAAAACAAATTTTTCTATTATAAAATAAATAAAAAAAGTTAATATTGTTTAAAATATTTTTATTATTTTACAATACATGTGGGTTTTATTATTTTACAGTAGCTGTTGGTTATTCAGGAATATTTATCATTGAAACTATAGGTTTATGATAACTGAAATAAGAAACGGAGCAGCTCGTCTCGATTCGTGCGAGTTTCGTAGAGTCGTACAATACGTCTAATCGCACGCACACAACGCCGTGAACTGAAACGACGTTAGACGATGCACGGCCTTCAAGCCACACCTCCTTGCCCGTCGGAGTGGGGAGCGTGAGGTTTTTTCGTTACGGAATTTCTGGATTCGGTCCCCGCGCTCAAGGCCCGCGATAGAAGCTATGCAATAGCTTAAAAAGTGAAAAATGCATGTTTTTCATTCATTTTCTCAAAATTTTGAAATTAAGTCAGGGTAGGAAAAAATAAAAAATACAGGTGGAGAGACCACGTGTTTCTGAACAAAAAATGTCCTAATAAAATTTATCGCTAACGTCACGGTGTTCCTGGAAAAAAATAGTGAAATAACTTTGTCACTCTGCGCTGCCAAGCGCACGGTTAAATGTACAGTGTGTCCCAGGATAGATGTAACAAGAGGTGTAATGGACCAAAAATTTTGGAATTTTAGAATGGTATTTGGGGATTGAGTCCTGCTTGTTGTAAAACTAAAGTATACCAAAAATTACTTGATTTGGTGTTCTACAGGGTATTTTATAAGCAAAATTGTAAAAATCACCACTAATAAAGTACCTTTATTTTTCAAAATATGAAAAAATTCCACCAAGAAAAGTTATTTAGAATGCAATGTTATACCTCTATACCAAATTTCAGGAATATAAAATTATTTTTTTGAAACTTCCCATTTTTTGCGAATTAAGAATTGAATTCATATTTAAAGTTGTGTAGGAGCACATGTTAATCATCTCAAAAAGTAGGCTATTGGTAAATAAAAAATTGAATATACGAGATGTAAGAAGGTATAATGTTAATCGAACTAATTGTAAAACAAGAAACAATTACTAACAGAAGATTAATGAGGTTTAAATATTATAACAAGTAATAAATGTCAAAATCATAACAGATTACAAACAAATTAATTATTGACCAATACAAAACAATGTTTACAATTTTTTTATCATTCGACGTAGCTACGACCCACATCCACACACATTTCGATCCTTTGCCTGAAGTCCTTAAAACTGTTTCGAATATGATCTAACGGTATGGAGTTTACGGCATTTGTAATTCTCTGCTTCAATACTGCTACATCGTTAGGAAGTGGTTCAGTGTAAACCAACTGCTTGAGGCGACCCCATAAAAAGAAATTCAATATTGATAGGTCTGGGGATCTCGCCGGCCACTTGATCGGTCCATTCCTGGCAATCCAATTTTTTCCAAAATTTAAATTCAGCCATCGATTAACCATTTCTGTGGAGTGGCCAGGGCAACCATCATGTTGAAAATGAACTAAAGGCATATCTCTTAAAATATTTAAATGGATTTTCAGAAGCCCAAAACCGACAATTCTGAGATGAAACAACACCATTGGTTATGAATGTGGATTCATCTGAGAAAATTATGAAATTATGAAAAAATCTCTCTTCCATGATTTTTTCTCCAATGGTTAAACAAAAATCCAACCTACGGCCGTCATTTCCCTCTTCATGCGTTTGTTTATAATTTGCTTTAAATGCCCTAATTTTCTTTGCCTTGTAAATTCTTTAGAGTTCAGACTTGCTAATAATAAGAGCTGATCTCTCTCTTAGTGGCATCCTAGGATTTTCTGTAACAGAGGCATGAGCTATAATAGCCCCAACATTGTTTTCATCATATGCTTTTATTTTTCTTTTCATGTTAAGAACACTACTAGTAGCCAGAAACTTTTTAATTATTCTCATAGCCTAAGTACGTGACAAAGCAGTGTTTGGAAATTTCAAATTAAATTGGCTTACCACTTCTCTTAGCGAGCTGAGTACCATTTTCACTTAATTTTTTATGCTTGGCTCGTTAATTTGAAACAGAAATTAAGGATAATATTGACTACGTTTGACAGATATGTCAATAATAAATGATAAATGTGTATCCTCTGCTTTTCTCATAGCCTACTTTTAGTTTCTACATAACTTTAAATATTAATTCACAAAAAATAAATTCTATGCAGTTTTAATTGAATGGTTCAAAATAAAATACTAATTTATTGAAAAAATGGGAAATTTCAAAAAAATAATTTTATATTCCTGAAATTTGGTATAGAGGTATAAAATTGCATTGTTAATAACTTTTCTTAGTGGAATTTTTTCATATTTTGAAAAATAAAGGTACTTTATTAGTAGTGATTTTTACAACTTTGCTTATAAAACACCCTGTAGAACACCAAATCAAATCATTTTTGGTATACTTTAGTTTTACAACAAGCAGGACTCAATCCCTAAATACCATTCCAAAATTCCAAAATTCCAAAATTATTGGTCCATTACACCTCTTGTTACATCTATCCTGGGACATGCTGTATACTATGGAACCTCTAAAAATTCTTAGCAGTTCTAATGAGTAAAATAAAGCTTTTTCTCTTTCTGATTACACATTTTTAACATTTTCCTTAGTGAATAGGAGGATAAATAGTGAGTATGGAGGGAAAGTATATAATTATGAACGCATACACAAGCACCACATAGCCTCTGGATCGAAGCAGATTTGCCGCGCTGTCACTCGCATGGATTTTTACCTGCCTTTAATGTATTGTATTTATTACATCCACATTTCAACTATATCCAATGGAGTCCTTATACATTTGCTAATGTATTGGAAAAGTTCCAGAATATATATTGAAAACTATAGAGCGTTTTAAGGATAAGATCATGAAAAACGCTATTTCTTATCATGATGTGATTGATCATATTTTCTAAAAAATGCATACAAATAAACGAATTTGTGTTTGAACATTCGAAAAGTATACATTTTTTCCAAAATAGTGATATTTTATTTTTTCCAATGGGTTAATTTCTCGACAAGTTACAGCCTCCAATATATACATTTATCAAAAGAAATCATCAAGCAAGGAAATTAAAATAATTCGAGATGTACTTTTTTTGAATCCACGTTACTACAACTTAATAAACCATAATAATCATGAAGTACACATACTTTTTAACAGTTCTCAATAAAGAAAGAATTTTTTTGAAGGGCTTTTATTTTTTCCTATATTTTTTATTGCGACGATTGAGTTCGAGCGTGATAATATATATAACTATATTTTTCCCATCCATTCTTCGCTTGTATTGTTAAAACAAAAAAGCACCGGAAAACTACAATTTCCATCTTTTAAATGAACCAACATTCATATAGATTGAACACTGAACAAATTCTGATTTAGTGATATGTAATCAGTGCATCGGTGTCACAGTCATGCGTATTCAAGCGCGCGCCCGCATGGATCTCGCTCCGAGTAATAACGTTACTTAACTATTTTTTTTCGGGAATACCGTGGCCTTAGCGATACATTTTGTTACAACATTTTTTGTTGATAAACACGTCATCTATCCATCTGTATTTTTTATTTTTCCTACCTTGACTTAATTTCAAAATTTTGATAAAATGAATGAAAAAATTTGTTTTCACTTTTTTTTATATTCTGCATCTGATCGAAATGGAAACTTTTCAGAATATTATTCTATACACTTTCACGAACTCATTAAAAAAAATTATTAATTTTGCAGGTTTTTGGAGGTAAATACCTTCAATGATTGGGCTATTTATACAATTTCGCAAAAAAATGTATGTACTGACAAGTATAAATTATTATAAATGAATATGTAAATTGAAAATAGTAATTATTGAAATGGACGCATTGGATAATCATTTTACAGTAACGATTATATAAATTGCAAACCAATATAGCTAATTAGAATAACCTAGTATTAAAGCTTAATCAATACTAGCTTTAATTCAGATAAAGGAAGTTGTTTACATTAAAATCATTATTTCCATCAAGCTATTATTATATTATGTTGTCATAATATATACTGTAATAGTGAAATGCTGCAATAGAGCATAAATGTATGATTATGAAATAATATTTACATTTAATGTGTTTCATGTAAACTTACTGAAATCTCATTAAAAACATATTTTTACAACGAGATAGCAAAATGGTATATCATAACTAGAATGTTTTAAAAACGAAATTTTAAACGTCAGTTTATGTTTCTTATATTAATCAACAACAAATAATTATTGAAAACCCCGAGCGTAAAATTAAAGTAAATAATAAAAAAATAGAACCTAAGTAGTCGTGGCGCAATCTGTTTGGACCTAGACATTTTAGGTGCTGAGCTGATTTTTTCAGAATATGTAGCCTATGATACGTACAATAACATACTGAAAGTCCAGAAGAATCCGAATTGAGCGTTAGCCGCCATGTTGAAAAAATGGCACGCGCGCGTAGGCGGAGAAAACATGTTTTCCTTGCCTTATTTATTAGCCGATTTTAATATTCTAAACAGATAACGATAGCCAAAGAATGTGGCTTTAACATATATTTTACACATTTTACTAAACTTTGTCTGTGTGGTAAAAAACTGACTTAAACTGAAAATTAAAATTTTGGAAAATTCTATTTATGATTAAAAAGAAAATTGTACGGTTTATGAAAATATGTTTTAAGTAAAAGTTGTGGATCATCAATAAACAAACAGAACGTTTTTAATCTCTTTCATAGCTTTTAAAATAACGGAGATAGAACATTTTAATTATTATAAAACCGTATATGTTAGTAGCATTAAAATCAGAAAGTTAAAATGTGCAATTTCAGTCACGGCACAATTAACCCCGAACAAAAATGATTACCAAGCACAGTTTTCAGAATTAGATGGTTTGTAATAATAATAATGATAATAAATAATAATAATAATGAGGGAAAAGGAAAAATTAATAATTAATTTTCATCTTCAATATCGCTATCGGTTATAATTAGAGTGTTTGAATTGACATAACTTATGCCACGGCAATTATTACTGCACATATCAGAACACTTTGTGTAATTGTAAGGACAATTTTTATTGCAGTCATTTTTACAGTTGCAATATAGAAGTTTTAATATATTGTCGGGTACAATTGACAAAGATATTGGTACGGATTTGGTTATATCGTTTTTCAATTCCCAGCCCCACTCAGATGAATTAATTTCCTTATTAAGCCATGTTTGCACCTGAAAATATACCTTACAAATATGCTGTTCAATAGCTTTGGAAGTAGGTGGTAAAACTGCTAAATCAAAATTTTTACTTAAATTTTGTCTACTTATAATTGTTTTAAAAAGGAAAAATCTCTCGATATCTATCATCTGATTTGCATCCATATACACAAAGGAAAAACTTAATTCTCAGTTTAATTGTCTTTTTGCCCTTCCTGTAAGGGTACGACGTTCTGTCACAACCACTAAGTGCATGCAGAATTAAAAGAGTCTCTCGAATTTGTCCCAGTTTTTTCTATATTAAGTTAATATCGAATACTTTGACCGGTACTCTGCTGTTCCCAGGTTTCAATATGTACATATTTTTGATTAACTTAGATTTTTTTGCTGTGAAATCATTTTTACTAGTAGAGGCGGCTGTTTTGGTTTTATTACGAGTGTAATTTTTTCTACATTTTTTGTGAAATGTTAGTTCTTCAGAAATAATTTTTTTATGAGTATCGTCATTAAGTTGTTTATTTTTTGAAATTATCGTGTCTAATCCTCTTCTCGCGACTACAGTTTCTTCCGCGGATAATGGAATTTGACAAAAAATACAAATACCTTCCATAGTGACGGGTAAAATGTGGAAATAAAATGGCTTGATTAACCTTAAACCATAATAAACCTAAACCTAAACAATAATAAAAGTAAAACAATCCTTGTACGAAACAAAATACTAATAGAAAAAATCAAACAATTCGTAAAAGAATAACGAGATAAAAAGAAAATATAAAATCGATATAAAAATAAAAACAATATCCTGAAAAAAATGTATGAGAATACTAAATATATTTAAAAATATTATATATTCTAAACTCGATTTGAGATAATCCAACTTAGCAACTTATTTATATTAATAACAATGCAGTGCAAATGTACGTGTAGAAATATATTTAAGCATAACAGCGTGTGGCATTCGCAGTCGATATGAACATTTCTATAAACATATTTACAGCTTTCACTCTCTTTGCGCGTGTCCCTAAATATTACAAATTTCATATCTCAGCTATTTTTAAGCTACGGAAAAATTTCGAAAAAAAGTATTGTTTGTCCTTTAACGGCCTACAACATTTATTTAAAAAATATTTTCATAGGATGAGCGAGTATTTTTTTGAATGAAGAAATACAGATTATCAAAACGTAATTGTTACTATTAACTATAATTGTTACACTACTAATAAATAATTTATTACAGTTTCTTAAATTCGTATCAAAGACACATTCTTTGGCTTTAATTTGTTTTTTAAGATATTAAAATCGATTAATAGATAAGGCAAGAAAAGACTGTTTTCTTCAGCGGCAGGCGCAAGACATTTTTTCAATATGGTGGCTAATGCTCAACTCGGATTCTTCGGAACTTTTAGTATGTTATTATACGTATCAAAAACTACATATTCTGAAAAATTCAGCTCGGCATCTAAAATGTCTAGGTTAGGCCTATTTTTTACAGATTGTGCCGCCACTATAAGGTGCAGGTAAAAATCTGGGTATACATATGAACGTCAAACTAAGGTTTGACAAACATATAAACTATATAGTTCAAAAATCGTATAGTAAACTGAAAATACTTTATATACACACTGACTCCGAACATTAAGCTTAAATTGTGTGATTCTTTAATACCATCTCTGTTAGTACTGATGTACTTTATTGGCCTGCATTGATACAAAGGGATAAGGTCAGCCTACAAAAAATTCAGAATGCCTGCATAAGATACTGCTATAATTTAAGAAAATTTGAATTTGAAATTACACAGACAATAGCTGTCCTACATGCAATTGTGGATTGTACAATGTTCCCTAGCATAAAGGTGTACAATTCCAGAGATCCTTTAGCTATAATGCCGCGAAAATATTCAACAACTTACCACAGAATGTCAAACTTCAAATTAGCATTTCATCTTTCAGGAAGCATGCCAAAACATATATTCTCGCTAAGAGAGCTTGAAGAAGTATTTGTTGATGTTTTTGTGGTTTTGTTGTGTTGCTTTGTAGTTTTCTATATATTTTCTGTTTTCATCTTTTTTCTTTTTTGTCAGTTTTCTTACCATAGAAGCATGTTGCTGCATGACATATTTTAATGATGTTCAATATTATAAACAAAACGTTTACTGTATTTTTTTTCTTTTTTTTTCTTGCTATTATACTTAAACTATTTTTGTTCACTTCTGTTGGCATCCTTTGGAGCTCATCATCTACACATGATGCCACAATGGTCGACGAAACTCTCTTCGAATATAATCATAATATATTTGAATGTATTTTTAGTGTTTAAGTGTTCATTTCTGAGTCACAAGGGGTTCCAAACCGTCCACCAGGACTTAATTTTTTATCATAAAAATATGTAAGAATTAATATTATCTAAACTTCGTACTATATTTAGCATATTTTATTTTTCTCAACAAAGTCGTTTGTTATTACTATTATTAAATAATGAGACACTTGTAATTGTGAAAGATAACTCAGGAATGTTTGTCAACTCTTTGTTTTACGGTGATTATACCGTTCCATATTATGAAAATTTTTAACGTGAAAATGTTATTTTCTTCCACCACCTTTCAGTTGAATTATTCAAATTGTCTTATCTCTGCTCCTCTATTGGGTTTATTTGATATAAAAACATGTTTTTTCAGCTTTATTAAGTTTCTAGCTGCGTTTTACTGTTGCCAGATCTAAAATAGCAAGGTTCTTCAGATCAAGTATTCAACAGAGAAATATGGATATTATATACCTTCCAGTTCAACTGGAAAGTGTCCCTTAAGTCGTGGTGTCCTAGAACTTTAGAAAATCAAACGAATCTATTATTGTTGTTTGTTGGTTTGGGTTATCTTCTTTTAAAATGATAAAGAATTGAATAATGGCATACTTTAAATTTATTCCATTAAAATATTAGCATTAGTTTATTCTGTTTTAAATTTTCACAATTTTAACAACCCGTTCAGGATAGTACTGAGAATGGATAAAGGGTGTCTCAAAATTCTACGAACATAGCACTAACGTGGATTATACTGCCTTCCTTATTAAAAGAGTCCCATCTGACATTCAAGGATAACGCAACTAGGACACTAAATGTACTATTATGTAGACTTAGAACAAACTAAATAATACCTAATATATATAACTAATAACCCCTTCTTACAGTGTAAGAGGTTTTAACTAAAAAAGATTTTAGAACACATGCGTAAACGAGTGCGTAAAAGATAGAAAATGTGAAAACTTAAAAGATGAAATTTTTATAGAAAGGACGCTTTTCCTTAGGACATTAGTATAATTGAAAGACAAAAATTGTTCATTCAACCACAGGAGTGGCTTTAAATTTGTTTATGAAAGAATTATGTCTGTCAAATAAATCAAAAGTATGCTTAAAATCTACTTCAAGAATCTATTACTAGTAGTGTTTTATCGCATGTTGAAAATTTAGTAAATTAATAAAAAGAAAATGTTAATCATAATTCCAAAATAGCTCCTAGTTGTTATAATTATTTGATTTAAATGAAATAAGTATATTATGACCGGACCAATTTTTTTATAGTCACCGTAAAATTAAAAGAAAATGTCCAGATATCCACCTCAGAGCACCCAGAAATCAAGTATCGAATAAACAAATGCCTGTGTGCATGTATGTATGTGTGTGTCTGTAGACAGTTTTTTGTAAACACGAGAACTTCTGTTAGGCTTCAAATTATTATTTCAAAGATACATACGCAAAATAACATGGCAGAATACTTTTTATTCAAATTGGGTCATATCCGTCATGGAGGGTGATCGTCAGATGCATGTAAACTGTAATTATGAAATAAAATATGTTTTATTATAAGTTTAAAGCAACATATTTTTGATTAAGCATATGAATAATGATGTCGAAACTGATCATTTAGTGTATTTTTCTGGTTCAAAAGAATGTAACGTAGATTGAGAGAGATATAAATTTTACTTTAATAAATGTGAGCCCTACCAAATGCAAAATAAAATAGCATGGTAGGATATTCTATTGAAATTGGGTTATACCTGTCTTACAGAGTAAACTTTTACTAAAGTTTTTGATTGACCGCAAAAAAATAGGAAGATGTATGTATATTGTACAAGATATTTAAACTGCAATACTCAGTGTGCTTCTTAGATTCCCTATTGAAATCGAACCATGTCCATCATAGAGGATGATCGCCAAAGGAGTGTACATCGCCATGTTATATATAAATAATTATATTTTATTAAAATTTTGCAGCAAAGTTTTACTAAGGTTTTTGAATAAGCACAGAGAAATACTAGGATCCACAAGATATCGAAATTAATATAGTGTGTCTGACAGGTTCGAACGAACTTTACGTAGGTCAGGTTATATATCAATTTTAGTTTAAAGTGTTACAATTATTTTTAATAAGTTTATCACGAAGTGAATGAAAGATTCAGCCAGGAGTTGACAACAGAATTTACCCATTAAAAGTGATAACGTCTCACTCATAGACCCAAAGTTATTACTTTAAATTAGGAATATATTTAAAATAACATGGTAGAATACATCGTTTTGAAATTAGACGTGTAAATAATCGGGTTTTATATAACATAAAGTAACGTAACATAACAAACACAATATCACGTAACATACTGCATATAATAGACAATCCCAAATCCAAGGTCAAGATTATCTATCGGGAAGGGGATTACACATTTGAAACAGTACAGACATTATTATCCATCCATTGCCAGTCTGGGAGCTGGGAATCAAACCTAGTACACGACGGACAGTGCGACCATGCGTACTCGCCACTAATTTATCATGCTTTATGTCGCTGCGCTACCTTGCCGGCATCTATATTACTTCCACATCCCGTGGAAGTATAGTAACGACAAACAAATTTTTCAAATTTTTATTGTTCAAAATAGGCTTAAAATGTCATGAAGCGTCGAGATTTTAAGTTTGAGCGAAAAGAAAAATTTCTGTCTGTCTATCTGTCGGTCTATCTGTAACTTTTTTGCGCGCACGTTTACTCTGAAACCGTTTAAGATATTGGCTTGAAATTTGGTACACATATGTACTTTAACGAGATCTGGAACTAGATTATATTTTCATCTTGTTCTGTCGAAGAGTTAGGAGGTAAATTGGGGTAAATTTGGGGTAAGTGGGTAAATCAAGCAGGTAAGAGTCCATAAAATTGGTATTTAGTATATACAAGAGAAGCTAAGGTCTCAAAAAAATTTTTGACACCACCACCACCACCCCCTTATTAAAGGGGATGAAAAAAAATGTGATTTAGTGTATCTACAAGAACCAGAAACCTCAAAATATTTTTTTACTTCATCCGCCCCCACTACCACCCCCCTATCACCACCCCCACCCCACTACCGATGTGGGGTATCGTTTTATGGGTTTTTGGGGTAGAGGATTTCATATCTTATATTATTAAAGTTCCATAAACAATTATTTCCACATACAAAGTTTTTTCGTTGTGAGTGACTTGGATAGAGAATCTGGATGTGGAAGTAGTGAATCCTTGGGCAGCGGTTTTTTGTTATAATTTTAGAGCTAAAACCTAGGGTTGTTAGTTCCCCGCTTATTGAAGGGAAGCATTGTAATTGTGAAAAATCACTCTCCAAGATTTGTTTGGATTTTAGTTTTTCAGATTATGTATATTACGAAAATTAATGTGTCGGGTGTCTGTCGGTATGTTGGCGCTAATCTACAAAACTATTTGATGAAGAAAAATAACGAAAAAATGTGCGAGAGTATAAGAATATTTGGTATGTAGTGAACACAATTGCTCATAAAGAAACCTGCTATATTTTTATTGAAAATACGCAGGTAGTCGCCCTAAAAAGTAGTTAATAAAGAAATTGACAGCAAAATAATATTTAGAATGTAGTTGACAATGGGCTCATTTAGCACTTTTTTTTTAATTTGATTATCGGAAAGATCTTATCATTTTAAGACCCTATGCAAAAAACTGGAATTTTGTGAGACCTATAAATCGTCTAAAAAATATCATAAAAGCGGTCGACTATCGGTCGTGACGTCACTTGATAGGAACCCGCTAGCCGAAACGGCTAGCTTCAGCGCCTTATTATAGTTTCACAATATTACAAATCGTTAACTCAAGCAGCGTGTTTTGAAACTTATGCGTGTTTGTGAAGAATTTCAGTTTATCGACTATTTTCACCGATTTATATCACTATTCTCTGACGTCACGATGTTGGTCGCACCGTGCTCTTTAAAAGTCGTATATTTCGAAAACCACATATCGGATTCATCTGAAATTTTCAATATCGTCTAATTTTAAGTAATACTTTATTTACAAGTAGCAACAACTACTAAATGAAATTAATTAAATGAACCAATACTGAAAAGGAGGGAAACCCGATATACTTTCAGTGAGAATAATAATAGAATAGAATAGAATAAGTTTTTATTTGTGCTGAAAATGTATAAAAATTGTACAAAAATAAACAGTTCAGTCACCGAAACCTAAAAAAAGGTTTGCTCGTGACTCCTGTAATATTTACAATTTATTAATAATGCAGTAATAAAATTACATGTAAAAAGTTTCATAAAAAAACATAGTACTTACAACTAAAGTAAAACTAAATAAAATAATACAAAGTGTTAAGTTACTAATTTTACAAGTTTCTAAAATACAGTTAAATGGTGCTTAGTACTAAAGTAAAACTGAAAAAAAAAGAACCAAAAATACATTTTTACACTAAAATAATATAAACTTTTAAGTAATTTACTAATTATACAAGTTAGAGTATTCTATAGTGACAAAAATATAGGACGCTGGATAAATATGTAATCAAGATTTAAATTTGAATTTTTAATCCACATTTTAATTTTTTTACTCTGTGACTTTGAAGACTCCCTATACTCAAAAAAGTAGAGTACATGGAAAATGCGAGACTTTTTGACTTCAGGACTTCGTTAGGAGTAGTTAGCAGGTAAACATAGTAAGAGTCTCCGCCCCTGGGGGGTGAGCTTACGGTGAGAGGAGGGGGGGAAGGTCCCATTTTTGGGTTTTTTGATTATATCTCGGAAATGACGGACTCTAGAAAAATATATTCTAAATAAAAATGAAAGCTAATTAAATTTCCTATAAAATCGTTTCAATACATATTTGTCAAATTTCCAACGGTTTTCGAGATATACGTTATTGAAAATCGACACTTTTCGAAAAAATCATTTTTACCTAACTCTTTTTGTCAAACATTTACTTCTAGTGCCTCCCACGATCGTTTCTCAGAAAAATTGTCAGAAACAAAGTTGTAGAGCATTAAATTTCGTTCAATTTGATATACACTTAAAAAATAATTTTTTCGAAAATTATCGATTTTCAATAACGTATATCTCGAAAACCGTTGAAAATTCGACAAATATGTATGGAAAAAATTTAATAGGAAATTTAATTAGCTTTCATTTTTATTAAAGGGATATTTTTCTAAAGTCCACCGTTTCCGAGATATAATCGAAAAATCAAAAAATGCTACCTTCCCCCCTCCCTCCCGCCGTAAGCTCACCTCCCAGGGGCGGGGACTTTTAGTATGTTTACCTACTAACTACTCCTAACAAAGTTCTGAAGTCAAAAAGTCTCGCATATTCCATGCATTCTACAAAATATTCATTGACTGGACTACTATTTCTCGTTGAGGATGAAAGACATAAAAATACTTTTCTCCTTTCGTACGTAGTTTTCCACCAGAATTTCAAGAGCTTGTTTTCTAACCAAATCCCAATTCCAAATTGACAAATTACGAATTCCTGTTTTTAAAATTCTCCACAGAAGTTAGATGTAATCAAAGAAAATAATCCGAGTGTTCGGACACCGAGTAATTTATCAACCGGACGCTTGCAATCAGTGTCGCAAATAAAGGTTATTGACTTTGAGTTATTACTATTAATGTATAAACTTCTTATAAAGAATAGGGACAAAAAACATAAAATCGATATAATTATTGTGGGAATTGAAATAAAAAATTCAATATGAGACAATTTAATTCGCCAAAAGGTCATAGTTATATGACGCCTTATCTTTGAACACGCGATTATAAATTTGCCTTACGAATATTACCTGACTTAAAATAGTCAAATTAACATTTCTTGATCAATCAAGTCTACAAGGTTAAAATTCCCATAATAAAAATGGTTTAATGAAGTTATTTAAATTTACTTGACATATCTGAAATATGATTAAGGCATATTTTGACAATATATTGCTAGCTCGTATGTTTAATTAACCACGAGTAAATAATAATTTACCTCAAATTAATTTTCATTTCGAGTTTAATTATTTACCTGTATGTGTTTGCCGTAGTTTATTCGATATCAAAATCAGCTATAATAATATTAAACTTTATCCTACTATTTAGTATGCGCTCCGAGAATTTCATTATTTTTCTAAAATTTGAAATGTTTATAAAAACCAATCCAATTATTATTCACTATAATTATTGTCAATATGCACTGCGAATGTAAGCTTGAGAACTGATCTTTACACAGTCATAGAGGAACCATCTACTACTTATGCGCGCTTTCTCTATGTGGCTCGGGTCACAGATAGGTTGAAGAAGACCTTATTGAAGAATAAAATAGACATACGTTTTCGAGCAGTAAAGAATATTCAACAAGTGCTTTCCTCAAACAATGACCCCATCCATAGACTACTAGCCAAGAGTGTTTACCAGTTGGAGTGCCCTTGTGGTAAGAGTTATATCGGACAGACAGGGTGTAGTATCCAGTGCAGAATCAAGGACCACCAAAGAAACATAAGACTTGGGTGTATAAATAAGTCGACAGTGGCAGAACTTGTTCATCAGAATGAGAACCATAACATTGACTACGAGAGCAACAAAATACTGGATAGAAATATGCGGTAATACCGAAGGATAATTAGAGAATCACTAGAAATTATGAAAAACAGAGACAATTTCAATAAGTAGAGGAGGTAGGTAAAATATAAAATTTTGGCAATATCAGTTAAAATATTTATGGTGTGTATCTATATCGCTGAAAAGAGAACAAAGTAACGGATATATTGATGTGATGGCCTTCCTTGAGATTAGTGTTTTTGCTTTCCTAGCTTACCGAAGGGAAGTATTGTAATCGTGAATAAATCACTTTTCGAGATTTTTCCGGATTATTACTTGTGTCTGTAGGCGCTATATCTACAAAACCACTTGATGAAGAAGGATAATATTGGTAGGTACTTGACGCTACTGCCAATGAAGAACTGGCAACAGTTTCGTTGAAGAATATACTGAGTGGGCCCCATAAAAATCATAATTTAGAAAAAAAATGCCAGAATACGGTAATATTTGAGACTTGAGGCAACTGGTCACCCAAAGAAAAATAAAAAAATGTTGAGAAGCACGATAATACTTAGCATGCAGTTAACACAACTGTCGAAGAACAAAAATACGAAAAAAATATATGTACAGGGTGGTCACCCAAAAAAAATTAAAAAATGCAATGGAGGACGATAATATTTTGCATGCAGTTAATACAACTGTGAAGGAAATATTGAAAATAGATATGCAGAGTGATCACCCTAACAAAGTGAAGGAGGACGATAATATTTCGCATGTAGTTAACACAACCGTCAAAGAAAAATATGAAAAAAAATACAGGGTGGTCAAAATTTTTTTAAAAAATTTGACGGTGGACGATAATATTTCGCATGCCGTTAATACAACTGCAAAAGAAGAAAAATATGAAGAAAAATCTACAGGGTGGTCACCCTAATGAAGTGAAGGAGAACGATAATATTTCGCATGTAGTTAACAAAACTGTTGAAGAAGAAAAATATGAAAAAAGTATACAGGTCCCAAAAAAAAAAATTAAAAACGCGATAGAGGACGATAATATCTTGCGTGCAGTTAATACACTGTCAAAGGAGAAAAACATGAAAAAAATAAAGAAGGTGGCCATCCTAACAAAATTAAAAAGAAAATGTGGTGGAGCACAATACAATTTAGCATGCGGTTAACACAACTGTCGAAGAAGAATAATATTAAAAAAATACTCAATTTTTTTTTTAATGTGAAAGATGACAATAATATATCGCATGTAGTTAAGATAACTGTCGAAGAAGAACAATGTGAAAAAAATACACAGGATGGTCAGCCAAAAAAAAAAACAGTAAACATACGACGGAGGACGAAAATAATGGAATAAAAATGAAAAATATGAAAAAAAGATATCGCTACTTCCCCATCCAGATTTTCCATCCAAGTCTCTCACAACGAAAAACTTTTATATGTGGAAATAATTGTTTAAAACCCTCTACCGCCCCTTGTGACCTCAAAGTAACATTCCAAATTTTTCTTTATTATAATTTAAATATATGGTTTTGATCCTAAATGGCTTGCTCTGACTTTCAAGGAACATAATGAATTCTTATTTGTATACATAGAACGCCACCTAGAGATTAGTTTTGAAATGTGTGAAGTTATTTTCCATGTGACTTACCAGTAATGGCAGCTGATCAACATTGACTCCAATAACAGTTGTTAATTACAAACAAATTGGGAATATTTTTACTAGTGAAAAATATTTTGTGATTGGAATTAGTTTAGTTGTTCTGTGTGCGCGTCTGAATAATAAAGATTATTGTTATTTACACATTGATAGTCAAAAATAGGTATGTTACTTCAAAGTTACAACGAGCGATAATGAATTAAATAATATTTAATTTTCTTCAGTAATATTAGCATGGATCCAGCAAGGTTTTATGGAAAAACTTCTCATACAAAGGATTCATCAATATTTACTAAAATAATAGAGAATCCAGAAGACTCTGAAGACTCACTTTTGAGTGATAGCAATGTAGAGGACTTTGTACTTGTGGAGGTGTCACGTTCTTCCCTTCAATTAGATCAAGAAATCGAGGATGAGGGCAGAATATTACCTGATTCAGACGTGGAAGGCACTCGAGAAGAGCTCAACCATAACAAAATAAACGATGCAGAGGTCCACAGCGAATGGAAGACTGAAGATGATCTTCCACTAGCAGATATTATGAATCAGAGGGATAGAGAAAAGACCGAGAAAAAAACAAAAGACAAAGATAAAAAGAGGAAAAGAGGGTAGTAAACTGGATATCTAGAAAAACAAAGCAAATTCGCTCAATTTTGCCACAGTTTGCAATTACAAATAGAATTGCATACAATTGGTATTCATGGTTTGGGTACTGTGCGTTCTGAGCGTTTAGAGGGATGTTTATTCACCAGTGATGAAGAAATGAAAAAAAAAGGCAGAGGATCTGTAGAAGAAAAGAGGGCAGTTGTAGAAGATGTCGAACTAGTGGCAATGAAGTGGTATGATAATAAGCCAGTGCATTTACTAAGTTCCTTTATTGGGGCTCATCCTACAAAAAAGGTCAAACGCTGGGATTCCAAGACCAAGACTAGTATTGATGTAGATTGTCCCAATGCTGTAGCTGTCTACAATCAGTTTATGGGAGGAGTAGATTTGGCAGATTCTCTTGTGGCCTTGTATAGAACAAGAATTCGAAGTAAAAAATGGTATCATAAACTGTATTTTCACCTTATGGATTTGTGCGTAGTGAACAGCTGGCTATTGTACCGAAGGGACTGTAATAGTTGCGGAGTGCCGGAGGAGAAGGAACAGCTAAGCTTACTGCAGTTCAAGGCTGACCTTGCTAGCACACTATGTACTACGGGTGATCAACAAAAAGTCAAGAAAGAAAGAGGCCGTCCCAGCTCTTCAAGTGTATAACATGAAATCGAGCAAAAACAGAAGAGAGATAAACCGGCAGCAATGCCAACTTTGAACACACATACAGATGGTACAGGACATTGGCCGACATTCCAGGAAAAAAGGAGAAGATGTAAATTTCCAGGATGTAAAGGTGCACCCCGGGGCGAGCGTAGAGGCGACTTCAATGTGAATATCAGTCGATATTCCGTTGAAGCAACGTCGAGCGCGGTTAGTACTTGGATGGGCTCCCATCTTGGGAAATACAGCGTTCTCGTCCCACCTTCTAGAGGCTTGTATATCAGTGTATACTCGGAAGTTACGTAATTTCAGACGAGGATTACGTAGTGGATATACCATCCATCGGAGGGGATGTAAAGCAGGCGGTCCCTTGTCTATTAAATGTTAGGCAAGTAAAAGATCCCTACTCTTCTTAAGGGAAGAGGTTCGGCAAAATTTTCAGGTTGGGGGTAGCTCGTCTCCTGGCATCGGTGATAGGCCCTGGTAGCGGAAATAAGCCGACGTTAAACAGTTAAAAAAAAAAAAAAAGGTGCACCCAAAATTTTCTGTGCCAAATGCAAGGTGCATTTGTGTTTAACTCCGACACAAAACTGTTTCTTCAATTTTCATATCCAATAAATTTCTTTAGTTTCTTTTCTTGCCCACGGTAACCTACAAGTTACATACCCTTAAGATTCAGGGGGTGCGTGGATTCTGCTCTTTAATATCGCATATTGTATCACTATGCTAGATTTAGTTAAAATAAAACTTACAAAATTTTTTTCTCGTGTTTTCTTATTTCGGGCGGTAGAGGGTTAAGGAACATTAATAATATAATATTTGAAATCGTCTACCCGAAAAGTCCATAAAACGATATCCCACATCGGTAGGGGCTGATTTTTTTCACCCCCTTTAATAATGGGGTGGGGGTGGTAATGTCAAAAAAAATTTTGAGACCTTATAGCTTCTATATGCTAAATACCATGGACTCTTACCCCCCAACCCTTTAACGGAATAGAATAAAAATATAATATATTTTCAGATCACGTTAAAATACATACGTCATGTCAATATCTTAAACGGTTCCAGAGTAAACGTGCGCACAAAAAGTTACAGACAGGCAGACCGTCAGACAGAATTTTTTTTCGCTCGAACTTAAAATTCCTACGTTTCATAACATTCTAAGACTATTTGAACAATAAAAATTTTCAATTTTTTTTTGTCGTTGCTATACTTCCACAGGATATGGAAGTAATATACAAGGAGGTTACCCTAAAAAGATAATGAAAAAATGTGATGGAGAACGATAATATTTGGCATGTAGTTAGCACAACTGTCAAAGACAAATATTAAAAAATTGTACAATAAATAATGTGAAATAATGTGAGGAATAATATTTCGCATGTAGTTAATACAACTGTCAAAGAAGAAATATATGAAAAATATACAGGGTGGTAACCCCCCCCCCCTCCTCCTTCCTAAAAAAATTAAAGAAAAACTGTGACGGATGGCAATAATATTTCGCATGCGGTTAAAAAAATATATAATAAAATATGCAATATTAAAATAGAGAATAATTTATGAATCATAAAACGTCCGGCAAGACATTGCGAATAAAAAGAATAAATAAAGTGTGTAAAGCAAAGGGAAGTTTTGGGTAAATACTTTTACCGATTTTTGAACAAGAGCGTATGTCAAAAGCAACTGAGTTTTATGATTTTTTTTTTGTACATATTATATTCTTATAGTCTTTGCCGTCAACTTTCACTCCCTTAATTTTTTTCGTATCTCTCCAAATAACAGAGCGATTGCGGTTTTCCTATTCATTGTGATTTTGTACTATATCTCACAAAGCAGGCTATGATTTAGATTATTTTTTAATGAAATAAATCTAACAAAAAATGAGATAACTTTTACTAAAACATTTGCTCGTACAATAATTATTAAGCGAGATATTTTGCGTGGGTCTGATAAAATAGACAGACTGTATATACAAAACTAGTGGAAGCATTATACTTTTCGCCGATTTACTGAGCTTTTTATATAATTGTTTCAAATTCTATAGGATACTCTTCGCATTTTTCTTGTAAATAATGTTAGTTTTTGGACACTTTAAAATTTGTTATACCAACTTTGTTGTGAAAAAAAACATATATAAAAAAAAATGAAAAAAAAACAACCACCTTGTCAGGGATTCGAACACAAGACCTTTGGATTGCAAGGCAAGCAAGCAAGTAAGCAATAAATATTTATTTAAAATTTGAATCTTACAGAATGTGCCTCGCCCGAAACCTGGCCCGGAGCCAACCAGACAAACACGGCGCGTAGCGCCGTGGTGAATGTAGGGTGGGACGGGGCGGGTCCGGTTGGGCTAAACGATAATTAATAAAACAATGCTAAAAATTCCTATCCGCCTATGGCGGATTTAAAAATTAACAATAAAATTAAGAAATGCTGTCCACATGGGCCTAAAACTAATTCATATAAAACTTAGAAACTAATCACTGGTTGTAGCACTGAATAAATTTGGGCTGTTGACTCGGGTGAAAAGCAAAACGAAGAAACCCGTACGAGAACTGCCGACCTGGTGGTCTCCCTGACGCCAGGAAAATATGATGGAAAAAGGATAAGGTTTAAAATTTTTTATTAAAAAGAAAAATAGAACATAAAGAAAGAGAATAGAAATGATTGGAAAAATAAAGTTGAGGAAAGATCAACGGTGAGGAAATGGTAGGTTCTGGTATAGGAAAGCATGGCTAGGGAAGAGGTTGCCAAAAGATGGGCAACGCCTGGTATGGTAGGGGGTGTTTGATCTGGAATGGGGCATTATGCATTCTAATTTGGGTTATGTTGCTGGTTAGCGGACTATCGCCCAGTTTGAAGGTGTAGAATTTTTGGGAGATTTCTTGGACGTAATCCGCTAGTGGAGTTATGTCGTGACATCATGCGTATAGATCTCTGAGGGAGGTGTATCTGCCGGAATCAGAAATGAGGCGCATAAATTTGTGTTCGAGAACTCGAAGGCAAAAGCTTTAGCCATTGTGCCATCACACATTATTGTAAAAATTGAATGTCTGTAATATATAATCTTGCAGAGTTATAATCCAACGGATTAGATATATTATTATGAAATACATATGTTAGTAAAATGTATAAACAAAAAAAAATTATAGAGAATAACATTTTGAAGATTTATATTTAAGTACAAGTGACAAAAATTAAGGAAATTTCTTTTTTTTATTTAAATGATTATTAACTTTTTTATTTACTGACTGACTTTTTTCAAAAATAATAGGCTAGCTAACGCTAACTCACTTTCTAAATTTCAATACAATCGAACTTTTCTTTCTTAAGTTATCATGTTTACAAAAAACGTGACGGACGGACAGACTTACATTTTGAAAGTTGTTCAGAATTCGTTCACTAACATAATGATTTGAAAATTTTTTCTCTAAGTGCGATATTTACTGTTTTAGAAATGTGCCGATCAAATGCAATATACTTACTCTTCGTTTTTGCGAAGAGCATAATAAAGAATATTTTATTTACTTCTGTTATTTCATCATTACCAGTCAGTCCTTCAATACTTCTAACTCCTATTAATCATCGGTTATTTAGTTTCACCGGTTTGGTAATTTCATTAATTTTCAGTCCTCTACATTTCTACCTTATGATTTACGTTATAACCAATATGTATAACACCTCTTTCAATATCAAAAGCAATATGTTAGTATTTCAAATTTAATAAAGATCCTTGTTAGTGAATGTAACAGTTTTTGATCATTTTCATTTTACTTTTTATTTGACACAGTAATAAAAATATTATCTAATGTCTTATGTACATTTCCACGTTACGTCCCCAAATAAGCAGCACAAAATCATGTCAGTGTTTATTTGTGCCTGCACACCCACATTTCAACAGTGATAAAGGTCCTCACCTGAAATAATATATGAGTGAGGACAGTGACAGGTAATGTTTTAAAAGACAACTCCAAATTTAATAAAGGTGCTAAAAAATTCTCGAGGTAAAATTTATATTGTTTGCCAGAGTTGGTATTTTCACCGGCGCCTCCACCATAACATTAAATATTGTACGAAAGCGAGTAGTTTCATTACAAGGCAAATAAGCATCGTAAAAAGCTGGTATATTGTATAATTTACATTGCGCAAATTAAGTACAATCTATAGTGAAAAAAATATGTCGTTTATGTATACCATATGCATTCGCTGCTATTATTTTCTACATATTGATTTGCACAATTGTAATTTTATCTTTGTAAGATAAATTGACCAAAAACATAAAAGTTGGGGAAACTTGTTTTTCATAGAGAGATGTTTTATGGTGTGGCAGAAGAATTAAGTTATTATTATGAAGAATGTCCGGACTATGGTGTAGACAGATTTATTTTGCGCATAAATAATGTATTTAATATGCATAGGGAAGGCAACGTCGGACTAGTTAAATTCATGAAATACTATAGTGCAAGATTCATAACGGCTTCTAATTTTGAAAATAAATATTATTGCTAAATGTTGCGAAATAAAGAATTTTCACTTATAATATCCCTAGAGCTTAAATCGTTTCTGGAATTTTTTTCGAGGTCATGAATAATTTGGAAAGCGATAATTTTTTAAAAATATTCATGAACGAGGAAAAATGTTCGGATATTAATTTAAGCTCGTGGGATATTCAGTAAGAAAATTTCACACCATTATTTTATAAATATTATGCCAAAATTGAACATTTTTATTACGAATGACAAAAATTCATTCATCATAGTGAGCCATGGAATATCAACGGGTGGTTAAGTTTCACCACCTGTTATCGAGTCATTGTGTTATTAGGTTGTGTTTTTGAAAACGTCCCGTTTTGGAAAGGATAGTCAAGATATTATTAAGGAAGAAGTTCAACACTCAATTCCAGATAATACTAATAAATCCAAAGTGAGTGTTTGGAAGCAGTTCATGGAATTTTGTAGAGAAAAGTCCTATAACATGATAAAACTATTTTCACCGAGCAGCTAGCCCACTCCTTGGAATATTTCGCTTCTATTATGAAGAAGAAAAATTCCGAGGACTATAAAGAAAGTGTCGTGAAAGTAGTGTTTAATTCCACGGCTAAGCAATTGCAAGAAATATTTCTTGATAAATATAATAGAAAGTTTGATCCGTTTTTGGATGTTGAGTTTGTAGCAGCCAGGGCAGCAGGGGATGCTACCGCCCCTTGTGACCTCAAAGTAACATTCCAAATTTTTCTTTATTATAATTTAAATATATGGTTTTGATCCTAAATGGCTTGCTCTGACTTTCAAGGAACATAATGAATTCTTATTTGTATACATAGAACGCCACCTAGAGATTAGTTTTGAAATGTGTGAAGTTATTTTCCATGTGACTTACCAGTAATGGCAGCTGATCAACATTGACTCCAATAACAGTTGTTAATTACCAACAAATTGGGAATATTTTTACCAGTGAAAAATATTTTGTGATTGGAATTAGTTTAGTTGTTCTGTGTGCGCGTCTGAATTATAAAGATTATTGTTATTTACACATTGATAGTCAAAAATAGGTATGTTACTTCAAAGTTACAACGAGCGATAATGAATTAAATAATATTTAATTTTTTTCAGTATTATTAGCATGGATCCAGCAAGGTTTTATGGAAAAACTTCTCATACAAAGGATTCATCAATATTTACTAAAATAATAGAGAATCCAGAAGACTCTGAAGACTCACTTTTGAGTGATAGCAATGTAGAGGACTTTGTACTTGTGGAGGTGTCACGTTCTTCCCTTCAATTAGATCAAGAAATCGAAGATGAGGGCAGAATATTACCTGATTCAGACGTGGAAGGCACTCGAGAAGAGCTCAACCATAACAAAATAAACGATGCAGAGGTCCACAGCGAATGGGAGACTGAAGATGATCTTCCACTAGCAGATATTATGAATCAGAGGGATAGAGAAAAGACCGAGAAAAAAACAAAAGACAAAGATAAAAAGAGGGAAAGCAAATTCGCTCAATTTTGCCACAGTTTGCAATTACAAATAGAATTGCATACAATTGGTATTCATGGTTTGGGTACTGTGCGTTCTGAGCGTTTAGAGGGATGTTTATTCACCAGTGATGAAGAAATGAAAAAAAAAGGCAGAGGATCTGTAGAAGAAAAGAGGGCAGTTGTAGAAGATGTCGAACTAGTGGCAATGAAGTGGTATGATAATAAGCCAGCGCATTTACTAAGTTCCTTTATTGGGGCTCATCCTACAAAAAAGGTCAAACGCTGGGATTCCAAGACCAAGACTAGTATTGATGTAGATTGTCCCAATGCTGTAGCTGTCTACAATCAGTTTATGGGAGGAGTAGATTTGGCAGATTCTCTTGTGGCCTTGTATAGAACAAGAATTCGAAGTAAAAAATGGGGAAGGCAACGTCGGACTAGTTAAATTCATGAAATACTATAGTGCAAGATTCATAACGGCTTCTAATTTTGAAAATAAATATTATTGCTAAATGTTGCGAAATAAAGAATTTTCAC
The DNA here is from genome assembly GCA_936432065.2 of Rutpela maculata. Taxonomy (NCBI): domain Eukaryota; kingdom Metazoa; phylum Arthropoda; class Insecta; order Coleoptera; family Cerambycidae; genus Rutpela; species Rutpela maculata. Next base: position 125,690,640 of record OW386291.2, on the reverse strand, counting down.
TTATAATATCCCTAGAGCTTAAATTGTTTCTGGAATTTTTTTCGAGGTCATGAATAATTTGAAAAGCGATAATTTTTTAAAAATATTCATGAACGAGGAAAAATGTTCGGATATTAATTTAAGCTCGTGGGATATTCAGTAAGAAAATTTCACACCATTATTTTATAAATATTATGCCAAAATTGAACATTTTTATTACGAATGACAAAAATTCATTCATCATAGTGAGCCATGGAATATCAACGGGTGGTTAAGTTTCACCACCTGTTATCGAGTCATTGTGTTATTAGGTTGTGTTTTTGAAAACGTCCCGTTTTGGAAAGGATAGTCAAGATATTATTAAGGAAGAAGTTCAACACTCAATTCCAGATAATACTAATAAATCCAAAGTGAGTGTTTGGAAGCAGTTCATGGAATTTTGTAGAGAAAAGTCCTATAACATGATAAAACTATTTTCACCGAGCAGCTAGCCCACTCCTTGGAATATTTCGCTTCTATTATGAAGAAGAAAAATTCCGAGGACTATAAAGAAAGTGTCGTGAAAGTAGTGTTTAATTCCACGGCTAAGCAATTGCAAGAAATATTTCTTGATAAATATAATAGAAAGTTTGATCCGTTTTTGGATGTTGAGTTTGTAGCAGCCAGGGCAGCAGGGGATGCTAAACGAAGGAAACTTCAAAAGGACCCTTAAAAAGAAAATTAAGTGCTTCGGTACTGAGTAGCGAAGAATATGAGAAAATTCTTCAGATATTTGATGAGGATACTCCTGATGGTCGTAAGTTTTTTTTTTGTTGTATCTAATGAACTAGCATGGAGAGGTGGGGAAGGATGCGCAGCTTATGTAAATTATTTTTTTGAAGTAATAGACAATATGGGAAATTACACAGGGCGAATAGAATACAATCCAATTTTCTCAAAGACGCTCAAGGTGTTTCGAGGAAATTGATAGCAAGTGGCTCATTGCAAATATTGCTAATCCAAGGATTTGTCCTGTCCGTCTGTTTAAAAAGTTAATGGAAAAGAAAGGTAAATCCATAAAAAGTGACAGATTATTCTTAATTCCTAATGAAAACTTTAATAATTTCAATGCAAAAAGTTGGTATAAAAATTGCCCAATTGGAAAAAACACCATTTCTACTTTGTTTTAAGTTGGCAGCAGGTGAAATAGATATTGATAATAAAAAAATCAAAGTCACAAACCATTCAGGAAGAGCTACGGCTGTTTCAAATCTGGCTAAAGCAGAAATTGGTAAACAACAGCTTATAAAGATTACGGGACATAGCAATACCCAGTCAATTAAGCCTTATTTGCAACTGGATAGCACACACCATCAGAACATAATTGAAACGATGAGGGACAGAACTCCCAGTACATTTATAAGTGGCGTTATCGATGAAAGTACTAGTTCTAATCAGCAAAGTAGAGTTTATAATAATTGTACCTTTAATATCGCTAATGATTATGTCAATGAGTAGAGAATAAGCTTTCTCAAATATTGTGTTGTCAAAAACAAATTAATTAAGGTACCTTTTTATTAATACAACTTACCTCTAATAGTGAAATATTAATATCAAAGTATAGGTATTTGTAATTTTAAATATGTTAATAAAGATTTTGAATAAAATGGATCTATATTTCTAGACTTAACTTTAAAAAAATATGACGATACCATGATTTTTAAGCGGCAATTTCTTAATTTAATAAAATAGGATTTCCCTACTTTAGTTATATGAAACTTTTATAAATAACTCATCCATTATTAACGTTAATCTAATAAAAGTGGTGAACATTATTTATTTTTGATATTTATTCTGAAAACTATTAGGAGAGAATATAGTTTTTAAAATGCAAAATGTTTTAGTGAAATAAAATGCAATTTTCTAATTTTAGTTACATAAATATTTTATAAATAACTTAAAGACATCTTATATTTTCGTTTCTTATTAACTTGAATCTACTAATTTTGGTCGAACATCATTTATTTTTGATAATTATTCTGAAATACCTACCTACTTCAAGATTTATATGTTTAATAAAATACGAAATTTCTTAGTGAAATAACATACCATTCTCCAAGTTTAGTTACATGAACTTTTTATAAATAACTTAAAAACATATTATATTTTCGTTTTTTAACTTTGGTCTACTAAAATTGGTGGAACACCATTTATTTCTGATAAATATTACTTAAATGCGAGCACAGGGAATGTATTCATTCTTGTCGCCGAGACAATAATTAACAACTTCTAGGCGGCCATGGAATAATAAAAGATAACAAGATAGTAATGGCTGCCGCACTTACAGGCGTCAATTAGATTAATTTTTACATTCTAATCGTAAGAAAATTTGATTATCAGCCAAAACAATATAGTGCATTGACATATAGCACAAAAATGGCTCCAGGTTCTAAAACATGTGGATTGTGTATTTTGTGCAAAAAATATTGAGACATTGAAAAATATCGTCAGCTTACCTACTTGTCACAATTCGTTGAGGATATTCGTTATGCAGAAATATTGGATGTAAAGCTATTCAGAAGAATCCAAAAATATCTACGAAAATCTTCAAGTAAATTTAATAGACTATCTAAATTAAAATTAAATAAAATTTTGTCGAAATATTTGATATATTTTATTAAACATAGACATTTACAAACTTCAGTCTTCAGTCCTATTTATTCTCCATTAAGATGAGAAGAATTCTTGCTAGACTTCCAAGTCCACTTAAGTTTAGTTACTTACATGTGTTAATAAAATTTATTAGTTTAATATATATTATTGTGATACCCACAACTTTATTTTTGTAAACAAAAAAATAAACATTGACATATTAATTTGTGTACTTATAATATCCTCGTGAATATCCTCCTTTGCGTCGCCAAATAAATTTAATTCTAAAAGCACTCCAACTCCCGCGTCCTTACTTTTACATTTTAAATGACATGAAAAATTTCCACTTATTAATTTGACAGAATGTAAAAAAAATCCTGAAATTTTTTGGAATGCCATGGTATCGTACATAATGTGGATATTGTTCTTGAATGAATAGAAAGATATATGTTTGTTCTTATCTGTGATAAAATTTTTGTAAAGGTTAAAATAATTACAAGTATTTTCTGATAAAGAATTTTCGTTAATATTTATGCTTTTATCTATCATCGCTCTTAAACAGTAGCATGACACTTAGTTAATTTGGTGTTACAAGGCCTATATAAACACCTTTGTATTTGTCCAAAGCGGATGCATTTTTAAACACGTTTTATTAAAAAATTATTGTTTCATGGGAAAAAGGTGCGAGCAGATGAAATTAATTTCGGTACACGGGTATTAAAAAATGAGTCTAGTTGACTGTGAAATATTAGTACATCTAGATGAACATCGACACAATGATAATTAAATTCCAATTACAATGCCAAACAAACATTGATAGTGTAAAGAAAAATTAACGTTTTGCATTGTATTGTATTTATATAATGGTTTGTTGTACGACTGAATTCATATTATTTCCCTGTCAAATAGTTTCCACAAACTCTAAAACACTGGAGCACTACATACGAATACTATCATTTGTCATGATTGCGCCAACCCTGTTGGCATCATCGGAAGATAACATAGGCCAACAAAAAAAATGTTGTTTTAGATACGTGTTGTTTTAGTAGAATTTTCGGCTGAATCCAAAAATGATAAAAAAAAAATTCTGACGTATGGATTACCCCCCATACACCCTCGATTCCCCCCAAAAATTAAAAAAATCCAAACTGGCCATCCAACATTTTAATTACACTAAAATGCTATAACATTTTAATTCCGCAATCAATCAAAATGCGAGTTCAAACCCTGGGGCCATGTCAAGGCGTCTACCAAACCAGGGTAAGTTATAACCTGGATTTAGAAAATACCTTCCGTATGCTACCTAGCTTAAAACATTTTGGAAAAGAATAAGCTTTCACTGAAAAATTTCATCAATGCTAGGATGCTAACCGTAATTTGCAAATGCTATCTGGGGGCGAGGTTAAGTGTACGAGCAAAGGGAACTTGTAGTTCAAAAATATTTTATAGTTTTGGTTTTACCGACAGATTTTATAAAAGTTATAACGGTTGCCACGTCTGATTCGTATGTATTTTTATTTTTGAAAGAAGCAAGTGAGAGATACGGATGAGTAGGGGGGGGGGGGGATCCCTCACGGCCAAACAATTTTTTGCCGTTTTCAGATTCAGCGAATGTTACTAAAGATAGGTGGGTTAGATGGCCAGTTTGATTTTTTGAATTTTTGGGGGAAATTGAGGGTGTATGGGTAGTAATCCATACGGCAGAATTTTTTTTTTATCATTTTCGTACTCAGTCGAAAATTTTACTAAAGACAGGTGGGTTGGATGGCTGGTTTGAATTCTTTGAATTTGTTTAATTTTTTGGGGGAATTGAGGGTGTATGGGAGGTAATCCACATGTCAGAATTTTTTTTAATCATTTTCGGATTCAACGGAAAATTTTACTAAAGATAGGTGGCTAGTTTGGTTTTTTGAATTTTTTGGGGAAATTGAGAGTATATGGGGGGTAACCCACAAGTCAGAAAATTTTTTCTTCATCATTTTCGGATTCAGCGGAAAATTTTACCAAAGATTGGTATTGTCACGTCTCTAAAACCATAATTTTTTTTTGTCGGTCTGTGTAATTAAAGCTAAATTGCAAGTAAGAACGCTTCTATATTTATACTAAAATAATGCCAAAAAAAAAGGTCTTGTCCTAACGATCTAACTTTTCTGAAGTAGTTTGACGCGCTGAAGTCAATTTTGGACAAAAATAATTTGTATCGTTTCTTTCCGCCACCCATCGGAGATAAAAATGGGTAGTTTAATTCAATTTTCCTTTGGGTTGCCTAGAAAATGCAATTAATTTCCCGATGGACCAACAACTGGCATATCTAGGCAATCTTGCTTAGATTACGGGTAAATCGGGGTTTATATCGAGTTGATAGAAATTTTTAATTCATGATATGAATTACAATCACAGATTTTCTTCATTCAGTTTTTGTGGATAAACAAATTTGATTTTTATTCATTCTAAGATTTATTTTCAAGCCTGGTGGTAAGAATTAAGATTGTCTTCTCATATTTCTGAGACTATTACGAATCGCAGTTTTAACAGAAGATTACGCAAAAGATTAAAGCTAAAATGCATAATGCATATATTTGTCGTTAATAATATACTAAGTCAGATTGCAGCTTAATAGCGACTTTGTCACAATATTGTACTACAAAATTAAATAATCAACAAGAAATAAAGAATATTTAGTTTAACAACCAAGCCTTTAAATAAATCCGTATAGACTTAAATAAAGTTAGTAAGTGGTGATAAAAGTTATGGCCAACTTGAAACATTAGTATTACCTAATATGAGAATCGCGTGTTCTTAATAATACCTTACACTTGAAACAGACGTAAAGCATAAAAATATTTTATCAGTAAGTATGGGCCATAAAATTTTGTTAATATATTTAATGCAAAAATCCTGAAAGAAAAGTCTTTATCTGACAGAAATCAAATCAAAGGCCATCGGTGAAGATTTAATTAATGTCGACAGATCATTGTATTGTGGTCCTGTAATAGTGACATATGTTATGCACATTTTTAATTTTTATATCGAGTCATAGACCTTTCTATCAATATGGAAGTGTTTGAAAATTATACCTCTACCTAAAGTTGCCAATCCTGATGAATTTAAGGACCTCAGACCCATCAGCATTTTGTCCTCAAAAAATATTGATAAACAAATACCTCAGCAATTTTTCGGCAGTAATATCTTACTAGAACACCGGTAAGATACAGCTGCAGTACTGGCAAAAGATACTGACAATTTACTCTCTACAATAAATCAAAACAAGTTATCTGTCTTAGTACTTAGAGATTATTCGAAAGCCTTTGATAGGATAAATCATAAATTATTGCTGGCTATCACGCACTACGTTGGATTCTCTCAAAGTGCCGCTTTGCTCAGAAGTGATACCGAAAACGAGGGGATACGCGTTCGAACCGAATCAATAAAAAAAAAAGATTTCCTACCCTCGGGGGGGGGGGGGGGGGTTAATCAACCCCTTAGGCCTGCTGTCTGAATTCCACTCATTCTATATCTTCCATGTTATTTCAAGTATAACTCGTCGATAAATCTTCAAGTATAACTCGTCGATAAATCACTCCCCAGACCCGTTTATATATGAAAACATAAAGGAATCCATGAGAGGGGTGGTTTTTGGCGTTCCAAGGGGTTGCGGCGGTCAAAAACTTCTCCCACCACTTGCATCGTGTTCAGCACCCTCAAAATCCGGTGGGGGAGGTGGGAGGTAATCTCGCTTTGCACGGAATATTTACAAAAAAGTCGTCTTATAATGCTTTATTACATAGACTACTTGGTCTTACTACTCTTAATAAACGATAAACGCTGTGTAGAAATATTTTTAAAATCATTGAACAAAACCACGGCTTTTACATACACCACTCAAATATTCATCAATATGGTGTGTGAAACTGAGCTCAGAGTCAAAAAATATCCTCAAATCTTTGACATAAACAGGCCTCTTGATTATTTCGCCGTCAAGTACATAATCAAACAAGAGTGCTAACTGTTGCGACAAAGCTCATAACATTGCACTTGTTGCTAATGAATGTCAGTTTGCTATTGCAACTCCAACTGTTTAGCGTAGTAATATTTCTCAATCAGAATCATAATTTAAGGTCATTGGCGTACATTATATAGTGAACATTAAAGTCTTTGGTAATTTCATTGATAAATATTATGAGGAGGATAGGCCTCAAAATTGATCCTTGAGTAACACCTGACGTTTGAGAAAAGGAGTTGGAGGAGTTGAAGCTTTGATATTGTGTAAGTTGGCAGCGATCTGTAAGGTATGACTGACAAAAATTCATTAGGTTTGTACTTAGTCAGAAACCATTACTTAAAAGTAGGGCGTTGACATGTCAATCAAACGCCTTGAGGAAGTCAGTGTATATCATGTCTATCTGACTTCCTCCATCAACAACTTGGGACATAAATTGTGCTACACATATAAAACTTGAAACTGTCAATCAACCCTGCATGAAACCATGTTGTTGTGGTATAATTATATTGGAGTATAAGGCAATATGAAGCTATGCAGGAATCTCTCAAAAACCTTACAAAAGTTAGATGAGATCGATATGGGTCTGTAATTCGCAAAATCGTTCCTAGCACCTTCTCAGTGGACAAGCGTAATTCTAATTTCCCAATATTAGGAAAACCCCCAAAGTTTCTATCACAGGAATACTGGAATTAAGTCCGGGCCCATGCACATATTGGATTCTGGATTGTTTGACGGGGAGTGAGCTTACGCTCACGTGCACTCAGGCCTCATAAGCGGGCCCATTGTGCTGCCCCCGTAAGTGGTGGCATGTCCACCGAGCCTCTCATTCCTCAAGCCAACCAACACTTGTGATGTATTTGAGGAGAAGACCAGGTGAGATGCCACCTCTACTGGCCATACTGGGCCATAAGTCCCCCAGTATGGATCCTCTTTTCGTTGAGAGAGCAGGGCAGTGACAGAGCACATGCTCGGCGGTCTCGTCATCCAGGTTACACCCCCTACACTTGGAGTTGTCTATAACTCCCAGTGTATGGAGGTGTTTGTTTAGTCTGCAGTGTCCTGTTAGCAATCCTACATAAATGCGCAGATTACTCCTGGACATCTGGAGACAATGTTTGCCTAGCTTACGACTGGGTGTGGCCAAAGCCATTCTGCTATGTGTGCAGCTGCTCAGATCACCCCAACAGTCCGCATGGCGTTTGAGTGTATAGTTCTTTAGCAAGGAACTGTGGACTGAATCTGAGAGCGCTATTGCAGGTTCTGGACCATGCAGGGCGCTCTCAGATCCCCTGCGGGCTAAAGCGTCCGCTTCTTCGTTACCCTGAATTCCGTCATGTTCTTTCGCCCAATGGAGCTGGACACTATTATTTTGTGCGAGCACATCTAGGGCCTTTTTAATTTCCAGAACCAGCCCCGAGCCTGTCCTACAATTGTTTAGGGCAAGCAGGGCTGCTCTGCTGTCCGTTGATATGCGCACCGTTTTACCACTGACGTTTGCCTTCGTGGTTTCTATTACCGCTTGCAGGATCCCTACTAATTCCGCGTGGAAGATAGTGGCATGTGTGCCTAGCGGTATTATCGAATGTAGATCTAGGTCTTCTGAGTAAACCCCAGCTCCTGATCCACAGTCCATTTTTGAACCATCGGTGTAGATTGATATGTCCGGCTCGTCATTACCGGACACGTTCAAACTCACCTCAAAGTTCTTGTTGAAGTTATATATAGGGGGGATACGGTCGGTCCCCATTCCCAGAAGAGGAATTTGTTTTGTAGCCTCCTCTAGGATGCGGGCATGTCTCGTAGCCGTGCCCTTAATATACCATTGGCCTACAGATCGCAATCACAGAGCAGTCCTCAACGCGACTTCCTCTATGTACAGATTTAGAGGGGGTATGCAGAGTATAGTCTCCATTGCAGCTGTAGGCGTCGTTTTCATCGCACCAGTAACGCAGAGACATGCCAGTCTTTGAACATGCTCCAGTTGAGATGCTGCTGTTTTTTGCCTTACTCTGGGCCACCAGACTATGGCTGCGTAACAAAGCATGGGTCTTATCACAGCAGTGTACAGCCAGAGGGAGATTCTGGGTGAGAAACCCCAAGACCTACCGACCGCCCTGCGACACTGCCAGAATGCCGCACATGCCTTGTTTATCTTAACTTCAAAATGTCTCTTCCAATTCAGAGTGCGATCAAGTATGCACATATTGTTTTTAATTTTTCTTATTGCAACTAAAATGTGAAATTCCAATATATTCATTAAAATTTAAAGTTGTGTTTAAGTACTGACCTAAGGTAACATCTCTTTGAAAAAAATAGGCTCCCTATAAGTAGATGCTCAATAGGTCGAAAATAAATTAGATTTTAAATTATTCCTAAATGTAAACTTTTAATCAGCTTATTTGTTGAGCACGAGGTCCATAGCTGCCATAGCTACATTAAAAAATGACGTCTCGATACTTTCACTGGAAAACCTTCAGAGTTATTTAAAAAAGTATTACCAAATTTCCAAGGATTAAATATTACAGTTATTATTAACAAAAGTAATAATATTTATACTTGGCCACTTAAAATTTCACTCAAAGTTTAAATAATGATTCACAATTTTACAAATTTTAAATTTTATTTTGTATCGTTAACCAAAACCACTTATTTGTATTGTTTTGGTCCCAACTCCGTCTAACATAGTCCTAAAAAAATTTTTTGGCTCTAAGAAATGTAATAACTGACCTAACTTACATATTATGGTATAATTTTAATAAAAAAGCAATTAATTACATCATGCGAAAAAATATATTTGCCATTTTGATATATATTTCAAATACATGTTATATAATATATATTTAATTAGAATATAAGCTATTTAATCAGGAAATTAATTATTCTTCTTGCGCTTCTTAGCTTGTCTCTTATAAGTTACTTCTGGAGCATTTCTTATACATATCCAACAGTAGTCTGCCAACATCGCAGAAGTCCATTTGCCCTGATATCTTTTTTCCATATTTTGAATATCCTGATGGAATCTCTCTACATGCTCATCACTTATTGCACCACAGGTTTCTAGGAAGTAATCTAGATGTGAATCTAGAAAGTGGACTTTTATTGACATATTGCATCTTAATTTCTGGTAGCAATGTTACCGAGAAAGTGTGTTGCTAACATTTTAAAGGAATTACAAGCAGTTTTTTGATTACCTTCTAGAATGTTGTCAAATTCAGCATCTTTGAAAAGGTATAAGATCTTTTTAATGACTTCGATACATGGAAACTTTAACATTTTCTTGTAGTATATTCCATTGTTGTAATCGAGATGCCAAAAGCTCCGCTTTCGCCTTGGACAGATCAAGGTCTCTTGTAAGATCACTTAATTCGCGTTGATTAATTTTGCGTGGTTCACCACCAGACACTTCGGCAGAGATATCGCGATCTTGTGATGTTGATGGCTAGACTAAGTCGTCATCTACATTATCATCCGATTCTTCGTCAGAATCAAGACTGTATTCTTGAGGTGGATTAGAAATAGGTAGTTCATCACTATGGAGAACCGGGCGAATGGCAGATGGTAAATTGGGGTATTGTATTACCATCCTTTTTTTCTTGTTAATACCCTGTCTAATAGGAGGTATGACGCAAAAATAACAATCGGTAACATGATCTTTAGGTTCTCACCAAATCATGGGCACAGCGAAAGCCATTGAACGTCCTCTTCTACTCAGCCAACTGCAAAGATTGTTCACACAATTGCTGCAGCATATATGAGGTGCCCATTTTTTGTCTTCATGTCCAATTGTACAACCAAAATACAACTGGTACGCCTTCTTAATTTTGAGAGTAAAATTACGTTTTTGACGCACAAAAGTCACTTCACCACAAATTAACAAAAGTTGTTAGGTGTATTTACACAATCTCGTGGCATATTTTCAAAATAGCATTATTTATTATCGAAATTGAACGTTTATCATGTACAAGGTACAAACACGACTACCCAAGAATGAATATTAATTTTTGTGACAAATAAAGGTAGGTAGTTAGTATGTATATTGTTCGTAGAATTTTAATTATACCTGTTATGACCGCCCCTATACTTGCGTTACACTTTATTACCTGTATTGGGAAAACCAGAGCCAACTTGAACTTTCGCTTATCATATTGTTATTTAGCATGACGAAGTTGCAAAGAATTTGCTATTTTTACTTCCAATACATGTAGGCTGTAGAACTGTATATTGGGTCTTTCAGAAGCAACAAGACTATTGATTGCATCTAATACATGGTTAGCTTTGGTCTTAATATCTACAATAAATTGCCATTTACGCTAGATCGTTCTCTTTATAGCCTTAATAGCAGAGTATTTCGTGGCGCATTCTAAAGCTTATGTTTTCATATTTATCACGTAATCGTCTTCCTCGAAATCAAACAGAAATGATGGTTGTAGATATATTCTCCAAAGCACTTCAGTAGACAATGTAGTAAAATTGTGTAAGTATTACCTTGAACTTAAATCAACATTATTTCATGTTATTACTTTCTGATATCTATATTTATGAGGATTAAAATATCATAATTAGTTGTAGGTTATGAGAATTTGATTATGCTAACTGATGTTTTAAGGGGCACACTTGAATGAGACTTCATATTATTGTGGTGAGATTCAGATTGTCTTAACAGAGATTCTAGATCATTTCAAGAGTCATATTATATTAATTTTGACGTTTGTACTTGTAGTACGATATCCGTTTCAAGCTCCTTCGTTTCAAGTTAAGGCGAATCTACTTACGATTTAATGTCATAGTACAGTAACTAGAGGTTTATATTTAGGAATATCGTCATATGAATTGAATTTCGTTTTTTTTATGTATAATTTAATAGTAAGTACATCAAATTAACGTTTCTATATTATGCGGAAGCTTGCTAATTTATAGAGGGTGGATTCCACCCCATTTGTAACCAAAAGAAAATGATAACCATTGTAGCTGAAAGAAAATCTTAAGAATAAGAAGCTTTATGCAATTTTTCAAATAGAAAACGGGTATCTCAAAACGGTTTTCTTCAAATAACTGAAAAATATTACGAAAAAATCTTAAAGATTAAAAAGAAAGTTTATAAATTGAGCATGATAAATTGTTTTTTCTGATTTCTGTAGAATTAATAGTTCCAGAGATATGGAAGTTTAATGATGGTACCTGAACGTACCGCCTGACTGGCGGTACATGACCAGTCAGGTTCAACGTTTTTAAAATGCATGCCAATCATATATATGAATGAAATTACCATGAATATGCCAGAAACGCAAATTTTAGGCAGACGTCGCGTGCAGAAGGGTGTGCAAATCGATTTTTTTTGTTTTTTTGTGTTTTTTTTATTTTAAAATGGATGCCAATAGTGCCAAACGAAGAGCCTTGAAAAAAAAATCAAAATCAAAATTATCCAAAATCAAGAGCACCAAAAAATTTTACGATTTAATGTGCGCATTAAAAGTTGTTTTGCTCGCGGAAACTACATGCCAATGAATTTCCGCTGGATTCTTTTTCACGGCTTTTCGTTTGGCACTATTGGCATCCATTTTAAAATTAAAAAAAACACGAAAAAAAACAAAAAAAACAAAAAAAATCGATTTGTCCTTCTGCACGCGACGACTGCCTAAAATTTGCGTTTCTGGCATATTCATGGTAATTTCATTCATATATGTGATTGGCATGCTTTTTAAAAACGTTGCACCTGACTGGTCACGTACCGCCAGTCTATAATAAAATATTCAATGTAAATGTTAAATATCTCAGATATTATGACACTTACGTCAAAAATGTTTAGAATCAAAATAAAAGACTATTAACAAGTTTCTGATTTTCCTATGTGTTTCTGTAGCATAAAAAACAACGAAGTTATGACAAAAATAATGGTCGTCTTCACAATCTTTTAATAAAAACGTCACGATTTTGCTACTGTAATTAGCCAGTTATTTAAAAAATATATACATCAAATACTGTTTTTCATTAACATATAGCATGACCTAGATATTGACATTTTCTTGTTGGATTACAGTACTTGTTTTAAAAAAAATTGCACATCAAACTATAAAAATATTTTTGAAGAAGCCTAAAGTGTTTGTTCCTCTTCCAAATATCCCAATAAATATTAGTTTTAGCAAAAAATGACACAGTCCAAATATGAAGCTCGTAATCTAAGGTTGATTTTATTTTTTTCTAGTTTCTGTAGAATTAATAGTTTCTGAGATATGGAAGTTTAAAGATGAAGTCCAAAAGTCTTTAGATGAAGTATTTAGTTGATTATTTAACCTCATACCTTAAATCTAAATTGACATTTCGTACTAATGTTATAAAGTACAAATCAGATCTAGGGGTATATTAACCACACCTAAGCTTAATACTGCAATTTTTTACAAAAAAAAGTCGTAATCTGGATGGCTAACCATGGTATTCCTATCTATTTTTCGACGCTGAATCCGAATCCTACGTCAAAAAATTTCTTATACCCCTTAAATTTATGTGCAGAGCCATAAATATCCCTTAAATATCCCTTATGAATATTAGAATCATTACGGAAAGGAGTATGAATGGACACTTTGCAACCCTCGTGTTCTTATTTATGCCAAGGGCATAACACCCCCCCCCCGAGGGAGTTGGTACGCCTTCTATACCCTTCCGGACAGAGATATGCGTCATGAAAGCCACAAGCTCTTGAAAATGCAAGGGAGACATGATGGAGGGTCAACACAGCCAAAGAACTAACCTCCTAGACGGGTGAAAACAATCCTCTGCTGGACGGGGTGGAAGAAGATGTGGGAGAACAAATTTTTCTTATTTTCACTGCGCAATGGTCGCAGTACACTATACAGAATAGCCCTCAACTATTTTGCCCGCACCTGTCTAAGGGGTGGAAACCACCCCCAAATTCACAAGAAGTTTTCAAAAAAATTTTATGACCGGAAAGATGCATTCTGGAGTTTTTCAATCTGAGGGAAGAAAAATCTGCCAACGGTATTGAGTTTGCACAGCAAGACCAACCCTTAAAGGGTAAAGAACATCCGTAATAATATTGATATTCATAACTTTACCTATTTAAGGGATATTTTTGGCTCTGCACATAGGAATACCATGGTCAGTCATCCAGATCACGACCTTTTTTTGTGGGGTTGTGTTATTTGCAATAATCTCCTCTCCCACACAGCTTTAACTTATTATTTTTTTCTTTTCGGTGGATATTTTTATCGAGATTTTTATTAACCGAAAATATGTCAATTTTATTTCTTAGCAACAGTGTCCACTATATTCCAAATGTTATTTTTCTGATTTTTTATTTTTTTTTAGAGTAATCACTAAAAGTATAGCCAGTTTCTTCCCTGTATTAACAGATAAAATATTCATCGCAATTTTTTCATTAATAATTTTGTATGTATATTTTTGATTAAAAGTTTTTCAGATTACTTCCTTGGCATTAACATCAACTTAATATTACGTTTATTAGTAAAATAAATTTTTAGATATAACTCCAATAAACCGAAACATGACAGGTACACAGGCAGATTGATGGAATTGAAAGAACCCAATTTTTGAAATCTACACAATTTGAAACATGAAAATACTGAGAAATCTCGCAAAGTACTTTTTTCTAGTCACTTGTTACCTATATGCCTACAAACTATAATATTTTATTAGTAAGCCATGGCAATGTGTCGAAGCGTAATTTTGTTATTGATTGGAAATGTCAAAATTTATGCGTCATATTTATCCAGTTCATTTAAGTTCGCTAGTTGTTTAGAATAAAAAAGTTAAACTATGATACCGATAGTGAAAATGAGATTGTCTTGTACACCACCGCCAGACATTATAAAAAAATAACCTCTATGAATTTATAGCCATAGATAAAGTAAAAAAATATTTTGAGGTTTCTGGTTCTTGTACACACACTAAATCACATTTTTTTTCATCCCCTTTACTAATGGGGTGGGGGTGGTAATGGGGGTGGCTAATGCCAACATTTTTTTTGAGACCTTAGCTTCTCTTGTCTATACTAAATATCAATTTTATGAACTCTTACCTGCTTGATTTACCTATTTTTACCTCCAAATTTACCCCAATTTACCCCCCAACCCTTCGACGGAACAAGATGAAAATATAATCTAGTTCTAGATCTCGTTAAGGTACATATGTGTACCAAATTTCAAGTCAATATCTCAAACGGTTCCAGAGTAAACGTGCGCACAAAAAAAGTTACAGACCGACAGACAGAAATTTTTTTCGCTCAAACTTGAAATCTCGACGTTTCATGACATTCTAAGCCTATTTGAACAATAAAAATTTTTTAAAATTTTTTTGTCGTTACTATATTTCCACTGGATGTGGAAGTAAAATAAATAGGACTTTCTTCATTAAACAATTTAATCGAAAATATTTAATAGTCGTGGACAAAGTATAGTATTCTACTCGCATATAATGGCTAGTATTCACTCTGGTGATTTACGACACTCGCCTGCGGCTCGTATCTTAAACTTCACCCTCGTCAATAATAGCCATCATTATATGCTCGTTGAATAATATACTATTTTGACGTGATATTTGGAAAAAAAAATATAAGGATAGGTATCTTTCACCTTTGGAACATATTTTTTTTTTGTGTGCTTGTGTAATTATTTTGCAATATAATAAAAGGTTCAGGTTTACACATAACTTATCTCTCAACAGGTTATAGACTGTAACATGAATTTCAATACATTTTAACGTAGTTAAATTCATGTGTCATCTTTTACTTGACTATAATTGTAACGGAACGGACCATACATATAAGTCTATATAGTGGAACTGACAGGTTCGAAATGACTATTTTTCCATTAAAGATTCATTTCACTGTAGTATAATGGCTGACGTCCCCGGGACTGAAGTAGGGGCTGTCAATAAATTTTACTATGAAAGCTGACGTGGTACTGTACCCAAAAAGTTACCCAGACGCACTTAATCTTTTATAAGGCAGGCAACTGCCACATAAACCTTGTTGATGCTCTAAATAATTAATATTATTTTTGAATTTATCAAACAGGACCAAAGCATCAGCCCCAAAGGCTCCCTCTGCTCTCGTTGTTGATTCATTATTTATAAGGGACCTAAAAACACTTTTACGGTGTACGTCTATTAAAGTATGTGTAGTGTATAATGGAACAAAAAACATTTGGTATATTACGGCTGGCTTATAAAATACAGTAATGTATCCACATTAGTAGATATGCCCGAACAAAAATGAATAATGTTTATGTACGAAAGTGTATTCTAAAATATTTGCACTTCTCCTCATTAAAATTAATCTTAACAATGCCGCACATCTATCTCATTAAAAAATAATGAAACACAATTTTCAGCAGTACTATAAAGAGTGAGCCAATCAATAAAATGTGTATTAATTTAATGAAAGTATCGTTATGTCGAACTTTTTTAATATGACTTAAAAATTTAGAATAAAGGCTCAAAACTGTACATTTATTAACTTTCTTCCAAATTCTATGTCCGCACTGGATAGTCAATGCATATTATCCACATCAAAAAGTAGTTACACTGAAATACATATACAGCGTGTTTCACCTCAAACTACACAGATCAGTATCTTCCAAACCAAAAGTAATATTTAAAATCTGCAATAAAGTAACACGTTTATGCAATTATTTATGACATAAATAACTGCGTCATCTACTGCAGTTTTGGAGTCCCGACGCTAAAAGTAATTACTAGATGGCAGGAACTTTGAAATTGCGATATCTGTGCGATATTTTTAATTATGAACGTTTTTTAAATAATACATTCTTTCATTTGAGTATTTTCCGAGTAATTTCACTTCATGCTTTTAGGCGAGCGGGAGATCTCTCAAAAAATACGCTACACCAACCACGGTCGTTCTAGTGTCCAATTTCAATGTATTCTTATGTTTTCGAGGTCGCTGAATCTGAAGTTATTTTAATTACAAAAATAAGCATTTATCAATTTTTCGTCTTTCGTCTATATCTTCGGCAGTTATTAATCTATTCTCTTTAAATTTTTACTTCATAAACTTCAAACCATTAAGACAAGTGGAAGATTCGGATTAACTCCGAGAAATCGGAATCGATTCTGTTCACATGCCGCACAGTGGGAAAACTATGCCCTTTTTTGGACAAAAATCTGCCGACAGTAGAGATTTCAATAAAATTAAATTTAAAAAATGGCAAATACCCTTAAGACGTTGTACTTTAGAGTAGTGCTGCGGCAAAGTGGCTCTGGGTTAACCTGACCTAAAAATCGCAGATATTACTTCCACTTCCACTGGAAGTATAGAAACGGCAAAAATTAAAAAAAAAATTGTTGTTCAAATAGGCCTAGAATGTCATAAAACGTCAAGAATTTAAGTTTGAGCAAAAAAATGTCTGTCTGTCTGTCTGTCTGTAACTTTTTTGTGCGCACGATTGCTCTGGAACCGTTTAAGATGTCGACTTGAAATTTGGTAGACACAATGTATATATATGTCTGGAACTAGATTATATTTTCGTCTTATTCCGTTGCAGGGTTGGGGGGTAAATTGGGGTAAATGGGGTTAAATAGGTAAATCAAGCAGGTAAGGGTCCATAAAATTGGTATTTAGTATATACAAGAGAAGCTAATGTCTCAAAAAAAATTTGGGCATTAGCCACCCCCATTACTACCTCCACCCCGATATAAAAGAGGTGGAAAGAAAATTTTCATCGAAGATGACCATTCGAAAGCTTATTTTAAAGAGGAAGATTAAATGATGTATTTATTAGAAATAAGTTGAAACATTTTTTGAATTCTATACATACCTCAAAAGTTGCCAAGAAAAGTCATTTTTTTAAGTACTTAACCTAAAATATTTCAAAATCCTGACATGACGGGCCAATTCTGAGGCCAGATTCGAATTCAGCGCGAAAAATTACTTCGGAAATTGGATAATGTTAGGGTTAAAACTTTTAGGTTTATGACTGTTATTTAATACATACAATTTGTCACTTATAGGTTATATTAGGTTTAAAGCTATTAATTAGGTTAGTCTAAAATCATGTGGATAAAAAACTATCCTTATTTTTATCTGTCAGTCAATAATATTTACAAGTCTAAACGCAACTAGTGACGAATATTTCGAATATCGTATCATTCCTTTGAAGGTCGATAGGATGCGAGTAAGAATTTCGAATTTCGAATTTTCACAACTTTAAACCTTCAACTCCTATTTTAACTCCTTAAAAGGGTTATGGTTCATACGTTACGATCCCATAAAAATGAAATTGATATCCAATTTACATGAACACTACTTCGTTTGTTTGTGACTCTCGACTAAGGAGGTAAACGCAGAATAAAGAGAAAAAACTGCTGCCCAAGGAATCATTACTTCCACATCCAGTTTTTCTATGCAAGTTTTTAACAACGAAAAAACATTTGTGCGTGGAAATAATTGTTTATGGAACTTTAATAAAATAATATTTGAATTCGTCTACCCCAAAAACCCATAAAACGATATGCCACATCGGTAGTGGGGGTCGGGGTGGTGGAAGAGGGTGGTGGGGGTGAATGAAGTAAAAAAAATGAAGCCTTTGGTTCTTGTACACATACTAAATCACAATTTTTTTTTCGCCCCCTTTTATAATGGGGTGAGGATAGTAATGGAGGTGGCTAACGCCAAATTTTTTTTTGAGGCATTAGCTTCTCTTGTATATACTAAATACCAATTTTATGGACCACCTGCTTGATTTACCTATTTACCCCCATTTACCCCAATTTTACCCTCCAACCCTTCAACGGAATAAGATGAAAATATAATCTATTTCCAGATCTCGTTAAAATACATAAGTGTACCAAATTTCAAGCCGAGATCTTAAGCGTTTTCAGAGTAATCGTGCGCACAAAAAAGTTAGAGACAGACTTTTTTTTGCACAAACTTAAAACGTTTCATGACATTCTAAGCCTATTTGAACAATAAAGTTTTTTAAAAATTTTTTGTCGTTTCTATACTTCCACTGGATGTGGAAGTAATATCTGTGATTTTTAGGTTAGGTTAACCCAAAGCCACTTTGCCGCAGCACTACTTTAAAGTACAATGTCTTAAGGGCATTTGCCATTTTTTGTTTTTAATTTGATTGAAATCTCTACTGTCGGCAGATTTTTGTCCAAAAAAGGGCATATTTTTCCCACTGTGCGCCGTTTCACCGAAAACCGGATTTTAACGCCACCTTCGATCGGGGGTAGAGAAATTCCAATCAAACGGTGCGTGACCCCCACTAGCGAACTACGTTCAAGAAACATCACAAAAATTCTACCAGTTCAAATTGAGCGATAGTCCGCTAACTAGCAATATTACCCGAATCAGACAGCATAACGCAATACTTTTCGATATAAGACACCCCCTACCAAACGTTGCCTATCTTCCGGTAACTTCCTTAGCCACACTTCCTCCTACGAAAACTTAACCCTACTCTACTCTTTATCTTTCTTCAACTTTAACTTTGCAACCACTCTCTCCCCCACTTTAGGATTGTACAATTTTGTTGTTTTATCTTTTTTGTTCGTTTTGTCCTCTTTTTGTATTTCTAAATCCCTTCTAGGCCGATAACATCCTATAAATCCAAACTTCTTAAATCATAAAAAAAATATTTCAACTTAATAAATATAATTAAATGAGATGAGTTCATATTTTTTAGTGCTCTTTTCGGCTTTAAAGATCCACCGGGCGGGGAGGTTCCAGCCGCTTCCAGTAGCTGCCGATTTTTTTTATTTGAAATTACATTTTTAGTTTAAAATTAATGAGGATAAAACATACCTTAAAACAAATTTTTATACGAGAATGAGGCAACTAGTTCACTCTTTTTGCAACTGTTGTTTTTCTTTTTCGTTTCATTGTTTTTACTTTCAATTCACTTTTATGTGTTGCTTTAGCAAGTTCTTTAATAATACTATAGGGTGAGATTCATTTAGATGCTAATATGTTCATCAGATAGACGAGCAGTAGAATAGTTAAAATTGACCATAAACTCCAAAGCTGCTTTAAATGTAAAAAATCGATTTATTTTATTTTATTTCCAGTTTTACAAAAATTCATCTACATATTTAATATTTATTTTGTTACGTGAGAGTTGCAAAAGCTAAAAGTTTGAGTAAATTGAATTAAAAAACTACTGCTGAATAACTTTCACGAGAGCGAGGTTTGAAATATTAAATTATATCACTTTTTGCTTTTTTGTGTTTTGCCAGATAATTTCACGGTCAGTTGGACCAAACCTCCTCTTTTAATAAAACGTCAATATGTCAGTATAACACAGATAATTGCTATAACAGAAAATAATTGAACGCCTAATAACCTGTCTAAACTTAGTTTGTTCTTAGCGAAAAATAATTAAGAAATAATGACGAAATAATGCCGGGATAATTAAGTGTAGCTTAAAAGACAGAAATAATTAAGCTTCTTGGCGATAATGTACGCACCGCAGGGTAGCAGTCCACGATTTAATTAGAACACCCACCCTACCTAGCTATCCATCAGGATGCTGCTGAATCAATTAAAATATTTCGAGTGCTTTCTAAAATCTCGTTATGAATAAGCCAGGACAATTAAATAATTACAAAATAACCCAAGATAATTATAGAAAGAAGTATTTTAAGGTAAATAAGATACTCGTGAGTTAGAAATGGCGAAATGGGGAACTTGCCCATTTTTATTTCATTAAAGTGTGTGTTTAAGTATAAAAATGCGCCACTCCGAATATCAGCTCTTAAACCGCGGTACTTACATTGCAATAAATAATTAAAGTTGAAATCCGCGCGAAAAGCACTATGACGTCACTGCGTGAAAACTAGTCTCGCGTGGTGTCCCTTAGACTGAGGGCGGTTGGCTTTGAGACTAATTTGCGTTTTAGTCTTGTCACAGAAACATCTCCTGACTTAAATTTCGTGTTTACGTTTGCTTGTGTGAAAACGTTGTGTTGTGTATTCACGTGTGCTATTCGGCGTATTTTGAAGATTTTGTTTAGTTTATGACCTGCATCAGTCATTTTTAACTAACAGGTTTACCACACAAGCTTATATAAAAATAACAAATATCACACAAAATCAACGAATATTGAAGATGTTTTTCCAACGAATACGTATCTGGCTATGGGCTTTTACACGCTTTAAACTTTAGGTTAGGTTGTGTTCACTGCTAGGTGTTTCTGACAAATGCACATGCGTATGCGGAATTGTCAAAGCCAAAGCAGAATCGGTGTCGCTTGATGCCGTCGTCCGACTTTCTCTCTCTGACGTCACGTTCCAAGACTGGGTAAAATCAGGCAGATTTTAATCGCTTATATTTCTGGAAGAGATTTTTTTAAATTTTTTTGTTGTTTATGGGGTTTCTAATGATGTTAGTTTACGATTTTGAGTATTTTAATTAAATTTTATTGTAGCATA
This sequence comes from Rutpela maculata, assembly GCA_936432065.2. Taxonomy (NCBI): domain Eukaryota; kingdom Metazoa; phylum Arthropoda; class Insecta; order Coleoptera; family Cerambycidae; genus Rutpela; species Rutpela maculata. The sequence continues at coordinate 125,669,600 of OW386291.2, read as the reverse complement.
CCATTTGAGATAATATGCACTTTTATTTAAAACACACTAAATCCTTTCAATTTCTTAAGCTTACTGTACAATATTTTACCATCTTTATAGATTAATCACCCGGACTATGATTGTATTCATCTAACGCTTTATTACAGGTTAACTCTAAGCATTGTGTCATTATATTTGTATTAATGAATAAATTCAAGTAGTGATAAATAAGGTTTCCAACATATTATACTCATTGTAGAATGTTAGGTTGCCAATGTCAATTTGTAAACTTTTCGACTACCACGCAGATCTCTTAGAAGGGATAATAGTTTTCATTTTAGAGTCCATACACTTAATCAATCATTGATTGTTCTGCAATGGTATATAACAGTTAACTTCGTTTAATAATCAAATTGGCAGATGCCAAGTGTTAATTTTAAAATTATCATTATGCATCTAGTGTAATCCATACATTTTAAAGGTAATTTATTTTCTTAAATAATTTTAATTCACGATATATTGCAGCCTTCAGCTATATTTTTCAATTTGTTGAATTTATTTAATTTTTTTAAATCATAACCTTATTTTTTACTACCACGTGCTAACGAATTATTTCTCTTTTTTTTAACTTTGCCAGAAGTTCTACCATTCTCAAATAAAGCATTCAAATAGTTTCTCAAAAAGTATCTCAATAAGTTCCTTAAAGTATTCTTACATAAATTCTTAAAAGGTATTCCTAAAATCATAAAGTATTAAAACTTCTTAAAAAGGTCCTTCGAGTCCTTAAATTAAAGTTCTAAAGTTTCCTATAAAGTTACTTAGAGTTATTTGAAGTTTATGATCAATCACGCATCATACAGTAAGAGATTGGTAATCTCGTAATCAACCACATCTATTAATTATTGCTCAAGCAGTAGAAGACTGGCCATCTCTAAATCAATCATTATAATACTACATAATTACGTCATTACGTAATAACTACTCAAGTTGTGGAGAGTGGTCATCTCATAATTAACCGTCATTATATCAGTAGCTGATAATAGAAGAATCTTTCAATATTTTAACTTACCTTCGTGGAAAATATAATAGAACTTCAGGCAAATATTTAGGCGTAGCAGTACCGAGACATCTTACCATCAGGTCGCAGCAAAGAGTGCGGAGCGTGGTATCCTAGCAGAGACTACGAGACCTCACCTAGGGTTCGTCTCTACAACACCCATCATCAAGTGGTGAGAAAGTGTATATTTTTCTAGTAATTTTTATAGTGCTCCGAATATTTGATCATACATGGTTATAAACTTTTGTGCAGTATCATTAAGATAATTTCGTCATACTTTCATGTCATTTATTGATAATTGCATTGAACTTTTATGTTAAATTTTCATCACTTAAGAGATTTAATAAAAAAGTAGATTTTTATCTTAACTAAATTTTTTTATTATTTTTGTTTGTGCTGTCCGATTATATTCCATGCTGTTCCACAGCAGCTGGTTTCACTATAATAGAGAAAGTTAGGTAATATTACTCACGCTGTGGATGGCGCCACAATTAACAGCTTTTTCTTATTAACTTTCTTTATATAGTGAGATAATCTATTTTGGTCAAGTTCTGCGAAATTGTTGAGTCTTCCTCTGGTTCAGCTAAAATAGGACCCACGGTTCCCCACCCCGCACCAGATCGGCTAGCCGCGAGCCGCCGCACTTACTTTGGCGCGAATTACTTTTATTTATATCAAACTAAGATATAAATATTAATAATTTTCGTTAGACTAAGTGTGAGTGTAACATTATTTTTTGAACAACAGAGATTTTACATTTTTTCACTATCAACAACTCATTTAAAAAATATCAAATATCTAGATATCACAGAAATGAGAATTAGCTCATTATTTTTAACCGACTTCATGATATTTAAAAGAAAGGAGGATATCAATTCGACTGGCTTATTTTTTAATATTTAATCATTACTGTGGATTTGCTTAACCGATTTCTATGAAATCTTTCTCAAATTGCAATTAATGACTCGGTGGTAGCTCCAAGCTACGTATAACGTGCGATAAATGAAAATTGAACAGATTTTTTTTTAATTTAGAATTTGGTGTCGATAGTGATACAGAATTTAACTTTGTGAAAGTAATTCATATTTCGCCGGAATTACATTAAAATTGGTAGTTAGGTATTTTAGGAGGAGTATTTAGGAATGTTTACATATAGTTTTAATGTAAGTTCTCTTTCTATAATAAATCGCTGGCTCTCCACTTCTACAGTGCAGCCACTTAAGAAACTCAACAGCTGTTTACAACCACCTCTCCAGCAGGTCAATCTTACATAAAAATACCGCAACATTGTTTTTCATTTACATCAATAATGCAAATTTTGATTTGTAAGTACCATTTGTTATTTTATTTTTGTACCTTAAACATGCTCTACTGCATTATCCACAATTTTGCTGCGCAGACCTTAACAAATTATTAAATTCCTACAGACCATGTTAAAGAAAAAGTAAAACACTGCTGCAACTTTGCTCTGTTTTCTGCACTGTTAAAGTCGTGATTTGTATTTAAATGGTCCATTGCTATTGTATGCCCAACTAGCACCAAAGTAATAGTAACTGAGATAGGAACTTCGAATGAGTAACTGTTACGAATCCGTCACTAAAACGACTTTTATGTAACTTCATTTGACATATCCATAGTCGCCGTCTCGTAGTTTTTACCACTAGTGGTTATTTTAGAGTTATGTTACTTTTAAGTAGCATGGGGACGCCTTAGTTACCAGTGGGATAACCTTCGAAGTTGCAATCACTTTCAAGTAGCCTTGATATTTGCCGGGGCATTCTGGAAACCTTCACTATCCGTTTAAAGTCGTGAGACATTTACTAGTATTAATGACGTTACCGCTACCTGAAGAACGGAACTTCACCATGCACATCTACTACGACGTGCATATCACCTTTTAATTTCACCATGAAATAAATTTCACCATCTAATTCCCAATATTAACCATAGATGGGAAAGGAGGCGATAACGAGACCAATACATTTCACGTTTCCTGCCTGCGAGATTGCATGCTTCGTGTTCGTCATTTTGATGATCTGAAATATATAGCCCACATAGTTTATGCTTGTCTTGTGACCTTTACCTTTTCCAAATTCGGTTTGTTTACCATTTTAAAGTAATACCATACTTTTTTGCATACATTTACCTTTTTTGTTCATCACAACTCAATAAGCGAGGAAAACAATTATTTTTCGGATTGTTTACCTGTTAATGTTTCTCAAAAAATAATAAATGTTTTATATATGTAAGAGTACAAAATTGCTTCATAATATCAATTAATGTTCTAAAATGTCTGGTGAGAGTAAAAGATATATTTTTTTTTATTTTAATCGCCTTATTTATATTAATGTCCTGGCGGAGTTTAGCCGTAGGCTATTCTACCACTCAACCAGGACGGACATACATACATAGACAATATCACAACACCCATTCCCTGCGACATTGCCATCTGCCGCAGCTGAGACTCGAACTCAGGAGAGGAGAGCGACTAGATTGTGTTGTCTCTCACACAACAGCAATCTAGTTCACTGCTACCATCTCGGCAACACATGAAAAACGCCACTACACATCCATACCCTAGCCAGGATTCGAACCTGGGACCCCGTGGTCGCAAGCTTAACACCTTAAGCATTGCGCCACCGAGCCGATTTAGTACCTTAGTGCAGTATATATTGTTCAAAAGCCTTCTCAATGCAATTTTCCTAAATACAAAAAAACTCCGCAGTGAGTGAATTTAATAAAATGTAACATTCAAAACTGAACACCTGGTAAATGATTATGGAATTTCTTTAAACTGAGGAGCGTAGGTCACCGCGTAGGTCTTTTCGCATGCCAAAAGCAAACGAGGATCTTTTACGCAAAAAAAGTTATAAAGGTTATTGTATAATAATTCTTTTTATAAAATGTCAAATATGTCTGAAAGTGCTGGATTTAGAAATAGAGTGTACTACCTGTTTTCGACTTAGAATTTTTCGATCTTTTCGAAAACTTCGAAATATATAGGGTGCTCCATTTAAAATAACCAAGTTGGTATCAATTTCCGGTATAGGCGGAAGTGCCAAATGCTTGTAATTATCTTATTTGGATTGGCCATATTAACATTAGTAATTCTTTAAATTTTCAAAATTTTCTGATGCGTACTTTTGCATATATCATCGATATATGCTAATTTTGTGTGACTGTTGCAGGCGAACTAACTAATAGGAGTTTTTGGCGTCACTTTGGTGTGCTCTGTCGGGCAAAGCATTTTATTGTTTAAATGCTAGCATCTTCCTCAATTTTCTTTCGATCGATTCAAAATATTTTTGAGGCAGTTTATGCATGAGAAAGTTTATAAAAGTTGAAAAAAAAAAACAGATAAAATAAAGTGTCACTAAATGATGAGGGTTTACCAAGTATCTATAATTGAGCTTTGTCTTTGTCTAACTACTACATTACTGTACCAAAATACGAGTAAGAACTTTCTTTTATATCGTATTAAATAAATACAGACCGTATAGGTTTTCATTTATTACTAAAAAACCAACAAATATAATTTTAAAACGAAGTAAATAGTATAATTTTATAAGAGAAATAGAATATAAAAAACTGTCTGGGTTTATTTACTAATACTCTAATTCACTTAAGTACTGAGGATAGGGAGTCATGTAAACATCTCAGTTGAAAGATTACGTCAAAAGCCAGGCAGAAACGTGTTTGACTTCAGTTCAGACATGTACGGGAATGAACTCAGTTTTTTTCGGCATTTATATGTTTGTAAGCATATACACATTTGTTTACAAGCTTCTTATGTATCCTTTGTATTTTATTTTTTGTATATCTTTCTTGTATTACCGGTTATTATGTGATATATAATTTGCTAATATAATATAGGGTGCTATAACACGATGGTCATAATTTAAATAGGTGATATTTGAACCAAAGAACAAAGAAAGAATAATTACAGCATATACAATAGGTGTAGAAAATGGAACTGTCTTGTCAGAAGAAAGTAAATTAGTTTTGAAAGTTAAGAAATTTTATGACAAAATACATTAGTAAGAAACAAACAGAAAAGTATCTTACGAGTGTTTTGTTCCGTTAAAAAAATTGTTTGCATCCTTCCCCTTTATCAGACTTGGGATTGACAACAAAGCTGGAGAGGGTAGAAGTGACTTTTCGGTTTTAATCAAATCACACTACAAAAATAGCAAAATACGTCGAAAAGACATTAACCCTACGCTAGTGAACTCTACAACAACAAGTAGATATAAGAGATATTTACTCAAACCCGTCGATAATACAAAAACACTAAACTTTGGCGGCACTTGTTCGACCGAAAGCAAAAAACGCGGCACATTCACCGCACGCGCCAGTTTAACATTTTATGCCAATTGAGGGAATGTAAACATCTTCGAATATGTTCTTTCCCAAGTAAGTTCATTGCTGACTGCTATACTGACCACAGACAAGTAACAGTAGCGTACCTTTGCAAGTTTTAATGCAACAAAAATTACTAAATTATCTCGGATCACTCTAAAATTTGGAAGGGCTATAAAAGACTAGTACACCATTTTATTTTCCGCATGTCATGGTAAATCATCCTGTATATCTGAGATTTTTCAAAAAGTGTAACTCAATTTCAAGCATCCTTGGCGTTGGATTTACGGATTTTCTAGTATATGTTATGTGTGTGTTAGATACATGAATTGCGCCTACAAAATCTAGGATCGCAAAGATATGAAATATATGCGACTAGGTCAAGTATTTTCATATTATTTGTTTATTGTTTAGGAAACTGTGTAAAATGTACTATAACATTAAAATTTTGATACTAGGATATTGTGAATTGGTAATATCTAACAAGCGAATGGTATTTAAGTTGTAAATATTAACATCCTGATTTTTTAACAATAGTTAAAAAACCGCTGCCCAAGGAATCACTACTTCCACATCCAGATTTTCTATCCAAGTCTCACAACGAAAAAATGTTGTATGTGGAAATAATTGTTTATGGAACTTTAATAATATAATATTTGAAATCTTCTACCCCAAAAACCCATAAAACGATACCCCACATCGGTAGTGGGGTGGGGGTGGTGATAGGGGACAGTGGAGGGTAGATTTTGAGGTTTTTGGTTCTTGTACATAGTACACACACTAAATCGCAATCTTTTTTCATCCCCTTTAATAATGGGGTGGGGGTGGTAATGGAGGTGGCTAATGCCAAAAATTTTTTTGAGACCTTGGCTTCTCTTGTATATACTAAATACCAATTTTATGGACTCTTACCTACTTCATTTACCTATTTACCCCCATTTACCCTCAACCCAACGGAACAAGATGGAAATATAATCTGGTTCCAGATCTCCTTAAGGTACATACGTGTACCAAATTTCAAGTCAATATCTTAAACGGTTCCAGAGTAAACGGGCGCACAAAAAAGTTACAGACAGACAGACGTACCGACAGACAGACAGAAATTTTTTTCACTTAAACTTAAAATCTCGACGTTTCATGATATTCTAAGCCTATTTGAACAGTAAATTTTTTTTAATTTTTTTATCGTTACCTATACTTCCACTGGACGTGGAAGTAAAATATAACAATTCCCAATATTAAGTAAAATTTTGCCATGTCACCTTCATAGCGAGTTTAATGTTTTGTTAAAATAGGTTATTTTACAGCTTGTATAGTACGTTGTTGCCAGATGCTTTAGGTATTTTTTGTTGAACTACTGGATAAAAGTACAAGGTAATAAAAAATTAATTTGTTCCCTTTAGTTTAATACCTTTATTAAAATAGTGCCTATGGTACTATCAACACCTTATATATTTATTTAAATATCTTACTGTGCTATCTGTGTCTTATTGCTGTGAAGTGTATTTTCTCTAAACTTCAGTTAATTCAGATTTTAAATAGATTTCATTAAATATAAAACAGTCAAATATTATACATTTTCTGTTATTCAAGGCATTGGTGAAAATATAAGTCTAAAATATGAGCAAAAGTCTTTCTTTTCTCCCTCACAACCTTAGCACAATTTTCATACGGTCTGCCAACAATTTCAGATGCATAAAGAAGTTGCTGACCTATCCTTTTTATCTCGCTGGTTATAGAAATATCTTTTGATACTATTTCCTCGAATATTTCCACGTGTAAGTAAGATTTCATTGTATAGGTGTTTGTTCTGGTTCACATCGTCGAAGCCTATATTCAAGACTTATCAGGTTTTTATGTTGAGAAATTATTGAGCTTTTGTAGTATTTCCTTTATGTAGGTACTTTTAAAAATGTTAGGAATATAATTTATTTTAACTTATTTTAACACAATTCTTGAACATAAATATTAAACAGATTAATAATATTAAAATAATTGATCTAGACCGATACTTTCATATATTTGTCGATTATTACGATTTATTTCCAGTATTGAACAAATGCTAAGGTAGTCGGGATAAAATTCTGTAGTAGGATTTTTTCTAAAAACGTTCTTCATAAGAACGAAGCATTAGAATTACGCTGGGCTTCTACACTATAAATAACCATAGCCAGTGTTGGAACTCTAAACATTCCTTTTTACAAATTAATCAAATCGACAATATTAACCTAAAAAAATAACCAAGTAAGCACTGAAAACCAATAATGTGTGATCAGTAACAGCTTATTATGTTAACTCAGTAGTGGTGAATCAACGAAGAAATTAAAACTACACACTTTTCTTTTATTAATATCCTTCCACTGTCAAAAAGTCTATATAGTCTAAGCTCCCAAAAGGTACCCTATCCAACACCTCAAATTTAAAAGGTGAAAATGGTTGAAAAACATGTAATAAACATGTTACGCGCCCACCAGAATAGTAAAAATATGTTAACTGCTATTTTTGATTAACTTTTGAAATTAGTTAAAAAAAATGAATTTACGTTTCAAAAGACCTGCTTGAAATTTACACAATTTATGGTAAACAATGTATCATTTTTGAAAAAAATTTTGTTAATTAACATAAATTATTTTTTTCATGAAAGTACACTTCATAACACCTTCTTGGTTTTTATTTCAAAATGAAGTTTGAGATTTGAAATGTTTTTTATGATGACAGACTTAATTTTCAATCGTCGCTATCACGTTTTTCATTAAAAAAATTTTTTTAAAAAATTTTCATTAAAAAAACTTTGAAACTGCTGTAGGTATTAAAATAAGTTTGTCATCAAAAATGAAGGTTTCATTATGTCATACTCAATTTCTTAAAGCACCAGGTATGACCTCAGTCGTGCTAGTATTGTGTTGGAGAACAAAATTTCAGGAAATATAATGAACGAAGATATTGAATTGATAATATTTGTTTCATATAATATTTTAAAAACTTGTTCAATATTTTTTTTATTTACTCACATGTCAAAAAAAACTTTAATAACAGCACAATTGACAAAAATTAGGGAACATTCATAATTATAATTATTTCAAATAAAACAAATTTAGGTTTATATTTTCATATTACAGTACAGTATCATCCAGTTCTGATAATATTTTATGTGACGTGTATTATAAAAAATTCTTCACATTTTGACATTTTTTTTAACACAGACTTAGAATGTCATGAAACATCGAGATTTTAAGTTTGAGAAAAAGTAAATTCTGTCTATCGGTCTGTCAGTCTATCTGTCTGTAACTTTTTTTTGTGCACACGATTGCTCTGGAACTGTATATTTTGACATGCCTTTAATTTTCATATTTAAAAATATTTTTATGGCTTCGGTTAATTATTTCAAAACCTTGAAAAATATTGAAATTAATGTTATTTACCTTTTTTTTTAAGTTTTATATTCTTCTCGGTATATTTCTAGTAACACAATTACTTTTCTATAACATTCCATATAGTATCTCATAGTTGTACAACAATTATCTTTTAAAACAATATCACCGTATTTGTGATTTTTGAACTGACGAAAAGCAATAATGTTTGTCACATTTTTGAACGACTCGATGGTAAAGGCAACGACTTTTATTCTTTCTCGACACGGAAAACAATGCGTATCCTTCATTTCCTAATAGGTTGTAGAAAACGTGGTGAATTTAATAAAAATGTTATAAACTCAACAAAAAGTACAGAAAAAAACTGTTTTAGATTATTTAATTTTTTTTCTACTTGGCCCTTGAACGAAAACTAATTGTATACTAAATTTAAATGGTCACGTGGATACTGCGAATTCAAAATTAAGTCTGACGGAATAAATAACATTTTTCGATGACAGACCAATTTTTATGCATAAAAGAGATCTCGAACTTTAAAAAAAACAAAGGAGGTGTTATGAAATGTACTTTTATTAAAATCAGTAATTGATAAAAAATATATTTTAGGTATTAATTAATAAAAATTTCTAGCCAGACAAGTTTTAATAAATAGAAGGACACTCAAACTTCATTTAAAAAAAACAAACAAACAGGTGTTACGAAATGTACTATTATTAAAAATAATAATATATAAAAAAGATCTGTCAGATGTCAATTAACAAAAAATTTTTGTTTTAATAGATAGAGGAGATCTCAAACTTCATATTTTAGCAAAAACCAAGGAGGTGTTATGGAGTGTACTTTCATGAAAAAAATAATTTATAACAAAAGGTCCACTTTGAAACGGCAAACGATCGGTTTTGACATACCTAAAGAATGAACTGCAGCAATGAAAATTTTGATCATTATCGTTCATCAGAATGTTCCCTACTATGAAGGCTAACTTTTTGGAATGAGAAAATTATTGTGTATTATTTTTAGAGATAAAGTACTGTAAATTGTATTACAGAACAGAGTAAAAATAGTGCAAAAAAAAAATAAAACGTCAAGTAAGTAAATTTCATATATATCCACTACCATCATACCTTTATTATCAGATATTTTAGGCATATTTTAATCATCCTTGGCGATGCATAAGACCCGTTGAATTTCAACACAATCTAGTATATTTATACAACAGTTGTGAGAGACCTGAGTCATCAGCAGCGCCCAGCTACAACCTGTAGCATTTCTCCAGAGTCGAGGTATTTTACATAGACATGACGAGTTGTCATTTTTATATATATTAATAATCGTACTGTATATTTTTGCAATATCAATTCTTAGGCATTCATATCATTGTAGCTATAAATTAAACAATGGTCTCTCTATATTAGGGATTTGTATATATTGCATAACAGTACGAATTGTAATAATATTTTAGAATTATACAAAACTGGAAAAAAGAAATACAAGAAATATATCCGAGAATATAAAACTCAAGTAAATAATAATATAATATCAAATGCTGGAAACAAATTAAAAGCTACTTGGGATATATTTAATAAATGTATTAGTATCAAAAATAAACAACACTAAAAGGAATTAATTATTAAACTATAAAACTAAACAATAAAATAATCGACCCGGAAACTTTAGTATGTTTATTCATTGAACATTCCTCTCTTTCTCCAACACAACTTGTCGGAGAGAGAACAAATATAATTATTCAAAATCAATCAAATTTGTTTTTAAAACCTACCAATGCTCAAGAAATCATTAATATTGTTCTTGCAATGCCAAATTAATAAGAAATCAACTGGTTTAGACGAAGTACCCATTTAGTTAATAAAAAAAGTTATCGTAGAAATCTCTGAAACACTTTCTGATATAATAAATAGTTGTTTTTCAGAAGGAATATTTCCCAGTAAATTAAAAATTAATAAAACTATCCCCATATATAAAAAAGGCGATAAGGAAAATGTTGAAAACTACCGCGGCATATCAATCTCACCGTGTTTCTTTAAGATTATTGAGACGACGTTTACAACATAATGATTTCATTTTTTACTAAACATAAAATAATTGTGCCTCATTGCTCAACGGAATAGGCTATTTACCACTCATTATCGAAAACTATTACAGCACTTGATTTAAATTTGAAGGTAGCTTGCCTCTACCTCGGTACCATTAATTATGCAATTTTGTTAGACAAATTAAACTGTTATGGTATACGGGGCACATGTAACAAACTACTTCAGTCATATCTTACTGATAGTTTTCAAGTCACTACTGTAACAACTTTTAAGAATGGAAACTTCAAAAATTTTTTTCAAAGTTCATGTATCACAAGGAGTGCCTCAATGATCTATACTTGGGACTCTATTGTTTATTGTGTATACAAATGACTTAAAAGAACATATCAACACAGATACTTTATTTCAATATGCTGATGATAATTCCTGTATGACAGCTGAAGACTCCAAATAAACTTACTACAATATCTTCAAGTATGACTAAGTATTGTGGCTCGAATGGCTTGAACTTAAATGGAAGTAAAACTACTGTTATGTTTTCTCCAAGTACTAACCTTCATTATTCATTGTACGTCCAATTAAATGGTTTTTCCATTCAACAAACGGACAATGTGAAGTTTCTTGGCATAACGCTGGATAGTACGTTAAACTGAGCATCTTATACTAATACATTGATATCAAGATTAAATTCGTCCTGTTATCTAATACGTTTTATAAGAAACCAGCTTTCAATAAACAGCCTAAGAATACTTGATTTTTCATATGTGCAAAGTATTTTAGAATATGAGATAATATTCTGCGGTTCTTCCCTATATTGGCAGAAAGTATTTATTAACCAAAAACGCATAATTAGATGCATGATGAATGCCTCCTACAGAGATTCTTAAAGATTTATTTAAAAAATTGATTACCATCCCTTCCCTATATATATATACAAATTAGTCTTGTTCGTTAAACAAAATCCAACTGAAAGTAACAGAAATAACGATATATATCGAGTAATGAATAAGGTATGGGCCTGATCTCAGAATACCAATTCATCACCAGTTTTTATGAAAAAGATCCATATTATAACGCTATTAAGGCTTACAATGCACTGCCAAGCGAATTAAAATCCATAACTAATACTAATTTATTTAAAAATCAACTTAAATTGTATTTATTTGAAAATGCACTTTATTCTTTTAGTGATTTTTTAAATATACATATAAAAAATTATTATTTGTTAATTATATTATAGACAATAGTTTAATGTATCTACTCTTTTACATTTTCTAGTTTTAGGCAAATTTTAGTTGTATGTTGTTTTTTTCCTTTTGCTGCTCTCCTTATTTATATAATTCACATATTTTAATGTTTCATACATTTTATTTTATTGTAAATTTTATATTTGATTATTTTGACAATGCTAATATCTTTCTTTTTGCAAGATCTGCAGCAATAAAGTTTATTATATTCTATTCTATTCTATAGATTTTTCCACCTCACGTTGATAATTGTTCTAAATCTTTTGACCTTGAAATTCGTTAAGTGGGTTTCGGGGTCAAGAGATTCAGACCAACATAATATAAAATATCCTGCCCTTACAAAAAGGATAATATTTAGAATCTACCAAGCACTTTTAATACTCCTCGATGCTCTTTTTCTTAAATCTTCCACAATTTTTAATATTATACACAATAATTTTAATCTGCAATATGTAACGTAATTATTATAATTAATGTTCATCATATTGGATGTAACTTATCATACTACTATTTAATGAAGACTATATGTATTTAGTTATTTAATTATATTGAGTGGTTATAACAATTTCATGTATATTTTTTAATTTTTAAGATTAAAATAGTATCTTAACTACTTGGATGCTGAACAAAAATATTTTAAATCTCTTACCGCCGCGCCGCCTTCATATTTACACGTAAATCAAAAAGTACCATATAATTATCTAATACAATTAAAATTTTTATAACATATAATTTATATCTTAAACAGGAATATACATGTTTTTATTTTCCTCACTGTTGATAACAAGGACTTGAAATGTATCCTGTAATTTTTCGATCAGCTTCAATGACAATTATTTCATTTCCACATCACATGCACATCAATCCATTATAAATTAAAGTGTACATTAATGCAAAGAAACATTTTTTGTAATTATATTAAATTATTAAATACAGTTTTGTAGAATAATTTTCCACAAAATAGTTACGCATTCAATTAAACAAATTGTTTTCAAATAAAAAAAATAAATGACTCCATAAATCCAATATCCTTGAAAGGAAAACAAGATAAAAGTTGATGGATATCGCTGAATAGCCGATCACAAGCACACAATAATCGAGTGTAACGTTATGAGCACTCACCCTTTGCTGTCTGATCACTTACACTTAGAGCACGCTGCGTGACGTCACAGCTGGACGCTCGCGGTTTACTAAGAGCTAGGATAACCTGTGGCTCTACAGCAGGCGTCGGAAGCGTTTCTCGAAACCGACGCAGGGTGATTCGCTACGCATGGGTCCTTTTCACTACGAAATTATGTATACGTTATAGTACATGACCTTACATAATGTTCTGCTGAGAAACTGAAGTTGTTTTCAGCTGAAAAACTATCATAGAATAAAAAACTAAATACGGAGGTGCTTTTATTTAAATATATGCTGAAACATTCAAATCAAAATACGCAGAGTATGATGCTCAGATAGAAAAACAAAAAATATAGATCCACTTTTTATTTGGCGTACAGTTAATTTATAATTGCAGAAATTTTATGAATCGCGGCCTCAATATTGTTTGATTACCTTCCCAAGCAGCAAATGTACAATATAGACCAACCACGAAGACAAGAATTATTTTATGGAGCCGAGAATTACTTTTTCTACTCCTATATTTTAATTCATTTATTAGACATTCCCTACCTGTACTTTAATGAGATTCATAAGGTGCAAATGTTCCATTAAGATATAAGTTTCTAACCAATAAAAACGCGACACACAGCAATATTCTGTCAGTATCAACTGTTGCCTGAACATCTAGAAGATCTAAAATCTATCAATTTTGACATGGCTTATTGTTTACCTAGCAAATTTTCAAGATTTGTGCTTCTTGCAATTAAAATCGGTGAACATGTGTGATAGTGAAATTGAAATTGAAATAATAAGCCATAATATTTTCTAAGTTTAGTTTTCATAATGTTTCCTAAATTGCAATATATAATTAATAAATTTCGAGAATAAAATGTTAATTTTCTATTTTATTATGACTGGTCGTAGAAAAAAATAGTGTATGCAACTCATATTTAATGGCTATTAAGACACGAGCATGAGAATTATGACATGAGCCGTAGGCGATGTCATAGCCATCATTAAATGGTCGTCGCATAATATACTATAATTTCATCTTAATAGCTGGCTATGAAGTTGTAACTGTTTGAAATTATATGTTCAAGTTATAAGGTACTTATTTTTTACCTAGAATATTTCTTCAGGATACAATTGCCTTGTGCGTTATTGTACTGTCATAAAAATTACCTAAAACTTCCCTCAACAATGTCTTAATATGTCATAAACAAAACATAAAACATAAACAAAAAGAACAAAAAGTAATTTAAAGACATTAACGGTTAATGTGAATATAGAAAATATGGCAGACTACTTTAAGAATCATTTTATTAACGCAACAATCAATTCTATAATAACACAGCCACACAAAAAAACAAAAAGTTCTGTGCAGCGGACCAAATTATATGGATATGGTGTATTTTTCCACGATGCATCCGAATCCGTGGTCAAAAAAAAATCTATCTTGTCAATTTTGTTTTTTAGTCAAAAACATCCCTTGAAATTGTGTAAAATCATAGAAATAAACTGGAACTGCTATCGAGACAACTTCATCCCTATTAATTATCGACGCTGAATCCGAATCCGAGGTCAAAAGAAATTGTACACCCCCAAAATCAACCCCTAGCGCTAAAAAACACTCCCTAAACAGGGTAAAAATGACTTAACGCTCCACGAATAGACTTGAATCTCAATAAATCGAATTAAATATAAACATTCAAGTATATGTAATGGGATTTTTGTCGAAACCCCGTTACAGTTCTTTTTTATCATATTTAACTCATTAATTCTATGCATTCTTTGTATATACCATAGTCCAACTTATTAATGAAGTTTATTGAAACACCAAACTTGCGCCCGAAATTGTCACGTGATAGCTCACCTAGTCTAAGCGCCGCTTAAAATTTTGTAGACGGTACTTAGCTAATTCAATTTGAGCAAAACGGCTTGCCCGAGACTGTGTCGCCCCGGTGGAAGGAATGCAAAAGAGCGCGGTGGGGAGGTATTTAAATTGGGTCTCGTAACTTACCTCCTTCTTCTTGTTGTGTTCTCCTAGAAAGTCAGGTACGAAGACTCTAGTAATTATAATTTAATAATTTATGATATTAATCTAATGATTAGTTGTTAGTTTAATGGCATAATAGTTGTTTAAAATTTTAGTGATTATCCGTACAAAATATTTTCCTTATCTTTGCCTTATTGAAATATAATTTACCGCATACATTATTTACTGGCACGTGGGTATATTCAATACTCACAGGTGCAGTTTTTTTGAGTTGACGCTGAATATTAGATGGGTCGGTGATCCCGTTTAAAATTATCTTTTGTGTAGAACAATATCTGCCGTATATTTTGTTTTTATAGGGTGAAAAGAGAAACGAGGAGGATCTAGACTTTACTGTTTGAGGTGCCGGACGGGGACTATTCTGGAACCTGCAAAAGGACTCGGCTGTTGAGTTGAGTGGTTTTCATTTTTTTTCTTGCATTTTTCATTGTGAAAATTAAATCTGTAAACGAAATACCACTCAGCTCGTATGAAGGCATGGTCCTTTTTTAAGATTTGGAATTCTTGTGTTTTTTCTTATAAAAAATACCGAATTATCTTTTTGCTGGTGCATTCAAGTAGTGTTTTACAGCATATTACTTGTACGGATTTTTATTGTAGAAACCATACTGTTTGTGCCATTAACTAACGTGTTTTTTTTTGCTAGAGTTTTTATTCGTCAATGCTTTCTAGGAAGTCATTTTTGAAGCCGTCTGAATCACAGACGTAAAATTATTCAAAGTCATTAAGATGCAAATTTTGCATAGTTTATAAAATATTTAATTCACTCCCCTTTTTTTTTCGATATAGACCAGTAAAGTCTATTAATTTTTGTGTGATTAAATATTGAATACCTTTCTTGTTTTTTGTTCTTAGTCAATTAGTTGAAATTTTTTAAATTTCTTAAATCTTAATTATCTTTTGTTTAACATACATTATGTAAGTAAATCTTGTGCAGAGAATTTTTATTCAAAAGTTTTGGTCATATAAAAAATATTTTTTTTTGTAATATTTTGCTATCGTACATTTTAGTTTTTACAATTTCTCATTGGATTCAAATAGTAATTTTTCTTGGATTTACGTAATTAGTTTAGGGAGTTTGCTACCAAGTATAGCCTACTCAATATTGAAGTTGCTTCACAACTTAAAGTTATTTTTATTGTTATTTCCCTGACTGGTTTTAATCATCATTTTTCCCCTTTTTATGTAAACACTTGGACCAAGCGAAGAGGAGAGACCCAGTACACGTATTCCATCTTAAGAAAGGAATTTGGTGGTCGTGGACAGCAACATCGTTGGAGTGGACAGAGCTGATACTCCAAGATAAGGAGATTGATAGTGGGATCCCAGCTCTAAACATACGTCCCTCAAAATCATAACCATTGGAAGCTTCCCGCCCCATTCTCCTGCTGCAGCAGTTACGTAAGAATTTTTTTTGGAAACCGTACTGTCTAAATTTTTATTGGTCAGAAGAAACATTGTACAAAACCAGTCTTTGCTAATTTTTTGCAATTTTTATCACTCAATTTTTTTCATAATTTTTTTCAAATTTCCATCAACTTTGTTAAATTTTTGTGCATAACTTATTTTAATATATCTTTTATTTTAACCTTAAATTTTATTTATATATCAATTATCCATTGTTATTTTCAATATTTTGTCTTTCAGTACGTTTTAATCAACTTGAAAAGAAATTGTAAATATTTGTTTTAAAAAATCTATTTTTCCTGTAATATACCGTTAAACTTTTAATTATTTTTGTGTTCTTATTCCTACTCTCCCAATACTCAAGAACAGACTACCTAATCTTTGTATATATTTATTTTTGATATTAATTTGATAATACCTTGTAAAGGAAATACGCTGGTGTCCTAAAGGCCCAGTACAACTAAAGAAAAAAACTTTTAAGTGTATCTAAAAAAAAACTTAACCTACTGACCCGTGCTGAGCTAGCAGGAGCTAGGTTACTACTGATTGGGGAATTTGAAACAAACCAACAAAATGTGGTTAGATATATAACGCATAAATACACCACTTTCCATTGAAAATCACCCCCATGAGTAGGGGAAAACTACCCCTCACACAACAGGAAATTTAAAAAACTGCAGTGATTGCAAAAAAGTTTACGATGCCCAGTTATTTTAGAATCAGTATGTAACTGCATTAGTCTCGATGCGATAGTAAAAAACTACCCCCATAGAGTGGCGGAAACCAACCCCAAATTGAAATTGCATTTGCTTAGATGACTCCTAAAAAGAATTCTCTGAAAATACTATTACTTATTTATATGAAAAAACATCTATATAATTTCTTGACTATATAGTTTTTTGACCAGCCGGTAGGTGGCGCATTGACAACCGCATACGAGTGTTGAATGCGGATTAAGTATACGTCAAGTTAGGCTCTTTATTGGGGCGTTCATTGTTTCTGTTATTACCTTTTTTCCCCCGATTTTCCTTGCAATTTTAATCTAGGGGTGGTTTCCGCTACTCTATGGGGGTAGATTTTGAGCATTGCATCGGAACTAATGCAGTTACTCAGTCTTTCCAAAAAAAACTGGGCATCGTAACTTTTTTTACAATCACTGCATTTTTTTAAGTTTCCTGTTGTATGAGGTAGTTTTCACCCCCACTCATGGGGGTGATTTTCAATGGAAAGTAGTGTAAACTCTGTGTTTATGCGTTATATACTTGAATGTTTATATTTAATTCGGTTTATTGAGATTTAAGACTATTCGTGGAGCGTTAAGTCATTTTTACCATGTTTAGGGAGTGTTTTTTAGCGCTATAGAAGCAATGTAGAAGTACCCACCACACATCGTCTGAAGGACATGATACTAATTTATTCATTAAGGGCGCCAGTTAAGCTCCCCCTTTGACTGTGTGTGACTACTTCTACTACCAGACGATATGTTTAAGAGATGTTTGATAGACGAGAAAGGTAAAAGCTGTACTTACCTTAGATTACTAACTGCCTTCTCTCTCAATATGGCGTCTCTGACAACGCACTTTAGCTTATTTATCTAACACTGTAATGGATCTTGCGCTTAGAGATCTTTGATTCACTTTCATAGAAAATCCTTCTGAAGCCTCCGTGAGCCGATCGGTGTATTGAGTGACAGTTTTGTAAGGTCAGGAGACACCCAATACTCGACTCCGATCTAACACCCAAAGCCCCAGAGGGAAAAGACTTAAAGATAATCATTCAATCAGTAAAATGCAACAATTCAAATAATACTGTTTATTGATTAAAATCAAAAATAAATACAATCAAGGTTATGCAATAGCCTATCTAAAAGAGTATATTTCAATAAATCGCCTCCCCAAGCAGGGCAAGGACGAGTGAGGACTTTTATTTCTCAACTACCATTTCATTGAGAGCGTGCAATAGCAATCGATTAGGTAAAGAGATTCGCACGACTTCTTCGAAAGTTTATGTAGGCACCTTGGTTTTGGGACTGGCTGAAAATAATATAAAAGTATTTTACTTTTTCAAAATTTTGTGATACTAGTGGTTCTCGACGCGACCATTAATCATAAAATATGGTTTAGTTGTGGGTCCAATGGCATAAAAAAAGGTTCGTTGGCTCCTGATCTATCAGAACAGGAATCCAGTTCGCCACGTTACAAGAAATAATTTTTATTTCAAAGCACATATTTAGTAACATAAAATTGTAATATTGATATTTTTTAAGTTATAATTTACTTTTCATGAAATATTGCCCTTCATAAACATCTCCCGGACCTTATGAGATCGGTAGAAGATATTACGAATTTTTAATTTGTATCATATTCTAAATTAAAACTCATTTAATATTAATTGAAATTTTCTGTCCTTAAAAAAAGGCGAATAATCCAGAATGCTTCGCAAAGGCACGTACTATCACGAAAGTAATTTTCACGCAGAATTGTTAATAATTGCCACATTGTAATTTTACGGTATTATGAGAGTAATATCCTGAGCCGTGACGGAGGTTAATAAATTTTATATGTACGTACCTCGTACGATACACGTTTTACCTCTTACGATTATTATCAGCCGAGAAGTTCCTAAAAGTTTCATTAAAGTAACTGACACGGTAATACTAATTACATAATATGTCGAATTGTAATTAAAGTCATAGTGCTCAATTATTCAGTCTGTGAGGGTGCTGCAAAAGCGCGCCGTAGTTGTAAATTTAATGTAATATCTCTCAAAAGGTACAAAATCCAATATACATCTATTATACAGGATGTATCACGAGAAAATGGACATGGCTTAAAGGAAGATAGAGAACACCGAACGTAATCAGAATCACTCGTGGAAAAAGCTAGTTGGGCCCACGTTGCTGAAATACAGGGTGTTTTATGTATTTTGCCAAAATTTTTTTGATTACACAGAAATAAAAAAAAAGCTACCCAGGAGACCACTATACCTATACGTATTTGGGGGCGCTGAAACCGAACCTAGGTCAGTATTGACCCATCACGTTAATTTTAAATTCATTCAGCGACCTAAAAAACATAAGTATATGGATTCCTTAGTTTGTTGGGTATTTTGCCACTGTAAAAATATTTAAAAATTTTGATGAAATAAACCTCTGCGCCAAAAGGATTAGACAGAGGCTGGTTTTCGTACTTCTATTACAAAATGTCTCACACCTAAAAATATATAAACTGAAACAAAATTGTTAAATGATAAATTGGAAAATTAAAACGAAGGCAGTTGACGTTTCGGAAAATAGTTCTTTTTCCGTTATCAAAACTTGAATTTATTTATAACATTAGAAGAATTATTAATTTTTCAGTATTTAAGGATGGTTTCAGCCCCTAATATTTTCGTCTTTCCTATGTTTTGACCTCACAATCATATTCAGCGACCTCAAAAACATAAGTATATGGATTTTCGTGATTTTATTCGTAAAATTTGAAGACATTAATTTTTCAGTATTTAAGGGTGATTACAACAATTACTATTTTCGTCTCATAAGTTTTGACCTCACAGCCGTATTCAGCGACCTCAAAAACGTAAGCATATATTTTTGTTAATTTATTCGTAAAATTAGAAGAGTTACCAATTTTTCAGTTTCTATGGGTGGTTTCCACCCTTAAAAATAAAAAGCAGGTAATCCGACAATATAGATTTTGATGTATGTATTTTATAAAGCATATTGCAAAAAAAAATAAGGAGATTACTTTCATCGTTTTCGGGCCGGGAATTTTACCATTTTTACTGCTTTGCTTACTGTACTATAATAGATCTTTCGATGCGTACAATTATAATCACACTATTCATCCGAGTCGAAATGGACGTCATAATCTATCCCGTTACATTCATAATCATCATCTTCGTCGTCATTACTATCATCACTTAAATTATCATAATTACCATCATTACCATTATCATCATTATTTCGTTATTGGGGGTGGGGGTAGGTGAGGTTATCTGTGGTCAAACCTTACTTATTTTACTCGAATTGACAAAAAAAAACCGATCCGACAAGCCCTCGCATGCTTAGCACCGGAAAATCGGGAGAAGGGATGGTTTTTCCGGTTTAGGGGTAGTTTGTGAAGGGTTGGTCAGGAAATATTGTCACCATCGTGTTTCCTGCACTCGAAAATGAGGGGGTGATGTCTTGCGGCCCAGCCACTGAACTTTTGAACTTTTTGCCTTTTTCTGGTTTACCTCAAAGGACTATATCACAAAAATATGTAAGTATATAATAGATACATCGCATATAAAACAAATCATAATTACAAACGTATAAGTAGGGAATAAAAACAGTAAAGAAAAATATGATAAAAAGACGTAGCAGATGTTCAGCAAGTAAGTGTACACAACATTCAGTCTGTAAGATCACTGTATGTAAGGAGTTCGTAAACATTCTTCTACTGAATAAAAACAGTGTTTTAACATAAATTTTTTGATTTTAGATTTAAAGGCAACTAAATTTAACTGCTTGATTTGTATAGGCAAATAAATGTAAAGATTTAAATTGAGGGAGTTCTTTTTACTTACTGCTAATCTGTATCGTGGGTTCATAAAAAGGTCGGCAGAACGGGTATTGTGTTCGTGGTAATCAGAGTAGGTAGAAAAATTGTAGGCGCCCCTATGGATTTCAGTCAAGCTGTAATATATGTAAAGTGAAGGAAGAGGCATAGTGCCTTCTTTAATAAATGTAGGAATACTGTAGTGTTCTTTAAAGTTGATTTACGATAATTCTTACGATTTTGTTTTGTTGCCGAAAAGCTTTTATTGCATGATGGGAATTTCCTCACAAAACAACTGTATAACACAGTTTTGAGTGAAATAGAGAAAAATGAATATTTTTTAGTGTGTTAAAATCAATAAAATCTTTTCGTTTCCTGAAAAGAAAAGTAGTGCTAGTAGTGATTTGATCAGCTAGGCTTATTCACCAGATAAATAAATACCTATGAGTTTCACATGTGCACCCGTAATTATATGTCCGAAGATATAGTAAACTTTTGGGTTTTTCTTGGTTGAGCTTTAATTTATTAGATGTAAACTAATTTAAGTTTTTCGTGAATTGAGGAAAGATTTAACAAGTTGTTAATGTTGTTATCAGAACACACAGCGTGCTGTCATCTGCAAACAAAATGGTCTTGGTGGGGTACATACTTTGAGAAAAGTCATTGACATATGTTATAAACAAGAGAGACCCCGAGACATAGCCGTGAAGTATTCCATGTATGACATTTAGAAAATCAAAATTTCCGTTGTTTATGGACATACACTATTTGCGACTTGTTAAATACGACTCAAACATATTATTATCCTTATGGTCGATTTTCATGTTTTTAATTCTTTTGTATCTCTTTTTCTTCTACAATAGATATTAAGCGAGATATTTGATGTGGCCCTGGTAAGCCTGTATGTAAACTTAATTGTAAAAAAAATTAATAAACAAAAATCTGTTCTGAATAACCCTATGTGTTATACCATGCTAGAATATGAACTAAATTTTTTTGTGAACAAAAAGCGTTCACAAAATCTTTTTTTATTATTTGACAGAAGATTGCAGAGTTCATGAAAATGCTCCCACAGGAAAGATGAACTCGCTTAAATCCAACTGAAAATAAGAAAACTATCTAACGATTTATATTTTTAAAAAATAATTTTTAGTGGAGACACTATAGGCCATTTCAGGGAAAAATACAAAAATTGTTATTTTGATAGGAAATTACCTATTCTTCCCTATCACATCACTCCGTTCGATCGTCTACTTCTTGTAACGGTTCACTTTTTAGCCATTAATAAATTTCTATTAAAATCTTCTAAATTATATTATTTTATATTTTTGTCGAAAAAAATACCTAACGCCGTCACTGTCTTCAAGGTATTTTGTTTACCAGGCTCTTTAGACATTCCAGAATAATGAGCGAGAAACGTGCTTTTCAGACGGTAGGGCTAGACATCTTTCTCCAACAGGGGAGCACAAACATGACATAATGAATCTTGGCGGGATTGTAATACTACGCGCACTTTGGTACCTATACAATGATGAATTAATGCGCTCGATTTACTTTTCGGTAAGCTTCGGCCTAGAAGTCATCAACTTGTGTGTATCTAATTAACTATTATGGTGAATTTTCCCAATTAGTTTTGAGAAGTTTAGCACCAGTTTGTTTAGTAAAGTTGTGCAGAACTACATGTAGAATTTGTATATATGTAAAGTGCATTTTTGGCTGCTCTAACTGCAGTTTAAAAATAGTGACAGAGTTTAGTTTGCCTAACAATGGTAAAGATGTATAATTTGGTCGAGTTACACCTGATAACAACTTATAGTTTGTTTCTGCAACCAGTGTATAGGTAGTGTTTCCGGCAGCTTTTAGCAGTTTCTGCAAGTACAAAAACATTTATATTTTTCCTTTGTGCTTATAAGTGATTTGCCGTATTGAAGGGCTATATCTCCTGTTTTCCCTTTAGAACAGGGGAGTAAATCTGTGCCTATTTCTGCTGCCTAACGGCAAATCGTGAGACATATTGGAGACAGATGTTTTCTGTATAACTAAACTCTGCTGAATCCGAATCTATCGGTCGTCAGGCCGAAATTCAAGATGGCCGCCATAATGGCGACAAAAATATTTTCTCTTATTTATTGTTTATTTTGATTCTAATTTTCGGGCATATTTACGCCACATTGTTTATACACTATTCAGTGTTGCTCATAATATGTACCACCACCATACCCCCCCCCTCCACACCCCCCCCCCCCTACGTAGTATAAATCTCAATAAGAAAAGAAATTTTGGCACAGATTTCGCATGCGCCGCCTTCCTCATTATACTATATTTTCTGTGCAAAGTAAAGTTAAATATTCCACATAACGTACATCTCAATATTTATAATAAGAATTTTGAAAATCGCGCACGCTCTATTGCTATTGCTATTACTAATGCTACACGTTGCATCATTCAACATGTGCTGTGTCCTTTCGGTTAATTTTACAGCGTTGTGGAATGTTATAACTTTTGTGTCCATTCCGTTTGAACAGACAAACAAATTATTTTCGCGAGTGCTTTATCTTTGTTGTTTAACACAACATGTTTATTATTTGTAAACTTTTGTTAATGTTCTTTTCAAGTAATGTGCTACGATGCATATCATTTCATTTTTTATACATACCTTTACTTACATTTAGAGATTTGTTTATTGTTTTAAGTATCAAAAAATGTTTACTAGTACTATGTTGTGCAATGTTTCCGTAGAGTAAAATTACGTTGACCAACTAATCAACTAGTTATCTAATTTTTTAGTAGAGTATTCCTTGTAGTTTTTATGTATTGTGGCCTTTTGCCAAGCAGTATTGCCTTATTCTTGTAGATTACCGTATATTGTTAACTGTTTTACTTATGTCCGTCTCTTTGTGTACCATTCATTTTGTATCAATTGTTTGTAGAATGTTATTAACGTCAGCACATTTTATTTGCCCGCACATATTTCGTTGCTCTACCAATTGTATGAAATATATTTGTCATATTTTTATTTTTATTTTATTTTTATGTTTGGCTTTATTTCAAAACTATGCTACAATGGTAATTTTTAACTTGGGAGCTAGGCAGGTAAATAAAAAATAAAGTATTTCTTTAATCTATGTAGTATCAGGTTAATTAACATTTTCTAAAGTTTTAATAAAGCAATAAATTTTCTAATATAATAAATGGGATTTAACCTATTTTATTCTGAGACACCCTGTATAAATCTTATTTTATAAAATATTTGTACTGTTTCTGGCACTAACATTATCTATGCAATTCCGATGATTGCAGTGGAATTATATGATCATTAATTGAAGCATCCTTATTGAAATAAAATTCAAATAAGAAAACGAGAAGCA
The DNA here is from genome assembly GCA_936432065.2 of Rutpela maculata. Taxonomy (NCBI): domain Eukaryota; kingdom Metazoa; phylum Arthropoda; class Insecta; order Coleoptera; family Cerambycidae; genus Rutpela; species Rutpela maculata. The sequence goes on along the minus strand of OW386291.2, from coordinate 125,645,066 downwards.
CAACGTCGAAGAACGATGCGACGGCACTGAATATTTATTGTAAAGTGTCACTAACGAGCGCTTTATTACATTTTGCTTAATTTTAATCTTCTTTAGCCGGTGCCATAAGCTTTTTAATTTTACACTCGCATCTAAAAGAGCCATATAGCAGTTTTAAAATAAAGCTACGATTTTTTAGCACTGTTTTAGATGGCGTTTATCATGAAATGGTCGACCTAAAAGATAATAAATCAGCATGTGACTTTAATCCACTCTCCCATTAAAGAACTTATACCTAGATACATAATGTGTATTGGTTTCTTTGTTGCTGAGACAGTCACAGTCTAAGGCACTTCAGTTGCAAACATCCAATAAGTTCCTGATTCGCTAGTCGTTCTATTCGCTACCATTTCGGACACGATCGGTTCAGTTCGATTATCATAATCTCAGTTTGATGTGTTCGCTATTAATGTTAATAAATTTTTTTCGTGTTCTCCGTTCAAAAAGTGGTGAAGAAGTCATATTTACACAGTTTAGTGACAATATATTTAGTGCAAAATGGTGAAGTGCTGTGCCGTTTGCAGAAAGCAGTTTAGGAAATAAGAAAATCGATCGTTTCATAAGTAAGTAGGTATAAACTTCAAAGTCGTAACATGATGGGGTTCAATTTACAGTTGTAGGTGAACAGAAATGGAATTTTAATATTATTTCAATACATGTTTCCATTAATATCCCTCAGAAAGCAGCATGTATTTATTATTTTAAATATGTAACTCCCACTCAAGCACGTTGTATAAAGAGTCGGTAATGCAGGAAATGCAATAATTCATTTTAATGAAAATATTTACACATACACACACCAGCCACTGTTGCTTATGAGATATTATGTTTATCTATCTGTTTTAATGGACATATAATGTGACTATGTTGGGAGCAAACAAGGTTAAGCACTGCGCCACCGAGCCGGTGGCGCAGTGCTTAAGATGTTAGGCTTGCGATCACGGGGTCCCGGGTTCGAATCCTGGCTAGGGTATGGATGTGCAGTGGCGTTTTTCACGTGTTACCGAGATGGTAGCAGCAGAGCTGGGAGTAATTAATTACTAAAGTAATTAAATTACTAATTTAACTACTTTTCTAAAAAAAGTAATTGTAATTGAATTACATTTTTCAAAGCAGTAATTGTACTTAAAAAGTATTAATTCCTCAAGCGATACTCTGAAAATACCTTTGCAGAGTAATTAATTACTGATAGAAATTACTTCATGTAATTTAAATTATTTCAAGTAATTTAAATTACTTCAAGTAATTTAAATTACTTCAAGTAATTTAAATTACTTCTCAATAATTTCAAATATCTAGAATAATTTGAATACTGTAGAGTTTAATTGTTTTACCGTAATTAAATTATATTAGAGTATTTATATTACTTTACATTCCTATTAAAAGGAAACATAAACAAATAATATTATTCATATTTCATAGTTTGTGTCATTTTACTTCCACATCCAGTGGAAGTATAGTAACGCAAAACAAAACAATTAAAATTTTTTATTGTTCAAAAATGCTTAGAAAGTCATGAAACGTCGAGATTTTCAGTTTGAGCAAAAGAAAATGTCTGTCTGTCGGTCTGTTTGTCTATCTGTAACTTTTTTTTGTGAGTACGATTACTCTGGAACCGTTTAAGATATTGACTTGAAATTTTGTACACGCATGTATTTAAGGTGGGCGGGTGCGGTGAATATAATTCGACAATTTCTTCTACATCCCTGAACCGATTAACAAAATTTTTGTTGGGCTTTTAGAGACAACTTTATAGAACGGTACTAGGCTATTGAAAACTAAAGAAGGAAATTTTTTTTTCTCGTGCGAAAATAAAAAAGTTTTTGTTGATTTTAATAGTCTGGTATCATTCTATCAAGTTTTCTCTGAAGGCCTATCAAAGAATTTTTTCAAATCGTTCAGGTATATAGAAGAAATTGTCGAATTACGAAATCGTTTTCTTAAGCACGGCACCGCCACCTTTAACGAGATCTGGAATTAGATTATATTTTGATCTTATTCTGTTGAACGGTTGGGGGATAAATTAAGGTAAATAGGTAAATGAAGCAAGTAAGAGTCCATAAAATTGGTATTTAGTATATATAAGAAGCTATTAGCCACCCCCATTACCACCCTTACCCCATTATTAAAGGGAGTGAAAAAATAAAATTGTGATTTAGTGTGTATACAAGAACTAAAGGCCTCATTTTTTTTCTTCATCCACCCCCACTACCACCCTACTACCACCACTCCCATCCCCACTACCAATGTGGCATATCGTTTTATGGGTTTTTGGGGTATGCAATTTCAAATATTATATTGCTAAAGTTCCATAAACAATTATTTCCACATACAAAATTTTTTTCGTTGTGAGAGAATTAGATAGAAAATCAGTATGTGAAAGTAGTGATTCCTTGGGCAGCGGTTTTTGTATTTGCTTTTAGTTATAGATTTTCATTCCTTTGCGATTACTGTCTTTACTGATTACTAAAAAAATTGTGTTATTCAGTATTTGTATATATTTATAATTATTTGTACACCAACAAATGATCTTATAATTTACTAAACATCTCCCATTTCCAATATAACAAATTTAGAAGCTCTAAAGTAATTATAAAAGTAATTTATTTATTCAATTACCATTACCAAATAATTAGTAATTTAATTACATTTTTTTAATAGTAATTTAATTACATGGTAATCAAATTACTTTTTAACATTAGTAATTTGTAATTTGTAATTAATTACTTTTTCAAAGTAATTTGCCCAGCTCTGGGTAGCAGTGGGCTAGACTGCGGTTGTGTGAGAGACAACACGGTCTAGTCGCTCTCCTCTCCTGAGTTCGAGTCTCAGCTGCGGCAGATGACAATGTCGCAGGGAATGGGTGTTGTGATGTTGTCTATGTGTGTGTTCGTCCTGGTTGAGTGGTAGAATAGCCATCGGCTAAACTCCGCCAGGACATTAAAATAAATAAGGCGATTAAAATTTAAAAAGAAAGTAGTGAAGAGGTCGCTGTTATGTATCTAGGAATAAATTCTTTGATCGGAGAATCCACTCATTTAACAACGGAACTCGTAGGCTCGTAGACAATAGAACTATTACCATTTAAACAAGGCGAAAACCTCGCATTCGTATGAAAAAATTTCCCATACAATTTTTTTTGCGTATTCATGTTCGGGACATGCCCCTGAATAAGGATCAAGAGTTTGCCGGACGAAAATCTGGTCTCAATTTTTTTTAAACTGACTTTTTTTTATATAAATTGCAAAAATCCCTTTTTTGATCCTTTTTAGGTTTTTTTGGTAATTCTAAACAAAAAAGGTCTCTTGTCATTTTTTCGTAAAGTTGACCGTATCCGACTTATAAACAATTTAATGTTTGAAAAAATGAAAAACGGTCATTTTCAAGGTTGAGAAACAATACTAAAAAATAAATTTTTTGAGTTCACCAAAATTTTTATATAATTTTTGAACATCCGAGTGCGCGCACTCGCTACTGCCGACTGGACTATAAAGTATCTTATGTGTTCTCGATGCTTTGCTTTTACATACGCTTTAGTAACTATTGCTGTATGTTTTATAAATCAGTATAATTTGTCATAAACTTTTATAATCTAAATGTCAAATTAAACAAAGAAAAAGTTTAAAATTCTTGAATTAGTGAAAAAAAATTTTTTTTCTCCCCTTGGCTTTGGATGAAACCATCAGCCAGTAGCTCTTGATTTATAACACACTCGTGACACATGCAAACAAAACACTTCCAGCATAATGATATTCAACCCCTTATTGCCTACTATTAACCTAACCAAAGCTATATATATGAAAGTGTAAAGTATACATACAATACACGTACGTACATACGTGTATGCGCACACATACAAACACAAGTATATACACCTATCTATCTATCATAGAGATATATAACGGGGACACTCATTTCACGTCAAGGGGTCCATCTTGACGACTTCATGGAAACATAGACAGGGTAGGGGGACCACGGTATGATAGGTTAGAACTACACAGGAGCAATTAACACCAAGGTAACAAGTTTAACCTAAAAAATTATTTGACTTATAGACATATAGCGAAAAATATATTTGAGCATATTCTTACATTCATCTATACTACAACCACATAAAGGTACAGAAGTAATATTATTTTTTTTTACAATGGCATGCTTTGGTTATGCAAGTCTTTTAACATTTGGACTGAGAAATAAGATTATCAGGTACTGAATTTTTTAACTTAAATCTAGGTAACAATACACCTGTTTCATGCAGGATGTATCGAAAATCTTCAACATTTAAAGTTACATCTCCAGGGTTTAAGGAATTGTTCCAGCTATATGTTTGCAATGATGCTCTTAATGCATGCAGTTTAAATGCATCAGACCTACACGGAATCTTTCCTAAGTTTATACTCATTCAACATGAATGAGAGAAAATAATCAAACCAGCCTCATCTGCCGTTTTACCTGTTTTATTTAATACTTTTAAATACACTTTTTCTAATCCATTCAATTGCTCCGTGGTAAGCTGTATTGCCATTGTAAGCCATTGTCCAGAGGAATAAGGACATTCTGATTACTATCAATCTCAAATATATTTAAGGCTTTATGTTTTGTACCTATTTTACTTGTTGTATCACAACCGGTGAACGCATGTAAGGCTGGTAAAATTTGACACAAACGATAACTTAAAGTTTCAGCTGCTACATGACGAGCTAATAATTTTGGTTTTTGACTATTTACTTTGAAAAATAAACCTTGACAGTTTAAAGATTTGAAATGAGACCAAAAATAAATACCTAAAATGAAAATGTCGGTATCAACGGAATGAATAATTATTTTTGGGTTCAATGGAACCATATACCGAGCATGACAAAAAATTCTAGTATCTGTCTCTAAATGATTGTTTTGTAGTTTAAGAATTTCATACATCATGTTGCCTTGAATTTTGTAGCATTTTTCTAAATCATCAAATCTTCCCGATATAATTATTTGTTAACGTAACGTAATTTAATATATTTGCACATAAGAATTTAACTAATTTGAGCTTATTTTTTGCATTAGTCATCAAAGTCATTATGGTGTTTGGAATTTTCGTTTCATCCAGTCGGCAGTAGCGAGTGCGCGCACCTGCGGCTGAGAAAGAGCATGCACCCAGATAAAAACGTCTATTTAACAATTAAAAATTTTAGCTTTATAGAATGAAATAATCCGCACTTACTCTTCAGGATTTTGTTAATGGATGTTCAAAGATTATATAAAAATTCTGGTGAACTCAAAAAATTTAGTTTTTAATATTGTTTTCAACCTTGAAAATGACCGTTTTTGTGCTTTTTCAAACATTAAATTGTTTATAAGTCGGAAACGGTCAATTTTACGAAAAAATTTTCGGGTCATTCGGATCAAAAAAAGGGATTTTTGCAATTTATATCAAAAAAAAGTTAGTTTAAAAAAATTGGGACCAGATTTTCGTCCGGCAAACTCTTGATCCTTTTTCAGGGGCATATCCCGAACGTGAATATGCAAAAAAAATCGTATGAGAAATTTTTTTCATACGAATGCGAGGTTTTCGCCTTGTCTAATTATTACATTACACTTCTGATATAGTCACATATCAGATGTGGTATTCTACTCTAGAAGATCTAAAATTTAAATAAACTGGCGTCATGTTTCTGCATAACAAAAATGAACATAGTTCCACTGACTATCTTTGAGATGTGTCTGAAATCAACTTGTTGATAGCTGAAATTTTGAACTGGAATAATGTGGCGTTTGTTTATAATCCGTGCGTTATCATTTCATCTGAACAAAGTGAAAGCATGGGAGCATAAGATGCATCCGCTGTGTTTACCATAACTTATGCAATTTTCGTCTCTTACAGTATATACAATATTTTTATGTCCACTACTTGACAACCATACTGAACATTTATTATTATATTCTTCACGAATAAGAAGACAGAGAGTACATTTCATTTTATCAGCACATTTCTAAAATCTTAAATATCGCTCGTAGAGAAAAAATTCAAATCAAAATAACCGTCCGTTCACGTTTCTTTTAAGAAAGAAAAGTCTGATCGTATTGAAATTTTGACAGTAAGTTGGTATTAGCTGGAGAAAGAACCCAGATTTCGAATTTTGTAATTGAATAAACATCTTGTGAAATGTTATTTCTTATCATTATTTATTTCTATATTTTAGTAATATACAGTGTGTCCCACTTTTCATGGATCTACCCACATATTTCGCTCATCTGATATCCGAATACTTTTAAAACTTGGTGATGAATATATACCTTCGTTCGATTCTAGGATTAAAAATAGGGGTCGATTAAAAAAAAGTATTAGCGATTTTTTTCTAGAAAAAAACTAGTAAGGTATCAGCACATTTAGAAACCCTTTGTACGAAATTACATCATAGTGGCTTCAAAAGTGTTTGAGATAGGGGCCGTCAAAAAACAATTTTTTCAACTAAAATTAATTTTTATCGTATGTAATATCACTAGTGCCTAAAATTTTATCGAAAATTTTTTCGAAAGCGTGTTGCCTGGTAATATAAAGAGTGCAAATTGGCAGTTTATTATCTGATTAAATCCCGACCGCTTTAGCGGGAGAGATTTAATCTTTGATAATAAACTGCCAATTTGCACGAGTTATATTAACTAGGGGCAACTTAGCTTGAGAAAAATTTTTTAGATAAAATTTAAAGCACGAGTGGTATTTGTGGAGAATATTTCACGAATAAATAATTCATTAAGTATATCTTCAATATTATGTTCAGTAATTAATTGCCTTCAGACGTTTCCTTGTTGCTTTTTAGAGATTACTCACCTTTATCTTCAATTTCATCATTTACGTCACATAAAAATGCATTTCCAAAGCGACTCATCTAATAAAAAACAAAGTAGGTTTAAATTATGACAATCAAGAAAAACAATATACGTTAAACCATAGGTACTGTAACTTATAAGTCTAGTCATCACAACAAAGCACGTTTCGACCAATCACATTACCGGTGAAATCACACAAATTGCATATTACCAATCTATCCCTTTTACGTTCTAAGGCTGCTGGCTCAAATGGTATGGTACCGCCATCTAGTAACGCTAGCTTAACTTAGTTACTAGCCTAAACAGTGAATTGAATTATTATATTAAAGTGTTTATTAATATATATTTATGTATTTAATCCTTGTTTCTAATTTGAGAAGTTTGATAGTTAAGTTAAGGTTTACTTGTTTAAGTAGAGAGACTTTAAGTACAATGAATTATAATGTATATAGTGATACTGCAGAGTTTTGATTTTCCAAATAAGTGTTAGCTGCTTTGTAATGATTGATGAATTACCATATGTAAGTACCTACATTTGTGTATGTATCATGAAATAACTGATTTGTCTACTTTGTAGATATTCATATTTAATTTTACTTGTGAAAATTATTTTGTAATTATGTTAGGTATTAAGCCATTGAAAGCTATGTACCTATAACTTGTCCCGAACCTATATAAGTTCCACACAGCATTGGCTTTTTAGGTTATTAATACAATACTACAATTTACAATTTACGTTAACAATTAGTAATAAGCTAGAGAAGATATTTATAGATAACATTTAAAAGCACGATTTGTCCTATTTGCCGAAAACATGTCACGACACAAAACGTCAAAAAATTTTCGCAATATTTGCCGCTGCAGCGACCTAAAGAATTAGAGCAATAAATTTTGCATGTTGGTCCTGTCAAAAGCAGATCTAGCTTGAATTACCACTGATAATGACGTTTGATTGGTGCAATGTTGTGAAAAAACGGGCTCTCATTGGCTATAGTGTTAACGAGTGAAATAATCTTTAAAACAGATTCTCAAATGAAAAAAATGTATTCTTCATTTTTTATTCAGAATAATGTATTGTACTAGTTCGAATTGATTTTACAAAAAAATAATTATTTATTTAATAAGACAAAAATTTTAATTAGTACATACCTACCAGTTTTCTAACAAATAATCTTCAATATATTCGTAAGTAAGCCATGAAAACAAAAGTTATTGCAAGTGTCAATTTATTGTTGAACGTAATTAAGCTAATCAGTTAAAAATTCATGTGAATGCTGGTTTAATGTTAGATAATAAGTGAATTGTAAATTTTTGTGTAATAAATATGGTTCGGCGTTTAGCAATGCGAGAAAAAGGGAAGTTGATTAGTTTAGTCGGAGAAAATTACAGATTATTTAGTACGGTCAGATAGCATTAAAAATCATAGAAATATTTCAGTGCTGGCTGCGAACGTGCCCTTTTGGATATAGATACTATATATACCAAATATGAAAAAACGCCCCACACCCCAAAAAATTTCGGACTCCCCACCACCGGTAATTACGTCATAAAATGAGAAGTCGAGAAACTGGTTTTAGGCATAGACTGATCCACTTAAACGCCATATTTTTTAATAAAACCCAGTTTTAAAAATTTGCTGTATACTAGAACATGATGTCTTTAATGTTTTTTATTATTTTTTTTAATATGGTGGCAAAAATTTGTCATTTTATCTGCATATTCGTGTTTGATATCAATTTTTGTTCTTGTGGTCAATAAATACAGTGGTTGCAGTCAAATTTTGTTGAGATGGATCTGTAAAGAGATAGTTGTCCCTCTCCCTTAAGTTTTCCATCCTTTGAGTCAAGAAAAAAAAAACAAAAAAGTTTGTGCAATTATTTTAAAAAAAATTGTTTTACATCTAAAAAGGAAAATATTTACAACTAATAATTTTGAGAACAATGTCCTTCACATGCGCACAGTTGCGTACACTGAAGATCGTTCCTGACGCATTTGCACACAGAACACCTTTATTTGCAGCTACAGGCAATTCTTCACAACTTTTTGTGACATCAGGAATAGTAGACCACAATGGCTGAAACCCGTCATTAATTTTTTCCCATCCCCAAGTATCGGGCGAAGGAGTTTGATAGTTTTTTTCCAGACAGTGCTTCCATTTAAGGGCTTGAAGAGTGGCTCGCATGATATGCTGAAGTAAAGCATTTTGCGTCTCAATTGATCTACTTTTTTAATGAAAACGAATCGTCTACACTCATTAACTTCTGTTTTTAAGGGAGATGTTACATCATACAAAAGAATCACAAATCTTTGCACGGTACGCATGATATCTTCATCTCGGTGTCTTCCCATTAGCAGCTGCTCAAAAGCGGAATTAATATTAGGATCTGCCATCTACATCTTCTAAGCTCCTTTCTTGCCTACTCCGCAAAATGAAGACACGGTATCGCAACCTGTTGCAGAATGAAATATCGGCAAAAATCTACAGATCTTCTATGATAAATGATATGTTTTCATTTATCATAATCAATCCAAAGTTGTTGAACATTTTTTTTCAAAATTTGAAAAGGCAGATACTGCAATGACCACTACATCCGAATCTACCGTTCGAATGCTAACGCAGTTGTGACCATTATCAGCTGCACGCTTAGCATGAAAAAGAAGGCGTCCGTCCGCTTCTTCATGCCATGAGGGTGAAATAGCTGATAGATCTAACTCTACTGAAGACGATATTGCTCTTTCCTCAAGCGTACAGATTATTGTTTTTCCTACAAAATGTTCGTTTATTAGCTGTTCTGACAAGAAAGTAAAGTTTTTTGTTTTCATCTACTCGTAAAAATTCGTTATATTTTTGTGAATTATTGTAAAAGGTGTAACTCGTATGTACACTCCTAATCCTCTTGATTGGCGTGTGTCAGCTTTCAAGATTCAGAGCTTTCAAGATTCAAATACTAAATCAATTCGTTGTAAATTTTGGAATAGCCGACAAATGTAGGACTGAAATATATTGTTATAATATTCCAAAAACGTTTTCACATTTCTTGGAACTAGTAAACGGACAATAACCAATACCAATTTTTGCTGAACTTCACAACATGAAACACAAATACTGACAAATACTTTGGTATTCTGTTTGCTAAACACTAAAACGCTGCAATTCCACGCTAGATTAAAAACTTTGCAGTTCTGTATGTATACGTAAAAACGCTATAAATACTACAATAAATATCCCGGTGTATATTTAAGTATATAAAATATATTTAATATTGAATATTACTAAAAAAAAAACCGCTGCCCAAGGAATCACAACTTCAACATCCAGATTTTTTAGTCACTCACAACAAAAAATTTTGTATGTGGAAATAATTGTTTATGGAACTTTAATAATATGATATTTAAAATCCTCTACCACAAAAACCCATAAAACGATACCCCACATCGGTAGCGGGGTGGGGGTGGTGATGGGGGGTGGTAGTGGAGGTAGATGAAGTAAAAAAACATTTTGAGGTTTCTAGTTCTTGTACACACCCTAAATCACATTTTTTTTGCATCTCCATTCAATTGACTATCTACCTCATCTAGGTAACTCTATAATGTAGAGCACTGTCTCCTTACTGAAACCATATACAATCAGCTACTGGTGAAGTATTGTCATTTGAGAAAATGGCAGTGAATGCAAAAACCATGTGGGTTTGCAATAGTTTTCTAACAAAAATCTGTTACAATCTATTTAGACACCATAACTCGAAATGATGGTGGGAACACTGTGGAGAGACGGTTTGGATTGTGGAATAGTAGAAATGTTAGAAGATGGTGGAAAGGGGTAATATGATGGGGAGGGGGAAATATGGTGGGAAGGTAGGGAAACATAGAAGATGGCGGGGAAATGGTAGAATGATGAGGATATTGTAGGACTGTGGGGCAAACGGAGGAAGAATATTGGAAGACCCGCGCGAGTGCAGCTGTGAGCATAAGCCAGTTAAAAATAAAACTTGTGCAGGAGCTGTACACTAAAGTGGTATCTAATGAAAATCATACTTAGTTGCGCATGGGCCTTCATGGTTGCTATTTTAATAATGGGGTGGGGGTGGTAATGGGGGTGGCTAATGCCAAAATTTTTTTTGAGACCTGAGCTTCTCTTGTATATACTAAATACCAATTTTATGGACTCTTACCTGCTTGATTTACCTATTTTCCCCAAATTTACCCCAATTTACCCCCCAACCCTTCGACGGAACAAGATGAAAATATAATCTGGTTCTAGATCTCGTTAAAGTACATATGTGTACCAAATTTCAAGTCAATATCTCAAACGGTTCCAGAGTAAACGTGCGCACAAAAAAAGTTACAGACAGACTGACAGACCGACAGACAGAAATTTTTTTTCGCTCAAACTTAAAATCTCGACGTTTCGTGACATTCTAAGCCTATTTGAACAATCAAAATTTTTAAAAAAATTTTTGTCGTTACTATACTTCAACTGGATGTGGAAGTAATATGGTCCTTAAGTAAGTTAGTTTATGCCTATTTTGACCCTCAGTTTGATGATGTCATTACTGGTGGTGGGGGGCCGAAATTTTTGGGGTCTGGGGCATTTTTTGATCTTTGATATATGTAGAAACTATATCCAAAGGGGCATGTTCGCCGCCAGCACTGAAATATTTTTATGCTATCCGATTCCACTCATTTAGACAAGCTTCTGTTGAATTGAATTCACGGCATTCTGGCAGTTAGCCTCCCATTCGCCATAAATTGGTAGCAATCATCAATACAATACTGGAAATGTATGTAAGTTAAGACCAAAGAATTGTAATTTATAAAATCGGCAAATTGAAAACGAAGAATGCATTTTACAATATTTTAGAGAAAATCTAAGATATAGCATAAGAGAAGTAGCATTAAATCTGGATATTACTAAGAACTGGTTTGGCGTTGCTTGAAAAAACAAAGACAAAGAGCATTCAAGCAAAATTTTTACATAGCTACCCTAGAATACAGACAGATGGTGATACAGACAGAAGATTGGATTTTTGTTTTTGAGCCTAAGGTGAATCTTTAAAAAATATAAATTTTCCGGATATTTGCTAATGAGGCAACATTTACCACCATTGGGATAGTATCCTCCCAGGATAGTTGTTTTTCTTCTGACGAAAATTCCCACCGGCTTATCTATACTAAAAGGCAAATTGTCGATGGTGAATTCATTCATGCAGCCAATGAATCGTTTGTTGCAAAGGTTTGGTACAATTAAATCGGTTTCTCCTGTTTCTAGAAGATCGAAACAAGGTCGAAAATGGTTGATAAATTTGATTGATATTAGAAGGAAACCCATAATTTTCTTCACATGAAGGTACCGGTCACTTGAAACTTCAATTGGAGCATTCGTTTCAGCTGCGATTATTAGGAAACGCTTAATAGACAATTGCTAATAATCAGAGATTGCTAGCCCACCGTTGTATAAATGGGCTAACAGTTTCGTCTCCTTCCTACAACTCCTTTTGATTTTGTATGCTATGCAAAACAAATCATAGCGAGGTATTATAATTCTATTCTATTAACGTCCTAGTTTCCTCCATCTTTTCTTATGCCTCTGAAATCCATGGATTGTTATTATTGGGATTGTTACGGTAGTAGGCATATTGATGCTTTCAAGATGTGCGTATTGATACATCTAATATGAACTCGTTGCAGTTCACACCAACAACTCAAGTTTCCAAGAAATATGCCTTCCAAAATGACTTTCCAGCATTGCATTCTTCTACATTTTTATAATTTTAAACAAGAAAATCAAATTTAATTTTCCACCAAAAACTCTATCAATTCTATCACAAATTCACTCCCTCAAAAAGCTGCTGCTCAAAAATTGAATTCGTGGTTTACAAGAAATATACTTTCCACTATCACTGACGATCATAATATGTCGATCCCAAATTAAATTGTGGAATATCAGAAATACCTTGATACCTGTTATAGAGTAAAACGATTCTGGAAAGAACATTGGCGATATTAAGCTGTTACATCAAGACCGAATCCAGATTTTGACAATAGTTGATATATACTTGAAAATCCTCAATTATATTGTAATTGCTGATTTCCTATTTACACAATACTCTACAACAGTACACAGTTAGAAGACGATGAAACTGAGGAAGTAGATGAACAACAGAGTTTTTGGCATTCTCCACATTCGAGAGGGAAGATCGTTCAGATGCCAGTAGCAACTCAAACGAAATTGATGAGTATAATTGTAATAATAACGAATAGACTGCCGATGGAGATATGGAAGTTGGGGGAGCTGATGAAGAGATTCATAGAGAGACAAGAAAGTTGAGATTTGAGTAAAAGTTTTCATACTTATTGCACTTTATTGCGCCTTGCTCATTAATTTTATTATTATCTTATTATATCTGATTTCTTTAACCGTTTCAAAGCATGGGAACTCAAACGTTTTTTCTACTTAAAGCAACATGCACTTGTATAACACTTTTCCCTATGAGTTACGTGAAGGCTTACAATGTTCTCAAGATTAAATTACTTCTTCTGGGGAGTGAAGCGAACTAGTGATAAAATGTATAGGGTTTTGTAAAAATTAAATTTCCAACATATTTTCATTCAGCAATATGTTTCTAGAGGCTACCGTTCAACAGATATATGCACTAGGGTGGCCCATCTTTTTCGAAATCGAAATTTTTTATTTCTCACCCCTGCAAATGGTTCCATTTGAAGAAAAAACAGTCCCCTCAAAATATTGAAGGCAAGGGGTGCCGCAGAATGCATTATTATGCAATAATAAAAGTAAATGGAATTATTTACATTCTTTGGTTGATGCATTGTTTTTTTTTTTTTTAATCAGCAACATTTATCTTTAGAATGACTAATCAAGTCATACAAATATCAAAGACATTATCTGTTGTGACTATGACATGTGTCATACTACTGTAATTTCGTAGTCTAAGAAAACTAGACTAGAAGTTTTTGAAATAAAACTCTCGTTTTATCTTTGTATATTTTATTATGAAACGTTTTTTCCATACATAGTACCAAATATTATCCTAAATCTACAAGACATATAGTAATAAAAACAATATTTTTTGCACTAGGCCAAAGCATGCGACCGGGTTTCTTTTTTCACATTTGGAAACTGTGATTTATAATCATTTACAACTTGGAGTAAAAACTGTTTTTTGTCTTCATTTTTTGTTAAAATGTCATTATAGTCAGTAATAAGTTTGATTCCTCTCTCAGCGGCATCATTTACAACTTTAATTTTGTTTACAATATTGAAACATCGGGTATAACTTTCATTTTCCCTCCATGTTGTTGGATCATTTTCCAAAAATTCCATAGACAAACCTAATTTTTGAAAAAACTGTTTAGTGTTCTCGCATATGAAGTCCTGAATTTTCTTGTTTTCAACGTCAGTAATGTTACTAATCATAAGTCGTTTAATACCCTCTTGATTTGGTGCTTTCCTATTCAAAGCTTTAACCATTTCTCTTTTAGTGGTAACTGAAATATCGTCATCAAAGAAAGATAAGCCAACATTTACTGAATTAAGGTACCACAAATGGTTCACTATTTTCCTACTTGCGGCTTGAGATATTTCTTTGTCAATATTTTGATAATTAATGAGTTCTTTACAAAAGTCTAAGTCATGAAGCGGTGCTTTACTAGCAAATGACGCTGTAAACCAGGCCTTTACATAAACCTTTACAATAAAGAGACATATATCTTTAATACCTATTTTCTTTTTTAGTTAGTTGGAACTGATCTTGGAAAAAAAATATTTTTAGACAGTAAATGGTTTTGGCCATCCAACGTGCATGATGAAATGCCCCTGGTTGATAGAATGTCGTGTGTGTGGGCTCTTCTTCAACAAAAAGTTTAGAAAGCATTAAAAATTCTTTATAATCATCACGAGGATGTTGCAAAGTTAAAGCTGCATTTAGAAACTTTACAATTTCGGCTTTAACTGGTTGTAAAATGTGTTTAATTTTTGATACCTGAAATCCAGTTTTTAGTTTATTTTGATCTACTTTAGGCCAAAATTCCCTAAAACGTTTAAATAGTGGCACATTTGGACCAAATGAGGAAGGCATTTTTGTGTCAAACACACTTCTCAAAACCACTTCAAAAATATGATGTCTACAAGGAAAATATAGAATATCTCTTTCTAATTTTTGTTGCAATAGTGTGGCTGCCCCATTTATATAACCCATATTTGATGCTGTTGTATCACAACACAAAGCTATTACCTTTTCGTCCAAATTCCATTCACAAAGCACATCATAAACTGCTTCAGTCTGTTCTCTTCCAGTTGAATTGGGCAAAGCTGGTACTCCAAGTAGTTGTTCAATATCTCCACTAGTAACTAAGATAGCAAGTCTATCGATATTTTCCATTCCAGTGAGAGAAGGTAAAAGTTTTCCATCCCAATGGATGACTGGGGCCGGCAATTCAAAATTACCGAAGGCAGTTTTTAATATTTCAGCTCTTTCTTCGCGGATGCGTTGTCTAGAGCGCTGAAGTGTGGTTCTGCTGATGGACAAAGATGTGGTGTCATGTCCTAGTGCTTCTGCTACTGCCGTCAAAATATGGACTCCATACCTGTCGCTTATTTTGCAAGCATCAAATGCAGCGGCTATTTTTGGTGTGATGATGTTACATGTTCCATACAATCTCCTCTTTGTTGGCTGTGACGGGCCAGGCTGGTCTTGTAACAACTCTTCTTGGGCTTCGATTATTTCATCTTCATTTTCGTTGGAGTCGGCTGAATTACTACTTGATGATGGACAGGTGACTGTTTCCTCTAATCTAGCCTTTTCTTGTTGACTTCGTTGCATTCGTTCGGATAATTTCTGTAATTTCTCCTCAGCTGATTTTTCTTGAGAAGCAAGTTGGTAATCAATACCATGCATAAATCCAGGACGTCCCTTTTTTCTTTGGTTAATTAAAAACTGCTTATCTTCATCTATTTTCATCAACTCCAATGCATTTGCATGAGAAATGTCAAAAAGATCGTCCAATTTTTCAACGAAATTTTTTTCTTTACTCCCGCACTGGCCCTTTTAGCCGATTTTTGTAAGTTCCTCTACTTTGCATAAAGTTTATCTAGTTGTTTAACACAATGAAAATCCTGACGTGACGGAATGCGAGCTTTATCCCAAAAAACTGACACCTCTTTTATTGTTAATTTAGCACTTTCATGTACACTTAGCTTCACTTCACGAATGTTATAAAAGAGCACTTGTAATACTCGTCTATTAGACGTCAATTTATTACCAATGATTTGTGACGAATAGTGTCCAACTAAGTAAATGAAAGTATCCTTTCGTAAGGATCTAACATCAGCCATCGTTAAATGTTTTTTCAGAAAGGAACGTATGCTAGAACTTATAATGTCACCACTGTAAAACACAATTGCAAACTGACATAAAAACCTACCGTAGGTGCATTATATTTCCAAACTTTCAAAACAAATAATTTCTAGGAAATAATTACACCAATAAAACATTATGAGAAAAGAGGTAGATATTTGTATTTTAAGTAAAATTTAAGTGTATTACCGTAATAAAATCTTATCTACAAATTTCTACCTGAATGCGGCACGGGTTACCGTTCACCGAATTATCTGAAACTTTGACATAAATTATTCCTAGTATAATAGTATATTTTCGTGGGGTGAGACTTAAAAAATACGCAAAAAAAATTCACCCCCTATAGAGATGGGCCACCCTAATATGCACAATACCGATTTTCGAATTATTTTCAAGGCCACAGTAGCAGAAGCTTGCATGGGTTTTAAGAGGAGTTTTATGATGTCAAACTGTACCTTTTACCGTTACTGAAAAACAAAAAGTCTAAAACAATTAGACTATTATTTGATGTAAAAAATGTTTCACTTTAACTTATAAAATTTCTAAAAAAATTTGAGTTACATTTACATGTAGCTCTTAAGAATTTTTAATCACCATGTTGATTTAAATATTAGAAGGAATGGGAAGTATTAATTAAAATTTGAGCACAATCAATACTCCGAAATGCCTGCATTTTAATAAACGAGGACGAGCCGATTATATGCATAACTCCTAATGGATAATCAATGTTCTGGTGTCTTCACTGACAGCAGAATATTGAAGTGAAACGTATAAATATGCAACAGGTTCTCGGTTCAAGTTCACGAGAATCATGGGCGAGATTGTATTGAATTTACTATTTCAGGTTACTATGTATTATATGGAAAAATAGTCCAAGAACTATTTGTAATGTTTATTGTTAACTCTTAAAAAACAATTTATAAAAATTAACTGCAGTAATTTTAATTGTATGCAGCACGCATGTATAAAGTAATGAAACATGATAATTTAAAATTATGATTATATAAAAAACACTTGGTCCGCCCTTCTTAATTTCTAATCATTTTAATCAGCTAATTTTGTTGTAATTTATATTTTCCAGTTACACAGCTCCATCTCCAGACACCTCAACTACCTTTTTAACATAAATCGACCCTTTGTGATGCCTTAGTCCTTTGTGATAATCATTGTGATTAATATAATTATATGTAACGATGTCCGCCGTAAGATGTACATACTTTGGGTATACTTTGAAACCTTATAAGTTAACAATTGGGGCAAGTTCTCGTGGTGAAGTCTTGTCTACCAGTTTTGTGGATAAATAATATCATTTACCAAATGTCGTTTCTATATTGGCTGAGCGGGTCTGGTTTTGAAATGAAACCAAATCTTTTTTAATTTTTTTTTTTTGACAGTTCGGTTATATGCGTTCCCTTTTATCATATTATCAAGTTAGTTCAGCTTGATCACACAAGATGGGGAGAAATTCGCATTAATAATTCGCAAAAACAGGTTTCTCCTTGATAACTTTGTTTATTATTGACTTGAAAAAAAGTTAAATTAAAAATTGCGGAAGCATATCATCTGGTAATTATTTAAAATAAGTTTAATATTTCATAAATAAAAGGGTACATTAATAACATATTAAGATGGAGAAAAGATTTATATTGCCGAATATTAAGGTCCGAAATCCCTATCCCTTTTACTTAACCCTTTATTCCCGCAAACGCATTATTAAAGACAAAAAAAATCCTCACTTACCTATAAAAATAATTATCCTCTGAACCCTTTCCTTCGTACTCAAAAATGCATTTGAAAAAAAATTCAAAAGGTTTTTTTCCCCTCCCACGAGGTTGTTTATTTAAAAAAAAAATAAAAAAATAATCAGGTAAATACTAGAGATAACAGAGAACAAATTCCACTTTGGTTTTTCAAAATTGAACGACAGGGAAAACAATTATAGGGGATTGAAAAATTTTCCTTCCCCTACCTCCCGCCCCCCCTCGCCTAATTGGCCCACCACCCCCTTCCTCCGGTTCCATCAATTCTTATCTATTTCACCTACCTAAAAAAATCTCATTCCACTAACTCCTTTTTTTCGTAAAAAAAATTAAAAAATTACTTTTTTGTATATTAGTGTTACGGCAAAAAACGCGTATTTTCAAAACAAAATTTAACGAAACCAATTTTAAATGCCAATTCCTCCCCCATTCCGTGCGATTAAGTTGAATTGACTTGATAATGTGATAAACGAGAACGCATGTAACCGAACTGTAAAAAAAAATTAATTAAAAAGGAGTTGAGGGGCGAGCGTAGAGGCGACTTCAATGTGAATATCAGTCGATATTCCGTTGAAGCAATGTCGAGCGCGGTTAGTACTTGGATGGGTGACCCACCTATCTTGGGAAATACAGCGTTCTCGTCCCACCTTCTAGCGGCTTGTATATCAGTGTATACGCGGAAGTTACGTAATTTCAGACGAGGATTACGTAGTGGATATACCTTCCTTCGGAGAGGATGTAAAGCAGGCGGTCCCTTGTGTATTAAATGTTAGGCAAGTAAAAAATCCCTACTCTTCTTAAGGGAAGAGGTTCGGCAAAACTTCCAGGTTGGGGGTAGCTCGTCTCCTGGCGTCGGTGATAGGCCTTGGTAGCGGAAATAGGCCGACGTTAAATAGTTAAAAAAAAAAAGGGAATTGGTTTCAAAATTCATCTTTTTCTCGCCAGATCCTCTCCAGTAAATGGACGGTCTAAAATTGTTTACTAGAGGATTTCGTATGTTCCTACATTTGAAACACTGGGACAAACATTCTATCAGATAATTAAAGAGAAAACACCTGAAAAATCTACAGTCACTAAGCCATAAACGGTTGAAAGAGACAAAATTTAAAATAGTCTAGGAAATAGCGTGCAAATTCGACGACAAATGGCTACCGTCTGCCAGTCGGTAATCGAAGAGACCATATAAGTACAATTTTTTTTTCTTTCTGGAACTGTTTGGTATGGTGGTGGGGATAGGGAGGGGGGACATTTATTTTTTAATCGAATGATTATCGATATCTGTCCGCATAGGTAGTTAGTATATATACTTCACATACCCCAATTACGCTGGCAGACGAAACTTTCGGTCGGCGCGCGCGGTAACCGGAAATAGAAAAAAAAATGTTTAGTTACCGGACCAAATTTGAACCAAAATGTATATTTTGACGTATACAGTACTGTACTGCAGTGGCAGACATTTCTATCGGTCGGTTTTTGAGCAATTTACGATCAAAGTTGCCATTTTTCGCCACTTTGATGGCCAATTGCTCAAAAACCGACCGATAAAAATGTCTACCAACTACAGTACAGTACTGTACACGTTAAAACAAACATTTTGCGCCAAGTTTGGTCCGGTAACTAAAAATCTTTTTTTCTGTTTTCGGTTACCGCGCGCGCCGACCGGAAGTTTCGTCTGCCAGCGTAATTGGGGTATATAAAGTACATATACTAATTACCTGTGCGGACAGATATCGATAATATAATCATTTGATTAACACATTCGCGGACAGTCAATAGAAGTTGAGGGCTGCCCATGGTGCACTAAGTAAATATTAAGAAAAAAACAGATATAAACAGATATAAAACCCACTTTAATGAAGGGCTGCAATTGCAGTCATGTCCTCGGGCATTACGGCTGAAAGAACTGCAATTGCAGTCCTGTCCACGAATATGTTAAAAAATAAATGCCCCCCCCCCCCTCTCCCTATCCCTCCACCATACCAAAAAGTTCCAGAGAGAAAAACATTTTGTACTTATATGGTCTCTTCGATTACCGACTGGCAGACGGTCACCATTCGTCGTCGAATTTGCACGTTATTTCCTAGAATAAAAGGCTATTAAAAGCTACAAAAAAATCGAAATCCTTAGGTTTCAAAATAAATGATATTTGGCTTTCAAATGATGATATTCCATTCATTTGGGAACAAAATATCATATCAAATTATTGAAAAGGAACTGGAAAATAACCGATTAACATAAAAACTTTATTACTGATCAAAATTAATAAATTATCTAATAAGATAATTCAAACTGTACTCTGTTATCTTGGCATTATCCGTATCTTTTCCTTCAGATTCTCCAACTTTTTTGTCCTATTAATGTAATATAACCCTATAAAAGTAAAGGAGTGTCATGTTCAGAGATGTGGTGATTCGATTGACTATCTACCTCATCTAGGTAATTCTATAATGTGGACCACTGTCTCCTTCTGAAACCATACACAATCAGCTACTGGTGAAGTATTGTCACTTGAGAAAATGCCAGCGAGTGCAAACACTATGTGGGTTTGCAATAGTTTTCTAACAAAAATCTATTACAATCTATTTAGACACCATAATTCAAAATGATGGTGGGGAGACTGTGGAATGATGCTTTAGATTGTGGAGTAGTAGAAATGTGGGAAGATGGTGGAAAGGTGGGGTAATATGATGGGGAAGTGGGAAAATGTAGTGGGAAGGTAGGGAAATGGTAGGGATATTGTAAATGATGGGGATATTGCAGAACAGTGGGGCAAACGGTGGAGGAATATTGGAAGACCCGCGCGAGTGCAGCTGTGAGCATAAGCCAGTCAAAAATAAAACTTGTACAGGACGTATACTAAAGAGGTATCTAATGAAAATCATACTTAGTTGCTCATGGGCCTTCATGGTTGCTATTTTAATAAACGATGGTTCATCAAAATGTCATAGAAAACCAAGTTCAAGGTGCGTTATTTTCATCAAAAGCTGCTTGCAACTGGTATTTTTTTCCTGAACCGTGAATATGTTTATTAATATATTCGCTACAAAATTATTTTCGCGGGATTGGCTGTTATTATTTGATGCAGTGGAGATGACCTCAAGATTTTTATTCGAGGCGTAGGTATCATAAGTATGTGATTTGTTCTGGCAGTTAAACTGGGCACTCGGAATCTAATAAGTGAGGTATAGGGGTGCAGTAGATCTCATTAATAATTTTATATAAGAATATTACTGCACACATGGTCTGTCTCCTGTGTAGCCTAAATAAACATATCCAATTTATTGAAAAATAACTCCAAGGTTGTTCCTTATTGTATGGTTGTATTCCAAGATAAATGCTGCAGAAATGAATAAACGTCGCAAGTAATGTTATAGACATTATAACTTTTACTTACGGATATTATACCTTTACAATTAAGACTTGTTCCAATTTAAACCTAACAAATATAACAAGAAGCAAACTTTTAAATCCCTTCTATTATGGAGAATGAAACCTAGGAATTTATAATCTACAATTATGTATTCCTCCATATGTCTGAAGAAAGTTAAATTTGAATCAAAGATAAGTCCTAAGTCTTAAGGGTTCTCAGGTCTATCTGAGATGCAATTATCTAAATTATAATTAACAATAATAGGCTTTAACTCACGTATCAAAGGCATTAAATTGGATTCGGTAACGTTTGAAGGTAGATATATATCTCAAGCAGTCCTGTTCAGATTTAGTGTAAATATATAATTTGGGACAGTCAGTGTAAATTAAATAGGACGCAATAAGATTGTCAATTATATCAATAGTAAAAAGAATAAAAAGTAGTGGTCTAAGTATGGAACTTTGCGGCACATGTTTATTTAAATATTAGATTAGAAGTCAGGCACTTCGACTTGTCGAATGGATGGGATGAACTCATAGCTCAGAAGGACCACAAGCAAAATATTTCTTGACTTTTTAGTCCTAATCACTTTAAAAAGTATGTGAGTTTCGAAAATATATAAAAATCAGGTAGTACAGGCGTGCGTTTTGAAGATTTAGTTGCAATAATATTTGTAAATATTGAAAAAAAAATTGTAAACTATTTGAAAAACACCATCAAGGAAACTCATAAGAACTAACTAATTTATTATCAAGAAGATAACAACAAAATGTAATCATAAAAGAATTCGTAAGAACTCAAATAATCGGAGAGACATCCCGACTCTTGTGAAAAAGCCGCTATATACGAAAAGTTTTGCTTGAGTCTGTTTGGATTCTACTATATCTAAGAATATTGATCGCCGTTTAGTTTTTGGTTGAAATTCATGTTCTAATGGCACAAAGACAGTTAACTTTTAAAAAAATATTTGTTCAAGATAAATATTGTGCCACGTACAAGTTTCTTCGGAAAATTTTACTTTTAATCGAATGAAATGTTAAATCTATTTTTACATTTCTTACACAATACACTATATTACATGCTTTTACTAAAAGCATTTTCCCTTTGTGAACACAATTGAAAATATATTATTGCAATTGTTTTCTCTTCGACCCTACCTTTTCGTTTTAAAATTAACTACATCGCTGTATTTCGTCTGGTCAGAAAACCATAGTAACAGCCTACCTGAAAGGGGGCATGAAAGTTAGCATGAAAATTTGTATAACGTTTGCGAACCCTCTGGACAAAATATATTTTATTTTAATAAGGATGATTACACATACACATTGGTTATATACATATCTAGTAACTTATCTGAGTAAGAATAGTATGTTGTACCCACAGAATAAAATCATGTTATAAAAGTACAAGCATTTTTTTTCAACAATAATAATAATCACTAAATAAATAATAATTATAATATGGTCAACAGATCTGCACATCGCTAATAGGAATACTTTCCACCTACACAATTAAATAACTTATTTAAACAGAGTTATTTGTTATATTCCAATGGATAAACAAGAGATTTTAAAACGAAATAAAGGAGGAACCTTTCCTTCACTCGCACATATCTCTTTTAAGTATTAGATAACCAGAATCCAGGAACGTTCTTCTGGACTACCTTCCCCACTAATCCCTTTTCCCACCTACTTACATAGGTGGACGTGGTGGGGGAAAGAGAAGATAGGAGCGGGTGTAAAAAATCATTCCCGTTGAAGAGGGTCATTAATGCAGTTTACAAAGGTTGTTATAAAAATCACGTAAGCCAGTCCATAGTAATAGTAATAGTAAAGTAAGCGAAGCAGTAAAAATGGAAAAAATTTCCGGCCCGAAAACGATGAAAGGAATTTCTTTAATTTTTTTTGCAATATGCTTTATAAAATACGTACATCAAAATCTATATTGTCGCATTACCTGCTTCTTATTTTTAAGGATGGAAACCACCCCTAAAAACTGAAAAATTAATAACACTTCTAATTTTACGAATAAATTAATTAAAATCCACATACTTATGTTTTTGAGGTCGCTGAATATAATTATGAGGTTAAAACATAGGAAAGACGAAAATATTAAGGGTTGAAACCACCCTTAAATACTGGAAAATAATAATTCTTCTAATGTTACAAATAAATTCACGAAAATTCATATAATTATGTTTTTTAGGGAGCTGAATATGATTATGAGATTTAAAGTTATAAAAAAGATGGTGGATTAAAAATGGTCACAAGAGAGTATAGTAATATGTCTAATTTATTAAAAAAAAATAATAAATAAAAACCCAAACTTCGTTCTTTTATAAGCTTCATTTCATTCTTATATCATGTTTTTATCAATCTTATAGCTTTTGAGATATTTCAACTTTAAATACATAATTTTCTTGCATATGCGCTCAAGCGCCATCTTTAAACCTTTACATCTCTAGAAGTTTGTCGTAGGAAAATAAAAAAACACCAAACTATTCGTTTTATTATAAGCTTAATTTCTGTACTCATACCATTTTTTATAAAAAAATATTTTCTGAGTAATTTCCAAAAACCCGATTTTTTTCAAAAAATTATGAAAATTTTCATTATTGAAAATGGGTACAGAATGAAAAATATTTATTTTAAAAATTCTAAAAAATTTGAGCATGTTAGTAATAATATGCATTAACAACGTCTAGAACGATTTTTAAAAAAACTGAACTAAGAAGAAATTAGAGCCAATAAGACTAAAAAAATGGCGCCTAAAATTTTAAATGCGCTACTTTTTTGTTTGTAACTTTTTTAGTTTTCATTATGAAAGGTCGTAATACATCTCAATCGAAAGAAAATTTTAATATCTTTAATTTTTACAAGAATAAAATTTTTTCTGATAGTTGTAGATTTGGAGTAATTTTATATTTTAACGTCGTATATTTTTTCTGAATATTTCGACGCCATTTTGAAAATGCCATATTTCCAAAACTAAACATCGGAGAAAAAAAACCATTCGATTTGTTTTCATAAAAGCTTTAATTTTGTACACATTTTTCGAGTAATTAAAAAAAAAAGTCTAGGAATACTGATTTTATGGAGTGAAAATTGCAATTTCCAGTTCGCAATATCTCGAAAAATATGCATTTTACCAAAAAAGTGTGTAAAACCTTTCTTTCTTATAATTTGATTCTCTATCAGATTATGTGTATTTTTTGTTTTTTTGCGATAACCCCCAAGAAGGGGTGGAAACCATAACCAAAAAGCAGGAAAAATGACAATATAGATTCTTATGTACATACTTTATGAAACATGTTGAAGAAAAAAATTTGGAAATTCATTACATCGTTTTCGGGCTGGGATTTAAAAGCTTCACTTACTGTACTATAAGAAGTGAACAAATATAGAAAGAAATGCAAACATACTGGTCCAACTGAGAACATCCTCCTTTTTTAAATTTTTGTGTTAAAAATAAGGAAGAGCTGACGAGAAAATCCTAAAGGAATAATGTTTGCAGATAAAAAATAAATGTAGGTAATAAAAATATAATAGCATTAGTTCCACATTCAAAACCTCTCTTTCTCGGTTAAAATAAGCAAGTTCCTCACATAGACTTTCGAATTTGCCTGCTACTTTTTTATATTCAGCCATGTTCTAAATAACAACGTTTATTTTTGTAGTCTCAAGTAGCAGATATGAGTATGAAGCACAATACGTATGGGACTGAAGCTTCTGTTACAATAACGACCCCCTAGTGGATGTCTGTCGAGCCATTCACCGAATGTCAAATCAAATAACTGAGAATAGATGATGCGGTGTTCCTCGTTCCTAACACTGACATCCACTTATTGTATGCATTTGAATGTTTACCAACAAGGGGCTCTACGCCTGTTGAACATCGTCACTAATTAGGTTATTTATTTCGTAAACATCATATACAAAGTGTCTCGTGTCTTTATGTTCATATTTTAGAAGCGTAAAATAGACTTAATTGTGAGATTAAAAAATGTAAAAGTGGCAGGTCGATTTTTATTTGTTTCGAAGTTACAGGCCTATGAATTTTTGAACAGAAAACAAAATTATAAAAACTTATCTTACAAATTATATAAGCTTGTATTCCAGAAACTCATTAGACACTGGTACTTGGGTTGCTCATACATTCATCCACAATAGCTGCTTGTTTTTCTCTGTGACGTGCGACTGGTTTTATATAATTTGTGCTTGCACTTTTCCGCAATGTTAGGAATATATGGGGATTGAGTCGGCCACCGTGATTGCAGTTAGGGGCTGTCCACAAGTTGGAGTCTTATCGCCCTTGCTGTGGTCAATGGTGGTCGAGGATCTCCTCCGTAAGCTGAGTAATTATGTCTTCAACGTTCAGAGCTATGCTGATGACCTGGTCGTTACTGTGAGAGGCAGGCATGAGGTTATGATCTCAAACCATATGCAAAACATAATATCTAAATGGTGCTCGTCAGAGGGCCTTAGTGTCAATCCGAGCAAAACAGTTATTGTTCCATATAACGTCAAATTTTAGTCACTAGATTCCAGTGACCTACGTTACTGCCCGAGCCTGTGTCTTTAACTCTTGGGTGTAGGTACGTGATTGCAGACTGGCAGATTACTCATTCACTTTTACCTTATTAGTTGTTCTCTATAATACCATCAGATGAGATAAATAAACACGAATTAATAACAACACCGCATAACAAAAAAACAATATATTAACAGAATGATTGTACCGTGTACATAAAAAATCTTTACAACTCACTATTATAGATAAATATAAAATACCGTAAATCAAGCTTGACTCCACGGGGCGTTCATAAAATATGTCTTTACAAAGTAACATAGCAGAATAGGTAATGCACCGAAACAAATAATACTAAACGTGGACTTAAACTTCTATTACAAACACATATTAGGCCGTTGGAATTAATAAAAAAAAAAGGTGATCTTCAAGAAGTTTTACCTCCAAAAGATTTTATTGCATAGAATGCATCTTTTAGGTATAAAAACTTGAAAAGCCATAGTCCGTACGCACAGAATGACGGGGAAAGTACCTAAAAATGCATAATTATGCAAAAAAAGTGCATTTTTTGCTGTTTTTGTGCATCTTTCAAGGGGTTTTCAAAGATATTCATTTAAGATTCATAAAAATTTGAGAAAAATGGTTTGTTTTAGTATTATACAAGCCTTAAGTAACATATTGGGTCATTTAAGACCCTTTATGGGCCGATTGTAGCCATTAAACGCATCCTAAAGTGCATAATTTGCATCCGTTTAAAAAATGTTTTAATAATTGCTCTAAAATTAATAAAATATCGTCAAAATTTTATACTCGGGTGTTTTAGAGGTCACTAACTATTTGAAGAGAAAATCGGAAAATTCAAAATGGCTGACTGTTAATGGCGCGAAATTCGATTTTAAAAGTACATTTTTTCCTTTTTTTTTACATAAAATGTATACAAAGCAAATAAAAAAATGAATTTACGTCTTTTTTTAACTAAATTTTCGATTTTTATTTTTTTTTGCATTTTTCCCTCTCGCCCTCCTATATCTTATTTTTTAACGCGTTGGCATTGAATATGAAAATTGATAAAAAGAAAAGTGCATATTTTTTTTTTTTTTAATTATATTTTAATATATAGCTTATATTATTTTGAAATTCCCACTTATATATCTTTAAGTTACCATAAAAAAGTAGAGGCGCTACTTTTGAGCAAGTTATATATATATACACGCAGTTATCTTCTTTTTTACCTTTATACTTGTGATAGTATATACGCCGGTTATTTTTTTGTTGTTGAAGAAAACATGTGCTGATTTATAAATTTTAAAACTGAATTATTATAGAATTAATTAAGAAATTTAAATATAAAAAAGTGCAAAATTAATTGTGAATTTTTTTTTTTATTTAAAAAAAATTTTTAAAACATGTTCTGCAAATAATTAGATATAGTTTTTTTATCTCAGAAAAGAAAATATTTTAATATTGTAATTTTTTTTCTGTAGACTGAAAGTAAACATGGCTGATAATATCTGCATTCTCTGTGGTCTAGAACTTGGTGAGGATCACATTAAAATTGGAGAAGTCGCAAAGAAAACCATGTTTTCAATGAGTAAAGTTAAAAAAGACGGCAAACATAATGTAATCCAAAAAACTAACAATCTTCAGGTTCACAATAGCTGTTCTAAATCGTATACGTCTTGGAGGCAAGTAGTTGCTGATGAAAAAAAAAAAATTGAAAGAGGAACCTCAAGCAGAATCCACTTTTTTAATCAAGGACTGTTGTTTTATTTGCAGAGCAAATGCATCAGATGATTTTATTAATAGCAAATTAAAACACAATATTAAGCATGATATTAGAAAGGTTAAATCTAATAATGATATAGTTAAAAAATAACAAAAAAATAACCGGAGTATATACTACCACAAGTATAACGGTAAAAAAGAAGATAACTGCGTGTATATATATAACTTGCTCAAAAGTACCGCTTCTACTTTTTTATGGTAACTTAAAAATATATAAGCGCGAATTTCAAAATAATATAAGCTATATATTAAAAAATAATAAAAAAAAATAATTAAAAAAAAAAAAATTTACGGATTTTTCTTTTTATCAATTTTCATATTCAATGCCAACGCGTTAAAAAATAAGATATAGGAGGGGGGGGGATGCAAAAAAAATTGAAAATTTAGTTAAAAAAAGACGTAAATTCATTTTTTTATTTGCTTTGTGTACATTTTATGTGAAAAAAAGAAAGGAAAAAAATGTACTTTTAAAATTGAATTTCGCGCCATTATCAGTCAGCCATTTTGAATTTTCCAATTTTCTCTTCAAATTCGTAATTAGTGACCTCGAAAACCCCCGAGTATAAAATTTGGACGATATTTTATTAATTTTAGAGCAATTATTAAATTTTTTTTTAAACGGATGCAGATTATGCACTTTAGGATGCGTTTAATGGCCACAATCGACCCATAAAGGATCTTAAATGACCCAATATGTTACTTAAGGCTTGTATAATACAAAAAAAAAAACCGTTTTTCTCAAATTTTTATGAATCTTAAATAAATATCTTTGAAAAACCCTTGAAAAATGCACAAAAAAAGCAAAAAATGCACTTTTTTTGCATAATTATGTATTTTTAGGTACTTTTCCCGTCATTCTATGCGTACGGACTATGATTTTTCAAGTTTTTATACCTAAAAGATGCATTCTATGCAATAAAATTTTTTGGGGCTCGAAAAAAAAATCTTAAAAATGGTAGATTGGTCTGTAACACTAATTAAATAACGGAGAATTACACGGAATGGCGACAATTGTCTAAAAGTTTCTCCCGCACGAACTGATAATGTCTACGGTAAAATACGTAGCATCTGGCTACTCTAACAAGGTAACTCAAAAAGAAAAGAACTTACAGTTTTGTTCCCTTGTACCACTTACTGTCCTGGCTGGGATTTTACAACACACCGTATAACTTCTACAATAACCAGTCTTCTAGGTCACAAACACTATACATACAGGAATAGTTCTTCATTAAACAGAATTTAACAGCAAAATACATTTGCTATCTTCGTTAACACAAAACAGAGAAAATAATCAGGCAATTTCTTATGACAGACAACAGTCATGCGGAAAATTTGCTGTTCAAACACAGATCCGCTTGGACTGCACCACTGATTAGGAAGTTTGAACATTCCACGTCAACAATATTAATCATTAAGGATTGCACTAGATTTCTCAATAACTCATATTAATTTTCTAACTACAAACTCATAATTCACAATAAGGTAACGAACTAAACTTAACTTTTGGGTCTGTACCCACCAGATCTCAAATAAACAAACTAAGTGGCCGACCGAAGCCGACCACCTCTCAGGCTTACTGCCTCCAACAACATGGCGTTCCATAAAATCGGTTTATATATCTTCCCCGTAGGGTTACAAAAGCATCAACAGAAGCGTCAACATTCACCAATCAAAATCTGTGTGCCTCCGCAATACCTTATACGGAAGGATGATGTCATCGGCCGCGAGCTCTCTCTTCCCATCGCAGTAGGAAATAAATAAACGTTACATCCATTCACTAAAAGGAGAAAACTAAATTTGAGAGCGTTAAATGGAACAGTACTGAATTTTTCCAGTGAAGTCAACTGTCTAGGAGTAATTCTGAATCAAAAACTTGCCTGGAACTCGCATTTGGAAAGAACATTTACAAAAGCAACCATGACTATCTGGACGTGCCGTAGGCTGATTGTTAAGACTTGAGGTCTGAAGAAAAAAATAATACATTGATCCCACCTTTCGGTTGTCAGATCCATGGTGACCTACGCTTCATGTGTATCAGGGTGGCCCATCTCTATAGGGGGTGAATTTTTTTTGCGTATTTTTTAAGTCTCACCCCACGAAAATATACTATTATACTAGGAATAATTTATGTCAAAGTTTCAGATAATTCGGTGAACGGTAACCCGTGACGCATTCAGGTAGAAATTTGTAGATAAGATTTTATTACGGTAATACACTTAAATTTTACTTAAAATACAAATATCTACCTCTTTTCTCATAATGTTTTATTGGTGTAATTATTTCCTAGAAATTATTTGTTTTGGAAGTTTGGAAATATAATGCACCTACGGTAGGTTTTTATGTCAGTTTGCAATTGTGTTTTACAATGGTGACATTATAAGTTCTAGCATACGTTCCTTTCTGAAAAAACATTTAACGATGGCTGATGTTAGATCCTTACGAAAGGATACTTTCATTTACTTAGTTGGACACTATTCGTCACAAATCATTGGTAATAAATTGACGTCTAATAGACGAGTATTACAAGTGCTCTTTTATAACATTCGTGAAGTGAAGCTAAGTGTACATGAAAGTGCTAACTTAACAATAAAAGAGGTGTCAGTTTTTTGGGATAAAGCTCGCATTCCGTCACGTCAGGATTTTCATTGTGTTAAACAACTAGATAAACTTTATGCAAAGTAGAGGAACTTACAAAAATCGGCTAAAAGGGCCAGTGCGGGAGTAAAGAAAAAAATTTCGTTGAAAAATTGGACGATCTTTTTGACATTTCTCATGCAAATGCATTGGAGTTGATGAAAATAGATGAAGATAAGCAGTTTTTAATTAACCAAAGAAAAAAGGGACGTCCTGGATTTATGCATGGTATCGATTACCAACTTGCTTCTCAAGAAAAATCAGCTGAGGAGAAATTACAGAAATTATCCGAACGAATGCAACGAAGTCAACAAGAAAAGGCTAGATTAGAGGAAACAGTCACCTGTCCATCATCAAGTAGTAATTCAGCCGACTCCAACGAAAATGAAGATGAAATAATCGAAGCCCAAGAAGAGTTGTTACAAGACCAGCCTGGCCCGTCACAGCCAACAAAGAGGAGATTGTATGGAACATGTAACATCATCACACCAAAAATAGCCGCTGCATTTGATGCTTGCAAAATAAGCGACAGGTATGGAGTCCATATTTTGACGGCAGTAGCAGAAGCACTAGGACATGACACCACATCTTTGTCCATCAGCAGAACCACAATTCAGCGCTCTAGACAACGCATCCGCGAAGAAAGAGCTGAAATATTAAAAACTGCCTTCGGTAATTTTGAATTGCCGGCCCTAGTCATCCATTGGGATGGAAAACTTTTACCTTCTCTCACTGGAATGGAAAATATCGATAGACTTGCTATCTTAGTTACTAGTGGAGATATTGAACAACTACTTGGAGTACCAGCTTTGCCCAATTCAACTGGAAGAGAACAGACTGAAGCAGTTTATGATGTGCTTTGTGAATGGAATTTGGACGAAAAGGTAATAGCTTTGTGTTGTGATACAACAGCATCAAATATGGGTTATATAAATGGGGCAGCCACACTATTGCAACAAAAATTAGAAAGAGATATTCTATATTTTCCTTGTAGACATCATATTTTTGAAGTGGTTTTGAGAAGTGTGTTTGACACAAAAATGCCTTCCTCATTTGGTCCAAATGTGCCACTATTTAAACGTTTTAGGGAATTTTGGCCTAAAGTAGATCAAAATAAACTAAAAACTGGATTTCAGGTATCAAAAATTAAACACATTTTACAACCAGTTAAAGCCGAAATTGTAAAGTTTCTAAATGCAGCTTTAACTTTGCAACATCCTCGTGATAATTATAAAGAATTTTTAATGCTTTCTAAACTTTTTGTTGAAGAAGAGCCCACCCACACGACATTCTATCAACCAGGGGCATTTCATCATGCACGTTGGATGGCCAAAACCATTTACTGTCTAAAAATATTTTTTTTCCAAGATCAGTTCCAACTAACTAAAAAAGAAAAATAGGTATTAAAGATATATGTCTCTTTATTGTAAAGGTTTATGTAAAGGCCTGGTTTACAGCGTCATTTGCTAGTAAAGCACCGCTTCATGACTTAGACTTTTGTAAAGAACTCATTAATTATCAAAATATTGACAAAGAAATATCTCAAGCCGCAAGTAGGAAAATAGTGAACCATTTGTGGTACCTTAATTCAGTAAATGTTGGCTTATCTTTCTTTGATGACGATATTTCAGTTACCACTAAAAGAGAAATGGTTAAAGCTTTGAATAGGAAAGCACCAAATCAAGAGGGTATTAAACGACTTATGATTAGTAACATTACTGACGTTGAAAACAAGGAAATTCAGGACTTCATATGCGAGAACACTAAACAGTTTTTTCAAAAATTAGGTTTGTCTATGGAATTTTTGGAAAATGATCCAACAACATGGAGGGAAAATGAAAGTTATACCCGATGTTTCAATATTGTAAACAAAATTAAAGTTGTAAATGATGCCGCTGAGAGAGGAATCAAACTTATTACTGACTATAATGACATTTTAACAAAAAATGAAGACAAAAAACAGTTTTTACTCCAAGTTGTAAATGATTATAAATCACAGTTTCCAAATGTGAAAAAAGAAACCCGGTCGCATGCTTTGGCCTAGTGCAAAAAATATTGTTTTTATTACTATATGTCTTGTAGATTTAGGATAATATTTGGTACTATGTATGGAAAAAACGTTTCATAATAAAATATACAAAGATAAAACGAGAGTTTTATTTCAAAAACTTCTAGTCTAGTTTTCTTAGACTACGAATTTACAGTAGTATGACACATGTCATAGTCACAACAGATAATGTCTTTGATATTTGTATGACTTGATTAGTCATTCTAAAGATAAATGTTGCTGATTAAAAAAAAAAACAATGCATCAACCAAAGAATGTAAATAATTCCATTTACTTTTATTATTGCATAATAATGCATTCTGCGGCACCCCTTGCCTTCAATTTGCCTCAATAATATTTTGAGGGGACTGTTTTTTCTTCAAATGGAACCATTTGCAGGGGTGAGAAATAAAAAATTTCGATTTCGAAAAAGATGGGCCACCCTAATGTGTATGGTGGGCGACAGAAGAGAAACTAACACTAAGAAATCTGCAGAAACCTCAACTATGCAGGCAATATTGGACATATTATTGCTTTAATAATAGATCAGGGAGGCTGGGGGTAAACTACCCTCAAGCCTATCTCCAATTTTAAGGCCTACAAGATTTCTTCCTTAAAATGAGCGTTGTTCGATTCCTCAAAGTATAAGAAGAAAAGAAGGTACTCTTTTTGAAATCTCTAAAGTGAAGAGTGTTAAAGAAAAGCGCAGTTGAACGTTAATAAATAATTATTCTTTTAATGCAATAAGGGTTGCATTACATTTTCTCAAGAAAAATATAATAACTTAACTGAGAAAGCTAAATGAACATTTACACTTTTTGAATTTCATTAAAAAATTCATAGCAGAGTCCCCGCATTCTATGATTGCCGCATCCACCACAATACCTCAGCATTGTTTCGTATTTCATCGCAGTGAAACGTGATTCGTTGCAGTAGTTTCCCTCTGGTCTGTACTGGAGTTGAGTACACTAAGTTCTTGAGATGTCCCCACAGATAAAGATCTAAATAATTCAAATTAGTTGACCGAGTGGCTCAAGCAGTAAGGCAATTATTATAGAAAAACCGCTTTTCCAACCCCTGTTAAGGAATGAATATCTCGATAGGTGTGGATCTTATTGTGTTGTTTTTACCTATAATTTACGCTCCCGAAGGGCAAAGATTTATATACTTTCAGATAGCTAGGCAGCGCTAAAGGCTCTCAGATCCTATACCTTCGAGTCTAAAATTGCCTTGGAATGTAGACAATCATTGAAACAGCAGGCAAAAAACAATAAGGTTACCTTGATGTGGGTGTCAGGGCATGAGGGAATAGAAGTCAATGAATTAGCTGAAAGCCTCTCAAGAAAACGGGCTGAAGCCTCATTTTTTGGACCCGAACCGTTCTGTGGCTTATCTAAGGGACACATAACGGAGGACGTCCAAAAATGGGAAAAGGAACAAAAGAAGTCCTACTGGAAGAATACTCCAGGCCAAAGACAAGCAAAATGGTTTATAACCTATTCGACAAAGAATGCCACAAGGCTTCTCGAACTCGAAAAGTATTACCTAAGGCTGATCACAGGCCTTCTAACTGGCCATTGCCTTTTGAGATATCATCTCAAAAACATGTGCATGGCAGAAGATGACAAATGTAGATACTGTGAAACAGCAACTGAGACTGCAACTAAGACTGCGGAACATATATTTTGTGAATGCAAGGTACTACTCCCCATTTTTTTTTTATATATATTTATTGATGTATAGAACAGAAAAATTGTTTTACACAAGTCAAAGAAAAACATACATATAATAAACATATATATCATATAAAATTGTAGAAGAAATTGTGACACGTAAATGAAATACATACTCAAAAAAATCATACATTAAAAAAGTCTATAAAAAATTTAACTTATAGTCAAACTGCAGATGCAGTGAAGTCTATATAATATAATAGTGAGAACACATTTGGAAAAATAGTAGATATTCGAACAAGTACTAATCTAAAAGAAGTCATCAATCTCGTAACAGTTTTTATTTAGTAGTATTTTTTTAGTTTTGATTTAAAAACAAATAGATTCTGAGACAATTTAATATCATCATCAAGTGCATTGAAAAATTTGCAGCCATTGTAATAAAAAAATTTTTTATACAAAGCTGTTCAGTGTGATTGCGGCTGTAATAATCCCTTAAACCTTGTATTGTGGTCATGGACTTGATTAGAAAGAAACTTAAGCTGGTTTTTGTAAACAAATATACAGACTTCCAGAATGTACACACTTGCAACAGTTAGTATTTTTAACCTTTTAAATGTAGTACGACAGCTTTCACGAAAACCTAGGCCTGCAATAATTCGTATAGCATACTTCTGCAGAATAAATACTCTATTTATATGTGCGCTGTTTCCCCAGTTTGTTATGCCATATCTCAAATATGAATGGAAGTTTGTATAATAGAGAGTCATCAGCACATCATGGCAGTGGCGGCTCGTGATATTGTCTGCAGAGGAGGTTTGATATTCTGAAAGACAATTAACTTGCAATATAACTTGTATATTTTCCCATCACCTCCGAGGTAGTACAACGTATTTTTGGAAGGTTTGAAGATATGCTGCTGCTTCTTCCAAAGGGGGGCTCAGCCTCTCCTGACGAGCCGCCACTGCATCATGGCTACAATGCAGTGACATAAATCTTAAGCCATAACAGTTGTTGCGTAATTTATTACATAGGTTATCAATATGAATTCCCCAATCCAAGTATCTGTCAAATGTGATGCCTAATATTTTAACTGGTTCACAGAATTCAACATCAGTGCCACTTCCATTAAAAATTGATACATCTAGGTTTCTATGTAAAGTAAAAAGTAGCATATTAGTTTTATTTTTATTCAAGTTAAGCTTGTTTTCTTCAGACCAATGAACTACCTGTGAATACACTAATTCTGCAGTATTTTTAATAACATTTAAATCACTGTCGATGATTAAAATATTTGTGTCATCTGCATAACAGACGCAATGCGTGTTTGACATTTTGTTTAAATATGATATTAGATCATTTGCAAATATATCAAAAAAGAGTGGGCCCAAAACAGATCCCTGGGGAACTCCATGCGTTATATCGCAGAGAGCACTGGTTACATTACCGTTTAATTTAACAATCTGTGTTCTATTGTTTAGGTATTGTTTAGGTATGAAGAAAACAGACTTAAAGTAACTCCCCTTACATCTCTCTAGTTTGTTCAACAATATTTCATGATTAACAACATCAAAAGCACGAAAGAAATCAATAAATAACCCTGAGGCATATTGCTTGTTATCAAGGGCATTAACAATTAAATCTTGGAACTCACAGAGGGCTGATTCGGTGCTCTTACTTTTACAAAAACCATGTTGGTAAGTTGATAGTAAATCATTTTTGCACAAGAAAGAAGACAGCTGATCCTTGACAGAGAGCTCAAACAGTTTAGAAAAACTACAAAGCAAGCTAATAGCCCTGTAATTTCCGTAGTCATTGGGATCACCTTTCTTATACAAAGGTTAAACAATAGCTAATTTGAAAATATCTGGAAAAGTTCCGGCGTTAAAAGAAAAATTTATTTAAAAAACAAGAGGCTGACATATGCTAAGTTTACAATGTTTTATTAAGTTATTGGAAACGCTATCATATCCACATGCGTTAGATGATTTCAAATTATTTATTAAAGACAATACATCAGATGGTAATATTGGTTTTAAAAAGAGAGATCGTTCAAGAAAGGTACATTGGAATTTAAAAAATCACGATCAAAAGCATCATTATTAGTTGTTATGGATGTAAAATGTTCATTAAAGTTATTGGCCACTATATCATCTGAAATTTTTGTACCATTTTCTATTATAGTGATAATATTTGACATGTTTTTTTTGCCTTTTATTTTATTTATTATATTCCACATCGCTTTTGTTCTGTTACTGGATTATTGGATTTGTCTATCATGATAATTTCGTTTAGCTATTACAAGGGCTTTACAGTATTGTGTCTGCAAGAGTATGCTAATATCTTTATAACCTTGATCCATTTTTGCAAGGTCATTAAAAGTTGTTACTCTACGTTTTAATTCTCTTAATTCGTCGGTCATACTTTGTTTTTTTATCAGGAGGAAAACAAATCTGAAAATAATATATTATGGTATCACTAAAAGTTTTACAAGCCGTATTTAGACAATCTTGCCAATTTTGCCTCTCTAAAAAGTTACAAAACTGTATAATATTTTTTTTGCAGAAATTTCTACCGTGAACGAATTTATTTTCGTTATTTTCAGTAAAAGCAGTATTAATGTATATTAACTGAGAAAGATGATCAGATAAGTAGACACATTAGTTTTAAAGTTCGTAACATTAGAATTTATCAAAAAATTATCAATGCATACTAGATGAAGCAGGCTAAAGTACCTAGAACAGGCGGAGTTAACACCTGGAAATATAGGCAAATCAGCTCCCAGGAAAATCACAACCTTTGCAGAAACTCTTGAAATCTTGGTCAACAATTAGTTGTATGGTAATTCACAAAAGATCTTTTAGGTCGAGACGAAGAAAAGTCATCTTAGGATCAAGCGACCCACTTAAACAATCTACAATCTACATATTCTGTTAAAAACATTACGTGGAGGCTATCGCCTGCTGGAATATCTACGCTGCTATTCCTTAGAAGCTTTTCAACAGTTACCAAGAACCATACACAAATATCAATACCAAACCTTTGCCATTACTTTTTATTAAAGAAAAAGAAAATTTTAATAATAAGAACGTAAAAGTAAAGACAGAGAATTTAAAATGGAAATGTTATCTTGACACATTTGTTTGATAAAAAGCTATGCCCACTAATAAAATTTATTTAAATTGGACCAAAAGCAACCCGAATAATGATTTCAACCAAACAATACACAAGGTGTATGATAGATATCGTTTTTTGAATAATATCTCGAAACGATCATTTAAATTTCCGGTGGAATATTCAAAACTAATGATATTCATAAAATAGTAGCAGTAAAATAACTATTAGTCATAATCGTGAGGTTTATCAGCCAAAAAACACAATAATGTTGGAGAGCTCACAGGTAATATCAGCTTTAATAGCCATGCACGCTTCTTATAAACACGCAAAATCTCTTTATATTTAAATTAGCATGTTTGAATCGCTTTAATTTTGCATAAATAACGTAATGTTTCGATTTTATGTGATACTTTTAAATATTCAATACCCCGTTCTGTTGTTAATTTGAATCCCAACCATTTATGGAATTGGATTTTGAGTGTGTATTTAACTAAACCATACAATGTATAATTTATTACCCAGCCAATATGAATTTTTAACACCTACTATAAAGTCGTATTGTGTTTTACATTGAAAGCCGTCGTTCGTTATTAATGGGATCCAGGGTAGGATAACGTTTTTTGTGACCGCAACTTTTGGTAACCTTTAGCATAACAAGCGTTTAGAAAAATAACGTAAAGTTGTCTATGCAAATGAAAACACTGGGTTTATATTAGTTTTTATTAAGCTTTCATATTAGATTATTATCTTTCTCATATATTAAATGAATTAATACAATTTCATTGAAATAGACAATTTATTATTAATAGAAATACGACATTTTTTAGATGTTGAAAGTTGCACCACCTTATTATACTCTTCGCAAAAACGAAAAGTATATTGTATTTAATGGGCACATTTCTAAATCAGTAAATATCGCGCGTAGAGAAAAATATTTCATATCATTATGTTAGTGAACGAATTTTGAACAACTTTCAAAATGTCCGTCTGTCCGTCCGTCCATCCATCCGTCCGTCACGTTTATTGTAAGCACGATAACTTAAGAAAGAAAAGTCCGATTGTATTGAAATTTTGCAAAGTAAGTTAGCATTAGCTAGAGGAAGAACTCTATTGTTTGTGAAAAAATCAATCAGTAAATAAAAAAGTTATTAATAATTTGAATTAAAAAAAAATATTTCTTCATTTTTGTCATTTGTACTTAAATAGAAATCTTGCGGAATTTTTTCCTCTATATTTTTTTTTTGTTTATACATTTTACTAATATATATATTTCACAATAATATATCTAATTCATAATAATATATCTAATTCGTTGAAATATAATACTCCAATGATATATATATACCACGATTTTTCTAGTGATGTCTGATGATCCAATAGCTTAAGCTTTGTCTGGCAATCCAAAGGTCTTGTGTTCGAATCCCGTACAGCGTGTTTTGTTTCATTTTTTTTTTCATATCTTTTTTTTTACAACAAAGTTGGTATCACAAAATTTAGAACGTCTAAAAACTAATCTTATTTACAAGAAAACTGCGAGGAGTATCATATAGAATGTGTAACAATTACATATAAAGCTCAGTAAATCGGCGAAGTTTCAGACTTTATTTATCTCTTAACATAGTCGAGCTCTCTTTATTTTCTTTGCAATGCTGACTTGATGCCGGTCAGGTCAGTATTAGGTTTGGAAATCTGAAAAAATGATTTTAAAGGAAATTCATATAAAGCAGTTAGACTAACTAGACAGTAGTCAAAAATTTTTTGCCGTAAAAAAAAACCGCTACCAAGGAATCACTACTTCCACATCCAGATTTACTACCCAAGTCTCTCACAACGAAAATAATTGTTTATGGAACTTTAATAATATAATATTTGAAATCGCCTACCCCAAAAACCCATAAAACGATATCCCACATCGGTAGTGGGGTGAGGGTAGTGATAGGTGGTGGTAGTGGGTATGAATGAAGTAAAAAAAATATTTTAAGGCCTTGGTTCTTGTGCACACATTAAATCACAAATTTTTTTTCACCCTCTTTTATAATGCGGTGGAGGTAGTAATGGGAGTGGCTAATGCTAAAAAATTTTTTGAGACGTTAACTTTTCTTCTATATACTAAATACCGAGCTAAATACCAATTTTATGGACTCTTTTCTGCTTGATTTACCTATTTATCCCCACTTACCCCAATTTACCACCCAATTCTTCAACGGAATAAGATGAAGATATAATCTAGTTCCAGATCTCATTAAAATACATACGTGTACCAAATTTCAAGTCAATATCTTAAACGATTCCAGTAATCATGCGCACAAGAAAATTTACAGACAGACAGATAGACCGAAAGACCGACAGACCGACAGATATACAGAAATATTTGTTTTCTCAAACTTAAAATTTCGACGTTTCATGACATTCTATCCTTATTTGAAAAATAAAAAATTTTAAAAATTTTTTTGTCGTTACTATATTTCCACTGGATATGGAAGTAATATTGTTGAGGCCTTAGGTTCTTGTACACACACTAAATCACATTTTATTTTTCCTTATAATAACGGGGTGGAGTGGTAATGGAGTGGCTAATGTCAAAAAATGTTTTGAGACCTTAGCTTCTCTTACATATACTAAATACCAATTTTATGGACTCTTACTTGCTTGATTTACCTATTGACCCCCATTTACCCCAATTTACCCCCCAACTCGTCAACAGGAATAAGATCAAAATATGATCTAGTTCCAGATCTCGTTAAAATACATAAGTCGATATCTTAAACGGTTCCAGAGTAATCGTGCGCATAAATAAAAGTTACATACAGAACGACAGAATGACAGACCGACAGAACGACAGGCAGACAGATAGAAAGACCGTTTTTTTTTTCTCAAACTTAAAATCTCGACGTATCATGATATTCTAAGCCTGTTTGAACAATACGAATTTTCCAATTTTTTTTGCGTTAGTATGTAACCGAGTGTTTTCTGATTACTTTGACTACGCAATAAGCAAACTAACACTGCATACTAAAATATAGTTGCACGTTTTAGTATTTACTAAAAGCAGTATCAGCCATAAATATTTTTCTGGCTAACAACCTTAATTTATTTAAAAACCCCATTTTGCTGAAAACACGTAGAAGGTATTAGTTATGCATAGTCCGACCATAATAATGTTTTCCCGTCCAATAATTCGTTTCATCCGATTAAAAACGACATTTTTTTGTCAATTTCATGCATGTGTAGTGATGTTTACATAACATTTTTTCTCTGTAATGTGTCAGAAGTTATATGATTATATTTT
Organism: Rutpela maculata; assembly: GCA_936432065.2. NCBI lineage: Eukaryota > Metazoa > Arthropoda > Insecta > Coleoptera > Cerambycidae > Rutpela > Rutpela maculata. Next base: position 125,604,638 of record OW386291.2, on the reverse strand, counting down.
TTTGTCATCCCGTTCTTACATTTTTATGTATGCAAAAATTAATGAATTTTCGACAGAGTAGTTGACACAGGATTAGCAAACACTGCGGCAGCTTTCAGCATTCGTTGGAAAAGTAATCTTTTTCAGTTTAGGATTAGTGAAAATAATCAACTAAACGATTTTTAGACATTGATAACATCAATGGAAGTGCAATGTTTCTTTTTCACCGTATTAGCTGCTTGTTTGTTCAGTTAGGATTATAAAATAGTAATGTGTACATTGTACACTGGAGCTAATCGGGGGTCATGGTTTAATAAAAAGACTAATCTATCATAGGTTCTTTGCTTTTATTCAATATAGAGTATGGATTTTATCGGACACAAGCGATTTTATACTTAACGAGCAGTCAGAAGATAATACCAATTTATCCAATAATAAATGTGTCTCGATCAACTTTGTTATACATACACAACATTGTATTGATTAGCAATTTAACTACTAATAAACGGTAATAGGATAATATGTTATTTAATAATCTGTTTTTCATACAATACAATAATAATATCATAATAAGTAATATAAGCTCATTGTAATGGACTAAACAATAAAGAACAACTAATAGCTTTTTTTTCCTTAGTAGAGCTTAGCAAGAAAAGAAAAATTAAAGAAGAGGTTATAATACCATTGAATGAGATATATGCGTGTCGAATTGTTCCGTAGATGTTTGCACAACCTGGCTGCCGATGTTAAAAAAAGAACTTAACAAACTCAACATTGTTTAAGATAAAACTATCAACTAGATATATCAACAGTTCTGTGTAAGCAGTAAGTATCTATGGATACTGAATATAACAAATATATTCTTAAAGCTGTGTATTTAATATACACAGCACACAAACAATACGCTTTGAGAAAGGAAACATTCGTTTTCCGAAACGTCAGCAAAATACGTCATTTTTATATTTTTGTTCTTATTCATTATTTGTCAAAAACCACCCTCTAACTGATCCTTTGACGTAAAAGTCACAGGCGTAGAAGTTATTTTCCAGTAAAATACTGGTTAATTGTATTATTTTGTAGATTTCACGACATTGTTTAGATGAAAATATATGTGGCAGAGCATCCCAATAAGAAACAGAAAAATTAAGAAAATGCCACAACCAACATTTATACAATATCTCTCTGTGGAAACATCTCATTTTTTATTTTGACTCAGCGAAGATAAATTCCAATGTATTTTAGCCACATTTCATGAACGAGATATATCTAATTATAAGAAATATCACAGTTTCCATTTAGATAAGCTTGTCGAAATATATTTGTAATTTAAACAACGAGGTTTCACAATAATAACTGAATTATTGAGGCTGATTAAAACTTAAGATGTAAATTAATTACTTAGAATGTTTCACTTTCGTTGTTCCTATAGAGTTGCTAAAATAAGATTATTTTCCCACCGAGGAACCTACTTTAAGTAACAGCTCTTTATGTCATTAATCTTACAGAACCTGCAACTCTTCTTGTAGGTGATTGGAAGGTTAAAATATCCCATTAATTTTCACTTAACAAGAAGTCTATATTTTCTACAAAACCTTTTGTAATTCTTAATTCCAATAAGTATTCATTTAATTCATGAATAAATTCTGTAATTTCTGCCTTACATTTCAACTCGTCAATTCATTCAGCTTTAAAGCAATATTACACCTTTTATAATTATTTTTTCTCATTATTTATCGTTCGCATTATCTGGTTCGGTAAATCAAGTACGTCAGCTACTAATACCACAACAAAACCAGTATAAAATTCGCCAAAACTAAATAACAAAATATCAAAAGTCTCGAAGATTTTCGTGTGTTTACCTTCTCTTTTTACCCCTTAAAGTTTATAAGCTTTAAAATTAAAAAAATTTAGTTCAACTAATGGTCGTGACATACCTTTTTATGGTTTTACTCATGGCATTGACATCGTTATAATAGCTGTCAACTGTCATAATAACCTATTTGCAGAAAAAAAAATTATACAGCAGATTTAGTACCGCCTATTGGCCCTAGTCTTAAATAAAGCGTCATTTTATCCTCTATCAGTAACATTATTTTGACAGATGACAGCTGTCATAATGCTGCCAATGGCGATTGACGACATTAGTTGGCACATGCGTAATCTTTCATTGACCGAAGCTCAGGGGTAATAGAGGCTACTAATTATGCTATATGATTATATAATGTTTCATAAGTCAGTATTTTGACAATTTGACAGTTGCGATACGCTGCCAATGGCCATTTACGACGTAAATAGGCACACAACTGACCCTTTATTTAAGACTGTACTAAATCTGCTGTACAAAATAGATATTTTGATTTTGATTAACGAGTAAGTTAGACATTTCTCAAAATAATATTACAATAACTGTGAGATTCTTTGTATAGTTTTGCATATCCCTAATTAATTTTTTAATATACCTCAAATATTAGTTGCTGAACACAGAAATTAGCAGCTTTGTCGTGCTAACCTCTGTCGTCAGCAACTATTAGCAGACACCCACTACCTCACCCACCCCTGGCTTTGATAACTGAAGACCTAAGCGGATAAAGGTGTTATGTCACACTTTTAAAGTTTTGAGTAAATTAAACAAAACGGTTTTGAGTTGGAACTTATTTATTTTGTCTTCGATTCAAATGAATAATACCTCATAAAATAGATAATTTTGGGTTATGTTCTTTTGTTTACACTAATATTAAAGAACAATATCAAGCTGTTATGAAACTAGATTTTTCTGTCCAAAATTGTGTACAGTGTACATCCACTAAAATTACTGGTTGTATGTATGACATGGCGCCTTTATAATTAAAAAGTTTCTATAAAATATTACAAATTTAGAATTCACCATTTATTGGGTGTTAAATCTATATCGGGGGTGTTCAAAAATTGCATAAAGTAATTTTTTTTAAAAATGCGACATAACACTTTTATCCACTTAGGTCTTCAACTAACAACTCATTAAGGGTTAGTGCTATAGATTTAATTTATAGTTCGCAAGTGGGTGCTAGTTCCCCTCCATTAAACTTTAATAAGAAAAATGTTTGAAGGTATGGAAACTTGACGCCCTCACATATCCATCCTTATAGTATGGCTCCAAAAAGTGCGCTAGATTTTTTACTTAGGGAGTAAAAGTGCCCTTGCTCTTTTGTATAATTTCAGACGTTTTGCATCCCCTGTTGGGATATTTTGCGATCTAAGCAGGGCATTCGACTGTGTTAATCATGCTTTACTAAAATATAAACTGTTTGCCTATGGAATAAAGGTCTTGCATTAAGTTTTGTTAGCACATTTCTGGAAGGACGAAATCAGTATTAGTCGGGAATCAATCTTCTCGAAAGACGCTCCTAAAATGCCAGGGTGTGAACTCAAAGATATACTTTTGAAAAAATATGTACATTATCTGGAATGACTTTGCGCATCTAAATCCAGAGGGCGCCATTCTGTCCGCGATTGCAAAAAAGCATAAAAAAAATTTTTCCGAAAATTTTTGTGTCACTGAAACTCGATTAATTTTATGTTCCCATCTCATTTACAGGGTTATTTTTTAATATTTCTTAATGATTTTCAAACTAATGGAAAGCTTATTCCTTCTAGATTCTGGTACTGCCAAATAATTTTCGAAATTATTGTTAACAAATGCTACAGAAATTGTTTAAAACAAAGCATGTCCGAAGAGTGCACGGTAAATTTCAGTATCGAGATATTTTAAAAACTATTATAGATAGATGCATACTTCTATGATATGAAATTTGCGGAATAGAATGGAGCAGTTTTTGGTGAAAGAATTATCTGCATTGTTTTATTATTGTAAAAGATATGACTATTTTTGTACAGCGCTCCGTTATTTCCGCTATCGTTTTGGCTGACACGTTCGTGCGCTGTGGCCGATCGGTAACTTGCTGACAATATACTGTGATTGCAAAAAAATTACGATGCGTATTACTTATACGTAAATATTATCATTTGTCATTATGAAAAAAAACGAAGGTATTTAAAGATTAGTTTACTTGAGAACCAAAATTATTATATTTTAACTTAAAATATTGATTAGAGACAGAAAACCATATAACTAAATTAATGAACTTAAATTTACTTTTTGTGCTTGAGAAATAGAAATACAAAAATAATAATATACATACATACATTATACTTAAACTAAATTAACAGCTAATACATTTACCCTCTCAGTAGCAATCTATTATGCATTCCAACCCAGCTTTGCTACGACTGCAGTTTCCGATATATTTTTTAAATTTACATTTACAAAATACATTTTGAGAAGTTATATTGGGACGAACATTTATAGTTATTAATTTAGGAATAAGTACGTTATTTTTCAAATCCCAACCAAAATCAATTGGATCGGGAATTTCTGGGTTTATCTCAGTTGCACTCTTCCACAGAATAATTTGATACGCAGCTCTCAACATATGTTGATAAAAAGAATCTTCGGTAGGCGATAAATTTCTTATATCAGACTTATCGTCGACCATATAACATTTACTTCCACATCCAGTGGAAGTATAGTAACGACAAGAAAAAATTTGAAAAGTTTTATTGTTCAAATAGGCTTAGAATGTCATAAAACGTCGAGATTTCAAGTTTGAGTGAAAAAAAATTCTGTTTGTCGATCTGTCTGTCTGTAATGTTTTTTGTGCGCACGATTACTCTGGAACCGTTTTAAGTTATTGACTTGAAATTTGGTACGTACACGTATGTATTTTAAGGTGATCTGGAACTAGATTATATTTTCATCTTATTCCGTTAAAGGGATGGGGAGTAAACTGGAGTAAATAGATAAATCAAGCAGGAAAGAGTTCATAAAATTGGTATTTAGTATTTACAAGAGAAGCTATAAGGTCTCAAAAGTTTTTTTGACTATTACCACCCCCACCCCATTATTAAAGGGAATTAAACAATTGTGATTTAGTGTGTGTACAAGAATCAAAAACCTCAGAATATTTTTTTACTTCATCCACCCCCAGTACCACCCCTCTATCACCACCTCCACCCCACTACCGATGAGGGATATCGTTTTATGGGTTTTTGGGGGTAGACGATTTTAAAAATTATATTATTAAAGTTCCATAAACAATTATTTCCACATAAAAAAATTATTCGTTCTGAGAGACATGGATGGAAAATTCCTGACTATATGTTAGTTTATGACATAAAACGCAAAATTAAGTTTCCTATAGAGTTGCTAAAATAAGATAAGGGTTGATTCGGAATATTTATTTATTTTCGATGGCTATTCTAATGAAAGCACTTTCGTTAAATTTACAAAATATCAAAGAAGAGCTAAAAATGCAATTCAGAAAGAAATTAATATTGAAGTACCTAGTAGAGATATCTCAAAACGAATTTTTAGCGTCAGTGTCAAATAAAGATCAGTTAGGTAATTAAACTTCTAACATCTTTCAATCAAACTAGTATCAGTCAAATGTGCGGATGTAGATGCTGATTATTTAACTGTAAAAGCTGCTATTGATTGCTCAGCTGATATGTGTCACCCTGTATCTTAACCAACTCTCTCTGTTGGTCAAGATACAGACTTAATAACGTTACTTATTGAGCATTGCAAAACCAAAAATGTATACATGATGAGACCCGGTGATTGAGATAAATCTGATAAAATAGCGAATATCTGCAAGTTACGTTCACAACTAAGTAAAAATGTAGTAAAAAATACTCTATTTGCACATGCCACATTCGGATGCGATACCACCTCTGCATTCTATAAAAATGTCAAAAAATAGTATTTTCAGTTTTAGAAAATAATACTGAACGAAGTAACAGCCTATTACTTTTCAAAAGTTTTGCTGAAGCAAATCAGCTTGCAGTAATTGGTGAAGAATATATTTTAAGATGGTATGGCAGTAAAAAAACTAATAGTTTAACACGTTGACTGCCGCACCAAATTCAGTAGTTGGGTCCTCCAGGCCACGAGTATTTTTTGTCCTATATGTATAAACTAGATTGTGTATTCTAATACACGTGGTGCCTTGGACCCACCTAATGTGTATTCAGTTGAATACTCATGGCAGTCAACGTGTTAAATGATTACAGGTTCGTTAGGAATAATCAGATTTTTGCTAGGCAAAATATTTTCCAGCACTTCGATCTAACAGTTCTTCCGCCAACATCCGAGGCCACTAAATCTCATACTTATAGAGTGTATTGGCAAATTCAAGTCTGGTTAGGCGACAATCTTAATCCAGAGAACTGGAGTTGGAAAAATAGCTGTTATCTAGAACCAATAAAAACAGTACAAAAGTGTGCCTCTGATTGTGTGCCTAATTTCAACATGGCGGCGCATTTTTTCTTTATTTCTGCACGGCGGATTTTTTGGAATTTTCAGTCAGAGGCTCCTGGATAGCCATAGAATACAATCCTGAAGAAATCAGCTTGTTACAAATTTGTTCCGGGTTAGCTTTTAATTTTATTGTACTAAGATGTTTATTATTTTGTAATAAAATGTAGCTGAGGTGTTCGAAGGTGTACAAAAACTACATAGTGTTGTAAGCCTTTATTTTATTAAGTTAGTTTTATTGTATAAAAAGTTACGTACACTGTATATATAATATAAAATGGAGTAGCACCTTGATGAAATACTTTACTTTGTAAAATATTTTTAATAACACATTTAGATCATTTTTAGGAGCGAGTTTAGTAGAATGCACAAAGAAGCCCGTTTTCCCGTCACCCATAGAGCAGATTGAGCAGATTAAAGTCGATAGATTTCAGGCGAATTGAACAAACAGGTCTTGCTATTAAACTTAATCCATCGGTTAAAATTATTACTGATTGTAAACAAAAATTAACCTTATTTGTACAACTCGCCGTTAGTCAATTCCACACAGGTATATTTACTCATATACTTAAGGCAGTTTTAAAAGAAATTTGTTTAGAAGATTAACCGTGTGTGAACAACTAAGAAAAACTAAGGAAATTAGAATAAAAGTTAATTAATACCCAATTCTACAGTTCCCCACAGTCTCATTGTGGAAAAATGGAAAGCCGGGTACAGCCCTTTACGTAAAACAAAAAAAAGATATCGAACCTGTATATATCCTTACATTCGTTATCACAGCATTCTAGTTACTAAAAATTAAGTACAATACGTTACAAAATACATCAAAATATAAAAAATTGCTAAAATATTCACTTTTATGTATAATAAGGGCAGTTTTGTTACCGGTTAAAAATCTTATATTAGCACGTTAATAGGAATTCGGATTACTTAAAACTAGCTTCACTATCATTATCCCCAAACCAATTTTTGGGAGGTGCAGAGCCCATAAAAGTCGTTGCTTGGCTTCTGAATTCTTGAGATACCACCTGAGTGGTAGTACCAGGTCCCTGCATGGTTCTGCTTGCTTGGGAAGCTTGCCACATAGAAGTGTGTTCTCCAGCACCTCTCGGGAGATGCAGAGGTTGAATTCTAGTGCTTCGTTGGGACTTTGGAGTACCCTCAGGCGAGGTAAACTCACTGGCAGTGTCATATCTCGATGGCGCTATCCATCGCTCAGTAAATTCACTAGCTGATCTCGCTAAGCTAGGTTGACTTAAAGACCGCGCTAACGATGGATGGCCTTGATCGGAATCATCGTAGTACCTCCTATCAGGATAGTAACTTGAAGTTTCGGAATATCTGTCGTTGTCGGGTCGACCAAAATCGACAATCGTCTCAGACATCGATCTCAAATCCGCTTCGCTTCTATAACTAGATCTAGAATTTTTTCTGGATCTTTGCGGAATTAATGGATGAACCATGGGTTCATGTGTAAGGGTTCTTACAGAACTGCCTCCATCGGAATCGTATTCGTATAACGTTGGCAAGCTGCTTCGGCGGCTTCGTGTATCCCAGTCGTTCTTCTTTCTAAACCTGCTTTTAGGTTGCTTATCAAGAGGTGTGAGGATTCTTATAATTACATCCCACTTGGGAGGTTCGAATATCCTCTCGTATCTAGCATCTTGTCTGACTCTCTCGTAATCTTCACGAACCATACACTCAGTAAGTAAAGTACGTAATGTAGATTCGGTAGTGATGATTTGACGCCATTTCAGTTTATCTGCCATTGTCAGTTGCGAGTTGAAAGTTTCGGCACTTTCAATTACTGGTCCCTCTTCATGTTCAGTTGGTTGCAAAACTCTAATAAGAACATTCCAATTTGGCACTTCAGGATTTTCTAAAGGAATATTAAACGTAGATAGGAAATTCTCATCTCTAGGAGGAATGCTTAGGGAAGCTACATGTCGAGGCGGTTGTTGGCCAAGATTAGCTACTATTTCAGGTGCATTTAAAGGCAATTTATCATCAACGATAGTACTTTGCGGTGGCAGGCTCATCGTAGCTCTCTCTGGCTTCGGAGTTAATGTTAAACCAGAAGCGGAGGAAATATCAGAGAAATTTTCCCAATCTGGAGGTTCAGGCATTTCCATCGGATAATTTTTAATGGTTACGTCCCATTTCTGATCTTCAATTGGTTTGGGTCGAGTGTGGTACTCAGTTATCAATCTCTTATGTCTTTCGATATCCTCGATAGTTTTCTTCTCTGTTATCGTTCGCAAGAATACATCGTCAACTACATGAGAAGTAATCTCTGGTTTGTGTACTACGGCGATAGGTGGTTCAAGGGAAACGGGTTCCTCCATGTCCATAATATATTCTTGCCTGGGAATAATTGGCGGAGGTGGAGGAGGTGTTGGAGCAACGAATCTATGATGAGAGTCATCGATCATTTCCGTCATGGAATGAGTATCAGTCATTTCAGTATTAAGCGAAGCAATCGATCTAGGGGGTGGAACCCTCATGGGTTCTTCCTGCATTTCTAGTTGCCTTCTAAGTATTCTGTTGTAAGTAGGAGCAGGCTGGATATGTTTAGGTGGAGGATGAAGTTCAGGGATGTAAGTGAATTGTGTTCTTTCCACAGGAGGAGGTGAATCAAGAGACCTGACGCTCTCCTCACGTTGTTCAAGAATGGTTGATAGGTTCCTGTCTGTTCTTGAACTTTCTGTATCTGACATCGAGATACTGGGAGGAGATGGTGGAGCTTTCTTAACTCGCACTTGTACATCAAAGGTAGGTTGTTGGTCTTTGACTGCCAGGGGCAGTCGGGGTACCGTGGCTGGAGTAGCAACCGCATTTTGTACATGCTGTTCTTGCATGTGGCCGTAACCATCACTATAGAAGCTACTGCTATCTGGAACGTACGCTCTGTTTTCATAACTTCCAGCTGAGGAAACAGGGAGAGATCTCGTATCTACATCCTCGGTTTCAGAGTGAGATTCTGATGGGTAATCGGAGGGAAGCGTATCACTGATTATGTGTTCGCTTCCTGAACTACTGCCCGGTGCCATCACAGGAGGAACATTTGCACGGGGTATTTTAAGGCCCTCAAACATAGAGAGGTTACCTAAAAATAAAAATTATAATTAACAATAATTTCTGTAAAATAGGACAGATATTAGTTTGTGCTAATTTTTTGATGCGGAAATTTGTCAGTTTATTCTACTTACCAAGTGAACTTCCAGATAATTTCGTGATTTCGGAATCGCTTCCAATAGAAGAAAATGGATGCCGAATAACAGTGACTGGACGTCTGCGTAGACAGTAGTAAGAGCATCCAAGACCCAGCAATAGAAGTGACAGGAAAAGGATACCACATATTATCAGTAAAATTTGGAATCCCTTTAGTGGTGGTGCTAATGGCGATGACGTAGGATGACTAAAAAAGATAAACAATATGAGTGCTTACGACAATTTATTTTAGATAATTTTTATAAATTACATTCAAAAAAATTGTGAATTGCTGAGAATTAATTTGAAATTTGATGCAATAAGCCCAGTATAACAGTTTATTTATATAATACTTTACAGGTAACGATGACCATGATTATAATTGTTTACATGTGTACACAGGGAATTGACAAGATTTTCAACTTTTTGAAGTATATTCTGCATGATGTTCTCTTATTAACTTCTACCTACTGTATTCCTTATTGCTTTTTTCTGCATTTTAAAAACACGTTCGAAATGACTTGAAGTAAATTAAACTACTCTAGAATAAAACTGTGAAAATTAGTAGGACAACAAAACCTCTCCATCAGTAATGTTTCTTAATCTGTGCAGTGCGAAACATATAGAAGATAATTTTTTGCATAGAATATCTAAATGACATTCCCAATTGAGAATTGTCCAAATAAACACTTAAGAATTTTGTAGTCTTCATCAACTTCAAAGATCATTTATTTTGAGTAAATTACCTTTGTTATACTGCAACAATCTCGGCGTAAAATGCATGAAGGCGGGCTAATAATAATATAAAAATATTTCTTGATATATTTAAGGAATACGGATTTTTTCAGTTAAGATAAAGATGTTAAAATTTAATTTCTAAATAATATACTCTGAATATACTGTGTGCCGAATTTCAACTATTCTTCTTTTTCTCCGAGGTTAAACCCTTTGGCAACTTCACTATAATCCCAATTTGGCAAAATTAAGCTGCTAAATGCTACGTTATAAAAATATTATACTTATACTATATCTTTTCACCATATTAGCGATTAAGATTTAAAGTTATAATTTTTAGCGATACAATAATAAAACACAACCCTTTTTTGCTACAAATACACAAACAACTAACAATAAATTCATTAACCTATAATAAATACTTACACAATAGCATCCGGGATAAGGACACTTGGTGTAGGTGCCACAGGTGGAGGATACCGGCAAACTATAGTGATAATTTCATCCCCGTCTATTTCGAGTCCCGGGTGGAACCTCACTACAATGTTATTTGTGAAAACACGCTGAGGGTTCTGAAAGCAATAAAGTTAATTAATTGATGTTGTCCTTTCATACTATATTTCACGTTTTGGAAGACTACTTTCATATTCTATCATATTATGGTTAAACTAATTTTAGAATTTCATAAGAGAAGATAATTAAAATTGCATCTGCATATTTTATCTACAGAATAAGATCTTTTCTTGTGAGATAATCATGAATGTTTTCACAAGAACTAAACAATCGAGACGCGCCTCATCTATCAAGCTCGACTCATCGGGGGCTGGTTGAAGATTCCAATAATACCAATGAAATTGTAAAAATGCAAACAATACTTTGGAGAACATTAAACAATGGCTACTATTACTTTCATCCAGAATTTTCAGCTAGCATGTCCTAATTTTGAAGTAGCTAATATAAATCCAGGAATATTTTAATATATTATTAATGACATTGTGCGACTCATGATCGGCCGTCAACAAGTGAGATCAGGTCGGACACGACAAGGATCGATCCCACCGCCAACCGTCGATCTCGACTGCAAATAGGGCTAGTGAGACGATCGCGGCTAAAAGCGACCGCCTAGTTTTGAGACTTTCGACTTTCGGAACTCCAAGAGACATCGTTGCCACGTTTGACTAGAAAGGACACGGCCTTAAAGGCGTTCTGGTAAAATTCCATGGATGGTAGCTTCGCACCACCGTCCACTCGAGCGAGTGCATGAACCAAATATCCGAACCTGCGGTTCCTCTTGCACTGAGCAGGATTACTATCGCAACTAACCTGTCATCATTTGGTCGAAACCCAGCTTACGAATTGAAACATTGAAAATAGTTTGTTGGTATTTCTGTCTGCATATTGTAATGTATTTTGTATACAGTGTTAATACTTTTACAATATTAAAATTTGTGCAACACAGGCGAGTTTTGAAAAATGTATTTACTTTAATAATACCATAAGTAGATATGGTGCGTGTGGTTAATGCCACCCCCACCATTCCACCCTAAGCTACGCCCCTTCCGTGCTGGGAAATTCAAACCTGGCTCTTACAGGCACCCCATTTTGCAGGTATGAACGTTTGCGAGTAGAGCTTGTTACAGATTACAGGTACAGCTTTTCCACGAGTCTAAGTTCAGTATCTCCTAGAGCTGTAAAAATCGAATAGTACGGACTTATAAAAATATGTACTCGTAACAATAGAGGCTTGTAAAATGGAACTCTAATAGCCAAATGTTTCCCTGTACAGATATTTCACTTCCAAAGTTACTCTGTTCTCAAAAATTGCTCTTGACTCTATATAATAGACTTAGTTATTCACGAAAATCAAACAAATGAATTCAGTAGGGATTTATCTTCGATACACACAAATTCACCAATATGTGACAGCGATTTATATATCATGACAAATTTCCGCTGTTACTTTACTATATAAAGTTTTCCTTATACGTAAATTCCTTTGTATCGAAGGTAAATCCCTACTGAGTTCATTTGTTTGATTTTCGCGAATTATACTCTTCGAAAATATGAATATTGTGTTAGTGAACGAATTCTGAACAACTTTCAACATGTCCGTCTGTCCGTCCGTCCGTCCGTCCGTCCGTCCGTCCGTCCGTCACGTTTCTTGTAAGCATGATAACTCGAGAGAGAAAAATTCGATTGTACTCAAATTTGAACAGTAAGTTAGTGTTAGCTAGGGGAAGAACAAAATCGATCAGTAAATAAAAATGTTATTAATGATTTCAATTTGAGATTTTTTTTTTGATTTTTATGTTTTTGTAAAAATTTACATTTTTTTACGTGTTAGGTGGTGGTGTAGTTCTTACGCTTTTGTTTAGTTTTTTAATTTTTATTTTATTTTACACTGAGTCTTTCACCAACTAAGTTCGTACTATAAAATTAAAAATTGCTAAAATTAACATTATTTACAAAAAACTGCGAAGAGTATCCTATAGAATGTGTAACAATTATATAAAACGTTTAGTAAACCGGCGAAGAGTACGTTTTTAGCTTGTTTATATTATTTTGTATGTGTATATTTTCATACTAAGCCTTAAATATTTGGACACGAATTTACCAGGAGTTAAAAGCCACTCCTCATCTTTGATAACGGAACGATACTATAATAATATTAATAATAATATTTATTCACCACCAAAGATCAGAATTATAATAAAATGTGACATATTATTGACAAACTATACAGGTGAATAAACACACAAAATCCACAAAGGAAGACCTGCAGTACATGAAAGAATTTAGTAAAATCTTTAATTTTCAGCAACAGATAATTTAATAGCGACTGCCAGCAAAATTTACTGGTTTATATTAAACATGATTTTTATTTATTTCATGGTAATAAAACAGAATATGCCTGCATAGGAGATCAAATTAAAACAGAAATGCTATGGCTTTATTACATCAATAAATGAGTTTTGCGTCATGTGAACATTTTACGAAGGGAACAAATTATTATAAAAGAATTTTAATATATGCTGATGCTTGTTTGGTATTTATAGCTATTTTTAGTATAACGCTTTAATGCATTTATTTTACACAGAATTCTTTCAGGAAATTGTTTAGTTTAAAGTGAAACCCCATGGGGTTTTAAAATGAGTAATTTCGGTATCTTTTTATGCAAAAAAAATAATAAGTAGGTACTCTGAATGCATGAATAAGCAAAATTTATTAGAATTAAAAATATTTTCAGAGAAGTAAAAATATAAATTTTTCCGTATTGTTCAGTCCATGTAGTATGAGAACATGATAAATTCTCTAGTAGTAGACTCGTATCATGTATCTTGATGTTTACTAAAAAAAATTCTAGCCTAACTGAAAACAAATAAATCCTATAGCACTTTGGTGCAGTAAAAATTTTCATATTCTCAAATTTTCGATATAAAGGAAAAAATTAGTGGTCAATAAAACTGTTTTAATATTCATTCTTGCTCACGTTTGTTGAAACCGATAAGTTTACTCAGGTTTCGAACGTAAATTTTATAGATTAGGAGGCTATCTCTGAAAATTATTTCCATGCCAACTTAATAATTACTATCTGTCATCGAGGTTATGTTAAACATTTTAATTTCTGGTGGTTTCACACTAAAACAAATATGTTTGGTGGCGATGAAAATGGGATACAAGAAGCAGCCAATATTACTTGTGCCTCGCTTTACCCCAAGAAATCCAAGGCAGGGTATATGCAAACTTATAAAGCGTTAAAAATTGTTTTATCTAATCTTACATCTTATATCTTTTATCTACTTTTATGTTATATACTAATTATTGAACTGCTTTTGAACAACTAATAGTATCCATAAACAAATAGCGTGAGTTATAATGAGTGAGTTATTATAAATCACTAGGTACAGAGACAGACTAATATACTACTTAGGAAAACAGTGTGACCAGATTAAGGTACCAATATACAGAAAGTAGATAATTTCATATTAAATAAAAAAGTGTGAATGACTGAATTTTAATAAATAATTTAAGTATTTTCAATATATTTTTTTGCTTTAAAATGCTAGGAATCTTATCATGTAATTCAATACTTCGTCAGCATTAGCTAGAAGAGTAGTTGTTTTGATTGGTTCTCCAATAATGAGTATTTTAAAGTATTTACCTAACTAGTATATTTGCGTGCCCAGATTAGGGCAACAATATACAGAAAGTAGGTAATTTCGTAATAAATAAAAAAGTGTGTAAGTTGTGATTTGCTTAATACCTAAATAATATTCTCTAATCATGACAAAAGCAAATAAATAAAAAATAATTAGTTCTAAAAATAATTTCATATTATTATTTAGCAATTGCTCTGCCGATTTTTGACAGAATATAAGAGCATTGCATTTAATAGTATTAAGTTTTAAGTTATGTCTCACAGAATATTCATGAATTGAATTCAGATCCTTATTTATAAACTCACAGACTAAATTTACCTGGTTTGGGTCAAATGGTTGATATATCTGTGTGTCATCTACAAGACCTTGAATATTTGAGTGCTTAACTTCATTAGTATATATGAGGAATAATAAGGGCCCCAAAATCGATCCCTGCGGCACGCCTGATGTTACATAAGCTGGCTCCGAAGACAGTTCAACAATTACTACTTTTTGGCACCTATATTACTAAGATAAGAACTGAAGAACTGTACGGCTTTATCATTAAATCGAAAGTAAACTAGTTTAGCACATAATAAAGAATGATCAAGAGTGTCGAAGCTTTAGAGACATCCAGGAGGACAAGTACTGTAGCTATTCCTTTATCAGGAGACCTAATTATATCATCGGTAACATTTGTAAGAAGCGTCGTCGTGCTATAACTTTTCCTGAAGCCTGATTCTCTATTGGAAATGATATTATTAGTAATTACATAATCATACATTTGTAAGCTAATAAATTTTTCTAATATTTTTGAAAGAGCAGGGAGTATACTGATAGGTCGCAGTTCGCTAAGGTCAGACGGATTACTAACTTTAGGTAGTGGCCTAACAAGAGAAGATTTCCATATATCTGGAAAATAACCGGACTCGAGACAACAATTTATATATGCGTAATATGGGGACAGATTATTGGACAATAGTTGTAGCATTTTTGCACATATTTGATCAGTTCCTTGCGCGTTGGACTTTAAGTCAGGTAAGACACTTTTAATTTCTTCAACCGTAGCTAGACTAAACGAGAATGATAAGTTATTGTTAAACTTGTTAGCTTTGTAATATTCTGCAGCATCAGGACAATTATTAATCAGACTGAAAACTGATAGAAAATAATTATTTGTTTTAGTTGCATCTTTTAATTCATGAGGAACGTCGGAAAGATTTTTGTTTGAGATTTAGGTTTTTTATCGACTTCCATAATTCTTTTCTGTTAGGATTATTCAACTGAAAAGTAGGCAGCTTTTTCCCTTTTCAAGGAACTTGTTACAAGGTTGCGAAGTTGTTTGTAAGATCTATAATCATTTAGATCTCTGGAGCACTTATATTTACTAAGGGATTTATCTCTGATTTTCATCATATTTTTAATATTAGGTGTGATCCATGGTGCATATTTTTTAGTTATCCTTGAGGTTTTATAGGGCGCTTGTTTGCCGAATAAAATTAAAATATAGCTGTTATTATTGTACTACTTACTCTAACCAACTCTGGTCTAGTCATTAAACAAACTTACTTGTTTCGTTCCGCACCCTTTAAGGGGCAGTTCAAGTTTATAACTATATCCTCCTTTTCCATAAACTTGACACGCCGAGTTTCTATCGAAGTCCGCATAGGCAATACCGTAGAACTTGTCGTTAAACTTCAGCTCAATTTGCATTGACCCGGCCGCGCAGTTAAGGGCAGCCTTTGTACGATTAAGGAATATCACAGGACTGAGGTCGTCTAGCTTGGTGACCTTCCCATCGAGTATTGTCTGATCCGGCAGTCCTTCTCCTTGGTATTCTATGTTGTTGGCCTGGTCAGCGTAATTGGACTGGGACGCCGCTGTGGTCCACAGGCAGAGGCACACCGCTAAGATCAGGTACTGAGACATCTGAAATGCAAACGAGACACTAATGAGCATATATGTTGGAATAAATTATTCATTATTTAAGAATTTACAAAACAGTGTATAATGAATAAAACAAGGTCGGGTTCTGATAATCTCCCAATTAATATTAACATATTTAAACATGTTTTTGTTTTTTAATGCTCTGAGCGACGAAACATTATAAATATAGTAGTCATTTAATTCAATCTCCCAATAGTAAGTAGTATATTCTTTCTCATGTTTTGGAACCAATAAATGTTTAGCATACAGTGTCTTAACCCTTTCAGGCACAGAAAATCATGCACAAAAATAGCCTTTGCTGCACGGGACATCTTGTTCTAATTCATTTGTTTTTCTTGCTAAGCAATAAAATATACTTTTTATTACATTTGTGGAGATTTATTTTTTGTTTTAAGTATATACTTTGGCGTGGTACCATCTACATAGTATACATCACAGTGTATACAGTATATACAGTGTTTACAGTCCAATATGCATATACAATATGCGGTACGTAGTTTGTACCACCGAGTAAAACGAGTCAGTCTGCATGGTTCAACGGTGTACCACCATGCCTAGGAGGAAGGGAAGGAAAAGGATTTTAAAGTAGAGTGTTACCAAGCAAACATAGTTCTAAATACTCAGGTGTTTCACTCTCATGGTCTCCGAACGTTACTGTTAATAATAACAAAACAAACATTACATGGTGGTAGCGGTGGGATTCGAACCCACGCCTCCGAAGAGACTGGTGCCTCAAACCAGATAGCTTAGAATTGTTATTTTAATTTTTTTTTAATTTGTTTTCTTTAAAAAGGGGCGTGTTATGTATGAAAGCGGCAACGCCGCTTCTAGCAATCACGTGTGGTAGTTAACCTCACATATAGATGATATGTGCACGCGGCCGTCTTACGCTCTGTTGTACTTAAATTATAAACATAGTTCTAAATACTCAGGTGTTTCACTCTCATGGTCTCCGAACGTTACTGTTAATAATAACAAAACAAACATTACAATGTATAATAAATTTAATAGCAAAATACGAATTAACCACATTTAAGTAAAATTTACTTCGTTGCAAGGGCGAGCGTAGAGGTGCCTTTGCTATGTGCGTATTTCGATTCATGTAGTTAAGGAACGTTTATCGTAGTTAGTACTTATGGATGACCGTCCAGAGAAACACGACGATCTCGTCCCACCGTCTTGTCAGTATATCACCTTATCTATGCGGTAGATACGTAATATAAGGCGAGGATTGCATAGTGGAGATACCATATCTCGGAGGAGATGCAAAGCTCTCGACTCCTTGTCTAGGGGGGAGGTGTGTAGGGTACTTACTTCACATTTGAATATAGCTATGGTTATAAATAACAAAGAAATGAATTATTACATTTTCATATTTTGAAAGTAAATACAAAATCTTTTACAACCTATTTTTATATTTTATTAATAGCATTATATTTATGCTATACATATTTATTTGTAGAATTAAAATGTTAACAGTTATTGAATTAAAATGTAATTCATTTTGGTAAAAATACAACATTTTTGTTGTTTTTATTATCTTGATATATTGATTATTATTTTTGATGTTCTTCTTTTTATCCTTGGTAACTGCCCAGACTCATAGGCAAGTAAGCAAGTTGCCACACTCATC
This sequence comes from Rutpela maculata, assembly GCA_936432065.2. Taxonomy (NCBI): domain Eukaryota; kingdom Metazoa; phylum Arthropoda; class Insecta; order Coleoptera; family Cerambycidae; genus Rutpela; species Rutpela maculata. The sequence continues at coordinate 125,586,643 of OW386291.2, read as the reverse complement.
TTCTGACGTTCCTGATTGGCTTTAGTAGTGGAAATAGGCCGATGTTAAATAAATGAATAAAAGAAAACGTCAACGCATCGTGGAATCAATGTATGAGAAGAACAGGACAACGTCGAACTTTAGTTATTTTCGCCAAGATGGTAAAATTATTCATAATCCTTATAGTTGTACAGGATGCATCGTTATTAATACCTATTTAGGTAAATTTGATTTCAGTTGAACGTCAAATGTATTAGAGCCCCCTGAGAGAATCCCTGGGGAAGGAAATAGAGGAAGGAGATGGGCTATTCGAATACCGATTCCGCTACAGGAGGTCATAAAAATGAAGTTGCATAATAATTGCTCTGGACGCCAATTCGACATCATGGAGCCTAATCATTAAGGAACTATGCAGGAGAGTGGTGTCTAGCTATCTGGTGAGCCAAATAAAGGATTACTTCCGAAATCAAGAAATCCATGTCACAAAAATATAATATGACGATGGGAGTTCTACAGGGATCCGTCATCGGCCTACCCTGTAGAATATCCTCTATGGCGGAGTACTAAGGCTGAACCTCCATAGGAACGCTAAGATCATCGGCTTCACGAAAGACCTTGCGATCTGGCAATGGCGCACGAAGCAAAACCCATCTAACGGAAATAGTGAACGCATCTTTATAAAAGATCAATGATCAGCTGTTGGAACACCATCTACATCTGGAACCAGAGAAACGGAGGCTATTCTGTTTAAAGGATACAGGAGGAAGAAAATAGATATCGAATTTCTGTTAGTCGACGAAAGGAAACGACTACATAAGATTGATGAGGGAAACGCGCTAGCAGAGAAAGAGAGCAGGAGCAAACGTTCCTGACGTTATAGTACATATGGAACGAGGAGGCAAACGTAGCGCAATGATTCCCAACATTGAAACTTGGGCTAATCGGATATATGGAGAGATGGAATATTTTTTGACACAATTCTTTACAGGGCATGGCTCGTTCTGTCAGTTCACGAAGAAAATTATCAATTCAGATCATGATAAATACATCGGTACTGCTCTATTGTCAGAATTCGCGTTTTGTTTCAAGAAATTGCTACTTCTCTAATTACCAAGGTCACTGCTTTCTCTCCTAGGTTTAAATGTTCCTTACGCATATGTCTTGACACTGGGCGATCGATGATATCTTTACGTAAATATTGTTGTTGTTGTCATCGTTAAACAATAAAGACTCTATTGTAAATTTATCATTTACGAAGCTCTCAAAGTCTAAGCAACAACTAGAACAGGATATACGAGATGCATGCAAGAACCTATCTTGGTAAACCTATGCACTTTAGGCAGGGAAAAATCAAAATACTACTATAATAAAAAAAAAATTTTACTTCTCTCGCTTACCAATTGTGGTTGTGAAAAGTCAAAGAAGAAATTGGATATAAACACTCTTGGTGAAAAATATACAGGACAACACAAAAAAATAACTAATGAGAAAATATGAGAGCACACGATAATATTTGGCACATAGTTAATACGAGCTTTAAGGAAGGAAACTGTCTTACTTTTATTAAAAAAACACAGGGTGGTAGCCTACAAAATAATTAGCAAATAAATTAGACAGTAATATTTAGAATGTAAATGATATCATTGTCAAGGCACAAACCTACCATATTTTTACTGAAAAATATTAAGAGTGGTCACCTTAAAAAAATAATTAATTAAAGAAACACCGTAGAAAATAAAATTTGGAAGGTGGTTGATATCATTACAGAGGAAAAGAGTATAATGTTCATTCTTTAAACAAGTACAATAACGTTCTTATCAGTGAAAACAGCTTTAATAAATTTGAATAAAAATTGATCCTAATTCGAAACATAGACCTACTCCTGAAATCCTGAATAGACTTAGAATGTCATGAAATGTCGAGATTTTAAGTTTGAAAAAAAAAAAATTCTGTCTGTCGGTCTATCGGTTTGTCGTTCTGTCTGTAACTTGTCTTGTGCGCACGATGACTCTGTAATGGTTTAAAATATTCTTGAAATTTGGTACACGTATGTATTTTAACGAGATCTGTAACTAGATTACATTATGATCTTATTCTGTTGGAGAGTAAATTGGGGTAAATGGGAGTAAGTGGGTAAATTGAGCAAGTAAGAGTCCATAAAATTGGTATTCAGTATATATAAGAGAAGTTAAGGTCTCCAAAAATTTTTTGGCATTAGCTACCCCCATTACCACTCCCACTCATTATTGAAGGGAGTGAAAAAAATAAAATTGTGATTTAGTGTGTACAAGAACGAAAGGCTTCAAATTTCTTTTTTACTTCATCCACCCTCACTACCACTCCCTACCCCCACCCCTACTCTCACTACCGATGTAGCATATCGTTTTATGGGTTTTTGGGGCAGACGATTTCAAATATTATATTATTAAAGTTCCCTTACACATTTTTTTTTTCATTGTGAGATATGGATGGAAAATCTGGATGTGGAAGTAGTGATTTTTTGTTATTTATCGAATCGTAATTGTCTCGTTGGTTATTAAAAAGTGACAGAAGTGTATGATCCCCATTTGAAACAAACTTGAATAGTTTAGTATGTATGAAACAGTTTCATTCTCTAAATATTGTAACTTCTAATCCCGAAACTGTTTTCCTTTATTAATTTTATGCAGGTTGTTGAATAATTATAAAAGTTAGACAGTTGTATTTAAAAAGTACATTAATATTTGAATAAACGAAATACCAAACAGTCTAAATGAAAATTAAAATTCAAAGAGTACACAATATGATGTTTCAGTTTCAGCGCAAAAGAGCATAAAATTATTTAAATGCTTTAAATGGAGCATAATATTTCTCGAAGGTATTGTACTGGAACAATTGTGATGAAAATTATCCATTTGAAATGCCAAGGAAGTAAAGTACTGTTATAATAGCGGTAATGACTCTGATTATGTTTGCTTATATTATTAAAAATAATAAATTCACTGCAAACCTGCTGACCTAAAATTTATTCTAAATGTACGTGAATTATCAATTCAACATATATGAATACAGATACACAGTTATCTGTTTGCCCGGTAATAATGCTTTGTAATATGCAGCAGCATAGCTATTAATACAGGGTAGGCCATTTGAAAGTGATAATCGTAATTTTATTTCCAAAATTTTCCTGAAAACTTTGCAGCATGCTTTCAAGGGTTCTTTAAGCTCGGGCCATAAAATGCAATTCTTAAAAATAATGAAATATTTTATTCTAAATATGTCACTTTTAAGAATACCCAACTAGATTAGGTCAGATCAAATTTTAAAAAAAGGTGCTGGCTGATTGACCTTGACCACTGCGACTCCTGTGGATTTATTGTAGCACTCCTTGTCTAATTTTACTTAGAGCTCCTTATCCAGCTTTGTCTTTTGTATCAGACTTCATAGCCTTGATAAGGGCTCTTTGGTATAGCTATCTGCCTTTGGTTTCTCTTCGCCAAGTAGTTGGAGCCTCAGTCTAACTAGGTCTTCACAGTGGCATAACACAGAATCTGCATGTTGCATCCTCTGCCAGGCCCACTAGACTCATATGTCTATTAAGCCTACAATGTCCAGTTAGAAGACCTACCATTATCCTAATAGCCTTTTTATTTTGGCCGATTGTTCTTTAATGAACTTTTTGGCCTGTTTCTGTCGTGATGAATTCTTCCATCTCTCTGGAGATTTATTTTGTACCCATTCATTAATGGATGTTCGCATGCGTGACTTAGCCACGCCGCAAAAGGGTTTGGGCCCTACTAGGGCTTCAAATGTGCCTTCTCTGGCCAGTTCAAGTTCATCAGCCTTCTCATTTCCCCTGTGTCCCTCGTGTACTGGTACCCAAGCTACGGTCACTTTGTTCTGACTTCCTAGATCCTTAAAGGCATTTATATAATCCCATACTAGTCTTGAATTGAGTGCCTTTAGCAATGTGTGGCTGTCGGAAAAAATTGCAATTGTCTGGTTTACAGTTCCTTGCCTCCACACCACTGTATAGCGGCCTAAAATATTGTGGCGTGTATTTCTAGACTTATCGGGATTTTAGTTTTCGACCTTATCCCGTAAATCCAGCTCCGATTCCCTGTTCTGTGTTGGAGTCATCCGTATACCAGATCGTTGGCGCCGTTATTGGCGAACCGTTTGTCCAGTCCTCTCGGTCTGGTATTTTGATTTGAAAATTTTTATAGAAGTTATAGTTTGGGACCATAGTGTCCTTGGGTATTCCCAAAATGAGATCTGCCTTCAGCTCTGAGTATAACTTTTGGTGCTCTGTTCCGTGTTGTTGCCTTATGGGCGTTGTGCCTTGCATTAGCCTGTGTACCACTGAATGAACTGCCCCTTGGATAAATATGTGTAGTGGTGTCGGGTCTAATAGCCCGTCGGGCAGAGCGCGAAAAACCTTCTCTTTCTTGACCTACCCAATACTGAAGTATAACCAGATGGGACCTTCACTACTTATTAAAGCATGTTATTTTACATAGGAAATCAAAATTGACGACACTCTCCATTGGTCGAAACCGAAGATATAAGAAAAAAACTAAAAAAAAAGAAATTTAGAAATTTAATATTTAATCAAATATAACTTTAGAACTAAAACAGATAAAAATAAAATTTTTGTCTGGTTTTGACAAGTAAACATTGCTGTTTAATTTGAAGTATAATTTACTGCGATAATTGAAAAATTAACATAAAAAAACTGGCAAAATTCAAAAGGATACACAAATCAGCAACATTTTTCAAATTCTTAACTCGCCATAACTCGCTTATATAACGAGATATTCAATTTTTTCTTTCACCAAAAACTGACAAATTTAATAGGCTTCATTTTGTCTCGATTCATGCCAGATCTAATTTTTTAACTAAAAGCGCTACAGCCCTTGAAACACAACGAAGCACTCTACGACGACGAAGACACGAGGCTTCCTCTCTCGCCCCCGCTACGCTCTCGGTCCATTAAGAAACGTATCGGCTGCTGACCTCATTATTGTCTGAATAAGTATTAATATAAGTATATATTATTTTATTTACATTTAGGCTATTACAGTTTATGTATATTGTAGATACATTATCAATGAAAAAAACTGCATGTTACTTTTGCGAAACTGCTGAAAGCAGAGAAAATCTAACGGTAAAAAACCAACTGTTACTGGCATCAGGTCTATTATATATTGTGCAAATGAAAGAAAAAATTCTTATAAAATAAAGTGGTGGCACCTATTTGCACACTCTTCGGTTACTGATTTCATTATTCTTGTCGGACATCTTTATGTAGTAAGAATGATATTAGTAGAGACAAGACATATTGCCTCTGATATTAGTAAAGTGATTAAAAATGTAAGTGAGCCTTCATGTGGTTATAATGAAGATAAAAATCAGATTAAAATAATATAGCATTGTCTGATCTGTGGAAAATCCAGAAAAAATAAGAATAAATTAAAAACATTTTTAAGAAGCAATTTGTACAAGAACGGGTGCGGAAACTAGAAAAAAATATATATTAAAGCTGCAGTGACGCATTGTGATATAGAAATAAAAGGCAGGTTTTACTTTTATTCAGATTTATTTGAGGATGACGGAAATTATCATAAAATTTGTTATGCAAAATATATTAGCAAAAAAAAATTAAATGTGTACAAACTAAACCACTGAAAGAAAAAATGAATTTAAGGTAGCGTTAAACATTTTATTTAGGGAGGTTGAACTTGCTGTTTTGCAAAAAAGAATCCTTAACTTTAACATTTCTAAAAACACTCCTTAATGATATATTTGAAGAAATCACGGAAGAAGAATTAGATTATTATAGCAGCGGAAATATAAGAAAGAGACTAGAAAGCATTTAAACAAACAAAGTGTTTTGGGAACACAAAGGAAATACAACAGTTCTTTCAAGTGATAATAAAGCTAAAAAGACTAACGAATTTTTGTTGTCAGACACAAGCGCTGCCAGTATCTTAAATGAAGCTATAGGTGGACATTTTAAAACTGAAAAAGACACGACTACTATTCAGAATAATCATCAATGTAAACAAGAAGCTTCAGATTTGTTATAAACATTTATGTCGTGGATACTAAATATGTCGGCGCAGACAAATTTGATTTAAACGTTATTTCTATAGTAATGCAATTTATATTAATAATTATGAAAAAAAAAACAACCAGCATAGACCACTTTTTTAATCCTTTACATGTGTATCGTGCCGTCAGAAGAAAGAAACTTATTGATATGCTTTATTCTTTTGGCTATGGTTATTCCTACGATGAAATACGGATATTTAACATCTTTAGCTAGTCACGTATTAGTAAAAACTACGACATTTTTATTCCACCTGGAGTTCCTCCAGTAAGTTCTGAAGAAAACAATTACATTCATCGACATCGACAATTTTGATCAAAACTAAGACAGGCTAGATGGTAAAAATCCCACTCCCATTACTGCTTGGAATGGTATTATTTAAAAAAAGATCGGCCTATTTACACAAGAATATCTATCCAATAAATTTTAACTGATTTTAACCCTTTCAGTTTACATGAAAACAAAAATATAGATGTACAAAAATCCAACTAATTGTTCAGATCCTCTACGAGTTAGTGAAAGCATGCCAAATAACTGTTTTGATTATTTGGTTACCTCTGACACTTTATGAAAAATATTAAAATTCACGAAGCAAAGTAGAAACTTTACTAGCTGGCATGAGTTTAACAATGATATATCTGAAAATCAGTTATCTCTGTCTGATACCTATTATTTTCCATTTAATATCCAATTAATATCACATTATTCAATTTGATTTATTAATTTTATCATTTTACAATAAAGGAAGATTATTGTAAAGCTTTTGTTACGGCCGCTGATTATAGCCTTGCGCGGTTTATGGCGAACGCGGGATTTACCGGGAATGAGAGGGGAAGCCTTGCGACTCCGTCGCCGAAGTGCGCTTCGTTGTGTTTAAAAGGCTGTACCTCTTTTATTTACAGAGCTAGACCCAGCATTAATTGAGACAAAATGAAGTCTATGAAATTTGGCAGTTTTTGGTGAAAAAAACATTCGAATAGCTCAATACATAAAGGTGTTACAACGAGTTAGAGCTTTTAAAAAAATTGACAATTTGTGTAACATCTAAATTAACGTCAATTTTCTAGTGTTAAAGTTATTATTTTTGTAATAAATTATACATAAAAAAAATAGAATCGTTTATACTATAAAACTAAAAAAAATATATAATTCTATCTTTGAAAGTTATTCATGGTTGAATTTGAATTTTGTTATTTTCATTTTTTTTTTGTTTTTTTCTTGTAACTTCAGTCTCGACCAATGGAGAGTGTCGTCAAAAGTGATTTCCTATGAAAAAAACCTGCTGAATAAAATGAAATAGGTTTTGTTTGGTTATACCTCGGTATTGGGTTAGTGAACGCTAGAGCCTGCCATCCGACGTACTATAAAAGGACTTCCAATGCAGCCGTGGAAGCAGTTTTTATGATCCCAGTGGCGCACAGGCAAGAAAGCTTTTGTACGCCACTTAATAGCCTTATTGCTCCAAGCTGCAATGTCTTGGTCCACCATATCACAGATTCATAGGTTATCATGTCCCTAGTGTATAACCACAGGGTCATCTTGGTGTTTAACCCCCAATTTTTTCCACACATCTGCCTGGACCTTCCCAGAGAAATGGTTGCTTTCTGAGTGACTTTTTGGATGTGGCAATTTCATGTTAGCTTTTTGTAGCAAATGACTCCTAGGTATTTAACCTCCAGTCCACTGAGCCTTGGAGGTTTTAGACACCCCAAGGCTCTTTTCCGTGTAAAGGTGACGATTGTAGTTTTGTGAGGATTTATGGAAAATCCTTCCTCACTACACCACGCTCTGATATCATGTTCGCAAATCGTCAGAATATCCTAGGCAGTAAAAGCCTTCTGCGGAGGAGTTCATCAACTACCTTTAATCGATCATAAAATAACATCAATTGTTCTGTAAATTATACAAGCAGCTATTTTTTTATTATCTTCGTCTGTTATTAGATTAGTACCTTACTGAAATTCATTATTGTTAGCCTTGTAGTTTAATTGGTATGAGCAGTTATTTAACAAAACTTGCAATTGGCGCACTAGTGCAGACACGCGCGCCAATGTGTAAAACTAGTTTTCCTGAGAATATTTTCCAAACAAGTACATAAATCATAAATAAGAATACGCCTATTGTTGTTGCGTTTTATAATTAGCAATTGTTAATGGTTACATTACAACATTGTTCCAACAAGAAAACATTTTTTCAAGCAGAAAATAGAAATCATAATGAATACATTTTGTTCCTACTTATTTATAGACTTTTTCCTTTTGACCATTTAACGAACTAAAATTTAAATAATTTTTCGTGGGAATCCGGGTAAAACTTGAAAGGTGCGCTCTTTTACCAACAATGTATATTCCTGTTCTATATCTTCAACATAATTACAGTTTTTCTCTTTCCCCGCAAAGTAATAAAATAAAATTTTAAAATATTTCTTCCTTAAACACGCATAACGATAAAAACTTTTGTCAAATGGTAGTAGAAGAGAAAATTAAACACAAACTATAGAAATTACTTAACACTATGTATAGAGAAATTAGATAAAAAAACCGCTGCCCAAGGAATCACTACTTCCACATCTAGATCCTCTATCCAAGTCACTCACAACGAAAAAACTTTTTATGTGGAAATAATTGTTTATGGAACTTTAATAATATAATATTTGAAATTCTTTACCCTAAAAACCCACAAAACGATACCTCACATCGGTGCTGGGGTGGGGGTGGTAATGGGGGTGGATGAAGTAAAAAAATATTTTGAGGTTTCTGGTTCTTGTACATACACTAAACCACATTATTTTATCCCCTTTAATAAGGGGGTGGGGGTAGTAATGGGGGTGGCTAATTAGTGGAGTAAAAAACAGGGGAAAAGTCGCTTCCTTCTCGAGTTTTTTTTTTAATCTTAGAACAAACTGAGACATATACCATTTCGTTAAGTAGGTCGATGTTCATTAGAAATCATGAAATACGACATTTTTTAGTGGTCACGGACATTGTTATTTTTAAAAAGGTGTGAAATTTTGTTTTTTTTTAATCATGTTTTTTGAACATCTAATGCCATATCTCAAAAACGAATGGAGATATCCACATGAACTTTTTTTTGTTATAAAACACACACTTAAGCGCTTCTATCTGTGTATAGTATTGTTAATTAAAACATTTTTAAGCATGTTAAAAACCGCTGACCAAGGAAATCACTACTTCCACATCCAGATTTTCTATCCAAGTCACTCACAACGAAAAAAATTTGTATGTGGAAATAATTGTTTATGGAACTTTAATAATATAATATTTGAAATCCTCTACCTCAGAAACCCATAAAATGATACCCCACATCGGTATTGGGGTGGGGGTGGTGACAGGGTGGTAGTGGGGGTGGATGAAGTAAACAAATATTTTGAGGTTTCTGGTTTTTGTACACACACTAAATCAAAAATTTTGTTCATCCCCTTTAATAATGGTGGGGGTGGTAATGGGGGTGGCTAATGCCAAACATTTTTTTGAGACCTTAACTTCTCTTGTATATACTAAATACCAATTTTATGGACTCTTACCTGCTTGATTTACGTATTTACCCCAAATTTACCCCAATTTACCGCCAACCCTTCGACGGAACAAGATGAAAATATAATCTAGTTCTAGATCTCATTAATGTACATATGTGTACCAAATTTCAAGTCAATATCTCAAACGGTTCCAGAGTAAACGTGCGCACAAAAAAAAAGTTACAGACAGACAGAAATTTTGTATTCGCTCAAACTTAAAATCTCGACGTTTCATGACATTCTAAGCCTATTTGAACAATAGAAATTTTTAAAAAATTTTTTGTCGTTACTATACTTCTACTGGATGTGGAAGTAACAACTTAATTACTTCCACATCCAGTGGAAGTATAGTAACGACAAAAAAAATTTTAAAAATTTTTATTGTTCAAATAGTCTTAGAATGTCATGAAACGTCGAGATTTTAAGTTTGAGCAAAAAAAAAAATTTCTGTCTGTCGGTCTGTCTGTAACTTTTTTTTGTGCGCATGTTTACTCTGGAACCGTTTGAGATATTGACTTGAAATTTGGTACATATATGTACTTTAACAAGATCTAGAACTTATATTTTTATCTTGTTCCGTCGAAGGGTTGGGGGGTAAATTGGGGTGAATTTGAGGTAAATAGGTAGATCAAGCAGGTAAGAGTCCATAAAATTGGTAGTTAGTATATATAAGAGAAGCTAAGGTCTCAAAAAAAAAAATTGCATTAGCCACCCCTATTACCACCCCCACCCCATTATTTTTTCACATTTTTTTTTATTTTCGTAAAAAAGAGGGTCAATTTAATTTTTAAGGTGAATCCCCTTGAGGCATCTTAAAGTAGACATTTCAAGCTTTAAAAATTGCACCTACAGAGCTCTAATAACGCGATTTAACCCAGAGTAATAGGTGGTTAAAGTATATATCAAATTTGATCACTTTCTCAAAATTCTGAAACTTTGAAAGCGTACATCTTCAAAAATAAAATTTTGAAATTTCTTTCACTCATTGGGTCTTTTATACATTACTTCGAGAGTAAAATGTGAAAGACCCAGGTTTCTATCTTAGAAATTTTAGAAATGGTAGAGCTTTTACCGATTTCATTGTAAATCTTTTGTTCCGACTTCATATATGTTACTATTTTATATATGTACTATTCCTACATACATTCATTTTTATATTTGAAAATATAATAATTCAATAGCTACATGTTTCTTCTTTCATTTAAGCTTTTGTGAGGTCAATTTCATTAATTAGTTTAAAAGTTACAACAAATTTAGTGTAGCGCGCCGTAATTACGTTTCGCCGCGTTCCATTTTCGTGCATTAAAGAAAAAAATCTGGAGCATACATTTTTGATCGTACAAAAAAACTTTAAATACATTTTTCATGTGAAATTTCCCGTACTTACTACTCAAATGGCGCAATTATTTTTTGAAAGAAAAAATCATTTTAAGATATATTTGACAAAAACTGGTATTTTACAAATAATTTGTTTAATAAAAAAATACGCTCAAGGACTATTGTTGGTAACTTTTGGTATATTGTTCCTGACATGTTCGGAGATGTATTCTCAAAAGTTGTCGCTTACCGGAATTTTTCCGAAGTGAAAACTTCTATTTAACAGTTAAAATTAAAATAGCTGCCGATATAGGTACTTGTACAGGTATAAAATAGAACAGTGTTTCAATATAGACAACGCCAATCAATTTTTATGTCGTAGATACTTCATAGGTTTTATATACGTGTTTTATATCTCGCACACATATTTTCTACCCACAATGGGTTAATAAAATTGTCGCTGGCATTTATATCCAAGGATAACAACTGTTACTTTCTGTTATGCCTTTATTAATAATCGACACTAAGTGGTACACATACCATAACTTATCTTCTACAACAAACTGTTGCTTTAATTATAATTAATGTGTTTAACATTAAAGGAGTGTGTAATATTGTAATTAATCTTAAATTATTGAAGTTTATGTTTTTCTGAAAAAAAGTTATTGAAATGTTTTCGTATATTATTTTCATTTCTTTAATTTTCTTCTGTATGTGATTTTAAATATCAGGAAAAGTGCTATCGACACATTTTTAAATATTTTCCAGCTATTATGATCACAAGCATACCTATGGGGGGTCAGTCATTCTGAGAAGCATTCAGTTAGATTCAAAACATTGTTTTCATAGAACGTATTGATTTATTGGTCAACTACGAACTTTATACGAACCATTTACTCATTTTTAATTATATAATATTAATTAAATGTCTTAAAAATATTTTATCAAGAATCTACAAGTGCTTTGGCTTTTCAGGCCTTTGACAGAGTAGGTAGATAATCTAGTAAATAAGTCGAAAAAAAGTGTAAAAGTGGTGGAACAGATTTGAAAAATTTCTTTTTTCACGAGTTCCCTAGACCCCCAAGAACATTCATCAGCATTGACCCCTGCATTATTTCCGAAAATGGGAAAGTTTGAAGTGCCCCAAAAAGTAGCTGTCGTAAAAAAATTTATAAAATTAATATTTCGCTTCGGAAATAGGCTCTAGGAGGTTTTTTGCGTCGCTGATCACGAATCCGAGGTCCAAATTGAGGAATTCCATATTTCAGTATGGAATTCGTGCCATTTTTTGATGAAAATTCCACTTTTTCGGGCGGGAATTTAAATATGAATGTTGTGCTGCGGAAGTGTGCTCTATTACTACATGGTGTTCGTGTAACTCAGCAATATGTAAGACATACTGTTCACAGTCCTGACACAGATGTGTTTCTACTTCTGATTAGTTTTTATGAGCATTTGCCGAAGAAAGTCGTAATGGTAACTAGTCGAGGAAAAACTAAAAAAGAAATAGATATAGGAAAAGTCTTGAAATCATTAAGTATCGGACACAGATCAGATAATCATTAATTGGTTCCCATGCCTTTACATGGGCAGATTCTTAAGAATTAGCAAATAATTTTACAGTTTAAAGTTTTTTTGGAACTGGAGGAATCATCAGCAATACTGAAATCGCTTGCAACTACCACAGAGCTTAAAGACAATTTTGTATAAGACGAATTTGTATGTTTGCTCAATAAAAATAAATTAATAAAAAAGCTAACTGACTTGCGTTGGTATTTGTTTTCCACCAAAAATCAAGAAGGAGAAAACCTACCACACACAGATAGCGCTATGAAGCAACATATTTTAAGGTAACGTACATGACATACAAAAATAAAAAAGATTTCATTTTTATTTTATTTTAGGACCCATTATATTGCAACAACATTACGAATAACCAAAAATATTTTTTAGAAACTGATGACATGGAGATCACTTAAGAACTATTTTAAGTCGAAAAAGACAATTAAAAAGGCAACTTAAGTTTAAGTTTACATTATATAAGTTTATGTTTACCACAGATTATAAGGTTTGTTTCCTATTAATAATAATAATCAACTTTATTTCATAGTTATTATTAAAAATATATAATTTGTTTTATTAGATTATCTCTTTTGTTTAAGTCAAATATACCTTATGATGTTAATAATAAAAACACGTTTATTTAATCTGCCATTTTGAAAATGTTGAAATTCTTTGCTACTGAGAAATTAAAAACATTTCTAGTATAGTCTGAATGCAATTTTTTTACCTAGAAAAGCTATATTATCTCATAAATATGGTATTAATTAACTGAGTACCCGACCAAAGTCACCTTGCGCACCGCAATATTCTTCCACAATACCTGTAACGCACCGTGATTTTTAAATTTTAGAGCATTAATGTTTAACCAATACTCAACAAACTATACATCACTGAATTCAGCATTAAAATCTGCACATTCTTTGTTTAAACTTTTTTTCCATATAACCTTTCATTTATCAAGTAAAAAATATTTAAAAATGTTAAAACCAAAATTTTATATTTCTTGGCCAAATTTTCAGTTAGGTATTCTGTATATTTAGATCTTATATTTTTTATAGTAAAACATATGCTTTTTGAAGTATTTCCTTTTTTGAAATAAAAGATCGGACAGCTATTACCGGATATACGATTTTCTTTAAAATCGCCCTATCCGCCACCTTGTTTTGTGTATTACTGGACAATGATTCATTTTCAGAAATGCCAACATGCCATTCGGTGATCCAGTAGACCTAAATAATCATAAAATAGTTTTCAAACTTAGCACGACATCGAAGCGAGCGGACCCTACGATACTAGACTAATAACCTTGGACAGCCTTGGCTGTGGATTTGAGAGTTGCCTTCTATATGTGGTGTGTTTATGTTTATGTTTAATTAAAATTCAGTATTCATTATTGTACTTAAGACACCAATATTTTTTAGTGCTAGTTAACGGTTATACATATACCGGGTGATTTTTTTAGTTGGTACAGCACCTTTTCCTCGCTTATTATTAAAGATAGAATTTTGAAAACTTACAGGCATACTTAGTGACATTTTTTGCATCTAATGCACTTTTTTAAATTTTTTTGCTGTTTCCCGTCTAACCAGAAGTGACGTCAACTTTCGATTTTCAAATGGAACACTATAGTTTTTCTTTTGGATTTCAAAACTAGATTTTTTTCCTGAGTTAGAATATGTAAAAAAAAGTATTAGGTTGGAGAGGAAAGTTTTTGAGATAATGCGATTTTAAGGTTTCAGGTGTTGAGAAGCACTAAACATCGAGTTACCTATGGAATGATTTTGTGGCAGATTAAAATTGCCGTCAAACGCGTAGTAGGCGCATGTCAAGTCAATAGAAGTTTGCGTTGTCGTCTTTGAATTTAGCATTTCAAACAATAAAAAACAAACAAAACAATAAACATTTTTATTTCAAACAGTGACAAAAATTTAAACTTGAAGCTGCAATAACAAGAAAATTATCACAATTAATTTTCAAATAAACCACCATTTTGACACTTTTCAACTCTTCTCTTGATAATTTCTGTTCTGTTTTCAATAAACTGGGGTTCATCTCTTGGCAGATTTCACGAACACGTGCTTCCAAAGCCGCTCTTGTTTCGCGCTCGAATTCATAAACATTATCTTTAATGTGACCCCATAAAAAAATCCAATGAATTGAGATCCAAGGACCTCGCTGGCCATCTAATCGGCCCGGAGGTTCCGATTCACCTGTCCTAAAAAGTAACTGTTAGAAGACCGTTCACCACCCTTGCATTATGAGGTGGGGCTCCATCTTGCATAAAATAAATTTCTCTAAGTGATGCCAAAGGTAAATTACCTATATAATTTTCCTCCAAGAAAGGCAATATGTTTTGGGAATAAAACGCTGCATTGAGATTTTGATCATAAGCAACAGGTCCAATCAATTGGTTCTTAATAAGCCCAACCCAAACATTGAACTTCCAAACTATCTGAAAGTTGCTGGATTTAGTTAAGTGTAAGTTAACCGTGGACCAGTAGTGTGCGTTATGTCGATTGAAAATGCCGTTATTGGTAAAACTGGCCTCGTCGCTCCAAATTACTTCGCGCCAAAACCCCGGATCTTCTTGATTTTTTATCATGAACCATTCGCAGAATGCAGTTCGTCTGGGAAATTCTCCAGGAAGTAACTTTTGATGTACCAAGTATTTGTAAGGATGCTGCCCGTATCGTTTTAATATTTTCTGGATGGAGGAATATGATATGTCAAATTGCACTTCTAGTTGACGAATTGAAATACCTGAATTTTCCGTAACGGTCAATAGAATATTTAATTCATTATTCTCTTGCCTCGTCACATAGAAGTTCTTAAATTTGTAATTATTTTTTTTTAAACAAGTCTTCTTTTCTCGGGATATTCTGCATTGAAACTACGACAAATTGGTAAATATCTTTGACCTTGGTTAAAAATCATAAGGATGTTAAAGAAATCTTCGTTTGTATAATCATTTTCCATTTTTTCCATTAATTTTTTGTGAACTGACGCCAGAAAACTTTGGAATGCTAAATTCAAAAACGACAACGCAAAATTCTATTGACTTGACATGCGCCTACTACGCGTTTTGACGGCAATTTTAATCTGCCACACAATGATTCCATAGGTAACTCGATTTTTAGTGCTTCTCAACACATGAAACCTTAAAATCGCATTATCTCAAAAACTTTCCTCTCTAACTTAATACTTTTTTTGCATATTCTAACTCAGAAAAAATCTAATTGAAATCCAAAAGAGAAACTATAGTGTTCCATTTGAAAATCGAAAGTTGACGTCACTTCCGGTTAGACGGACAGCAGAAAAATTTAAAAAAGTGCATTAGATGCAAAAAATGTTACTAAGTATGCCTGTAAAATTTCAAAATTATATCTTTAATAATAAGCGAGGAAAAGGTGAAGTACTAACTAAAAAAATCACCCGGTATATTCATCACAAATCTGTTAAAATGATTATCTAAATAAACATTCAGATGTATTTTACCTGTAAGTTTGTACGATAATTGAAAACTTGCAGCAAATAATGAAGTGACATTGTATCTAGTTTTAGGTGATTAAAAGTATCAAGAACTCCATTACTAAAGTTGGAGGCTAAATAATACCTAATAATAATAGCAATATTACTAGTTTGTGGCAATATTCGCATCTATTAGATAGAACGCATTATATAATTCTTGTAATTAACTGCAGTTGTAAAAATTTAGTCACGTATGTAGGTGAATATATTATATATTAATGTCAAGGTCATTATCGTACGAGTCCCACAATTGTCACAATGTAAACATTGTACAGCTGAAATATTGTTCTTAAATAGAATAGAATTCAAAATTACGTTATTTTAAAAAATATATTACAGTTTCTATAAAAATACAAAAGTTTGCTTATATTCTTAATAAATCAAAACTTTGAAAGCGTATTATTACAACCTCAATTTAATTGTTCAGTCTAGACATATATTGGAACTCCTTAAATATCAAGGACTAAGGTGAAACGGTACCACATTATTATACTCAAAGCTAATATTTTATAGGATAGTTACTACCGTTACTACTGTTGGCAAACTGGAATCAATAAATGTAATACTTCTGAATCTCAAAGCCATGCTGTTTGTTGCTTTTAATACCTATAACATCATATCAAATTTTTATTCATATATACAATGAAAGCGAAAATAAATACTGTATGAAGAGAAGAAAGGCAAGTTCGTAAAGAAAATCACCTTCTAGTTAAGGCCTTTTTTTGTTATACTGTTACAGTATATTAGAGAAAAGCATCACAATTCAAGCAGGTATGAAATTTAAGTACACAATATGACACGAGTCATTAATCATTCAGCGATATAAGCGTTTGCACCTTCGCATTCTCCTCAATATTACAAGAACAAATTGTTACCTTGGGTTACAAGTATGAACGGTAACATAATTTCGAATGTCGTCTCGCGGTAATATTATCAAATAGGAATCAATAAAATATATTAACAGAATGTATTCAGAATACATGAAATATAACTGTAATAAGTTTATTAAACTACAAAAATGTAAAAATAATAATTATACCTAGGTAAACTCTATACCAGTCCCGATAATATCTTCTGCTTAGGTATTTAGTCAGTTAATCTGATAATTAATGAAGACGCTTCGACAAACTATATTGTCTTATTCAGGTTTTGAGTGGTAGGTTTTGAGTCAATACATTTAAAATTAATATAATCATCTGAAATTGAAATATACAACAGCAAAACTTATTTTATGAGTTTCCATATTACAAAATGTTTAATGTTACAAAAAAATATTCAAAATGAATAGCATACACATGTTATTTCATTTTTAATTTTGTAAAACGGTTAATGTACAACTCATCTCCAAAATCATCCGAACTTCAGAAATTTATATCTTGGAGAGATTTTATTGTTTCTCATGTTTTGCAGATTTTTAGTTATTTTGCCCTACCGTCTTACATACATGAAAACCTCCATTGCGTAGGGTTGAGTGGTAATTTCCTTTAATGTTATTTGATGGCTAATAATAGTTCTGCCAAATTTCAAAGCTTTTTTTTTATAACTAAAGTGATATTTACTGTGCTATAAGTTAATGCCACGACTTTGAAACGACAGACGATCGGTTTTGACATACCCCAAGATCCGATTCCCATTAGTGAACATTTTGATTATTATCGTTCACCATTTTAGCTCAGGAATTTCAGTTTTTGACCCGGAATTAATTATTGTAAAGCTGAAAATTTGCAGGATTGTAGTTTTAATCCTAGACAACACGTACCAAAAAGTCCCCTACACTGCCCCGTCGCCTTCCCTGTTTTTGCAGGGCAACTAGAGCCTAAGTCGCAGAAATTGTGGAGCTGGCTATAAAGTGCAGCAGAGAGGTTGTTACTGGTCCGATTCGGGTCGAAATGATCATGAAAGCTTTGGAGAAGCATATCCGTTCGTATTTCAGATATTCCATGCATATTTTGTTCATAGTTTTCCGTTCTAGAGCTGTCAAAATTTCAAAAATTGAAAAAATTTCGAAATGGCGCCATTGCGGATAAATGAAGACTCGAATGGGAAAACGTACTCGAATAAACATGTCTCTTCATACTCTGGGATTTCTATTGGTATGTCTACCTTCTCTATAGTGTCACCCGTTGCGGAGTTGCGCCCTGTGGAACTGCCCTGGCTGCGCTGATGAGACTTGTTGCAAATTCCTGCTTATATATTATTGGTACTTTATAAGATTTATCGAATAAAATTTAACTTGCCAGACTCAGAAAATGACTTTATTCGGCAAGACAACTGACATTAATGATCTACTGGGAAATAGAGTCGTCCGGATCATCATCCATATCCACTAACTGTCTGTTTGGATCCTCTACAGCTCCTTCACATGATGCTGCAGTTCAGACCAGAGTTCCTGCACTCTCACCGCGCACCGCCGTCTGCCTTGCAGGCACAGGAAATTAGCCGTAGCTGGTCCAAGCTATCCTGCTCACTACCTTTCCAAAGGACTACGATAAACCTTTCCCCAGTGAAGGCCACAGCCCTCTTGCCAGATGCAGGATGTGAGAAGACCGCGGAGCATTTCTGTAGCTCAGGTCTCTTCTTCAGGAGCTTCCACGCCTTCTGCTTTCCCATTTGAGCTGACACCTGTGTCCACTATGACTTAACTACGATCACTCAATTTTCTTGTACCAATGAACCGATGCATATACTCCGAGGACTGTCACAGCTACTGAACTAACAAGGCATAGCTCGCCGTGGGCCTGCTTGATTGTTTCGAACAGACGTGATCGACGCAGCAATGAACGCACTTAACTGTCGGAGTGGCGTAACTCCGTAACGGATGACGCTACAGTAGTGGCGGCTCGTCAGGGGAGGCAGGGGAGGCTGAGCCTCCCTTTGGAAGAAGCAGCATATCTTCTAATCTTCCAAACTAATATCTTTTAATAAATAAACACTAGGGATTGCAATTTACCGGAAGTTTTAATAACCGGTAAATCGGTAAATAAAAATGTAAATAACCGGTTAACCGGTATTTACCGGTAATTTTTAGAATGAATGATTAGGGTGGCGAAAATGATGGCAATTGTCTTTTTCCATGTACAAAATTATCTAAATTTAACAAAAAACATTTTTATATACGTATAATTAATATAATTAGGCTTTGAGAAACATATTTTTTCCAAATTGAAATTCGCTTACAGTCGATTGAAAAAATTATACAGTTTGCGAAAGACATATCTAGAGAGTGTAAATCAAAATTTTGTGATTCACTCGTAGCATCTTTGCTTTAATTATGGTGATGTTGTATATGGAAAGTTATTATCGGCGACAAAGAAAATTCAAAATATTTGGAATGAACTTCCAAATGAATATAAACAATATAAATTAAAAATTTTTTTTATTAAAGTTGTCAAAAATTACATTTTGGCTGATCAGAAGCAGGAGACTTGATGCTGCGTTTGGGATGCGCGTATATTTCTTTTTCTTTTTCCGATATAATTTTATTTACTTTTAACCTTTTTGCTTCGCTTCGCGGGGTCTGCCCGTTCCCCTTGTCTGCTCGCATGTCTGAGTGCTGCTGTTGTTATTATTGTTATTATTATTATAAAATATAAAATTTGTTAGATTATTACAATTCATTACTGAATATTAACAAATAAAATAATTATTATTTTTTTCTTGAAATTTTAGATTTATATGTATTAATATTTTTTATAATCTTTTTATAATCTTAGATTTAGGTTATTTGTATTTGGGCAAATGGAAGAAGAGCTCTACAGTTCAATTTGATCCATTTTTACTTTGAGTAAAATAAATGTATTATTATTATTATTACTATTATTATTATTATTATAATGAACAAACAAGGTTTTTATATCAAAAGGAAAAAATATAAATGAAATAACTTTAAATAAATAATTATTCTGTAAATAACAAAAATTACAAACATAAACTCAAATAGGGCATTTACTGAATACGGAATCTAAAAATATAATATTTTTTAAAAATAGCCCGTTAAAAGGGCTAGTTTTTCAAAGCTGTATCTGTTAGTCGTCTGATATTTGTACATAGAATACCACCAACTGAAAATGCCCTTCCTCTATCGATATTGGTAGGTCGATAAGTTAATAAGAATTGGTAATAACATTCTTCTAAATGTTTTCCACGGATATTTGAGGCAGTGAAATATTCAATTTCCTGTCGCAAGATATTGTCAATGTCTCTCTTACTTGTATTTCTTAGGTCTTGGTGTTCGGGTTTTACTTTTTATAATATTATTTATTTATTGTTAAAAGTGCTCAGTAATGGGACAGTCACTCTATATTTAGTGAATACTAGTCACTGACATAAATATAAACGTTGAATACGTGACATATCGTAAGTTCAGAATTTACCGAAATAACCGGTAAAAAATTAAAATAACCGGTAATTATCGTCGTGTGTTTTTTGTCCTGTTTACCGGTTAACCGGTTAACCGGTTAACCGGTAATGCAATCCCTAATAAACACCTATTATTTCTGCTTACATCATTGTTAAAAAATATTATTTATCTGCTGAATACCCAAAATAATATTTTTTAATATCTTTTACTTGTAGAAATTTCTCTAATTGTCTTTCAAAATATCAATCCTCCTCAAAGTATGAAGAAAAATGTTTATTCGGGTACATTTTCCTCCTCCGAATCTTCATTTATCCGCAATGGCGCCATTTCGGAATTTTTTCAATTTTTGAAATTTTGACAGCACTCGAACGGAAAATTATGAATAAAATATGCATGGAGCATCTAAAATACGAACGGATATGCTTCTTCGAAGACTTATGATCATTTCGACCCAAGTCGGACCAAGTAACAACCTTTTTGTTGCACTTTATAGCCAGCTCTGCAATTTCTGCGACTGAGGCCCTTGTTGCTCCGCAAAAACAGGAAGGCCGACGGAGGAGAGTAGGGGACTTTTTAGTACGTGTTATCCTGCTCCAAAACTAGAATCCTGCAAAATTTCAGCTTTACAATAATTAATTCCGAGTAGAAGCGATATATTGACTAAAACTCCTGTGCTATTTTGTTTGTTAGCTATCCTACCAGCAGATATCGTTTTAATCATTAAGACTGTAATGATTATTAATTTTTGTTAGTTTTTGTGGTCCTCACTATTTCTAATTGTCCCAATATATTCAGCATTTTGCTTTTATTTTCAAAATGTAGTATTTTAGCGTTATTTAAATTTACAAAATAATTATTTTCTATTCAGTGTGTTGATATACCTTTATACTGTATATATTTTTTACTAAGCCAACTAGCCGACTAAGCTACCGTGCCGATGGACATAATAACTACATATGAACCTAATGGATGAGTACAGGAATAGATTGTGCTCTAAATAGGTATCTTAGTGCATTTTTAAAGTAATTGTCACTGTGAACACAAAGATTACACAAAAATTGCGTTAGAAATACGAAGAATTAGCACAAAATCCGCAGATTTATTGTTGAGACATCAAATTGAATTCGGTAAAGCAAATAAACTAAAAGTCTTAGGGGAAACTACAAATACGAATTAAGGTAATTTAATGGAAAATAACTTGAGCACACTTTTCGGTGGTCCAAACACGGATCTAAAAAGTATGCGGAAACACCGCATCCTCAGTAATGCGTCAGCAGTCAGCAACAAATGGAGATGTAGTGAAAATAGTAAACGAGGCGTGTAACTTATAATGTTTAACCAATCGAAATATCATGTAATAGAATCAAAGTTGAGGGATTCCAAACAGGTTCTACTGTTAAGATGAAATTTATTATGTGTCAAACACACTAAAAATTAAGTAAGTATATAAAATATGAAAAATTATGAGTAATTGTTAATTGTTAAACAACAACTATTTGTTACATCCCTGTTACACCTTCCTCGAAAACTTTGTTGATGTCAAAAGCATGCCATAAAATATAATTACAAACATAAATTTAGTACATCCCATTGTTTCCAGAATTAAAAAGAAATATTTCATACAGAAATTATCTCTGTAACAAAACTTCGCTGGCATGAAACAAATTTGTTAGACAGTCGAGAGACATTACGCTATCAGATAAATAATTCACCAACGAAAAAAGTATGTTCCTGTGTTTTCAAATGATAATGTATAAATCTAAAAAATAATTCGCTTTTAAATTTATTGCCAAGCTAATAAAATTTTCGAAGTTTCACTTTGATTTAGGTAATTGGATTCGATATTATATTATTCATTCGATTCGCACCCCAGTCGAAATACACCAGAAACATTATACAGGCAACGTTAAAGCGATATGCGCGTAATATTACGGCTAAACCGTGGGTTCACTATTTCTGCAAAATATATCAATACAAATAAACCTGCTTGAGATAAGATTGCCATTTATATATTTGCTTAAACTGGTCCTTGACAAACAGGTACAATGACTCAGGTGCACACCCACGAATTATTCGGATTTGGTTAAAGTGGGCGATTTCGTGTAATACAACTTTTACTGTCTGATACGTTAATATGCGATAATGAACAAAATTACCAAGCATTGAAGAAAAATTGAGTAACAATTGTTCAAATTTCAATTATCCATATTGCTCTATAAGGTGATTTGGGACAATATTATGATGAAAATTGCTCAGTCGGTTAAGGCGTATTGCGTGGTGAATATGTTGACCGACTGTGTATTTCGTTCTGGGTTCGAGCCCCAGCCCCGGTACTGACAACACCGGTGCGTATGGATGTATATCTGCGTTTTTTCGAATGTGCAACCCCCATAACTCGGCTCCGAGGTAGTTATGACGTAAAAACCAGAATCAGCTTTAGGCGATATGAACTATATAAACCTTATAATAATAATAACAATAATAATAATAAATGGACTATTAAGCGAAAGTTTAGTTACAAACTACTCTTACCCTTTAACCTAAATAATGATAGATGAAACGTAATAATAAGAGGATTATATATCATATAATGTTGCTATAAGTTAAAAAACCTGGAAGGGATAAATAAAAGGAGAAAGAAAAAAGAGAAATAAAAGAAAAAAAGAGTTAACGATAATTAATGTCTTCACTTTGTTTGACCAGAAGAATTTGCTTAAAGTTTAGTTTTAATGAATTTATAGAGAGCAGATTTAGGTGATCACCGATTGTATTGTATATCCCAAGTAACACATAAAGTCGCGGGAACGTATCGGTGACTATAAAAGCCACGATAAAGTCGACCGCTACTATAGGCTGCCACGTCCCTGCTACGTGGCACCTACGTAGCCGCCACTAAAATGGGGAAAAATTTTTAGTCGCCGGGTAGTGTTTCGGGTAGTGCCGGCCTCGATGTCACTATGTTTAGTTAATATGAGGGATCGGGGTAATAGCGAGTACTACTCCGCGACTCGGCGGCCTATCACTTTTTAAAATGGTGTTTATCTTTTAGCGACCTCTTTGTTTTTTTTTTCTTTTATAATAATGACGCAGTGAAATAATATTACACCAAAAAGATGTGTACTTTAGGCGCGTGTTTAAAGTACTTCTTTAGCCATTTTTTCAAACGCAAGATACTCCTTTGATATAAGTTGACATATTAAATGATAAAATTTTAACGCGCCCTCAAAATAACCTTTTTTTGTAATTTTTTGACAAGAAAAGGCAAGATTAAAAAATTTAAATATTTATTAGGAAAACATTTGGAATACTTTCAAAATCATTTTTCGTAAAAGTTTATGATAAGATATTAACATAACCATTGTCTATTTTTGATTAAAACCAATTTTTTTTTCTAAAATTTTTAACAACAACTAATAATAGCCGATTTTAACAAAGGCGCTATAAAGTTAGGCCCTCCACCATAAAGTATAGGGGACTACCCCATTTTACCTTGTGACTTTGGTGACCCAATAGCAACTATCCTGATGTGACTCTATAGTATCAGATTCTATTTTTGAACTGTAAAGTACCAACAGGAACTATTTCGCTACCCATGTGGCCACTAAAATGCCACGATACTTTAAAGTGCCAAGTGATGGTCACTGGAACTATTCTGGAACCTAGATTGCCTCTCTATGTACTCATTTACTTTATTTAGGTATCTTAGTGGCACTAGTGGGTGGCAGTAACTGATTAACTGGTACTATATAGTTTTTGCCACTATAGAGTAACAATAAAATGATACTGCCTAGTTCCAGTAACTACCCAAATGGTACTTTGACTTTGGATGTTTACAGTTCCAATAAATGGTATCGGTGTGGTAGCAGTTACTTTAAAAGAACCATATAAAGTAGCCCTACCCAATAAAGTAGCAATAATAGTACCAGGGTGTACCCCAGGAAGGCTTCGTAGCAAAACCGAAACCGAAAGGATTTGGTACCATGTGTGTTTCTTGGGATATGTGGTGCTTGATAAGAGAAGGTTTGCTGAATTTTTTTTGTTGTATGCTGGGGGATATGTAATGCATATGGGTTACGAATATTAGCATTATGCAACTCAGCATGGTATTTTAGTTTATTTAACAAATGAGGGGAAGATTTATTTTTAACAACTTTGTGAAGTGTAGTAGCGGTATGCAATAAACGACGGTTTTTCAGGTTTAACCAGTTTAAACTGGTAATTTCTCTCGAGGCATGATCATATTTCCTTAGGTTTAAAATGAAACGACAACAGGTATTTTGCATCTTCTGCACTCTGTAGGCATCAAAGGAATCAATTCAGGGCCCATATAATACATCACAGTAATTGAAATGTGAAAGTACAAGTTGCTCGCACAAAGTCTGTTATAATTTTTGATTAAGGATGAACCGATTTGAGTATAATAGCTTCAGCGAGCAGTATGATTTTTGTAAGCATTTGCTGATATTATGTTCCGAGAATTTTAATTTGGAGTCAACTAATAAGCCAAGGTATTTCGCAGATGGAGTTATGCGAAGTACTAAATCTAATACGTTGATCTTGATATTGTTTTCAGCTCTGGATTTGAAGCACTGATTGCCAAAAACTAGTAAAGATGACTTAACTGGATTGATGTGTAAGTTGTGTTGCTTGGAAATACGAATTAGTTTATTTAGATCAGCATTTATGAGTGTACTGGCATCAACAGCATCCTCAGGATAGAAACTATAGTAAACTTGGCTATTATCAGCATAAAAATGGCTGTTAGAGTGACTTAGAGTTTTATAAAGATCAGCGATATAAAGTACGAAGAGCACTGGACCAAGTATTGAGGTACGCCACCCGTAACATCACTAGAGGCTGACTGACTATTATTAAGTAGGTACTACTGTTTGGCACCGCCCAGTTAAGAACTGTTGAAAAAAAGAACATGCGGTTTCACCAAAATCATAATGTTTTAATTTTGAGAATAAGAGTTGATGATTTATTGTATCGAATGCCTTTGAGTAGTCTAGTAAAACTAAGGCCGTTAATTTCCCTTTATCCAATTTTGCCAGAATATCATCGCATACTTTTTCCAAGCAGTGGTGGTGCTATTTGTGGATTTTCATGCACAATAATACAATATTTTAACTTATAATTGTATCTAGTGAATTCCGTAATATTTAAAGGTAAATGTCTCCGAAAAGGTTCTAAGTCATACTTTGATGCACGTATTGTTGGATGCACAAACACAAACACTTGGCAACTAAGCCTTATTAGAATAATAAAAATATATTATTTGTATTTGTTCTAAATGGTCCGAAGTTAAACTCTCGCTCCTGTCACTAAATACCCACTTCTATTGTGAAAAGGATTGTTCAACGTCTACCGATGTAATCGGCGCATATTTAAAATAAGCATAATTTCTTACAGATGGAAGATTTATGTCCGGCATTGAACAGTTCACTTCTTTGCCACTTAATAGGTCCACCACACACCAAAATGTTGGAAAACCGGGGTTGTTTCTTAACACTGTATCCAGTTTGTGTTTCACTCTCTCAGCAACACCCCCTGATACTCCAAAAATATATTGACGTAGATCAAATATACTATACACTAAACATTTCTTGAACATGTAAAATGGCAAATGATTCATTTGGATCAAAGTGTTGCACTACTCATTTAAAGTCATCAAAATTTCAATAACAATACGATGCCACCACGTGGAACAGACTCTGGAGGTAGTGGTGTCTTTGGAAACATTTCATGAAATACCCTAATCCGAATTGGTGCTTTTAGAAACACTTTTTTAACACTGGATATCAGTTTATCAACGTTAAAGTAACATTGGCAAATAGCTTCAGCAGCTCTATGTAGTCCGTGAGCTAAGCACGTAACATACACCATGTTGTGGTACGTTTTTCAAAATTTTCCAGCTGCCTTCATGTAATTAATTGCGACTGTAATAAATAATAAAAATGTATGTAAATTTTGCTCATACTGTTCACCCCATAATTTTTTCAAAGTTGATTGCAGTAATTCTACTACAGTTGCTGAATTAGTAAAGTCTAGTACTTTAGATGCAATCAAGTGTCCGCGCATTGAATGTGTTTCCTCCATTCCACCGACTATCACATTTGCTACCTTCATACCACAGGCATTTGTTGTTTCATCAACGCAAAGCCAGGTATGTTTTTCATTTAGCTATGTAAATATTTTTTCTTTCACAGTTTCACAAGTCGGAGTCAAATACCTTTTTCTAACTGTGGATCTGCTGGCACTTGAACATTCTTATATTCCCCATTAACACAGTTTTGCAGAAACTGTTTAAATAGAGGATTGTCTAGTTTTGTCCATGGTATGTTACACCCTACCATTACTTCCACCAAATCAATGTTAAACTTTCGTTGACTATCACTAGTAACATCTAAGTCGTTTATATGACGTTCAGATGAAACATGTTTTAAAATGTGTGTCCATGAAAGTGTTTTTTCACAGCTGGTACAAAAAGTTCTACACCATTAAACCGCAGTACCGGAAAATCTTGAATTCACGAAAGTACTGTATCATTTAATGGAAAGCCACTCGACGCCCCATTGGCAGATTCACAGAAATGTCTTCTAACGCCGGAACTTCCCATACTGTGGGGAACACAGTCGTTGAAACATAGTTTTGATGTGGCGTGAAGGAACTTGCATTTTGAGTCTTTTGGACTGATCCTTAACGTACTGAAGATTAAGTGTTCCGTCTTTATTAAAGACTTCGGCGAGGTACGAACTCGCTTGTTTATATTGATATAATCCGTTATAAAACTGTTTTAAACCTTTTTCCGACATTTCAGGAAAGTCCAGTACATCTTAATATATAAAAGGCAGTTTTGGCAATTTCTGTGAATGTGAATGTGCCAATGGGAATACCCTGACTGACTCACTGATCTATCAACGCACAGCTCAAACCGCCAGGTCTAGGAACTTCAAATTTTGGATAGAGGTTCTTCGAATGACGTAGGCAACCACTAAGAAGGTATTCTTCGAAATTCGACCCTTAAGAGGGTAAAAAAGGGGGTTGAAATTTCAGGCGAACGAAGTCTCGGGCATCAGCTAGTAATATCATAAGTGATATAATTTTGTCGGCAAAATTTAGTTAAGAGAGTTTGTTGCTTGGCAATTGACAAAAATTGACAAAATGACATTGACAAAAATAACTCGCCTGACGGCACTGCGCATTTAGGTATTTTTTAAAAGTATGGCGTAATCTTCGGACATGACTGGGGAAAAATATAACATAAGTGAGTCCGCAGAACATGCTACAGAAAAAAGTTCAGGTTGGTGCCGCAGGGATAAATTACCCTAAAATAGTCTGAAAACAATGTACTTATATGTTTTTTTATTGTATTTGTTTTCGGAATTCGAGCGTAATTTTTTGTTTAGTACTTTCTCAGTAGGTCTTTAACACATATTTTTTACAAAGCGATTGAATGCGCCGTTTCTTAGAAATAAAATAGCTTTGCTAAAACCAACCCTCCCTTAGTCACCCCAAACCGGCTCCCCTCTCGGGCTAACATTTTGTGAAATTGCTACTTTCCGAGATTGCTTCCTACTGGACAAATATAAATGCCAGACGCTTGTGGGCAGTTACACCATGCTTATCCGGCTATGCCCTTTTACTAATTGTAATATCTCTGTGCTTTTCGACTAAGTACTCTATAATAATTAATACAAAACCGTTATTAGTTGCTATTTCTATTACGATTTTGGCAAGTGTATAGCGAATACTCTATTAACCATAGGTCGTTAGACAACTATTTTATGTGAAAAAGGATGGCTTGAATCTGCCGGTAAAGTGACGCCTGAAAATTTTAGTTTTCTGTAGATAATAATTTAAGTAAAGATCATAAAAAAATTGTCTATGAATAAGTAGTGTCAATATTTATAAAATGAAAAATGTTCTAGAGGGATAATGAAATATAGTTAATAAACTTCTGCATAGAAATTCCTATGATCAATAATTATTGTTACTAATTCATTAGCATCTCCTAATTATAATTTCCGTGCTGCTCTCATCGATGTTGTAGTTTGAGGCGATTGTATGTTTTTAATGGAATAAGTAAGCAATAAAAAGGAAGAACTATTGTCATTAATTTAGCGTTTGGTGCAGTTTATAAAACGAACAAATTAGTTACATGCGACTGTATAATTTTATGGGAATTATTGTTTACCATCTACCATCTTTTAACTTTTTATTAAAACTTGTTTTGGTATTTACTGTCACAATGTTTATGGCCTCTGTGGGATTCGAGTATATTTGCATTATTCTCAAAGAACAGTTTAGTAATCGCCTAATAAGTCTTGTTAGTGTGAATGTAACAGTAAAGCGTCAATATAAGTCAACGAACTAATATTGCTATTTGACATTTCCTGTCATTCGAATGGACTTTCACGGCTTTAAACTTATAGAAAGCCTTAAATAAATATTAAAGTACAAAGTATTAAAATATAAAAATTCTTTAGCATTACATCATGGGAATGGGGTGCATTTTAAATATCTAATTAATGTAATTCGAAATGCCTGTGCACAGAAGAAATTTTCACACATGCGTTTTCAAGAAAAAAATTGATAGTAAAGAATTACAGCCACAAAAAAAAGAGATGGTAAAATTAGGTCAGGATTTTTTGTTAACCACGAAAAACCGGATAAAATAGGCCAGAATAGGATTTAAAATAAAAATAAAAATAAATTTTTTTAAATAAGTAGATCATGTCATTCGATGTATTTTTGCCGCTGAATAAGATACCGATGTCAGTTTCAACCAATGAGGTCATGACTTCTTATCTATCCTGATTTATTATTTTCTGTGGTACCGTACCCTTTTGTCTTCAAATGATTTGCGCAATGGTTTCTTTTTC
This sequence comes from Rutpela maculata, assembly GCA_936432065.2. NCBI lineage: Eukaryota > Metazoa > Arthropoda > Insecta > Coleoptera > Cerambycidae > Rutpela > Rutpela maculata. The sequence goes on along the minus strand of OW386291.2, from coordinate 125,557,385 downwards.
ATTTTATTCCTTTCGTTTTCACATCCCTTTTCTATGTCCAACAATAGTTTGCCATCATATTAACATCCCATCGACCTTGATATCTACTCTCCATTTCCTTTATGTCTTGGTGAAAATGTTCACCATGCTCTTCACTATAATCACCTAAATTTTTTGGAAACTGGTCTATATGAGAATGCACAGGTAGTTTTAAATTAATTAGACAACCTAATTTTCTGAATTTTTCTGTCATGTTGGATACTATTTCTTTATAATCTTCATTCTTATTGTTTCCTAAAAATGTATCAACAACTTCTTTAAAGCGCTGCCAAGCTTCCTTTTCCGTATCTGACATTGTAGTGATGAATTTCTTATCTCTTAACATTTTCCTTATTTGTAGACCATCAAGATATTACTGCCCCCACTCCATATTGAACTTGGTCTCATGAAGCAATTTGTGAAAGCTCTGAACAAAGAAGGAAAATGTTTTGAGTATTTGGGAATACAATTTCCACAGATAAGCGAAGCCAAATTGAAGGACGGCATTTTTAATGGTCCACAAATAAGGAAAATGATAAGAGCTAAGGTTCTACTTCACACGTACACACAGCGACTTGTGTATTTCAATATGTACAGTTACAGCATATCGTCAACAAGTATCCATAATATTATTTCTATCCACCAAATACCACACATATTACTTCCACATCCAGTGGAAAGTGGAAGTATAGTAACGACAAAAAAAAATTGAAAATTTTTATTGCTCATATAGGCTTAGAATGTTATGAAACGTCGTGATTTTAAGTTTAAGCGAAAAAAAAAAAATTCTGTCTGTCTGTCGGTCTGTCTGTAACTTTTTTTGTGCGCACGATTACTCTGAAAACGTTTAAGATATTGACTTAAAATTTGGTACACGTATGTACTTTAACGGGATCTGGAACTTGATTATATTTTCATCTTATTCCGTCGAAGAGTTGGGGGTAAATTGGGGTAAATAGGTAAATCAAGCAGGTAAGAGTCCATAAAATTGGCATTTAGTGTACACAAGAGAAGCTAAGGTCTCAAAACATTTTTTGGCATTAGCCACCCCCATTACCGCCCCCACTCCGTTATTAAAGGGAATGAAAAAAATGCTATTTAGTGTGTGTACAAGAACCAAAAACCCCAAAATATTTTTTTACTTCGTCCACCCCCTCTACCAAACCCCACCTACTACCGATGTGGGATATCGTTTTATGGGTTTTTGAGGTAGACGATTTCAAATATTATATTATAAAATTTCCATAAACAATCATTTCCACATACAAAATTCTTTCGTTGTGAGAGACTTGGTCAGGAAATCTAGATGTGGAATTAGTGATTCCTTGCAGCGGTTTTTTGCATTTATTTCTAATTTATAGGATTTATCCTATGACATTTATATTTATTTTAAGCATCATATAAAATATGTTGTTCTTAAGCTAAAATAAAAGTCCAAAGAGTTGTTATATGAAACTGGTTTATGTTTCAATACAATTTTTATTTGCGAATGTTTTAGTATTTGCCATTAAAAGAAGATGTATTTTTTTAATATTCAACTCTCTTGGTAATATCGATGGATCAACTTAGTATTAAAATAATAATAACAATTCACCCAGGGATTTTTTCTAGTATTTTGAACTGAGTAGTTACCAAAATAGTTATTTATTTTGTTTAAATTTGAACATCAAATATATACGGAATATGGAGATTAAATTAGGTTTGCTTATTCCAAATAAAAGATCGTTGTATTAGGTTAATGATTGATAACGTTGAGTGCATTGCAATCTTGACAGCTGTTAATGTAATTTTTGCATAATATAGCATATACATGAGAAAACTTTAAGATATTCTGCGTGGTTGCGGTAAGCAGAAGCTTTGATCTTATATTTTAGATATATATGAAGTACAAAAATGTATTTTCTCTAAAATAATGGGGCATTATTAGTGACTTTGCAAAGTAGTGTTTCAGAAAGGTATGCACGAACACCAGAAGAAGCAAAATATTCAACAGATTGAACTACTAAACTATAAATTGTGAAAGACTTCGTAAGTGTAATTGAATAGGTAACAGTGGAGAATCAGAAAAGACAAAGTTCTAAATTGTTAAATAGAATACAGTGGTCAAGCATATCATAAACTTAGATAGATTCAGTAATGGTTTGGGTAACAGAAACGAAGTTGGTTGTTGTGGATTTAGTACAGTACCTAGAGGTAAAAAATATGTAAAATTTCGGAATAATTTCATATGTAATGATAATTTTTCTTTATGGGTTATTATTGTAGTAATTGGTATTGTCTTCAGTTTCTATAAGGTCCGGATACTTGTTCTTATCCTCAAAGGGTGAAGATTTGAATATTGAGTATTTAAAAAAGTGTTACTAATTTAATTTTGAAACGCAGGATAGTTATGTTTTGCAATTGTAATCATTTTCAACAATTCCTTTATCGCTCTTCTTTAAAACTAGACATATCTAGTATACCAGGATTTCGGAAAGCTGCCAAATTATATAGAATTGTAGGGGAAGCATATCTGCCACAGCACCTGGACGCTGCGTGACATCGCGGATTCTCGCGTTGTTGTTAGGTAGCTCTTTCATATATTGTTAATACTAATGAAATAAATGCAATATCTTTTTGACATACTGAAATAAAATAAAAGATATTTAAAATAGTAAAAAAAATGGGAGCAGCGAGTTGACATTACAAACAAACATTCTGGAATATTATTGTCAGGAATTGTTGTCACTGGCTTCAGTTTTTGAGATTCAGTGAAACAGTTGACATAACTGAAATCATTAAAATAATCATTACCGGATGGCTTAAAATGAGGCTTACTTAGAAAAATCTTCAAATCCATTTACTAAGTCTATCGGGTTATTTAATTCTATATTATCATAGACCATGATGTTTGATATATTGTTGAACCTTCTTTTAGTTTTTACATCATACCAAAATTTATAGTGGTCAGTTTTAATTCAATTCTTGGCAGATTTTGCAAATTTCTGATAAACGGCATTTATATTAATTTCACAGCCACATAGAAAAAAGTGGTCTGGCCTGCGGACCAGACCAGTGCATCCTCATGTATTTGGAGTCGCTGAAACCGATTCCGAAGTCAGAATTGTCAGATTGGTTCCTTTTTCACCCTTAACACCAAACCCCCCCCCCCCCCCCCCAAAAAAAGTTGTCTGTCCTGCGGACCATACCAGTATATCCTTATATATTTTGAGCCTCTGAAACCGAATCCGAAGTCAGAATTGTCAAATTTGCTCGTTTTTCACCTCTAACCCCAAAAAACACTCCCAAAACAAAAAAAAAGTGGTCTCCCCTGCGGACCAGATCAGTGTATCCTTATGTATTTGGACCCGCTGAAACCGAATCCGAAGTCAGAATTGTCCGATTGGCTCTTTTTCACCCCTAACCCTCCCCCCCAAAAAAAAGTGGTCTGGCCTGCCGACTATACCAGTGTATTCTTATGTATTTGGACCCTCTCAAAAGTCTCGTTTTTCACCCCCAACTCCAAAAAAACACCCCCAAAACAAAAAAAGTGGACCAGACTAGTGTATCTCTACCAAATACATAAGGATACACTGCCACTAGTATGGTTCTCTGGTCAGCTAATTTTTGGGGTAGGTGTTGTTTGAGAACTAGGGTGAAAAACGAACCAATCTGACAATTATGACTTTGGATTTGGTTTCAGCGAGTCCAAATATATAAGGATACGCTGATCTGATCCACAGGTCAGACCAATTTTTTGGACGGGTGTTTTTTTGGGGTTAGGGGTGAAAAAAGGACCAACCTGACAATTCTTACTTCGGATTCGGTTTCAGCGGGCCCAAATACATAGGAATACTCAGTGTATTCCTATGTATTTCTCTGATCCGCAGGCCAAACCACTTTTTTTTTTGTGTGGCTGTGTTTTTAATTCAGCTCGCAATATTTTAAATCAGTGTAGACCAAATTTTATCTAGTTTCTCACGTCAAAATTTCTCTTTCAGTTTATTTTTTTATAATTATTTTATCATGTATTTCTCTATAAATAAATAGTTAAATTTGAACCAGGGAGAATACTGGTTTTTGTTTCTTTTTGTCTGGCATCGTAGCGCAGCTTGCTAAGGCATTGGGGTTGTTTAATAAGTGTAGTGTGTTGTTCGTAAAGTTATGCTTTGGTAGATCTATCATAACAAATTCGTAAAATAGGAAGGAGAATATTCCGAGTTCACCCTCTATTAGAACTTTACATTTTAAATAAAATATATACCAATAAATCAAGATTTTTTTTAAGACAACTAAAAATGTAGTCATTATTTCACACAAATCTTTTGTATCCTTGAAGCGATTTGTCACAGGCACATGTGTTGCAAATGTAAATGGTTGGCTTGAGGCGTCCTTTGTTTTCGAGTATGTATAAAATGACGCCACAAAGCAGTCTTGGCGGTCTTGTCTATTGAAGTTTGATATATTTAACTCTGGTAGTTGTAGCTATCTTGAATAAAAAATAAACAAACTTCAAGGTTATAAAAAATAAGATGCAGTTATTGTTAGGCACGTGCTACACTTGCTGAACTGAAATTTTGAATAGTGGAAATTCACAAACGCATTTCACGAAATTTAAGAAAAATAAACGTTATGTACGTACATAAGTACTTAAAATAGAACAGAGAATCAGATAAAAAATCAAAATACCAATTATATAGTCCGTTGCCTAGACATATTCCTGTTGGTTGACTTTCTTTTGCAAGTCTTTTACAAAAGAGTATTATAATTTATGGAGATTGTAATGTAGATGTTGTTCTCAAATTATCAAATAAAAAAGTGGAAAAGCAACTGTTTCATTTTCCAGATCATTCATTAACAAATTCACCGGAGTATATTCATTATATTTTAATAAAATATTAACGACAGATATAATAATAACAATAATTTATTGGTGTTATCTTACAAAAGTATTTACCCAATTCAGAAAAAGAGCATGATATATATAAGATAAAAATAGAAATGTAAAATATATTTAAGTATGAAAAACCGCTGCCCAAGGAATCACTACTTCCACATGCAATTTTCCTACCCAGGTCTCTCATAACGAAAAACTGTTGTAGTGGAAATAATTGTTTATGGAACTTTAATAATTTAATATTTGAAACCGTCTACCTCAAAACCCATAAAACGATATACCACATCGGTTGTGGGGTAGAGGTAGTGATCGGGGGGTGGTGGAAGGGATGGATGAAGTAAAAAAAAATTGAGGCCTTTGGGTCTTGTACCCAACTAAATCACAATTTTCTTTCACCTCCCTTCACAGTGGGTCATTTTGAGAGATTTCTGGCCAATACTCAAATGAACCAAATTTCATAGACTTCCGAGAAATGAGTAATAAACAAGCTTTTTGGAAAGGGTACACGTTAGTCTTGGGGGAACAAAAGGCCTTAATCCTTATACCCTGCTACATTTGCGTTCTACAGCTCGAGAAGGAAACACGTGTTCAAGTTTAAAGTTGTGCAGTGAATATTTAGCGTTTACATGACAGTGAATTTTTGGTTTCTTTGTCTTCAATTGAACGAATCGGCCATGTCTGGCATAGAACAAGGCAAGAGCTCTATTGTAGGCAGTTAGTTGACTTTATTTGTTATTTGGTGTCCGAATTATAGCCTTTTAGCGAGTGAGCGGTTTCAGACGTAAATTTTGATTAAAACAAAACTTTTCATTTTTGTTACACTTTACTCCCGCAAGCTTCACCTCATATTTTTTTTATGATATTGAATGCAGTGTTTTCTAAATGTCCTGTGAACTGCAGCGACCTATAGCTGCCACTTTTTTGAGTAAAGGCGTTTTGAATACGTTAATGCAGGTTAAAAATACCCAATTTTAGGAGTAATAACAATTACTGATATTGGAATGCCAGATTTATTTCAAATCGTTCAATGGAATTTTTTTACAATTTTTCTTCGAATTTGGAGGCAATATTCTAGTCGAATTCAAAGTTTCACAGTTTCTTCCAATTATTTCAATTTTCACCCCCTTATATATCGGTGGAATTTTTTAACCATTTTTTCTCGAATTTGGAGGCAATGTTCCATTCGAATCCAAAGTTTCATAATTTTCTTCAATTATTTTAATTCCCACCCCCTGAAACCCGCCCCTATTTACCGATGGGATTTTTAAAATTATTTTTCCTTTAAACGCCAGCTGATTTTGGGGCATTTTCAGGAGTTTAAGAGTTTTGGCCAAAAATGTTAAACCTGACCGTGCTCTTTTATAATGGGGTGGGGGTAGCAATCAAAAAATTTTTTGACACATTAGCTTGTCTTGTGTATGCTAAATACCAATTCTATGGACTCTTACCTGCTTGATTTACCTATTTGCTTACATTTATCCCAATTTACGCCCAAACCGTGCAACGGAATAACATGAAAATATAATCTAGTTCCAGATCTCGTTAAAATACATATGTGTACCAAATTTCAAGTCTATGTCTTAAACGGTTCCAGAGTAATCGTGCGCACAAAATAGTTACAGACAGACAGACCGACAGACAGATTTTTTTTCGCTCAAACTTAAAATCTCGACGTTTCATGACATTCTAAGCCTATTTGTACCATAAAAATTGTTAAAAAATTTTCATCGTTACTGTACTTCCACTGGATTTGGAAGTAAAAACGGACATATTACATAACAGAATAGTGTTAAAATAGAATCCATTGATTTTTTATTTCGAAATTTGATTTTGCCTGAGTATTTTTTGAATTATTGTGGTATAATGCATCTTGTGCCACTAAGTTGTCACGTGAGGTGAGGTTATTTAATGCCAACATATTTATGTATTTATTAATTTGCAGAAACAGTAATAATGACATATAAAAATGTAAAAAAAGTATAAACTTTTCTCAAAGAATTTTACATAGCACCAGAAAACTTGTTATTTGAGGCTATTTAAAAATGTTTACTAGAAAAATCTTTTGGTTACCACACTGAGTAATCACGATTATTTACAGCATGGATTAATGGTTTAATGTAAAATATGACATTTATATTAAATGTTCCAGCCATATGGTATATTTATTAGCACATTGTATATTATTGACTGCATAGGTGTAAAAAATAAAAAAATGAATAACTTGCATGCGCCCATATGTTACCACGGTTTTAACATATTTTTTATAATCTTACATAATGAAAATAAAATTCATATGTAAAGCAACGCAGACAATATTGGTATCTACAGTAATAGCTATTAAAGATGCCATAACAGTGAAAATGAAAGTTGCTATAACCGGACAAATTGTCGACCTCAATTCAGGCGAGTTGAGGTGAGGTAAGAACACTTTCGATTTCACGTGTAAGTGATACTTGTATTTCGTTATTTAATAGCTGATATAACACTCGCGATAATATTTAATAGTCCAGTAAACAATAGACCGAAATATTCAAATCATATATTTAAAATATTTCTGTATTTGAATACCTTCCAATTTTTAAAGAGAACCTAAAGAGATTTATATAGATATGATACAACCGCTGAGCAAACTTCTGGATGTCGTTCATTTACCAGAGATTCACTCATTTGGATATTGTTGGTAATTTTCCAGTGATTAAAAAAAATGGGTGATGATCTGTGGAGTGGCCAGTTTAGAAAATTGATGCCATCTTTGATTATTTTTGAAAAAGCACTGCATATGCATGTGAGGTGTCATTTTACATGTTTTTTAGGGTGCTGAACACGTTCCCGATAGTATAAATACTGAACAGTGGTTACTAACCATTATTTCCCAAGGAACAATTTAAAAGTCATTTGGACTTGAGGAGGTTTTAAGAAAGGTTTGTCAGGGTTAGGAAATAGTCATGTGCCTTATTGATGTTGTAGTTAAGGCCTTTTAGGCTTCAAGTATACTTGCTCTTAATTGTAAGTTTTAAAGCATTCCGTAAGACCTAATTATAAAGCTAATTTGCTTCTAGGATAATATGTAATTGTAATGGATTTATCATAACCTACATAAAACTCTCCATAAAGCTAAGTAGTTTTATGAACGTCTTAAATTCCATTTAGATTTAAAGAGGCTTTAAACTATTCTTTATGGTTTTAACATATTTGCAATAAATGCATTTTAAATCCTTTTTAAAACTAGACATTTTCAATGCCTATTAGTATTTATTAAAGGCCATTACAAAACTAGACTCTTAAAACATCCTTGATAAATGTTGTGATGAAACCGTTATGAAGAAAAAAAGGCCTTTATAAATCCAAAAGGCAAATTTTAATTCCATAAAACACTTTCCAAAACCTCAATAAAACATTTATTATAAAAATAATAAACAATATGTCTGCCTGAAGTGTCGTTGATGCATGTGTGTGTGTGTTAATTAAAAGCATTTCACGACTTACTGATGTGTAATTAAGTCTTTTTTGGAAAGGTGGAAGAAAATAAAAAAGAGTGGCCATTTTAAAAGGACTGTTAAAACACACACACATACAAATTATTTTGAGGTTAAGTTCTAAGTTTTTTGTATCAAATGTCAATGTCCCAAACGTTTTATTACAGATTTTATCAAGTCCATGTGATCTTCGCCAAGTGCATTTGCATTTTTGTAAGGAAGGGATTATTTGTGATAGTATACAAAAAGACTAAAAGGGCTTCATTTAGAGTAAATGTTCTAGGTCATTACCATTATTAGAATATATAGTTTAATGAGAGGACCAGTGTTGCCAGATCAAAATTTTAAAAGTTTTCAGGCGAAGCTTTAAAAAGTTACTAAATCATACTAAAATTTCACTAGATTTGAAATTAAAGCTCTCATCTTTAATTTTCAAAAGTTGCACTGTCTGTAGGACACGTAATTTTCTGGAGCTCTCTGAGCACAGCATAGCTTTAAGCGTCCTCTATCTGATTATTTCGTTGCCAGACTTCGTACTCTGTATTGTATTAAATGGTTTGTAACTAGAAAGTACTGTTTGTCTACGAGACGCTAGAGGGCAACGAGCCCAGGCTATTCGATTGTAGCGATTCACGGTCAATAAACTATACGGTTACCTCAATTAGCAGCTTTTAGACGAGAGAGACGCGTGGAGCGGGGAATCGAATGAAAGATATTCTGTTAGGGTCTACAGCCTACGTCAGCTGTAGACACTACAGGCATCTTTGCCTGTGTCTTTTGCACGGAAATCAGATATGTCTGTCTCTTTCATTCGATTCCCCGCTCCGCGCGTCTCTCTCGTCTAAGAGCTGCTGATCGAGGTAACCGTAGAGTTTACTGACCGTGGTAGCGATTAACGTGAACAGTTCTGTATTAAATGGATCGCAACTCGAATTTAATGTTTGCCTACCTACCAGTAGAGGGCAATAAATTGGATGATTCAAAAATCATTAAAAATGGGCATTTTCATAAAAGTTTTCACTAAATCACTAGATTTTAAAAAAATCACCAGATCTAGTGAAATTTCACTAGATCTGGCAACACTGGAGAGGACTGTAAAACGACAATTAGGTTTTTAGTTGGTTGGCCATGTTTTTCTTGTTAGATAAAAATATTCAAGGTCAATCTCACAATTATAATTATCAATAATTATCACTTTTTCGTTAGCAAATTAAGGTATAATTACAAGAAACGACTGAAATGGGAACCGAGAAGCAGCTCACTTTTTTAAATTTGCTGATTACGTGTGTCTATGCAAATTTTGTATGGATATTAAAATCACTATTATTTCTGAGGGGCTCTTGTTTTTTGGGCCTTTCTTATGTAGTTTTAACGATAAACTGCCGTTGGTTTTAATTTTTTTGTCATACCTGATGGTTTTTTATTACCTTAGAGAGGTTATAGTGCTCTACGCTTTATACATTTCAAATTTCATTTTATCTTCAATAAGTCTGATGGTGTGTTTGCTTAAATCAGTTTAGAAAAAATAAATGCAATAATAATAAAATTATTTGAATTCCTTCGTGGACATTATTAAAGCTTCTCAGTTCTAATATGGTTTTAAAAACCAGTTTTAAGGTAGCCTTCTAGGTGTTTTCTAGAAATGCAGGAAGCTAATAGAAAAGCTTCTGACAGCTTTAAAATAGGTTTTAAGAAAGGTTTTAAAACGGCTCGAACGAGGTAGGTTTTCAAGAGCAGCACTATGCCTCACTAAGGAGTTTTATGATGGAATTTAAAAAGGCCTTAACAACCTTCATAAGGGTGGGCCCTTTTAGTCTACAAGTCGCTTTATGATGGTATTAAGGATACTGTTACAGCAAAATAGATTTTTCAAGGCATTTTATAAATAGCTTTATAGCACCCTTGTATACATTTAAGAAACTAAAATTGTTCCTTGGGTTACTAAGACAGATACAAATCAACATCTTTTATTTCTATACCAAACAGGTTTACATTGTTTTATAAAACACGGAATAACATAAACTGAAGAAGTCAGCGACATCACTAGTTTAAATATATGACATGACTAACATATAACAAAAAACAATATATGACTCCTTATATCTATAATTTTAAACAGGAGATACTTCTGCAATTACAGTAAATGCAACAAGATATTCCATTTGAAAAACATGAAACATGAATAGAATCCCTTGCACACTTTAGACATGAGCATGAGCAACTAGGCACAATTTCGTTGCTGGGAGAAAACATGTGTATGTGAGGCTGTAGGCAATCACCTACATCTTCGCAACCAAATCAAGTTGAGTGATGTCATCATTTAAACATGTATATAAATGTGTGTATTAGTAGGCCCTTAAAATGCGTGATCTAATTGATGCACTGGTTGATGGGAGGTCTTCTATGGAAATGTTTTTCCCATGTGTGTAAAGAAACGTTCGTAATTCGTCCATTGTTTTACAAACTGATTCCTTTTTCAAAACTTGCTCGAGATATTTTTGTGCTAATTGTATCGACTGCTCCATTACTTCAGTCGCAGGAATTTCGAAGTTTGTGAGAAATGCTAGTATACTGGTTTACTTGCCATTCCAGCATGTTCTGTAGCTACTTTGCTAGTGCAATCTGACCCAGTTGGGAAGTCTAAAGCAGGTACATGGCATATTGCAATTAGTTCAGTGATTATTTGAACGGGAACTTGGTGCGTCGTAGCTCCAACACCTAGACGAATCCACAATTCCTTCAATCCAAGATTTTTGAAGGTAGTCCAATGATATAACAGAAAACCAAAACGTCTGTGTCATTCGATAATACCATCACTCTCTGATACCTCCGTTTGTTGCATGTTTAATACAGGGCATGCCTTCTCTAACATGGCAAATTTTAATTCTTCGTGGGATTGTCTTAAATTGGTTTGCTGTGCATGTGGTTGGGTTAGGAAAAGATGTTACAGGAGACCTCCATATTTGGCCATATATTGCTGCATTTTTCTAGTAGTTACGATTTGAAACGTTATTGAAGTTTGACTGTTGGAACTAGAAGACCATTTGTCTTTTTGTTCAGGAATAGGTGTTGTATTTTTAATAGAGTGAAGGTTGATTGATCCACATGTGCTACGACGAATTCATTCAAAACTCTTTGGTGAAGTAAGAATCAAATATGAAGTCAATTCCTGCTGCTGTATTTGCTATGATATTTTTCACATAAGAACAGCCTCGCAGAAAACTCCATATGTTTTCAAATCTTTCAGAGAAATCTTTCTAGTGCAAGGCATGAAATCCACAATATAATAATTTGCAAGATTTGATAAATTTGCTGAACTGCCATGGTTGGTTGGTTGAAATCTGTTTCGTTACAACCGAAGAGCTCGGAAAAGAAAATAGTGACCTTCATATTACCAATTGATAAATTATTGTAATTATTGATAATTATTGTACGTCCTTTTCATTACAAAGACGGTTTTCTAGGTCAAACTGAACAGTCTCTAATGATTGCCTAAACAGTTTTTTATAATAGTATTTTCTGATCGCACCATATCGACTACCTCTTCAATAGCAACAGAAGAATGAAAAAACATGGTTGGCTGGTTTGCCTCTTTTGGGATAGACAGTTGGATGTTCTTGCTGAAGTTTTTTTCAAGGACTTATTGACGAAGGAGTTTGTCTTACTTCTGCTTGCAATGATTCTTCGCTTAGCGATGATTCTTTCTAGCTGACCTTTGTGAGTGTAGTTGTTATAGCATGCATTAGTTACGTGGTACTCATAGGTGCTATCTTGACCCATTTTCCTGAGTCTGTTGAAAATTTCATCTGGACGAATATCACCAGCCTCCCAGACTCGTATTTTTGGCATATTACAGATAGTTCAGAATCAACTGAATTTATTCTTCCTATTAACGATATACCTTCTGGCTCCATTTTGTAACCACCTGTCTTTAATCACTCTTAACTACAATAGGTGTTATGAAAATAGACACTTAAAAATATAGAAACACAAAATTAGGCAACGCAAGCAGCAATGATTTCCACATCCACTAATAGTTATTTGACATGATATATATGGTTTCAGATTTATATATTTCAATTTTTGTTAAAATGTTTTTTTAATGTCTTCAACACATTCAGCACCCTTAAAAACATGTAAAATGACACCTCACATGCTTATGCGGTGCATTTTCAATAAGCATCAAAGATGGCGTTCATTTTCCAAAATGGCCACTGGCACAGACCAACACCCAATTTTTTTTCAATCTCTACCCGATTACCAAAAATACCCAAGTAGGTGAATCTCTGGTAAATGAATGGCATAAGAAGCATTCTCAGCAAATGGAGTAATACGTGAAGTTTACTTACACTTTTTCGAAAAATAATTTTTTTCATTTTCAGTATTTAGCTGCTAATTAACGTCATCTGACGTCACTGTGGAAGAAAATTAAGTATTTAAATACATCTAAACCGAGCGCGAAGCTGGACCCCGCTTTTGCAAAAATTAGAATTTATTTTCATTCATTAATTAGCTCTCGCCATAGCTGGCGTAGTATTAGGTTGTTAAACACTATTAATAAATTAATATCCTACAAGTCTGTTATTTTACAATAACCACCCTATTTTGAGATACATTAAATGAAAAATAACGCCGTAGGGCGTTATGAATATCTATAACGCCATGGGGCATTATAAAATTATAACACAACCCAAAACAAGCAAATTATGATAGCGTTATTGAAAAACAAAATGCGTTGCTATGCAATGGCTTCGTTTACAAACAATTTTGATTTTTACTCTCTTTTAAATCAAATCGTTCTGAACATAATAGATGTCAAATTAATAAATCGTAAATGTCAAAAAAAAATCGAATTAAATAACAAACTTGTAGGACATTAAACGTTGAAGGCACCACGGGTGTTATAGGATAATGACGCCCTCGGTCGACGTACATTCCCTCGGGCCAGAGACCCTCAGGAAGTACACTGCCGACCTCGGTACGTTATTATTCTTATAACACCCTTGGTACCTTAATAAACTATAACTACTCTAATTTTGTACACCCGAATATCTAAGAGTACAGACAGAAGCACAAAGAATTTGGATACGCAGATCATAGACCCAATAAATACAATCCGGATAATCATAGAACATTTCCAAGAAAATTGTTCTCCGCTGATCCCAGTATTTGTCGATTTTGAGAGACATTTTGACACATTAAGCCACACAGCTATTTGGAACGATCTGCGGGAGAGAGAAGTGCCAAGAGAAATCATCAACTTCATCAAAGCCCTGTACAGCCAGTCCACCTGTCAGGTCATAAACAGGGATCAAGTGAGTGCACCGACAGTGATCAGAAACGGAGTAATGCAGAGATATACCTTGTCACCACTGATTTTTAATGTTGCCTTGGACATTGTCTTGACAATATCCTAAGTTGAAGGGGGGCTTGGAGCTTGGAGGACCTAGATTATTCTGGTCACATGTCTCACAAGGCACATCTTAAAAGACATAGAACGAAAGAGTAACAAACTAGGTGAAGATGCAGCTAAAGTCCGCTTTAAAGTAAATGTAAAGAAAACTATAGAAACGCGCCTAATGAATCATAAAAACAGTTTAGGAAAAGGAAAGCCTAACAAGCATTTGGAATACTACAAACTATTTGGAGGTCCTCTCTTTTGACACCAGAATACAGCTCTTTAGTACCAACATAAAACAATCCTTTTGTGTGGCTGTGAAACCTGGGAGATGACTAAGCAAGTTATTAACCAGTTGCAAGTCTTTGTTAACAGATGCCTGCGAATGATATTGGAATTATTCTGTTCAGGGCAAATAACTAACATCGAACTGTGGCAAAAGACTGGACAAGCTGCAATTGATTCAGAAACCAAACACAGAAAGTGGAGCTGACGTTCCGAAAACCTACTAGTGACATTATCTGTATTATCTGTTATCTGTATTATCTGTATGAATTAAAAATATATAAATGAAATAGAAAGTCTAGCGAAAGTAATAACTAAAATAAAACGGTGTGTTCTCAAAATGGTGCAGTGAAGCTGCTGTAGACGTCAATAGTTTCCAGAAATGAATTTCCATTAATCCAATAAACTCAAAATGGTAGCTTGTGTTGACTCCTGTTTGACTCCTGTTTGCCCATTTCTGATTCAAATACGTTCAAGATTAGGAAATGATCGTAGTACAACGTGATTTCTGTAAAGTATTTTTAAATATCTAGATATTACAAAGTATTTTATGTTCAAAATTTGGTTTCTCAAGAAATTAGTTGTTATTTTTCGAATCATATCTCGAAAATAGACATAATCACATTGAACAGTGTGGTCAACGGTCTGCAGAATTTGTTTCTAGTTCGAGTACATCCCAGATTTTGTGTTAGATCCATTATTCTTCATCATATTAATTAATCACATTACTGTGGAACTGGATGTCAATTGTCTCTTATTCGCAGATGATATGAAATTATACAATTAAGTAAATGATGTTAATGATTGTGTGGCATTACAAACTGCCCTTGAGCATACGAGATATATAGCATTAAACTTGAATTTGCCTCGTAAAAAAACTTTAAGGTGTCTTACTCGAAACAAATCGAGGCCATTCAAGCACAAATCTTGTTACACCTTGTAGGAAGGCGATGATGATATCAGAAGGCTGGAATACTGTTTCTGGGCTCAAGGCAATTTTCTTAATGAAGTTATTTTTTGAAAAGAAATATGAAGCAACATTCACCAACAATGGTATTGTATCTTCGCAAACCTGTAGGTTTTAGGCAATGGAAAACCCGCGATGGGTAATCAGTTGTAAACAGCAGTGCTTGGAAAAAGTGAACGTGTGGTGTGAAATTTTAGGTGAGAGGATAATTTTCTTTCTTCCAAACCTTAAATAACGTAAAGCTGCTACGATTTTTAAATAATACATTAATGAAGGTAATTGAAGATTTTCCACTGGCATTGTTAAGAGATATGTTGTGTCAACTACATGGAGCATCGATACTCAATGGCGTAACTTAAACAAATTAGAGTTGAACATAAGGAAGTGCAATGTTCCAACTTTTATAATAAATATCAATTTGTCGAATTTAATTATTGTTTAGAGGATTAAGTGGTTGCACGTCCATCAACATTCCGTAATCTCGGTGTAACTTTGACAGTAAACTAACTTTTAATTGTCAACGAAAGTTTTAGAACACTGGAATTTATAATACTTACGTTGTTCTCACAATTTTAACGACATATACACTGAAACTATTATAATCAGTCTTTTGTTCGATCAAAATTGGAATATTCGTCAATTATTTGTTCTCACCATTATAACATGCCGATACAAAACAGAGAAAATTCAGAGGCGTTTCAGACCGACAGACAGACCGACAGACAGACCGACAGACAGAAATTTTTTTTCGCTCAAACTTAAAATCTCGACTTTTCTGACATTTTAAGCCTATTTGAACAATAAAAATTTTTAAAATTTTTTTTGTCGTTACTATACTTCCACTGGATGTGGAAGTAAAACTATTAATCGATCCGGAAAGTACAAGAAAAATGCTATTAGGACAGTTTAACACATCACGACTAACACTTTGACTAAGCACTATCTATGGGATGCTTCATAGAGTCTATTCAAATGCTTCAGATCCATATCCCTTCTAAGATTTCACATAATACTGAGCAAAAACCTTCCTACCTAGTCGATAAAGAGAAGAAAAAATATTTATGATAAATTATAAGCAAAATTATTGTTTTGATCAAGAAAGATACCTACACCAGTGGCGGCTGATGAAATTTCAATATTTTTTTTCTCGTCTATGGCGCATGGGAAATAACATCTAGAGAGGCACTTCTCTAACGACCTCTAAAAAATTTTGAAAAAGCAGTTTGCGAAAAAATTATTCAAAATTCAGTTGCCACTCCTGGTCTAGGGACTCCTGTTTAAAATTATTCTTTTTTGTCATATACATTTTACTTTTCATAAAAATACAATAGGTTTTGGAGTTTATAAAAATATTTTCACTATTAACTGAAATACAATGAACTGAAATTTTGTAATTTACAATTTAAAAATAACAGCAAAATTTCAATTCGTTATATCTCAGTTAGTAATGAAAATATTTTCATAAACTCCAAAACCCATTGTTGCATTTTTATGAAAAGTAAAATGTATATAACAAAAAAAAAAAATTTAAACAAGAGTCACTAGACCAGGAGTGGCAACCGAATTTTGAAAAAAATTTTCGCAAACTGCTTTTTCAAAATTTTTTTAGGGGTCGTTAGAGAAGTGCTTCTCTAGATGTTATTTCTCATATTTCGTATGGGCCCCAAGCGCCACAGACGAGAAAAATAATATTGAAATTTCACCAGCTGCCAATGACCTACACAGTTTAATTTTGAAATTGAAAAGAATAGTAACCTATCAATTTTTACTGTCCGTTTTATTGCTAGCAGAGGTTTTGTTTATAGTAGAATTTTGGTAAGGGTAGTACTATTTAAAGTACATTTACAATTTCTATTTTGGTTAAGTTATAACTTTTGATATTAAATCTAACCTTGGTAATTCCGAGGGTATTTTAGTGTTTTCCTTCAATTACTTCCACGTCCAGTGGAAGTATAGTAACGACAAAAAAATTTTTAAAAATTTTTATTGTCCAAATAGGCTTAAAATGTCATGAAACGTCGAGATTTTAAGTTTGAGCGAAAAAAAAATTTCTGTCTGTCTGTCTGTCGGTCTGTCTGTCTGTCTGTCGGTCTGTCTGTCTGTAACTTTTTTTTGTGCGCACGTTTACTCTGGAACCGTTTAAGATATTGACTTGAAATTTGGTACACGTATGTACTTTAACGAGATCTAGAAATAGATTATATTTTCATGTTGTTCCGACGAAGGGTTGGGGGGTAAATTGGGGTAAATTTGGGGTAAATGGGTAAATCAAGCAGGTAAGAGTCCGTGAAATTGGTATTTAGTATATACAAGAGAAGCTGAGGTCTGAAAAAAATTTTTGGCATTAGCCACCCCCATTACCACCCCCACCTCCTTATTAAAGGGGATGAAAAAAAAATGTGATTTAGTGCATGTACAGGAACCAGAAACCTCAAAATATTTTTTTACTTCTTCCACCCCCCACTACCACCCCCCTATCACCACCCCCACCCCACTACCGATGTGGGGTATCGTTATATGGGTTTTTGGGGTAGAGGATTTCAAATATTATATTATTAAAGTTCCATAAACAAATATTTTCACATACAAAGTTTTTTCGTTGTGAGTGACTTGGATAGAGAATCTGGATGTGGAAGTAGTGATTCCTTGGGCAGCGGTTTTTTTTTGTAGTAATTTCTAAATAAATTTTATAGTTTTTGTCTAGAATCAGATAAGTCAAAGTGTTAGTAAATATTGACATCTTTGCCTAGTAATTTAATTGAACAAAATTTAACTATTTTTCCCTTAATTTTTTTTATTATCTACTAGTTCCTCATAATTGTCTATTTTTTGTGTGAATACTTGAACCACTCACCATCCGGATAAAGTACAAGAAAGGAACTCGTTATTGTCAACGTCAATCTAAGTTACGTATCTCTGTAGCTAACATCTGCAGTATTTTGGTCAGAAGAAAATAAGTAATATAAACCAGTTGATATTTTCACTTAGTATTAACTTTTAAACATTTTTAGTAATTTCTTATAATTTGTTTTTCTTCATTTAAACATTGTAAAGAGATTGTATTTTTACCATAATTTATTAATTATATTGTTTTTAAATCCCTGAGTTTGATTGTATCCACTTGTAAAAATGTACAAAATATAACAACTTATTTGTTTTGTGCTTGTTTAGCAATTTTGTTAAGGTATTTTTAAATACGCTGGTGCCCAAAACTAGTTTTTCAAACGACTCGAACCTCGACCCAACCACTGAGCTTAGCTGGTTGTTACGTTTCAATTACCTTTGGTCTTCAGCCGCCAACTGAGGGAAATTATGACATTAAAAAGTGTTATCATATTTATATGTGCATACTGCATACTCACCCTGTATAATAGATTACGGTGCTATCTTGTTTACTTAATTTTCGAACACCTAAACCAGATTCTAGATAAAACACATTATTCTACCTGCCGTTCAGAAATTTTCATTATTATGCAAAAAGTACTAGAATTATAATAATTTTCAAGACCCGTTTGATATCTTCCACTGTAATGTAATTGCAATAAAGAGGATAACCTCAAACTTTTTTTTTAATTATTGTCTTTTTTTATTTCTACATTTCCTTCTTAAATATTTGCAAGTACTTATTATTGTTCTGTCCTTTAATTGAAATACTCTGTTGGGCAGTGTATTGTTAAATAAATAAATAAATAACCTCAGTAACTTTCAAGTAATAGAACCTTAAGAATAAATCACCGTTACCTACACTTTACTCAAATATAGAAGACAAAACCAACGTGGGAATTTTACATGATAAATCCCCTAGACCCGGTCCTCAAACAGCATTACCCGGTATTGGAGAGACAGTGTATAAAGCCAAGGTTAAAGATCGAAATACCGCAGATGTTCCTGCAGTTTGTTATCGCGCTTTAATATGAGAAAAACACTGTGGACGTTGATTATAAATATATTAGTGATAAGTAATGTCAAAGATACGCAAGCTGCTTGTGATAATGTAAACAACAAAGTGATTTGTACATCTATTACAGAAATTTCGAGTACAACTCTAAGTTCAATAGGGAATATAAGCAGTGTAACAAAAATAGAAGTGAGAAATAATTCTGAGTTGCAATTATCATCCAGTGCGTTTAAATCATGTGTTAATTTGGAACTGGTTACTATACAGCACAATAAAATAAACAAAATATATTCTGATACCTTCAAAGATTTACCACTAGCCTATGTGCGTTTACGATATAACGGAATCCAATCGATTTTTCCAGGAGCCTTTTCCAACTTATCAAAAATTATCAGACTAGATCTTACAGGTAACAACTTAAAATCAATCTCTAAAGGACTTTTCAATAATTTACCTGTGCGCGAATTGACATTATCGCAAAACATTATATCTTCTATAGAGGACATGGCGTTAGAAAATTTGCCAAACTTGAAGAAACTCAGGCTCGACCATAATGAACTAGAAGTCATATTTATTAGTAGAATTGTAAGTGCCCCCAACCAACTTGAAATACTGTGGCTGCACAACAATTTATTGACCATGGTAACTAATTATATGTTACAAAATTTGACTAACCTAAAATTGTTGAATTTAGGTTTTAATCCCATTTCTGTCATAGAAGCGAAGTCGTTTGAACAAACGCCGAAACTAGAAACATTAGTTATGACACATAATAACCTGAAAGAAATCGATGGAAGTGTGTTTCCGAGAACGGGCCTAAACTACTTAGAAAAGTTGTACCTGGACAACAATAAGTTAATGTTTTTGTCTTCGAGTTTCTTCCTCAGTCTAAATAATTTGAAAAAAGTCACACTAGTTGGAAACCCATGGATTTGTTCGTGTTTGGATGACGTACAAAGGCTTTTGGCGCAAAACAGTATATTAGAAATGTGCGGCGAAGATTACTATAATGGAGGAAGAGCAGTATGTGTCAGTGAAAAAGCCGGAGAAAATATCTGTAGATACACTTATAATGAAGAATTAAGTGAAAAATATGAAATGTATAAAAAAAGTAATCCTTTGCATAAATTAGCAATATTTTGTATTTTGTAGTAACTGCTAATAAATCAGCTAATGTGAAAATCAGTGACATTTTGCCAAAACCTTAGAAAGTTCTACCAACACGCATTGTATTTGGCAGAGTTTAGAATAATTTAAGGTATATACAGGGTGTTCCACAACAATTAAGTGCTTTTCACGAAACAATTAATCGATCTGTGTTTGTAAACATTTTAACTCAATTGTTTTATGAGTGGACACAGTAGGCTAGAACCACCTTTAAATGAAATATGCATGCACTCTCTCATTTCCTACGGGAAATGGTAGCTTTATCTGCCCTGAAACAATTCCCGTAAAATCTGAAATCATTCCCTTGGCCGTTTAAAAAAAAATGACTTAATTTTTTTTTTGAAAACTGATTTTTGCATTGATAAGCTTGTTAATATGTCAACCAAGAAAGTAAATTAAACATTCCAATACAAATTTGGGGAAATAACATACAAGAAACCTTCATGCTCGACAACTCCAGACGTTTTGATAATAATCGGGTTATATAAACTTTCCAAGTAGTCAATTTAGACAAAATCATTAGATCTATTCTTATGTTATTTTGAATGACAGCAATTTTTGTCTACCAATATATCCGTAACCAATGAATAACATTACTATTTGCGTAACTGGATTTGCTAGGGAAATCCGAGCACCTCTACTGGCCGTCTGAGTAAACTTTCCATTCGCTCAGTGAGATAACGGATGAATATGAGAACCATACCACCGCCGATGAAGACAACCCACAGAAGAGACATGACGATAACCCAACTACCCACCCACTACCCTGCAGGTACCGGACGAGACGCCGTCCAGTACCCGTAGTCACCTAGCTCTCCGCAGACCGAAAGTGCTACCAAAGTACTTAGGTCTGCACTTCCTCGAGCTACATAACTCATCCCTACCTAACCGATGATCCGGATGGCAGGATGTCAATTGACATTCTGCGTACCGGCAGTCAATCCCAGACAAAAATACCTCAAAGTTTCCGAACAGACAGATGACCCGGGGGGTGACAAGCTGGCGAAGAAAGATCATCAAGACAGAAGAGCGCCAGAAGATGAAGGCTTTAGCCAGCAAGGTCCAACAAGCCAGGACCCGGGGAGGTGGGTCGAAATCATCCACCCCGCTCACATTTGTGAGTGGGGTTAATGAAAAGTAAGCTCGCCCATCCCGCACGAGGCCGGTGAAGGGTCTACAGCTATGTACTAGGGTAAAGACCAGTAGTCCTGCTCGACCTTAGATCGTCGAGACCGTCATCATTGCCAAAGAATATTGGCGTCGCTCGGTCAGTTACTCTTTAGAATTCACTAGGCAAACAATCCAAGACTCCAAGAGTGAAAATTTTTTGTGAACATGATTAAAATCAAAGCACGATGAAAATAGATATTGTCTTTGTCTATTGTATAAACGTAAAAATCACGGATTGAAGAAGATAACTGATACTTAACTGATAAGTTGTTTGAAATATGTCCGGGTATTCAGAGACTTCAAAAATGTAGTAGATTCTTGTTTTTATCAATGCAAAAAATCAGTTTTCAAAAAAAAAAATTAGAAGTGAGTTTTCTAGAAAACGGCCAAGGGAATGATTTCAAATTTTACGGGAATTGTTTCGGGATAGATAAAGCTACCATTTCCCGTAGGAATTGAAAGAGTGCATGAATATTTCATTTAAAGGTGGTTCTAGCCTACTGTGTGGGCCTCTTAATAGGGTACGTAAAATATAGTTATTTGCTAATCCATTAGAAACCTCCTAAGTAGAAAGAAAAATGGAGAGTTTATTAATCTAATAACGTTACATACATTGACAAGATTTGATTTGAATATTTTAGTTTGTAGGTATAGTTACGGGGGTGGAAGCCAATTCTTGCATTCTTGTCTTTATTCTTTTAGATATTTGAAATGGCATAAAATATCCCTCTTAAATATTTCATAAACTATTACTAAATTTTCATAGAAGTCACAGCTTTGGAGATATCTGAGTTTAAATATTGGAACACAGGCACGCATGCCGATTGCTACTAGCCCCATTTAACAATTTTTTATTATAACATATTTCGAAAAAGCTTGGTGAGTATAGTAACTTTGACAAAAATTAAATTTTACTGACGAAGCCTTGATGTACAAAAAATTGTATTAAATTCGGTGTTCAAGGACGCTCGGGATAACGTCAGACTGGTAAGCCACCGAGATAATTTTATAGAAGCCAGGAAAATCAGTCTAAGTTGGTACAAGGCAAAAATTAACTAAGAACAAATTTTTCGTATCAGGAGACGCCTTATAGCAGGTCAAGGTGAATTTTTTGGAAAATACGCCGAAAACTGAGTTAGAAAGCATTCATTTAACGTCTCCGACGAAGTATGGCATTAAAACAAAAAAGTTCAAAGTATGATTAACTTTTTTTTTTACTTTTAGCGTCCCTAACGACGTATGGCATCAGAGGCAAAAAATACGCCAAAATTTTAAAAATCTAAAATATCGGAAGTACGCCGAAATTGGACAGTTAAAAATTTTCGACGTCCTTGGCACAGAATTCAAAGTTTCACTTGAATTTTAAGTCGCTTCACGACTTATATTCACAAAAAAAATACTTCATAAAGGCTTACAAAATTATATGAGTTATAAAACAGATAGAAAAAATACAAAGTACTAAATCGAGGAAAGTACAAAAGGCGCGTAATGACTTTTTAGACAAAATAAACGAAAATTGCCAAAGCTGATTTTTACCATAAAGATAAATTAAGTCCATCCAGTAGCTTGACCATGGGACAGGAGCATCGAATGGCCATTGGAAAAATATACCCTCATACCGGAAGACGCATTTTGAAATTTACAGAAAGTACTAGAAAAGTCCCTTAGTATGGAAATCCTTATACGGATATTTACATAGAGGTAGCTCGAAAGCGAATCCTTGGTATTCTACCCTTATTGGGTTGTATGCTGCTAGTAAGTTTTTGCAAGATGACAGGAAAACTTCATATTATTCATATATAACTGTAAAAAGCAATTATCAAATGCCTAGTTCTTGTAAATGATAAAATCACTATTAGGAATTTTAAAGATATCCACAAGCGAACCAAAATGTAAGTGAATATATTGTTACCGTCACACTGGGGACCAAAGGTTCAAAACCACCTAGAGGCCAGAATTTTCAACGAAATCTAAAAATTTTTGATCAAGGATATTTCTGGTGAGATTTCAAAGAAGCCTGATTTGGGGTTTATCGGTTTATAATCTATGAATTTATTTTCTTGGGATTTGTGAGTTTGGGGTCTAAATGTTTATTTATTTATAGGGTTTTTGTGAGTTTAGAGTTCATTTACTTGGGTTTATGAGTTATGTTTAGGGTCTATGGTTTTATGCATTTGAATTAAGGTTTATTTAATTGGGGTTTCTGTGGGTTTACAGCCCAGTTCAGATCTATTCAGTTTTTATGGGTCTAAGAACCATGGAATCAGGATTAGTGGGTTATTAGTTCATTGACTTACTTTTTTCGTCTCGAAAACTTTAATTTTCATTGGTTTATTGTTATTTTTAAATTTGCAATGATATATTTTGAAAATCAGGTTTCGTACGTCTCCTCGAAATTTCTCTAAGAATTTTTAGGTTTTGTTGAAATCTGTGACCTATAAGTGGCTTTGAACCTAACGATTTCTATAGCCCATGTACGTCAGTTCCAAGTGAAATGGCTAAACATAAACTTCTAAGAAATTGTGAATTTTTTATGCCAGTTGATTGATTTCGTTATTCTTCATTGCATGTAGTTGCGATAACGCCCTTTGAGGGAGGCGTCCTCCTTTGCCATGTTTGGTAGACAGATTCTCAAGATACAAATTATTAACTAGTAGATAGGTAGGTAGGTAGGTAGGTAGGCTGTTTACCACGTTTATTTGTAAATATTTTAAACTTTTTTCAATAAATGGTATTTTTGAACTCTTGAATTTTCTTGATTGAAAGTAACTCAGGCGTTTTCGTGTGACGTCGACAATTGAAAGTAAACGATTCTCATTAGGCCTCCAAGAACTTCGATCAGAGCACGGAGATTAATGGGCGGAATCTATAAAAGTCATTAAGAAATTAAGAAGTGATTAGACTAATAAACAGACAAGAAAAATGCATCGTAAGAAGGCAGATTGGAGAGAGCAGTGGGCAATCTTTGGTAGGTATAACTTTAACCTTTTCTGGTCTATTACAGGACTCCGGTACTTGGTCGTCTCATAAAAAATTAATCGAACCCCATTGAGAGTTGATAAAACAGTCGTACAGAGCGACTTAGCGCCCTTAGTAAAAATTTTAGTCGCGCCGTTCAGGCGAGCGGTGAGTATCTGGTACTGTTGCGGCTACGTTATGATTCATTGCTTAATACCGCTTGGTTGGTGTAGCTGAATGAAGTCGCTTATAATAAATATTAAGACTGATTTTGTGCCAGCATGGATAAAGAATTTAGAAATAAAATTATATTTAAAAAAATCTTTTATCATTATTTCGGTGTACTAATATGAAAAAAATAAAATCAATTGTCTTAAAAGCTTCTCGCAGTACAGGAAAGTATGTATTTGATTCAAAACTGTTTTTATAATTTGCTAGATATGTATCACATGTTTGTGTAAGAACCATTACCGTTTTTAGGTTAAATTTATTACCAAAAATACATTGTAGCTGGCAATAATGAATATTTCACCATTTCGTCGTTTTTCTGAATGTTTCAGTAGGTATTTGCAATATAATATTATTAATCTATATGAGAGCCACCTCTGGTGCTGAAATGAAATTCTCGAGCCGTGCTCATTTAATATAAACGTAATAAAAAGAGAGACGTAGGTCGCAAGAAGACATTGAACTTGATTCAAGTTTGTCCGGAAATACTGACCTAAACAATACTATACGGGGTGATTTACCACAACATGCGGAAAATAAAACGGTGTACTAGTCTTCTATGTGGGAAAGCCCCTGCAAAATTTTAGAGTGATCCGAGGTAATTTAGTTATATTTCCTTGCATTAAAACTTGCGAAGAACGCTACTGTTATTGTCTAGGTCAGTGCATAATGCAATGAACGACGCACCTGGATCGGATCCGTCCTTCAAATACAAATTAAGGCAAATCGAATTTGGCCAACACGCAATCGCGACTGTTATCTGTCTCTTTCTATCTTATTACGAACTTCAACGATCGGGTCCGTTGCAGGTACGTAGTATAAGAGTTTATTGACATAGAGTTAGTGGGTTTATTGTCTTTCCGACTTCCGGTTCGAGAGAACCGTTAAAATTTAAATTGTAACCATTCACAGATCGACCGTTCAATATGCCATTTTGCGCATAGAAGAGTGCATTGAATATAATGCATTCGAACATTTTCTTTGACATTTCATTACTTTTAAGTTTGTGCTGTGCTGAGTTCTACAAAAATTCCTTTAATTTTTGCTATTTTTGTAGGTACTGTAATTAAATCCAAAACGTCACTTCTAACCCCGCCAGCTTTGCTATCAGTCCCTAGTCCGATGAAGAGGGGGGATGATATAGTTGCAATGCGTTACGTCAGACTGATTACAACCTACTAATAAATTTTTCGCATGTTGTGGTAAATCACCCTGTATATATTACTATCTGCATACTACCTGGCCTGAAAATATCGTATTTTTAGAAAATAATTAATTAATAAGCAAAACTGTTGGAGTAAAGCAAACATTTTATAAGACTTTTTTGCTTCTTTTGGGTCAATATATTATCATGGAAAATATTTGTACATATACAGCAGACACACTGTGTAGGCATTTACTTGTACACACTTGAAATTTTTTAAATTATATTCGCCAAATCAGCTATACCGTTTTAAAGTCATACATATTTTTTGTAGCAATTAAATATCTTACAATTACTACGCCTTAAGCGGTAACCGATAACTGTACTCTAGCAGAGGATAAGAAATAAGTAATTGGCCTAATACTTATGTAATTATCGTATACTTAATCATTGCCTAAAGCTAGTCATAGCATTTCTGTCATTAACTACAAAGAAAGGTACACTCACTTGTATAGATTTATATGGGTAATACATCCGCGGTTGTATATAAATTATGTTTTATCACTTTGTTTATATTTCTTGTTGATAAAAACACATTAAATTAAATCACAATAAAATAGAAATAACATATGTTTATATTAATCAAATTAAAAATATTTACATTCATTATTTTAACCAACTTATTATTCATCAGTCCAGAAATAGCCCTGACAATGAACGTTCAATAAGGGGGTCTAGAGGGAAATGCCGAGATCACAATTTTTGACTTGAGAGCTGTGTTTGGACTATTTAGGAGGTAAACATACCAAGAGTCCCCGAACATAGGAGGTGCGGGGGTACAGCTAAGAGAATGTACGTAAAGTAAAACTTCAGAGGGCTATATCTCAAAATTATGAGTTTTTAGGACTTAGTGCCCTCAAAAACTTTAACTCTACACATCAAGAACTACCAGAATCAAGAGTTTCAAAGAGTTTGACTGAAAGCCATTTCCCATAAGGATTTAAATATGATGCAGATTGCACGTAAAGTCCAATTTCAGAGGGCTCTCAAAACTATGAGTTATTATGACTTAGTGCCTTGAGAACTTTTGTTCTACACATCAAGAACTATCAGAATCCAGAATATCAAAGAGTTTGACCAAAAGCCATTTCCCATAACGATTCTGCGGGGTCCCTTAGTATGTGTTTTTATTGCTTGAATACCATGATTTAGTTGACAGATTTAGTTGATTATTAATAGTAAGTGTTTAAATAAAGAATATGAAGACAACTTTAGTACTTTTGTCGACAAATGGTACAAACTTCGCAATCATGCTAATGAGAAAGAAAAAATCACGTTGAATGAAACAAATTGGAAATCTTTTGATAAACTAAATTAGACTGAATTCCAGAAGTATCCAGATTCCAGATGCTTCATGATTCGGTAGAGTGAAGAAAGCAACTCGATTAGAAACTAGCAATGTTTCTATGCCATTCTATTAAATAGGTAACTCGAACAACGAAGAACACATGCCTATTGAACGAAATACTGATGTTTACACGGGTCGAGTACTAAAATTTAGTTCAACTTGACTAAATTACCAGCTGTGTCCAAACCGAGCTTTACATTGTACTAAAATATTCACACAAAAACCAATACACAAACTATTGAAAATCACCTCTATTATTCATGCCTCTATACCTATACAAACAATTAATCTTTATTTTAATATCCGTGGTAACATTTGTTCAATCAGTAATAACAGGATATGTTGTATCAAATTGCATATAATATTGATCGCACGCCTCATAACTTTTACGAGTAGTTGCAACAAAACTGCTACAATTGAATTGCATAGTCAGGTAAAAGCTTCCGCTTTTAGAAATTTAAATCATAATATAATGGTTAGTCCAACCCTGCCTATTGATGTAATATGATTCTAAATCTGCAATCTTTATTAAAAGATAAACTGGCATAAATAAGAGCTTGTGTTGCCTGCTTGTTTAATACAATGTAGTACCAATAGCATCAGATATGCGTAATCGAACAGATTTAAATTAGAATAGATATACTGTAGAATGAATAATTTGTACAAAAGGCGTAAATAATCAATTCTTCTTCTAAACGTTGTAGAGACTATTTGATAACAGAACATAAACCTCTCTCATGATTAAAGGGTGGTAGATACGTGGAGTACCTAGTACCCTGACAAAGGAGAGCCCGACAATGATAACGTAGTTATTTGGACACCACCTTTAAATACTGAAATATTAATAAGTTCTAATTTTACGAATAAATTAACAAAAATCTATGAACTTATGTTTTTGAGGTTGCTATGAGGTCAAAACTTATGAGACGAAAATATTGAAATCACACTTAAATACTGAGAAATTAATAATTCTTCTAATTTTATGAATAAAATCACGAAAATCCATATACTTATGATTTTGAGGTCGCTGAATATGATTATGCGGTCAAAATTTAGCATAGACAAAAATATTAAGACAATAATATTAACATATTTAAATACTGAAAAGTTAATAATTCTGCTAATGTTACGAATAAATTCACGAAAATTCATACATGTATTTATGTTTTTTAGGTTGCCGAATATCATTATGAGGACTGAGTTTATAAAAAAAATGATGTATTAAAAATGGTCACAAAAGAGTATAGTAATACGTATAATTACTTCCACATCCAGTGGAAGTATAGTAACGACAAAAAAATTTAAAAAAAATTTTATTGTTCAAATAGGCTTAAAATGTCAGAAAACGTCGAGATTTTAAGTTTGAGCGAAAAAAAAAATTTCTGTCTGTCGGTCTGTCTGTCTGTAACTTTTTTTTGTGCGCACGTTTACTCTGGAACCGTTTAAGATATTGACTTGAAAGGTACACGTATGTACTTTAACGAAATCTGGAACTAGATTATATTTTCATGTTGTTCCGACGAAGGGTTGGGAGGTAAATTTGGGGTGAATGGGTAAATCAAGCAGATAGGAGTCCATAAAATTGGTATTTAGTATATACAAGAGAAGCTAAGGTCTCAAAAAAATTTTTGGCATTGGCCACCCCCACCCCCTTATTAAAGGGGATGAAAAAAAAATGTGATTTAGGGTATGTACAAGAACCAGAAACCTCAAAATATTTTTTACTTCATCCACCCCACTACCCACTACCACCCCCCCTATCACCACCCCCACCCCACTACCGATGTGGGGTATCGTTTTATGGGTTTTTGGGGTAGAGGATTTCAAATATTATATTATTAAAAAGTTCCATAAACAATTATTTCCACATACACAGTTTTTTCGTTGTGAGTGACTTGGATAGAGAATCTGGATGTGGAAGTAGTGATTCCTTGGGCAGCGGTTTTTTATTGAAAATACGGATTGTTGTAAATAAATCAAATTAATAAAATTAAATAAACTAATTAAATAACATTTTTAATCCAACTCCTCAATGACATCATCTTTGACGTCACATTATTCAAGGGGGCAGTATTTTTACAGCTTGTTCCATTGCACTCTAAACATGCTAAAATGCTATGCAATCCGCTTTTTCTGCATCCACAAGCGTTGCCGCAGCCCTTCTTGCAAGAACGAAAAAAATCATCTGCAAAAAATTGCCTGGCGCTGGTGCTCTCCTATAGCTGTATTCTAAAATTCATACAAAGTGACGTTTCAGATAGTCAGGTAAAAATTATCTGCGTATTCTTCGAAAAAAAGACGGCCATAGCTCGTTTCGTTTTTTTGTAAGCTTCATTTTTGTACTCTACCATTTTTTATATATATATATAAAAAAAAAATCTGCGCAATTTCCAGAAAACCGATTTTTTCAATTTCATTATTGAAAATGCTTACAGAATGAAAAATAATTATTTTAAAAATTCTAAAAATTTGAGCATGTTAGTAATAATATGTGTTAACAATATATAGAAGGATTTTTAAAAATTTTGAATTAATAAGAAATTAGAGCAATAAAACTAAAAAAAATGGCGTCTAAATTTTTAAGTGCGCTACTTTTTTGTTTGTAACTTTTTTAGTTTTCATTATAAACGGTCGTAAGTTCCATTCGAAAGAAAATTTTAATAACTTTACAAGGACAAACATTTTCCCCAGTTGTAATTCTTGGGTAATATTAGATTTCAACGTGGTAATTTTTTTCTGAACGTTTCGGCGCTATTTTGAAAAGGCCATATTTCCAAAGCTACATCAGAGAAAAAAAACATTCGATTTGTTTTCATAAAAGTTTTAATTTCGTACTCTTGCATTTTTTTGTTAAAGTCCATATTTTTCGACTAACTTAAAAAAAAACTTTTAGGAATACGAATTTTAGGGAGTGAAAATTGCAATTTTCAGTTCGTAATATCTTGAAAAATATGCACTTTAGCAAAAAAGTGTATATGATCTTTCTTTCTTATAATCCGATTATCTAAGATAGTATGTATGACAATATAGATTCTTATGTACATACTTTATGAAGCAGAAAATATGGAAATTCATTCCATCGTTTTCGGGCTGGGATTAAAAGCTTCACTTACTATCCTATTAGGTTAAAATTTTGACTAGCATTATTCGTCAGTTGTTACATGTATTATGCAAGGATGATACGATACTCGTGGATAAACAATATAATGTAACAGTTTCAACATTGTCAAGATACCATAACTGTCATTTGTCAACCTAAATAAAAAGCCACTGCCCAAGGAATAACTACTTCCACATCCAAATTTTCTATCCAAGTTACTCACAATGAAAAAATTTTGTATGTGGAAATAATCGTTTATGGAACTTTAATAATATAATATTTGAAATCCTCGACCCCAAAAACCATAACACGATACCCCACATCGCTTGTAGAAGTAAAAAATATTTTGAGGTTTCTGGTTCTTGTACACACACTAAATCACATTTTTTTTTTCATCCCCTTTAATAATGGGGTGGTGGTAGTAATGGGGGTGGCTAATGCTAAAATTTTTTTTGAGACCTTAGCTTCTCTTGTATATACTAAATACCAATTTTATGGACTCTTACCTGCTTGATTTACCTATTTACTCCAAATTTACTAGTTCTAGATCTCGTTAAAGTACATATGTGTACCAAATTTCAAGTCAATATTTCAAACGGTTTCAGAGTAAACACAGAGTAAACACAAAAAAAGTTTCATGACATTCCAATCCTATCTGAACAACAAAAATTTTTTTAAATTTTTTTGTCGTTACTATACTTCCACTGGACGTGGAAGTAATTAAGAAGAACCTATTACGTATTGCCAAATAAATATAGTACTCAAAGATTGGTAAAAATTTGAGTGCACAAAAATGTAGTGACTAAAAGTTTTACACTTTCTCAAGAAATATTTTTTTTGCTAATTTAGAAACAGTTTATGTATAACTCCCCCACCCACTTCTTAATCTTCGATAAAGAATATGCCTGTTAAGTAAATCTGTAAAGTGTATGTAGATTGAAAATATTTGCAAAAAACTAAGCTGGGGAGTAATAGAATACATTAAGATAGTTTTTGTAATTTTTGTCTGTTTGTCTTTGTTTGAACGCGCATCATGCTGAGACCACTGAAACAGTTTGAACAGGGTTTTCATAGGCAAATTTATCTAAGCTTGTAGTAACATTTAGTTTTTATTTTATCGAAATCGGCCTACTCTAAGCCAAGTTTTATGAAAATCGGTTTATAGACTGGCGGTACATGACAAGTTAGGTGCAACGTTTTTAAAATGCATGCCAATCATATATATGAATGAAATGACCATGAATATGCCAGAAACGCAAATTTTAGGCAGCCGTCGCGTGCAGAAAGGTGTGCAAATCGATTTTTTTTGTTTCTTTTTTTGTTTTTTTTTATTTTAAAATGGATGCCAATAGTGCCAAACGAAAAGCCTTGAAAAAAAATCCAAAATCAAAATCATCCAAAATCCAGAACACCAAAAAATTTTAAGATTTAATGTGCGCATCAAAATTTGTTTTGCGCGCGGAAACTGCATGCCAATGAATTTCTGCTGGATTCTTTTTCACGGCTTTTCGTTTGGCACCATTGGCATCCATTTTAAAATAAAAAAAAACACAAAGAAAAACAAAAAAAATCACTTTGCACACCCTTCTGCACGCGACGACTGCCTAAAATTTGCGTTTCTGACATATTCATGGTAATTTCATTCATATATATATGATTGGCATGCATTTTAAAAACGTTGCACCTGACTGGTCATGTACTGCCAGTCTATTAGTAGAACCGGAGATATAGCTTGATCTCTACAATAAGCGTATTTGCATTTGCATTTGCATAAGCCTTCACAATTAAAATTCTGTAATATTCCAGAAAATTCGAGAGTATTCCGAAACATTGCAGAAAACCGCTGCCCAAAGAATAACTACTTCCACATCCAGATTTTCTATCAAAGTCTCTCAAGAAATTTTGTATGTGGAAGAAATTGTTTATAGAACTTTAACTTTAATAATACAATATTTGATATCGTCTACCCCAAAAACTCATAAAACGATATCCCACACGGTAGTGGGGTGGGGGTGGTGATAGGGGGGTGGTAGTGGGGGTGGAAGAAGTAAAAAAATGTTTTGAGGCTTTTGGTTCTTGTACACACACTAAATCACATTTTTTTTGCATCCCCTTTAATAATGAGGTAGGGGTGGTAATGGAGGTGGCTAATGCCAAAAATTTTTTTGAAACCTTAGCTTCTCTGGTATACACTAAATACCAATTTTATGGACTCTTACCTGCTTGACTTACCTATTTACCCCCTCATTTACCTAATTTTACCCCCCAACTCTTCGACGAAATGAGATGAAAATATAATCTAGTTCTAGATCCCGTTAAAGTACATACGTGTACCAAATTTCAAGTCAATGTCTTAAACGGTTCCAGAGTAAACGTGCGCGCAAAAAAAGTTACAGACCGACAGACCTACAGACAGACAGATAGAATTGTTTTTGCTCAAATTTAAAATCTCGACGTTTCATGACATTCTAAGCCTATTTGAACAATAAAAATTTTCAAACATTTTTTGACGTTACTATACTTCCACTGGATGTGGAAGTAAAATTTGTGAGCCTTCTGAGATATTCCGGAACGGTGATTCCACCTCAAACGTTGTTTACAAAGAAGCTTCTTAGTTGATTTCAAAATTCCATGCGATGGTAGTCGCAGGCATAGCACATAATAGATTCTTAGCCCGGTCCTCGAACAACTTTATCAAATATGAGAGAGAGATTATAGGGGCAAGGTTAAAAATTTAAATATCACATATTTTCTTCAGTCCAGTGTCGCGATTTAAAATGAAACAAACATCGTGGACGTTTCTTTTATATATATTAATGATAAGTAATGTTCAAAACACTGAAGGCTTGTGTCGTAACATAAACAATGAAGTCCTGTGCACGTCTGTTACTGAGATCACAAATCCAATTCTAAGTTCAATAAAAAACATAAGCAGTGTAACAGAGATACTAATAAGAAGTAATACTAAATTCTATTTGGCTCCCACTGCGTTTAACTCAACAATTAATTTAAAACGGGTTACTATACAAGCTAGCAAAGTCAAGAACATATACAATGGCACATTTAAAGATTTACCCCTAACACATGTCAGTTTACAAAAGGTCGGAATCGAAAGGATTTCACCAGGAGCTTTTTTTAACTTACAGAAGGTTGTCTTCATAAGTCTTTCACAAAACAACTTAAGCGTAATCCCTAGAGGAGCTTTCAATAACTTAACTGTGGAAAATTTATTACTATCTAAGAACAGTATATCTTCTATAGAGGATCTGGCTTTAGAAAATTTACCAAAATTGAAGAAACTGAAACTGGACCATAACCAGCTAAAATCAGTATTTATTCATAAGATTTTAACTTACCCAAAAAGTCTTGAAATATTGTGGCTACACAATAATTCATTGACCTTCGTAACTAATTTCATGTTACTAAAGTTGAGTAATCTGAAATTGCTGAATTTGGGTTTTAATTCCATTTCTAAAATAGAAGCAAATTCCTTTGAACAAACAGGAAAATTAGAAAATTTAATTCTGACGCACAACTATTTGAAAGAAATTGATGGTGGTATATTTCCAACGACAGGTCTAAATCACCTGGAAAATCTGTACTTAGACAATAATAAGTTAATGTTTATGTCTTCGAATTTCTTACGCCCATTACTTAGTTTGAAGAAAATCACACTAATGGGAAATCCATGGTTTTGTTCATGTTTGGACGTAGTACTGAGACTTTTGTCGGAAAATAGTATATTAGAAAAGTGCTCCTCAGATTACACCAATGGGAAAAGAGCAGTATGTGTTAGTGAGAAAGCTGGAGATAATATTTGTACATACACATATAATAAAGACTTGAGTGAAAAATATGAAGTGTATAAAAATACGTATCCTTTGTATACGTCACCATTATCTTGTGTTTTGTAGTAGCTTCTTATTATTTCATAGTTGACGAAACTTTAAGTTTCTTATAACTCCTCAGTTTTATACTCATTTTGTTTTAAACTGATCTTAATGTATTGACTAACGCGTGTCAGCCATTGCCAGAAGTCTAAATCTCGAAAAAAGTTAGGAATAATAAAAAGTATTATATAACATTTTTTGTTCCTCTTTTTATGCTTAGCGGAAAAGATCCTAATCATATTTTTCGTAAATATATCCCCAGAGGAGTTATAATAGAGCGAGAACCTCGAAATTTTTTTTCATGAAGCATTATCTCTGAAATGGTAAGATATGTCAAAAACTTTAACATAGAATTTTCTTTTGTTTCTTATGCTTAACAAAAAACTTTGTAGTCACACTCTGTAAGGAGTGATAGAGGGAAAACCTCGAGTGACACCTCGCTGTGTCCATCTTGGATTCATGACGTCACCCAGGTACTCTGCCACAAATTCATTAAAAACACCCGGTAGTCCATAATTAGCAATACATCCACGATGTGGTTTTATTGGATACCGAATAATAGGTCCTTATTTTTTTCACGATAATTTCAATACCGAAAATTTTATTAACATTCTACGACAAGAAATAGAGCCCTTTGTATACAATATGCCTGTAAGCCAATATCAAAGATTACAAACACGATGGCGCCCCAGATCATACGTCAAATGAAACACGAAATTATTTAAATGCTCAGTTTGGAAAGGATTGTATAGATATCTATATATCACTCAGGAATAGTTTATCAATGTCTAGTTAGCTAAGTTAACTAAATTGATAACTAACAATTAATTTAGCTAACTCTACATTAATAAACAACAAAAGTGTTGTTGTTAATAGTTTTTCATGGCCTAATCACAAGTATATTAAATTTCCCCTGCATTTTTTTTTCTGCGACACTGTGTGAATTTGTTTTACGTCCTTCTCTATACCTACCTAAAGACGCAAAAGAGATGGTGATTCGGAAACATATCCTATTTAAACTCTCTAAGGACTGGCCTATATGTAAAACTAAGCGATAAACGATATTCTAGAAGAGCAGCACATTTTCAAGTCGCAAAGGACAAAGAAAAATATTCCAAAGATTTATATCTCCCTATTAATATCAATGAAGCATGTAATTCGCACAGCGCTATCGCGAATTTCAATCTCTTATACAATACATTTAAGTACTAAATTAATAAAATTAATTTCAACTCATACAGGAGAGAAACAGGCTCAGCCGAAAGGGTAAACGTAAACTATTATAAAAGAACAAAGAATCAACGGTGATTTTAATATGATAGCATTATAAAAAAACAATCCTTTTATATCTACTCAAGCAATTCCTACGCCCAGGTGCTTTCCACAATTTGTAATCTTGGACAGGCTATAATGGAAGACTATTAATTTCGACAATTCCTGAAGGCTATATAGGGTGATTTTTTTATCTTTGAAATATTTACAATGATTAGAAGCAGTAAGAACTATAAAATATTTGCCATATACAGGGTTTGACAGAAGACACTACACAATGTAAGAAGGTGATACTACTTGATAAAATATGAACAAAAAATTATATAGTAC
Organism: Rutpela maculata; assembly: GCA_936432065.2. Classification (NCBI taxonomy): domain Eukaryota; kingdom Metazoa; phylum Arthropoda; class Insecta; order Coleoptera; family Cerambycidae; genus Rutpela; species Rutpela maculata. Next base: position 125,521,800 of record OW386291.2, on the reverse strand, counting down.
AGTGTCCGCCATAAAGTTGGTTACATATGGAAAAAAATTTTATTATTAAAATTTCTAAAAAACTCTATTGGGGTTTGTTTCTGGTTGTTCGGCAACCAAAAAATACATTTTGACACATGTCATGTGATTGTTGTAGAACATCCAGAAGAGAAAAATTATTAAAAAGACAATTAGAGTATAACTAAACATATTTAAGGCAGAACACGTGGCGCCAAAAACTATTTCTTCACTTAGGAAAATATTTTTATATCCGGGCCATGAGAGTGAAAGTATATTATGGTCATGGAAAAGTGTACCGAAAATGAGAGTATATTTTTGGTTCAGGAAAAAATATATTATGCTTTTTCGAAAGTGCATCAAAATTGGTATATATATTTTTGTGGATAAGGAAAAGAAGGTATTGTACTTTTTAAGAAGTACGCCAAAAGTACCAAAACCAGATGCAGATCTTTAAAGATGGCAAACTTATAGAGAAAGCCGCATTGTGCAATAAGTAAGTTTGCAAAAAGTCGCTCGAAGGCGAGGTCGTGTCACATCCCCTATATTAAACCTATGGGGCTGGTACGTCGCCGCAAAGGAGGCAAGAAAGCAAATTAAACTCATATATCGTTGAACTTCGTCCTTGTGAATGATATAATCTCTAAAAGGAACCTTAAAGCTTACCACTAGTGTTACAAAATTTTCAAAAGGTAAAATATTTTTATATTATTTTCAGTCAGTCCCAATACCAATGTGCCTACATAAATTTCCGAAGAAGTTGTGTGAATTTTTTTACCAAATCGATTACTATTGCATGCTCTCAATTAAATGGTAGTTGCGAAACCAAAGTCCTCACACGTCCTTGCCCTACTTGGGGAGGGGATTCATTGAAACATATAGATTCTCTTAGATAGACTATTGCCATAACCTTGTTTGTATGTACTATTTTTTTCATTCTAATCAATAAATGATATATTCGAACTGTTGAATTTTAATGATTGAATAATTATCTTTAAGTCTTATCCCTCGAGGGTTTTGTGTGTTAAATCGGAGTCGAGTACCTCACAAATCTGTAGTTCAATACCCCGATCAGCTCACGAAGACTCGAGAGCGATCTTCTATGAAAGTAAATCAAAGATTTCCAAGCACAAGATCCATTAAAGTGTTAGATAAATAAGCTAAAGTGCATCGCTTGAGAAGCCATATTGAAAGAGAAGGCAGTTAGTAATCTAAGGTAAGTACAGCTTTTATCTTTCTCGTTTATCAAGAATCTCTTAAACATATCAAACTCGACTGGGAGTGGAGAACACTATACACAATCAACGGGAGACGCGCATGGTGCCCATAATAAATAAATTAGCGTCTCGTCCTTCAGACGCTGTGGGTAAGGTTTTTCTACATAATTAACGGTTTGGAGGGAACGTAAAAAATAGCTGACGGTGGAACCAAGAAATGGGTCAAATTGACAAGACATGGAAAAATTGTATCAACAAAAAGTAGGGGACCCCATATACCAATTTTGAACCAAATTTTAGAGGAAAATTGAATAAACCGACGCAACGCTTAAATAAAATTTTCTAATAAACTCCTTTGCAAATATAAGTCCTGCTCTAAAAACTTCGACTCTAACACTACAAGATTTGATGAATTTAATATAAATGTGACTAGTATCTTTTATCCTCATATCGTTGCTTATTCAACTCATATTTTTAATTAATGCATGTCATGTTTGCTTGGAAAAATGCTGCTATAAGGGTTTTATACAAGAAAACAAGTCCCAAACAACTTAGAGATCTCCACATTCTCCTTACGCTTAATACTCTACGAACTTTATCAAAACTGATTGCAAAAATCATATATATCTTCATAATTGAGATACTAGATATTCTTCAGCACCAAAATGACGCAACACAGATTTTTCAAATAATTTTATTAGGAGAAAAACATACCAAATAATATAAAAAATATTTCGAGGTTGGGAAGTACCTTTAATTTTACGAATTAGGTACCAAAATACGGCTTTTGTACAATAACCCGTTTTCTGTTCACACAATGCTCAACATGGTGGTATACAAAATTGATGCTATGTAAATTTTCTAGAAAAAAGGCTCTATACACATTTTTCCTCAGACCAATACGTTCAGAGCACAAAGTCGAACAATTCTCGGTGGGAGCTGCGAGCACAGTTGGGCATTTAATTAAAGTGGTCTTCTCCACGGGATATGGCAATTGGTATGAGAAAAAATATGCATAGTCACATATCATTGTTTGCATTAGAAGGATTGATTACATTTAACAATACATGTTTCTTGAATTAAATAGAAAAATAGTACTTTGACTTTGACCTGACTTATTTCTTTTAGTCACTAAAACATAGAAACATAAAACTTCTTGGAATATTACCTTATTATTTGGCTCAGTAGTATCACTAAATTGTTACTTTTGAAGTTTCATGTTCATGCTAGACCTGTAACAAAAAAACATACATAAATATACTTTAATAATACAGCACAATGATATTTTTTTATTAATAACTTCGTGGACCATACTGCCAGTCCCAATTTGTTTAACAAATAATTGAATTGTTAAATTAATTTATTGATTTACGAGTAAGTGTGTTAAAATCCTATAACTGTGCCTAACCTAATTACGAGAGAGCGAGAGAGAGAGAGAGAGAATAGAATATAACAAAAGGAGATAAACCATAATTTTAAATTTATATAGGTATACCAGGTGACAACGGAAAAACCGGAAGTGGTGTTCAATTGTTTTTCCATGAAAAACATGAGCCCCAATGAGCAATATCTACAAACAAAATTTTAAGTTTCTACCTTAAAAGACAATTAAATGGTACCTTATAAAACGAATCCGTTGTCACTCGGTTTAATGTTTAACAAGGAATTACAGCTTATAAAGTTTCTGGATTCTTTCCTACGTTGATTGTTTAAAATAGTTGACGTTTCCACTATCTTCTCATGGCCTTCTTCTGTCACAAAACGAAAGAACCAAAACAAGATGGTAGCATTCAAAACAATCAACGCATTTGTCCATAAACCAAGTATTAACATTCGCCAACGCTACTAGAATTTCCATTAAAAATGACGGTACTTTAAATGTGATAAACTGCGAGACAAGCATCTACAGGAAATTAATTTTAGATCTCAAGTAATTGGAATTTGCAGATAATATACATCCTCGTGTGGAAAAATTTTCATTTATAACGCTCCTATATATCTGGCAGCTCCTATCACTTGATCTTTGCTCCCTTCTGATAACTCTTTAAAAAATACATAGTGGCATTAACGAAAAACAGAAATTTAACATATTTATTACCAAGTTTTCTGAATTGATGTATTCACGTAGTGAATGTGATAAACAGAAAACCAAAATCATTGCATTAAACTTATTTAAAAAGTCTAAAGTCATGGTCATATGGATTTCGGAATCAGAATACCCCTCAACAGGCATGTTGCTCTGTAGTCAATTTTTGATTGGCTACTGTAAACGTTAAAACAGATTACTATTGTCTTTTTTAAATATTCAGAGAGGTACGGTTACAACAAGGAGAAGGTTTAATATATTTAGCCATGGTTAAGTAAACTTTTCATTCTAAGGGATGTTATTATATTTTTTGTTAAGAGGATATAATATAATTTAGTTTTATTTTTGAATAAATACCTAAAATCTAACATCAAAGAGTTTAAATAAGACAAAAATAACAGGGAGTTGCAAAATAGACGACAATAACAATAAAATTAAAAATTTTAAGAAACTCTATGAAAAATTCCAGTTTCACTTTAATAAGTGCAAATAATTGGGCTTCAAAATTTAATTGGAAATCTGTTCATATATTTATGTAGACAACTGTGAAAATAATTTACAGGGTGTACTACGTAAAACTCTCGGTGCCATTTTCTTGATAAATAATACCCAGGTTTATACCGTCTGTCCCTTCCCGTAACTTCTGTTCCAGTGAATAAGGGTATCTGGCACCTGCACCTGATATTATTATTATAGCTTATTTTTGCAATATAAATATTTTTTAGCATCATTTTGAGATATAGTTAAATCGGCGAGCCACTGTGTTTTCATAGTATTTGAATTTAAGAAATTTGCTCAGAACCATTTCTCGGCTTTGGTCTCCTATTGTTGGAGTGTTTATATTGTTTAGATATCTATTACTACAACTGTGTCTTTCAATTTTAAATACTTCTTGAATTGACAATTTATTTTTGAGGAAACCGAGTTGGTTTTCATTTAATTTAATAGTAATAATTATTTCGAAAGGGGTAGTTATTTCCGACAGAGTTAAGTATTCCCAATAGGGGTAGGAATTCATATTTATAGAGTTTCCACTTTGTAAAAAGTTCATTATTGTCTTTGGACTAGTAGAAAATCTCAGAGTCTAATGTCAACATTTTCACGGGAACTGCCCAAAAGAAGTTGCGTTAATATCATCTCATGCGATTTTACGCATACTACAGGACGGAAAGTGTAATCTTTGAACTAAACTTAGCTGAATATTACAGACTTCGTCATTTTATATAATGTGTTAAACTTTCCATTAAATAAAATTCCTGATTGTAACATAGTGCAGTTATACTAGAAATACACATTTTTAAGTATATACTTCTCTATAAGTGAACATAGATGTCAATATGCATAAGATATAACTAATATCTTAGGTACCCATATCATTACGATATTTCATAGTGTGTCTGTAAAAATTCCAACATTCCAATACCCCAGTGTGTGGCAAGTTATCGAGCAAACACATGAGATACTCATTACTTATTGTTATTCATATACTTCTCTATATTTCACTATTTACAATGTTTACAAGCGAGGCAAACCGGTGATTATTGGTCTTTAACTTAAATGAAGTAATTATAAATACGCAATGGGCATATTAATTTAGCAATAAGTCATTTTATTCCTTTACATGCTTTCTGTGACCAGTCATATTTTACTTGTGGTACTATTGGACAAGGAGCTTTGCTAGAGGTATGTGTGAAAAAGGTGTGTCTTGTTTATCAGGAAGTGGTTCAGTGAAAATAAAACTACTTAGTCATATGCCTGTGAAATGTGATGGGAAATAATTTAAACTGTTGTGTTGAGTGGGATTTTTAACGTATGAGTTAGTTTATTTTATTGTCTAGAAAAGAAATCAATGTGTACCTTTGTATCTGAAAATTACAAATTATAACATTAACTTACAACATAAACTAACAGCAATCAAATCTCAAATTTTAATAACCTATATATAGGGTGATCTACTATTATCTATCTAAATTGATAAAAGTTGATTGACATCAGCTTAGGAAGGCGTTTCCTGGTACATCTTTACAAAATTCAGTACTGTTTCGATTCCCTCTTACATTTTGTAAACGCCCACAACAGATAAAAGAAATCGCTTAAAATATGAAAAATGACTAAAATCAGAAATCTCCTTTGCTATGAAAGATATTAAAAGAAATTTTTAAAAAAGTCTGTAGGGATCTGGCCAGGGAACATAGGTACTCATAAAAAAAATTGGAAGAAACTCATGTTAAAAAACTGACGAAGTTTGCAGGTTTTGTTTTTCAATCCGGATAGTCAATATTTTGAAAAAAAAAAACGCCTTGGCTACTCCATCACATTTACCTTCAATATTTACAAAATTTACAATGGTTTAGATGATTCCGTAAAAATTTTTAAAAATGTTCTGTGATGATTTTCTCACCTCAGGATCGCCTTGTGCTGGATTCGATTCGTGGGATAGTTTTCGTTCAACAAAACAATATTTTCTTATATTTTATATATTTGTCAACAAGGTTTACCAATAAGTACAATGTATTATTAATTATTCTCCATTACCATCAACATTTACCTCTTTTTACTCCCACATCCAGTGGAAGTATAGTAACGACAAAAACATTAATTATAATAAAAATTAAAAATTTTTATTGTTCAAATAGGCTTAGAATGTCACGAAACGTCGAGATTTTAAGTTTGTGCCAAAAAAAAAATTTCTGTCTGTCGGTCTGTGGGTTGGGGGGTAAATTGGGGCAAATTTGGGAAAAATAGGTAAATCAAGTAGGTAAGTCCATAAAGTCCATAAAATTGGTATTTAGTATATACAAGAGAAGCTAAGGTCAAAAAAAAAATTTTGGCATTAGCCACCCCCACCCTCAAAACGTTTTTTTACTTCATCCACCCCCACTACCACCCCCTATCACCACCCCCACCCCGCTACCGATGTGGGGTATCATTTTATGGGTTTTTGAGGTAGAGGATTTTAAATATTATATTATTAAAGTTCCATAAACAATTATTTCCACAATTTTTTCGTTGTGAGTGATGGATAAAAAATGTGGATGTGGAAGTAGTGATTCCTTGGGCAGCGGTTTTATGTTTTCTTAATGACATCACATAAAAGTAACCCCTTCTCTCAAACTTCTCTTTAACCTACTCTCACCTATATGCATCTCTCAGCCGTTGTTCTAGAGATGCATTAATTATAGGTGAGGTACGTTAGAGTTTCCACTTTAAAGAAGCATATGCGAAAGATGCTAAAGAATTGAGATTTAGCACATTTAGAAATAACCACCTCATCAATGGGAAAAATAAAAAATTTAATATATTTTTGTTATCTTCTGCCAATGGAGTTGGAATGGTGAGATTTCACGCAGTTACATAATAATATACTACTGTCAAAGCAACGGAGAAAAAGCGAGGAGGAAATAGTTATTTATTTCTTAGAAAAATAACATTTTAATAAATAAATTACCCTGTATACTTTATCATCTTGGGTGGTTTCAACAGATGGCTCAGAGGATTTCTTACGGTTTACAAAATAGAGGGATAAATAAACCAAAAATTGGTCAATTTTTTACGCTTCCGAGTATTTAATTCAACAAGCTTAAATAAATTTAGCACTAAAAAACTACTATCAAGAGCAAATTCTTCTCAGTCCAAGATCGTTGATTTTCTGGTTGCAATTTCGTCACATTATTTAATAAGAATATCAAAGTTCCCATGTTACCGATTTCCTTGACTGATTCTAAAGTAAGTTTTTTACATTATATACAAAATTAGCGATGGTGTTATAAATAATTGGAATGCATAACAGGAAAAAAACATGTAATAATAAGTAAACTGTCTTCTTTTCATGAATGGTAATTATTGTTGCTAAATACAAATTTATTATTAACTAGTGATTCAAGGAAGTTTTCAAGGTGATTCGCCACAGGAAATGACAAATATGTAGGATGAGACAAGTTTACTTAATAATGAACCGATGTTAATTTCACGGCAAAAAATTTTAATGAGTTAAATAGTTTTAATATCAAACACATAAATGTATTCGTATTTAAAAAACCGCTGCCCAAGGAATCACTACTTCCACATCCAGATGTTCTATCCAAGTCTCTCACAACGAAGAAAATTTGTATGTGGAAATAATTGTTTAAAGAACTTTAATAATATAATATTTGAGATCGTCTAGACCAAAAACCCATAAAACGATATCCCACATCGGTAGTGGGGTGGGGGTGGTAGTGTGGGTGGATGAAGTAAAAAAATATTTTGAGTTTTTTGATTCTTGTACACTCACTAAATCACAATTTCTTTCATCCTCTTTAATAATGGGGTAGGGGTGGTAATGGTGGTGGTTAATGCCAAAAATTTTTTGAGACCTTAGCTTCTCTTGTACATACGAAACACCAATTTTATGGACCCTTACCTGCTTGATTTACCCCATTTACCCCACTTTACCCCCCAACCATTCGACGGAATAAGATGAGAATATAATCTAGTTCCAAATCCTGTTAAAGTACATATGTGTACCAAATTTCAAGTAAATATCTGAAACGGTTCCAGAGTAATCGTGCGCACAAAAAAGTTACAGATCGATAGACAGAATTTTTTTTTCCTCAAACTTAAAACCTCGACGTTTCATGACATTCTAAGCCTATTTGAACAATACAAATTTTCAGCAAGTTTTTTGTCGTTTCTATACTTCCACTGGATGTGGAAATAATTACCATAATCTCATGTTTATTACTACACTCAAAGAAATAGTATGGGTAAATTCAACAAAAAAAAATGGTTAACTAACAATATCGTTAATTTTGTTAAACTAAATTATATTCATGTTATTTTTAAACAAGAGGTGATTGTTATTTTAATTAATAAAAAGTTGTCGTACAACAAAACAAACATTAACTTAAAAAATAGATGAATAAGACTATTATTTTTTTCGTCTGACTATTATTTTGTTGAATTCTGTCACTAGATAATAGTATATTTTATTTTTAACTATTATCGAATTGTAATTCTAACCCAATATTAGTTCGCTGTATTATTGAACTTGGTAGACAAACCAATATTATTATTATTGTCGTCTTCTAGAAGTTCTAAAAGATTTACCATAAAATTTGCTTGCTTACCACGTAGTCTATTACAGAAATTATTCCCAGATGACGCCACATACAAATCACTGACAATAATCAATAATGCATTATCTTACACTCTTATGAATTTATAGAAAATTAATAACATGATTGCAATGTTCAAATTCTCACAGGGATCATCGATATATATGGATGGATCTTATAAACGATCTCTAATCTTTGGTTTGGGTGGTCTGATGTCTCAATACTGAGATTTTGGCTAACCAAAAAAAACTTCATAATTCAAGAAAGTGTAGATCAACCTAAAAATTAGTTGGTGAACAAAAAACAAAGTCGTTGTACTATTTAATTGTAGACCAAATTGAAAATGGTTAGTGAACATAAAAAAATGTCATTGTACTATTTAATTTGTTACAAGAAGATATGATTATTAAACTACTATTTCTTTACGAAAGCAAATAATGTTGTATGACTATTCTTTTCTGATTGATTTAACTATGAAACTAGATAGGCGCGATTTCATATGCTCTTTTTGGTTGAATTTACCTATCATTTTCTTTGAGTGTACATATTACTAAATATACAACTACTACTACTTTTTACTATCGTTTTTTCATTCACTATTTTTTTGAATGACTACCCTGTACCCTGTATATTTCTTACTAAAAATGTAGCAGATCCTTCCTTGACAATTGCGTTAAGAGGGAGCAAGGCGATCAAATCAGAGGGGAGCAGGCGGCAATGGGCTAATGTGAAGAGAGATCTTCGTAATAAACAAATTTTAGCTAAAAACTTTCTTCAATAGAAGTGTAGTATTCATTTACTTACAAGAATATCTTTCTTTCAGTTTAATAACGCCAGCCGTTTGGCTAGAAACTGCTTTTTCCAGTAAGGATTTTTAGTACCTGGCTTTTTATTAGATGGTGCACTACAATAGGGCATCTGCATCATGTAACTAACATAACCTTAAATTTTTAAGTTTATTCTCATTTTTAATGTTTGTATACGCATTTTTAGCTTGGAGCCGTACTGGCTCCGAGCAAATATTTAAAAATTCACGTAAATAATTTTTCAATATTGTTGATTGATAAAAATTGACTGCTAATTACAGGTTAGATTTCCAACCTACAAAAAAGGTCCTATTTTATTAGGACAAAGTATTTAGAACTTCATAAACATTACACTGAACTAGATTTTAGTTGGAAATATGGGAACCAGACAGAAATTTTAATAATAGCTGCGTAATACTCTCAAATCTTAAGAAACACATATTTTTGAGGTTAGCTGTGCAGATGTCCTATAATAGCCACACTGCCTACCCTTCAGCTTTAGCTCCACTTCAGCTTTAGCTTTACCGATGAAACTTTGTGATTGGCGTTGTCTCCTCTTAACTATATGTAAATTATTTTTGTCCTCCAACACATTTTTTTCATTCATTATTATTGTCCACCCTGTACCTATGGTTTTCACTAAAAGTATATCTCATCTCTTCGTTGATAATAGTGTCATATTACCGAATATTATTTTTCTCCGAAAAATTATTTTGCAGATAGAGCGACGAAAAACAACCAGACAAACTGACAGAACTTAAGGACATTAATTTTACATAGTTTAAAAAGTGAAAATCCGAAAAATCTCGAAGAGTAAATTTTTTCACTACTTCACTACTTTCCTTCTGTAAGCGGAAGAAGTAAAAGTTATTTTCTATTTTTGGCGAATTTTTTATAAAACTGTTGTTTTTAAGAAGTTACTCCAGGCAATAGAGTCTTAACAAAAGGCTCATCTGAAAAAAATAGGAGGATTTAGTTTTATAAGCTTACCTTATATTTTTTGAGTCGCTGATTCCGAATTTTTCACTTTTCACCAAAAATTCCCTCCGGAACCCTCTCAAATTTAGAAAAAAACCGAAACATTTTTTTTTTATTTTTTATTTTCGTTTTAGATAAAAAAATACCCAGATATTCAGAAAGCAAATAAAATTTACAACAAAAAACATTTGACTCTTTTACATACGACGAACGGGAGGGAAGCGAATGGGTCGCGAAACATGCGCCGAGGCTCATGTTTCGAGGCGTGCTAGCGCTTCCCCGTTTGTACAACCTAAAACGACGAAAAAAAAAAGATTAAAAAAAAGCTATTTTTTTATTGCTTTTTTTCTATAAATTTAAGGGAGTTCCGGAAGGAATTTTTGGTGGGAAGTTAAAAATTCGGATTCAGCCCTCAAAAAAACATAAAGCAAGCCTATTTCCAGAACTACCATAAAGTTTTCTAGGTGGTAAAATTCTCTGGAGTACTCCAGGCATTAGAGATCATATAGGCCCCCTTACCTGGTAAAATTCATGGTAGTCCTGGAGATAGGTTTACTTTATGTTTTTTGGAGTTTTTAACTTCCCACCAAAAATTTCCACAAATTTATAGAAAAAAAGCGAAAAAAATCGGTTTTTCTTAATCTTTTTTTTTTTTTCGTCGTTTTAGGAAAAATTCGGAAAGCAAACAAAATTTACAACACAAAAGATCCTTTGACATTTTAACATTGAACGAAGCGGAAGCGCTAGCACGCCTCGAAACAAGAGCCTCGGCGCATGTTTCGGGACCCACTCGCTCCCTTCTCGTTCGTCGTACGTCAAAATGTCAAAGGACCTTTTTTGTTATAAATTTTGTTTCCTCTCTGAATATCTGGGTATTTTTTATCTAAAACGAAAAAAAAGTTTAAAAAAAATAAAAAAACCATGCCAAGATAAGCTTATGAAACTAAATCCTCCTATTTTTTTCCAGGTAATATTCTCTATTGCCTGGAGTAAAGTTTATTTTTTATATATTGTTTATAAATAACTACCCAGTAAACACTAATAACTCTAAGAAATGATTTATATGTTGCAAAACCATAAAAAATTTATGATAAAAACTCTATGTGGTTGTATTCCTTAGAGCAATGGGAAGTACCTGAATCTATTTTAAAGATTATACCATTTACGATTTCTTAAATATTTATAATAAACCGAAAATAAACTCATATTTCCTTCTCACCCTGCAAAATCCTATCCTTAATATACTATTTTAGTAATACATGTGAAATCGGACGCAAATAAACAACACAGACAGATCTCAAGTTAAGTTTTACTGTACTCTATCTATTATACATATTATAACCCCAGAACTTCTTCCCCGTGGGCGGAAAATCAGTTTAGAAAATATAATTGAGTGGCTGGGCATATATTTACCAGTGTAGTTTAAGCTTAAACCACCACTAAATCTAATCCACTAGTTTATTGTTTGTTATTAAAATTAACTTTACACAAAATATTCATGCATAGCCAATTTTCATCTAATTGCAAGTTATAAGTTTCAAGAGAGTATTTTATCTTTTACATACCAGGCTAGTGGCTTTGCATATTATTTATGATACAATATAATCAAACATCTCATATTCCGAGTACTGACGTTTCGGTTCGCAAGTTGTGTATTTATAACCATCTATTTACCTGTATTAATAAATTTCTATTTTTAACATATTGCCTTATTTATCATTATCCGGGAATAAAATAGACTATAATGACAGAGTAGTAAATGCTTTCGGCTGAATTTAGTCCCATAAACCGACAGTGGGCAGTTAGAGTGTAATTATATCTCAAGAATTACTCAAAATGAGAGAGTTGCCTGCAATGTGATTCTTCATTCTTCATTCGATATAAAATAGTTAGAGAGCAGTAATTATTTTGTAATTAATTTAGTTTAAAGCTAAATGAAACGTTACTAAATTTTTCGAATAAAGCGTAGTCTAACACGCTTACACACCCAACAACAATAAAAAAACAAGCTAAAAACGTAGGTACTCTTCGCCAATTTACTGAGCTTTTTATATAATTGTTACACATTCTATAGGATACTCTTCGCAGTTTTTTTGTAATTAATGTTAGTTGTTGGTCATCATAAATTTTGTGATACCAACTTTGTTGTAAAAAAAATATGTGAACAAAAATTGAAAAAAAAAAACATCCAACCTGACTAGGATTTGAACACGGGATCTTTGGATTGCAAAGCAAAAGTTTAGCCACTGGACCATCAAAGATTACTACAAAAAATTGAATGACTGTAATATATATCTTTCGAGAATCATATTTCAACGCATTAGACATATTATAAAACATATATTAGTAAAATCCATAAACAAAAAAATATATATTATAAAGATAACATTTCGCAAGATTTCTATTTAAATGCAAGCGACAAAAATTAAGAAAATACATATTTTTTTAAATTAAATGATTAATAACTTTCTTATTTACTGATTGATTTTCTTCAGAAACAATAGGATTTTTCCTCTAACTAACACTAACTTACTTTCTAAATTTCAATACAATCGGACTTTTTTTCTTAAGTTATCGTACTTACAAGAAACGTGACGGACAGACAGACGGACATTTTTGAAAGTTGTTCAGAATTCGTTCACTAACACAATGATATGGAATGTTTTTTCTCTACGAGCGATATTTCCGGTTTTAGAAATGTGCCGATCAAATGCCGATCTTCGTTTTTGCGAAGAGTATAATAATAGCTAATTGTGTAACAAGTTAGGAACACTGGATTTTTACTTAAGGCAGGAGAGATAAAAATGTGTTGGCCACATTATTTTTTCGACTGGTGTTTAGAAGATGATTAAACTGGGATACTTTTAACTTCTATATTTAACATTTATATATCACATTTTTAGATATTTATAATCTGTAAATAGCATCCAAAATTTTAGACCAAGAAAATGTTAACATAGAAACTAGTACTGCTTCTACTTCCAGTATATTATACACTATATGTAATATGTACAATCGACGTCACCTTAAACTCACCACCGTTTGAGATGCTTCCTTATTTGTAGTGGCGCATGGTAGAAAGAGTTCATCTCCAACAGCGGTGAGTTTAAACTAACGACGATTGTACGTACGTACCTACAAAACTAATCAATAGATATTTTTAAAAGCTTTATTTATTTTTTAAGATGCAATGTTTGTATGTTTGTTTGTTTAGGTCAAATCTTGCAAGCTGAATTTCGACTAGTTCCAGTTAAGCTAGAGCTTTGAAATTTGGCACACGTGTATAAGTCAGGTGACAATGCAACATAGTATAGCCATTATTGGTCTAAATCCAATATAGCGGATCGCCTTTCTCTTCACAACCCCCTTGATATGGGTTTCAAATGATGAGATAAATACGATAAACTATGCGACAATCAAAATTCAATATGGTAGACGTTCCAAGATGGCGGATCGCCTTTTTTTCACAACCCCTTGATATGTGTATGAAATGAAAGGGTTTGATGAGTAAAATACGATAAACTATGTGCCGTCATTCTAAATCCAATATGGCGGACGTCCTAGGACGGCAAATTATCTCTTTCTTCACGACTCCCTTGCCATCAAATGAAAGGGTTTTGTCTGTCTATTTGTCTGTAAAATAAGTAGACTGAAAAGTAAAAAATTAAATTATATAAAAAAATATTTTTAAGAAATAGCTTTTATTTGAAAAACTGTACTAAAAAGTAAAAATATATTTTTTAAAATTCATACACCTGAAAACCAAAAGCTTTGGGGGCGGTCAATTGAGCAAAGTAACTATGCAATAGCGCTATATGACCGTCCCCAAAGCTTTTGGTTTCCAGGTGTATGAATTAAAAAAATATATTTTTACTTTTTAGTACAGTTTTTTCGAATTAAAAGCTTTTTCTTAAAAATATTTTTTTATATAATTTTATTTTTTACTTTTTAGTCTTAGAACTTATTGGAAATTTTATGCTCTACAACTTTGCTCTCTTGATATTTTTCACCAAAATGCATAGTTTTTCCTCAAAATAGAGAAAAAGACGAAATAACGCTAAAATTCATACATATGTATATATTTCTCAAAAACCACCGTTTTTTAGAACTGCGGGGGGGGGGGGGCGAAAATCATGATTAGACAACCCAAATACTTCACTTTTTACAGGTCTCATAACTGTGGGAAGATTTTCCATAAAACAGCAATTTTTTGACTAATTTGAAGGGACTAATAGCAGTATCCAAATATCTCTTGAAATTAATATTTTGTACTTAATGCTAATATTATCTAGTACAGGAATCCATACACATCCGTTTTCAACCATTTTCCGAAAAGTTTTCCTCAACCTCTGGGAGGCCGGTTCTATTGCCCCCCCGATGAATTTTCTGGCTGCGCCACTGCATACGCTTATTCTATTGGGGTAATGTATGCATTTTTAACTATTTTCGAGATAAACAAGAAATATTTTATTTCATTTAAGAGCATCTGCCAGACTAGTTTTACAGAAAAATGTCAAGGGAGATAAAATATTCTGTGATATTATCGACTCAAGCTGCTTTGCCACTTTTTAATTTATGTATAATTTTTTTATAATTTAACTTAACACTTAGTAGTTCTACAGAAATTTACTAAGAATGTATTTTTTCTTTTAGAAATCTAAATTTGTATGCAATTTGTAAACATCGGATAAACATTTTTATTAACTCCATTTAATAAATTCAAGTGATGTTCCATTTTCTTCTAAAAAATATCATTAGCGTGATTTTAACATTTTACAAGTTGAACGCAAATATTTTATGATATTAGGATTGGAACTCTAGCAATCTGTGACAAAGTTGTTATCGGTTTTCTTATTCAGCGGTCTTTTCTGAAATATTGATATATGATCCAACATATAAATATCAAATTACCCATGAATTTACATCAGCAATCGGCCTGGTACAGACTTCTACTTATCACAGCGTCTAGACACGAACACCCATTCCCTGCGAAGGGTTAAACTATTCTCTAATTCATCTTGAAAACTGAAATGGGATCGGCAAACCACAAGTTTCTACCACAAGAATAAACAGTTGGAATTTCTGATAAAGTGTCTTTCTCACTTTGATTTGGTTTCAGTATTAACAATCAAGACAGAATAATAATAATTTAAATGAATGTGCCATTAAGCAGAGAAAAATCGTTTGAAAGGATATTCAAGGTCCAAGGAAAACGTAGGTGTATTAATCGCTTATTATTTAAAACACTGTATATGTAAACGGTACTTATTGCATATGCATGTAGCATGCTATGTTATGCAGTTATTTAAAGTCACATCTGCCTTATATGGGTTCTTATCTTTGAAGACATCATTATGTTATAACAGAATTATATTTAACTAATATAAATTACACGAGATCATCTATACAAGTATACAAGGTGTCCCGTATCGTTATGTTCGTAAAGGAGCGTAAATCAGACATTTGTAAGAGTAAAAAATATAAAAATGGTACGTCGATTACCTATATACTTTTTAACTAAAAATATATCGGGTTTTCTTCCTGGCCACAGCAACAACTGCATTCTAAATATTATATTTGTTAATGTACTGGAAAAGTTCCAAAATTTATATTCAAAATCAAAACTATAGAGAGATAGGTAGGTATAAGGATAAGATCGTGAAAATCGCCATTTCTGATAATGATGAGATTGATCATATTTTCGAAAAAATGCATACAAGTAAACGAACTTGTGTTTGAACATTCGAAAAATATACATTGTTTCCGAAATATTGATATGCTATTTTTTCCAATGGGTCAATTTCTGGACAAGTTATAGCCTCCAATATATATATTTATCAAAAAAATCATCAAGCAAAGAAATTAAAATGATTTGAGATGTACTTTTTTTTAATCCACGTTACTACAACTTAATAAACCATAATAATCATGAAGTGTACATACTTTTACGAGTTGTCAATGAAGAAAGAATTTTTTTGAAGGGCTTTATTTTTTTTTCTATATTTTTTATTGCGACGATGGAGTTCGGGGAGTCATAATTAATACAGGGTGAGCCACGGTGGGTGGAGTATTAAAAGTATATGGAGAACGGATCAACCGATTGCTTTGAAATTTTGGTTACCAAGATAATCGAGTATGATCTCTCCAACTAAAATATTTTCGAAAGTGCGGTGTTGTCACTTATATGTAAAACTGGTAACATTTTCGTTATTTTAAATGGTATACCCCGTATATTTTTGCATTTTTTGGACCGTCGTCTCTTTCTGAGTAACTTTTGTTAATATTTCCCTATACCTATCTCAAGCCGTTTCGAGATAATAATTCTTTTCTGAATTTATTGCTAAATATTTTACTTTTAGTAAATCATGTTTTCTCCTACCTAATCAATTAAAATATAATTTTTTAGTTGCGGCTAGGCAAGACCTGGGGGCATCTCCTGAAGTCTTGCGTAAATATTTTAATAAACTTTTTACTTCCACATCCAGCGGAAGTATAGTAACGACAAAAAAAGTTTGTAAATTTCTATTGTTTAAATAGGCTTAGAATGTCATGAAACGTCGAGATTTTAAGTTTGAGGGAAAATAATAATAATTTTCTGCCTGTCTGTCTCTCGGTCTGCCTGTCTGTAACTTTTTTTGTGCGCACGATTACTCTGGAACCGTTTAAGATATTGACTTGAAATTAGGTACACGTATGTATTTTAACGTGATCTGGAACTGGATTATATTTTCATCTTATTGTTAGGTTTGGGGGGTAAATTGGGGTAAATGGGAGTAAATAGATAAATCAGGCAGGTAAGAGTCCATAAAATTGGTATTTAGTATATACAAGAAAAGCTATAAAGTCTCAAAAAATTTTTTGGCGTTAGCCACCCCCATTACCACCCCCATCCCATTATTAAAGAGCGGAATAAATGTGATTTAGTGTGTGAACAAGAAAAAAACTTTAAAATTTTTTTTACTTCATCCACCCCCACCCCACTATCGATGTGGGATATCGTTTTATGGGTTTTTGAGGTAGATGGTTTCAAATATTACATTATTAAAGTTCTAAAAACAATTATTTCCACATACAAAATTTTTTCGTTGTGAGAGACTTGGATAGAAAATCTGGATGTGGAAGTATTGATTCCTTGTGCAGTGGTTTTAGAGCTAGCGATGGTTTTCTTCAAGTGTCTATGTAAGACAAAATTTTGCATATGTGTCCATTTGAAAATCCGCAATTCTGGTACTCCGCGTTCTCTGCATTTAAGTGGAGGGTAGACCAGAAGTGGGTAAAAATATACAGTTTTCAGGTTATGTTAAAAAAGTCAGATATTCTTATTAACAAAAATACTGATTTTTTAAACAACAAGTTAATTAGTAATGACGGGTAATTTAAAGTACTAATCTAGCAACTTTTCGGTGACGTGAAATTCTTCTTGGTACTTAAGGTGTGCATATATAATTAAGTTCTAATCAATAGCTTCAAAACGAAGACACAATCAAACACATTTTTCTTTCGAGGTGTTAAGTATAATATTTTGATCTGGCATTTTGGAATTATAATATACACATAGTATATTTAATTTAAAAAAATGTCAACTCTTACACTGTTACTTGAAAATTTTTTATGCTTTACGCAGACACTTGATGAAAACCATCGCCAGCTCTCCGTCTATTTACAGCATATCTAACAGTTATACTTTGGGTATTTTGAATAGGCTTGTTGCGTGTGCCGTATATTTTAAATTAATTTTTATATATATTAATATAGTGTTACTAAACATGAGCAATTATCAAATCTGTTTTCATAATTGCTAACTGAAAAGTATTTAAATCACATACTAATATCCGAGAGAAGGGGCAAATCTGAGAACACACTCATATTGGACTTGACGTCATCTAACAGAGTATCTGTGCGAGTGTAATGATTCGAACATATAATTCGTGCAGTTTGGGGTTATTTCCTAAAATTATTTAGTTGTATTCGGTCTGTGATATTAAATTAAAGTGTGTATTTAAGTGTACCATATTTAAAAGGGTTTAAATTGTTTTAAACATGACTGAACAAGGTTTATTGTTTCAAAGGTCAATCGGATAATTTACACCGTACGCCTTCCAGGTGTATACCATATGCTACTGCGTCACAAAAATATTCATAAATAAAAAACTATAAGTCCTAGATAAAAAATATCTTTTTCAAAAACTTCCCCTGTATCTTGGTTTCAGTCGCTTCGCTGCATGTATATGAAAATTTGTAAAAATAAGAATGTTTGTCGCTTAGACAAAATATGCGTATACTCTTAGCGAAGTAATAAGTTCATTGTGTAATGGTTTGTTGTCGGGTAGCTGGTTTGGAGATTAATCAGGGTCCAGATTAGTTAATAAGTCAGCCCAATAAAAATATAAACAATTTATTTCCTTCTTCAAACAGGTAATACGTGGCAGTGTTACATAACATACAGGTTATACAGGTCCGTATCTTTTACGGTTCTTAGGATAACATTTTTCTATACGTGGCAGTGGTACATAACATACAGGTTATACAGGTCCGTAACTTTTACGGTTCTTAGGATAACATTTTTCTATTATCAGAGAGAGAGAGAGAGAGAGAGAGAGAGAGAGAGAGTGTAACGATGCGATGCGATGTTAGTTGCTGCTACTGGAGTGACATCGGGCGTCGGGCGAATATGCCTTAAAACTATGCTGCCCATAAGAGCCTACAACTAATTAATGTATATTTTAAAAATTGTCGCACTGTGCACGCAAAAAAAACACTAAAGAAATTTTGGTTACTGTCACGGGAAAACAAAACAAAACGAAAAAACCCGTTCGAAGTATTTCTCCACCCTGGTGGTCTTCCTGCCTCCAAGAAAGTAGAGGAAGTTAACAACTGTGGGTTTTAAAAGTTCAAGAAGGTTATCGGTCGAGGGATGAATTTTGGAACAAAAGAGGACAAAAACGAACAAAAAAGATAAAACAATGAACAAACAGAAAGGGAATAGAGAGGGGGTTAAGATTATAAAGTTGATAGGTGAGGATAAAGATAGAGTAAAAGTAGACTATAGTAGTGAAGAAGTTGGCTAAGGTGGAAGTTGCCTGAAAATAGGCAACGTCTGGTATGGTAATGGGTGTTTCAAATTAAATAGAATTGCATTATGCTGTCTGATGTGTGTTAAGTTGCGGATTAGCGGACTATCGCCCAGTTCGATTTCGTAGAATTTTTGTGAAATCTGTTAAACGTAGTCCGCTAGTGGAGTTATGTCGTTACAGCGGGCGTACAGATCTCTGAGTGAGGTGTATCTGTCCGAATCAGAAATGAGTTACATAAATTTGTGCTCTAGAACACGAAGTTTTTTCATTGTCGTGGCCGGGATGCTGCACCACACCGGCGCCGCGTATGTGGTGGCCGGCCTGATCACCATCGTGTACAACAATTTTTATTAGTCCTGTTCAGTCCGCTACCCCTGGCCAGAAGCGGATACAGACTCCTGGACATGGAGTAGACTTTCCGTATAGTCTCGTTGATGTGAGTGTTGTACGTCAGTCTCTTGTCCAGGTAAACCCCAAGGTACTTCACGCACCGTTTAATAGGAATTTGGCGACACCCGACCGAAATGGGCGTTAAAATGCGGTTCTCAGTGAACCGGCGCGTGAAGAGTATAGATTCTGACTTTTCGGCGTTGATCCGAATCTTCCACTTGTCGTAATACGCCGTGGCACGAGCCATGTGCGCCTTCAGCAGCATATTCGCCGCCTGAGCGTTGTACGAGTGCGCGTACATGGCCGTGTCGTCGGCGATCTACCTGTCAGGAAAGAGTGAATGAGTTTCGTTATGTGTATGGGAAAGTCCAGTGCGTTCAGTTTGTGTAGTAGACCCGGGATCCATATGGTATCGAAGGCTTTCTCGATATCGAGGAGCACCATGACGGTGCTCTTCC
This sequence comes from Rutpela maculata, assembly GCA_936432065.2. Lineage (NCBI taxonomy): Eukaryota > Metazoa > Arthropoda > Insecta > Coleoptera > Cerambycidae > Rutpela > Rutpela maculata. The sequence continues at coordinate 125,501,698 of OW386291.2, read as the reverse complement.
CGAGGTTGCATTGCACCTTGACGTCATTAACGATCCTGACAATTTTTTGTCTCGAGAACGAAGAAACTTTTATGGTCTATTTCACTACACTATCAAGCTATTCCATACATAGAATTAATTTAAAATGTGCGCTGGCGCTGTTGGGTCTTCTGTTAGATGATGTCACGCGTTGTTTGCGCATCTAACGGATTTATTCAAACTTTAATGTTGAATAAGAAGAAAAAATCCTCTCCACCCTGTGTTTTGTATTAAGTAAAGATACTAAAAATACGAAAATTATATTTTTTGCAACAAGCTTATTGCGTAAGTTTATTTCGTAATTAAAATAACACAACTATCATAAGAACTAAACCACTTTCCTGGTGATTATTAAAATTAAAATTTTTACTAAAATTTGTTTTAAATAAAACCAATTGGTTTATTTAAGAGAAGAGCATAGTCTCCCTCCTATTCCATCACCTCTCCCAGCTTCCAACCACATTCCTATCACCTTCCCCCATTCTCTAACTATTTTCCGCTACATTACCACCATCTTTCCATATTTCCACTATGAGGATACCTTGTATACTTACTATGAATAATATAGATATTCCATATGATTAGTGGCATAACAGAATTATGTTTCTAATAAACTTTTTTATCAGACATTTTGCATTGATGAATAATCGATAATACACTCAAAAAATAAAAAATGTTAATTGAAGCCAAAATTTTCTTTCGATAGTAGCATATTTTTATGACACAACTTTAAAATCGAATATATTATTAAAATTCTTTGTTTTTAATAGTTTCTTCGGTCGGTGGGTATTAATTAGTATATTAGTATATTAGTAATTAGTATATTTTTTTATACTCATTTAATAGGACAACTGTTAAGATTATTTTTTTACCATAGCGAGACATCAGCAGATTACCACTCAACAACCTATTTTGTCTATATATCGTGTTTGTAGGTATTCAGAGATACCAGAAAAAGGGTTTCTTAAGATTAGCGATACCTGAAAACTCATATATAATTATAGTCATGTAGGAAGATTAGTATCTTTCTTTTGCTGTTAAAGTATTATATTACTGGCACCTTTTATTCTTGGAAAACAACAATGTTGCAAATATATTACTACACTGGCTAGTTCTCAGATTGTCTAATTTTTTAGAAAATCTTGGCCTGGATGGAGTAGCTCGAAGATATAAATTTGATCGCTGTATGCATGCCTACGGTTTTAATAATACAAATAAAAGAAACCACAGAACACTTTATTTCATGCAAGTTTTACTTATCTTGATTCAAATCGTATACCATATTCAGACATTTAATTTTTAATTAGTATATAAATATATCTCTCCAACCTCTGTACGTAATTAGTTATAAGTGAAGCATGAAAGTACTACGTATCCATTAGATTTAGGGAATGCTACTATTGTAATTGTAAAAAAAAGAAAAAAATAATTTTTTGCTCAATGATAAAAATGTCGAGATTTTAAGTTTGAGCAAAAAAATCTGTCTGTCGGACGTTCTAACTGTCTGTAACTTTATTGAGCGCACAATTACTCTGGAACGGTTCATAATATTAATTTGAAATTTGGTACACCTATAGGTTTTATTATAATGAGAACTGGAAGAGGGTAAATGGGGGTAAATTGGTAATACAAGCAAGTAGGAGCTCATAAAATTGTGATTTAGTGTGTATACAAGAACCAAAAGCCTCAAAATTATTTTTGATATCAGCCACCTCCTCTACCACCCCCATTACCACCCCAAGTCCATTATTAAATAGGGTGAAGAAATAAAATTGTGATTTAGTGTATGTACAAAAACCAAACAAAACCAAAAATAAAATTGTGACTTAATGTGTGTACAAGACCCAAAGGTCTCAATTTTTTATTTTTTGCATTGGCCACCCCCATTATCACCCCCCAATATTAAAGGAGGTAAAAAATAAAATTGTGATTTAGTGTGTATAGAAGAACCTAAGACTTCATTTTTTTTTTAGAGTCTCAACCTCATTACGACCCCCGACTTATTACTAAATGGGTAAAAAAAAATAAAATTATGATATAGTGCGTGTGCACAAGAACCAAAGGCCTCAACATTTGTCTTAACATTAACCGCCCCCATTATCACCCCCCACCCCCATTACTAAAGGGGGTAAAAATACAAAATTGTGATTTAGCGTGTGTACAATAACCAAAAGCCTCGAAACTATGTTTGGCTTCAGGCACCCCACTACCGCCCCCACCAAAAATTTGGATGTGGAAGTAGCGATTCCTTAGGCGGCGGTTTTCTTAGAAGAAAATGTAATTAATAAAGAGACAACGAAGGCAAATTATGCTTGGAATGTAGTATTTCCGAGAAGAATATTTGATATACTTCTAGAGAAAAAAAAAGTAAGAGATGGTCATCCAATAGAAAAACCGCTGCCCAAGGAATCACTACCTTCACATCCAGATTTTCTATCTAAGTCTTTCACAACGAAAAAATGTTGTATGTGGAAATAATTGTTTATGGAACTTTAGTAATATAATATTTGAAATTCTCTACCCTAAAAACCCATAAAACGATTCCCCCATCGGTAGCGGGGTGGGGGTAGTGATAGGGGGTAGTCATAGGGGGTAGTGGGGGGTGGATGAAGTAAAAAATATTTTGAAGTTTTGGTTCTTGTACACAGTACACACACTAAATCACAATCTTTTCTCATCCCCTTTAATAATGGGGTGGGGGTTGTAATGGGGGTGGCTAATGCCAAAAAGTTTTTTGAGACCGTAGCTTCTCTTGTATACACTAAATACCAATTTTCCAGATTCTTACCTGCTTCATTTACCAATTTACCCCCATTTATCCCAATTTACCCCCCAACCTTTCGGAACAGGATGAAAATATAATCTAGTTCCAGATCTCGTTAAAATACATACGTGTACCAAATTTCAAGTCAATATCTTAAACGGTTCCAGGTGCGCACAAAAAAAAAGTTGCAAACAGACCGACAGACAGACAGAAATTTTTTTTCACTCAAACTTAAAATCTCGACGTTTCATGACATTCTAAGCCTATTTAAACAATAAAAATTTTAAACATTTTTTTGTCGTTAGTATACTTCCACTGGACGTGGAAGTAAAATTGTTCATAAATAAAGAGTGTCAGACGAAAGTTTTGTTTAAATAAATTTACATTTTTTTATGAAGAAGAAAATTTAATATAAAATTTACAAATTATTTGTGTATATAAATAATATAATTTTACAAAAGCACAAGCGATAAATATTCTTTTTTTTAACATTTGAAGACCACAGGGGAAAACGGAGGTCACAATCTATCGTGAAGTCAACTGGCACCGCTATCTAGTCGACAAACCTCTTATATTTTACTACAAAAACAACTCTACTGAAAAAAAGCACAGTCTGGTAATGAAATCGGATTTGAAGGAAACAACTACTCAGCGGGCAAATACCCCGACCAGCATTGAATTACACCTTCAAATCGTGATCAGTAACATAGTAGCATCTGACCATATAAGACTTTACCTCTCACCGTCACTTCATTTGATTCAGTTTGTATAAGACTAGCAAGTTGACCACTATCATTTGTCTGTTCCATGACCTATGGCATACTGATGAGAACATAATAAGTTCGAAACCGGTCTATGTCTGGTTAGGAACAGACAAATGATAGTTGGTTACTGATCACGATTTGAAGGTGTAATTCAATGCAGGTCGGGGTATTTGCCCGCTGAGTAGTTGTTTCCTTCAAATCCGATTTCATAAACAGTGAGTATAGCCCACTAAGGCTAGAGGTCGCCGCTCTTGGTACTTGCAAAAAAGCAAGTCGCTATACGTCCGTGACATTTGTCCGACGTATAGTAGCATCTGACCATATGAGAGTTTACCTCTCACCGTCATAGTCTGCTAATATTCGTGTTTAAAAATCGTACACAGATAAAAAACGCGGAATGTCCCCGAAGAAAATAGTGAAAACGGTCCATATATTTTAAGTACTTCCACATTCAGTGGAAGTATAGTAACGCCAAAGAAAATTTTGAAAATTTTTATTGTTCAAATAAACTTAGAATGTCATCAAACGTCGAGATTTTAAGTTTGAGCGAAAAAAAAAATTCTGTCTGTCGGTTTGTAACTTTTTTTTCTGCGCACGATTACTCTGGAACCGTTTAAGATATTGACTCGAAATTTGGTACACATTTTGACGAGAACTGGAACTAGATTATATTTTCATCTTATTCCGTTGAAGGGTTGGGGGGTTAATGGGTAAATAGGTAAATCAAGCAGGTAAGAGTTCATAAAATTGGTATTTAGTATATGCAAGAGAAGCTATAAGGTCTCAAAATTTTTTTTTGGCATTAGCCACCCTCACCTCACCAATAAAGGTGATAAAAAAATGTGATTTAGTGTGTGTACAAGAACCAAAAACCTCAAAATATTTTTATACTTCATCCACCCTCACTACCACCCCCCTATCACCACCCCCACTCCACTATCGATGTGGAATATCGTTTTATGGGTTTTATATTTCATTATTAAAGTTCCATAAACATTTTTTTCCACATGCAAAATTTTTTCGTTGTGAGTGACTTGGATGGAAAATTTGGATGTGGAAGTAGTGATTCCTTGGGCAACGGTTTTTAAGTTAATAATGTTTTATTTTGCTTTCAGTAGATAATTTGTTTTAAGATTATCTAAGATATTATCTTTGTATTTTTGTCGGGAACTTATTAGAAACGCCCTAATGGATACAAATAAAGAAAGTGAAAATGAACAGGACAGGATCTTGAACAATTTCAGGAAATAATGAGGGATTGAGAAACGTTTTTCAAACAGTTACCTTACATCAATAAATATACCTTTCCAACATGCCCTATTAGAGAAATAGAAGGAAGTATTGTTCATCTACGACTCATGTCACACAGATCTTCCTTTAATGGACAATGGCAGAAAAGTCCAATACTACCTCCAATTTAGAAGAGGCCTTAGCTCGAGCCTGTCTCGCACCGTAATGCATTTTTATTTCCTGACCGAAAATATGACGTGTGACTGTTAACAGAAGTATTTTACGTTATTCTTATATATCTGTTTCCATGTTAATTTAAATCTCATTTCAATATCAGACAAAACATTTAACAACTTGCAAGATTTGAAAAAGTTTTGTTCTGAAGAAGCCCAGTATTACTATAACAACTTACCTCACACGAACAAAGAAATAAAGAGGCAAAGAATAAAAAAATGAAAAGTAGTAAAACAGGCATGAATAAAAAGGCACAATGAAGAAAGAAAAGTGATGTAAACTGGACAATCTCCCTTGTTTTCATGAACATACAATAATAATAACAATTTTTTTGTCAGAATGCTTTTAACGAATGGTTTAATATACTTTCGTAAATAAAACTCAGAAGTCTTTATTCACATTTATCAATAACTTAAAAGTCGGCAAGGTTTCAAAATTAAAAATTCGTTTTCCTCGAAACTAACTTTTTGTGACATACCTCTTTTTACCCCCGTGGTCTTCACTTTATTATTCATTATTTAGTTTTTAACGCAGTTATGCAATTCGAGGATTATACTTCAATTTAAAACTGACAAGTTTCCAGCACAAGATTTTACGAGCACATTTTTAATAGTTTAGTAGCAATTATCGTCCTGTCATTTATAGAAGTTTTGTATATTACGATCAAATAAATTGTGTAATAAACTAACTACAACATATAGCTTGTGTCTTCGCAGGGGTAATAAACTTGTCACAATTATTTCAGGCTAGTCAGGGTTTCAGCAGAATGCAAATTATATTCACATACGGTATAAATAACTCTGACAACTCTTTATAATTACTGTCATACATAAGATTGTTTGTTCGCCTTGTGTGAAGAATATTAATTATTATTTGATTTAATATTTAAATTTACATTCGCATTCAAAAAGTGAGCAGTAAAATTACTTATGAATAAATAGAGGTTAACAACATTTTATCACTTAAATGGGCAATTTAGAATGGTCACCACAAGATATTCTTGAGCACCAATCTTTCCGATAATGGAAATTTTGTTGTTGTCAAACTTTGATTTGGTCCTCGAGAAAGATAAATGAAAATCAAAATATGAACGCTAATGAATGATTTAAGTCCACGTACTATTTCTGCTTAGTCCAGTTTCCATAGACATAATATCGACTTAAAAATTAGACAGTAAGCATATTATTGTAATTTTGGGTCTGAGTTCGCATGATTTATATCAGTTGATTTAAAAAGGTAAACGAAAGTTGCCAATGGCCGGTAAACACCAGATAGAAATATAAATGTACCTACAGAACTTTTGCAAAATTGACCAAGGCACTTTTATGAGTTACAAGCTCGAATTGATAGATCCGTATCAATAGCTGTAGACTCTAGAGCCTCATAAATATTCCAGTATAGGTATATTGAACACTGACTTTAAATTTAACTTTCTTATTACTGCAGTTAAAGCACCTAGCATTACAATTATTAAATGCTGCTTTAATTTAGGACATCTATACTGAACAAAGTTTGTTGTTACCTTCTTAATTACTCGGTACAGTTCACCAAAGAAGTTAAGTTTCCAAACAATAAACACTTAAATGGCTCTAATTCCATAATCTCTAAATTCTAAACTCCATAATTTTGACGAATTTCCGGCTTACAGCCGATATGGCCTATATATAACATTAATTTTCGGGGGGGTCGGTAACCAGAGACCATGTCATACTTGCATTTGCTGACTGGAGGAACGATTTCCATGCGGACGTTTTTCCCGCGTGTTTTATGGAATTTTCTGAAGACTAAAACTCGTTATTTACCGCGATAATCTGAAATGTTTACAACGTCGCCTTAGAAGCACTACAAGTTTTCGACAGGGCCGGCGTTAAATCTTTTTAATAATAATAACAATCTAGTCAATTTTTGAAATACAGATATAAAATAATGCAATTTAACGGATTTTAATGGAAATTTACGAATACTTAAAAAATTGACCGTTACAACCTGACCAATTCAAATTGCCGCCAAGAAAAAGTACAACCACCAGCAGCCTCACATCCACATTCTCATCATTTTGAGGGGTGGTGGAAAAGGTAAACTGCTGTGTCTTGGTAATATTTAAATTTAAGAAATTTGCAGAGAACTATTTCTCGGCTTTAGTTTCACTGTTTAATGTTAAAGTGTTTAGGTTGTTTAAACGTCACTATAAATTAAGGTTGTCATCCGCGAATAATACATAATAGCCTAAGATCCGGCATAAGAAATTAATACCCTGATCTGTTATTCAGATAAGAAATAGTTTGTATAAAAGATAACATGTAGGCTAATAGATCGCGACTAGGTTGCCTAGACATATCTTGACCCCATGCCATTTAATTTAAAAATTGTTGTCAGACGAAATCGTAGCGCAGCGAAACCATTAATCCTAGATGAATTTTTCAACGAAGCAAATTCATTATCATTTTATAATCTTTCTAATAGATGCCTACCAGTTTTTTCCTAGAACCACCGTTTATATGATATTCGCAAGACATGAGAGAAACACGTTTTCTTGGAAAATGTAAATTTCCAGTTGTATCGCTCCTACCGTTGTTATTTTTTGATGTAGGGCAAAAAATAAAACATAGCTCGGCTGTTGTAACGGGTTTTTGAAGTAAAATTTTACACGTCTGTACTCCTTACTCTTGCATTAACAATGGCTTTTTTTAAACATATCTGACGGGATCGGGACAGGTGCAGGTCGATATAGAATTAAATTCTACGTCTGGTAGGTTATCTTTCGTTGTTGTATTATTTATGGTTGATTAGTTATTAACAGGGGAAGGTCGACTATCTCTTTTTTTGTGATGGAAAGAGATGGGCGAAAGAACTCTTCTAACACAAAATCGCGATCGAGAAACGTCAAACGAAAAATGCCAAAAATGTCAATTTTGATTCGTTCTTGTCGGGCCGAATTTTCGAATTTTCGATCAACTACAAGTCTTCCTCTTTCCGTATCGACATGGTACGGGTGTCGCGGTATCGTATTTTTGAAAATATGAGTATATTTATATGTCGAGTTTTTGACGAAAATTTCCCCTAACTCAGAATCCGTGAGAGATAGCTCAAAAATAAAAACTCCCAAAGGAGTCTTCATTTGGGCCCAGCGGGCCTTCTAAGATGGGCCTTTTAAGATGGCGGTGTCTTGCACTTTTTTGCATAAAACGTCCATAACTTCTAAACGGTGGCTCCTACGGCAAAAAACTATGACCTAACGAATTTGTAGAGAATTTAATAAGCCACAAGCCTCTTTTTTATTTTTTGCCCTAATGTGACGTCTTTTTCTTCCAGGTGTCTTGTGCACTAGACGTCTGGAAGCGTCACTTTAGCGCCGGTCAATTTTTAGTTTAATTTAAGTCAGACTCGGGCGCCACCTTTACAATTTATTTACGTGGGGCAAAGGATCCCACATCAGCCTCCCAGCGCAGCCTGTTTCAGTAGGGCTGGGATAGCTACAGTGAAGAACGGTGATTCCAGAGGTCGTTAGGACAGATTAGACAAACACACACACAGCAGTAAAACACGTGTTTAAAAAAATATATCACAGTCTTTATTCAAGAATGTAAATAAATGAACAAAATCAGGTACTTGTAATCATTACGAATTATAATGCAGTATATTAAAAATTTACAATATGAATGTATGTACCATGTATTGCCCCAGGCAAGCAAATATACGAACTCGAAAAGGTATGCGTCAGTGATAAGTCGGGTACGAATACCGGACACCGGAAGAAAGTTTTAAATTATTAAAATTATCAGACGACACTCAAAGTATAAGGCGTAGGAAAAGACCTGGCAAAATATAATTCTGTTTGTTAACTTAGGTCACAGTCAACACCTGGCTCGGAGCGGAGCTAGCAATATATCTGATATAAATCAGATGCGGGGTACAGGCTTATGTCTCTGACTATTCGTCGGCCATAACGAGGAATGGTCAAAAAGACTCGGAACAGGGTTAGCAATGTCTCTGACTATTCGTCGGCCATAACGAGGAACAGGCAGAGAGACTCGGAGCAGGGCTAGCAAGCGCAGGGGCCTGTGTTGAACTAACGTAAGTCGCCGGATAATAAATTATGAATTATATTTCACAAGTCCCTCGTAAACCCTATATTTGAGTTAAAGTATAATAACTTACTACTGGATCTCTCAATGCACACGGGATAACAGGCAAAGTCTTATTGCAGAGAGATGGGTGTTTATATGACGAGTACAGGTTTACAGGAATCTCACCTAAAGACAGACAGACGGAACAGGTCTTAACACTGTAATCGTGGAATTGTATCTGGTTGATTTTGGTCGCGGGTTCGCGGCTTTTATATCATTCGCGGCGTTAGTGGGGTCGTGTGCAAAATTCACCTACGGAGGGCCTCTAACACATCGCTTCGCCTGCGAACATGCATGGTTTTTGTCTACATTTTTATCTCTGAAAATGAAACCAACACTTTCTTATACATAGGTTTACATTTTATGATTGAAACTTTTATTCAGATTTTATTTCTAAACATTAATGCTTGTTTAGCAAATTTCACGGAATAATAATTTTTAAGGTAACAAAATTATTTGAAATAAACTTTTTAATGTAGCCAGCCTAAATTAAATTGAAAAATATTAAAACTGAAATAAAATGGTTAATATAGACGGCCAAATTGAATTGTAAAATATGAAAACTAAAATAATACAGACGGGCCAAATTGAATTGAAAATTATAAAATACCATAGCAGACGGCTTATTTTGCTATCAGTAAAATATCTAATGCGGGCAAGGTAAAAATAAATTAAATTTCTATCACTTAGTTTACAGGAGAAATGCGCAACGAAGTTTGTATTTGAAAAGAACCAAAATTATGTAAAAATTCCAACAGAAAATAGCTTCGTTACACTACGACAGAAAATAAGGACGCTAGGAGCGATACAACTGGAAATTTACATTTTTCAAGGTAACGTGTTTTTTTCTCATCTCTTGCGAATATCTAGATAAACGTTGGTTCTAGGAAAAAACTGGTAGGGATCTATTAGAAAGATTATAAAATGATGATGAAATTGCTTTGTCGAAAAATTCCTGTAGTATTAATGGTTTCGCTGCTATATACGTTTAATGACAAAATTTCGATTTCGCCTGACAGAAAAAAGAAAAAGTTAATTAATTTTTTTCAAATTAAATGTCATGGGGTCAAGATATGGCTAGGCAACCTAGTCGCGATCTATTAGCCTACATGTTATCTTTTATATAAACTATCTCTTATATGAATAACAGATAATTTCTTATGCCGGATCTTGTACTATAAGGTCCAGGAAAAATATATGTGATTATATCGTTGATGTAAAAAACAAAGAGTAGAGGCTCTAGGATGGAGCCTTGGGATACACCATATCTGGCTAAAAAAGTATTTGAAGTTCGAAATTTTTTTCCAAAAAAGGGGATAACATGGATGGGACAGCAGTTGTTGACCAGACTTAAGTCACCCTTTTTGAAAACAGGGACCACTCTGGCTATTTTAAACGATTCTGAGAAGACACTTTTAACAATACAGACATTAAACGGTTCTGTGAGAGCCAAAATGCCAATTGTCTCTATACTAATTTTGCTATTAATATCATAGATAGTACTAGTGGAACTTAGGGATTGCAATTTACCGGAAGTTTTAATAACCGGTAAATCGGTAAATAAAAATGGAAATAACCGGTTAACCGGTATTTACCGGTAATTTTTAGAATGAATGATTAGGGTGGCGAAAATGGCAATTATCTTTTTCCATGTACAAAATTATCTAAATTTGACCAAAAAAATTTTTGCCCACGACTATTAAATAATGTACTCATTATGTATGTGTTTCCTCAAGGACAATGCTATCCATTTTTCCCTGCAGTGAATAATGATTTCAGTATTCATTAGTGAATAATAAGGACAGTCAGTTGTTTATAAGAAGTCACGGGGAGGTATTTTTTCAATTCGAGTGCAATCTCGCAAGTTTTTAGTAGAATTTATGGCTAGTTTCTGAAACCTTAAATATGATTATTCGTTAACTGTCATAGCTACAATTGTGTGAACAATTTTACTGTTATTATCAAATTTATGAATAGATAACTATTTAGCGTTTCAGAAACAAACCCTCTTTTATCATACACTTTCGTTTTCAAATTTGATTGAGTAGGCCGTTATGTGTCAAATTAAATTTAAACGTCAACGTTATTTACAATAATTTTACATGTTACTCAAAAAGAATAATATAAATAATTCATTAATTAATTTCTTCAGTAAACAATTTAACAAAAATATCTAATAGTCGTGGACAAAGTATAGTATTCTACTCGCATATAATGGCTACTCTGGTGATTTACGACATTTGCCTACGGCTCGTGTCTTAAACTTCACCCTCTTGAATAATAGCCATCATTATATGTTCGTTGAATAATATACTATTATATACGTATATTTAATATAATGAACAAACCAAAGGTTTTTTATCAAAAGGAAAAAATATAAATGAAATAAATTTAAAGAAATAATTATTCTGTAAATAAAAAAATATCAACTTAAATAACAAAAATTATAAACATAAACTCAAATAGGGCATTTACTGAATACCTAATCTAAAAATACAACATTTTTTAAAAACGGCCTGTTAAAAGCGTTAGTTTTTCAAAGCTATATCTGTTAGTCGTCTGATATTTGTGCATAGAATACCACCAGCTGAAGATGTCCTTCCTCAATCGATATTGGTGGGTCGATAAATTAATAAAAATTGGTAATAACATACTTCTAAATGTATTCCACGGATATTTGCGGCAGTGAAATATTCAATTTCCTATCGCACGATATTGTCAATGTCTCTCTTACTTGTATTTCTTAGAGCTTGGTGTCTGGGTTTTATTTTTTATAATATTATTTATTTATTGTTAAAAGTGCTCAGTGTTGGGATAGTCACTCTGTATTTAGTGAATACTAGTCACTGACATAAATATAAACATTGAATACGTGACATATCGTAAGTTTAGAATTTACCGAAATAACCGGTAACAAATTAAAATAACCGGTAATTATCATCATGTATTTTTTGTCCTAATAACCGGTTAACCGGTTAACCGGTATTGCAATCCCTAGTGGAACTAGTACTATTTAAAGACAAAATTGTTTTTTAAACCTCCGTAACTAGAATATGCTCAAAGAAGAGAGATAAAATTTAATGGAATGTTTTTCAGTAAGTGCAGGGTTGAAGTTATTTTTAGCAAAGTTCATTGTGATATTTTATGCTATTTAGATAAAAAAAACTTATACTCAGAAGTATTGATATCTATATCATTTTCTATAGTATGATTACACTCCTTATTTACAAGCTTTTAACTGTCTTTAGTTTTATTATTCGAGTTAATGAGAAAACTTGTATATGCTTCTTGTTCAGTGGACACTATAACATTTTCACAATCATTTAATTTTCTGTATACTAAATAGTCAGATAGATCCCTGTAACTTTTTTTGTACGCACGATTACTCTGGAATGGTTTATAATATGATTGACTTGAAATTTGGTACATGGATGTATTATAGCGAGATCTAGAACTAGATTAGATTTTCATCTTATTTCGTTGAAGGTTTGGGGAGTAAATGGGGGATAAATAGGTAAAGTAAGCAAGTAAGAGCCCATAAAAATGAGATTTTGTGTATATACGAGAAGCCAAGGTCTCAATTTTTTTTTGGCATCAGCCACCCCCACTATCACCCCCATTACCACCGCTACCCATTATTTAAGGGGGTAAAATTGTGATTTAGTGTGTGTGCAAGGACCAAAGATCTCAAAATTTGTTTTGATATCAGCCTATCCCACTATTAAAACTGTACATGATTAATGTGTATATGGACCAAGGGCCTCACCGCCCCCACCTCATTATAAAATTGTGTATGCACTAGAACCAAAGGCCTCGAAATTGTTTTTGGCATCAGCCATCCCCACTACCACCCCCACCGGAAATTTGGATGTGGAAGTAGTGATTCCTTAGGTAGTGGTTTTATCTTCTGTATCACCCACAATGTTTCAATAATTTCCCGTTGTGATCAGATATAAAAGGGTCAACAATCTGTCACATTTACATGCATATACTAAAATTACGGAAAATTTGCTAAACGGAGAAGAAAATGTTAGATAAAATATGGTTCGATTCAGACGCTGTTGGCTCTCTCTAATTGAGAAGTCATCTCCAAACAATACCAATTTGGTTGGAGAGGTGTATAATCGAGTGTAATTTTAGTGTTTGTAAAAGCTATTTCAACGTTGGCCTCACCTCACATCAGGTTTCCAATCCTCCGTTAGTACCTAAATTTACACAAATGTGATACCACCCAAGTATAACTTTGCAGTAGTATATTTTTTTAGCCCCAATGTTTACCTGTATTATTAATAATAATAATAATAATAATATTTTTATTTGCCATTAACACAGAATATACATGGTAAATAGGTACCATTTCACCTATATGGTACTCTTCCAATGGCCCTAACAAAAAGGATGTTAATCTACAACTTAAACTAAGTACAATAAAAGTGTGCTACGATGTGGCGCCACTGATGTAGGGGAGGGAGATCAATCAGAACAATTTAAGATAGAAATTTTGTTATTAAAATGGTGCATGCACGCTGATTTTAGGTGGCAATATTTTGGTCGGCAAGCAGCATGTTTTTGCAGATAACTTTTTAAAGTTGGATCCAACCTGTTCCACATATGGAATGCATTATATGCGAATGACTTTTGATAAGCGGAGGATTTGTGTTTTGGTATTCTTAAATCTTGCATATCTATTTTGATCATGATTATGGACTGTTTCGTAGGCAACTGGGGTCACCAGTAGTCATCACTTTATAAATGAGTCCGTACATGTGTGATATACTTCTATTTTTCATATTTAGGATAGAATGATGATTTAAGTAAGGAGTAATGTGATTTCTAAAGGGAATATTTTACGCAAAGCGCATGCAAGCATTTTGAACTGGTTGTATAAGACGACATGTAGCGGCACTACTGAAGTTGTTATATACCATATCACCATAATCAAAGATTGAGAATACAAGGCTGTTGCATAAGCGAAATTTGGCAGTAGGTGACATGTAAGTTTTCGTTTTCAGCGACTAAATTTCAATCTTACTTTATTAGAAATATACGATTGAAAAGTAAGCGCATCATCCATGACTACCCCTAGATTTTGTTTCACTTAATTTAAGTATCTCATCATTACCAGTCTTAACAACAAAATCAGACAGTTTATCCCTGGAATATTTTGAGCCTGCTATCAATAAAACAGATTTAGATGTATTAATTTTTAAGTTATGATCCACGGAAATTTTTTAAATTTTATGTAAATCTATCGAAATATTTTCTTATGCAACTACTTTATTACTTGGGCAAACATCGAGAGTTAACTGAGAATGATCTGCGTACTGCATTACACTAGAATATTGAATTAGACCATTCATGTCTGTGACATATATTAAAAATAGCAGGGGCCCTAAAATGGACCCTTGAGGTACCCCTTGATATATTGGTGCAAATGTGGATTTAATAGTTTTATTGTCTATTGCTAAGTTCTACGATTTAAAGAAACTAATGCAACCATTAGAAAAACCGAAATAATGCAATTTAGAGAGTAAAATAAGTGGATGCAGCAAATCGAAAGCTTTGCTAAAATCGAGTAGGACTAAACAAGTTGTTTTTTTGTTACCTGTAATTCATTGAAACTCATTTGCATTCTTTCATTAACAATACTCGTTTGTATACAACGAAAGGACAGAGTTATTGTAATAGATATCTAAAAATAGTGTGGACAGTGATCTTCTTTGTTTTTCTGTTACTTCCTGAATAATTTATAATTTATATCAACAGAACTGAAACGTACCCAATGACGCTTGAACACCTGATGATATTAATTTGCACATTTCAAACGCTGGCGCTGGCTAGCTTAGCGGGAATAAGTAAAGTATGACTAATGCTTTTGCTGTATGTGCTTATAAATAAGTAATTGCAGGTCGGCAATACTTAATTCCGTTTAATTTTCATTAAGATTCCAATGCCAGAGTTGTTATGGCGACAAATAATAAGGGTGTTTAATATTCTTTGCATGAATCTGATGTCTAATAAAAATGTTTATGTAGTAGTAAGTAGAAAAATCAAACTCTAACTGTATACGAACAGATGAATATCCACCATACTTGGCACGAATAAAAGAAATTGGGCAAAATGAACAAATTATTTTTTAATAACTGATTGCTAAAATATATTATTTATTGATTCAATATACTTGGGTTCTGCACAGGGCCGCCGACAGGGGGCAGGGGGGATACATTTCTGGGGCCCGGGCAATTATTAAGCGCGGGGGCCCATTCGCTTCCGAGGGGCCCATAGCGGGGGCCCGATATAGATTTTGACAACGATTTTTTTTCAAATTTCTCCCCTCCGATTATCATTATTAAGCGCGGGGACCCGTTGGCTTCCGAGGGGCCCATCAGAGATTTTGGTACCGGCGTCCATGATTTGATGTGGGGGGCCTGGAATGGGCCTTCAATAATAAGCAGCCCTGGGGCCCGGTAAAGCTGTCGGCGGCCCTGGTTCTGACGGACAAGGGAGATATAGGGCAACAGAGTTTTGGTCGCCATCTTGGATACCGGACTTCCGGTCCAAATTTCGCTTTGGCAACAGGTAGATTCGTATTCAGCGGGGTCGAAATAACCTAAAAACGTTGTTTCCTCAGTTGTTACATGAAATGCTTCTTGCACTTTATAGAGATGGATTTCCTACTTATGGGCCTAGTCTAATACTGAACATTAATTATTTTTATAATTTTAATTAAAAACAATACCCACATTATTTAGGCACTGAGCAATAATACTTAAGATACTCAAGACGCTATATTTCCCAGTCACAGATTCTTACTATCCATATTTATTCAGATCAATACGGCAGTTTTTAAGTTGTGAGCAAAAAAACGTTCCTCGAAAGGATGAGAAAAATGTACATATAAAAGTGTATCAACGTTGCACTCACAGTTAAAACATGACGGGAATAACGAAAAATAATGAGAAATCGACGTAATCATTACAAAATTCACAGAATTAAATATAAACAGTGAAAAGTTTGATCTGTACTTTAGAAAAATAAAGATAAAAGGTGAAAAGGGTAAAAAGGAACATTCTTGATGAATATATTAATTTTGAAATCAAAGTTTTTCAAACAAATCAATTTTCTTGGCAATAAATATCGTTAATGCTTTCTACATACTTGAAGACCTAAGTGGATAAAGGTGTTATGTCGCATTTTTAAAAAAAATTACTTTATGCAATTTTTGAACACCCCTGATATAGATTTAACACCCAATAAACGGTGCATTCTAAATTTGTAATATTTTATAGAAACTTTTTAATTATAAAGGCGCCATGTCATACATACAACCAGTAATTTTAGTGGATGTACACAGTTTTGGACAGATAAATCTAGTTTCATAACAGCTTGATATTGTTCTTTAATATTAGTGTAAACAAAAGAACATAATCCAAAATTATCTATCTATTTTATGAGGTATTATTCATTTGAATTGAAGACAAAATAAATAAATTCCAACTAAAACCATTTTGTTTAATTTACTCAAAACTTTAAAAGTGTGACAACACCTTTATCCACTTAGGTCTTCAATTGTACCCTATATCAACGAGACGAAGCCAAAGAGTTAATAAAACCATTTGAATAATTTTGGCTGCTGTATTATTCATGAAAAGAATATTAGTTGATAATAAATATTCAACACAAAACTTTACCGAATTTTTTTAAATGAAATTATAACTGAATACTAATCCTATTGATTTCTGTAACGGGATAAACGCCCACAGCCCCACAAGGCATAATGCATTTTCATTGTACCATCTAGATTATTGTTTAGAATATTATTTCTCCTTATATTACTGCTATTTATAGAATATGCAAGGCAGAAAGTTTTTTTCTAAAATAAAGTAATAATTTGAGATCTCCGGGACGTAAATAGAGGCCATAAATAAAAAGGGAGATTTATTAGGAAATGAAAATGCATTGTCGTGGTAACTACGGGCTATTTTCCTGTAGGATTAATTTTTTGTACTACAAGATGGAGTGCTCTCTTTCAATAAAGGAAATATCAATTAATATTGGACCATATTTGGAAATCATATTTAAAATGCAGGGAATTAATATTGAACAATACTATAAAATAATATTTGTGTTCATGTTCCGAAAGAAGCTGATGTACTGAATCAAGTCCGATAGACTTCAAATATATGATAACTATAACTTCAGCAGGCCTTATCTCGAAATCCTGAAGATTTGGGACTTTGTGCCCATTGAAACATTTGATCTGGGCGCCGAGATACACAACATATCGAAAATTCAGTCAATTCAACGTAAACCACGTTTACATAAGAAATTTATATAAAAACAGGCACACAAAAATGTGGCCTTTTTCTGGTAGGTACTCCATTGGGCAACCCATATGTAGTTCGACGTGCTGAACACCCATTGGTCACCATTTTTTGGGAAATCACGAAAATAACCTAAAAAACTCATAATTTAGGTTATTTTCGCGATTTACTAAAAATTGGAGGTTAACGAATACCTGATACATATTCAGCATCGAAATACATAGAGCTTGGCAACAACTCAAACATGATTGTTCTTGTATTTCAACAGGATAAGATTTTAGGTTGCTTATACCTAGAATATTGTTTATGTAGTTTTATAATTTTACTTTCACATCCATATAGTAAGTGGAAGAATAGTAATGGTAAAAAATGTCTTTTTGAAATATACCTATAGCATGTCATGGAATGTCGAGATTTCAAGTTTGAGCAAAAGAGTCTTTATGTCACTCTGTCGGTCTGTCTGTAACTCTTTTGTGAACACTATTACTTTCGAATGGTTTATTATATTGACTTGAAATTTGGTAAATCCATATATTATAACGAGATCTGAAAGTCGATTATATTTTCATCTTATCCTGTTGAGAGGTAAAGCAATCAAGAAAGAAATTGGAATTTAGTGTATGTACTAGAAGCCAAGGTCTCAAAATTTTTTAGGCATTAGTCACCCCTGCTACCATCCCTTTTAATAGTGGCGTGAGGGTGATAGTCGGGGACTTGGATAGGAAAAGACTTGGATAGGAAAGGAGTTGGCTCGGTGGCGCAGTGCTTAAGGTGTTAGGCTTGCGACCACAGGGTCCCGGGTTCGAATCCTGGCTAGGGTATGGATGTGTAGTGACATTCTTCATGTGTTGCCGAGATGGTAGCAGTAGGCTAGACTGCGTTTGTGTGAGAGACAACACTCTAGTCACTCTCCTCTCCTGAGTTCGAGTCTCAGCTGCGGCAGATGGCAATATCGCAGGGAATGGGTGTTGTGATGTTGTCTATGTGTGTGTCCGTCCTGGATGAATGGTAGAATAGCCATCGGCTAAACTCCGCCAGGACATTAAAATAAATAAGGCGATAAAAAAAAATTGGATGTGGAAGTAGCGATTCCATAGGTATCGTTTTAATTTTTAATGTGCTTCTCGGCATTGTTCAGACATACTAATAAAGAACTAAAATGCTCAGACAAACTTACATTATTTTACATCGTTGTTGGCTTGTTTTATTATAAACACAAATCTACTCCTTTCTTACCTGAAACAAACAAAAAAACAGATTAATAATGACTGAAAATATTACGTTTTATATTTTTAAATCAGTTTTTCATTTTTTTCAACAGTCATTGTTTTGTTAGAAAATATTCCATGAAGAAGGACATAAAGATATTGAATTACATCTCAACGAATTACACCGTAACATAGCAGAATTTTGAAAATATGCCATTTTATTGTCGTTTTAAAGTAAGTGGGAAATAACATTTGCAAATTTTATAAAGAGATAGACACAGGTATTTACGAGGATATTTATGTTTGTCTATCTATGAATGTATAGTAAGCGTCAAAAGCATGGAATCATTTGCAAATTGTAATAAAAATGTATTATCAAGAAGTATTCATTTTATTTCTCAAAAACGGCTGTGACAATTTTGATTAAATTTAACACATGGATACTTCCTTAGCACTAGTTTATTCTAGAAAATTCAGGGAGGGACGCTGTAGGATAGAAGTTGAAAAAATAATGATATGTTATATTGTACGAAATAGATAGACCTAATACGGAACTTAAATTAAAACACTCAAAATCGCAAAAACTCCATAAAAAACAAAAATTTAAAAAAAAATCTCTTCCAGAAGTATAAGCGATTAAAATCTGCCTAATTTTACCTACTCTTGAAACGTGACGTCAGAACGAGCGAGTCGGACGACTAGTGTCTAGCTAACACCCTATAACAATTGATTCTAAAGTGGAGAGGGTATTTAAATATGATTTTTTTGAAAAGTTACATAACTTGTTACTAATTGTTGCCAAGAGTGTAATCAACTGTGGTTTATTTCAAGTTATTGTGTTAATAATTTAAATTGTACAATATTATACTGTAAAAATAAAAAGTGCGACACTGTTTAAATTGAAGCCTTTATTATTAAATACATACTTTAAGAGCATATTCACATAAACTTCTTTTTATATTACAAGCTTTGGGTTGCAGTATTTATTTATCATGTTAATGTTGTAACTGTTTATAAATATAAACCTATGAAGTTAACAAGCTTTTATTAAAATGCACTAAACAGAATAAAATAAATATTTCGTAATTCACATCAGTTTATCAATGCTGCTTAACTGACTTGAAAGCTTGCCACGGATTTTTTTTTTCTATTTATTTAACGTCGGCCTATTTCCGCTACCAGGGCCTTCACCGACGCCAGGAGACGAGCTCCCCTCCGAAGGATGGTATATCCACTACGTAATCCTCGTCTGAAATTACGCAGCTTCCACGTATACACTGATATACAAGCCGTTAGAAGGTGGGACGAGAACGCTGTATTCCCCATCCAAATACTAACCACGCTCGACGTTGCTTCAACGGAATATCGACTGACATTCAGCAAGCAAGCAAGCAATAACAAGTTTATTAAAATTACAGGTACATGTATGTGCCTCCCCGGAATCTGGTCCGTAGCCAGCCAGACAACCACGACAAGCAGCGTCGTGGTGGGTGTCGGGCTGGATGGGGCAGGTCCGGTTTGGCTAAAGCTGAATGTAAAAGGTTAAAACTCCTGCCTAAGAATAAAGCTTAAAATTAACAATTTGGATCAATAATAGTACACAAAAATACTTAAAAAATAATTAAAATTAGCACTTTAAAAAACTAGCATTTTCGCGCACAGACGAACACTTTGGAATTTTGATTGCTGACACGGGAAAACAGAACTCAACGAAAAAACCCGTTCGAAGCAATTCGATCCTAGTCTTCCTGCCAGGAAAGTGTGGTGGATATAAGGTGTTTAAAATATTTGGATTTCT
Organism: Rutpela maculata; assembly: GCA_936432065.2. Classification (NCBI taxonomy): domain Eukaryota; kingdom Metazoa; phylum Arthropoda; class Insecta; order Coleoptera; family Cerambycidae; genus Rutpela; species Rutpela maculata. Next base: position 125,481,231 of record OW386291.2, on the reverse strand, counting down.
AGGGAATTTTTCGGCCTAGACGGAATTTAGAAACAAAATGGACAAAAGAACAAAAAGGACAAGAACAAAATTGAACAAAATTGAAAAGAGATAAAGAAGAGGGTAAAGTTATAAAGTTGAGGAAAGGTAAAGAGTAGGGTAGATATAAGTTATGGTAGAGAAGAGTTTGGCTAAGGGAGTTGCCGAAAAATAGGCAACGCCTGGTATGATAGAGGGTGTCTGATATCGAAGAGTATTGCATTATGCATTCTGATTCGAGTTATGTTGCGGGTTAGCGGTCTATCACCCAGTTTGGGGTAAAGTTGTCCAAAACAAACATGAGGCGCATTTTATGTTCAAGAACTCGAAGTTTTCTCATTGTCGTGGCCGGGATGCTGCACCATACCGGCGCCGCGTATGTGATTGCCGGCCGAATCACCATTGTGTACAACATTTTTTTATTTTGTCTGTTTAGTCCGCTACCCCTGACCAGGAGCGGGTACAGACTTCTGGACATGGAGTAGACCTTACGTACTGTCTCATTAATATGGGTGTTAAACGTCAGTCGTTTGTCTAAGTTATAGGAATTTGTGTACCCCCGATCGAAAGTGGCGTTAAAATCCGATTTTCGGTAAATCGGCGCGTGAAGAGAATCGAATCGGACTTCTCGGAGTTGATCCGAATTTTCCACTTGTCGCAATATGCCGTGGCACGGACCATGTGTGCCTTCAGCAGCATATTGGCTGCTTGAGCATTATGTGAGTGCACACACATGGCCGTGTCGTCGGCGTATTTGGCAAGATTAGAATTCTTGAACTCCGGGAAGTCGAAGACGTACAAGTTGTACAGTTTCGGTGAAAGGCACGACCTCTGGGGGACACCCGCGCGAATATCCCGCCGAGTTGATAGTTTATTATTCACCCTAACCTGCAGCGATCTATCTGTCAGAAAAGAGTGAATAAGTTTGGTTATGTACATGGGAAAGTCGAGTGCGTTTAGTTTGTGAAGCAGCCCCGAAATCCATACGGTATCGAAGGCTTTCTCAACATCGAGGAGCACCATGGCGGTGCTGATATTCACATTGAAGTAGCCTCTACGCTCGCCCCTGTCACGGATATATATTAAAATAATGGTATTTGTTTGGAATTAAATACTTTTATACTCGCGGCAAACTTAGGTCGTTACAATATTGCAACATTGATAAAAAATGATGTGATTACCTCTTCAATGCATTTGAATAAAAGCTTGTTATCTTCATAGGTTCATATGTATAAACAGTTCGAACATTAACATGATAAATAATCACTGGAACCCAACAAGTTAAAATTGTCTGTTTTAACCTACAAACTATGAACGCCACAACAAACAGAACTTCGATTACATGCGCTTTGACGAGATCAATTGTTATAGGGTGCTACCTAGACGTTTTCACTCGCAGTGACGTCACAGCGCTTTTCACAAGGATTTCAACTTTAATTATTTATTGTAAATCCGTAAATATCGGTCGCAGACAAATAATTTTCATATCATTATATTAGTGAACGAATTTTGAACGACTTTCAAAATATCCATCTGTCAGTCCATCTGTCCTTCTTGTAAGCACGATAACTTAAGAAAGAAAAGTCCGATTGCACTGAAATTTGGAAAGTAAGTTGGCGTTAGCTAGAGGAAGAACCCTATTGTTTTTGAAAAAATCAATCAGTAGATAAAAAAGTTATTAATCATTTAAATTAAAAAAAAATTCTTAATTTTTGTCACTTGTACTTAAATAGAAATCTTGCGAAATGTTATTCTCTATAATTTTTTTTGCTTATATATTTTACTAATATACATATTTAATATTAATATATCTAATCCGTTGAAATATAATTCTCGAATGATATACTACTATGTGAATTGTGCTGGTACATTACAGACAATTTTTGCAGTAATGCGTGATGGTCCAATGGCTAAAGCTTTGTCTCGCAAAAGGTTGTGTGTTCGAATTCCTGAGAGAGGGTAGTGTTTTTTTTTCATTTTTTTTTTATATATTTCTTTTTCACAACAAAATTGGTATCACAAAATTTAGAATGTCCAAAAACTAACATTATTTAAAAGAAAACTGCGAAGAGTATCCTATAGAATGTGAAACAATTATATAAAAAGCTCAATAAATCGGCGAAGAATATAATGCTTCCACTAGTTGTCATATTTTTTCTAATTTTATTCTGTTACCCTAATTGAGTGTTAACACTGCGGGTACACTTCGTCTATGATGTGTTTTATTATTATTATATGTTAAATTAAAACTTTGAAAAATCAAATTTATTTATGTACTAAAATAAAAGTATATTATTCAATGTGCTTGTAATAGCTATTATACACAAGTAGAATACTATAGTTTTTCTACGACCACTCATCGCTTGAAATCATTTTTACCCAACAAACTTGTGCAAGTTAGTTAAAAAAAACCTGATAGTAAAAAAATGTTAAAATAAATCATTGAGTCATGGCATACGCAATATTTTTGAACATAAAATAGTCTTTTGTGATGAACTCTTGTGAATGAATAATGAATTATTACCTACGATCGTGAGTAATTAGACCCATTACTTGCCGTGCTCGATTTTCGAGAAACAAACAATGGCGTAAACCACGATCGTCTATATTTTTCGACTACCGAGCGACTACAGAGTGTTTTCTTAAACGGAACACCCTATAAATCATTTTATTATTCGATCAAAACTTAAATTAGCTATCCAACGATATATCATATGTCATATTTATCTCTAGAAAAAGTGGTTCATTTTTGAAAAATTTTATATATTTGTGAGGAGGTTATGGAAAACTATTAACAACAACAACTCTTCTTATAATATAAAATAATTTTGCCAAAAAAAGGAGAAATTAAACTACAATAAATGGTCGAATCATCTCCCATTGACATCTATGTATATTTATCGCATTTCTATTATTTATTGCGAAGGCCATGGTAAAAAAAAAGAAAATCGAAATAATCTTAAATGTCAAAAGCTAATATGTGAGTTAATGAATGAGCATCGTTAACAATGTTTCAATTTAGTAATGGTGCAAAATATGATGTGATTAAGTGTTTTATAGAATGCGGAGAAGATTCAAATTTAGCTTCCGAGCTTTATTTTAATATAGTCCAGTCATCTTAGTGGTTTCACCTCGGAATTCAAGATAACCGGCTGTAAACTCGTATAAACCTTTATTTATCATCCTAAAACTTGTCTCAAAACCTACTTACGATAACGTGGACGCAACTTGTAGATAACTAAGGTCAAAGGTCAAAAAATCGATTTTTTTTGCGCATTTTTTGCAAATATCTCGTTCCCTGTAAAATTTACGCTATTTGTATTTATTATAAATATTGTAGGGGATAAAATTCTCTACAACTTTTGTTTTAAATATTTTTTTATACCTCAAACCGTTTTTGAGATAGAGGGCGGTGAGCGCGCAGTCTTTCACTATGTACGGTGTCATTCAAGTTCGATCTGTAGTCTCGGTCAAAAACACGCCGTATAAAGCCCGTTAATTATTGAAAAATATATAATTATAAATAATTTACATTTTTTCATTAAATATCACATTTAATATAATAATTTTTTTCATAAATTAAGTATATCTTCATTTAATAACACTTACCTCTTTGTACAATTAGAAAATTATTAACAGAAATACTTTATTTACATTTTAATTATATTCAGATTTATACTAATTACTTCCTAAGTAAATAAAAAGACAATAAATAAATTTTTAATTTATATTTTTATTAAAAAATACGATTTCATACATTTTTCATGGTTGAAAGTAAAAAAATTGAATAAAAATAAGAAGAACTCCATGTTGTCATTTCTAGTTTTCTTCTTCTTCTTCATCATCGTCGTCTGGTCGTTGTGGAATAATTCACAGTTATTACTTACATGTTGGACTATTTACTCAATTTTTTTCATAATTTTTAAATGCAAATTTCATATGCAAAAAAAATTTGCAAATTTTTGAACACAATTTTTTGGCACTTTAAGAAAGACGGCCACTCTGAATTTTTCATCGTAAATTACTCATTTATCAAGGACTACTCCCAAATTTTTTCATATTTTTAAAAAAATGTGGAAGATAGTTAAAAAAACGAAAAACCGCACTACCGACCATTCTCTTATACGCGCCTCACTATCATTTGGACGCATGTCTTGTTAACAAATACATAGTTTTTCCATCGCTTATAAGTGAATTTCTAACAATCTGTCGCCGTTATAGATCATTTTAACAGTTTTTAGGTGATATTTATAACGTTCTTATTACTTACGTTCGAGTATGATGTAATGAAAAGAAAGACGTGCGCTCGAGCGGGGCCTTCACGGGACCGTCGGAAATACCAGGTTTGTTCAGAATATCTACCGTTTCTGTGTAAAAGCCGCTGCCCAAGGAATCACTACTTCCACATCTAGATTTTCTAACCAAGTCTCTCACAACGAAAACATTTTGTATGTGGAAATAATTGCTTATGGATCTTTAATAATATAATATTTGAAATCATCTACCTTAAAAACCCATAAAAAGATATCCCACATCGGTACTGTGATGGAGATGTTGATAGGGGGTGGTGGTGGATGCAGTAAAAAAATAATTTGAGGTTTTTGGTTCTTGTAAACACACTAAATTACATTTTTTTTCATCCCCTTAAACAATGGGGTGGGTGTGGTAATGGGGGTAGCTAATGCCAAAAAATTTTTTGAGACCTTAACTTCTTTTGTATATATTAAATGCCAATTTTATGGACTCTTACTTGCTTGATTTACCTATTTACCCCAATTTACCCCCCGACCCTTCGACAGAATAAGATGAAAATATAATCTAGTTCCAGATCCCGTTAAAGTATATACGTATACCAAATTTTATGATATTCTAAGCCTATTTGATCAATAAAAATTTTCGAAATTTTTTTGTAATTACTATACTCCACTGGATGTGGAAGTAATTATTCTTTTATTACTGTCCGATGGAAAATCACAAGGTTTATTCATTACAATTTAACCATCCGGTAGTCGTTCAAGTTTAGTAAGTACCAGTTATCAACGGTTTCCAAGAAATAACGTTTATAAAAATTAGAGCATGTTAATATTAATAACCTCTGTAATGATGGATAGAAAACTCTAATTGTATGACGATAGTATATAGGTATTGATCCCTGGGCAGAAACGCCAGAAACCACCTCTCATTCACCGTTTGAGGGATGAGGAGGGGTTGGAGCTAAAAATGAATATTTTCCCCCTGATCAGCGACCCCGAAAACGGGGGGGATACGCGTTTGAACCGAATCATTTGAAAAAAATGATTTTCCACCCCTCGGGAGGGTTTAATTAACCCCCTTCCATGTTATTTCAAGTATAACCCGTCGATAAATCACTCCCAGACCCGAAAACATAAAGGGATCCATAAAAGCCGTTTCAGGGGGTTGCGGCGGTCAAAAACTTCTCCCACCACTTGCATCGTGTTCAGCATCCTCGAGAATGGGGGGAAAGGTAATCTCGTCTTTGCACGAAATATTTACACTAATTTTGCCTTCATTACATACACGGTGTCCAAAAAGTCTGGAAACGGTGAAATATCTCGAGAAATACACATTGGATCCAAAAAAGAAAAAAGACGTCCTTAATCATTTTAAAAGGGCTATCCAATGATACCAAACGCGACCTTCCACCCCCACCCCTTGGAGTGGGGCGGAGGGTAACTTTAAAATCTTAAATGGGTATCCCTATTTTTTATTACAGAATCGGATTCTACGGCAAAAGTTACAAGTTTATCTGAAACGTTTTTTTCGATTCGTGACAGATGGCGCTGTAATCGCAAAAATATTTCTTTTCGTAATTTCTAAAAAATTCTACGTATGAATGAAAAATAATAAATTACGAGTTCATTTTCTTGAAAAAGCCATTCAATGGTGTTAAATTTAGCACACCCCACCACTCCTCCAATATTGCTGCTGCAGGCTTGAAATTTTGAGAAAATCATATTTCAAATAGTTGATAACAAACAAAATTTTGTTTGGAGGGCAGATTTTACATGCTTATCCTGCTATGCCCTTTAAAAGAGTTTGGATCATTTGTAAAACCTCGAGCGAAAATATGTAATGAAGCAGGTAGAGAAGCTGTAGAAAATATTGTTTTAGAAACTGTAAGAGAAAATTCTAATATATCGTCTCGCGAAATACAAGAAAATTTAGGGTATCAACAAAAACAAGTGCGTTGTGTTGCTTAAAAAAAAATAAATTCAAACCTTACAAAATTAGGATTAGTCACTATCTATAACCAAACGACTTTCAAGTGCGTCTCGATTTTTGCCAGTGGTTTTTGCGTCAGTGCAATGAATTGCCAGGAGTTGAAGGAACAATTATATGGACAGACAAAGCCCATATAAGCAGTGCCGGAATTTTTAATCGGCATAATAACCACCAAAATCCGCACTTAACCACTACATTTAATCGTCAAGGACGATTTGGATTTGATGTATGGTGTATTTTATTGGATACCAAATAATAGATCGCCATTTTTTTTACGGTAATTTGAATACCAAAAATTTTATTAACATTCTACGACAAGAAATAGAGCCCTTTGTAGACAATGTGCCTGTAAGACAATTTCAAAGATTAATTTACCAACACGATGGCGCCCCAGGTCATATGTCAAATGAAACACGAAATTATTTAAATGCTCAATTTGGGTAGGATTGGATAGGACTAGTTTATCATTGTCTAGTTAACTGAGTTAACAAAATTGATAACTAACAAATAATTTAGCTAACTGGACATTAATAAACAACAAAGTAGTTTAGATATTGTTTAATTTTTAGGACATAATGGTCCTGGATCTCCCGATATAACCTCTGCCGACGTTTGGCTTTGAGGTTATTTAAAAATTATTATATATAGGGAAAGTTCTAATAACATAGAAGAATTGGAAAACAAAACATTAGCAGCGTTTCGGACAGTAACTCCTGTCATGATTGGAAATGTAACAAATGCTGTAAGAAGAAGATGTCAAAAATGCATAGATGTCAATGGAAGACAATTCGAACATTTATTGTAGTTTAGTTTTTCATATTTTTAGCAAAATTATTTTATATTATAAGAACTGTTCCTGTTGTTAATAGTTTTCCATGCCCTCCCCACAAATATATTAAATTTTTCGTACGTACGCTAATTTCAGTTGTGACCGAATAATAAAATAATTTACAGTGTTCCATTTTTTTTTAAATTTAGTGTTGGTAATGGCTAGGGAATGCACCCACTCCATTAGCTCAGTGTTGCCGACTATTTATTTATTTATCCATTTATTCTTTTTATTATCATTATCATAATTTTTTTTTGCGTACTGTCCTAAACACACATTTTTCCCCCTAGAAGTAAGCTTACTATTTTGTTCTTTGGTTTTTCGATTTTTTTATTATTATTTTTTTAACAAGTATGTATTATTAAACTATTAGGGCTTAACCTAGATATCTTTTTGTTTTTATTGTTGTTTACATTAATTTCTTTTTTTTTGTTTTTTGTTTTCCTTTTTTTTTTCTTTCGTTTTTCCCTCTATTATTTTATTTATTAATGTTTTTTTTTTCGGGATATAAATTTCGGGATATAAACGAGGACACTATTTTGACTAGGGGTCTGTCTAGTCTTACATACATACAAGAAGGACCTCGGAATGAGTCGAGTTACATTAGGTAAGACAGGAGGATAACTTAGAACTATATTACATGTGATTTATTACCTAGTTTGTGCTATATTACAATTTTATTCCTAGATTTTTTATATGTTCACATAGCAGTTTATATATTTCTAGGTTCCTAGAGCTTAGTAGTTGTGATAAAATAAAAGGCAGGCATATTTTGGTTTTGCATATTTTTTCGACAAATTTGTTAATTTTTTCCGATTTTAATTCGCAGTTAAGAAGTACGTGCTCCGCATCTCCTAATTTCCCACAATCACAATGCGGGCTATCTTTAACTTTAATTTTGTGTAAGTACGTTGGAACCAGAACGTGAATCTTAATCTGCATATATTTTTTATGCTGTTTTTATTAAATTTGCTGTTTTTGAACCACGACGTTTTGGGTATGGTTGATTGGATGTTTTTGTAGTATATTCCTCTTACTTGTTGCCCATAAGCGTTTTTCCATTCGTCGATGAATATTTTTTTTATAGTGGGGAATATATCTTCATGAGGGTATAGATACTCTACGGTGGTTTCATTTGATAGGGCTTCTTTTGTTAGCATAACAACTTGTTCATTGTTGATAATACTACAGTGTCCTTTTACCCATACTAGATTCACTTTTTTTGAGGCATCCTGTAAACTTTTTATTAACTTAACAACATTGTTTATTAAGAAATTGGTACTAGACTTAGGGTTTAAATTCTTTATTTTTTCTAAACTGCTTTTACTGTCGGAGATTATTAGTGTTTCCTGTTCATTTAGAGTTAAGCTATATTGTAATTCTTCTATTATTGCAATCATTTCTGCGGAAAAAATTCTAAAGTTCGGATTTAATTTAACTTTTTTGCTACAATTATTTTGTGGATCGAATATGGCACACCCGGTATACTTATCGTCTTTAGAGCCATCTGTATATAGACAGTAAGGATTAGGTGACAGCTGTGCTATGTCGTATTTAAATAATGTATTTCTAATGTTGTTAGGGTGTATACTATAGTCTTGTAAGAATGTAACTGCTATGTTTACATTGATTATTAAGTTATATATTTCATATATTGGGGCAATGTCGTTCTTATTGATTTGGTCTTTGTAAGGTAGTGTTTCCTTATATATGTCTACTAACGGTATGGTTTTCTTTTTTGCCCAATATGGTTCTGTCAAATCCAATATGAATAAGTTGTGGATACTCTGTATTAACTTGCTGTCTTTTGAATGCATTTTTAGTATAAATTTGGAACAGAGGACCTTTCTTCTCGTTTCTATTGGAGTTTCTCCGCATTCAGCAAGCAAATTGTTTATTGGTGTGCTTCTTAGAGTGTTCCATTTAAAAATACAAAAGTTATGTCTATATCTCGAAAACTGAGGCATGTATAATTTTCTTCTTAAAAAGTGCCTTAAGAATGTGTTACTCGATTTTCTATTAGATACTTGGTAACTGAGAATAGAGGTCATCCAAAAATGCCAAATTTCCAAAAATGCTCTGTAGCTCGGTAGTCGAAAAAGATAGACGATCGCGGTTTGCGCAATTGTTTGTTTCTCGAAAATCGAGCTTAGGACACCTATATTGGTTTTGGTCTATCTGCCATAGTTTTAGAGAAAACCTCAAATCCCATCTAATTTGGTCCCCTCTATACTTCCACTAAATCTATATTTCAATATGAATGATTCATAGTTTGTAATGTTATAATACCAGGAGTCATAAAATTTTTACTGTTGACTACACTGCAGTGAGTAATATATCCTTATATATTTGTTGTATTTATTTGTATTAATAGAATATTTTACTGTTTCCTTTTTTAATTTAACAGTTAGCTATTTACTAAATTCTACAGAATACATTGGCGCCTAATCAACCCACGCCACGGTTGCTAAAAGCTGCCACTAATTGGTTATTACATAAAAGTTTTATTTAGCTTTTAATTTATTGCAAATTGATGACTAGTATCTATAGGGTCGAAATTTATTTTTAATGGGTTTGTTATGGCAACATGTGTAGGAATTCTATTACACTATTTCACACATATTTTTAAAATTTTCTTCGCTCTTTTATTTCCATTTTATAATACCAGAAATAATCATCGTTATTATGTTGTTATAAAATCATAATAATGCTATTAGGAATGTGAACTGTTAATAGCAACAAGATTCTTTTTAACAAACCATTTAGGATTATCTAATAGCTCAGGAGCAATAGGTTAAATATTGCTTCAATCTGGAAATTTTTTATACAAGCTACATTTTTTTTGTACGTGAAGTTTACTGTCCGCCAGTTAACATACTCATTGACTCCCAATACGGGAACACTAAAGAAAATGGCGGCTATTTTGATTTTTTTTGTTTTGTTCAAATAACTCCAGCAAAACGAATTTGATCAAAAATTGTGAAGGTAGATTTTGTTACGATATTAAAAAGTGCAACGGTTAACTTTTTTAGTATTCGCAAATTTCGATTAAAATCCATTAATGCCACTATTTTATATATTCATTACGAAAATTATCTAATTTGTAACTTTTATTAAAAAGATTTAAAGCCGGCCCTCTTGTTGTTTACAATGAGGCATTAGATTCTCGCGGTAAATAATGAGTTAGCCCTCCAGAAATTCCATAAAATACGCGGGCAAATGGCCGCATAGAAACTGTTCCTCCAATCAGTAAGTGCGAAACTGACATGGTGTCTGGTTACCTTGGGTACATAATGAGGCGTTAGGCGCGCGTATAAAACCGTAAACTAATATCCTATATTTACTTCGGAAGCAGCCTGTGGGCTGACAAAGTTGTCAAAATTATATCTGGAATTTGAGCCATTTAAGTGTTTACTTTTTTTTTTTTTAACTGTTTAACGTCGGTCTATTTCCGCTACCAGGGCCTATCACCGACGCCAGGAGACGAGCTACCCCCAACCTGGAAATTTTGCCGAACCTCTTCCCTTAAGAAGAGTAGGGATCTTTTACTTGCCTAACATTTAATAGACAAGGTACCGCCTGCTTTACATCCCCTACGAAGGATGGTATATCCACTACGTAATCCTCGTCTGAAATTACGTAACTTCCGAGTATACACTGATATACAAGCCTCTAGAAGATGGGACGAGAACGCTGTATTTCTCAAGATGGGTAACCCATCCAAGTACTAACCGCGCTCGACGTTGCTTCAATGGAATATCGACTGATATTCACATTCAAGTCGCCTCTACGCTCTCCCCAAGTGTTTACTTAGTTTTAAGGATTTAAGATTTAACTTCTTGGGTGAATAGTACCGAGTAATTAAGAAATTAATAGTAACATTTGTTCAGTATAGAAGTCCTGATTTAAAGCAGCATTTAATAAGCGTAATGCTAGCTGCCTTAAGTGAAGTAATCAGAAAGTTAAGTTTAAAGTCAGTGTTCAGTATACCTATATTGGTATATTTATACAGTTCTAGAGTCTATAGCTGGTACCGATCATTCAATTTAAGCTTATAACTCATAACAGTGCCTTCGTCCCTTTTGCAGATGTTCTGTAAGTACATTTAGATCTTTATCTTATATATGCCAAAACTGGTAACTTTCCTTTACCTCTTGATCAAAGACGTCAATTTGATGCGATCATCAGTTTTCTGTGCGGCATTTCGTTGTTTTCGCGAGTGCTAGTCCCGCTGATTCATACAGACTATTGATAAAATTTCTTATTTAATAGTTGCAAGTCATTTTCTGTGTATAGCACTTTTTCTTTTTGTATGTACCTTGTAGCCTAAAATGCTACCGCGTATTTCATTTCTTATCTTATTACCTCTATTTACGTTTAACGATTTATTTATGGGGTTAAAAAAAACATAATATTTAATATGTAGGTGGATACGCTACACATACTCGCTCCCTGCAAAATAAAAATCAACCTACCAAAGCATCAATACTAAAACGGACTTTTTTTACAGTCAGAATTGACGGATAGATCGACATCATTCAATAAGTATGCAGGCTTAACTCCGTCCAAAGCTACAGTAAAGTCCTTTCCACGTCTAAGGTTTGTTATAATTTTATTAGTTCGAGAAACTACTCGAAAAGGTCCTTCGTACCAAGGGGATAAAGTTGGTTTAAGTCCATTTTTTGATTGAAAACAAATTTACAAGATTTAATAATAATAATAATAATAATAATAATAATAATAATAATAATAATAATAATAAAGCGTCTTTATTCATCCTTTATGGTACAATTACAATATTTAATTTAATTTAATGTCAGGATTGACAAAAGTATTTTGAAAATGGTTTTGTTTATGATCTGTAAATTGTAAGTTATTGAAATAGTTTTGTAATTTGTTAATAAATAAAGGTACTTTAATATCAAAATGTGATTTAAAAAAATATTCACCAGGAAGACGTAAGGTTCGGGAACAAACAAACTCTGCAGATGAACAAAGTAAATCGTTTTTTGGCATTGCTCGTAAACCTAATAGAATAATTGGAAGTTCATCAAACCAATGAACGGAGTTAGATCTGGCAATTAAAGGTTTTATGGATTCTTTCAACCATACCATTACTTTGCGGATTATATGAAGTTATGTGAATTCGATGGTAACCTAAAAATTTTGAAAATTCACAAAAAGATTTGACTCGAACTGAACTCCTTGATCAGTAGTGACACGTAGTGGAATACCAAAACGACAGATGTAAATTTGAAATAAGGTTTTAGCAACAGTTTCGGCAGTAATGTCTGATAAAGGAAGTTTCTGGCCAACGAATGAAACGTTCAATAACCGCTAGCAAGTAAGAAAAACTGAGGGTGGCAATGGCTCAACGAGATCAATATGGATATGCTCAAATATAATTCCATAAAATTCCAATTTTTTAGGAGATAATAATGATTTACACGGTCGAAAGCTTTATTTAAATCAATGAACGTTGTCCGTGATATTTTACTATTATCTCTTTGATATTTGTCACTTTGAATATATGTAACTTTCCTTGTATTTTGTTGTTCATCGTAGTATCAACTTTACGTTTCTACCGTCAAGAAGTTGATTAAACTCATCTCTATAAACATTCGTACTCAATAAATTGGGACGACCTTGCTATAAATAATAGACATAGTTAATCGATCAAGTAATTATCCTTACTAAAAGTATAACCCACTTTTTTAAGTCCATCATATACTACCTGTTAGATAATTATTTTGTTGTTTATATATCGGGTTTTCGAATATTAGGTAACGGGATAAGTAGTTGTGTGCTTGTTAAAAGGTGCTAAGTTATTCGTGATTCTTCTTTAATTAGCAATATTTCAACGCTGTCTTGCATGAGATTACTTTCATACTCTATATGTGGGAAACGGTAAAATTGTTGCATTTCTATGCTACTGTAAATGATATTGAATAATGAGCTAAAATAGCTGTTAAATGACATTAGCTGCTTAAGTGCATTCTGGTTTTTGTAAACAGGGAAACTTACTTTAATAACATTTTATACTAAAGTAAAATGGAATATCTTGAATTATTATTATTTTTTTTTAATTCGAGAGGTCACAAAAATATCTTTATATGGCGTGTGTAATTTTGAATTGCATTTTCTCTCACACGAAAATTGTTTTCATTTGTTTTCTATCTCTATACCTTCAGCCATTACAACTCTTTCAAAAGTAAGGTGTTTTTTTTTATGCCCAGCCTTAGCGGCTGGGAGGTTCTCACACTTCGGGGGACTAACCGTAACCCCGGAAGAAATAGCCAGAGGAGGACCGTATACTCTCCTTCTGGAGAGGAACGGGACTAATGGGATAACGAGACTATGGGGTACAATAAGATCAAGCTTCAGTACAGCGGGGCTTCGGCACCGCAACCTATAAGGAAAAAAAAAAGGTGTTTTTTAAGCTTTCCAATGGCGTCCAATCGCCAAACTAAAATCGCAATTTTCAAGTCGTTTATATGAAAAGTTACATAGAGCGTTTTTTTCTGAAAATTTTATTCCTTTTCAGCTCCAATTTTTTTAGGTGCAGAGGCACTTAGCGCCCCCTATAAATTAGCAAGCCCCGCATAATAGAGAAACTGTTCTTGATGCATTTATTATTAAATTAAAAAAAAAAACGAAATCTAATTCAAATGTCATTATTCCAAAGTTAAAATTTCTAGTTACTATAATACAATATGCTACAGTACGTAATTTTTTTTTCTACTATTATTCTTTTTCGCTTACCCTCTCAGTTACCCCAACAATTATATTTTGAATGGAAATCTAACTTTATTAAATTGCAAAGAAATTTTTTAAATACATTTTTTTTAAAAGGAATTGTTTTGATATTTAAAACGTATATTTATCAATTGATATTCGTTGGATACAGCTAGGTAAATTATAAAAAAATTCAAAACTGATCAACTTTGAACTGAATATGAAGATGGAATTTTGGTCGTTGTTCTGTAAAACTAAGAAAAAAGTACTTTAAGCAGAGATGGAAGGAAGAATCTTTAGCCCTAATTAGTTATTTAGTTTTTTATAAAAAGAACATATTGCTGGCTATTAAGTTCTCTTGAAAATAATATAATTAATATAGATATACGCACATACATTCCCACGATTTCCTATAACGTCATACGTAGATTGATTTTAATTACTTCCACATCCAGTGGAAGTATAGTACCGACAAAAAGTTTTTTAAAAATTTTTATTGTTCAAATAGGCTTAGAATGTCACGAAACGTCGAGATTTTAAGTTTGAGCAAAAAAAAAATGTCTGTCTGTCGGTCTGTCTGTGGGTCTGTCTGTAACTTTTTTGTGCGCACGTTTACTCTGGAACCGTTTGAGATATTGACTTGAAATTTAGTACACATATATACTTTAACGAGATCTAGAACTAGATTATATTTTCATCTTATTCCGTCGAAGGGTTGGGGGATAAATTGGGGTAAATTTGGGGAAAATAGGTAAATCAAGCAGGTAAGAGTCCATAAAATTAGTAATTAGTATATACAAGAGAAGCTGAGGTCTCAAAAAAAATTTTGGCATTAGCCACCCCCATTACCACCCCACCCCATTATTAAATGTTTTTTTACTTCATCCACCCCCACTATCACCCCCTGTCACCACCCCCACCCCGCTACCGATGTGGGGTATCATTTTATGGGTTTTTGGTGTAGAGGATTTCAAATATTATATTATTAAAGTTCCATAAACAATTATTTCCACATACAAAATTTTTTCGTTGTGAGTGACAAATAAAAAATCGATGTGGAAGTAGTGATTCCTTGGGCAGCGGTTTTTTCTTCGAAATAATGATGTAATTATTTGTATATGTTAAGTATATGAGGAGTATCATATATGTTCTATGTTCATTGATTGTACGTCAGATTCACATAATTGTACAATAGAGAAAACAAATTAAAATTGTATCAAAATTTCCAAGGTACTAAAATGAGATATTTCTGATTCCTTACAACTGAAGACAACCTTCCTTACAACTTCTTCGATTTGAAAACATTTTTGCATGCCACCAGGTCATTTAACCAGTCTAATGTATATAATACAATTGCAATAACAGTTATTTAAAAGTAAAAGCAAGCAAAACAAAGCTTATTATTAGAAGCTCATTATTTTACAAAAATAACACTTCCTACAGGTCCCAGTCATGTTAGATACTACGAACTGTTCATTAACGCAGATAAATTGTGTTGGATATGGTGTATTATATTAACAGTGCCTATTTTTAGTAAATTATGCATTATTAGGAACTGTAAGTTTAAATAATGAAATAATTAGTTAAATATATACATTTTTTGTTTAAATATCCACTATACTAAATGATTATACTCAGATATGATATACAATACTGGTTGGATGGAAATTGTTTCTACGATTTACAATAGTTTTATAAAAAAAATATACAGAGAGATACTTGAAATGTGACTATTATTTAATCGAAGTAAAAATATGACGTAAAAATTGGGGTCATTTAACATATTTCACGTAGATGAATAATATCTAGTCTCAACCCAAAAAGTAATTAACAGTTATATTTGAATATTACCTGTTGACAGTATGGAAAAAAATAATGCAAAATTACTTATATTCATAGAGAAATCATCTCAACGCAAAATTTACTTTTAGTGAAGTTTCTTTGGATCGCACAAAATAATGGTTTTTGAAAATTGTAAAATATATAACAGTAAGCCAGTAAATATTAAATAACTTAAAAAAAACCAGTTCAACTAACTTAAAAAACATATTAAGTGACCTTTAAAAACGTATATAGTATTTATTGAATTTGCTCAAAGGGACTTTTTGAAAATTACCATCAGGACCCAGCGATAATTACAGAAAATTACAGACAACCGAAAAATATTATTCTTAAAAATTACATGTTATTATTAGTTTTTATTCTATTTATTCATATGTTCAAAAGTTCTATGACTGATCACACAACCGTAAGCTTTTAAGGTGTTTTCACCTCTGTAAAGCCATACTTAATTATTTAATCGTGGGATGTGACAGTAAGAGGAACAATGTAGGGTCAACCGGGGTTAATATGAGACAAAAATTGAATCTTTTAAAACAACTTTTTAATTTTTTGCCCATCTTGGTTTAAAAAATAGTGAAACAGTAATATTTAGCTTCAAAATATAAATAAGGGATGATACAAATTACACTCGATGATAAAAAAAAAATAAAATAAGTTTATCAGATAACCCCGGCAATGGGGCTATTAATGACACAGCAAGGGGCTTTTGTCATACAGTGGCGTTTTAGCGTGCTCTTAATATAAGTTGAAGGAACGGGGCATATGTGATACACAGTTGTATTTTTAAATTTCTGATAAAAATCTGGTTGATGTGATACAAATAGATTTTGAGTTACAGCGCGTTTGCTACAGATATAAATGACGTCAAAGTTTTACGAATTCAACCATGCATACATATTTTAACAAAAGTTTAAAAGAAATATTCCACAATAAAAACTTCAACCAAAAAAAATTTTTTTTTGTGAAAATTTTTACATTTCACTTTAAATTTTTTTGTAGAGAAACTTATTTTTGTACTGCAAGGCAAAGCACTGAATTAAATTACACAAGTATTCACCATCCTAATCTAATTTATTCATTATCTTTTTGCTTTGGTTTTAATTTTTTTTTCGATTGTATCACACTAGCTTCAAGTTGTCAACTGTATAGTTGCCCAGAATATTATAAGACACGTAAAAAATCACAAAGCTTTGCCGCGAATCCCCTTAGGATAGAGCGGGACATGCCTTATTTTTCTGCATCGTATTAAATAATAAATATAATGTATTACTTAATACATAAAACATCTTTAATCTCGTGTAAAGTATGTTCTGGCATTATTAAAATAAGAAATTAACGGAAACACATCTGTATCAATTATAATTTCAAATTATTTTGATATAATTACGCAACTCCCTCCTAACGGTTACTATAGCAACGATAACCAGCGTTAGGTCGTCAAATATTTTAGGAGGGAGTTGCGTAATTATATCAAAATAATTTGAAATCATAATTGATACAGGCGTGTTTCTGTTAATTTCTTATTTTAATTATGCCAGAACATACTTTACATGAGAATAATGATGTGTTATGTATTAAGTAATACATTATATTTATTATTTAATATGCTGTAGAAAAATAAAGCATGCCCCACCCTATCCTAAAGGGCTTGGCGGCAAAGCTTTGAGATTTTTTACGTGTCTCATAAAGTTTAGGTCAACTATATCAGATAAGCCTCGGTTGACCCTATATTGATTAATTATAATGCCGATTGGGACAAGAGACTTGGAAGAAACCAAAATGTTTAACTTTATGCTGTCGTACAGAGTGCATATTTAGTGTTTTGTAAATATTCAACTAGGAAGCCAATAAGTTTACGAGAAAAGTTAATTTAAAATCTCATCTAGTCAATGCCATTATAATTACTCAATATTTACATTATGATGGTACGATAGATATTACAAGGCTGAGACTCATGACGTTTTATTTTAGCAGAGAAAGTGAAATATAATTGTCTTAGAAGTAAGTGTACACAAAGGAAATATATGTAGGTTAGTCAAGATATAACGATTTAACTCAACTTATTCCGATAAGGTAAAAGACCCAGTTGTCGTCACTAACCCAATTATCGTTAGTTCTTACATATTTTTGTGGAAAATAAGAAATTAGGAATTCGTTCATGTACAACGAAAATTAAAGATATTTTTTTATACATTTGGCAATGTTTTTAATCAACTCTTTTAACCCTTCGCATCTTAGACTTCTTACTAGAAACAGGGTTTCAGTGGCGTGTTAGACACTTTATCGACAGCTTCCTTTAAATTCTAAGGTAAGAGGAGAGTACAGGCTATCTATATTATTTATTGTTAAGCTTAGTTTTCAGTTTTTAGTTTTTGGAAATATATTTTCTAATTCATAAAGGATGGTATTTTTGTTATTTAACCATATATGTTTTTTATGATTTTAATAGCAAAAAAATAGGGGACCATATTAGGGAAAGTCACAAGAGAGATTACCCAATTATCATCATAAGTGACGATAAAAGGGTTTTTACATAAAATTTTCAGTTCAATATAAAATATATTGATATTGTTATTATGAAAATGTTTTATTTTTTAACAGCTATACAAAGGTACAAAATTTTCGGCACCTAATTATCGTCACCCACTATTCTGAATATTTTAGCGACAAAAACATATTTAAAAGGGTGACGATATTATGCGCTTTCTATGACGATAATATGATAGATGGAAAATACACTATTTAATGAAAATATTGAACGAGAAATTAAACAAGTTTCTTGTCATTTTACTTAAAAATAAGAAATACAGGATAAAAAACAAGTAAAGAAGATAAAGTAAATAAGCAAACTGTTATTAAAAATAAATAATAAAATTAATATTAATAATTACAATATAAATAACACTACTCTTTACTAGTGAAGGCCTAAAGTGACCTTGTGCTAGAGGGGGCTCCACACTTCGAGACAAGGGACAGACACTGAATATCCTAATATACTAGGAGAAATTTCTTTTTCCTAAAAAATCTCAGTGCCGGTGTTGAAATTCGAACCCGGGACCTCAGATCTCGAGAGTTAAGTATCCTTGACTATGGAAAACACAGTCATAGTGTCATATTGAGATTGGGCATTATGCTGTCAAATATGAAAAATATGGATTCCTTGCACTATTAATAAATTACTTCCACATCCAGTGGAAGTATGGAAACGACAAAAAAAATGTTATGAATATTTCTATTGTTCAATGGGCTTAAAATGTCATGAAACGTCGAGATTTTAAGTTTGAGCGAAACAAAAATTTCTGTCTGTCGATCTGTCTGTAACTTTTTTGTGCGCACGATTACACTGGAACCGTTAAAGGTATTGACTTGAAATTTGGTATACGTATGTATTTTAACGTGATCTGGAACTAGATTATATTTTCATCTTATTCCGTTGAAGGGTTGGGGAGGTAAATTGGGGTAAATGGGGGTAAGCATATAGATAAAGCAGGCAAGAGTCCATAAAATTGGTGTATAGTATACAGTATGTCTCACTTTTCATGACTCCGATGCCACAGCTCCCTTATTAAAAATGAGATTTTTTTAAAATTTGAGTGGAGTTTCTGTCACTGTAAAACTTTTAAAAATCCACCAGTGGCTTCGTTGTTATAAAGAAAAATGAACCTAATTTTCCAAAAAAAGGTATTAGGCATTTTTTTACAAAAACACTAACACAATATTATTGATCAACATGCCCTGTATCCAAAATTTAACAATATTTTGATGTATGGTTTTCGAACTGTGGTCCTCTTAAAATTGCGTTTTTAAACATTAAGTAATAAATAACTTGGAAATGAATTGTTTTTCAAAGAAAATGTCATTTCTCATTTTCGCGTTATATTCACTGTTTCTATCACTTAGTATCATTGAAACTTACAAATTTTGTAGGCCAAGAATTTTCATTGATAAATTACCAGAAACTTTGGGCCAGCAGCCCCGTAAATTCGGACATTAAAAATTACCGAATTTGAAAGTATCGATGACAAAGACTGGTAGAGAAAGTAAATTTAAAAAGAAAATGTTAAACGAATTTTTTTCGAAAAGCAATTCGTTTCCAAGTTACTGATTATTTAATGTTTAAAAAATGCATTTTTAAGAGGGCCGTAATCCGAAAACCATACATCAAAATATTGTTAAATTTTGGAGGGGTTTTGAAGTTTGCTGATCCAATAATATTGCGTTAGCATTTTTGTAAAAAAATGCCTAATATCTTTTTTTTGAAAAATTAGGTACATTTTCCTTCATAACGACGAACACCACTGGTGTTTTAAAGATTTTACCGTGGCACTATCTACTGATGGGTATGTACCTTCGACCCAGATTTAAAAAAAAATCATATTATTAATAAGGGAGCTGTGATATGGGAGTCATGAAAAGTGAGACATAGTGTATACAAAAGAAGCCATAAGGTCTCAAAAAATTTTTGGCATTAACCATCCCCAACCTATTATGAGAGTATTATTAAAGGGGGTAAAAAAAAATGTGATTTAGTGTGTGTGTATAAGAACCAAAAACCTTAAAATAATTTTTTATTTCATTCACCCCTACTACCACCCGCACCCCACTACCGATGTAGGATATCGTTTTATGGATTTTTAGGGTAGATAATTCCAAATATTATATTATTAAAGTTCCATAAACAATTATTTCCACATTCAAAATTTTTTCGTTGAGAGACTTGGATGGAAAATCTGGATGTGGAAGTAGTGACTACTTAGGCAGCAGTTTTAATATGTAGAGACTACACTGTTAAGAAAATGACACGAAGTGGAATGAGTTAACGATGTCGTCTATAGAAAATTATTGTAGAATATGAAGAATATCCCTTTCTTCGTATTCTACAAAGACGGCTATTAAATACGAAATATGTGTACGAGGTGCTCGATATGCCAAAGAAAAAGAATATGTATTTCTGTTTAAATTATTTTTTACGTACGTATAGGTATAATTTGATTTATTTCTTGTTCTTTTTTTAACTATTCTAATTTGTTGTAAATTTTATATGCTTTAGTTTTAAAACAATTAAAAAAATATTTTAAATAAAATTTCTGATATCAACTAATACTGTGACGATATTTGTATGACGATATATAGAGCATCAAGTGACGATTATTAGGACAATTGGTTTTTGTTCCCTATTGCACTATTTCTACTAAAAATATCTTGTTACGCTCATTTAAATATAACTCAAGTATCAGAACATTAAATACCTATATTAATTTAGAGTTTTCGTTATAATATTATTAAAGTCAAAAGTTAAACTTTTGATTAACATGACGATAATTGGTACATTTATCTTGCCATATTGCCCCCCCTCCGAAAAATTTATTGGCGGAGCGTCGCTATAAAAATTTTATAAAACTTTTTCAGTTATTAATTATTCTGCAGACATTTTATATCAGATTACGTACAATTTAATTTTGAGCATAAATATAAGCAAGGACTTAAATGAATTGTATCATAATCCAACTTAAAAGTAATTTAATAATAATTAATATATTACTAAATTAAGTAACCAACTTCCTAATCATCAGAAACAAACATGACTCATAACTGACATCAAGCGACAAATTTCGGATAGATAGTTGTTCCCATGAAAAATTATGACGTGCTTTATTGTAGAAATACCTACAAAACACAATGTTCCCAGCAGTTATATATTTTCTCAGTAGCTATCTACACCACTGTGTCTAGTTGCAATTTACCTTTGTGGGACTGTGGAGGTTATGCTCCTATGCGAGCATTAACATCTCCTCGTCCAACTCGATGCAGATCATCAGGTATAGCGGTTCACGGTGAGATCACAGTTAAATTTAAACCAACAAGAATCGGTGACAACTTCTAGCTATGTATTATTTATAATTCTGGATTACGTCAGATGCTATTTTCGACTTGAAACTGAGAAAGTATGCAACAAGCTCTCCCAGAACTGGCAATTAAACATTTTAGAAAACGTGATTTGAATTTTGCACTAAAACATTTGCTATGTACGCTTAAATGTGAAAACGTTTGTTTTGTATTTAATGCATGTTTTTAGTTTAGGACAATAGAAGTAATCTGGAGTAAGTGAAGAAAATGTATTGTTTTTAGTTCAACTAAGTGATGTGCATTCACTGGATATAAATTTATGATAAAGACTCACCTATTTTTATAATTTTTTTATGAAATACTAAACCTTATTTATTTTTAAAAATTAATCTGCTAAAGTTATGTTACGCTGTAAATAGTCCAATCAATGAATGCCCAAAATGATACCGTAGAGGACATGTAGGGGGAGAGAATTGTCCTCTTCAGGAATGTGCTGGGAGTAGTTAGGAGGTAAATATACTAAAAGTCCCCGCACCTAGCTCTGCCGCTTTAGGAGGAAGGGGGGGGTGGAGGGTGTCGTTGTTTTTGATTCTTCGCTTATAACTCGGAAACGATGCTTTGCACGGAAAAAAGTATTCTATGCAAAATTAAACAATTAAATTACCCACAAGAATGTTTATATACATTTTCTTCCTATGTGTTATTGTTTCCGAGATATTCGCCAGCGAAAATCGATAATTAATAAATAAATAAATTAATTAATTAGATATCTGGAGTTTTTCTATCAAAGCGGTTTACCGTGGTCTACTAATAAATCATAGTCACAAAACATTCTTTATTATACAACATTTGACGTATTTACTAACGTAATATTTTGTCCAAATCTATACATTTCCTTAAATATACAATGTGACTCAATTAAAATGAAGGCAGCCTTATAACTTTTTTATTTTGTTTCAGATTTGAATCAAACACTCAAGTATAGAACAAATTAGGATCCACTTATGACCAGAAAAATATTCGCTTGCCACAAATGCAAAGTCACATGATGTAAAGTTTTATAAAATCAAGTTTACTTTCCCGGAATGCTGCAGATCTTGAATAGCAGCCAGTAAAAACATGCAGGAACAGAATTTATTTCAGTCTTAGCTGCTGAATTTGGTGTAAACATTGGCTTGAACATTTCCTCTGCCAGTTTTTATGAATAAAATATTGCTGTAAACATCACTGCGATAAGAAAAAAATGCTTAATATGATTTTTATTTTCTTCCGCATAAGTACATTCTAATTTGTCCTATACTTGAATAAAATTTGATTCAAATCGGAAACAAAATAAAAAGTTTTTAATTTAAGTGAATTACCCTGTATATTTAAGGAAATGTATAGATTTCGACAAAAGATTACGTTAGTAAATACGTCGAGTGTTGTAAAATAAAGGTTGTTTTATGACTGTGATTTATTAGCAGACCACGGTAAACCGCTTTGATAGAAAAATTCCAGATACCTAATTAATTTATTTATTGATTATTGATTTTGGCTGACGAATGTTTCGGAAACTGTAACACATAGGAAAAAAATGGATATAAACATTCTTGTAGGAAATTTTATTTAATTTAATTCTGCATAGAATAATTTTTTCCGTACGATGCATCGTTTCCTAGTTATAAGTGAAGAATCTAACATATGGACCTTTCCACCCACCTCCCCTTCTGAAGTGGCAGGGCTAGGGGCGGGGACTTTCAGTATGTTTTAGTATACCTCCTAACTACCCTCAACACATTCCTGAAAAGGAAAATTTTCCCCTCCCCCTCCATGTCGTCTACCACTCCTTCGTTGACTGGACTAAATATGGACAAATATATTGTAATTAATAATTAAGTTAATACTGAATTATGGTTATTTAACAACCACATCATTTTGAATGTTTTATTCATAATAAAAACTGTTTTTCATTAGATTTTATACGGAATACGCCCCCAAAAATAACTCTCCCGAATCGTATTATCTCACATCTTATATTTTTTTGACCATATCAACCGAAGAGAGAACGTATGATTAATGGTTCGACGATACCAGATAGTAAGAGGCGAACACGACGCCCTCCAAAATGTTGCGTTGATGTCATCAAAGAACTTCTTCAATTCATACTACTTAATGTTAGTGAGATAAGAACTAAGCAAATTCAAAGCTGTCCAATAAATACTAACACGTGTGAACTACTTAAAATATACATTCCAATGGTTTAAAAATGGTTTTCGTATAAATTATACGTTTATGATATATCACATTATGATTTTGAGTTTTTATTATATACAGGGTGATGCGTGAGGAGAGGGTCGTTCTTTACCGAAAGATAGAGAACATTGAGGTGATCTTAAATCGACTTACAGTAATGGCTAAAGTGCTCCCGTTTTCGAAATATATATATTTTTTGAAAGAATTTTTTATTCGCCATATATCTGTAATGCGTAAACGGAATCCAAAGAAATTTTGTATTTTGGTTACAGTAGTCATTCATCATCAAATGCCTGGGATCTTAATAAAATATCAGGGCTGGACCCTGAATAAAAATATTTTTAAATGATTCCCAGAAAATGACACTCTGTATACTGTTTATAAAATTTTTGATACTGAAATATTAATTTACACCTAGTAAGATACAAACCCCATAAAAAATATTTTGGCACCATTTCATTGTTTAAATAAAAAAATTGAATTGGTGAGAATTCAATTTTTTTTAATGAAAAGTAATATACTTTTTTCGTTCTCTATTTGCACTACATTTTATTCGCATACATTTTATTCACATACCTAGTGAATTTTTATAATGAATGTGTAATTAACAAACTTAACAAAATAACAAATAATAAAAATTAACAATTTAACTACAACATATGAAATCAGTCAAATTTAGTAATCCAGTTAAATTTTTTGAATCACAGTCTATTTTCAGCCAAAATTCAACACATTTTTTTTATCGATTTGTCATTTGATTTATACTTTTTCTAACAATCTCTAAATTATTTTTAACTTCGTTGCAAAAGTGCATAATTCTTGCAATCAGCTGCTCTCTGGTGTTTATTTCTTCTTTGTATACTTCAGTTTTTAAATAGACCAACAAAAATAGTCAGGGGCCATTCAACGGAACCGACCAATTCACCTATTTGCATATTGTTCATTCAGATAGTTTCTGACTCCTATCGAAAAATAAGGCGTAGCCCCATCATGCTGAAGCCACATTCCTCTTGTGTTTACATTATTTAATAAATTTGGTGGTATATTTTTTAAAAAATCTAAATAATTATCACCATTTAAGCGACCTTCAAAAGTATGAGGACCTATGTGATCATCCCCACACCACACATTTACAGATTATTGCATGGGGATTTTCGTGACTCCAGATATGAAAATTTCGAGTATTACTTATACTATCACCGGTAAATTGAGATTCATCGGTAAACAATACTCTTAACATAGTTTGTCTATGGGATAAAACTCAACGGCAAAAAGTTAACCGAAATACCTGACATCAATCGTGTACAATTTGTATATGATAAGAATGCATTTGTTCGCTTTTAATGGTTCTCCAAATTCTGGTTTGAGGAATATTAATTGTTGAGCACTTCTGCTGATTTTTTAAATATATATTTAAAATTAAATCTTCTTCTTGCCGGGTTTGGCTAACAGGAAGTACTATTTTCTTGATTGAGGGAGCGGTTCCAGTTTCAGAAAGATATCTAAAAACTGTATAAAATGTTTTATAATTTAGTACACGTTGATTCTCAAATCGACGTCTGTATTCCCTTTCAGCAGTTTGTATTGCCATTGCAATATCCATAGACAAAAACCATATTTGCGTATTCTCTACTCGTGTATGTAAACTGCATGATTTAGAATTATTATAAGACAATTTTATTAAAAAAGAAGCCATAACTTTTAAAACAAATGTAATGACAAGAGCAGATGACTGTAACAAATAATTACTTTTGCAATGAAATTAGATTAATAGAATAGTATAAGCTATATAACACGATTAAGAAAATATACTGAATTTAGCTTGGTAGTCACTTTGAAAGAGGTGATTAAAAAATTACATTTACTTTAAATTATCTAATTTAAAATACAAATTGAAGTTTATCCCCATAATGGATCCTCCAGAAAGTACAGCTATATGTTACTAATACCTGAAGTGACTTTTTTCTCTTAATTTCTCATTTAAAAAAAATGAATCCTCAACAACTTAATTTTTTTTAATTATACAATGCGCCAAAGTATTTGTTTATGGGATTTTATATATTTCTAGGTATAAATTAACATTTCAACGGTGCCCAAATGAAATACATATATTGTCAGATCAAGAAGATATAGAGGTAAGCATCGTTTCGTAGTCACCCGGTATACTGATGATCTAAGTCTGATCATGCTGGCATATTTTAAGAAGCCTCCCTTACGAGGCATCTCTAGCCCTACCTAGAGGATCCATCATAAATAAACATTAGTTACATTTCAAAGCCAAGAATTTTTAAAAAGCCCAAAGAGAATGGGTATAAAATTTCACTCACTGCATGCATGTCCTAATAAATCTTATAAAATCTTCACCTAAAAATTGATCAACTTTTTTCCTTCTTCATTGAAAATAAAGTTACTATTGTGGTTGATGATATTATATTTTCTTAATATACTGATTACTACTTTTCAAATTTCGTTCGCTCTGTTTTCGAATTGTTTGATTTTCTTTGTAAAATAAATTAACTTTGATTTCCTATTTTCTTTACATGAGCATACAAGTTTTACACAGATGATAATATCGAGTATAATTGTCTTCATTATTCACTTCAAGTTGAACGAATTCCGTACCTGCTAATTACTTTTATTTCAAATAAAAATATTTTAGAATGTAATTTTAAACATCCAGTTTATTTTATGATGACTCTATACAGAAAATTCCGTTCGAATATAGAACTCATAGTGATAATACGTTAAAATGACAAATAATGCCTGGAGAATCTTTTCCAACCATCTTGTACATGAGTAGCTGTCGGCATATCTGTCGATCATTCCTTTTAATACGGTAATTTTGAATCTGAGCTATAATGCACTGCAATTGAGGGAGTAATAAATAGTAATTAAGTAATAATTCGTAGTTGCTGAGCTGCGACTTCAGTAAAAATGACTATTGCCCTCCGCAAGCATATAATTTCGAAAATAAAAGAACTTGGCGTTTACGAGAAGCAAATCCTTACGTCATAAATTTAACGGATATGACATTATAATAAGTAAGTGATTTCATACGATTTTTGCAATAGGAAAACGTCTACTATAAATTCCATTTATTCGATTAGATTTTTATTCTGCATTTATTCTACAAAATTACATATCTGATGACATACCGGCCTTTATTATTAGAGACTGTGCGTACGCTTTTGTTTACCCGCTAACGATTATTTTTAATTTATGTTTAAAATCCGGTGTATTCCGAGATAGGTGGAAATTATCCAGAGTGTGTCCCAAAATAATAATGTGCGAGGGCAGATCAGTATATCTCAAAATGGCTTTGTATAGGGTAGGTCAACAGTTACAAATTTATTCACTGTCACACAATTTATTTCTGAGGCTATCGATGCGGGTAAACAAGTTGACGTTATATATACTGATTCCTCCAAAGATTTTGACAGGTTTGACCACGGCATTCTCCTTCATAGACTTAAAGTACCTACTCGGTTTTTCGGGCTTGTTAACTTCCCTACTGTCATCTTTTTTAACTGGAAGAAGCCAATATGTAGAATACCGTGGCTTTAAGTGATCAATTTCTAGCTACTTCCGGAATGCCCCAAGGTTCAGTACTGGGGCTTCTATTATTTAATTTATTTATTAATAATTTAGTGACTTGTGTTGATGTCAACTGCCTGCTATATGCTGATGACATGAAATTGTATTATATTGTTGATACCGATGAGGATTATGTGTTATTCCAAAGAAATTTAAATGATGTTAATGACCGGTGTCTTCTAAATAATCTGCCTTTAAACATCGCCAACTGTAACGTTCTGTATTTCTGCAGAAAGAATAGTCCACTGTTATTTGATTATGAGTTGAACGATACCGTATTAAATAGATCAGATGAGTTCCATGACTTGGGGGTTCTATTCGACTCGAAATTAAATTTTAACAAACATATAGAAAATATTGTTCTCTCTGCTTATAAAAATTTGGGTTTTGTGATTAGAAATTCAAGTGTTTTTGATGACATTGAATTATTAAATCTTCTTTATACGGCATTTGTTAAATCCAGACTTGAATATGCCTTACTTATTTGGAATTCAGGCTATAATAAATATTGTAATTGCATAGAGAATATACAACGGCGCTACCTAAAATTCGTTTCATACTAAATTGATCATGTACATCCCGCTGTTGGCTTCCAACATGGACAGTTGCTAAACAGATTTGGTTTTCTTGGTTTACACGACCGCAGGAAACTTTGTTCTCCTTTGTTATTGCACAAGTTAATTTTTAACTCTATTTTTAATGCCCTAATATCTTGAATATGTTAAATTTTCATGCCCCCTCATTTGAAACGTGTAATCATAAAAGGTTTTATCTTCCACGAAAGAATATTCTGATGTTATCTCCGTTATTTTTCATGTGTAAAACTTACATGTCTATTGAAGGGCAGTTTGATATATTTTACTCGAGTATTTCAAATATTAATGGTATCTTTTCTTAGCAATTTGTAATTTGATTTTAATAAGCTTTTAATCTGTTAGTGTATTATGCATGTTAATAATCACTCACCTACAAATTTTAACTTTTATTTTATATCGCTAACCAAAACCACTTATTTGCATTGTTTTGGTCCCAGCTACGTCTAACATAGTCATAAAATAAATTTGTTGGCTCTAAAAATTGTAATAACTGACCTAACTCACATATTATGGTATAATTTTAATAAGAAAAGCAATTAATTACATCATGCTAAAAAATATTTGCCATTTTGATATATATTTCAAATACATGTTATATACTATATATTTAATTAGCCCTTTAATCAGAAAATTAATTATTCTTCTTGAGCTTCTTAGCTCGTCTCTTATGTCAGTTCTGGAGCATCTCTTATACATGTCCAACAGTAGTTTGCCAATATCGCAGAAGTCCATTTGCCCTGATCTTTTTTCCATATTTTGAATATCTCCCCATGCTCATCACATACTGCACCACAGTTTTCTTGGAAGTAATCTAGGTGTGAATGTAGAAAGTCGACTTTTAATGACATATTGCATTCTAATTTCTGGTAGCAAGAAAGAAGATTCCCAACAAGGTCTCTATAGTTTTCTGCTCTTTTGTTACCGAGAAAGTGTGCTGCTACCATTTTACAGGAATTCCAAGCAGCTTTTTTGTTACCTTCTAGAATGTTGTCAAATTCAGCATCTTTGAAAAGGTTCTTGATTTGAGGACCCACAAAAATTCCCTCTTCAATTTTCGCATTACTAAGTCTGGGAAATTTTTGTTTTAAATAACTGAAAGCACATCCTTCTTTGTCCATAGCTCTTACCAAGTTTTTCATAAGCCCCAGTTTTATGTGGAGTGGTGGCATTATTACCTTTTGTGAATTAACTAATGGAATGTTAGCAACAAAACCTAGTCTTGGCGGCGAAATTTTTCTTTCGTAATGTTCTAATCGCGTTCAACTGTCCCACTCACAAAGAAAACAGCAATATTTGGTATACCCTTGCTGCATACCAAGTAAGATAGCTATCACTTTTAAGTCTGCACAAATCTGCCACTTATACTTGTTATATTCTATAGTTTGTAGCAATACATTCATGTTACTGTAATTTTTCTTCATATGGACAGCATGGGCGATTGGAATTGATGGCAATTTATTTCCATTGTGGAGTAACACAGCTTTTAGACTAAGTTTTGAGGCGTCAATAAAAAATCTCCAGTCACTAGGATCATGGGGAATGTGTAAAGCACTCATTAAATCGTCAATGTCCTTGCAGGCAACCAAGTCATTTCCCATTTTGAAAAAAGGTATAAGATCTTTTTGCCGACTTCGATACATGGAAACTTTAACATTTTCATGTAGTAAATTCCATTGTTGTAATCGAGATGCCAAAAGCTCCGCTTTTGCCTTGGACAGATCAAGGTCTCTTATAAGATCACTTAATTCGCGTTGATTAATTTTGTATGGTTCACCACCGGACACTTCGGCATAGAAATCGGGATCTTGTGATGTTGATGGCTGGACTAAGTCATCATCTACATTATCATCCCATTCCTTGTCAGAATCAAGGCTGTATTCTTGAGGTGGATTAGGAATAGGTAGTTCATCACTATGGAGAACCGGGCGAATGGCAGATGGTAAATTGGGGTATTGCATTACCATCCTCTTTTCGTGTTAATACCCTGTCTAATAGGAGGTATCATGTAAAAAGAACAATAGGTAACATGATCCGTAGGTTCTCGCCAGATCATGCACAGCAAAGCCATTTAACATCTTCTTCCACTTAGCCAACTGCAAAGATTGTTCGCACAATTGCTGCAACATATATGAAGTGCTCATTTTTTGTCTTCATCTCCAATTGTACAACCAAAATACAACTGGTACGGCTTCTTAATTTTGGCATATTTTGGCAATCTCGTGGCATATTTTCAAAATAGAACTACTTTCGGAAATGAACGCTTATCATGCACAAGGTACAAATACGACTACCTAAGAATGAATATTAGTTTTAGTGACAAATAAAGAGGTAGGTAGTTAGTATGTCTATTTTTCGTAGAATTGTAATTCTACCTGTTATTTGTGATAGGACCGCCCATAAACTAGGGTTTATCAGGGGTCTACACACGATCCAGCGGCAGGGAGCCAACCTTGTCGGCATGCTTTGAACTCATTCGTAAAAGTAAACTGGTCCTCTGGAATTCCAATTATCTTCAAAGCGTACCGACAATGTCGGGTCCCAGCAGCTGGATCGTCTTAATTCGCGTTACACTTTATTACGTGTATTGGGAAAACCAGAGCCAACTTGAACTTTTGCTTTTTATATTGTTATTTAGTATGACAAGGATACTAAGAATTTGCTATTTTTACTTCCAATACATGTAAGCTGTAGAATAGTGAATTGGCTCTTTTCCCTTTTTGTCTACTTGTATATTTTTTACCATTAAGTATAAATTATTTTGTTTTTTTCCCACCCCGTAATTGGATTTACTGTGGGGTGGTGTAACTATATAAATAGATAAATAAATAAATAAAATTACATGTTTATTTATCACGTATGCTTATCTTAGTAAGGGAAAACATAGTGTTACACCAACAACATAAAAAAATATCTCATTTTTACACACTTCGGATTTTAAACAATTTAAGATTTCTTTCGTGTCGTTCTAAGAAATAATAAAACTCGTTTTTTAAATTATTTGATCAATGTAAAACACAATTATTGTTGTGATGAAAATCTTTTTTAGTAGTGCATAGGTTTCACAGACTAAAACAATTTTTGTTGAATTAAATGCCGACGTTTCGAAAAATTCATTTTTTCATTTTGAAAGATTCATTGTAAACTTTTGCAATTATTAATTTTAAATAAATTTTACAACTTCCATTAGTTACTTCAAGTAGAAGTTTAGTCAAATTTATAGGAGTAGGTTACCAACGACGATCTCACAATATTGTTGTAGTTATAAACAAACATTTTTATAACAATATGGCTAATGAATTTGATAGTGTTCGGTGAAATGAGAAAAATCGATTTAATTGGTATTCGTGGTACCACCTTGCAACTTTTCAAAAACAAAAGTAAAAAAAAATTAAACGGATATGTCTCTTGCCTTTATCTTGTCTAAATAATATTTTACAGAGATTATTTTCATCAAAAAGAAACTAGTGTGAACTTTGGAACATGCAGCGTTTAATTTAATGATTCTGGAATTAGATTTTTATCTGGATTTATGCTTTTCAATATATCTGGTGCAATCTTGACCATAATTTAAATTTTTAATAAGGATGAGACAGTTAAACCATATACAACATTTCACAATGCTGCAAAGATTTCTAACACGTGAGAATTTCTCTGCACTAATAATTAAAAAATTCTGACAATAGAAACACATATTTGCAGTACGTTGATACGTTTTGCTTTGATTGGATTCACTTTCATATTCGCTTAAGTATAACAATAGTGGATATGGATAAAATAATATTTGGAGCTTTAAATTCTTCTCAGGTATTATTCTCAGCTGTATAATAATCATGGAGGAGTACAATTAATAGACAATATAAAAAGCAAAAGCTATTATAACTTTTTCATCTATAATGCCGGCCTTGTTGGTATACCGTATCTGTGCCACTGGTCTTTAATAAATAAAAAGAATTGAAGGATTGAAACGTCTAGGGAACTCTGAAAAGTATGAAATAAAATTTAACATAATTACTTCCACGTCCAGTGGAAGTATAGTAACGACAAAAAAAATTTTTAAAATTTTTATTGCCCAAATAGGCTTAAAATGTCATGTAACGTCGAGATTTTAAGTTTGAGCGAAAAAAAAATTTCTGTCTGTCGGTCTGTCTGTCGGTCTGTCTGTCGGTCTGTCTGTCTGTAACTTTTTTTTTGTGCGCACGTTTACTCTGGAACCGTTCAAGATACTGACTTGAAATTTGATACACAATGTACTTTAACGAGATCTAGAATTAGATTATATTTTCATCTTGTTCCGTCGAAGGGTTGGGGGGTAAATTGGGGTAAATTTGGGGTAAATAGGTAAATCAAGCAGGTAAGAGTCCATGAAATTGGTATTTAGTATATACAAGAGAAGCTGAGGTCTCAAAAAAATTTTTGGCATTAGCCACCCCCATTACCACTCCCACCTCCTTATTAAAAGGGATGAAAAAAAAAATGTGATTTAGTGCATGTACAGGAACCAGAAACCTCAAAATATTTTTTTACTTCATCCACCCCTCACTACCACCCCCCTATCACCACCCCCACCCCACTACCGATGTGGGGTATCGTTTTATGGCTTTTTGGGGTAGAGGACTTCAAATATTATATTATTAAAGTTCCATAAACAATTATTTTCACATACAAAGTTTTTTCGTTGTGAGTGACTTGGATAGAGAACCTCTGGATGTGGAAGTAGTGATTCCTTGGGCAGCGGTTTTTTTAGTGTAAAACGCGACATATGGACAAACAGAAAAATATACATGTCATATTTCAAATTAGATAACATCGATAGTAGATATTCCAAGAAAAAAATGCTGTATTACTTCCCTCTCTTAACCGGATTTATTTGACGGAGAAAAATAATATTTGGTAGGTAGTTGATTCCAATAATTAACAACGACGAAGGTAAATAATATTTGCATTTTAAATGATACTATTGCCGCGGAAGAAACCTGTAACACTTTTAGTGAAAACTGTACAAGGTGGTCATCCTAAAAAATAATTAAGGAAATATTCTGGAAAGGACTACTTGCAATGTTGTTGACACTATTGATAAGAAGCCTACTTTTAGTGAAAAATATACACGGTGGTCCACCTAAAAAATAATTATACACAACGGCGGAGGAAAATATACTTGGAACGTAGTCGACACTACTTCAGTGTACTATTAATAAAAAATATTTTGTAGGGTGGTCACCCTACAAAAAAGCAATTAAGTATGAAACAATGGAGAAAAATAATGTCAATTGATTAAACGAATAAAAATTGTTCTCTTAATAGTGACAGCGGCTTTAATGGCCTTGAAGTATGATTGATTTTAATACGAAACAACATAATTCACTATCGCTAATCAATTTTGATTTAGTTATGAAGTGGGAAAATATGGTAAAAAACGTGTTTGATACTTTGCCATAAATGAGTTCTCAGTAGTTTAAACATTATACCAAATATTTCTTGAATCATTCTTAATCCCTTAATAGCAAATAATCCACAATCCTTAAGATTTGGCTGTTGTTGAACTTTATGGAAAATAATGGGTATATGATGTTTTGCAAATAAGTTTATTGTCCAATAGCTCCAATTTTTGTACCACCTCGTATAACATATGTGAAATACTTTTCCTTTCATATTTCTATAAATATGTGAAAATAGTTTTAAATTTTTTGTCGAACGCAGTAAATAAGATCATTTTTTTTAAATACTTAACTAAACTTGTTCTGCCTTGAAAAATCTCAGTAGTTGACTATAACAAAATATTAAGACACTGGTCATTCTCTATCAATGTCCATTGTGCTTTATTTTGTAAAACTCCTAACAGAATCGTTATAGAAATACAGTTTTCAATTTTTTCAATTTACATTATGTTAAATTAAATTCCCTTTTTTCTAGTATAAGCATTGTAGGGGTTAAAGTTACAACTTTTCGAAATATTGGCGATTTTCTTAAATGTCCAAGAATTTTTAGTAAAAATTGCCATTAACTTACCCACGATTAGAAACAATCATTAATGCCAGTCATTCTCTTTTGTTAAAAAATGCCAGCACGTTTAAATTACACACCCACGAAGACTTTTAGATTTGTTTATTATTTATGGAGAATGTGATAAATAATACCAAGAACATGTAACACATTTGCTAATCGATACCCACTTTATTGTTTCAATTGTTTCATAGGCTTCTACGTTTTTTTGGATAAATTATAATTTTCAACAAAAACTTAAGTCCACCTCAAATTTAATTCTATATCGATTGCCATAAAAAAATTTAGCACGTGCCATTTGACAGAGCCAAATATTCTAAAATTATCCAATATGCGGTTTACAGTGGATGGTGGACGGTTTCTGTTCTTGTGGGTATCGAGTAGCAAATGTGTTACATGTTCTTGGTATTACTTTATCACATTCTCCATAAATAATAAACAAACCTAAAAGTCTTCGTGGGTGTAATTTAAACGTGGTGTTTTTTAACATAAAATAATGACTGACATTAATGATTGTTTCTAATCATGGGTAAGTTGATGGCAATTTGTATTAAACATTTTTGGACATTTAAGAAAATCGCCAATATTTCGAGAAGTTGTAACTTTAACCCCTACAATGCTGATACCAGAAAAAAGGAATTTAATTTAACATAATTTGATGTAAAAAATGTAAAAAAATGCAGGGTGTTCTATTTGAAATAAAAAAGTTTTTGAATTTGACAAAATGTAACGTGAAAGATAAAACACATTTTTTTTGTAAAGAGTAGCTCATCTTGTGTTCTTTCTACGTACCAAAGAGCAAATAAGGATCTCCAACACGAAGAAAGTTATAACGGTTCTTGCAAACCGTTGCACCTGTCAAATTTTTTATAAAATGCCAAATATCTCCGGAACTGCTCGATTTAGGTATAGGGTGTGTCACATGTTTTGACTCAGAATTTTATGGTCATTTCGAAAAGTCGAAAATATATAGGGTGTTCCATTTAAAATAAGCAAGTTGGTATCGACTTCCGGTATTTCCGGAAGTGCCGCCACTTTGAAATTATTATTTTCGGACCCGCAATGGTGGACTATAGTAGGGTACCAAATCTCAAATCTCTATCTCATCTGCAAGTGGGAAATATTCTAATGGCCGCCTTAAAAGAATCACCCTGTATACTCTGTTGAGACTCGTCTATTCTAATAATATTTTTTTAGTGACATTTCTGACTTCGTTTTCTATCCCTTCTAAACTATGATATTCCTATAACTCTTCTTTCCGCCATTTCATTATTTCTTAACAGATCGAGATAAAATTAGGCATGTGTCATATGCTACCAAAATGACATTTTTTTACACATCTACCAAGTTTATACGATTTCTGGTTTGATTTATAAATAGGCCAACCCTGTATATTTTTGCGTTTTTGGAGTCATGAGTATTAGAACAATTTCTGTTGGGTCACTTCACACTGGTTTGAAAACTAAAATTGGCTACAATAAATCCAAAACGGCGGAATACGGTAATACAATCAGTTACATTCAGAATGACCTAAATTTCAAAAATGCAAAAACATACAGGGTGTTCCATTTAAAATTCAAAGTAAAGGTCAAACATTAGTCTCATGTTTCCAATTCTAATCTACGAACTCTGAGATTAAAGTCAGAATTCCGAGATTAAAGTCGGAATTCCGAGTTTAAAGTCGGAATGCTGGGATTAAAGTCGGAATTCCGAGATTAAAGTCGGAATTCCGAAATTAGACTCGGAAATAAAAAAATGTATTTCAGTGGCCCTTCTACGCCTTCGTAATAAAGCTCGTCATATTCATGACGGAAATCTTTGAAAAATGCTCAGGACAATATACGACTAACAAGGGATTATAATATCCAGAGTAATATCCAAAATGAGCAGGAAATATGATATATCTTTAGAATGATTACCAATTTTCCACTTTGGTCAAATACCGTTGATTTAATCAGGACTTATTGGCTACACTAGATTTAACATTTAAACCTAAGTATTGATCTCCTAATATTACCATTTGAACAATAAAATGTTACGTATGTCTGCGGTATATTTCAACAATTGGTAGAAGTAAATTTGTATGGAAAAGGCATTTACATCTAGTTGATTGACAGTAGTATTGTGTGAAAACCAGTATTTAATTATAGACAAAGTAAACCTAAATCAAAAGTCGTTACACAAGTTAAGTTTGTAAACATATATGAGACAATTGAATAATTGTATTCTGTGGAATGTGCTGGAGTTCGAGGATTGAGAAATTCTCTAATAGTTAATGTTCAAAGTTTTTACGTAGCTTATTGGTTTATCTATGTCTTTATTTCCATATTAAGAATAAGCTTATTGTTTTGCGAAATTTACATATTTTCTCCTTTGTTATTATTTTTTCAAATGTCTAAGGAGGGGCAATATTGTATGTGCATAAAATTTGGAATAAGTTGGATAAGTGTAAAATTTGTCTGATATCTAGTAGTTTAACTGTTTTCATGCAAAATGCGACTTTTAATTACACCGAAAAATATGAACTCATTGTAAATATTAAATAAGTTCATATACATAAAATTACTGTGACAGGGGACTATCAAACGACTAGGAACAACAGTTATAGGCTCTTTAGATAATAACTTCTTCAACATTTTTCGACCATACTTAAAAAATTACTTGCTTGATTTACCCCCCCAACGTAATAAGATGAAAATATAATCTAGTTCCAGATCTCGTTAAAATACTACATATGTTTACCTAATTTCAAGTCAATATCTTAAACGGTTAAAAAGTAATCGTGCGTACAAAAAAAAAAGTTACAGACAGACAGACAGAAATAGTTTTCTTCATCTGTTAAATCTGTCTATGTATATCTCTCAATCAGTTTCTTTGTTCTTCCAAATTATTGGTTTTCTTACTTCCACATCCCGTGGAACTACAAAAAAAAAAATTTATGACGGCTGAGTATTGTCTCTGATGTTGTACATAAACAAAAACTCCAAACGTAGTTTTGGTTCTAAATGGCAAAGGTTTTTCATAAACATACTAATGAATGTATATTTTTACAATTTTATTATTTTATACTCAACATTTTTCGAGAGCCGAACTAGGAATACGTAATAAATTAAAAAGTAAACATTTTGTGTTTTATTTTGCGTTCTATTTTTCTCAGTGTGTAAACTGTACGTGATAAAAATTCTGGAATCAGTTTTGAAAATGTCATTACTTCAATTATATGATAAGCTATTGAAACAAAAATAACGTTTAAAAAATTTAAATGTGTTTACTGATCAACATTTAAAATGGAAAGAACAAGTTTGTGATGCAAGTATGTGATGTAAGTAAGTATTAGAATAAAGTTTCAGGCTGTCTAAGATCATTTATCTCCTTACGTTTTTTTTTTCATCTTCGAGAGGTTGGCATCCCTGACAGAGTCGACGCTGACGCTGGGGTAACAGAGGTGGATTTTGGTAATCAACAACACCAAAATAACGAAACAAATAATACACTCAGCAAGTCACTGACTGAAAATCAGCACCTAATAGGAAAAGCACGTGGCGTGCCGCCTGGTTGAATACTTTACCATCGCTTTCAATAAGAATTCTCTTAGACGACTCATCTTTTCATATCGCCGTTACCTTACGAACTGGTCAACCCCTTTGCGAACCCCACAACTGCACTTGCGGCGCACAGTGGTAAAAAAAGCCTTTTTTGGACAAAAATCTGCCTACAAGTCAAATATTAATCAATTTTGATCTACCTTGGCTTAAAATGTAGGTTATTGGCTACACTTTCAGAGTATACTGCCTAAATTGCAGACCCCGATTTCCTAACCTCAAAAAATGTATCAAATATGACTCACTTTTTTCTATTTCCACAAGTCAAATCTTGATCGATTTTGACAATCCTGGGCTTAAAATGCAGGTTATTAGCTACCCTTTCAGTGTATCCTGCCTAAATTGTGAACCCCGGTTTCCTAATCTCAAAAAATGTATCAAATATGAGAGTAATCTCTTTTTTCTATTTCTACAAGTCAAATCTTGATCAATTTTGACATTCCTGGGCTTAAAATGCAGGTTATTAGCTACCCTTTCAGCGTATACTGCCTAAATTATGAACCCCAGGATTGTCAAAATTGATTAAGATTTGATTTGTAAAAATAGAAAAAAGTGATTACTCTCATATTTGATACATTTTTTGAGGTTAGGAAATCGAAGTTTGCAATTTGGGGAGTATACTCTGAAAGTGTAGCCAATAACCTACATTTTAATCCAAGGTAGATCGAAATTGCTTAAGATTTGACTTGTAGGCAGATTTTTGTCCAAAAAAAGATTTTTTGTCCACTGTGCGGCGCACCCGTAGAAATTTTTGGTCATCATGCCGCAAAAGTACAGGGAGGTCTCGTCATGGAATTATTAAAGACATCATCAAGAGAGCTCTGGTTTCGGCAGAAATTCCTTCAATACTTGAACCAGTAGGGTATTGCAGAAGCGACGAAAAAATGGAGAAGCTGCCCGCATCGGAGAAGATACTAAGAGATGTGAATATAAAGAACTAGAATCGTTTCTCTTTTTTTGCCATTTTCTGTTGAAACATTGGGTCTATGGGGCGATGGGGCTAAAAAATGCATCAATTGTATAGGTAAGAAAATTCGCGGCATTTCAAATGAAAAGAAGAACACTTGCTACCTGATACAGAGAATCAGTTTAGCGATTTAGATAGAGAATGCCGCTTTAATCCTGGCACCATACCGCCTTGTGCCAACTTGGGAGAAATTTTTTATATTCTAAATTAATTTATTTATATTTTTTTGTATCATCCTTTTGTATTATTCAGTATTTTATTTGTAGATATATGTTTAATATGCTACCTGCTATTATAATTTAAACTATCTAAACTATTTAAAATTATTTTAAAGAAAGTTTACTAGCACTTGGACTGTAATTAGTTTCCTCTTTAACCCTTTGAATACTAAAAAGATTGCCTCCTCCAGAATATAATTTCATCTGTGCCAAACTAATCAGATCTGTTATTACACAGTATCTGCTTTGAAAAGATAGATTATATAAAATGTCTGGTGTAATTTGGCATTGTAATTTAAAATGTGAAAAGAACCTCAGGACGCCTCACGTAATTCCCTAACTTTATTTACACAATGGGTCTCATTAACTGTCGTCAATTCATTGCATTAAGTCATTTTTTATCGGAATATTCACCGTTTGTGTTCCCTAGACCAATTTAATACGTACGTAATTAGAATTGGACAAAAAATAACAAATGGTTCGCCAGCTCAATTTTGTATTCATCGGTACCGACACTGCCAAAATCCATTTATTTGGAATTAAATTAGGTGGTGTCCAAGGCTGGCCAAGTAATTGGAAATACTGACCAACCGCAACCTATTTCGTTCCTTTCTCAATAATCTAAATAGTACAGTAAAAGTAGTGAATAGTACATTTCTCATGTAAATGAAAAAAATGGGAATGAATAAAAATTTGTGAATATGGTAATTTTTACTTCTTTCTTTGAAAACCAATTAGCGTAGCTGTACCTGGAGGAACGCAGTTAGTTTAGGGGGTTGGCAAAAATTAAATTTCTTTTCATTACCTCGAAAAAATGTTGTATTCGGCTTTTTAAAACTCATAGAATTCCCGCCAATTTATTTTTCTGGCATACTTGTACGACAAAAATAGACCGAGTAATGAAGATTTGGGGTTTTGACATTTCTGGCATCCCATTTAGCTGCGATTTTAACACGCTTTTTACGATTTATTCGGAAATTATGTATTCTACGTAAAAATATACCTGAAATATTTAGGTATTATCATCCTAAATATTCCAGGTATTTTTTTACGTAGAATACACAATTTCCGAATAAGTCGTAAAACGCGTGTTAAACTCGTAACTAAATGGGATGGGAAGCTTATGAGAGTTGCCTCCTAATAAATATCCAAAATCAATCAATCAAAGCTTATTCAATTTTCTTGAATTTAATTTTTTTTGTCGGTTGTTCTATGATGAAAGTCAAGGGTGTTATGGTCAGAAATTCCCAAGAAGCATGAATGTATTTAGCTTTAGTAGTTACAACGGAAAAAAATACCAGGACATTTTTCGAGTTCTCTGCCGTCAAACTGGGATTTGCTGCTATACAAGGGTAGCGTGCGCCATTTCCCCACCATTCTGGGCCTTCTAGAGCATATGTCTAGCATTAACTAAAATTTTCCAATATTTTATTTTGTGTAGTATGCGTTTTGATGTGGGGGCAAAAAAAAAAACCGTTATTTTTAACATCGTCCTTTCAAGCCAATACCATAAACGGTTACAGAGTAATCGTGCACACAAAAAAAGCTACAGAAGGATCGACAGACTGACAGACAACGACAGAATGAGACACAGAAAATTATTTTTGCTCAAACTTAACATCTCGACGTTTCATGACATTCTAAGTTTATTTGAAAAAAAAAATCATTTTTTTTACTGTTACTATACTTTTTTTATATTATCATATATAACTGGGCTAAAATTGTAGACGTATGCGTGCAATGTGTAACGACTATGAAGTTTTTACTAGAAATCACAGTGGGAAATTGTAATTATCTTGATATAACTGTAAGTGCTGAGAATGGTATTTTGTGAAACAAGCATAGCTGAGGATATTTCATTTAGGAATTAATTGACAAAGTGCGTGTATACTGTGATAATTTCATGTTCATTAAACACTGAAGCATGAATCTATTGTAAAAATTATACATGACTGATTTTCGAATACTGCATGAACAATCGATAATGATAGTTCTTCCAGCTTTGACGGCTTCGACGATTTGATCAAATATTGGTTCAGAAAAAATGTTTATTTTCCACTTGCTTCTGTGTATCAACTGACGGCATTATATAAATGCTTTATAGCATATATTATGTTCACAGTGACAACATTTTGTTGAATACTACTTCATTTAAAAGATGGAAATGTAGCTTTCCGATGCTTTTTTGTTTTAAACAATACAAGCAAAGGATGGATGGGAAAAACATACTTATATATATATTATCATATCCGAACTCAATCGTCGCAATAAAGAATATAGAAAAAAATAAAAGCCCTTCAAAAAAATCCTTTCTTCATTAAGAACTGTTAAAAAGTATGTATACTTCATGATTATTATGGTTTATTAAGTTATTAAGTTCCATTTAACCGTACGCTTGGCCGCTCAGAGTGACAAAGTTACTTCACTATTTTTTGCCAGGAATACCGTGGCTTTAGCGATAAATTTTATTAGGACATTTTTTGTTCAGAAACACGTGGTCTATCCACTTGTAGTTTTTTTTTTCCTACCCAGACTAGAGCTTACAATCTACCGTTTTGTGACACAGGCACCTGTTTGTATTGCATTCCGTCTTACAGACACAATCTTTGTTTAGAAGAAGTTGATCTGGTGCTGCAGGTTCTGAACTCGAATGGAGTCGACATTTTTGAAAGTGACTTATAGGGTGATCCAAGTCGAAAACTGCAAAGAAAATTTTCTGGGACTTTTTTTTATCGGAATATTTGGCTGACTAAGAAAAAAATGTTCCAATATCTCCAAATTGGTCCTTTTTCTGTTTTTTTCACTATAAGCTACATTTGTGCCAATGTTCACACACTTTCAAGATTGGTGAATGGAAATTTCATTTCCAAACTGTAAGTTGATAAAAATAACTCTAACTTGATAATTCATTATATTCATCATCGTTTTCATCAAAACATTGACGATAAATCATACATACAGATAACGGCAGCCAAGTACGTACGCGTTCGAATTTATTTCATATTCACGGGTGCGAAGCAGATAGCATGCTCAACGATACAAAGGAATTTAAATAGCGAGGGCTCGACCTATGGTCGGTTGCCCATTTATTTCGCATGTAAGCCCGGCCCGATGTACTTGCCTGCCATTATCTATATATGGAATTGCATATTACTTGTTATAATTTTCTTTTTCAGATTAGTTTCAGGTTCTTTTACACTAGTGTATTACTATTATTATTATTATTATTATTATTTATTTTAGTTGTACGTACCACTGCTTTGTCTTCTATTTTTATGGCATAAGAGAAACTAAAATATTATTTTGGTAATTAAAAAATTACAGTCATCAATCTAAACGTATGTTTGAGTCAAATGTTATAATATCCTTAATATACGCAACACTTAGTGAAATTAGCTATTAGCTAAGCATTATCATTATAGGTGTATATAAAACATTTCTGAACCATTTAATATTACTTTGTTGTGTAATGTATGTACCGCTTCATCGGTTTTCAAATATTAATATTTATGTGCACACTGGTTTTATTATTTTTTCTATTTTTATTTATTTTAAGTATGTAAACGCAGCGCCAAGGTAAGGTAACACAAACACACATTTCAAACACCGTAAATAGTGGTAAATGGTAATGTAGGAGGTTATAAAATCTTTAAAAGCATAGATACAAGTTGAATACTGAATGTCCTTCACTGGATTTAAGTCTGCGGCCTTGTTTTTTCCTTTTCAAATGTCGCAACTCTTACTTGTTCTGTTGTACAAAAATATAACTGGTTGATATTCACTGCTAGAATTGATCGAATTTAATTCATCACATAACTCATATTATAAAAGACCTATTTGTTCTTATTATTTTTCCAAATTAGGCTGTTTTTAATACAATAAAATAATTAATATCTTTGCCAGATCTTTGTCTATTTTTCATTTTTTTGGCTCCATATTACGTTATACGTTCTGAAAAAGATTTTACAATATTTAATTATGCATACAATGTATAATGAGTTTACGCAATGCAAGAAATTATTTATTCACATTAAAATACAATATTGAATGCTATTTCAGTTTGATTTATTAAAAATGTTCCCATTGAGCTAGCAAGTTTTGCAATTGCACATAAGCTATTTAGACGTGAAATCGAAATATTAATTTACGTAAATAAATTTGTAAAGTTAAATATACTATAAATGAAGTTACCCCTTTCCAATCTTATAATGTTGTAATAATATACACATATACCGCGTGCCACAGGCTAGTGGCTCCCCCATATATTTCCTTCATTTTTTAACTTATCCATTTGCAATTTGGGGTGCATAAGACACCTGTAAAAATGGACTTTTTGACATAAGAAACGGTATGAGACCATTTCCGATTTACCCGGAAATTACCGCAGCTTTCGATTTTTAAACGGAACACCCTGTATATTTTTACATATTTGGATTCAAGACAACATTCTGAGTATACCGTGAGATTTTCGCGAATTTTTGAGTCGATGATCAGTTTTTTTAAGCATTTTAAGAAATCGTCTAGAGTGCTTTGAAATACCAAAATTTGTTCTATTAGTCGGGAATCAAGCTTCTCAAAAGACGCTCCTAAAATGTCAGGGTGGGCACTCGAAGATATAGTATTGAAAAAATATGTATATTATCTGGAATGACCTTGCGCATCTAAATACAGAGGGCGCCATTCTGTCCGCGATTGCAAAAAAGCGTAAAAAAATATTTTCCGAAAATTTTTGTATCACTAAAAATTGATTAATTTTATATTCCCACCTCATTTACAGGGTTATTTTTTAATATTTCTTAATAATTTTCAAACTAATGGAAAGCTTATTCTTTCTAGATTCTGATGCTGTCAAATAATTTTCGAAATTTTTGTTAACAAATTCTACAGAAATTGTTTAAACAAAGAATGCTCGAAGAGTACACTGTAAATTTCAGCATCGAGACATTTTAAAAACTATTATAGATAGATGCATATTTCTATGATATGAAATCTGCGGAATAGAATGGAGGAGTTCTTAGTGAAAGAATCATCTGCATTGTTTTATCGTTGTAAAAGATAGGACTATTTTTATACAGCGCTTCGTTATTTCCGCTATCGTTTTGGCTTACACGTCCGCGCGCTGTGGCCGATCGGTAACTTGCTGACAATATACTGTGATTGCAAAAAATTTACAATGCGTATTATTTATACGTAAATATTATCATTTGTCATTATGGAAAAAAACGAAGGTATTTAAAGATTAGTTTACTAGAGAACCAAAAATTATTATATTTTAACTTAAAATATTGATTAGAGACAAAAAGCCGTACAGCCAATTAAATGAACTTAAATTTACTTTTTGTACTTGAGAAATAACAATTCAAAAATAATAATAATAAAATATACATACATTATACTTAGACTAAATTAACAGCTAATACATTTACCCTCACAGTAGCAATCTATTATGTATTCTAACCCAGTTTTGCTACAACTGCAGTTTCCGGTACATTTTTTAAATTTACATTTAAAATATACATTTTGAGGACGAAGATTTATAGTCATTAATTTAGGAATAAGTACATTATTTTTCAAATCCCAACCACAATTAAAATTGAAAATTTTTAAAAACCCCCGATGAATGTATCTAATCGTACCAGTTTCATATGACCGAACCAAAATGAGGCCTAAATCATGTTCGGCTACCATAATTGTCTGCACATTTTCAATTTTACTTCAATCGGACAATTTCTAGAGAAGCTCTACACAGCGAATTCATGGCGACCAAACATCAAAATCTAATATCGCCTATAACCTTCTCGACAAAGTACTCTTTCAAATAAAAAAAAAACTGCATCAAAATCGGATCACCCGTTGAAGAGATATGAAGCCACAGACAGACAGACAAACATACAAACATACGCGTCAAACTTATAATACCCTCTTTTGGGGAGGTAAACTGGGATAAATGGGGGTAAATAGA
The DNA here is from genome assembly GCA_936432065.2 of Rutpela maculata. NCBI lineage: Eukaryota > Metazoa > Arthropoda > Insecta > Coleoptera > Cerambycidae > Rutpela > Rutpela maculata. The sequence goes on along the minus strand of OW386291.2, from coordinate 125,436,543 downwards.
TAAATTAAGCAGGTAAGAGTTCATAAAATTGTTATTTAGTATTTACAAGAGAAGCTATAACATAATTAGCATTAGCCACCCCCATTACCACCCCCACTCCATTAAATGTGTATACGCTACTAATGAGATTTTTGTTATTTTATTACACTACACCTCAGTGTCTAAGCAGGTAGTCAACAAGCCTAAAGAGAGCGAGGCAATGCGAGACATACATGTACACTGTATATCTATCAAAAGACGCCGCGGATCACAACGCGTGCTGTACAAAAATAATCGTATCTTTTACAACAATAAAGCAATGCAGATAATTCTTTCACTAAAAACTGCTCCATTCTATTCTACAGATTTCATGTCATAGAAGCATGCACCTATCTATAATAGTTTTAAAAATGTCTCGATGCTGAAATTTACCGTGCATTCTTTGGGCTCGCTTTGTTTAAAAAATTTCTGTAGCATTTGTTACCAACAATTTTGAGAATTATTTAGCAGCACCTGAATCTAGAAAGAATAAACTTTCCGTTGGTTTGAAAATCATTAAGAAATGTTAAAAAATAATCCTATAAATGCGGTGGGAACATAAAATTAATCAATTTTCAGTGATACAAAAATTTTCGGAAAAAAAAATTTTACGCTTTTTTGCAATTGCGGACAGAATGGCGCCCTCTGGATTCAGATCCGCAAGGTCATTTCGGATAATGTATTATTTTTTTTAAAACTATATCTTCGAGTGCACACCCTATGATCGAATTAGTGGCTCCTGATTCCTGACTATATGGCATGTAAAGTAAAGTCCAAGAGAAATATAATTTTTCGTTTAATTTCATTAATAACTGTTTACGAAGCCTCCAAAATTGAACAAATCACTTTTTTTATCGAAAACTTTTTTTTTCAAATGGGAAGGTGGTGGCTCCTAGTGTTCAATAAATTATAGATTTTTTTTTAAATTCATTGATATCCATTTCAAATTTATTCTATTTGTTTTTCTATTTTATTAAATTTATTTAATAATAAAAAATCACTTTCAAAATAATTTTTATTGATCCTTATACTTTGCACTAGGAGTTATACCTATTAAGAAACAAAAGAGAGAATCAAAAGGCTATTTATTCACAAGTTATTCACATTTCATTATTAGACATATGATTTTTTGCAAAGGCAACTACGTTAAAGTTCAAGAAAAATTATATTGAGAGTGATTTTTATTTTTAAATAAATTCAATAAAATAGAAAAACAAATAGCATGGATTTGAAATGAATATCAATGAATTCAGAAAAAAATCTATAATTTATTGAACACCACCCATTTGAAAAAAAAGTTTGTGATTGGTTCAATTTTGGAGGTTTCGTAAATAGTTATTAATTAAATTAAACGAAAAATTATATTTTTCCCTTGGACTTTACCTGCTGTAGAACAAATTTTGGTATTCCAAAGCGCTCTAGACGACTGTCTTAAAATGCTTAGAAAAACTGAACATCGACTCAAAAATCTCATGGTATACTCAGAATATTGTCTTGAATCCAAGTATATAAATATATACAGGATGTTCCAATTAAAAATCGAAAGTTGCGGTAATTTCTGGGTAAATCGGAAATGGTCTCATACCGTTTTTATGTCAAAAAATCCATTTTTACAGGTAGTTTATGCACCTCAAATGTCAAATGGATAGGTTAAAAAGTAAAGGAAATACAGGGGGGGAACGGCTAGCCAGTAGCACCCGGTATATTTTGTATGCGGTAACTTCTAGGTTAGTTACTAAGACTTTTTGATAATGGTCGCGGGACCAAAACATATGTCAGACAAATCTGAATAAAAACTGAAATATCAAGTGTTCTTAATACTTATTCTAAAAAAAAACATACATACGGGTCGATTTGAGAACCCCCTCCTTTTGTGAATTTTTTAAAGTTTTTTTTTTCAAGTTAGTTAAAAATATACAGGGTGTAATTAGTTTCATGTCATAAAAAAAACTTGGTGGTGGGAAGCGACTAGACAAGTAGAAAAACCTTATATAACATGGAGTCTAAAATCGAGGTAGACTTTATAATCGTCGCGTATGTCGACGCCTTTGACCATCAAATTTTTATGACTTTTTAAAGGTAAGTAAAAAACTTCCATGATTCGGAACTAAGCGTCCATTGACCCAGAAAAGCAGTAGTTCTCAAATAGTTTAACATTCAAAGTTTTGACCTAGGTCAGTTTTTTCAAGTGCCCCCTAGAGGAAGAAGTTATATAGGTTCCTTGTTTGTCTAGTCGGTCCTCATTGCCAGTTTTTTTATGACATGAAAGTAATTACACCCTGTATAAGGTGGTCATCCTACAGAAAAGATGATTAACAAATAAAAGTTGTCAAATAGAAGAGAAAGTTTTACAAATACCTTTACAAATTTTTGTTTACTTGTCATGCGTTTGTTTGTCTAAATCCACCCTAACCCAAAAACGGTCCGACATCTTTCAAACTTAGAGAACAGGCTACTTTATATCGGAGTAGATGAGAAGGCACAGCTCTGAGTATAAACAAGCGCACAAGCGTATAGCTTGATTTTTAAATTTTATGTAAATTATTAAATACAAAAAGTCAAAACGTGGAATTTGAAAATGACAGATCTTCGATCGTACATAAGATGAACATAAGACCGAACAATCTCTACATCGAAAAACTAAGAATTACACTTTATGCATATCGTGGACCACGTGTTACAATTCGAAAATTGCGACCGGCACAACTCAACAAAATGGATCTTTTTTGACATTCAGGGCGAGTTGAACCAAACTACCCTAACCCGATGTTAAGCTAACCCCGTATTAAAATTTAACACTGGTTTAAAAATTTCGCGAGTTGTACCATCTGAATTAACCTTGGTGTTAACAAACACAGAAATAACTAAGTACAAGCACAGAATAAAGAACTACCAGAACCCACATTCTCCACACCGCTTTTGATGTTTCTTGATCAATTTTTGTGACCTCCGCCATCTTTTTGTAGGTATTTCCGTCAGTTCATTTATTGTTTTAACCTAACATTCTGTGACACAATATCCACAATTCAACTATATTTTTCAATAAATGAACTGACGAAAATACCTACAAGAAGATGGCGTCAATGTAATTTGGGCGGGAAGTTTAAGTGTCGCTTCTAGTAGTCTTTTTTACTGTGCAAGAATGCAAGTTGCTAGCGATACGAGGGTGTTGGAAGTCGAGTTACATCAATAAAAAACTTGTCAAGTTGTGTCAAATACATTATAAATATTAATATAACACAGATCGTAGGTTATACCTATAATGAAAATGGACAATTTTAAGTTGGAGGGAGAAATAGAGGCTGATAAAACTATTATTAAATATTTACAATGTACCCTGTATACTCAAGACAGAAATGTTAAAATTTGAAATGACATTTTTTTATGGGGTTAAGTGCGCCCATAACCTTAAAATTCAAGATTAGCGTATTGATACAACGCGACATTGCTCTTAACCCTCTTTTAACACGGGGTTGGGACTAACAGTGTGTTGGTACAAACACTCTTAGCGAAATTTAATGCCATATGAAGCGAGTAAACAGGCCTTCCCGAAGTGCATCTATCGAAATGAAGTCTGACTTCTTTAGGCAAATACTAGATATACGCATTTTTATGTGGAGTGAGGCAAAGTCAATAAAGGTGACAGAAAGCTAGGGAAAAATAATGAGTTCGGGAAGATAAGGATGGTGGTGGAAAGGTAAAGAAGATGATTAGAAGGTAAGGAAGATGGTGGGAAGCTGAGGAAGATGACGATGTGGTGGGGATATGAAGAGATAGTGAAGGGAAGATGGGACAATGGGCGAGATGGTGAGATGGTGGGATGGTGGAATGGTGGGATAGAGGTGGTGGTGGATAGTGTGAGAGAAGACGGGAAAAAGGTAAGGAATTGATAAGAGCATATAGGCTCGTAAAACATATAAAAGTTGTCTTCTCAAAAACATAAAATGCATAAGTATAAAGGCTAAGTTATTTTTGTACGTCCAAAATATATATAAATATATTTTGTAAAATTTAACGAGGTCACTTGTAACTAAAACTTATACTATAATAAAAGGAGATACCTTTTATCATTGTAACAAACCTAAAAACAGACTAATTTAATTTTCGATATGTCTGTATGCCCGTATTGTGCAGAAATAAAACAGGCATTTTTTGAAAGTCGTAGTTCCTTTCATTTAAAAGTAGATTTCTCCATGATGGTTATAAAATGTATTAGATTAAGAAATTTGGCCACCTTCTTGGGTGCACCATAATAAATTATCAAAAAATTATCCGAATAAAGTAAATTTGAAAATCTGGGAACCGTTTCGATAGTCGAATATAATTTTGCTCCCATTTCTTATCCGCTATCTTGGTTAAGCCATGTTGGATTTGCTTGACTAGAAATTTTGGTCAAAAATTTTTTTCTCTAATATTACTTATTTTATGTCTATAAGGACTACAATAGGAAGAACTTCATTTGGGACTCATCTTAAAGAAGAAGCCTTAATAATCACGTACATAAAATTGTTATTATTGTACAATTAAATTAACTAAACATGTCATATGGCAAAAAATAACCCTTTTTAATTAAAAGGAACGTTAAATCTTGAAAGCGTAACAAAGAACGGTTCTAAAGAAAGTACGCGGTTAATTTACATATTCTGACCACACTTAATGGCACTTCTGTTTTGAACATAAAACAAAACTGTGCCTATTGTAGAATTTCACATGTTGGCAAACAATAAGTATTCTTTGCCTTGGTGATATAAATCTGAAATAATAGAATGGAATGAGAAAGTTTTACATTTATCTTCTGTTACTTGTGCATGTATATACAGAATGTTTAAAATTATATCTGCCTTTTAAAAATGTTTTTTCCTAGTTTATCCTTTGAATATATCGAAGGACCCAAAATTTTTTAATGAAACATTTTACTGTTTAAAATAGTTTATTAAACGTGACGTATTTCCACTATCAGAGCCAATTGCTAATCTCAGGAGATATGCTGATTCGTGATTATATAAATAGTGGCACCCCCAACTTTAAAAAAATGACTAAATCTCCTAGTCACACAAACAAAATGGTACCGCGCTAGAGTGATATGTTGCAGGTGTCGGACTCGACAATCACGCCTTCTTTTCTTTTCGGACAAAAAATTTTCTTTTCATTTGACGCATAATCTTTCAATTAAAATAAAAAATTTGAGTTTTGCGATAAAAAATCGTAACCGCGCTAGAACGACTGAAAATTTTACAATTTGGTAGACACGTTAAAATGAAGCCGCTTAGACTATTTTTACCACTTTTGCAATAATTTTCAAAAAAGGACGCTGTACTGGGGACTATCCACTCAGGTATGCAATAGCAGCCTTCTAAAGTGTTACGATTATCCTATAAACGCTTCGAATGATTCCAGGTGGTTCACATAATATCCGGTCATTATGTGTGTCTGCCACGTTTCTTGTATGGATGTTTTTTGACGTTCCAAGGAATATAACGAGTTGGATTGGTTCTCAGTAGAATAAATGTCCAATTTTTGGTCCGAGACACAGTTAGTGTGTCTTCACAAAACTACATCGTCACTTTTACTCGAAAAATGGAGTAGAAATTCCATTTGCTAGCGAGGATAAATACCTAAGTCATATTCGACCAAAAGCTGTCATGGAATTCTCACATCCAAAAAATCGAACAGAAAGCAACCATTGCCCTACTAAGGTGAAGGCAGATATGTGGGAAAAATTGGGGATTAAACCCCAAGATGGTCGTATGGTTGTACACTAGTATTGTAGCCTATAGATCGGTGGTATGATGGACCAAGACACTGTAACAGGGAGCAATAAGGCTATTAAGTTGCGTACAAGTCTTGCTTCTTGTGCGTCACTAGGCCCATAAAAACTGCTCCCACGGCTGCATTGGAAGTCTTGTTACACCTGACACCGCTACACATATTTATCCAAGGGGCTAATGAAAGGCACAACACCCATAAGGCAAAACACGGAACAGAGCACGACCAAAAGTTATTCTCAGAGCTGAAGGCAGATATCATTCTGGGAATGACCAAGGACACCAAGGTCCTAAATTATAACTTCTATAAAAATGTTCAAATCGAAATACCAGACAGAGAGGACTGGAAAAACGATCCTCCAATATTGGCACTGTTATACGGACGGCTGAAATACAGAACAAGGAGCTGGGATTTAGGAGATAAGGTCGAAAACGAAAATCTCGATAAGCCTAGGAATACACGCCACGGTATTTCAGGCTGATACAGTGGTGTGCAAAGAAAATATTGAGGCAAGGAACTGTAAACCAGTCAATTGCCATTTTTTCCGTCAGCCAAGCAGCGCTAAAGGCAGTCTATTCCATGCAGGTCGATTCAAGACTAATATGGTATCGTATAAATGCCCTTATGAGCCTAGGAAGTCAGAACTAGGGATTGCAATACCGGTTAACCGGTTAACCGGTTAACCGGTTATTAGGACAAAAAACACATGATGATAATTACCGGTTATTTTAATTTTTTACCGGTTATTTCGGTAAATTCTAAACTTACGATATGTCACGTATTCAACGTTTCTATTTATGTCAGTGACTAGTATTCACTAAATACAGAGTGACTGTCCCAACACTGAGCATTTTTAACAATAAATAAATAATATTATAAAAAGTAAAACCCAGACACCAAGCTCTAAAGAATACAAGAGAGACATTGACAATATCGTGCGATAGGAAATTGAATATTTCACTGCCGCAAATATCCGTGGAATACATTTAGAAGTATGTTATTACCAATTCTTGTTAACTTATGGACCCACCAATTTCGATTGAGGAAGGACATCTTCAGCTGGTGGTATTCTATGCACAAATATCAGACGACTAACAGATATAGCTTTGAAAAACTAACCCTTTTGGCCGTTTTTAAAAAATATTGTATTTTTAGATTAGGTATTCAGTAAATGCCCTATTTGAGTTTATGTTTGTAATTTTTGTTATTTACAGAATAATTATTTATTTAAATTTATTTCATTTATATTTTTTCCTTTTCATAAAAAACCTTTGGTTTGTTCATTATATTAAATATACGTATATAATAGTATATTATTCAACGAACATATAATGATGGCTATTATTCAAGGGGTGAAGTTTAAGACACGAGCCGTAGGCGAATGTCGGAAATCACCCGAGTAGCCATTATATGCGAGTAGAATACTATACTTTGTCCACGACTATTAGATATTTTTGCTAAATTGTTTACTGAAGAAATTAATTAATGAATTATTTATATTATTCTTTTTGAGTAATGTATGTAAAATTATTGTAAATAACGTTGACGTTTAAATTTAATTTGACACATAACGGCCTACTCAATCAAATTTAGAAACGAAACTGTATAATAAAAGAGGGTTTGTTTCTGAAACGCTAAATAGTTATCTATTCATAAATTTGATAATAATAGTAAAATTGTTCACACAATTGTAGCTATGACAGTTAACGAATAATTATATTTAAGGTTTCAGAAACTAGCCTTAAATTCTACTAAAAAGTTGCGAGATTGCACTCGAATTGAAAAAATACCTGCCCGTGACTTCTTATAAACAACTGACTGTCCTTATTATTCACTAGTGAATACTGAAATCATTATTCACTGCAGGAAAATTTTTTTTTGTCAAATTTAGATAATTTTGTACATGGAAAAAGATAATTACCATTTTCGCCACCCTAATCATTCATTCTAAAAATTACCGGTAAATACCGGTTAACCGGTTATTTCCATTTTTATTTACCGATTTACCGGTTATTAAAACTTCCGGTAAATTGCAATCCCTAGTCAGAACAAAGGGACCGTGAAGTGGGTACCAGGACGTGAGGGACACAGGGGAAATGAGAATGCTGATGAACTGACCCGGGAAGGCGCGTCTAAGACCCTCTTGAGGTATGGCTGAACCATGCATACGAGCATCCATTAATGAATGGGTACAAAATAAATCTCTAGAATGGTGGAAGAGTTTCCCACGAAGAGGGAATCTCAGTACATGTACTGTGCCATTGCGAAGGCCTAGCCAGACTGAGATTTCAAATACTTGGCGAGGAAAACCAAGGCCAGATAACTATACCAAGAAGCCACTATTAAGGCAATAGAGTCTGATATAAAATAAGAGAAAGCTGGATAAAGAACTCTAAGTAGAATTAGGTTGGGAGTGCTACAAGGGGTCGCGGTGGTAAAGGCCGATCAACCAGCTCCTTCAAATCTATAATCTAGTGTGTCTTAGTGATTTAGAGTAAATAATAAAATGTCTTTTAGATACACTCATAGTTGTATATATTTTCTGAGTTCGAATCTCAACTGCGATAGGTGGCAATGTTGCAGAGAGCAGTCTGTGTGTATCCTGATTGAGTGGTGGATTATCTCCACCAGGACGTTGATATAAATAAAGCATAAAAAAAACTGATAAAGAATTTCACAAATATCTCTACCGGAATTACGACTAGCGAAATCATTCCATAGATTTTGCCTTTGATTTATTTATGACTCATTATCTCAACGTAATTAGCCTTAATCATATTTATTATGACATAAAAAATGAAATGCCTTTTTTAGCAACTTGAATACAACTAAGTAATTTTTAATACGATTAATTCGCAAAATCAAAATCACCATACAAAAATACAACCCTAAAAATATAACTTCTTACTTCTTATCCATATCCTCCATAAATATTTACTTAGAAATATTTATCATGTACCCTTAGTTATTTAAAGAAAAAACTATTATTATTTTGTCATCATACTTTAATCTGTTTTGATTTGTCTATTAGGAATTTACAATGGAAGAAATTAATTCGTCAAGGGGTTCTTTATGACGCTTTAAGACGTTGCTGTAGACCAAAGGTAGAATGGAGAAGCATATAAGAAAGAAACAAAGGATACTTAAAATTAATTAAAATGAAAGATACACACAATGTAACTAACCTCGACTTGTTTATATTCATTTCATCATTTCATTCCACAAATCAAGTAAACTGTTTATTGAGTTTCTCTTTTAATTACATTCTAGTATTAAGTACTATAGTGTGTCTACTTCTCCACAAAGACAATTAGAATTATAATTTTTATTTTATTTAAATGATATGGGAATCTTGTTGTACTCTACATATTATTTTACTAAAATATTTGTCTGTGGCACGTGATGAACTAAACCATGGCTTTTTGTTAACACTTTCATGTATACTTTTATAACACATTCCATTCCATCGTTTATATATTCATTATTTCATTCAGTTGTAATTTGTTTAAATAACTTGCACAAGATATCTTCAGATGGAATTCGATAAAGTCAACTGTATTCTAAAATCTTCAGGCAAGATCACAGGCACACAAAATTTAAAAAAATGACCTGTTCCTGACCTCCACTGGAACTCCTATGTATTTCCACATGCTGAACACGAATCAGGTGTCGGTTTAGCTCCATCACCCACCATTCTTTTGTAAATCACTAAAATATCCTAAAAAACTCATAATTTAGGTTATTTTCGGAATTTACTAAAAATTGGTAGTAGTCCGAGAACGAGGGATCTCTACGATGCATTTTAAGGACCCTGTATAACACTCGCGAACAACCACCTAAAAAAATTGATTCTTATGTAAATCGACCTGGCGGATCCGATTTTGGAGTTCGCCAGACAATCCGGAATTGCGAAATTGGTCAAAATCGGCAATTTCCGAAAAATCTCAAATTTTATGAAAATTTTTTAATTTTTACTTATCACCCTCTATCTCCTTTTTTTTGACGAGGAGAGGAAACCCACACGGGCTGCCTATCCCAACTAGGAATAGGTCTGAGTGTCAGACTTCAACTGACTAAAACCCTACCTCTTAGGGCTTGTCTGTATAGAATACTCCGAAGGCACTGCAGCCTCTTGGGCTTATTGTGCTCCTATATCTCCCTTAGTTTAAGTCCTACTAAATTGAAATTTTTAGGAGAGCCAATTTAGACCTTTGTTATCATGACTGACATGACAGAAATGCAAAAAAAATTACGTGTCACCAGTAATATTTTTTAAAAAAGTTGGTGACACGAAAGTTAAAAATGCAACAAATACTGGATCGAGAAAACTTTTTGTTTTTAAAGATATATGTATTTATAGTCGGAGAGCAGCCAATCTGTAGGAAGCATTTTAAAAGTAGTCTATACAACTCGCGAACACCCACCTAAAAAACAGATGATATTATGTAAAATGACCTTCTGGATTTGATTTTTGAGTTCGCCCGTTAATTTGAGATTGCCAAATCGGTCAATTCGCAAATTTTTTGAAAAATTTTAAAATTGTGTGTTAATTTTTGTTTTGCTCATAACACATCATATCTTTTTTATTTGAATTCCGATTTAGACCAATATTTTACACATTATCCCTCCAATATTCTTGGACAGGCTGACGGCAAAGAATATAGTGTAACTAATAATATAGTGCCTAAAAAAAATACAATTACCCTCTTTGTCGCGGTTTTTTAAAATTTGCATTGAAAAATACCCGATCTAGGTAACTTTTTTATTTTTAAAGAGAGAGTTACAGTATAAACGAGAAAAATGTTCCATATACTTTAAACAAACTTTTTTATAAAGAGATTTTTTTGAAATTCGGCTCATGTAACGAGATGACGCTGTTGAATGCGGCCGCGCAACTCGTCCGCATTAATTTAAAGCATAATTTCTGTAAACGTCGCCCATCTGTGGTGTCGTTTAAGCCATCAAGTGAGTCTACGGATTATTTAGTTTCTATTTGCAATTAAATGTTATAAAATTATGTAGATAATCTCGAAACATACCCTTAAAAAAATATATTTTCATTAATTATAACAGCAAGTGGGTACTAAAGATTACATTTTCTTTCGCATAAACAACTTATGTTACATTGCACGTTTGCTTTCCTACACTTGCAGCTTGTAGTACAGTTATATAATTTACATTTACAAAATGGAGTTAACCCAATAAAATTGGGTTTTGGGCTTTTTGAAATCATCTTTGGAAATAAGATTTCCTCCTTTAGGTACCATCCAAAATTTAAACATTTGGAATTCTGGGCTTAATTTGGTAGGCTGTCTTGTAACTAGTACATTGCAGAAATGCCATTTTTACTTGTATTCTCTGTACTAGGATTAACAATTTCTGATTTTCTTTTATAAGCATTTCAGGTATACGATCTTCTACATTGTGCATGGTAAACTGGATTTAGTGATAAAAATAAATTTTTTTGTTCTAAATATTGTTTTAGAGTCACAGAAATGTCATCGGATTTTGCATTTGATCGGTACATTTCTAAAACCGTAAATATCGCTCGCAGACAAAAAATTTTCATACCATTGTGTTAGTGAACGAATTCTGAACAACTTTCAAAATGTCCGTCTGTCCGTCCGTCACGTTTCTTGTAAGCACGATAACTGAAGAAAGAAAATTCCGATTGTACTGAAATTTGGACAATAATTTAGTGTTAGCTAGAGGAAGAACCCTATTTGAACAAAATCGGTCGGTAAATAAAAATGTTATTACTTAATGATTTAAATTTGAAAAAAAATTTGTAATTTTTATGTTTTTGTAATTGAATAGAAATCTGGTGAAATGATATTTCATTTTAATATCTAAATATTTATATATTTTACCTACGATCACTACTGTAAATAGTAAAAAACACACTACCTGCCATCTATGTAAGTTGAATTTTACGTATTGTAAACAAAACGCACTGTAAACAAATCGCACGGTAAACAGAACGCACGGGACACGCAATTATAGGTGGCTTATATCGCTGACGCGGGGTTTCAAAGAACAAATGCGCCTACTTAATTTTCAAGCGCTGTCAAAACTGACATAATATTTGTTGAACAATATTGTGGACTAGTAAACTAAATCCAGATTTTACTAAATAACTAAATAAATATGATCGTAGGTAAAGTATAGTACATAATTCGAGTTGTAAGGCAATTACGCACTCATGGAAATACGCACTCGCCCCTCCGCGGCATCGTGCGTAACTTTTCCATTCGTGCGTAATATGCTTCTTACATCACTCATTACGTAATATACTATTACAAATATACATTTCATAATGTAATATACAACCGTGAAAATATGATTTTTGCTCGTGTCTTATAATGTAAAAATTTACATTCTTTTACGTGTAAGGTGATGGTGTAGTTCTTTTGACTCGGAATCGAAACCCAAATGGGGTTTGGTATAGTTTTTTTACCAAGTCTTTTACCAACTAAGATCGTACTATAAAATTAAAAATGTCTAAAAGTAACATTATTTACAAAAAAGTGCGAAAAGTATCCTATTGAATGTATAACAATTATATAAAAATCCAGTGAACAGGCGAAGAGTACGTTTTTAGCTTGTTTCCTTTGATTTCCTATCCGAGTAATTATAATTTATTATGCCAAACTATGTGTTTATAACGCACTAAATATAAGGACTGAGACAAAAAGCACTTTCAACTTAACATAAATGGACATAAATGGAAAATAATAATCACCCGGCACGTGTCTGCGTTTAGCTCTAGATGCGATTGCGGCCGATTCATAGTAGCGCGTATTCGTTCGGACGCTGAAACAATCAATGAATATTTCGATAAGGGAGCAAAATTTCAAAAAAAACTTCTTATAAAAGATTTTATTTAGTTCATTCGGAACATTCTCTTCGGTTATAGTAGGCACCTAACTTTAAAAATAAAAAAGATACCTCGATCGGGCATTTTACTCTGCAAATTTTAAAGATTTTGCGTCAAAGAAAAGTTGTTATTTTTTTTTGCCAACTAATTATTTTTTAGGTAAAGTTTTTTACTTTCAACATATCAAAGAATAGTTAGAGAATATTATGTAAAAAAATTAAAAAATTCTGAAGTAAAATAAAAAATATATGACGTGTTATATGAAAAACAAAAAATAACACATAATTTTTATTTTTTTTAGAAAATTGCCAATTTGGTCATTTTGGCAATCTCAAATCAATGGGCGAATTCAAAAATCAAGTTTAGCAGGTTATTTTACATCAGATTACCTATTTTGTAGGTGGGTGTTCGCGAGTTGTATAGAGGGTGTCGAATTCAGAGGGTCTGGTCTTCCACTATTAGTAAGCTACAAAGTTTTAGCCAAAGAACCAAATAAACTTTTTTATTTTGATGATTTTTTTAATAACTTACTTAGTTTTCAAGAAAACGATGCTGCAATATAACACTTTGACCGCCGCTTCGCGTCGCAAGATAAAAGATTGGGTTGGCTTATACCGCGGCTTTGCTTCTCGCCTTTCAGAACACCCCGCATGGCATACAGATTATATATTGACTTAGGAATCAAATTGGAAGCACAAGTTTTAGTAATATTTACAGGATCTTCATTTTGACACGCCATGAGTGTAGCTCTCAGGTATTTTGCAAACTTATATACATTTGCTTGCAATTTATAAGGCGAATTTTGGACCGTACTGTTTCAGAATCGAAAGACGATTGAGCATTTCTTAGAGAATCTAAAATAGATTGAATAAAATAATGTGAATAAAATAATGCGTAGTTGTGAATGTTGGATTATAAAACGTTTAGTTAGTCGTTTTTAACTGATGGGCGGGAGTAGTTGTCGTCTGTGTGGTTTATGACGCTTATTCTTATTGAAAATTGATGAGTTGCAGGCTATAATAATAATTATTATTGCGTTAGAAAAGTGCTATAGAGGATAAAGTGCATATTAAAGTAACGGAATTTCTTTTCCAGACATTTTAAACTAGTGTTAATTTGAACAAAGAACAACTTTTAAGCAATTTTTTTAACGTCAGCAATTTTGTGCGCGTTTTTAACTTTTCTTTTAACAATGACTTCCCAGTTAAACCCAGAGTTAAACTTTATGAAATGCATATTTTGCCAACAAAATAGTAACGAAACTGTACAGGATGTTACAGAAGAAGCACTGGACTCTGTATTTAAAGCAGTTTCTATAAAGTCGGATGATATCTCTCTTAAGTTGAAATATTATACCAAAAAAAGGGATTTATTTTTGTCAAAATGTCCTATCTATCATGCAAGATGCAGAAGAAATTACACCCGAAAAGCTTATAAACAAAAAGCAGAAAGCATAGATGTGGCTAATACTGGTGACAAAAAAAGGAAGATCGTTGAAAGTCCAAAATGTTGTATAATTTGCAATAAATATCGGGATACTAAAGGGTCCAGAAAATTGAAGCAAGTGACAACAGATAATATGCAAAATGAAATTTGGGCGAAAGCCAAGGAAAAAAATGATGAAAACCTTTTGTTTTATACAAAAAGTTTTCATCATTTTTTTCCTTGGCTTTCGCCCAACCTTGTATTTTATATACAAGGTTTTGAAGACTCTTGTATCGACATGATTGCTAATGAAAATTCTTATCACAATGTGTGTACTTTAAATTATTTCAAAATAAAGGCTACACCCAATAAATCGGTAACTTTAACATTAAATGAAATTTTTCTAAAAGTGTTGCCAAGTTTGGAAAATGCATTGCTTATTCGAAATACAGTTCTTATCATTGCTGATATTGGGACCATGTTACAGAAAGAAGCAAGGTTATCAAACGTCGAGTGGTATCCAACCTATCCTCATTCAGACGAAATAATTATCAAATTGAAGCAACAATTTAATGATAAAGTTATGGTATTCTCCCGCAGCGGCAAATTATCTAGCTACGTGTGTTCTACAAAAACAGTTCTCAATGGAGTAAATTCTCTAAAAAATGCTCAATCTTCTTCCGATTCTGAAACAGTATTATGGTACGGTTCAAAATTAGTCTTATAAATTGCAAGCAAATGTATATAAGTTTGCAAAATACCTGAGAGCTGAACTCATGGCGTGTCAAAATAAAGATCCTGTAAGTATTACTAAAACTTGTGCTTCCAATTTGATTCCTAAGTCAATATATAATCTTTAAAAACAAAAAAGTTTTCTCGATCGAGTATTTGTTGCTGCATTTTTAACAAATTTCATGTCACCAACTTTTTAAAAAAATATTACAGGTGACACGTAAATTTTTTTGCAATTCTGTTATGTCGGTCATCATAACAAGTGATAAGTAAAAATTAAAAAATTTCCATAAAATTTGAGATTTTTCGGAAATTGCCAATTTTGACCAGTTTCGCAATTCCGGATTGTCTGGCGAACTCCAAAATCGGATCCGCCAGGTCGATTTACATAAGAATAAATTTTTTTTAGGTGGTTGTTCGCGAGTGTTATAGAGGATGCATCTTAGACATTGCTCGTTCTCCTACTATAATAGGTGATGGAGCTGATTCGTATTCAGCACGTTGAAATACGTAGGGGTTGCCCAATCGAGTTCCAGTAACAGACTATTTTTTTTGTGTGCGTTACTGTGTAATATATTAATATCTCCGGATCTTCCGCCATTTTCTAGAAACCCGCGTATGCAAATATATTAGACACACAAAAAAAGTGAAAAATGAGCTGTTTCTGGGACTCCTCACAAAATAGTTTTAAAAATCTGCCATGTAAGTTGCAGAATTCCTTATTTTCTTGAAACTATTCACATAATGGGTGGCTGTTGTTAAAATTAAAGATAAATAAAATAGAGAATGGTTGTATAACAATTTTTTAGAGTTTATTAGAAACCATAGATTATAAAAAAGGACAAGTTTATGTTATGAGAAGTGCTTCATTTAAAAGCCAATAGTCATGTTTTATATTTTTCAAATTTTCGTTACTCAAAACTAGCTCCTCTTTATCAAATACTGCACGATATAAATGGTAGCATAAAAATTACCAAGGCTGACTGGCATTTTAGCATATAAACCACTATTCGACAGTCTGTTTGATTTCAGATATATTACAAGGATTTCAACACTGCACAGTTATTACTTAACATGACTCATTAGATAAAAAAAATGTGGGTATGTCTTATTCAGTATCGTTACAGAAATGCAAGAAGTATGAGTGTTAATTTTGCTGAGAGCTGCCCAAGAATTTTTGGTACTTTTTTTTGAATATTCTGTGTGATAGTTTACAAATATATTTTGCAAATATAAACTAAATATACCTACGTTATTTATAAACTTGATATTTAGCTATTGGTAAACAACTTCACAAATATGGGCTTGGGAGAATATTAATTTTGTATTTCAAGGTAATTTTGCAACATTTTTTGGTCTGTTCCAATTTCTCAACTGCGGCTTAAAGTTTAATAAATTCTTTTGTCAACAAAATTATAAATATTAATGAAATTTAATTTACTTATGTAGTTATCTTGTCAAATTTTTTATAAAAAACTCGTGTCAGCTTTTATTTGGCGATACGCATTTTTAATGTTATACATTTTTAAACAGTTTTAAATTACATAAGCAGAAAAACTAGTTCTATTAAAATAATAACCAGTTCTATTTCATATTATTTACTTACAATAATGTATGCAGGAAAGAACGACACAAAATCGGTATTTTTTAACAAAGGTGAACGTTCCATCGAGTCGTCACCATACTCAACAATTTTAGAGATTATAGGAATGTTAAAACATACTACATGGAATTTTGTCCGCAAATTGTGAAATGAAAAAACCAACTAGTTAATTGCTGTGCAATATGGTATACAGACAATGTAAAGTACTTCATAAAAACTTAAAACAAGCCTCATAAATCAGACAATTGTTTTTCCCAGTGGTTGTGCTGAGAGTAAGATATACTTTCTATTTATTTAATTAATAATTTTGCAGTAAAGAATAACTTCTTTTTTAATTTTGGTCTCTGACAATTTCTCATTTTCTTCTGCTCACGTACAAATTTATGTTTACGTTGTTCATTATTTATCTAAATTATTATAAATTGATGTAATCGCCTTTACTGCCCTATGAGAAAGTTTGGTTTTTGAGATAATGTGACGTGCAGTATAAAATGTACACAGTTCTAAGGTAGTTAACATTTTTTAAGTTATAAGCAAAAGTGTATATGCAGAAGGTTTTGTGTGACTATTATTGTCAATAATACTGTTTTAAATAAATGAAATGAATACTAAAAATATTATTATTGCTAAAACTACTTCTATCCATACCGCTGTACAACTGTACAATGATGAAACTATACTACTTTACAACTATGCACCTATGCAACTATACAACTATACAACTATACAACTATACAACTATACAACTATACAACTATACAACTATACAACTATACAACTATATAACTATACAACTATACATACAACTATACAGCTATACAACTATACAACTACATAACTACACAACTACACAACTACACAACTATACAACTATATAATATTCGACTTTACGACTTTACGCCTATATGATTATACAACTATACAAATTTTGCAAAACTAAAAATTAAGAAGATGTAATAGTTTAAGAGCGTCTGTCACCCATTTACTTTTAACATTACCAAAAACTGGAGGACTTGATATGACGTATATTTCGACATTACCTTTTTGTCTTTGAGAGATGCTATTTAGGAAAATAAGTATCAGCTCATTCTTATTTGCTGCAACTAAAGTAGTGTCATTTGCAAATCTCAAATTAAGAATCTTCTGGATGTGAGGAGTCGAGATTTTCTCGAAAAAAAAAGCAAAATCGTGCTAAAGTTATGAAACCTCCCCGCCCCCCCCCTTTTAGGTGCTAAATAGGATCAACAGGGTGAAGAAAGTTCTTAGTCATACGCGTCCCCTCAAATGGCCAAAAACCACCCTTTTTGCTTATTTCTCATGTGACAGCTTGGCATCGACTATTTTTTTTAAGGATTCTTTGTTTTTTCATGGCGATATAACAGATGGTGAAAGGTGATGTCAGGTTGCGGACCGCAATCGCCCTTAGGAGTGGAATCTACCCTATCAGGGGGTGTAAAATTGTTACCTTTGTTGTTTCTTGTTAAAGACGTTTACTCACCCGCTTTTGAGGATGCTGATAAAAAAATAATGGTTTTACGCCGGTTCGGCCATTTCTTCACTCTTAAATGGACGGAGACCATACGTTTCACGATATCAATGTTCGTCAATGTGGAGTTGAATGGCTGGAAATTTAAGTGGAGTTCACTGACACGTAAATGACAATATTAAGAGTGAATTGTGACAACTCCAGGAAATTGGTCCCACCCTCCAAGGAGGTGGAAAATTGATTTTGGCTCTCTCTCTCTGGTTTAACCGATTACCCCCCCGTTTTCGAGGATACTAATTAAGAAAAAAAATAAAAGTAAATGCATTTGATTCTTCCTGCTTCCCAATAAGTATATCCGATTGAAGATTTTCAGTTTTAAGAAACATGAATTTCAAATTCTTGCGAGGATAGATTCATCTCTGATGAGAATGTCTAATGGACAAATTATGACTTTGAAACCACTCCCACTCAATATATAAATTAGAAAATAAAATAATTTCCACCCCCTGAAGTTGTCACAATTTACTCTTACCATTGTACTTTACTTAACAATAAACTTCGCCTAAATTTCTATTCATTCCTCTCCAAGAACGCCCTAACGAGAACTGACATCGTGAAATATATGAAAGGGGTGGTTTCTGTTCGTTTGAGGATGAAGGAAGGATTGAACCGGCGTAAAACCACTTTTTTCTTGAACAGCATCCTCAAAAAATGAAGAGGTAAATGACATTAACAAGAAACAACAAAGGAAATAATTTTGCACTTCCTGGCAGGGTAGATTCCACCCTTAACGACGGTTGGGGTCCTTTGACATCACCTTTCACCATCTGTTATATCCCCATGAAAAAACAAAGAATCCCTGCAGAAATACCTGAGCCAAGCTGGCATATGAGAAATAAGCAAAAAAGGGTGGTTTTTGGCCGTTTGAGGGGGTGCGCATGACTAAGAACCTATTCACCTTGTTATTCCTGTTCAGCACCCTCGAAAACGGGGAGGGAGCGGGTTTCATAACTTTACCACGATTTTGCCTACTCTTCCGACACCTCACATCCACTATATACTCATTACTCATTTTGCGAAAATCACGTCATGTTCTTATTATAAAGAAATATTTACCTTTAGACGAAATACATATCATCTAACATAAGTTTGTTAAGAAATCAATACGCATGGAACCAGAATTATAAATTAATAAATATACAATTCTTGCAGCCAAGCAATATATTCATGCCCTTCGCAGTGATGTTCAGATTGAGTACTTTTCTTCGATCAGTTGGTAGTAGTTTTTACACATCTGTGTTCCTCCGTGCACCCTGCAAACGTGAGATTAATGAAATATCCCAAGCTAACCATAAATCATTCGATTCACAGCTTGCGTCACATTATAAATGAGTGGTGAATATGAATCAAGATGATACCTTGTGTTAAAAGAATTTTTATATTTGTTTTACCCAAGATAAATCGTTATGTATGTCCGTTTACTTGTTCCTACTTAATAATATATTTCTTTTTGAAAATTATACAATAATGGATCATTCTTAGACCGGAAAATGTTTCTTTGCAGAACTAATTCTGAAAGTAAAATTATTAATTGTTTATTAAAATTTATTTGTAATTGTTAATTGAAATTAAACAATTATGTGCCGTTAGAAATGAAGATATAAAAGCCAAAAAGGTAGGCGTAACATTAAGAACATTACACTCAGAGAAATTTGGCGTTTTAAAAAGCACAATAAATCACTTGAATATAAATATATTGATGTATTGAATTCAAGTCGTCAAAACTCAACACATCAAGTTTGTATATTGATTATTGCACAAATCATTGCTATATACCCTTCAAAATATAGGGAATTTCCTTTCCTTTAATATTTAAAATGACTATTTCACTTGCCTGATTATATTAATAACTCATCAATATAAACAAAAGTTGAACATTTACATTTTAAAGAAACTCATTGGTTTTGTATATACGATAGTTAACATTTTTAAAGAACAGTACAGTTGAAACAAAGTTATATTATTTTTTCTGATAAATTCAATTGAACATTATGCAGTTATTTTAAAAAGGTCAAATATTTAACTCATCATTAGGCACTTTTGTTGTGAAAATGCTCCACAAAACTATATGTTGTCTTTTTGAATTAACTATAAACACTAATGGGAAAAAATATATTTGATTTATTTTCAATCATTAGTGAGTTTTTAATTTTACAATGTTTTTTCTCTAAGTGTATATTTTCAATCTAAAATGCAACATTTATTGGTATCTTCTTTGCGACTTTGTATATTTTTTTGTAATAATCATATATTTCTTGTTCCTATATATACCTCAACTGGAGTTTGAGCTTTCCAACTAATACCCATCCATGATACCGGTTGGTTGAACGTCTTGCAGCATATGAAGAGTAGGTGGTGCAGAATTTTTGATGACAGCTGAACTACGTGTTATCGATAAGTACTCAAGTGAAGGTTATCATTTCCACCAACAACAGTCAAAAGTTCCGTCTACATGAGTTTCGTATCAGCAACATCAGGAACAGTGAGCGTTGTTTCCTTATCATCAATGTTGCCCAGAACGATTTTAATAATTTAGTTAACAGTCTGTTTCATTTCATATTGTCAAAAGCCTTATGATAATCTAAATAGTCCATATGGACGAAATGCTACTGCTCGCTAGTACTACTTCCAGAAACAAAACGTCTTTGAACAGAAGATATTTTCCGAGACAGATAATGCTGAATTCCCACAACACAGCGCCACACATTTTGCTCGAGCGGATAGCTTGTGGATGTTTGAAAGGCTGCCGTGGAAACTGTGGTTGTAGGAAGTTGGACACTAAATGCTCCATTTTTTGCAAAGAATGCACAGGAGTCAACTGCGAAAACGCAAATGTGCCAGACATATCTGAAGAGGACGTCGATGCAGATATCGATGAAGAAATTGATTTTCAAATCGACAATTGTAATTTTGTTGAAGAGACATCAGCTTAACTTTTATATACAAAAAACTGAAAAAATTATTCCTTTTTTTTTTATTTGCAACAATTATTAAACTTTGCAAATTAAAATAAAACATGTTAATTATCACTCAATAATCTTAAAATTGCATTATACCCAATAAAAATCAAGTTTTTCATTGATAATTGTAAAGAAAACGGTATATAAGCAAACGTGGTAAAAAAAACCCAAAAAAATACCCAACTTTGAACGGCAATATCTACAGCTCATTTTAATGGATTGAAATCTCTACTTTCTCTTCTCTGAAGCAATTCCTATACCTATCTCTGCTTAGAAAAAAGTTATAAGCAAAGATGTAAAAAGAAAAAAAAATCGCAGTTTTTCGCATTTTTTGCCGATTCGTTTATGCTTACACTTACATTTAGTATAAAAAATGTTTGCTTCGAGATTTCATTTCAATGGAAAATTTAATTTTCTACAAAAAAGTACTATTGTAATTTTTTTTGAATTCCGCTTAGTTTTTGAGTTATATTGAAAAAACCGCTACCCAAGAAATCACTACTTCCACATCCGGATTTTCTAACCAACGAAAACAATTTTGAACGTGTAAATAATTGTTTATGGAACTTTAATGGTATCATATTTAAAATCGTTGAACCCATAAAACGATATGCCATATCGGTAATGGGGGTAAGGGTAGTGGTAGTGGAAGGGGGGTGGCAGTGGGGGTGCATGAGGTAAAAAATTTGAGGCCTTTGTTTCTTATGCACGCACTAACTCGCAATTGTATTTTTTTCACCCTCTTTAATAGTGGGGTGGGGGTGGTAATGGAGGTTTCTAATGGCAAAAATTCTTTAAGCTTCTCTTATATATGCTAAACACTAATTTTATGGACTCCTACTTACTTGATTTACCAATTTACTTCCATTTACCTCAATTTATCCCCGAACCCTTCAACGGAATAAGATCAAAATATAATCTAGTTCCAGATCTCGTTAATATATATACGTATACCAAAATCAAGTTAATATCTTAAAATGGTTTCACAGTAATCGTGCGCACAAAAAAATTTACAGACAGACAACAGACAGACCGACAGGCAGATTTTTTTCCTCAAACTTAAAATCTCGACGTTTCATTACATTCTAAGCCTATTTGAACAATAAAAGTTTTCAAAATTTTTTTTTGCGTTACTATACTTTCACTGGATGGGGAAGTAAAACTAGAAAACCACCCCGTTCTCAAAAATGCACTCCTAAATTTAATAGCGTTTTGTAATTTTACCAAATTTAGGTGACCAGTAAACGAATGAAGCAATAAAAACCCTTTAACGCAATTGTTTCCTACTAAACCACATAGTCAATAGCCTATTATTTATAAAAATCGGAGTGGTAGATACACTAACTATATTCTCAATCCAGGTCTATAATTATTTTATTTCCAAGAAATGTATTTTAATCTGTTCTGTTCGGATATCATTGGAACATAAAATGTATAAATAAATTGTATGCGGTGAACCCAATTAATTACCTTTTCACCAGTGAACGGCGTTAATTCTGCACAATAAACTGTAACCAAAGAAACTTCTTATTGGAATAAACCAAAGCCAGTGAACTGCAGTTTAATAGCTAAGCACCAAGCTATAACGAAAGTAAAGGTTCATGTAAAAAAGATACTTAAAACCGGTGTTATATTCATTAAAACTTTGCTGATTTTTTAGACTTTATGACATATTTCCTAACGGTTTCCATTACTAGTTATCCTCTGGTAGGTACAGCTGCTGCTAAGACACGATATGGTTCGCTGAACATTTCCCAGTTGGGGCAATTTTATTTAGTTAAGCATATATAGTTTGGGCGGTATCATAGAATATTACATAATGTTTAGTTCCAAGAAGAATGTTGCTCGTTATTTCTTCGGGTTTTTTCGCTAACTAATTTATTTTGTCTTTAATAAATTTGGGAAGTTAAATACTTGACCTGGGAGACACTAGTGTTATACAAGATGACTCATAAAGACTGGAGCATAGAGTACATTAAGATTCATTGCTATAAATATGAAGATTTAAAGAATGCCTACATCCAAAAAGTAGCACTGAAAGCAACAATTGCCCTGGGAAGGTGCAGTCTAGACAAAATTAGGACCTGAAACCCAAAATACCCTGCGGCTATATACAAGGTTAATAAGACCCACATAACCTATGGATAAGTAGCTTGGTGTGCTAAGACATTGCAGTCGGAGCCAACAAGATTTTTAAATGGCATTGGTTGCCTGTAAGCCACGGAAGCCATAGAAATTGTACCCAGAGCTGCAATGAAAATCCTTATAGATTTGGCCACTTATCCAGGTAGAAGCTCAGTCAGTGGTGCACAGACTAATGTAGGGCCCAACGCCGATGAAATGGCAGCACGAAACATTACAAAGGAAGTTCAACGTAGAGCTGAAGGTGGATCCTAAGATACTGTGGTTTCAAAATATAGCTTTAATAAGTATTACATAATTAAATATCAGGTAGGAAGACTGGGGAAACAGTTCCCCAATATCGGCATAGTATACAGACAGCTTCAAGATAGAGCAAGGAGTCAGGGATAGGGTTTATGGAATCAGGTCAAAGACAAAAATTTCGAAGTCTAGGGATTTCAGGTTGCAATTACCGCAATAGAATGGTACGCAAAGGAAATAATAAGGTTACCCTTTGTAAGCCAGTTAATTGCCACTTTCTCTGATAGATAAGGGCAACTGGTTCCATTTAGATTTATTCGAGACTAGTATGGGACTGCTTGAATGTCCTTATAGACCTAGGAAGTCAAACCAAAGTATCCGTGGTATGGATATCAGAACACAAAAGAAATGGAAAGGCTGATGAACTATCCTGGGAAGGCACGGCAAGGCCCTAGTAGGACTCGAACCCGTCTGCAGTGTGGCTAAGCCATGCATGCGAGTATCCATTAATGAATGGGCACAGAATAAATGTCTGGAGTAGTGAAGAAGTTTCTCATGACAAAGGCAGGCTAAGGAGTGCATTAAAGAACGATCAACTATATTTACGAAAGACCACCTACCCTAAAATAGAAAGACCATTATGATAATGATAAGTTTTCTAACTAGACACTATCGACCTAATAGACATACGAGTTGAATGGATCTGGCAGAGGAACAACATGCAGATGCTGACAAGAGAAAAAGGAAACCAAACCAAATGTTACGCCTCTGTAAAAGCCTAGTGAGATTGAAATTTGATCTGGATGACGTGGAGCTATGTTAAGGGACCCTTACCAAAGCTGTGGAGTCTGATACAAAAGATTAAGCGGTCAAGGTTAGTAAGCCATCTCCTTTCTGAACCTGGATTTGAGTCGTGCTTAAATAAAAGGTTCTGTTGACAATATACGTTGCATTATAGTAATTTTCTTAAGGGATTTCTTGAGTGTAACTCGAAAACTGCTTGAGGTATCCAGATCGAAATCGGTAGATAGTTTCCTTGTGGTGAAAAATCATAATTTCATATTAGTTTTGACATACAGGACATATAGGAGGGCGTACATTAATGTACAAATAATGTGCCTTACTCTATTTTGCGGTAAAATTTGAAGTTAAGAGTTATTTACGAATTCTAAGCGAACAAGGTACAGTTCTCCTAAGACGCTAAAATCAACCCTTCTTGAAATATTTAGAGCTTAAGAGTAAAATGAACTACGCTCTACACAGTATTTCATTATTTGCATCAAGTAGACTTATGTCATGCTTGACAAAATAGAACTCTGGTAAAAAGCAAATGCAGTAAATGGTTCATTATTACTTTTACATTATTATTGCATCGTAACTAATTGCCACAATTTTAGTATATTACTCAACGAGACTGTAAGAGCTGTAAGCGAGCAGAATACATTTTAGAATGCATTTTTCTACGCCTACTCATAACTAGAATTCGTTTTTTCATAATAAATTTTACAAATTACTAAAAAAAATTGCAGTGATTTTAAAATTTAAGGAAATCTAGAAGTCTATGACATATTGATATTTGCATGACAGACTGAACTGAGTCATGGTATATGCAATATTTTTGAACGTTAAATCGTCTTTTGTGATTGCTTCACAACTGTTGAGTAATGAAAATGAACCCTTGTGATTCGTTCTAGCCCAATGAGTAATGAATTTTTACTCACGACCGTGAGTAAAAATCACTTGTTCAAAAACTTGTCTATAATAAATAAATTATTCAATAGTCATAGAAAAAATCATTTCTCTATTTTAGAGATAAAAGACATTATTGTAGATTTTCTTTATTATTTCTAAGAATGAATAGTTCATGAAAATAATATACATATTTGAAATATAACTAACGTAAGCCTACTTAACTTAATTATCTCAAAATTAGTTAGTTTTAGAGACCAGTATATCTCTTTGATAGGTGTAACTAAGTCCATAGTGGTTAAATCAAGTCAGTTTATGTACCGTTGCTTTTTATAGCGTTATGTCAATAATTTTGATGTGTCTATCAACTCGATGTAATAATAAGAGTCACTGGTCTCAAATCGGGCGAATGGTAAGGACGAAGGCCCTCCCAGAAATAGATAAAACCAAAACCTGGTAGGATTCAACTGTATTTCTCCTAAGCAAACAGTTATTCAACGCCCTCTGTTTTAACACATGTTGGGTTTTTGGACTTCAACCTTGCCTGTCGGAGACAGGCCTACATACTATATAGTTTAAAAATAGGAAGATATATTGAAAAAAATTGCTGTGTCCTTAATCTCAGTGGCACCACGTAAACGAGAATTGTGTAAAATGTTTACCAAATACATATTTGCAGTCTGCCATGTTTGACTTCAACTTCTACTCATTTTTACTGTTCAAATTTATTTATAACTTTTGATATGCCGCTTTGGTCGTCATAAAATATAGATAGACAGATAAATATATAATATAAGCCTCTGTTCTTTCTCCCCAACTAACCTTTGGAATATATTTTTTTTTACTTCTCACTTATCAATTATTTGTGTTGACAGATAAATATATAATATAAGCCTCTGTTCTTTCTCCCCAACTAACCTTTGGAATATATTTTTTTTTACTTCTCACTTATCAATTATTTGTGTTGAATCAACTTCTAAAACTTATTCAATTAATTTAACTTAGATGGTAAATTGTAGTAGTTATGAATGTCTTTAGATCCCTATAATTTCTTTTAAAAGCTAAAACAGATTATGCTTTGTTCTTGATGAAACAAGACAGTGAATAGTGTCGGTAAATTATTCGTAAATGTAGTTTTTTTTACTATGAGTGGAAACTTCCATCAACCCTTCACGTTTGAACATATTTCTGCCTCCTCTCAAGAATTTATTGTTTGGAAGGTGTGTAAAGAGGAGGCCTATCAAACGAATAAAAATATATAAAAGAACATATTACTTATTAAGGACTTAAATTTTGATAATATTTTAAATAAGTAGAAAGGAATTAAATCCATATATTTCAAAGTTTACTTTTCCTTTCTCTACAATGACATTGAATTAAAATATCACCATCATTCAAAGTATTAGGAAAGAATTAGATGTAATATAATGCAACATTAATAAAGTGTTACTTATAAATTAAATGCATATGAAGACTACTGAGCATACCGTTGTCCAAAGACAAAAGCTAAAGAGCTTGTAATATGCGTCAACACATACATTAAAGTTTTATCAGGTATATTTAACGCAATTCTGTCCTTTTCCTGATATTGCGATGACTTCATGGTGCTTCTCATTTTATGTTAGACCATATATTACTGGAAACTTGTTAACTGACAAAGTTGGCAATTAGGAAGTGCAGTGTTAAGCACCTAATCTACAGTTTACAGGAATATAAAACGTAAATTCTATATAATAAATCAATCTAATACCCCAGCATTCCTGATTTACAGTTACCTCTGAAATTTTTAATTTTTCTAGCCATTCTGTTGCAATCTCGGCTCTGTGATCTCGCGCAAGCAATTTCTGTATTTTGCTCTCACATCCCGGTCGGCATTAGCGTGCTTAAAGAGTCTCTTTAGGGCAGTGATTGTGTTTAAAGCGGTTAAACTCGAACCAGCGAATTTTGGCAGAGATATAAGGAAATAAAGAAAATACGTTGTTGGAAGTTTTTATCACTTTGTATACGTCCTTGAATTCAGTTCGACCATTTTCGAAGTGATATCTGTCGATTCGAATATTTAGTACAAACTAACGTGATAAATAAGTATGTTACTAAGAAAAATAACAACGTTGTTAAAGCAGATATCGATGTTTCAAAGTAACTAATTATCCTCAGCGCATAGCAGCAAAAGAAGAAGAAAAAAGTAGAAAATAGTTAAGGAATATAAGCAAAATTGCCTGGTGTAGAAAACGATAAAATATGTAAAATGGTACTAAAACCTCATATCAAAGGATTCACCTAAAGGAAAAGAAATAAGGTCATTAAATTAAGTCGTTCTTCGCAAACCTTAGTGCTGGTAAGCTGTGTATCATTAACCTTTATATGCTTATAGATTATATGGCATATCTAAAAATAACTTTCATAAAAACTTTAGTTGATCATCAGATGTGTCTTGAATTAATTAGATTATGCACGTCTTTGACTGACCGCCAAATTTATTTTTACACGTTTTTATTATACTCTTCGCAAAAACGAAGAGTATATTGTATTTGATCGGCACATTTCTAAATCAGTAAATATCGCTCGTAGAGAAAATTTTTTTATATCGTTATGTTAGTGAACGAATTCTGAACAACTTTCAAAATGTCCGTTTGTCCGTCCGTTTGTCCGTCCATCTGTCCGTCCGTCTGTCCGTCCGTCTGTCCGTCCGTCTGTCCGTCCGTCTGTTCGTCCGTCACGTTTCTTGTAAGCACGATAACTCAAGAAAGAAAAATCCGATTGTATTGAAATTTGGAGAGTAACTTAGTGTCAGCTAGAGGAAGAACCCTATTGTTTTTTAACAAAATAGATTGGTAAATAAAAAAGTTATTAGTAATTTAAAATTTAAAAAAACATTTTTTACATTTTTTTATGGTTTGTAATAAATAGAAACCTTGCGAAATGTTATTTCCTATCACTATTTTTTTTAATAAATTTTACTAATGTGTGTTTCCTAATAATCACAATAAATTTTCTAATGGTATATATTACACTCATTAACAATTTTAGTAATAAGAAATGATGGTGTAGCGGCAAGAGTTTCGTCTCGCAATCCAAGGGTCCCGGGTTCGATCCCACTTAGGTTTATTTCAACTTTTTGTGTTCTATGAAGTAATTTCTAAACAATTTCAGCGTATCTTCCCTAATAGACTAGGAGCCCGCTGACAACTAGTGTGTCATAAGTTTACTCTCAAAATGTGTGAATTGTTCTTAATTTGGGGTAGTAGAGCGTAGAAGTGTCCATGCCAGCCCCTTTTTTTGGTACAAGGGCGTTCGGCAAGCCCCCAAATGTGTAAGAAATATGATTTGTATAAGTAAAAAAAAAACAGCCACGAATAAGTCATAGGTTTACGCATGGGGGCTTGGAGGGATTTCTTAATTTACCCCCAAAAATCATGAATCCAGACTCCCATTCATTTTGGGTGGTACAAGGAGGCACTACGATCGCCCAATTTTGAAAAAAAGTCCTACTGGGTGTTAAATTACTTTCGCCATCTTTAAAGAGTATTGCGAAAGTCTTGCCATTTACGATAATGGATTGATTAGTGGAGCTTTCAACAGCATGTGGATACTGCGATAGGTAGGTTTAAATTATGACTATATTAAGACATATTCAAATGGCAAAATTATAAAAGTAACAAATATATGAAAGTAGGTCCCTATTAATTACGAAAAAGGGTAGTTTCTAGCACTTTACTAACGTAATGGTTACTTATTTTCTCCTTTAATAAAAATCTGCATATTTTTTAAGCAAAACATAGGTACTTATATGCAGTAGAAAGTTCCGATGCTCCTTCAATTATCGTGAAAGGCAAGACCCTCGCACCACTTTTCAAAGATGGAGAATGCATTTTCGCACTCAGGAGGTTCATACTTATTAAGATCCTGATTGCCATTCATAAACTTGTAATTTTTTTTACCTCACTCTTTTTCAAATTTGGGCTAGCGTAGCGCCTCTTTGTACCACCCAAAATGAATGGGAGTCTGGATTCATGATTTTTGGGGGGTAAATTAGGAAATCATCCCTCAACCCCCCACGCGTAAACCTATGACTTATTTGTGGCTGTTTGTTTTTCCTTTTACAAGTCATATTTCTTACACATTTGGAGGTCTGCCGTACGCCCCTGTACCAAAGAAAGAGCTGACATGGATATTTTTATGCTCTACTACCCCAAATTAACAATTCACACATTTTGGGAGTAAACTTATGACACAATTAGTGGTCGACGGGCTCTTGGTCTAGAACCCTAATGTCCTCTAATTCAAATTATAAAATTATATGAGAAACGACGTCAAAGGCTTTAGCAAAATATCGCAGGGCACTTGTTGTTTTTATTATTTATTATTTCATTGATTGATTGGAATTCTATGTTTTCTGTATATTTTTGCGATCTAACGAGAAACTATTTGTGATAACAAAAATTTCCTCTTAAAAAAATGTTACAAATCTTTATTTAGGTAATTTTGTTTTGTTGTTTGTAAAATTGTTAATGCGATATGATTGCATATTCCTAGTGGATAATTTGTTTTAAATAGTGGAGTAATACGGCTCTTTTCCAATCGTTTGGTTTTATACGCTAATGCTAAATATTAAAATGACAAACTGTAATGGCTTTAATATATATTTGTGGGTATTCTCTGTAATTTTCATTGGTATCTCATGTGAATCCAGAACGCAGCTATTTTTACTTCCACATCTGGTGGTAGTAACACAAAAAAAATATTAGAAAATTTGTATTGTTTAAATAGGCTTAAAATGTCATCAGACGTCGAAGATTTTAAATTTGAGCAAAAATAATTTCTGCCTGTCGGTCTGTTTGTTTTTTTTTGTGCGCACGATTACTCATTTAAGATTTTGACTTGAAATTTAGTACACGTATGTATTTTAATGAGATCTAGAACTAGATTAAATTTTGATCTCATTCCGTTGAAGGGAGGTAAATTGGAGTAAATGGGGGTAAATAGGTAAATCAAGCAAGAGTCCATAACATTGGTATTTAGTATATATAAGGGAAACTAAATTATTAAAAGAGGTAAAAAATAAAATAAAATTGTGATTTAGAGTGTGTACAAGAACCTAAGGCTTCAACATTTTTTTTTACATCATCCACACCCACTACCACCCCCCTACCACCACCCTCGCCCCCACTACCGATGTCGCGTATTGTTTTTATCGATTTATCGTTTTTTGGAATTGACGATTTCAAATATTATATTATTAAAGTTCCATAAACAATTACTTCCACATAGTGGAGTGCAAATATAGTATCAAAATTATTTTCGTTTTTAGAAACTTGGATAAAAAATTTGGATGTGGAAGTAGTGATTCCTTGGGCAGCAGTTTTTAAAGATATTACGTTTAAAATAACGCCAATTTCAGTTGCAGGCAATAGAAAAAAGAATCTTGCATTCGTCTACTCTTAATTGAATTGTTTTGATATTCATTTCATTACTTCGTTTGAAATTTCCTTTTCGACGTTAATAAAAATATTGTTAAACATTTTTGCTTTTTCCATCGATGAGGATTTCCGGAATGATTCTATTCAATATATAATGTAACACGGTTCGAATGCATCCTGCGCTACGCCTATGACGTTAAACAACTATTACACAAGTGTTTGTTTGTCTTCCAACTACTTTAATGTTTGTCCAATGAGGCCTTTGTTCAGGTCTAAACAAAGACTTTAACGTTATTTCGCAAGAGATGAGATAAACTTGAACGATTTTTTTTTGTGAAACTGATTGTTACGGTTTGATAGTTTTTGTTTGGCTAACTTCTTTACGATATGCGATCAAACGAGAAAGATTACTTTTGATTTTAACTACATAATTATGTTACAGATTTCTTGCACACATTTTTTTCGGGATTGCAAAGGTGTTTTACCTCAAATGTATACAGCCTTGTTCAAAATTAATGCGATAGATTTTAATTTAAGTTATTGAATACTATTTTTAAGCCATTCGACACGTGTGGTAGTTGAAATTTAAACAGATTAAAAAATTTAATTAAAAACGCAAGTGGTAGGTAGGCATTGCTGAATAGTTGAGTATAAGAATAAAGAGGAAGTTTTCAAATTGAGGATAGAAGCTGTCAATTAAATGTAAGTAAATGTTATTTAGCTTATAAAATAAGTTCGACTCAATGACCTACAAGTTTTGTAGCTTAATGTAATATTTGAAAATTAATATAAATAAAAAAAATCTTAAGTATAAATTGTATTATTGATTACACAGCCACACAAAAAACAATCAGACCAGCGAACCAGACCCATGTATCCCTTTGTATTATCGGTCGCTGAATCCGAACCCGAGGTCAAAAAAATCGTACACCCCTAAAATCATTAGCTAGAGCGAAGAAACACCTCTGGAATGGGGTAAAAAGAAGATTTAGCTACGAGAATAGTTGTTACATCTTAATCGGTTAAACAGCAGCGTACATACAATAGATATGAAACACACCCCCAGGGAGGGACGAAAACTACCCCCCATATATAAAAAAATCGATCCAAAACAGCAATGACTGCTGAAAAAGCTCTAAATGTCTAAGTTTTGTTAAAGTGATAAGAAGTTACATCAGGTCCGACGTAGTCTTCATAAACTACCCATATAGGGTTGAGAACAACCACCTCTGAGTTTAAAGGGCACGAGAAAAACAAGAAAAAAAAAATGAAATCCAATAGGATTTCTATTTTCATGGATGCTATGATTGGCTGAAATTGCGTAGTACTCTAAAATAGAACTAAAAACTTACGTACCCTCAACGTCCTACAGTGCCAACCCTCAGAGGGTGTGAAAACCACCCGCATTCAAGATTCAACTTAAAAAAAGCTGCAGTGTCCCTTGAAACAGCTCGAAACTCCGGAGGTTTGTAAAGGTGAGAAGAGTCTGCAGTAGTTTTGGCACAATTACTGAAAACTACCCCAACAGCGCTGCCAAAAATCACCCCTTACCTTAATTGACAAAGAAAAAACAAGAAAAAACATTGATCCAAGAGTATTTCCATTTTCATGGATGCTATGATTGATTAAAATTGCGTAGTACTCAGAGTTAGACTTAGAAAGTCACGTATCACTGTTGTTATTCAATTCCACTCCCTTCGGGGGTAAAAACTACCACCTGTGTAAGAAACAACAATAAGAAGTTACAGTTACTTCTAAAAAAATTCGAAATGTCTGCGTTTTCTGAGAAGAAATTCTAAGTTCGACGCTGTGCTTGAAACCTCCCCCACAAAATATAAACGGCAGTCGATTAATTCTTTCTTTGTATAATATCTTTTTACTTTAGGTTCGAATGATCGTCTTACGGGCTGCAGTTTATGTTTTTCACTCGTTTCTCTTATAAGAGACCAACAGTAGTCTGATAACCTTTTTTCCATTTCGGTTATATCCTGGTGAAAGCGTTCACCCTGCTCTTTACTATAATCACCTAAATTTTCTGGAAAAAAAATTAAGATGCGATTCAAGGAAATGGATTTTTAAGCATGTTGCATAAGGGGTTTTCTCACCTTCTGAGGGCAGACATTGCAGGGCGTTGATGGTACGTAAGTTTCTAGTTCTATTTTAGAGTACTATGCAATTTCAGCCAAACATAGCATCCATGAAAATGGAAATCCTGTTGGATTTTACGTTTTTTCTTGTTTTTCTCGTGTTCTTCAATCTCGGGGGTGGTTATTCTCAACCCCATATAGGCAGTTTATGAAGATTACGTCGGACCTGGTGCAGTTTCTTGTCACTTTAACAAAACTTGTACATTTCGAGCTTTTTCAGCAGTCATTGCTGTTTGGGATCGATTTTTTTACGTATGGGGGGCAGTTTTCGCCCCTCCCTGGGGGTGTGTTTCATATCTATTGTATGTACGCTGCTGTTTAACCTTAATTTGTATAATTCGATTGATTAAGATATAACAACTATTCTTGTAGCTTAATCTTCTTTTTACCCCATTCCATGGGTGTCTTTTGGCTCTAGCTAATGATTTTGAGGGTGTACGATTTTTTGACCTCGGATTCGGATTCAGCGATCGAAAATACATGGGTCTGGTTCGCTGGTCTGAATTTTCTTTTTTTTTTGTCTGGCTGTGTTATTTCTGTTTTCTCTTTACACAGCACTCCAGAAGCAAAGCGCAAAAAAAAAACACTAGCGTCTGCAGTTCTCATTTCCTCGCAGGAAAAATATGATCATAGAATTATCTTCTTTTGACGATTTTGAGTCTAATATCAATGTACTAAAAGATTGTTTGAAGCTGGTTTTTATGTATTTTTTCCTTCTCGCATGTCAATTCGAGGAGTGGCTCTGCAGTGCAATTATGTGTAACTATTTTATTTAGCTATTTATTTATCTTTTTTTAATGACAAAAAAAGTGAACATTTGTAATTTTGTAATTTGATGACCAGGAACATATGTGCATGTTGGTAAATTGTTTATAAAATCCTAATTTTAAAATTTGTATAGCAACACTGGAGAATTCTGTATATTGAAATTGGAAATGTAGGATCCTGGAGCGTGTTGCTAGTGTAATCTGCAGAACTACAGATTATAGATATAAGTACTCCTATCCATTTGCGATGAGAAATTGAGAATAGTGAAACATGTATATTACTTATGGCGAGGGATGATGCTGCAATGTACAAACTGCCTGTACACATCACAATGTATATTTTAATGGATTTCAAAGTGCATTATTGTTTGCACTGAATAATGTACTGGATAAATAAATCTCGGACGTAAATGTTATATGTTGCAGCTGAGTTAAAAGAGGATTTCAACTGGTGATATAATATATTTTTAATATTCTTGAATATAAATCGATTAATACTCTGAGTATATTTTAAATAAACTTAAACATGGTGGCTTCTAGGTACATATAAAAAATTTAGGAAGAATATTCACTATCCATTTGAATATATTGAAGTAATATTCGGTAGATCTATTAGAGTGTGGATTGATGTATCTGAAGTTTCGAACTTTCACTTGAACAAATTTTAGATGAAAAAGAAAAATTAATAAAAACCGTGTGATTTAGGCGTAAACACTTCATTGCCACATTTGCTGACAATAATATCCACAATACTCGAAATGTGGTTTTTATGAATTTTTATATTTCATATGAAATTCGTTCAAGTGAACGTTGGAAACTTCAGGTACATGTGGATTGAAGTTATTTGGAATATTAAAACTAAATCAGATAGAAAAACATCTCCAATGATGTGGATATAGGGTTGAGCTAGCATCTTCATTTCGACATTTTTGTGTTGGAGAATTTTTCTGAATTCGAGCCAACTTAAAAAACAAACCTAGCCAAAATGTCCTCTTGTATTTCGATAAAATACATTGATTTCTAGGAACACAAGACAAAATTTTAAAAATTATATAGGTATAGAAATAATTTAATTTTGAATTGGACATATGGATCCAGGTCCTGAATTACTGATAGATACTTAGGACATACTCTGTATAGAAAAAGCAATGCTTTCTTTTTTATTCTGCTTACTTTTGCAATGGATCATTTCGATATTTGTTCTACAGGAAGGCATATCTATTACATAACCAACAAAGGAAAATCATATTACATTAATTAATAAAAGTGAAAGTGTAAACTGCATTCACTTCAATAGCATTGTTGAAGAAGCATATTTGAAATATATTTTACGAATACATTTGCTGCACTATAATTATGCATCACAATATTTTATGTATTAGATTTGACTAATTGTCACGATATGTTTAAAATGATTATGGGTATTAAATTGGGGGCTGATAAAGACAAGATACAAATACATGAAATTGTCTTTAGCATAGGCTTTTATAGAGAATATTATTTAGGTATTAAGTGAGTCACAACTTACACACTTTTTTATTTACTATAAAATTACCTACTCTGTGTATATTGGTGCCCTAATCTGGGCACGCTAATATACTTGTTAGGTAAATACTTTAAAACACTCATTATTAGAGAACCAATGAAAACAACTACACTTCTAGCTAATACTGACGAAGTATTGAATTACATGAATTACATTTTAAAGCAAAAGAATATATACAGATATACTTAAATCATAAATTCAGTCGTTCACAATTTTATTTAATGTGAATTATCTGCGTTCTGTATATTGGTACCTTAATCTGGTTACACTAATATACTTAGGAAAACACTTTAAAACATTTATCATTGGAGAACCAATCATAACAACTACTCTTCTAGCTAATGCTGACGAAGTATTGAATTACATGATAAGATTTTTAGCATTTTAAGAAAAAATTAAATGTTATTTAGTGTGTGTAAAGCAATTATTTCAAGAAATGCAGTTTGGTTAAAAAAGTATTACGAAAAGAAGTGCGCCTCCAGTAGTTATTTATGTACCAAGGCTTGTAAGTGTATTTTACAGATCGAGAACACAGTTTGAAAACTGAAGCCCGTAGGGCTGAGGTTTGCAAGTGTTCAAAACCTGTTAACACACGATACAGGCCGAGGTGCATAGAACGTTTTTCGTACTACTAGCAATATTACAATTTTCAAGATTCGAATTTATTAGTTGGCTTAGACTCTAATTGGAGTGTGTTTGCTATGAAGACTTTCTAGTTATTGTGGTTACTGTCAATAAGTTTGTTGCCAAATTCAAAACTTAATAATAATTTTTGCTGTTCCTTGCTGTCCTTTTTTGCCCGTGGGATGTAGGTGGCACTTTCGTAACACTGAAAGACGTCAAAAGATGCCTCTTACAAAGCTAATAATAGGAAAAAAATATTTAATTAAGCTAAAACTAAAGTATTTTCTGAAAAATTGTATGTAAAGTAATTTATTCAGTTTTCATTTGCCTGTGGTTTTAAATGATACACTCTGTAAGTTATAGAGGAACGATGAAAATCGCTCGTTCGAGACATCATTATTTAATACCATTTAGCGAGTTTTCTAGGTTACCGCAGGGCAACAAACAACTAACCATCGTTACGGTGAGTAAATATTAACAATTATAATTTAAACCGGCAAGGTATGAAAAATTACGAAGAAGAACGCTCGGCGTGTGTGACGTGTGACATAAATATTACGTAAAGCAAGGTTATTTTGCATTTCCAGTAAATTGAGTGACTAATGATAGGTAGGTACCTCTACAATAATTTTCAATGAAAATAACACTCCTATATATGCCTAACAAATATATGCGTACATAGGTTTAAGCATTTCATGCATGAGCACAGGATATATAATGAATTATAAATTATGGTTGTGTCGTACAAATTGTCATTTTATGTTCTTCTCTCATTCTTGCCAATCACATTCCGATGGCCAAATAATTAATTAGTCATGCTAATTATACCGATGAATCAATCGGCTTATACTTAAAAACTGGTAACTTTGTTCCCCGATATTTTGTCACAGAGGTTTTTGCAAGCCTATTTAATAATGACTAAACTTACAAAGTACACTTTTCCGGAGAATGAATTTACAAATGCAAAGAAATGTTCAGATAAACCAGTATAAACTCGATCATCGATAAATTTTCTGTGTCATTTACTCTCTTTTTAAGATTTTATTTTCAATCGGGGGAGGAGATTCTCAATTGTAGTTTTTGTATCAAGCTACGACTAGTAAGCAGTGGGAGGAACTCTCAAAAATTGAATAGTTAATAATTAATAATTCATAGCAAATTCAATATGGCTTCCGTAACTGCAAAATTTTAGCAGATTCACATGAAATTTTGTACACGGGGATTCTTTGATTCGATTCTGATGATAAAGCATTAAAATTCTAAACGACGGATATTTTCTTTTACTCTGTACACGCTAAATAGTAGACCACTAAAAAAGACGAAAAAAAAAATGTTTATAACTGACTTCAATAAAGTTCAATTATTTTTTTGCACGATTGAGCTTTTTTGTCTATTTACAATATCTGTGGCCAAGATGGTAGCTTCTGTTTACTGATTGCTAGGCCAAATATGTCGGTAAGAGATTTACTTACCGATGCACAGTGGGGCAGGAATTCGAAAACGTGGCATTTCATCGTAAAATGAAACAAGCTAAGAGACTATATGTTATTGACATATGACAAGAGAGCATATCAGTGTATTATTTGCGTCACTATCTAACTTCATTCAAGGTCCTACCTCTACCACCACCTCCATGAAACTGTTTTTGTTAAGTAGTGTATGCGTATGATCTATGCGCTAAATTTGATAGAACTTTTAAGTGGATATACTCATTTATATCTGTAGTTTTTTACCTAATTAACTATGCATCCAACACCATCAGGCATGTACTCGATATATAACGTTATTTTATTATAATTGTTTGTTATATTGTAATTATAATTTCAAAAACAAGCCTATGCAAATATATCAATAAACTACAATATATTTTGTAACCACTGGAAAAGTTTACTCCCAGATACGTCCACATTGTAAATTTGTTGTATTATTATAGTTGAACTATTTTAATTTGAAAATTAAAGTCAAACTAATACTCATGTGTACTCCTTAAAATTTTCTTGCGATTTTAACTAAAAATTTTGACATATGCAGTTTGAATTTGCAAACCCAGCGAAACCAGTGTGCCCGCTTACTTATTGTCCGCTAAAATTCATCAAATTTATAAATGAATATACCAATTACAAGCTTTAAAACGATTAGTTATCAAAATTAAGAAAAACCTTACGTGCAACACTTTAGGAAAATGCACTCTAGTTAGGGGCAAGACAAAAAATAATACAAAGAATTGTCGTGGCATTTAGATTTGATTAAATAAATATTACATGTTTTATTAACACTGGTTCATTCTTCTACATTATTTCTTGCTTCTCCTTCCTGCCTTGTCGGCTCCAATAACGACTCCCTTACCTCTGTCTTCAATATATGTGTTACTGCATTTCTATCCATATTAGTTGGTGCAGCAGATAATCCGTGAATGAGGATATAAACTTCCAATAAAAATGTGGCAAAAAAGAAATGAGTTAGAGAATTATTATGGGTGAAAATAAAGGAAATTAAAAATCGAATGGGATTGATAGCTGATCAACCTAATCCTGGCTTTGGAAATTCGAATGACTGGAATATTGCAAGGCGAATTTTCGAAAACGCAGACTTGGGTGGACAGGAACCGAATAAAAAGTATGCACACCACTTTAGTAACAATATCGAGTGGATACGATATTCATATTATCAACTTTAGAAAGTATACACTTGATACTGCAAAGGGTTTCGTTGAAATGTATCTTTGGTTTTATATGCCTCCAACTATACATAAGTTACTTATTCACGGACCAGACGTAATTGCTTCTTCATTGCTTCTGATTGGCCAATTATCAGAAGAGGCCCAGGAGGCTCGGAATAAGGATTTTAAGCTATATCGTGAAAATTACTCCAGGAAACATTCCCGCGAGAAATGTAATGAAGGTGTTTTTAATTTAATATTAATTAGTTCTGACCTTCTGACCTGGTGGTCACTAATTACATGCAACTTCTCAAAGAACCATTAAAACGTTTTCCTACGAAGTTCTTGGGTTACTAATTGCTCCAGATATTTCAATATCCGAAATTTCAAATACGGAAAAGATGATGCTTCCTCATTAGCAATATTAAATGATTCATCAAATGAGGCATCAAATTAACAGCAGTTATTAATGATTAGGTACTATTGCCAAAAGTATTAAAAGTTTACTTTCTGTATATATGTATAAAAGTATACAGGGTGCCCCTAATCGCATATGCCAAATTTGACAAGGTGAAAAATTTACATTGGTGGTCTTATAGAATATAAGACAAAATAATAACTAAAACCGAAACCGTCCAGTTTTCCTGATGAAATTTGGACAATGCAATTTCAGACACTCTGCATGAGAGGTTAATAAAATTAAGATTAGAAGTATTATTTTATACTTAGATAGACAACAAATTGTGAAATTAGCTGGAAATCGTAGAAAAAAATAGAAATAGAAAGAGTACATCATTTTCAATTTTTTTTTTTTTTCAGAACACACACACTTTTTTGTTTTCTGTAACACTACTGTGTTTATTAAAAATGTTTCAATTAATCCCGAAATAGTACGCCGCCATATTGAAACCGCCATTTTTAATTTATACATTTCAACGTCAGATTTAAAATGTACACCATCAAAAACTCTTATACACGTTTTTTTAAGGATTGTCACGGAAAAGAGAATTAATGCCACGTTTTCGAATTCCTGCCCCACTGTGCGATGTCTAAACTGAAAAGTAAAATTAATATTATATACATGTTATTTCACAAAAATGAGGACAAAAAAGGAAAAAGGAAAGGAACTTACTATTTATTTAAAGAAAAATAACATTATTTTCAGCACGATAGTATTAAATTACACTCCAATTAAAATAATTTAACTTCATGTGGTACTTTTTTTCTGTAGGGGGTTACACGTGAAATTCAGATAATTTTTGTTGAACCAACTAATGATTGTCTTTTATTACAATTGACCATTGTTAATTAAATTTTATAAAATTCCTTCTTCCTGTAGCATATTTAAGGAAAGAAAATGAGCAAAAACCCTAACCTATCATCCACACTTCGTTTTAACCACGACTCTTGGGATCCTATATATCCAATATGTAGTCAGCATATACATCATAATGAAACAAAAAAGACGCAATGGCTTCAGTTGACTTTGTAAAATAATATTCAACTCAAAGAAAATCTAATTGGTGGCGGATGACAATTTTCTTCGTTTATTAGATATTGATGAAATAAATTAAATGTCTCTAATTTGCGGGATAATCCAAAGCAAAAAAGGAAATAGATAATATTCGTGCTAAATATAGAACAAGAGCTAGTTATCAAAAATATAATTAACCGACTGCTACAAAAAGGTGCAATATGGCATCTTGTCTCCCTGGTCTAGGAATAAAATACTAGAAACCTGTGTCCAAGGCAACTCGTGTTGAGAAATAAAGACAGAAAATCAAGAAACACTTTGAGAGAGACATTTGAGTGACAAAAGTTGATTTTTTGATTTTCGCACGAGAAAAAAAATTTTCTTTTTTAATTTTCGATAGCCTAGTATTATTCTATAACGTTGTCTCTAAAAGCCCATCAAAAAATGTTTTGAATCGGGATGTAGGACAAATTGTCGAATTACGTTCACTGCACCTTAAAGTAAATTTACAAGCTGAACATGTTTTACTTTTTATATATGACGGTATAGAATAGTAAATTTTGGTAATTTGATAATAAATGATAGTTTAAATAATTCTGTACAATAAAAGGGGGAAAGGACTAAGAGTGCCCTTAAAGCGAATATTCACGTTGTGGTCGTCTGTCGGAATTTTTTTCACAAGTATTTAAAAGTTTCGTTGTTAGTAATTTTATGAAATATGGAAGTAGAATGCAGAAAGAATTGTATAGTCATATTAATGATATACTTTGTTGGCGCTTAACTCCAAATATTATTCTCAAAGAAGAATTTTGCAACACTCATATATGTATGATATAAGAAATGGGTATCTGTGTAATTCAAGATTCAGCGAAACCGCATACGTCACATCAAACTATTAATGTTCTACGGCAAATCCTGGTCGTTTAATTTCACAAAGAGGGGATCAAACTTAGCCCGCCTATTGTCTTGATTTATCTCCAGCAGTATATTCTGTTTGCAATTGTCTAAGTCAACTGTTTATACAAACGACCCAAACACTGTGGGAAATTTAAAGGACAATATAAGACCAAGTATTAAGAAAATATCTGTGGGTATAACCTTTCTCTACATAAGAAGTCCGAATTATTTGCAGGGAGTTAGTTATTTAATAAACTGCCCCCTCATACAAAAAATTACATGAAAATAAAAAAGTTCAAACAAAAACTAAAAACGTTTCTAGTGGAGAGTTGCTTTTGTTCTTTGGAAGAGTTTCTGGAATTATAAATTACAGTAGAAGCATGTTTGTATTTTTACCTAAAAAACTGTTTTAGTTACTTGTTTTTGTTCTAACGAATACAACTATATACAGTGTGTCCCAGGATAGATGTAACAAGAGGTGCAATGGACTAAAAATGTTGGAATTTTGGAATGGTATTTAGGGATTGAGTCCTGCTTGTTGTAAAACCAAAATATACCAAAAATGACTTGATTTGGTGTTCTACAATGTTCTATAAACAAAGTTGTAAAAATCACCACTAATAAAGTATCTTTATTTTTCAAAATATGAAAAAATTCCACTAAGAAAAGTTATTTAGAATGCAATTTTATACCTTTATACCAAATTTCAGGAATATAAAATTGTTTTTTTGAAACTTCCCATTTTTTGCGAATTAAGATTTGAATTCATATTTAAAGTTGTGTAGGAGCAAATGTTAATCATCCACTGCTTTTCCCATAGCCTACTTTTAGCTTCTACATAACTTTAAATATTAATTCACAAAAAATAATTTCTATGCAGTTTTAATTGAATGGTTCAAAATAAAATACTAATTTATTGAAAAAAATGGGAAGTTTCAAAAAAATAATAATTTTATATTCCTGAAATTTGGTATAGAGGTATAAAATTGCATTCTAAATAACTTTTCTTAGTGGAATTTGTTCATATTTTAAAAAATAAAGGTACTTTATTAGTGGTGATTTTTACAACTTTGCTTATAAAACACCCTGTAGACCACCAAATCAACTCATTTTTGGTATACATTAGTTTTACAACAAGCAGGACTCAATCCCCAAATACCATTCCAAAATTCCAAAATTTTTGGTCCATTACACCTCTTGTTACATCTATCCTGGGACACACTGTATATTGTTTATTGTAAATTTTTGTTGCACTTATATATTTTAGTTCGTCAATGAAAATAGTTCATAATTTCGTTATTAGAACATGGCTCTTTATACAAAATTTATGATAAAAATTGTATGTGGTTGTATTCCTTAGAGCAATGGGAAGTACCTGAAACAATTTTAAAGATTTATGATTTTTTAAATATTTATAATAAACCGAAAATAAACGCATATTTCCCTCTCACTCTGCAAAATCATATCCTTAATAGGGAGTGCACTGTAGGCAAAAGGATTTTTATTTTATAACCAGTTAGCACTGAGGTTCTTTGAAGTTAATCACCGTATATTAAATATTAAACACAAAAAGCAATAAGTGCCTATGCGCATGTTAGTGAAAAAAATCAAATTAATTTTAATACGCTATAAGAATGAGCTGTCTGCAACTAGATATAATTAGAGAGATAATCACTCAATAATATAGGTAATTATAAATGTGTTTTCTTAGCATTACCCATATGATACCAACATTTCCAAGAACGTTAAACATTTTTTAAACACATAAGAGGAAAGGAAATAATTGATGTCTTACTTATACTCGTGTTCTCAATTTCCTTAAACTGTTTCTGTATTCTGATTTGATTTTATACTAAATATAATTGAAAATTATTTGGTCTTTCAGCAAGTAAATAGTTTTTTACGACAAAAGGAAAACATGTTTTTTGTTTCTGTTTTTGAGAACACGTCCTCGAACATTTCCTTTTCTGTCGCAAGTTGGTAAAGATCGAAAGGCTTTGGTGTTGCTTCGGTGAAGTTGTATTGAGGACAATCATATTCTCAAAATCCTCGCTATACATTCTTAAAGTTCTTAAAATTGGATCCCAAGTCTGCATTTAAGCCAACATCACCTTTTAAAAAATCACCCAATAATTACTCCACTAATTGCCTCGACAACAACGTCGAAGAAGAAAAGAAACCTGCTGGCTTTAAAACATGATCATTGTTGTCTTAGTTTGAGGCACTAGCACGCCACATAAAGCATGGCAGTCTTTTCAATAATAGTAAAATAATACCGTTAATTTAATGTGAAGAGCACCAAATAGAAATTGGATTTCAAGCAAAACATTTTTGTTTTGTCTCGGCAGTGTGAATATTTCGATTTTGTTTTGTTTCCAGAAAGTCTCACTTTTGTCGTCTTTTCATTTTTTTTCCTGTTTTTGTTTTGTAGATTTTGTGTGAACCGAGCATCATATTTTACCTATCAGAGAAATGGAGAGCTCATATACACACTTACAGAATAAATGAGTTTTTTATAACGAAATTATAGGATATATCGGCATTACTACAATAACATAGCCCCACAGAAAAAAAACACTGCACCAGAAAGTAGATCAAATAAAAATTAAGTCAAGTTTTTGTTTTCAGAAAGTCTCATTTCTGTCGTGTTCTCGTTTTGTTTCCTGTTTTTGTTTTGTAGATTTTGTATGAACCTGGCACCGTATTTTAACTATCAAAGAAACGGAGACCTCATATACACACTTACAGAAAGAACAAGTTTTTTTATAACGAAATTATAGGATATATCGGCATTACTACAATAACACAGCCACACAGAAAAAAACACTCATCAGAAATTAGATCATCATTAACACGACCTGTAACTAACTATCTATGTATGTATATATGTATGTATGTATGTAAGTAAAAAAGCATGTTTCTTTAGTTTTTAAACTATTAATTTTTTTTTTTTCTATACAGAATCGGCAAATGTAGCTTTATATGTCCTGTGATAAACGAGAGCAAGAGAGAGAACAGAGAAATTAGGAAGAGTAAGACGGAAATACTGCTCCCAGTACGCTACACAATTCGCGAAATTTTATTTTTATCACCTTGTCGTGTGTCAATGTAGGACCTCGGTACCTAGCGTTTCTAACCGCCTATGCATTGTAGTGGGAATAGATACGTCTTCCTTTCCTAATTTATCCTTTTTCTTACGCTCGTTTATCTCAGGACCCATACATAAAATTACAATTGGCGAATCTGTATATTTTTACATGCTAAAAGTGAATCTGTTGTTCAAATTGCTAAATTCTGCTCAATTTTTTTTTAATCGCAAAAACTAACGAGATTGTCGTTTTCCCGTCATTTTTTGCAATTTAAGAAAAACTAACTTCTGCTACAGAGCATTTTTTTGTGGCTGTGTATAGCCAGGTACAAAAAGAATGTTCCGTATCAGAGATACTTTGATGTACTAAAGATGAATCTGGTGTCGAAATTGTTTGATTTCGTCCCGGTTTTTCTTAATTCACGAATTCCTCAATTTTGAAATTGTGGCCAATTCGAGGGCCAATTTTACTTCCACATCTA
The DNA here is from genome assembly GCA_936432065.2 of Rutpela maculata. Taxonomy (NCBI): domain Eukaryota; kingdom Metazoa; phylum Arthropoda; class Insecta; order Coleoptera; family Cerambycidae; genus Rutpela; species Rutpela maculata. The sequence goes on along the minus strand of OW386291.2, from coordinate 125,392,441 downwards.
GTGAAGTATGGTAAGGACAAAACAATTTAAAAAAATTCTTATTGTTCAAAGAGGCTTAGAATGTCATAAAACGTAGAGATTTTAAGTTTTTGTGTGCACGATTACTCTGGAACCGTTTAATATATTGACTTGAAATTTGGTACACGTATGCATTTTAACGGGATCTGGAACTATATTATTTTCATCTTATTCCGTTGAAGGGTTGGGGGATAAATGGGGGTAAATGTGGGGTAAATAGGTAAATCAAGCAGGTAAGAGTCCATAAAATTGGTATTTAGTACAAGAGAAGCCAATGTCAACAAAATTTTTGGTATTAGTCACCCCCATTACTACACCCTCACCCATTATAAAGAGGTTTGTATACAAGAACCAAAGGCCTCAAAATATTTTTTTTACTTCATCCATCCCCGCTACCACCCCCCTATCAGTACCCCCACTCCACTACCGATGTGGGATACTATTTTATATGGGTTTTTGGGGTAGACGATTTCAAATATTTTATTGTTAAAGTTCCATAAACAATTATTTCCACATAGAAAATTTTTTCGTTGTGAGGGACTTGGGTAGCAAATCTTAATATAGAAGTAGTGATTCCTTGGGCAGCGTTTTTTACTGGTACGTTAATTGTATGTACTTGAAGTTTCGAACGTTTGAACGAATTTCATATGAAAACTTCCAATTAATTTCCAATTAATCGAGGCGTACAATTTTTCTGGTACCTAATACTGTTGGAAACGATAATATCGTTGTCAGCAAATATTACCAGAAAAATGGTACGCCTAAGTCGATTTGTAGTTTTTATTCATTTTTCCTTTTCATTTAATTTTGATGATTTGAAGAGTATATAGCAAAAAAATAATATATTTGTGTAAAACATTATATTTATTATTTATTATTCTGAAGCAGCAACAGAATGTAGCAGGCACAAATCTTTTGAAATATTTCATTAGTACTCTAAATGAGGTAGGACATCTTTAGTTAAGGAATCTTTTTCTATTTCATAAACGTTTCAAAAATAAAAAATTTTCTGGCTATCCATAGATAACCAAGCTAATGAAAAAATCATAGCTACGTTTCCCTTCCTGACGCACTGCTAGACAAAATTTAAACAATCTGCGCAAGTGTACGAACTATGATTTGAACATGTTACGTAAAGTGATTCTTTCCTAATTGCCAATGCACTTGCGCCCGCTAAACCGTACATGCGCCAACTTTAGGCGCCACCAATAAACCACCTGTTGAAGATGTATTCAAATCAAACCCTGCCGCCCATAAAACCAGCGATTGCCCGCAACCAGGTGCACTTACCTAATGAAATGGGTATCCAAATGAGAATTTAAAGGCCAACAAAAACACTCACTGCACAGCACAACTCTCACAGGTAAACCTAACCGCGGCAGCCTCACACTAACATCTACTTTTATTTCTTGCACGAACGCGAATACCGCGCTGCACGTCACGATGCCCAGGTGGGGTCAGTTCAGTACCAACAGAACCATGGGTGACCATGCGTGGGTGAACGTCGATTTGCCATCAACACCTATTGTTGACTATGCGACCTTTGATTAGTTTTAGTTTTTGTGGAAATGTCGGCTTTGTTGAGAGAGAGAGTTGTTAAGAAATATAAATAAACTTTATTGCTGTAGATCTTGCAAAAAGAAAGACATTAGCATTGTCAAAATAATCAAATATTTTAAAAAAACTTACAATAAAATAACATATATGGAACATTAAAATATGTGAAATGTATAAAAAAGGAGAGCTGCAAAAGGAATAAATCAACATACAACTAAAATTTGCCTAAAACTAAAAATGTAAAAGTGTAGATACGGTTAATATAATTAACAAACAATACAATTTTTTTATGTATTTAAAAAATCACTAAAAGAATAAAATGCATTTTCAAATAAATACAATTTAAGTTGTTTTTTAAATAAATTAATATTATTTATCGATTTTAATTCGCTTCGCAGGGCATTGTAAGCCTTAACAGCGTTATAATGTGGACCTTTTTCATAAAAACTGTGGTGATGAATTGGTATTCTGAGATCAGGCTCATGCCTTGTTGTCATTACTTGATAGATATATCGTTATTATAATCTTCGCAAAAACGAAGAGTATATTGTATTTGATCGGCACATTTCTAAATCAGTAAATATCGCTCGTAGAGAAAAAATTTTCATATCATTATGGTAGTGAACGAATTCTGAACAACTTTCAAAATGTCCGTCTGTCCGTCCGTCTGTCCGTCCGTCTGTCCGTCCGTCTGTCCGTCCGTCTGTCTGTCCGTCCGTCCGTCCGTCCGTCCGTCCGTCCGTCTGTCCGTCTGTCCGTCTGTCCGTCTGTCCGCCTGTCCGTCTGACCATCCGTCCGTCCGTCCGTCACGTTTTTTGTAAGCATGATAACTTAAGAAAGAAAAGTCCGATTGTATTGAAATTTGGAAAGTAAGTTAGCGTTAGCTAGAGGAAGAACCCTATTGTTTTTGAAAAAAATCAATCAGTAAATAAAAAAGTTATTAATCATTTAAATAAAAAGAAATTTTTTTTCATAATTTCTGTCATTTGCATTTAAATAGAAATCTTGCGAAATGTTATTCCCTATAATTTTTTTTTGCTTTTATATTTTACCAATATATATATATTTCATAATAATGTATCTAATCCGTTGAAATATAATTCTTGAACAATATTCATTCAAGTTTTCTGGTAAGATGAGATAGCCCAATGGCTAAAGCATTTGCCTTTTATTTTCACCACCTTTTACTTGTACCCCCTCTATTCCCCCATTAGTTGCATTTTTATTATTTTTGTCAATTTTTGTTGTTTTGTCCCTTTTTGCTCTTCTTCCAAATTCCCTTTAGACCAATAACTGTTTGTAAATGCCAACTTTTAAAATCATAATCTCCCCTTACCCCATCCTTCCAGAGGCAAGTAGACCACTGGATAAATCCGTGACTCTCGAACGGGTTTTTTCACTAAGTTTTTCCCGTATGGACAACAAGATTTTCTTCGTAAATTTAGTGCGCGCGTGCGACAGTGCGCGTGTGTTAAAAATGAAATTGTTTCTTCGTAGTTCTAGCTATTTCTAAGTATTTTAATATCTTCCCGGATTATTGTTCAACGAAATTGTTAGGTTTAAGTTTTTTATATATGTTAAACAGGAGCCCTAACGCCCCAATTTCATCTGTTGTTACAGCCGAAGCTAAACCCCTCCACCCGATCACCTACCTACCGCGACGTTGCACGCCGCGGTGGGGTGATCGGCTCTAGACTGGACCCAGCTGAGGCGCATTCATGTCTTCAAACATTAATAAATATCTTTGATTTGATTTGATTTTTGCCGTTCAATCCAAAGTTCTCGTGTTCGATCCCTCACAGGGCGATTTTTTTTTCGTATATTTTTTTTTCACATCAAAGTTTGTATCACAAAATTTAGAATGTCCAAAAACTAACATTATTTACAAGAAAAATGCGAAGAGTGTCCTATAGAATGTGTAACAATTATATAAAAAGCTCAGTAAATCGGCGAAGAGTATAATGCTTCCACTAGTTTCTTCTAAACTCAGTTGGATTTTGTTCGACGAACAAGACTAATTTGCATATATACAGGGATTTGTATATATACAGGGAAGGGATGGTAAGTATTTTCAATTCTTTAAATAAAGGTTTACAAGAATCTCTGTAAGAAGCATTCATCATGCATCTAAATAATTATGCGTTTTCGGTTAATAAATACCTTCTGCCAATATAGGGAAGAACTCCAGAATATTATTGCATATTCTAAAATACTTTGCACACATGAAAAATAAAATATTCTTAGGCTGTCTATTGAAAGCTGGTTTCTCATAAAACGTATTAGATAACAGGACGCATTTAATCTTGACATCAATGTACATATCAGTATAAGATTCCGATCACGTACCACTGTTGTTAATCAATTCCATTCCTCTAGGGGGTGAGAACTACCCCCTGTGTGAGAAACAACTATGAGAAGTTACAGTGACTTCTGAAAAACTCGAAACATCTGCGTTTTGTCTTTCCACCATCCTACGGTGGAACCGTGGGGGTGGTTTTCAAACACAGCGTCGAACATAGTCTAGTTTCTTCTCACTTTCACACAACGCAGGTGTTTCGAATTTTTATAGAAGTCACTGTAACTTTTTATAGTTAAATTTTACAGAGGGGGTAGTTTTCACATCCTTTGAGGATTGACACTGTAAGACGATGGTACGTAAGTTTCTAGTTGTATTCTAGAGTACTACGCAATTTCAGCCAATCATAGCATCCATGAAAATAGAAATCCTGTTGAATTTTACGTTTTTTCTTGTTTTTCTCGTGTCCTTTAGGCTTAAAGATGGTTGTTCTCAACCCTATGGGAGAATTTATGAAGATTAAGTCGGACCTAATGCAGTTTCTTATTACTTTAACAAAACTTAGCATTTCGAGCATTTCCAGCAGTCGTTGTTGTTTTTATTAATTTTTTTATATATGGGGCTAGTTTTCGCCCCTCCCTGGAGGTGTGTTTCATATCTATTGCTGTATATATATGCTGTTTAACCTTAATTTGTATAATTCGATTGATTAAGATGTAACAACTATTCTCGTAGCTTAATCTTCTTTTTACCCCATTCCAGGGGTGTTTTATAGCTCTACCTAAAGATATTGGGGGTGTACGTTTTTTTTTACCTCGGATTCGGATTTAGCGACCGAAAATACATAGGGATACATGGGGCTGGATCGCTGCCCTGAACATTTTTTTTGTGGGGCTGTGTTATTTGTGATGCCAAAATAAAGAGAATCCCGCTGGAAAATCTTCGGTTGGATTTTTTTAGAGGTTTGGCCTTTTTTGTATAAAGTGACTGGGTTATAGATGAACTGTATATAGAATAGAAAGTGATAAACGATCTGATAATAAAATTCATATAAAAAAAATTAATGATTAAAATAAATAAACTATACATAAATCAAGGCATGAGTTGTGTAAAAACGCCCTTATTGAAATTTCTAACTTTTCTATTACGAATTTAACAAATTGTTTGAAATTCGTAATATTTTGATATGCAATACTTAAAAATCTCAGATTTATCATTTGTACAAATGACGTACATTTTCTAGACAAATCTGTTGATAAAATGAGATGAAATGCCCAAAGCCCAAAATAAACTTACCAATCGTTCATTAGCTTGAAACATCTTGGGGGAATGAAGTGATTGTTTTAAGTGGTCCTAAAATTCCTGAGATGAATAATTTATATAACGGGAAAGCCAAATCAAAGAATACACCCATTTGTCTATTAGTATGCATTCCCTGGAGGTAAAATCGAATTCCATAAATATGGAAGAACTGAAGGAGAGTTGGTATAGGTATATAATAAATAGTTTCATATAGGGTGACACAGAAGTGGAGGATCAAACGAAGTGAGTTGATTGAGGAAGTCATTTCTACTCAAAATAACAATTCAGTGTCGAACTGGCTATGTTTAGGGCCCCACGCGAAGGGCCCCCTTTTAAGATATTGAAGTGAAACAAAAATCAAGAATCAAGAACAGTATATTTTGTTGGATTTTAATATTACGTAAAATCCAAACTTTGCTAGAACAAAAAACAAAACAGGATTTCAATATAACAAAACCAACAACAATAAAAAAAAATACTCATATCAAGAAAACAAAATCAACAAAATTAATATCACAAAACACGTACATATAAAAATCTGAAAGAACTTGATCAAAGATAAAATTAATGAATGTTTCTATACTCTATACTCTACTGATGAGGACTAACGAGTTCGAAAAAAATTTTCTAGAGTTGAAATAGAATGTAACGTAATAATTGTTGTGAATAACTGAATTTTAGTAAATGATTAAAGGAATTTCAATATATCTTTTTGCCTTCAAATGCTAGGAATCTTATCATGTAATTCAATACTTCGTCAGTATTAGCTAGAAGAGTAGTTGTTTTGATTGGTTCTCCAATGATAAGTGTTTTAAAGTGTTTTCCTAAGTAGTATATTACCGTGACCAGATTAAGGTACCAATATACCGGAAGTAGATAATTTTATATTGATTTTAAAAAGTCTGAATGACTGAATTTAAATAAATGATTTAAATATTTTTAATATATTTTTTTTATGCTAAGAATCCTATCATGTAATTCAATACTTCGTCAGTATTAGCTAGAAGAGTAGTTGTTTTGATTGGTTCTCCAATAATGGGTGCTTTAAAGTATTTACCTAACTAGTATATTAGCGTGCCCAGATTAGGGCAACAATATACAGAAAGTAGGTAATTTCAATAAATAAAAGTGTGTATGTTGTGATTTGTTTAATACCTAAATAATATTCTCTAATAAAATTAATTACAAATTAGTTACAAATATACACATACAAACATATACAAATACACCTTAAAATCCAATTACATATTATAAAAATGTTTCATATGCACTCTACGAACTAATTAGTATTTTTTTAAACTCTGCCGAAGAACATGCTATTTCGTCAATTATTTTATTTTTATCTATCAGGTGTAGTATATCATTTTCAACATACATTAGTAACAATGTATTTTCAGAAAGCCCACTTCTTTCAGGTTTCTCTAATTTCTTTAATTTGGAAAAACTCTTTCGCATGCGACTTGCGTGCAGGGTAAAGTTAGGACATATTTATACACAACATAAAGAGAGACAAGTTCACTACAATCGGAAAAACAGAGGATAAGCACTGGGTGCAGTTATATCCATTTTAATGAATATTATTTTTCACCCAATCCAAAAATTCATATCTTTCTTCATTGTCAGTCACGAAATCTACTGTTCTTCGCTGCATTTCCCCGAAGTCTTCCCTGCATTCAGTCGTCAAAACATCGTATTGGACAGCAAATTGTTTAAATTCTACCAATATATTGACTCTATTAACACCAGTTAGTTCACAAAAATTGGAAATATCCTTAAAGAGTATGAGCGGGTAGCAATGTAAAAAGTGCCCCCGCACCTGCCGAACTAAAATGGCTTCCATAAGATGTCTCGTATGCTGACTGTCTTGTGTACAAAGTTTTAAGCTCGTGGACTTTGCATGGGGTGGAAAAAAAATAATTTACCCCCAAATGTTTTATTTTTATTCTCATCTCCCATTTGACGGATCGCTTTGTAATTTGGCACAAATAATATTAGTGTTAGGATTGTTTATTTTAAAAAATATTACTCTTCTACGATGATTTTATGCATTAAAAAAAAATTAATATATTTTTTCAGCCGGAAGGGTAACTACCCTGTTTGACACTATTACCATATTTTGATATAATATGTATTTAAACTATAACTATAACATATAACAGTTATAGTTTTATTAATGCGGTGGAACAGGATAAAAATAAATGAAAATTATCTGAACCTGCAATATTACGAGTATATTATTTAATATTTTGATAGATAATTATATAATTCATTCAGACAAGAGTAACTGAGTGATGTAAAAGTTGGACCCATATTGTGAGCAAAGGAAAAAGGAATCCGAGAATCGAAGGATGTCTCAACAAAGGAGTAGGATTGAAGGCTTTGTGGTCACAATGGGATTGACTTAGAGCATTAGACGGGATGTTATTATTATTACATACGAACATATATAAGACCTATTTTATTAACCATTAGGAAAATGATAACACATAAAAAACAAAATTATTTATCCAAGTCACTTTTCTCATCTAACGGTGGCAGTAAAGAAACTTTTATTGGTTTATTCGATTATAGTACCTACCTCCAATTTTTTTACATATTATACATTGTTACTGTTTTTGCATTTTAAATTAAGTGAGCTGAGTTTGCTCTCAGAACTATTGCTATCAGTTTTAGAACTTTCCATTTCGTGCATAACACTAACTACTATCTAAGTTTTTTTTAAAATGGAAAAATTAAGTATTAGATACAATACAAATAACATAAGAAAATCACGAGTAGCGGTTCGGCAGCCAATTGAAAAATGATTTATTTTGTATTTATAGTGCCTCTTCAACGATCACAGCACGCACTTCTGACCAAGAGGTGTCTTTAAAGGCAGCTTCTACTTCGAGGGCACGCACCAAAGCCTCGCTAATACTTTGATGCCGCGATATTCTAAGAATTCGCCTGACCTCTTCGGCCCTGATGCCATCTAAAAAGGCTCCCACCGCTAGTTGTTCTTGAAATTCTCTTGGTGCACTCGGATATGTCAGGTGTGCCAGTCTCTCTATCGCAGCTTCGAATTCTTGTAAGCTTTCCCCAACCTTTTGCGTCCTTGATTTTAGCTGAGCCTGGTATACTTGGGCAAGGTGTTGGTCGTCATATCTCAAGTCTAATGCAGCTTCCAAGACTTTGAAGTTCCTTTGTTTCTTCACCGGGATGGTCTGAAGTAACTCTGAGGTTTGGCTCCTTAGCGCCAGAACTAATGCCATAGCCTTTTCCTCGTTATCCCAGTTATTCGCACTTGCAGCCGCCTCAAATTGTCTCTTGTACGTTGTCCATGAGCTTTGGCCGTCAAATAAGGGAGGTTTTAAACGAGGACCTGATGATGCTACTACCTGGCTTCCATTCTCTCTCAATTGTCGTTTAAAGCGCTCCACTTCTCCTTCGACATCACTCATCTTTTCTTTGATGTCGCTTACTTCCCCTTTGACTTGACTGACTTCAGTCTTGACCACACCTACTATCTTCGACCTTGTTTATCTCTTCTTTGATTTCGTTAGTGATTGAATTCATAACGCCTTGTTGGATTTTCATTTGATCGCTCAGGATTTCCCTCAGTTCTTCCTGGCGTCTTCCTTATTCCTCTTTTTCTTCTTGGCGTTGTCTTTTTTGTTCTTTTTTCTCCTCTTGACGCCTTATTTCCAGGTCTTCCATTATTTCCTTCAATTCGTGTCTTTCTTCTTGACGCCGCCTTTCTTCCTCTTGACGTCTTCTTTTTTGCTCTTCTTTTTATTCTTGACGTCGCTTTTCTTGTTCTTCTTTTTCTTTGCGATATCTTATCTGAAGTGAAATAACTAAACATGAATGAATTATATGATTACCTATCTAAATATTAAATAATATACTCGTAATCTTGCAAGTTCAGATAATTTTTATTTATTTTTATCCTGTTCCACCGCATTAATAAATTTGTAACTGTTACATGTTATAGTTATAGTTTAAATACATATTATATCAAAATATGGTGATAGTGTCAAACAGGGTAGTCACCCTTCCGGCCACTGAAAAAATATATTAATTTTTTTTTTAATGCATAAAATCATCGTAGAAGAGTAATATTTTTTAAAATAAACTATCCTAACTAATATTATTTGTGCCAAATTACAAAGCGATCCGTCAAATAGGAGGTGAGAAAAAAATAAAACATTTGGGGGTAAATTTTTTTTCCCACCCCATGCAGAGTCTACGAGCTTAAAACTTTGTACACAAGACAGTCAGCATACGAGACATCTTATGGAAGCCATGTTAGTTCGGTAGATGTGGGGGCACTTTTTACATTGCTACTCGCTCATACTCTTTTCCTGGTTTAACCATGCACAATCCTCATAAAGGTCTTTATTAGGTACAAATCTCTCTTCAATGTTGGTGTAAGCACTATCAAGTATACTAAAAAAGGTATTTCTTTTAAAATTTTGCTCTGGCGTAAAATTACCAGATTCATCTGAAGTGATTTCACCAGGCATTTTTTTTCTTATACTGACTCTTTGTTTTTTGAAATCATTTCATCAATATCTATTAAAGGGCCATTGCTAAAAACTTCATTAAATTAAATAGCTAATTTTTTGCATTTACTTCAGATGGGGCCCCTTTTCGTCTTGAGCCCCTCACGATCGCGAGTCAGCGGGCCTGGCCAGTCCGACTATGTAAGCAATTTATATGGTTATCCAATTGTTGATGGTTCAAAAGTTATTTTTTACTTTCCACACACCCTGTAAATCGATTGCCACATTATATTAACTTCTTTCAAATATTTTTATTATCTAAGCAGTTTTATGATGTTAATAAACCAATCAGTCATTCATTAATTTTTAAACACTTACATGTATTTTGCGATTAGTGAGGGATGTTGACTTATTCCCTCATTATGCGAGTTGTTGTAGACCTTAGAAGCACGGCCATATCATGCATATCTCTGCTAAGCGTTTTGTCGTTTAGAGGAATGTAAAATACATGATTTCATGTACGTCTGTGTGTGTCTAGAATAACCCGAGGAAACATGTGTCTGAATGACATGTACGTGTACGTGCGCATTGTACCCACAGGCTTACTCAATTTCGTTGCCGACGATTTACATAAAAATTAACCAATAACAAGTTCGTAGGATTCGTAGCAGCCTGGTGTTTGATGTAGTCTTTGTTTTTTTGTCGGCAAACAGTTCCTTCTTTTGTAAAGTTTAATTAAAATGTGGGCAAACTTAAACATTACACGTAAAATATACAATTAATTGTTATTTTTCAAATATGTTTAGGCCTTTAGAACTGAGCGTTGCCTGTGTAAATATGGTTGGTAATTTTAAAAAAATGCAAATATCATGAATGGCATTGCTAGCTTCAACAGGATTCAACAGGGGATATTAACGTGAACGAGTATTTAAATTACATTTTAAATTTGATTTTAATCTCAAATATTTATTTTGTAGCCATATTACTGAATTCCATCCCTATTTATCTCGATGATATTAAAAGTATTGCCGTATATCATATTAAAATAAATAACAATTAAATGTAAACATTATATTTTCTGTAGAGTTATTAAAATATTTTTATATAGTGTTGGATATACAGTAAACTCTTCGCAGTATTCGAAAATAAGTTTATTTTTTGATTAGATAAACATTCGACAGTGTCGTATGCACTATTATTATTATATTTATAGAAACTTATCGAAAGTTGCGACACTCTTCAGGTGCTTTTTCTTTATTTCTCTCTTGAAATGTTTCATAACCCCGTTATGAAATGTCAAATTTTTGAATGCATTTTTCTACTCCCATACTTTAATTCATTTGTTACACACTCCCTACCTGTATAGTTGTCGCAATCGGAATAGTGACAGACATACCGCCTATCCAGGCGGCGTTGTTGAGAGGCAAGAGGTGCAGAACGCAGAGTCGGATTTAACTATATTGTTCGCTCATTTACTTTTTATAATATTACACTTACAATATCCCCCAAAGAACTGCTCTGAATTGGTAACAAAACTTACTCAAATTATTTTCAAAAACATATTACCAAATAAAGAAATGTAGTATAAGTATAAGCTCGACTGCGTTGTCTATAATTGCGGTCCTGGTTTAAACAATACACTCACAAGTTTACGCCCACACGCCACGTCAGATAGTTGACATGAAATCACCGGTATCTTCTCTCTCACATAATGTAAAAGTGGAGTAAAGACCGGGGATCTATTTCCCGACCTATTCATTCGTCTCGCCCCTCATAAAGTCATAACCCCGCATACTATTAAGGCTGCTTCAAATATACTTTAATGAGATTCATTAAGATGCAAATTTTCCATTAAGATACAAGTTTATAACCAATAGAAACGCGACACTCAGCGATATTCTGTAAATATCAACTATTGCCCTGAACATCTGACAGATCTAAAATTTATCAATTTTGACAAGTCATACTTACTGTTTACCTAGCAATTTCAGAAATAAAGTGTTAATTTTCTATTTTATTATGACTGGTCGTAGAAAAAATAATGTATACAACTCACATTTAATGGCTATTACATGGTCGTTGCATAATATACTATTTTGACATTACGAACCGTCACATTTTTCATAACTCTCAGTTTTATTACATAACTAGTTATGTAATAAATTTTTACGTAACTGGTTAATAATAGTATTTTAAACAACAGTGAAAAGATCTTTCACACGTTTTGTTTGCAATACTTTTTCTACGACTACAAAATCAACTATTTTTAATAAACTTCTTTAAAAGTGATGTGGTTTGAAGACTTCAAAATTGATTTTTTTAGTCGTTACATAAGTCGATTGCTATGAACCTGAATAGGCTAGTCTATTTCAAAAAATACAAACAAAATGTGTCAGTTCTGTTTTTGACAGGACCGTGTGAAAAACATGACAGTACTGTGTTTTTTGAATTTTTGCACACATCGTGTGAAAAATGACAGTTTCGAGTCATGGCTACTGTGCATTATTTGTCGTAGAAAAACCCATTTGTTGACAACAATTTTCAAATTTCTTATATACTTCTTCATTCCTGCTTTTTTATTTACCAAGTATTATTGACTTATTTACAAGGTATTATTGAATTTATCGCTAAATTAGCCGATTGTTTTATGTTAGATGGAATATACATATCTGAAATAACTATTTTCTTAATTTGCTGAAAAAAATTCAGCAGATTGACAAATAAAGTTTGTTTATATATAAATGTCAATTCACAGTAACGCTTAGATAAAGCGAGAAGTACAGAACTTATTTGTACGGCTACAAGCGTAGCTATGTTTGGAACCGCAAAATAATATTCGAAATAAATTGCCATTCCTTACCTATTTTAAAACGGGATTAGAGAGAATTTTGTACTTAACACGTTATGAAAAGTAATTTTATTTGACTCATGTAATTTGCAAAACTCATACGCTTCACTTACTCGTTTTGGCAAATATTACATTCGTCAAATAAAATTAGTCTTTTCATAACTGGTTACGTAAATAACTATTATATTTACCAATCGATGTATTCTAAAGACAATGGGGTTTTTTCTGCAGCTACCTCCAACTTATTGTCCAACTTTCAAAACAATTGGAATTTTCTATCTTAAGTTGTTGTGCTTACAAGAAACGAATAGAACGATGGACGAACGGATGGGCAGACAGGTAGATTTGAAAGTTCGTCAGAATTCAATGACCAACACTATGAAATGAATATTTTCTCTACGAGTGATATTTACTTTTTTGAAATATGCCAATCAAACACAATATATTCTTTTGTTCTGTCTGTGTTCTTGTATTTGCAAAAATAATATAAAGCTTTAATGATGAAGTTAAGAAGAGAAATTTCTTGATTTCGATTAATCTCTTTATATATTTCTTCTTCTTTACAAAACGAGAATAGATAATGAAAAAAATAATAATAAAGTTCTATGGAATACTGTTAACGAAATACAAAATAAATCTAATAATAAAAGCAACAACATAAATAAAATGTTAAATTCGGATAATGTAATTGTTAAAAATTCTAAAGAATATGCGAAATATGTAATAAAACATATTTGGAAATGGGTAATAAAATGGCTAACCTTATAGAGAGAGATAACAATTATAAAGAAAATGTAAAAATAAATAATAAATCAATGTTTCTTTACCCAACGGATGAAAATGAAGTTAGGGAAAATATTATGTATTTAAAAAACAAAAGATCGGAAGGTATTGACGGAATCGGGGCTGAATCATTAAAACAGATAGTTGATTATATAACTGAACCTTTAACGTTTATAATAAATAAATATTGTGAAACTGGAACATGCCCTTCAGCATTCAAAATAGCGGTGGTAAAACCTATATTTAAGAAAGGTGATAGACTAGAGCCTACCAAGAAAATATTAAAGAATATATAGATAAGAAATTTGTACAAAACTGCAACATAATATCTTGCAATCAATACGGGTTTCAGGATGGAAAATCAATATCTGATGCAATTGAATGACTTACTAATAAATAAATATACAGGGTGATTCTTTTAAGGCGGCCATTAGAATATTTCCCACTTGCAGATGAGATAGACTTTTGAGATTTGGTACCCTACCATAGTCGACCATTGCGAGTACAAAAATAATAATTTCGAAATGGCGGCACTTCCGGAAATACCGGAAGTCGATACCAACTTGCTTATTTTAAATGGAACATCCTATATATTTTCTACTTTTCGAAATAACCATAAAATTCTGAGTCAAAACATGAAGCCCACCCTATACCTAAACCGAGCAATTTCGGAGATATTTGACATTTTGTAAAAAAATTGATAGGTTTAACGGTTTGCAAGAGAGATCCACAAGGGAGAGAACACAAGATGAGCTACTCTCTACAAAAAAAATAGATTCCAAAATGGTATACCAAGTGTTTTATCTTTCACGTTACTTTTTGTCAAATTCAAAGTTCAAAAACTTTTTTATTTCAAATGGAACACCCTATATTTTTTTACATCAAATTATGTTAAATTAAATTCCCTTTTTTCTAGTATCAGCATTGTAGGGGTTAAAGTTACAACTTTTCGAAATATTGGTGATTTTCTTAAATGTCCAAAAATGTTTAATAAAAATTGCCATCAACTTACACATGATTAGAAACAATTATTAATGTCAGTCATTATTTTATGTTAAAAAACACCAATACGTTTAAATTACACCCACGAAGACTTTTAGGTTTGTTTATTATTTATGGAGAATGTGATAAAGTAATACCAAGAACATGTAACACATTTGCTACTCGATACCCACAAGAACAGAAACAATCCACCATACACTGTAAAACGCATATTGGATAATTTTAGAATATTTGGCTCTGTCTTATATCAGCATGTCCTATATCTAACACATGTACTTTTTGAATTATTCGCAAGCTTTTGTTGAAAATTATAATTTATCCAAAAAAACGTAGAAGTCTATGAAACAATTGAAACAATAAAATGGGTATCGAGTAGCAAATGTGTTACATGTTCTTGGTATTATTACTTTATCACATTCTCCATAAATAATAAAAGTCTTCGTGGGTGTAATTTAAACGTGCTGGCATTTTTTAATAAAAGAGAGTGACTGACATTAATTATTGTTTCTAATCATGGGTAAGTTGATGGCAATTTTTACGTAACTTTAACCGCTACAATAATTTGATGTAAAAAAATACAGGGTGTTCCGTTTGAAATAAAAAAGTTTTTGAAGTTTGAATTTCACAAAATGTAACGTGAAAAATAAAACTCTTGGTATACTATTTTGGAATCTATTTTTTTTTGTAGAAAGTAGCTCATCTTGTGTTCTTTCTACGCACCAAAGAGCAAATAAGGATCTCCTACACGAAGAAAGTTATAACGATTCTTGCAAACCGTTGCACCTATCAAATTATTTATAAAATGTCAAATATCTCCGAAACTGCTCGGTTTAGGTATAGGGTGTGCACATGTTTTGACTCAGAATTCTATGATCATTTCGAAAAGTTGAAAATATATAGGGTGTTCCATTTAAAATAAGCAAGTTGGTATCGATTTCCGGTATTTCCGGAAGTGCCGCCATTTTGGAATTATTATTTTCGGACTCGCAGTGGTTGACTAGGGTAGGGTATCAAATCTCAAATGGCTATCTCATCTGCAAGTGGGAAATATTCTAATGGCCGCCTTAAAAGAATCACCCTGTGTATGTCATTCCATAGTGGTAAGGCTTCACTAGGTATTTTTATTGGCCTAGCCAAGGCATTCGGTATGGTAAGTCATCAGTTGCTGATTGAATGTCTTGAAAATATCGGAATTAGAAACTTACCTTAGAATTAATAAAAAGTTATCTTTCTGGAAGAAGACAATGCGTAGATATTAATGGAATAAAGAGTGAGTATCAAGTCATAAATTGTGGCATTCCTCAAGGTACGATACTTGGACGAGTATTCCTTATTTTGTATATAAACAACTTATTCCTTGTCATTTAATTACCTTTGCTGATTATACAGTGATTTATTATGAAGACGATAACTGGATAAACTTAAAAACAAAAGCAGAAAATGATTTTGTTAAAATTAAAAAGTGGCTCGACAACAAACTACTGTCCATAAATTTTGATAAAACTTTTTTATTCCTTTATTCGAAATAAGAACATGATACATTTCCCCAGGGCACAGAAAACGATTGGATCAAAATCATTCTCAAATCTAGCCACTAGATTATATACGATAGCCCAAAAGCAACTAAAGCAAAGTAAAAAACAAATCAACCCTGAAAACACTTATAAAGGCATGGATAATAGATTTACCAGAAAACTACCTAGAAAACTTCAGTGACACTGGACAAATTATAGCACGATAAAAAAAAACATTACTAACCAAAATCAAAAATATGGAAACTAGTATTTTCAGGTAAAAATATACATCGCTGTGCCATCTGACGCTATTTAACTTTGATTCAATACCCCTAAAATTACTACTACACATGTACACATTGTAAAATTAGTTAATTAACCATACATTTGAATATACATATATAAATATGTATGTATATATGTAGGTCAGTTCAAACAACACCCGCACTCAAGTTTTTAACAACTTACTGTGGGGCTTATTTAATATTTATCCCAAATGTAAAACCCATGTGAATGCCTACTTAGCTCTAGTATATAATATTAAAAAAATATTGTAACATGTAAAATACATTTTGAAATAAGTATTATTATTATATTATGTTATATTATATAAAAGAAATGTTTACATTTTTTTTTCTCACCTTACACTAGTCGTAGTTTGATGAAATTAAAATGGGGCCCACCACTGCGCCATGCCCTACAGTTTGCAGTAGATTTGATAGAAATAGCTTAAGCTACGCCATAGTGATCACTGAACATATAAAATAACTTAATAAGAGTCGAATTGAGAACACTTTCCTTTTTTAAATCTTATTTCAATTTTTTCAGTTTTATTGAAGTTCACTTTTTTATATATTTTACTATTTATCTTCTCTATATTAATTAAAATGACGAAATTGATTTTATTTACAGACTTCTTGGAGGCAAAACTTAAATTGGAGTTTTTAATTCATAATATTGATAATCTAATAATTTTCAAGAAATATAGTGTAATGTTGAACTGCTAAAATTAAAAATACGTCAAAAATTAATTATTTTCGTTAGGATGTGACATCAACTTTATAAGACGTGCATCAAAAATTCTATTTCTCCTACTATATCATCTATCAGCTACCACTGTAAGTATTAACATGATGTATTACACTGCTTAATTCACAAAAATAGGGCGTGAAATAAGGCGTAGCTAGCCAGGTATGTAAAAAATACTTGTAACAGTTATCAGTATATTCTTGTCCACCTTGTTCGAATAACTACATATTTTTAATTAGAAAGAAACGGATCAAGAATTCAAAGAAAACATAAGAACGTGTTGGTGTTAGTAACTAAGCAAAAGTGTATTGGACCCTCATGTTGCCAAATACGGTAGTGCGTGGTAGACGGATAAACAGCAAGAGAATCCCACATATGCAAATCAAGCAAAAAACGTTAATATTACAGACAATAAGGCCTACGTATTATGTTGGAAACTGAGCTAAATGAAATTTTTTAGTTACATTAGTTAGATGATAAGCAAATAATTTGATTCGGTTCCATTATTTTTAAATAGAATCGCAACATGTTGTGGAGAATTTAAGTTGGTTCTGCTTTCATAATGAAAGACTCATGTAAAACCAGTTTAAATTTAAATTATTGAAATAAGTTACATTAGCCTTTTAAATTAAACATTTTTGTTTGCCTATAATTATGATCGAACGGAACAGCTTCATCTAGGCAACAAAAAGCCGAAAGGAAAATAATTTTTAATAATAATAAAAGTAATAATGAATTCATCATCCAAAAGCAGATGTGCAAAGGTTATACGCTAAGAGGAAGGACGGCGGCGGTGGATTAATAGAGCAAGCATCTGTTTATAATTCATCTATCGTGGGACTGAGCGCGTATATTCGACAGGGAAGAAAAAATCCATGATGAGAACAAGAAGTTGTATTCCATCCAGAAGGAAGCGCGAGAAATTCAGGAAAAATATCTGGGAGCCGGTACCATCAACAAGCACGCCAAGAAGAACAGCATCGAGAAGAGAAAATAAAAGTACTCTGCAATAAGCCGACAAAATAGCGTCTATGCAGTGGTTGAGCGGCTCGAGCCTGAAGGGGGAAACTTAAAGCTTAGTAATAGCAGCGCAGGACTAAGTACTAAACGTCATCAGATTCTATCACAGGATGATCTTGAAATATCCTGTTGACAGCAAGTGTAGAATGTGCGGTCTAGCAGAAGAACATGTCAGTCATTTGGTGGCGGGATGTACCACGCTGGCACCAAAGAAGTTTTATAACTAGAAGCAGAGATGAAATGGTACAAGCCATACGACACTCTTGTCAACATGTCCAATGTCCTTTTTTGCAACCCTTTCTCTCTAAGATACACTATTACCTATATGGTTATCCCCAGATCTATTCAATAATTTGTTTCGTTTGGCCGAAAACAATATTATAAAAAATAATTTTCTAAATAACTCGAACATTGTTCGTGCGATTTGGATACAATTTCGGATAGATTTAATGTGAAACTTTCCAATCACTATAATAATTTTCTTACGATTTTTCTTCGTAGTATATTTATAAATTTAGGATTATTTGTTAAAATGTTCGGTACCTTTAATAATTTTGGCGAAAATAAATTACTTAAAACTTCAATTTTGTGCGTTTGTATTCTGTGCAATTTCTAAAATATAATTTGCAAAACTATTTATACATTTTATTGTCAAAATTTCAGAACGTTTCAAAATGATTTTAGAGAGTTTTTTTAGCAAGAACTCTGAACGGACATACTTCTATTCTCCTGGCCAATTGAAACGGACTAAGCGAATTTTTTTAGGTTAAATTTAATGCCACAGTGTGAGAATGAGAACATATATCAATATGCTGTTTTCAGAACTTAAGATATAATTCATATGTGAAACAGCGAGTTTTGCCCGATTCCTTTATTTGGAAGTACGTAGAAAGAAAAGAGTGTTTCTTTTACCAAATGGGCGTGAAAGAAAAGAGTGTTTCTTTTACCAAATTTTTTAACTACCGACATTCCACATTTTTTTTATATTCTATTGATGTGCATTTTCTTAGTGACTGGTTTATGGAGGAAATAACAATCTCCCAGATTTTTGATAACCTCTTTCATTTTATATAATGTCAATTTTTTTCTAAAGAATTTGTAGTTTTTCCATTTTCTTGCAGTTAGGCTACGGGATTATCTACGAGAATTTTCCTTCGTTTTTTAACAGTTTCTTAAATTGTACGATTTTCTAAAGAATTTCAAGTTCATTACGTTTCATAATAAATGATAAAAACTCTTAAAAATACTTTTTTCCGAAAGTTATGAACAATTTTACCTAAAACTTTTCAATGGTGTCAAAGTCATATTAGAATATTGTTTATAATAACCTGGAGAAAACTTTAAAGTTCACTTTAAACTTTAGTCTTTAAACAAAGTCAATATACCTACGTGAAGTATTCCTTAGACTGCTTTCAAAGTTAGCATAGTACTATTTTCGAGTATTTCTAAATGTTATATATTTTATTGTTTATATCTAATATAATTTAACTAGGTCTTAAAATGTCCAGCGAACAAGATGTTCGGGTAAACTTGTTATATAAAGTAAATTGAATTAGATAGTTTATGGAAGACATAACTTTAAAGAGCTCTGAGAAACTTCTGCGTAACGGATATGGGCCAGTTTTAATAAATAATTCCGCAACAAACTTTCAAGAAGCCAAAAAATTCGAAGAATAACTATAGTATCTTTTTATCTAAATTAAAAACACGACAAACCCTCATAGCGTTGCCCTAGGGATCGTGTATTACATTGCTAAGAATGCATATATAAATAACACACTCGTTGAGCCCATCGAAATTCGACGGAATGGGAATGATAAAACTGTATCCTAGAAATTATTCTTTGAAAGCACACCTTTGAACCACAAAGAAGCAACTCGTTCCACTCCTTATTTGGAGGCGAGTTATCTTCATAAAATTCTTAATATATATTAATTAAATTTTATCCCTAATTTTGGAGAGGAGAATATAAAATCAGCTTTTGAAAGGGTGTAATTCACCAATTTTATATGAAAACACCCCGCTTAATTTTTCTAAAAAAATTACATATATTTCCGAAATATCCCGCATAGCTTGTTAAATTATGATCTGAAACGGATCGCAAACCCTAACAGTAATAGTCCTTATCCTATTCAATTACTTATCGAGTCGTATTTTCTACTGAACCATCTCATTTTAACGTAAGTAGTTGAAGCATGTATAGGCTATTGTCTATGTACAAAAAAAGAGGGTTGAAAGGAACTAAAACGTTAAAGGGTTTTTATTGTTTATTATGTTCAATTGATCCCAAGATATGAAAAAACCGCGGAGTGCTACCATTTAAAGTGGTGCGTTTTTGAGATCGATGTAAAAAGGTCCACTTTTCATATTTTTTTTTGCTCGAAAACTATGAATTTTTTCTATAAACACGTCAAGAGAAAAGTGTGTAGAGAATTAAATTTCCAATCGAAATGGCACCTTCAGAAGTAAAAAAAATTTTTTTTTTTACAAAAATACGTCCAAAAAACAAAACAAAAAAAAACGAAAAAATGCGATTATTAATTTTTTTTTTATTTTAGCCTGTAACTATTTTTCGGGTACATTTAGGCATAGACATTGCTGCATAACAAAAAAAGCTGGCGTTTTACCCGTTAAAATGAGATTATGTAAACAGTTTTACGATTAATAGTGACCGAGATATAGCGCTTCAAAGTTTGCAACTTTTAACTTTTTTTACTAATTTTTACGATTTTTTTTCAAATTTCGTCCTGTAACTTTTTTCTGAGTGAATTTAGGTGTAGACATTATTATATTAAAGTGAAAGCTGACTTCACGCCCGTTGAAATGGTGGCTGGTAAAAGTCTCTACGACAAGTAGAAACCTAGATACAGCGTTTCGAAGAGTGTTACTTTTATTAACTTTCCTCCAAGAGGACGCAGACGTACTAATTGTAAATACTGCAAAAGATAAGGCATCCCAATCAGAAAATGTTGTTATAGTTGGTCAAGATGTCGATCTTCTTATTATCCTATCATTATTACCAGAAGAAAATGAAAATATATATATTTTAAACCTAGTATAGGAAATGTAGCTACCAAATTATATAACCATAATAGTTTCAAATTTAATCATCTACAAAAATACCTTGGCTTCGTCCATGCATTCAGTGGCTGTGATACAACCTCTTCCTTTTTTGTATTGGTAAAAAGAAATTCTTGAGTTTCATTAATAAGAATATTTTGCTTTTGGAAAAGTATTTAAATGAATTTTTGTGTGAAAATGCAAGTCCAGCAGCCATCGGTTCTGCTTCTGAATGTATTGTAACATTACTATACGGTATGAAAATTGATGGCCAAAGCACCTGTCGCTATAAGTTATTTCAGAAGTACTCAACAGGTGCGAAATTCTCATTGTCCCGATTGCCTCCAACAACTGATGTTGCTAAACATCATGGTTTAAGAACTTACTTGCAAATGCAACATTGGAAAGGAAATATGTATTGTAAATCCTCTCATCTGGGGTTGGAAAACTTCAGAAAATGGACTAGTACCAATTTTGACAAATAAATCTCCCGCACAACAAGTTTTGCTGAAAAAGATAGCCTGTAAATACACCAAAGGATACAGAGGAAACTGTGGTTGCAGGAAATTGGGAATGAATTGCTCCATTTTTGCAAAGAATGTATGGGAATGAACTGTGAAAACGCTGATGTACCTCAAATAAGGAAAGACGATGTTTATATAGATGCCGATGAAGAAATCGACTTTGATTTTGACAATATGTTAAATCCAGCATTTGAATAATTTCATAATGTAAGTTATTAATCTAAGTTATTTGAACAAAAAAAAAAAAAGTGGAAAAATGTAAAAAGTTATTTTTTAAGTACAATAATCTACTATATCTAGACTGTATCTTGGTTACTATTGATCACATAAACTTCTATTGCAGACCATTTAAACAAGAATGCTGCGAGTACATTCCATGTAGCAATATCTGTATTTGACAAATAAGTTATAGGCCGAAATTTAAAAAAGAACGTAAAAATTGGAAGAAAGTTAATAAAAATAACACTCTTCGAAACGCTGTATCTAGGTTTCTATTTCTCGTAGAGACTTTTACCAGCCACCATTTCAACGGGCGTAAAGTCAGCTTTCACTTTAATATAATAATGTCTACACCTAATTTCACTCAGAAAAAAGTTACAGGACGAAATTTGAAAAAAAATAGTAAAAATTAGCAAAAAAAGTTAAAAGTTGCAAACTTTGAAACGCTATATCTCGGTCACTAATAATCGTAAAACTGTTTACAAAATCTCATTTTAACGGGTAAAACGCCAGATTTTTTTGTTATGCAGCAATGTCTATGCCTAAATGTACCCGAAAAATAGTTACAGGCTAAAATAAAAAAAAAAAATAAAAAATTGCATTTTTTCGTTTCTTTTGTTTTGTTTTTTGGACGTATTTTTGTAAAAAAAATTTTTTTTTACTTCTGAAGGTGCCATTTCGATTGGAAATTTAAATCTCTACACACTTTTGTAGTGACGTGTTTATAGAAAAAATTCATAGTTTTCGAGCAAAAAAAATATGAAAAGTGGACCTTTTTACTTCGATCTCAAAAACGCACCACTTTAAATGGTAGCACTCCGCGGTTTTTTCATATCGTGGGGTCAATTGAACATAAGAAACAATAAAAACCCTTCAACGTTTTAGTTCCTTTCTACAGTACATGGACAATAGACTAGTAAGCACTAGATATCTAATTTGTAATTACAGTAAATTTGAATCCTCGCATTAAGTGAATAATCCCGGTCGGAGTAAAATATTTTTTTCATTTATGTTTCCACTTTTTCATTTACTTGAATTATTCAGATGTTGGCATTAACTTGACAATCCCATCCTTGCAGTGAAGATCTGCAAACCGCATTTCTTTAAGAGTCGCCTAACAAGGCATTTAAATTTTCGGACTGATGCTTAAAGTGCGATCCGAAGGTCTAGACACATTGGCATGATCAATTTAAATTCTCGGAATATCTTCTTTGCGGAGGAAATTTTATTGAAGGATATTTTACCTCTCTTAAAGAAACTGGTTATAATCATTTTAATCAGCCAGGTATAGAATTATTATGTTAATGGTTGAAGTTTTTAGAAAAGTGAAAATTTAATTGTATTATCTTTGATAGGATAACAGCCATCCAATAAATTTTTAGAAAAATATATAGATGTACGAAAAATAGATAAGATAGGCAGGTTTTTCTTCACTTGTCTCAAAAATATAATTACTTCCACATTGTGGATGTATCGTAAACATGAGTAAAAAAAAAGGCAACAAAATTAATTTTGTGCGTATACAAGAACCAAATACCTCAGAAATGTTTTTTGCTTCAGCCACCCCACCACCACCCTCACCGAAAAGGATGTGGAAGTAGTAGTTCCTTAGGCAGCGGTTTTTTTTAAGGTGGGCGGTGCCGTGAACGTAATTCGACAAGAAACACAATTTTTTTTACTCTACAATGTGAAAATCAAAAAAAAACATTGGTGACTTTTCAGTAGCCTAGTTCCATTCCATAAAGTTGTTACTAAAAACCTATCAAAAATTTTTTTAATCGGTTCAGGAATGTAGGAGAAATTGTCGAATCACGAAATCGTTTTCTTAAGGACGGCACTGCCACCCTTAAGACTCCCCGGGTGGCTTTCGTGAAAACTATTTAATACGCTTTTTATGAAAAAGTTTAAAGGTTCATAATTGCTCTTAAAAATGTGTGAGCCATGAGTAACTACATTCATTTACTATATAAAAGATAATGGAAATTAAAAAAAAATGTTAATGATCATTGGCAAAACCAAAAGTGCACGCAAGTGCAAGTTGTTGTATTCAATAAGTGCTCGATGTATAACATTTGTTCGTTGGTCAAATTATTATTATTTTTTACTTCCACATCCACGTAGTGGAGTGGGAGTGTAAAAATGAAAAAATATATTGGATTTTTTTTTCTTCAAATCAGCTTTAAATGCCATGAAAGGTCGATATCTTAAGTTTGAGCAAAAAAAATGTATCTGTCGGTCGGTAAGTTTTTTTGTGTGCAGAAGTACTCTGGAACGGTGTCTGATATTGACTTGGAATTATAATGAGATCTGGAACTAGATTATCTTTTGATCATATTTCGTTAAAGCGTTCGGGGGAAATTATGTAAATGAGGATAAATAGGTAAACCAAGCAAGTAGGAGTCCATAACATTGAGATTCATGTCCGAAAAGCCAAGGTCTCAAAATTTTTTGGCAACAACCACCCCCAGTATCACCCCCCATTACCACTCCAACACTATTATTAAGGGGATAAAAAATTATTTTGTGATTTAGTGTGTATATAAAAAAACCAGTGGCAGCAAAAGTTATTTTTGCCATTAGCCGCCCACACCTCATTATTAAAGAGAGGTAAGAAATAATATTATGGTTTAGTGTGCATACAGGAACCAAGAGATTCAAAAGTATTTTCGGCATTAACAACCCCCTCTACCCTCTACAGGGGTACTGTTACCACTCCCACCCCCCATTACTATTAGGGGAAAAAACTAAAATTGTGATTTATTGTGTGTATAAAAACCATGTACTTGTGAATAAGTTTCTGTGCAAAACACATTTCGTTTTTGTATCTTGTAGCGTAAAATACTGCCATGCATTTTATTGCCTATTTTTTTTTTTTGGCGAGGAGGAGGGGAAACCCACACGGTCTGCCCATCCCTTCTTGGAATGGGTCTGAGTGTCAGCCTCCAACTGACTAAAACCCCTCCTCCTAGGACAGGGTTCATCTGTAAAGAATACTTCGAGGGCACTGCAGCCTCCTGGGCTTATTGTACTCTCCCGGTTTTTAGTTTACACTGTCCATTTTAATATTTCTGTATCACTGACAACGTGATATAGGTCTGAAAATGGAAGAATTTTGATGATTTCTGGGTCTGTTTGTGTTTGCCCGTAGATATTTTACCTTCTGCGGACCAACACCTCGCAGTCATGTATAATATACTCAACAGTTTCTGGTACCTTACCGCACAGTCTGCAGTTAAGGTCGCCAGCAAACTTTCCAATTAAATGCAGGTACTTCTTAACGGGAAAGTCAATAGACCTGTTATGGTTCTCAACTGGATCATGTTCCTTGTAAGCAGTTCTTCAGTTTGTTTTGAACTTGGTCCATTGATAAGTGTTTTCCCATGTCGATTTCCTGGAATATTTCTCCAGTAATCATTGTGTTTACTCTTGACCCTGTCTTTGATTACCCTTCTGACTGAGCCTCTTGTGATACTCAGCGCGGGTTCTGGGCCATAGAATATATCAGCTGCTCCTTGTCTAGCAAGTTCGTCAGCTTTCTCGTTGCCCTCTATACTGGTATGTCCCGGCACCCAGAGTAGTTTTACTCTTTCCGCTCACCCAGAATTTTGTGGCAGTCCCAAACAGTCTGGAAGACACCTTGTTGGATGCTAGTGCCTTAAGTGCCGCCTGACTGTCTGTTGCAAATGAGATCTGCTGGTTTACATATCGTCGTTACACATTCTTGCGTACACACTCGAGTATAGCCAGAATTTATGTCTGGAACACAGTGGAGTGCTGTCCAAGAGAGAGACTTGTACTCGCTCTTGGCCATTCATCATGTATTTCTGCTCCAGCTCCTGATTCCATCCTGGACCTGTCTGTATACCAGGCCAGGCCTCTCCGTAAAGCATCAGGAGCACCTGTCATCCATTGCTTTCTATCTCCAATGGTAATTGATAAGTACTAGAAAAACTACTATTTGTTTTATCTCTTTAAATTTTGTGATACTTACTTTTTTAGAACTTATTTACTAATTTGCATAAAAACTAATATCTGTTTTCAAATACTTTAAAACCTTATTTATTTTTGCATTATTACCTACGTCACTTTAATTTAATAGAATTCCTTTTATTACAGATATGATAAATAATATAAGTATTTGTCATTTAAATGTAAGATCTTTAATGAAACATTTCAGAGAATTTAATAATTTGATATCTTCCTCTCACATTGCCGCTATAACTGAAACATGGTTGACAGCTGATGTGGACGACGTTACTCCTTTAATTCCAGGCTTCAAACCGTTCAGGTTAGATCGAGCCCGCGCACGTGGCGGGGGAGTAAGTACAGACATCTTGTGTTCTCAATATGATTTAAACTTAAAATTTGATGAAAACATTGAACAGTTGTGGATTCACTTAAAAATAAAAAATTGTAACTTTGCTATTGGAAATATTTATAGACCGCCATCTGGTGATTTCCAAAAATTCTTAGATATTATCGACGACACTTTGTCTCAGATTATACCCACAGTAGATGAAATAATCTGCTTGGGTAACATGAATATTAATTTGTTAACTCCTGATAACGCCTTGAGTAAATGCTTTGATCCCTATGGTTTTTACCAATTAATAAATGAACCAACTCGAGTTACTGAAAGATCATTGACTCTGTTAGATCCTATATTTGTTTCAAATACAAATTTAATTAAAGGTAGTGGCGTGTTAGATGCTAGCACAATATCTGATCATTGTTTAGTACATTTTAATTTGCACATTGATAAACCGATTTCAGCTGCAAAGTTGTACACTTTTAGGGAAATTTTGATTATGTTAAGTTTTGTGATGATTTGATGCATGTTCCTTTCCATAGTATTATCAATATTCCTAATATTGACGATTTATTTGATAAACATGTACCTGTTAGAGTAGTTAGAGTAAATAAACAAAGATCCCCCTGGCTTACCTATCCAATTAAAATAATGATTAAGGAAAGAGAATCTGCTTTAACAAAATACAAAATAACTAAATCTCCTGTCGACTGGAATCGTTATAAGGAGTTGCGAAATTTTACATTATCTTCTATTCGTCGTGAAAAAAGAAAGCTTTTTATAACAATTTATTAAATAAACATGACCCCAAAATATTATGAAAAGGAATAAATAGTCACATGTTAAATAAGGAACATCTAACTATTCCGGATCATTTGGATAACCCAGACGATGTGAATGATTATTTTTCTTCTGTTTATGTGAGCATCGAAATTGATCAAGATCTAATTGACTTTTATGAACGCGAACATTTTGCAAGAAATGATACAAAATTTGAGTTGACCTTGGTATCGATAGAAAATGTAAACGACATATTAAATAGTATTAAGTCAAATGCCTATGGATCAGACAATATTTCAATAAGCATGTTGAAGTATTGTAGCCCGTATATTGACCCCTATATTACACATATAAATTGCTATATAGAAAATGGTTATTTCCTGTCTTTATGGAAAAAGGCTGTAGTAAAACCTTTGCCTAAAGTTAGTAACCCAGTTACATATTCAGATCTGCGTCCAATAAGCATTTTATCTGCCATATCAAAAATTTTAGAAAAAGTTATTTCTATGCAGCTTACCAAACATTTAACCGATCTTAAGGTGATACCAGAATGCCAATCCGGTTTTAGACGGGGCTACAGTACTTCAACTGCTCTTTTGAATGTATGTGACGACATTCTAACTGCTATTGACCAAAGACAAGTAACCGCGTTAATTTGGTTAGATTTTTCCAAGGCATTTGACACCATTAATCATAAACTTTTATGCAGTAAGTTAAAATACTATGGTTGCTCTTTAAGTTTTATAAAATTAATTCATTCATATCTCGAGAAACGATCTCAGACAGTACATATAAATAACAGAATTTCTTCCGAAAAAAGTGTTATATCTAGTATACCTCAGGTCCATATTAGGGCCACTCCTATTTTTAGTTTATACCAGTGACATATTGAGATCTGTTAAACATTGCAAAGTTCAGGCATTTGCAGACGATACACAGGACCAACATAATTTTAGTGTTGACAGTATCCGGGTCGCTGAGGAGTCTATGAATGAAGATCTTAACAAAATTAGCACCTTATCCAATTCACATAATTTAAAATTGAATAATAACAAATGCCAGGTGATATTCTTTGGAAATAAAAACAAATAGAGAGTTAGTAAAAACAGTATAAACATAAAAGTTGATAACGAAATCTTACAGTCTAAATATTCGCTAAAAAATCTAGGTATCATATTTGATAGTGATCTAAAATTTCATTGTCACGATAACAGCGTCTTAAAGAAAACTTACAGTGTTCTTAAAACGTTATACTCTTATGGAAATTGTTTAAATAGCTCCGTTAGAAAAAATTGTCCGATTCCTTGATACTTTCACGTTTTAATTATGGAGATTGTGTATATGGCCCTTTCCTTGACTTATTCGATCAAAATAGAATCCAAAAGGTGCAAACCCTGCTGCAGATTTGTGTTTGATTGAGAAAATATGATCATATTTCCCATAAAATAGCCGAGTGAAATTGGTTAAATATGGCAACTAGGCGTAAACGCAATTACTGTAATTTACTTTACAATATAATTAGGGAGAAAACACCTCAGTCAATTTTTAAAAAATTACTGCGACGTGCCGATTCACACGATCTAAACCTAAGAGATAACCAAAATTTTCATATTCCACGTCACTCAACAACTATTTACAAAAAATCGTTCTCATATTCGGCTGTGATAATATACAACAACATCATTAAAGATCTGATTCATTTATCAAAATATTCATTTAGAACTAAACTAAACAATATACTGAAATAGGAAATGTGTAAAGCCAGCATATTAATTTTTGTTTTAGTTTAAATGAACTATCCAAACTGTATTTAGTCCAAATGATTAGTTTCTAATCTTATATTTATATATCTATCCCTTACTATTTCTTTTGTAAATTTATATTTAAGTTTTTGGTTGTTGGTACATACATCTAATTAATTATATGTTTATATTTTTAAATACAAACAAGGTGTAGTGTAAGAGTAGCTTAAGCTAAACTTCGCCTTGCTTGTGTCATTTTTTGTATGAAATAAAGTCGATTATTATTATTATTATTAATAGTGAAGGGCTTGTTGAATGTAATTTTTGGTGTCATGTAGTCCGATCTCATGCTCATTAGAGGATACGCTACAATGTTTATCATCCTCAAGTGCTCCGAGTTGCCTCCAAGAGGAGTCGGCTGCTGAGAATTCTGTAGCCTGTAAGCTCCCATTCTGGCCTCCCCCTGAATCACAAGACTCAGAGGAGGGAGGTCTAGTAGGATCTCCATGGCTGCTGTTGAGGCAGTTTTCAACCCTACTGGTTTTTCAGTAGATCTACAGTTTTTTGGTTTTCTTCCCAGTTTCTAGTCCGACCCGCTAAATCTACAGTTTTTTTTTGCATTTAGATCAATTATTTTATTACGCTATTACCTAAATTTATATATAATTTTTTCTAATGAATTATTTGAAGAAACCTCGCTTTTTTAAATTTATTCTTGAATTTTGTACTTATTGCTCAATAAAACGAAAATGGTTGCAATTACAAAAGTTATTAATTGAAAAATAATTTTTGGCCACCCTGTATATGTTTAGGAAGTGAAAATAATTCAAAAACATTAATTAAATGTCTCATAACTAGTATTCACATAAGTTTTCTTGAAACACATAATTGTGATTTTGTTGGATTTTTTCAATATATGCATCTGCAGATAGCATTATTTCAACAATAAAATTCATTACAACCAAGTAGCAGGGAGATAGTCAATAATTAAATATGGAAATGAACAGAGTCTAGAAAGGGCCTTCAAAAAATGTACTGATACATATATTTAAAAAAAAGGCACTTGATCCTGTGATTTTGTCTTGGCCCTATATATTCGAAAATAATTTCCGATTATAGACTGTTTTACCTAGTTTACTTGTATTTTTTTCTTAATTTCCAGCTACTGTAGAACTCAAGATATATAAGTTCGACGCACTATTCCCCATCCTGTATAGTAAAAAAAAAAACCAGTAGATTAACAGTTTCAGTAAAATAAATTCTGTTTTATACTATTTTTTTTGCTTATCTACAGTTTCCTCGTCTAACAGAGTTGGCAACCCTGTATTGAGGTGCTTTTCATTGCACCTGTAATTCCCGGGTAGGCCAGTCCTAACACCCGGCTCAGCCTGTTAGCTGTTGTGGTTTGAGTGACTTTAGCCCACCAAACCAGGGCTACGTATGTGATGGTGGGTCTTATTACGCTGGTATAGAGCCAGTGCACCATACCAGGCTTAAGCCCCCATGTCTTGCCAAACAATCGTCTACATGTTGCCAGTATTGAAACAGACTTATGTATTCCCAGGTGTTGGTTCCAGGTAAGTTTGGAGTCTATAATGGTACTTTACCTCCCCGACATCTGTAATTGTGTGTCATGGAGAACTAGAGAACTCAATCCCTCCAGGTTTCTCCTTCTGGTGAATAGAACGATGCTGGTCTTTTGAGGACTGATTTTCAGCCCCTTCTCATCGGTCAATTTCTTCACCATATTCAGGGCCCTTTGTAGATGGTCCCTGACTATGTTATTACCTATGTTACTACATTTATTTACGTTTAGAGTTCTCCGTATGTTTTAAAATATCAAAATTTGTTTATTTGTAAGATGTCACTTAATCTATTAATTTAGTAATAACTAAGTTCGCCAACTAAACAATTAATCATTTAGTTATCTATCTTTTTGAAATAGTTACAGTAGTTTTTGTGCATTGTGGCCTTCTGCCAATAATTATGAATTTATCTTTTTATGTTACCGTATATATTTACCTTTTTAGTATATTATTAATGTCTGTCTCTGTATTTGTTTCATTCTGTTTGATTTGTATAAACGTAATCCAAGCATAGTTTTATATGACCAAACCCTGCTTTGTCAATTGCTCTAGCATATCTTTTATCTTTACAATAAATTTTGTTGTTGCTAATTAGTACTTTTTTTAAATCAAAAGTCCCTTAGTTTATTTGCGAATTTTACCTTATTATATCCCGGACTGGGATTTATTATCTCTCCTTGAAGTAACAAGCTAGGTTCTTGATTTAAATTAATAGATTCACTTTTGCTCATTTTTACATTCAAAATATAGTTTTTTATAAAATAGCCGGGCAATACTTTTTGTCTTCTGTTTATAACTTTTGTAAAGATAATTCCCCTTTAGAAAATAACGACGTTATACATATTAACCTCTCCTGGAAACTATAATAACCTCTAATAACACATATTTATGCTCTCAGCGTTTCAGGTAAAAAATATGAACGAATTCTTATTTTGTTTGTTTTTGTTAATCCAAAGGACCATAAAAAGAATATCAGAGGACACAATATTTTTGGGTACCAATTTTGATTACATTTGACTTTATTACTCATGTACAAAATATATGTTGAAATTTTAAATTTTTATATAAACATGTTTTTTTGTGGCATATTTTTGTATATTATCTAACTTTTCAAGTCTTTTGTGAATCAGTTTTAAATAAAATTTAAAACGAAAAGACATAGGGACCTAGTACAAAAATATTTCAAACATTTGCTAGACGCCATGAAGTCCAAGTTCAAACCGAAGGCACGGCATATACGGAATAATAAACAAAATGTATGCAGCGAATATTAATCAAGTAAGAACAAAAGTAAATTGAAACTTGTAGAGATAAAACTTTATAAACCGTTTATTTTACATTTGCGGTTTTCAATAAATGAAACTAAGTACCCACTCCACTTTCAGATAGACAAATGGTTTCAATAAGAATTGTTAACGTAATGACTTGAACCTATGAAAACACAAGTTATATTATCTAAGGACCTTTTAGTTGAATTAATCTGGGAAAATGTACAAACTGTCGCCTTGCTAAATGAATTCGTAGCTAAATATTAGTTTTGTATCAGAGTAGTTTTCTATGGAAAAGCGACAGTTTTCACAAGGCGGAAATAATGAATTTTTTATTTTATTTTACTTGTTGTATTGGATGAATTTACATTCATTTTACATTTTTTGATATCATATTCTTGCTTCGAATAATTCACAACTCCTAAACTTTAGTTAAATGACTTTAAGAATTGCTAATTATGATAACAATACCACGACGGTTCCACATTCCGTAACATTGCTTATTCAAATTCCTCTACAATGTAAATTTTGGTTTGTATTGGCATATACAGATCATTTGCTAGTTTTATTGTGCATGTAGATGTATCTAACTATTTTAATTGTGATTTATCGAATCTTGTTAGAAAAGTTTTCTTCCACTTTACGCATTTCGGAAGGATCTGTTCTTTCTCTATCTTTATTTTATTTTGTCTCTGACAGAATATGTCAGAGGGGAACACTCTTATCCAGAAGTATGTTTGTGATAGTTTCGATAATAAAAATATGTTGTTATTTTTATACTGTATACGGTCTTTGTCACAGGAAGACAAATACCGCTTACAAAAATCGATAACTACTATGTTTGATATTTTACAACCGTAGCCCAATATGATCACATTACTCCACATTTACGTGCTTTTAGTTTCAATATGTGTGAACGGAGTTTCGTACACATTATAGGATTCGTTCTAATAATTTTTATTTAGTAAAATACAAAAACGTACAGAAATTCAAAACAGAGATCTGAGACATGTTAAAAATAAAGTTTGTATTCCCTCTCACAAAAATTGATCTTTTCGATCATCGTTTTCCTTCAAAGCAGCATATATTATTAATAACCTACCAAAACGTAGACTAAAGGAACACATAATCTCATCAAGAAAATTTTAATACACAACTGTTTGTAACGATCCATTTTTAATGTCCCGTTCATTATGGTCTCTTAGTGCTAAATTGTACTAACTTATATTTTTGTTAACAATTTTTATTTTACGAAACCTTAAAATGCCTTATGAGGGCCCTGTAGTTGGATCTTTTGAATGCTTTTTTCTCTTATATGGTAGTATTTTTAAACTAAGATTGGTTCACTACAATCGCCCCGTTATGCCATTTTGTCAATCCCCACCCGCTCTATAAATAAAAATTAGAGTGTGATGTATTCACTCCCGAAGCGGCCTTGGGGCTCGCAAACTCGTCAATTGTGGCTAGATATTAAGCCCTGCATTTGTTTAGTAGTGTTGAAATTTAGCTAAAATGATGAATTTTATCAAGTAATAGTGAGTAGTTTAACACGAGCTTTTGCTTAATAAAACAGTACCGAATTATTGGTTTAATTTGTTAGTGTCATTTAGCTGCTTGAAGTGCACTTCAACTAGTTTGCCTAGGATTGGTAAAGACTAGCATTTTGGCACAGTTATCATTGATACCAAGCTATAAATTTATTGCTGTTACTGTCCTAAATGCACACATCAAGTTCCAGTTATTGTAAGTACAAAACACTTCTCTTTCTTCGGTGTGTCTATTGGTGACTTGCAATACCTTCGATTCCTTCCTGCCCCTGGTTGATTTACCAGGGTCCAGCGTTTTCTTCGTACATGTGCGTTTTTGTGTAATTTCACGCCATTGTGGAATATAGAAACCTTAGTTTGAACTAACAAACAAATTTGTTTTCGCGAGTGTGCGTATATTCATTTCAAATCTTATGTAGCTATGTCGTGTTTAGTCTATGTAAAATAATATATTGTACTTAACGTTAATACTGTACTGTACTGTACGTTAATATTAGTTTGTTATGCTATACACATTTCATTTTATACGTAAACACCTTTACTTACGTATAAAGATTTGTTTATTGACTTTAAGTATCTAAAAATGTTGCTTAGTAGTAATATTTTATTTAAGGTTTTCTTCGAGTAATATTGTGTTGGCCAACTAATAATATAGTTATCTATTTTTTTGAAGTATTTACAGCAGTTTTTATGTATTGTGGCCTTCTGCCAATAATTATTGATTTATCTTTGTAAGTTACCGTATATATTTACCTTTTTTAGTAGGTATATGATAAATCTGTCTGTCTCTCTGTAAATTCTGTTTGATCTTTGTAACCGTAATCCAAATACATATTTTATTTGCCAAACCCTGATTTGTCATTTGCTCTACCACTACCTTTACAATAAATTTCGTATTGTTAATTAATTATTTTTTATTTCAAAAGTCTCTTAGTTTATTTGCGAATCTAACCTGATTATATCTCTTACTAGAATTTATTATCTTTCTTTGGAGTAATAAGCGAGGTTCTTGATTAGATTCACTCTTGCTCATTTTATCTTTAAAATATAGCTTTTTATAAAACAGCTGGTCTATACATTTTGTCTCTTTTTGGGGACTTTAATGAAGATAGTTTGTTTTCAGAAAATAACGACGTTATATGTTCCAATTTAGGATTATATATTTATCTCTATCCCCTTCATACTTATTATTACATGTGAATGCTTAAATGTACTTATATATTTTCTGTTTCCACTCGGGGAGTGTTAAAAAGCACCAGTGTTGATAGGCTTCCTTTTGGAAAAGTTTGTAGTTGTACTGCTCATTTTTTAAATAAATGGACTGTATTGTAAGTAAGTTTTTAGTTAAATAAGTAATGTTTACCCCGTTCACAGACTAGTCTACAATAAAATTGTCATCATGAACTTATCTCAAGTTCATCTTTACTTATGTTATGTTATGATAGTGGATATTAATTTTTTTATGTATAAAATAGAAATCGTTATTATAATATAATAAAGCGAGGTGAATTACCTTTATGCAAATTTTTCTTGAGACTAGCATATAACGGTATGTCTGAAAATTTGAATACATAACGTTTGTCATTGCTTCATCTGGAATTACCGGTATCAGGTAAGACAAGGAAAGGAAAAGTTAAAAAGTCAACTACAATCTAAACATAGACATGGCCATTGCAAAGGTAAAAAGTAAAAGCGTCCATATAATACGGCGAGGTGGGCCGGATGTCGACGTGCACACATTATTTACGTTTACTTTTCAGCAAGTTTATATTATTTATTTATTTCCCAGTACTCAAAAAAATTATTTCTTTGATTCCATTCGGTTATATTTCTACTTTATATCAATGATCTGCCTCAATATATAAGTAGTGTAACTTTGTTTGCAAATGACATGAGTATTACGGACTCTTGGATGATCTGGAGATAACTTTTGTTATTTTAATTAGAACATTCTATAAATTATTTCATTATTCGATTACAACTTAAATTAGCTATCCTACGATATATCAGATGTTATATTTATCTCTAGAAAAAGTGGTTAATTTTCGAAACAATTAATATATTTGTGAGGAGGCCATGGAAGACTTTTAACAACAACACTTCTTATAATGTAAAACAAGTTTGCCAAAAATAGAAAAAACTAAACTACAATAAATATTTGAATTGTCCTCCATTGACATCTATGCAATTTTTACACCTTCTTCTTACAGCATTTGTTGCATTTCCGAAACGCAGCTAATGTTATGGGTTCAAATTCTTCTGTATTATTAGAACGTTCTCTATATATAATATTTTTTAAATAACCCCAAAGGCAAAAGTCGGCAGGGATTATATCGGGAAATCTAGCTGGCCACAAAATAGAACCATTGTTTCCTAAAAATTAAACAATATCTGTTGTCTATTAATGTCCAGGTAGCTAAATTAATTGTTAGTTATCACTTTGAAAGTCGTTTGGACATAGATGGTGACTAATCCTAATTTTTTTTAAGCAACGGAATTTGGGATTCCTAAATTTTCCTGTATTTCGCGAGACGATATATTAGGATTTTCTCTTACAATTTTTAAACAATATTTTCTACAGCTTCTCTACCTGCTTTATTATATATTTTTGCTCGAGTTTTTACAAATGATCCAAACTCTTTTAAATTTTGTTGTAGCCTTCTGAATATTTTTATGTCTGGCTGTCTCTTTTCTGGATATCTAAAAATACTGTTTAGGCGGCACTTCTGGCACAAAGTTTTGTTGTCTATAACTTACCTATTAAAATAAAGCTCGGAAGCTAAATTTAAATCTTCTCCGCATTCTATAAAACATTTAATCATATCATATTTTTCATCATTACTAAATTAAACCATTTTTAACAATGCTCACTCACAATTGGGTTGTTGCACTAAGTTAAAATTTGAGGAGAATCTATGTTAAACAATAACAATTATTCATAAAAAATCATTAGAAACATGTAGAAGTTGAAAAGAAAGTCTTATAATATTAAAATATTAATTACAAAAATACATACATTTAAAACGGAGATGACATAATAACGGCAGTCTGTAGAAAAGTTACTTATAAAACGACGAAAAACGGGTACTAATTTAGAAACTCGCTGATAGCGACGGAGAAAAAAGACAATCACGACAGTTTAATCTGACATTACATTTAACATCAAATTCAACTGACGTTCATAGGTTACAATTCGGTATAGTTTAACAGCTTCTAGTTATGGATAAATATAAGTACAGATAGTGTTTTCTGCTGTACTGTGTAAATAATACCACCAATTCACCAGAAAAACTGTTGTGTTCCAATAATAAACGCTGAACGTAATAGTGAATGATTCAAAGCCATCAGAGAAGGACCAAGTCTTCTTATTGTGGAGACCATTTCAATGTCAAGTAAAGTAACAAATTACAATGTATTCTAAGCGTTTTATTTGTGGTAAGTTGTATCTTAATGTAGGAATTTGATTTTTAATATGGGTTTATGTTGTAGGAAAAACGGCCGCATTACAAGACTTGTGCCGGCGTTCTAGCTGTTACAAATTTAAATTACCCGCCAAACTGGTGGATAAAACAGGATGTATTACTGTGTTCTTAACGGCTCTAGATTAGAATATTATTCATGCTTTGACTTCCTAAAAGGAGGGAAATGGCTTTAATCTGCTTTTATGTATTTTATCTAGTTTATGTTGGAATAAAGTGCAGTTGTTTTTGTTAGCTATTGATTATTTATGAAGCTCCCTAGACGCCCCATAATACTAGGATGATCAATATATTAAGAAAGGAAATTTAAAAACTCGCCGTTGAAAAACTATATGAAACAAACTGTGAAAGTCGTCTAAAGTCGGTGAACACAATCAGTCGGAAATGGCTACGAATGCGTTGGATTGTAGTTATAAATGCCCTTTGAATTATGTGTGTTATAAATACATATCATTGTTTATTGCTTAGATAGATACTAGCATAAAGTACTTACCTTTTTATTATTTTTTGTTATAATACAGATGATTGATATCTTCGTAAGTCTCATTCTGACTCTTCTTAGAAGTGAGTATCAATGGATAATAAATAATTTCTTTAGTAGATAAACTTATTTTGTTGTTTTCAGTCAGATACGCATGTATATAGTTAATAGAAAATAAAACAATGAAAAGAAAATATTTAATAAAATACAAAGTATAGTTAACAAATTCAACTAAATTAAATAATAAAATACATATTAGACATATTATGTAATATTAAAAAGACAAGATAAAGGAAGTTCTTGTAGAAATTACAATAGTTTGTACTGTCTATAGCAGCTGTAACGTAAGTACCTTGCAGCTTTTGCACTTCCAACCATTGCAATGTCAAAACGATCGTCTCTTTTTAAAAATTCGCTGACCATAAGTATATCTACCCCAAGTAGAATGTCAGAATTAGCTTTAACAGACATACTGCCTTAGTCGTTTTGTAAAAAAATATTAACAATAACTGCAAACATCAATCACTGCTAGCTAAACGTCAAATTTACTTTTGACATATGCGGTTATTTTCTTTCTTGTCAGCAATGTCAACTTATTCGTCTTCATCTGTTCTGCTTATAAGTTCACATCTAACTGCCGTTATGATGTCACTACCGTTTTCGCGGCACATTCAAATAGTCGAAATTTAACAATTTTTTAAAATATGTTGCGCTAAGAATTTTTCTTCCAAATTAAATATATAACTAAATTAAGTCCTCCACTACCATATTTCACCATTTTTAAAAATTCGTCAACAACCCAATTAAGGCACAAATTAGTTTTTGACGTTTAAGATTATTTCGATGTTCTTTTTTTTACCATGGTCTTCTCAATTGTTGTTGTTTTTTCCATAACCTACTCGCAAATATATTAAGTTTTTCGAAAATTAATCACTTTTTCTGGAGATGAATATGACATATGATATATTGTTGGATAGCTAATTTAAGTTGTGATTGAATAATACAATAATTTATAGGGTGTTCCATTTAAAAAAACACAAGTTATGTCTATATCTCAAAAACTGAGGCGTGCATAATTTTCTTCTTATCAGCAACAGATTCTACTCAAAGAAGTGCCTTAAGAATGTGTTACTATTTTCGATTCGACACTTGGTAATTGGGATATTATCCAAAAATGCCAATTTTCCAAAAACGCTCTGTAACTCGGTGGTCGAAAAAAATGGACGATCGCGGTTTACGTCATTGTTTGTTTCTCGAAAATCGAGCTCAGGACACCTACATTGGTTTTTGTCTATCTGCCATAGTTTTAGAGAAAACTCCAAATCTCATATAATTTGGTCTACCCTGTACAGTTGGCGCTAAAGAAATAGTCTTATCCTCGATGATTTGAAAACTGATTATATTAATTTTCACATTAAAAAGAACTTCAAGTGGATTTCCAAATATTAAATAAATAATCTGCGGTTTTCAAACACCGATAAACTATTGAATACCTGTCTAGACTCAAATCTTTCATTTAGTTCACATATTGATAATGTTTGCACTCTTTTAAATAAAGCATACTATGCGATATTGCAAATGACATCTTAGTTGGATATTCAGGGTTTTGTAAGCCTATGCTTTTGCATACTGTCTATAACGTAGTGTCCTGAGAGAGTTTTCATAAACCGGAAAAAATTATTCGATTTCCTTGCAATCTTAATTAGCGTGAAAGCTGTAGAGACACTTTTAAACTTGAAAAAACATCGACTTTTCCATTCGTTTTCATATTGAAATCAGAAATCATTTTCCTGTGTTAAGAGATCAAAATAATGACTACACTCGCAATTTAAACACTATTAGTACCCAAACATAAAACATCTACTTTCAAAAGATCACCAGACGATAACAGTATCGCCTTGAAATTCACATTCTGTCAAATTATGATAAATACAAATCAGAAACTAAAAATGTTCTTATTAATGAATGTTTCTATTCAATAAACGAGTTTGTGTCTAGACAAAGTCTTGCATGGTATTATTGTGCTAAAGTATAGGTATTTAAATCAATTTGATTTTTTATTTTGCTATCAACTTTTATTACAATATTTCATTGTAGTTGTTTGTTTATTTATCTATTTGTGTGTTTATATCATTAAAAGCTTTTATTTAACTTGCAATGTTTGTATGGTAGTTTGTTTGTTTAGGTCAAATCTTGCAATCAAAATTTAGACTATTTCTAATTAAGCTAGAGCTTTGAAATTTGGCACACGTGCTTAAGTCCGGTGATATGCAATATAGTGTATCTATTATCGTTCTAAATTCAATATGGCGGGCGTCCCAAGATGGCGGATCACCTTTTTCTTCACCTTGATACGAGTATCAAATGATGAATATAATACGATAAACAATGTGACGTCATTCTAAAACCAATATGGCGGACGTGCAGTCAAAATTCTGACTTGTTCTAATTGAGCTAAAGCTTTGAAATCTTGCATACGTGTATAAAACCGGTGATAATGCAATATGATAATATCTAATATCGTTCCAAATCCAAAATGGTCGACGTCCCAATATGGCGGATTACCTTTTTCTTTACAACCCCCTTATGAAAGGGTTTGAAGATAAATACGATAAATTATGTGACGTCATTCTAAACCCAATATGGCGGACGCCCCAAAATGACGGATTATCTTTTTCTTCGTAACCACCTAGATATGAGTATCAAATGAAAGGGCCTGACGAGTAAAATACGAGAAACTGTGTAACGTCGTTCTAAATTCAATATGGCGGATGCCCTAGGATGGCGGATTACCTTTTTCTTCTTCATAACTCCGATGCCATGGATATAAAATGAAAGAGTTTTGTCTGTCTGTTTGTCTATAAAATAAGTAGACTAAAAAGTAAAAAATAAAATTATGTAAAAAAAATATTTTTAAGTGAAAGCTTTATTTTAACAAACTGTACTAAAAAGTAAAAAATAATTTTTTAAAATTCATGCACCTGGAAACCAAAAGCTTTGGGGGCGGTCAATTGAGCAAAGTAACTATGCAATGGTTCTATATGACCGTCCCCAAAGCTTTTGGTTTCCAGGTGTATGAATTTTAAAAAATTATTTTTTACTTTTTAGTAGTTTTCTAAAATAAAAGCTTTTTCTTAAAAATGTTTCTTTATATATTTTTTTTATATTGATGATCTCTGATTTCAGTTTATTGCTGATTTTACAATTTTACAAAAATTACAATTAGTCAAAAATCCAAAGAAATAAATACTGACTTTTCCATCCATTTTCATAGTGAAATCAGATACATTTGTTAATAGTTGTGTTTCTGGTTTTTCTAAGTCAAGAGATCAAAATAATTACTTCACTCGCAATTTAAATACTATATATACTACTATACTACTATATATACTATATACTATACTATACTATATATATATACTATACTATATATATATACTATACTATACTATATATACTATACTACTATACTTAAATACTACTACTAAATATATAGCTCAGTCAATATTTCTGAACCGGTTATATGCATCTCTGTTGACCTGGCAAAAGCATTTGATACTGTCAGTCATTCAAGTTTGTTAGAAACCCTAGAGAGGATGGGTTTCAGGGGGTACTAGTTACGAGCTAACGAAGAGCTATTTAAGCGATAGGGCGAAATGTGTAAAGGTTGGTAATACAGTGAGTGGAATGGAACCAGTATCTTGCAGTGTTCCGCAAGGTACCGTACTGGGCCCAGTATTATTCACATTGTATGTCAACGACTTGTTTAGGCTTCCACTTATGGGGGAGGTGATCAGTTTTGCCGATGACACGGCTGTGTGTTATAGAGGAAAAAACTGGAATGTAATAAAATCAAACATCCAGAAAGATTTTCCAGTAATAACAGATTTTTTCAGTAGTAAATTACTAACAATAAATATGGATAAAACACATTACTTACCATTTACTAGTTATGCTCATAAACTTCCAGACTTCTCGGCTATCAACATCAACTATAAAAACACCAATATTAAATTATCATCTGTCACATCAATAAAATAACTCGGAGTCATGCTTGATTGTCACCTTAGGTGGAATAAACATGTAGATTTTTTAGTTAAAAAATTAAGATCACTACTTTCAAAATTTAAATACCTTGAGAGATTCTTTGACATAGATCACCTAAAAAGCATATATTTTGCTCTAGTCCAGCCACATTTATATTATGGTATCATTGCTTGGGGGGGGGGCATAACAAACTGCTATATAAAAAGCCTAGAAACAATGCAGAAATGGATTCTAAAAATAATTTTTAGCCGAAGTTACGTTTACCCAAGTGATGATTTGTATAAAGAATCTAAAATCATGGATATAAGGCAGTGTTTTTTTTCAAAGCTTGATTTTATATCAATATAGAAACGTAAGCACAAAAGATATCATTACTCACAATCATGATACGCGTCACAGGGAAAAATCAATTGCAGTACCCAAAATGATAAAAACCATAGGGCAACGCTGTCACATTTACTTGGCTCCCAAGGTATATAATGAAGTCCCAACGACTCTAAAAAGTATAAACTCGTTTAATCTCTTCAAAAGAAAGCTAAAAAAATGGATATTGGAAATTCCACGATCATCAGTAGGTACACCTCATGATTGAGAAATAAAAAAAAATAAATAAAAAACAATCCTGCTCAACCCTAAAGAAAATGACAATTAATTCAAATTTTTATTATATGAGTGTGTGTGTGTGCATGCATATGTGTAAATGTGTGCAAGTATATATGTATGTATATATAAGAAAATACGTATATAGACAAAAGGACATTGTAGAAATGTATACAGTTTTTATATGTGTATGTATGTATATATATACCGAATATAGTTAAAACAAATATTAGTACTTGTGACAGTATTTAGTAGATTTAAAATATTTTAGACTAAACAATATATATAGAATATTACCTTAACATGTCGCTTCTTAAAATCAAAATGTAATTGTATATAGAGCTCATAGGACAGAAGTACTTTTGATAGTATTTCATTTAGTTGATTTATTTTTATTTGTTTATTTTAGGCTAAACAATATCTAGAATATTAAGATCAATTTACATTAAAACTAAAATATCGTAGGCTAAACAATATGTATTACTTTAAGATAGTTTATTTACACATCGCTTTCAAACTTAAATAAAAATGTAATTATGTATACAGGTCGAAGCGCAGTTTAATCCACGTGCGGGTCTTCCTTTGTGGATTTTCTGTGTTTATTCACCTATATAATTTTCATATGTCACATTTTATTATAATTCTGATCTTTTATGGTGAACAAATATTATTATTATTATTATTATTATTATTATTATTATTATTATTAAAAAAGATCACCGGACTATAGCAGTATCACCTTGTATAATTCACTTCAAATACATTTAAAAAATATATCGAATTATTGTAAATACAAATCAAAAACTAAAAAGTTTCTTATTAATGAATGTTTCTCTTCGGTAAACGAGTTTGTGTCTAGGCAACGTCTTGCATGATATTGTGTTAAAGTCAGATAGATATTCATGTCCCCATCCGGGACACCCTGTATATCTCTTAGTAACACCATAAAGAAGATTTCCTCTCACTATGAAATTGGTACAAATAGATTCCAACCTAAGTACCTGCTGATGTTGAAATAGTCTCAGGTCGGCCATTAAACAAGAGACCACCTGCACAAATTCCTAATTAAAATGGACAACAGAAGGTCTTAAATAATACGGCCGCCTCTTCAAACTCAAACAATCGGAAAGGTCGTAAAAGATCCAGGTTCAACCCATACTATATAGGACTTCTTTCGCTGACTATATTGTAAATTTTTATTCGAGGTAATTAATGACACTCGTTTTTGTTTGCAACTTACTTTTGTTACTATGTATCTAAATGAAGTAATTGTTTCTTGGCATGGTTAATGGCTGGACTTGATGTGATGGATTAAGTAGAAACAAAGAGAAATGAGTAATTTTTAAAGCTTACATTTATTTATCAA
Source organism: Rutpela maculata (assembly GCA_936432065.2). NCBI lineage: Eukaryota > Metazoa > Arthropoda > Insecta > Coleoptera > Cerambycidae > Rutpela > Rutpela maculata. The sequence continues at coordinate 125,349,580 of OW386291.2, read as the reverse complement.
ATAGCAAAATTAATGATTTTATAAAAAGGCACAAATAATGACCGGTTTTTCAAATCGTCATTTACAGTATGCATTTCTATTAAACAGTTTCAATCATATTGAATTGAACGTATTCAAGAAAATTTGCTGTTGTGAAGAAAAAAATGAAATAAATCAGTGATATAATATTTGAAATTCCGATAAAATGCTGTTTTGTTCATATTAATACAGTGTCAGTTGTCGGTATATTCGATTTTGCTAGCTTATTACCACAAAATAATTTTTTATTCACTTGTAAAATATCGATGTTCAGAGATTACAGCTACTGGAATGATTCATATGGATCGTAGTCAACTAGAAGTAAGAAGTATTTTGGATTCCATACCAAGTTTAAAATAGTTCAAATTTATTAAAAGATCGACTACTGTTCAAAAAATTGTCATGTTATTAACAGACCATTAGAGTTAGGTATTTTTCCTTCTCAGTGAAAAATAACCTTTTTAAGCCTACATCTAAGGAAAAAATCTGAATAACTGGGAAATCTACGTCGCTGAACTTACTTTCAGTTCCTCTAAAAATTATTGAATCAGCTGTATATGAACAGATTTTTGAATATGTCTTCCAAAACTCAATAATTCCTTCTGATAAGTACAGATTTCGAAAAGGCCTCAATACTTCTACACTACTAAATAATATAACAAGCCAACGACAACACTAAAGTCAATGTCTTTGACATTATTTAATATGACAGAAGTTTTTGGCCCTTTAGATATTAGTTTCCTAATTGCAAAAATTAAGAAATTATATTATTATGGCATGTCTGGAAGTACTTACTCCTGGTTTCAAAATTGTAGCGGAAAAAAATTTACTAGAGTTAATATATGAAACTCGATACTTACACCACAAAATGTATCAGTTATATCCAGTGTTCCGCAAGGATCTATCCGAGGACCGCTTTATTTTTATATATTTATTGCAGATATTTCGAAACTTCTTCTGCATTCAAAACTGTGTACGCTGATGGTGTTCAGCTAATATACAGTTCTCGTTTGAAATTTCAAATTGCAGAATTTTACATCAGTATTATATTCGAATGGACAATCCGAAATACTGTGGTACTAAATGCTAACAAAAGTCAAACTAATTTTGTACTAGTGTTGAAAAGCAACATTGCTGATACACTCCCTTTTGGGAAAATTTGCTTAACTTTTCAATAAGCTTATTGCATTGTATTGTAAGTATAATTCATCAACTTTTTTACACTGAAAATCAATAGGATGGGCTAGATCTAGTTTTCCACAAAAATCAAGTTACTGGACCACTGGAAATGTGACACTAACAATTTCTGACGCAACTTGAATGCATGTGAGCTTTGAAAGCGTTCAAAGTCTCTTAGACCAAAGATATTACTTCTAGAAATTATGTCAAGAGATTTTCTATGACATGGAGCTAAATAATAGGTTTAGAATGAGATCGTGAGTTCTGCATTAGCCACGATAGCGACATTTATTTATTCCTAGATGAAACTCATGTGATTAGCTTTTGAGGATTAGATTACTCAGAGTAGTAGCAATCGTAGTCAAATGAAAGAAAACTCTACATATTTTGGTGGTCTATTTAATTGTGGGCATGCGTACCTTCCTTTGAATGACCTTATATCTTATTTTTAGTAAAATAATGATAATATTTATAATATATTTGACCCAATCTCTTTCTGTGAAGGTGTCATTGATAAATAAATTGTTAAATGTAATTCTGACTAAGATTCATATAGGAGTAGGCCTAACAGCACAGGGTAGCTTATTCATGATCAACCATGCAGAAGCACACTTCGGTGCGGACTAATTGTGAGGAGACACGACACAACCTATGCCGACGGGACTATCACGAGGAGTCGCAGCCAAATGCTGAGTAATCATGATACACACGACAATCGACCATTGAAGACAACAACACGAGAGGTTTTGCCAGGACTACTTGTCGGCTTAGCTCTAGCCTTCTACAAAAGATGAGAACGCCCATCCACCTGGCGTTCGCCGATTACTAGAAGCCTTTCGACTCTGTGAAAATCTGAACAGTTTTGCATGTAATGAACGCTGAAGACACTCAAATCTCATTAAAGACATCTACTAACACTACTCTCCACGTTTTTAAAAATCTAACGTGAGAGTACAAAATTGTTAATATCGATGGGAAGTTACTGAGTCACCTGCGCTTCGCTGATGTTATCATCCTGATGAGCACCAATGCGGATGAGTTTGGAATCACGATTAGAGAGTTAAAGGAATCTTCTGAGGCAGTAGGCCTAAGAATGAATCTCCCGAAGACCAAGGTCATAAGTCCTGACAACATCCAGGTCATTTGGAAATTATTTGTCATTTACAGGCAAGGGACATAATTTGGAAAATGCTCGGTTTATGGTTCCTTCCAATGGTTTTGCGTAAGCCACTCCCGCCACGTTATCGTTTCCCTTTATTACACTCACCACTGTACCCAATTTCCACTTATGGGAGGCAAATTTTCTTCTTTCACCAACACCAAAGCACCTTCCTGAAGAGCAGTTTCGGTCATTTTCCATCTCGTTCGTTTCTGGAGTTTGGAGCTATACTCCTTATTCCACAGCTCTCAGAAGTGTTGCTGAAGTTAGTAATATTCTCTGGTATCAAGAAAGTCTATTTTCTGAGACTTATTTCAAATCAGGATTGGGTATAGTAACCTATTAGGAAATGAGCTGGAGTTAACAGTTGCAGATGGTTAGGATCGGCCGACAGAGGAAAAACGGGGTGCGAGTGAAGTATCGCTTCAATCTGTTCCAAGAGAGTGTAAAAATCTTCGAATACCAAGGCGGCATCTCTTACAACTCTTCATAAATGGTATTTGGTACTTTTGACTCCGGCCTCCCAAATTCCTCCGAAGTGAGGTGCATAAGAAGGTATAAAATGCCACCGAATACCCTCAGTACTGCAGAATTTACAATAGCCTTTGAGCTATTAATAAGATAACTACCCAAAGCTTGAAGTTCGTTTTTAGCCCCTACAAAATTTGTACCATGATCCAAGTAAATGTGAGTCGGCCTACCTCGACGTGATATAAAGCTTTTTAACGCTCGCAAAAAGCTTCCGTAGTTAATTCACTTACTAATTCCAAATGAATTGCTCGCGTAGAAAAACAAATAAATAAGGATTTCTAACATTTAACCTTTTTACAACCATGTCCCCTTTTATTTTTAATTTGAAAAGGTCCCATATAGTCAATCCCCGTCGCATCAAAAGGAGGTCTCACTGGAGGCGAGATGCAGGTAAATTTCCCATTATAGGCTGAAAACAATTAACATTTAACCTTGAACATTTAACGCGATTTTTCACAATTTTCTTTGAAAAGAAGCACAACCAGACCGCAGAAATCACTAAGCAACTTGGCCCTACGTGGGCGCCCTTTGAAAAACTTGGCCACATCCTCAGAAAACCGACATACCCATTAACCTGAAGTGAAAAGTCTTCGGCGTTTGTAAACTACCCGTCATGATCTACGGCCTCGAGACTGTATCCCTAACACCTAACACAAAACAGGACACACCGTCTAAACCCAATGAGTAATGGAGGAATACTAAACATCGACTTAAGGGGCCGAATGGAAACGAGGTCATCAGGGACAGAACAAAAGTCATTGATGACATAGAGCAGATCGTGACCAATAAATGGCACTGACAGGGATGACACTAAATGGATGAAAAGAACAACGCAGTGGCAACCGAGGAAAACTAGGCGGAATGGCGAGCGCCCCCAAGCAAGATAGAGGGAGAACATGGAGAGACAAGCAGGCAGAAATTAGACCTTAAGTGCTCAGGATAGACAGCGGTGGAGAAATACTATGGAGGAGGCTTATGTTCGGAAGTGGACGATAACTGGTTAAAGAAGAAGAAGAAGAAATCGAAGCTAGGCACGCGTGCATGCTCTCGGCTATGGGATATATAGGAAACATCATAACATGACAGTTCAGTTTGAACATCGAGAAGCTGCAGTAGATGACTATCGGCGAAAATTTGATAATGGTGTATGTGATGCTACCGAAACGTCATTTAGAGCTCAGCAACCATAGTCCCTTTAGATGCCAAAATGCGTTTTCGCCCCGGAGCTCCATGATGATTACCATATTTATTTTACATTTACCATTACCATTCCATAGTCACAGGAGCAATACGCACAACCCCCACAGCAGCTCTGGAGGTCCTTCTGGACCTCGTGCCCCTTCACTTGGTGATTGAGGCCGTGGCTCGGAAAGCGGCCTACAGGCTGAGGTGCAGTGGTCAGTGGAAGGCCGGAGGAGAACAATTAGGACACACTAGAGCCCTTTCCAACGCGATAGGGACTCACTCACTTCTGGAGACCAGGAGTGATGATATGGTGCCTTCTTTCTCCTTCTCAGAACCCTTTGAGGTTGTCATCCCCAAAAGGGAAGACTGGAACCCATTCAAGGACATACTCAAGCCCGCCGATATCGTCTGGTTTACAGACGGATCGAGGTTTGAGGAAAGTGCTGGAGCGGGGATATACGGTGAAAGGCCCAGGGCTGAAGCTTCTTATGCCTTGGGCAAATTCGCCACGGTATTCCAGACCGAAATTTTTGCTATTTTGGTCTGCGCACAGGAGAATATCCGAAGGAAATATTCCAACAGGCACATATATATATGTAGCGACAGTCAAGCGGCCCTCAAGGTCCTTGCATCAGTCCGGACCAAGTCAATCCTGGTTCAAAACTGTAGACAGGCTCTCTGTGAACTTGGCTCATCCAACTGGGTCAAGCTTCTCTGGGTGCCAGGACACAGTAACATCGAGGGTAACGAGCGGGCAGACGCTCTGGCCAGAGGGGGCTCTCAGAGGCCCCTACTGGGTCCGGAGCCGGCTCTCGGTTACCCTAGATCGAATGCCAAAAAGTCAGTAGAAGACTGGACACGGTCCCAGTTCTTTGACTTCTGGGCCTCCTACCCAGGACTCCGGCAAGCGAGGCTCCTGATCTCGGGGCCCTTGCCGAAGCGAGCGGAACAAATCCTGCGACTAAACAGGAAACAGGTCAGAACCGTGGTAGGTCTTTTAACTGGACACGGCTCTTTCAGAAAACACCTGCACACTATGGGGGTGGTTGACAACCCCGACTGCAGGTTCTGCGGAGACGAGGAGGAGACTTCCATCCACGTCCTTACTTCCTGCCCCAGTCTTATGTACTTGAGGCACAAACACTTCGGCATTGGCTTTCCGGTGCCGGAGGAAATAAGGAATGCCCCTATAGGAAGGGTTTTGGCCTTTGGGTTAGAATCCGGCCTGGATGGGGGAATTCAATAAATTCGTAGCGGTAGCACAATGGGCCACAAGGCCTGAGTGCGGCGACTCTCAGTCGCCCCGCTAAAAGAAGAAGAAGAAGAGAATTACCATTCCATATATCTAGAACCGACCCTGGGCACTATCGACAAACTAATGTAGGTACCATATCGGTAATTAAGTAAGTAAGGAATAAACATTTCATATATTTTTGTAACTCATTTTATCCATTTTTCTCTAAACGTAAGTCATAAACTACTGACCAAATAACCAGCAATATTAATAATTCAAATTATCTTAGGTAGGTATAATTATGTACTTACGTACTAGAAAAACTAGTACATTTCCACTATATTATATAGACGGGAAGACGGGTCATTATATGATAATGAACAACAAACTGTACTTTGTGTAATAATTACTGTTCTGTATTACATAACAAAAACATTTTATGGTAACTGTACCGTGGCTGTTATTGAATAATATTTACAGAAGTAAAATATTTTATTAACAAGCTCTGCAAACAACAGGCAACTAGCTTTACAAGTGGGTGTAGAATAAGTTGCCTATAATATCAAACCATTCCGTAAAAGAGCATCTCGTGTTTATTTTACAAAGGAATGTTTTTAGCAAATAAAACAGGACATAACTAACTGAGAAGTTTCATCTGTTTAATTTAGTTTTAACTTTATTAACTAGTTTTGTTTTGTAGAAATTTTTTTTTTTTTTATATATTTTGAAAGTCAAAGAAGTTGAATATAATTTTTATAGAAAGTTCCATTTACTACTTTTAAACATATCCAACTTATCTCAGGAATTCATGTCGCTAATTCAAAAGTATGTAGGTGGGGTTAAAATTGTACCAGTACCTAAATTGTATATATTTTTCTACCTTTGCTGTGTTAACATTGAAAATGTTTTTTGTTATTAACTTTTGACGAAGACGTCGAACTAGATACAGCTCATATGATCATTTATTTTAATATATCCCTCATTCTTATGCCGTTGTGTCTTGTTGTATTAGTTTCATTAATGTTGGGTAATTTTACTGTTTTGCCGATTTTATCTATATTAAAATCTCCCTTTGAAAAATGTATGTTAATTGAGTTTCAAAAATGACGTCCCGCATGTTTATTATGTTATTTCTTAAGGATACATCAATTTCTTATTTCGTAGACAGCATATGTACTTACGTAGTGAAATTAAATACATTCCTATACTACGTTAACAATCAAAATTTGATTAAAATTCAAGCTGCACCATGGACTTATTGGTCTCTCAATTAGGTATACAAAAAATGCATTTATTGAATTTGCTCAGGGCCGTGGAGAGAAAATACGGGCCCAGGGGGAGCATTTTTTTGAAAATTGATGAGCGGGAGAGGGGAGAAATCAAACAGATTTTTTTCAGTCAATCCCAAAAATTTTGTAATAATCGAAAACCAGGCCACCAAAATAAGCCCAGGTCTCTCAACAGAAGTCCGGGCTCGGGGGGAATCACCGTTGCTCGCATCCTCCCCCCTCTCGACAGGACTGAATTTGCTAAATTACCTGTCGTAAAAATCATTTATCCAATTCTCGAATCTTTATTAGTAAAAGTCGCATTCGACTTTGGGAAAATATCTACCGAAATTTGCAAGACTCTCAAAAGTTTTTACCTATTCGTTGAACATTCTGCTGAAAATTGTAGAATGTGACATTCGATAATGCATATTTTTTAGAGTCGTGCAAATTTGGGTAGATTCATTTTTCCCCTCCAATATCGTACATCGTACTATTATTAACACATTGCACATCTGGTGTATCTTGTCTACGACGATACACACGTGGTCATTAGTCAGCTCCAGGTAAATCCGTAATCTTATAAACACAGTTTGTTTACAGAGAAATGTTTTGTTTAGCGTCAGGTGAAGTAAAAACTAACAAACCGTATACTTCTGAAGTTTTTAATTTACATGCACTTGTTAAGTAGGCTGTTCAATCCTGAAATATAGTACAACTGGTTGCAACCGGTGATGGTTAACTGCAATTGTAGATAAAATATGAAATAACGTTTTTCTGTAAATTTTAGGAAAAATTTAGAAGAGTTAAATGCCTAGTTTCAGTACAAATATTATATTACGTATTTAAAAATATATTATGGAATCAATTAGTGTTGAATACTGAATACTGAAAAAACCGAAATAATCCAGTTTCACTCATCTTATTATATTAAAGAAATAGTTAAAGTACATATTGATAACAGGGAACTGCAAGATGCTCAAACTGTAAAGTTTCTTGGTGTATACCTTGACTCAAGATTAACGTGGACACGCATATCCAAAAATTAACTCCAAAGATAAGTTTCCTGTGTTATTAATTACGTACATTTAGGAATAACGCCAGTGTTGGTGTATGTTTAAATAGGCCGGGAGCCCGTGTATAAAATGGCTGACTATCCGGCGAACTTTGAAAATATGAAAAATGGATTGTTCTTATATAAGTTAGCAATGAATGGACCGTCAGCTGGTTGGGTAGCGGTGGGGGTGACTGTCAAAGGGTTGAAAACACGTAAAAAAAATTGAGAAAAAAAACTATCCGGCGAACGCTGAAACTTATATGAGGGAAATATTATATTATATAATGAAAGTAAAATATAGTCAGCTGGATGGGGGGCGGTGGATTTACCGTCAGCTGATCGATCAAACAGGTCAAAAAACATGAAAAATTTAAATTATTCGACGAACTTTAAAAGTTGGGCATAAGATAATATTTACAATGAGATTCATGAAAAATATAGTCAGCTGCAAGTATGTGGGTGGAAAAGTCGTCAGCTGGTACAGAACAGCGCCGAGTGTTGATCACCTGCGAGGCAGCGCGCATCACCTTTCTTGCATCAGCTGACGACTTTTCCATCCACATACTTGCAGCTGACTGTGTTTATCGTTAATCTTAGTATGAAGATTATCATATACCCGAATTTCAAAGTTCGCCATAAAGATTTAATTAGTAATATCGAAATTAATAACTGAATGTTAGAAAACGTGCGTGCGGTATTCCCGAGTCTCTTTTTTTTAATTTGGTTAAATATTCAATTTATTATTAATATACATTATTTTATGAGAATACAAATTAATACATTCGTACATTTCAAAATTATATAGGATGATCTGCTCAGAAAATTTATTTAGTTTAGTGAAAATGAAAATACATTTGTTCGGCTTCCGATAACAGATCTTCCTCATTCTCATTTTCATACAACTCATCACTATCTTGCTGCTCAGTGGGTGAAAGATCATTTTTCTCTTTGTCACTCACATCTAAAAAAAAATTATTTATAAAAAATTTATTAAAATTATAATAGGATGAAAAGTGAAAAGCACAAATGATATAATACCTTCAGTATTTTCGGCATCTCGGATAATCATTTCCACTTATGGAGGTAATTGATCTCCATCAAACCACTTGCAAGTTAAATTTGTTTTTCTCAAGCTGTCACCCATAACCAAGGGATCTAATGTAGATGGCACTTGTTTGTGTGCGTTGTTTCAAATCGTATACATACATACACAGTTCTTAAAACGTGCTGTACAAGTTCCGATTTCGACGGAGGCGAGAGATGCATCAAAATTTTTGTCTGGTAACCGAAATTCGTTATCATTTTCGCTAAATTTATACATCTTAGTGAAGGTAGCTACACGAGCATCATTGACGTTTTTTATAGCTTTACCCCATACATCGTGCAAACAAACTTCTCTATTATGTTAACGACATTATTTAAGTTCTCCTCTGGTAAATTATTCAAACTTTTAAATGCTTCAATAACTTCTTCTAGAAGATCTAATCAAGTTTCTTTCAATGTATTGAGCAAGTGATGAAATGGCTCCGTTCTTAGGTAATAAAACCCTATACCTAAATACTGAAAACTGCTATAGTTATTGAGTTCGAAACGACTATATCCAATCTAGTGTCACCTAAGAAACCGTGGAAAGCTTATCGTGTTCTAGTCACGCGGAGGCGGACACTAAAATGATTTTTCACGTATAAATGAGAACACCAGTGTTGTCATAAGTTCAGATACTGACATTCCTATCATCATGCTGGGAAACATGAAAAATGTACAATATAATGTGAAAATTTGGATAAAAATGGAAATAAAGAAACGTAGGAAATAAAGAACGATTTTTATATCTAAACGATTTGTATTCATCACTTGGCGACTTGTGTAACGCATTGCCCGCTTTCCACGGTTTCGCGAGATGTGATTATAATACCGTATTTTTCAAGAAAGGAAAAAGAAGCCTTTTACTATATTAAGAAAAGATCAAGAGTTTATTGGAGCATTTAAAAGTTTGAATAATTTACCAGAGGAGAACCTAAATAATGTCGTTAACATAATAGAGAATTTTGTTTGCACGATGTATGGGTTTAAAGCTATAAAAAACGTCAATGATGCTCGTGTAGCTACCTTCACTAAGGTGTATAAATTTAGCGAAAATGATAACGAATTTCGGTTACCACACAAAAATTTTGATGCATCTCTCTCGCCTCCGTCGAAATCGGAACTTGTACAGCACGTTTTAAGAACTGTGTATGTATGTATACGATTTGGAACAACGCACACAAACAAGTGCTATCTACATTAGATCCCTTGGTTATGGGTGACAGCTTGAGGAAAACAAATTTAACTTGCAAGTGATTTGATGGAGATCAATTACCTCCATAAGTGGAAATGATTATCCGAGATTCCACAAATACTGAGGGTATTATATCATTTGTGCTTTTCACTTTTCATCCTATTACAATCTTTCACCCACTGAGCATCAAGAGAGTGATGAGTTGGATGAAAATGAGAATGAGGAAGATCTGTTATCGGAAGCCGAATAAATTTATTTTTATTTTCACTAAACTAAATAAATTTCTGAACAGATCATCCTATATAATTTTGAAATATAGAATGTATTAATTTGTATTCTCATAAAATAATGTATATTAATAATAAATTGAATATTTAATCAAATTAAAAAAGAAACTCGGGAGTGCCGCACGCACGTTTTCTAACATTAAGTTATCAATATCGATATTACTAATTAAATCTTTATGGCGAACTTTGAAATTCGGGTATATAATAATACTCATACTAAGATTAACGATAAACACAGTCAGCTGCAAGTATGTGGGTGGAAAAGTCGTCAGCTGATGCAAGAAAGGTGATGCGCGCTGCCTCGCAGGTGATCAACACTCGGCACTGTTCTGTACCAGCTGACGACTTTTCCACCCACATACTTGCAGCTGACTATGTTTTTCGTGAATCTCAGTGTAAATATTATCTTATACCCAAATTTTAAAGTTCGCCGAATAATTTAAATTTTTCATGTTTTTGGACCTGTTTGATCGATCAGCTGACGGTAAATCCACCGGCCCCCGTCCAGCTGACTATGTTCTACTTTCATTATATAACATAATCTTCCCCTCATATAAGTTTCAGCGTTCGCCGGATAGTTTTTTTTCTCAATTTTTTTTTACGTGTTTTCAACCCTTTGACGGCCACCCCCACCGCTACCCAACCAGCTGACGGTCCATTCATTGCTAACTTATACAAGAACAATCCATTTTTCATATTTTCAAAGTTCGCCGGATAGTCAGCCATTTTATACACGGGCTCCCGGCCTAAAATGTGTATCATTCATATTTTATGTCAGTTATTAAATATGCTATAGTAATGTGGGGAAATTTGGTTGAAATAGAAAGAATAAAAGCTCTGCAAAAAAGATGTATAAGAAATATATTTAATCTTACACAAACAGATTCATGTAAACCATATTTTATTGAACATACTTACTTTAACGTCACTATATATTTTAGGATGTATTCTTTTCTATCAAAATAATGTTGAATTTTTTCAGCAGTATGAATAAAGACATATAAGTATACACGTTCAAAAAATATTATTGTACCCTACCACACAAATCTGACACGAATACAAAAAAGTGTAACTTCTTCTGTTAGAATATTTAATCATCTGCCCGATAGACTGAAAAGTATGACAATAAATAAACTTAGAAAAAAGTATTTTGAGCAAAAAATGTTATTATAAGTTAGATGAATATAGTGACTACTTTACTCCATTGATGTTTTATATACCTACCATATATTTCTTTGACATGAAATTTTAATTTTCTTTTTGATTTTCTAATTCTTTGCAATTTTCTGACATGTGCTATGCCTTGTATGGATATTTTACAGAATAAAGCTTATCTTATCTTATCTAATATCTCGGATGTTGTAAGTGAAAAGTACAATAAATAGCTTTAATGGTAAATGTTAGGCTTGAGACCATGGGGTCCCAGATTTGAAACCCAGTTAGGCTGTGGATGGTTAGAGACGATCTTAAAGTGTTACCGAGATGATATCAACAAGATGGTCTAAACAACTATTAAGTGTTATAACATAGCTGTTATCTCTCTGTTGGAGTCCCAGCTGCGGAGGATGGCTGTGTCGCAGAAAATGGTTGTTTTGCTGCTGTCTGTATGTGGGATGTTCTAGTTCTAAACAAAATTTTATTTATCCCATTTTGTTTTTTTTTGGCTAAGGCAAAACTAAAAACAAGAACACTAGTCATTAATGTGTCACGTGGCATCTTCGAAATTCTTCTTGTCCGCCATCACTTGCCCATGTGTACTATTGCTCTCCGACAAAACATTCCATACGCAGCGCAGTGCATAAGTCGTGTGCCGCACGACGGCGCCACGTAAGTAAAGGCGCTGTGAGGCGCCGCGAATTTTGAAATTTTAATTAAAAAAAAAAGACTTTTAGTTGCAATATAGCATGACCCAGGGGCAGATTATCTAATACGCAAACTAGGCAATTGCCTTGCGGCGCCAATGCGCAAGGGGGTGCTTCAGGAGTTCAGAACTAACTTGTTTTATCTGCTGCCATTATGGCAAGTAGACTATTGTCACATAGTTTCCAAGCAAGTAAGTTGATTTTACCGGGAAAGTTGTAGTATCTATTGACGACGGGGATAAGTGAACTTCCTTGAGAAAATATGTGTTTTCGAGTCATTTGAAAATCACTCATTTGGAAGAATAATTCTGAGCCACCAACACTATACCTTTCATATTCGCGTCGTTTGTAGACAACACCCAAGACAACGTATTAATAACGAAAAAATCAAAGCAGACTACTTGACATTCATGTCAAAAAAATTTTTTAGTATCACTATCAAAATAAATCGATTAAGAAATGTAAAATCTGATTTTTTATTTCATGAATCACGCAGAAGGTAAGTAGCTTTAACCAGTTTCGGACTCTGATGCCAGTCCTCGCTACGTTCGGGTACAAAATCGCCCTCGCCTGGTAAAAAACTACTTCCTCCCTTGTGGTGTAAATAACTATTATATCCCAAGGGACGAATTTTACCGTTCATTGATCAGTTGAAAAATAAAACGTTCAAGGAAATTATTTATTTCTTATTTGATTATTTTATTTTGATAGAATTATCAAATTTATTACATCTGTACTGTAGCAACATTTCACAGAATTATTTATAGGATTACATTATAGCGTTCGCAAGGAAGAAGTCACGAAAAAGGATATACGTTTTGCTTTCCAATCATTTATTATTATTATATGTTCAGAAAACAATGCTAGCATTTTTTGTTTCTATAACTCAATTTGTTTTTGATTTCCATATCAACAAAAAATAATAACGCTACAAAAAAAAAATATAAAAAGTCATTTTTTCGGTCAACTTAAAAAATAATAAAAACCGCTATTTATCACCACGCGAGTGTCTTGTGTACCTTGCCATATTCCCATACTGGAGACCTGGAGTTTGTTGGGCCCAACTAGAAGAGAACAACACCAGGAGTGCCGCTAGTACACGAGGTCACAAGGTATTTCAAATTCAATTATTAATATTAGTTCAGTTTGTCAGCATTACGCTGAATGGTCCTTCGTCCGATTTATTTCCGCGTTAATAAACATTTTTGATCCTTCGATGCCGATACCTTAAAAAAGAAAACCAGCTTTGCCTTACATTCATCTAAAACCTTTTTAAATTAATTACTTCATAACTGACATTTGTTGCTTAAATTCATTTTGACACTAGCACACGGTGTTTTTATTGAACCTGCCGCTATAATTAATTCATTTTCTTGTTTCCTCTAAACATATTTTCGTTATTATATTGTCATTCCAACGTATTTGTGAGTACTGATTAATACAACTATTTTGTAATTTTATTCACATTCGGTTAATATAACTTTATTAAGGAGCTTATCAATACTTACAAAATGAAGTTTGAGGATTTTGTAAGGGAATGTAATGTGGTAATTAGAAAATTAACCGCCGTGTCAGAATACTCATCTGCCGTTGTGGCAGACACTTCAACGCACTCTATGTTTTATGCAAAATTTAAAAGATCTAACCTCATTTACGAGGATTTTCAAGAACAACGCAAATCATTAAAATTGAGTCAACTCTCAGTTGAAAATTTGGATCAACTGAATTCACTGGTGGAAGAAATAGATGATTTGCATGATAACATTCAAGCTGTTGACATAGAATTAACCAAAATGGCATCTGCTGTTACAACAAATCAAAAGGTTGATGTTGAAAGCAATAAAAATACTGTTCATCTACCGGAGATTCAGATACCTAAATTTTCAGGTAATGCTATTGAATGGACTTCATTCTATGAACTGTTTAAGTCATTGATACACAATCACACAAAATTGTCTAACATAGAGAAATTCCAATACTTAATAAGTGCTTTATCTGATGAACCATTAAAATTAGTGAAACATTTACCAATAACCTCTGATAATTATCATATTGCATTCGGAACCCTAGAGAAAAGATATGACAATAAACGCATACTTATTTCGACCTATTGGGGAAATATTCTTAATTCACCAAAAGCTAAACCTGATTCCGCAAGTTCTCTTCGTACTCTCTTAAATATATTTTCTGAAAATATTTTTGCTCTCAATAAATATGAAATTGACTTGTGGGATTTTACTCTATTTAATTGGTTAATGCAGAAAATTGATCCCAATACTAGAAAACGGTTTGAAATGCATCGTAGCATTACGGAGTTGCCCACATATGAACAGTTAATTAAATTCTTGACCGATCAATGCAATGCTTTGGAGTCTAGCACTATGTTGTCAAATATTTGTTCTGGTGTCTCTCAGTATTCAACTTCTAACACTGGAATATTTTCTCCTTCATTATCTCATAAGCAACATACGCAATCTCCCATAAAATCAAAACAGCAGTCTCTCGTGGTGGAAACATCTTCTCAAAACAATATTGGTTCAGCAGTGCCTCTTGCAAAACCTCAACAAGCATCTTGCTTTGTTTGCAATGCTAACCACTCTATTTTTAAATGTGATTTATTTTTAAATAAGTCGCCTCAAGATCGATATAACTTTATTAAAGAATGCAGACGTTGTGTAAATTGCTTTGGAATACATAGTTTCTCGACTTGTACTTCCTTGTCTGTTTGTCGCGTTTGTCAAAAACGCCATCATACGATGCTACATTTTCCACGTGAAGCAACTACGATCTCGACTTTTAATTCTACAGATAATGCCGCCGATGCTGACATTCCTCAAGTTGTTGCTAGTGCTATTGCTCCAGTTACATTTCTTTTATCCACCGCCTTAGTATCTATCTGTGATGCTAGTGGTAATTTTCAAACTTGCCGTGCTCTTATAGACAATGGCAGTCAAATATCAGTAATAACTGAGAAATGTCTAAACAGACTTAATTTACCGCTTACGCAATGCTCCGTTCCTATTCAAGGAATTGGTCGAACTTCTTCACCCGCTTGTACTGGCATGACTTTTTGTCAGGTCACTCCGATGTTTAGACATCATCCCAGTTTTAATATACAGGCAATGGTCTTGCCGGTCATCTGTAATGATATTCCGTCTAGTCACATTACCACTCAAGGTTATGAACATTTAAAAAACCTGCCTCTCGCTGATCCTGATTATAGGAAATCGAGTGAAATAGACATCTTGCTTGGTGCTGATGTCTACTCACAAATAATACAACCCGCTATTAAATATGGTCGTCCTGGTGAACCAATCGCAATGAAAACCATCTTTGGTTGGATACTATCTGGAAAAATTCATATTTCTACACCAGCTGTTGTTAACTCATTTCATGTGTCTGTTTATTCACAACTTGATTCCACATTAAAGAAGTTTTGGGAACTTGAAAGTATACCTGACAAAATATTCAATTCTCCAGAGAACACTAAGTGCGAGCAAAATTTTATCAATTCTCATACTCGTGACAAATCAGGCAGATACATCGTTTCATTACCTTTTCGTGAAGATATTCCTATTTTAGGTAATTCTTTTAATACCGCAATGCGTCGTTTTTTATCTCTGGAAAATCGCTTGAATAAAGATTCTACATTAAAACAATAATATTCAAATTTCATGCAGGATTATCTTGACTGTGGACACATGTCTCCTGTGAGTGGTCAAAGTGCTTCCAATCATTCTGATTCGTGTTATTATATTCCTCATCATTGTGTGTTGAAGCCCGAAAGTTCTACCATGAAATTACGTGTCGTCTTTGACGCCTCAGCAAAGTCTACTAATAATGTTTCTCTGAATGACACCTTATTAACAGGTCCTAAATTACAACAAGACATAGTATCATTACTTTTACGGTTTCGTACCCATTCCACTGTACTTATTGCAGATATAAAACAAATGTACAGGCAAATTTTAGTAACATCTGATCACAGAGCCTATCAACGCATATTATGGCGCTTTTCTCAAAACACTCCTGTTCAAGAATTTGAATTGAATACTGTTACATACGGAGTATCATCTGCTCCATATCTAGCTATCCGCACTCTTTTACAAATTGCTTCAGATGAAAAAGATAATTTTCCTCACGCTGCAAAAGTGTTACTTAGCGACATTTATGTAGATGACGTAGTCACGGGCTGTTCATCTGCTGAAGAAGCTATTACTTTACAATCTCAACTTCGAGATCTTCTTAAAAGTGGTGCATTTGATTTGAGGAAGTGGTCTAGCAACGATCCTATCGTATTAGACTCCATACCCCCATCATTACGCCAAACTAATTGTCAATCATTTGACACTGCTGATTACTTTCAAAAGGTGTTGGGCTTGAACTGGAATCCAACTTATGATTCCCTAACTTACAAAATAGACACTATCGACCGTTGTTGTACCAAAAGATCAATACTTTCTGAAGTCGCACGCATATTTGACCCACTTGGATTGTTAGCTCCGCTTACTCTTTTTGCAAAGCACTTGATCCAAATTCTTTGGACACAAGGATTGTCTTGGGATGAGGTTCCCTCCGCTGAGATTTGTTCACGTTGGTCACAATACAAGCGTGAGGTATTATGTCTCGCTCAACTTCAGTTACCTCGGCGCGTTATAACGGACAATTATCAAGCATGTGACCTTCATGGTTTCTGTGATGCTTCTGAGACTGGTTATGCATGTGTGGTATATTTTAGGGTTACAGAAAATGATGGTTCTGTACGCATTTTTTTGGTTTGTGCTAAATCTAAGGTGTCTCCGCTTAAGCGTATCACAATTCCACGCCTTGAATTATGTGCAGCACTGTTACTTTCAGATTTAGTTTATTTTGTACGAGCACGCCAACATTGCTTTTAAAAATATTTACGCTTGGTCCGATTCCACAGTCGCATTAACCTGGATTAAATCCTCTCCACATCAGTGGAAAACGTTTATTGCAAACAGTGTTACACAAATTCAGGAAAAATTATCTCCGGAAAATTGGCATCATATTGATGGTATCGATAATCCTGCTGATTGCGCCTCACGGGGTGTTCTTCCCCATGACCTCTTGAAATGTTCTTCATGGTGGGCGGGTCCCAAGTGGCTCAGCTCTCCGCCTGAACTTTGGCCTATTAGTTCATCTTCTACCTTGCCTTCCGATGTAGACTTAGAAACCAATACAATCTCTCTCGTTGTCACTGGACAACATGATTTCATAATAATTTTATTATCACGATTTTCCTCTTTGCGAAAGGTTCAAGGAAGCATAGCTTATTTAATTCGATTTACCAGCTATTTAAAGGATAAAACTAATTTAATTCGAGGTCCTTTGGTAAATTTGGAACTACATAATGCGCTGCTTATCATTATAAAACATATTCAACAATTAGTCTTTGCTAATGAAATAAAGCAAATTTGTTCAAAAAGCCCTTGTGCTAAACCTATACGCAAACTTGCACCTTTCCTAGATCAGGAGGGTATTCTCAGGGTGGGCGGAAGACTTCGCCACTCTCAAGAATCCTTTGAGAGAAAACATCCAATCTTATTACCACGGGAACACCGATTAACTAAACTTCTTATTAATCAGTATCATAATAAGTATCTGCATCCTGGCGCAACCGCTCTTCAGGCTTTATTAGCTGAACAATTCTGGATATTGTCCGCTAGACGAGCAATTAATCATTGCATTTCTCATTGCTATCGTTGTTCGCGACATAATCCAAAATCTTATACACCTCTGATCAGTGATTTACCCACTCCTCGAGTCTCTGAAGTTAAACCATTCCTGCACACCGGAGTAGACTTCGCTGGGCCGTTTCATATTACTATTGGTAGACGCCGGGGTGGTAAAACTCAAAAGGCATATCTATGCTTATTTGTATGTCTCACCATTAAAGCTCTCCATCTTGAACTTGTTTCAGATCTTTCATCTGATTCATTTATAGCAGCATTACGGCGATTTGTTGCACGTCGAGGCCAATGCTCTCATCTTTACAGTGACAACGGAACTAATTTCGTTGGCGCTAATCGTCAACTGAATGAATTAACCCAAAACGCCGCCGGAGTCATGCAAATTAAGTGGCACTTCAATCCCGCGTCTGCGGCTCACTTTGGTGGTTTATGGGAAGCAGGAGTCAAATCAGTCAAACATCACATTTCTCGAATTATTGGTGATCAAGTACTGACCTACGAGGAGCTTAATACCGTTTTTCTCCAAATCGAATCAGTTTTAAATTCACGACCATTATGTCAGCTTAGTAGTGATCCAAATGATCTTCAGGCCTTAACTCCAGGTCATTTTTTAACATTATCTTCATTAACAACTCCTCCCGACGAGGAGTTAATCTCCGTACCCATAAATCGTTTGTCCAGATGGCAGTTGTTGCAACAAATTCAACAAGGATTTTGGAAGCGCTGGCATAACGAGTATCTTCACACTCTCCAGCAACGACATAAATGGACAGATTCTACAAAACCTCCCAATATTGGCACCATTGTTGTCATCAAACAGGACAATGTCCCACCGCTAACGTGGCATCTTGGCCGAATTGTCGAATTGCACTCTAGTCCTGATGGGCAGACCCGTGTTGCTACTGTGCGAACAGCTAACGGTGTCCTTAAGAGACCTCTTGTAAAACTATGTCCCTTACCTACTCCTCACTAGTTTTGTATTATTATTTAACCTAGTTTTAGTTTCATAGTTTTAGATATATTTCTTGTACTCATAAATAAGTTTCCCACGGAAATTACAAACTTTATTACAAATGCTTCGCTATTTGGATGGGCGGTATGTTCAGAAAACAATGCTAGCATTTTTTGTTTCTATAACTCAATTTGTTTTTGATTTCCATATCAACAAAAAATAATAACGCCACAAAAAAAAATATAAAAAGTCATTTTTTCGGTCAACTTAAAAAATAATAAAAACCGCTATTTATCACCACGCGAGTGTCTTGTGTACCTTGCCATATTCCCATACTGGAGACCTGTAGTTTGTTGGGCCCAACTAGAAGAGGACAACACCAGGAAGTGCCGCTAGTACACGAGGTCACAAGGTATTTCAAATTCAATTATTAATATTAGTTCAGATTGTCAGCATTACGCTGAATGGTCCTTCGTCCGATTTATTTCCGCGTTAATAAACATTATACTTAATGTTTATATTTAGTTCAGGGGAAAATATAGGTAAAGCAATTTTTTGTAATAAAACATTTTTTGTTGGCATTTTATATTTTTGTTTTGCGCCTACGAAACCTACTTTTCGAAGACAATATAATTTTAAGTCAATTTCTAACTTTTTTATGCTTATTGACCTTGAAAATTCAAAAATTTCGCCTAGGGCGCATTACAAAATTTCGTAACCCCGCCTATAAATAAGAGAATACAAATATTTCATTTGCTTAAAGATGTGCCAATCCTTAATCGGGCCTTGGCACGAACAGAAAAAATTTGAATTTTTATATTCAATTGCTTAGCATTTATTTCAGATACTTTTTTCCTCAGCCCCCCCCCTTTTTCAGCTGAATTCTAGATATGCTATTGGAGAGCGCATGCTTGTATTTGCACGACCTCGCTCAAAATTCTTGGTGCGGCCCTGTTCATACGTATGGGATGTCATAATTTTTCCAAAATAAAAAATAGTTTAAAAAGCTAAAATTTATTTTCCTAATTTTATTGTTTTTCGAACTTCGTAGTAATTGTGTTTCTGCTTTTAAGCAAATGCAAGGCATTTTATCAGTCATTATATTTCGGTAAACTGCGTTTAAATATGACTACGACGGAAGGTATTTTTCCTCGTTGCAAACAATACAGCGGAGTTTTATTGCCTACAGTATTCATAAACAGAAGTTAATTTTACAAATTCAGTCTCTGTAACATTAAGTACGCATATTTCCATTGCGTTCTATTACTAAAATCTTTCTAACAACAGAACTAACAGTTTATATAAAAAAAATACAACTTTTATAGTTTATGAAAACATTGATTTTAATGTCGGTTTAAAATCTGACGAAAGTAGGTGAATGTATAGGTTTATACAACCGTCGACCTGGAAAAAATACACGTTTCTCCGATAAATCAAGAGGAAAATATAGGGCTTTCCAACTTAATATTATACTCCAATTTTAATGCTTTAAATTCCAATGTTAAATATATTAGCAATTATTCATCTATTATTCATCTGAGTATATTTCCGTTAACAATATTATATTATTAAGTGTTTTATAGAATGCGGAGAAGACTCAAATTTAGCTTCCAAGCTTTATTTTAATAGGTAAGTTATAGACAGCAAAACTTTGTGCCAAAAATGTCGCCTAAACAATATTTTTAGATATCCAGAAAAGAGATAGCCAGACAGAAAAATATTCAAAAGGCTACAACAAAATTTAAAAGAGTTTGGATCATTTGTAAAACTTCAAGCAAAAATATATAATAAAAGAGGTGGAGAAGCTGTAGAAAATATTGTTTTAGAAACTGTAACAGAAAATTCTATTTCCATTTCCTGCCTTAATGAACTTGAAGAAGTCTTAACCAATGTCTGTTTAGATAGTCAAGATATAATACCTATGGGGGATGTGAATATCGATTTCTCCACAGCTAACACCAACCACTACCGACAAATTAACAATATTATTAGCTGTTTCAACTTAACCCAAATAATAGATGAACCAACAAGAATAGGCAACACCTCGTCAACAACAATAGATATTATATGCATAAGTAATGATGTAACTCTTAATGAAGTGGGAACGTTAGATATGCTGAATATGACAGACCATCGACTGACATACTGTGAGTTAAATTATTTTACAGAAAGAATACCACCTAAGACATTCACTTTTAGAGATTATTCTTTTTTCAATATAACCGAGTTTTCTAGGGACGCTAATCTAATTAATTGGAGTCATGTGGAACACTTAGAATCAATTGATGACAAAGTTGAGTTTGTAAATAGTGCTATAATATTTTTGTTTGATATACATGCTCCCTATAAAACAATTACCGTCAGGAAAAAGTATCGCCCTTATATAACTCAAACAATTAAAGAGATTATTAAACTTAAAAAGAAAAGTACAAAAGAACTAAATCCACTGCTCACTTAGACTTTTACAAAGACATTCGAAATTATCTATCTCTTGCAATCAGATCAGAAAAAAAGGCTTATATCCAGAATCAAATTAAAATAAATAAATATAATCCAACAAAATTGTGGAGAAATTTCTCGTCATGGAATGTTCATGTGAAGCCCTCGTATGAAATTGATTCTTCCCTGCTTCGTGACGTTAACGCCATGAATAGATATTTCGTTGAATCTGCTGGGAATAAGAATGTAAACCAAGATACCCCGAATTACTATTCCTCTTATCTACAAAATAATGTTAACTGTTTTAATACAATAAGTCCCGTAACAGGTGATAAAGTGGAAAATATGCTTGACACTATCCAGTCAAATGCCAGTGGTGTGGACAACATCAATGTTAAAATGTTGAAATATACTATTCCTCGCTGCAAGCAGGCTTTAGCACATATTATAAATAGCTCTCTAACAACTGGCATTGTTCCAACATTATGGAAAAAAGCTATTATTCTACACTTACCTAAAGTACCAAAAGCTACTAACCTTAAAGATCTTCGACCAATCAACATTCTTCCTACAATGGCAAAACTGCTAGAGAAAATAATATCTGAAGAACTTATTAACCACTTAGAATCAAATCAAATCCTACCAGAAATTCAATCAGGGTTTAGAAAACATCATAGTACTAGCACAGCATTAATGAGAATATCAAATGACATAACTAGAGGCATTGATAACTCGTGCATAACATACCTTATTTTATTAGATTTTAGTAAAGCATTTGATACCATAAACCACCCACTTCTGTTAGCTAAATTGAGTTATTATGGTATAAGGTCCACCTTCCTAAATTGGTTTACTAACTATCTCAATGGCAGAGGTCAGTTTGTTAAAATAAAGAACAACATGTCAGAAGAAATAAGTGCTCACTCTGGTGTACCACAAGGGAGTATACTAGGGCCAATACTTTTTAGTATATTTACTGCAGATTTACCTCAAACTTTAGGATATAATTGGAGCTTACACCTTTATGCAGACGACAGCCAGCTGTATAAGTCATGTCATCCTGAAAACGTTAACCAACTCATAAGTGAATTGAATGTAAATCTGCAGTTAATAAGTGAATGGTCGAATAATAATGGATTACAATTAAATGCATCTAAAACTGTTGCAGTATGTATTGGTTCCAACAAATTAACTGATAGGGCAAGAAATTACCAAACAACCGACATTGTCTTAAATAACAGTGTTATAAATCTAAGCAGTGAAGTAAACAATTTGGGTGTTATCTTTGATCAGAACCTTTCCTTCGAAAACCATGTTACAAAAAAATTAAGTGTATGCTACTTCAAGATTAAATCGTTGTGGAAGTATAAGTACGTGTTACCTGAGGATACCAAATGGCGGCTTGTGAATGCGGTGATTTTAAGTTATATGGATTACGGAAGCTCTGTGTATTATAATTATTTAAACGAAACATTCAAAAACAAAATTCAAAAGCTTCAAAACTCATGTCTAAGATACTCGTATACGTACATTAACAAACGGGACCATATAACTCCTTTCTTTAATGAAATGAATATACTGAAGATAAAAACGAGATTCGAACTATATTATGCATGTTTACTGTACAAAATTATAACTTTTAAAACTCCTACTTATATGTACTCTTTATTAATCAAAAGATCTAGTGCCCATTCTGTTAATGTACGAAATGCCGAGTTATATTCAATACCTCAACACCGGACCTCTAAATTTGAAAACTGTTTTGAATACCACGCATGTACACTAATTAACAAATTAATAGATGTATTTAAAGTACCAACTCTTAGTCAGTTTCGTTTAAATTGTAAGAATCGGTTCTTAAATGAACAAAAGCTGATTTAAACATTATATTATATATTTAAACATATATGTTATTCTTATATTTTTGTAGTATTGTTTTTATTGTACAGCTGGAAGGACAGGGAGGTTTCCGGTCTGGGAGAGGTTTTGCCCGCCACTGTGGTGAATGTATTCATTCGTTACAGTGGCGGGCGCGGTCTCTTTATTGCTGGGGGCCTTTTTCTCGGTCTGCTGTACCTATTTATATTTATATTCATTTTGATAACATTTAATTATTTATTATTAGTTTCTTTCCTACAGGTCAAGGTTGAAAAATGCTACGCAATACCTTGTCCTTTTGTTGTATATGGATGTATATTATTATATATATGTGTGTGAGTGTATTTATATATATTAAGCAATTAATGAACTTTTTGTATTTTGCCTATATTCTCACACTAGTTCTTTTATCTTTTATCTTGTATGTTTGTCCATTTATACACAATAAACATATTTATTATTATTATTATTATTATATATCGTTTCGCAAAATACAGAAAAAAACCGCTGCCTAAGGAATCACTACTTTCACATCCAGATTCTCTATTCAAGTCACTCACAACGATAATGTGTATGTATGTGGAAATAATTGTTCATGGAACTTTAATAATATAATATTTGAAATCCTCTACCCCAAAAACCCATAAAACGATACCCCACATCGGTAGTGGGGTGGGGGTGGTGATAGTGGGGGTGGAAGGAGTAAAAAATATTTTGAGGTTTCTGCTTCTTGTACATACACTAAATCACAATTTTTTTTCGTCCCCTTTAAAAAGGGGCTGAAGGTGGTGGCTAATGCCAAAAATTTTTTTGAGACGTTAGCTTCTCTTGTATATACTAAATACCAATTTTGTGGACTCTTACCTGCTTGATTTATCCATTTACCCCAAATTTACCCCAATTTACCCCCCAACCCTTCGACGGAACAAGATGAAAATATAATCTAGATCCAGATCTCGTTATAGTACATATGTGTACCAAATCTCAAGCCAATATCTTAAACGGTTCCAGAGTAAACTTGCGCACAAAAAAAAGTTACAGACAGACCGACAGACAGAAATTTTTTTCACTCAAACTTAAAATATCGACGTTTCATGGCATTTTAAGCCTATTTGAACAATAAAAATTTTAAAAAAAGTTTTTGTCGTTACTATACTTCCACTGGATGTGGAAGTAATTTAAGAACCCCAAGAACAACTGCATTGCGTTCCTTAAAAAAAATAAATTAAAAACCCACAAAATTAGGATTAGTCACCGTCTATACCCAAACGACTTTCAAAGGCGTCTCGATTTTTGCCAGTGGTTTTTGAGTCAGTGCAATGAAGTGCCAGGATTTGAAGGAACAATTCTATGGACAGACGAGGCCCATATAAGCAGTGCCGGCATTTTCAATCGGCATAGTAACCACTATTGGGCTCATGAAAATCCACATGTAACCGCGTCAGTTAATCGTCAAGGACGATTTGGATTTGGTGTATGGCGTGGTTTTAGTGGGTCCTCATTTTTTTCACGGTAATTTGAATACCGAAAATTTTATTAACATTCTACTACAAATAGAGCCCTTTGTAGACAATATGCCTATAAGACAATTTCAAAAATTAATTTACCAACACGATGGCGCCCCAGGTCATACGTCAAATGAAACACGAAATTATTTAAATGCTGAATTTGGGGAGCATTGAATTGGTATCTACACATCACTCAGGACTAGTTTATCAATATCTAGTTAGCTAAGTTAACTAAATTGATAACTAACAATTAATATAGCTAACTGGACATTAATAAATAACAAAGACGTTTAGATATTGTTTAATTTTTAGGAAATAATGATCCTATTTCGTTTAATAGCTAATTTAAGTTGTGATCGAATAATCAAATAATTTACAGGGTGTTCCATTTAAAAAAACAGAAGTTATGTCTATGTCTCGAAAACTGAGACATACATAAATTTCTTTTTATCAGCAACGGATTCTACTCAAAAAAGTGCTAAAATGTGTTACTCGATTTTCGACTCGACATTTGGTAATTGAGATATGGAGGTCATCCAAAAATGTCAATTTTCCAAAAACGCTCTATAGCTCGGTAGTCGAAAAAGACTATCGTGGTTTGCGCCATTATTCGTTTCTCGAAAATCGAGCTCAGGAGACCTATATTAGTTTTTGTCTATCTGCCATAGTTTTAGAGAAAACCCCAAATCCCATCTAATTTGGTCCACCCTGTACATGATGCAGTTTCCTTTTTTTGTAATTTTAACTTAACCCAATCTCCCTTCTATTTGTTTAAGTCGGCGGGTTAAAATGAACAGTGCACATTGCTCTAGTCAAGGTCCAAAATTAGGCCCAAGAACACGAAGGGACAAGTAGAATACCGTGTATTATACTTTCGACCAATTTTATCGTTGTTCTTAATCTTTCCTTTCAGATCCTGTTCTTTAAGCTACGCCACGCTGATGAGCAACAATGATTCCGAAACACGTTTACGTATCTGTCTCGTTATTTCTTCTTTAGGATATATAGCACAACTCCCTTTTTTGTAAAAATATTAATAGCCATATCTAGTTTTCGTTGCTTCAGTTGCAAGTTAGTTATTTATATTTACTGTTTTGCTTACACTGAATTATATATAGGGTGTTTAGTAGCGCCGATTCTGAACAGGGAGATATACATCTTTTATCCGAGACAAATAAAATTCTTATTATACAGCCACACACAAAAAAGTGGTCCTTCCTGCAGACCAGACCAGTGCAGTGGGGAAATTCTGAATTTTACTGTTCAAAAATCTCTAGAGACCTTAATATCCATCGGATTGGATTATTTTTTTTTTTAAATTAAAGGTAATTAAATTCCCTACACATCTGTCGAGGCAAATTTTTAAATATATTTTTTTTAAATATTTTTTGTGTTAATTTTATCCTTTTGACAGCTGTTAGCTGTCAAATTATGTATTTCGCAGTTTGATTTTACTACTATATAGTTTATGTACTATGTGTAGACTAAGAAATTTAATTTTCATATGAATATAGCGATATGGGTTCATTATTTAAATTTTTAATATATTTTTTTTACAGTTAATTGGCAGTTTATTATGCCATTAATAAAAGTTGACCGAGTCATTTAAAAATCTGCCTCGACAGATGTGTAGGGAATTTAATTACCTTTTAATTTAAAAAAAAATTCCGATGGATATTAAGGTCTCTAGAGATTTTTGAGCAGTAAATTCCGGAATTTCCCCACTGTGCAGTGTATTTGGAAACCGAATCTGAAGTCAGAATTGTCAGATTGGTTCGTTTTTCACCTCTAACTCTAAGAAAACACCCCCCCCCCCCCAAAAAAAAAAAGTGGTCTGGCCTGCGGACCATACCAGTGTATTCTTGTTTATTTGAACCCTCTGAAACCGAATACGAAGTCAAAATTGTCAGACTCTCTCGTTTTTCACCCTTAACTCCAAAAAACTCCCCCAAAACAAAAAGTGGTCTAGCCTGCGGACCATACCAGTGTATCCTTATGGGGGGGATGTTTTTTGGGGTTGGGGTGAAAAACGAGCCAATCTGACAACGCTGACTTCGATTTAGGTTTTAGGGGGTTCAAATACATAAGGACACAGGCAGGCCAAACCACTTTTTTAGGGGGGGAGGGGGTGGAGTTAGGGTCGAAAAATTTGACAATTCTGACTCCGGATTCGGTTTCAGCGGGTCCAAATACATAAGGATATACTGGTCTGGTCCGCAGGCCAGACCACTATTTCTTTTTTGTGTGGCTGTGTTATTTCTGATAAACTATTTCAGAGTGTCAAAAGTCAAACTTAGTACGTAATAATTACATAAATGATGAGTTTTTACAAACGCACAAAATCGGCATCATAAAAAAATGTCGTAACATTTTTCAGACATTTGTTTAGTCATCTAGATGCCAAATGACTACGTGTACCTCCCTAGTCAGGGTCGGCATTGCTCTACCAAACACCCTATATAATATTTGGTTTATTTGTGGTAAAATCTTGCATCACCCTGAACTGTTCGTTTTATCACTTCATTGCTTGCATCCACGTTCATTCATCTTTTTTGATACAAAATCGTTTCCTTAAAGATTATTAAAATAGCACACAAATAAATAAAAATCGCAATAAACAGGTTACATAATAAAAATTATTTTTTTATTATTTTTAGAAAATACAAAAGATACAATAACTTATAACAATAAATAATAACAATAATGGCACTACAATTATTGTCTATAGTTTCAATTTTTCAAATTACATATGTTTCACTAAGAGGATGTACGAAGGGTTTATAATAACAAAATAAATAAAATAAATAATGTTTTTTACCACTTTTATTATCGTTGACTAGGAATGTTTATATCTGTTGCTAAAATATAACTAACAGTTGAGTTAATTTTTACAACATAAATACTGAAAAGTTTTAAGAAATGCTTAAATAAACATATACACATTAGTATTAAATAATTAATAAATATAACAGAAAATTATAATTTTGTCAACCACCTTTTGCTACACTTGTATTCACGCATAAAGGATATTCTTTGGTAATTATTATTAATTAATTTACTATCATTATTACTTTGACTAGATATTTCTCATAGCATTAATACCTGTGGTATTTTTTCGTACATCCCCTAAAAAGGCAGTGTAATTTTAAAATAACACATTTCTTCATTAAAAAAATACGAGACGTTTCAGAATATTTAAAATTGTGTCTAATAGTTTATTTTTTAAATTGGAATCGATACAGCAACATATTTCTACCAATAGGGAAAATGTTTATTAGTCTTAATTATTGAATGATACTGGTATTCAGATTTATCTAATCCTCAAAATAATTTTTAAAATGTCATATCAAGATTATCAAGTGTTCAAAATGTCTACCACGATGTTTATTCACAATTGAAATGTTAGTTAAATATATTTTTTTACTAATTTAAAAAAAGTTTTTATAATTATTTGCTTGGTTCTAATATATAAATATGGCATGTAAAATTTGCTGAAAATGGTGAAAAATACTGTATTTAATGCCACAATTTCCCGCCAGATTCATATATTTGTTTAACACTGAAGAATAAATCTCGAAGTTCAGGAGTTCTGATAAAATTTTGGTAATACGAAGACCCTGATAAAATTGACATCCTGTATATGCAAAGTTTCATTAATCCCATATTTTTTTCCTTATCTTGCAAAACTAAGACTATTTTGACTGCATTATTGCGGATATTAAAATATTGACTGCATCGAAATCATCAAGATGTTTTTCCTTTTCTGCAAATTATCTTTTTGATTATATTAAAAATGCATTCTTTCAATTCTAAAGTCGCACTATTTGATACTTGTTCATTTGTTAAAAAATCAATTATATAAAAACAATATCGCTAATGAATTTCGGAGTTCATTTTTCTGGTCCTCTTAAGATTTTAGATTACTTCATACGAAGAAGATATTCATTTTTAATTAAATATTAAATTCTTTTTTGCATTTTCACTATTTTAATTCCACTAAATGGCAATAATGAGATAAATTCGTACAGTTGCAACATATGAAGCGAAAAGTGAACATAACTCTGATTTAAACACTGTTTTAATACAGAATGTTTTATATGTGATCCTACAAGAAAACGTGTATTTATTCTCAAACATAGTAAAGATTATAGTTGTTATTTAACATATTAATATATTCAGAATAAATAAAATACACATGAGAAAACAAAATTACATTTAAACGAAGTGAAGGCAAATAGAAAAAAGGAAGCGTATTTGGTTAACAAATTTGAAATGTGAAAACAAATTTTGTCAGTAACCTCGGGACAATATATAAGACTGTTTAATATTTTAAACAAGAACGCTAAAGATAAATATTTACAAATATTATATTATTCTCCATCAAAACTACTGGTCCAATATAAGAATTACTATTTTTTATTATTAACCTTCTTCAAAAACCCAATTTTGGTGAAACTCTCATTTAATGACGATTGGTCTTGAGATTAAGGTGTAAAAAAAATTTAGAATTCTACTCTCTTGCCTGACGTATAATAATTAAAAAATGTTTTGTGTTAGAAAATATAATTTC
This sequence comes from Rutpela maculata, assembly GCA_936432065.2. Lineage (NCBI taxonomy): Eukaryota > Metazoa > Arthropoda > Insecta > Coleoptera > Cerambycidae > Rutpela > Rutpela maculata. The sequence continues at coordinate 125,320,461 of OW386291.2, read as the reverse complement.
ATGTAAAAATAATTTCGGGACTGAATGTATTATGCTGTCTAAATGAATTCCTCATCTTAAGGATAGTATTTTGTAGAGTGGAAGAGAAATATGCGTTTATTTTTGATAAATTATAGATATTTAAAAAACCAAACATAGTATAATCTTTAAAACTATGTTAGCTACTTGCTATTGTTCTAACGAATGTAACTATATATTTTTTTATTGTAAATTTCTGTTGTATTTGAATCTTGTAGTTTGTTAATAAAGATAGTTCCTAAGTTCATTATTAGAGCATGGCATTTAACTATATCCAAAATTTAGGATAAAAGCTGTATTTGGTTGTATTCCATAGAGCAATGGGGAGTATCTAAACTATTTTAAAGATTATACCATTTATGATTTTTTAAATATTTATAATAAACTGAAAATAAAAGCATATTTGCCTCTCACTCTGCAAAATCCTATCCTAAGTGTTGAATATAGCAACGTTAGAGGCCCATAAACATTGAAGGAAAGTATTTTAATTGCATTTTTATATAATTAGAAGGAATTATGTTAATTTATAATTCGAAATCCTTAGTAGGTTAATGAAATATAACATATTTCCGAGTTCGAGCAGAGTCTCCGATTTTTACATACTTGTTATATTTTTATTCATTGAATGTATTTTGATTTATGCTTAGGTATAACATTTTTCTTTCTAATGAATATATTATTCGTCATAAAATTCACATTTGTTTTTAAATATATCTCCAAATATTAAATTATTTTTGAAAATGGACAAATACATTTATCGTTTACTATTCCCTTTCTAGCATTTCAAAAATATACTATTACGATTTCGCTCGATGTGCTTGTATCGTTTCCAATTTAAGAAAACGTATTTCAGGAATATATTTTCCTCAGGTGAAAAACCTATTTCTCTTGTGCCTTCATTCCACATATTATGCCTCCTGTATTTCACCTTTAAACCCGGGCGAATGGTGGAAATCATGTCTGTTCAGCTTGTGAGCCAGCTCTTGTAGGACATCACGGAAAATTAACGAGTCGACATTCTCTCCTAACATATAAAATAAAAACCAATCACCCATTTTGCTTCGTCGCACTATAGTGTCGATGACGTCCTTCCTCACCAACCTATACCGTATTCTCAACAAATACACTCGCATTCTAGGAGAGAATATTATAATTATTCTATAAATCACTGTTAGACACGTCAATATCGACAAGATTATAAACCAAAACCACAGAAAAACGTAAATTTTTTCGTTCACTACATTTAAAGGTAAAATACACAGAGCGTCGTGTTTTTCCTCGTCACCAGATACACCATATTTTCGAAATGTGCACTTGGTCATTCTCGGGAAGATCTGAATCATCGGGTCGACTCTGTCTTCTTGATCGCTGTTTACGAATGCTATCACATCGAAACCAAACATCAGAAAAGCTCCGTCGAAGAATCTGTTCATTAAAAACATTTGCCCTGGAAAACAAAGAAAATTATCAGTTTAAGTAGTAACGGTACAGTTTTTGTAGTGGCAGTTGACCATTGGTTTATATAAAAGCCAATAAACAACTACCATTTTCAGATACATCGGTGTTTAGAAATAAACAAGAAAATAACCAATCTTTCTATATATTGAAGATCTAAGTCTGTTCGTAAGGGGACCCTTGTTGATGTTCTAGATTGGTCAGATTTAGATCAATGATATATGAAAGGAACGAATGTTTTCTTTGAAAGTTTATTACGGGCAATTTTCACATTTAATAATGGCTAGAAATTTATGTACTAATTTTCGTTATTTTCCCAAATTTTATTGTGCATTTGAGTCTATTGATACCTTCTCTCGCCAATAGATATTAATAGAGTATAACTGGTTACTTAATAGCACTACCTGGTTCATGTCGACCATTGAATGCGTTTTGTTACAAGAAGTACGGGTGAGTGCGTTCAGATATTCATTAAGAGAGTGCATTGCAAAAACGCCCTTTTAAAGCTTCTACAATGGCTAGTATTGTTGATTAAACCTTCTTTTGGTGAGTAGATTTATGAGGGGATGGCTTTCAGAGTATGTTTTGATAATATTTGTGGATATAAACGAAGTTAGGAAAATCTATTCTAGTTGTGGGGTACGCCGTGTAGTGGAAATTCTGAACGTACTGAGACGGAAGACAAGAACTTGACATTTTGATAGAGGACATTTTTCTTGGTCATTTTTCCTTTTGCTGCTTGAAGATTGAGTCGTCTGAATACGAGTTTTAGCAATATTGTAAGTTTTGCTCCATTTATGGGATTTAGTATTCATCACGACAAGATTAGTTGTATTTTCATTTGGATTTGAGTATCGTTTTGGGGAAATGCAACTACGGATTTCCGGATAAAGTCAATTTTCAAAGCACGTGGCGTCGTCTGAATGCAAGATTTTGGAGTGCCATTTTGACGGCAAAGGACCTCTTTCAGCCCACATCACATCTCAGGTACGTCTCTGAAAACCCACTTAAAGTTGATATAGACTTGTAATTTAGGTTATTTATTTTATTGCAGGGCTGTTTGTTTCTTTGTTTGTTTGTTCGTTAGTTGTTTCCTGGTTGGGTATGTTACAAGTATTGGGATCTATTTGTTAGTTTATGGCTATTTGGATTGATACCTTATGATTTTACTTGGATCTGTTACTCGTATTCTACTTGAGCTTTTATGTCACATTCTACACTTTACGAGGAATTTCCAGTCTGACTCTGGTTTCAACTTCTAGTCCAGATTGTGGTGTCTAGATGGTGAATTATTGACTGACATTTTGTGTATGTATGGTACTGGGGATCTCGGCACGTTACCTTAGACTCCACGTAGATGGTCTACCACCTGCGGCTGCTATCACCTGAATTACGCTACCCTGGTAGGACGGGAAAATGTATTCAGACACTACCAAAGGTAAGCGGAATCATGTTCTCTTAACGAGGGATCCGGTACATCAACTCAACGTCCACGGGACAGTAAAATAAATTTTCAAGGAATATTGGTAATATTTTGTTCGTAACGTAAATCTCAGTAACATTTTAGATTTCAGTAATATTTGGTACATTTTGTGTATCGTTATTTCACTAACTGAATAGTTTTGCCTTATTTTACAAATAGATGTCAATAATTTTAAGTAATTTTATGTTTTACCGTACCTTGGGTCACTTGTAGTTTTTTTGTCACGCTTTTGGCATATGACCTTTTGTACATTTATCAAAGATTTATTATTTTGTAAGATATTTTGTGTATATTAGGTTAAGCGTGTGGGATCCACTTACTAGTGCACTTTTTAGGGTATATTGAGATATATTGTACTGCGTACTGAGTTATCGGTGACAATTGTGAAATATTTTGTACTACGTACCCTTATATTTTATTAAATGTTTAATTAGAACGACGTTGTCTTTTATATCTGGCCACCTACACCACCCCAATTATCGAAGCCACCCCCAAGGACCTGACTAGTCGGCCGTGTGAGACTCCCTCCTCACTAGCGTATTGCAGAGGGGGTACTGCACGTAAAATATTAAAATTTTGTTCAGGGCACAGGGTGACTACCCTACCCTGCGTTCGAGGTTTAGCAGCCTTTGGGGCCCCCTTTTATAAGTTGATCCAGGTCCTGTAACAAGTTATCTGCTGAAAACCCAAAATAATATTTTATAACAATGATGTAAGCAGAAATACAAGATTTTTATTTTTAAAAAGTGTAATGTTATATCTTAAACAAATAAAAGAGCAAGACAGACTATTCGTTTCTTGAGCTAATTTCAGTTATTTATTTGTTGTCCTAAGGTGTGAAAATTGGAATAAAATATTTATTTTCCACAAATTTCAGGTGTTGCGGTTTTCTGGTAAGTCATGTATATATTCATTTTAGCATTTTCCAATAATTTTCTCAATATTCTGGTTAGATCCTATTTTAACTATAAACATTTACAAAATTAAATATTTAGAAGATAAAATAAAGTAGGTAAGAAAAGTTTATACAACCAAATGAAAAATGGGAGTGTACAGAAGGTATTTATTTAGAGAAGTCCAGGTTCATTCTTAATTTAGTATTCTGTTCCAAGTTTAATGCAAAAAAGCGTTGTATATCAATTGAGCAAAGATCCATTAAGGAAAATTATTTGAATCCTATCGTGAGTGGTACTAGTTGAGTTTTTTAATATTGTATTACAGAATGCATATTAAGTAATATTTTTGTTGAATCTAAGCGTATTAAAAACTACAATTATTTTACTTATACATCCAGTGGAAGTATAGTAGCGACAAAAAAAAATTGAACATTTTTATTGTTCAAATGGGCTTAGAATGTCACGAAACGTCGAGATTTTAAGTTTGAGCGAAAAAAAATTCTGTCTGTCGGTCTGTCTGTTTGTAACTTTTTCTGTGTGCACAAGTACGATATTGATTTAAAATTTGGTACCTACACGTATGTAATTTAACTGGATCTGGAACTAGATTATATTTTCATCTTATTCTGTCGAGGGGTTGGGGGTTAAATTGGGGTAAATGGGAGGTAAATAGGTAAATCAAGTAGGTGAGAGTCCATAAAATATTGGTAAATAGGTAAATCAAGTAGGTGAGAGTCCATAAAATATTGGTATTCAGTATATACAAGAGAAGCTAAGATCTCAAAATTTTCTTTGACATTTTGAACTTATGCGAATGTTTTAATTTGGTTGTCCTCGTCTCAAAATAAAGAAATTAATAAAAATTTTGCTTTAGTTCTCACATATAAATATATTGTTTCAAACCAAGAAAAATCTCCTCTTTTGAGCAAAACAATACATTCAAATGCCTGAACAAATAGGAACATTAAAACAAGCATACTTTTTTTATGTGTGGCAGAATCATTGTTATCAAGCAATGTATATCCCAACTAGTTATTCTCAAAGCTCCCGTCCAACGAATTTAACTATTTAAAGGGTCACGTTTTAGAAAATTTAAAAGATCACTTCCACAGCAATTTGTTGAAATATTTTCAATGAAAACGAATATGGTTGACCTTTATTGTTAATAAAAGCTGTTCAAAGGTGAGGCTTTAAAAATCGATGAAAAAACCGTAAGAAAAATAGCTAAAAACGACAAAGAGAAGCTTCGGTTAAACGGAATCGTCAAAACTCCAAAACAGAGTTACACGATGATGTAAAATATGAAATAAAAAATGTTATTTACGATATGGTGTCTGATCATGAACATATTTCCTTGGCTGTCCTTTTAGAAGAGCTAAAATCTAAAGCAATAGTTGATACTGGCCGTACCAGTTTGTATAAAGTGATTAAAAATTAGGCATTTCCTTTAAAGAAGATGACAATAGAGAAGTACTGTGTGAAAGACCACAAATTTATCTAAAATGGCTAGAGTATTTACGCAAATACGTCAACAATGTGAAAAGTAATGACCCCAAAGATGTAGTGTTCTTGGACGAAACTTGGATCTTTAGCAGAGGAGAATTAAAACCTTCTTGGCAAGATGATTCCAGTAAATCGAAAGGGCGTCTTACAGCTACAGAAGGTAAAAGATTTATAGTTGTACATGCAGGATCTATTCATGGCTTTGCTGAAGATGCGAGTTTAGTTTTCTCCACCAAGAATAAGTCAGCAGATTACCACGACAACATGAACTCTGAAAATTTTTGGAAACTTGTTAAATTTTATTTAACTTAAATTACTATAAAACAATAGATGTATTATATATGCTTATAATTAAATTTCCTTTAAATAAATCTAATTAAATACATCAAGTAAAATATAAAACAAAGCGACGCCACTATGCATTCGAAAACACCAACGAGCCTACGACATCTGAGTTCAGACGTCACACCGGGGCTCTATCAGCGAACAGACTTTATATGAACGATATTTTGCAATGTGGCTGGCAAATACAACATACTCCTCGTTTCTGCGAAGAGTGTAACAATTATGTATATGTTTAATAGTTTCTTAATACTTAATTAACCGTCGATTAATATACTATGTGTTATTATTTTCTATAAAGATATTCTCCGAGCTTTTGGTAACCGTTGTTTAATAATAAATTTCATGAAATATTTCTAAATTGGCATCATTAAATTGTTTATTAGATACTAAACATAAGACCTTAATTTATAATATTAAAATAAACCATGTATCTATAAAATTTATTACAGATTTCACTAAGGAAATGAAACGTGTATTATTAGACACCTACCTATACTAAATGTTGCTTAACAATAATAAACCGGATCGGTTAGAGTAGCTAAAATTCTAAATATAGTTTAAAGAAATATGATTTATCTCCTATCTTATTTTTGGATGTGGCCCCGCCTTTGTTTTACACCGCGGACGATGATCGATCAACTTACATATATCTACTTCAAATTTTGTAGAACATTTCATATTAAAATGCAGGGAAAATATTAGTGTTTTCATGTCTTCGATCACATGGAAACTCAACCAGATGTATTTGATTGGTAGAAAAACGACGTTTTCGATATTGAAAATTATAGACATCAAAAATATCCACAAAAAAAGTTCTATATATTTTTCACGTACAACCAACTGTTTTTATGATATGAAACAGGTTATAAGTTTTAAAATATCTACAGTGCATTAATTTTCGCACCATCTTTAAGGCAAAAATGCAACGGCACAAATAGATGTTTTTATGTAATTTCTCGTGTAGACCTAACCATGTTATACAAAGTGAAATGAAAAAACGATTCTTCTTCGTCATCGTGTTCTTGCTTTTCCTGATTGTCTTACTCATGCTCTTCGTCATCTTTGTCATCGTCTATATTTTTAATCACATTAGATGTTAAAATATGAATAAGATTGAATTCTTATTCGTTATCATAATCAGGTCAATCAGCCGAAGTTGCGTCAGGATTGACATTAAGGCCTTATTGGTAATGACAATAACAACAAACTATGGAGCATATTAGTCTTTCTTCTGCAACCACAGTTTGCATTGCAATCTTTCACGCAATTTAAAAAAAATTCAGTCAGAAGTACGTCCGGTGCTGGTGGTGATAATATTCTATTTGGCTCCAATAAGTTATCTAACACCCACTCCCACTGTTAAAGATCTACCTTCTTTCCTAACCAAGTTTGTACCTGGCAACATACTGTCTAAGAGCTGGCATTAATTTAGCAAGGTACTGAGCTTCCGCTGGCCGCTTGGTAACCTGAAAGCATAGCAAAATAGTTACTTTTTTTTATTAGACCCTTAGCCGGACGCGCAGAGGGTCATGGGGTAGGGCAGAGGCCGCAGAGGGTAAAATTTTTTAACGAACTCCCGATCGAAATGCTCGGCAGCACTTACTATACGTATTTGACACAGCGAAAAAATAAATGGAAGACACCTCAGTTCAAAAAAAGGGCAAAAAAATTTAGCGAGCTCCTCAACCAAACTTGGCGGAAATTGTTTATTTGGATGTCCTTTTTTTTCAAAAACAACATGAAAGAGAATTCTATGCAACCTTTTTTTTAATATTATTCGTATGAAAATTTCTAAATTTCCAAATTTCCAAATTTCCAAGTGCTCAAAGTCAAAATGGCCAAAAATAGGTCTTAATTTATAAAACCGCTGCCCAAGGAAATCACTACTTCCACATCCAGATTCTCCATCTAAGTCACTCACAAACTTTGTATGTGGAAATAATTGTTTATGGAACTTTAATAATATAATATTTGAAATCCTCTACCCCAAAAGCCCATAAAACGATACCCCACATCGGTAGTGGGGTGAGGGGTGCTGATAAGGGGGTGGTAATGGGGGTGGATGAATTAAAAAAATATTTTGAGGTTTCTGGTTCTTGTACATATACTAAATCACATTTTATTTTCATCCCCTTTAATAATGGGGTGGGGGTGGTAATGGGGGTGGCTAATGCCAAAAATTTTTTTGAGACCTTAGCTTCTCTTGTGTATACTAAATACCAATTTTATGGACTCTTACCTGCTTGATTTACCCATTTACCCCAAATTTACCCCAATTTACCCCCCCAACCCTTCGACGGAACAAGATGAAAATATAATCTAGTTCCAGATCTCGTTAATGTACATACGTGTACCAAATTTCAAGTCAATATCTTAAACGGTTCCAGAGTAAACGTGCGCACAAAAAAAGTTACAGACAGACCGACAGAGACAGAAATTTTTTTTTCGCTCAAACCTAAAATGTCGACGTTTCATGACATTTATGACTATTTGAACAATAAAAATTTTTAAAAATTTTTTTGTCGTTACTACACTTCCACTAAATGTGGAAGTAATTTCTGTTTTCCAATCTATTTGATAGGTTCATTAATATGTCTAATAACAATATATAAGCATTGATGAAAGACAACTTTTTTATTTAACAAAATTAAATAAAAACTCTTGAATTTCAAGCATGGGGACATTATTTCTGAACGTAATTTCTCAAGAAAGGATTTTTCCCCATAATGGGTGGTTTGAAGGGGTAAATAAAAAAGAAATGTCCTTCAATACATATTTTTATTAGATATATTAATAAATCCATCCAATGAATTGGAAGACAGAAATTATAAACTTAGACCTACTTTTGGCCATTTTGAATTTGAGCACTCAAATTTGGATATTTTGACGAATATTTCATGCGAATTGGCTGCACAGAATTGTCTGCCATGTTGTTTTTGAAAAAAAGGACATCCAAATAAACAATTTCCGCCAAGTTTGGACAAGGATCTTGCTAATTTCTTTTGGCTCTTTGACTATTAGGTGCGGAGCGCAATTTTCCTCTTGAAATTCCTGTGCTGAGTGGTGCCAATCAAGAAGTTTCTCAAACATCAGATAGCAGCCATTGAAACGGTCGTTATGATATTATACTTAAAATTAAACGTCTAAGTTCGTCGAGTAACAGTTTTAAATTGAGTTAAAAACTACACCAAATACTGCTTGGGACACTTCCTGATAGAAACCAATCACTAATCCGTAAGATAGCAATGAAGTGAGGGACAGCTGCAACTCAAGGTTGTTTCTTATTTGTTGTATGGGACAAACTACTGGCATTCAGATACACCTGCAGACCTGCTGGATAATTTTCAAATAATTAGCGGTTTAAGTGTAAATTACGACAAATCTAACCAACAGATTAAAGCCATCTAAACAAGGTAGCGAAGAGGATCTTGTTGACAATACCGGCAACTGCGATTATGAACAACTCAATTTTCGCCTTCCAAAACAACTGCTATCGTATTTTTCCGCATCCTATCATCTTTTGGTTACACCAACAAGGTGATAAGTGGTTCTTCAAAACGTTGACCTAATGTCATAAAAAATTGATAGTGAAAAGCCTTGGTGTTCCTTATAATCCAGGAATCTTAGTTTTTTACCCGGAATTAATTATTGTAAAGCTTAAAATTTCCAGGATTGTAGTTTTCGTTCGGGACAACACGTAGCAAAAAGTCCCCTATTCTCCCCCGTCGGCTTCCCTGTTTTTTCAAAGCAACAAGGGCCTAAGTCGCAAAAATTGCAGTGCAACAGGAAGCTTGTTACTGGTCCGATTTGGGCCGAAATGATCATAAAAGATTAGGAGAAGCATATCCGTTCATATTTCAGATGTTCCATGCACATTTTTGTTCATAATTTTCCGTTCTAGTTCTGTCAACATTTCAAAAATTTTAAAAATTCTTAAAATACTTAGAAAAATTTCGAAATGGCGCCATTGCGAGTAAATGAAGACCCAGAGGGGAAAACGTACCCCAATAAACATTTATCTTTATAGTCTGGGCTTTCCATTGGTATGTCTACCTTCTCTGTAGCGTCACCCGTTACGGAGTTACGCCACTTTGAGTGTCGCAACGGCGACACTCGGTCATTTAAGTCCGTTCATTGTTGCGTCTATCACGTCTAGTCTAAACAATCAAGAAGGCGCAAGGCGAACTATACCCTTAGTTCTTTAACTTTGACAGTTCTCTAAGTGTATGCATTGGTTCATTGGTGCGGCAAAATTGAGTGATTTTAGTTAAGCCATGTAGCACAGGAATTTTAGTTTTTAACTTTGAATTAATTATTGTAAAGTTGAAAATTTGCAGGATTGTAGTTTTGGTCTAGGACAACACGTACCAAAAAGTCCCCTACTCTCCCCTGTCGGCTTCCCTGTTTTTGCGGAGCAATGAGGGCCTACGTCGCAGAAATTTCAGAGCTGGCTATAAAGTGCAGCAAAAAGATTGTTACTGGTCCGATTTGGGTCTAAATGATCATAAAAGCTTTGGAGAAGCATATTCGTTCGTATTTCACATGTTCCATGCATATTTTGTTCGTAATTTTCCGTTCTAGTGCTGTCAAAACTTCAAAAATTGAAAAAATTCTAAATGGCCCCATTGCGGATAAATGAAGACTCGGAGGGGAAAACGTACCCGAATAAACATTTCTCTTCATACTTTGGGCTTTCCATTGGTATGTCTATTTTCTCTGTAGCGTCACCCGTTACGGAGCTACGCAACTTTGAGTTAGAAACTGCGACCGAATGCTGTCGAACGTGTCATAAAGTAAAGGGAGCTCAACCAGAATAATGTCACAACCTTGCCAAGATGTTGTTTATTAGAAACAAAATATGTTTTCTCGTAATTTACGGAAAGTGGATGCATTTTGAGAGATCCATTTAAGTATCGTCAGTTAAATGTATTTCTGTAACACGTATTCCAGTATATTCCATTATCTATACCCCTTTATGTTGTTTAATAATGTATTATTGAATGGCGTGTAATGATGGCTATTACTCAAGAGGATGGCGTTTACAGCATGAGCTGGAGGCGATTGTAGTAATGTATTATTACTCACGGCCGTGGGTACTGAGACACATTGTTTGTTTAAAAGAGTGTCTAATAAATTAATTATTTAATAGTCATAGAAAACTGGTATATTATTCAACGAGGATGTAATGATTAGTTATTGTTTTACTAGGAGTAAAACTAAAACTTTTGACATGAGTCTGTAGATTTGCCGGACTCACTTCGTTTGTCCGGCATTTACAGATGAGTTACAACAAGTATCTTTTACTCAGAATAAAACATGCTATTTTTTCTTCAAACATCGATTAGCTATAAAAAAATAAAGATAAAAAATCTCGAATTTCACCATCAAAAAGTCATTGTGTTAATGTCGCATGGCCGGCGTATTAAATAAAATACACGTTGCTATGGGTATTACTTTTTCTGCCGCTCACAGCGTCAAAAGACCAGAAAATACACCCTTTTTGGAGAAATTATCCACCAGGTTTTCCCGAGCTAGACCGGAAAGTGGGCATCAAGATCGGCAAAAGCTTTTCTGATCCTGTCCTGTTATTCTCTTTTCCGATTCCCGAAGGTAAAAAATGCTGCCAACGTATGGTATGGGTGGCTTTGCTTTCTTGTTGGTATGGAAACGAACTTATGTTAATTGTTGAGATAAGTGTCAAATAGATAAATACACTAAACTTTTAAGAGTTTTGAAAGGTCAATTCACAAGTTATAGAAAATATGAATTCAGATTTTGAAGCGTTACAAGCAGAAATTGAAGTTGTATAATAGTGTCGGTCGTCAAAATATTTTATGTAATTAGCTATTATTGTTTGTAGTTGTATTTGTTATACAATTTATTAAGAAAATGACACAACATTGATTTTGTATGACAATGTCAGCCGGAAAACAATATTGTTCGTTACATGACCGAAAAACTCCTCAAGCTTCCAGGACTCGCCTGCAGCTCGCCCTGGAATCTGCTTGAGTTGACCTGTTTCCGGTCTTGTAACGTAAATTACTATTTACCTCCATTGATAATGGCAACGCATAGCTGTCTAAAATGTCAAACTTTAATGTCGTGAAATTAAGTTAAGAAAAGTCATGTTTTTCTGACGTTTCAAGAAAAAATATACATCATGTCAACGCCACTGTTATATTTGAGTTAATACCAAAAGCTCTGCGGCACGTCAGTGGGCTTCAGCCTGTGTTTTTTAATGCTGACGGGCTAAACCCACTTTGTGTTTATAAAAACATTTGGAACATTATTTAGGTCACTGAGTTCTACAAAAAAACTGCCTAAATAATTAATTCCAACTGATCAACAAGAAATATAGCGAGCAGAGCAAATAAACAAAGTTTGGCACCTGTGTTGAATTTAAACCATGTCTATTAACTGGAACTACTTAATTTTGCATCATTCTGTGCGTGAAAACAAAAATATTTTGTAATTGGACGAAATCATAGAGGCGTTAAGAATAAATAAGTTTAAATCAATATCACAAATCTGAATATTTTTTTATTGTGGTTTGTTAAAGCTAGAATTTTTCTTCTAAATATAAATCCAAAAGTTGGTTAATCAATTGCAATATTTTACTGAATATATTTGTTAAATGTATGAACAAAGCAGAAATAGGTATTGTCAAACATCATACATTTTGCCTCTTTTATTAGTAGAATGGCAACCCAGAAAAAAACGGCTATTAGTGAAACAGTCTTGTAATTTGGTATACTGATTTCTGTCATTAAATCGACTATTTTTCCGAGCAGCGCCAAATCAAAATGGCTTCCGGTTTCAAGATGGCGGTCTATTTAGAAAATTTGAAAGATCTTACAAAAAAAATTGTTAAGAAAAATTGTTGCAAATTAAGTTCTAAATAAAAAAGTTTAATACAGCTTTTTACCTAAAGCTAAAAATAAAGGCGGTACATAGAAAAATATAAAAAAGTTACTTTTTATTTATAATTTAGAAGTTTTTCAACTAAATAATCACTGTTAGAGAAGAAAATTGTTAAGAAATATATTCTGCATTAAAATTTGAATAAAAAAATTGTTTAACAATATGTTTACCTGACATAGTCCCCTATCAAATGTACATCAGTGGGATCTTTGATGATGCAAGTGTGGTAGTGGTCCCAATTTCTTTGTTTGACCTTGGGGAAACACACTTACGATGTTGGCACTCTCAAAAATGGTGCGTTTGAGTGCTGCGCGCGAAATACAAAATGGCCGCCGTCACAAACACTTTTTCCCATTTATCTAAGTAACCATTGGGATTACGAAAAAAAGTTTTATATAAAAATATTTCTATATCAATTATACAGGGAAAAGGTTATTACAATTTTTTATGTAGAACTAACCGTTCTCTCAAAAAGTTTAATTTTATAGTTTCCAATAATAAAAATTAATATGTCTAATGATGAGAGATTTGCCAGTGCATATTAACATATTTGACACTATTTCTCGGGCCACTGGAAACAATAATTATAACTAAAACATTACAAACATAAATAAATTAACAAATACCCCGGCAGGCATAGGAAATTGAAAGAAAAAGTAAATATATAATTTTAACGTTTTCCTTTTTACTTCCTTCTCTTTCCCCCATCTGTGTAGCTGGCTGATAGAACCCATCCAAGGCCAGAAAAGGGAAAAAAAATTAACGTTTAATGAAGAAACTTATAGAAATACAGTAGTTACAGACTTATATAGACAAAGTACAGACAAGCAATACTTTTCACTTCCACAATGACATTTTAAATTAAAATCATCGTCACTTTCAATGCAAATCTCACTTAGCCCCAAATCTTCATCATCGCCTTGTTCGCACTCTCACATATTATCACATCGGTCGAGATTACCTTCGCACTTACACATTTCGGTACACCGGAGTCCATTCGACTAACACGTACATGGAGGAGAGCAACGCCTCTGGGGGCATGAGCAGCGACAAAGTTCCAAGATAAGCTCTGGAGCACAAGATTTGGTACAAGCAACTGGCTCGTATGTACTCCCTACTTTCTTCCATCCAAAATCTGAGGGTGGTGGGTTATTGGGATGCTGAATGAGGTCCTGATTCCACTCAAAATACTGAAGGTGGGCCCTTAGCAAAGCCGGATCCAGTGCAGATCTTGTTGGTGGAAGGTTCTCATCTTGACATTGTTTCTGGGTGAACAACAACCATCTCACAGCTCCTATGTTGGTCAGTGTTGTTTTGGGGATATAAAGCTGATAAATTAACGCTTCCAAGTTAGCCCTGACATCTTCTGTGAGATACAATGTAGTCCACAATGTAGCCAAAGCTTTTAACAGCTTATCACTTGCAGAATTAAAAGTTTTCCACCACTTTATTTTACCTTTACCAGCAAATGATCCTGTTACATCTGCTCCTGAAAATGCGTGTAATCCAGGAAGTGAAGAGGCTTTCAGAGGTCTAAGTGCTCTGTAAATTGAACCTAGCTGAACAAACCTTTTCATGCCATGGCCAAGGAAAAATGCAAACTCTTTCGAAAGTTGGGGATATCGTCTTAGTGCCAAAATTAGGACACCAGTATCGGGGGAGAATACATGAGTAGTTTTAATTCATTTCTGTGCTAAATATACTGCATGTAATTTATGATCTTTGTGTCTGCCTCCTCCTGCGGACTTTAAAGACTGGATACATCATCGCCATGTGATGAAGCTGCTTTATCCCTCCAAGTGATTACAAACCTTTTGTTATTGGTCACGCCAAATTGAAGAATCTGACCGGAAAGGAACTCTGTCAGTTCATCCTTCGTTTTATTGCAGGACAAGAATTTATTCATCGTTATACTTCCAATTTTCGTTTCTGGTCGGATTTTGTACTGGATTGGATCTGAGCCTTTTTGCCGAATCACTCTCATGGCTTTCTTCAACGAGTTCTCTTTGTAAGAGTCGAAAACAACATGGACCTCACTGTAATTGCTGAATTTTTGCCCGATCCATTTGCTGAAGCTTAAACCGAATTCACGGCATGTCATCACTGTGCTAAGTTTGTGGTAGGTGTGAAGAAGCGCCATGCCATCTATTATCACAGCTTTTTCCTGTAGCTCTTCATTTTCTTCTAAAACTGCAGGTGTGGTAGAAGCATGATCATCATCATTTTCTTCGGCAGGTATACCTTGCATTGATTCAAAAGCATGGACTATTAATAAATATAAAGCCATGAAATAATTTTAAAAGTTAAGTTTCTGGGAAAATGGTTAGTCCTGCATAAAAACTTATAATAACCTTTTTTATGTAAAATTGATTTAGCAATATTTTTTGTATAAAACTTTCTTTCGTATTCACAATGGTTACTTAGATAAATTGGAAAAAGTGTTTGTGATGGCGGCCATTTTGTTTCTCGCGCGCAGTACTCATGCACATCATTTTTGAAAGTGCCAACATCGAAATTATGTTTCTTCAAGGCCTAACAAAGAGATTCAGACTATTATCTCACTTGCATCATCGAGGAGCCCACGGGAGCCTATTTTTGTACACTTGGCAGGGGACTAACAGTAAAAATAAAGCCTCTACACGGAGAAATGCTAGAAAATGATTTTATGCTAAAATAGTTATAATGTTCTTGTTGAGTATTCCGTTATGTGAAACTGAAGACACATTATTTTTCAACCTAATAATAATTTAATAAAAATAGATAAAGATTTTTTTTAGTTAGAATTACATACCTTTTTTAAGTTAGTTGCATTTTCCTTTACAATTTGTGCAAAGTAACGTGCATTACAAGCCGGCTTTTGGTTTCATTGCATACTTTTTTGAAACTACATTGAATTAATTGTCTAAGGGCTTTAGATAACTCCGGAAGTGTTGACCATTTTAGCATCCAAACATTTTCGAACAGGCACCATCCCCATTTTTCAAAATTAGGCAAAATCAAATTTGATGTCAGAGACTGTCCCCAAATGTGCCCACTTTGGAAGCTTGCCCGTAAAATGTGTTGTTCCAAAGCATCCTCTGAAGGAGGAATGTTACACGTTGTCCTGTTCTTGGAAGTAAACAATTCCTTTCGTGCTCTATTTACTTCAGTGCAGGTAAAAGTATTGCAATACATTAGAACAACAAACCGTTGGAATAAGTTTAAAATTTTATCAGGAATATTTTCAAGAGGTTTCGAAATAAACGTGAAAGCTTCTGTTACTTCTGGATATGTCGTCCATGTTTTCCAAGCAGTCACTTTTCCTTTCCCAGAAAAATAAAAAAGAAACGGTATCATAACCTCGTAATGCATCACATTTGCTTTCTTCTAGTTTTTGTGCTATCTCATACCTCTTTAATACTCTAAAATATTTATTAGACCTAAACCGTATGTTTAAACTATTCAGCCCTTATTTAAACAAACAGTAAAAAAAATGAAACCGCCAGTACTACTACGCCAGTATCGACAGTTCTAATGCAAATGTCCTTCCAACCTTGTTGAACATAATCACTAATATGCAATATTAGTGTTGCATCTGCTTCTTCTTGGTTGCAGGATTTTAGAGCAGTATTGCAACATCTATTTTTCACAATTTCTTCACCAACAATTGACACAATTTCGACATAATTAAAGTTATTAGATGTTGTTATATCATTTGCCAATAAACAGAATAATTCTGTTTTATTTTCAGCGTTTTTCAGAAATTCTGACTAATTCTTTGGTAGTATATTGTTACTACGGACTTCTTATTCCGACTCCACTAGTTCCTTCTTTTAAACTAAACTATCCTTTTTGTACACATTCCATGTCGACACGTTTAGTTTTTAATTTGACAATATTATGTTTAATATGCGTCTGAAAAATTAATGGTATATTTTGTATATTATGTCTACGCGATTCGCTTACAGGACCGAACATTAAAATATTATGCCTCCTAGTTTTTTAATTTATTCTATAATTGAATCGGTCATTTGAGAAACCACACAAGTCCACCATCTACCAAAAATGACATTCTTGCTGAAATGCATTGTGGAAGCCTAAACGCATCTTTTCATAGATAAACCACACATGTATCGTGTATAGTACATAAGCAGTGCGCGTTTAAAATAATGAGTTCATTTTAAAACAACACGAGTCCGGACTTGTGTTGTTTCTCTACAGAACGCTGAACACAATCTCATGAATTCTGTTCAGATTTTTCACATTCCTTTATTATATCCCCAGAGTTATGTAGTTATGAGTTTACGGAGTTACTGGGTTATGTAGTTGCTGGAGTGCTATAGGTTAACTCCATAACAAGGTTCCGAGGAGGGCAGAATTTAATTGATTCCCCAATCGAGAGCCTCCTATTTTTTCATGAATCCTCGGGGGTAATGAGGTTAGAGAATTTGCCGTTGAAGTGCTATGGCACCATAGGGTGTTTGCTTTCAAGATTCTAATATCACAGTGATGCGAATTCCCTACTTAGAATCTCTACTTTTCTCGTTGGACCTGCAGAGTTAAGAGGTTATGGGGTTGAGGATGTATGATACTCAAGTACAAGAATCCCAGGTCACAATCTCATTAACTCCCCAATCAAGATTCTCCACTGTTTTCATGGGATTCCCAGGGTTATGGGGCTCGGGGGTCATGGGGCTAAGAAGGTTATGGGGAAAAGAGGGTATGGGGCTAAGGGGTTTTGGGGCTAAGAGGTTATGGAGTTAAGAAGTTATGGGGTTAAGAAGTTATGAGGTTTTACGGTTTCTTTGTTATGTGATCAATACTGAAGTACGACAATGTTATTAGGTTGAAGTTTTTTGGTGTTATAAAAAACCTGACGTGCTGGGGCAAAACAAAGGTCAGATTCGTGTTCAGCGACTCAAAATACAAGGGCTAGGTATGGTTAGTGCCCCAGTACAGACCACAATTTCTTTTTTTCCGGACTTGTGTAATCAATAGTAACTGTTTTTCATTTTTGATTATTGAGAGTCGGTAGAAAAATCACACAAGTCCAGAGAGTCACTAAAGAAACCACAAAAGTCCAATTTTTCTTTTGGAAAATCCCAGGTGGGCATTGCAAAAATGTGTATCTGGTTATAATATTCTGATCTACAATTGTCTACATTAAATGAATTCTGTTTTTGTTATATGTGATTATTTGAAATTGTGAATCTGTAAAGTTTTTCTTAATTATCTCAGTTCTACTTTTTAAGGACTAGTGTCGTTTCTCAAATGACCGATTCAATTCACCTCTGATTTTTACTTCAAAGGATAATTATTGTGACAAGTGTCGTTTTTTTGTAAAATAGAAGAAACTGACTTTGTGATATTTTAACCCGTAAAGTCTTAATTTTTAGTTTTAGAAAAAAACTTATTTTTAGTTTTAAAAAAGAACTTTCTTATTCAAAATTTAATGCAAAACAATTTTTCTTAATAACTATTTTTCATAAAATCAATAGTTTAGCTAGAAACATCGATCTTTTAAATTTTCTAAAATAGCCGCCTTCTTAAAACCGGAAGCCATTTTAATTTGGCGCTACTCGAAAAAATACTCGTTTTAATGACAGAAATCAGTATACCAAATTACAAAATTGTTTCACTAATAGCCTAATAGGTTTTTACTTTGTTTGCCGATATACTATATCTACATACCAAGGGCGGATCCAGAGGTGGGGACACCAGGGGCAACTGCCCCCCCCCCCGAGGGCCCCGAGAAGAATAGGATCTAATATTATTTATTATTGAATATTGAAAATGTCAATATAATTATTGATCGTACGGCCGCAGTGCCCCCCCAGTAACCTTTCTGGATCCGCCCTTGCTACATTCTACTACTACTAAATTTTTCCTATTCTATCTAATAAATAGAACATAATATAAGTATAATCTTACACTCATTTATGACTTTCATGATTGGAATGTGTTGGAATGTCCCGTGTTCGATACCGGCCGCCGCCTAGAATCATAAGTGATACATTATATACCATGTTCGTGAATCTGTGTTAATGCAACCTCCAACTTCAATAGCTGATTTCTCGGAAACCTCTGTTCTAAACAATTTAGGTAATAAACACTTTTTTTGAAGAATTTTACTGGGAACATTTTTCATAATTTGTGGGGCAAACGGTTTTCCAGAAAAACAGAAAAAACTACCGAATTGCACTTTAGGGGTGGGTTTTAGGGATGAAGCTCCCACTTGTTGCTTGGGAACTCTTTTTATTTTGAAAGTACATCCCTTGATAAGTTTAATTCCCAAGTGGAACAACTTTATAATTTTTTTTCTATTGGGCTATTTTTAAGCTAATATGAATGGCCTATAAAGGCATATTTCCACTAAATACGTACTTAACTTGATGATGTACTTATTAAATAATTGATTTTTTGTATACTATAGGAGAATATATGAATCACAACAACAGGTTAAACATGATATTATCTATTTATATTTGTGAAAGTAAGCACGTTTTTTAAAATATTTCATACCACCCACACCTTCCGGAACATCATAGTGACTGTTGCAATCTAGGATTTGTGCGTGGTTAGGAGAATTCAGGATCTACAGTTTTTTACAGCAAAGCATTATTTCTTTTATGAGAATAACCAGTCTCATATTAATATTTCTTATTAAGTTATAGAATATTACACGTACATAATATCTTGTTTATTTTATAAGATTTAAAGGCAAAAGTAAAAGTTGAAATTCACTTACGTTAGAAAATGTAATTTTTCAAACATTTAAAATAGAATCAAATAAATAAACACTTGTGAGACATGCATTTTCTTAGTACGAATTAAAATTAATAATAAAAAACTTAATTGTGCAGTAAAATTTTGATGATCAACTCTATATAAATAGGATTTAATTTCGTTTATTATATGAGAGCAAAAATAAGTATATGACAGCAAAAAACTTTTTAAGTTGGTTTCTAAAAAATTCCATTTCTATGTTTATATTTATTTATTACCCACTATTTTAAATAAATTTTAAAATTATCTATTTCAGATTTATGTAAAATAATTCATTTTAATTTAATATATATCACATTTTTATTGATTTTTTTTTATGTGAATTTGAAATGGAAATTGTTAAGAAGCATAAAAAACCTCTTAATGGGAGAACAACAACCAAGATGTGCTAGTTGTAATGTAATACTCACTGTCAGACACACTTTTAGAATGTTATCAATTTAATCATGCACGGCAACGTTTACATGTACCAAACACATTGAGTAAATGTTTAAGTAAAAACAGAGGAGAGAACATTAACTTTTATCAAAGATCTTTAAAAAATTGTTGTCTTTGGAAAAACAGGCCCTATGTTTTTTTTATATTTTTATTTAACGTCGGACTATTTCCGCTACCAGAGCCCATCACCGGCGTCAGGAGATGAGCTACCTCCAACCTGGACATTTTGCTGAACCTCTTTTCGTAAGAAGAGTAGGGATCTTTTACTTCCCTAACATTTGATAGACAATGGACAGCCTGCTTTACATCCCCTCCGAAGGATGGTATATCCACTACGTAATCCTCTCTTGAAATTACATAGCTTCCGCATATACGCTGATATACAGCCGCTAGAAGGTGGGCTGAGATCGCTGTGTTTCCCAAGATGTATTTCATCCATCCAAGTACTAACCACGCTGAACGTTGCTTCAGGGGAGTATCGAAATAAAATCACATTCAAGATGCCTCTACGCTCGCCTCGGCTCTATGTAAATATACATTGAAGCACTTAAGCCTTATACACCAAATGTGATTACAAATGGAATATTAGTGAAGAGAATTATCCTAGAAGAGAATGATTGGTGGAGGAAGCGCCTAATGACCTGAGCAGTCGATGTCGCTGTGGGAAAAAAAATAGAAAGAAAAGAAAAATTCTGCTTATTTTAAACTATTTTTTCTACACCCATACTTTAATTCCTTTATTATACATTCATTCCCTATCTGTACTTTAATGACATTCATTGAGATACAAAATTTCCATTAAGATATAAGTTTTTAACCAACAGAAATGCGGCACACAGCAATATTCTGTCAATATCAACTATTGCCTTGAACATCTGACAGATCTAAAATTTATCAATTTTGACAAGTCATACTTACTGTTTACCTTGCAAGTTTTCAAACTTTGTGCTTCCTGCAATTAAAATCAATGAACATGTGTGATAGTGAAAGTGAAATGGAAATAATAATCTATAATCGGTGCTATTAGCAGTTCAGTCGATAAAATTATCGACCCTGTTTAACCCATCTCATCTACTCGTCTGTAGAAATTCTATTACGAGTTTATGGCATCGGTAAAAACCGCTGCCTAAGGAATCACCACTTCCACATCCAGATTTCCTATCTAAATATCTTACAACGAAAATACTAAAATGCACTCCACTAAGTGGAAATAATTGTTTATGGAACTTTAACGGTATAGTATTTAAAATCGTGTACCAGAAAAACCCATAAAATGACATGCCCCATCAGTAGTAGGGGTTAGTGGTGGTGGTGGTGGGAGTAAATGAAGTGAAAAAAATTCTTGATGACTGGTTCTTGTACACACACTAAATCACAATATTTTTTCACCCCCTTTAATAATGGGGTGGGGGTGGTAATAGAGGTGTCTATTGCCAAAAATGTTTTTGAGATCTTAGGTCCTCTTATATTTACTAAATACCAATTTCATGCACTCTTAATTGCTTGATTTACCTATTTATCTCAATTTACCCTTCAACTCTGTAACGGAATAAGATCAATATATAATCTAGTTCCAGATCTCGTTAAAATACATACGTGTGCCATATTTAAGTCAATATTTTAAACGGTTGCAGAGTAATCGTGAGCACCAAACAGATACCAGACTAACAGACAGACCGACGCGACAGACAAATTTATTTTATTCAAACTTAACATATTGACGTTTCATGACATTCTAAGTCTATTTGTACAATGAAAGTTTTTAAAAATTTTTCTTGCGTTAGTATCTTCAACTGGATGTGCAAGTAATACGCAGAAAATAGCATGACAAAGGTATAAAACATCATTCTGTGCCGTGGACTACACGAGAGAAGTAAAGCCTCTACTTCAAGCATTTTCTTCAATGAAACCTACTATGCATCCATATTACTAGAGGTAACTCACTAATTTACTAGAGGAAAGCCACTACGCATTCATACTTCTTGAAGAAATCCAGTGCGCATCCATTTTACTCGAGGAAACCCACTGCGCATCCATATCACTTGAGGTAACCTACTGCGCATCTATATTACTCGTGGTAACCTACTGCGCATCAATGGTACTCAAGAAAAGCCACTGCGCATCCATAACATTCGGGGAAACCTACTGCGCATCCATACTACTTGAAATAATCCACTGTGCATCCATTTTACTCCAGGAAACCCACTGCGCATCCATATCACTTGAGGTAACCTACTGCGCATCTATACTACTCGTGGTAACCTACTGCGCATCAATGGTACTCAAGAAAAGCCACTGCGCATCCATAATATTCGGGGAAACCTACTGCGCATCCATACTACTTGATATAACCCACTGCGCATCCATTTGACTCGAGAAAACCCACTGCGCATACATACTACTTGTAGTAACCTACTGCGCATCTATGGTACTCTATAAAAGCCACTGCGCATCCAAAATACAGGAAACCTACTGCGCATCCAAACTACTAGAGGCAAGCTACTGCGCATCGATGGTACTCGAGGAAAGCCACTGCGCATCCATGCTACTCGAAGGAACTTTAATAACTATAGTATTCTAGAAAAGCCACTGCGCATCCAAAATACTCGAGGAAACTTACTGCGCATCCATACTACTAGAGGTAACCTACTGCGCATCGATGGTACTCGAGGAAAGCCACTGCGCATCCATACTACTCGAAGAAACTTTAATAACATGATATTTGAAATCGCCTACCCCAAAAACCTATAAAACGATATGCCACATCGGTAGTGGGGGTTGGGGGTGGTGGCAGAGTGGGGCGGGGGGGTGAGGGTGGCGGTGGATTAATTAAAAAAAAATTTTGAGGCTTAGGTTCTTGTATACACGCTAAATTACAATTTTATTTTTTTTCACCCCCTTTAATAATAAGGTGGGGGTAGTAATGGGGGTGGCTAATGCCAAAACATTTTTTGAGACTTTAAGTTCTTTTATATATACTAAATACCAATTTTATGGACTCTTACCGGCTTGATTTACCTATTTACCCCCATTTACCCCAATTTACCCCCCAACCCTTTGACGGAACAAGATGAAAATATAATCTAGTTAAAGATCTCGTTAAAGTACATACGTGTACCAAATTTCAAGTCAATATCTTGAACGGTTCCAGAGTAAACGTGCGCACAAAAAAAGTTACAGACGGAGACCGACAGACAGAAATTTTTTTTTCGCTCAAACTTAAAATCTCGACGTTTCATAACATTTTAAAGCTATTTGGACAATAAAAATTTTTAAAAATTTTTTTGTCGTTACTATACTTCCACTGGATGTGGAAGTAAAATAACCCTTTTTACATATTATTATACTCTTCGCAAATACGAAAACGAAGAGTATATTGCATTTCATCCGCACATTTCTAAAACCGTAAATATCGCTTGCAGATAAAAAATTCATCATTGTGTTAGTGAACGAATTCTGAACAACTTTCAAAATGTCCATCTGTCCGTCCGTCCGTCCGTCCGTCCGTCCGTCCGTCCGTCCGTCCGTCCGTCCGTCCGTCACGTTTCTTGTAAGCACCATAACTGAAGAAAGAAAAATCCGATTGTACTGGAATTAGGACAGTAAGTTAGTGTTAGCTAGAGGAAGAACCCTATTGTTTTTGAACAAAATCGATTGGTAAATAAAAATGTTATTAATGATTTAAATTTGAAAAAAAAAAATTTTATGTTTTTGTAATTGAATAGAAATCTGGTGGAATGATATTTCATTTTAATATCTAAAGATTTATATATTTTACAAATATTCATTTCATAATGTAATATACAACCGTGAAAATATGATTTTAGCTCGTGTTTATAATGTAAAATTTACGGTTTTTTATGGTGGTGGTGTAGTTCTTACGCTTTTGACTCGGAATCCTGATAGACAGGAGATTCCCCCCCCCCCCTCGAATTTACTTTCAAGCCGAACCGGACCTACTTCGCCCAGCCTCACATCCACCTCGGCGATGTTCGCCGTGTTTGTCTGGCTGGCTTCGGGCTAGGATCTGGTGAGGCACATAAATATATAAAAACTGTTAATAAACCGTTATTGATTGATTGATTGACTTGGAATCCAAGGGTCCCGGGTTCGAAACCCAAATGGGGTTTGGTATAGTTTTTTTTTAATTTTTACTTTATTTTGCACTGAGTCTTTTACCAACTACTATAAAATTAAAAATGTCTAAAACTAACATTATTTACAAAAAACTGCGAAGAGTATACTACAGAATGTGTACTTAACAATTATATAAAAAGTTCAGTGAACAGGCGAAGAGTACGTTTTTGGCTTGTTTTGAGCTAAGTTCACTCCATTAGTATCGAGTAGATATAAATTAATCGCTGAAATCGGTGGAATTTATCGATGTTGGTTCTATAAATGACTTTTAGGACAAACTCGACAAAAAAAATTATCTACAATAGAGTTATCGATGGTCGATATTTTTAGCGATGGAGACTGGTAATACCACTGTATATTTCCTAAGTTTAGTTCAATATTTCCTAAATTGTAATCTATAATTAAAATCTATAATTAAAAAATTTCAGAAATAAAGTGTTCATTTTCTATTTTATTATGACTGGTCGTAGAAAAAAATATGTATGCAAATCACATTTAATGGCTATTAAGACACGAGCATGAGAATTATGACATTAGCCGTAGGCAAATGTCATAATGAATGCGAGTAGCCAACATTAAATAACATATTATTATACAATTTAGTAGGTATGCTTTTAGAGGGCAGAATATTTACCAGTGAAATATTTTTGTCGCTGCAACCAACAGCTATTCTCCGGACTAAGGCCCCACCAAGCGCTGAATTACGTATTACAAGCCTGGCCGCGTTAAGTGCAATAACTGTGTATTGCCACAAAACGCTAAAGTTTCGATTTTAATAGACGTCGTTAAGTAGGAATAAGTCTTTCGGCTGGTGTCTATTAAAATCGAAACTTTAGCGTTTTGTGGCAATACACAGTTATTGCACTTAACGCGGCCAGGCTTGTAATTCGTAATTCAGCGCTCGGCGGGGCATTAGTCCGGAGAGTAGCTGTTGGTTGCAGTCTGGTTTTTATTGCTTATATATTTAAGGAAACGTATAGAGGAGTTCGACAAAAATATTTCACTAGTAAATTATACAATTTATTTTGTTATTTTCAGAAAACTGTGGGAAGTATGGAGTATTCAACAATGATATAAACGAAAGGTATAATGTGTGTATCTAGTTTATATTTAATAAGATCATGTATCAGCAATATGATAGGCAATATAAGAATTAACGATTACTACTTCCGTGATTGCTACATCAACGAATCCTCTATTTTCAGTTGTTTCCCCGATCAATAAACGAGATTTAAAATTTCTTAAATAAATTTTGTTTCTAACAGTTAAAATTAAATAACCAGCTTTTTGGTACAAAGAAAATAGTGAGTGGCATTAGTGAAGATTATATAAACAATGAATGTATAATCAATTTAAGCGTCTCAAATAGTACTCAAAGGATTCACTCAGCAAGTTATTTTTCTAACCCACTCATATAGGCATATGTACCTATCAGTATTAAAAATAGCTCTCTCAAAATTAACTGTAGTCTAATAGAAACTTTACCTTGTCATCTTCATTATTGAAATTAAGTTTTTGACTAAATCATCGGTTTATGTGAATGCAATATATTAAAATTTTACGCGTGTGTACTTATTACCTGATATCAATATTTTTGAAATTACCTTTCAAATTGATATTAGGTGATGAACATTTGTAGAACTTCATACGTTTTAGAGATTTTTTTATTTTTGGAGGCGGTTCATTATTATTACATTTTATATTATATAAAAGATACACCAACTTACCAATCACATTTATCAGAGCCAAAACTTCACAGAAGTAATATTTGTAGGCCCACCAGTTGTGATACCTTAAATTCTCCCACAAATAATCGATCATGAGCTTTTTCTTTTGTTTTTTCTCAATTTCAGAACAAACTGCTACGTCGAGATCCATCATCAGGGCGTGGATTTTACCTCCCTCCCATGATTTCCACAGCCATCTAGGTGTGTAGAACAGAATTGCCTGAAAATAAATTAACATTAACATATCACTTATGTATGAGTACTAAATAATAATTTTATAGAGTTGCTTGTGAATTCCTAAAGCAAACGAATACAATTTTGTAAGTCATATATCACTCGCAGCCAGGGAAGTAGCGACAGTTTTCGTGAAATCATTTCTATAAAGCCAGATTTTTTTTCTCAAGAAAGTTTAGGTAGTATCTGTGATGAGGGTGCAATTCTACCAATCTATAAGTGTTGCAAAAATGAATAAAAAGTTAAACATGTTGCAAAAAGTTGCATAAATGTGTTATATCTACAAGATTGAAATTTTACATACTCACAGATGACATAAAAACATACCGGAAAATAATATTCTACCGCTTCGGAAGCGTTGCCATGTCAGGTCTACCACCAACACAAAGTGTGGAAAAAACGAACATCTTTTACTTATATCTACAAAGCTGATTTTTTTTTCTAGAATAGTTTATTGAAGAAAACATCCAAACAATACAGTCTACAGATCGTCTCACGCTGCTAAAGCCTCGGTAGATGTAAAGATAAAAGCGCGTGACAGCGGTCGCTGTGCTCCTGGCTATTGCAGTTCGCAGAGAAGTTTCGAATTTTTCACCTCAGAATATTAATCTACAAAGCTGATTTTTTGTCTACAAGCAGTTTATGCACTATTTTGATGGTAGAATGCGATTTTCGAAAATCACATTCTACCTCCGCTGAAAGGTGTAAACGATTTGTAACGACCTGAATTTCTTTCCCGAGTGCATAAAAATTTTCCAGTTCCCATCATTTCAATTCCTTCTTTTTATTCAATTTTCAACAGTAAAAACCATGTTTAAAAATTTCAGATGGTATAGAAACGTTGTGGATAGAAATGTGAGAGATAAATCAAATTTATTTTCAGCGAATCGAAAGTAACTTTTTTACTTGCACCCATTATCGATATATTATTATAGTTCCATGTGATATTTTTTATATAAAACCATTGCCCAAGGAATCACTACTTCCACATCCAGATTTTCTATTCAAGTTCCTCGCAATGAAAAAAATTTTGTATGTGGAAATAATAGTGTATCTAACTTTCATAATATAATATTTGAAATCGTCTACCCCAAAAACCCATAAAACGATATGCCACATCGGTAGAGGTGGTGGGAGTGGTGGTAGGGGGATGGTAGTGGGGGTGGATGAAGTAAAAAAAATTGATGCCTTTGGTTCTTGTATACATATTAAATCACAATTTTATTTTTTCCATCGGTAGACTGTATTTTTTGGTTATCTTATTAAATAAACTAATCCAGAAAAAAAATTCAGCCTTGTAGACATAAGTCAAGAATGTTTGTTTTTTCCACATTTTGAGAGAGTGATACACCTGACATGGCAACGCTTCCGACGCGGTAGAATATTATTTTCCAGTATGTTTTTATGTTACCTGTGAGTATGTAAAATTTCAATCTGGTAGATATTCATGCAATTTTTTGTAACATGTTTCGTTTTTTACTAATTTTTACAACACTAAAAGTTTGGTAGACTTGCACTTTCATCACTGATACTGTCTAAGCTATCATACGAAAAAATCTAGCTTTATAGATATTAATGCGAAAAATCTGTCGCTACCTCCCTGGCCATCGCTACATCAATAAACGTCAACAAAAAATAGAAATATGCGAGAACTGCTTGCTTCAATAAAAAAGAAAGGAAACCCATTTATTGGTCTATTTCTAAAATGTTTAGACTTCTAAAATAACGAGAGAATGAGTCAAAAAATGTACAAGAATGTTCACAACACAAACAACCTTAAAAATTTTGGAATAAAAAGCAAAGACAATAATAGATCGATTCTCTAGTTCATATATGCACTAAACATATTAAAAATTAAACATGTACAGGAAATATATAATTAAATTTAATGGGTTTATTTGAGACCCATTCTATGTGGTTAAATACGTAAGACATGTATCAAAAATTTACCTGGCCTTCACATCTAGAGAGGACATTTGCAAAAGCGACCGCGACTCTTTGGATTTGTCGCAGGCTATTTAGTAAAACATGAAGTTTAAGATCGAATATCACATACTGCTCCCATCTTTCGGTTGTCATACCAATGATAGCCTATGCAACATGTGTATTGTCACCAAAAACAGAAGAAAAATTGACAAGAAAATTGTAACGAATTGCCTGTTTAGCGATGACGATGTCTATAACCAAACCCACTGATTCATGAAAACCAAGCAGACCCATATGGTTCTTTCAATATGCTAATTGGGAGCCGTGAGATGAGTAAAATCGAGGTATTTCAATTAAGGAATGGGTTACTCGTTTGATACATAGATGAATCTAAAATGATCAAAGGTGAAAGTGGGAGTACATAGTAAGGTCTATTCAAGCAGCAATCAAATAATATTCTGGGCAGAAATTAATGCATAAAGTGCATAAAGTGCATTTGGAGGACGAAAATTTATATACTTCCAGATAGTCAGCATTAAAAACTCTCAGGTCTTATAGTTTTGAATCTAAATCGCCTGTTAGTGTAGGAAATTTTTGAACCAACACACAAAAACGACAAGGGGTTATGTTGGTTCCAAATTATAAAGGAATAGAAGATATGAAATGACTTTTCATTTTACAAAAGAAGATGGTAATACTTCATGTTCAGACCTGAACCGTGATTTATCCGAAAAACGCATAGAAGGTGAGCTCAGAAAATGGAACAAGGAACAGAAGAAGTCCTACTGGGGGAATACTCCAGGCCAAAGAGAAACGTTCACATTTATTCGACAAAGAACTACAAGGCCTTTCGATCTCCAACAAAAGTCCGACCTAACGCTTATTACATGCTCCATAGCGGGTCATTTTCTCTCGAAGTATCATCTCAAAAATATGGGATAGGCTGAAATTGATAAATGCAGATACCGAAATTCAAACAGCAAAACACACGCAAATGCAAGGATCTGCACTAGGCTATAGCACCTAGAAAAGAAAGAATGAACGTCACAATTTAAAGAGAAATTACCTCCCAGGAGAATCACAAGCTTCCTCAGAGGTGTAAGAATCCTATAGACACAACTGGGCACAGGGTATTCACGAATGACCTTTTAGATCGAGGTGAAGTAAGACTAGAAAGGCAAGCGAACCGTCGAACTATCTACAATCTACAAACATAATAAAAATTAAACGTATATTTACTATATTTACTATCAAGTTAATGATTAAGAATAAGAAAAATACATTGGCAAAATTTCAAACAATCAAAGAGTTGAAGGGACTGGAAGTACTACAAATATTTGCGAAATTTTACAACCTCAGCAAATAGGCGTGAAAAAAAGGGATATTTAAATTTTGTTCAGAATTCGAAGAACACTAAAGAGTTATGGCGAACATTAGACAATATGAATGTAACTAATTCTAAGGACAGAACTGAGATTCCATCCACACCTTTTAGATCATAATGAGTTGAATGAATATTTTACCTCAATGAGTAAATATAACCCTGCCTACGGCGAATTGTTGGAAGGAAGCTCTTGTAAAATCTCTTAAAAAATATAATTCTGCCGAAAACTTAACAGATTTGCGTCCTATTAGTTTACTACCAGTTATATCAAAAATAATAGAAAGACTTTTGTATAATCAAATCATTCTGGATTTAGAGTAAGTCACAGTACCACGAGCGCATTTCTTAAAGTATCAGACGACGTAGTTAGAGGCTATGGTAAAGGCAAAACAACTGCTTTAGTGTTGCTTGACTACTACAAAGCGTTCGACACTATTAACCACGGTTTATTACTATCTAAATCAAAATATTATGGCTTCTCCAACAATACCCCGAAAATGATAAAATCTTATTTTACCAACCATAAACAAAAAGTAGTAGTTAGGAATACTTGTACTTCTGACTCAAGGTTGCTGGAATCTGGTGCCCCACAAGGATCTATTCTGGGGCCCCTGTTTTTTATTCTATATACTGCTGATTTTTTTACAGCCCTCACAACACGTAAGTCTCATTTTTACGCGGATGACACCCAGATCTGCAGCACTTTTGATCAAGAACGAACTGAGCACTCTATTGAAAACATAAATCAGGATATTAATAACCTTGTGGAATATTCAGGTAAGCACTGTTTGCAAATTAATGCAGCTAAGTCTGCTGTTATTGTTTTTGCGAAGGAAAGTAATAGACAATTTATCGTACGCAATACTGATGTTTTTGTGGAAGATCAGAAATTAAGATTCAAGAACAAAATAAAAAACTTTGACTTATTCTTCGACCATAACTTCAAATTTCAACCTCATGTGAATAGCCTCATGAAATAATCCTATTCAGCATTAAAAAAATTATATTCATGTCATCATTTTTTAAATGAAAAATTAAAAACAATTTTAACAGTTTGTTCTATCATTTTTCTAACTATGGAGGCATCGTTTGTAGTCCATGCTTAAATCAGGTCAATGCTTACAGGATACAAGAGGTCCAAATTATGTGTATAAGGTTCATTTTTAACCTGAAAAAGACCGATCACTTGTATCATAAATTAAAATCTTTAAAATGGCTAAATATGGACACTAGACGGAAACTACATCTTGCATACTTCGTACTTAAATTAATTTATACTGCAAATCTCCCATACCTAAGAGAACTATTGATTCCCAGATCCCTCATTTATGATCACAACCTAAGGCACGCGGAATACTTAACAATTCCTCAACACGCGACAAGTTTTTTCAAAAAATCTTTCACATATACTGCTGCAAACCTATATGACTCCATTCCTGTAGAATTCCTGTATAATTCCTGTAGAATTCTTGATGGTTGAGTATCTGAGCAATCCCCATGCTGGACTCCGCCATATGTTGTTAAATAAAGACATATTATTATTATTTAAATATAAGGGAAAGGTGTACTAAGAATTATTAGGACACTAATTGGATTTGAATTTAACTGCGTTTGCTATAAGGAAAAGATCGCATCAGAACATAGATAATATATCTCACAGAAATCAATTAGTCGTTAAAATAATAAATTAAAAAAAAAATGTGTTATAACTAAGATATTACCTGTTACTAATATTACTACAAATATCTTCAGGTATTTTCCTAACGATATATTTGATACGCTAAGTGCAGTTTGAAAACTATTATATTACCCTGGAAGTATGGATCATAAAACGGCTTATGGGTCCATCATAACAGTGCCTGATTTGCATTCATGGCCTCGCATGCTGTGCTATCAAATTACAAATTACATTTGATAGCCATGTAATTATTATGCAGGATGTTAAAAATTTCACTTGGACATTTACATGGACGTAATGGCTGACAACAGTTTGAGTAACCTCTTTCTGGTTTTGTCAACTTGTGATAAAAACATCAATCATTATCGAGTAGAAATAGTCATTTAAGACGATTCAGTCAATGACTTAATTTTTGTATGATATTTTGTCGAAGTAAAATAAATTGAAAGTCCAAGGCTTCGCCTTTTAAGAATGTCAATTAGTGTACTGTTGATTTATAACTCGTAAGTCAGTAATCGATAGCTCAATTCCAGACGCAATCTTTGAATACTGATACATATTGACAGGGATGTTAAGCCAAGAAGGCAACACCGACAGTACCAAACAGATAAATCACTGAAAAACTCCATACGACGCGACGCATAGAAAGCGAGATATTAGCAAACAACCGATTTCCAGACTTTTATCTTCGATATCTTGAGCAGCGGACACGAGATCTTATGAAACATGTCCTAACTATTATGTGTATGCTCAAATTTTTTTGACCATAATGGATGCGTTATCTAAAAATTTTACACTTAATGTATTTTGAAAATTTTTGAAAAAATGATTTTTTTTTGGCTTTAAGGTTAAATAACTTAGCAGGAAAGCATCTTGCTGACTGTTATTATACATAAAAAATTTGGCAATAAACTAAAGAAAACATTGCTTTTTTAATTTTTTTTATAAAGACAATAGCTTATAGTACGGGAGACAGCGCTGCATTTTCTCGAGGAATTTTATACCGAATAAATTTCATTTTTATCAGTTGATTAATATTCAATAATCAGCAAAATGAGCGTCAGTCGCCGCACCCGCGGTGGAGCTAGAAAAAATGCTACGAGTATTTTCATACTCGAAAAACCAACCTAACTTGAACAACTACCCTTATGTTCACATAGACAGCTTTGTAAAACTTTTACTATCACTGATATAATAAAAAAATGTATTTCGGCAGAATTTGAACCCGAGATGTCCGTACCCTGAAAAAATAGTGTCAGTCGCAAATCAAATCAATCAAAAACTAGTTTATTTAAAATTAAAATAATACAGCATTTGACCCTCCCCAGGTACTCGCTTCGGAGCCAGTCAGACATCCACGGTGCCAGTCGTCGTGGAAATTGAAAGACTGTACTAAGTGAAGCCAGGTAGAGCTAAGAGGAACTGAAAAATAATATAATATCTCCTGGTCACGGGGTGCAACATACATATTAATTAACGTTAAACATGTAAAAAGATAACTTAAAATAATTGAAATGAAAAGGTAAAAGGTGCGTATATAAATAAATATCAGAGATAAATATGATGACCACGCGAGAAAATTATCGGCCAAAAACCCGTCAAGTAATTGCAAGAGCGAGCGGCTATGCTAGACCGCACAATTTGTGATTTAAAACATTTAAAGTTTCAGAAGATTTTGATATTTACAAAAAATATAATTAGGAAGGGAAAAACTTAGGAAACGAAAAAGGCAACAAACAGAAACGAAGAAGGTAAAAAGAGTTATATATCGGAAGTTGTGTGTGATAGATTTTATAGTATAGAGAAAGGGGGATATGGCTAAATAGGTTGCCGAAAGATGGGCAACGCTTGATATGGTAATTTGTGTTTTATGCGAAAAGGTGCATTATGCTCTCTAATTTGAGTAATGTTGTTTGTAAGCGGACTATCAGTAAGGCTAAAATGGTAGAATTTTTGTGATGTAACTTTGATGTAGTCCGCCAGTGGCATTATGTCGTGACAACGTGTATAAAGGTCTCTTAAGGAGATGTATCGTGAGGAATTTGAGATGAGGCGCATAAATTTATGTTCCAGGACTGTTAGTTTATTTATTGTTTTGATCGACGTGCTGCACCACACCGGTGCCGCATATGTAAGGGCCGGCCTCAGTGTCAGTCGCCTCACCCACTCCGCTATCTGGCGACTGATGCCCGGTTTGTAAGAGCATAATATGATATGTAGATATACTTAGTGATTTATTTGTTTTATTTTTTTTTTTTTAAATAATAATAACAATTGGAAGGAATTATAGTTTATGTACTTTTATGATACAGCTCATAACGAACATTTTCTTTCTTTTGTTGTTTTCCATAGAATTTTTAGATTTCGAGATATTCAAAGAAACCGATGGAAAACGATTTTTTAACAACTTTAACATGCTCTCACCATTAGCTCCACCGCTATCAGAGTAGCTGACGTTTAGATTGCTGATGTATTAGGGGAAAACTATTATTATTATAATTTTCATTCGGTATGAAATGACTTGTTCAAATCAGCGCTGCCTCCCGTACTATTAGGAGATAGAAGTGTTTGAAGTTAACTCTTAACATTTTTTTAATTGACGCATTTAAAACGAATATAGAAAAACTGACAAGCTTCGTACTGTGTGGTTTTTAACCTCTTAGAGGTAAGAGCAATTATTTTTTTTATTAGGGAATGAGATTTATGTCTCAAAATGTAACAATCTACTAAAAAAGTCCTAATTTCTCAAAATAAACAAAAAATAATTAGTTCATCATGTTACCCCTTTTATATCGGTCATATTGAAGGTGCAACATAAAATTTTTAATTTCTACCTTCACATTCGCGAGTTTCATTAATTTATTCTCAGTACTTCATTAATTATTGACTTCTTGACTTTGTTTTCACTTCTTGGTAAAAGCACATCTATTTATTTTTAATATTTGAAGTTGATACCCTAAAGTTTAAAAATCCGCAAAAAAAAAATCCAAGCCGCTATAGAATTCATCCGAGCTTTAGGTACTTTTTGACACCAAGTGACTGTACTATAAATAAATATTAGAAATTAATAGTGCTTTTTTTCAAAGCGGCAAGGATACGTCATTTTACCTTTTCTATTGTAAAAAAATTAACTTTTGGCTTTAATTTTTAATGCATGTATTGTGGTAAATACCACTCTAAAATTCTTAAAATGATACGCAAGTCAGTAATTTGGTTCTTTACGTGTCTATTTCTCACATTCATATCTAAACCGATCCATCATATTATTAGATTTCAAAAGAGCCAATATCGGCCCAGCAACTTCGATTGGTGTTCTTAAAGATAATATTCCGTCGTACTCGGAGGTTGTTTTAACATAAATAACTTACCAGATCCGATGATAGATATATGTTAATATTATAAAATAGCTAATAATTCATGTCGTTAGAGTGTTCGCGAATTGTGAACGGTGTGAAATCTTTAACGCTAGTAAATCAATATTTGAAAATGTTTTACACCTTTCTCAGTCCATAAATATTCTCAACGTATGGACGATTGTTTATAATAAATCCACAAATAAAATATCCAGAATTTATAATGTACTATTTTCGTAACTATTATTATAAAATCTGTCACATTTTTATCTAAATCGCTAAATATATATTGAATAAATCTTCTTTATTGTTCTGGAAACAATAACAGAATGTCACACCGGTAATCGGTTGCAGTTATTTCAGAAATATAGTAGATTTAACGTTGACAAATAATCTAAGATCCGTAAGTTATTGATTTGGCTGAACTTGCAGTAAATCATTACTGTTCTTAAATAAGTGTACATTTGTAACCTTGAGCTAATTTAAGTACACCTCATTGTTCATTTATTTTTAGAATCTTGAAGTTTGGTTTCTTATTAATAATATTATTATTTTTAAACCGAAACTGCACAATGGCACGGAAACATAAATTGGATATATTATGGAGATGGTGACATCGATCAAAAATAAGTGGCAGTGCCAATCCCAATTACACCCACACGATGGTCTACTGGGTACGAAATCACAAGTAGATATGATAGCTGTGAATTTAATATATTCAATTCAAATCAATTCAATACGCTTTAATTTCATTAAGTAGAACAATACAAATATTGTTTACATACTTAACAATAAACTACCTGTATAAAAAATAAAAAATGAATTTCAAATGAAGTTACACACCCAACTTGTGTTGCAAGTATGCTTATAACAGACTTATGATTATTAATTGTAAAAAAAATAATGATGGATTTTTCCTATAAAAATATTATAAAGAGTATGAGCGGGTAGCAATGTAAAAAGTGCCCCCGCACCTACCGAACTAAAATGGCTTCCATAAGATGTCTCGTATGCTGACTGTCGTGTGTACAAAGTTTTAAGCTCGTGGACTCTGCATGGGGTGGAAAAAAAAATAATTTACCCCTAAATGTTCTATTTTTTTTCTCACCTCCTATTTGACGGATCGCTTTGTAATTTGGCACAAATAATGATAGTGTTAGGAGAGTTTATTTTAAAAAATATTACCCTTCTATGATGATTTTATGCATTAAAAAAAAATTAATATATTTTTTCAATGGCCTGAAGGGTGACACTATTACCATATTTTGATATAATATGTATTTAAACTATAACTATAACATATAACAGTTATAGTTTTATTAATGTGGTGGAACAGGATAAAAATAAATAAAAATTATCAGAACTTGCAATATTACGAGTATATTATTTAATTTTTTACAATGAATTATTTTTTTATTTATTTGCTTTTATCATGATTAGAGAATATTATTTAGGTATTATGCAAATCACAACTTACACACTTTTTTATTTATTATGAAGATACCTATTTTCTGTAATATACTAGTCAGAAAATAGATAATTTCATATTAAATAAAAAAAGTGTGAATGACTAAATGTAACTAAATGATTTAAGTATATTCAATATATTTTTTTCTTTAAAATGCTAAGAATCCTATCATGTAATTCAATACTTCGTCAGTATTAGTTAGAAGAGTAGTTGTTTTGATTAGTTCTCCAATAATGAGTGTTTAAAGTATTTACCTGACTAGTGTGATAATAGCGTGCCCAGATTATGGCAACAATATACAGAAAGTAAGTGTTTTCATAATAAAAAAAAAATGTGTAAGTTGTGATCAGAGGCGTAACTATGGCAGGGCAAATCGGGGCAATGCCCCGGGGCCCCAGCCGGCACCTGGGCATTTTTCGGATTTCTCCCTCCCGCTCATCAAAAAAATGTTGGGATCAGAAAACATTTTTTTCGAATTTCTCTCTCCCGCTCATCAAAAAAAAAGTTGGGATCAAAAAAAATTTCGGATTCTTCCCCCACCGCTCATCAAAAAAATGTTGGGATCAAAAAAAATTTTTTTTTCGTATTAGGATTAGGTATTAAGAAAATGTAATAGGGGGCCCCCAACAATTTTTTGCCCTGGGACGCCGTGATGTCTAGTTACATCACTGGTTGTGATTTGCATAATACCTAAATAATATTCTCTAATATTATTTATTATTTAGATAGGTAATCATATAATTCATTCAGACAACAGTAACTGAGTGATACAGAAATTGGACCCATATTGCGAGCAAAAGAAGGGGGAACCTGGCCAGAATGGAAAGATGTCTCAAACAAAGGAGTAGGATTGAAGGCTTTGTGGTCGTAATGGGATTCACTTAGAGCATTAGACGGGCTGTTATTATTATTACATACGAACATCTATAAGACTTATTTTATTAACCATTAGGAACATATAACTCATAAAACGCAAAATTATTTATCCAAGTCACTTTCCTCATCTAACTGTGGCAGTAAAGAAAGTTTTATTGGTTGATTCGATTATAGTACCTCCGGTTTTTTTACATATTATACATTGTTACTGTTTTTGCGTTTTAAATTAAGTGTGCTGATTCTGCTCTCAGAACTATTGCTATCAGTTGTAGAACTTTCCATTTCGTGCATAACACTAACTACTATCTAAGAGATAAGATACTATATATGAGAGCGTAACACTATGAGATGGAGCTATGGAGATTTGTAAGACAGATGCGGCTACGGCAGAGCGGGGGCGTGAGTAGCCAGCGGTCCGGCAGCCAATTAAAAAATAGCTTATTTTGTATTTTTAGTGCCTCTTCAACTGTCACAGCACGCACTTCTGACCGCGGGGTGTCTTTAAAGGCAGCTTCTACTTTGAGGGCACGCACCAAAGCCTCGCTAATACTTTGATGGCGCGATGTTCTAAGAATTCGCCTGACCTCTTCGGCCCTGATGCCATCTAAAAAGGCTCCCACGGCTAGTTGTTCCTGAAATTCTCTTGGTGCACTCGGATATGCCAGGTGTGCCAGTCTCTCTATCGCAGCTTCGAATTCTTGTAAACCTTCCACAACCTTTTGCGTCCTTGATTTTAGCTGAGCCTGGTATACTTGGGCAAGGTGTTGGTCACCATATCTCAAGTCTAATGCAGCTTCCAAGACTTTGAAGTCCTTTTGTTTCTCCACAGGGATGGTTTGAAGTAACTCTGAGACTTGGCCCCTTAGCGTCAGAACTAATGCCATAGCCTTTTCCTCGTTATCCCAGTTATTTGCAC
This sequence comes from Rutpela maculata, assembly GCA_936432065.2. NCBI lineage: Eukaryota > Metazoa > Arthropoda > Insecta > Coleoptera > Cerambycidae > Rutpela > Rutpela maculata. The sequence goes on along the minus strand of OW386291.2, from coordinate 125,282,938 downwards.
TTGCAGCCGCCTCAAACTGTCTCTTGTACGTTGTCCATGAGCTTTGGCCGTCAAATGAGGGAGGTTTTAAACGAGGACCTGATGATGCTACCAGCTGGCCTCCTTTCTCTCTCAATTGCCGTTTAAGGCGCTCCACTTCTCCTTCGACCTCACTCATCTTTTCTTTGATGTCACTTACTTTCCCTTTGACTTGACTGACTTCTGTCTTGACCACACCTACTTTATCTTCGACCTTGTTTATCTCTTCTTTGATTTCGTCAGTGATTGAATTCATAGCGCCTTATTGGATTTTCATTTGATCGCTCAGGATTTTGCTCAGTTCTTCCTGGCGTCTTTCTTGTTCCTCTTTTTCTTCTTGGCGTTGTCTTTCTTGTTCTTCTTTCTCCTCTTGACGCCTTATTTCCAGGTCTTCCATTATTTCTTTCAATTGGTGTCTTTCTTCTTGACGCCGCCTTTCTTCCTCTTGACGTCTTCTTTCTTGCTCTTCTTTTTCTTCTTGACGTCGCTTTTTTGTAGTTCTTTTTCTTTGCGATGTCTTATCTGAAGTGAAATAACTAAACATGAATGAATTATATGATTACCTATCTAAATATTAAATAATATACTCGTCATATTGCAAGTTCAGATAATTTTTATTTATTTTTATCCTGTTCCACCGCATTAATAAAACTGTAACTGTTATATGTTATACTTATAGTTTAAATACATATTATATCAAAATATGGTAATAGTGCCAAACAGGGTAGTCACCCTTCAGGTCATTGAAAAAATATATTAATTTTTTTTAATGCAAAAAATCATCGTAGAAGAGTAATATTTTTTAAAATAAACCATCGTAACACTAATATTATTTATGTCAAATTACAAAGCGATCCGTGAAATAGGAGGTGATAAAAAAAAATAAAACCTTTAGGGGTAAATTATTTTTTTCTCCACCCCATGCAGATTCCACGAGCTTAAAACTTTGTACACAGTCAGCATATGAGACATCTTATGGAAGCCATTTTAGTTTGCTAGGTGCGGGGGCACTTTTTACATTGCTACCCGCTCATACTCTTTAAAAATTAAATAAAAATATACAATATGTATTGAAAATGAAAGAGGACTATTGAGGGAGAGGAAAAAGATGTAAATTTGTTCTGGTCTGCTTTCTGATTTGTATTAATAAATAGTGAATGCATGACAGGTAAGTATATTAAATAAAATGTATAATTTTTAAATATAATTTGCATGACGATATAATGTGCATTTATAATTTTTTTTTAAATCTTTTTTAAATATATATGTACTTTTTTTGTTACAGGTAATAAATTGTACAACTTTGGCCCATATTATATATAATATAAACTTTTGGGTATGACATTATCTATAAAATATTTTAACTCGATTCCTAGTTTCATAATCATGGTTAACAAGATCTGTCTGTGATGTATGCATCCGTAGTATAGTGTGGTATGCGCAGAGCTGTTGAAAGTACCCAATGAAAGTACTTGAAGTACCAAATACCAAGTACCTGACAAAGTACTTGCTGCTCCAATTCCCAAGTACTATGATCTGAAGCAAAGTAATTCAAATACCAAATACTTGTCGAAAGTACTTCAAGTAAATCGCAAGTACCCTATTTCAAATATTTCAGATTATTTGAAGTACTCTACTAGGTACTTCAAATCTCAAAGTAATTCAATTACTCTAAAGTATTTCAAATACTCGAGTATTTCAAGTAGTTTAACATATTTCAAATGCTCCACAGTTCTTCCAATACCCATAAAAACTTTTATTTATTAAGTTTTTCTCTTAATAATTTGTTATTATTATTATTTATTAACAGCTTTCTTTAACTCAGCATCATTCAAAAACAATAGAAAAAATAATTTATTATTATATAAATATAAAAACCAACAAAAATAAATATTGCTGCGGTCGATTTCCCTTCAAATATCAGGAAAGTAATAAAGAAAATCAACTTTTACACTATCGGAAAATGTTCGCTTTGGTATGGGCAATAAGAGCAAGCGAGAATAAACATCTATTCTATTCTTTTTTATCATATAACACATCCTACAATCGTGCCACCTGCTTTCCCCACCACATGTGCGTGGGCAGCCTGTCTGTGGAATTTCAATTTGTTTCCGCCTTGATTCGTGTCACTATTTGCCCCTCTGCTAGAGCTCTGGTAGACGGCTTTATTGTGGGCGGTCGGTTAAGTCGTTGAAACTATGCAACACCTAAGCCAGGACTTTCCGATACTGTATATAAAACATAGTAATAATTTTAGGTAAGTACAAGTACAAATAATAAAATTGAGATCTATCTATTTCCATTACCTTTCAATAGTACCAAATTTTCGAAATTTCCATTAGTTAATGTATTTCTTCTAGGAGCATTTATAATTTCAGTAAATGAAAAGAGTCTTTCTACAGCTGTTGATGCAAGGCATGTATTAAACCGATAAAAAACTGTTTTTACTGAGAAGCAAGTTGGGTGTCAGAGTTATTTAAGTATTGAAAAATTTTTAATTCAATTCTTTTTTTTCACAGGCTTTTATACAATGTGTGTTTCACTTGAAATGGTAACAGCCCAATAACTTTTCATTTTTTTCCGATTTGAATCAAATTTTACTTAAGTATGGAACCAATTAGGATCTACTTATGACCAGAAAAGCATTCGCCTCCTACAAATGCAAAGACACCTGCAGTACCAATATATGAGGGGAAAATAAAAAAATCATATTAGGCATATTTTTATCGGAAAATTTTGTTAATGAAACTTGTTCAGAATTGTTCAAAAACCGTAAGTCCAAAATGTAATCAAAATTAAAAAATGTATACATTTTGATTAAAATAATGTCCAATATATATTTACACCATTTGAAAAGCCATAAAAAAAAGCTTTTTAATTATATACATGGTATTTATCTTAAAAAAAATTTGTCTAATTTACTATAAATTTACAATTTATCAAATTATACATGGAAAACAAAAGTATGTAAATTAAAATAAACAATATGTTAGTTCTGTCAAGATACATGTTAGTATCTAATTTCACTTTATTTTAAATAAAATGGAGAATTTCAATAATTGATATATATTTTTTCTACTCCCTTATGTAAATTTACTGTTTTCTGTACAGTCTTTAGAATGGATAAGTAGGCAATTCCAGGTAACTGAACGGATATATTTCATATCAGTTCTAGGATGGATATGAAATGAAACGGACCAATCACAGTTCGTGTATTAAGTACATATGCAACTATTCATTTTAAAATCAAATTAGTGCGTAAGCTGTCAAAGTAACTGTCAGTGTGTATTTGTGTAATATATTAATGTTTAATAAATATTGTAGTTTTTTAAGCTGGTCGTAGAAAAAGTATGCTGTACATACAACTCGAGTGGATTATCCATATCGCACTCAAACTTCTTTATCGTGCAATATGGATATCAAATCCACTCTTGTTGCACATACTACTATTTCGGACTACCATGACTTAATGTAAGAAAATATAAAACTTATAATATCTACTATAGTTTTTAAGAAAAATTCCATACGTCATACATCATTGAAAAATGTTTTTCTATGGCCTTTCTAATGGTGTAAAAATATATGGGGTATTCCATTTAAAAAAAAACCAAAGTAAAGCTCGTATCTCAGAAATTTGACTTTTAATTGTTTTTCTGAAATGAACGTGATTTCTCATTACTTTTATTTTTAAACGTTTTTACGTAACTCCAAAAATAACGAAGTTAAATGAGGTTCTAACGTTCGCGTGACCACCCTGTACAGTTGACTATAATAAGGAACTTTAGTCTAGTTAAAATAAAAAACACATTCTTAAATAAATTAATGTTCTGATACTTAGTACATACTAATAATAATATTTTTTTGTTTTTATGTGCCTTTGCTATTTTTCAAAATGTTTGCCGTCCCTGGATTTTGCCGCCCTGGGCTATAGCCTCTATAGCCAACCCCCTAAATCCCCCACTGCCCACATAATGTTAACACTGATTACTGAATAAAAACAGCTATGCAGTAACAATTTTTTAGTGAAATTTGTTTCTTAAAATATCTAAAACATGGAACTAAAAGGACTTCAAATACTTTTAATTAATTGAAATATCAAAAAACATATTTCAAATACTATAAATTGTTAAGTCTAGTACTTCAAATACCGGGACAGTACTTGAAATATCGGAGAGTATTTGAAATACCAAGCAAAGTAATTCAAATACCAGTATTTCTGAAAACCAAATCCCAAATCCAAATACTCGAAGCAAAGTATTTCAAATACCAAGTACCAAATACTGGGAATCGAAAGGATTTGAAGCAAAGTACTTCAAATACTGAAAGTATTTGAAATACTTTTTTCAATTACTTTTATTTGAAGTACTCCAGCTCTGGGTATGCGTACAATTTTCTTATGCTAAATTAATTTAGTTCTTTGTAGAGAATTTCTGTTGAATATTGTTTTTAAATAAAATTTTTAACAGTCTATTCTGCATTACTAGTAGGTTCTTCAGTTTGTTTTCATATAGCCCATCCCAGATTATAATACAGTACCTTAGTATTTATAGGCTCGACCAAGGCATCGTACACTCAGTACAGTTGAATTGCATTGGTTACACAGCCACACACAAAAAAAAAGTTCTGTGCAGCGGACCAAATTATATGGATATGGTGTATTTTTCGACGATGAATCCGAATCTATCGTCAAATTTGTTTTTTAGTCAAAAACATCCCTTAAAATTGTGTAAAATCATAGAAATAATGTAATAACTTAATGAAGTGTGAAAAATGATAGATGTTTTGTAGTCGAGAATGGAGAATATAAGTTCTAGCCACAGTAAGCTATTTCTATAAATTAAACCAAAATTTGCCCTTATGTGGCAGTGAAAACTACCGCTAAAACTCAAAAGATGCAGATGAGTGTAAAGAACATGTACAAAGGACAAATTTTTGTATCTCTGAGTGCAGAATATTTGACTCAGATGCGATAACCAGCCATTACTCTCAAAGGGTAGAGAATCAACTCTATGGAGGGTTAAAACTACCCCCACCCTTCATAGGTTTCAAAACGGGAAAAAAATTGAGATTTTCTTAGTTTTAAGCAGGATGAACAAATATGGAGTGAATTCGTTCCAACCACCGACACATGACTAGAGTATACAGAGTTGACGGTATACAAAAATGTCTCATGCTTCTCAGGCTGCAGTATACTTGTGAATTCACGATTTTTCAGAACTTCAATTTGATGAAACAGATCTTTATCGTAGTAGTTCCAGCAAACCAATTTCTTGGACATCTAAAAACAAATTTTAATAGGATGTTAGTGACTCTACTTATAGTTATAGTGAGTGTTTATAATAAACTGACCATATTAACTTTAGATATTACGGAATTCCTTTAAAAAAATACAATGTAAGATATATTCTGTCATACAAAAAAATACATAAAGATCTGATTTTGACGTCACAGAGATAAAATTCCTGAGCTGTGATTATGACCTCCTGATTACGAAAAAAATATTAGCGCCCGAAAATTCCTGATGCATCAAAAGTTATATGTACCTTTTGACGCGTTTTCATGGATCCTCTACTTATCTGCTTAATAATAATTTAAGCAGTCATTTACAGCAGCTAACAATGAATACTGTAAAGTTCTTTCAACTACCTCTAAATTACAAAATGATGAGATAATATTAAATTCTAGCAATAAAAATAAAGCTATGTGGACCATAATAAATAATCTCTCCAGGGGAGCGAAGAGATCTCCTATGTCCAGAATTAAAATTAAAGACAATGGAAAGTTGCTAGACCCCATACAAACAGCTAATAGTTTTAACGATTTTTTTTATATCAGCAGCCAAAAATATTACAACACATATTACTCAAAATACAGATTACGATTTTATAAAGTCTTGTATTAACAATTCTAATAAATCACTCTTCTTTAAGGCAGTTATTCCTGAAGATATTCTTGATACTATGGCGAATCTTAAAAACTCTAACTCTTCAGGGACTGATGAAATATCGAATTTTTTATTAAACAAAATATCTTCCTACGTATATTTGCCCTTAACTTACATCATCAATCTTTCATTAGAACAAGGTGTCTACCCTGATAAACTTAAAATAGCTAATGTAATACCACTTCATAAGAAAGGAAATCTGGGTCTGATGATCAACTACAGAGGTATAAGCCTATCACCAAGCGTATCCAAAGTTTTTGAACATTGTATTAATCTGCAAATTACAAATTTGTTTACCATCAACAGAATGCTTTCAAAAAATCAACTTGGATTTACTAAAGATAAAAGCGTTGATACTGCACTCAGCGAATTTGTAAATGGCATAGTATCTGCTTTAGATAAATCTCAAAGTGCCTTAGGACTTTTTATAGACTTTTCCAAGGCACTTGATTACGTTTAATTTAATGCAATATTACTTACAAAGTTAGAAAGATACGGTATAAGGGATGTGCCACACAAATGGTTTTCGTCATATTTGTCAGAACGCTACCAGAGAGTTATTGTTAATGATGCAATGTCTGATTTAAAAGCGATAAATACAGGAGTACCACAAGGATCTGTCTTGGGTCCAACTCTTTTTCTGTTATATATTAACGATATGCTAACCTACATAGAAAATTCATCAAGTATCATAGCATCTTACGCAGACGATACTAATATATTAATAACAAGTAACAGTCTCAGCGACGCTGAAACCCGTGCCGTAGACATTTTTACTAAAGTAACTATTTGGGTCCAAAAAAATAAGTTATCTGTTAATACTGACAAAACAACTTGTGTAGTGTTTAAGACCCTTCAATCAAACATTGTCTCTGATAGCAGCATAACACTCGACACTGCAAATATTGTTAATTATTCAATTGAATCTAAAATGCTGGGCTTAACTATCGACTGTCACCTAAAATGGTCCAGTCACATTCAGGCCAAGAATTGTTTTGCACTCACTGTAACAGCTAAACAATGTAGTCAGGCGATTGTCAGGCAATTGTATTTTGGATGTTTCCATAATACCATTAAATATGGTATTGTACACTGGGGCCTTTCATATGAAGCACAAAAAGTGTTTGTACTGCAAAAACGAGCTGTAAGTATTATTGCCAATATAAAATATGATGAATCATGTAAAGGGGCAATTAAATCTCAAAACATTCTTACTTTAGCTTCTTTGTATATTTATGAAGTAGTTTGTTTTGTGTATAAGAATAAATGTAAATTTGGGGATAAAAAAAATTACCCATTATAATATAAGAAAAAAAGATTATATGCTACCTCCTAAACATGACACTGCTTTATTTCAAAAGAGCCTTCTTTTCAATGGTTGTAAGTTATTTAATGTATTGCCAGAACATATTAAAATAAAAATATGTCAAACAATTTTAAGTTTAAACGTGCTTAAAGGCGTTACTTGTTGATAAAACTTATTATACAGTGGAGGAATTTATGTCAGTCTTTTAAAGTATGTGTATATAGGACGTTATATTATATGTATGTTAGTAGTATATAGTTTGTGAGTTGACTGTTCTTTTACATTTAATATTTTTGTATTTGTACCTAATTTTTTGACGTAATTTTTTTAAACAAATGTACTTTGTGCTTTGTTTTCTAAAAATTAATAAAGATTATTATTATTATTATACCTTGCACTAGTAATCGAATAGGAATTTGAAAAATACTGGCTTACTTAAAATGAAATTCTTAAAGAATATAGTCTGATATGTATAGGTCAATATGCCGTCTTGAAAAAAATAGGAAACACCAAAAATGGCCGAAAAAAATCAAAATTGAATATATTTTCGATAAGAAGGATTAATTTCATCAAAGTTGGCAAACTCATATATGGTCAAATATATGCACCAAACCCAGATTGCTGTAAGTCAAATAGAACGGTTAAAGATGGCGGACGAAGCAATTTTTTTAATTTTTCGTCAAGTATCAAGAAGGCATTGTGCGTCACTTTTTTTTCTTTTCGTAGATTATTTTAGGTACTTTAAGGGGATAATGTACCTAATAATATTTTTTTAATTCAAGAAAATGTATTTTCTTTGACCCTTTTTTCTTTTACCCAATTTTCATCGAAACAAAATAAAATGTACTCTAAATTTCCTTTTCAAATTAATGAAGTTTCATTTTATATTAAATTTTTGAAGTTATACGAGACTTTCTATAATATATTTTACTGTTCTTGCTATCTGCCTCTTGTTAAAATTTGTGTGGGGTCCCAGTGTATTCTATATACGTTCTTCAAAGCGTGTTCGCAAATTCTCGATTTCTGCAATACTTTCTTCCTAATGTAACCCTTGTGCTCACTCTTTAGACGACTCACCGATATATTGTTTATTACACTCACATGCAATAATATAAATGTAGTTGTAGTATTAGTTACAGCATTTTATTTTGTGTAAAATATCTTACTATGTAAATATAATCCTGTGTATATAAGTGGCTCATATCCAGATTATTATCTCCACTAATATTTTTTTGGGCACATTGACACGATTCAAATGTACTAAAAACAAATAAAAACAAAGTTGTATAAATATACATACATTTCCTTTTTATAACTTTCGTTTTATTTATAAGAACGTTCTGTTTATTTTGGATTTTGCTTTCTGTGCCAAATACATGTTTAACAATTAGACTACCTGTAAATTATGGAGAATTAGTTTTAATCGTTTTTCGTACTTTATGATGTTGGCGTGAAATTTATTATTTTATTTTTATCTGTAAAAGAGATCATTTTAAATAAACTCAGAGTTACTCACTTTTCTTGGGATTGGTTGATGGTCAATTTAGGCTCATTTATCTACAACTTGTAAAAGCTAACGCTACGGAAAGTGAACGTATATATCAAGTATCAAATTTAATTATTGTTTCAACTCCTTTATTTATTTTGGCTAAAACTGTGGGTATTTATACCAAGAACTAAGTTCAACAGTTTGGTGAATAATACAGTACCTACATGAAAAGGATATGTAAAATTAAATTATCTTAATTCTATAAAATTATAGCTATATATTTGAAACATAAGCCGTTTTCTTTTATGGCTTCGCTAGCTGCTCCCACTGGACCAATTCTGATGATCTTTTTTTAAAATATAGCTCTTTATCCACAGATGTGTCATTGCTATTTTTTTCTTAAATTGTCATGTTCATACATAAAAACGAAATAGAAGTTGAAATAAATGAATTAATCTCAGAGCTCGAACTATAACGTACTGATAGCCCCTACTACATCAAACTGTACATGTAAAGGCCGCAGTTGACCGAAGAGATCCGAGTAAATCAGTCAGAGCCAGCGATTGCCAGCGTGTGTGTATCGCATATCGCATGTTTAGTCGAAAACGACTTAGAATTAATTTTGACTTTTGTTTTATTCATTTCTAAGATAAATAAAATCGAATAGTACTTACAAATCTTGGTAAAATTTTAAATAAAATAGATAGTGAAATATTTGATAATTTCCCAGTATTCGAAATTCATAAACCGAGTGTCCCATTTAAATGGACATAATGAAGTAAGATCTTTTAATTCTAGAGCGAAATGTAAAAAAAAAAGAATTTTCTAGGCTTTAAAATTAATCAAGAACATCAACGTGCGGCACTTTCGTGTTACCTATAGTTGCATGACGTCAATCACTCCTATCGCATTGGGAGACGTAGACGTAGCCGCTTGCCTAGATATCTAATAGTCTGTATTTAAATGCAGCAGATGCGTCATACTGATTAAAAGCACCGTTTGAATCATGAATAGTGCAAATACCAAAAGATGATGAAAAACCGCTGCCTAAGGAATCACTACTTCCACATCCAGATTTTCTATCCAAGTCTCTCACAACGAAAAAAATTTGTATGTGGGAATAATTATTTATGGAACTTTAATAATATAATATTTGAAATCGTCTACCCCAAAAACTCATAAAACGACATCGGTAGTGAGGGTGGGGGCGGTGGAAGAGGGGTGTTAGTGGGGGTGGATGAAGTAAAAAAAAATTGAGGCCTTTGGTTCTTGTACACATACTAAATGACAATTTTATTTTTTCATCCCCTTTAATAATGGGGGTAGTAATAGGGTGGCTAATGCCACAAAATTTTTTTGATACCTTAGCTTCTCTTATATATACTAAATATCAATGTTATGGACTCTTACTTGCTTGATTTACCTATTTACCCCCATTTACCAAAATTTACCCCCAAACGGAATAAGATAATAATCTAGTTGCAGATCTCATTAAAATACACACGTGTACCAAATTTCAAGTCAATATCTTAAATGGTTCCAGAGTAAACGTGCGCACAAAAAGTTATAGACAGACCGACCGACAGACCGACAGAGAGACACAATTTTTTTTTGCTCAAACTTAAAATCTCGACGTTTCATGATATTTTAAGCCTATTTGAACAATAAATATTTTCAAAAATTTTTCTTGCGTCATACTTCCATTGGATGTGGAAGTAAAAACTGAAGCAAAATGTTTTGTTTTAAGTACTGTATTGTGTCCAGATGCACAAAAACAACAGTAAAAACCCCCAATAAACTGTTCATTAATCTACCTCAGGATCCTGTTAGGAGAAAATCGTGACAGAAAGCGATGAGACATCTTGGAGATAAAACAAACAATGTGTGTGAAGAGTATTACTAGTAACTTTTTCTTAAAATAAAATTTTATGTCATTAAAAGTAAAACACCCTCTATATTATTAGCAAAATAATAATATATCTTCTTGAGAGTGAAACCCGACATGGTAATCATTATTTACAATTTTAAAAATACAACTTACCGTTTCATTTTCCCTTCTCTCATTTCGCCACCTGGTGATTTGTTCACCATAATTAAATTCACCTCTGGCAGATTAGACGTATCTACTTTCAAATAGCCGGATTCACACATAGTAAAAGATCCTTAATGCTATCATCCTTAACGATAATATTAACACTGACTTGCGATTGCGGAAGATTATTATTAAGCGACGAAAGATAATTATTAAGGTCTTGGGAGGGAGTGACGTCAGCGATTCGAGCGCCACAGTTTTTGAAAAATTAGATTTTAAAGAAATATATTTCTGGAACTACTTATCGGATCGACCTCAAGTTTTCAGTGTAATAAGTATTTGATGATTACTTCGCACAATTAGGAAGTTTCCATTTTTCTCATTTTCTCGTAATAAATAGTCGTAAAAATCTAGAAAATATCTGTAATTTTTTTTTAATTATCTCTATAAATAAAAAAGTTATGGTCCTTCCAAGTTTAAAATGCTGCAATCATCTGGGCTGAGGCTCGATTACGTCACAATACATGATTCCGCTAACAGCGAGCGGGCGCGGGCACCTTACTCGCTGGCAGGCACCGGCAGTTTATAGCCAGCTTGCATTTGAGAGCCGAGAAAATTGCTAAAACATGCAATTTTGGCACGTTCATATTTTTCGAAAAACACCATCGGGACGGACGTATGATGTCGCGACGTAAAAAGGAAGTCTTCCAGATAAACCTGATCGTAAATTGCACAGCGAAATTCGAAAATTCGGCTCGGCACGAACGAATCAAAAGTGACATTTTGTGACATTTCAGAAAATGGAGCACATACACTAAATAAAGGGAACATACGGCGGGCCGCCGGCATGGCAAGTCAGCGCGTTATGTATTGTGACGTCACGGTGGACTTCAGCCGAGGCGAAGTATAATAAGAAATTGAGTAAGTTCGTGAGTTTTCCAGATATCGAGATAATTTTTTTTTGTTTGACTAGTTATCTGAAAGACTACTAAATGAGGTTGAATGTACATGATATTTCTAAAATAGGAAACTTCCTAATTAAAAAAAAAAGTGCAATATGAAATTTGACTAAATGACCCCATTTTGCTAAAAGTAAATTAGTAGAGATTTTTGGACTTTCAACTGTTTAGTCGAAATCATCAACTTTGAAAGAAAAGTGCTAGAAACAAAAATGGTTATTTTGATTTATTAAAATCTGAATAATTATTTGAGAATTTTTATCAACTTTTGGTTTTAACTTATTTAGCAACTTTATTCCACATAATAAAAAACAAACATATTTTGTCTAGAACATTTTTTATTTGCAATGATCAGCATGCTTCAGTTTTAATAATGTTGTAGATTATTTTTTACTCTTCTTTAATAGAAAAATTACCTACAGAAAATAAAAAACCGCTGCCCAAGGAATCACTACTCGCACATCCAGATTTTCTATCCAACGAAAAAAATTTGTATGTGGAAATAAGTGTTTATGGAACTTTAATAATATAATATTTCAAATTCTCTACCCATAAAATGATACCTCACGTCGGTAGTGGGGTGGGGGTGGTGATGGGGGGGTGTTAGGGGGGGTGGATGAAGTAAAAAAATATTTTGAGCTTTCTGGTTCCTGTACACACACTAAATTACATTTTTTTTCATTCCTTTTAATAATGGGGTGGGGGTGGTAATGGGGGTAGCTAATGCCAATTTTTTTTTTTTTTTTTGGAGACCTTGGCTTCTCTTGTATATACTAAATACCAATTTTATGGACTCTTATCTGCTTGATTTACCTATTTACCCAAAATTTACCCCAATGTACCCCCCAACCTTTCGACGGAACAAGATGAAAATATAATCTAGTTCTAGATCTCGTTAAAGTACATACGTGTACCAAAGTTACAGACGGACCGGCAGACCGACAAACAGAAATTTTTTTTCACTCAAATTTAAAATCTCGACGTTTCATGACATTCTAAGCTTATTTGAGCAATAAAAGTTTTTTAAAATTTTTTTATCGTTACTATACTTCCACTGGATGTGGAAGTAATTATTTAAAATCTTGAATAAAAAATGTTTGAAACAAAAATTGCTTGGTTTCTCTCGTAGAATAAAATGTTGTAATAATAAAAAAAAAATGAAAAAAAGTTGAACTTCCTTCAAGAAAGATCGCTAGAAGTTATGAAATAAAGTTTCACCGTCACACAGTGGGACGAAACTCCTCCTGTACCAAATCACTCTATAGGTCGTCAAGTTATAGTTCTCAGAATCTTTTTTTTTTTGAAAAATGTTCGTTTTGAAATTCTCTATCAATTTGCTGAGCTGAATTTTTTATTTTTAGCTATAATTTTTTATAATCTTGACCTGAAATTGAATTTTTACTAAAAAATGTCTTTTTTTTTTAATTAAACTCAGTCTACAGGTCACAAATATATAAAGATTCGCACAATTATAGTTTCTATCTTTACTTTACAAATACATAATCGATCTGCCAAAATAGATTTTTCATTTCCTTTTTTTTATTCTTGACGGTTGTTAAAATCGCTGTCAAATTTAAAAATTTACAAGTGTGTCTCGCAATTTTGAAAATAATAAGTTTTCATAGAAGAAGAGATATAAAGTGTTTTAAAACTTTCTAGTTCCATAACTGATATTATAATAACGTTTTCACTTTTGACAGGTGTCAAAATTTCTGTCAACTTAACCAAAATGCCATTTAATAACACAGGTCTACAAAAAAAAGTTTTGTCCTAAGGTTTTCATCTAACTTTTCTGAAATATTTTGTTTTTATCTACCACCCCTTTTATCCCCTAAAAGGAAGGTCTTGTCTCAAGGTTCTGATCTAATTTTTCTTAAAGTATTTTGACACGCTGAAGACAATTTTGGACAAAAAAAATTTTTCTATCATGTCAGTTTCCCTTTTGTCCCATAAAAAAATGCAAAAAGAAAGTCTTGTTTGTCCTAAGGTTCTGATCTAAGTAGTATGCTGTGCGTGGCCCAGTTAATTACTTCCACATCCAGTGGAAGCATAGTAACAACAAAAAAACTTTAAAATTTCTGTTGTTCAAATAGGCTTAGAATATCATGAAACGTCGAGAAACATACCTTTTTTTGTGTGTGTCTGTGTAATACATGAATATCACCGGATCCTTCACCATTTTATAGAAAATCGCGTATGCAAATATATTATTTATTACACAGACACAAAAGAACGGATACCTGATCCGTATTTAGCATGTCGAATACAATTTTTAGTAAATCGGGAAAATAACCTAAATTATGAATTTTTGTTTGGGTTATTTTCGCGATTTACAAAAAATGGTGGCCAATGGAGCTAAGCGGACATTCGTATTCAGCACGTCGAGATACATATGAGTTACACAATGGAGTACCAGAAAAAGACCACTTTTTTTATTTTGTGTGCCCGTGTAATTAAACTATTTTATGATTTTATAAACTAAAATATTAGTATCTAGTTTCTCCTGGTTCAAATATCCAATCGAAAGTGTGTAAGGAAACATGTTTCTGAGTATTTTTGCTTCGTCTAGGATATGTATAAAGTATAAACTCATTGAGTAATATAATCGGTAATCGTGGATATCAATTACCTACACACATTATGCGAAGGAAATGTATGTTTTTTAATTACCAATCCACATAATAAACATCCTTTATAAAATATGCAGCTTTATAGATTTATACGATTAAACTTAACATATGTTAACGTAAAAATTTAACTTGGTACTTTTAAAATAAATTAACCACCTCTTCGCCCATCCATCACAATCATTACTGCATTTTGTAAACTAAAATAAAATTTTATTTATTATTATTAACCTCAAGCATCCAATGTTGATATAAACGTACACTTTACAAACTTTCTGTAAGCGATATTCAATACTTAATTTTCTCTAGATTAAATTTGAGCTATTTTGATACCTCGAGTTTGAACAAATTACTTTTAGATGCATTTATTGCAACATTAAATGAAATTAACGCAAATGCATTTCGGTAATAAACGTGGTATAATGCATTCGTCAGTTTTCAAAACCTATTTGATTTAGTAGCCTTGTTATTATATTATGAGCGTTTTCAATTTGATGGCGAATTTTAAAATGTTTGTTATCGCTTAACTGTTAAAAATAAAATCATATGTATTAAAATTTGTTATATGGCCTCTTTGATTACTTTTCCATTAAAATTTTGTGTAATCAAAGGAATGTATGGTGAACATTTTTAATGTATGAAAAAATTAATGCCTCATTTTTATATTATTCTCAAATAAGAAAACAAAGGGTATATTGAATTTGATCGGCATATTTCTAAAATAGTAAATATGGCTATGTACTTTTTTACGAAAACTACTATTTTCACATTTTTCACGTTCCCAACCCTCTGTGCCTGTCATTTATTGTTATAAAAACTTGACATTTTATTATTACAATATTCACACCTTTAGCTTTTCAATGATGTATGCAAAAATAATATTTGTTGTGATATGACTGAATAATGAGTAAATATTAATAGAGGAGTTTTTTGTGTAATTTACAGCGAAAAAGTGTGGATCGAGGTAACTTCTTTATTTTTCAAAATAGCTGCATACTGTAACAGAGTAAGCTACTCTGTTAATTTCAAAAAAAAATTATTTTTAAATCCAAGACTATATATTATATGGTCTTCCAGAATTTACAAGAAGATATTCTATTTTCAGGCAGTCGCAATGCTTAAGGTTATTCGCAATCATGTAATCATGTAATCATGTAATCATGTTGAGGAAAATATAATTAATGATCCGTCCTCGTTTTGGCAATTTATTAATTATAAACGTAGTTCATCTGACCTACCAAACTTTATGAATTACAATAATGAATATCTATCCAACCCTCAACAGATTACAAATTCTTTTGCTAACTTTTTTCAGCAATCTTATTCTGAATCTGAAAATATCACGCATAATCCTAAAAATTTTGTTGAGAGTAGCTCATATTTAAATATAGCCTGTTTTACGGAAGACGAAGTATTTACAACATTGAAGAAAATTAAACCTAAATTAACTTCTGGGCCTGATGGAATCCCCGCATTCATATTACGTTTTGCTAGCCCCCTTACTACATTATTTGACTTATCACTAAAGTCCTCTAAATTTCCACTACAGTGGAAATTATCGAAAATAATTCCAGTCTTTAAAAAGGGTGATAGATCCGATATTTGTAACTACCGTCCGATAGTAATAATAAATAATTTTGCTAAAGCATTTGAAATTATCTTACACCATTTCATTTTTAGCCATGGAAGACATCAAATATCAACCGCTCAACACAGATTCTTCAAAGGCCGTTCAACAGTTACGAATTTTTTTTATTTTTTTTATTTCTGACTCTATTGATAAGGGTATACAAACAGACGTTATATATACTGACTTTTCAAAGGCATTTGATAGACTGAATCATGATATCCTCTTAGAAAAATTTGAATTTCGGATAACTTCATTGCAGTTTTTAAATCCTACCTAACTGATAGAAGTCAATATGTTGTATATCATGGTGTCAGATCTATTGAAGTCTTAGCTACGTCGGGAGTCCCCCAAGGTTCAAATTTAGGGCCACTTTTTTCTTTAATTTGTTTGTTAACGACATAGTAGATAATATCAGTGTTAACTGCCTTCGATATGCGGATGATCTAAAACTATTTTGCAATGTCGCGTGTGAATATGATTTCCTTGAATTTTCAAAATAATATTGATCGTATTAATGCATGGTGTATAATAAATAAATTACCTTTAAATGAAGCAAAATATAACACTATGACATTTACAACAAAACAAAATGTTATTGTTTTTGATTACAAATTGAACAATCACACACTTTCCCGTCCTGACACTTTTTGTGACTTGGGTGTGACTTTTGATAGAAAATTAACATTTGTAAACCACATCGAACTTACTGTCAGTAAAAGTTATAGAACACTGGGTTTTGTTATTAGAAACTCCGCACATTTTAATAACGTAAATACATTAAAACAAGTATACACTACTCATGTTAGACCACATCTTGAGTATGCTTCAATAGTATGGTGTCCTGTTTATAATGTACACATACAAAATTTAGAAAGGCTTCAACGTCGATTTCTGAAATATGCATCTTTTAAGACTGATGGGACCTATCCTGCTATTGGTTACCCACATCAAGAACTACTCTCTAAATTTTCCCTAGACAGTCTAGAAAACCGTAGACACCGGTCATAATTAATTTTCTTATATAAAATTTTACATGGTAACATCGACTGTGGAGAAATTTTAAGTATGCTTAATTTCCAAATTCCTAGGGCGGCCTCTAGGCACAATAATTTATTTTACTTGCCATTTTCAAGAACAAATGTAAAGAAATTTTCTTGTATTCAGCAAATGTGTAATATATATAATAATTCGGATACTTCATTAGATATTTTCATCTGCAGCTCTGTAAACATAAAAAAATTGTCTCTAGCTTAAATATATTTTTGTTCTTTCTTGTTGACTTGCGAACTATTAGACTTAATTTAGAGTGTACATCTTACATTTACGTTGTTTTATATATAACAAATTCATTGTATTAGTTTAATTTAGTTTAATTTAGTTTAGTTTATTGGTTTAATTCAGATATATAAATAATATTTATATATCTTTTTGTTCATAATCTAGATAAGTATTGAATTATTTTGTATTTTCCTGTTCTGTAATTGGGTTTCGCCTGTTGAATAGTGTACCAAATAAATAAATAAATAAATAAATAAATAAATAAGTAAATAAATAAATAAATAAATAAATAAATAAATAAATAAATAAATAAATAAATAAATAAATAAATAAATAAATAAATAAATAAATAAATAAATAAATAAATAAATAAATAAATAAATAAATAAATAAATAAATAAATAAATAAATAAATAAATAAATAAATAAATAAATAAATAAATAAATAAATAAATAAATAAATAAATAAATAAATAAATAAATAAATAAATAAATAAATAAATAAATAAATAAATAAATAAATAAATAAATAAATAAATAAATAAATAAATAAATAAATAAATAAATAAATAAATAAATAAATAAATAAATAAATAAATAAATAAATAAATAAATAAATAAATAAATAAATAAATAAATAAATAAATAAATAAATAAATAAATAAATAAATAAATAAATAAATAAATAAATAAATAAATAAATAAATAAATAAATAAATAAATAAATAAATAAATAAATAAATAAATAAATAAATAAATAAATAAATAAATAAATAAATAAATAAATAAATAAATAAATAAATAAATAAATAAATAAATAAATAAATAAATAAATAAATAAATAAATAAATAAATAAATAAATAAATAAATAAATAAATAAATAAATAAATAAATAAATGAATAAATCTACGCAAGTCGAATGAATTCCGACATTTGGCTTTTGTCGTGCACTCGCGTTCATTCGTACACTCACTTTGGCACTCGCAATAACAGTGAGCGGACTTTTTGGATCAGGAGCCCGCCGACCACTAATTGTGTGTCATAAGTTTACTTCCAAAATATGTGAATTGTTGTTAATTTTGGGTAGAAGAGCACAGATATGTCCATGCCAGCTTTTTTTTGGTACAGGGGCGTACAGCACGCCTCCAAATGTGCAAGAAATATGACTTGTAAAAGTAAAAAAAAACAGCCAAAAATAAGTCATAGATTTACGCATGGGGGTTGAGGGGATTTCTTAATTTACCCCTCAAAATCATGAATCCAGACTCCCATTCATTTTGGGTGGTACAAAGAGGCGCTATGTTCGCCCAGTTTGGAAAAAAGTAAGGTAAAAAAATGATAAGTTTATGAATTTAGCAATCAGGAACTTGGTAAGTATGAATCTCCTGAGTGCGAAAATACATTGGTAATCTTTGAAAAGTGGTGCGAAGCTCTTGCCTTTCACGATAATTGATGGAGTATCGAAGCTTAGAGAATAATTAAAACTAAAAGAGAAACTAATCAGAAATAAACAAACTTTATTAGAATGAAAATAAATAATTATAGTGTAACCAGGCGCTTAGACGTTTCACCCCTCTAGTGTTGTACAGTTCTAACAGGAAATCACATTGAAGGTATTATCTGGAGCACGTATCTTGTCCACCATTACAGGAAAATACGTATTCTTCTTCTGTCCTCATCAGAGAGAAAAGACCTTTCCATTCCATAATTCTCAGTGAGTAATATTAAACTGCAGATGCAGTAGAAATGTTTTACAGCAAACAAAATCAGCTGACTGAATTTGAAGACTTTTAATTTTAAAGAAGAGATTAATTTTCTTGGCCTTTTGGATCTTGTAGTCACTTGTTCCCCAGAATTAAAAACTGTAATGACTTTCTTACAAATCTCGGAACTGTAGATGTAGTGTCACCTACTTTCCAATACCAAAGATTTACAAGTGGTGTCACAACTAAGAAGTCAACGAATGCCTAAGAGAGATCACCATCAGTTTTGCTTTTGTAGATTTGATATTCCAAACTTATTTTTCTGTTTTAAAATAAAATGACGAGTTCAAAAGGAGAACAAGTAGATCAGTATAGTTTCCAACAATACAACTTCAGTCTAATGATCTATTGATATTCTAGCTGGTGTATCTCTGTCATTACCTGCAAAACCTAATATTCAGAAACACTAAATTCAGATCCTAGATTATGGATGAACATGTCCTTGTCTTTCTTAAAACAAATCTTGTTTTATAAATAGCTTCATTTCTGGTGACAGGTAAATTTCCGGAGAGCTTAATTCGTAGGAATCAAAAATACATTGAAATATGTCGCTGACTGCCAAATTAACGTGATGAAGCAGTCAACCAGTATTAATTATATATTTACAACCTTGAGGATATTGTGGCGAAGAGGTTAATTCAAGGAAAATATTGAAGAGTGACTATCTATCATATAATTTTATGAGAAATGACTTATCCCTGAAACATTTTTTGACTGGTGGTTTAAGAGATATTTAAAGAAAACCGTTTTCTCGACATTTTCTTTTAAGATAAGGATTTTCTCAAAGGTGATGCATTTTTTCTAACATTATCGCATAATAGATCCACAAGCAATTATGCAGAATCTCTCGAGCTTACACAACCATATATTTATGTAAAATTACCCATCGATATGTGAAACGTAGATTCCATACTTTCAAGTTTTGAAGTTAATTTTATTGATAATATAATTTTATAGTTTTCAATTAAGTTAGTGGAGGTTTCGCTAAATGTAAATTTAAAGGAAAACAAAAAATTTTACGCCAAATCCCTTTTTTATAACTACTTAAATACATATTTCAGAAACAACGTATTATTACGCAATACGTAATGTTATTTTAAAATAATGAGTTGTCATACACTATCGACTCTGTTATTGATACGCTGATAAGAGTATTAAGCCAAGGACCTTTTAAAATGAAAGACCATAACTTTTACATTTTAACAAATAGCAACTGGCTATTATACTTTCTAAACATCGAGAAAAGCTTGTAATTGAAATGATAAACTTTAAAAGAAAAGAAGAAGAAAAAGAGAAGAAGAAAAAAAAATACCCCTAATCAAAAAGCAGGAAAAATGAAAATATGGTACATCCTTTATGAAGCAAGTTGAAGAAAAAAATTTGGAAATTGATTGGGATTTAAAAGCTTCACTTACTATACTAACCGTGGATGTAAAGAATGTTTCCGTATTTTACTTATTCTGTACTTTTTTGAAACATTACTTGATTTAAGAGATTTAATGCATGTTATGCATCCATATAGATGGCAATTATTAAATTTTCAATATCAAAGAAAGATTTGAATTTTAACACACTACAGTCGTTTTGCTGAAATTAATCAAATAGCCTGACAACAACCTTATTTCTTAAGAGATGTGGGTTGACGATAATTTAGCCTTTAAATATTTGTATAATGAAAACTTAATGTAAGATTCATGATTCAAATAAATCGGTCGAAAATTTTTATATTTATTTTTATAGCGAAATAAAGACATAAAACAAGTTGTAAAACAGGCATCTTGAGCAAGGTATCGTTATAAACAGCAATAATAATAAAAAAACAAATTGTCGCGATCATAATGTCGGCGTAAAGTTTATAAGTAAGTTTCAGTTGCTAGCAGTAATTTCGTATTTAAATAACACGTGTCGTACAAAAGCCACTTGTCTAAAGAAGTAAGAATAAGTTAAACAGCTTTAGTACTTATAACATAAACTCAAGTTATTACTCCATTAGACATAGTTATCCTCTGAGAATCGTAAAATTTTGTTAAGAATTAACTATCAGTTGAAACAGACTATCAGTTTCATCCAAGAACAAACTAATCACAGTCTTTATCTATCTATTAGCTTTATTATTATCTAATCTGTATGAGAAAGAGGATATTACACTTGAAGATTGTTAACGTATCTAAGAGCTCACAGTATTTATTTTTGCAAATAAAATTTAAAAAATTGATATACTACTGGTATTTCATTCTCAGTGCTCATGATATTTTAGTTTGCTTTTGAGAGATATTTACATATACTTATATGTAAGCGAGAGCTTGCGCGAAAATAATATAATTAAAAACCATCAAATTTTTATACGGATTACCTATGGCAACTACACTCAGAGGAAAATAATATCCCACTATAGTGGGGGTTACCAAGAGTTTAAGGATGGAGACAACATTGACACAGCAGTATGTGTTCTTGTTAGGTATATATATTCTATACCACTTTCATTCTGCCCTCTATCAGTGCAGTGGGTTCTGTTTCTTGGAAAAGAACTACTAAGTATTAATGCTAAGAATATTATTAGTAGGTATATTGAGATATAAGCAAAAGGAGATTCTTGTTTGCTGAAATGTGAAGTCAACATTGCAGGTCTTAATTTTTAGTACAGCTGATTCTGGCAACACAACCAGAGAACTTATACCACAGAGAAGTGACAATATCGGCGGTTCCTTTGATATTTTATGGCCCGGTTCTAATGACATTGACCTGAGTGAAAGACAACCTCTTACACTGAGATAACTGTAATGTTTGATGTACACTGAAAGTAATTCAGTATAATATGTACTCAACACAATCTCTTACACTGAGAGAACTTTAAAGTTAGATGTACCCTGAAAGGAATTCATTATAATGTTACAATATCACATATTAAATATAATTAAATAATAGTTGATGTTTTAAATACTATTCGTTTCTAAAAAATATTATATTCACATATAATAGAATGTATTGTATAGGTATACGTTATCAAAACTTATTTTAAAATAATATATTGTACATAATATTACAATTTATTCTATTTTAATATTTTTTTGTTTATAATTCTAATAATTAAACAAACATGTTTTACAAAAAAGATTTTTATTTCTAATATACATAAATTCTATTGCTAAGTTGAATATACAGGGTAGTATAGTACGTATTATATGTTTATGATACAACACTTTTATATTTTAGAAAAGATTATGATGAAATAACTAGTAGTATATTAAATATGACTTGAGGCAAATATCACTTTTGGTTGCAGATTAATAAATTAACGCACTCAATTTTAGAAAATCGTCATTTATGTTTATATCTAAAAATCAAATTAAAATTCAGTTCCATCCATTACATTTAATAATGATACAATTAAATATTCGCCATTAACAAAATTTTTAGGACTTCATATTGATGAAAAATTGTCATAGAGTCATCATATTGATGCGTTACAGAAAAAACTTTTCTCCTGTTATTGGAATTCTTTTTAGAATACGATCTTTATATCTAGAAAATATTTAAAAAATATATATTATTGCCTCTTGTATTCACATTTACAATATTTAACTTCTATTTGGGCCACAGCCAATAATTCCGTTATGAAATCTTTAAAAACATTACAAAATAAGAAAGCTATAAAATGTATCTACAATATTCCATACTTGGAACCTACAATAGGGCATGTGCACGTGACGTCACAACTAATCTCAAAAATATATATTTCTTAAGATTTACATGTATTACGTAGCTATTATTAAAATGTCTGCCTGGTTCCTGTACTTTCAACCAAAATCTAGTTCAGTGTAATGTTTATGAAGTTTTAAATAGTTTGTCCCAATAAAATAAGACACTTTTTGCAGGTTAGAAATATAACCTATAATTAGCAGGCTATTTTTATTAGTCAACAATATTGAAAAATTATTTGCGTGAATTTTTAAATATTTGCTTGGAGCCACTATGGCTCCAAGCTAAAAATGCGTATAGAAACGTTAAAAATAAAAATAAACTTAAAAAACTTAAAATTTGAGGTTACGTTAGTTGTATGATGAGTTTATATAAACCAAATAATCTACTTGATATTGACTCGATATATACACTAAAAATTATAAATGTGACAACATTTTAACTTTTCTGTTTAATTTTTTGTCGGTTTTAGTAGTTTTTAAATCCAGATTTGTGTATTTAATGGAATAAAAATCTTCATTCTTATAAACAAATTTTTAACATATAGTTTTGGGAATTATAAACCTGAATGAATAAAATCTGTGTTGTTCATTATGTTAAATAACATATTAGAAAATGGTTTATAAATGCGATATTTTTGCTAAATTTTGTTAGTTGTAAAAATCTCCACATATAACCTAAAACATTGGATATACAGGCTCGGTTCTTTGAGAAAATATGTTAGTACATAACTCGTTAACAAATCAAACGGGTGGTTTTTATATTTTAAATCTTGCTTTTCCAAGAAAAGTGGATTGTAGAGATTTTATAGTTCTCTAGGGTTATACCGGACACCGCAAA
This sequence comes from Rutpela maculata, assembly GCA_936432065.2. Lineage (NCBI taxonomy): Eukaryota > Metazoa > Arthropoda > Insecta > Coleoptera > Cerambycidae > Rutpela > Rutpela maculata. The sequence goes on along the minus strand of OW386291.2, from coordinate 125,259,352 downwards.
ATCATTCCCTGATAGTACAAACACATTTATTTTTTTCTTTATATTATTTATAAAAGTTTTTTTTTATCGATTTTTACTTCTATTTCTATTTGTACATGTGTTAAAATAAAACATATTTTAAATTTTACTTTTTTACTTTCCTCTTAAAGGAACCCTCCTTCAAGTCTATTTTTAATAGCATTTACCTATATTTTGTTAAACAAAAATTATCCGATTCGTGTGTATAATAAATTCTATATCGAAAAAATATTAAAATATACACATTTTAAATGGAAAAATACAATTTTCCAATACATTCCCAAACCAGCGGTTATATCGGACATATTTAAAAAATAATAAAGAAACATATTGCTCACCTTAATTTACTTTTTTTACATTAAAATAAGTTCCCTAAGGCCCGGTACTTTCATCTCCAGTTAAGCCTATTCTCTAGATAGATCCCATGGAAACAATTATTGACACAATTATATCCAAGGAAATTATCTGGAAAATAGACTTAACTGGAGATGAAAGTACCGGGCCTGAATATACCTCTATCAACGTGCTTAATCAGATTTAAATTACGCAGATTCTTTCTTGAAATATTTAAAAAAATCTTTAAAAATAACCCCGATTGACCGTAACTTTCAGAGCAAGGGACACACCACTGGTGCTCTGTTCTCTAACCCAGAGAATTAGACCAATGGTGGTTGGGTCGTCTTTGACGCAATGTAAACATGTGAAACTGACAACTACACAACCCATTTGTCATATGCCATGGTACACGCGAGAAGCCTTGCTGTCGCTTCTCTGTGGTATAAGTTCTCTGACACAATCCAAAGTAAAAAATAGAAATCATTGAAGTAAATTAGTAAACGTGTTGGAAAAAGTATTGGACATTCACGGAATACTTTATTTATTTATATTTCATTTTTATTGGTATTATTCTGGCTGCCAACAATGTTGAATTTAAATTTCAGCATACAAGAATCCCCTTGGTCTGGTTGCTAGTTTCCGGGTCTTCTTCAGCGTTGACTTTGTTGAGTGCTTGACGTTTCAGCCATCTTCTCATGGTCTTCTTCTGAAGCGAAGTGAGCTCTAACTGGTCTGAGCTCCTCTATTTATACAGGTTATCAGGAGGCGAGTTATGGATCATTGCTCATGAGGAACATTGACTTCCACGTTCTTGGTAATTGTAGTCCGGTGTCACGATTATAGTTATTAAGATGTTTATTTATTTCAATGGCTTCTCTGTATCTTCTTGGCCAATAATTCCTGGTGTTGCCTAATTTATTTGTCTCGTTGATTTTGTTGAATTTCCATTCTTTGTATGGCTAATGTGTTCTTTGAGTCTGGTGTTTACATGTCGTTTGGTTTCCCCAATGTAAACTTGTCCGCAGGAATATGGATATACTCCTGGTGTTTCTAGTTCTTCTGTACCTTGATATTTGGGAAAATGTTGTGTAACTTTTTGTTTCGCATTATATATTACTTTGATATTCTTTTTCTCCAAAACTCTTCCGATCCTATCCATACATCCTCCCTCAGTCTCTCTTAGTAGATGTGTGTAGTCGCGCCAGTTTAATGTCGATCATCCTAATGTATCTAGTAGTTTAAAACATGCAACAATTACAGAACACACACATTGTTCCTTCACGCTTTCAGCGGCCGCCATACGAGCTCGGCCTTTTTTAAAAAAGGAAAACAAAAATGTATCAAAGTGTTTGAAAAAAAATGTAGCAATGCAACTGCTATAATTTTTAAGAATTCAAACGCTTCACCAGTCATAATCTCTGAAGCAGGAAGATATTTCGTGAAAGCTGTGTGTAGTGACATCTGATACTAGTTCACTTAATGCCGCCAACTGAGGAGGCAGCGTATTAATATTGCTTGCGAACCTTTCACCAGGTTCAAGAATGGTGCGGTCACTTCAAAAACCCATTGAAGTGGGGTTGAAAAACCAGTTCTTAGGATTTGACATCTCTAACAACATGTAATGATCCTACTCCACAAAAGTTCTTATTCCTTTCCTAGAAATGCACAAAAGACTGTCCAAAAGCTTGTAATTGTAGGAAAGCTGAACTATTCAATAAGCTGAAGAATTTGTCGAGAATTGTGAACTAATATTAAAGTTGAACAGAAGGACCCGCTTAACTATGACGAGTTAATTGAAGTTGAACTTCAACATTTTAATAATGATGATGGTGGTGAAGATGATGATGATAACAGTAATGAACCTATAAATACTGAGGAACCAGAAGTTGGGGATAGTACCGGAAATATACATACACAACCAACAACTTCAAATGAATCATTTACAGAATATTTTATAAAGTGGGAGAGACGATTAGATTAAATAAAACATAGTCGTAACTTTAATCTAGTCTATTTATTAAAAAATCAATCCTGACTTTTTTATAAACTTACATAATTACATTACTTAATACAATTTTTATTTTTATAATTTCCAATCTCATTTTATATTATTATAGCTTATATTAAACTTAATTTCATAGACGAAACTTGAAAAATTTGAAGGCCGCGCAACTTAGCTTAACTATGGACGCTTATTACTTACTAGTCTTGTCCCGTAAAAATTTTAGTACTGCCTTGTCTACTCAACAAAATCGAGTGAAGTACATATAGGAGAGTCAGAAAAGGTTGGATAGACATCACCATATTCTGGACCGGGTGTTTTAGATGTCATTTTCCAAAATGGCCGACACCGATTTTGTTTTGTATATATTTCTGCTCCTTCGACAATCATACTCATCATTTAGGTGTCTCGTATGTTTTTAAGGGAATCGGTTAAGATGGATTGCGAAGTTACCTGACTGCTATTTATTAAAGAAAATCAGTTATTTTGGATTTTAAATAAAAATATGGACAAAAGTGGAATTCAATATTTTATTTGGAAAGTGATATTTACATTACAAAATTTAATTATATTTGCACAACATTTTTATAGACACAGAAGTAAACTCTGTTACGGAAAACTGAGTGTAGAACTAACATACTTTTTTCTCAGCCTATCTTTTACACTGTTCACCACATTTGCAATACTCTGTGCATGCCAAATATTGCAATTTACATTTACATCTACTAGTAGCACATGCTGTACACCTGCACTGTATTAATAGTTCAGAAGGCATTTGGTTAAAGTACAGATCAGGCTTTAGCACACCATTTGCATCTTTGCACCATCCATAAACTGTCAGCTGCAGGCTTGTATCAGGAAAATAGCTTTGTGATAGGTTTAAGTATTCCCGTAAAAGAAAAAAGCATCTTCGGATATATCCATTTCTTATTGAAAAAGATGAGGGTGGTAGCTCTGATATGTGTTCGCTTGTGTAATGAGCAACGAAGTTCATCATATTTTTTACACTTTGATGATGAAAACTTGAACAAGGTATTCCTCTGCTTTGTCAAGTGTTTCTTCAGACAGAGTATTATCTTCTGCCAATCGAAGTAGTAAAGTTTCTGGCGATGCTTTTAGTGCAGGAGGTTTTAATCTAATGTTACTTGTAACAACCTGTAAGTATATGGGCCTGTAAGTATATGGGCCTTAATTAAAGTATTGCAAAGTGCAGCTCCTAGTTGCCTCCCAAGTGTGTGTAGAGGCACATGGCGCATTTTATCACCCACTTTGATCCACAATTCTTGCAATCCGTTACTGAATAGTTCAAATATATATCGAAGGTTGAGAACAACATCAGTGTCATTTGATAGCACTATAAGGCATGTTATGCCCGATTGAACAGCATGGAAGAGATAGATTATAATTCTGCTATCTGCTTCTTCAACAAAGGTTCGAAGGTCTGAGCAAGTTTAAACTTCCTTTTCATTACTATTAATGCATCCCTGCTGTCATTGTCTGCTGTGATAGTTCCACTTAGCACTGTGTGACTGTCGCAGGAGCAGAAATATATACAAAATAAAATTAGTGTCTGCCATTTTGGAAAATGGCGTCTAAACACCAGGTCCAGAATATGGTGATGTCTACTCAACTTTTTCTGACTCTCGTATATGTACTTCACTCGATTCTGTTGGTTAGACAAATCAGTACTAAAATTTTTACGGGACTCCAGTATAGGGACTGTATTATACTGGTAGAAATATACATCTCGCCATAAAATATTAATAATAATGATAATGTAAATATATTAGTAAAATTAAATTATCACAGAAACTGCTGATCATGCAGGTAATCAATCTCTGAATAATAGGAATTGCTAATCAAAAATAATTTTAATTTTTTTTTAACCTGGTGGAGCGGGATTATTGACTTTACATCTTCAGACAAATGATTATAGAATTTGCTTCCAGCATACGATGGGGTCTTTTTATATAAACAAGAACAATGTCTGTACTTACGATAGGAGATTATCCATGACAGGAATTTACCCTCGAGGCCCATAGCATATAGCAATTTTTTTCAATAAAATCGAATTCAAGATGATCGAAAGCTCATGACATCTCGAAAAATAGTGCTCCCACTTATTTATTATTATCAATACATTTGTGTACATATTCAGAAAAATCATATACTGAGGTTTATGTGGATATACAGGGTAAACGCCATTGTGATTCTTTGTTATTATATTTATCCAAGAAAGACATTATTTTATTATAAATTACTCTTTCAATAACTTTACAAAATCATAATCAGTTAGAATAAATAATTTTCTACCCAGATGGAATCACGTTTCTTGAACATAGGCACAACTATACCAATCTTTAAGTCGTAAGGAAATTATCCAAGCGCAATAGAACGATTTACTATATATGCCAAGGGACTTGCTATATAATACGTTGAAATTTTTTTTATCTTGGCAGGAATTCAGTTAACGCCATACGAATCAGTATTTTTCAAATCATCTATTGCAGTGATAATTTCTTCCTCGGTTACCGATGTAAAAAAGAAGGAATTTGAATTCATGACCATAGTAGTACACTCGGTGGATATATTAGCATCAAAGTGATTTTTTATTGTATTATCAGCTGCCACTGAAAAAAATTCGCCGACATGATTGGTTATTATATATTTATTAGAAGTAAGATTATTTTTGACAATAATTTCTGGACTTACTTTGGGCTTAATTTTCCCAGTTTCCTCCCGTACTATGTACCATACTCGTTTTTGTTTTAGGGCCATGTCATCGGTGCTAAATTTTTTATTATAAGATTTTTTTGCCAAATTTATTTTCTGTGTATATAATCTCTCAATCTATTTTGTAGAGAATTTTAAATATTGTCTAAATGAAAAATTGTATTATTTTGTAGATTTCACGGACATTGTTTAGAAGAAAATACATGTGACAGAGGACCCCAGCAAGAAACCCAGAAAAATTAGAGAATTTTATAAGCTTAAATTTTTTACATAACCATTTTTGTCTTAAATTCAATGAGAAAGCCGGAAATAGCGGAGAAACATATTGTCATGACTTTTCCTTCTCCTGGACGGGGGAGGGGGGGGGGGGGGGTTCCGGGCCTCGTTCGAGTGGGATAAATTAAGAATTTCTCAAAGACAATCCAATGAACCAATTTGAGACATGAAACCTTTTCTTTGAATTATTTCTGATATTTTTGTAACTTGGTGATCAAGGAAATACCAGATTCTTCGAAGTATTATTTGTAAACAAGATATATTATTTTATTTTATTAATCTGTCAGTAAATAAAGGAGCCTAACGAATAATGTCAAAATCAGCTGACACAAAATTGTCTGTACACACTTCCAGTTTTATGATTTTTAAACTAACAAAAGTAAATCTGAACAAGTCATGTACACAAAATGCGTCTCTGGATTTGCAGTCTGAGGTACAAGCTCTGGTCAGTAATGATTGAAGGAGTAGAACCAAAACAATCTAAAAGGTAGTGTGAAGAAAATCTGTCTGCCTGATAAACAACGCTGCGGTATTCGTCTAATATTTTCCTTTTATTTAGTGTTGCGTAATTCTAAATAACTTCAAAGCCTAATGTCTTACTTCTCTGAGCCAGATAATAATTTCTAGTGTTTTCACGTTAATCTTATATAAATAATCCTTTGACTAGTAGCCGTAAAAAGGCACCCCGTGGCAGCGGGCCAACACCATGCAGTTCTTAGATCAATGACCGTTTACTGTATATGTTCTTTCAGTAAGCTTGATATATACAATTCCAACTTGACTTGGCATGGTCTTAACTTATTAACAGATTTTAAATAGTGAAATTTACAGGGTGTATTTTATTTATTTGCTTTAGCATTAAGGGTATGGCCTTGAAATAAAATTATAAAGGAAAGAAACATCTCAGATCATCGTATAATTCCAGTTTCCACTCTTCGTACAAACGAAAAGTATATTGTAATCCCCGGATATAGAAGATATAGCAAGTAAGGCTTGTCTGGATTTACTTCTAAAAAAGTTAAAATATTTAATATTTGTTATATAAAAGAGAACATTTTCCCAAATTTACTTTATTTCCCTAGGAACGATATGAAAAATAACGACCCGTTGCCAATGGCAAAAAGTATTTGGTACAACGGAATGAGAGTATACTTACGAGGGAGGTATGACGAAAAACACTAAACATCACTAGTAGAAACAAAATTTCATATAATTGTGTTAGTAGTCGAATCCAGAACAATTTTTAAAACATCTGTCTGTCTGTCCATCTCTTTACCTGTCTGTAGATCTGTTCATCCGTCCATGCATCCAGTTGTCAGGTCTTGTAACTACAATAACTTAAGAGGGAAGTGTTCGATTGTATTAAAAATCATTGTTAGCTAGAGGAAGAACCTTATGTTTTCGTAAAAAGTCGAGCAACAAATATAAAGGTAATGAAATATTTTAATGAAAAAAATTACATGAAGAATGGTGTTACACCATTCTTCATGTAATTTTTTTAGTAAAATATTTTATTAAATATATAACAAAATCTCGATCCGAAACACATCCTAAAAAAGATAGACAATATAAGAACCTTGGAACCAAATATCTCTCCTACCTTGGGATGTAAAAATCACTACTTGCTTATTTTAACATTTCTTGATAACTAATAACACAAAATGAAAATCTCAAAAACGTTTTAGAAGGAAATTGCACCTACGAATATAGAGGATGCAAATATCGAAAAGCATTTTGGTTGGAGAGGTTTCATTTGTTTATTTATCATTTTAGCGTTAGACGTACTTAAAACTCAGATATTGGAGAAAAACTTGTAAAACGTGCAAAACGTGCAAAGCGCACAGAAGACATTTCATTTTTAGTTTCATCAAAAAAATAGATTATTATATTCTTTGCTAATACAGAAACGAAGAGTACATTAGATTTGATCAACACATTTCTAAAACAGTAAATATCGTTCGAAAAGAAAAACTCGTAATCATTGTGTTAATTCTGAGCAACTTTCAAAAAGATCGTCTGTCTGTCTGTGAGTAAGATTCTTGTGAGCACGATAAATCAACAAAGAAGAGGCCGGTTGTTTAAAATTTGGACAGTGAGTTTGTATTACAGGAAAATTCTTGTTTTTGAAAAAAATCTGTGAATAAATATAAAAGTTATCAAACATTTTAAGAAATAAAATATACATGGAAAGTGTTTGATATCATTCTACAAGCACAAAAATACTGCATAACATACTAATGAGTCTCTCGGTTAAAAAGTATATACAACAATAAATATCACAAATACCAAACTTGAAGCAGCACTCATTAGTACTGTCTCTTCTTATGAATATGTCTTATTTATTTGTTTATAAGTATAATAATTTTAGATGACAACATTAAATATTTTAAGAAGAATTAATATCTCGTCTAGCTCTTCCAAAGTAAGAAAAATGAATGGCTAACGCTTATATTACTATAAATATAAATGGTTATAATGGCATAATATTTCATGTTTAACTCCACACCAATAAATATAAATCAAAATCTAAATACATCGTTAGTATATTACCTGACAAAAGGAAAAAAACACGTTAAGATAAATGAATGGGAGTTAAAAGAAAAACTAGACAAAGACAACCAAAGAACATACTATTTATATCAACTGTTCATTCAGCGGGATAATTAGTATACCTACACCTAAAAACGTTGTGTATTTTTATTCGGTAGAGTAGGGTAAGTCTGGAACAACTCTTAAAAAGCTTTTAACACTTTTTTAATTAAAAAATATTTATGTGATGATATTTTGTTATGCTTCATTTGAACTACTTTTACTTGTTTTCAGTTTAGAAATTCTTAGGGAAATTCATAATTCAAGAAGTGATTTTTGTAAATTAAACATGATGTGTTGATTTTTCGTACTAGTGTGAGGAAATTAAATGATCATTAAATAGTTTTATGGGGGAAACAGAAATATGTCAGGCATAAATATTTTTTTTATTACTGCTTTTATATGAGGTGACTGTTACACAAAAGCTCTATTATGATGCGATAAGAAAAGTTTATTATCGGTATGTTGGGAAATTTTAAATTTATGGAAGCCACTAGTAACATTAAGTATGCTGCCAATTGCATGTTGAAGATATTTGGTACGAGACATTACTGTTATAAACTGGACTGATAAAAGAACTAGGTCTACATTCGACCGTACCGCTAGGCACATACCATTATATTCCAAGAGAAAGTAGTAGGAATTCTGCAGGTGGAGGCAAAGCGGCCTTGCTTGCCCTAAACAACTGTCGGACAGACTCTGAGTTGGTTCTGCAAATCAGAAAAGCCCTAGATATGCTCGTATAAAATAACAGCGTTCAGCTTCGTTGGGTGACGGACACGATGGTATACGGATTCAGTCCACAGTTCCCTGTTAAGGAAGTATACACGTGGTCTAAGTAGCTGCAGACATAGCATAATGGCTTTGGCCACACCCAGTCGTAAACTAGGCAAACATTACCTCCAGATGTCCAGGAGTAATCTATGTATCTATGTAAGATTACAGGACACTGCAGACTAAACAAACACCTTCATACACTGGGAGCTACAACCCCAATTGTAGAGGATGACGAGACTGCCGAACATATGCTGCCCTGCTCTCTCAACGAAAAGAGGCCTTCTCCTTAAGTCTTGAAGAAAGAAGGGGCTCGGTAGACATACCGCCACCCACGGGAATGACTCAATGGGCCCACACTTGAAGCCTGAGTGCATTCGAGCGCAAGCTCACCTCCCTCCAAACAATCCAGATCCAGCAGAGCTGGGAAAATCTCATCCGATTCTGATGTTTCAAAGGGCTCGAAAGTACCTGATTGAGAATGAAGAACGCAGGAAGATTCTCTTGGTGGTCATATGATGAAATGCGTCCATTTGGGTCCTGTCCTCGGTCTATCATCATCCACAATATTAGAGTCAAGAAAATGATTTTGTAGGAACAATCTCACACTTTTATCAAACTTTAAGCGTAGGTGTGCTTTATTTTTTACAGCAGTCCTCATTCGTTAGAAGGGACTCTTGATAAAACATTTGAAACTTACAAAATATTGCAGGAACTTTATTTATCTTCTCATTAAATTGCATCCCAGATAATTTTTCAGACTATCGCAATTTTCTATTATACTGAATTAGTGTCATCTCAGTTTGATATTTTTAATGTGCCTTGTTTTAACTCTTGGTTTGCTGAGCCCCTTGTGCTTCCACAACACATTTCTTCTCTTAGCGTTTTGCCGATTTTTCGCAAATTATTATTATGAGAGTTTGAAATTGTACGCACGTCAGTTTTCAGGACCTAAATGTCCTCCAGAGAGGTAGATCGACTACTTTCAATCGTTTTATAATAAATTACTTTTGCTTCATTACGTGACTTGATTGATAATTTTAAAACCGCAGCTTCTTCTTGTTCGCAACCCCTTAGTCGACGTATTGTGATCTGTAAATTATACTAGTTAGGCCTTTTTTCTGCATAACACGCCTGACAATATCACATTACCTATCGCGGTTGCCTATTAGCTGCACGGCCTCCTTTGGTTGTAATTTATATTTAAACCGTGAACAGAGCTTATTTTTTGAAAGTTGTTCAGTAGGTGTATGGGCTCGTCCTCGCTTGCTTCATCTAATATGATGAATGATGAGATGATATGAATGTCAAATAGAACACAGCCCTGTCTGATGCCTTTGCTAACTTTTTATTTGTGGAGTTAGTGTTGTCCACTTTTACAACCTAATCTTTTAAATCTAATCCTTGAAAGAAATAATATTGTTTTTAGTTTTGTAATCAACGAAAGTTACATTAACAGATGCATCAATAAAATTTAGTTCTTACAAGTCAAATTAATATGAAATACACTTTCATCTCTATTTTAAACTTACAAAATTCAAAATTAATATTTCCTCTCTGTCTTGCGTTAACATTTATATTAATAACTTGTACAACTTTCGACAGTTTTATGATTTGCATAACAGAATGCGAACTTGATCTATTGAGAATAAGAAAAATATAAGAATAATTTTTAAATTCATTCCATAAATTTCAAAAAAATATAGACAGTAGTGATGTGTTACTTTTAGAGATATATTCTGCCTCATGCTAAAATGTGTTCGAAAACCTGACGAATTTAATGGTCACTTAAATAATATATGGTGCATGTAATGACTACTCTACGCTACTATTTTTCAAATCAAAATAGACAAAATCTAGGCCGATTTTAAATTCTTAATGTGGTTAGAATAAATTTAACGATTTTCGAAAACGCAACTCATTTTATGTTAGTGGTATCATTTAATTTACCTATTTGCCGTTTATTATCCAAAAATAGATTCTTCAATGCGTTTTCAAGTAGTTACTTTTATGAACTGTCAGTTGCAATATTTAGGCTATTGTTTCAATTGTAAAACATTTTTTTCTACGACAATTCTGAAACGTGAATTTTTAGCTCTCATTTAAGAACAAAAAATTGACGTATTTTGATGAACAAAAACACACACGACATTATTTAAAAACCACATTTTTTTGCTTCTGGAACCTCAAAACCTAAAGATTTATCTGGTCTTATATCAATTTTTGATTTTGGAGCAATTGCAGTAACTTCCCTATTTTTTTGGATGGAGGTGTGTCAAAAAAGCCGTTAACTATAATAGTTTTCAAAAACCATAATATAATAAAACAGGATTTTTATTCTACAATTAAATAAAATGTAGAGTGACAGTAGTACAATTATTTAGAAATCACTGTGGTATTCAAAATTAAATGCTAAAAGAAATTTCATCAAAACTGAACAAAGATAGCGGATATTCATTATTTGTTATTAAGTTCAAAACAAACAAGTTTAATTTCATTCTAATATGAAAAGATATATCCTGCCACATAATATATCGATGCCTTGAAGCCGTCTTACAGCGATTTATGCCTATGAAGACATATGTATGTTCATTCACATTTTTAATTGTTTTGCACCTATTATTATTAGTTCTACCTGTCAATTTTAGCGGGTATCACTTTCTATTGATATAACCAAGGCTCGGGAATTTTATCTCGGCGCCAGATATGGCTCTCATAGACATAATATTATATTGCAAACACCTATTGAAACATTCAGAAAAACGACTAAATGGTGTAACATTCATAATTGCTTTTTGGTAATAAATTTAACCTAAAAACGGTAATGGTTCTAACAAAAACATGTAATACATATCTATCAAATAAAAAACAAACACATACCTTCCTGTTTTGTTTAATATAGGTGGCGTGTTTATTATGTTTATTTTCATAATATTTAAATATAAAAACCCAAAAAGCTGCTGGCAATATGAAACGTTTTTTTACCAATAAAAATAAACCACTTCATGTAATACTAAATCATACATATCAAAAGTTAAGGATTAATGGCATAAATTGTCATGTACCGTGTGCATTACAAATGTACAAAACGTGATACAGTGAATTTTATTTCGTTTTAAAATGTTAATACGTAACCTACTTTTACCGGAAATCTATTACATTTGTGAGACGTATTGGCAATTACCTAAAGATGTAGTAAATTCGTTTGCTCGGTCAACAATCTTGATTTTCGTTTGGTTGTAATTTCTATTTAAACCGGGAACAGAGTTTATTGTTTGAAAGTTGTTCAGTAGGTGTAAGAGCTCATCCTCGCTTGCTTCATCTAATATGAATGATGAGATGATATGTATGTCAAAAGGGATTGGTAATAGAACACAGCCCTGTCTGCTAACTTTTCATTTGTGGAGTTAGTGTTGTCTACTTTTACAACCTAATCTTTTGAATCTAGTCCTTGAAAGAAACAATATTGTTTTTAGTTTTGTAATCAACAAAAGTTACATTAACAAATACGTCAATAAAATTTCTTCTGCTGTAAGTCTCTACAAGTCAAATTAATATGAAATACACTTCCACCTCTGTTTTAAACTTACAAAATTAAAAATTAACATTTATTCTCTTTCTTGCGTTAACATTTATATTAATAAAAACATGTACAAATGTTTACAAAAATTACAAAAATTTACAAATGTGCTACTTTTAGAGATATATTCTGCCTCATGCTAAAATGTGTTCGAAAACTTTTTAGCTGTCCTTTAAGAACAAAAAATTGACGTATTTTGACGAACAAAAACACACACGACATTTTTTTTAAAACTACATTTTTGTGCTTCTGGGACCTCAAAACGTAAAGATCTATCTGGTCGTATCTCAATTTTCGATTTTGGAGCAATTGCAGTAACCTCCCTATTTTTTTAGATGGGAGGAGTCAAAAAGTCGTTAGCTATAATGGGTCTTTCCCACGTAACTGAACGTTTGTTGTGTCATAAATCATTTATTAACACCTAATAAATATTGTATATACACGTCATATCGTATAATATTTTAATTTTAAATGGATATTTTAAAAATAAAAATATTGTCTACTTTACCCCATATTTCAAACAAGTAAACGCGCTCAAATTACGTCATGGGCGGTCCCTCCAATCAAAATTAAACAATTTCCGGCTTCATACGAACATTTACCGAACCTGTTGATATTTCTGAATTTTACATCTGGTCTGGAAACCTGCCGATGAGACTATTTCCATGTTGCCTAATGTGTATGAATGTTTAACGTTAGAGGAAATGCTTTAATTATTTCACTAAAGAATGTCTACTTTTTATCTCCGCTTTTAAAAATAATGAATTTCCATTGAATAATACCACCTTCTATAATAAAAATGATAATAATTAACAAAAAAAACACACTTTATATGGCTCTCAACAAATAACTGACACTTTCCAACACTGATGGAAATAAAATTAAAAGATAGATTATGTTCTCTTATTATACTCTTCGCAAAAACGAAGAGTACATTTCTAAAACCGGAAATCTCGCTCGCAGAGAAAAAATTTTCATATCATTGTGTTAGTGAACGAATTCTGAACAACTTTCAAAATGTCCGTCTGTCCGCCTGTCCGTCTGTCCGTCTGTCCGTCTGTTCGTATGCCCGTCTGTCTGTCTGTCTGTTCGTCTGTCCGTCCATCACGTTTCTTGTAAGCACGATAACTTAAGAAAGAAAAGTCCGATTGTATTGAAATCTGGAAAGTAAGTTAATGTTAGCTAGAGGAAGAACCCTATTGTTTTTGAAGAAAATCAATCAGTAAATAAGAAAGTTATTAATCATTTAATTTAAAAAATAGATATTTTCTTAATTTTTGTCGTTTGCACTTAAATAAAAATCTTGCGAAAAATTATCTCTATAATATATATTTTGTGTGTGTATTGTGTAGACATTAAAATGGAGAAAAGTTTTGAGAAGGCAGCAAGTGATAATATTCCTATTTTTGGTAAACCACTTATGTCTCAAACATAAACTTTTTGTTAGCAGAAGTGAAAAATGTAAAAAGGAAGCGGTAAGTTATTTATTAGCACCTAAACTTTCATTTAACACAATACTGAGATAGAGTCTTGTTTATTCAATATAATAAAAGAAGTATTAATAGATGAAAAAATGATGAAAAAGTGTTATCCTATGAATGTACTGTCATGTCTGTCAATTCTGCAAAGATAGAAAGAGACACAAATACTTATACGTACAATCTGCTCATATGTAGCCTCTACTAAGGGTGCTAGAGTATACTGATTGGTCCATCCACCGAATGCGTCATTAGTATAGAAATAATGCCGCCAATTTTAAATTCATATAAGATAATAATTTTTTCTGTAGAATGGAAGCAAATTTCGCAAAAAAGAAAAAATACGGGTGAGTTTTTTTAAAGAGAACTTCTCAAATATTCAATAAAAAAAACGTGAGAAAGGCCCATTGTTTTCAAAAACAATAATATATTAAAACAGGAGATTCTTATTCTACAATTAAATAAATAATGTAGAGTGCGAGTAGTACATAGTACAACAATTCAGATGTCACTGTGGTATGCAAAATTAAATGATAATAGAAATTTCATCAAAACTGAACAAAGATAGCGGATATTCATTATTTGTTATTAAGTTCAAAACAAACAAGTTTAATTTAATTCTAATATGAAAAGATATATCCTGCCACATAATCTATCGATGCCTTGAAGCCGTATTACAGCGATTTATGCTTGTTCATTCATATTTTTAATTGTTTTGCACATATTATTATTAGTTCTACTTGTCAATTTTAGCGGGTATCACTTTCTATTATAACCAGGGCTCGGGAATTTTATCTAAATGCCAGAGATGGCTCTCATATAGACATAATATTATATTGCAAACATCTACTGAAACATTGAGAAAAACGACGAAATGGTGAAATATCCTTCAATGCCTTTTGGTAGTAAATTTAACCTAAAAACGGTACGGTTCTAACAAAAACATGTAATACGTATCTAGCAAATGAAAAAAAAACAATTTTGAATCAAACACATACTTTCCTCTTCTGTTTATTATGTTTATTTTCGTAACAATTAAATATAAAAACCCAATAAGCTGCTGGCAATATAAAAAGTTCTTGTCCCAATAAAATAAACCACTTCTATATAATATTAAATCTTATGTACATAACAAACAAAATTAAGGATTAATGGCATAAAATTGTCATGTACCGTGTGCATTACAAATGTACACAACGTGATAAAGTGAATTTTATTTCGTTTTAAAATGTTAATACCTAACTTACTTTTATCGAAAATCTATTACATTTGTGAAACGTACTAACAATTACCTAAAGACGTACCTGGTTGATTCTTTTATAATTGCAGTGTTGAAGGTATTCGATCCTGACCGAGTGTCAACATTAGATTCCAGTGTGCGGCGGTACTTTTATGTTTTTTACTAATGCGGTTATATCATCTCCTTTAATTAGGTGCCGCGCCGCCGAAGTTGTGAAATATTGCTTTGACAACATCCCTTTTACTATAACTACACTGTGGTAATTCTGGGCATTTACGTCAACATAAAGGGAAAGAGTAGATCATCCGAGATCGCAGTTTCGCAATCCGCAGTACAAATCTAGCTATATTTACAAACCTAGCGTGAAGTTATACAAAGTCGACGGTATACAAAAATGTCCCATGCTTCTCAGGCTACAGTATACTTGTGGATTCGCGATTTTCCGGAACTGCAATTTGATGGGACAGATCTTTATTGCAGTAGCTCCAACAAAACAATTTCTTGGACATCTAAAACCAATTTTAATAGACACATTTCCTCACAAAAGCATATACTCCAAGGAAGTAAGCAAAAAAAT
This sequence comes from Rutpela maculata, assembly GCA_936432065.2. Classification (NCBI taxonomy): domain Eukaryota; kingdom Metazoa; phylum Arthropoda; class Insecta; order Coleoptera; family Cerambycidae; genus Rutpela; species Rutpela maculata. The sequence continues at coordinate 125,243,749 of OW386291.2, read as the reverse complement.
ACCCTGTTTGGGACACTCAACCGTCCAGACATCTGACAAGTTTTTCAGGTAATATAGGCCTATAGGAACAAAACCTATACTTTTCCTGCGGTGGATTTGACGTGGTTTTTTAATTATTAACAATTAAAGGCCAGAAATTGTATATTTTTGCACATTTTTGCCTACCAGTAAAAAATAAGGTATTTGATCAACAATTCGGAGAAACTACCTTGTAGGGGATTAAAAAACCTTTAAAATGGCTATTTGAAAATGTCGATATGATTATTTGTTGCTTAGAAAATTGCAAAGAACGGTCTATATTCGCATAATATTCAATTAACAATAAATATTGCAAAAATCAACCTACTACTTTGTTGTTACGTAAAAAATTGGATCTTGTAGTACTTAATATATGGTAAAAATTTCAAATCGATTCATTAAATAGTTTTTGCAAAATTGTAAATGTTTATCCCAGAGATGCTTTTTTTACAATAACATTATACGCACAATAATGAAAATACAATGGTTCTACGGGTATCTCATGATAGAGGAAGAGTTGTTTTATCGAAATAAATTATTAAATCTAAAAAAAAAAATGTTTTCATTATTGCAAAATCTCATTCCAAAAATAGAATAACTTCGTTGCTATTGCTCGTAGAAAAATGCCTTTTTCATATTTGAAAAACTGGCATTTTTACACGAATTTAAAAAAAAATTGTCCCAGGTTAATATGGGGCATAGTTAGCCGTTTTTTTTAAATTAACAGCTACTTTGTTTATAACAATTAAGAAGGGTAACTAGCGCTATTTTAAAGATAAAGAGCTGAAGTTTTTGTGTGAAAAAATTTAAAACTATTACACTTGAACAGGGTCATTGGTGAAGCTTCAAATATGTAGCTCGAACGAAGACAGCTCGAGGCAGCTGTATATGTTGCAACCCCTTAAGATTTAAGGTTATATTAGTTGCACTGAAAAGTAGGCAAAGAATTCAGTAGTTCGGATGTCTGAATGTGGAAAGAACTTACTAGAAGGTCTAGAGTGATGACATATCTGTTCTGGAACTGTCTAGAGTATGGTGACGTCATCAGAGAAGCTTCTAGATCTGTCATCTTTAGGTATATAAGGCATGGAGTAAACGAAAAGGGGAGAAGTTAGTGCAGTACTAATTTAAGTTCAGTTTAGATAGCAAGAGTAGTAAGATCAGAAGAGAGTAAAGTGATCAAGTAGTACACAGTGTGTTATTAGTCAAGTAGTTATTGTTGTAATTAAGTAAGTTAATAAATTAGTGTTTAGTGTTACCCTGGTTGTTATAATTTCCAAATCCACGATACAGGGTGTTTGCAAAAAGGGTGTAAGCACGTCACACTTCAAATCCGCGCGCTCAATATTGATTTTGATGATTCTTTTTTAATTCGTGGTACCTCTCCGCGTACATTACGAATATGTAATTTGTTTACCAATTAATTTGTTTAAACATTTTTTCAAACATTTTTTTTATTTTTTGTACTTAATTGTTATCGGGAAACAGAAATTACGTAATACACTTCAACAAACAAAATGTTATTATAAACAATTAATTTTTGTCATCAATTTTATTAAAACATACGCTATCTTTATAAATTGCATTTATTTTACCCTATTAGTTTTATTTAAATATTCTTACAATTATTTACAAATGTATTTTTTACTATTTGATAATATTGAAATCATTACTGATAAATGTATAAAATGAAAAATCTCTTACAAACATACAAAAAATTGACAATCTGTATTATACTTAGTGAATAACATATGATTTATTTCACCGAGACAATGTTTTAATTAAAACTAATTAAATCATATATCAATATAGTTAAAAATATATGTTACTTAATCTTTAAGTACAAAATAAAATTTTATTGATAAATGTCATTTATTATGAAGTCAACAATAAGTACGTCAACATATTATTTGTCATGTCGCATTTTTTTGGAAGATACATCAGTAGCTTCGATACTAAAATCTAAATCGTCAGATTCGGGAGCAGATATTTGGAAACACTGTATCGTACAATGGCAAAGGCTTTCACTATAATACAGAACTTTTATAATTTTCATATATTCAAAAATTATATAAAATATTCTTATGTAACATACATTATATTAATATATATGATTTATTAGTTTTAATTAAACCATTGTCTCAGTCCTACGTAAATCACTAAGTATAATACAGATTGTCAATTTTTCGTATGTTTGTAAGAGATTTTTCATTGTATACATTTATCAGTAATGATTTCAATATTGTCAAATAGTAAAAAATACATTTGTAAATAATTGTAAGAATATTTAAATAAAACTAATAGGGTAAAATAAATGCAATTTATAAAGGATAGCGTATGTTTTATGTAAAATTGATGACAAAAATTAATTGTTTTGTCGAAGTGTATTAACTAATTTCTATGATTCCCGATAACAATTACAAAAAGAAAATTAAAAAACGTTTGAAAAAATGTTTAAACAAATTACTTGGTAAACAAATCGCATATTCGTAATGTACGCGAAGAGGTACCACGAATTAAAAAAAGAAACATCAAAATCCGTCAACAGGTTCCAGAGATATAGCTTGCGATATCAGTTTGAAGATGCTGTTTCCACTACTGAACGCGCGGATTTGAAGGTTCCCCCTCTCTCGTTTCGAGCCTTCTTCGTTCGAGCTACATATTTTAAGCTTCACCACAAGGGCGGATCCAGAAAGGTTACTGGGGGGGTGGGGCACTAACATCTAGAAATCAGAAAAAAAATTTTTTCGCCTCGGAATCTAAAAAAGAAATCTAAAAAAATTTTATCGCCTCATGGGGGGGGGGGTGCAAATGAAACTACAAAAAAAAAATTTTCGAAAATTTCGATCCGGATCCGCCCTTGCTTCACCAATAACCCTGTTGAAGTGCAATCGTTTTCAATGTTTTCACAGAAAAACCTCAGCTCTTTATCTTTAAAATGGCGCTAGTTACGTTTCTTAATTGTTATAAACAAAGTAGCTGTGAATTTAAAAATATAATAACTATGCCCCATATTGACCTGGGACAATTTTTTTTTTATTCGTGTAAAAATGCCAGTTTTTCGAATATGAAAAAAGCATTTTTTTACGAGCAATAGTAACGAAGTTATTCTATTTGTTTATAAGTTAAAAATTATAGGGTTTTCGGAATGATATTTTGCAATAATGAAAACATTTTTTTTTTAGATCTAATAATTTATTTCGATAAAACAACTTCCCCTTTCATGAGATACCCGTAGAACCATTATATTTTCATTACACATAAGTCTGATCCTTTTAATGTACCTTCTGGCGTTCCTCAAGGAAGCCACCTTGGACCGCTCCTCTTTAATATCTATGTTAATGATATAAATAAATGCTTCATGTTTTCCAATTTTTTAATGTATGCTGATGATTTAAAATTATTTCTTTCAATGAATTCAATTGAGGATTGCGATAAGATTCAAAGTGATTTAAACAGACTAAGTGCTTATTGTACACAAAAAGATATCATTGTTAACATTGAAAAATGTTGCTCAATAACTTTTACAAAGAATCGTAATATTATAAATTGTAATTATAATATAAATGGCAAAAACCTTCAGACAGTAAGTGAAGTGAGAGACTTAGGTATTATATTAGATAAAAAATGGTCTTTTCAACCACATATAGATAAGATGATCAATGCGGCTAACAGAATGCTGGGCTTTATTATCAGAAATTGTAGAAACTTTAAGAATCCGAATTCAATTATAACTGTCTATTATGAATTTGTACATAGTAAACTAAATTTTGTCTCATCGGTTTGGAACCCACAATACGTATGTTACATAAGTAGAATTGAAAATATCCAAAATAAATTATTAAAATTTTTGGCAAGTAGATTCAGTTTACATGAAACTATTAATAATTATAAAACTTTAAGACTAAATTTTAAATTGGTATCTCTCTACGATAGGCGTATTATTGCTGATTTACTATTATTACACAAAATTTTAAACAACTTGATAGACTGCTCAAATTTATTACCATCTATTCATTTGTACACCCCAACTAGGCATTTTAGAAATAATAATTTATTTATGCAGCCTTTTAGTCGCACAAACTTGAGCCTTAATTTACCTTTGTGTCGCATAGTAAGACATCTTAATAATTATTGTGCTGAAATTGACATATTTGGAACAACGTCACTTTCTCTAAAGAACCGTTTAAAAAAGATGTTTCTCAATGTTTCTTGAATATTTTTCGTTATTTGTTAATGAGTTTTGATATATCGGCTCAGGGGTGCGGGTCCGTTTTCGGCGTTGTGGGGCTGGGGACGCTATTGGTTTCTCAAATTCTTGGGACCCAGTGGTGTCCTTGGCTCTGCTGCGTCGGGGATAGAGTCGTGTCTCTGTGCTTCTGAGACACTGTATAACTGTTAATTGTAACAATTTTTTTGTTATTCTTATTATTTTCATAGTTTTGCTAGTCATTATAATAAGGTCTGTTCATTTAAATGTTATTTATATATTTGTAATTGATCTATATATATTCTCTTTCTTATTTATTTTCCCACTAAATGCTTATTTATACCTAGTGGGTACTTTTGTGGAATTTTTATTCTGTTTGCATCCCAAAGTTGATAAATAAATAAATAAATTATTGTGCGTATAATGTTATTGAAAAAAAAAAACATCTCTGGGATAAATATTTACAATTTTGCAAAAACTATTCAATGAATCGATTTGAAATTTTTACCATATATTAAGTACTACAGGACCCAATTTTTTACGTAATAACAAAGTCGTAGGTTGATTTTTGCAATATTTATTGTTAATTGAATATTATGCGAATGTAGACCGTTCTTTGCAATTTTCTAAGCAACAAATAATCATATCGACATTTTCAAATAGCCATTTTAAAGGTTTTTTAATTCCCTACAAGACAGTTTCTCCGAATTGTTGATCAAATACTTTATTTTTTACTGGTAGGCAAGAATGTGCAAAAATATAAAATTTCTGGCCTTTAATTGTTAATAACTAAAAAACCACGCCAAATCCACCGCAGGAAAAGTATAGGTTTTGTTCCTATAGGCCTATATTACCTGAAAAACTTGTCAGATGCCTAAATGGTTTAGTGTATTGGCAAAAACCTTATTTCCCTGGAGTAATATGAATACTAGTGGCTCTACTGATAGTGACACTGAGTGTTCCGGAATTCCCTGTAGCTACACCAAAGAATATTTTGTTTTCAAAATCTACTCTTCTTACATTCATGGTCCATTTTCAGATTTAAATTCAAAAGCCTAATTAATTAAAATTAATTTTACTCCAGTTATGCTACATTTCATCTAATGGGCAAGGATCCAAGCAACGTAACTGAATAAAATATCATATAGCACGAAACAGATGGAACATGTTGAGGGGTATAAGAATATATATATTGCGCGTACCTGATTTCAACAATTTATTTGTGCCAAAAAAATAGGAAATATGTTGCACATGATTTTAACTTATATAACGTTAATTCATTTTAACACTCTAGACGCGCATAATGACAGAAATTGAGAATATTACTGACACTTTCATAAAATTGATTGATAGAAGTACACGGATAAAATTACAAGATTATATTTAGACATTGAAATGACGCAAACTAAGAAAATGCGCTTTATGCAATTCTTCAAGTTCTTATCGAAAATAGAATTTATTTACATTAATTTATAAATAATCAGTCAACAAAATAACTCATTTGTTAACGTTATACACATATTTTTATCATAATATGTTGCTTGCAAGATGCAAGAGAGAAACATTAGAAAGCCTGCTGCAAAACTTGTCGTATCGTCTACAAATAATATAATTAACAAATTGGGTGTGTACTCTAAAAGGCACTTCAAGTAACTTTTTCTAAATATTATTTCATACGTTCTATTTCTTCTTGTTGAAGTTGCGAACCTGTCAACGACAAATATAAAAACCACTGCCTACCATAATAAATTCATGGAATATGTAAGTCAAGTCACTGCATGACAAAGATCGAAAGGCCTTGTGTTTTCTAAAAGAGAACATTACACGAGATACATAGCAACAAATAACAGCTGAAACACTAACCGAAGTACGTGTCAGGAAAAACCTGGAGGCTCAAGATGTCTTCACTGCTTTGGAAATGGAAGAGTACAGACTAATGCGAAAGAGTTTTTATCGGGGAAATAAGAATTCTTATTTATCAAACGACCGTAAATAATTAGAGTGGCATGTTAATCAAAATATTAGCAAAGTCCATTTCCAGACAATGAGAGTACATTACATTGAAAACGTGATTAATTAAGATCCCAATCGGTACTCTAAGAATTGACGTGGATCAGATTATTGAGGTTTGACGGCAATACTGTACCCCCCAATTTCTGCTCGCCACTATGCTTCCATTAACTTATTAAAAGGGTTCAGTTACAGCCCTACAACTTTCGTTTGAAACTTTTTTTCTATCTTCAATAATAACGATAATACAGGGTGGCCTAAATATAATGAATAACCCTGTACCTACATACATATATATTTTTTATTTTTTTTGTTTTTTTTTTCATTTTTTCCTCAGTAGATATATTTTTATTCTTATCTATTTACAATTTTAATTTAGTTGATTTAACAAAATAATAAATATGCACATGTATATTATAATTCTTAAGTGACAGCAAATATCCCAAATTGAAAGGTTGAATTAATTTCTCTTTACAAATATTAAAAAAAAAATCCCTACAGCCATTATAACGTTCACAACTACAAATAATATACTCTATTGCGTCCTCCTCATCACTCACCTCACATAGTGCTGTATCTGCTACATGTATCTTATATTTATATGATTTGCACAAACAGTGGCCTGATCTTATTCTGGAAATGATGAAAATTTCTGTGCGTGTAAGAAATTTTTGGAAACCAAGTTTGCGTGGGTACTCTTGGTTGAAAGCTATTTTTAAACTGTTGGTTAAATTCTGCCTTTTTTCTTGTTTTGATTATCCTTGTAAAATCGTCGTATGTTAATTTATATGTACTTTCCTCCCTCATATCGCAAGCCTTCTTTGCCAATTCATCCACCTTTTCATTTCCCTCTATACCAATATGACTTTTAATCCAAGCTATGGTAACATTTTTGTTTTGTCTAACACATTCACCTATATTTTGTATGATGTCGGCTGTTAGATTTAATATTTTATATGATTTATTATTTTGCACCCTTTTGGCTACACTAACAGAGTCGGTGAAAATAATAAAATTCTTCCCGTCTAAGAGTTGTATGTACTCCAGTGCCTCTATAATAGCTATTTCTTCTGCAGAGTATATGGAGTATATGTCACTGAGTTTTGTACACTTTGTATAGTAGTTATTTTCATTATAAAAAGCGCAAGAGATTCAATGATAATGTTGTTTTCCAAACCACCATGTTACCTCACCACTTAGTATATTATATGTAGAAAAACACAAGTTTGCATGAGTTATTCTATTTTTACCCGAAGTATTTGCATAATGCATTTTTTATTACGCGAAATCTCTTGAAGTCGAATGGATACATTATACGATGTAAACGAAAATAGGCAATTCAGACATTTCAAAGCATTTATACAAAAAATATGAAATTGCTCCGTTTCATATAAAATTCTACAGATATTATGTAAACAGAATAATAATAAAATTGTTCAATGTTGAATATTTAAGAGCAGTCTAAGTTTTTAATATTTGAATGTCTAAAATTCAAAATTATATGTATCTTATTGATACTTATAAAATTATAGTCTAAAAAGGCGAACTCCTTTGTTTAATTGAATCAAAATGTTACCGTTAAACGCTAACGGGTCAAGTACGAGTCGTACTCGAGCGCTGAAGGTTCCGTATTGTAAACACTTATATTGCAAACTCTCTTTAAAAAAATTAGATTCCTTCAACAGCTCTGATTATTCCTGAACGTTTATATGGAACATGTAAACTTATATTAATAACTTAAATATTAATGACAAGGCAAAGTTAGTTACAGTTTCCTTAAATTTCTTCACTGTCGTTGACACTTCAGATTGCTTCTAGATTTTCGGCTCAATATCTTCAGAAATAAAGTGGGTCGGTCGGATATATTAATAAAAAATCGAACCGAATTTAAAAAATATCCCTAAAAAGTGAGAAATAAAATTTTATTCAGTTTTACAAATACCTACCTGTCTACCTATTAGTGGAATGTAGCAAGGAACTGTACTTTATTATTAAATATCAATTTGTCGGTGCAAAAAAAAATACTAATACTAATTTCAAAAATACGTTTTGCACCAACTTTAAATTGATACTTGGTAATAAGGTACAGTTCCTTTCTACTTTCCACTATGAGGTAGAAAAGTATTTGTAAAACTGAGTGAAATTTTATTTCTTAATTTTTGGAGATATTTTTTGAAGGTGGTTCTTTTTTTTAATATTTTTTTTCAACCTTTTTAATAGCTGCACATATTTAATAAGGTCCCTGCTTGGAGGATAAACAAATAATACATCATAACTTCACTTTAGTTCCCTATAATAATATACTTTGAGTCCACGGTACATTATATCAAATAGTCACTTTCTTTTCGGTTTCCGCCATTCTATCAGATTTCACGTAAACCTACAAAAAATTTTCTGGCATTATCGCATCTCAATTAAAAACCATCATGCAATGAAATCGCCTTCATTAACAGCATTGAAAACAACGACATGAGCGAGGGCATGCCGTATAATTTGTTTGTAAAAGCAAATTGTTCAACGGGCGCGTTTCTAAATAAAAGTCTCAGTTTATACTGTCGTCGTAGAAAACATTCTTCAGATGATTCGCCTCCATGCAATGTTCTCTCGTTGCGAAATGGTATATGACATAATAGGAAGGTATAATAATGCTCTTTTTTTTTGTGAAAACTTATCATGATTATAAATCGAAAACTAAAGGAGGAGGTTTTCGGCCTAATTTATTTCTTGAGGAAAAAACTCGAAAAATATTTTTTTAGTATCTACCAACAATATTTAATCGATTCCACCCCAAACGAGACTTTCCCCCACCCTCCCTTCTTACCCCTCCTCCCCCTCCCACCTCTTCCGAAACAAAGAATATACACGTACAAAATCAAAAATATCCTTATTCAGCAACAGTCATGTTAAAATGTCTCAATGACCTGCAAAAAAATCAACTAAATGTTAATTATTATTTAATAGTTTGTCACGACGCAAAAATGAGAATTCTGTAACTCAATACAATTCTAATAGTTCGAGTATTTCACCACGCCGTCTGGTTATGCTATTCACCAATAGATGGCGAAGACTACAACAAATACTAATTATTTAATTTTTGCTTAATTTCATTTTACAATATGACAAGTATAATTATTTTGGGGAACGATATTTATGCGTAATGATTGTTAATAATTATTATATATATATATATGATCAAAAGTCCATAATATAGATTTGGTTTTTAAAATCTAGAGGTTGGCAACGGTGAAGTTTCAGGGTGAACTGTCAAGAAAAAGGAAATGATGGTCGTTCTTCCGTAATTATTTTTTGTGAAAGGCAAATTCTATAAATGCCAGGCAAGTAGTAATACTCGCCCTTTTTCAATCAAGAATTGAGATTTAAAACCTTGCTAAGTGTTAATTAGTCAAACGGCACACGTGGCTACTCGTTATAGATTAATGGATCTAGACTAATTTTCAACACATTGTTCAATTAAATTTTGGTGTATTTAATTGGATTTCGATATTTAAATCGGATTTTGTTTGGCAAGTTATGTCCAGAATTTTCTGGGTAAGTTTTAAATTTCCTTGATCTACGAGCAAAACACGTGCTCGAAATTAAGTTAGAATTTGAGAATAATTTTCGGTAATTTATTGTAGACGTTTTTTTTGGGATACGGAGTAGAACAACCATCAGCCGTTATCACATACCTCTTTGGGTCATTTTATGTAATTTTGGAAATACTTTGGGACTTGGATCATATGAAGGACTATTGGTTACGAGTTAAAATTATGAAATAATACCTTGCGACACAACATAACTGTAACGGAGGGTTACCTACGAGCAGGACCTGTAATTTTGGTGATTTTGGTAATTTTGGTAATTTTGGTAATTTGGGTATTCTGTAAATTTGGAGAACTGGAGATTATTTGGAAGTTCTATATTGCATTCAACGCAGGAGATTCCACGCAATGGTCTTACCCTATACCAGTAATCGGAGCCCCTTGTGATCAACTGCTGCTGGATTTCGGGTGTTGTAAAAGTTAAGTTGTATTATATTTTGTATGTAATCATAAACATTTTTGTTCCTTGATATATTTAAAAGTTAAACTATTTTCCCCCTAGCTTCAGAGAAACGATTGTTAGATACTATTGTAAGGCTGTTATTTATATCAATATTTTACTAAATTGTATGATAAATTTTTTTTTCTTGTATGTTGCTAAAAATTGTACAAGGAATAAACTGAAATTCTTTTATTTGTTGCCTTTTATTGCTCTCTCTATCTCTCACTATAAGGATTTGTAATACCTGGGACCATTTTATTTATATGGGGTTTTGAGATCGTAATAAGTTTAGGGGGATATAAATAGGGGAGGTGAGTGTGGGAAATTTCGTTTGGGGTGGAATCGATTCGATATTGATAGTAAATAACAAAGAAATGTTCTTCAGTTTTTTTTGTTCAAAAATGAATTAGGCGGAAAACCGGCCTTATGGACCCTCCTCTTTTTTAATTGATATTTGGTGATATCAATTATGCTTCAAATATGCTCGTAAAAAAAATTAAAGGTCGAATTGAGAACATTTTCCCTTTTTAACTTAAAAAATTAATGTTAAGAATCAATTTTTTTTAGTTAAAAAAAAATTATATTTTTGGATATTATACTCTATAGTAGAGTGCATTAATACGCTTATTGTGACTTCCGTGGAGGTTTCGTTGTTACAAGCTGAATTTGATATAAAATTAATGATGATATACTGATGTTTCAAAATCTCAAAGCCGTCAAAAAATGTCCTACTCAAAAGGGGATGTCGGAAAATAATTTTGATGCATGTGAAATTTTATGTTTCTAGTTGTAAAAGGTTCGGAAACAAACTTCAGTTTTTCACCTTTCAATATGGGACATTAAAAATTACTGCATCAACTCTTATAAAAATTAGAAGTACTAAAATAACGTTTTCTCAAAATAATTTTTACCCAAATTCTTGCTTTTGAGTATATTGGCATTTGCGATCGTAACTCATTTCCTGAGTAGCGCGAAAAACTTTACTGTACTCTCCCGAAAGTTAATTGTTAATTAAACCTTATTATCTAAAAACGATATTCAGGTCGGTGTAAATTTGAACAAATTACTAATTCCAACGTATTAACCTCCCCACAATAAAATTGTGGGAGGTTACTAGTATTAGTCCAAAATCGAAAATTGAGATAACATCAAATCTTTACGTTTTGAGGTCCCAGTAACCCCAAAAAAATGGTTTTTGAAAAATGTCTGTGTGTGTGTGTGTGTGTGTGTGTGTGTGTGTGTATATGTGAACACGATAGCGGCGAAACTACTAAACGGATTTGGATGAAACTTTGCATGAGGGTTTCTTTACTGCTCCAGAAGATCTGAAAAGTTTTTGGTTGAGATCGGATTACGTTTAGTGCCGTTTTGGCACAACAAGTTGCTTATTTTATGATTACTTACAATTTGTATTCGAACCATTGAAAAGCAGTAAAAATTCCAATCTCAACGATATATCACCTCGCACCCTTTCGATTTGGTTTCCGTGAAAAAAAATTAAAAGTATTCGTTATATGTGCACACATGACAGCATCCAAAATATATTGTTGGTATTATTGTTAGGAGAAAATGTATTTTGCCATCTGTCAAAAATATTTGCGTTGGTAACCTCTGTGAATGTTGATTTATGGGGTTATGATGCACCTGACGTTACAGCTAACCTCAAAAACATATTTTTCTTAAGATTTAAGAATATTACGTAGCTGTTATTAACATTTCTGCCTGTTTTCCAGTACTTTCAACTAAAATCTAATACAGTGTAATGTTTATGAAGTTCTAAATACTTTGTCCTAATAAAATAGGACTCTTTCTGTAGGTTAGAAATCTAACCTGCAATTAGCAGTCTATTTACGTGAATTTTTAAATATTTGCTTGGAGCCACTGTGGCTCCAAGCTAAAAATGCGTATACAAACATTAAAAATTAGAATAAACTTGAAAAAATTAAACATGATGGAGATGCCCTACTGTATAGGTTATGTCTCTAAATATATTTCAATCAACATTCGTAAAAGTTACCAACCCAAATATTTTTGACAGATGTCAAAACTTATTTTAGTTGTTTTTTTAAAGGTAATAATTGTTTATAGCCGTGTTCGGATATTACGTCTGATTGATGGGACGCATCACAATCGTTCGTTTAATGCAAATCGAGCTAACCGAGTTAAATTAGAAAATCTTTAAAAAAACTCCTACCCTCCAAAATAAACATTATTCAACAGGGAGGGCCCTTCATGAAGGGCCCCTTTATGAAGGGTCCACCGGAAAACTCCCGGTATCCCGGTGGGCCAGCACGCGCCTGATTATGTATAATATAATTCAATGAACTGGAAGACAGTGAAATTTTATTTCATAATTTTACTTCCACGTCCAGTGGAAGTATAGTGATGCAAGAAAATATGCTTAGAATGTCAGGAAACGTCGAGATTTTAAGTTTGAGCAAAAAAATATTTCTGGCTGTCGTTCTGTCGGTCGGTCTGTCTGTAACTTTTTTGTGCACACGATTACTCTGGAACCGTTTAAGATATTGACTTGAAGTTTGGTACACATATGTATTTTAACGAGATCTGGAACCAGATTATATTTTGATCTTAATCCGTTGAAGGGTTGAGGGGTAAATTGGCGTGAATATGAGTAAATAGGTAAATCAAGCAAGTAAAGGTCCATAAAATTGGTATTTAGTATATATAAGAGAAGCTAAGGTCTCAAAAATATTTTTGGCACTAGCCACCTCCATGACCACTCACTCCCACCTCGTTATTAAAGGGGTGAAAAAAATAATATTGTTATTTAGTGTGTGTACAAGAACCAAAGACCTCAAAAATTGTTTTTACTTCATCCACCCCCACCTCCATTACCGATGTGGCATGTCGTTTTATGGGTTTTTGAGGTAGACAATTTCAAATATTATATTATTAAAGTTCCATAAACAATTATTTACACATACAATTTTTTTTCTTAGTGAGAGACTTGGATAGAAAATCTGGATGTGGAAGTAGTGATTCCTTGGGCAGCAGGTTTTAGCGACCGTTTTTGATGGCGGTTTATTTTCCAAAAATGTCTTACTATTAGAACACAGTTGCAAAAAATATAGTAATTAACTTGTGCGCGAGCGATGTGCTCTTGGTGCTCTGGGCTGATTTTTAGTCTTTGTTAGTGCCTAAGACTAAAACCTTAATCATGCTCGGGCCCCAAAGTATCATTTCTCGAAGTAGCTGTTACACAAATAACTATTTTTGTTTAATTTTTTATTTAATGTTACATGTTTTTAAGAAGAGGAATTTTTGCGATACGTGAAAACCATATTAGTTTTATAGTTGAATATAAGAAAATATGTATTTAAAGTAATTGCAAAAAATAGATGCAAACGTTGGTTTGTTCAATTCGTTATACGAAATCAACATCAATCACTTTCTGACAATCATAAATTATTAGAGATGAGAGATTTTCTCTTTTGTATGTGAGAATTAGATTCTATTAGCTGATTAAAACATTTCAAATCATGTGAATAGCTGTGGATCAAACAAGTGAAAAAGTCGGTATATTATGCTTTCCTGTTAATTTATTTATTTATTTATTTATTTATTTATTTGTTTGTTTATTTACTGATTTATTATTTATTTATTTATTTATTTATTTATTTATTTATTTATTTATTTATTTATTTATTTATTTATTTATTTATTTATTTATTTATTTATTTATTTATTTATTTATTTATTTATTTATTTATTTATTTATTTATTTATTTATTTATTTATTTATTTATTTATTTATTTATTTATTTATTTATTTATTTATTTATTTATTTATTTATTTATTTATTTATTTATTTATTTATTTATTTATTTATTTATTTATTTATTTATTTATTTATTTATTTATTTATTTATTTATTTATTTATTTATTTATTTATTTATTTATTTATTTATTTATTTATTTATTTATTTATTTAATTATTTATTTATTTATTTATTTATTTATTTATTTATTTATTTATTTATTTATTTATTTATTTATTTAGATACAACCACCCAACAGGTAACCAATTAAAAGGTGGGAATGTTACACTAGTAAGCACTAACAGTATAAATACTATATATACTAAATGCGCATTACGTCACAGAAGAAACAAAATACAAATATCATACTAAGAAAAGCTGACTTAAAATATATATACACACATACAGGGTGCGTCGCTTAAAACTCCCCATACTTGTACCTTTTTTATTTTTGAAGCGATGACCATGTTGGGCATATCAAATTGTAGTCATTTTTATAACCTTTAAATATGCATACAGAGTGATTTAATAAAAAATTTTTTGAAAGAATTGTTAAGAAAGGAAACTTAATTTCTTTGAATATTTTTTTACCTCACCCTGTACATGATGTTTTCTTATAAAGGTTTTAATTTTCTTCAATTTATGTTATTAAAATAATTAAAAAAAAAATACAAATTTTGCAATTTCCTATTTAGTACATCTAATATATAAAAATCTCATGTCACAGTGTTTGTTATCGAACTCCTCCGAAACGGCTTGACCGATTTTTACGGATTTTTATGAAATTTTTTGGTGTATATTTGGTAGGTCTTAGAATAGGTCGTAGGCTATTTTTTATACCCCTAGGTTAAAAAAAAAAAATTTTTAATCACTCTGTACACATGTTTAAGTGCCTTAAAAATATCTACAATTTGATGTTCCCAACATGGTCGTCGCTTAAAAAATAATGAAGTTACAGGCTTGAGGAGTTTTAAGTGGCGCACCCTGTATACATATCACAATTTGCCAAAAACATGTAAATGGTAATGAGAGAAATGGGATTAGATGCAAATTCGTTTTATACGGATGGTAATCTTTTAATTGAGGCAGGACTACAAAATAAATATATCAAGCTCATTTTGCAGCGATAATTTTTACCTACGATCACTACTGTAAATAGTAAAAAACACACTACCTGCGATCTATGTAAGTTGAACTTTACATATTGTAAACAAATCGCACTGTAAACAAATAGCACGGTAAACAAAACGCACGGGACACGCAATTATAGGTGGCTTATATCGCTGACGCGGGGTTTAAAAAAACAAATGCTACTACTTAATTTTCAAACGCTGTCAAAATTGACATAATATTTGTTGAATAATATTGTTGACAAGTAAACTAAATCCAGATTTTACTAAATAAATAAGTAAATATGATCGTAGGTAAAGTATAGTACATAATTCGAGTTGTAAAGCAATTACGCACTCATGGAAATACGGTAACTTTTCCATTCGTGCGTAATATGCTTCTTACAAAACTCATTACGTAATATACTATTACACATAAAAATGTGAAAATTTTAGTAAATTGATTCGGGGGAGGTAGCAAGATAAAATGTTTCACGATTCCTGCTTTCTATATGAGGTACCCGAAAACACAGTTGTTCCAAAATGGACGGGCATATTTTAAATAATTTTATGCAGGAAAAGTACAGAGTGTGTATGCTATTCTCCTATTTTCTAGACTCGCCCTCTCAAATCTTTCTAACATGGGGTTTCGTGAATAACCAATTGTGGGATAATCGCCATCTTCAATAAAACACAAATACTTAACAAAACGGCGCTGAATGTTTTCAATAGTTTTTATATGCGTAGCATATCCCGGGGATCATACCAGTGAGCAACATTCTAATTTTGATCGCACAAAGGAATAGTACAATAATTTCATAATGTCCGTATTATTATAACCCTTACAATTCCTTATAATAAATCCCAGTTTTTTTAACGCTGATGATACAGTTAAATTTATATATTCATTGAAACTTTGACTTCTGTCACTCCCAGATCTTTAATTATATCAGATCTTTGTAACTCCTAGTTATTTAAATTATAATTAAAATTAACATGATTGCGGGTTCTACAAAATGTAAATGTGCTACATTTAGATATAATGAGAGATAGTTGATTTAGTGGACACCAATCATTTATCTTACTCAAATTATTTTGAATCTTGTCACAATCTTCCTCAGTTTCAATGGATTTTTAAGCCATCCGCATATAACAGGCTTTCAGCGTCAATATTTGTGACAATGTCATTAATATAAATGTTAAAGAAAAGTGGTCCCAGTACAGATCCTTGAGTGACACCTGAACTAGCAAAGATATCGAATGACCTGAAATCATGGTATTCTACATACCGCCGCCCATTTTTAAAATACAAGGTAATGTCACAGGTACTCCGAATTTGCTAAGCTTTTGTATCAGAATACCATGGTCTAGGCGATCAAACGCCTTGGAAAAATCCGTACAGATAATATGAACCTGTTTGTTATCATCCAATTTTTCAGAAACATATTGCATGACACAGGTAAGGTTAATTTCAGTGTACAATGCAAAAGTAATATCATTACTTCCGCATCCGCGTAATGGAGTGAAAGCATAGTAACGGTAAAAAAACAATTGACTTTTTTTGTTGAAAAAGCGTCGAGATTTTAAGTTTGAGTAAAGCGAGCAAATTGAGCAAGTGTTTGAAAAATTTCTCTCTGTGCCAGTCTGTCTGGCTGTCTGTTTGTTTACAACTTTGTACAAGAGGCCAAGGTCTCATTTTTTTCTTGACATCAGCCACCTCTACTATCGCCCCCTCTCTATTATTTAAGGGGATAAAAATATTGTGATTTAGTGTGTTTACAAGAATCTGTCTGGTTGTCTGTCTATTTGTAACTTTTACATTTTTTTTGCTTCAGCCACCTCCACTACCACCCCCTTTGATTGGTGATAGAAAGAGACGATAGAAAATCTGGATGTGGAAGTAGTGATCCCTTAGGCAGCAGTTTTTTTTTATATATCTGACAGGAGTTCAGACTACAGCGGAACTGCTTCAATATTTTATTAAGGGATGCCTCAACTGATGTAGGGGCGTACATATGGGAACCTATTTGTAGCAGTTTTGCAGATAGATTGAGGAACACGAACAAAATATTGTCTTCTTTGATTAATCGCACAAGTTAAACTAAAAATAACTATGAGATTTCACGTTATTATAATAGATTTGTAGTTATCTTGTAAAATATTTTAAACATAAACATTGTGTTGTGAAAAATTAATGTTTTTGTAGTATATTTTCTAAACAAAACCGATAACGCCATTATTTCCAATACAAAGGCTTTCATCGTACAATACATAAATCACAGAATTATATTCCACCGTAGACAAAATAATAAAAATGAAGTGGTGTGCGTTGAAAGATTTTGACGCTGCGTGAATTTAAATAGTGTCGCCAAACTCAAGGAACTCATTTATCCGAGTCCTGTTCAGTCAACAATATTAGCGTGAAAAGTAGACAACTTGAAGTGGTTTGGAAACATTATATAATTCAGATATTCTCTGTAATTAATTGTATGTGGCATATTCATGATATCTGACTGTTTGTTGGGTATTTTGCCACTCTGCAGAAACATTTAATGACCCATTGAATTTAATTTTCCAGAACTACCTGTGAAGAAGAATGAAAGTTACTTTTTATCGAGTTATCGGTATGGCCTAGCAATTTCGTACCTAGCTAAGATGATGAATGATGATGGAACAATAAATATACAGTTTTTAAAAGAGCAATCGAATATTTTAAAACTTCAGGCCAGGTCCAGACACATAACAAAAAAGTCATATCGGTGTTTTCTAGAATACGTACGTGCCTGATACAAATGGATATTATTGCGAGTGTCCCAATGGGCGCAGAATCTTGACACGTTGCTCACATGTAGCCGCTATTTGAACAACTTTCAAAATGTCCGTCTGTCCGTCCGTCCATCTGTCCGTCCGTCCATCTGTCCGTCCGTCCATCTGTCCGTCCGTCCGTCCGTCATGTTTCTTGTAAGCACGTAACTCAAGAAAGAAAAGTTCGATTGTATTGAAATTTGGACAGTAAGTTAGTGTTAGCTAGAGGAAAAACCTTATTGTTTTTGAACAAAATCGCTCGGTAATTAAATTTTTTTTGATTTTTATGTTTTTGTAATTGAATAGAAATTTGGTGGAATAATATTTCATTTTAATATGTAAATATTTATATATTTTACAAATATACATTTCATAATGTAATATACAACCGTGAAAATATGATTTTAGCTCTTGTCTTATAATGTAAAAATTTACATTTTTTTACATGTAAGGTGGTGGTGTAGTTCTTACGCTTTTAATTGAAATTGACTCGGAATCCAAAGGTCCCGGGTTCGATGTTTGTGTACTGCATGCATGCGTTTGTGTGTATGTATGTGTCAGTATTTACAATATTTTCTGGAAATATCAATGACAAACGTCTGGTGCAGATTCTACATGCAAAAATATGTCCGCAACCACCTTGAGCTACGGCCCTTTGAAAATTTGATTATTATTTTATATTTCAGAAACCTTTTGATTTACAGAGACGTGACATTATAAACATATTGACAATAATACAAGCTTATTTTAACATCACATTTTTTGTGCACGTACACAGACACACTGGAAGCCATTCATAAACACGTACATATAGATTACCCGTTACCTCGTTAGTAGGACCTTCAAGTACTCCTGGAGCGAAAACCACTCTTAAGATCGACTCAGTGCAATAGGAATTTTTGATCAGCGTGGCTTTAACTACAAAATAGCAAAGTTTCAGCCAATCCCACCGAAGCATGCCAAAATATGACATATTATGTATATTTTACCTAACCTAAAAATTGAAAAAAAATTCTGAAAAAATTTTTGAGCTTTATTGGACTTGAACAAAAATATTTCGACCTTTGCAGTTTTTTGCTAAAGTTAATAGTTTAAGAGTAAAAAGTTCTTGAATGTATAAAATAACGCAAATTACCTAACTTGACAAGCTGTATCTCAAAAACTGTCCATAGGATTGGCTCGATGTAATAAGAACTTTTGATCAGCATGACTTGAACTACAAAATAATTTCAGCCGATTCCACCGAATCAACATTTTCATGGGTTTTGTTCCGGGGTCCTTTATTAATATATGATACCATTTTAATGGGTCTATAATCTATAACATATAAAAACGGTAAAAATATATTAAGCCTTTAGAGATAATTTTTTTTAAATTTTCTTATTTCCCATATACATATCTCAAAAACCAGCACGCGCAACGACTGGGTCTTTTACAAGAAAACGCCTTTTAGTGAGGCTGTCCTACAGAAAAAATATCGCCCTCTCTTTCCATTGGGGCCGCCATCCCATGCTTACCCCCCCCCCCTTTCCATGCTTACCCCCCCTTCCCAGACTCTTTTATAACTCGGTGGTACTAAATCTGCGAATGAACAACTTTCGTATACACTGTGTGTAGTGGCGGGCTAGGTATAGGGAGTAAGAATTACAACATCGCGTGTGCCAGCTGGCTGAAATGAAATAACTGAGAGCTGGGATCCTTCGCCGACGGGCTAGTACGGGCGAGTTTGCTCTGCTGTGTTGTCATACCTCCCGCGCTACGTGAATGTACATATCTAATGGGCAATTACACGCACTGTATATAGCAAAGTGTACTAAATCTACGACTGTGTAATACAAATTGTTATATCTTTTGTAGATTTAACCACGGCCTTTAATTCTATACATAAATAAGTATTTTATAAAATACCCAATGATTGATCTATATCCATAATATATAAATGTGCACCTAAATGAAACATGTACTATTTTTAAATGAAATGTTAAAGTTTATGTTTAGTACTTTCGGTGCTGAGGATAACATAATATTAAACATTGTTACGATTTTTTATTCATTGAAGTAATTTGGCTCCAAACCATATATCAATAACTTTATTTAATAAACATTACAGCCAAGGCTAAAGGAAATAAATGTAGACGGTATTTAAGTTTTATGTAAAAATGATCTAGTGTGTTTTAGTTTCGCAAACAATTCTGTAGTTAAATGACCTACTTTATGAGGTAAAACATTTATATCGTATGAACTAACACAGTTTAAAAACTGTAGGTTAATACGAGGAATATCTATCACTATCCTGCCTATGACATCTAGTCATTTCGATCATATCGAATAACGTTTGCATGTAGCAAGATTTACAAATACAATTAGTCCAATAAATAGGTAAAAAAAAGTGTGTTTGTAATGCAAAAATAGCGTGATTCAGTTTTCCTCTTTAAAGTGTTTGGGGGTTCATTCTTAGTATTTTGTCAAGTTGGCGGGGTCGGCGGTGGATGGCCATCATCCGCGAAAAGTCAAAATTAGACAAGATAAGATAGTTTATTGATGCTGATTATACAAAATAGTATTTACACAGGTCAAAGAGGAGGAAATATAAAACCATAAAACAATACAACATTTAAGAAATAAATGATGGATACAATAGAGTAAAACATATTAAAATAGAGAAAATGCAATACAACTTGTAAGAAATAAATTATAGATATAAAACAGTAAAACATATTAAAATAGATAAAAATTTAAAAACTATAATTTTGAATAAAAGTATGTGCAGACTAAGTATGTAAAATAATTTTGAAATAAGTATGAGTAAAAGGAGGATGAAACATTCTTAGTTACAGACTTTTGTTATAGATTTAGTATTATTTAAATATATACATATACAATATATATATATATACGGACGCGCACAGATGCTTACGTAATTATATTGTAACTAGTTCGCGGTTTAAAAATGCTTCTGTGTTATAGAGAGCACTTTTTAATAGACACTTTTAAAACACGTTTATATCAGGAATTTTATTTCAACTCTGGTTTTTGATAATCTTAAATAGGTATTATCCAAATCGTTCCTGCTACGTGTGAGGTAAGTATGTATTTCATAACATTTAGTGCATGATTCTAGATTCATTTTGATATGCAGTAGACATTGGTAAATGTATGTGCAAGGAACTGTTAAAATGTTTAATTCAATAAATTTTGGATTTACAGTCATCTCTGAATTTGAGACCCGCAATTATTCTTATTGCTCGTCTTTGTAAGGATAACACATCAGCAGTAGAGCTAGCACGCCCCCACGAAATTACGGAATGAATGAGACTGTGATATGCAGTGATAAGGGTTTTTCTAGATACCCGATGAGTCAAACTGCGAAGTAAGTATATTTTTCTTGAAATTTTCCTACATACATCTGTATGACTCTCCCATAGTAATTTTCTGTCCAAATAAACACCAAGAAACTTAACTGAATCTGGATTACCAATTTGATCCATTTTTCTAAGACTAAAAATCATGGTTCCAGTCTTAGTGATGTTGAGATTTAATTGATTCGCAAGAAACCTCTGTTTCTAGCATTGATACCTTTAAAACGTCTAAGTTATTATTTCGTGTGGTAAGATTTGTGTCATCTGCAAATAGAATGGTTGAGGTTGTGTTGTCTATCGAAGAAGGTAACTCGTTAATATAAATTAGAAACAGAACTGGACCAAGGACTGAGGCCTGGGGTACACCAGCCTTCATGTCAAGTCGAGTTGACATACTGTTCTTGTATGCGACATACTGCCTATTGCTGAGATATGATTTGATAAGCCTGATACTATCTATTGTAAAGCCATAAAATTGTAGTATTTTTATAAGAATTTAACGTGATACACAATCAAAGGTTAGTAGGTTATTGGTTAGATCTAAAAACTTAGAGCAAATGAATTGCTTTTATTCACTGCCTAGATTTACCTGATTGGTTAACTTATCTATAGCTAAGGTGGTTGATAATTTATTTCTAAATCCAAATTGACTTGTACGAAATAAATTTTCACTTTCAAAATGATCATTTATTTGGTGTTTTAAGGACGATTCCTAGATTTTGGCTATTGATGGAATGACAGAAATAGGCCTGTGATTTGACGGGTCATTTATATCATTTTTTTGTAGATGGGTATAACTTTTGATATTTTTAAGTAATCTAGGAATATACTGTTTGCTAAGCTAATATTTATTAATGTTCTTAAAGGTAGTATAGTATATAGAAAATTTAATGGATTTAATTATTTTTGTGCTCATACGCATCCTTTCTTTTTTGTTTTTAAGATTATTTATTACTGTAAGAATTGTTTCATTATATATCAAAGTGAAATTAAAAGAGAGGTGTTGTAAAATTATCCAAAAAATCTATATATATCCTATTACAAGTAGGTAGTTTCTTGTCTATGTTTGAGGCTGTATTAGCAAAATATGTATTAAAAAATCATTTGACGTAATTTCATTAGTAACATGAGGAGCATTAGGCTTACTACTATTAATAATTTTCCACATGGCTTGTTGTGGATTGTTGTGTGAGGTTATCGTGGGCTTTTATTTTACTTTTCTGCGGTTCTTTTGTATAGAAGGATCTAAAAGTTTTAAACGTAGTTACATTATCAACAGTAAGATGTATTTTAGAATATTCGGGTAATAATTGCAGATGGTTTCTCATTTCATGTAGATCATTGTTGAACCAATTAATTGATTGCTTTTTTTCAGTGTTTATTAAATTTGATTTTATTGGGAAGGAAAGGTTATCGGAAAGGTTAAAGTTCAATAGTACTCTTTGAGTAATAAGGTTTTGCTTTTTCATTTAATCGGAAGCATAAGGCTAAAATACAGACAGTAATAAAATTCAAGATTATTATGTAAATTAGCTAAGACTTGCGTGGAATACTCATCTTCTTTCCAGTCATCTCTCCCTCTATCCAAGCATTATCCCTTTCTTTCCAACATTTTTTCACTCCTTGTCACCCTCTTCCCCTATCTTCCCAACTACTTCAGATATAATGTTGCCTATTATTGCCTAAGTTGGAAAAAATCTACACGTGTATAAAATTTTACCAAATTATATCAGTCGTTTTCAAGTCATTGTTGAAAAAACATTCAAACAGACGGACAAACATAACTTTCGAAAATGCATTTTCTGGATTAGGTATCATTCAAGGAACACAAAAATACAAAAATTTCAAGAAGATATGTTACAAAAATATCTATCAGTTCACATATTTATTTATGTAGATGTACTGGTGAACAGTATTTTTCCTGTGAATGTATTTTAAATCACCTTTCATTCTATTGTGAGAATCTATTATGTTAAAACGAAAAAATATTGATATATTTCTTTATTAAACTAAACATCATTAACAAGAAAATTCTGTCACCTTACAGACAATAAAATCCATTAAATTGATGTCTTAATTTTTCAAACCGTGTGTGTGTCCGTACTTTGGACGCGTATTTATAAATGTTAAATTTGTTAAGTTTCAAAATGAAAATATCCTGTGGCAAATAAATTAAATGTTTTCGAACAAATTGGTTAAATATTTTTCACCATGTCCATTCGTTTCTAAATTATATATAGGATTTTTTTGACATTGTTGCATGAGTTTCACCAGCAGTATTCCTGGCGGCTATTTAATTATTTTTGTTTATCACCGTAACGTAACTAGGTAGTAAATTCAATCTTATTTTAGTTTATGTTTATGTAACCTGTTTTAATTATGGTAACTTCAGTAAAACAAATACACATTACGAGCCATCACTCAACACCATTTATACTTACGGAATCCATTAAATGAATTGGGAATATTTTATTTTATAGGCATCTTTGACGTAATTAGGTGATTTTATTTTGTACATTTAATTAAGAAAAAATTGAAGGTAATTTGCATCACATCATTTAACAGTTTGTTTTGAACAACTACTGCGGTCCTAATATTAGTTTCCATAAGCCCCAAAGGACTATGTATTTTATATGCTTCCTAACTAGCATTATTGCATTAATATTCAGATGAATGTTGTATAATTATTTTATGGTGATTGAAAAATGTTCTTTTATGTTTTGTTAAGGTACTATTGTGAACATTGGCTCTCTGCGACAATTTGGTGATCTAGAAACACCCCAAGAATGTTCTTACAACATAACCATAAAGCCATTTTATAAAGGCTCTATTATCCCCTTGTAAATGTTCCCGATATATGTTTATAGACCTTTAACTATTATGAGAATATTTTTAATTTATAACGATTACATAAATACTGGTTATAAAGCTATTACAACTACTCCTTTAATGTCATATGACTAGGTGATACAGACTTTCTTGCAACTAATTATAAAGCAGTTAGTCTTATACAGGTAAAAATTCTTGATAAGACCTCTTATACAGAATCTTTATTAAGGTGTCTTAACGGACCTCGGTGAATTAATAAAGAACTCGAAAGTCCGCCCTTGCAGCATTTCATCTGCGATAGTTATTTGTATAAAATTGTGGAGAAAATTGAATTGTTATAACATGGAAAATACATCAGTTGGTCTATAGCTTCCGATCCTGCCAGTGTATTTAAAAAGCATCAGAATAATCAGGGTGATGACAACATGGAAGGGAATGAACATTTCAGTGGAATATATTCTGGAACCACTTGACTCTCTATTGGCAACTCTGAAATTATCTTTTTCGCAAACCAATCAGAGACACGGGGGAGCTATGATACGTACATAATTACCGCCAGTCTAACCAAACAGCCGTAAGGTTTTATAACGGCTGCGTAATACACTGTTATATAAGTGAACCCACTGTACTACTATGCGAGCTTCGTGGTTGTTTAATTGCATCAGAAGCTGAATTGTTCTCTACGACCTGTTTCTATAAGCTAAATGTGCTTGTGGCTGTATAGTAACTGCATACCAAGCCGAATTGTTTTGTAGCAAAACCTACGGTAGCCTTTATGAAATAAAAGAATACTTGTAGGTATATAATAGCTATAAAATGAGTTAAATTGCTATACAGTATAACCCGTGGTGGTTTTATACTATACAAGGATTTTGTCCGTATATAAAGGGCTACATAACGAGTTACATAACTCTATAAAATAACCTGTTACAGTACTTATACTACAGAAAGTTTAAATAAGTATAATTACTACCAATAGAACCAAATTATGCTCTAAGACACTTCGAAACAGTCTCTACGCAACTAAAAGAGCTTTGTAACAGCTGTTATAAAACAAATTATAGTCTTGTAAAACCTGGTTAAGCAGCAGTCACCATATTTTTCAAAGATGGAAGGTTTTAGATGTGTTGGAGTAAATATCTTGAAGACCATTTCTTTCGTAAGTCTTGATCAGTCCCTTAATTTGCAGAATTTTGATGCCGCACTGTTATTTCATGAGATATCATAGCATATAACCACAGTAAAATTTAAACCCCAAATTAATTTTAGCTTCGGTAATCTCATGAAAATTGAAATATTAATGTACTCATATTGAGTCACAAGAGAAGTAAGTCGAAGCAATGGTTGGATATGTTTCCATACTTTTTAGGTTCATATAATACAACTGTTATGAAACCAGAAAGCTCTTTAAATTAATCAATCAAGAGTTATGCAGTAAAATTACTTCATAACTAGGCCATAAAAGCGCTTTATGGTTATATAGAGGTGTAAACGAACCTCTATTCGACTCTCTATAGGAATACTTTAAAGATGCTGTAAGAATATTACTAAGGAATGCTAAATAGTTGTATAATGATCGTTTGCGACCTGTAAACGATAAAATGGCTTTATAAGCCTGAGCCTATTGTGGGTATATAGTAGTTGTATATAGTAGTTGTATAGATATTGAGAGAACGTTCTCGGACCTTAATTATAACGCTTTTATACTTTTACAATGGTGGTAAAGATGTTCTTACAGCCATTATCAAATAATGGGTAATGTTAGTTGAGATTTTCAATAACCAAGTTGCCATCATCTTAAATACGAACAGATAAATATTTATATCATTACACCGTTGATTACTAAACTGGTGCAATAAAATATTTGCATAACATTTTCAATCAATTTATATTAAAATGATTTCATATTTAATAATTTCTGAAATAAAAACCGCTGTGTGTATAATGTAAGTATCTGTGGGTATTGAATATAACATAAATATATTCAGAACACTATGTATTTAATATACAGCTGCACTTGCAAGATTTTTTAATAAAGTTTTGAGAAAGAAAAGATTGGATTTCCGAAACTTCAGCAAAATACATTATTTTTACTTCCACGTCCAGTAGAAGTATGGTAACGACAAAAAAATTTTTTAAAATTTTTATTGTCCAAATAGGCTTAAAATGTCATGAAACGTCGAGATTTTAAGTTTGAGCGAAAAAAAAATTTTCTGTCTGTCTGTCGGTCTGTCTGTCTGTCGGTCTGTCTGTCTGTAATTTTTTTTTGTGCGCACGTTTACTCTGAAACCGTTTAAGATATTGACTTGAAATTTGGTGCACATATGTACTTTAACGAGATCTAGAACTAGATTATATTTTCATCTTGTTCCGTCGAAGGGTTGGGGGGTGAATTGGGGTAAATTTGGGGTAAATGGGTAAATCAAGCAGGTAGGAGTCCATGAAATTGATATTTAGTATATACAAGAGAAGCTGAGGTCTCAAAAAAATTTTTGGCATTAGCCACCCCTATTACCACCCCCACCTCCTTATTAAAGGGGATGAAAAAAAATGTGATTTAGTGCATGTACAGGAACCAGAAACCTCAAAATATTTTTTTACTTCATCCACCCCCACTACCACCCCCCTATCACCACCCTCACCCCACTACCGATGTGGGGTATCATTTTATGGGTTTTTGGGGTAGAGGATTTCAAATATTATATTATTAAAGTTCCATAAACAATTATTTTCACATACAAAGTTTTTTCGTTGTGAGTGACTCGGATAGAGAATCTGGATGTGGAAGTAGTGATTCCTTGGGCAGCGGTTTTTATTTTTATTTATATGATTTGTCAAAAAATACTCCTTAACTGCTCTTTTGGTGTAAAGGTTACAGACGTAGAAATTGTTTTCCTGTAATATACTGAATAATTGTGTTGTTTTGTAGTTTTCACGGACATTATTTTTGAAAGAGAATACATATGTAGCAGAAAATCCCAGGAAAAATCTCTCCCTATTATACGGAAAATAGATAAATATTAAATGAAAAAGCGTGAAGAACTGAATTTAAATAAATGATTTAAGTATTTTCAATATATTTTTTGCTTTAAAATGCTAGGAATCATATCACCTAATTCGATACTTCGTTAGTATTACCTAGAAGAGTAGTTGTTTTGATTTTGATTTTGTCACTAAAACGTAGAATTTGATGAAAATAAGGTTTTTTGTATAAAATTTCTAATTTCCTTGGAACTGAAAAATATTCTATTCGGAAAACTTTTGTTATATATGTTTAGACATCAATAAAGAGTCATAAAAAATTTCAAATGTCAATTTGAAAAATGTTAAAAATCGAAAAATTGGCCTTTTCTTCCTTTTCTTTCAAGACCGGGGGAGGTCAGCTAGATATTAACCGATTTGACTAAAAATTTACCGGAATTAGTTTTAGATATATAGTAATAAATTAGAAACTACCCCATCTGCAAATTAAAATTTTCCTATTTTACGGCCCACTCTATTATACAGTCACAAAATATATAAGACGAAACCTCAAAAAAAAACTTTAAAGTTATTAATAACCGCCTCCCGTCATACGTATCATAATTGGAGTCCGTCTATTTTAAGATTAGAATGGAACAGCTGTGACAAAGTTAGAGGAAATGCCAAAGGCATAAAACAATATTTCATATTATTAATATAATTTGTTTTGACGATTTAAAAATTATTGACCTAGATCACGCCCCCAAAATTAAAAATATATAAAATATACGCTAACAGTGTAGATCAAAGACTGTAGACTTTTCAGTGTAATTTTTGTTTAAGCTTATGTCTTAGTGGTAATATATTGCATTGTTGAAGTAAAATGCTTAAAAGAAGAGAACGTAGAATCTTATAAATTCGATTAACTATACAGGTTGTCCCATTTAAAACTTCCGGGACCATATTGTCGATAACTAAAAGAGATATTTGCATTCTGTAAAATAGTGGGGTTGGTAAGGGTTGTAAACAAACAATAATAATAATAATTTTTTAGTAAAACTAAAAAAAAAGTAACTATTAGAACTGAAAGAAAATAAGGTTTTGAGAAGAAAAGGTTCTACACATTTTTTTACATAGTTTTTAAGTTATAACGACTTGAAAATTTCGATTTTAGCTCGAGAAAACAAATATTTCAAAGGGTTTTATATCAAATAACTCGAAAAATTTCACATCTAGCGAAAAAATGCTTTAGGCCTAAAAGAAAGGCCTAAATTAGGAATGAATTTGTATTTTTACTTTTCGTATGATTATAGAGAAATATAAAAGTTTAAAGTTGGCGTCGAAACGTTTGTGAGATGAAGTATTCAGTTTAAAGGTTAAATAAATCAGAAACTGTGGCATTTCCTCAAATATTTTAATATCAGAATTAAAGGTCAATAGTTAAGCTTTAGGTGATTTTTTATTTGTTTCTGTCGTATAAAAAGCAAGAAAGTTATAACAGAAACAGCACGCAATGCGCGTGTTCACATTTTCTAAATAAATATTTCACCATTTTGTTAGTGTATTAAGTGATTAAAAGAAATAATCCTCAAATACAATTTTTCATTAATACATAGCTCTACGTATATGCCAAAATTATTTTGCCGTTTAATATCCTTGCTTTAGAAAAAATAGCACTTTCAATTACAAAAGTATTTTCGAAAAAAAGTAAAATTATTGTTTTCTTTAAGAATATCTCAATCAATATTAGTTTTAGCAAAAAAATGATAGCCAAACAGAAGGCTTATAAATTGGGAATGAATTTACTTTTTTTTAATTCATGTAAGATTAAGAGTTTCAAATATATAGAGCTTTAAAGAAGAACGTTTATTAAACGAAGTGTCTAGTTTAAAAGGTAAATATTTCAGAAAGAATGGCACCTTAAAGGTTATTAATCAAGCTTTCAATCGCTTTCTTTGTTTCTGCGGAATCAAAAATAAAGCAGTTATGGCCGAAACAAGGTGCGTCTTCACACTTCCTCGATAAAAATGTCGCCATTTTGTTGCTGTATTTAGCCAGTAATTAAAAAAAAAAATTTAAAAATTATTTTTTGTTAATATATTTAGGATTATCTCGGAGCTCAAGTTGTTTCTTCTGACTCACTATGAAAAATGTCCCAAATAACTCATCGTCTAAAATTTATTTTAAAAAAGTTATGGCAAATTTCAAACTTAAAAAAAATATATCGAAGTTCAAATATCTCTCAAACCAGTGATTTATCGAAAATTGCTCGTATCACAGAAGTTGTTTAGAGTGTAATGCACCATCATAATATGCACCTCATTTTTATTTTAAGGTACCTAAGATCGAATATTTTCGTTGCATAGTAACTCCATATTTGCCTCAATTTGTAAAATGACAATTTTTACTCAAAACTAAATTTATATACTCTAGTTCTAGTGACCTTTTACTGAATTCTAATATCTGTTTTAGTTATCGAGAAAATGGTTTCGGGAGTTTTAAGTGGGACACCCTGTGTATTACATTTATTTTCGATGTAAATAAGAATAATGTACCTGCACTTTCCGTTTTCAAATTTCAGAATTAATTCTGGATAAAACAAACTTACTTTAACTTAGAACTATTCACATATTAGTACAGGAGCCAGCGACACTTTTAGTTGCTATATTTGCCACTTTATTAGCTGGCCAACGCTTGGCAGCAGCATTTTAATTATGTTAAAAAAAGTGTCAATGCTATACGTGTCTAAAGCTGAGATTTTTTGTACTCCTTATTGACATTACAGTATGATGGAAAATTATGTCCTGCCACCTTTATGATAGACCGGCGTGCTCCTGTCATTAACATAGTTATGCAATTAGAATAAAGTCAATCGAACGAAATGTTTAAAGCTGAATTTTTTTGCAGGTAGTTTATTACTCGAAATTGTTAAAAAACGTATGCTGCCAGTGATACAACCGGACATGACCTTGGCAGGAACAAAAAAGTCCTGTCAGGCGTTGGCCCGCTGGTGCACTTGCAGGAGTCGATTTTGTGAAAACACATCCTAAATATAACACAAAAAAATAATAAATTAATTTTAAGCGAATCTTTCAAAAAACAGTGTCGCTGGCTCCCGTACAATGTTATTTAAATATTAGTATTTCATTTCTACGTCCCTTTCAAAAGATACAAAAACGTCGAAAATGCTACTAAATATAGTTCAAGTTCAAGGACTAAGGTATTTAGAAAAGTAAAACATGAATATCCTAGTGAGTGATTTTTACTTCAAAATAGAAACGTACCTATCTATTACTCTTTTAGGTATTCTTTGCAAATACATAAGTACATCAATGTAGAGCTTTTTAACCGACTTCATAAAATTTGAAAAAGAAGGAGATTCTCAATTTGACTCGTATGTATGTTTTTTTTATATATACAGTATGTCCCAGAATAGATGTAACAAGAGGTGTAATGGACCAAAAATTTTGGAATTTTGGAATGGTATTTGGGTTTGAGTCCTGCTTGTTGTAAAACTAAAGTATACCAAAAATTACTTGATTTGGTGTTCTACAGGGTGTTGTATAAGCAAAGTTGTAAAAATCGCCACTAATAAAGGTTATTTATTTTTCAAAATATGAAAAAATTTCACTAAGAAAAGTTATTTAGAATGCAATTTTATACCTCCATACCAAATTTCAGGAATATAAAATTATTTTTTTGAAACTTCTCATTTTTTCATTAAATTAGTATTTTATTTTGAACCATTCAATTAAAACTGCATAGAAATTATTTTTTGCGAATTAATATTTAAAGTTATGTAGAAGCTAAAAGTAGGCTATGAGAAAAGCAGTGGACACACATTTATCATTTATTATTGACATATCTGTCAAATGTAGTCAATATTATCCTTAATTTCTGTTTCTAATTAACGAACCAAGCATAAAAAATTAAGTGAAAATGGTACTCACAGTGCGTGAAAAAATTTATATTGTGCAATGCTACGGAATTGGCTGTGAAAACTCGCTAAGAGAAGTGGTAAGCCAATTTAATTTGAAATTTCCAAACACTGCTTTGTCACGTACTCAGGCTATAAGAATAATTAAAAAGTTTCTGGCTACTGGTAGTGTTCTTAACATGAAAAGAAAAATAAAACCATATGATGAAGACAATGTTGGGGCTATTATAGCTCATGCCTCTGTTATAGAAAATCCTGGGATGCCACTAAGAGAGAGATCAGCTCTTATTAATATTGGCAAGTCTGAACTCCGAAGAATTTACAAGGCAAAGAAAATTAGGGCATATAAAGCAAATTATAAACATACGCTTGAAGAGGGAGATGACGGCCGTAGGTTGGATTTTTGTTTGACCATTGGAGAAAAAATCAGGGAAGAGAGATTTTTTCATCATTTCATAATTTTCTCAGATGAATCCACATTCACAACCATTTCAGAATTGTCGGTTTTGGGCTTCTGAAAATCCAAATTTTAGAATTCATTGTAGAAGACAATATTATAAAAAAGTGAATGTCTGGTGTGCCGTTTCTTATCACGTTGGAGTTATTGGACCTTATTTCATTGAGGGAAGGTAAAACCAGCACACTTATTTACAGCACAGATTTTCTGAAGAACATTTAAATATTTTAACCACAGAAATGGTTAATCGGTGGTTGAATTTAAATTTTGGAGAAAATTGGATCTCCAGGAATGGACCAATGAAGTGGCCGACGAGATCCCCAAACCTATCAATATTGGATTTCTTTTTATGGGGTCACCTCAAGCAGTTGGTTTACGCTGAACCGCTTCCTAACGATGTAGCAGTATTGAAGCAGAGAATTACAAATTCTGTAAACTCCATACCGTTAGATCAGATTTGAAACAGTTTTAAGGACTTCAGGCGAAGGATCGAAATGTGTGTGGATGTTGGTGGTAGCTACGTCGAATAATAAAAAAATTGTGAACATTGTTTTGTATTGGTCAATAATTAATTTGTTTGTGAATCTCTTATGTTTTTGACATTTATTATTTGTTATAATTTTTAAACCTCATTAATCTTGTGTTAGTAATTGTTTCTTGTTTTACAATTAGTTCGATTAACATTATACCTTCTTACATCTCGTATATTCAATTTTTTATTTACCAATAGCCTACTTCTTGAGATGATTAACATTTGCTCCTACACAACTTTAAATATGAATTCAACTCTTAATTCGCAAAAAATGGGAAGTTTCAAAAAATAATGTTATATTTGTGAAATTTGGTATAGAGGTATAAAATTGCATTTTAAATAACTTTTCTTAGTTGGAATTTTTTTCAAGAATTGAAATATTTTGTTTCAAGTATTGCTGAGTGCCTGCTATAAAAATATTTTTAACATCGACCAGTGAATGTACTTCGATGCAAAAAGTATCACTTTAATACAACGAGAAGTTGTTTTTCTTTTTTATTAAGAGTACTGTTTTAAAAGGTTCATCATTAACAATAGGTCAGGATGCTGATTAAATCCTCGTAGGAAAATAGAGGCAGTAAACAAAACAAACAACGATAAATTAAGTTTAATTGGTAGATAGAAATTCAATAACGCCAGACTACCAACAATAAAAAATGTAATAACAACAATACAAATGCTTCTCGGAAATACAAAAGGTTACGAAGCTTGGAATATTTTGGCATACTCGTTATATTTGCTAGCACTTTAGTATCAAATTTGTTTAAAATATATCTATTGTTTTATTTTATATGCATAAAACCAAATTATTAATATTATTTGTATTTTTATACTGCGCCTTTGAAACTTTTTTAAGGTGGAGGTATCTTTTCCAGCGTTTATGATATTTATATTTAAGATATATGCGATATTGTTCTTGTGTTTTTATAGCTAGGGAGCTGGTGGTAACACGGTTATATCCAATTATACATTATTGTATTAACAGATCGATTAGAGTAGCTACCGAGCTTGGTTGTTGCTGATTTTTTAAATAAATGAGTTTCAAATTTGCAAAAAAAAAACGTTCCTATATTATTTCAGTGTTTCAGTCACTGCTAAATTGTTCATGTATCAAAAATATAAATGATCGGCTGAAGTGCATGACTCTTATAACACCAATTGTTAATTTGCAAAAAAAGCGCAATTAAGTCATTTCGTTGTACTTCGCATTGGTTTCAATTTGTTAGTTTTTTTATCCATAAGTAGAGAAAAACAGAAATATTCCCAATTTACTCAAAAAAATGTCAAAGTAAGAAACTAGTCCAATCAGTGGGGGATTTTGCCCTGAAAAAAGGTGGAGTAGTGATGGTTTTGATAAAAATGCAGGTTTTCGACCTGGTGGGAGGGAGGCGCGAGCCGCCATCTTGAAATAAAAATGCAAAAAATTTCATACATTTTTGGTATATACATTTTTATTGTAAGTCTAATGTTTAAAAAGATACAGCGTCAGAAAGATGGATTTAAGAAGAAACATTTTTTTTTATTAAATAATGTACGTTTACAACACAACGTATTACGGGACATCCTGTATACACATATAAGCAAACGAAGAAGAAAATAATTGTAAAAAATATTAGAATATTTCTTGGTACTACCTAGATAGCGATAAAAACATTGTAAAAATAACAGGCCGAAAAAAAAAGGGGCCGTTTTTTGATCAGAACTGTCTTGTTTTTTGACATGCTGAAACCGATTCTAATATTAAAAAAAAAAATCTACCGCATCGGTTTTGTCTACCATCTCCTAAAAAGGGAAGAGGTCTTGTCCTAAGGTTCTGATCTAATTTTTCTGAAGTATTTTGATGTGCTGAAGCTAATTTTGGACAAAAAAAATATCTATCGCGTCAGTTTCCCTCTGCCACCCATCGGAGGTAAAAGGGGGTTGTAGAAGGTAACTGACACGATAGAAAAAAAAAATTTGTCCAAAATTGGCTTCAGCGCGACAAAGTACTTTAGGAAAGTTAGATCAGAACCTTAGAACAAGACCTTTTTTGTCCATTTTAGGGGACAAGAGGGGTGGAAGACAAAAACTGATGCGACAGATTTTTTTTAATATCAGAATCGGTTTCAGCATGTCAGAAAACATGAGATAAGACAGTTTCGATCAACAGAATAGCCCCCCCCCCCCCTTTCTTTTTGACGGTCTGTGTAATTATTAAGAAACGTCAGCCAATGGAAAATCAGCATAGCAGACTTCAGTCACTATTTTTTTATGTTTTTTATAAACAAACAAAGCTTCCTGCAAAGTGGCTGATACGGTAAAATAATATAGAAGCGTTTTTTTTTACCCCATTTTTGAAAATTCACCCCCTTTAAACGCAGAATACACAGGTGACTGAAGTTTGTTTTATTGTTTCTTATCACTTTGCGAAACTTTTGATATAAGGTACACCGACAATAAATTCACTTTATTTTTAGGATATCATAAATTAATAAAAAAAATTAAATTCCAAAAAGACGCAGACCCATAGATTTCAGCCGACTGCATTTATATCGAGGGGGCAACCCCTGAGGGGAAATAGTGTACAAATCGGAGGAATCAGGAAGGAATTGAAGGTATTTCGGAAGGAATTATTAGGTATTAAGGGAATTACATAAAAGTGTCTAGTAAAGAAAAAATATTTAATTTAGTTAAACTACCGATGATACTATGGACTTCTAGTTCAGTAAATATAACGATTTATATCGGACAAAATTCATAAAGTTTTGAAAATTGGTAGAAATGTTAAGGATAGCATAAGAATTACTAAACCGAAAAGTTCCCACCCCCAAATAGTGTGCTTCATCCCCTAGGACGCCGTTTCCACCTCCTTTTTGAGGTTTTCTAGATTATCTCGGAAACGGTGCACTTTTTGATCAATTATTCCTTATAAAATTCTCTATAAAAAACGTCTCTACACTTTTTTCCTAAAATTAATAGTACCGTGGGAAATAAGGCGCACACATAAGCACACATAATTGGTTGGTTCCGGTCAACACAATAAATTTTAATCTTTACTATAATCTACTTTAAAGTTCAATGCTTAACGCTAAAGCAGTAGCTACTAAACTCCACCCCAAATTATATAAATGTACCACTTCCACCCTCTCACCTCTATAAAATAACGCGAGAAGCGAGAATATTGTATATTGTACTTGTTTCCACGCCACCCTAGAGGTAAAGTACTTGGCGTGTGGTATCCCCTGTAGGCCGAATCCACTAATTATTAAAAGGTTACCTACGTTAATTAATCTTCATCGTCTTCCATAGATTCGACATTCATGCATGCTTGTCCGTCCGTGGTAATGGTAACACATTGTGGAGCAACGTAAGCCTGCTCTTCTGCAACTGCACCTGTTTTCGCACCCTAATTTGCAGGAACAAGAAATTAGTGTTATAACAGATTCGGGAGCCTGTTCTTTTGTTGTCATAGTTCGGGTTAATATACCGATAACTTTTTTCCATCCCCAATCAGTAAGTAGCTTCTAGCGCAACGGTTTTCCATGTTTGAATTTGGTAAAAAACGCGATATGAGTGTTGCCGAGCAGCAACAGAAGTTGTGGGTAGTTTTGATAATATTACAGTATTGTTCGCTTTACCAACAAGTTTGTTAAAAGTCATGAATCTGTATACATCTAGACTTTTTTCTGCGGAGGTAGAGTTGTATAAAGCTAGAACAAATCGCTCTACGTCTACAGTTTCTCCATGACTAGCTTTTTCATTATTAAAACTTTGCACGATGTCTTGTAATACTTCAGTAATATAACAGTTAAAATTGTAATATATTGGACAAAATTCATAAAGTTTCAAAAATTGCGTGCTTCATCCCCTAGAGGACGTCGTTTCCACCCCTATTTTGAGGTTTTCTAGATTATTTCTGGAACGGTGCATTTTTCCATAAAAAAACCTCTATACAGAATTATTCCTTATAAAATTCTCTATAAAAAACTTCTCTAAACTTTTTTCCTAGAATTAATAGCACTTTGGTAAATGAGGCGCAAATGTAATCAGCAGAGGTCATATAATTCGCCGAATATCCGTATGGCTATTTCCAAAGCTGTCTTTACGCGAAAAAAGTATAAATATCTATACACCACCACAATGTAAAAAATTTCAATTTCTCCCACTACATCTCAGACGACCCAAGGTCACTGCATTATTTTAGAGCTTGCTGTAAACGCTGTTACTGTTCAGGGCTGCCAATGTGCGGGATTTTACGCAAAAACCGGGTATTTTAAACCCACTTTCGGGTAAAATCGAAACCAGAAGTCGGCCATTTTGGTTCTTTATTATATAATTGGCAATTATATCCCATATTACTACACCAAATTTGAAAAAATCCCCATCGGCTGAGCGACCAGGTATACAATATTCTCGCTTCATCAAAAAACGCGTTATTTATAAGGGTGAGAGGAATTTATTTTAATTTTAGGCGGACTTTAGTAGCTACTGCTTTAGCGTTAAGTATTGAACTTTAAAGTAGATTATAGTAAAGATTACAATTTATTGTGTTGACCGGAACCAACCCTTATGTGTGCGCCTTATTTCCCACGGTACTATTAATTTTAGGGAAAAAAGTGTAGAGACATTTTTGATAGAGAATTTTATAAGGAGCAATTTTGTATATAGGTATTTTTATCCAAAAGTGCACCGTTCCCGAGATAATCTAGAAAATATTAAGGTATTAGGAGGAAATAAAGGTATTTGAGGAATTAGGGGAATTACAAGGAATTAAAGGGAAATAAAGGGTATTTTCTAGAATAGGTGTACAAAATTTAGCCAGCGGTTGCCCCCTCGATTTATATCAATGTCATATCGACAAGCAACGTTTAAAACAAGGGGCTGACACAATAAAATCATATAGGAGCGGTTTTTTTATTGCATTTTTAATTAATTGTTAATAAGCAACGCCGTAAGGACTGAAATGGTTTTTCCGGCTTTTTATTATGACGTCTTTACACTTTTCAACTTCAGTCACACGATAAGATCATACAAAAAATTCTGCCACCAGCTCCCTAGCTATTAATATTAATAAATAGAATGATTTTTGAGGAATAAAATATCATCGTTTATGGCCTTGTTTTTTACTTCCACATCCACCTAGTGAAGTGGTTGGATATAGGCTTAGAATATCATGATACGTCGAGATTTTAAATTTGAGCCTATAAATCTGTCTGTCTGTCGGTGTCTGTAATTTTCCTATGTGCGCACGATTGCGTTAGAATGGTTTATGATATTGACTTGAAATTTGGTGCACCTACGCTGTAAAAAATGAGGGTAAATTTACCGTCGTTGCGTGTAAAATTTCCATGTAATGTTACCCACAAAGAGAGCGGAAAATTCGATTTACCAGGGAGGATTACCCAAAATATAAGGTAAATAGAAATTTTCCACTCTCTTTGCGGGTATAGTTCCATTACAATTGGGGGTAATTTTACACGCAACGGCGGTAAATTTACTATGGAAAGAAAATCCTATCTGGATAAGGGGCAAT
Source organism: Rutpela maculata (assembly GCA_936432065.2). Lineage (NCBI taxonomy): Eukaryota > Metazoa > Arthropoda > Insecta > Coleoptera > Cerambycidae > Rutpela > Rutpela maculata. The sequence continues at coordinate 125,206,185 of OW386291.2, read as the reverse complement.
TTTGTTATAGTAACCTTCCATCCAGTATGAGAATGAGTAAAAAAATAAAGTCGTGACTGTGTACAAGAACTAAAGGCCTCAAAATTTTTTTGACATCCCCATCGGAAATCTGGACTAGCACTACTATATTCATCAAAAATTATTTCATTTATACATATTATATAAAAGAGAAAATTCTCCCAAATTTACTTTATTTCCCTAGGAGTGTTAACAACAGCCAACAGCTTGTTGGCAATAAAGGACACTCATAAATTTCAATATCAATAAAATAAGATTTTATTTTTATTAAAAAAACCATTTTGATTATTAATTTCATTGAAATATGTTGAATTTGGCATCAAATTGAATTTGAAAGAGTAAAATTTTACCCACGCAGGAAAATGGATGTGACGTCACTATTTAATTTTGGTTGACATGCCAGTCATAACGCCATGTCATTTACTTACGGAGCCGTGAATTTCGTGATAAAGTAAAGCGTTTTTAATGTTTATTCGGTCGTAAATATGTGTAAAGTTGGCTACACAACCTAAGTAACACACATAGTACCAAATCCTTTTGGTTTCGGTTTTGCTAGGAAGCCTTAGTCCTGGGGTACACCCTGGTACTAATATTGCTACTTTATTGGGTAAGGCTACTTTATATGGTTTTTTTAAAGTAACTGTTACCACACCGATACTATTTATTGGAACTGTAAACACCCAAAGTCAAAGTAACATTTGGGTAGTTACTGGAACTAGGCAGTATCATTTTATTGTTACTCTATAGTGGCAAAAACTATATAGTACCAGTGAATTAGTTATTGCCACCCATCAGTGCCACTAAGATGCCTAAATAAAGTAACTGAGTACATAGAGAGGCAATCTAGGTTTCAGAATAATTCCAGTGACCATCACTTGGAACTTTAAAGTATCGTGGCATTTTAGTGGCAACATAGGTAGCGAAATAGTTCCTGTTTGAACTTTACAGTTCCAAAATAGAATCTGATACTCTAAAGTCACATCAGGATAGTTGCTATTGGGTCACCAAAGTCACAGATCTTTTAGGAGTAAAATGGGGTAGTCCCCTATACTTTATGGTGGAGGGCCTAACTTTATAGTACCTTTGTTAAAATCGGCTATTATTAGTTGTTAAAATGTTTAGAAAAAATTGGTTTTAATCAAAAATAAACAATGGTTATGTTAATATCTTATCATAAACTTTTACGAAAAATGATTTTGAGAATATTTTAAATGTTTCCCTAATAAATATTTAAATTTTTTAATCTTGCCTTTTTAAATTATTTTGTCAAAAAATTACAAAAAAAGGTTATTTTGAGGGCGCGTTGAAATTTTATCATTTAATATGTCAACTCATATAAAAAAAGTAACTTGCGTTTGAAAAAATGGATAAAGAAGTACTTTAAACATGCGCCTAAAGTACACATCTTTTTGGTATAATATTATTTCACTGCGTTTATTATAAAAGCAAAAAAACAAAGAGGTTGCTAAAAGATAAACACCATTTTAAAAAGTGATAGTGGCAGTTACTAGGCAGCTACGTAGAGGTTATTAGGCCGCCTAGTCGCGGAGTAGTACCCGCTACTACCCCGATTCTTTATAGTAACTAAACATACTCACATATATAGAGGCCGGGACTACCCGAGATACTACCCGGCGACTAAAAATTCTTCCCCATTTTAGTGGCGGTTACGTAGCTGCCACGTAGCAGGGACGTGGCAGCCTATGGTAGCGGTCCACTTTATCGTGGCTTTTATAATCGCCGATTTTCTAGGTTTTCATAGTTCTTGATTGATTTGAGACACCACAACGGAGTTCAGTATTTTAGATTTCGGACATTCCTTCGGTCGATCGATTTTTTTGTAGCTCCAAACATAATAGTTATTTCTCTTTAACTTCATTTCTGTGAAGAGTATAATAATAACAGGCACCAAAACCAATATCTCTAGACCACTTGACTCGACGCGGACTTCGCCCATCTATTTGGCATCATCTGGAGATGATTGAAGCCACCCACTTCCAGATGATGCTGCCTTTTTGTCGAAACGCACTAGACGGTAGTATTCGGTGTTTGTGAAAATTAAGAGTAAGAGTAATAATTTCAGAAACATCGAAGCTTCCACCCCCTCAGGTTCGAAATAACAGACATTAGTCTTCAAAAATCTCAACGCGGTAGATTAAGAATTGGGTATGATCATCGTAATAATAAGTGTGAAATAGTTCTTGTTTAGAATTATATTCCAAAAGAATATTTCTCGGAATATTTAATAATAGGCAGAGGTGCCTCGGTCACTAGAGTGTCGAATATTCATTATTAAATAAATAATAATAGTTATTTTACATGTTTAAAATAATGTGACATATTCATTAAAAACTACATATTTTAAATTGTCCAATGTCTAACTGTTAAATAAACACTCTTGAACTAGAACTTGCTAAACGACCATGTTTTATATCTTTTGTTTGTTTCATTAATTGTAAATATTACTTATTTCTTTAAGAGAAATCAAATACAAATTTTAATCCACTACCAAATAAAACAGCACCAAACTATAAAATAAAAAAGGCTCGTTCATATCTTGATCTTAAAGACGGCTCGTGTTTTAAACAATTTATTTGATGTGTTAAATAAATGTAGACGGTAATTTTTTTTCTTCAAAGCAGATTACATCTATTTATAAGTTGTACTGCCCTTGTATACAATTAGAATCCTTATAAATATTTGTACAAAATCATTAAACATTGTTTAGATAAGACACGTCTATACTTTAATTAATAACGCGTTAGGGTCAGTTTTGCATTTTTAACAGGCCAAATTGCGGAAAAATATTTTAAAATTTACTAATAGTAATTTATTTTTATACAAATTTTTATTAAATCAAACAGTATTCCAGGGAAAAATATCAACTTCTATTTTTTAAATTAAAGAGTACTGTTAAATATTACAAAACCAAAGTCGTCGGTTTTCTTTTACGAGTTCAAACTTAAAACATTCAGAGAATGTACCTTAGTGAATATGAACAGTCGCTGTTCGTGATCCCGGCAGAGAAAAATAAACAAACTCATTTAAAAATAGTTCGATTGTCCTAGAATGATTGATTTACTCACTTGAAAAAATAAGCAGAAGCAGACCCACTGGTAGTATCTGTAAATTTTCTTCTCTTTCTCGTTGTATGAAGTTCGAACTCCCGGACTCCCAGGTAAAAACATTTTGGCGTACGGTTCCTGTTTGTTGTTAGACACAGTAAACGTGGAATGAATCCAACAGAAGGTGTTGAAAACATCTTCTGGAATCTCTTTGGTGTGGATGCAGTCTATAGGGTTACCTACGTACTGCCTAGTCGTCACTATAAGGCTAAATGCTATCAACATTGACACTGTAATGGAGTAATGTAAGCGAAAAACCGGCGAATCTATATGGATGTGACTGACTCTAACTAGAGATTTTAGCCCTCTGAAGATATCCAACATTTTACTCTGGTTTTAGGGATTTAAAGTCGTTCGGAAGTTGACGGCTGTTTTGTAATTTGGTCATAATTTCAGCTTATCCTGTGCAATCAAGTCATTTTGCTGTATTGAAGGTCATGATTTAATGAGAAGGAAGTTCACTACCACGAAAAAAAAATTGGGTCCCTTTGTCATCACATTGTAAGTTTTATTCGGCATAACACGTGTAATTATTTCGCACCCGCCTGCACAATTTCAAGTTTCCGCGGTAGTGGACGCACTGCCAGCGTCGGGACGGCGATTATTTTAACACTACTTTCCCAACAGAGGAGCTAGCCATGTGCCGATTGGGATTTCGATGCGATTATCTCTCTTCTCACAGTTATAAATACAAAACTACACTAAATGGACATATTACCTCGCATTTAACGCAACAGCGTCTATCTCAGACATCCATAGGCGTCTGTAGCGTCTATTTTAACCGCCATCGGTGAGATGAAACAACCTCACTAACTCCTCCAGTATATTTTTAACTAAGAATTAACCTGAAGATTTACACAGGACCGGATTTAATAGTTTATTTACCTATACATAACACTCGAAATGTATCGTCACTTTGTTTCATAAGTCGAATTAATTATTCTTGATCATGGGGTAGAAAAAATGTTACCGTTTCCATTTCGTCCACACGAACATAAATTTTGAACTGCACATAAAATAATTATATACGTCAGTTTCTTCATATACACAAATATCAGAAACTGCAACTACGTCAGATAGTGTCGTCGAAATTATTTCTTTATATCTGTTATATCATTGTTATAGAGCTTTATTCAAATAAAATTATCTATTTCTTTATTCTACCACTATTCTGAATGAAACTGCTTTACAAGAATACAAGCTTTACTAAACCAACCTATGAAAGAGCGCCAAATATAATGTAAAAAAATACTAATAATTCTAATAATTTTTTAATAGCTTTTAAGGGGCTTTTATGGACTTTTAAAGGCTTAAAATGATTTCCATTTTGTAAATTACAATTTTATCACTTAAAAAATAATATCTAATTTCAACTTTATTATCAACTTATTCGTCAATGGGATAACTTATTTATTCACTCGACGAAAGATAATAAATTTCAACATGTTTTCAAAAAATTAATTAAATATGGAGAAAGCATGCTAGATAAAGTCAAATTAAGATAATTTGTTTATAAATTACAAATAGACACATCAATGCCTGGGTTTATTTTAATATATGAGACACTTCGAGTAATGTGTACGTTTCACATAAATATGAACATTTTATTTATAATATTAATAACACACATAACAGTTATTTTTAAATTTAATTTCCATACTATTTCTATTATATTAGCCTTGACATACATCTGAAAGTATAAAAAGAGATAAAGTAAATATGTACACTAAAAATGCATTTTTTGCTTTTGGCACATTAGAATTGAAAAATATTTACATTTCTCTCAATTTATTTCGCTTAGAGGTTCTGATTTTCAATTATTTATCGTTAACTATCGTTTCAAAAATCGTCAAAAGTAATACTGTAGCTAACTAATCCTTGTATATTATTTATTTCGAGTAACAAAATTACTATGTTGAAATACTTGCATCAACGAAAAGCTACAAAATGGCGACAATCATGTTTAGCATAGGGAATCATATTGTATTTTGCAGATGTTACCAAAATATTCAAAACAAAAACTTCCTTCCAGTTTATACTAATATTATGTGTGTATTAATTTCAGGTTGGTCAGTTTAATTTATCATTTAATTTCTCATTAAATTCATTGATAATTTAAATGTTTTTATTGTCTTTTTTTAACCAACAATAATTTATGGTCTGCTGAAAACATTTAACACATTTATCCTTATTTTGCAGAGATAATATTTGCTAGTAAAGTTACTCTAAAAATAGTACATAAAACAGATGGAAATTATGTCAAAATATTAAATAAAGCCGGTTAGTAACTGATTAAAAACTTGACATTAATAATAATTATATTATATTGAAGTGCAAGTAAACTAAAAAAATGTTGCAAAAATGCGTCAGAACTAACAAGACGCTGCCACTTTTGGAAATTAGCGGATGATCTGTATTTTTTATTTTTATCACTTTTTAATATAAACAGTCCATTAATGTTTATTTTACACAAGCACTTTTTTTATTTCACATAATTTATGATATTTTCATATTTATATTGAACAAATTTCTACTTGCAAATACGAATTACTGTCATAAATATTACTGAAGTTTTATGCACGGGTTATCTGTTAAAACTATCGTATGTTTTACGTATTTATGTTCATGTTCAAGTTTTTATAAACTAATAGCATTTTACCCAATAATATATGGTTTGTCGTATTGGTAATTAAATAGATGATGTGTTTCATGTTAGACTGAATGTTATAGTATGTCGGGTAGATGGCTAAAAAAGCCAAAAAGCTGCACTTTTTAATTGGAATTTGCAATTTTCTGGGGTCATAGTTGATACCAAAAGGTAACTTTCTAGATAGGAAGCCACTTGAAAATCCGTGTAGAACACCAAAATTAATTTTTTCAGCTCCTTATGGTCTCCTTATGGTCCGATTTCGATTTTCTTTTCTCTAGACCTTAAAGGTCTGCACAATTTTCAAAAAAATAAATATTTTTTAATTTTGACGGGCTTTTAGAGAATACGGAATTCAAAAACAGAATTTTTAATGATGCTGAGTTGTTCCGTGCAAACAGAATACACATTTCTTGGGATACTTATTCAAAAACTTGTCCAAAGAAACGTGTGGGAGATAAGAGAGGCAGCAGTCTTCGTCGCCAAGTAGCACAAGGAAATATGCTACCAAAAAATTGGAATGACTTCTTCTGCTGCGATCAGAATAAGAAAGAACTCTTCAAGTTACTTGGAGTACATGCATTTTTGAAGTTTTATTGGGTTCACATCAGTACTGAGAGTGATGGCATCATTCGTTCATCTCGGCCTGATGAAACTTCATTTGATGGAGTACAATACAGGCAACAGGAAGAAGCAGACGTTAGGTTTTTCTCCATGCTAAAGACAGTGTTGAACATGGAGCAAAAAAATAAATATTTGCGTAGTAGATACTGATGTAGTTGTTTTGGCAATCTCTTTCTTTCATATTCTCAATACTACGGGACTTCAGGAGATGTGGATTCTCTTTGGTAGAGGGAAGGGTCAGAGATACACAAGCACTAATGCCATAAATACATACCAATTATTTCTGCTTACATCATTGTTAAAAAATATTATTTTGGGTATTCAGCAGATAACTTTCAAAGAAAACATTCGTTTCTTCCATATACCATTGGTGCAAGTCTGACCAAAAAGGAAGATCAACACGACTCCCCCTACGGTGACTTGTCGACTTCTTTCATACACCTACCATATCTAAGATTCAGCATGAAAAGCAATAAAACAACCACTCTTTCTATATATTGATGATTCAAGTCTGATCATGCTAATATATATAATATTAAGTATCTCTAGCCCTACCTAGAGGATACTACATCACAATCAAACGTTTATTACATTTCAAAGTCAAAAAAATACTAAAAAGCACAAAGAAAATAGTTATAAAATTTCGCTCACCGCATGCATGTCCAATAAATGAAGTATTTCATATATTTTCAATGGATTAATGCCTTTAAACATTGTACAATCTTTTTCGTTCTCCTTAGAACTCATCAGAAGGATATAAATCCAATTCGAAATAAAAGTTACTATTGGAATGTTTGTTTTTTGTTATTTTTAATATATTTGTCAAGTAAATAGATGTCTTTCTGTCAGTTTTTTGACATGAAAATATTTCATTTTTATTTTCTATACACTTTTTTAATTATAGGTATCCCAGCATATTCCTAGCAATAGTGACAGCTATATTCTAAATATTTGTTTCTTCTGCCGTTTCTTAATTAGTTATTTTTTAGAACGACCACCATGTAATTCCATTAAAAGTACATTTCTTCCTAATTGTGTAATTGTGTCAACTACAGTCCAAATGTTATATCCACCATAATTATGTTTCATAGTGACTACCTTGGATATTTTTCATATTTTTCTACCCTTACAGTTGTATTAGCAACATGCGAAATATTATCCGTCACATTTTTCTTAATCTTACATACGAAATATTATTACCATCCGTGACATTTTTTCATTATTGTCTTTAGCGTGACCACCCTGTATATTTTTCATATTTTTCTCTTTGATAGTTTTATTAACTAAATATTATCGTTCTCCGTCACATGTTTTCATTATTATTTTTAGGGTGACCGCCCTGTATATTTTTTCATATTTTTCTTCGATAGTTGTGCTAACTGCATGCTAAATATTATCGTCCTTTGTCACTTATTTTTAATTTTTTTGTTTGGGTGACCACCCTGCATATTTTCTTTCTCATATTTTACTTTTTTAACAATTGTGTTAACTACATGCGAAATATTAACCCTCACATTTTTTTTCATAAATTTCTTTACACGACCACCCTGTATAATTTCTTTATTTCGTTCTTTAACAGTTGTGTCAACTACATGTTAAATGTTATTGCAATCCATCACGTTCCTTCATTATTTTTTTGGGTGTATATTTTTTTTCTTGACAATTGTGTTAACTACATGCCAAATAATATAGTTCTCCGTCACATTTTTTCACGAGTAACCACCCTGTATATTTTTTCATATTTTTAATTTTTGGCAGTTGTGGCATTTTTTTGGTTGACCACCCTGTATATTTCGTTGTTCATATTTTTCTTCTTTGAAAGTTGCGTGAGAAATATTAACGTCCTCCACCAAATTTTGATTTGTTTTTTGTGACCACTCTGTATATGTTTTCCATATTTTTCTTCCTTGACTTTTAAAAACACATTTAAGAAAAGAACTTTTTGGGTAACTACCATGTATAATTTTTTTCATATTTTCGTTCCATGACAGTTGTGTTAAATATTATTGTGATCCGTCACATTTTTTTTTCCTTAATTATATTTTGTATGGGGTCTACCATGTAAATTTTCAGCGGAAGTGTATCCCAGTTCTTCGTTGGCGGTAGCGTCAACTTAACTACCAAATATTATTCTCTTCCGTCAAGTGTTTTGTAGATATAGAGCCAACAGACAGACAGAAAGACGGAATTAAATGGCTTTAATTTTCGTAATCTACGTACTCTGAAACGTGAAATCCGGAGAAATCTCGGAGGGTGACTTTTTTACGATTACTATACTTCTCTTCGGTGATCAAAGGAAGTAAAATCTGTAAAAGTTTTTACGGACAACTTCCTTTTCTATTTAGCATCTTTCATTTATTCATTATCTTTCCTGTATATTTTTTTTTTACTAAAAGTATATCAGGTTTTTTTCTGACAATAGTGACATATGAAACATTATTTTCCTTTGTCGTTTCTTAATAAGTTATTTTTTATAAGGACCACTCTGTATAGCTTTCACTAAAAGTATGTCAGGTTTTATCATCGGTAATTGTGTCAACTATCGTCCAAATATTATTTCCACCATAATTATTTTTTCGCCATACCTCCCTCTTAAGTATACTCTAATTCCATTATTTTGTCAATCGTAAGTGGCGCTTTATGTACCAAATACTTCTTGCCATTGGCAACGGGTCATTATTATACTCTTCGCAAAAACGAAGAGTATATTGTATTTGATCGGCACATTTCTAAATCAGTAAATATCGCTCGTAGAGAAAAAAAATTTATATCGTTATGTTAGTGAACGAATTCTGAACAACTTTCAAAATGTCCGTCTGTCCGTCTGTCGGTTCGTCTGTCCGTCCGTCTGTCCGTCCGTCCGTCTGTCCGTCCGTCCGTAATAATCACAATAAATTTTCTAATGGTATATATTACACTCATTAACAATTTTAGTAATAAGAAATGGTGGTGTAGCGGCAAGAGTTTCGTCTCGCAATCCAAAAGATATTTAAATGGTAAATTGTAAATGGCAATCCAAGGGTCCCGGGTTCGATACCTCACATCGTGATTGGTATCACAAAATTTAGAATGTCCAAAAACTAACATTATTTACAAGAAAAATGCGAAGAGAATCCTATAGAATGTGTAACAATTATATAAAAAGCTCAGTAAATGTTATGCCACCTCCTCTCGGGGGGTGGCACTTAAAAAAATTTATATTTATAACGACTTCAAAATTGCGATTTTAGCTTAAAGAAAAGTATTTCCAAGCGGCTTTCGTCAAGTATCTCGAAAAGTATTACTTTATCGAAAAAATGTTACAGACCAATCACAGAAAGTACAAACTGGGAATTAATTATATTTTTTGTTTACTGATGTAGGATTAATAATTTCGGAGATATTTCATTTGGCTGTTCATAAGATAATTATTTAGAGTAAGAGTTAAATATCTCAGAAACTGTGACCCCTACGTCAAGGATGCTAATAGGTAGAATAGGATGCTAATAGGCTATTAATTAGGGTTTCAACTGTTTTTTTATTTGTTTCTGTATCATAAAAAACAACGAAGCAATGTGCGTTTACACATTTTTTTAACAACAACGTCGCCTTTTGTTACTGTAATTAGCCAGTAATTGAAAAAAAGAAATTTCAAACACTGTTTCTCATTAATATCTAGCATGACGTAGGTGCTCAAATTTTTTGGTTTGTATACAGCACTGGCTTTAGAAAAAAATACTGTTTAAACTATAAAGGTATTTTCGATAAAACGTAATTTTTTTCTCTTTTTCCAAATATCTCAATAAATATTAATTTTATTGAAAAATGGGTAGAGATCAAAAATAAAGCTCATAAATTGATAATGAATTTCGCTTGTTTATTTATTTACATAGATTTAATAGTTTCGGAGATATGAAAGTTTACAAATGGCGTCCGAATGTTTTTGAGACGAAAAATGCGGTTTAAATGTTAAATATCTCAGAAATTGTAACACCTACCTCGCACATGCTAAGAAATAAAATTAAAGACAATTAATTACGCTTTCAAATTATTTTTTACTCGTTTCTGTAGCATAAGAAATAAAGAAGTTATGACGGAAAATTATGCGTATTTATATTTTTTTTATATAAAAAGGTCGCCATTTTGTTACTCTAAGTATCCAGTAATTTAAAAAAATTATCTCAAATACAGTTTTTCGTTAACATGTAGCATTACCTAGATGCTCAAATTTTTTTGCTCATTTAAAGCACTTGCTTTAGAAAAAAATGCATTTTAAACTTTAAAGGTAATTTTGAAACACTTGGATACCAAAACTTAAATATCTCCGAAATTATTATTCCTACATCAATAAACAAAAAATATAATTAGCTCCCAGTTTGTACTTTCTATAATTGGTCTGTAACATTTTTCCGATAAAGTAATACTTTTCAAGATACTTGACGAAAACCGTTTGGAAATACCTTTTTTTTTTAAGCTAAAATCGCAATTTTGAAGTCGTTATAACTTAAAAACTGAAAAAAAAATTTAAAAAAAATATCAATTTATGTGAAAAATTGCATAGAACCTTTTCTTTTTAAAATTTGATTCTATTTCAGCTCCAATAAATATATAATTTTTTAAGTGCCACCCCTGAGAGGGGTGGCATCCACCCCCTATAAATAAGTAAGCCCCCGCACAATATAGAAACTTTTCTGTGAAGCATTTACTATTATACTGCCACAAATGAACGAAATCCGTTCAATATGACATTATTCCGAAGTTAAAACCTCTAGTTACTGTACTATATGGAAATAAAATTTTGGAAAAATTTTCTTTTTTATATAACAAATATTAAATTAAATGTTTTAACTTTTTTGGATGTAAATTCAGACAAGCCTTACTTGCTGTATCTTCTATATCCGACATTTTCAAAAATGTTCAGAGCTATTATAATAATATGATTTAATTTATCTTGACAGTTATGTCATTTGAATAGAAACCGCGACCTAAATTAATCTTATTGACGGTTGCCATGGATATTCCAAGCATCGCTATCTTTACTATTCGCTTATCAAATATGAAATTTTACCCAAATAATTATAGTTTTCCACTAGTTTTCTCAAGTTTTTTTCTAGTTTAATGATTCATAGGTATAACGAAAAATATAATATGCACCGCGGCTCGTACAGTGAGATCTCTTGGTCTCGAATACTTGCAAACCTCGGCCCTATGTGCCTCGGATTGAAAACTGTATTTTCGATTCAAAAAAGTGCACTTACGACCCTTGATACATAAATAACTATTTATAGTGACCAGCTTGTATACCTTCATATTTTTTCCTGACAGCTGAGTTAATTTTTTGAAGGTGACCACCCTGTATAATTTTTTATATTATCCTTGACATTTGTGCTGACTGCATGCAAAATATTATCGTCCTGCGCCACATATTTTTAATTATTTTTTCGCCCTGTATATTTTTCATATTTTTCTTCCTTGACAGTTGTGTTAACTCCATGCCAAATATGACTGTCTCCCGCCACATTTTTTTCTTTAATGGAAGTATATCCCAGTTCTTCGTTGGCAGTAACGTCAACTACCGATTACATATTATTGTTCTCCAAGTAGTGGCTTTGTACATACAATATAGTCAACAGACAGACGGACGGAATTAAATGGCTTTAATTTTCGGAATTTTTCGTAACGTACATATTCTGGAACGTGAAATTCGGGAGATATCTGAATAGTGATTTTTCAACAATTACAATACTTGCTTTTGGTAAGCGAGGAAAGTAAAAATGTTATTATTAGTGGTAAAATAGTCAGCAGTACAGCTAGAACATCAACATTTTTGTAACTATTTCAAATTTGCTACTTTCATATTTGGAACTCATAACTTCAGGCAAACAAGGTATCAGACTACTTATAAATAAAGTATTGGGACTCATAGTGGGCTAAATTTTTTTTCAAATTGGCGAAATTTACTGCAAAACATAGGTTAGATAGTTCTTAAAAATTTCTGCACTCTCTAAAAACACAGATTTATGTGGATAACTAATTTTCCTCTTCGGTGGCTTGAAAATAAATAAATGTGGAACATTTTCAAATAGGTCTGACCGTTATACATTGCTTGACCGCTAGAAAAAATGGCGGCTGATGTACTATTAGTTGTGAATAATTTTATCTTAGACATGTCTTGTTTTAAAGCAGGCCCGGATTGGGCCGACGAGTTATCGAATAGAACTCGGTTGGCCAGTCGGCATTGGGACCGGCGTACGATTTTTTGTGATTTTCTCTTCCTCGCTCATCCATTTTCAAGTGAAAAATTTTTTGTTGTTTTTTTTTGCGATCTTCCCCTTCCCCGCTCATCAGCTCCTCAATTCTTATTTTCGAAGAGTGATTTTTTTTCTATCCCCCCCCCCCCCCCCCCTTCGCTCTTAAATTTTTATTATCGAGGAAAAAAACTTCTTGGAGGCGCAATAATTCCCCCATTTGCCTTGAGTGGACCGATATAAGAAATCAAAATTGGGCCGAAAAAAATTCCCAATCCGGCCCTGTTTTAAAATCCTTATTAAACCAATTTATCTTTAAGCATGTCGTTTTATTCTTGTAGAAGTATATTTTAAATCTCATTGGTCTTAACAAATTTTTTAAAACTTGTAGTCTATTTTAAAACCTATTCTAAATAATTTGTGCAATAATTAACACAACCCCTCTAAGACCTTATGGTACCCGTAAAAAGTAACCTAAAAATTCGGTTTAATTTTAATATTTTGCTACTTATTCAACCTTTCAGAGAATACATTGCAATACAGTCCACTTTCAAACTTCTTAAATTAAGCATAATGATTAAATAGGTAAATCAACATCGCATAATAGTAGATTATTTCCCTCATAAATTATAGACCAATGATATTCGCGAATTTTTAAATTTCAGCCAATGACAACAGTTTTACACTGAATAAAAGCAAGCTAGCTTTTTCTTAAATTTACCAGCGAATAAATTACGTCTAGCTTTTAAATTCATGTAATTGATTTAATTTACTCTCAGTTGGACTAAAAACAAAATAAAACATATTACAAATTCAAGAATTATTATTTTATTTATAATTACTATATACCAACGGTGTATTTATGCAATTTTACAAACGTATTTTTAATATCAAACTGACACAGTGTCAGATTGACAATCACGATCGCGTAATAAAAGTCAAATAAGTATCTACCACGTCCGTTTCCATGGCTACGAGACAAAAGTAGTTTATAGAACGAGTCGCCGTCAATTAATATAATAAAATAATAATGATTGTCACTAAACATATAAAAATAGTATACGTATCCGTATACGTATCCGTATACGTATCCGTATACGTATAAATAAAAACTTGAGTATAAAAGTACGTAAGGAATTTATGCATTTGGGAAATAATCTTGACATATACCACTCGAGCTCTAAATTTTATCACACACTACTGCGGGTAGCTACATTTTTTGCAAAATTTTGCCTTTAAGCAAATGTTTTTGACTTAATAATTTACACAGTTTTAAGGTAAATTATAAGTCTCGAACATTTTCTAAGCAAAATTTTACAAAAAAAAAGCTGCCCGCACTTTATGCGATAAAATTCAGAGCTCTCGGGATATAACCTATGAATAGTTTTGATATCACTGGCTGGTGCATGTAAGAGCGCGTTCTAACTTGATTTTCACTAGCTCTGTCTTATATTTCTATATCGTTCTGCGAAGTCCTGGATATACAATATCTTTACGGGTGAGACATTAGTCAAAGGACCACGCACATAATACATGGGATTTCATACAGCCGTTGATTTGGCTGAAAATTTGGTATGTTATAGTCCATAACTTCTTGATCAAAAGTGCTTATGGCCACAAAGCCCAAAATGTCCTAAATTGAAGGTCAAAGGTCGTATGAGCTGTCACTTATTATAGCGATGGCGAGTCAGTCCTTTGGTATAAAGTCAAATTGGAATAAGAAGGTGTCGTTGATCATGACACACTGACCCTTGACCGTGAGTTAAGGTCAAGAGTCAAGCTAAAAGAAAAAACTGTCAGTACTTCTTTTTTTATATGCCAGATAAATATTACTATGGTTGGTGTGGCACTTTAAGGTAACTTTGGCCATGATCCATGGGCCAAGGTCATAGATCTATTCAAGGTCGTCGAGTTTTATACCAGTGTAATATTTCTAGGGTCAAAGAGGTACCTGAAGGTGACTTGGTAGCTATAATAAGTGACAGCTCATACGACCTTTGACCTTCAATATCTCGAAATTTACGACATTTTGGGCTTTGTGGCCATAAGCACTTTTGATCAGGAAGTTATGGATTATAACATACCAAATTTTCAGCCAAATCGACGGCTGTATGAAATCCCATGTATTGTGTGCGTGATCCTTTACTAGTACTTTCTCTGTTTCTACGCATTATGTGATTGCTCAAATCGTGTGCCTGTCACTTTTCCTTCCTCATGAAAGTATAGTAACGGCAAAAAAAAATTGATTTCTTTTTCTTAAGTAGGCTTAAAATTCTATGAAACTTCGATATTTTAAATTTGAGCAAAAAAATCTGTCTGTCGATCTGCCTGCAACTATGAGCTCGCGGTTACTCTAGAATCGTTTATGATATTGATTTAAAATTTGGTACGCTTATGTATTGTAACGAGATCTGATACTAAATTATATTTTTGTCTTATTCCGTTGAAGAGTCGGGGGTAAATGGTGGTAAATAGGTAAAACAAGCAAGCAAGTGGGGCTATGCGAGTCACCCACATATCACCCGCATTCTCACCACACCCCATTATCAAAGGAGGTAAGAAAATAAAATTTTAATTTACTTATGTACAAAAACCAAAGGCCTTATTTTTTTTTGGCTTCAGGCATTGTTTTTACACTCACTATATTACTAGGAAACTACGTTTTACCGATAGCATTTTAGACACTATTAATATTACATACGATAAAATTAAGTATGCGATTATTTTTGATACGGGTCTGCCTAAAGAAATATTCGTTGTATTCCGAGTATCATCGCCTTCTTCCGACGAATATTTTTGGCAAACACAAACTGCACATTCAGTTTTATTCTGTTATTTGTGATAAAATGTTTACATTTTGTATACAACCTTATGTTTTAAGGTATTGGCTTGACAGTACCTATAATTTTTGGTAAGATCAATTTATCCTGCATCGAGTGCGTCAGGTGTATAAACATATGAATAAACATTATTCTTGAGAAAAAAGATATTGTTTAGATTGCGGAGTTTCAAGGCAATGTTTATATTTTCAAAAAGAAAACATGCAGAGGATTCTTTAAATATAGAAAATTACCTGTTTCTAAATTTGCTTATAATGAAGATTAATTTTGTTTTATTAGTGCTTGATCTGATAAATGCTCATAAGCAATTGTGTATTAATAACTTGCGACTGCTTTTAATTAAATTTATAATATGAGTTTGGTATAATTTGCTTATGACACAGTTAATTTTCT
Organism: Rutpela maculata; assembly: GCA_936432065.2. Classification (NCBI taxonomy): domain Eukaryota; kingdom Metazoa; phylum Arthropoda; class Insecta; order Coleoptera; family Cerambycidae; genus Rutpela; species Rutpela maculata. The sequence continues at coordinate 125,190,311 of OW386291.2, read as the reverse complement.
CCGAATAACACCTTATAGGCAAATCAGCTGAAGTAAATTCTTCGTCGTAGGCGTTATATATATATATATATATATTTACAGAAAGGCGCTTAGTGCATTTTTGTATTGTAAATTTTATATCTCAAAGGAGTCTATCCTACTCACTTATGCAGGCTGGACCATTAATAACACAGCCCCACAAAAAAAAATGTTCAGAGCAGCCAACCACACTATGAATCCGAGGTCAAAAAAAATTGTACATCCCCAAAATCATTAGCTAGAGCCAAAAAACACCCCCGGAATGAGGTAAAAGGAAGATTAAGCTACAAGAATAGTTATTACATCTTAATCAATCGAATTATACAAATTTAGGTTAAACAGCAGCGTATATACAATAGATATAAACACCAGGAAAAGTCGAAAACTATCCTCCATATATAAAAAAAACGATCCATAACAGCAATTACTGCTGAACGAGCTTGAAATGTCTAAGTTTTGTAAAAGTAATAAAAAACTGCATCAGGTCCGATGTAATCTTCATAAACTGCCCCTATAGGATTGAGAACAACCACCCTTAAGTTTAAAGGACACGAGAAAAACAAGAATAAACGTAAAATCCAACAGGATTTCTATTTTCATGGATGCTATGATTGGCTGAAATTGCGTAGTACTTTAAAATAGAACTAGAAACTTACGTACCATCAACGTCTCACAGTGTCAACCCTCAGAGGGCGTGAAAACTACCCCCTGTGTAAGATTTAACTATAAAAAGTTGAGTGACTTCTATAAGAATTCGAAACACCTGCGTTGTGTGGAAGTGAGAAGAAACTAGACTATGTTCGACGCTGTGATTGAAAACCACCCCTTCGGGGTTGCGAGATGCCACCTCTATATCCGTAGGATGCTGGAAAAACAAAGAGAAACTAACCGGATTTACATTTTTATGGATGATATGATTGGCAAAAATCGTATTATACACTTGAGAGTTTGAAACTCATGTCCTATCAGTGTTATTAAGTAACATCCCCAGAAAGGATGTAAACTACCATCATTCAAGATGCAACGAAAAAAATGTTGCAGTGACTACTGAAAAAGCTATACTGTTGCTTTTTCGTTTCATTGTCGTTTCATAGTTTTTCTCTCCTTCTTATAGTTGTTTCTTACACAGGGAGTAGTTTTCACCCCCTAGGGTAGTGGAATTGAATAACAACAGTGGAACATAACTTTCTAAGTCTAACTCTGAGTACTACACAATTTTAACCAATCATAACATCCGTAAAAATGGAAATACTTTTGGATACATATTTTTTTCTTGTTTCTTCTGTGTCATTTAAGAAGAGGGGTGATTTTTGGCAGCGCTGTTGGGGTAGTTTTCAATAATTGAGCCAAAACTACTGCCGACTCTTCTCACCTTTACAAACCTCCGGAGTTTTGAGCTTTTTCGACGGTCATTGTAGCTTTTTCAAGTTGAATCCTGAACGGGGGTAATTTTCACACCCTCTGAGGGTTGACACTATAGGACGTTGACGGTGCGTAAGTTTCTAGTTCTATTTTAGAATACTACGCAATTTCTTGTTGGATTTTACATTTTTTCATGTTTTTCTCGTGTCCTTTAAACTTGAGGGTGGTTGTTCTCAATCCTATAGGGGCAGTTTATGAAGATTACGTCGGACCTGATGCAGTATCTTATCACTTTAATAAAACTTAGAGCTTTTTCAGCAGTCATTGCTGTTTTGGATCGATTTTTTTATATATGGGGGCTAGTTTTCGCCCTTCCCTGGAGGTGTGTTTCATATCTATTGTATGTACGCTGCTGTTTAACCTTAATTTGTATAATTCGATTGATTAAGATCTAACAACTATTCTCGTAGCTTTTCTCTTTCTCTATTCTCTTCCTTTTACCCCATTTCAGGCTCTAGTTAATGATTTTAGGTTTTCCTTGATCTCGGATTTGGATTTGGATTCAGCGACCGAAAATTCATGGGTCTGGTTCGCTGCTCTGAACTTTTTTTTTTTGTGGGGCTGTGTAATAGGCCATAGTTCGAAGGTATATTCTTTGGAGCAAAATATGAGGATATAACCAAACACGCTTCAGTAAATTGTTGCTGTGGGTGTCAGGTTGTCAAAATTGTAATTGTTTCTTCTTTTTTTTGCAATATCTCAACTACCTCTTGGCCGATCTTCTCCCAATTTGGTAAGGAAACATTTTTAAAGCTAAGAAACAATAATTTATGTATCACATCATGCTAGCCCGTGGAGGGCTCCTCATGAACTATACCTGATGATGAATATTTTTTCTCATTTCTTTGCGAAACGTAGTGGCACTTTTGACTCATGCAGGAGTCATTTTTACGTAAAAAAAGGTACACTTGATAGAACTTGGTAATTCCAACCGTTTTCGAGAAAACTGCCGCAGAGGTCTCAAAAATTCTTTGAAAACCAACCCAATTTGAAAAGGAAAAATTGTATCTATTGAAAAGTGAGCTTTGGTGAGGTCTTAGTTCTGTCATTTACATATAATTTCATTAGTTTGACATTTTGACAGAACTAAGACGTCACCAAAGCACACTTTTCAATAAATACAATTTTACCTTTTCAAATTGGGTTTGTTTTCAAAGAATTTTGAGTTCTATGCGGCAATTTTCTCGACGGTTAGAATTATCAAGTTCTATCAAGTGTACCTTTTTTTTACGTAAAAATTACTCCTGCTGAGTCAAAGGTGCCACTACATTTCGTAAAGAAAAGAGAAAAAATATTCATCATCAGGTATAGCTCATGAGGCACCCTCCACGGGCTAGCGTGATGTAATACATAAATTATTGTTTCTTAGCCTAAAAAATGTTTCCGTACCAAATTGGGAGAAGATCGATCAATAAGTAGTTGAGATATTGCAAAAAAAAAATAAAAAAAATTACAATTTTGACACCCTGTACCTTTTTCCACAGCAACAATTTACTAAAGCATGTTTGGTTATATCCATCTTATTCTGGTCCAAAGAATCTACCCTTGAACTATGGCCTATTATTAATGGTCCACCCAGTATATTTTTAATTTGGCACAGAATTGTAAAAATCTGAAGTTTCTGAAGGATAATTTGATAATACCAGATCAAGTCGAACCACTCGACGTTTCATATGATTTTGAAAGTGTATCTGAAGAGGATGAAAAAATTATTGCGAAACGTTGAAGTTATATTTATGTTTTCTGTTCTGTACAATAAATTTGGCGAATTGTTCTTTCACGAGATTTTTTATTATTATCGTAAAATAATATTTCTACATATAAAGTACTTTTTTCTACTCCCTACATAGAAAACACTATTTTGCTCCCTCATTTCAAGGAGCAAAGTAGTACTTGTCCTCCCTCGGGAGGAAAATACTTTGCCTCCCTAGGGAGGAAAATACTTTGGCTCCCTCTGGAAGCAAACAAGTAAAAACTTCAAATAGCTGTAATAGTAGTGTATAGACTTCTTTTATTGATACACAAACTTCCTGAAAATGTATAATTATGCTTTTCTTTGAAACAGATTTTTTATTACTTATTTTTATTTATAAAAATTGAAAACAGTTTAAATCAAGGTTTAAATTAACATCAGTAACTAAATATTGTTAAAATTTATGGTACAATTAGTTAAATTACTAATGGAGATTCCCCCTGAAGAAATATTGGCTCTGCTGGTGGAAATCAGTTCCTATTTGTTGTTTTCCAAAGTCTTGGTCGCTGATGAAGTACTTGTAGAAACAAAATTTTCAAAAACAAGACAACGTTTTTTGGTACTTGAAGTAGTACTTTCTCCCGTAATTATTTGGCTGGCTGCCTCACATTTTTTAGAAATACAATCATTTAAGTACCCTTCTGCTACTACGTTTTTTCGCCATCCCCCCTATCTTTTTAGAGTAAGAATGTCACTTCCAGCATTGACTAATAACGTAGCTGAAGTACGGCGGAAACTGTGTCCAGTATAGCCTTTCGAATCATCCAAATTTAAAAATATTGCTATTCTGTAATCTGTATGGAATTTTGGCAATTGTGTTTTGCCAATTACCTGGTTTGTACATTTCCCTTTAGCATAAGTTCCAAAATATCTAGAATGACATGTTTTAGGGGACCTACAGTCCAGATATTTTCTATACATATCCAAGACAGATACTCCGTTTAAAATCTCATGTTATTGTAAATGTCCTTTTGATATTAGTTTTTGAGTCAGGTATTTTCACCACTAAAATATCGCCTTTATCACTGATATCCTCAAGTACCATATTAACTAATTCATCGCTACGGTATGCCCCAGCAATTCCAAATTTAAGCACGATCTGAAAAAGGAAAATGCACTTATGACAACTGCCTAAAATGTCACTTAATTGTCATTTTATATATACTTTCTAATAACAAATACTGCGTTACGTTTTTATTTATTATTCAACAATAACGATCAATCTTACCTTCATATGTAAGTAAGTTTCATCTGGAGCTTCTGCAATAAACTTGTTGATATCCTCCCTTGAAAAAGTATTGGCTTTCTTGACTTTATATCCAGCAGATTTCCTTTTTTAAAAGCTACTAATTTAGGAAACTTAATGTCGATATTGTGTTTAATTTGGAGTGTAGATCGCAACATGCTGTATTTGCTCCATAATGTTGAAGGCTTCAAACTGGCGCATTTTTTGGAAAAGTAAAATAGGACCACTTCTTCACATATTTTTCTTATTTGCCTAGTCTCCATCCAACATTTAAATAGCTGGTACTCTTTTTCATATTTTTCACGAGACTTTAACGGTAATAGATTTAACGAAACCACGTTTGCTTCTTCCAGAATATCTTGAGGAACTTCATCTTCACATTCGGAATACATTATTATAAACTTTTTGGAAGTTTGTTTATTTTGAAAACAAGAAGCAACCTTAGCAACGTTCCATGTACTTTGATTTTTAAAAATATTTACTTATCTAAATACCTATTATGACATTTTGACATATTTGGTTTTTTGATTGTCATGCATAAGAAAATATAATAAAATATATGTAAAACCAATGTAAAAAACACTGTAAATGGTCGTAGAAAAAATCATATGTATTACACAGGAGCAAAGTGCCATTTCCTTCTTTGGATATTGATGCCCTCCGTTTCGCGTCGGGCATCTAACTATCCGCGGGAGAAAATTATGCACTTTTCTCCCTTGTCATACAAATAGCTACTATCTACTCTTATTAGGTTATATAGGTTATATACTAATTAATGAACTGCTTTTGATCAATTAATATTATCCATAAACAAACAGCGTGACTTTTAATGCGTGAGTTATTATAATTCACTAGGTACAGAGCCTTTATCTTCATGCCTAGCCTGTCCAATCGACGTAACGCGCAGCACACGAAGGTGGAGTCAGAGAGGTAGTGACAGCGAGATCGCTTATATAAATATGTGTTGTTTTCTCGCCCCTTCATAGATGTGTAAAAAAACTATTGTGAGAATATTGGTTATCGGTCCAGATACAGACACACTGCAATCAGAATGCAATATCTGGTACATTCACTATCTTTTCACTGACCCAATTTAATAATTCAAGATAAGGAGTAGTTTTCCATCCTGTGATGGGTTGCTTTTATGAACTCGGTCATAACAGATTTATGGTTCATTCCTTTCGCCAGTTATTGGAGCTTTTATGCAGTTTTGTATAATATTGAGGTAGTTTTCACCCTCTTAAGAGTGTGTCTCAATTACTATGTGTAAGCACTAGTCAACACCTTCGTTCATACATTCAGCCAATACACTTCTATATTTCTGTTGATGGAAGCTCTATAACTCAATAGCATAATTTTTCCCTATTTTAATCTTTATGTAGGGGATGTTTCTGGGCCTGAATTAATCAATGAATATACCGATTCATCGATATTAGATATAAATTCTATGTCGAAAAATACGTCTTGATTGCTCTGCCATAGCTGATGAGTATTCATTTTTTGTGGGGTTGTGTATTTCTTGATAGCATCACGCATATCACAACATCAATCTCTCATATCTCAAATACCAAACATATGCTGATCTTGAAATTTTGTATTCAGGATGTTCTCATTATTAACAATAATTTAGCATTTCGTTTGAAACAAAATTCGAGGAAAATAGGCGATTTTTGGCCTATTCTTGGGGTCACTCTTTTAGCCTCAATATTTTTATGAAACAGTTTTTTAGTTACACAATTATGATATTTTCGAGGCACCGCACCCAAAATTTTGTACACCAGATTTCCTCGCATTTCCACCAGATTTCGTCTTTGATAAAAAAAGATTTCCTTTGGATTTCCTTGGCCTGAGATTTCCTCTAGATTTCCTCAGATTTCCTTCTGAGTGCACACCAGATTTCCTTCGCGATTTGCCCCTCGGATATTTTCTAGAATTAGACTGAGTACATGATTGAATCTTATTATTTTCCATGAATTCAATAAGTTAGGTTTTAATGAGGTCTAACTTGGAGACATCAGTTTTAGAAAATTATATTGTGTAATTATTTACTGTAAGATGACAAATTATAAATAATAAAAACTGGAAATTATAATGAAAATTAAAATACCATCCTCACCAGCAATGGTGTTAACCAACATTTTTCTACTTCGGCAACTATGTTGAAAGTTAAAAATATAGAACTTACATATTCCTTTAAATCGCTTAGTAGTTTTATATATTATTGATTGTAGGTGTGAAATTTAATAAACTTTGATTTATTGAGATTACATGCGAAAGATTTATTGGATTATTTTTACTATTTATTACACAGTATGTGCTATTTAATACCGTTGTTTTGGAACGCGTTGACCGATTAAAAAAATTTTTTTTTGAGATATAGTGCTCGATGAGCTTTATTTGACTGTTTTGAAAAATTTGTAATTTTCATATTTTCCAGGTCTAGTAAGCTCCTCTAAACAATTTCGAGAGACTATTAGGCAATTTTTTATCGGCAAATTGAATAACGTATTCTATTCGCAGTTATCTCAAATAACTCTATGCCAAATTTTAGCTCGATTCCTCATACAGGTTTGTTATTCAATAGCCAAATTTAAAATTTCTCACTTTTCGACTGCCCTGTATAAAAGTCGGTTAGGCGTACTAAAAAGGTAAAGTACTCATTGGACTTAAGGAACATCAGACACTAAATGAAAGAAAAGTTATTCTTTAAATAAATAGTGCTTGGGGGTTATAATTGATCGCACTCTGAATTGGAAGAGACATTTGGAAGTTAAAATAAACAAGGCATTTGCGGCATTCTGGCAGTGTCGCAGGGCGGTCGGTAGGTCCTGGGATTTCTCACCCAGAATCTCCCTCTGGCTGTACACTGCTGTACATGCTTTGTTACGCAGCCATAGTCCGGTGGCCCAGAGTAAGGCAAAAAACAGCTGCATCTCAACTGGAGCATGTTCAAAGACTGGCATGTTTCTGCGTTACTGGTGCGATGAAAACGATGCCTACAGCTACAATGGGGACTATACTCTGCATCCCCCCTCTAAATCTGTACATAGAATAGGGGGCGTTGAGGACTGCTCTGAGATTGCAATCTGTACGCCAATGGTATATTAAGGGCACGGCTACGAGACATGTCCGTATCCTAGAAGAGGCTATAAAACAAATTCCTCTTCTGAGAATGGGAACTGACCGTATCCCCTCTATATGTAACTTCAACAAGAATTATGAGGTGAGTTTGAATGTGTCCGGACGAGCCGGACATATCAATCTACACCGATGGTTAAAAAATGGACTGTGGATCAGGAGCTGGGGTCTACTCAGAAGACCTAGATCTACATTCGATAATACCGCTAGGCACACATGCCACTATCTTCCATGCGGAACTAGTAGGGATCCTGCAAGCGGTAATAGAAACCACGAAAGCAAACGTCAGTGGTAAAACGGTGCGCATATCAACGGACAGCAGAGCAGCCCTGCTTGCCCTATACAATTGTAGGACAGGCTCGGGGCTGCTTCTGGAAATTAGAAAGGCCCTATATGTGCTCGCACAAAACAATAGTGTCCAACTCCGTTGGGTGAAAGGACATGACGGAATCCAGGGTAACGAAGAAGCGGACGCTTTAGCCCGCAAGGGATCTGAGAGCGTCCTGTATGGTCCAGAACCTGGAGTAGTGCTCTCAGATTCAGTTCACAGTTCCCTGCTACAGAACTATACATTCAAACGCCATGCGGACTGTTGGGATGGTCTGAGCAGCTGGAGACATAGCAGAATGGCTTTGGCCACACCCAGTCGTAAGCTAGGCAAACACTGTCTCCAGATGTCCAGGAGTAATCTGCGCATTTATGTAGGATTAGTAACAGGACACTGCAGACTAAACAAACACCTCCGTACACTGGCAGTTATAGACAACCCCAAGTGTAGATGGTGTAATCTGGATGACGAGACTACTGAGCATGTGCTCTGTCACTGCCTTGCTCTCTCAACGAAAAGAGGATCCATACCGGGGGACTTCTGGCCCAGTATGGCCAGAATAGGTGGCGTCTCACCTGGCCTTCTCTTCAAATACATCAGAAGTGTTAGTTGGCTTGAGGAATGAGAGGCTCGGTGGACATGCCACCACTTACGGGGGCAGCACAATGGGTCCGCTTAGGAGGCCTGAGTGCACGTGAGCATAAGCTCACCCCCCGCCAAACAATCCAGATCCAGATAGTTCTTCTATACATTATTCGGTTTCTGTGCGTAGGTGCCTTAATGAAAATTTTTCAAACAAATGGATTAGACGGGATAGCTTTTCCTTTTTCTTCCTTACTTAGTATCTGATGTTGATGTCACTAAATAAAGAAGAAAAAGGAAAGCTATCCCGTCTAATCCATTTGTTTGAAAATTTTTCATTAAGGCACCTACGTACAGCGTCCGAATGATGTATACAAGCACTATTTATTTAAACAATAACTTTTCTTTCTTCTTCCTCATTTAGTGCCCGATGTTCCTTAAGTCGAATGACTGCTTTACGTTTTTAATAAACCTAACCAATTTTTATACAGGGACAGTCGAATAGTAAGAAATTTTAAGTTTAGCTATTGAATAACAAACACCCTTTTTTATTAGAGATTATCCCAGAATTATTAAGTAAAATGGATAAAAAAAAACTTTTAGTTGTAATATAAAAAATAATACCAAATCTATGTTTGTAAAACCAGTGACACCCAAAGAACTAAATAATTTATCACAAAGACTAAAAAATAAAATGAGCAGTGGCGATGATGAAATTCCTACCAATGTTATTAAAATGTGTACAAATATTATTGTAAATCCATTATGTCATATAATTAACAATTCTTTTAAATTTGGTATATTTCCTGAGTAGTTGAAATTGGCATCAATTAAACCACTATATAAAAAAGGAGAACCAGAGCTTATGGAAAGTCACAGGCCTGTAAATATGTTGCCTTCTTTCTCAAAATTATTTGAAATGTCCATGTGTGACAGAGTAGTGAGTTTCATGAAAGCCTGTAATAATTTTAATGATATTCAGCATGGGTATATTAAGGACCGTTCCATAGAGACGGCTATTTTTCAATTTACAAATAGGATTTTAAGATCTTTCGAACAAAATAAACTCTCATTGGGAATATTTTTAGATTTATCGAAGGCATATGATTGTCTTAATCATGCATATTAACTGGAAAAGTTGGAACTTTGGTTGGAAATGCACTAGCGTGGTTTAAATCATATCTGACTTCTCGTAGGCAAAGAGTTGTAATCGATAAAAACGGTAGTAGAGGTAAATCTGAAATTAAAGAAACTCATATAGGCGTCCCGCAAGGCAGTGTCGCGGGGCCAATTTTATTTATTATCTTTATGAATGTTTTGTCTAACATAGTAACGCAAGCCAATATGATGATAACAAATTATGCTGATGATACAAACCTTTTGGTATCCTCAAAAGTGTTTCCACACATTGTTACTGACAGTACTATGTTGTTTATAAAAGCTAGGGATTGGTTCATAAAAAATGGATTCCTATTGAATGTAGAGAAAACCAACATTATATTATTTAGAACAAAACAATTACATATTGGGTCACCTAAAAATATAAAAATTGTTGAAGAACCAAAAATGACATAAAATTTCTAGGTGTACAAATTGATGCTAATTTAGATTGGTTACTTCAAGTAAATGTTGTATGTAAAAAACCGAACAAAATTTGCTATAGTATGAGAGTTAATAAGTAAATATTTAAATGAGAAATCTATAAAGAACATATACTTTGCCAATTTCGAGTCAGTTGCTAGATTTTAGATTTGATATTATTTTTTGGGGAAGCAACAAGGACATAAATAATGTTTTCGTCATACAGAGAAGAATCATAAGATTAATGTATAATATGAAATATTGGAAACATGTAGGGGAACTTTTAAATCAAAAAATATATGTACATTCATTGCTATCTATATATCTTAATGCCTTTTATTATACTCTTCGCAAAAACGAAGAGTATATTGTATTTGATCGGCACATTTCTAAAATCGTAAATATCGCTCGTAGAGAAAAAATTTTCATATCATTGTGTTGTGAACGAATTTTGAACAACTTTCAAAATGTCCGTCTGTCCGATTGTATTGAAATTTAGAAAGTAAGTTAGCGTTAGCTAGGGGAAGAACCCTATTGTTTTTGAAGAAAATCGATCAGTAAATAAAAAAGTTATTAATTATTTAATTAAAAAAATAATAATTCTCTTAATTTTTGTCGCTTGTACTAAAATGGAAATGTTGCGAGATATTATTTCCATAACAATTTTTTTTTATGAAGTTTACTAATATATATTTCATAGAAGTGAAATATGTATGAATGTTGAAAGATATATATCACAGACAATCAATTTTTCTAGCAATAGGTGGTGGCGCAGCGGCTAAAGCTTTGCGTTGCAATCCAAAGGTCCCGTGTTCGAATCCCATAGGTTGGATATTTTTTTTCATTTTTTTTTCATTTGGTATCACAAAATTTAGGATGTTCAAAAACTAACATTATTTACAAGAAAACTGCGAAGAGTATCCTATAGAATGTGTAACAATTATATATAAAAAGCTCAGTAAATTGGCGAAGAGTACGTTTTTAGCTTGTTTATTTTTAAAAACAAAGAATTGTTATTTAATCACAATATTGTGCATAAGTATAATACAAGAACTGTTGATATAAACTATCCAACACATAGGCTAACTTTAACAGAAAAAAATCACATTATATGTGCGTCAAATTATATAACAACTTGCCTGAAGAGTTTAAAACCCTAGAACGGTATCGATATTTTATTGTACTGTGTTGGTATCGTACGTAAATTTTACGTACATATTTTTTCTATAAGCTTTATGCTAAAATGCGGTTAAATAAATTAATAAAACTCAATTAATATTTTGCTTAAAGGTTTATTTTGCCAAATAAACATACAATATACATGGTAACTTAAATTAGTAATGACACAAAGTAAATTTACTAGCTTCCTCCAAGTCTTCATCTTTTAAACCTCGTTTCGACATTGTAAACGTTCATTGGTATCGGACACGTAAAAATTATAAACTAATTAGTGCATAGGGGCCGTTCAAAAATTACGTAACGCAAATTTTGATCAAATTTGCCCCCTCCCCCCCCTTGTCACATGTTGTCACGTTTGAAGATACCCCCTAAATAAATTACTTCAAAAATTTCACCACCCCCCCACCCCCCTCAAAATCACATTTTTTTTTAATGTCATATATATTAAAGTCCTATGTAAACTTGGCTTGTCTTGTGACTAAGGACAAACCTTGTACAGTTTATACAAAAATAGCTGTTTTCTTTAGATCAGAATTTTTGTGGAAAAAAGAATAACATTACGTTACGCAACACTTGATGCAACCCCCCCGCCCCCCATGTCACAAGTTGTCGTCACAAGCGTGACGTAATTTTTGAACGGCCCCTTATTGGTAACGATGCGTAATATTTACGTATAGAGCTCCAGAAAATAATAAATGTAACCTCTAGTACGAGCACTTGCGTATTGGCAATGTAAACAGCCTATCGCTAAGATATTTAGGGAAGCATATCTGGAAGGTCGAGAAAATTTGCGGGCGTATGGCTCTGTAAATGCAAATTATTAATCTTGCACACGTAAATTTTACGTAGGATACCATTCTAGGGTTAAACGCATTGAAAATGTTAATGAATTTAAAAGAAAACTGAAAAAGTATCTTGTAAATTTGCAACCTTATACTCTGGGTGAGTATTTTGTAAAAAGTAGTTAGATGGATGTTGTGACGTTATCTCATTTAATGTGTTACCTATACTATATGGTGTAAGACTTTCTTTGAAATAAAATTTGTTATTTTTTTTTTTTTTTTTTGTTGAAAACCAGTCACCCTTCTCTGTGGTTCCGACCCTCACAGATGGGAGCTGGTAGTACCGGCAGCCACTCCCCACACCCGTGGGGTAAGTGACTACTGGGTCCGAGAGTCGTGTGCCCTGAGCAGACGTAATGAACCGAGGATGACATGACGGCCTTCTGCATTCTGCCGCCGGCTAAGACCTCTGCCGAATTTCGGCATGCCGGTATGATCTTAAGTTCCCAAAGCAGTGTGTGTCTCGTTCCACCGTTGTTATTATTATTATTATTATTATTATTATTATTATTATTATTATTTTGTCTATGGATGTAGGCCGAAGTCGCATAAATCGGACATGCAGATAGTAAATGCATGAGCGACTCCGGCGCCTGACGGCAGGTCCTACAATTAACATCAGGGACCTCCACACCCATAATGCAACTGCGGTAGACCAACGTGTTAATAACACCATCTTGGCAGGCCACAATGAATCCTTCGGTCTCCGACTTTAGCCCTGCTGACTGTAGAAAAGCAAAGGTCAGCTTTGCCGATAAACCCAGCGTCTCTATGTTGTTATAGAAAACACCGTGCATGGGCTTATCGACGTGCTGCCTGAACAGATTTCTCTGCTCGGCAGCTTTGATTTGGGCTGTCAGGCGATTTGGCGCAAGCTCAGTTACTGATTCTGGATCAGCACCTCGCCGGCCTCCTCGCCTGAAGTCGACTACGAGACCGAGATCATCTGCGGCCTTACGTGCTGCCTTAAATAAAAATGCGCCAACTCCGACAGTTTCATGATCTCTCACGAACCGCAGGAGTGGGTCCGAGCTCCTGAGGATGTTGCATGCCACACCCAGCGCTACTCTACCATGCGTGCACTCCAGACTCAAGAGTCCTCGGCCCCCCCGTTGGCGTGGGAGGTACACTCGAGGAACGGACGACCTAGAATGAATGCTCCTATGAACATGCATCATCTTGCGGGTATCCCTATCCAATTGGCGCAACTCATCTTGTGTCCACTTAACTACTCCAAAGGAGTAGAGCAGAATCGGAATGGCAAGCATATTAGTTGCAGACACCTTGTTCTTCCCCGAAAGTTCGGAAGACCAAATCTTTCGGAGCCGGTGCCTGTACTTGCCGCGGAGAGTATCCTTAATCTGTTTCACGTCCTGGATGTGATGTTGTTCCACACCCAGGTACGTGTAGGTCTCTCCGGCATCCAGATGTCGTAGGATGCTTCCGTCTGCGAGCTGCGCGTCTTCAAGGAATATCCCGCTTCGTCCTCTCTTGAGGTGGACGACTGCACACTTGTCCAACCCGAATTCCATGCCAATGGCCCGCGTATACTCTTGGACCACCCTAAGAGAGTTTTGGAGTTCGCACTCTCCGGAGGCATACAGTTTTAGGTCATCCATATAAAATAGATGGGTGACCTTATGTCTCCGATTGTTATTATTATTATTATTATTATTATTATTTTTTTTTTTTCGCGTGTGCGATGCTGGACAGTTCTCCCGTGTCTCCGACATTCTCACGGGAGAAGCACCAGCGGATTATCCATAGCCACTCCCCGCGTCCCGCAGGGTTAGTGACTGTAGATGCCAGATTCGTGTGCCCTAAGAAGACGAAGGGACCCCAGGATAACTGCCTTCTGCATTTGGCCTGCCAACCACTCGGCTGACTTTTGGCAGGCTGGTATGGCCTTTAATTCCGAAAGCAACGTAGGCCTCATTCCACCAAGTACACCGATTATCAGGACGACCATCTTGACCGAGTAGTCTGGGTATAGCACTCGGAGCTCATACCGGAGATCTCGGTATTTAGTCCGTTTTTCGCCCTCCTTCAAGATGATGTTTGTCTCGGCAGGTGCCGAGAACTCGATGACATACATCATCTTGGTTTGGTGGTCTAGGAGGACTATGTCAGGCTTGTTTGCCTGAATTTGCCTGACCGTCGGAAACGAGTAGTTCCAATATATTCGGCACTTCTCGTTCTCGACAACGGACTCGATCTCTCCGGGGACGTAAGGCAGCACTGGTGTTTGGTCTACTTCGTACGAGTGCCGAAGGTGGTAGTACAGCACTTGTAGGGCCGCGTTATGTCTATGGATGTAGGCCGAAGTCGCATATACCGTACATGCAGATAGTAAGTGCATGAGCGACTCCGGCGCCTGACGGCAGGTCCTACAATTAATGTCAGGGACCTCCACACCCATAACGCGACTGCGGTAGACCAAGGTGTTAATAACACCATCTTGGCAGGCCACAACGAATCCTTCGGTCTCCGACTTTAGCCCTGCTGACCGTAAGAAAGCGAAGGTCAGCTTTGTCGATAAACCCAGCGTCTCTATGTTGTTATAGAATACGCCGTGCTGCCTGAGCAGATTTCTCTGCTCGGCAGCTTTAATTTGGGCTATCAGACGATTTGGCGCAAGCTCAGTTACTGATTCTAGTTCAGCACCTCGCCGGCCTCCTCGCCTGAAGTCGAATACGAGACCGAGATCATCTGCGGCCTTACGGCCGCTATTATTATTATTATTATTATTATTATTATTATTATTATTATTATTATTATTATTATTTTTTTTTTTTTTTTTTTTTTTTTTTTCGCGTGCGCGATGCTGGACAGTTCTCCCGTGTCTCCGACATTCTCACGGGAGAAGCGCCAGCGAACTATCCACAGCCACTCCCCGCAACCCGCAGGGTTAGTGACTGTAGATTCCAGATTCGTGTGCCCTAAGAAGACGGAGGGACCCCACGATAACTGCCTTCTGCATTTGGCCTGCCAACCACTCGGCTGACTTTTGGCAGGCTGGTATGGCCTTTAATTCCGAGAGCAGCGTAGGCCTCATTGCACCAAGTACACCGATTATCAGGACGATCATCTTGACCGAGTAGTCTGGGTATAGCACTCGGAGCTCATACCGGAGATCTCTGTATTTAGTCCGTTTTTCCCCCTCCTTCAAGATGATGTTTGTCTCGGCAGATGCCGAGAACTCGATGACATACATCATCTTGGTTTGGTGGTCGAGGAGGACTATGTCAGGCTTGTTTGCTTGAATCTGCCTGACCGTCGGGAACGAGTAATTCCAATATATTCTGCACTTCTCGTTCTCGAGATTATTATTATTATTATTATTATTTTTTTTTTTTTTTGTTAAAAACCAGTCACCCTTCTCTGTGGCTCCGACCCTCACAGAGGGGAGCTGGTAGTACCGGCAGCCACTCCCCACACCCGTGGGGTAAGTGACTACTGGGTCCGGGAATCGTGTGCCCTGAGCAGACGTAATGAACCGAGGATGACGGCCTTCTGCATTCTGCCGGCTAAGACCTCTGCCGAATTTCGGCATGCCGGTATGATCTTAAGTTCTGAAAGCAGTGTGTGTCTCCTTCCACCGAGGGCTCCTATAATCAGTACCACTATCTTAACAGTATGGTCTGGATACAGTCTGCGGAGTTCGAAGAGCAGATCTCGATATTTTGTCCGTTTTTCCTCCTCCTTCAAGACAATGTTGTTCTCCGCAGGAGCCGAGAACTCCACGACAAACATTGTCTTGAGTTGATGGTCGAGGAGTACTACGTCAGGCTTGTTGGCTTGTATTTGCCTGACGGTGGGAAAAGAGTAGTTCCAATAAATTAGACACTTCTCATTTCCCACAACGGACTCAATATCCCCCGGAGCGTAAGGCAGCACTGGTGTCTCGTCTATCCCATACGAGTGCCTTAGGTGATAATAAAGCACTCGTAATGCTCCGTCGTGCCTCTGGATATAGGCCGAGACTGCATATGTCGGACAAGCCGACAACAGGTGCATTAAAGTCTCTGGCGCCCTGCGGCAGGCCCTGCAGCTGACATCAGGGACCTCTATACCCATGACACGACTACGATAGACGAGGGTATTAAATACACCATCCTGGCAAGCCATTATGAATCCCTCGGTCTCAGACTTCAGCCCGACTGACCTTAAGAAGGCAAAGGTCAGCCTTTCGGATAAGCCAAGGTTCTCTATATTTTTATAGAAAACTCCATGCATTGGCTTATCCGTGTGAAGCTGCAGAAAGATGTTGTGTTCTGCAGCTTTAATTTGGGCTTTTCGTCGAGCAGGTTCCAACTCGGTGACAGAGTCGGGATTTACCCGCTCGACGTCGAAGAAGAGACCAAGTTCATCGGCTGCTCTTTGTGCTGCCTTAAACAAAAAGGCTCCTATTCCTGCACTTTCATGGTCTCGGACCATGCAGAGGAGGGGATCCGAACTCCTGATGACCTTACAGGCTCCATCCAGAACCATCCTATTATGGAGACTCTCCAAACTCAAGAGTCCACAGCCTCCCCGATGTCGAGGGAGGTATAGCCGTGGAACGGGCGATTTAGGATGCAAACTTCTATTGAGATGCATCTTCTTGCGGGTTCCTACGTCGAGTTGACGCAACTCCTCTCGAGTCCATTTCACTACTCCAAAGGAGTAGAGTAGGATCGGAACGGCAAGATGTTGGTAGCAGACACCTTGTTCTTCCCCGACAGTTCTGAGGACCAGATCTGTCGGAGTCGGTGCTGATACTTGCCGCGGAGAGCGTTTTTCACTACACCCACTTCTTGGGTGGAGCGTTGCTCGACACCCAAGTAAGTGTACGACTCTCCGGCATCTAGATGATGTAAGATGCTTCCGTCAACGAGTTGCGCGTCCTCTCCGTAGTTCCCGCATCGTCCTCTCTTGAGATGGACCAGTGCACATTTGTCCAACCCGAACTCCATACCGACAGCCTGCGTGTACTCCTGTACCACCCTGAGGGACTGGTGTAGGTCCCTCTCTCCGGAGGCATAAAGTTTAAGGTCATCCATGTAAAACAGATGAGTGACCTTATGCCTCCTATCGCCGGGGGTACCGCAGTTGTATCCACGGGTTTTCCGGAGCGAAACGGATAATGGCAGTAGTGAGATGCAAAACAGAAGGGGGCTGAGGGAGTCTCCCTGAAATACTCCCCTTCTGAATGTTACCGACTCCGTCTGGACTCTATCGTTACCCGATGTAATGGTAAAGCGAGTCCTCCAGAGCGGCATCAGTTCTTCGATGCATCTCACTACGGGACCAGGTACCGCAAGACATCGGAGCAAGTGAACAATAAGCTCATGTGATGTCATATCAAATGCCTTGCGGTAGTCGATCCAGGCCATGGAGAGGTTCCGCTTATACTGCACGGAGTCCTGCGTGACACATCTGTCAATCAACAGGTTCTCCTTGCAGCCAGCGACACCTCTCTTCGACCCTCGTTGCTCATATATCCGTTCGTAAACCGGTTCAACTGCGTGGAGCACTCGCATGTACAAGATGCGCGTAAACACCTTGTAACATGCGTTTAAACAGGTTATCGGTCGGTAGTTCCTTGGGTTGGACAAATCTCCGTTCTTAGGGATCAGCACTGTCCGCCCTTCAACCACCCAAGAAGGAATTTGCTGCTCCCCATTTAGCCAGGCATTAAAAATTCTGGCCAAATGGTGGTGGGTGCTCGGTAACTTTTTCCACCAAAAGTTATTTATCCCATCGGGACCTGGAGCAGCAAAGTTCTTAGAGCCCTCGAGAGCTCTTCGAACCTCTTCTGGGGTTATTGGTTGGCACACTTCCTGTGGTTGTTGAAACCTTTGACAAAAGATTTCAAAGTGTGCAAGGGCCGGAGAGTCTCGGTTGAGTGGAAGCTTCTCCTCGTAAAGCGTTTTCCAGAAATTTTCCACCTGATCTACAGTCGGCGGATTCTCTGCAACACGCGGAGGCGGTTCGAATAGGCGCGAGGGCTTTTGGCGGAAGAGTTTATTTTCCGCCAGCCCCCTCGCCCGCCTCACTAGTGATTTTTTACAAACCACTAGCATCCGTATCCTGTCGAGACAGTGCTGTTTGGTGGTTCGCAGCACTGCCTCATTGAGTGTGTGATGGACGCGTCTTAAGTTGGCGGCTATTCGACGCACTTTAGGCGTGAACGGTCTATTGGCCGCCATATAGTCCATCACACATTGGATACGGGATGCGTGTTGCCTCGCCGACCGGATCTTGGCTTCCATCTTTTGTATGCGCCGCCTCGCTCTCTCCTGTGGGGAGGCAGTATTACGCCTCTCCACCTGAGAAAAGCGTTGAGCAGCAGCATACACGGCACAGTTTATGTGCCAGATGTCAGCCCGTTCTGGAAGCGCTTCACGAAGTTCTTCATCCACTCTGGCCAGGTCTTGTGGCCCGGGGGCTTTTATGTAGTGTAACCCCCGTCTGGTACTGAGGCCCTCTGGTATTGGTGGAACGTCAGGGACTACATCCTCAACCGGTTCATTCGGTGGACCTTCGGCCACCTCATTCACCGGCTGAGGAACAGCTCTCACGTAGCCCCTGCGACGAAGGTGGGATACATAATCACGCAGGTTTTGTGGCGTGAAGGCGTTGTGCTCTGGGTGCCTTGCACACCACAGAACATGCATTCGCCCCATGTATCCCCTTCGTGCGGGCTCACTGCTTTCGTAGCAATGCAGAAGGTCGTCCCTTAGCTCATCTGTCCACTCAAAGCGTCCTAGTTCATGGCGTTCGTCGTCAACGGGCGCCCGATCCGGTTGGGCCTCACCACCTTGCCCTTGACCCCTATCCGGATGGGGTCGATTGTGGGGGCCCTGTCTTCTGCCTGCGGGAACCAGAAGTTAGGGCTTGTGGGTGGTTAGCCCAGCAAGCCCACGACCGACACCAGAGGGGAAGGGGCTTTCCCCTCCCGGGTGCACTAGGGCTGCCGGTTCGATTTTACACCCCCAGCTGGAGTAAGTGGTGGCGCTACTCACCAAAGGCTTGATTGATGAAAGTCAGCCCCTTCTGCTTATTTATTATTATTATTATTATTATTTTTTTTTTTTTTTTTTCGCGTGCGCGATGCTGGACAGTTCTCCCGTGTCTCCGACATTCTCACGGGAGAAGCGCCAGCGAACTATCCACAGCCACTCCCCGCATCCCGCAGGGTTAGTGACTGTAGATTCCAGATTCGTGTGCCCTAAGAAGACGGAGGGACCCCAGGATAACTGCCTTCTGCATTTGGCCTGCCAACCACTCGGCTGACTTTTGGCAGGCTGGTATGGCCTTTAATTCCGAGAGCAGCGTAGGCCTCATTCCACCAAGTACACCGATTATCAGGACGATCATCTTGACCGAATAGTCTGGGTATAGCACCCGGAGCTCATACCGGAGATCTCTGTATTTAGTCCGTTTTTCCCCCTCCTTCAAGATGATGTTTGTCTCGGCAGGTGCCGAGAACTCGATGACATACATCATCTTGGTTTGGTGGTCGAGGAGGACTACGTCAGGCTTGTTTGCTTGAATCTGCCTGACCGTTAGGAACGAGTAATTCCAATATATTCTGCACTTCTCGTTCTCGACAACAGACTCGATCTCTCCGGGGACGTAAGGCAGCACTGGTGTTTGGTCTACTTGGTACGAGTGCCGTAGGTAGTAGTATAGCACTCGTAAAGCCGCGTTGTGCCTATGGATGTAGGCCGAAGTCGCGTAAATCGGGCATGCAGATAGTAAGTGCATGAGCGACTCCGGCGCCTG
Source organism: Rutpela maculata (assembly GCA_936432065.2). NCBI lineage: Eukaryota > Metazoa > Arthropoda > Insecta > Coleoptera > Cerambycidae > Rutpela > Rutpela maculata. The sequence goes on along the minus strand of OW386291.2, from coordinate 125,170,452 downwards.
ACGGCAGGTCCTACAATTAACGTCAGGGACCTCCACACCCATAATGCGACTGCGGTAGACCAAGGTATTAATAACACCATCTTGGCAGGCCACAATGAATCCCTCGGTCTCCGACTTTAGCCCTGCTGACCGTAAAAAACCAAAGGTCAGCTTCGTCGATAAACCCAGTGTCTCTATGTTGTTATAGAATACACAGTGCATGGGCTTATCGACGTGCTGCCTGAACAGATTTCTCTGCTCGGCAGCTTTAATTTGGGCTTTCAGACGATTTGGCGCCAGCTCAGTTACTGATTCTGGATCAGCACCTCGCCGGCCTCCTCGCCTGAAGTCGAATATGAGACCGAGATCATCTGCGGCCTTGCGTGCTGCCTTAAATAAAAATGCGCCAACTCCCACAGTTTCATGATCTTTCACAAACCGCAGGAGTGGGTCCGAGCTCCTGAGGATGTTGCATGCTACACTCAGCGCTACTCTGCCATGCGTGCACTCCAGACTCAAGAGTCCTCGGCCCCCCCGTTGTCGTGGGAGGTACACTCGAGGAACGGACGACCTAGGATGGATGCTCCTATGAACATGCATCATCTTGCGGGTATCCCTATCCAATTGGCGCAACTCATCTTGTGTCCACTTAACTACTCCAAAGGAGTAGAGCAGAATCGGAACGGCAAGCATATTAGTTGCAGACACCTTGTTCTTCCCCGAAAGTTCGGAAGACCAAATCTTTCGAAGCCGGTGTCTGTACTTGCCGCGGAGAGAATCCTTGATCTGTTTCACGTCCTGGATGTGATGTTGTTCCACACCCAGGTACGTGTAGGTTTCTCCGGCATCCAAATGGATGCTTCCGTCTGCGAGCTGCGCGTCTTCAAGGAATATCCCGCTTCGTCCTCTCTTGAGGTGGACGACCGCACACTTGTCCAACCCGAATTCCATGCCAATGGCCCGCGTATACTCTTGGACCACCCTAAGAGAGTTCTGGAGTTCGCACTCTCATAAAATAGATGGGTGACCTTATGCCTCCGATTGCTGGGTGGACCACATTGGTATCCGCGGGTTTGGCGAAGTCCGACAGACAACGGCAGCAGTGAGATGCAAAATAGGAGAGGACTCAGGGAGTCACCCTGGAAAACTCTTCTCCTAAATGTTACCAACTCTGTCGATACCCGCTGAGCACCAGATGTTATGGTGAAGCGGGTTCTCCAGAGTGGTATCAGCTGTTCGATACATCTCACTAGTGGGGCAGGTACCACAAGGCATTGAAGCAAGTGTAATAATAGTGCATGGGATGTTGTGTCAAATGCCTTGCGGTAATCAATCCACGCCATTGATAGATTACGCTTGTATTGCACAGAATCCTGTGTAATACAGCGGTCTATCAATAGGTTTTCTTTGCAGCCTGCCACACCTTTCTTGCCACCACGCTGCTCGTGTATCTGTCTGTAGACCGGCTCAACTGACCTCAATGTCCTGGCATACAAGATACGTGTAAATATCTTGTAACAGGAATTGAGGCAAGTGATCGGTCTATAATTCTTCGGGTCGGACAGATCTCCCTTTTTGGGGATCAGTACAGTACGCCCCTCGGCGAACCAGTCCGGAATCGGCTGCCCCTCGTTCAACCATGAGTTGAAAACTCGGGCCAGATGGCGGTGGGTGGAAGGGAATTTCTTCCACCACCAGTTGTTGATGCCATCTGGACCCGGGGCAGCGAAGTTCTTAGTGCCAACAAGTGCTTGTTGAACTTCCTCGGTACTGATCGCCGGACACACTTCGTCTTGCTCTCCCAACAGATTGTTGCAGAGCTCCTCGAAGCGTGCTATCGCTGGAGTGTCGCTGTCGAATGGACTCGTAGTCTCATAGATTCCCTTCCAGAATGCTTCGACAGTCTCAACAGACGGCGGATTTTCGACAACACGCGGCGGCTCTTGGAACAGACGAGAGGGACTTGTTTGGAACAGATGGTTTTGTTCCAAGGCCCGTGCTCGTCTGACCAAAGATTTTTTAATGGCCATTAGTGCTCGAATCCTATCTAGACAGTGCTGTTTGATGGTTTGCAGCACTGTCCGATTTAGAGTGTGGTGTTGTCGTCTTATACCGGCAACTATACGCCGAATTTTCGGCGTGAATGGCTTAGCTGCCGTTATATACTCCACCACACTCTGGATTCGAGATGCGTGTTGTCTCGCCGATTTAATTTTTGCCTCGATTTTTTGTACGCGCCGCTTAGTCTTCTCGACCCTACCCAGCACGCTTGCCAGGCGTTGCTGGGGAACGAGTTGTCTAGCGGCTGCGTACACGGCACTGTTGATCTGCCATATGTTGGCATCTTCTGGAATCTCATCATTGAGTAACGAATCCATTCTTGCCAGGTCGTGTGGCTTCGGGTTAACCCTAGTGTTAAGGCTAACCCTCGCCCTGAGGATGTCGTCGGTGTACTCTACTACTCTCTTATTATTATTATTATTATTATTATTATTATTATTATTATTATTATTATTATTATTATTATTACTCTATATGAGGTATCGAGTTAAAATTTTGTATAGAGATATTTGAGACAACTGCCAATCGAATACTCTATCCAATTTGCCGATGAGCATTTATAACTTTTGGAGCCACCATTTTGAATTTTGAAATTTTTATAATTTTCTCGAGGTTTGACAATATTTTTCAAATTTTAGGTTATTGTAATTTTAGAACAGCTGACGATGGAAGACAGAAAAGAAATTTCATAATATACAATATTGATAATAACTAATCACTACGTCAGAACAAAGGAGTCTGAGATTATTGGAAACATCTGAAGGGAACCACAAATTCTCACTTTTGAACGGCTGTAAATCATCAAGTATTAACAATGGAGAAAAATTGTTTAAATAAAAGGAGCTTTTCTTATTTCCTATAATACCGGTAACATCTAATTTTAGGGTAAAACTAACAGGAACGGAGATGATCGTGAAAAACCGACTTTGATCATTATTTTTTAAACATGGTGGTCGTAAAGGCGAGATATTTTTGTGAAAAACATTAATTAACGATTGTGGTACCCTTGCCCCGTCTAGATTATAAAAAAGAAATATTCCTTGTAGAAATTAATCTATTAGGCTTCTTTTGCCCTACAGATGTCCAAGGAGCTTAACAAAATTTAAAAATTTAAAAACATGAAAAAAAAATTAACAATAAAGCATTGGTACAGATTGTTTATTGCTGAAAAATGCGTTACGGGCAATGAAATAGAAATAGAAAGCGGGTATGTCAAGTCAGTGATTTTGTCATAAAATTTCTAATTTGGTTTCTAAATGTTGTGGTGCGTTTTAAATTATTGTAATTAATTTGACTTTGAGATGGAAATTTAGAAACGAAAGGTGACAAACAAAAAGTGAGGAAATGGAACGAAGAAAAAGTTGAACAGAAATGGTGAGAAAAGGTAGAATTGATATTTTAGTAAAGGTTAGGGTGACTACATGTTCTGCAGAAAGATGGGCAGCTCCATGTAGGGTAATTTGTATTTGATCTGAAACTGTACATTATGTTCTCTTATTTTTACAGTTTTGCTTGTTAGTGGACTATTGTTAAGGACGTTGAGTTTGTGTTGATAAAATTTTTGAGAGACGATTTTAATGTAGTCGCTAGTGGAATGATGTTGTTAGAACGAGCGTACAAGTCTTTGAGGAAGGTTTATTTGCTCAGGTTGACAGAATTTGTGTCCTAGGACTACTAAGAGTTTCTTTATTATCGTAACCGACGTACTGCACCTGGCGGATGCCGCGTAAGTAAAAGTCAACCGCACGACGGCCGTGCAGATTAACTTTGTTGTTTCTGCCTGGTCTGCTGTTCCCCGTCCTCAGAGGATACGGACTCCTAGACAGATAGTAAACTTCAGGTATCGTCTCGCGTAATATGCTCTTTTTGTAGTTCAGTCGAGTTTCCAAATGAACTCCCAGAGTTCACAGTTTTTTTTTTGTTTCAGTTTTGACCCCCCAATCGAGATTAGAGTAATCATTTTGGTTTTCGTAAAGATCGTGGCCTCCGACTTCGTTGATTCTTGTCTAGTAGTTGTTTTGACTGGTTCTAGAATGATGAGTGTTTTAAAGTGTTCCCCTAAGAAGTATATTAACGTGACTAGATTAAGGTATCAATATGCAGAAAGTAGATAATCTCATAATAAATAAAATAGTGTGAATGACTGAAATTAAATAAATGATATAAATATTTTCAATACAGTAGTGGCAGCCAAAGTTCTTGGGTCGATCCCCATAATAAGATAGAGTGAAATATAAAGAGCAAAATAATGTACGCGAAAGAGAGCGATATAATAACAACGATGCCAGCACTTGTGTATGTTAAAAGTTCCGCCCTCTATCCCCTCTTATTGTCCCTCCTACAGCTTGAGACGTTTATGATGAAAACAGCAGTTGTTGTACGTGTCTTTCTGATTTCTCTCCTTTCCAGATCACAGTCATTTTAGGTGGGGATGTCGAAGCGAATACTCTGCAGTGATGGGATAAAGTGGGGTAAAAAGAAAATGCGAAATCGGATGAAATCCAATTATTGATTAATACGGCTTTATTTGCAATTGGTTTCTTATTAAAATAATTTAATTAACAGTAGTTTATAGAAACATCATGATTTGTTAAATTGATTTAGATTTATGCTGCGTATTTTAACATGGCGTAAAATAATTTACGTTCCCCAATGTCAAATCTCGGCATGCATGATACAAAGAATAGAAGGTATGCTAGATAGTGCGCCAAATTCGGTCCGGTCGGCGCAAGACGTCACGCGGTGATAGCGGGATTTTAAATTACATAGGATTTTCCTCATGATACAAAGAATTTGTATCATGGATTTGTCTGAAGTCATTGGAATTTTGAATAAATAGGGATTCTTAGTGTTCTTAGTAAGCATCGTTCTTTATAAATGAGCTTTACCTCCGCATAAATACGTTTTAAACATATTGTCACTTTTACATGATGCCAATGCACAACACATTTTTATAACTGAAGGTTATTGGAAAAACACTAAAATAAGTGAAATAATCCAAAAAAAAAACTTGTACAGACGTCGGCAAACTCACTTTTACGAAGGAAGCGGGTAGAAAATTATCACCGCGTGACGAAGCAACTGTCTATTTGGCTCCGCCCACATGCGCAATGTCATACCTTCTATTCTTTGTATCATGCTCGGCATGCATTGCCGGCAAAAGGTTAGAAGCTCCTCCCACAGTCTACACGTGCGGCATCCCGTTCGGATGTCTAAATTAAAGAGGCAGGCAAATATGGGCGTGCCGTTTTTTTTATCCATAGTTCATCCATGTCCTCAAAACATAGTCTTTGTCTAATTATGAAGAAATTACAGAAACAGAATGAATTGACGCAAATGTATCACAAAGAAAATTCAGTAAAAGAGGAAGGATTATCTTGACGACTAAAAGTAGCTAGAGAGAAAAGTGGCAACAGTGTAGGTTAAATCTCTTTCTTTTCAGCATATTATTTCTCCATTTCTCTTCTCTTCTACCTTACATTGGCATCGACTCAATATTTTAACATGCCACTACTGTATATGTTTTTGCTTAAAAATACTAGGAATCGTATTATGTAATTCAATACTTCGTCAGTATTAGCTAGAAGAGTATTTGTTTTGATGGGTTCTCCAATAATGAGTGTTTTAAAGTATTTACCTGGCTAATATATTAGCGTGCCCAGATTAAGGCAACAATATACAGAAAGTAGGTAATTTCATGATAAATAAAATCAAGAATAGGCTTATAAATAATGAATGAATGTTTCTATACTCTACCGATGAGAACTCACGAGTTCGAAAGAACTTGTACAACTTTTCTAGAGTTGAAATAATAATAATAATAATAATAATAATAATTGCTTTTATTGATAGATATTAGATTACATTGTTAATAAAAAAAACAAATAAAAATAGATTATGTACACTATTTATCTATCAAATGGCAGAGTTCGCTGTTCATCGGAGTACGAGGAACCGCGCTCTTCCACTCAACCATAGACACCCACCGGAAACAAGTAGTACATTAAAGATTTATAAATTTGTAGATAACATTGACTAAATACAATACCACTTGCCATGGTGGGTAATAGAATGTAAAGCTCAGTAATAGTTGTGACTGACTGAATTTCAATAAATGTTTTAAGTATCTTCAATAAATTTTTTTTACGTAAAAATGCTAGGAATTCAATCATGTAATTCAATACTATAAGAGTAGTTGTTTTGATTCATTCTCCAATGATGCGTGTTTTAAAGTGTTTTCCAGATTAAGATATCAATATACAGAAAGTAGATAATTTCATATTAAATAAAAAAGTGTGAATGACTGAAATTAAGTAAATGATTATATATTTTTTGCTTTAAAATACTGAGAATTATATCATGTATTTCAATACTTCGTCAGTGTTAGCTAGAAGAGTAGTTGTTTTGATTGGTTCGCCAATAATGAGTGTTTTAAAGTATTTATCTGACTAGTATATTAGAGTGCCTAGATTAGGACAACAATATAGAGAAAGTAGGCAATTTCATAATAAATAAAAAGTGTAAGTTGTGATTTGCTTAATATATAAATAATATTCTCTAATAATGTGTCTTAATGAAAATAGAATTTTGGTAGTTGGATATTTATTATTCTTATTCTGAAAGGTATATTAGCAAAATATATAAACAAATAATGGTAGGAAATTACATTTCACAATATTTCTATTCAATTACAAAACATAAAAATTAAGAAGACTTTTTAATTTAAATGATTATTAGCATGACGGACGGAGGAACATTTTAAAAGTTGTTCAGAATACACCGCGATCTGAATTTTTTTTTCTGCGAACGACATTTACAATTTTAGGAATGTACCGATCAAATGCAATATGCTCTTCGTCTTCGTATTTGCAAAGAGTATAACAATCATATTAGGTTTTATGTTTTCATCATTATCTATACTAAAAAAGGTTAAAGGATTTAAAGAATGACGTTGTCTTTGAATCAGAAGAACCAGAGCTGAAAAACTAATATCTAAATGGGAATATAATTCAACAGACCTAGATATATTATACAAAAACTTAGAAGAAAATATTATAAGTAGCTTAGACAAAAACGCACCAGAGAAAAAAACAGTAGTAAAAAATAAAAAGAAATGGGTGGATAAAGATGTAAAACTAACACAAAACGAACGAGATAGGGTATATAAAAGATTTCAACATACTAAAACTGAAGGTGACTGGGGACAATACAAGGAAAAACGAAATGAGGTAGTTTCACTAATTAGACAAAAGAGAAAAGAATATTATGAATAAAATATAGATCGATGTAAAAATAATAGCAAATAAACGTGGAAAACCTTGATAGAAATAGTTAATCAAAATAATAAAACAATGGACATACAGTCTGTTGAGTTTGAAAACAATTCTTTATCTATGGAAAATAATTTTAATAATTACTGACATTGCGATGAATATACACCAAATATCACGTCAAATTATGAAAACGAAATTACAAGCGTGCAGTCCGAAGTTACTAATTTTCAAAATATTTCATTAAATAAATTAAGAAAAGTAATTTTTAATTTAAAAAACAAAGCCAGTGGAGATAATAATATTACAGTGTAGGTCATCAAAGTCCTTTTTGACGTGATTGGATATCTGTTATTAAATTTAATTAATACACCTTTGAAAACTGGAAAAATTCCTTCCGATCTAAGATGTAGTGTTATCATGTCAGTTCCCAAAGTAAGTGATCTTAAAAAAAAAACGGAACAATGTGGGCCAATAAATGTATTACCTGCGGAAGAAAAAATTATGGAAATAATAGTATATGAGCAATTAGATGACTATTTTAATGTAAACAATATTTTGTATAGTGGACAGTCTGGATTTCGACCACGACATTCTTGTGAAACGTCAGTGCAGCTAGTGTGTTCAAAACGGAGACGAGATATTGATCAAGGATATTGTCCTTAGTGTCTTTGTGGATCTACATCGAGCATTTGAAACGATTAAAGCATTTCAAACGATTAAAGCATTTTAAACGATTTAATAGAAACATGTGAAAGGTATGGGGTAAAAATATGTTTTGGCTTCGATTAAAACTATTTAGCCGAAAGGTATCATAGAACTAAGTTCAATGGTTGTTTTATCGGATAAAATCAGAAGTGAATATGGTGTCCCTCAAGGGAGTGTGCTGGGTCCTCTATTATTCATTGTTTATATGAACGATATATGTAATATAATAAATAATTTATTTGTAAATCTCTTTGGTGACGATACACTTATATCAGTATCTGGTAAAAATGATAAAGAAGTACTTGAGACGATCAAATAAGTAATGGAACACCTATACATATAGTAATGCAGCAACAAATTAAAGTTTCAATACCAAATATATAGTTTTGAGCAGTAGAAACAGTTACGAAGCATTCATGAGTCAAAATTTCTCTGTAAAAATAAATAATATAAAAAAGAAAATGTAGATGAAATAAAATAATAAGTATTGATTTGAATCCATATTTAAATTTCACCAAACACGTAGATTTCTTGGTTAAGAAAAAAGGCAAAAAATTGGGTATTTTTATAGAATTTCAAACAATCTCTCTAAATGGAGCAAATTGTTAGTGTATAATACTATTATTTATCCTCATTTTAACTATTGTATGTTGTTCTTAATTTCCTGTAGTAAGTGCGATCTTCACCAATTGCAGATATTGCAAAATAAAATAATGAGAGTAATTCTGAAATGTGATATATATGAACCAATAAAAGTAATGTTATCTAATTTAAGATGGTTAAACATTGAACAAATAATCGAAAAATCGGCTCTAATATTAATATATAAAATAGCAAATAAGTAAGCCCCACAGTATTTACAGACATTTTAGATTAAGAGATCGAGCATACATACACATCAGACAAGAAATCGGAAAAATTATCATATTGAAAAATGCAATTCAAATGTTCAAAAAATATTTTTTTTGTGACGGCCTTAAACTTTTTAATGAATTGCCCACATAAATTACAATGTCAAAAAATGTCCAAACTTTCAAACAAATGACAAAGAGTGTAGGTACATAGTTTCTATTTTATGCTAATGAAGTTATATTTAAAATTGAACAATATTTTAACTTTGTATATATTATTTTTCTTTATGTTTATAACAAATGTTATTAATTCTTGTAACTAGCAAACTGCTATATAAACTGTTTATTCATTTATTTATTTATTTAATATTTCTCCAAAGAAATATAATCAAACTAAATTTAAAACAGTTAAGATATCTGATTAATTCACTTACCTGAAAATATAAGCAGAAGCAGACCCATTGATAATACTTGTAGAGTTTGTGCTCTTTCTCGTTGTAAGAACTTCGAACTCCCGGAATTCCAGGCAAAAACATTATGGCATAGGGCTCATTTCTGTTGGTCGGCACAGTAAACGTAGAGTGAATCCAACAAAAGGTATTGAAAACATCCTCTGGTATATCTTTGGTATGGATGCAGTCTATCGGATTACCTACGTACTGCCTAGTTGTCACTATAAGGCTAAAGGCGACCAACATCGACACCGTAAAGGAATAATGTAGCCGAAAAACCGGTGAATCTATTTGAATTCGTCTGATGCTTACGAGGGCTTTTAACCCTCGGAAAATATCCAGCATCTTTTAGGCTTCAGTGATTTGCGGCGATTGTTGTGTAGTGTAATTTCGTCAAACTCTCATCTTGTTAAGTGCAATTCAGTCATTTTGGCACACTCTAAAGGTCACTATTTTTTAAGTTGATAGAGTCCTGTTATTTTGGTTACCGTGTTCCGGAACAAAGCGTGGAAATAACCATACACGCCAGCACAATGCACATCACCGTGGCCACTGTCAGCATCAGATCGACGATTATTTTAAAACTACTTTGTCAAAAGAGATGCTAGCCTTGTGCCGAATGGGATTTTATGCGAATACCTCTTTTCTCACAGTTAAAAATAAAAAAGTGTATAGTACATGGAAACTGTACCACGTATTTGATACAATAACGTCTGTCTCTGGCTTACGGGAGTATGTACGGTTTACATTAACAATGACTCGTGAGATCAAATAAGCTCGCCAACTCTTTAGGTATATTTATAACTAAATATTATCCTAAAAATTTTAATCAGGGCCGAACTTAATATTTCACTATCGTATTGGTAGGTATCTTTTCATCATATAAATTCTAAAAAGACGGTTTTATAGAAATATGTTCGTGTAAAACTTTATAAATATCACTCAGGTGGGTTGGTTTATTTGAAAAGAGCTTTTTCTAAACATTACTTACGGCTGGATCATATTCGAGTACAGAGAATGCTTTGATTAAATCAATATCTTTTGCGTTTCAAGTAATTCGACAAATAGTCTATGCCAACATTGCAAAAACCCCAAAATTGCAAGGGTAGCGACCAAACATGGCTACTCCCTCGTTTTCGAGGGCGTTCAATACGATGGTGCTAGTCGCGCGGTCCCTACCTCCCTCGAACTACCCCTAAATGCAAAAAACCACCCCTTGCCCCATTGTTCATTGTCAGGAATGGGAGGACTTATTGGATCGGATTTTTTTTGAGAAAACTCAATAAATATGTCCTGTAAAATTTCGCAACCAGACAGCCTAACGACCCCGGGGGTTGAAACCACTCTCTCCCTCAATACCGCAACATGCAAAAAACATCCTGAAAATTATTTTCTTCACGTTCTCTGATTTAGCCTCCCACTCCTAACCAACTACCAGGACTTGTTGGATTGGGTTTTTTTTTGAGGAAACTCAATATGTCCTGCAAAATTTAGCAACCAGACATCCTAACAACCCCCGGGGGTTGAAACCACCCCCTCCCTCAATCTTGAAGTGTGCCTCAAAGAAAAAGTTTTAAAGAAGATATCCCCCGTTTTCAAGAGTGGAGAAACGATCGTGGCATCACTTTCTCTCTTAGTTCTCAAAAAATACCCTTTCATGCCCAAAACCATCGGTTTTTCATATAGCGCTCATTGGATCAGGTTTTTCTGGGGAGAGAATTTTTTTATTGCAGCTTAAGAGGAGTTTGATATACTCGACTTTTTTATGATATATTTATTTTCATATTATGTACAGGATTTTTATTCTTATGCTAGGCAGTCATCATATATGATTATTATTAAATGTTAATTTATTCTTCAGCGTTTACAAATTAGATCACATTATTCTGGCCAATCGGAATGGACATTACACTTTTCAAAAAGACTTGCTTTCATCTGGGTACATTCATCATCATCGTCACTATCGTCAGTCTCATCGTAACTAACATTATCATTTTGCATTAAAATTTCTGGAATCAGTTTTTGAATATCATCAATAGTACCATCCTCATCTTCTGATAGATCTGGATTTTCAACACGCTCGTTGTTATCGCAATGATTACCTCTAAAATGTTTACAGAATGGACTAATTTTACACCTAATTTTATTTTTGTGTTTTACACCCGGTCTTACAACCATAGTTATATTGTTTGAAAAATAAGTCAGGATAGAATTTTGGTTGTAAGAATCTATTTCCCGTTGTCCAACCCCAGTCAACGGGATTCATTTCATTTTGTGACCACACCCGAACTTGAAAATACACTCTATTTAAATGTTCCCTAATTGTTCCCTACGTCTAAGTTTTATGCATTTAGGAGTAGTTGGTTATGGGTGGGAAGCTAAATAATATCAGCATCGTGTTTCCCACCCTTGATAACGCGTAGAAAACAATTTTCAGCACGTTTGGATGTTTTCTTGCATGTTTCGGTATTGAGGGAGGGGTGGGGGGTGGGGGGGCGAGTTCAATCCCCGAGGGTCGTTAGGATGTCTAATTGCAAAATTTTACAAGACATACTGAGTTTCCTCAAAAAAAAACTTGATCCAACAAGTCCTCGCATGCCTGACAACGAAAAATGGGAAAAGGGGTTGTTTTTTTGCGTTTGGGGGTAGTTCGAGAGAGGTAGGGATCGCGCGACTATCACCATCGTATTGGCCGCCCTCGAAAACGGGATGGTAGTCATGTTTGGTAGCTACCCTTGCAGCTTTGGCATGGACTAAAAAATAGGAAATATAAAAGAAAAAACGAATAGAAGTTGCATTCTGACGTAGACGACTGCGAATATTATATATTTTACTAAAACTTTACTCAAGCACGCCACAATTTACTTTTACGGGGGTGTCACTGAGATCAAGTATACAGTATATCTTTCATATTTTAATGTTCAAACAGATATTTGCAGTTTGCAACTTCCGACGACAACTTTGATTCGTTTCGTAATAGTCTCATTAAACATAAACATCAATTCGAAATTAATATATCACCATATACGTAAATTTTATGCTTTAGAGACACTGGATATTGCAGTTTCGATATTTTGTGCATCTTTGCAGTTTTATGTGCTTAATGAAAAACTTTACATAACATTTTGTTTTAAAACAAGACAGCTTAGATACCTCCGGCGACCATCATTTATAACAGATATGGTTCAATTTCAAAACGAAGCAAACTATTTTACATGTTTCAGGACTCCGCAAAAATCGATGAGATTTTACTTTTGGTTTAAATGTCTTGTAATTTTGGGGATAAGCAGTTTTAAGTGTGGAGGCCAAAAGTTGTAATGGACGTAACTCACGAAAACCCATAGTTTTTGCTCAGAAGGCAACAGAGTGAAAATATTGTTGCGTGATATTGTTATAGAACCTCCCAGAACTTCTGAATCGTTTAAAATGGCCCTAGCCACATACTCCCAGTGTTCTATCGTACCACGGACATGATGGTGGTACACTTTCTCCCCTACTACTGCTACTCCTTGTTTTGATTTTTCCATATTACGCGTTTGACAGATCAGGGTTATTACAGGGAATATTGATAAATAGAGTATTGCAACCATCATTTTCCTCGCCCTCGAAAATGGGGGGAAATCATTCTTCAGCCCCTTCTCAGTATTTTCGGAAAGTTTTGTCACTCAAGGAGGGGTTGTTTGTCAAAAGATACTCGATTGAGGTTCAGAGTTTCAGAAGAGTGGAGAAAAAGTACAGCAACCATCGTGTTTCTCGCCCTCGAAAACGCGTTCTTCAGCCCTTTCGCAGTATTTTCGGAATGTTTTGTCATTCAGGGTAGGGCTGGTTTCAACCCCCGGGGGTTGTTTTGGCGTCTCCTGGTCAAAAGATGCTCGATTTATCAATATTTCCTGTAATAACTCCGATGTGTCAATCAAGTCATTCTTAAGAACACCCACTTCTGGGACTTCTCCAAATTTTGTGCATAGATGCGTTCACAGACATTATAGTAATCGTTTTTGATAGTTGAAAAGTGCTTATTTTGGAAAACTACCCCCTTAAATAGGTTTGAAAAGAAAATGCGAAATGCCGGAAGTAGTATATTGTCCTTGCCTTAAACAATTTCTAGGAATATACTTTTCCAAAACTACCCCCATTTTAGGGGGGTAGTTTATCAAAGTAAGCACAACGTTTCAACTATCATAAACGATTACTTTAACGTCCGTTAACACATCTATGCAGAGTTTGGAGAAATTCCAGAAGTGGGTGTTCTTAAGAATGACCATCTCTCAAAAGCGTAGTATGGAAATATCAGAACAAGGGTAGTAGTAGTTTTTTGAGAGGAAAAAGTACACCATAATCATGTCTGTGGCATGATAGAACGTTGGGAGTATGTGACTAGAGCCATTTTAATCGATTCAGAAGTTTCATTTAGACGCGTGTCGTTCTATGAGATTTAATAGCGTTTGAACCCCGAATTTAGGGATGAAATGTCAAATTGCGAAAAATTGAGCAGTGAAACATATATTGACGTGATATTTGGAATCAGCGGCTTGAGAAACATTAAGAGGGAGCAAGGCGATCAAATCAGAGGGGAGCAGGCGGCAATGAGCCAATGTGAAGAGGGATCTTCGTAATAAACAAATTTTAGCCAAAAACTTTCTTCGATGGAAGTGTAGTATTCATTTACTTAAAAGAATTTTTTTTTTCAGTTTAATAACGCCAGCCGTTTGGCTAAAAACTGCCTTTTCCCAGTTAAGATTTTTAGTACAGTGCTTTTTAATAGATGGTGCCACCTACAGAACTACAATAGGGCATCTGCATCATGTAACCAACATAACCTTAAATTTTAAGTTTTTCAAGTTTATTCTCATTTTTAATGTTTGCATACGCATTTTTAGTTTGGAGCCGTACTGGCTCCAAGCAAATATTTAAAAATTCACGTAAATAATTTTTCAATATTGTTGATTAATAAAAATAGACTGCTAATTACAGGTTGGATTGCCAACCTATAAAGAGTACTATTTTATTAGGACAAAGTATTTAGAACTTCATAAACTAACACTGAACCAGATTTTAGTTGAAAATACGGGAACCAGGCAGAAATTTTAATAATACCTGCATAAATCTTAAGAAACACATATTTTTGAGGTTAGCTGTGACGTCACGTGCAGATGCCCTATAATAGCCACACTGCCTACTCTTCGCCCCACTTCAGCTTTAGCTTTACTAATGAAACTTTGTGATTGGCGTTGTCTCCTCACTTTTGGAAATAAAAAAAATCGGTGTGCTATGAATTGTAGAATTTCGGTTATTTGGAACTTTTTTCATGGTAATGAAAGTGCCCCGATGCGTCAATACAAAAACATTGTTAAACCGAGCCTAATACGATCCTGCTAAATTTTAGTTACTGAAACAAACTGTACTTGAAAATGATTCAAGAATCTGTATTTTCCTTTTCCTGGTATACCACTATAAAGCCTTTGATATTATTACGTACACTTTCTCAACTTTGTATTTAAAAAACCTTTTAACACTGCACACCTATAAATACGTATTTTTAGCACAAATTATTAATATCACAAATATGAATGTACTTAACGCATGCCTTATAAGTCTAAACTATATTATGTGTTCTTACATGTTTATATTCAAATAGCAACTTTTAAACACTAAGAGCACTTTGTCCAATAATATACCGTTTGCAATATTAGCCATTAAATGTGTTATGTAATTCATGTTAGACAGAACGCAAGGAGACTAATTTGGGAAGTTTTTATTAAAGAACAATAAAACTTTTGTACATATTTCCATATTTTATTTAATCTGTTATTGACTCTAAATTTGCTTAAAAGTTAAGTTGGATGCTGATTTATAGATTGTTTGGAGGGGGAGGGGGGTGAGCTGGTGCTCAGGACTCAAGGATTAGCCCAGTGTGCTTCGCTTACAGATAGTTGCATACCCGCCAAGTCCCTCATTTCATGCCATACTTGTGTGATTAAGGAGGTGGTTCGGAGGAGGCCACCCATACTGGACCAAAGTTCCTTATCGTGGATAATCTTTTTGTTGAGAGAGCAGAGCAGCGACACAATACATGTTCGACAGACACCCCCTGCGTTTCAGGTTATTAGTACTAACAGTAATGGTTTCTAGAGGGAAATTTTCTACAATAATGAACGTTCATTGACTATATCTCTAATTCTCAGTATACGAAGGCGTTTATTTGGACTATAGTATCCTGTTAGTAGTCCTACTTAAATACGTAGATTATTCGTATATCGATATCTAGAGTCAGTGCTTGCCCAGTTTATGACTGAATGTAGCCAGAAACATCTGCTGTATCTGCAACTACTTAGACCACTACTTAGTCAGTTCACATGGAGTTGAAGAGCATAGTTTTTTTATCAGTGAATTGAATTCGAGAGCGCTGTTGTAGACACCAGGCCATACAGGGAGCTGTCAGATCCCTTACGAGCTAGGACATCCGCTTCCTCATTACCCTGAATTCCATCATGTTATTTCACTCAGCAAAACAATACATAGCTATTTTGTACGAGAATTTAGGTCTTTCTGATTTTCAGAACCAGCCCAGAATCTGTACTACAGGTTTAGGGCAAGCAGGGCCCGCTCCAATGTCCAGATATGAGTACCATCTTTCCACTAACGTTTGTGTTAATAATTTTTGTAACCGCTTGCGTAATACTGGATCTGCCTGAAATATTGTCGTATACATGCCTAGCGATATGGAGTGTAGATCTGGTTCTTCTGAGTAGAATCCACCTCTCGATTTACAATTCATTTGCAAACCATCGGTGTAGATAATACGACAGTTTTTTCTTCAAAAATTATCAGTATTGGTCTAGTGGAATATTTATCTACATTTTTTGGTAAATTTTCATTTATTTAAACAAATTCCACTTGTTTAAATAATTTTCTTTTCTCGAAAATTTGTCGAAAATCCTGTTTTCTGAGATCGGACTGGCAGACTTATTTTTAGCAATTTATTTTCAAAAACCTATTTTCCAATTATTTAAACAATCAATTATTATTTATTTTCAACTTTTTTTCAAATTATTCTAGAAAAGTAACCTTTCTCACCCTTTAAAAATAATAGACTGCCAGTCCAATCTCAGAAAACAGGATTTTAAACGAGTTTTCGAGGAAAAGAATTATTTAAACAATTGGAATTTGTTTAAATAAATAAAATTGACTAAAGAACAATATTCCACTAGACCAATAGTAATAATTTTTGAAGAAAACACGAGATTAAAATGCTCAAAAGGATCAATTCCCTGAAAAATTTACATTTTTTGATTTAAGGGCAGTTTTCGGAGCACCGTGAAGATCTGTTAGGGGCGACAAACCCATATGTATGTACATCAAATTCTTCGTATAAGTTTAATGCAAGATTTTCCGTAACCCTGAACAATTATTCAAAGAATCCCAAAAAGTGATTTTTCCCATGCAATTTAAACTGGGAAACTTCAGGTCTCCATTAAAAATTAAAATTTTGAAAAACCAAAAAATACGTACTTAACTTTTTCGGATTTGGAAACGAATTGGGAGGATCGAGTCCCTCTATAAAAAATTAAGTCATTTTTAGACCACCCTAATGAACATGTCTCGTAATCATGACTTTTATGTACTATCTGCCTATAGATTGCAATCTTGGACCAGTGCTCAACGTCAACCTCCTCTGCAAATAGATTGAAAAGGCACAGAGCTTAGTCTGTCTCCATTACAGTTGCAGGCATCGTTTTCATCGCACCAGTAACAGAAAGACATGGCAGTCTTTGAACATACTCTAGTTGAGATGCTGCTGATCTTCGTCATACTCTGACCCCCCCAGACAATGGCTACATTGTAGGGCATGTGTCTTTTCACAGCAATGTATAGTGATAAAAAGATCCTGGGTGAAAGACTCCAGGACCTACCAACTTCTCAACGATACTACACGAAAGCCGCGCATGCCTTGTTTATTTTTACTTCACTTCCAATTCAGAATATAATCAATCATGTCCTCCAGATACTTGACCTCACTCGGAGCTGAGTCCACGATAATTTTTATGTTTCATATTTGGTAGTTTTATTTATGAATAGTTCTTGTTCTGTTTTTTGGGAGGTTAACTACAGAGGAAATGTTTTGTTAGACGAAGCACCGTAGGAATTTTGTCGTTTACTTTTGTAAACACGCAGCTATCAAAGCACGTGTTTCGGTCACTAACTCTCCATACAAAACTGAATAAATCAAACGATAGCGCCAAATTGGTGATAGATCGAACGATATATCGACGGATTGGATAATTGTTGGATATTTTGTCAGATTTCGATTTATCGTTCGATTTAAAAAACCGTTGGTGATATTTACACATACTTTAGTAGGATGGTTTAATTAAGCAAGCAAGCAATATTCAGTTGATGAAAAAACTGCTGCTTTTCAATTCGATATTTAATTTTATTCATTAAAAAATATCTAGCAAATTGTAACACATGTAAAAATGTTTTTGTCCGACTAAATTCATCAAAAAGATCAACATGTTTATGGGTAATTAACAGACTTTATAAAATTTAAAAATGGAGGAGGTTCTCAATTCGACCATATGTATGTGTTTTTTAATATATATTTATTCACTGACTACTCTGGCGCAGCAGGCTATAGTCCGGCGGTGGTGCCACCCTAAATTTATCAAGTTACATTTGGTATAAGGTTAACAAAAATTGGAAACAATTTGTTATATTATGAGCATATTCTCAGAATAATGAGAATTTTTCACAAACAACAGGGTATTATTATAACTTCCTAGCATGTTATTTACCATTTCGCAACGAAGGAGAGCCTTGCATGTAGGCGAATCAGCTCAAGAATGTTTTCTACGACAATAGAATGAACTGAGACTTTCATTGAGAAACGTGCCCGTTGAATAATTTGCCTTTACAATCATATTATACAGCACGCGCTCGCCCAGATCGTTGTTTTCAATGCTATTAATGATAACAAAAAAGGAAACTGCATTATAGGCTTGATAGACATTTACGCCGGCGAACCAATATGTCATTGTATGATGGTTTTTTAAATGTGATAATGCCAGCAAATTTTTTGCAGATTTACATGAAACCTGGTACATGGGGACTTCAGTATTCGGCGACAACTAGTATGATGAAGAATTCAATATGGCAGACATAACTGAAATTTTTTTATAGATTTGTGTGAAATTTGATACATGATAGTTTTTTGCCACTAATTTTTATCTGAAGTCAAATTTCGAAAACTAAATATATCGGCCATGAAAATAAAACATTGTGTATCTGTGTACGTCCATGCGTGTGTATCAGTGAACATGAAAATCTGCATTTCTGTCATGCGGTTTATTTATGACCTTCTAAATTTTAAATCAGCCACATAAATTTTTAACTCGGCTCAGAGCGACATAGACTTGTCCTTTTGCGAAAATCTTTTTTCATAAATCAATTACGGCTTTATCTACCATGGTGCTTTGCAATTTATGAACTGTTACCGCCCAACTCAGGATTACTGATAGTATTCTTAGCATCAGCCACCTATTATTAAACAGGGAGAAAAAAATTAAACTTTGATTTACTGTGTGTACAAGAACCAAAGGCCTCAAATTTTATTTTGACATCAGCCACCTCCACTACCACCCTCAGTTCATTATTAAAGAGGGTACAAAAATAAAATTACGATTTAGTGTGTGCACAAGAACCAACGGCCCAATAATTTTATTTTGGCATCAGCCACTCCCATCGGAAATTTGGATGTGGCAGTAATGATTCCTTAGGCAGCATTTTTCTATTTCACGCCAAGGTGAGTGTACAGATTTTCTCACTATAGTTTCCTCCACTATGAAGAAGTGAAAGAAATAAAAGAAGCTACTAAAAAGTTTGAAATTATTTTTTTTTTAATCGAATCGCCTCCAAAAATTATCTATAAAAAAATAAGAAATAAAAAATTTCACTCAGTTTCACAAGTACCTGTCTACCTATTAGTGGAAAGTAGCAAGGAACTGTACCTTATTACCTAATATTAATTTGAAGTATAGCTGAAGTTAAAGGACAGCTTTATACGTTGTCGTATATGCTATATCCGTAAATGGAACGAAGATATTCGGTTCTGTCTGCAACAAAGGTTACTAAATCATGGTCCCTTTGCTAATAGAATATGAGCAACCAGATCCTATCGGGATCTACGTAAAAATCGCACACATTATATTGGGTGCAACCGTGTACTATCAACAGATAAATTATCTTGAACTACAGATTCAGTTTTATTTTTTGTGTGCTAAAATATTAACATCCGTGTACAACCTACAGCGGACTTACTAGAGAGTATTCTGACTTTGGTAAAATAAGTGTATTCAGTATCAAAACTGAAGCATCCGGCGTATGATATATCAGTATACTTGAATAACTTGGGAAAAAGATATTGTTTAGATTATGAAATTTCAAGGTAACGTTTATATTTTCATAAAGAAAACATGCAGAGGATTGTTTAAATATAGAAAATTACCTGTTTCTAAATTTGATTATGGTGATTAATTATATTTTATAACAGGATGGTCGATGAATGCTCATAAATTTGCAAATTAATAGCTTACAGCACATATTTTTACTTAATTTAATTAATAATGAGTAAGACCACATTAGTTTTATAAATTATATAAGGTGTTAATTATATCCAGATAATATTTTATGAATGTACCAAATAAAATTAATTCTGCGCTAGAGTATTGTTACATATTTTTACCCAAATTTAAAGATATCTGTAATATACCCTCCTTCAGTAGAAACCTGCTGAAGTAAGTAAGTGAATAAGTTGGTAGTTCTTCAACAATCCGAGAGATGGCGCTGCTGTTCTTAGCCTAATAGAAAATTACAGAATTTTTGGGAACATTCTAGAGCATTTATCTTTAGGTATATAAGGGAATGAAGCTCAGTGAGGACAGTTGAGTTCAGTTAATGAGCTTAGAAAAGATCAAGATGTAAAAAAAGTGATAAAATTACTGAATTATTGCATTATAGTAGTGTTATATTCGTGCAATATTTTTTTTTTTGTAATTAGTACGTAAGTTAATAAATTAGTGCTTAGGGTTATAATTTCCGAACCCACAGTACAAGGTGTTTACTAAGAACCTTCTAGAATTGAGCTAAGTCGAAGCCAAAATAAAAAATTCGACATAGGCAAAAAATGTATTTAAGGACATTTTCAAGAGTCTGATAGACTTCAGTGAGAGACTTCAGGGCCACAAATTAGTTCAGAAGGACCGTTATGAGTTCGTAAGACATTAAGCACAACCGGATAAAAATTCGAAGAAACACCGAATTTTTACTTACGAAAATATATTTTGGTCTAGGATATGAGAGTGAAAGTATATGGTGGTCATGGAAAGATGAATCACATACTTTTTAAAAGGTACGCCAAAAAGGTACTTTGAAAATATCTAAAATATTTTCAACTTTAATTCCTCTGCCGAGACATTGACCATGGAGGTACAGTCATTATGTACCATAAAGACTGACAATAAAATTTTAACAAGGCGACGTATCAAAAAGGCAAAATCGATTATAAGCAAAAATTGGAAAAAAATCAATGAAAATGCACAAGGCCGGTTTCTCGCATAAAACAAGTTTGGATTCACCCAACGACTCATAATTTGGACGAGTGCGTTGGATGGTCGGTACAATGCGATGGTAGGAAAGCCAGTTACAGGGCTTTCCGAATAATAAAGTTATAGAAAAACCTCCTTGTGCACAAAAGACTCAAAAGTCCATTTTGCCCAAAAGTCGTTCGATAGTGACTCGCTGTCATATTTCCTATATTGAACCTACATGGGGACAAGTACGTCGTAAGACTGGCCGAAATTTATTAAACTCAAGTATTAGTCGAACTCCGTCCTGTGAATGATAAAATCACGATCTGGGACCTTTAAGCTATTTTCATAAGAGAACTAAAATTTTTTTAGTAAAATATTTTTATATTATTTTCATTCAGCCATAATTACCAAAATACAAAATTTTTAAATTCTTTTTAAAAGGCTTGCATTAAATTCTGAGGAAGTTAAATGAATCTTTTCTACCCAATCGATTGTTAGCGTACGCTCTCACTTGTTTGGTTAAAAAGTAATTTGCCTTAGTTGGGACAGGCCCCCGTATGGGGGGGGTCTGTTGGGTACTGAGTGTAGGGGCCCGGGCTTCCGAGGGCCCCGTCAGAGATCTTGACAAAAATTCTTTTTCACATTTATCCCACCTGCTCATCAATTATTAAGCTCGGGGGCCCGCCAGAGATTTTGGCAAATTTTTATTTTTTCAAATTTCTCCCCCCGCTCATCAATTATTAAGCGCGAGGGCCCATAGGGGGCCCGCCAGAGATTTTGACAATTTTTTTTTTCAAATTTCTCCCCCCGCTCATCAATTATTAAGCACTGTGGCCCGCTAGAGATTTTGGCAAAAAAATTTTTTTTAAAATTTTTCCCCTCCGCTCATCAATTATTAAGCGCGGGGGCTCGTTGGCTTCCAGGGGGCCCGCAGTGAGGGTCCGCCAGAGATTTTGACAAAAAAAAAATTCCCGCTCATCAATTATTAGGCGCGGGGGCCCGCCAGTGAATTTAGTACCGTGGCCCATGATTTGATGCGGGGGGCTTGGCTGGGCAGGCGTGATTCTTTCACATAATACTGTATTTTTTTACACTTATTAAATAAATGGTATTTGTTGAACTAATTGCATTTTGTTGATGTAAGGACTAGGCTAGTCTTAATCCCTGAAGTTTTCGTTTGGAAGGCTTAAACAACTGAGTTAATCGGGATCTCATGATTCCCTAAGTTTGATATTCAGTGTTCTGGTCGCCTTATGGGAACTTGATAGGGATTTTTTTATGCGATTTCTCCAGAAATCATTAAGTACGAAATCTCAAATATCAATTCATCAGCATGGTTTCTTAGCTGGTAGATCAACAACCACTAATCTTGTAAGTATTACCAATTATCTTGCTACATCGCTCGATCAAGGTGGTCAAGTTGATGTAATTTATACTGACCTCTCTCAGGCTAGATCATGGTATCTTATTGAAAAAATTATCAACCTTTGGACTAACCACGCACTTTATCAATTTTTTCTGTTCATATCTGGCTATTAAATGTACATTGTCGTGGTTTCACATCTGTTCTGGTTTCACATCTGTTCAAGTTTCGGCAACATCGGGAGTACCGCAGAATTCTTGGACCTCTACTCTTCATATTATTCATTAACGATATTTTTCAGGACATTGGGACATCTAATGATCTCCTATATGTCGATAACTTCAAGCTGTTTACCTCGGTTAGGTCAATAAGCGATTGTGATAAATTGCAGCGAGATTTCACAAAAATTAATAATAATTGGTGTAATGCTAATAAGTTATCATTAAATATATCGAAATGTAATGCCATGTCCTTCACAAGGAAAACTAATTCAATAACATTTTCGTATAATATAGGTAGTGAAGCTATTACCAGATGTTCCGAATTTAAGGACTTGTGTGTGGTGTTATCTTTGATTCTATATATCAATTACATTATAGCTAATTCCAATAAGAATCTGGGTTTTATTATGAGAAACTCAAGACACTTTCAACAATTACTTTACTGTTTAATGACTTTGTCAGGTCTAAACTAGAATACGCTTCAGTTGTCTGGAGCCCAAACTATGAAACTCATATTTCTAACTTAGAAAAAGTTAAAGGCTAAATACCTTTCTTATAAGTCTGATGGTGTTTATCCAGCTGTTGGTACACTGCAATCTGAATTGTTGGCTAGATTTAACTTAAATGAACTAGCGTTACGACGAGTATACTTTGCTGTACTCTTTTTACATAAACTTTTAACCAATAAAATTGACTATCCTGAACTATTAAATGAAATTTACTTCAATATACCCTCTTTTCAAACTCGATTGTATTCTTTGTTTTATTTACCGACTCCTCGTGCTAATTTATTCAAATTCTCACCTATTTTCTATATGTGCTCACAGTCTACCCAATAGTATTTGTAATATTAGGAAATGCATTTTAGGTAATTAAATTATATAATAGGATTGCATTTGATGTTGTATTTGTATAGAGATATATTGTTGTTTTTATCATTTGTGTCTTTCTGCTCTTTGATTGGATTTTTTCTGTCTGGGCAGATGTACCGTTAAATAAATAAATAAATAACGTTATTACACAACACCGCGCAATATATCAGACCGATAGAACAGGGATTCAATGTATTTACGATATGTCGTGGTTGAAAGATGATGCCACTATTTCAGCGCTGATGAATTGGGATTTTTTCGACAAGTGAAAAAGCATCTTCTGTATAATTGAGTTGCCCCGATATCGTTATTCGTGATAACATATAGGACAATATTGATATTGTACCGGCAAACGATAAAATGCTCTAAGAAATTGCAAATTCTAAATTAGTGTTTTTAAATTTGTAAATATAACATTTTAGCTTTATAAAATTTGTTTGACAAATTTAATTTATTATATTATTTGCTAATCATTGTGACGCAAATAAAATTCTATTAATATACATAATTGCATAAATGCAATCCTGACGTGAAATTTTAGTTCAAAATAAACAATTATATATCTGTATGCATTTGAGAATCCCAATAAAACGTGTTATATTTAAATCCTGACGATCGTCAAACGAAAGTTTAAAGTACTCCAATTCCATTAATAATCACTTCCTTATTTTTTGTCATAATGCAAAAATTCTTGGCCACGGAATCGTGTCAGAAAAATTGTGAAATAATATACTGCGAGATGCCAAAAGTATTTGTAAACATAGCAATTTTTGATATTAATAGTGTGTTGAACAGGAACGCATCATAACGATTATTTCAACAAGACCACAAATATGTTAGGAAAGGTTTGTGCATACTGGTAACCTAAATGAAATTGGAATGCCGTAAATGAATATTATACGAAAGGTATTACTTTGATCATATACCTATTACCCAAATTACAGGTACTTATCATTTTCATTAAAACCAACAACAACCGGTAGAAGATAGAACAAAACGACCATAACATGATAGTAATAATGATAATAATAATAATAATAATAATAATATTAATATTTATTTCAAAATGTATTTTACATGTTACAATATTTTTTTAATAGTATATACTAGAGCTAAGTAGGCATTCACATGGGTTTTACATTTGGGATAAATATTAAATAAGCCCCACCGTAAGTTGTTAAAAACTTAAGTGCGGATGTTGTTTGAATTGTCCTGCATATATATATATGTTAGATCACGGTTTACATGAATGACTTTTTAAAAACTTTTATTTTACTAAATGGAGCCAACGTTGGCTCTTGGAGAAGGAATATAATAATAAATTAGAAGTGTTGCATTCTAACTGAGTTTTAATAACTAACTTTACAAAGCATGTCTAGTCGTATTTATAACATACAGAACCTGAGTAAGCTAAATATAGAACAAAGGAAATGCAATTCGACAGTCAGCATAAAATGTGAGAAACAAAGGTGAAATATAATATCTCTAAGATAAGCGATTAATAAGAGAAGTCGTTATCATGTAATATGATATACATGTGGAGGTTTGTTATGACTAAGTCTTTATAATAAGCGTATAATTTTATATAACAACTTCCCCCTTAATAAAAAAGTTGATGTTATGCAGCAACTTTTGAAAATTGTTAGAAACGTTCAATGAATATAATGCAAAATAAATTGAAACAATGTTGAATGAATACAAAGCAAAATAATAAAATACATAAAGTTAAAATTGGTAAATGATAATAATATTAAGTGAGTAATACATTACATAAATGTAATAAGAATAAAATACAATGGTCTAAATTAACAGACAAGGGTAAAACTCCACATATGAAAGTCTATGTTAACTCGATGTCCTCTTCTTCTTGAGGTTTAATACCGGGTCGCTTTCTTGGAGGGATAAGTCTAGGAAATTTGGTGAATACTCTGCTTCGCTCTGAAGGAGGTGAAGGAGGGTTGTCCGTTGAGGGTTGGATTCGCAATGCTCTACATCTTCTTCTTCTGCATTTACAAGTTATGTAAAGTACAACTAACAGGATGATGAGAGTGATTATGAAATACGTGAACCAAGATACGTGTTTGGTCACAAAAGGCTCGTTTATGAGGTCATCCAGGTCTTTGGAATATTGGTCCAATTTGGTTTTTGCAATATCTAGATCTTCTAGGTCGAGATTGTTTAATTTGAGTGGTTTTAATTTTGGAATTTCGATTTTGTCGGGCATGTGATTACAGCATTCAAAAGGAATTTGGATAGGATGTGAATTGTCCTTAATTTCGGAGAAGTCTTTGGCACTGGCTTGTATTCGAGTAATGCCTGCATAGGCGTAACATCCTGGTTGTAGTTTGATGATGGAATTTTTGTTGATTAACTCTGTCGTGGATTCTCTCTTTGGACAGTTGATGGTGATGTGAAGTGGTTCGGAATTAATTACTGGCCATGTGTTGTCTTCAAGTTCTTGGACGTTGTATCCCTGACTAATAATGAAGGAAGTTTGACAGTTCTCTGGAAGTTTAGGCAACGGTTTTAGTATTCTGGCTTCACATATGGCATTTTGGTCGATAGGATAGGCAAACAGGTTCGAACATAGTTTGGTTCCAAAATAAAGAGGTTTGCATTCTTTCAGATTTTCTATAGGTATGTACATTAAAGAATCATCGTCTCTCGCGATATACTTTTGTGAAATAGATAAAATGTGATGCAGACCAGTTCTGTTATCAAGTATCGGGATAGGATATAGGCGATAGGTGTTATAATTTTGGGGTTCAACAAGTGGTATTGTTAAAACAAATACTAAGTTAGAATCCATTTGAAACGCTTGTAATTCAATAATATCCAAATACTTAGCAACTGCCGATAATTTAATGGGGAGAGGCAAATTGTTCCTTCGTAAGCTCTGTGAAATTTCTTGTAATGCTGTTACCAAATGATTAGGGGTTATGATTGAAGTGTGAATTATTCCTAATCTGGCAAATGTTATTGAATTCAAAATGTCGTTCAAATTATCTTCGATATACAAATAGCTTGCCATTAGTTGTTCGGAAATGTATATGAATTTTAGTTTTATGTGAGCAGCCTCGATAGCTTGAGTCATGGTTTGAATTGTGTGTTCGATTTCTTCGAGATCTTTGTTAAACGTTTCCTCGTCAATTTGTAA
The DNA here is from genome assembly GCA_936432065.2 of Rutpela maculata. Lineage (NCBI taxonomy): Eukaryota > Metazoa > Arthropoda > Insecta > Coleoptera > Cerambycidae > Rutpela > Rutpela maculata. The sequence goes on along the minus strand of OW386291.2, from coordinate 125,143,930 downwards.
TTTTTGTATAGTCGAGTTGAAGTTTTTAATAACAGAAGTTGTAACTAAAATTTGATTTTTGATTAAGTTTTCCAATTGATGTTCGTCGTTATTTAGTTTATTTATACAATTAGTATAGTACTGGCCATCTTCAGCATCTAAGTTTCCAGTTATGGATTTGAATATTGTACCGATACCGTTAAGTATTCCTCGTTTATATCTTTTTGTGTCTGAAAAGATTTCGTCAAATTTTGTTTTTATAGAGTTGGATATTTGTGTCAAAAGGTTAAAGTCTGTTTTAATTTCACTCGTAAAAATAATTGACTTATAATCACCATTATTGAGAGTGTACAAGATTCTGTCTAAGATATTTTGATTTTTGTCAAAAGCTATTTTGAGGGATGAAATGTTTTTATGCACTAGCAGAGTCCATTTGTCATTTGTCACCACGATGTCCGTGTCTTGGTGGTAGTATACACCAACAGTGTTATTGATCGGGGTAATTTTGTATTGACAGAGTGCTGATCCGAACAGCAGGAGAAACCTGAAAATAAATTTAATTTTCAGTATATGGTTTCATTCTATCAAAATTTACTTTGGTTTCTTGTTTTGTTTCAAGATTTAATAAGGTAGCAGAATTTTGAAAAATTTCTTTTATTTTAAAGGGACCCTTAAATTTGTTTTGTAGTTTGTTCTTAATTTGTGATTCTTTTACATAAACTAAGTCACCTATTTTGTACTCGGATCGTTTTTGTGGAACATTTCTGTCGAAACGAATTTTTGCTTTCTCTTTTTGAGATTGTGTTCGACTACGGGCTATTTTATAGTAGTGGGATATTCTGTTGTTTAAATCTCTAACGTATTTGGTTATTAACTCTTTTTGGTTATATAAAGTTTCAGGTGGTCTGTTAGACGTATGTCCAAATACAAGTTCGTATGGGGTGAAACCGTGTGTTTTATTTACTGAATTGTTATAGCATATTACTGCATATGGTAAAATTGTTAAAGGATGTTCGTTCGGATTTTCAGTTTTATGAATTCTTATCATTTCAGCTAGAGTAGCATGAAATCTTTCTATGGATCCGTTCGATTGGGGATGTCCTACGCTTGAATACGTCAGTTTTATGTCGTAGAGGGTGCAGAGATCTTTGAGCAAACGGTCGTCAAATTCGCCACCGTAATCGCAATGGATTCTTAGCGGGGTACCGTAATGTTGAAAGTATAACAACAAGGTATTTACGACGGATTTTGCGGATTTGTCCGGGACTGCATAGGCTTGTGTAAATTTAGTTAACTCGTCGCGAATAGTTAAAGCGTAATTTCGAGTTGGGAATTCAAATAAATCGATATTAATTCTTTCGAATGGTGTTCTTGGGGTTTATGTGACTACTAGAGGGTTGTTAAGGTTTTTCCGGCATACTTTAGTCTTTTGGCAAGTTTCGCAATTTTTTATAAAATTTTCAACGTCTTTAGTTAGACCTTGCCAAGTGTATTTTTCTCTAATTCTTCGAATCGTTTCATTTATTCCACGGTGTAGATTATTTTTACCAAAATGATTTTGCTCCAATATAATTGGAATTTCATCTTCGTCGGCAGTTCTGACGATATCTTGACAAATTACTACTTTTAAGTCTTTTTCCGCAAAAATGAATGATAGGATTTCAAGAATGGGGAGGTCTAAGTTATTTTCGACAAAGTATGTCTTAGAGAGATCTAGGACATCTTGATTTTTAAATAATACCGAAAATAGATGTTCTATTACAGATTCGATATCAAAAGGTAGAGGGATGATAAAATATCTTCTATGTCTGACTGTTTTGCTTGATACAATATTGATTTTATCGTTATGAAATTCGGGATTTTCTTCGAATATGTCCTCGATAATTTTATGATGGAGGTCTTGTTAGTTATTTTGTTGGAAGAAAGTTATAATATCTTTGGGTTCTCGGTATAAGAGTTGTTTGTTTGATGCTTTGATTTTTGAATAGTCTATTAAAGATGTTGTTTTATATAAGTTGGCGAAAGTTTCAAATTCTTGAGAAATTTGTTCGTTAGTGATTTCGTTATTATCGTCTGGGTTTTCGTCGTCGTCTGACTCTTCGTCATTCGCGGCTAGAACCTTTGAATAGAATTTGGAACATTCGGAAAAATGGTTAATTTTGATTCTGGAAAGTGCGTCCGCGTTCTTATTGATTTTACCAGGTTTATAAATTATTTCGTAGTCGTACTCTTCTAATTTGAGTCGCCAACGGGCAAGTCTACTTCCTGGGACTTTTATAGAGAATAGCCAGGTGAGTGGTCTGTGGTCGGTTACAAGCTTGAACTTTCTACCTTACACATATGGTCTAAAGTGCTTTACACTCCATACTATCGATAAAAGCTCACGTTCAATCGTTGAATACTTAGTTTCTGCACTGCACAAGGTTCTAGAAGCATAGGCAATGGGTAAATCTTTGCCAATGGGCCCCTGGCTCAGCACTGAGCCGACGGCAAATGCGCTCGCATCAGTGGTTAGAACGAAAAGTTCATCAAAATTAGGGTAGATTAATATCGTTAATGTTTGTTTCAAATCTTGAAGAGATTTTATACAATCATTGCCGAAGAGAAATGGTATGTCTTTCTGTAAGAGTTTTGTTAAAGGCTTGGTAATCTTGGAGAAATTAGGGATAAAGCGCCTATAATATCCGGCTAAGCCTAGAAATGATTTAATTTCTTTTTGATTTTTTGGTTGAGGGAAATTTAGAATAGCGTCAACTTTCGAAAGATTCGGTTTTACGCCGTCTTTTGTAATGAGATGTCCTAAATAAGCGACTTCTTTGCGGAGAAACTCGCATTTGTCGGGTTGAATTTTGAGGTTGGCTTTCTGTAATCGTTTGAAAACTTCCGTTAATCGAGAAATATGCTCGTGAATAGTAGGGGAGTAAACAATAATATCGTCCATATAGACGAGACATCGTTCATTTTGGATACCTAATAAAATGTTATCCATCACTCTTTGAAATGTTGATGGAGCATTCTTAAGTCCAAAAGGCATTCTTACGAATTCAAAATGACCATTTTCAACTGTGAAAGCAGTTTTTTGAATATCTTTCGCATCAATCTCGATTTGGTGAAATCCGGAGGCTAAGTCCAAAGTTGTAAAATATTGACATTTGCCTAATTGATCGAGGAGGTCGGAAATATTGGGTAGCGGGTATTTATCGTCAATAGTCAGTTCGTTGAGTTTTCTGTAGTCCACTACAACTCGCCATTTTTGTTTACCGGAGGCGTCGAGTTTTTTAGGTACAACCCAAACTGGAGAGGACCAGGGAGAAATCGAAGGTCTAATGTTGCCTTGATCAAGCATATTAGAGACTTGTGTTTTGACTTCCTCTTTATGGATATGAGGGTAGCGATATGACTTTGTGAAAACCGGTTTTGAATCGTTCGTGTCAATGGAATGCTTAATTTCGTTAGTAAAAGTTAAATTGTCTCCTTCCAAATAGAATATATCTTGAAAGTCTAAACAAAGCTGCGTTACTATTTCGGCCTCTTCTTCGTTTAGATGATCCAAGCGCAATTCGTTCCTAATTTCGAAGGGTCTGTCCGTCTGTGGATGTTTGTCAGAATTTTGAGTATTTAAATTAAAGATTGATTTGAATTTTTGTACTGGTTCTAGGTTAAGGTTTGAAAAGTTTATGGTTTTTGGGATCGCGTTTGCATTTATTACTGAAGTTAAAAATTCTCCATTGTGATCGATTTTGACAATTGCATTTGGTAAACGTACTTTTTCGTTTTCCTGGGCTAACAGAATAGCCTCGGTATTTCGCAGGTTACATTTTAGTTTACAAATTTTTTCCATGCGTTCAATAGAAATTAAATTTTTGATGTTGCTTAAGTTTGAATTTTTTGTATCAGAATTAATAGTTGGTTGTAAAGGTAAATTTACTGTAGTTTCTTCCGTAACTTTAAATAGTGGTACGGTTTTGAAATTTGTGACTAGTTGTTTATTTTTAAAGTCTACTTTGCATTCGTAATGTTCTAGGAAGTCTGCACCTAATAATCCATCGAAATTCTATATCTAGATTATAGATATAAACTTTGTGTGACTCATTTGAAAAGGGGATGAGAACAGATTCGTTGATATAAATTTTTTGATCAGTGATACCCTGTATGATTACATTTTCAGGAGATCTACGTCTGTAATTTTCAGCTGTTTTAGGTTTAAAAATTGATATACCTGCTCCTGTGTCAATCAAAATTTTGAATTTACCAGTCGCGTCTTTCATATAGTAAAGGTTCTTTGAATTTACAGTTAATAGGGTATGGGGAGGCGTATTTACATGAACGTCTGTTCTGGGAAATTCAGCATTGGGTCGAAACTGTCGTTGAGGTTCATAGTTTGTATTTGAGTTTCTAGTTCCGTAATTGGTTCGAACTCCTCGTTGGGAGGATCCGCTGGTTGGTCTAAACCTTGGCAAAAATCCTGAGGATTAGCAGTATAATCCTCGTATTGCTCGTTTTGAGAATTAGCAGTATAATTCTCTGTGTAGTTTTGGTTGTTTTCTAAATTGTAGTTTTCGTATGATTCATTTTGAATTTTTTAATCGTCGGGAGAGTAGTCGTTGTATTGGTTAAATTGATCGGCATAATTATCGTAAGGTTCGTAATTTAAATGATGTGCTTTTTGCTGATTAAAGCGGTTAAAATTCGGGTTAGGCTGAATAGCAGAGGGTCTTTGTTGATTGAAATTCGGGTTTGGCCTTATGGCTGAGGGCCTGTTTTGCTGTGATTGATTTGGCTGGTTGTTTTGAGGGAATGTCCTCTGGCCAAATTGATTGTTTTGAGAGAAATTTTGGAAATTTGGGTTTCCTTGATAATTCGATCTCTGGAAGTTTGATGTCGATGGCATAGACAGTTGCTGTTGCCTTGTACGACATTCGTTTATTACATGTCCATTGCGCTTGCAAAATGAACAGAATTTTTGTTGGAAATTTGAAGTTGGTCGTTTTTGTTGTAAAGCGGGATTTTTGACCGGATTATTTTTTGGAAATTTCTGTTGCTCGAAATAAGAGAGTTGTAGCTCTCTACGAATTCTACTTACAGCTTTTAATATATTTGGAGGGTTGCTGGCACGTATGATGCGGCCTAAGTTTGGTTCTAAGCCCGTTAGTAAATTATTTAAAGTCATCGTTTCGATGAGGTCGGATTGTGCGGTTCTTTGTGTCGAGGTTAAATTTTGCTTTTGCACTGCAGCGTGCATTTTCGCATTGTGCGTTTGTAAACGCGAAACAAATGTTAAAGCGGATTCACCGGGTAATTGATGAATTCGTTGTAGGTCCTGAATTAGGGCCGTTAGATCTCTGGAATCCCCAAAGTGGGTTTCCAATAGTGCTTTGATTTCTGGCCAGGTGCCAGGGTTACGTGAATTAATTAATTCGGCAGCTTTGCCTTTTAACTTGTTTTTGATGTGGACTGTTAATAAAATTTTCTGGTCGTTAATGGCCATACTTTGTGCACAATGGCATGAATTTAAAAATGTTTGTAAATTAATGGCATTGCCATCGAATTCGGGTATCAACGAAAATATTTCAGAGAGCTTGTAAGGCTCAATTTGCTCTGGTTGTGGTTGTTGTTGTTGTTGTAGTTGTTGTAGTTGTTGTTGTTGTTGTTGTAGTTGTTGTTTGGTTGGTGCCGGTGGCACTGGTTGAACTGTCTCTGGTTGAGCTCTATCTGGCATTTTGCTTTTTGTATTTAGAAATTACTTGGACAAAAATTGGTTGCGTATCAGCAGTATGATACGATAAATTAAATTAGCTTGTTACGTTACGTGCGTAAATGGATTGTATATTAGCTGTATAATACACAATGTTTCGTATTAGCAGTATAATACGAAAATAAATAACTTAAAATTAAATGAACTTGTTTTGTTGCGTTTGTAAAGGAATGGATTCACTTTGACAAGAGAACTGGCTTTGTGCGCCGAGTGTATTAGCAGTATAATACACTTTTAATAAAATAAGTTGCGAAAAATAATAGAATAGTAAAATGGTACGAGATGATTCTTAAAATGACTTACGTTAGTTTCGTTTCCATGGGTAGGTTCTTCGTCCGTCAAGGGATTGGAATCCGCCACCACCAGTGAGGAAGGTCTCCTTGTTCTCGTAGATGTACACGCACTAGTTAGGCACCTTCTGCAGATGTTCTCCTTGTTCTCTTACGCTTCACTACCAGTTAGGCTTCTTGTTCTGATGATGTTTACGGATCCTACCGACTGCGCCAATGTTAGATCACGGTTTACATGAATGACTTTTTAAAAACTTTTATTTTACTAAATGGAGCCAACGTTGGCTCTTGGAGAAGGAATATAATAATAAATTAGAAGTGTTGCATTCTAACTGAGTTTTAATAACTAACTTTACAAAGCATGTCTAGTCGTATTTATAACATACAGAACCTGAGCAAAATACAGAACAAAGGAAATGCAATTCGACAGTCAGCATAAAATGTGAGAAACAAAGGTGAAATATATAATATCTCTAAGATAAGCGATTAATAAGAGAAGTCGTTATCATGTAATATGATATACATGTGGAGGTTTGTTATGACTAAGTCTTTATAATAAGCGTATAATTTTATATAACATACATACATATGTATTTATGTATATTCAAATGTATGTTAATTAATTAATTTTACAATGTGTACATGTGTAGTACTAATTTTAGGGGTATTGAATCAAAGTAAGTGGGGTCAGGTGGCACAACAATGTATATTTTTACTAGTTTCCATAGTTTTGATTTTGGTTAGTAATCTGCAGCACATCATCATCATCACTAGGATTTCGGAATAACTGCTCATATCATGTTATGCTCGTTTTGTTCCATTTTGTACCAGTCGGATTGTGAAGATATCTTAAAATCAAATATGAGGTACTGACGAAAAGTGTTTGTGTAAATTCAAAAATCTAATCGTGCTACCACTTTGTGAGTTTGTGATATCAATGATATCATCATCATAAATATTCCAACTCCTTTAATACAAATGTTTGCTAATTTTCTCAAAGAGATTGTAGGAATAATACAATTATTTCCAAATGAATATATATATTTCTTCGATATATAAACCACTATTTCTGTAGTTTTAATATTACAAAACTATTGAATTTATGGGCTGGCAAAAGACAGGAAAAATTCTATTTTATGAAAGGATGAATAAAATGGCACCCACCATCTTGTTAAGAACCGATGACTTTTAAAAGGTAATCGTGACATAAATTATTAGAGCTTCGATCAAATTCTTAAATTAGAAAGTAATTATAAAGTCCAAATAATAATTAAAGTCCTAATTTTAAATAAATGATTCATGTGCAAAAACTTACCTGAGTAAATAGGAAAAAAGCAACCCATTGATAATATCTCACTTGTTTTACAGGATTTTTCCCACTAGTTTGGATCCCAGGGTAGTGGCCGTCGGTGGCCAGCTTTTTGTTAGCATCGAGGACAGTGAAAGTTGAATGAATCCAGCAGTACGTATTAAGAACGTCTTCTGGAATTTCCCTGAAAATAATTCTATATTAGTGAAATGGTTTAAGAAGAATAAATAATGATTTCGTACAAAACATCAGCAAATCGAAACAAGAGAAATGTCTCTTAAGTTCAAATTATTTATGAAGTAACGCCCCTTTTTTATCTAAATGCACTGGTCTACAATCTTCTCCACTGGAAAATTAAAAATAGTGACGTATGTAAATAAAATTGATTTTATAACTGAATTTTGTTTTTTTTTTTAATTGCTTTAGTCTGAAGTCGGAGAGGAGGGATGGGAATACTTAGCCATTTTCTGACGAACTTATGTATTCTACAGATATTTTTATTTCTTTCTACACTACTGTTTTGTAGTGTTTTTATTTATTGGCAGCCGAGAAATTAGTCAAATTTACTTGAAGTTATGCCAAAGCAATTTGTTAAGTACCTACGTAAGTACTGAAATAATAATTATTTCACTCATTTCACATATAGCCCCTAATAATAGGAAACCTAAATTACGTTGTCATAAAAAAGTATAAATAGTTCTATCCACACCACATATAGTTTGACAGCGATTGTAAGTAGGTACCTAATGAAGTATTTTTACTTCCACATCCAGTGGAAGTATAGTAACGACAAAAAAATTTTAAAAAATTTTTATTGTTCAAATAGGCTTAAAATGTCATGAAACGTCGAGATTTTAAGTTCGAGCGAAAAAAAATTTCTGTCTGTCTGTCGGTCTGTCTGTCGGTCTGTCTGTCGGTCTGTCTGTCGGTCTGTCTGTCGGTTGTCTGTCGGTCTGTAACTTTTTTTTGTGCGCACGTTTACTCTGGAACCGTTTAAGATATTGACTTGAAATTTGGTACACATATGTACTTTAACGAGATCTGGAACTAGATTATATTTTCATGTTCTTCCGACGAAGGGTTGGGGGTAAATTGGGGTAAATTTGGGGTAAATGGGTAAATAAAGCAGGTAAGAGTCCATAAAATTGGTATTTAGTATAAACAAGAGAAGCTAAGGTCTCAAAAAAATTTTTGGCATTAGCCACCCCCATTACCACCCCCACCCCCTTATTAAAGGGGATGGAAAAAAAAATTGATTTAGTTTATGTACAAGAACCAGAAACCTCAAAATATTTTTTTACTTCATCCATCCCCACTACCACCCCCCTGTCACCACCCCCACCCCACTACCGATGTGGGGTATCGTTTTGTGGGTTTTTGGGGTAGAGGATTTCAAATATTATATTATTAAAGTTCCATAAACAATTATTTTCACATACAAAGTTTTTTCATTGTGAGTGACTTGGATAGAGAATTTGAATGTGGAAGTAGTGATTCCTTGGGCAGCGGTTTTTCTTCTATTCACGTGACAAGTCTTTAAGACAATTAATTCAACATAACTTATTTTTTCGTTTTAGTACACCTAAATAATAATAAAATCTTGTTTTTGAAAAGTTTTCTTTCCATTTTTTTTTTTAAGTGAAAGCACTGTGAGTATATATAACAACATTCAGATTATCATATTACTTTTTATTGAAATTTGTCGAAAAGTTTATTAAAAGTCCCATAAATCTTAACCTTCTTGGAAACTTTTAATATTGGCATAACTATTTTAAAGGATACAATTATTCGTATGACACATGTTCAATAATAAAATTGCGAGAAATTGCATATTTAGCAACTCACACATGTCCCATGATAATATACACAGATCGTTCTCTTTTCAACACTGATCTGTTATTTTTGGTGCAATTTTTAGGCTGTTTATTACTTTAAAACAGGAAATACCGTGAGTTACGATTATAATAAAAATATAACGACGTGCCTAATTACCTCTTTATATATGGACGAAGTCTTCAATTTTTTTGATTTCCAAAAGAATTTTCTTGTGAGGTGTCAGTTGATATACGTAGTAGATTAGTAAATGGTAAAATAATGTTGGAAAAATTAAAACCTGACTACGCTAAAAACTAATCCACACTACTGAAAAGTCGTCGTCTGCTTTGTAGTCTAAGGACGTTGTTTCACTGGCCGACACGATACCTACACGATACCGACAATGTCGTACCGATTCTGAAGAATAGCATATAATAACACGGCGTCGACAAAATGTAACAAAACGGTATCGTATCGGCAAGTGAAAAAGAGTTCCGTATAATTTTATATGGATCGTTGACGACGAATCGGTATCGTATCGGTCAGTGAAAAAACGTCCTAAGCCTTCCGAGGTTAGGCAATGCTTTCCTGTTTTGGATATTTCTCCTCTAAGAACATGGCTTATAGTACATTCGTGGTCACACATCCCTTGTACTTGTCAGGCGCAGTTTAGAGCCCCCTGAGCCAGTAATTTATAAGGTTGACGGCTAAGTATTTCCTGTTAATTAATGTAACTAATTAAAGTTTCCTGAGCATTTAGGCGTTGCAACTGACAAATCAGATAATTCGAAAAAATAGTGACAGCTCTTTTCAAAAAAATATATTTCCATATAATATCACATTCTACAGCAAAACAATTTTACTAGACGTAAACTTTTTGCTCTTAGTCGGTTTATATTACAGTTGCCACAGAAAAAATAATGGCAAAAGCTGACGTGGAATAATATTTATATAAAATTTTGCATAGAAGTAAAGTTTTTGGTAACAGAAAAGTATAACAAAAAGTTCTGAAGACGTTGTTGTAACGTACCAAAATTGCGGCAAACTTTAAAAAATTAATTTTTTGAAAATAACTCCTAAGATTTAGGGGGGCAGGGGCGCTGGGAGCAGACATCACAGCCCTGAGGAGGACGAAGAGGGGCGAAATGCTTATAGAAATCAACGGAGGGAGAGGGGCCGCAGAGCCGCTAAAGAACGCCATTGAGAAAGTGGAAAGGGTGACGGTAAGGATGAAAAAGGCGGGAACGGTAATAACTATAAAGGATCTGGATGCGACCGTAACCAAGGAAGAGATCGTAAAGGCGATAGCAGAGGAGACTAAAACAAAGGAGGAGAATTTAGTAGTGGAAAGCCTGAGGTTGGCATTCGGAGAGAACCAGGTGGCTATGGTAAGGGTACCAGACAACGCTGCAAGAGAGCTCATACTGAAACGAAGCCTGAGAGTTGGATGGCTTAGATGCAGGGTGCGCGAGCGAGCTGAGATCCAAATTAGCTACAGATGTTGAAGACACGGGCGCACAAGGGAGAATTGCAAAGGCCCAGACAGATCAAAGGCCTGTCTCAGGTGTGCAGAGGAAGGGCACCCAGCGAAGGAATGTAGAAACACGGCATTTTGTCCCATCTGTAATAAGGAAGGGCATCGGGCCGTTTCAGCGGCATGCCCGCTAAATAGAGAAGAGTCAAGAGGGGCAAGACGAATGGAAGATGGTAGCGGGGCATCTTCAATGTAAGGCATATAAACCTTAATAGATGTCGGGCCGCCCAAGATCTTGTATGGGCGGTAGGAAGGAGGAAAGGGGAGGACGTACTGATTATCAGTGAACCGAACAAAATGATGTCGAGCAGATCACGACCCAACTGGTTTACAGATGAAAACCTGGACGCAGCCATCGGGCTGATAAATAACAAGATCAGCATCTACAGGAGCGGGAACTGCCGAGGGTTTGTATGGTTAGAGCTGAAGGAGGTGTATGTAGTTAGCTGTTACTTCTCCCCAAATAGCACGATGGAAGAATTCGAGGAATCATTATCGAATCTGGAAGAAGTAGTTAGAGAAATGAGGAACACCCGGAAGGAAGTCATCCTGGCAGGAGACTTCAACGCCGGGGCCCCAGAATGGGGAATGAGGGAAATGAACGCAAGAGGCAGGCTTGTGACCCAATGGATCTCTTAGCTTGATCTCCTCGTGATGAACGAAGGAGACGAACACACCTTCGTTAGAGGGGACAGCGGCTCCATGCCCGATATCACGGTTGCCTCTGCGGGGATCGCGGGGAAAATCACAGGGTGGAAGGTGGCAGGCGACGAGGAGTCATTAAGTGACCACAGGTATATCTGCTTCGAGGTAGGGCAACAACCCCCCCCCCCCCAGCGACTTCTAGGCCGACGGGATGGAAACTCAGCCAACTAGACAGACCAAGACTCCAAAGAGCTATAAGGGAGCAGGTAGGAAACAACCCCAACCATACTGACGCAACCCTGTCACAGGCCATCACCAGGGCTTGTGACGAGGCCATGCCGAAGAAAAGGGCAGCAAGGGTACATAGAGGCGTTTACTGGTGGAACGAAGATCTAGCAAGACTAAGAGATGTATGCATCGCTGCCAGGAGACAGTATTCCAGGAGAATCCGGAGACGGGGCAGGCAGGATGATAATGAAGCCTCCCGAGCCTACAAAGAAGCAAAGAAGGCGCTTAGATAGGCGATATCCGATGCAAAAAGAAAGAAATGACAGGAGCTATGCGCAAGCATAGATGAAGATATATAGGGTGATGGCTACAAAATAGCCATGCGCCGATTGAGAGCACCCCCTCCAGCGATTCCACTGGAGAGGATGAGGGAGATAGCTGACGCACTCTTTCCCCACAGGGAGGAAGAAAGGTGGGATGACAGATGTAGCGAATGTCCCCCCATTCACAGAAAATGAACTGAAGGGGGCAATCGAGAGACTAAAGAGCGGCCGATCCCCGGGTCCAGATAACATCCCCCCGGAGATGATCAAAATAGTCATCGAAGAATCCCCCGAAGCGGTTTCCATCCAGATGGGGGAAAGCAAGGCTCGTCCTCATTATTAAAGGGAACGGAAAACCTGAAGAACCATCCTCCTACAGGCCCATCTGCTTGTTGGATGCTTTGGGAAAGGTGCTGGAATACTTAATCCTGGGAAGGCTAGAGCTAGAAATTGACCGGAGGGATGGCTTGTCGAACTACCAGTTAGGATTCCGCAGAGAAATGTCGACGGTGGATGCTGTGACCCGTATCACGAGCAAGGTAAGAGAGGCCATGGAGGCAAAGAGAATGTGCTTAATCGTCACCCTTGATATCAGGAACGCATTTAACACTGTAGGATGGGGAACGACTAAAAACAAACTAGAGAGATTGGAAGTGGCACCTTATATCATTAATATCATTAAGAGTTACTTCAGGGATAGGCAAATAGGGATGGACGCAAATAACACCTTTGAATGGAGAAACGTGACCTGCGGTGTCCCACAGGGCTCGGTATTCGGGCCAACACTGTGGAACATTATGTTCGACGACGTCCTACGGATTCCCCTCGCAAATGGGGTCACCCTTACGGGCTATGCTGACGATCTTGCCCTAACTGTGACTGGAAACTGGACAGGGTTAATCGAGGAGAAGGCGAATGCCACTATTGAGAGAATAGAGGAATCGCTGCGGAGCGTAAAATTAAAACTTGCTCCGGAAAAAAACCGAAGCAGTGATGATCACAAGGAAAAGGACTGTCCAGCCTGTCACCATCAGGGTTGGACAGATGGAAACTGGACCGGGTAATGGACTTAAATACCTCGGAATCTGGCTGGACCCAAAACTAACATTCAGGTGTCATATAACAAAAACGGCGGAAAAGGCGGGGAAATCAGCAACCGCTCTGGGAAGAGTGATGTGCAGCACGAAGGGGCCAAAGGCCAGCAAAAGAAAAGTGCTTTGTGGCGTGATGCATTCAGTCATATTATATGCCGCCCCGGTCTGGGGATACGCCTTAGAAGAAGGGGCTAATGCCAAAGTAAGCCTGGCAAGGATTCAACGGCAGATGGCACTGAGGGTATGTAGCGCCTATCGGACAGTCTCGTACGAGGCAGTGCTGGTGGTAGCAGGGATCCCTCCAGTGGATTTACTGGTCAAGAAAAAGGTAGAAGTGTACGAAGAAGTCGAGAGAGGAACAGGGAAAGCCTGTTCGAAAGATGGCAGAACAGATGGAAGAACGCCCATAAAGGAAGATGGACTCACCGCATGATCCCTACTTACAGTCAAAGAGTGGGTGAAAAGGAAACACGGAGAAGTAGGGTATCATCTCACGCAGGCCCTGACAGGTCACGGCTGTTTTGCCGACTACCTGTTGAGAAAAGGAAAGCTGGACTCTCGAGAGTGAGCATATTGTGGCGAAATAGACGATGCAGAGCACACAGTCTTCTACTGCAACAGATGGGTGGAGGAGAGACGAGTCATAAATCGTCTAGGCCCGGATGAGCTTGTGGAATTCATGCTGCAATCTGAAGACAATTGGGCAAAGGCCGAAACAGCTATTACACGGATCGTCGTGCACAAAGGAGAAGATGAGAGGAATCCCGACCTATACCCTCTGCACAACTAGAGGGAATACAGGGAACAAAGACACGGGAAAAAAAAACATCTATACATTGAATAACGATTGACGTGTATCCTGAAGAGAAGCGAGAGCGGTTCCAGGATACATCATACACTGAAGAGGGGTGGTTGTAGTGGGTATACCTAGAGGTGAGTCCCACACTACCGTTCAGGTGTCCATAAAGGATTTCCACCCCGGAAAAAAAAAAGGTTGGTACTTAACTGCTCAAAATATTTTATATACGTCTCTGTGAGTGAACAGAATTATTCCAAATTGCCGCACCTTGTACCAATCAGAAACGAGTCCGGAAGACAGAGATAGACAGACCCTCTCCAAATTCCTAAGTGATTAAAAAGAAGACAATTGACCATAACCCTGTCTGAACTAGTATTGGACATGTATCAGAGTTGTTCATATCGGTATCTACACCTTACTATAACTCTGCTAATGAAGGACAGGTATCCTAGGTAGATGGTTTAAGGAAAGCTTCTGCCTACCATTGGAAGGCCTAGACCATAAAGCAGATGACTTATTTAAAACTTTTCGGTTGTTGGGATTGGTCTTTAGCGTGGTCGATTTTAAGTTACTAAACTTTCTTTCTATTTTTTAATACCTTTTAGATTCAATGAAACTCGAGTCATACTTATTGACAACGCTCTTTGGCATCAAATGAAAATTCGATAATTAAATATTCTGTAGTTGCCTTAGTCGAGAAAGTTCATCCAAAGAATTTTTGTCATGAAGACTACTCAATAATTTTCGTGGATTCAGAACGAATAGATATGCACAGAGAGACATCATAGAGAAAATAGTTACGTTCGACTTAGGGAAGTTCAAATTTTACTTTTTAACGTTTCGTAGTTGAAAATAATCTTCCTTACATAAACGAAAAGGAAATTTAAAAAAAGAAAAAACCTTAAGTTCTATTATTGTTTTGAACCCTACATTGAACTAGTTAGTTCAATCTATCAGCAGCTACATACACGTGTAAGCACATGATTTTATTTTTGTGAATCGTGTTGCTAAGTATATGCTTGAAATATACATATCTGTATGTGTGTGATGTATGCATGAAGTTATTTTGGTCTGTTGTATATTAACAGTATTTACAGTTATGCAAAATTGTGACTCTGTCTAGTTTTACTGGTTGCCTACGATTGGTCACCGATATACAACTTAGCTTAAGCAGACTATTTGGAGGTTCAGTATCGTGCACGAAATAAATTACCCATATAAAACTGTAATTCATGGTAGGTATCGTGTAATTTTATTGACCAGAGAGTAAATATTGTAGGGTAACCATAATTGCAGTGTGGGATCAATGTACAATTTCAACAGGTAAATTCAACAGATTGATGGCATTAATGTCACACGCCAGCTCGCTCGACAGTAAAATAAAGCTGTATATTCTTCAATCAGACTTGACTTTAGTATCATCTATTTTGACAAATACATCATTCTCATCACTAAACGAGTAGTATTTGTATATACAGGGTGGACCAAATTAGATGGGATTAGGGGTTTTCTCTAAAATTATGGCAGATAGACAAAAACCAATATAGGTGTCCTGAGCTCGATTTTCGAGAAACAAACAATGGCGTAAACCGCGATCTATCTTTTTCGACTACCTACCTAGCTACAGAGCGTTTTTGGAAAATTGGCATTTTTGGATGACCTCTATATCTCAATTACCAAGTGTCGAATCAAAAATCGAGTAACACATTCTTGAGGCACCTTTTTGAGTAAAATCCGTTGCTACTAAGAAGAAAATTATGCATGCCTCAGTTTTCGAGATATAGACATGTGGTTAATTTTCGAAAAATTTTGTATATTTGTGAGGAGGCCATGGAAAACTATTAACAACAACACTTCTTATAATATAAAATAATTTTGCCAATAATAGGAAAGATTAAACTACAATAAATATTCGAACAGTCTTCCATTGACATCTATGCACATTTATCGCATTTCTAATATTTATTGAGAACACCATGGTAAAAAAAAGAAAATCGATATAATCGTAAATGTCAAAAACTAATTTGTGAGTTAATTGTGAGTGAGCATTGCTAAAAATGATTCAATTTAGTAATGGTGAAAATGATGATATGATTAAGTGTTTTATAGATGTGGAGAAGATTCAAATCCAGCTTCCAAGCTTTATTTTAATAGGTAAGTTATAGACAGCAAAACTTTGTGCCAAAAATGCCGCCTAAACAATATTTTTAGACATCCAGAAAAGAGACAGCCAGATATAAAAATATTCAAAGGGCTACAACAAGATTTAGAAGAGTTTGGATCATTTGTAAAAGCAAAAATCGAGCAAAAATATATAATAAAGCAGGTAGAGAAGCTGTAGAAAATATTGTTTTAGAAACTGTAATAGAAAATCCTAATGTCTCGCGAAACACAGGAAAATTTAGGAATCCCAAAAACAACTGCGTTGAGTTGCTTAAAAAAAAATTCAAACCCTACAAAATTAGGATTAGTCATCATCTATACCCAAACGACTTTCAAAGGCGTCTCGATTTTTGCCAGTGGTTTTTGCGTCAGTGCAATGAATTGCCAGGATTTGAAGGAACAATTATATGAACAGACAAGGCCCATATAAGCAGTGCCGGTGTAGTGATATGGGATTAAATTTCCAATTATATGACGAACAGAAAAAATGGTCGACTTCCGGTTTTGATGCAACTGACATCAAAATCGAATTTTTAACCCTTTCCAGCCCAGTGATACCATATGGCGTCGTTGTGGTACCAATGTATTAAATCTACAAACAGAGATAATTATTGCTGTAGATTTCGTTGAAGTTAATTCGTCTATAATCTTATAGATGGCGTACGCCAAAAACTTTAGTTCTATTACGAGATTCTTTTTGAAATGGCGTATTTCTGTCAGCTGTGAATTGATAGTATTGTCAATGGTGTAACAACAGTTTGTAAAAAGTTTTCATTCTTCGTGTTTTATCACTATATTATTAAAGTTTTTGCATAAAAGGTAAGTTAAAGTAGCAGCTTATAAATATTTTATAAGAGTAAGCTAAATTTTTACCATATTTCGACCTTTATGATAGGTCAAAATTATGTGACTCCATATGAAGTCAGTGGTCATTTAGAAGGAATATGCATTCAACGATAAAATTGTGATTTTGAATAAAATCGCCATGAGTTTTTTGTCAGCTTTGGTTTTTATTATTTTTTTTTTTTAACTTTTTTTACGTCATATTTTATATCAACGTCTTGGCGAAATTTAGCTAATAGTTATTCCACCACCCATGTTGAATTACTTTCAATATTTCATTGGCGACAATTTATAATTCGAAGCACCTAAATATAATTGTATTTTTAAATGACTAGAGCAGGATTGACTGAAGAAGAAGAACGACATTTACTGTTACTTCTAGAAGGAGATGTATCTGATTTGGATATTGAAGAATCAGATGACGATGGTGAGATAGAAATTACTGAAGTACAAAACTATTCAGCATCTACTTTAATACAACGTGGAATGGACTATGAGGAAAGAAATGAGGAAGAATATGACTCTGAGGACGAAATACCATTAGCTGTCCTTTTTGATATTCAAGCGTCTAATAAATCAAATCGTGCTCCTAATTCAAGAAAGAAAAAAAAGGAGGAATATCACTGGAGGAAGAAAGATTTGGATGAAGTAGCTTCAGCATGTGAAATTAATTTTTCAGATCCACCCGAACCAGAACTAACACCGATGACTTATTTCAAGTATTTCTTTGATGATAACGTAATACAGAATATTGAACATCAAACAAATTTGTATTCTGTAGAGAAAACTGGCTCATCTACCAACACAACATGCAGAGAAATACATCAGTTCCTAGGTATTCATATTTTGAGCAACATTGTGAAAATGCCAAGTTACCGAATGTATTGGGCCGAATCTACGAGGTATTCACCTATCGCAGATATCATGTCTAGAAATAGATTCGATAAACTAAGAAATTACATTAATCTAAATGACAATAGTAAGATGAAACCACGCGATCATACGAAGTATGACAAATTATTCAAAGTTCGACCGATCATTGATGCAGTACGTTCAAATTTTTCAACAATTGAAGCAGAAGAGCACAGTTTGAAACAATACATCAAAAATAAACCTCACAAGTGGGGGATAAAGCTGTTTGCTAGAGCTGGTGTGAGCGGAATAGTGTATGATTTTGAGGTATATATTGGCAAAGGTACAGTCAAAAATATTTCTGAACTCGAGATAAGTGGTGACATAGTCATGAGGATGGTACATAATATGCCAAAACATAACAATATTGTGATAATTGGTTTACGTCTGTTGAGCTCTTCTGCGATCTAAAGAGTTTAGGCATTCTTGCTACAGGAACTGTCAAGAGCAATAGAATTCCTGGTTGTAGATGAAAACGGATGATACATTGAAAAAATCTGGTAGAGGATCTTACGATAACTATACATATCAAGATATGATAATAGCTGTAAAGTGGTCTGATAACAAAGCAGTGCATTTATTTTCCACTTATAAAGGAATTCACCCTGTTGAATCTGTTGAACCTTGGAGTGTTGCCGAGAAAAGGTACATTCAGGTACCACGACCAAATATAGTGAAGGAGTATAATATGTATAATATGGGCGGTATCGATCTTCACGATATGCTGGTATCACTGTATAGAATAAATATTGGTGTGAGAAGGTTTTACTTGCGTATTCTCTGGAATATGATAGACATGTGTATTGTAAATTCATGGCTACTATACCGAAGACATATGAGTCAAAGAAAAAAAAAGTACAAGCCATTGATTGTTTTTCGTTCGGAAATAGCTCACGGTCTTATAAGTACGGGAAAAATTGATCCCCGTAAGAGAGGCCGACCTCTTTTAGATGTAAGTAACACTCCATCACCCCCACCTAAAAGAAATGTTACAGCAGTCCCTATAGATGATATACGCTATGATGCTGTAGACCACTGGCCTGTGCATATCTCAACAAAGCAAAGATGTAGGTTTTGCTTTTATGCGTATTCCCGTATAATGTGCGAAAAATGTAAGATGCCCTTATGTTTAACAAAGGATAAAAACTGCTTTAAATGATTCCATTGTAAATAACTATTATTCATGATAATTCAATAAATAATTTATTGTCCAAACTTATTTATTTTAGCATATATTTGCCCAGTGACTCCATATGGAGTAAATTCATTTTGGCACTAAAAATGTAAATATTTTAGTTTTTCTTTGCATATATATGTTTAGTAATATCACTGTGAATTAAAAAAAAGCTGAAAGAATTTTTTTTTGACGTGGATAATAATTCGGGCTGGAAAGGGTTAAATGGAACAATTTGTATATTTTTGCATATTTGGATCCTGCTGGCCAAAACATATATGATCTGATCCTCAAATATTACTTTTTAAAAAAAATATATAACTTTTATTTTTTTTTTAATGGAACTCCTATTGGACAACCTGTTATTTAATTAGATCTTTAAATTACGAAAACAATGATATGCATAAATAGCACCTTCTATTTGTAATAAATTTATAATTAAAAAATGAAATATTTTAATAATCGATTTATCGATATATTTTTTTTGAAAATCAAAATAATATTTGAGATCATATCAGATCAGATGTATTTTGGTCAGCAGGATCCAAATACGTAAAAATATATAGACTGTCTCATTTAAAAATTTGATTTTCATGTCAATTGCATCGAAACCGGAAGTCGGCCATTTTGGTTTTTTACATGATATAATTGAAAATTTCATCCCATATCACTACACCAGATTTGAAAAATATCTATTTTCCCATTTAAAAGTTACAAAAGTCTGTCTATCGGCTGAGCCACTCGGTAGATAGATATTGTTGATAGCTTAACAGTACCCTGTCTGTTGTATGCCGACAATTTAATATATTTTTTTGTAGATTTGCAAATATCGACGATTAATAATTACTTCAACAAAATTAAATTCTGATCAAGGATTGGTGCCTAAAAAATATTTTACCTGTAAATATCCAGAAATGTAACACAGTGTTCTACTGCACCAAAAAATCCTTGATCCACTTTGATTATTCTATCGATAATAATATATGACCTGACACTTTTTACGTAATATAATACATATACGAGGAGTATATTTATTTGCGTGAACATGTATCTATTAGTTAATTAATAAATCTGAATCCAAAAATCATTTAAGAGAGATAAGATAGATTATTAAATCATGTACCCCTGTCAATTAGATACAATTAAACAAGTATTATTTTTGTAAAAAGAAAGGTAGCATTTGGAATTTTATGTTGTTATATGATGTGCCTACCTTGTATGAACACAATCTATTGGATTGCCGACATATTGACGGGTTGTTACAGCAATTGAAAAAGTTACCAGGAGAATGACTGTTGCATTTGTATGTAGTCTGAAGATTGGTGAATCGATGGTAATACTGCTTGACTGAAACAAAAGAGGAAATATGAATTTCAAGAAATGTTATGAGTCCATGATAAAATGTAAATTATTTCCACCGTACACTCAAAGAAAATGATAGGTAAATTCAACCAAAAAGAGCATATGAAATCGCGCCAATCTAGTTTCATAGTTAAATCAATCAGAAAAGAATAGTCATACAACTTTATTTGTTTTCGTAAACAAATAGTAGTTTAATAACCATATCTTCTTGTAACAAATTAAATAGTACAATGACATTTTTTTATGTTCACTAACCATCTTCAATTTGGTCTACAATTAAATAGTACAACGACTTTGTTTTTGTTCAACAACTAATTTTTAGGTTGATCTACACTTTATTGTATGATGAAGTTTTTTTTGGTTAGCTAAAATCTCAGTATTGAGACATCAGACCACCCAAACCAAAGATTAGAGATCGTTTATAAGATCCATCCAAATATATCGATGATCCCTGAGAGAATTTGAACATTGCAATCATGTTTTTAATTTTCTATAAATTCATAAGAATAAGATAATGCATGATTGATTATTGTCAGTGATTTGTATGTGGCGTCATCTGGGAATAATTTCTGTAATAGACTACGTGGTAAGCAAGCAAATTTTATGGTAATTCTTTTAGAACTTCTAGAAGACGACAATAATATTAGTTTGTTTACCAAGTACAATAATACAGCGAACTAATACTGGGTTAGAATTACAATTCGATAATAAAATATACTATTATCTATATAGTTTAATTTGACTGAATTCAATAAAATAATAGTCAGACGAAAAAATAATAGTCATTCATCTATTTTTTAAGTTAATGTTTGTTTTGTTGTACGACAACTTTTTATTAATTAAAATAACAATCTTGTTTAAAAATACCATCAATATAATTTAGTTTAACAAAATTAACGATATTGCTAGTTAACCATTTTTTTTTTGTTGAATTTACCCATACTATTTCTTTGAGTGTATAGAAGATTAAGTTCAAACTATGACAAATCGGACAGTTTACTGCTCTTGTGTGATATGAGGAAGTTGAATAGCTGTGGTTAGACTTTACCTTTGCGAATTGATGTATTGTATGTACATGCTTTCTGAATTAAGACTTTACCACTATTATTGTTATTAATTATCCAAATCAAGTGAAAGTGCAACAGATAAAACAGCGGAAATTTTTTTGTTGTTAGATGTTTCATAGTCCTATGCAACATGTCGAAGAAGCGAGTGTCAGATGCCTGTTCTTTCGAATTTCTTTTTTTCTCTCAAATAAAGGTAGCTTACTAATAAACGAAAATAAAAAATTGCGATTTTTTCGAAAATAAGGCCATGATCCTACAATATTCTATCAAAAAAAGCACTTTAATTGGTCGAAAATTTAGATTATACTATTATCTGAACCAAACATAATACGAGCTATACAGTCACTTGGGCGAGAAAGTAAGCACAGAGAAGCTGTTGCTTTTATTTTTATACGCGTGAAAAGCACATATACTGTTGCAAAGCATCAAATGATTAGCTATAATGAAAATTAACTTGAACTTGCATTTGAAATCAATAACAAATAATGATTGCCCCCTATTTTTGTTCAATAGTGTATACATATATTTTATATACCAACACTATACGTAAGCTTATTATGAATGAAATTAATTTTTGATCGTATTATTATTTTGTATACTTTTATAAAATTATTGTTTGGAGATAAATTAAACAAGTAATCTTAATAATTAAAGTTTGCAGAAAGTTCATCTAAACAATAAGGAATTAAAATAACAAATAATTGATAATTTCTTGGCAACAGGAGAGATATTTATAGTTTCCGCACAAAGTAATGAAACCCAGACCAAAGTAATTAGTTATACTTACAGGAGAGTTGCGTTACGAAAAAAGTATTCAAATATTCTTACTCCAATATTATACTTTTTTGGCTTAATGCTAGGTGGCGACTTCTGTTAGTATTAATTGGAAGACGTGATGTTTTATAATTATCTGAGTGTTTATTTCATAATCACAAATACAATATTCAAAACTAATGACGGATTACACAAGTCATAAAATCAATCACATTGTCTACTTAAGTTCACAATAGGTAGTAGTCACACATACATTCATACTCGATATATCTACTCAACTACTATATTATAGTAGGTACAAGAGCCAACTACATATATTTCGAACACATTTCATACCATTGGAAACAGTTATTTTATTAAGTCGTGTGGAAAGTGCCGTGAGGGAAGTGGCAGACATGCCTCAAGGATGAGGTTCCCAAATCCATCAAATTCATCATTTTGCAAAAAATGACGTAATGAACTAAGCAAATGCTCTCCATTTCTGAGTTTCTTGTATCTCTTCTATCAGAAATTATTAGCTTTAAATCGATTTTGGTTGATATGATATTCTCTCTATCTCGAGAAAGGGGGACCCCCTAATACGCGAAAATACCTGGTAAAATTCCGTTAAATTTGATAAAGCTTAGGTGAATTTTAGCTCAAAAAATTTCGCGTAAATCGATGTATTTATATTTGAAAATAACTAATAGAGAGTTATTTAGTGGCAAAACCGATAAGTGTGGTGCATAAAGAAACAAGCTAAATAAGAGCTAAGTATCTTTTCATTTCTAAGCACCTATTCATTTCAACCTTGCCAATCAAGTTTATTTATGTCTTAATGACTTACAAGTGTCTGCTGCATAAAACCACTGAAGTGTTTAGGTCGAAACCCTTGAACGGTCGACATCTGTCGACAAAATGACAGAGCAATCGCCGTAATATCATTGTGTAAACCTCCAAGTATATTATTTTTTCAATATTTGTAAAAATATTCAAATGAATTTAATTTGAATTATACCCGAAATGATCAATAACGTATTGCTCGTAAAGTAAGGTGTTATAAACTTCTTATGTTAACCCTCAAATAATTCATTTTTTCTTAATTATTAGAAATACTCAAACGAATTTAATATAAATTAATCAAATGCATTACTTTTAAAGTATGGTCATAACATTTTCTTGGGTAAATTTACAAGTGAGGTTTTCCATAATTATTAAAAGTATTCAAACGAATTTAATTTTAAATTAAATCTAAAATAATCAATGAGGCATTGTTGATATATTGCATAAAACTCAATTCTCACAGCCCTTCAACGGAGGTATGCGTGGTGCAGGTTTTTTCAGGAAAAATGGTATTTTCTAAGAAAACCCCGACATACGCCGATGATCTCCTAATCGCAGCAGGACACATCTGGACTGAAAACAAACTTTAAGGAAAGCCTAATAATGGAGCAAGACTCGTCAACAAGAGAAAGTTGGACCAGCGGAGAGGAACACAAAATAGATGAATACTCCCTAAGAACAACTAACAATTTGAAGTACCTAGGAACAGACCGAACGAACCAACTGGAACGAAGAGAAATGGTAAAGGAGAGAGTCAAAACGGCATACAGAGTCACAAGGACAATCGTACCGTTCACTGAGAAAAATTAACTATCATGGGACCTTACCAAATGTGTGTACATAGCCGTCATACGGCCAACGGCCAACGATGACATGTGGAGTGAAAACGCAGCAACAAAAGCCAACAGAAGAAGTTTTTGAGAAGAGCAGAAAGGGACATCGTCCAACTACTCGCAAAGAAACAAAAAGAAGAAAACAGCGACACAAAACATCAACACTGTCAGGAGGAAACACTAGAAAAAAAAAGATAGAAATGTACGCAATGAAGTATTGAGTACATACCCAAGGAAGGGACGCATCTACTAAAAAAAATTAACATCACAAAGAAATTGCATAGTCTACCACAATCGGAAACCGAGGAATCAGAAGACTCAGAAAAAGAAGATTCGAAGAAGCAGAAACACAAAAAGAGGAGCATGAACACTCCATATTACTTATTTTTTTACTTTAGAGATGGTTTACACCCTCTTAGAGTTATTTTTCTTATTAGGTGATGAGTTTTATGTCTAAGTCCTAATTTCTCAAACTAAACAGAAAAAAATTAATCTTCTTTTGCCCCTTTTTTATCGGCCATATTGAAGGTGCCAAATATAATTTTTAATTTCTGACTTCACATTCGTGATCAGCTACATAAATAGGTTTCATCAATTTATTCTCAGTACTTCGTTAATTATTGACTACGGTGGTTTTCACCCGCTTAGGCACATCTATTTCTTTTTAATATTTGAAGTTTAAGAATCTGCAAAGAAAGAACTCCAAACCACTATAAAATTAGTCCGAACTTTGGGTACTTTTTGACACCAAGTGACTGACTATAAACACATTCAAAATAATTTAAAATTGAGGGGAAATATTGCAACCATTCAGAAACGTGGCGTCTATTTTATTTTATATAGCGATTTTTCAAATTGAACAATGACCCTTGGTAAAACTACAGAAAAATTTTAAAATCTTTATCCTGAAATAATTATTTTTTATAAACAGAATATTGATGTTCCTGAACGTCGAATATCAGAAAATATAATAATAACTAACCAGTTATTTCCAATTGTGGAGCAGTGTATTTGTCTGCGCCTACTTATTGTATTTTGTAACTAAAATTAGATGCAGGATTTAAAAACTTTAAAACTGTGGCTAGGACAAGGAAATTAAGCAAACAGTTGGCAATTTCTTAATTTACGGCTTATTTATGCTTTTATGTGTTTAAGTTAGGGTATTTTAAGGTCCACGCGATAGAATTATAATTAATTTTGGTTCGAAGGTAGATGTAGGTCATTGCCTCGGTTTGTTAGTGTAAAAACAAGCACTTAACGCGATCCTTTATTCATTATAATATGTTCCCATATTTTTGTAATGCTAAAAAGAATGTTTCAAAAATAAAATAAAACGTGTAACGTGCAAGTGATCTGGGGCCATATTTTTGAGCTCAATCGATATTTATCGCATGCGAAGTACTAGGCACCGACTCGTTTAAAAAATTTCGCTTGTAGTTCTGAGGTGGTATTTTCGAACACCATCCGAGATTTGTTTTTCGCACACGTAAAAATGTCGTATGGCAAATGTGACAACGCTGTTTTGTGCAACCAAATGGACTTGAAACACCTAGAAAACACAAATGTCACTAATACTAATCAGCTGTTATATGTGAATGTGGCGATATTTTCAGGTTATGATATTGTATGTCATTATTATTGAATTTTAGATTTTGGGTTGATTGAATTACAAGACTGAATATTATAATTTATAATGCACAAGCAATTGGCGGATAAGCGGGTGGGATATATTAGTGCAGACCAGAAAAAAGACATGTTGGAATATCTTGAGGCTCACCCGGAATTGAAGAGTGGTAAATTTACCTCAAATAAGTCTACTTTAAAGTCCCTAAATGATAAACAAACCACAGCAAAAAAACTAGATTGGAGACATTGACGTTACGTCATACGAAATTAAACAAACCAAAACGATGACTTTGCCTACCTTCGTACACGAAATCGCTTTATCGTGTATTAAGAGTATAATCTGCGGTCAGTGAAATGAAGAAACGAATTATTCGGCTTATTTTTGAAGATAGAAACTTCAAATTTTGTACGTATGTATTAAAATATATATTCTAGTTCGTCACGTTTTTAATTTTTTGTTTTGATCAAAAACACGTGATCAACGAAAAAATGGACGTCGAAAAATTGGAATTTACAAAAAACGAAATCGTGACGACCTAGATAGTCCATAATTAATTACGTGGATAAAATATAACCTCTTGTTTTTCAAACATAGATTCAATAAATAGTTTCCAATTTTGCCGTCAATAGATGGCACTCGCCTCGGCATTCGCATAGCTTTACACGCTCTCAGACTTTAGGGAGGAACTTGTTGTCATGGAGACCTGACGCGAATGAATGCTTGCCAGGGAAGCATTTAGGAGTTCTGGTAATATCTTAAATTTATTTATAAATTATTTTATCTTACAGGAATGACTTAATAGATGAAATTCTTGAAAATGTTAATACATAAATAAAAGGTGCCAAATAGAGAGGACCGTTTTGTATAAACACTCCTACAAATTTTATTATGAAAATTTGAATGCGGTTTTTAGTTAGGTCAGAAATCAATTTATTCGAAATTATTACCAAGCAAAATGTACAGGGTGTCCCAGTCAACGCGCTATGCTGGGTTTTCTCGGTAGTTTCTGAGATAAGTTTATGGTTCAAAATCCAATCTGACGTAGGTTTTCCGAGGAATCTCATACTGCTAAGATATTTAGGAATCCAAAATGACGGACGAATTTCGTCATCTACGATCCTATTCGACTGAAAATCGATATCTGGGGGTTTTCGGGGATGCGGTTTACGAATTTTTGGTCAAAATTTAGGAATCCAAGATGGCGGACGAATTTCGTCATCTATGGACCTATTCGACTGAAAATCGATATCTGGGGGTTTTCGGGGATGCGGGTTATGAATTTTTGATCAAAATTTAGGACTCCAAGATGGCGGACGAATTTCGTCATCTATGGTCCTATTTGACTAAAAATCGATATCGGAGGGTTTTCGGGGATGCGGGTTACGAATTTTTGGTCAAAATTTAGGAATCTAAGATGGCGGACGAATTTCGCGATCTATAGTCCTATTCGACTGAAAATCGATATCTGGGGGTTTTCGGGGATGCGGGTTACGAATTTTTGATCAAAATTTAGGACTCCAAGATGGCGGACGAATTTCGTCATCTATGGTCCTATTTGGCTGAAAATCGATATCTGGGGGTTTTCGGGGATGCGGGTTACGAATTTTTGATCAAAATTTAGGACTCCAAGATGGCGGACGAATTTCGTCATCTATGGTCCTATTTGGCTGAAAATCGATATCTGGGGGTTTTCGGGGATGCGGGTTACGAATTTTTGATCAAAATTTAGGATCCAAGATGGCGGACGAATTTCGTCATCTATGGTCCTATTTGGCTGAAAATCGATGTCTGGGGGTTTTCGGGGATGCGGGTTACGAATTTTTGGTCAAAATTTAGGAAACCAAGATGGCGGATGAATTTTGTCATCTGTGATCCTATTCGAATGAAAATCGATATCTGGGGATTTTCGGGATGCGGGTTACGAATTTTTGATAAAAATTTAGGAATCCAAGACAGCGGACGAATTATAACTATATTTTGACCCCCCTTTATTTATGTTATTATTGGAGACAAAAAAAAGTTTCGTATAAGAGTTGTAAGGTTGTATACATATTTTTTTAAATGCAATTAAAAAACAATTGCTTGGATATGTCACGTGATATAACAATGAAGGTTGCTTTTTAAATGAAAAACCCTGTATATTTTTACATATTCTTTTAGATCCTTTATCCCCGATTTCAAACATATAAGGATCTAGCTGTAATATTTTTTGATATATCGGACATTAAATATGCTCCAAACATGCATATAGGTATTTTAGGGTTTCTGACGGAGCGCAGTCAGTGGCGGATTTAGGGGGGGGGCTATAGGGTAAAATCCAAGCGCGGCAATTTTTTTGAAAAACACCAAAGACATAAAAACAAAAAATTATTATTATTAATATGTTCTATCAGAACATGTTTAATTTATTTGAGAACGTGTTTTTTATAATAACTAGACTAAAGTTCCTTATTATAGTCAACAGTACAGGGTGGGTGTGCAAACGTTAGAACCTCATTTAACTTCTTTATTTTTGGAGTTACGTAAATACGTTCAAAAATAAAAGTTATGAGATATCACATGTATTTTCCAAACATCATTTCAGCAAAACAATTCAAACAAGTCGAATTTCGGAGATATGAGCTTTACCTTGGTTTTACTTCCACATCCAGTGGAAGTATAGTAACGCCAAAAAAAATTTTTTTAAATTTTTATTGTTCAAATAGGCTCAGAATGTCATGAAACGTCGAGATTTTAAGTTTGAGCGAAAAAAAAATTTCTGTCTGTCGGTCTGTAACTTTTTTGTGCGCACGTTTACTCTGTAACCGTTTAAGATATTGACTTGAAATTTGGTACACAAATGTACTTTAACGAGATCTGGAACTAGATTATATTTTCATTTTGTTCCGTCAGAGGGTTGGGGGGTAAATTGAGGTAAATTTGAGGTAACCAGCTAAATCAAGCAGCTAAGAGTCCAGAAAATTGGTATTTAGTATATACAAGAGAAGCTAAGGTCTCAAAAAATGTTTGGCATTAGCCACCCCCACCCCATTACTAAATTTTTTCGTTGTGAATGAGTTGGATCGAAAATCTGGATGCGGAAGTAGTGATTCCTTGGGCAGCGGTTTTTTTAAATAGAACACCCCCATATATTTTTACACCATTTGAAAGGCCATAGAAAAATATTTTCAATGATATATGACCCAGTATTTTTCTTAAAAACTATAGTAGATATTAAGTTTTATATTTTCTTACATTAAGTCATGGTAGTCCGAAAAATATATAGTCTGTTTCACTTTTTAAATTTTTTTTCCGATTTGAATCTAATTTTACTTATGGAACAAATTAGGATCTACTTATTACCAGAAAAAAATTCACGTCCTACAAATGCAAAGCCACCTGCGGTACCAAAATATGCGGATAAAATCAAAAAATCATATTAGGCATATTTTTATTGGAAAATTTTGTTAATGAAAGAATTGTTCAGAAACCTTAAGTCCAAAATTTAATCAAAAAAAATATATAAATTTTTATTAAAATAATGTCCAAGTCCGAAAATATCATTTGAATGGGTTTTTTCGTTTAGAAAACTGTACTATGACAATTTTGTTTGAAATTAAACCCAAGCTGCCAGGTAGTTGTAAAACAGTTTTTTTTTTAAATACCTAATTATTTTCAAAATTTTTTAAATTTCAAGTTTTTCATTTTTTAATTTTGATTAAATTTTGGCCATTTTGGACAATTCTGAACAAGTTTTATTAACAAAATTTTCCGATAAAAAAATGCCTAATATGATTTTCCGATTTTCTCCACATATTTTGGTACCGCAGGTGGCTTTGGTACCGTAGGAGGCGAATATTTTTCTGATCATAAGTAGATACTAGTTTGTTCTATACTTAAGTAAAATGCGATTCAAATCGGAAAAAAAATAAAGTTATTGGGGTGTTACCATTTCAAGTGAAACACACTGTATCAATTATTGAAATTCTCCATTTTATTTAAAATAAAGTGAAATTAGACAGAACTAACATATTGTTTATTTTAATTTACATACTTTTGTTTTCCATGGCTAATTTGATAAATTGTAAATTTATAGTAAATTAGACAAAATTTGTTTAAGATAAGTACCATGTATTATATTATAAATACAAAGCTTTTTTTATGGCGTTTCAAATGGTACATATATGGAGTGTTCCTTTAAAAAAAAGCAAAGTAAAGTTCATATCTCCGAAATGCGACTTTCAATAGGCATGTCCACAAAATTTTAATTTCAATTGGGAATGGTAGAATTATCGATATTGTACACTAATTTAACAATAAAAAAAACCGCTGCCCAACTTCCACATCCAGATTTTCTATCCAAGTCACTCACAACGAAAAAATGTTGTATGTGGAAATAATTGTTTAATAATATAATATTTGAAATTCTCTAACCTCAAAAACCCATAAAACGATACCCCACATCGGTAATAAGGTGAGGGTGGTGATAGAGGGTGGTAGTGGGGGTGGATAAGGTAAAAAAATATTTTGAGGTTTCTAGTTCTTGTACACACACTAAATTAAATTTTTTTTCATCCCCTTTAATAATGGGGTGGGGGCTAATGCCAAAATTTTTTTTGAGACCTTAGCTTCTCTTGTATATAGTAAATACCAATTTTATGAACTCTTACCTGCTTGATTTACCTATTTACCCCAAATTTACCCCAATTTACCCCCAACTCTTCGACGGAACAAGATGAAAATATAATCTAGTTCTAGATCTCGTTAAAGTACATAAGTGTACTAAATTTCAAGTCAGTATCTCAAACGGTTCCAGAGTAAACGTGCGCACAAAAAAAAAGTTAGACCGACAGACAGACAGAATTTTTTTTGCTCAAACTTAAAATCTCGACGTTTCATGACATTCTAAGCCTATTTGAACAATAAAAATTTTTAAAAAATTTTTTTGTCGTTACTATACTTCCACTGGATGTTGAAGTAATATATGTATCCTTATTTTGCCAGTTATTCGTAATAGGCATCACCCCAACATAACGAGGATTTTTGGTAATTTTTCAATAAAAATTCTTGGCCTATGAAGTAAAAAAATATTTTGAGGTTTTTGGTTCTTGTACATACACTAAATCACACTTTTTTTCGTCCCCTTAAAAAGTGGGGTAGGGGTGGTAATGGGGGTAGCTAATGTCAAAAAATTTTTCGAGACCCTAGCTTCTCTTATATATACTAAATACCAATTTTACGGACTCTTACCTGCTTGATTTACCTGTTTACCTCCCCATTTACCCCAATTTACAACCCAACCCTTCGATGGAATAAGATGAAAATATAATCTAGTTCCAGATCCCGTTAAAGTACATAAGTGTACCAAATTTCAAGTCAATATCTTAAACGGTTCCAGAGTAATCGTGCGCACAAAAAAGTTAGACAGACAGGCAGAATTTTTTTTTCGCTCAAACTTAAAATGTCGACCTTTCATGACAGTCTAAGCCTATTTGAACAATAAAAATTTTCAAAAATTTTTTTGTTACTATACTACCACTGGATGTGGAAGTAATCAATATTCTATTTTCAAGAAAAAGAACGCCATTGCCATGTAAACCGGAAGTGATATTTAAAATTTACATGCCTTTTTTTACTTTCCTTTAATGCTTTAATAGTCAATTAAGAACATAAATAATCCGATCAATTCTTCTTTGATGTTCAATTATATGTTTCTTAGCGGCATAGATTCCCCGAAAAAAAAAAATACTTATCTCAAAAACTACCGAGAAAATCGGACATAACACGTTAACTAGGACACCCTGTACACTGTAAATATACATTATGTACCTACAGATAGTTTTTTCTTTTAATTAAAAACCACTGCCTAAGGAATCACTACAACCGCATTCAGTTTTCCTACTCAAATTACTTTAAATAAAAATTCTTGTGCACCCAACGCGAAATTCGACTCTGTACGACAGAAATATGTTTGAACTATTTCTCTTATATATTACACAATATGTTATTCTCCGCCTTTTTACTTGGTCGGCATATTTCATTGATCAAAGGTGCACGCCCACCCGTATATACCTTTTTCATATATATCAATGAAAATATGTTTTGTCTTAACGCAGATTATCCTCTTAAATCCCCATCCGTTGCATCTCGCCCGAAATCAGTCGCATTCGAAAGATTCGCATCCGAGTTCATAATGCTCGAAAATACGAAACGTACATTTTCATGCGATAATCTCGTACACGACATCGCCTCAATAAAACTCTAAAATGCGGCCCCTGCTCTTAAGGGTGCCAATTAATCGTCTATCAAAAAAAATATTTCACGCAACTTACCCACATCAAGGTATCATTGATGACAAATAAATAAATTGCATTATTTTGAAAATAAGACAATATTTCGCGACTATATTTTCGGTAGTTTGAATAATGAATTCTTTTTCCGTACTCAAAAGTAAAAAACAGAACGCTTATAGAATGACTCATTTATCCGTCTGTCCATCAGTCTCTCCTTTCATCCGCCAGTTCGTTCATCTGTCCATCTGTCACCGCGGTTGTATATCAGAAAAATGCGAGAGGCCAACCGCACCCAAAATTTTGTACACCATATTTCTTCTATTTCTTTGACGAAGATTACACAGATTTCTCCGAATTTCCCTGAGATTTCCTCTTCGAAAAAAAAAAATTTGAAGAAGGGGAGGGCGGGGGAAATCCGAAAAAAAAGATTTCCTCGAATTTCCTGAGATTTTCTCGGATTTCCTTCTGAGTGTACATCAGATTTCCTCCGCGGTTTGCCCCTCGGAGAAATGTTACATCCAATTTCTTAGTGGATGTAATAGTTGATATACGTGTGTCCCCGGATGGAGTTGACAATAGGAAAAACATCTCTATTATTGATTTTACGACGAAAAGTCATTCTTTATAAAAAATTGTTTGTCGAAAAAATGAATTTACCATATAAAAATCTTAGATCAGATGTATCGGGTGTTAATAAATTAAGAAAACATCAATATGCCTCAAGAGAGAAGTACCTTCATTTATTATTTTGAACAAAATGTTTATAAAACAAAGTTCTTTATAATCCAAAATAAAGCCTAAATACAAATTATGAAGTATGTATTTTGACTTTAATGTTTTTATTGTGTTTATCTTTTTACGTTGAATTTATTAATATGAAAAAGAATTCAAATTAAGAAACAGAGTGTGCTGTCGATAATATTGAACTGACAAACGTCATTGTGACATTGTGTAGAATATTACTATCTTACATCTGCATTTATTCTGTTGATCATATAAAAAATGTTTACCAAACGCGAAAGAATTTATTTGATCAATCATTGCGTACTCTTGTAAAAAAAATTCAATGAAACTGGATCTGTATTGGATGTCAAAAAACGCAAGAAAAAGTACAATGAAGACGATGCGGCAACACTTTTGGCAATATATTCAGTAATAGAAAACCCAAAATTATCTTTACGGAAACGCTCACAAAGACTGGAAGTAAGTAAAAGTCATTTACAGAGAATTTATATAGAAAACAAAGTTCGACCGTTTAAGCCAAGGTTCAGACATATACTTGAAAATGGAGATGAAGAGAAGCGATTGGATTTTTGTTTATGGGTCGGTGAGAATTATCTCGTAGTTAAAGGTTTTCACAGAATGTTTTTTTTATTGTCGAAGAAACATTTTGTACCAATGGCCACGTTTCATCACAAAACAGTCGTTATTGGGCTCTTGAAAATCCAAACAATGTCATTCACAGACGAAGTCAACGTTATAAAAAAGTGAATGTATGGTGTGGGATTTTTTATGATCGAATCGTTGATCCATATTTCTTAGAAGAAAATTTTAATCAGCATGTTTAAAAAAAATGTGTTTTAAAATGTGTTTTAACCGCCTTCCATGTCACCTCAATGACCCTAAGTCTAGAAGATCTAGATTTGTCTGAGTAAAGGAGCCGGGGTCCTACAGTTTATGGTGGAATCCGAACCACTTCTTGGGGAAAATTTCCTATGAAAAATTTTTTCGTTGTGTGGGACTCGAACCCACTTCGCTAGGTACACTCAGAGTGCAAGCTAGACGCGCTAACACACTGGGCTACCGACCCCCCCCCTCCCGAAAATTTAAATAAGCATGTTTATTTGGACCTTTTGGAAAACTTTGTATTGCCATTTATAAACACTCTGCAACCGGAAGTAAGGCGTAACATTTTTGGGCAGCAAGACGGTTGCCCAGCTCATTCCTCAGTTTTGGTACGGCAGTGGTTGCCAGATCACTTCGGAGCCAGATGGATGGGAAGACATGCTTCAATTCATTTTTCTGCAAGATCAGCAGACTTTACACCAATGAATTTTTTTCTGTGGGCTGTTTTAAAACAGAAAGTTTATGCAGATGACCTGCCGCATGATCGAGAAACACTAAAAGCACGAATACAAGACGCGGTGAATGAAGTGAATGTACCCTCAACCATTCGTAAGGTCTATGGTGAATTTATTAAAAGGATGGAGAAATGTGTTGAGGTTGGAGGAGGCTATGTAGAATAAATTGTTTTTCCACAATCGTTGAAGTTAATGTTATTATGTTATGTTAATGTTTGAAAAAAAATGTAAGTCGACATAAATGTAAAAGTCAAAATTTAGACTTTATAATTTGTATTTAGGCTTTATTTTGGATTATAAACAACTTTGTTTTATAAACATTTTGTCCAAAATAATAAATGAAGGTACTTCCCTCTTAAGGAATTTTGATGTTTTCTTAATTTATTAACACCCGGTACATCTGATCTAAGATTTTTATATGGTAAGTTCATTTGTTCGACAAGCAGAATTTTTTATAAAGAATGACTTTTCGTCGTAAAATCAATAATAGAGTGTCAACTCCATCCGGGGACACACTGTATATTAAAAACATAAGAGGAATTGGGTTCTGGGAACTACAGAAGTTTAGGCAAAATTGACAAATCAGTGCAATATATCCAAGCTACTACTAAAATCGTATTATCTAGTTCGCGCAACAGTAAACCATGGTTCAGTCCGTCAAATGCTTTGTAGAAATGAGTATCATTAGTATCAATAACATCTACCTGATCCTTCCGACATCGATAATGAATTACATTTTGCATACTAAATTAGTGACAGTGAAGTGTCCTTCAGTAAATGCTTTTCTGGTATGATAATATTATTGAGTTGAGATAACACAAAAGTATGAATTAATGTTTCAAACACTTGAGTTTGATATATCTGCAACAGGAAACTGGAGGAAAAAGGGAACACAAAAGAAATTAACAGAATTAATACAAAAAATGGAACAGTTGCCCTTGGACAATGAAATAACTGCTAAAGATAATCGCTAGAAGAAGAAATATCATATCTGGAATAGACAAAATAAACAATGAATTAATTCATTATGGGCTGAAATAGCTAAAGGAGCAAATCCTAGAAATTTTCACCAGAGCTTGGAAGGATACCTCTACCTAAGATGTAGAGCACGACCATAAAAGCACACCTTCCCAAAGCAACTCACCATAGAGTATTGATGATTACAGAAGATACAACTCTGCGGTGTAAAATACAATAATACAAATACCACACCAATGCCTGCTCGAACAACTAGCGAAACATATCGGAAAGTCATCAGACTACTAAATAATATTCGTCAAAGGCAGATTAGCGGACAAACATATGTGCACCACCAAAAGTCAAGAGAAGAAATCCTAGAAGAGCTGAAAGAAACATCGTTCAACTATTCGTAAAAACAACAAGACGGTAGGAATGACAGAATACTACAACATTAATAGGGGGGGAAACAATAACAATAAAGATAGAGGCATACGCAGTGAAATACTCTACAGATCTACTGAGGAAGGTACAGGAACAAACTAGAAATAGGGAAACCATGTTAGACGTAATAATAAGCCCTAATAGCACAACATTGTTCAATGGATATCTGAAGGACGTCCTCGACGGAAATACAGGACATCCGATGGATGTTCGTCTTCGGTTCAAAAAATAAGTCTTTATTATGTGAAATTGAATTTCTAGCCTTATTTAAAATATGTAAAATCGTTCAGGTTCCCCTTTTTTCTATTTTTTTAATTTGTATTCCCAAACTAGAGTTTTTCCTGTTACACGCATTTATATTTATTTATAATTATTAAGAACTTATTTAATTTCTAACGAAAAAACTGTGATATTATGATGAAACTGTCAAAAAATTACTTTGCTCAGATCTCAAAATTGAAGAGCAGAAGAGGAGGTGAAATCAGAAAAAAAAAATTTCCTCATTTCAAATTTGATGAGCAGGGGGGGAGGGGGAGTCAACTATCTTAAGAATTAAAGTTATATGGTTGAGGCATTTATACAAACCTAGAGGATACGTGTTGGAGAAAAACCGGTAAGGGAATATTATCGTCATCTACAACATAAGTAGAATGTTTACATCAGCGAATATTAAATGGACGCCCAGCTGCTTTCTCTATAGTGGCCCAAAATGTGTGTACTTGCCGTATATAAATTGGTCATCCAGAGGATGTTCATTGCGTCACATATGTGGGACGTTCAGTGTGGTATTAGCTGCTCTGGAAAACGTGTTGAATAGAAAGCGGTATGGAGATGTTATCATTTATTACAAAAATTTAATATTTAAATCAACAGACACGAAATGCACGTCCATTTCCTGTCCTTATATAGACATAAAATGAACATTTAGAGGACGTTCATTCCCTGCAATTTATGTCCGTGGACATCAGTACATTAAATAGACATAAAACACACGTCCGACGGACATCGTGTACTATTAGGGAATAGAGAGGATCACAAACAAACTAGGGAGGGGCCACGCACACTGAAACTGCACAGAAGGAGAAAAAAAATGAATTCCTTAAAGAGATCGCAAGTATATATATACGCTTCTGGAATTAGAAACAGGGGAAACAGAAGATTCAAGGGAAGAAGAGCTCTAGAAATAAAATCACAAACAAAGGAACATAAATATGCTAAATTACGACGCAATGTGGAAACGCATCACATTCCTGTATCATATTTCTGTACCATACGTCATGTAGATCTCGCTGCTAGCAACAAGCATAACCCAAATTCAATTCAGCGTAGACGTAGTCGACCCGGCGGTGTTTTCCGAGAGTGGCAGCAATACCTACCGTACGCTGGTAAATCAAATCAAATCAATCTTTCGTAGCGAGGTATATGTAAGAAATTGTTGTTTATGAAAATGACATTATTAGGGTCAATGTTAGTACAATCAATTTAAACATTGGGAAAGAATCAGCAAAACCATTAACAAGTGATCGAAAATCTACTAAGTATTGATTGTTGTATCATGGACGTTGGAGTAGGCAAATTACCATTTTAGCATTAATAAATGATCGAAAATTTTAAGGTTAGCTTTGAATTGATTCAGTATTAGTGGCATTTACTTTACATTGTTATAAGCTACATTTATTTTCAAAAACGAGTTTAAGAACTTAATATAATCTTCTTCCGAATGTGATAATCGATTTATTTCCCAGGTTATATTTCCACATTATTAATTGTATTTTTTATTTACCACAATTTAATAGTCTCGCCATATGTTTAGGGTAATTTACTTGTATAAGTTTCATGTCTCCATCCTCATTTAGATATGGGATATAATAGAAAGTTTAATAAAATAAATAAAATGACAGAAGTCATTATTCTTAGCAATGAGTTGGCTATATGTTTTAAACATGTTTGATTCAACTGTTAGGCGGTTAAAACATTATTTTGTCAATTTTTAAATAGGTTATCTGTCTAAACAATGAACAATATTCTAAACATTTTCTTTGAATAATTTTCATTACATTTAGTTTCAAAGCAAGCAACAGATTTTATGAAAGCCATACTTTACATCCAGGTTTAAATCTTATTATGTATGTTAAGTGATATTTGGGACAACGTATAATACGTATGTATAACTGTATTAACAAATAAATATACCTTAACATATACAGTGTGTTTCACTTTTCGTGAAGACACCGCTGTATCTTTTTATTTGCGGCTGAATTCATTTCCAGTTTTTATCAACTGTGCAACTCCATACGGCTATTTTATCCAACACATAATAAGAACTTTTTCCAACAAATGAAGTTGTACACAATTTATTATTGAAGGCATTTATTAAATAAAGGATGCAAAAACAATGGTTAAAAAGAAGGACTAGAAGGCACTTATTACATTATGATATTAGGTCCCTTTCTACTAACCTACTCTCAAGTATAATACACTTCTCAATTCGCTTTCTGTTATTTATTACACATTTTTCGCAGTTCTTAAAGTGTAACAACTAGACATGCTTGCAGCCACAAAGCTGCTCCATATTTTGAGGTCTGCTCACAAAAACTTTGTATTTAATGTTACCTCAAAAATAAAAATACATGGGACTTAGATCAGGTCAGCTGGGTGGTCGATGTATTAGAGGACTATTTCGCTCTATCATCTGTGGGGAAAATGTTCATCCGTTCATGCTATTACTAAGTACTCTGGAATTATGAATAAATGCTTCATCTAGTTGCAAATACAATTCTTCTCCAGAGAATTGCATTCAAAAGATATTTATTTAGAAATTGTGGCAAATATAGTAATTAATTGTAGCATTTTGAAAAAGAAAGGCGGACCTATTATTGTTTCGTTAAAAATTTCGCACCACCTTCTGGGAATGTTATCTTTTACAATTTATTATCCACTCAGGATTTTCTAATGCTCAGTATCTACAGTTTGTGATGACACTACCCCAGCCTCATCCGTGAAAATGACTTTTTTCAAGAAGTCTCTATTGTTTAGATAATTACCTTGCATCCATAAACAATATTCTAGTATTATCTTTTCGTCATCTTCCTCTAAAGTATGGACAAATTTTGATTTAAACGATCGTAATATATGATTTTTTATTCAATTAGTTGGCTTGAAGATGCGACCATCCAGCGACGAAAAGTTTATTATTGTACCCTATCTAGCAAAAGACCAGTAAGAAAGGATAATAGATAGGGACACATTTCACGTCAAGGTGCCGTTCAAGGCGAGTCTTTTTTCTAAACAGAACAAGGTAGACAACGGTAAATGAACTCCCAAAAGATGTCCACGTAAGGAGAAAATAGCTAAACTAAAATTACCTGATCAAATTTTACGTTCAGAATGTTGTAGAAAATTATAAAACATTATTGTTAAACGATCATTCCTGACGATAAGGAAACAAAGTGATGTGTTACATTGTGGTAACGGAATATTGTTTTTGATTAGTTCTTGCATAATTAAAGTGGCTGTATGTGAGATATGATGGCACTGAAAGATCCAGTGATTAATGTCATCCAAGTTTCTATTGCGTGATGTTTTAAACATTTTTGACACCGACAATTTTAGACCACGAGCCATGTTTCTGAGACTAAAGATACTTTATATTAAATTCTCCTGGTGTTTTTCATGAAGACCGTACATTGTCACCGACTATCCTTATTATCTCTGCTTTTTATCAGTAGTTAAAAGTACTCTAACTATTATGAGCAAAAAAATTGAAAAATCCGAATAAGTAAACTTTAGTAGGAATGAAATTATTAAAATGGGAAAAATCAATAATATCAACAATAAATAATCAACAACTAACAATAGTACAGTCACTGAAGGTTTTCACCTCCGATTTCGTTGAACCTCCATCGATTTTCATGAAAATTTGTGAGTAGTTAGAGGATACCTCAAGAAACAAAAGTGACATAGTGCCAACTTGCGCTTTTACCCTGGGGGTGGATGCCACCCCTTCTCGGGGGGTGGAAATTATTTTATGAAAAATAGCCCCAGGAATCGATAGAGGGACCAATTCTAAGCAAAATTTGTTATATAAAGTTATTAAAATAAATCAATACTTTTTGAGTTATTAAAGATCAAAGATTTTGATTTTTCGTGAAAAAAATGCATGTTTTAAAGCGGTTTTTCATAAATAACTCAAAAACTATAAGTTTTTACAAAAAAGTTGTCATTACCAAAATTGAAGCTAATTAAAAAACGAAGAAATTCCTTCCTTAAAAAACCTTTTAATATTAATTCAAAGTGAGCTATAGGTAATTGAATGTATATTTTTTTTCGACAAGTACTCAAATCTAAGTATTCAAGCTTAAATAACGGGAAAACGATGCATTTTATAAAATATACTTACTGAACACTTTTCAAAGTACTTAGAAATACCTATCAAATGAGCTGTAGAAGAAGTTGATAGCATCAAAATTAAGCAAGTTATGATGAAAATAAGAGGACCCTTTCGAATTTTTTAGGAAAAAGTGAAAAATAAAACCTACGCCATTTCCACAAAAATTAAAATTTATAGTAATCCCTATAAGACTTTCTTTATTTTAGCATTAGTAATGACTTTAAAAATTTTGACTGGTTTAGAATGCATATTTTTGAAAAAAAATATGATTTAAAAAAATCAGAATTTTTCAAATTTTCGTAAATTTCATTTTCTTTTGATAATAACTCCAAAAATACTCGATATACGTAAAAAATAATAGAGAACGAAATTTGAGTTTTTTTTTAACAAAGATTTTAGTTTTTTTAAAATTTTTAGATAGAAACGTTTAAAGCCTAAATTTTACTGCGAGAACCATGTAACCGGGGCCCTTTAACCTTTTAAAAAATAAGGGTTTTAAAAGATTAAATTTAATACGATCTTATAGCCCTTGAAATTACCTTTCAAATGGTTTTTGGATGAACCTGATGTCATAAAAATTAACGGAGTTATTGTAAAAAAACCAATAACATTTTCTTGGAAAGATTTTTTGAGCAGAGATTTTGTATGCATACATAGGAAAAAAGATAGATAGTAAGAAGTAGACGTGTCGTGTCGTGTCGTGTTAAAAATGATTTTTTGCAACTGCAAAAAAGAGTGCGGCGCTTCTTGCGGGTGTTGAAGAGTAGGGTTATTTTGCAATGCAACCTGCGGATCATGCAGTGGGGACAATTGCCAAAATAGCCCTCCCATTAATGAAGAAGGAGAAGTTGGTGAAGAGAGCTCTGATGAAGAGTGAAAAATTAAATTTAATGTACTATTAATATTTGATTAATTTATGAAACATTATTTAAATAAAAAATGAATAAACTTTTCATATATTTTAATATATTTTCCTCTTAATTAATAAATTAAATTTTTATAAGTCACATAAGCACTGAAAAAATTGTTTTCAACGTTAAATTATGCTTTTTCATCAATTTGTGCACGAAGGGTAGTTTGGGGAGTGTGGAAAGAATAATATTAATAAAGTTTGAAATATATTAATAAAGTTTATCATAAGTAATAAAAAAGATTCTAAATAATTAAAGCTATTAAAGGTGATAACAAAAAATTTCTATTATTTTTAGGACAAGTGGTAGTTTCTAAGGGTGGAAAATTTTGCAATGAATAAATAATTACTTTAATACTCAGTAAATGAGATTTCAATTCAGTAATGTATTATTCAAATGATTAAAGTTTCTTGAAACCAATTTTTTCAATGATTCTGCATTAAGGGGGTGGTTTTTAAGGGTTGAAATTTCACAGTCAACCAAAAATTATATCATAAACATTAAACAAACCGTTTGTGTAATGTTAATATGCGATTTCATATTTCAGAAATACAAAAAATTATTTTTTCATGATTTTCGATTTAAGGGGTGGTTGCTAAAAGGGTTGAAAAATTAATTAAAATCATAAATCATGCATATAAGTGTTGAAAAATATTTATTTTATCCAATTAAACTAGATTACTTACGCCAGAATGCTTAAATCTGCATTTTTTCCCATTTTTAACAGAAACGGTGGATTTCACCCCTAAAATGCAAAAAGCGCAAGTCGAGCATATGTCACTTTTGAAGTTGAGTGTAAAATATACTCAATCCCAAATTTTCATGCAAATCGATGGAGGTTCACCGAAATCGGAGGTAATAGTTGATTTTTACCTTCATTCACTGTACTACAATACTCACTTGTATTTTTAACAGCAAGAATTTACAGATAAGATAATACTTAATGGCAGTTAATTTCATGGCACTCTTAACATTTAAAACAAAAAAACCGCTCATGTTGCTAGCTTTCTAGGACGATAAGGAGGGAGGATAGGAGAAGTAACTCATCAAGACCAACGACACCAAAAAGAAAAGTGAACGGTAGTACATTTAACTTGAGGTTTAATGGTAAAAGGTGTTTTATTGTATCCTGATTTTTCAATTTTCTTCTTAAATAATAGGAATTGTGTACGACTTTCATTTGTTGTAAAAAGTTATCTGTATGTGTTGAATAAAATCATCTTACAGAGTTGTATGTGCAGAGAAAAAATTAGAATTTTGAAAG
Source organism: Rutpela maculata (assembly GCA_936432065.2). NCBI lineage: Eukaryota > Metazoa > Arthropoda > Insecta > Coleoptera > Cerambycidae > Rutpela > Rutpela maculata. The sequence continues at coordinate 125,102,263 of OW386291.2, read as the reverse complement.
TTGACAAAATATCAAGTGACAAAACGAGAAAAGTGAAAAAGAGCGTGGAATAGAATTTTCAAGTAAAAAGGACGAAAACTGGCAAGGACGGTTTTTCATACAAAAAGAAATTAAGTCCATACTGTGACTTGACCTGGGACGAGAGCATTGGAGAGTTATTAGAAAAAAACTGTTTCATGCCAGAAGACAAACCTTGAATTTTGGCGAAATAGTGGAAAAAGTCGAATAGCTAATAAATGAGGACTCATTTATGAGGATGTCTCCATACGGCTCGGAATCGAAGTCGTCGTACTACTAAACCTTTATTAAGTTAGGTACCGTTAGTACATTTTCACAAGGAAGCAGGAAATCCTCATAACTTATATAATGCCGTAGGACGTCTCATTTTCAAATGACGCGTTCTTGTGAATGATATAATCACTATTGGAGTTATAAAGCTAGCCATAAGCGCACTAAAATTTTTAGTTAAATATTTTTAGTCAGTCCAAGTCAATGTGCTCTCGTACGCTTCTACGAGGTTGTAAATCTTTTGTCCCTAGTCTATTTCTACTCCATACTCTCCATTATTTGGTGGTTGAGACACACATCCTCTAAAGGAGGTGTCCGCCCATGCCATGTTTGGTCCTTCAGTATGCATTATCTTTTCTTTGAAAGACGGGCAGTGACACAACACATGCTCAGTAGTCTCGTCCTCCAGATTACACCCTCTGTACTTAGGGTAATCTATGACCCCCAGTGTATGAAGGTATTTATTTAGTCTGCAGTGTTCTGTTAGCAATCCTACACAAATACGCAGATTATTCCTGGACAACTGAAGACAGTGTTTATCTAGCTTATAACTAAATGTGGCCAACGCCATTCTGCTGTGTATGCAACTGCCTAGACCACGACAACAGTCCGCGTTGCGTTTGAGTATGTATTTCATTAAAAGGGAACTGTGGACTGAATCCGAAAGCGCTATTGCCGGTTCCGGGCCGTGCAGAGCGCTCTCAGATCCCTTGCGGGCTAAAGCAGCCCCTTCTTCGTTATGTTTTTCAGCCAACGGTAGTTTTTGGGTTCCGTATATAAATACATTTATAGTCTTTGGGTATTTGGAAGATTTTGCCATTCAGTTAACATTACACCAATTACAAACAAGAGGAAAATCATCCGTATGCTGCCAGTAATGGTAGTTATGTACTGACATGCACCAACGTGGTAACGGGGAATTGGTGATTGGCCCAAGAGTGCCCGAAGTTTATGTAGCATTTACCGACAGCGAGGCGAACACACCCAAACTTTGTCCAATCGCGGCCAATCAAGAAAAAATCACTATCCACATGTTGGTGTTGGCCGGGGTTTGCTATTCAATTCAATTCAAAAAGGTTTTATTATAATTAATAATACGAAAGTGCGCCTGAGTCAAATCCCGATTCAGAGCCGACCACACCACCACGGCGCGCAACGTTGTGGTAGATGGGTGGTCGGGTGAAACGGGTTCAACTCCGGCATAAACAATAAAGAAGTATAAGGTTAGAACTCCTGTTCTTTGGAACAAAAACTTAAATCTAACAATTTGGCGAACTATAACTAAAATGAGTTTTAAAAGCACTTAAAAATTACACTAAGGTTTTAGTTTGCACAGCACACGCGCACAGTTTTAAAAATTGGTTTATTGATACGGGAAAAGACTTAATGAAAAAACCCGTTCGAGCCAATAATAGTATTCTTCCGATGGTCTACCTGCCTTCGGAAAGATAGGGTGGAGAGGAAGTTGTGATTTAAAAAATTTGATTTACAAGAAGTTATTGGTCGAGAGGGGATTTTGAAAGAGAACAAAAAGGGACAAAAGTACAGAAATTAATAAAATTAACAAAAAGGTGACTAATAGAGGGAACAGAGAAGGGGTTGAGAGTAAAGGGTGGTGAAAGGTAAAATATGGTGAAATGGAAATTTTGGTATAGTAAAGATTTGACTAGGGAGGTTGCCGAAAGATAGGCAACGCCTGGTATGGTAATGGGTGTTTCAGGTTGAAAACTTGGCATTATGCTGTCTGATTCGTGTGATGTCTCGGGTTAGCGGACTGTCGCCCAGTTTGAATTGATAGAATTTTTGCGATGTTTCTTGGACGAAGTCCGCTAGTGGAGTTCAGATCCTGAAATGAGGAGCATAAATTTGTGTTCTAGTACTTTTAGTTTTCGCATTGTCGTGGCCGGGATGCTGCACCACACCGGCGCCGCGTATGTGATAGCCGGCCTGATCACCATCGTATACAGCAATTTCTTATTGGTCCTGTTTAGTCCGCTACCCCGCGCCAGGAGCGGATACAGACTCCTGGACATGGAGTAGACCTTCCGTATCGTCTCGTTTATGTGCGTATTGAATGTCAGTCTCCTGTCCAAGTTCACCCCCAAATACTTCACGCACCGCTTTATTGGAATTTGGCGCCCCCCTATCGAAAGTGGTGTAAGAATATGATTTTCGGTGAAGCGGCGCGTGAAGGGAATTGATTCCGACTTCTCGGCGTTGATCCGAAACTTCCACTTGTGCGCCTTTAGCAGCATGTTCGCCGCTTGTGCGTTGTGCGGATGCGCGTATATGGCCGTATCGTCGGTGTACTTGGCAAGGTTCGTATTCGGAAACTCCGGGAAGTCAGAAAAGTACAAGTTGTATAACTTTGGTGACAGGCACGACCCCTGGGGGACGCCCGCGCGAATGTCTCGCCGAGTTGAAAGTTTGTTATTCACCCTAACCTGCAGTGATCTGTCCGTCAGGAAAGAGTGAATAAGTTTCGTAATATGCGTTGGGAAGTTAAGCGAATTCAGTTTGTAGAGTAAGCCCGGGATCCACACTGTATCGAAAGCCTTCTCGATATCAAGCAGCAACATGACGGTGCTTTTCCCGCGGTTGCACTGTACTTTGACGTCATTCACGATCCTGACGACCTAGTGTACAGTGCCCCTGCCTTTCCTGAAGCCGAACTGACATTCGTCGTCGATGTGGAGTTCATCCAGGTTTGCTAGGTTTAGCCCAACGAGTGGAATCGACAAAAAATATTTGAAATGAATTCGGTCACAAATTAAAAAGATACAGAAATCTCGTCACTAAAAGTGAAATACACTGAATATAATCTAACAAATATTTATATCCGTTGCCAATACATACCTGTGTAAGTGTATAAACTCCCCTTAATAAGTCCATTCCTGTAAAACCGTCGTCTTTATGACGTGTCCTTCTATAGGGTCTGGGATCTGGATAGTGCTTTTTTCTTGTCCTTAATGATTGGTGAGCGTGGGTACGGTAGAATATCCGCTCCTTATGCATACGCTCAGACTTGGCTCTTCCCATCTGGGATATTGCGTAATGCAATGGTCCATTACTTATGGAATATAGAGGGTGCATTGACTGGAAATAAACAGTGTATTACAATTTTATTCATATATATGTTTTAGTTTCAAATGCAGTGAGTCCATAAAATAACGCATAAATTCCGTAAAATGGTCAGTAATAAATTCGGGAAAAAACGCTTGCCCACATAAAGCCACACTTTAGGAAGACTTAATATTTTATTAAGTCATTTAAAGTGTGTCTGTAGAAAAATATCTTTTGATGTATGCGAGTCTTTTTACAAAAATTTACCACCGGTAAATTTCATCGAATTGGTTTTCGCAATATATGTGGCTATAAATAAATATTTCGCCTAGTATAATAAATTTAATTCCAGTAAAATGTTAAAAATAAATGACAAAGGATAAAGTAATGTAAAAAAATTCATACTAATCATTTTAATGAATTTTTTGTTACGATAAACCTCTTTATCTACTCTTATTAAGTTATATACTAATTAATGAACTGCTTTTGAACAACTAATAGTATCCATAAACAAATAGCGTGAGTTATAATGAGTAGTTATTATACGTTAATACATATACTTATAGTTAATTACGAAGTTTTAGTGAAAAGTTCAAGATGGCGGCGTCAATATGGCGGATGAATTTCATCATTTATGGTACGATTCGACTCAAAATCAATATTTGGGGATTTTCGGGGATGCGGATTACGAATTTTTGGTCAAAATTCAGACATCAAAATGGCGGCGCCAAGATGGTGGCTGACTTTTGTCATTTATGGTCCAATTCGACTCAAAATTGACATCTGTAACTGTAACAATAATTCTGAAGCTAGCTTGAGGATTCGAATTCTGCGATTCGAATCATTTTTATATACCAAAAGGATCTGAACTTGATATCCATGATTCGAATCAAATACCTTAGTAACGGATTAGTAACAGAAGTTTAAACAAAGGAATAACAACTTTATACTAAATTTTTATGCCGCTCTTCTGTAGAAATGATATAAGACATCTATATTTGAATAGATTATTATACAATTCGTTAGTCGCATCAGTATGTTTGTTACAGTTAAGAAACATATGATCAAAGTCACTCTCAATGTTAGATATGTCGCATAAATTTATAGGAAAGAGTCTCATTCTATAAAGATGTGCAGTTTAGGATAACAACCATGTACAAATTTCATTCGATCGATAATCAAAAATATATTTTTTCTACTCCCAAACTTAATTCGTTTATTAGACATTCCCTACCTGTATTATAATGAGATTCATTAATATAAAAATTTTCCATTAAGATACAAGTTTGTAACCAATAGAAACGCGACACACAGCAATATTCCGTCAATAACAACAATTGCCTTGAACATCTGACAGAAAATTTATGAATTTTTTCATACTTACTATTTACCTAGCAAATTTTCAAAGTTTGTGCTTCTTGCAATTAAAATCAGTGAATATGTGTGATAGTGAAAGTGAAATCGAAATAATAACCCATAATATTTCTTAAGTTTAGTTTTCATAATATTTCCTAAATTGTAATCTATCACTATTCTACAGCCTACATGTATTGGAAGTAAAAATAGCAAATTCTTAGTAACTTCGTCATGCTAAATAACAATATAAAAAGCAAAAGTTCAAGTTGGCTCTGGTTTTCCCAATACAAGTAATAAAGTGAAACGTATAGGCAGGTATAGGGGTCTAAAGACGATTCAGCTGCTGGGACCCGACATTGTCGGTACGCTTTGAAGATAATTAGAATTCCAGCGGACCAGTTCACTTTTACGAATGAGTTCAAAGCATGCCGACAAGGCTGGCTCCCTGCCGCTGGATCATGTGTAGACCCCTTATAAACTCTAGTTTATGGGCGGTCCTATCACAAATAACAGGTAGAATTAGAATTCTATGAAAAACAGACATACCTACTAACTACCTACCTCTTTATTTGTCACTAAAACTAATATTCATTCTTAGGTAGTCGTATTTGTACCTTGTGCATGATAAGCGTTCATTTTCGAAAGTAGTGTTATTAGTGCTATTTTGAAAATATGCCGCGAGATTGTGAAAATACACCTAACAACTTTTGTTATATTTGTGGTGAAGTGATTTATTTTTACATTTATTTGCTTTTATCATGATTAGAGAATATTATTTTGGTATTATGCAAATCACAACACTTTTTTAGGGCAACAATATACAGAAAGTAGGTATTTTCATAATAAATAAAAAAGCGTGTAAGTTGTGATTTGCATAATACCTAAATAATATTCTCTAATGGTGAAGTGACTTTTGCACATCAAAAACGTAATTTTACTCCCAAAATTAAGAAGGTGTACCAGTTGTATTTTGGTTGTAAAATTGGAGATGAAGACAAAAAATGGGCACCTCATATATGTTGCAGCAATTGTGCGAACAATCTTTGCAGTTGGCTAAGTGGAAGAGGACGTTCAATGGCTTTTGCTGTGCCCATGATCTGGCGATAATCTACAGATCATGTTACCGATTGTTATTTTTGCGTGATACCTCCTATTAGACAGGGTATTAACAAGAAAAAAAGGATGGTAATACAATACCCCAATTTACCATCTGCCATTCGCCCGGTTCTCCATAGTGATGAACTACCTATTCCTAATCCACCTCAAGAATACAGCCTTTATTCTGACGAAGAATCGGATGATAATGTAGATGACGACTTAGTCCAGCCATCAACATCACAAGATCCCGATTTCTCTGCCGAAGTGTCCGGTGGTGAACCACACAAAATTAATCAGCTCGAATTAAGTGATCTTATAAGAGACCTTGATCTGTCCAAGGCAAAAGCGGAACTTTTGGCATCTCAATTACAACAATGGAATTTACTACAAGAAAATGTTAAAGTTTCCATGAAGTCGTCAAAAACATCTTATATCCTTTTTCCAAATTGGAAAATGACTTGGTTGCCTGCAAGGACATTGACGGTTTAATGAGTGCTTCACACATTCCCCATGAGCCTAGTGACTGGAGACTTTTTATTGACGCCTCGAAACTTAATCTAAAAGCTGTGTTACTCCACAATGGAAATGCATTGCCATCAATTCCAATCGCCCATGCTGTCCACATGAAGGAAAATTACAGTAACATGAATGTATTGCTACAAACTATAGAATATAACAAGTATAAGTGGCAGATTTGTGCAGACTTAAAAGTGATAGCTATCTTACTTGGTATGCAGCAAGGGTATACCAAATATTGCTGTTTTGTTTGTGAGTGGGACAGTCGAGAGCGATTAGAACATTACAACAGGAAAATTTGGCCTCCAAGACTGGGTTTTGAACCAGGAGAAAAAAATGTTGCTAGCATTCCATTAGTTGATTCACAAAAGGTAATACTGCCACCACTCCACATAAAACTAGGGCTTATGAAAAACTTGGTAAAAGCTATGGACAAAGAAGGACGTACTTTCAGTTATTTAAAACAAAAATTTCCCAGACTTAGTAATGCGAAAATTAAAGAGGGAATTTTTGTATGTCCTCAAATCAAGAACCTTTTCAAAGATGCTGAATTTGACAACATTCTAGAAGGTAATGAAAAAGCTGTTTGGAATTCCTTTAAAATGGTAGCAACACACTTTCTCGGTAACAAAAGAACAGAAAACTATAAAGACCTTGTTGGCAATCTTCTTTCTTGCTACCAGAAATTAGGATGCAATATGTCATTAAAAGTTCACTTTCTACATTCACACCTATATTACTTCCCAGAAAACTGTGGTGCAGTAAGTGATGAGCATGGAGAGATATTCCACCAGGATATTCAAAATATGGAAAAAAGATATCAGGGCAAACGGATTTTTGCGATGTTGGCAGACTACTGTTGGACATGTATAAGAGATGCTCCAGAAGTAACTTATAAGAGACGGGCTAAGAAGCGCAAGAAGAATAATTAATTTTCTGATTAAAGGGCTTATATTCTAATTAAATATATAGTATATAACATGTATTTGAAATATATATCAAAATGGCAAATATTTTTTCGCATGATGTAATTAATTGCTTTTTTTATTAAAATTATACCATAATATGTGAGTTAGGTCAGTTATTATAACAAACAGAGCCAACAGTTTTTTTTTATGACTATGTTAGACGTAGCTGGGACCAAAACAATGCAAATAAGTGGTTTTGGTTAACGATACAAAATAAAAGTTAAAATTTGTAGGTGTGTGAATTAATTAATTTCAAAAATAAAGTGTTAATTTTCTATTTTATTACAAGTGGTCGTAGACAAAATAGTGTATGCAACTCCCATTTAATGGCTATTAAGACACTCAATTCACTATGACATTCGCGTAGGGCTCATGTCATAATTCCCATGCTCGTGCCTTAATAGCCATCATTAAATGGTCGCTGCATAATATACTAATTCTTAGTAGTGAAGTACCTAACTTATAACAACGAATTACGAAGTCTAAAAATTATTTAATCGCGGATTATCTTATACAGTGTGACCCATTTAAAATGGAAACACCTTTATAACTTTTTTATTTCTTTGTCCGACTTGAACCAAATTTTACCAAAATATAGAACAAATTAGGATCTACTTATGGCCAAAAAGACATTCGTCTCTTACAAATGCAAAGCCACCTGCGGTACCAAAATAAATGGAAAAAATAAATAAGTCATATTAGGCATTTTTTACCGAAAAACTTTATTAATAAAAGTTGTTCAGGATTATTGTCCAAAAACCAAGAGTTCAAAATTTCAGCAATATTAAAAAATATTGAAATCTTGTTTAAAATAATGTCCGCGTCCGAAAATATCATTTTAATTGGTTCTTTTCTTTAGAAAATTGTGCTATGACAATTTTGTTTGAAATTAAACGCAAGCTGCCAGGTAGTTGTTAAGTGATTTGTAATTTTTTAAAATTTCGTTGACATTTTGAACTTCAAAAACAAAATTCAATATTTTTTAATATTCCTGAAATTTTGGACTCTAGATTCTTGGACAATTCTGAACAACTTTCATTAATAAAGTTTTCCGATAAAAAAATGCCTAATATGATTTCTTTATTTTTTTTCCATTTATTTTGGTACCGCAGATGGCTTTGCATTTGTAGGAGGCGAATGTTTTTCTGGCCATAAGTAAATCCTAATTTGTTCTATATATTGGTATAATTTGGTTCAAGTCGGCGGACAAAAAATAAAAAAGTTGTAAAGGTGTTTCCATTTTAAATGGGTCACACTGTAGATTCTTCATATTTATGTTTGTTGTATGTTGTATTTTATATTCAACTTATTTTATTTGTACGTGAATACGTATTTGTTAGATTTTTCAAAGAAATTCTTCCAAAGAATGGAAAACAAATTAATACTGTGATACTTCTAACAATAGTCAGCTAGCAATGATTGCATTCTTAGTGATTAAATAATATTCTAATATTCCTTCTATAAAGTACCTATGCATGATTTCTTTATTATTTCAACCGGAAAAAAGAATTATCCGCCTCGCTTAAATGCGTTATAGTGTTTAAAGATATTCCAGCAATTTGTATTGATGATAATCTAAAAATCAATGTAAAATGGTAACTTTGGCGTGGAAATTGTGATTCACTTGTGATATCACCAACTAATTAAAATCCAGATCTTCCTTAATTCTCCAGCTGATATCTTGATATTACGTATTTGAGTAATGGCGTAGTTGAATAATATTCCACTATAATTTGTGTTTGTTACCGAAAAATATCTTGGCTCAGATGAAAATCAGAATTGTGAATGCTCACAATCACTTATCCCGAGCCTTCTACCTCACCTATCCTAAATATCCTAAATATAAATTTAATATAAGCATTTTGAATGAAATACATGTATTTATAATACCGTACCTATTACGTACGATCGCGTAAATGCAAACAGTTACGTGGTAATTTAAAATACAACGGACAATGTAATTAAACCAGCTGTCGAACTATTATCAGAATAATTGTATATACGATCTATCTATTTTCAGGGGCTATAGGAAACATTATGTAATTATTTGTGTGGTATATGAAAATAATGCTCCGCCACATATCTAAAAGAGAAGACAATTTTAAATCCTAAACAGAATGATTTCAATAAAATTTTAAAAATAACAGTAATCTATATTCCGGTTTCTTAAATTAAGTCATACCATAAAGATTAAAGACGTTACGGATAAAATTTAAAGTTACAGTTAAAGTAATTGTGGAAATGATACAAATACAGGGCGCAATTAGTTTCATGTCATTAAAAAAAACTGATGGTGGAGAAATGCCTTTACATTCAACAATAAATTTAACAAATATGTAATTTTTGTTGCTAAATATTATTTTTATAAATTTGTTTGTGTGGTTTTCAAAGTTTTTAAATAATGGTTGTTGTGACTTGTGCTTTTATCAAAGAGTGATACGTGATTTTCAGTTGATTGATTTTTAAAAATTGCTTGGGATATTTATTTACATACAGCATATAATAGATTTCTCCTCTTTCTCGTAAGGTTAAACAAAACCTCATTTCTCATTTATTACGATAAGCTATTTTTAACTAATACTTTTGTCTTTTTGCTATTGCATAGCAAATAAAATCGTTCCATCAGAAAGTTGTTATAAATTGCTTGTTTTGGTTTTTCGAAAATTGTTTCAATATTCAAATTGAATGAAGTTTCTGTAAATCTACTATTAGTACGGGTAAAATATCAAAAATATTCCTTGGAAAAAGAAAAAAGTCAATGAAAATTTGGCGGTTTGTGAGTTTTACCATTAATAATTAAAAAAACGATGAGTTTCGAATTGAGAGAGCGGTAAGTATGTGCGTACGTGATTGCGTGTATGTATGCACGTGCGTACTTATGTGTGGGTCATCTCGTTTTCAAGTGTTTCAAGGCTTGCCAGATAGTGTGAAGACATACGTTGAATGTACTAAATGAGTTGTTATTTCTACATACAAAAAACTGTTGGTTTATTTATTCTATAAATAACAGCCGAAAATCATGAGAGATCTGATTTATATTTTATTTGTCTGAAGAGGTGATTATACGTGACAAAGTTGAAATAGTAATAAACTGTAGTACAAAAATTGGTCATAACGAGCAGCTAAAAGAAGGCTCTATAAGTACTGTTCATCGAAGCTGTTAAAGTACATATATGAAACCTCCAATTATTCAAAAAGAAAATGCCTAAGAATACAAAATCAAAAAAAAAAACTATGTTCCTGTTTTTATACGAATTAAAGAACGAAAAATATTCACTTTACGAATATAGATTTCAAAGAATTTTATTGAAAAAAAAAAACGTAAAATTGAAAATATTTCCTCCTATTTTGCAGTCGCTAAGCAACATTCTTACAGAACCTATTATCAAGTACAACAATGTTTTGGTAATTCTATGTCGTCAGAGCAGTGAGACTGGACTAGAATAAATGGGTTCTTGCAGCCTATAAAAACGACTTTAGAAACCGCACCTGAATTCATATTAAATTTAATATCATGCGATTGCAAGGAAGATTGTCGTGCCAAGAGTGTAACTACTTAAACAATGAGCTTAATTAAGCACTCAATTTGATTAAAGCTAGCGACTTCGATAATTCTAATGAAAATGAAGATAAAAAGCAATATGAAAATGACAATGGACGTAACCCTGATGCTGAGACTATCGACGATAATGATGAAGAATGAGACTGTGGACGATAAAGGTGAAGAATACAATTATTTATATATCTTAACCCTATTAAATCAAAATATTTTTTAAATAAATAAATATTTTTAAAATAAATATATAATAAATAATTATGATAAAATTTCTCTAAATCCTTCTGGAATGATTAAACATCATTTTAGATTATAGGTTGGTGCTTCTATAACATTATCACTCAGTTTAAAACTTCCCAAACTTTGCCACGGTATAAAGCTTAAGGCAATGAGCCAAAATGTTATAGAAGCAACATTTCTTTTTAATATGCGCAGGGATAATATGTCTTTATCCCGCGAACTGCTTATTCCATCTGACTTTTCTTAGAAATTTAGAGAGGAGGTTGCAATTCCTCATTACAATGATTTGCTTAAAAACTAATAAATTTCGGGGGCAGTCTTTAAAAGAAGATGATATTAACCTGAGAGAAAATTGATTTCTTTATGGTCAACTTCATGTGGCATATTCAAGGATCAGTAAACCAGCTTCATGAAGATAAACCAGCCAATATTGTCAACAAAGAAGCACTAACTCAGTAGTATTTCTTTGCCTAACACTCCAAGCAGTTTTTGTTTATTTGTTTGAAATATACTTTTTGTTTAATCCAGATTTAATCTTTTTATTTAACTTTCTGTAATTTTATTCATTTTGTTGAAGGAAAATTTTATTTTTTCATTATTATGAAATATTTTTGTAAGAAGCATTATGCAAGAAAAAGTACTTCATATAACTAATATCACTAATATATCACTAATCACTACAAAATAGACTTGCATATTGTCACCCCATGAGTTTGGCTACAGTTCAAGAAAAAAATTTACTTTTTGTGTGAGTGCGATGCTCATATTTGGCAGGTAGGTAACACTATTAGAAAGAAACAGAAGTTGATATGAAGAAAATTTTTACCAAGGGCCACAATTACAAAATAATTAGTTGGATCAAAAATTTTGCCCACAGGGCAGAAGCTAGATAAACCTGGTTAGCTTTTTTTACAAATTTGACTTTTCTGGCTGCTCTTCCTTTCGCACAGTAAGTGAAAAGTACCATTCTTTGGACAGAAATCTGTTGAGAGTCGGCATTTTCCCCGATTTGTATATATCAAACCGAAAAATACTCGTAAAAATTGTACTTTAAGATAGTACTGCGGTGAAGAAGGGTAACATTAACATAACCTATAAAAAATCCCTAGAATACACATACAAAATACAAAAAAATTAAAAAGACGAAAAAAACACAAAAAACATACAGGTTACGAACAGACTCTACCTCCTCGTTTTGTAATCTGGGTAATGCTAAAGTTGTCTGATAATAACGTATTTAAAACATATAAATGCAGAGCAGAATAATTATTACAAAACGGAATTTTTTATTTTCTGCATCAAATTTGAATGAGAATAAATTATAAATCACTATTCCTCATAAGACTTTTGTTTACATGCATTAGATATACAGTATTGTCAAATAAAAAAATTAATCCATAACGTTATTATTTCCTTAAATTAGGGCAGGATTGAAAATATTGTGACGTGTTTCCACCCCTAGGAAACCACCCTTGCAAATTCCGTGGGTTCCAAAAATTATAACAAGAGATAACCACTAACACACTTTATTATACTATTATTAACTTAAATGAACTTTACTGACTAAAAATAACAATGTTTATCACTTTGTTTTCACTTGTCAAATCCAAACTTCTAAACTTTCTATACTTTCTGAACTACCCGCCGAGAATGCGGTCTTATACCTAAAAATGACAGATCCCGATTTTTCTGTGATGACGCCGCTATTCTCTAGATAATTCCAGATTGTCATCACTCTAGAACTTCTGGTAGGTTCTTTCTTGAGTAGATGCAAATCTCTACATTCAGACAACGTGCGCCATCTCTGGGAAAACATCCGAACTAAATTGAATTCTGTGTTGCCTATCCCCAAGGGGCGGATATTTGTAACAATATTTATATTTATGGGTTAGGTTTTGTAAAATTCATAGTTTGTAGTTTTGTATATCATAAATTATTAGTCAAAATTTAATTTTAATTGCTTTGTGCATTAGGTTGTAATAGATTCAAATTCCTGGGTGCATTCATTTTTAAATTGAAAAATATTGTTTGTAACATTACTGTTTTATATGCTAATGCATATAAATTATATTGATGCATTCGAAAATTTTAGTTTCGATATGCTTTTTTATGCAGGTCTTGGAATTATTATTATTTTATTTTATGAATTAAGTTAAGTAATTTATATTTACTACTAATGTATAATTTTAAGAATTATATAATAGTATAATAATATGCGATTATTGAAAAATTATTCATAACAACTTTGATTAGGTTTTCCTAAAATATTGTAAGATTGATAAAAATGTGATTTCGCTTAATTTGTATATCTAAAAATATTCTGTATATCACTAAACGTTTAGATTATTTAATAATAAACTTTAAAAACTTTTTTTTCTAAAATGTATGTCGAAATACATAAGCGTCACTTTTTTTTTAATAATTATTATGGGAATTCACAAACAGCAGAAAAATTAAATACAATCTATCTAAGAAAATATTAATTTCAATTTTCAATTCCTTGCATTCTTTTGATAAATTATTTTATAAAAGCATATGTTCAATTTTTTTTACAAGGTGTTAATTAAGTACATAGACAGGTTTTAAGGGGTGATTCCTTGTATGATTTTGAGACAAAAACTTCGTACAAACATATGTCACATCATAAACGTAAAGGATTTAGAAATACAGAGTAATAAATAAGTTAAAAAAAAAAAAAAATTATTGACTTGACAAAAGAAAAGTTGAATCAAAAATTGAAGATCTCGCGGAAGCACATAATCTAATTCAATTTTTTTCAAATCGGACGGTAACTTTTCGTGAACATTTTTTTTGAAAATGTGCGTTTTTTCGCCATAACACTAATATACAAAAAGGTCCCAAATTTTTTCACGAGAAAAAGGAGTTAGGGGAATGAGATTTTTTTGAGGTAGGTAAAATAGATAAGAATTGATGAAGCCGGAGGATGGGGGTGGTGGGCTAATTAGGGGAGGGGGGGATTAGGGAAAGGAAAGTTATTCAACCCCCTATAACTTTTTTCCCTGTTCTGCGATTTTGAAAAATCACGTTTCCTTTCTTAATTAATTATTTTTTAGGATGACCCCCCTGCATATGTTTCACTAAAAGTTTGCCAGCACTAGCAAGTTTGTTACTAGATAATTGTGTTAACTTCATGTCAAATATTATTGTGCTTTTTTTAGGGCGTCCGCTCTCTATATTTTTCAATAAAATCATAGCAATTTTCTTCCTCGACGATTGTGTTAACTGTGTCAAATATTATTGTGCTCTATAACATTTTTTCTTAATAATTTTTTTAGAGTGTCCAACCTGTATAATATGTTCTACTGACAATGTATCCCATTTTTTTCTTGGTAATAGCTTCTACCAGACATTATTTTTCTCCATTAAATAGTGGATAATTTTTTTAGTGTCCATCCTGTATAATATGTTCAACTGACAATGTATCCCATTTTTTTTCTTGGTAATAGCTTCTACCAGACATTATTTTTCTCCATGAAATATTGGATATATCGGCTAATAGACAGACAGACACCAGTCCGATCGACAGACAGACATACTGTTGGAATTGAAATAACTTAATTTTCGCAATATACAAATGGAGTTCTAGGAACAGACACTTTTTCTTACCTTGTGGAGCTGTCTAACTCTTTTTATATAATCATGAATATGTGTATTCTAGGGAATTTTTTATAGGTTGTGTTAATTTTAACCTTTTTAACCTGTCAACAGATTTTTGAATGGTACTTTTCTCACACTGTGTGTCGTAGCACACTGTTTGGCGATCTTAATTCATTTTATTTATTCCACGTAGGCACATATACAAAAAAAATAAGCCTTTTGACGATGACATAATTCCACTCACTTTCAAATGGAGATTGTGACGTACAAAAATCGATTTTATGAATCGTTATCCTCCATGAAACGATAAAAAGTATGTCGTTTCGAAAAAGCAGTGATATAATACTCCCAAAGTATTTGTTTCAATTATATTTTCGTTATTTTGTGCAATTCATTTTATTAAGAGAAGAACACCAGGTAATTTCAGTTAGTTCACTCTGAGTACAACTGAAAAAAATATAAGCAACATAATCAAATGCGATCGACCAAAGGTACCAAAAATGTTTACACTTAGAACATTTAAAGAATGTATATCTAATAACACAAACAATACGATAGTGTTTATTTGTAATAAATTCTTTTTTTTACTTACCATAACAAATAATTATCCTGTTGCTATCTATTGCTATATTTAAACAGAAAATCGAGTACACCATTCATCTAATATTCTATCACAATGAAACTGAAGTGAGTTCTTTCACTATGTCAAAACAAAAGTTTGTTTCGCTTTAGAAGAATTTACAAACATTGAATCAAAACCATGTTTACAAACAATGGCTACCGATTTAACTTCTGTTCACTACGACTGATTGATTAAAAATGATCTCGTAGTAATTATTCACAAAATTATTCTTATATTGGTTTAATTTTAGGTTTTATTAGCGCTTTAGCAAGCACTTGAACAAATAATCAGTAGGAAGTGCTGAAATTTGATCTTCAATAAGCTTGATGAAGGCGCGCTTCCAGTGATTGAATGGCTCATTTGTTGTTTCATCTCATTTAAATCGTTTTGTATCTATAAGAAATTAATTATTACCAAACAACTATACTTAAGAACAACAAATCATTCGAATTTCGCCATTTGAAACAAAATCAAACAAAACTGAAATGCCATCAATATAAACCTTCCTATCTATGTTTTTAATTATATCTATGTTATGTTTGGCAAAGCGCAATTTTTTAATTTGTGAGAATATTATCAAACCAACGTTTATTGTCCATTCTACAAAAAATCGTGAAGATTGACATGTCGTCATGTTTCAGTTTTAAAATTATTCATGGACGTTTATCATCAAAGTGAAACATATTAATGTATGTTATTTACGAGCTGATGGTTAACAATAAATTAAATGATTTTTTCTATATTGTACAATAGGCAATTTACAAGGTAATGTTACAATACACTACAATGAAAATCAGCTCCTATACAAATATACTAATAACTTGGTAACAAGTTTTCATTAACAATTTTATGTCATTACGCTGGTAAATCAATCAAACAACTAATTTGGTTAAGTGTTACCATGTTATTGTGAATACACTGGATCGTGGTGAATTTATACAGACTTTTGTGCAATAATTGTCAAAGGGTATAGCCGGATAAGTAGGGTGAAACGGCCCCGGCCCTATCTTCATTGAGAGAAGGAATATAGTTAGCAATAAGTGAAGGAAACAATTTTGCAAAATAATGACGCAAAAGGGTGGCGTTTCACGTGACGAGGGGAGTGAAATCCAAAGAACCAATTTTTTGTGTCAAAACGCAGCAACCGAAAATTTTGGGAAAAATATATGTTGGACAAGTATTGGAGAAAAAATTGTCGATCAATTTGGGAAATAACTAAGGGCGAGAAGACATCGGTATGATTATCAAATATTTTTAAGGGTAACTTCCGCTCGTTGCACCACATTAAAAATTTTTTTGTGGCGTCTACTTTCACCCCCATATAACATAATTTTTGTGCAGCCGTACGTGAAATGAGTATTTCACGTTCTCAAAACAGGCCGAGAAATTCAATTTCACTGCCGTTACCCTTGGTAACGGCCAAAAAACTAAAAGTCACTTTCATAATAATTGACGTTTAAGTCACTTCAAAATTGACATTTCTAAAATATGACAAGCAAAAATTGTTATATTTTAACTCGCTGTAACATTTTTGGATTTTTCTGGTATTACATCGGCAAGCGCCGAATTTATAATACTTTTTAACTCTGGGGATTACAAGAAATTGAAATCTCATTATCTCTCGCAGACATTTTTCCGATTATTCGAGAATTGTCAAGTCTATATTCAAAATATACCGTTTCCATGGAAACGCTCTGACGTTAAGGCCACCGCGTTTATTTAGCAAAATATAGCATAAACGGTGGTGTTATTTTCACCATCTATACTAACTATAATTTACGGTTGCACAAAAAATAGTGTTTATACCATAGCCGCGAAATTTTTTAGCGCCCTCGAGATTATCTTGCCTCGGCCGCAAGCGGCCTCGGCAATAATTTTGCTCTCGGTACGTAAAAAGGAATATCGCGGCCTTCGTATAAGAATAACTATTTTCGCAGCGTGGTCGGAACATTACGTCAGAGTGAAAAAAAAAACACGTCCGTGGTCTTTCGAGACTAGTAGTCTATGTAATGAAGGCAGAAAGACTAAATATTTCGTGCAAAGACTAGATTACCTTTCCCTCCCGTTTTCGAGAGTGCTAAACACGATGGAAGTGGTGGGAGTTTTTGACTGCCGCAACCCCCTGAAACGGCCAAAAACCACTCCACTTATGGATCCCTTCATGTTTTCATACATAAATGGGTCTGGGGAGTGATTTATCGACGAGTTATACTTGAAATAAAATGGAAGGGGGTTATAGAGTAAGGGGAATCCAGACAGCAGGCCTAGGGGGTTGATTAAACCCTCCCGAGACGAGGGGTAGAAAATCTTTTTTTTTTTCAAATGATTCGGTTCTATTGCGTATCCTCCCGTTTTCGGGGTAGCTGATCATGGGAAAAATATTCATTTTTAGCTCCAACCCCTCGTCATCCTTCAGACGGGTAGAAACCACCCGAAAGCATGCTATCCAGGATTTACGTTTTTTTTTTTTCGGCACATGATCGTTATTCTTGTGCATATCCCTTCATTTTTCACGGAAGAGAAGGTGGTAGCGACCTCGGGGGTTGCTTCAACCCTTCCAAGGAGTATAAAATTCATTAATTATATTTTGATCATCAGCGCCTGCGAAAACGGGGGAGGGCGTATTGACGATCCAAAGTGTAATTAATGAATTTTACACCCCTTGGAATGGTTAAAGCCACCCCCCGAGGTCGCTACCACCTTCTCTTCCGTGAAAGAGAAAGGGATATGCAGAGGAATAACGATCATGTGCGGAAAAAACTCTAAATCCTGTATAGCATGCTTTCTGGTGTGTGTGTGAGGTGGTTTCTGCCAGTTTGAGGGATGAGGAGGGGTTGAAGCTAAAAAAATGAATATTTTTCTCGTGATCGGCGACCCCGAAAATGGGGGATACGTGTTTGAACCGAATCATTAAAAAAAAATGATTCCACCCCTCGGGAGGGTTTAATCAACCCCTTCGGCCTGCTGTCTGGATTCCACTTACTCCATAACCCCCTTCTATTTTATTTCAAGTATAACCCGTCGATAAATTACTCCCCAGTCCAGTTTATATATGAAAACATAAAAGGATCCATAAAAGGGGTGGTTTTTAGCCGTTTCAGGAGGTTGCGGCGGTCAAAAACTTCTCCCACCACTTCCATCATGTTCAGCACCCTTGAAAACGTGAGGGAAAGGTAATCTCGTCTTTGCACGAAATATTTACTCTTTCTGCCTTCATTACGCATAGACTACTAGTCTCGAAAGACCACGGACATGATTTTTTTTCACTATGACGTAATGTTCCGACCACGCTGCGAAAAAAATATGTTATATGGGGGTAAAAGTAGACGCTACAAAAAAATTTTGAATGTGGTGCAACGATATTGCAAAATATTTGAAAAGTATACCGATGTCTTCTCGCTCTTAGTTCTTTCCCAAATTGACCGACATTTTTTTCTGAGAATCCTTTCCAATACTTATATTTTTTCCAAAATTTTCGGTTGCTGCGTTTTGGCACAAAAAATTGGTCTTTTGGATTTCATCCCCCTCGTCACCCCTTGAAACGCGCCACCCTTTTGCGTTAATATTTTGCAAAATTGTTCCCTTCACCTTTTGCTATATTCATTCTCTCAATGAAGATAGGGCCGGGGGCCGTTTGACCCTACTTATCCGGCTATGCCCTCTGGATTTGCCTTCGATTTTCTAAGCTTTTTGAATCATATCTTGGTAATAGAAAATTAAATGTGTTAACAATATCAGGAGTTCCACAGGGTTCCGTTCTAGGAACTGTTATTTATTCTATTTATCAACGATATTTGCAGGGATACTTAGTGTAGTGTTCCATTATATGCTGATGATGCCTAAATTGTTTACATCTATTAACTCTGATGAAGATTGTCGTCTCATCTGAGATATCATCACTCCCACTAGGTACCTAAATCAATTGTGCCCCAATGCTGCATATTTGCCGCTGAGTTTGTTCGTAGCCTGAAGTGTCCCATCGCCCCCTCCCCCATTACCACCAGGTGAGGGGGGTCCAAAAGAATCTCCATGGTTTCTGTTGGTGATGTTTTCATCGCTCCAGTTACCGCTAGACGGGCAAGTCTTTGTACCTTGCTTAGATCAGCGGCAGCGGTGCGCTACAGTATCTTCCACCATACAAAAAATGCATATGTGATCATGGGTCTAACCACCATGATATATGTCCAGTACATTATGCTTGGTCTTAGTTCCCATGTTTTCCCATGGGTGCACCTGGCCAGCATGAGTCATTTTTTTGGTTCTGTTTAGCTGCTGTTGGTTCCAGGTAAGTCTGGAATCTAGTATTACTTCCAAATACTTTACCTCGCCTGTTGGTTATATTAGATCACCTCGAAGTTTTAGTGGTCCAAGCCCATTTACGTCCCTTCTTCTGGTGAATGCCATTATGGTTGACTTTGATGGACTGATGTTTAGTCCCTCCTCATCTGTCCATTTCGTTACAACATTTAGGGCCTGCTGCATGCGCTCCCTTATCGTGTTGGTTTACCTTGTGCAAGGATGACTGAGTCATCTGCATAGCCTAGTGTTTTATGTCCTTCTCTGTCCATATATCGTCACCCGAGAATTATAGTGTCCGAAAGAAAAGAAAGAAAAGAAAGAAAGGAAAGAAAAGAAAAGAAAGAACATTTTCGTCTATTTTTAATGTGTTTAAATTAGTATCTTAGTATTAGTTTGTATCAGTCAAGCCCTTGATACCTACCTTTAATTGTAGTGTTAATAATATGAAACAAAATATTTCAAGTCATCCTTGATACATTTTAGTAGATCAAATACTGTTTACTTATTTTTTTCATCGTTTACGTTTCTTTATCATCCCGTGATCATCTATTCGCTTATCTCTAATATTATATTGATATTCTCGTTATGCCTCCCTTGTAAGTATACTCTAACTCCATTGTTTTGTCGATCGTAAGTGACGCATTATGTACCAAATACTTGTTGCTATTGGCAACGGGTCGTTATTTTTCATAACGTACCTAGGGAAATAAAGTTTTGGAACAATTTTCTTTTATATAACCAGTAGGCCACGCAACATTGGGTTTGTAGGCGAATTAATTGTCGGAAAGCTGGAAATGGTTGTGATCTTTTCATTTGCGTGTAAAAAGGGTTTTTTAAAGTTTGCACCAAATTTCTGATTATGCTGTATGACGGGCGTCCCAAAAACCTCGGTATTTTAGAACTTTTTTCAGTTTTTTACCAATAACTCCTAAATTATGCATTTCTCGGAAAATTTTCTTATTTTATAAATTAGAGTACATAAAATTATACGTCGAATGAGTACCACATACTTTAAAATGTGAAGAGTCGTTAGGAAGATATGCGAAGTCAAAAAACGACGATAGTTTTCATTTAAGAAAAAAATGTGTTTCTTACATATTTTCGCAATATATATATATATATATATATATATATATATATATATATATATATATATTATATCGTGTATCAAAGTTAACTGGTCAATACTTGGTGGTGAATTCCTGGATTTTAAAATAAAAGCACACATTGTGATTATAAATATGTAATTAAAACGTTAAAAATCGACTGAAAGTACAAAATGCTTTGATGGTAAATTTTGATGTGTGGGTAATTAACAAAAAAAAGTAGAGTATACAAAATTATGTGAATACAACATCAATTAAGTTTGCTGCGTTTGGAATTAGAAGCTGAGTGAAGCAATTGGTCCAATTTATGGTCCTCATCACCCAGGTCTTCTAATTCGTCATCATCGTCAGGTAGTATTACTTCGTCGTCATTGAAGTTTGGTTCGTCATCACTTTCATCTAGTGTATTGGTACAGGACGCACCTCTGCAATTATAGCATATTGGAGAACATTTCATTCCTTGCTTCCTGCAACCACAAGCATTTCTTAACAACCTTTAAGCATTTGCACGCAGTATTATTGAGCAGTTCCTGCGGGGCTTGTTCGGCTGTTGATGGCACTGGGAGTAGCCCATGCTTAGTAACCTTCCAACCCCAGTGAACTGGGTCCATCAAATGACCCTTCCACAAATTAAGTTGACATTAACATTGAGTGCAGTCTAGCAGCTTTTTCAGTTGGAAGAAGAGTGGCCAAGTTAAAAATATTCTGTACTAAGGATTTGCTGAACAGTTTAAAGCGTGTTTCATTCAGAGAACAAGATTAAAGAAGCGATCCGGCATATAAAGCAGCAATTACTTTTTCGCCAGTAGCACCAATTTCATCTGTAGTCGTGTCAAGGTTTCTGAATATCTCGACCGTCCTTTGTACCTCCGCATCTTTGTCGAGTAGCTTTACAAATTTCATCTTCCCCTGTCTGAAAACGACCGATGTTGAATCGCATCCGCTGAACGCGTGAAGGAATAATATATTTTCCTTCACTTTATTTGACATTTTAAAGTGTGTCGGGGAATAGAAAACGGTTTCTGACTTTCCTTTTCCAGGCTTCATGACAACCGATCACAAGAGCTAACTCAGTAATAAGTACTAAAAGATCTATAATTATTCTATATCTTTTTCTACCACAATCCCACATTCGGAGTGTGTAGAATTTTCTGTAGCCCTTCTGACAATGGTTGTGTCGGCATCCTCTGCAGCTTGTTCAATAGCGATGTTTTCCGAATCAGCATTGAGATGAATCGTTTTTTGTTCCCATCATTCGAGAGAAATGTATCTTTTGAAATTGTCGAAAACATTGTTTCTTCAAATTCAACGTTGGCTGCAATAAACCTATTCCTTCTAAGGCGCTCTGCAGATTTTGTGCTTTTCTTTGTAGGGTGGTCTGGATAGCCATCAAATACTATGATTGATCGCGCCCCAAAGTATTTTTTGACATATTCTACGTATTTGTTGAGAACTGAAGAGAACCTTTCTCTCAACTACCACAACACTCGATGAAGTAGGAATCCACCACCAATCACATAGAGAGCACTTTCGATGTTTGACGGAGTATCCACTGGATCAAATAAATCATAGAAAATAGATTTACGTGATTTCCTAATTATTCCTTGTTCAT
This sequence comes from Rutpela maculata, assembly GCA_936432065.2. Taxonomy (NCBI): domain Eukaryota; kingdom Metazoa; phylum Arthropoda; class Insecta; order Coleoptera; family Cerambycidae; genus Rutpela; species Rutpela maculata. Next base: position 125,079,921 of record OW386291.2, on the reverse strand, counting down.
CAAATAAAGCTGGTGGATATGAAGAAAATGTAATTTGCAAAACTCGCTCGCTTCGCTCGCTCGTTTTGGCAAATATTACATTCGTCATGTAAAATTATTCTTTTCATAATTGGTTACGTAAATAACTATTACGTAATGGAAATAAGGTTTAAAAGTTCAATATATGATTTTTCCTTTAAAAACAAAATAATGGTTGTTTTTTGAACATTCATATCGTCACCATGTGCCAAACCTATCAGTCATTATAATTTGGGGGGACTGAATGAAACTTTTACCACGGGTTTCTGAGGTCATATGGAGCAAAAAATGCAGGGGGGTCCATCATGGGGAGGTAGCTTTCAAATATGGCGGCCGTTCAAAATGGTGACCCGATTATGAATATTTAAATTCAATTATCTCGTGATCGGATGGATCAATATCGAATTTCTTTTTTCTAAATGTAGGTGAATGAACGGACTACAGTTTTGTTCCTAATGTTTATGGCCGAAAAAATAGTATTTATCGGTCAAAACTCGAAAAAACGAAAAATAAGGTTCTTTTAAATTTGCGTTTTACTGTTTATTGGACTTACGGTTGGGTATATTTAGAACATGTTCTGAATAAGAGTTTTAGAGAAACATCTCACCTTTAAAATGCAAAAAAGAAATTGAAGATCGGATCAATAGAACCCGACATTTCGAGATTCAAAGTGAACGGGGCGGGGTTGAGTATTAATACTGTCTTTTAAAATAATAGGGTTTATCTATCTGTCCGTATAATTTTATTATTTTTTGCATTTTATATTATTTATTTCATATTTCAGGTAATAGTATGACTCCTCCAAAGAGAACATGGATCCTACTCCAAAAAAGTTGAAAATTGACCGTAGCTGCATCATTTGTGAAAATTCTACACCAGTTAATCTACACCACTCCAAAGACTTGGACTCATGGAATACTTTGTACAATGCCGCGATATTAAGGAAATTTGAACCAATAATAAAACTGCGCGAGGGGTTATCTGACCAACAAAGACGTAGGAAAGGTCTAACTCATTTATACCTACCCATTCCAAAAACCCAGAGTACAGAACTCTCATGCAGGCTCCATACACGAGCTTGTGTAAGCGAACTGCGCGGTTGTAGGGCTATCTTGAGCTATAGACAATATTGACTTTATTCATACTATTACTGAGGAGCTTGGTTAAGAAATTAAGAAGTATCTCCGGCCCTTGAAAGTCATCAAATGACAAATGTTGATATTCGGTGGCCAAATTTGTTCTACCGAGGAAATGGAATTCTTTATTGAACTCTTCAGAATATCAGCTGCTACTTCAATCTGACATTCAGACCACTCTATTCTTTGTTTTAATATAGTCACTAGCTAGGCTTCAAAGGTGTAATTGGAAGGAGCTATATAAACCTTGTTATTAACGTTGACACATCTTAACAGATCACCGAATTTTTTGTCTAATTTATCTTCTTTGGAGTAAGGATCTGAGGAAGTTGCTGTACCTTCTGTGGTCGTTTCCTGGTGTATGACTTGTAGCAGGAATGATGATAGTGAGCCTCACCAGCGACAATATCTCGTGAAGTAATTGCCATGATTTTACTATCCATTCGCTCGAAGTGTCTTGTCCGCTCTGAGATCAACGGACTTGACAGACTTCTCTCTTGTCCTGAGAACTTTGGGAGTATTTTCCTGGCTTTTCACAAAAGATGCAGATCTCCGGATAAACACGCCCTGTGGTACTGGCATTTTTCCTATCGGGCAATGATCTTCTCATAGATGACGGAGTTCCGTTGATATTTCTATTATCTTCATCAGGTGAAGGACCTTTATCTGCGGCGCGGGCGATTCCTTCAAGATTTCTTTTGTGGACGAAAGTTTTGCCACATTCTTTATGTTAGTAAACGTCAGGTATTTGTTGGTCAGATAACCCCTCGTGCAGTTTTATTATTGGTTCAAATTTTCTTGGTATTGCGGCATTGTCCAAAGCATTCCATGAGTCCAAGTCTTTGGAGTGGTGTAGATTTTTCACAAATGATGTAGCTACGGTCAATTTTCAACTTTTTTGGAGAAGGATCACTGTTTTCTTTGGAGAAGCCACCCTGTTACCTGAAATATGAAATAAACAATATAAAATAAAATGGAAAAAATAATAAAATTATAGATAAACCCTATTATTTTAAAATACAGTATTAATGCTCAACCCCGCCCCGTCCACTTTGAATCTCGAAATGTCGGGTTCTATTCATCCGATCTTCAATTTCTTTTTTGCGTTTTAAAGGTGAGATGTTTCTCTAAAACTTTTATTCAGAACACGTTCTCGATATACCCAACCGTTAGTCCAATAAGCAGCAAAACGTAAATTTCAAAAAACCCAATTTTTCGTTTTTTCAAATTTTGACCGATAAATACTGGTTTTTTGGCCATAAACATTACAAGCAAAATTGTATTCAATTCATTAACCTACATTTAGAAAAAAAATTCAAGATTGCTCCACCCGATCTTGAGATAATTGAATTTAAAGATTCGCAGTCAAGCCGCCATTTTGAACGGCCGCCATATTTGAAAGCTACCTCCCCATGATGGACCCCCCCGACTTTTTTGCTCCACATGAGCCTAGAAACTGCTGGTAAAAGTTTCATTCAGTCCCCCCAAATTATAATGACTTTAGGAGGTCTGGCACATGGTCTATACCGCTTGACTTATTTTCTAATATGTGGTACTCATTGGATGTAGAATTTTGCGTACTTTATTTTATAAAAGAGTATTTATAAAAAACTGAAAAAAGTCAGAAAATGTAGATGTTTTTGGGACTCCCCTTATACAGCACAACCTGAAAATTGGTGCAAATTTTAAAAAACTCCTTTTACATGCAAATAAAAAGATTAAAACGATTTCCAGCTTTTCGACAATTATTTCGTCTACACCACCTTTTTTTTGGCCTATGTTGCCTGGCCTAAAGTATTAAATTAAATATTTCAATATGAATATAAACAAAGGTAAATCCAGACAAGCATTACTTGCTATATCTTCTATATCTAACATTATTTTCAAAAATGTTTAGAGCTATTATAATAATATAATTTAATTTATCTTGATAGTAGTAGTCATTTGAATAGAAGCTACATCCTTTTATTTTTCGCCTACAATATTTGATCATGAATCATAAAAATATGACCGAAAGTAATGTTTATCGTCCCTCGGGCCGCTAAACTCATAACAACACGATTTTGTAGTTTTTCACAATCTAGACATCTTTGATTGTCATTTGCATACTTTGACGTTTCACATAATTTTTCATTAAATGTCAATTTAAACCAAAATTTGCAATCAATACAAACAACAAATAAATAAATTCGCAAATTGTTACTACTTAAGTTTATTATTAAATTCTGTTTGTGTTTATAAAAATAAAGATTGTTGTTATATTGTTCCTTTTTTGGTTTTATTTAATGCTAGGCGAAAAACAGTTGTGTGTCACACATGCAGAAAACGCATTAGCAGCCCTTAGCTATCAGCTGCCCTCGCTTCGTTTCGCTCGTTCGGGCAGCTAATATCCGCGGGCTACTAATACTCATTTTCTGCCCTTGTGACACAATATACTATTTATTGACGGTTGCCATGGATATTCCAAGCATACTACTTGCTTAGTAAATATGAAATCTTACTCAAATAATTATAATTTTTCTCAAGTTTTTTCTAATTTAGTGATTCATAGGTATGATGAAAAATAACAAGCACTGCGGGTCGTACAGTGCGATTTTTTGGTCTCGAATACTTGCGAATCTCGGCCCTAGGGGCCGCGGATTGCAAACTTTATTCTCGACCAAAAGAAGTGTACTTACGACCCTTGGTACATAAATAACCATTATATTTATATGTAAAATGTTTGTTTTATTTTTTTATTATTAAGTTTGTATTGTGTATATTATATACATATACTTGTATATTTCCTGTCCATTAATTGGATACTGGCCAGCCGTAAAGAAATAAATGTTGTAAGTTGAAGTTTTGTACATGCTTATATTTGACTGAGGTTACGTGAGGACTTAAAAATCATATTGTACTAAAATTGTAATGAAACATAGTTTACCGAAAACGGGAGTTCAGGGAAAATGGATTTATGTGAGTATTCGTTAATTTTTTTCTCAGGTTATAATATAACTTGGATTAATTCAAAGAAGAAAGAGGTTAAACAATATACTCTCACCTCAAAGAGGTGTTTATAGTTTCTGATAAACAAGCAATGTATCTTTCAAAATACGTTATGATTAAAGGAAAAATAAAAACGTCCTCGCATTTTAAAATTTTTACAAGAAAAAATAAATAAAATACCTGATCCTATTGCTTGTCTATTCTTACTAAGTCAAGGTCACATTTTACTTTTAGGTATGTTTAAAGTTATTTTAACGTTAAATATATTTACACTCGTTATAATCTATTAGTAAACATAATGCCCTAATATCTCACGTATGTCTCGAAATCGTTAGTACGCGGACAGAGGCGGATTTACAATTTTGGCCGCCCTAGGTTTTAAAAAATTTTACCTTACTTTACTTCAAAAGTCTCGCGAGCAAGGCATAGTTTTTACATGAAATGTATTTACTAGACATGGGTACAAAAACGCGATAAACATTTTAACTCACACCCAATTTATAAAAAAAATATATTAGTAAGAGAAAATTTGATATAATGATAAAAAATATATATAATTATATCAAATGTAATTTACATCACATCTCGTATAATAAATAATACTTGGGAAAATGTTTTAAAATAAATTGTTTTCATTCATAACTTTTTTCAAAATAATTTTTTTTCTAAATTGAGTGCAAACCCCAATATTTAATGATGATTTCCTCTTTCCTCGAAAATAGTTGGGACTATCAAATTCATTCAAACATCATCATCATACTGTATAACATTACAAGCACAAACATACCAATTTCATGTGAAAATGATAGCTTTATTTAGTCAAAAGCACCAAAATGTCGTCTAAAAAATAACTAAATAATTCATCATCAGGTGTATAGCTCACCTTAAAGCATACTTTGTGACAAATTGTTTTTAACCTCCCCACAATAAAATTGTGGGAGGTTACTATAGACCATGTGCCAGACCTCCTGAAATCATTATAATTTGGGGGGACTGAATGAAACTTTTACCAGCTGTTTCTAAGCTCATGTGGAGCAAAAAAGTCGGGGGGGTCCATCATGGGGAGGTAGCTTTCAAATATGGCGGCCGTTCAAAATGGCGACCCGACTGCGAATCTTTAAATTCAATTATCTCGAGATCGGGTGGAGCAATCTTCAATTTCTTTTTTTCTAAATGTAGATTAATGAATTGAATATATTTTTGTTTGTAATGTTTATGGCCAAAAAACCAGTATTTATCGGTCAAAATTTGAAAAAACGAAAAATTGGATTTTTTTAAATTTACGTTTTGCTGCTTATTGGACTAACGCTTGGGTATATCGAGAACGTGTTCTGAATAAGAGTTTTAGAGCAACATCTCACTTTTAAAACGTAAAAAAGAAATTGAAGATCGGATTAATAGAACCCGACATTTCGAGATTCAAAGTGGACGGGGCGGGGTTGAGCATTAATACTGTATTTTAAAATAATAGGTTTATCTATCTGTCCGTATAATTTTATTGTTTTTTGCATTTTCTTTTATATTATTAATTTCATATTTCAGGTAATGATGTGATTCCTCCAAAGAAAACGGAGATCCTTCTCCAAAAAAGTTAAAAATTGACCGTAGCTGCATCATTTTTGAAAATGCTACACTACTCCAAAGACTTGGACTCATGGAATGCTTTGTACAATGCCGCGATACTAAGAAAATTTGAATCAATAATAAAACGGCACGAGGGGTTATCTGACCAACAAATACCTGACGTTTACTACCATAAAGAATGTCGCAAAACTTTCGTCCACAAAAAGCAATCTTGAAAGAATCGCCCGCGCCGCAGATAAAGGTCCTTCACCTGATGAAGATAATAGAAACATCAATGGAACTCCGTCATCTATGAGAAGATCATTGCCCGATATGAAAAATGCCAGTACTACAGGGCGTGTTTATCCGGAGATCTGCATCTTTTACGACAAGCCAGGAAAATACTCCCAAAGTTCGAGAAGAAGGGAGAAGTGTGTCAAGTTCGTTGATCTTAAAGCGGACAAGACACTTCGAGCTGTAGCCGTCGAGCGAATGGATAGTAAAATCATGGCAATTACTTCACGAGATATTGTCGCTGGTGAGGCTCACTATCATCATTCCTGCTATAAGTCATACACCAGGAAACGACCACAGAAGGTACAGCAGACTTCCTCAGATCCTTACGCCAAAGAAGATAAATTAGACAAAAAATTCGGTGTTCTGTTAAGAAGTGTCAACGTTAATAACAAGGTTCATTTAGCTCCTTCCAATTACACCTTTGAAGCCTAGCTAGTGACTATATTAAAACAAAGAATAAGTTGGACGCATTTGAGAGTGGTCTCAATGTCAGTGATATTCTGAAGAGTTCAATAAAGAATTCAATTTCCTCGGTAGAACAAGTTTGGCCACCGAATATCAACAATTTGTCCATTGATGACTTTCAAGGGCCGGAGATACTTCTTAATTTCTTAGCCAAGCTCCTCAGTAATAGTATGAATAAAGTCAATATTGTCTATAGCTTAAGATATACTATATGCTCCATTGATAAATTTCTTGCTGCTAAGCACTACAACCGCGCAGTTCGCTTACACAAGCTCGTGTATGGAGCCTGCATGAGAGTTCTGTAGTCTGGGTTTTTGGAATGGGTAGATATAAATGAGTTAGACCTTCCCTACGTCTTTGTTGGTCAGATAACCCCTCGTGCAGTTTTATTATTGGTACAAATTTTCTTAGTATCGCGGCATTGTACAAAGCATTCCATGAGTCCAAGTCTTTGGAGTGGTGTAGATTAACCGGTGTAGAATTTTCACAAATGATGCAGCTACGGTCAATTTTAAACTTTTTTGGAGTAGGATCCATGTTTTCTTTGGAAAAGTCACACTATTACCTGAAATATGAAATAAATAATATAAAATAAAATGCAAAAATCAATAAAATTATACGGACAGATATTATTATTTTAAAACACAGTATTAATACTCAACCCCGCCCCGTTCACTTTGAATCTCGAAATGTCGGGTTCTATTGATCCGATCTTCAATTTCTTTTTTGCATTTTAAAGGTGAGATGTTTCTCTAAAACTCTAATTCAGAACATGTTCTCAATATACCCAACCGTAGGTCCAATAAACAGTAAAACGCAAATTTAAAAGAACCTTATTTTTCGTTTTTTCTAGTTTTGACCGATAAATACTGTTTTTTTGGCCATAAACATTAGGAACAAAACTGTAGTTCGTTCATTCACCTACATTTAGAAAGAAGAAGAAATTTCAAGATTGCTCCATCCGATCTCGAGATAATTGAATTTAAATATTCAAAATCGGGCCACCATTTTGAACGGCCGCCATATTTGAAAGCTACCTCCCCATGATGGACCCCCCCGATTTTTTTGCTCCATATGACCCCAGAAACCTGTGATAAAAGTTTCATTCAGTCCCCCCAAATTATAATGACTGATAGGTCTGGCACATGGTCTACTACATTTAGTCCAAAATCGAAAATTGAGATAACATCAAATCTTCACGTTTTGAGGTCCCAGGAACCCAAAAAAGTGGTTTTTGAAAAATGTCTGTTTGTGTGTATGTATGTTAGCACGATAGCGGCGGAGCTACTAAACGGATTTGGATGAAACTTTGCTTGAGAGTTTTTTTGGTGCTCCAGAAGATCTGAAAAGGTTTTGGTTGAGATCGGATTACGTTTAGTATCGTTTTGGCACAACAAGTTGTTTTTTTTATGATTACTTACAATTTGTAATCGAGCCATTGAAAAGAAGTAAAAATTCCAATTTCAACGATGTATCACACTTGCACCCTTTCGATTTCGTTTCCGTTAAAAAAATTAAAGAGAATTCGTTATATGTGCACACATGACAACATCCAAAAAATATTATTAGTATTATTGTTAGGTGAAAATGTATTTTGCCATGTGTCAAAAATATTTCGGTTGGTAACCTTTGTGAATGTTGATTTATAGGTTATGGTACGTGACGTCACAGCTAACCTGAAAAATATAAGATTTAAGAATATTACGTATTAAGCAATCCAAACCACGTGACTTTTAACATGGCGTTGAGGGCAAACATCCGGCAATCCTTTATTTTCATTCGTTAAATGAGTTTTTTTCGGTTGCCTTGGCTACGTTTCCGCGAGTTAATTAAAATAAACCCCATGTTTGCCCTCAGCGCCATATTGAAAAATAATTTTGACAGGTCGTTGGATTGCCTAATTAAAATTTCTGCCTGGTTCCCGTACTTTCAACTAAAATCTAGTACAGTGTGATGTTTATGAAGTTCTAAATACTTTGTCCTAATAAAATAGGACTCTTTTTGTAGGTTGGAAATCTAACCTGTAATTAGCAGTCTATTTTTATTAATCACCAAAAATTTATTAAAATTATTTGCGTGAATTTTTAAATATTTGCTTGGAGCCATTGTGGCTCAAAGCTAAAAATGCGTATACAAATATTAAAAATGAGAATAAACTTGAAAAACTTAAACATGATGCAGATATGTCCCTATATATATTTCATAACCTAAAAATCAACATTCGCAAAGGTTACCCAGCCAAATATTTTTGACAATGTCAAAACTTATTTTAGTTGGTTTTTTTAAAGGTAATAATAATTGTTTATAGCCGTGTTCGGATATTACGTCTGATTGATGGGACCGTCACAATCGTTCATTTAATGCAAATCGAGTTAACCGAGTTAAATCTGAAACGCCCAAATATTACAAAATAAAGGACTAGGACGAAGCTCGATTTGCTAGGACCTTTTTGATCGAGCAGGAAGATTTTAATTTGACGCATGCGTAGTCTGCTTGAACTGTCCATAATGTTACTGACTTGTTGAGGTTAGAGTGTCATTTGGGCTAAATTCTGTATTATTATTTTTATTCGCTATTCAGTGTTCTACGAAATCTTCGAAACGTTATCTGTTAATACCCTTATAATATCCGGAAATTGAATAACATGCAACATAAATAAACATGAGAGGTTATGTTTTAACAGATTGCTTGTAATCCACTTCAGTTCGTTCGATATTTGTTCATGAAATAAATGGCTCCAAAGTCACGTGCAATTTATCTGTTTTCTCAGTGCTCTGATTTCCGATGTAATATCCAAACATATTTAGATCCACCGTGTGGGGAGGTTCCAGCCGCTTCCAGTAGCTGCCGATTTTTTTTATATGAACTAATAGTCATACTTAGGAAAAAAAGTTATCTCTGGTCAAAAGTTTCTAATTTGTACATAATTTTAACCATTTTTATATTGATTCTATTTTTTTTAAGTAGTTATTCATTATAGCTCCCCATACAAGTATTCCGTAAATAATCTGTGGCTGTACTAGGGCATAATATAATATTTTGAGTTGAATAATGTCAATAATTTCTCTAAGATATTTGAATTTACTTAATAAACTTCTTAATTTTATTACCACGTGATCGATGTAGTGATTCCATATTAAATGTGAATCTATAATTACACCTAGATATTTAATTTTCTCTGTTAAATTGACATGTATTATTTTTTACATAAGTCAATTTCGAGTTGTGTGTAGTTAGGTAGTTGATCTCTATAACAAGTGAACGGCATAAAAAATGTTTTCGTATAATTTATAGTTAAGGGCCTATGATTCATGAAGCAATTTTTCTCAGTCTTTTTTTAGATTTGATCAATTTTTACTTGTATAAATACGGCAGTATCATCCTCAAAAAACTTGTTATCTCACGGTTTGTAGATATAGCGATAGTTGATAAAAATATATAATAGGACTGGGCCCAAAACTGTTCATTGCGGTATACCGTAGTCATCCCACAGTTCTGCTTACCCAAAATGGCCCACTGGGCACTCTAATTCTTATGATGTTTTTTATATCATCATATATCATTTTTATATCATCTATTACTACTCGTTGTTTTCGATTTGTTAGATGGCTAAATTAAGTGTTTTGTAGTTTTAATAATAATTTTTTTATGACTGACTTTTACTTAATAGACGAAGATGCACTCCGATCTAAAGAATTGTAAATTTTATTGGTTACTTTTTCAAATACTTTCTCAATGTTGGTTATCAGGACACTGATCTATAATTTTGTATTTGCATGTGATACTAAGAATATTTTATAGTTAATTCATGTGTGATGCGTTATGACAAAAACTGTACGTATATATTTCATTTTGGCTTTTTTCTTTAAATTTACTGCCCTCAAAAATTTGAGGCTCCAGAGATCGTCTCCCCATTTTTTATCACCTTGTTTATGTTAATGCCCTGGCGGAGTTTAGCCGTAGACTATTCTATCACTCAACCAGGATGGATACAAACACACATGGACAACATCACAACACCCATTCCCTACGACATTGCCCCCTACCGCAACTGAGACTCGAACTCAGGAGAGGAGAGCGTCTAGGCCGTGTTGTCTCTCACAACCCAGTCTAGCCCACTACTACCGTCTCTGTAACACGTGAAAAACGCCACTACACATCCATATCCTAACCAGGATTCGAACCCGGGACCCCGTGGTCGCAAGCCTAACATTAACCATTAACCATTAACCATTAATGTACATATCAACCTTAAACACTGCGCCACCAAGCCGGTAATTTGCCCTAGTGGTAAATCCGCCCCTGTACGCAGGAAACGACCCGATAAAATAAGATAAAAAACAGCGCCTGTGCTTCCTAACAAAAATTATTAGCAATTGGGACATAACTTTTGAGAGATTTTTAAGTAATTTTTCAGGCTATTTATATTTTTAATAATTAAGTATCGCTAGTGAACACAAGAATAATGTTACGTTCCTTTTTTTCTAAAAATAATAATGCTGCTGTTTAATATCATAATTTATTGTTTTACTCATTAATCTAGAAGGAACTAACAAAAGAAAATTTATATACGTCCAGATTTATATGTATAAGAATTTATGTATCAAAACATATTTTTTCTAGAACAATGACACCATATGATACATTGCGTTTGTAATATTTATTTTAATATCGAAAATAATTTAAGAGATTTATTTTTTGATTCCTTGTAATAATTTAGCTGCTGTTGATTTTACAATATCTGAATATTTTTCTAGCCACATTAAATTTTTCACATTCGAAGGTATTTATCCGCCATATGTTAGATGATTTATTTATGATTTATTTTTTCAGTTGAGTGCATGAATCACTAAATAGCGATATTATTAGATTCGCTTCATTAACATTCATTATAACAAGCTTTATTGATAAAATTACAAGCCTCTTTTAACACAAGAAACATACAAAGTGTATCTATCCTTGACTTAATTTTGGAAAAATATTTTTTCTCTGTTTGCTAATAAGCGAAATATTTAATTTTTTTTATCGTCAGATAAAGTGTAGAAAATTAATTGTTTGTATAAGCGGATGGCATGCGTTTAAAAGATAATATATCTAGACACATTCAGTAATTCTATAAGAAATATTACTTAGTGTTTAAACGAAACAAAAAACAAAAAATATCAAAGTCAGCTATAGGCTGATAATCGATTGTGGTCTCTGTTATCTATATAATACAATCGAGAATTTTACTAGCAATCATCTTCTTGACATCAACACTATATTTAAACTATTCTTTAAAAAAAATTAGATGCCACCGAGATGTGCTTACCAATAAAATTCAAGCCACCGCAAGTAAGTTGGTTCAAAGAAAAGCTGCAAACTACCTGAAATTATCTAAACTTTCTTATAGACGTAAATAGGCAAAATCCACAATTTTCGAAGTGGTTATAAAATTCCAAATTACGAAATACTTCGAATAAAACCATTTATTTCATCCTAGCCAATTCTGCTTTAGACGCAAACTTTCTACCACACTATCTATTAATAACCTATCTCAAATCATTTTACATAATTTTGAATTAAGTAATATTATCAGCGGGACTTTCTATGAATCAAAGCTTCCGATTGTGTATCCCACAACATTCTCTTAGGTAAACTGAGCCGGTATCGTTTTGATTCAAATAGTACATCTCTGATACAATCTTATTTTTCAGGTAAGGTTCAATCCGTCTGATACAATAATGGTAATTCACAACATACCACGATAAACATATGTTCCGCAGGGATCAGTACTCGGTCCAGTTTATTTATCACTTATATGAATGACCTTGCCAACTGTGATTAAAACACTTCCTTCGTAGTATTCGCTGATGACATCACCTCTCTGAATTTAGACAGAGGCTGAAATCAACTAACAAAGAAAGTTGTGAGAACACAATTGAACAAATAACAATGATTTATTGCCAACAAATTGAACTTAAATCAAAATAAGACGCAAACAATGATCTTCACCTTTCGCCACATTAATGTTAATCAGTCTAATAATGTACCTACTGACCCCATACTTAGTTTGGACAAGCATGTATTGAATCCATCAATACCTCTTTCAAAAAAGATATTTCTCTGAAGAAACTTAACATATCCTGTTTCCAAAGTGTTCCTATATCAGCTTACTACGGCATTTTTCATTCAAGTATGTCATATGCTATTTTAAACTGGGAACACTCATCTCAGAGTGTAAAAATTTTTAGTGTGCAGAGAAAATGTGTTGGAGTCCTAGGTTAAACTATAGGGACGATTTTAAACATCTTAACATCCTTACTCTGCCATCGACTTATATACTGGAATGTTTATAGATCAAACGTAATATCAACAAATTTGACTATTAGGAATTTCATACATATCCTCCGCGTTTTAAAGGTAATACAAAATAAAAGATTTTCAACAAAATGTAGAGACGGCACAGGTTATTATCTTATACATTTTTTTAATAAGTTACCAGACCGAATACAAATTTAGAATTAAATAATTTTAAACAAAAAACTAAACAATACCTTAAATGAAAAGGCTTCTATAATTTCGAAGAATAATTTAATGAATCATTTTTGGACACCTAAGCTTACCCTAATATAAGCATATTCTTACAATCCTTAGAAAGTTTTATGTTTTTATTTACATTTGTTTTTAAGTAAGTGTGTGTATGTGCATTTTGTTGTCTTGTATTTAAAAATGTTTATATACTTTTTATTCAATTATTCAATGTTATTATGTATCTATCTATATTCTCCTCATTCTTTTGTTTGAATTTGTGTAAATATTTTGTATGAATTGACACTGATAAATGATATATATCTAAATCATAGTGTAGCTTAGTGACATCACCTACCTGCTTGCAAAAGCAAATACAAGAAAGAGATCAATACAAATATCAATGATCATCGAATCTAAGTTCCCTCTTATTTGTATTAATAACAAATTCATATTTTGTAATATTTAATGTTCATCTTATAATGGCAATAAACTATTTTCTTACGTAAGTTTTTCAAATAAAATCCCCGACACAATTATAGCAATAATGTTATTGCTATATTTGCTATTCTACAGCCTACATGTAATGGAAGTAAAAATAGCAAATTCTTAGTAACTTCGTCATGCTAAATAACAATATAAAAAGCAAAAGTTCCAGTTGGCTCTGGTTTTCCCAATACAGGTAATAAAGTGTAACGCAGGTATAGGGATCTACAGACGATCCAGCTGCTGGGACCTGACATTGTCGGTACGCTTTGAAGATAATTGGAATTTCAGCGGACCAGTTCACTTTTACGAATGAGTTCAAAGCATGCCGACAAGGCTGGCTCCCTGCCGCTGGATCGTGTGTATACCCCTTATAAACCCTAGTTTATGGACGGTCCTATCACAAACTAACAGGTAGAATTAGAATTCTACGAAAAATAGACATACTAACTACCTACCTCTTTATTTGTCACTAAAACTAATATTCATTCTTAGGTAGTCGTATTTGTACCTTGTGCATGATAAGCGTTCATTTTCGAAAGTAAATAGTGCTATTTTGAAAATACTCAAAAAAAATCTAAAACGTAATTTTACTCCCAAAATTAAGAAGGCGTACCAGTTGTATTTTGGTTGTACAATTGGAGATGAAGGCAAAAAATGGGCACCTCATATATGTTGCAGCAATTGTGAGAACAATCTTTGCAGTTGGCTAAGTGGAAGAGGACGTTCAATGGCTTTTGCTGTGCCCATGATCTGGCGAGAACCTACAGATTATGTTACCGATTGTTATTTTTGCGTGATACCTCCTATTAGACAAGGTATTAACAAGAAAAAAAGGATGGTAATACAATACCCCAACTTACCATCTGCCATTCGCCCGGTTCTCCATAGTGATGAACTACCTATTCCTAATCCACCTCAAGAATACAGCCTTGATTCTGACGAAGAATTGGATGATAATGTAGATGACAACTTAGTCCAGCCATCAACATCATGAGATCCCGATTTCTCTCTGTCGAAGTGTCCAGTGGTGAACCACACAAAATTAGTCAACGCGAATTCAGAGATCTTATAAGAGACCTTCAACACTGGAGACCTACAACAATGGAATTTACTACAAGAAAATGTTAAAGTTTCCATGTATCGAAGTCGTCAAAAACATCTTATAACCTTTTTTCAAAATGGAAAATGACTTGGTTGTCTGCAAGGACATTGACGATTTAATGAGGGCTTTACACATTCCCTGGACTGGAGACTTTTTATTGACGCCTCGAAGCTTAGTCTAAAAGCTGTGCTACTCCACAATGGAAATAAATTGCCATTAATTCCAATCACCCATGCTGTCCACATGAAGGAAAATTACAGTAACATGAATGTATTGCTACAAACTATAGAATATAACAAGTATAAGTGGCAGATTTGTGCAGACTTAAAAGTGATAGCTATCTTACTTGGTATTCAGCAAGGGTATACCAAATATTGCTGTTTGCTTTGTGAGTGGGACAGTCGAGCGCGATTAGAACATTACAAAAGAAAAATTTAGCCGTGGAGACTGGATTTTGAACCAGGAGAAAAAAATGTTGCTAACATTCCATTAGTTGATTCACAAAAGGTAATACTGCCACCACTCCACATAAAACTGGGGCTTATGAAAAACTTGGTAAAAGCTATGGACAAAGAAGAACGTGCTTTCAGTTATTTAAAACAAAAATTTCCCAGACTTAGTAATGTGAAAATTAAAGAGGGAATTTTTGTGGGTCCTCAAATCAAGAACATTTTCAAAGATGCTGAATTTGACAACATTCTAGAAGGTAATGAAAAAGCTGCCTGGAATTCCTTTAAAATGGTAACAACACACTTTCTCGGTAATAAAAGAGCAGAAAACTATAGAGACCTTGTTGGGAATCTTCTTTCTTGCTACCATAAATTAGGATGCAATATGTCATTAAGAGTCCACTTTCTACATTCACACCTAGATTACTTCCCAGAAAATTGTGGTGCAGTAAGTGATGAGCATGGAGAGAGATTCCAACAGAATATTCAAAATATGGAAAAAAGATATCAGGGCAAATGGACTTCTGCGATGTTGGCAGACTACTGTTGGACATGTATAAGAGATGCTCCAGAGTAACTTATAAGAGCCGGGCTAAGAAGCGCAAGAAGAATAATTAATTTTCTAATGTTCTAATTAAATATATAGTATATAACATGTATTTAAAATATATATCAAAATGGCAAATATTTTTTCGCATGATGTAATTAATTGCTTTTATTATTAAAATTATACCATAATATGTGAGTTAGGTCAGTTATTACAATTTTTAGAGCCAACAATTTTTTTTTATGACTATGTTAGACGTAGCTGGGACCACAACAATGCAAATAAGTGATTTTGGTTAACGATACAAAATAAAAGTTAAAATTTGTAGGTGTGTACTATACATACGGTGTTATCGTTTTTATGTTTTAAACTTACATATTGCGTCCGATATTCAAGGAATGTAGTGATCCAATTTAATGACAGACCCCGGATACCATAACCAAATAATTTAGATATTAATAAACAATGATGCACTCGAATGCCCTGCTGAGACCACAAAAATATACCAACAGGACACTCTCCCGCATCAGTGAATTCTAAAATTTCATTTAAAAAAGAATGTATTACTGTCCTGGTCGACATGCCACTAGAAAAACTATGTTGGTTTTTTCTAATTATTTTAAAAGTTTCTTTTTAAGTAATTTACCAGCCTATCCAAATAACAGAATTCGAAGATGGTCCAAAGGTTACAGGCCTATAATGCTAGAATAATTGAATAATTAAAAAAAAAATAGTTGCTGATTCACAAGATAAATTAATAATATAAGTTAATGCAATACTTTTTTGATTATAGAACAGTAAGCACGATCTGAACCAGACGATTTTTTAACTTTAAGTTTTTTGGTTAATAAATTTAGCAATTCTTCTCGCTGATGGTTTTAAAATTAATGAATGTGTCTATAGTACAGTACCTAGAGGTAAAAAATATGCAAAACTTTGGAATAATGTCATATTGAACGGATTTCGTTCATTTTTGGCAGTATAATAGTAAATGCTTTACAGAAAAGTTTCTATATTGTGAGGGGGCTTGCTAAGAGGGGGTGGCACTTAAAAAATATATATATTTATTGGAGCTGAAGTAGAATCAAATTTAAAAAGAAAAGGTTCTATGCAATTTTTCATATGAATTGATAGTTTTTAAGTTATAACGTCTTCAAAATTGCGATTTTAGCTTAAAAAAAGGTATTTCCAAACGGCTTTCGTCAAGTATCTCTCAAGTATTACTTTATCGAAAAACTGTTACAGACCAATTACAGAAAGTACAAACCGGGAATTAATTATATTTTTTGTTTATTGATGTAGGATTAATAATTTCGGAGATATTTACGTTTGGCATCCAAGTGTTAATAAGATAATTATTTAGAGTGAGAGTTAAATATCTCAGAAACTGTGACACCTACGTCAAGTATGCTAATAGGTTGAATAATAGGTTATTAATTAAGATTTCAACTGTTTTTTTATTTGTTTCTGTAACATAAAAAACAAAAAAGTTATGACCTAAGCAATGTGCATCTACACATTTTTTTAATAACAACGTCGCTATTTTGTTACTGCAATTCGCCAGTAATTTAAAAAAAGTAATTTCAAATACTGTTTCTCATTAATATATAGCATGACGTAGATGCCCAAATTTTTTGGTTTGTATACGGCACTTTCTTTAGAAAAAAATACAGTTTAAACTATAAAGGTATTTTCGAAACGTAATTTTTTTTCTTTTTCCAAATATCTCAATAAATATTAGTTTTATTGAAAAATGGGTAGAGACCAAAAATAAAGCTCATAAACTGATAATGAATTTCTCTTGTTTATTTATTTACATAGATTTAATAGTTTCGGAGATATGAAAGTTTACAAATGGCGTCCGAACGTTTATAAGACGAAAAATGCAGTTTAAATATTAAATATCTCAGAAAATGTGACACCTATGTCACGCATGCTAAGAAATGGAATTAAAAACAATTAATTGCGCTTTCAAATTATTTTTTACTCGTTCCTGTAGTATAAGAAATGAAGAAGTTTTGACGGAAAAATGTGCGTATTTATATAATTTTATATAAAAAGGTCGCCATTTTACTCTAAGTAGCCAGGAATTAAGAAAAATTATCAACACAGTTTTTCGTTAAAATGTAGCATTACCTAGATGCTCATTTAAAGCACTTACTTTAGAAAAAAATGCATTTTAAACTTTGAAGGTAATTTCGAAACACTTGGATACCAAATATAAATTTAAATATCTCAGAAACTATTAATCCTACATCAATAAACAAAAAATATAATTAATTCCCAGTTTGTACTTTCTGTAATTGGTCTGTAACATTTTTTCGATAAAGTAATACTTTTCGAGATACTTGACGAAAGCCGTTTGGAAATACCTTTTTTTTTTAGCTAAAATCGCAATTTTGAAGTCGTTATAACTCAAAAACTATCAATTTATGTGAAAAATTGCATAGAACCTTTTCTTCTTAAAATTTGATTCTATTTCAGCTCCAATAAATATATATATTTTTAAGACCACCCCCTGAGAGGGGGATGCCATCCCATATAAATTAGCAAGCCCCCACACAATATAGAAATTTTTCTTGAAGCATTTATCATAATACTACCAAAAATGAACGTAATCCGTTCAATATGACATTATTCCGAAGTTAAAACCTCTAGTTACTGTACTACTAGTGAACTCTACTACATGTATAAGTATCGCAGTTTTGTTTCTTTATTTGCCTAATAGTAGCAACTCACCCAGTATTCTTGTCCGAAATTACTGCCAACTAGAATTGAAGACGATTTATAAAAAAACCTTTTACCACTTAACAAAAAGTATTCGGGATAATTCGGTCGTAATTTAACTCAAAATATTTGGTTAACAAGAGACATACGGAAAATATGAATTCTAAATGACAATTAGGCATAAATAATATTAAATAACATCGAGCAATAAAAAAAGTACTTTAATACAGCGTGAAAATATTTGAGTTATATGTATAAACATTGTAGTTTTTTACTGTTCTAATTAATTTCTGTATTATAAAAGCCATTAAACATTTTAATAGTTTCCATCGCCAAACAAACAGTGCGTGCATTAAAATTATATTATATAGTTAATCTTATTAATAACGTAATAAAATTAGTTTAATGGAAGCTAAGAGACTCTAATGTGTTTAAATGCTATGATTTGTAAAATATATGTATTTGATGAAATTAAATGAACACAGTAGATCAGAGAACGTGCATTAAGCATTAGAAAGAGTTGCCCAAAAAGAGTGAACCCAAAAATCGACCATTTTCTTGCCTTCGAATTCGCAATCGCTCCACCCTCTAACCTCACAGAGGTTAAAGGGTGGAAGTCTGAGCAATTTTACAATCATTATGTTGAATCGAAAAAAATTCTGACATAAAGGTAAGTATCCCTTTCCCGAACGCCTTAGTCTAAAAGTGGATTTTATGTGAGGGAAAGGATGAATATCATAGCAATCTCGTAAACGCTACATTACATAAAAAAAATACTGATGTAGCGGTTTCCAAGAGTGCTTTTCTCTTATGTCAGGACCTCGTGATTCCTTTTCATGCCCGAAATGATCCCGATTGGGATCAGGGCGTGAAGACCCACCAATAAGTTTTCGTCCCGTTCTGTTACTCCATCGTCATAAAATAGTTACAAAAATTCTAGTTATCGTCCCACATTCATACCAACTGCAATCTAAATGTGATATCTGGTACATTCACTATTTTTTCTCCTCAAGCCCCATCGCGCGGCTTGAGGAGAAAAAATAGTGAATGTACCAGATATCACATGACCTGAAAGGGGTCAAGTCAGAAAAAAAATCTTTTTTCGCCCTAATCCTAAAATTGATGAGCGGGGGGATTTTTTTTTTTCGTCCTCATAGATTTTGCTCAAAAAAAAACGACTCCACTGTAACTCACAAAAGTTCACTCGGACCAGTAGATCCCTTGGTAGTAGAGCTTGCACCCGCTGAACGAAAAGTAGGTAGAGTAATGCGTGCGTTAACGTTCGCCCAACTGTGGATTTAGTCCAATATCTAGAGGTTTTAACATCGGAATAATGTCATATGAAACAGATTTCGTTAATTTTTGGCAACTTAGTAGTAAATGCATCAAAGAAAAGTTTCTATATTATGCGGCGGTTTGCTAATTTATAGGAGGTGGACGCCACCCCTTTGCAGGGGGTGGCAACTAAGAAAAAATTAAAAACATTGGAGCTGAAAGAAAATAACATTTTAAGAAGAAAAGACTCTATACAACTTTTCACAGAAATTATGACGTTTTGAAAATTGGGATTTTAGCTTAAAAAAAGGCATTTCAAAACAATATTCGTCAAATAAATCGAGAAGTATTACATTGAGCGAAAACTTGCTAAAGACAAATAAGGAAGCTACTAAATTGAGGATAAATTTCGTCCTTTTCTAATTTCTGTAGAGTTAACAGTTTCGGAGATATGGAAGTATAAAGGTGGCGTCCGAACGTCTATAGTTTAAATGTTAAATATCTCAGAAACTGTAGCATTTACGTCAGAAGTAAGAACCAAAATGAAAAACCATTAATAAGGCTTTCAAATGATTTTCTTTCCATTTCTATAGCATAAAAAAGGAGTTATGACAGAAAAAAATCTACTTTTTCAAATTTTTGTAAGAAAACCGTCGCCATTTTGTTAATGTAAGTGGTCAGCAATTAAAAAAATGTATTCCCATATACTGTTTTTCGTTAATATATGATATGATTTATATACTGTTTTTCGTCTGATTACAGCGCTTGTTTTAGAAAAAAAAGGCATTTTAAACTGTAAAAGAATTTTAGAAAAAAAAGTGACATTTTTTTTTCTCTGCAAATATCTTAATAAATGTTACTACCATTTTTTTTTTCATTATAGGTCACAAGTTATCGTTCCCTAAGTTTATGCGTACAAGTTGAAAATCACTCTTTATTTCTCTGGTGAATAAATATTATGTTCATATGAGACCTTACATAAATAAATTCATAAATTTCATAGAAAATTACATTTATTGAAACAATGCTCTTAAAAAATTTTGGGTTAAGACAGAGCACGGTGGGTATACAGAGAAAGTTGCACGTATAACCCAATTTAACGTAGGTATAACTTAGTTTATCCGAGCGCTGCTCATATTTTTCTTTCATTATTATGTTATATGGTTCCTTTTTCTCCTATACGCCGAGAATAATGTCTCAATGAAGGCTGTCCATTTGGACATGTTTAAACAAAATTCTTTGCAGTTTGTAGCTTAAATTTAAATTTTCTTTAATGTAGACTTTGGCAAGCTACTATTATCACAAACCCAAGGAATCAGCAATGAATGGTAATAGTAAATGCATGGCATGAATATTGTACAAAGCAGAAAAGTACATATTATTTTCTATAAAATCGATTTTAATATATTTTCCCTGAATTTCCTTGAATACTTATCTGCAAAGCAAATTCTTGCACATAATTTTCACGACTGCATGTATTTTCCCATTTTAGGACGTAAAATCGCAATTAATTTTTTAAATTACATGTTAGAAACAACAATTAGGAATTGAACAATTATTTGAATGGAATAAGAATGCTCGAAACCATAATTTATGACTAAATTTTTCATGAACTCGCAAACTTTATATTCATTTAATGTAAGCAATATAAAAATACGTATGATGCAACCTCGTACTTCTCAATAATGTGCATCTCAAACATTAAATAACCAAAAACACATTACTTACAGCATGAGAAACTTAGGTTATGTCTGCATCTAATCCATTGTTTTGAAACTGTCCTAGTATACTCGCGGATAACAAACTTGTCACTATCACAACACTCCTGATAACTCATTTCCTTAACATCATCACTCAATCAATCACTGTCTAAGTTGAAAACAATTGAAAATTGGAAAGCATCCGTGAGTCCCAACCTAGTCAAGACAGTCAAATGAGGTCCTGCCTTACCTAGACCTGCCACTCAGTTGCAAAATGAGCTTATTTTTATTTTTACAGCATAAAATAGAAATGTATTGGGATAGCGCGGATTACATGCAGTGGATTTGTGTGGCGGGAAAAGTATTGAATCCTAAATTTAGTATATTTCTGTTGCTTTCCCAAGCATTCCGATTAACGAAGTATAACAATGACGTCTCATGGTAAACATTTCACTCTCAATTAATTTTTTTTTCGACATTTGTTTGCTTTTGACTCTGACGCCCTCAATGTAGCAAAGTTATGTCAGCTCTTATACTTTTATACAATGATTACAATGTGCTATATTAGTACGCATAATACTTTGCAAGGTCAGAGTTCTTCTTGGTTTTCATTTGGGTATCTTGACATTTTCAAAAATATATAATAATTTGATGAAAGAAATTCTTGTGCCAAGTGGATCAGCCAGAAGTATAGTCCCAATTTATGATTGCGTCGTTGTGAACAGGAAAAAATTATTTTGCAGAAAGTGAAAGACACTTATTTCATACAATTTTCCGTAATTGCAAGTTTTGTTAAAATGATAAAAGGTAACTAACTTAATGAAAATGCTTGTTTGAGCTGCCAAATGAAAAAAAATAATTTTTTTTCTACACCTATTTAATTATATGACAATTATTAGCATTTTTTTGGTGAAAAATCGTACTCATAATTCACTGTAGTGAATTATCGTATGTAATATCACTAGTGCTTAAAATTTTATCGAAAATTTTTTCGAAAGCGTGTTGCCTGGTAACATAAAGAGTGCAAACTGACAGTTTATTATCTGATTAAATCCCGACCGCTTTAGCGGGAGGGATTTAATCTTTGATAATAAACTGCCAATTTGCACGAGTTATATTAACTAGGGGCAACTTAGCTTGAGAAAAAATTTTTAGATAAAATTTAAAGCACGAGTGGTATATATATCTTCAATATTATGTTCAGTAATTAATTGCCTTCAGACGTTTCCTTGTTGCTTTTTAGAGATTACTCACCTTTATCTTCAATTTCATCATTTACGTCACATAAAAATGCATTTCCAAAGCGACTCATCTAATAAAAAACAAAGTAGGTTTAAATTATGACAATCAAGAAAAACAATATACGTTAAACCATAGGTACTGTAACTTATAAGACTAGTCATCACAACAAAGCACGATTCGACCAATCACATTACGGGTGAAATCACACAAATTTCGTATTACCAATCTTTTACCTTCTAAGGCTGCCGGCTCAGATGGTATGGTACCGCCATCTAGTAACGCTAGCTTAACTTAGTTACTAGCCTAAACAGTGACTTGAATTATTATATTAAAGTGTTTATTGAGAAGTTTGATAGTTAAGTTGAGGTTTACTTGTTTAAGTAGAGAGACTTTAAGTACAACGAATTATAATGTATATAGTGATACTGCAGAGTTTTGATTTTCCAAATAAGTGTTAGCTGCTTTGTAATGATTGATGAATTACCATAAGTAAGTACCTACATTTGTGTATTTATCATGAAATAACTGATTTGTCTGCTTCGTAGATATTCATATTTAATTTTAGTGGAGAAAATTATTTTGTAATTATGTTAGGTATTAAGCCATTGAAAGCTGTGTACCTATAACTTGTCCCGAACCTATATAAGTTCCACGCAGCATTGGCTTTTTAGGTTATTAATACAGTACTACAATTTACAATTTACGTTAACAATTTGTAATAAGCTAGAAAAGATATTTATAGATAACATTTAAAAGCACGATTTGTCCTATTTGCCGAAAACATGTCACGACACAAAACGTCAAAAAATTTTCGCAATATTTGCCGCTGCAGCGACCTAAAAAATTAGAGCGATCAATTTTGCATATTGGTCCTGTCAAAAGCAGATCCAGCTTGAATTACCACTAATAATGACGTTTGATTGGTGCAATGTTGTGAAAAAACGGCTATAGCGTTAATGATTGGCTATAGCGTTAATGAGTGAAATATTCGATTCATAATTCACTGCATCCGGCCAATCACAAACACAAATTCAAAAATCATTGTTACTGCTGCGGCTGACAATCAACTCGCGTGACAGTGACAAGTGTACCGCCATACCGCCATATTGTTTGTTTACGTTTTCGACTTATTACGAATAGGTACCGATTAATGCTATCAATTTTCAGTCTAATTTATTTGTTTAATAGGTGTAGAAAAAGCATAGTATTACATTCGCGATTATGGCCATTATTCACTCAGATGATTTGCGCCACTCGCCTACGGCTCGTGGGCTCAAACGTCATCTTCGTGAATAATGGCTATCATAATCACTCATATAACAATATACTATTAAACGACATCAGTTCTGCAGTAATAAAAGGTGAGGTTCATGTTAACTATAAGAGTTGTGTAATGTGTACTGAATTTAGCATACTAGGCAATCAGTCTAATGTTATGTATTTTTTTAGGTGGCAGTCGACTCAAAAAAGGGAAAGTGGTGTTCAATATAATTGGCATACCTCCAATTATATGGAATAATGAGTCAGTCCCAGTCACTTTATATAAAAATTCTGGAGTAAACTATACTAGTTATCAAGTTGTTGTTGCCTTCTTATATAATTGTTGCTCTCGTTCGCGTGTTTGTCTATACCTCCAATTATATGGAATAATGAGTCAGTCCCAGTCACTTTATATAAAAATTCTGGAGTAAACTGTACTATTTGTCAAGTTGTTGTTGCCTTCTTATATAATTGTTGCATATTCTACAGAATGCTTTTCGAAGTTTTGCTTGTTAGTTTTAAATTTTATGACGCTACTTAGTCGGTGAAATACTCGTCAGACAGTATAAAATAAAAAAGTGACTGCATTCAACCTTTTTATCGTGCTTACAAGACTAACAGATGGACGAACAAAGGACAGACGGACATTGTCAAAATTAGTTCACGATGGTAATGCTACGAACGTCATTTACGGTTTTAGAAATGTGCCAATCGTATAAAATATACTCTTCGTTTTCATATTTGTGAAAAGAACAATTTGTATGGCTTTTAATATACGCAAAAGTTAGAGATATTTTTTTATCGTATATACACGTGGCAGATGCCACTGGAAATTTGAAATATGCGAGTGGAGAAATTAAATTTAGCTGTCCCCTTTATTGTCCAAAGTATATGATCCAAATATTGGAAAAAAATTATATTAATAGAATTATCTGAACTTACCAATAACAAATAAGTTTGATTCGGATATCTCAAATCATTAACGAAATATTATTTTTTTTTTATAATGAATTTCTTTCTAGTAGCCACATTTTAAAGTTAAAAAATAACTGAAATCTCTTTACTAAGGCAAGGCTTTATTAACCAAGTATACATTTTTTTTTTAAATTACTAATGAATGAAATAGCAAACTTTTCATTATGAACAAAAATGTATATCATTTTCCACTCAAAAAATATGTTTACACTGAGAGACGACTACATGTGTTACTTTGTCAATAACTCAGTTTTATAATTTTAGCTAAAACAAAAGCCTTTTTTTTTTAGTTCTTATGCCACGAATGAATAAAGAGTTTATATCCACTAGCACAAAATAGCACACGAGACGTAGCCAAGTGCAATATTAGTTACAACTAAAATATTTGCATTACTGATTTGCAATT
The DNA here is from genome assembly GCA_936432065.2 of Rutpela maculata. Lineage (NCBI taxonomy): Eukaryota > Metazoa > Arthropoda > Insecta > Coleoptera > Cerambycidae > Rutpela > Rutpela maculata. The sequence goes on along the minus strand of OW386291.2, from coordinate 125,054,772 downwards.
TGCTCTGCGCAAAATAGTGACACTTTTTTGTTCGCTGTTCTCTTTGCTCCTTGAGAGTCGCTCTGGAGGACGTATTTATTGAAGAATAGAAAGAGCTGTTGATGCTGTTCAGGAAATTCACAGCAAACGTCTTCAGATCCACATTTCGAAAACAGCAATGCCCCGTCTTCTGCCTACTTAACAATTCATGTCTAACTAAGCGAAAACTAAAGGTTAGCAGGTCAATCATGCGTGTCGTGAATCGTGATGGTTCTCAAACCAAATTTTGCCGTCTGTATTCTCATATTCGCAGTTATCTGTGTTATTCACAAAGGTTCCAAGGTACTACCATCTTATTCACTCCTCACAATCTCCTACCCTTAATGTGTCTGGGTGGGTTTCATTTGCTTGAATAGAATCACAAGTTTCGTTTTATTGTAATTTACATTCTAACCTTAATCAGTGAAGCATACAATACAAACACGTACTCTAGTTAAACCTGGTAACATAAAACTTAAGACTAGGTACTCGATGACTGTTGTAATTCTTCTTGTTTGACACGTTTATAATTGCAGGAGAAATATACGTTTTCACTTCGTATGAACTGCGATATCTTCGAGAACAGTAAATTTTTCATTATCTCTCTTTTTACTTGCATTTATATAATTATAATAATAACTCTGCAGAAAAGCTGTGTACGATTTGTTATTCCGTCATTAATTTTTACATCAGTTGAATCTGAAAAAAGGAAAATACGATCAAGAAGAGTCAAACATTTCTTGTACAGTTAGTAGAAGCAAATCTACTAACTGTGCCCATGTCAGGGCTACTGCTGTTTCGATTGTAATGGATATCAGCCGCTAGATGGAGCCTGTCATTTTTGTTGCATGTCGTGGTTTTATAAATTTCGTCCTGTACCAAGAGTGAACAAATGCCTCGTTACAGCCGTCTCAGACCTACCTTGCACTGACGAGAGCCAGTAGCTCGAAACTGCAGTCTGCAAGTGGTATGAGATGGCTGGCACGAGAGCTCCTTTGAATGGGAATAAGTCTTTCGGCTGGTGTCTATTACAATCGAAACTTAGCGTTTTGTGGCAATACATAGTTATTGTACTTAACGCGGCCAGGCTTGTAACTCGTAATTCAGCGCTCGGCGGGGTATTAGTCCGGAGAATAGCTGTTGGTTGCAGTCTGGTTTCTTATTCCTTATATATTTAAGGAAACATATAGAGGAGTTCGACAAAATATTTCACTAGTAAATTTCTTGCCTGTCATTTTTGTTGCATGTCGTGGTTTTATAAATCTCGTCATGTACCAAGAGTGAACAAATGCCTCGTTACAGCCGCCTCAGACCTACCTTGCACTGACGAGAACCAATAACTCGAAACTGCAGTCTGCAAGTGGTATGGGGTGGCTGGCACGAGAGCTCCTTTGAATGGAAATAAGTCTTTCGGCTGGTGTCTATTACAATCGAAACTTAGCGTTTTGTGGCAATACATAGTTATTGTACTTAACGCGGCCAGGCTTGTAACTCGTAATTCAGCGCTCGGCGGGGTATTAGTCCGGAGAATAGCTGTTGGTTGCAGTCTGGTTTCTTATTCCTTATATATTTAAGGAAACATATAGAGGAGTTCGACAAAATATTTCACTAGTAAATTTCTTGTACAGTTCTTGGAATTCTTTGGAATAGAAGTAATTTACCTTCTCTTGTCATCCCGATTTTCAAAACCTACAAGTATTTACAGACTATAGGCCAATATCCGTTATTCGTAATTTTGACAGTATATCTGAAAAATGTTTAAAGCTAGGTTAATTACCTTTCTAGAACAGAAAAATATAATTTATAAAAAACAGTTTGGTTTCCGAAATAATAAAAATACTGAAGATGTAGTATTTGCAAAAACTAGTCTTATCAATATTTTTACTAATACTAAAAAATTGCTTGCAGTATTTTTAGATTTAGCTAAAGCTTTTGACACGGAATGTCACAAAATATTATTTAAGAGACTTGAATGTGTTGGAATGCGAGATGGACCACTAAAACTGTCTGAGGACAATTTAACAAATAGAATGTAAAAATAAATAAAACTAACTAATACTATAAGTAGAGGACAAATCATAATAACTGGTGTCTCTCAAGGTACAATACTGGAATTTATTCCTTCCTTGTATATATATATGAAGTTAGAAGTTTACATGTAGAAATTAATGTCATATCTTTTGTCCATGATACTGCATTGCAGTTCTATTGTGAAACATGGTCAGATTTATCAAGTCAATTTATTACTTTTTTTTGCTTCAACGATTGATCAACCCGAAGAGCACATTTTAAAAATGTGTACACACGATTGTAATGGAATTGGTAACAAATGTATCTGCCCAACAATAGGAAAAGTAGAGACAACAAAATGTTACAAATTTGTTGATCAACACTTGAAGTGGACCGAACACGCCAGTTATTCAACAACAAAAGTAAGAAAATTTTTACAAAGGGGGATTGTCAATAAGGCCGGTTTTCGGCCTAATTTATTTTTGAAGAAAAGAAACTGAAGAATATATTTTTGTATTTACTATCAATACCGAATCGATTCCACCCCAAACGAAACTTACCCCATCCTCCCTTTTACCCCCTGTCACCCCATCCCCCCCCCTCCCACCTCTTCCGAAATAATGAAAATACACGTACAAAATCAAAAATATCCTTATCCAACAACATGTTTCAAGGACCTGCAAAAAAATCGACTGAATGCTGGTTATTTAATAGTTTAAGGGGGTATAAAAAGGGGAGGTGAGTGCGGGAAAGTTTCGTTTGGGGTGAAATCGATTCGATAATGATAGTAAATAATAGAAACATGTTTTTCAGTTTGTAACTTATTATGCACCAAAATTCTGTAATATACTACCTATCTCCATAAGATATTTATTATATAATCGTAAAAATTTCAAAACTGAAACCAAACAGTTTATTTTAAAATATTCTGATAAATTCACACAAATACCGAACAACTAAAAATGTATGATAATAGACACGTACCCTTTTTTCTTTAATTCCTTGAACTGATTTTCTCTCAGTATATAAAAATGAACTATGAATGTGATCTTAACCTTGTTCCCTCTAACTAAATAACCTATAGATTGCCATTTTTTTCGCTTAAAAGGGGGATACTCACATACAAACCGGATCTAAAGTTTAAGTGAGATTCCACTTTTTATTTTAAGTAAAAATAATATTTAACTGTATATACGTGCATGCATATATATGCATACACACTTGATTATAAATTTTTGAAATTTTGGAAAAAAGTTCTCCTGGTTATATTGAACAAAAGTTCTCACGGGTACAATGCTCAAAATTCAATAGTTCGGCTGCCAGTGACCTTTGAAGTCTAAAAATATAGTTGTTATAAACCAATAAGGTTCTTTTATACCCATTTTTTTTATTATTTTAACCCCTTTAATTTATTATTGTTATTAATATTTTAATTTATTAATATTATTAATAATTCTCTTGTTATACTTTTCCGTATAAAACTTTTTCGCAAGTGAAATATTGCCCAGTGTGTATTAGGGTGGCACATCTTTTTCGAAATCGAAATTTTTTATTTCTCACCCCTGCAAATGGTTCCATTTGAAGAAAAAACAGTCCCCTCAAAATATTATTGAGGCAAATTGAAGGCAAGGGGTGCCGCAGAATGCATTATTATGCAATAATAAAGGTAAATGGAATTATTTACATTCTTTGGTTGATGCATTGTTTTTTTTTAATCAGCAACATTTATCTTTAGAATGACTAATCAAGTCATACAAATATCAAAGACATTATCTGTTGTGACTATGACATGTGTCATACTACTGTAAATTCGTAGTCTAAGAAAACTAGACTAGAAGTTTTTGAAATAAAACTCTCGTTTTATCTTTGTGTATTTTATTATGAAACATTTTTTTCATACATAGTACCAAATATTATCCTAAATCTACAAGACATATAGTAATAAAAACAATATTTTTTGCACTAGGCCAAAGCATGCGACAGGGTTTCTTTTTTTACATTTGGAAACTGTGATTTATAATCATTTACAACTTGGAGTAAAAACTGTTTTTGGTCTTCATTTTTTGTTAAAATGTCATTATAGTCAGTAATAAGTTTGATTCCTCTCTCAGCGGCATCATTTACAACTTTAATTTTGTTTACAATATTGAAACATCTGGTATAACTTTCATTTTCCCTCCATGTTGTTGGATCATTTTCCAAAAATTCCATAGACAAACCTAATTTTTGAAAAAACTGTTTAGTGTTCTCGCATATGAAGTCCTGAATTTCCTTGTTTTTAACGTCAGTAATGTTACTAATCATAGGTCGTTTAATACCCTCTTGATTTGGTGCTTTCCTATTCAAAGCTTTAACCATTTCTCTTTTAGTGGTAACTGAAATATCGTCATCAAAGAAAGATAAGCCAACATTTACTGAATTAAGGTACCACAAATGGTTCACTATTTTCCTACTTGCGGCTTGAGATATTTCTTTGTCAATATTTTGATAATTAATGAGTTCTTTACAAAAGTCTAAGTCATGAAGCGGTGCTTTACTAGCAAATGACGCTGTAAACCAGGCCTTTACATAAACCTTTACAATAAAGAGACATATATCTTCAATACCTATTTTTTCTTTTTTAGTTAGTTGGAACTGATCTTGGAAAAAAAATATTTTTAGACAGTAAATGGCTTTGGCCATCCAACGTGCATGATGAAATGTCCCTGGTTGATAGAATGTCGTGTGAGTGGGCTCTTCTTCAACAAAAAGTTTAGAAAGCATTAAAAATTCTTTATAATCATCACGAGGCTGTTGCAAAGTTAAAGCTGCATTTAGAAACTTTACAATTTCGGCTTTAACTGGTTGTAAAATGTGTTTAATTTTTGATACCTGAAATCCAGTTTTTAGTTTATTTTGATCTATTTTAGGCCAAAATTCCCTAAAACGTTTAAATAGTGGCACATTTGGACCAGATGAGGAAGGCATTCTTGTGTCAAACACACTTCTCAAAACCACTTCAAAAATATGATGTCTACAAGGAAAATATAGAATATCTCTTTCTAATTTTTGTTGCAATAGTGTGGCTGCCCCATTTATATAACCCATATTTGATGCTGTTGTATCACAACAAAAAGCTATTACCTTTTCGTCCAAATTCCATTCACAAAGCACATCATAAACTGCTTCAGTCTGTTATCTTCCAGTTGAATTGGGCAAAGCTGGTACTCCAAGTAGTTGTTCAATATCTCCACTAGTAACTAAGATAGCAAGTCTATCGATATTTCCCATTCCAGTGAGAGAAGGTAAAAGTTTTCCATCCCAATGGATGACTGGGGCCGGCAATTCAGAATTACCGAAGGCAGTTTTTAATATTTCAGCTCTTTCTTCGCGGATGCGTTGTCTAGAGCGCTGAAGTGTGGTTCTGCTGATGGACAAAGATGTGGTGTCATGTCCTAGTGCTTCTGCTACTGCCGTCAAAATATGGACTCCATACCTGTCGCTTATTTTGCAAGCATCAAATGCAGCGGCTATTTTTGGTGTGATGATGTTAGATGTTCCATACAATCTCCTCTTTTTTGGCTGTGACGGGCCAGGCTGGTCTTGTAACAACTCTTCTTGGGCTTCGATTATTTCATCTTCATTTTCGTTGGAGTCGGCTGAATTACTACTTGATGATGGACAGGTGACTGTTTTCTCTAATCTAGCTTTTTCTTGTTGACTTCGTTGCATTCGTTCGGATAATTTCTGTAATTTCTCCTCAGCTGATTTTTCTTGAGAAGCAAGTTGGTAATCAATACCATGCATAAATCCAGGACGTCCCTTTTTTCTTTGGTTAATTAAAAACTGCTTATCTTCATCTATTTTCATCAACTCCAATGCATTTGCATGAGAAATGTCAAAAAGATCGTCCAATTTTTCAACGAAATTTTTTTCTTTACCTCCCGCACTGGCCCTTTTAGCCGATTTTTGTAAGTTCCTCCACTCTGCATAAAGTTTATCCAGTTGTTTAACACAAGGAAAATCCTGACGTGTCGGAATGCGAGCTTTATCCAAAAAAACTGACACCTCTTTTATTGTTAATTTAGCACTTTCATGTACACTTAGCTTCACTTCACGAATGTTATAAAAGAGCACTTGTAATACTTGTCTATTAGACGGCAATTTATTGCCAATGATTTGTGACAAATAGTGTCCAACTAAGTAAATGAAAGTATCCTTTCTTAAGGATCTAACATCAGCCATCGTTAAATGTTTTTTCAAAAAGGAACGTATGCTAGAACTTATAATGTCACCACTGTAAAACACAATTGCAAACTGACATAAAAACCTACCGTAGGTGCATTTTATTTCCAAACTTCCAAAACAAATAATTTCTAGGAAATAATTACACCAATAAAACATTATGAGAAAAGAGGTAGATATTTGTATTTTAAGTAAAATTTAAGTGTATTACCGTAATAAAATCTTATCTACAAATTTCTACCTGAATGCGGCACGGGTTACCGTTCACCGAATTATCTGAAACTTTGACATAAATTATTCCTAGTATAATAGTATATTTTCGTGGGATGAGACTTAAAAAATACGCAAAAAAAAATTCACCCCCTATAGAGATGGGCCACCCTAGTGTGTATGTATGAAGCGAGAAAGTTTTCTAACTTCTATACGGAAAAGTATAACTAGAGAATTATTAATAACATTAATGAATTAAAATATGAATAATAATAATAATAGATAAATAATTAAAAAAAAATAGAGAATAAAAGAATCTTATTGGTCCATAAGAACTTCGTATTTTTAGATTTCAAAAGCCACTGACCGCTGAACTATTGAATTTTGAACATTGTACCCATGAGAACTTTTATTCAGTATAACCAGGAGAACTTTTCCCCAAAATTTCAAATATTTTGACCGACCTGCCTTTTCCTATACTTTTATGCGGGATCCTTTTATTAATATAAATGTTAAAAGTATTTTGCTTATATAAATTTGTAATTTATATACAAGAAAATAAAGCTGCATTCTATTGCAATTGTAATAAGTTCTGTTTCATAATTTAATAATAACACAGATCAACAAAAAAAAGGCTTTTGATCAACCACCGTCTTATCTTATGTTTTTTGACATGCTGAAACTGATTCTGATATGAAAAAAATCTGTCGCATCAGTTTTTGTCTATCACCCCTTCCCCTGAAAAGGCAACACATACACATACACGCACACGCACACACATACATGCATATACACAGAATTTTTATTTGTTATTTTAGTTCAGCATATTATTATTTTTTCCATATATATGGCCTTACAAGCTCAGTATTTTGGCCACGAACATATTAAAAAGCCAATATATAATATTTTAGGTAAAATGTAATTGACAGATAATGCGATAATAGATAAAGTTATTTTTATGACAGATTATAATATATGAAAAAAAAAAAATATGACTACACCTACACACAACTGAAACGTCATTCATACTCACTCACTCAGGATTAGTAATAGGGAATTAGCCGAGGAAGACACGCTTCTCGCCCAGGGGTCCTTCAGGGCATTTTTTTTATAAACATACAAGGTGGACCAATTGTTAGAAGACAGGAAAAATAGTGAAAAAATTATAAGTATTGAGGGGTTGAAAAATAAATTTGCTTCTAAAGTCCCGAAACTCTGTGAGTATGATAATATGATATCTATGAATCGAAAATAGTTAAAAAAAAGTAGGGTGGTTGTTTTTGAGGGGGCTGGAAGATAAATATTATTTTAAAATTCTGAAACTTTGTGGACATGATAATATTAGATCCGTGAATTCGCTAAAAATAGTAAAAAAATCTAAGCAATAAGGGGTTGGATTTGAAAGGATTTAAAAATAAATATAAGTATACTTTAAAAAGTATGTAAAAAAAAGTTTAAAAAATCTTTTTTGCCAATGAGCATCTTGGATCTTTCGCTACGCTCCTCAAACTTTTTTATTGTTCGCCGAGCTGGTATCCCAGCAGAGGTTGATGGCTGTATGTTTGAACCATTCTACAAAAAAGTAAAAGTGCTCTGAAAAAAAAGTTGTGCTCGAGTGTGCTGGCTAAACTACATATTCTTACAAATAGAAATGGATATATAAAAAATTTAGCCTGGATACAAGTGTGTACATGTTATTTACAGACATTGAAAATTATTAAGTAAATAAAAAATAACATGTATTTTTCATGTTTTCAAAACGTTCTTTTATATTGTTTGACTAACAGACAGATTTATATTAATTAAAAAAATGTACTTACCCTCAGAAATAACATCCATCATTAAAAATGTCCAGTCAATTACGAACTGCCACAGTTAGATGTTGTCTAAAATGTCGTTAAAATGTATTCTTTAACTTTTAATCCTTATTACTCTTCACTGTGGCCCAACCCCTTATTGCTTAGATTTTTTTTTACTATTTTTAGCGAATTCACGGATCTAATATTATCATGTTCACAAAGTCTCGACAGGATAAAAATCAGAGAAGATTGTAGAAGTGTTCTTTTCAGCCATAGTAACGTTGGTGTACCTTGCTATATTATCAGCTTTGTTATTTCCTGCTATATTTGAATGGGCTTTTACCCACAAAAAATGAAATTTGATATTTTGAGTCGATGCCATAGCCAATATTTATAATAAAATGGTTGGGGTAAATGCAGTTAACTCCAGGAAACTTATTTAACTTTTTTAAAACTGATTGATAATCGGTGCAAATGACGACTTGGTTATATTGTTTAGAGATTGCCCATTCTACAGCACGAGAAATAGCTACTGCCTCTGCCGAAAAAATACTGAGTGCGGGATTTAGAATGAAGGAATATTCGAATTGAATGGAAGGAACATAGAAAGCTCCACTTAACATATCTGCAGTTTTAGAGCCGTCAATATAAATTTTGATAAAGTTAGTTGGAAAGTTTGACAGAATTTCATAGAAAGTTTTATAAACAAATATATCATCATCTTTAGGGTACCTATTCAGCATATTATGAAACGGATTTCTGCACAAAATTTTCTTTTCATGATGGTTATTAAACATTTTTGTCCTGTTACCATATACCTGTTTGTGGGTTTGAATAGTTCTCGGAAAAGCTTCAGAGTTGCGTTGCGTCAAATATAAAGATGGTTTATTATTTATAAAATAGAAATACATCTGAAGTCATCTCTGCTACTCTAAACGCGATGGGGAAGCATTTTTATATAGCAGAATGTTTAGGTAAATTGGCGAATAAACAAAATAAATAGGCTATCGTTTACGTAGTTCAGCGTTTAAGCTTTGCATATTTTCCGCGCTATATACACAATACGGCGTGCTCCTATATTGATAAGTTACGGAACGCTAGTTTTTCATAAACTACAACTACAAAAATATACACAAAAGCCCAGTCAGCTGCCAAGAAATCTGACTTATTTTAGGAGAGAAAAAGACAAAACTTACTTTTTATCACAGCTGAGGATATAGCCGTCGTAAAGATGTTACTCTTCTCACGATACATTGACGTAAACTGATGATCATTAGAGGCATTAAATACAAAGTATTATCAATAAACAAACTCAAATTTAGAACTACTGGATTTAAAAAGTGGCGTTCGAACGTGGCCGTTGTCGAATAAATTGACATACGGATTAAATATTTCTTTAAGGGTTGATAAAATATTTATGGTGGAATTCTAAAACACTGAAGTCATGACAGAGTTAACTTAGTGATTTATAGTAGTTGTCTATTCAAGAAACATATTTTACAAAAAAAACTGTACTTTTGTAGAGGACATCAAATTTGCTGTGAATTATGTCCAGACCCACTGTCAAAATTGATTGTTAATGAAATATAAAACTTAAATCTTATGGCGGTCATTTTGGTCGCCATGTTGAGAATATTTTGTCCAATGACAACGTTTTAGAGTCATTTTTTTAAATTCAGCATCCCTAGCAACATATAACTAGAGGCCTAAGTTTATTATATTAAAATATTTTAAATTTTATGGGGGCGATTTTGGGAAACATCACCGCCATATTGTTAAGGGGATAGGTTTCAGGTGGCTCCCCTTCCTAAACGTTGATAATGGATAGGATGCATGGCATGTTTGGTGTTCTCTGCAAAAAGTGCAGTTTTTTTTTGCCTACTTGACCAACTATAGGCCAATTCCAGCCATACAGTGGTGATAAAAATCTTGCAATGTTTCCATAGATGAAAACGTGTCCGAAATATTGGTTCATCTGGGTGTATAGATATAGACACCTTAGATGTAATACTGCAAATTCACAAATACTAAAACAACATCAACTAACATATATTTCGCCTAAGTTATCATCATCTGGTGATAATTAAAACTGAGTTAACGTTCTACTAGTTCCAGTATATAAAAAAATTACCCTAACGATTCTACAAACTACAGACCTTTCAGTATTTTCTAAGACATTCGAAAAAACGTTTCAAATAAAACTACAATATTTTTTAGAGGAAAATAACATATTGACTGCAAGAGAATACGAATTTTGCAAAAACAGCTCTACGCAAAATGCAGTACTTTCTTTTTATGGTAAAATCTTAGAATAACTTTTTGAGTTCTCACGTGCGCTTGATACTATAAATCATGACCTATTATAAAAATTCTCGAATTATATGGTATTCGCAATGTAGTATTATCGTGGGTTAAGTCATATCTAACAGGAAGGTCACAAAATGTAAAAATTATGGAAGACGGCAAAAATGTACTTGAAACAGCTTAAGGAATAATAATAATAATAATATTTATTTTCCTTTAAGATAAAATACATTTGTATAGGAATAATCAACATTTTCCTTACTTGCTAGGTAGATATGTCAATTTCTATATTTACCTAAAGTATAAATAATAATGTAATACATTTTATATTAGTCCCTTTTCATATATGAGTAGTTACACAACTTACAAACTAAGACAAACACAAGAAATCACTTATAGAATAAAAACATTTATTTAACAAAAATTCTTTTAGTTTAATTTTAAACAACCGCTCATTTCTAATGGGTCCCTCTAGAGACGTTAAGACGTTAAAAAATTCGTACACCCCCAAAATCTTGAGCTAGAGCAAAAAAACACCCCTGGACTGGGGTAAAAAGAATATTAAGCTACGAGAATAGTTGTTACATCCTAATCTATCGAATTATACAAATTAAGGTTAAACAGCAGCGTACATACAATAGATATGAAACACACCCCCAGTGAGGCCCCCCATTTATAAAAAAATCGATCCAAAACAGCAGTGACTGTTGAAAAATCTCGAAAGGTCTAAGTTTTGTTAAAGTGCATCAGATCCGACGTAATCTTCATAAACTGTCCGTATAGGGTTGAGAACAACCACCCTCAAGTTTAAAGGACACAAAACAAGAGAAAATGTAAAATCCGACAGGATTTCTATTTTGCGTAGTACTCTAAAATAGAACTAGAAACTTACGTACCATCAACGCCCTACAGTGTCAACCCTCAGATGGTGTGAAAACTACCCCCTATGTAAGATTTATCTATAAAAAGTTACAGTGACTTCTATAAAAATTCGAAACACCTACGTTGTGTGGAAGTGAGAAGAAACTAGACTATGTTTGGCGCTGTGCTTGAAAACCACCCCCATGGGGTTGCGAGATGCTACCCCTATATCCGTAGGACACTGGAAGTGTGCATCACGATTTTTGCTAATCATAGCATAAAAATGTAAATCCGGTTAGTTTCTCTCTGTTTTTCTAGCATCCTACAGATATAGGGATGGTATCTCGCAACCCCGTGGGGCTGGTTTTCAAGCATAGCGTCGAACATAGTCTAGTTTCTTCTCACTTCCACACAACGCAGGTGTTTCGAATTTTTACACTACATTTTTATACTGTAACTTTTTAGTTTAGGGGGTAGTTTTCACACCCTCTGAGGGTTGACACTGTAGGGCGTTAATGATACGTAAGTTTCTAGTTCTATTTTAGAGTACTACGCAATTTCAGCCAATCATAGCATTCATGAAAATAGAAATCCTGTTGGATTTTACGTTTTTTCTTGTTTTTCTCGTGTCCTTTAAACTTGAAGGTGGTTGTTCTCAACTCTATAGGGGCAGTTTATGAAGATTACGTTGGACCTGATGCAGTTTGTTATTACTTTAACAAAATTTAGACATTTCGAGCTTTTTCAGTACTCATTGATGTTTTCGATCGATTTCTCACCCCTCCCTGGGGTGTGTTTCATATCTGTTGTATGTACGCTACTGTTTAACCTTAATTTGTATAATTCGATAGATTAGGATGTAACAACTATTCTCGTAGCTTAATATTCTTTTTACCCCAGTCCAGGGGTGTTTTTTGGCTCTAGCTCAAGATTTTGGGGATGTACGAATTTTTTTGACCTTGGATTCGGATTCAGCGACCGAAAATACATAGGGATACATGGGTCTGGTTCGCTGGTCTGAACTTTTTTTTTTGTGGGGCTGTGTTATTTAACGTTCCTTTAAATCGGAAGAAAAAGCTGGCCCAAATAGGTCAAAAGTACGTTCGTTGTGAAGTGAAAAATTGTGCATGCGGTGGTAGTGTCCGAATAGCAACAATTAAGTGATAACTGCTAATATTTAATTAATACGAGTGATTAAATCTTTCAGTGCAGCGTAAAAAAGTGAAAACAGTCGACAAATATCGAGTAGGTACCCGACCCGAAGGAAGGAAAGGCCATAAATCAATCAAGATAAGTCCAGTTTACCCTTAAGTACCTGTAGACAACTTAAAGAATTTCATAAACAGACCTAAAATGCAATAAATTAGAAAGAAGTTAATAAACAATTCTCTTCCAGCAAATACTACCAGGGGCGTACCATTAGAGTAAAAGTACACCGCGCCAAATTAAATCAATTCAAAAATAATAAAAACTTGGATAAAATTGTTGCCCATTATTAGCTTGGTTTCAGTGCCATTAAAATTTAAAAAATCTCATGGATGCTATAAGAACATACTGACTGTCTACACTTGACATCTGGTACGGCTCTGGTAAGGTTAAGGAATTTTATTAAAAGCGTTTTGGGCCGTAAGAATACGCAAAAAGTAAGCAAGAAATAATAACTCTGCAGAGAACACAAAAATAATGTATCCACTACAAAACGTAACAACGAAGACACATCAGCTACTGGTACAAAAATCGAGCACTAAGCCATCAGTTAGAAGGAGAAAAAATAACAACCCCGGCACACGCCAACACTATGAAAAGACCAGTAGAGGAGTTGCATAGGTAACCAGACGAGAGAACTCCATCGAAATAACGACGGAAAATATAAACGAAAACATAGCCACGGCAATCATATAAAATGATCAAGATCATTGATCATTGATCAATCAGACAAGACAGCAGGAAGGGTATTCATGCAACTGACTCAAGAAACCAGAAGAAACGAAAAAAGAAAAAAATGGGGAAACCGGGTTACACGTGGAAAACAACAACTAAGAGGATCATGAACAAACTGAGAAGCGACCAAACATACTGGAAAAGAAAGCGAGTGGGAAAAATGAACTCCACAGAGAAATCGCAGCGATATACCCTACCGGAACCAGAAACCGAGGTATCAGAAATCTCAGAAGGGGAAGAAGAAAATTTGTAGAAACAGAAACACAAAAAGAGGAGCATAAACATTAAATAACGAACACAATGCGACAACACATTGGGCTTGTCATTTTGCTGTCGAGGCGATCAGACCTGCTTTATAATGCTCTGTCACCAATGGATACCCATAAAAGTTTATAAAAGTTAAATAGTGACAACGTGTAAAAAATATAGTTAAAAAAATTATAAGTGGATGTGTTTGTAAAATAATACATATCTCGGAACATTTTCAGTAATTGATAAGAAATATTAGATAGTGTTTAATTAGGTATACAAACCAAAACTTTACACAGTGCTTCCCCTCTAACGTAGTAAATAATGGTATATATAGTGCAGTGAAATCGTACCAGGCGGCAAAGAGGAGAAAGAAATCAATAATAACCGAAGAGAGGACTGTCTATATGGAGCACTAAGCCATCAATTAGAAAAAGAAAACCGGCACACACTAACGCTATGAAAAATCAAGAAAAATGTCCATTATACTATTAGGAGACTTCAATGCACATATACTCCACACATGGCCTAACGAAAATGGAAACGCGCTGAAAGACCTAGCACACATGTTTGACTTAACAATAAGAAATACATGGAGCAAAAGTCAAACCTGCATTGACACCTGGAGTAGTGGAAGCTCAATCACACAAATAGACCATACCCTGGTAAGCAGAGAGATAAGGGCAAGGATCAAGAAGGTTAAAGCAAAAAGGACAGCAGAAGAAAGCGCTGACACTGGACAGCAGCAAACCAAAAATAGGGAGACCATGTTACACGTGGAAAACAACAATCGAGAGGATAAAAAAAAACTAGGAAAGAAAAGCGAGGAAAGAACATGCGTCATGTGGCTCTCGCTGCTGACAACAAGCATGACCCAAATCCAACCCAGCATCGGAAACCGAGGAATCAGAAGACTCAGCAAAAGAAGATTTGAAGAAGCAGAAACACAAAAAGAGGAGCATATACACTCCATATCAAGACACAGCACATATTTCACACGAAGATTCAGAAGAGGCAGATGCCCAGAACGAAAAATACAAAAAAGGGAGCTTAAACGCTCCCTCACGACACAATGCGGTAACGCATCTCATAAATACCTACACCTCCCATCCCATGTTCCTCTACCATGCGCCATGTGGCTCTCGCTGCTGTCAACAAGCTTGACCTTAGTCTAACCCAGCGTGGACGTAGCAGGCCCAGCTGTATAACCCTGGGAGTGGCAGCAATGCCTACCGCACGCTGGTAAATCAATCAATCAAACAACCGCTCATTTCTAATAAATTTTAATTCGTCCGGTAACAAGTTAAAAAATTTTGGTAAATAATAAAAACCAGATGTCTAGGTGTTCCCATCTCCAATAACACAGCATATAGTTTGTTCAATCTCACATTGTCAATAGCTTTGCAGTGGTCTAGGCATTATGTAAATCTATGCATTAGTAATTTATTTATCTTCAATTACTGTTAAATACTCGTATTTGGCACTTTCTTCGGTTTTGCCAGTGCCAATGCAAAAATGTTTGAACTTATGTCCGAAAGACACAAAGAAAGATGAAGAAAACTAGACAGCAAGTTTTCTCTTTCCGTGTATCGTGATAGTTCTGTCTTCCAGATTTTGGTCAGTTGGCAAGTTGTCGCTCTTGGTATCTGTGCGCTTTTATTTATCTTTATACTATTATACTTCGTTATGAAATTAAGAATGAGTATACCTACATGTCACCATAATAATAATACTTTTAAACCGAATAAATGTGTTTTTACAAATCTTCTCAGTATTGGGTATTTTGACACATCTTGTAATAATGTTATTACCAAATGTTCAACACCCTTAGAATTTTAAATGATATTTCAATTATTAGCACATTTGTTTGCTTAATACAAGTTTCATATATCAACGATAGAAGTATTTCTCGTCAAACATTTTCTTGGAAGAATAACAGCAGAGTTTGATAATAATTTTATTGAGTATCATGTGTCTTTTATTTTGCGAATAAAAATAGCTGTTATTATTAACTTTTATATTAATATATCAGCAGTAAAGAAACACACATTTAGATCCGTCAGATTCTAGAACAATCATTTACCTCATCTATTTTTATTATTTCGTAAGATAATGTTATTTTGTCTAAAATAAAATGAAAATCGCTATACAGATAATTTAAAGCAAGGAAATATTGCATTAATCTGAGGGCAATGAATACATTAAAATTAATTACTGTAACACCTGTTACGTGAATATTTATATATATATTTTAGGTCAATACTTTTTCTGTATTTTACAAGGAACCGTTGTAAATTAAGATAGATAGATCTTTATTGGTCACATATACACAAATTATGCTTTGACACGTCAAATAAATGCAAAAATATAGCAAAAGAAAACCAACAAAATAGTGGTTGTCTTCAATAAGAAAAAAAAATACACAACAAATAAAACAAATAACAAAATAGAGTTAATAACAATATAGCACATAGAATAACGAACAAATAATCATTTTCACATATAGAGTAAGTTTATAAAATTAAACAAGAAAAATCACTTGACAGAAATTCGTCAAAATCATAGAATGCAATATCAAGAAAGAATCATTTAATTACATATTTAAAGCGAGTACAATCAAGTGTTTGTACAGCAATCGGTAGCACGTGGAAAAATTTTACTGCATAATAGCATTTGCTATTTCTGGTTTTTGAAAGTCGCAAAAAATCTAAATATACAGGGTATCCCAGCTCTATTTAGACAAGCATTATCTCGGAAACCGTTAGACATAAAAAGAAATGTTTAATAGAAAAGTTATTCTGTTTAAAAAGACACATTTAATCATTTTATTTTCAAATGTGCAGGGCGCCTCAAAAAGACGGCAGGTTATGCAACTTTACTTTTTCAAACGGAACACCCTGTATGTTTTTGCATTTTTGGATTTTCCTTTTATTTCCGAACAAATTTTATTAACCATGTTCTATACCTATCATTAACGGTTTACGATATATCGACGGTTTAATCTTGATTCAGTCATGTTCCATATTCTTAAACCAATAAGGCAGGCTTTAATTATATACAAAAATAAAAATTATTATTTAATCGGCGATTAATTGGACCATACTTTTATGAAGGTATCCTGAATGGTGACAGATATTTGAGGTTTTTAAGAAATATTATTCCTGGTCTTGTGGAAGAAATTTCAATAAATGAGCACCTCACTATGTGGTGACAGCATGACGGAGCACCACCACATAATTCGAACCTTATAACACGCTTCCTGACTGAGAGATTTGGAGGGAACTGGATTGGTAATCAGGGACCTGCACGATCACCTGATATGAGCCCCCTAAATTTTTTCTTATGGGGTCATTTAAAACAAGTTATATACGCTAAGAAACCAAATAATCTTAATGATTTGAAAAATAGGATAACTCATGCTTATCGCTCAATAACCCCAGATGTCATAAGGAGTTCTTGTACACGAGAACTTTTAAGGAGGTATGAGTTGTGTCAAATAGAATATGGGCGACAATTTGAGCATCTTTTATAATGATTATAGTATTTATTGTTTTTTGTATTATAGTATTCCTTATAATTACGTTAATAAAAAAATGTTGTCCCAAAAATTTAACTGCAAATATCTCAACAATGGTTAATGATATGTATAGGACATGGTTAATCAAATTTGTTCGGAAATAAAAGGAGAATCCAAAAATGTAAAAATATACAGAGTGTTCCATTTATACACCTTGTACATTTGAAAATAAATTGGTTAAATGCATCTTTTTAAACAGAATAATTATTCTACTAAACATTTCTTTTTATGTCTAACCGTTCCCGAGATAATGCTTGTCTAAATAGAGCTGGGACACCCTGTATATTACCCATGTTACGAGTTGAGTACGCATGTACACTTTCACATATTATGTAATTATTTAAATTATTTTTAATATGGACAAGGCACTGCAGTATATAATTGCAGGGTAAAGTGAGTATCTTAAGACTTATAAAAGTCTCTCTACAATCATCTGTGGCACTCACTCGCCAGTGAAGATCCTACCAAGTTACCGATCCGAAGAGTAACCTAGGATATCAAAAACAGAAGAACAATAATAATAATATATATATTATTGGATATCGAATGTTTATGTATATATAAAAAAGTATATATAAAATGAAACTGAAATTATTTTCAATATACTCTTATAAATCCATTTATGATTTATTCTAAATAATATAAAAATTATAGTGAAAACCACTATAAATTGGTGACCTCGTCTTTCAACTTTTTTCAAATTGATTTTTGTCCCTGATTTGTAGGATCTTCACTGGCGAGTAAGTGCCACATCATCCCTATATGATAACCCAGCAACGATTCTGACAGTCTTTCTTTGCAGTGAAAAAACTGTTGGTTGGTGCCGAGTGGCCCTATATTAAAATGGCATAAGTAAGAGAAGATTGAATTATTGCATGATATGCCATTAAAGCCGTTGATTGTGACAAACAATTCTTTAAATTGCGCAATAAGAAAATATTACGTGATATATATATATTCTTGCCGATGTAGGACGTGTGTTCCTCCCATGTTAACCTACTGTCCAAAATAATGCCCAAAAATATAACGCAATGAGAGGTCATCTGTACAGAGTGCGTCTTAAAGAAAAAATCATAGTCTCTGTTTTATCATTATTTAACACTAGCTTACTGTTTAAAAACCAGTTATGAACCATAGACAGACCGTTTCGGGCCTCTGATAATAAAATGTTACAATCTTTATGGGAATGAGCCAATGTTGTGTCATCAGCAGAGACAGTGAAGTTTGTTCAAGGACTACTGTTTGGAAAAATCATTAACATAAATAAGAAATAAAGCCGGTCCCAAAACTGAACCCTGATGGACACAAAATTTAATATCAATGTTACCAGAATTAGCATTATTAAAATGAGCAAATTGATGCCGATCGGTCAAATACGACAACCAATTTTCTGCTACCCTCAGATAATTTGTAAAATTTCAGTTTGTTTACTTAAATATTGTGAGGCACACAGTCGAAAGCTTTACTTAGGTCTAAAAATTGCACGTGTACAAATTATTTGGCTTCGAAACCTTTATATACTACATTTATCAACGAATGAATTGCTAACGTCGTTGACAATTTTGACCTGAAGCCATTCCATATTGACACCTACTAAAAAGATTATAATTTTCAAAATAATTCATGATTTGAGATTTGAGAAGTACCTCAAAGATTTTAGCCAATAAGGCATGATAAAAATAGGCCTGTAATTTTCCGGATCATCAATACAGTTTTTTTAAATAAAGGTAACATTTTTGACAGTTTAAGACATTTTGGAAACACATTCTATGTGCCGTGCAATTTTGGAACATCTGGTAATAATATTTTTCTAATCACAGAAAGTACTAAACTATTGGATAATAATAAGTATATAGTATACATTTTCGGTATTTTGTGCGGCGTTAGAAATAACATGTGTCTTAAAAGAAATATATAGTACCTACTGCGACCAGCTGTTTTTATATGTTTGTCCTATATTTGAAAGTAGTACAAATACAGTTTAAGTCTAATTGTCTAATTAAATAAATACGATGTGTTTATTGAAAACAAAGAATGGTGGTAATTGTGTGCACTATTTCTTAAATATTGCTTTAGTAACTGACCATAACATATATTGGTAAATAGTGACACCCCACCATAGTGAAAACAATTGCCACACTGCTAGTAAATAAATTTTATTTTAAATGGTTGCAAAACCTAGAAATAGAACTTAATTTTGACGCCTTAAATCATTCATTATTTACTTCGTTCTGACTTTCATTATCATTTACAACAAAATTAGTGTATAGAACAGCAAATTAATTTCCAAATTACTCGTATCGGATGATATTTTTTGCAAAGTTATTCTACTACAAATTAACATTATAGGTACTCTTATTAAATTGATAAGCAACTGATACAGAAATATTGCGTTGGTTCTTTGATATAGAGAATATAATAAAGTTTTTGATAATATTAATACTATTAATAATAACTACTATGCTCCCACACCCTCGTAGTGGAGTGGAAGTATCATAATCTTAAAAACATTGTTCTTTTTTTCAAATAGGCCTAAATATCATGAAACAATTTTAAGTTTGAGCAAAAAGCTTTTTTTTTTCCGGGGTGGAAATCCTTTATGGACACCTGGACGGTAGTGTGGGACTCACCTCTAGGCATACCCACTAAAACCTCCCCTCTTCGGTATATGATGTATCCTGGAACCGCTCTCGCTTCTCTTCAGGATACACGTCAATCTTTATTCGATGTATAGATGTTGTCTTTGTTCCCTGTATTCCCTCTAGTTGTGCAAAGAGTATAGGTCGGGATTCCTCAAATCTTCTTCTTTACGCACGACGGTCCGTGTAATAGCTGTTTCGGCCTTTGCCCAATTGTCTTCAGATTGCAGCATGAATTCCACAAGCTCATCCGGCCCTAGACGATTTATGCCTCGTCTCTCCCCCACCCATCTGTTGCAGTGGAAGACTGTGTGCTCTGCATGGTCTATTTCGCCACAATATGCGCACTCTCGAGAGTCCAGCATTCCTATTCTCAACAGGTAGTCGGCAAAGCAGCCGTGACCTGTCAGGGCCTGCGTGAGATGGTACCTACTTCTCCGTGTTTCCTTTCCACCCACTCTTTGACTGTAGGGATCATGCGGTGAGTCCATCTTCCTTTATGGGCGTTCTCCCATCTGTTCTGCCATCTTTCGAACAGTCTTTCCTTGGCGGTTCCTCTCTCGACTCCTTCGTACACTTCTGCCCTTTCCTTGACCAGTAAATCCACTGGAGGGATCCCTGCTACCACCAGCACTCCCTCGTACGATAGGCGCTGCATACCCTTAGTGCCATCTGCCGTTGAATTCTTGCCAGGCTTACTTTGGCATTAGCCCTTTCTTCTAAGGCGTATCCTCAGACCGGGGCGGCATATAATATGACTGAATGCACCACGCCACAAAGCACTCTTATTTTGCTGGCCTTTGGCCCTTTCGTGTTGCACATCACTCTTCCCAGAGAGGTTGCCGATTTCTCCGCTTTTTCCGCCGTTTTTGTTACGTGACACCTGAATGTTAGTTTCGGGTCCAGCCAGATTCCAAGGTATTTAAGCCCATTCCCCGGCCTAATTTCCATCTGTCCAACCCTGATGGTGACAGGCTGGATAGTTCTTTTCCTTGTGATTATCACTGCTTCGTTTTTTTCCAGGGCAAGTTTTAATTTTACGCTCCGCAGCCATTCCTCTATTCTCTCAATAGAGGCATTCGCCTTCTCCTCGACTAGCCCCGTCCAGTTTCTAGTCACGGTTAGGGCAAGATCGTCGGCGTAGCCCATTTGGGGGAATCCGTAGGACGTCGTCGAACATAATGGTCCACAGTGTTGGCCCAAGTACCGAACCCTGTGGGACACCGCAGGTCACGTTTCTCCATTCAAAGGTATTAATTGCGTCCATCCCTATTTGCGTATCCCCTAAGTAACTCTTAATGATATTAATGATGTAAGGTGCCACTTCAAATCTCTCTAGTTTGCTAATAGTCGCTCCCCATCCTGCAGTGTTAAATGCGTTCCTGATATCAAGGGTGACGATTAAGCACATTCTCTTTGTCTCCATGGCCTCTCTTGCCTTGCTCGTGATGCGGGTCACAGCATCCACCGTCGACATTCCTCTGCGGAATCCGAACTGGTAGTTCGACAAGCCATCCCTCCGGTCAATTTCTAGCTCTAGCCTTCCCAGGAATAAATACCCTTCCCAGGATTAAGTATTCCAGCACCTTTCCCAAGGCATCCAACAAGCAGATGGGCCTGTAGGAGGATGGTTCTTCAGGTTTTCCGTTCCCTTTAATAATGAGGACGAGCCTCGCTTTCCACTGGAAAGTCTCCTCTCTCCAACGCTCGATTCTAAAACCGCTCTTCGACGACTATTTTGATCACCTCCGGGGGGATGTTATCCGGACCCGGAGATCGACCGCTCTTTAGCCTCTCGATTGCCCCCTTCAGTTCATTTTCTGTGAGTGGGGGGACATCCGCTACATCCATGTCATTCCACCTTTCTTTCTCCCTGTGGGGAAAGAGCGCGTCAGCTATCTGCCTCATCCTTGAGCAAAAAGCTAGTGTTATATGAAATAACTACAAACGTATCGTTATTTAGAACAATAATATAATTATTATAACTAACCAGTAATTATATGTAGCTACAGCAATTTTTTTATTTGATAATGATAAGGACTATACAATTTTTTCAAAATTCTTAGAAAGTTAAAATTTCAATCATAAGGGAGCCAAACGTCTCTAAATTTTTCGTTATTTTTTGTTTTGTGTAATTAGACACTTAGACAGACCTGGGGATTCCATTTACATGGGAATTTCCATGTGACTGTGTACACCGTGCTCTGTTGTTAACTTTTTTTTTTATAACTATTTAACGTCGGCCTATTTCCGCTACCAGGGCCTATCATCGACGCCAGGAGACGAGCTACCCCAACCTGGAAATTTTGCCGAACCTCTTCCTTTAAGAAGAGTAGGGATCTTTTACTTGCCTAACATTTAATAGACAAGGGACCGCCTGCTTTACATCCCCTCCGAAGGATGGTATATCCACCACGCAATCCTCGTCTGAAATTACGTAACTTCCGAGTATACACTGATATACAAGCCTCTAGAAGATGGGGCGAGAACGCTGTATTTCCCAAGATAGGTGGGTCACCCATCCAAGTACTAACCGCGCTCGACGTTGCTTCAACGGAATATCGACTGATATTCACATTGAGGTCGCCTCTATGCTCGCCCCTGTATTGTTAACATAAACAACTGCATTCTTAAATGAGACGGACTATAGTCTAGATTTTTCAGTGAATTCTATGAGAAACCGCACTGTTAAGGCTATTTTCTATAATTCTTGGAGCATAGAATTGAATCTGATCACGTGTACACACTCTACACTCATCATGGACTACAATAAGCAGTAATACTGTTTAAATAACAATAATCTAAACCTTAAGGCGCGTTTGCACGCATCCAGTACTTTAGTCGAGTCGTTTAGTAATTTAGTATTCGACCAATGCGGACAGTGTGTTTTAGTGGAGTAATTTAGTGGAAAGCAATGGAAAGCAATTACTAAATTACTCGACTAAATTACTGGATGCGTGCAAACAGGCCACATTATCACTTGCAAAGTCTAATTTAGAACTTTATGTTTTAAGAAGATTTTTTTTTAATGAAAACATTAAGGGGCATGTTTCAGACACTTTCCATGTCACGCCATATAATTGTTAAGCTTGAAAACTGAATTGTTATCTGCGTTTATTTCTATATTCGCTAAACATGTTGGAAAATAATTTATTGCTCACTGTATGCGAATTCTGGGCAACCTTGTAAATTAATTATACAGTTTTACAAAAATATTTTACAGATCTATAACTCTAACTTTGATTGTATATTCACAAGGATAATTTTAGAAGTGACTTAAAATATTACAAAATTATGTTAAAAGTTATTTCCATATCTCTTTGTGACATTTTATGTCAACTCGTATTTCAAATCTAGACAAGCGTAACAAGTTACTTCAATATATTTTTATCTTCTTATATTTTGCATTCGTTTCGCTAATATATCGGACGAGTTACGTTTCTTAACTTTAGTGTACTAATTACCTTATTTTAAAAAATAATCTGTATGATGTTCCTTTGACCTTCCTGAAAAAAAGTCTCTATGGTCATAACCTTCTAACTCGTTTCCTTTAAGGTACAGAAACCTCAGAAAATGCTGGAGTTTCATAGAGTAAAACTGCGTTTTATAAGCTGGCTGTCAAGAGGTAATTAAATGCAATGCATTGTTAGTAGTAAGTGAAAATAGTCACAGTCACATATCAACGCAAATATATTTGCATTTGCACTTGTATTTACTTTTAAATACGCGTTTACTAGCTAATCTATGTATAATAACAAAGTTATCATTCCTTGATAAGCATATTTTGAGGCTTCTGTAGCTTAGAGGGAATGAGTTATGCCCATGGAGACTTTTGACTTTTGTTCAGGCAGGTCAAAGGAACATCATATTAAAATTTGAGCGAAATTAACCGCCACCTTGCGGGCTCGTTTGAACACGCACTAGAAGAAAAACATTAATTTTTTAAACAAAAATCCAACTCCAGTTGAACATAAAATGACCCCACTTTTAGTAATTCAAAGAAGGATATATATTTTCATATTTTTAGAGGAAATTTCCTACACAGTGGGCCATAGGGTCTGAGTGCAGCGACGTTTCGTCGCTCCGCTAAGAAAAATAGGAGAATCTAAATTTCTGTGGTGTCCAAAAATAAAATCACTGTAGTCTCATGTGACAGGTCCTGTCACATATATAGTTATTTTTATTAACTTTTGATGATTATCCAACTTTGCTAAGATTTGTTACGGCTGCAGCTCTGCTATTACGATTACGTTTGTCTCCTACACCGATAGCGTTGTAACCTCGCCTTCGTGACTGGTATGGAGGGTGATTTAAACAATAGTAATAAAAGAGTAGAGAAGGAGAGTTTATTACTATTATTAATAAGAGGGTAGTTATTAAGGTATCAAGGGTGTTATAAGGATAATAACGCACAGAGGTCGGCAGTGTACTTCCCGAGGGCCTCTGGCCCGAGGGAATGTACGTCGACCGAGGGCGTCATTATCCTATAACACCCGTGGTGCCTTCAACGTTTAATGTCCTACAAGTCCTCTATTTAATTCGAATTTTTTTTTGTCATTTACGATATATTAATTTGACGTCTATTATGTTCAGAACGATTTGATTTAAAACAGAGTAAAAATCAAAATTGTTTGTAAACGCCGCCGTTGCATAGCAACGCATTTTGTTTGTCAATAACGCTATCATAATTTACTTGTTTTGGGTTGTGTTATAATTTTATAATGCCCTAGGGCATTATAGATATTCATAACGCCCTAGGGCGTTATTTTTCATTTAATGTAATGTGTGGTTATTGTAAAATAACAGATTTGTAGGACATTAATTTAATTAACAAGCTTGTAGAAAACAAAATTTCAATTATTATATAAAAGTTCTTTATTAACAGAAATAAACTCAAACTAAAATTTACTGAACCAAAATTTAAGTTAAATTCACATAAGTGAAGCTTGTATACATGATATTTTATTCTGAAAATGTCTTAAAAATGTTTTCTTAACCGCTTCTCAAGTCACCGAAGTAACTCCTTGAAAATCCAGAATGAATTCTGTTTTGATATATTAAATATAAGGCAATCAATGTAAAGTGATTATTTAGATATTCTCATCAACGTAATCTTCAAAATCTTTATCAAAATCTCTTACAATGTTTTCGCAAGACAGCTCCTGACATATGGCGTACATTGACGAACATCGCTGTCTTACTTCCACGCATCCGCAGTGCTTGTTGTAGCATGATTTTTTGTAAACACATAACACTAGTTTCATTAATTCAGATGCTGCAGACTTTTTGAAGAAAATTACGGGAACTAGAGCATTATTTTTATTACTCCACCCTCATAATGTTGGCTGAAACATATTTCAATTCCAATGTTGTACCTCTAAGTATATACGGTGAGAGTGTTGTTTAATCGCATCACTGATTGGATGAATTGCTGCAAGATCGAATGCCTTCTTCACTTGCTGTTTAGATATATCATTATACCTGTAGTACCTCACAATATCAAGAGTTTCTCTCTTCCTGGAACAATTTCTCCTGCAATTAATACATTCTTTCGAAACTTAACGTTGATTGAAAACTTTTACAGTTGACGACAGCTCATGATGGATACAAATAACTCACTTTTCCGTGATTATTCTATAATTCAGGTTTCTAACCTGACTTTGTGTCACATCCTGAAGCTGCGTGCGCAAAAAGAAGAACATCACAAACGTCACACAGAATAATAGCTTTCTGGCCTTAAATAATGTTTCTTTGCTTTGTTTTGAAGCCGGACGGAAGAAGCAGACTTTGCCAGAAATGGACTCCTTTGAAGTAAGAAGAACAAGTGGCCAACTACGACGACAGAGCACTTGCTGAGACAGTCTGCGTCAGATTCAGCTTGATATGTCTCTGTTTATTTCTCGGCAGGGACTTGATAAAATGTCTGTAATTTGTGTCTTCTTGTTATTTGCCAAAAACTCTGCTTGTCTCGTAGTTGTGGGAAAGTTCTAATTTATTTTTATGTTGAGAGAAGTTTTCTTAACAGCTCTTCTTTTCTGTTCATTATTCTCTATGGTAGGTTTGTTCGAGTATTCATCAAATACGATAGTACATTTTTCTCCATAGTGTGATTTTACCTACGATAGATGACAATATAAGTAGAATGTCAATATAAAAAGCGTTCAGAAGTACTGCTGTTAATGATGGGGGCGAGAGAAGGAGATAGTAATATAAGGTGGGAAAAGGGCGGATAAAGGTTGCGGATTAAAGGGAAACGGTGTATATTTCATTTATATTATTAGACTTTTAATACGGTTAAGCTGCTTAATGACGACTCAGATAACGTTATGTGGGAGAAACAATCAACACCATTTTGTACCTCCAGGGTTGGTCTAACAGAAAGATGACAATAACAAAAGTTCTTGATAATACTTCGTCTCATTTTAGCGGGGCGGCGAAAGGTCACCGCACTCGGGCCTCTTTGCCCATTGTGGTACCGCTATGAATTTAGGTAATTCCCCCATTCAGGCCGGATTCTAACTCAAAAGGCGAAAATCTTTTCTATGGGTGCATTTCTTATTTCCTCCAGTACCGGATAACCAAAGCCGAAGTGTTTGTGCCTCAAGTTCACAAGACTAGTTCAGGAAGTTAGGACGTAAATGGAAATTCCTTCCTCGTCCCTGTAGAACCTGCAATCTTGGTTGTCAACCACTTCTATAGTGTGCAGGTGTCTTCTGAAAAAGCCGTGTCCAATCAAAAGGCCTACTACGATTTCGACCTGTTTCCTACTTAGTCGCAGGGCTTGTTCTGCTCGCTTCGGCAAGGGCCCTGAGATAAGGAGCGTCGTCTGCCGGAGTCCTGGGTAGGAGGCTCAGAAGTTAGAGAACTGGAAATGAGTCCAGTTCCCTATTGACTTCTTGTGTAGCCGAGAGCCGGCTACGAACCCAGTAGGGGCCGCTGAGAACCCCCCTGGCGAGAGCATCTGCCCGCTCGTTATCCTTAAAGTTGCTGGGCCCAGGTACACCGAGAAGTTTGACCCAGTTGAATGAACCATTTAACAGAGAGCCTGTTTACAGTTTTGAACCAGTATTGACTTGGTCTCGACTGATGCAATGGCTTTGAGGGCTGCTTGACTATCGCTACATATACATATGTGTTTGTTAGAATATTTCCTTCGGATATTCTCCTAGACCAAAATAGCAATGATCTCAGTCTGGAATACCGTGGCGAATTTATCCGGGGCATCAGAGAGTTCAACCCTGGGTCTTTCACCATATATCCCCGCACCAACACCTTCCTCATACCTCGATCCATCTTCCAACCAGACAATATCTGCAGGCTTGAGAATGTCCTCAAGTGGGTTCTAGCCATCCCTTTTGAAGATGACAACCTAAAAAGGTTCTGAGAAGAAGAAGGAAGGCACCATATCATCACTCTTAGCCACCAGAAGTGAGTGAGTTCCTATCACATCAGAGGGCCCTTGTGTGATCTACTTGTTCCCTCAGATTCCCTGACCACCTCAGCCTGCAGGCCGCTTTCCGAACATGGGCCTCAATTACCAAGTGAAGGTACAAGGACCAGAAGGGCTTTCAGACTACTGTGGAAGTCGTGCGTATTGCTCCTGTGACTCCCAAACAGACGAGTCTTTGGAGTTGTGTAAGTTTCTGTTGAATATATAACCTGGTTACGGTATGCCACTAAACAACAGAAGCATAAGTGACCATTGGTCTTACTATAACAGTATAGTACCACATTGTTAACCAAAGGTTCTTCGTGTTTTACCAAAGGTTCTTTTACATACCCAAAGGGTTGTAGTGGCTCTTTGTATTTGTCTCTCTATGTGATCTTTCCAGGTTAGTTTCGAGTCCAGGATGACACCCAGATACTTTACTGCCCTGGAGATCGTTAGAGTGGTGTCATAGGGTACGGGTTCGACAAAACCAGCTAGCCTACGTCTCCTAGTGAAAATTACCAGTTCTGCCATAGGGTTGGCCTAAGGCCTTGGTCATTGCATCGTCTCTGTACGATCTGCAAGGCCGTTTGCAAGAGCCTGCTATCCGTATTTGAGAATTTTTCAGACATGATAATTTTCCAGGTCATTTGCATAATCTCAGATAATTACTTTGTTAACAGTTTTCGTTTGAGCTTTTTTTGTAAATTGGACGTTTTTTTTTAAAACAAAAACCGTAATTTGTTGGTCATTTTCTAAGACGGCATCGCGGCTTGAGCAGAACTTTTGGGGGGAATTTATAATATTTCAGTTGTAACGTATAATGATGGTACTAGTTTTGCAGTAGAGCTTCATATGATTTTAACACAATATTTGCCCAAATTTCAGCAAGCATTTCATTAGTTGTTTCTACTTCTAATATGTGCCTGTTTTCTTTACAAAAGTTGAGAAACAGGTTCCAAACACACTTTTCGTCTCTTACTGTTTTAGAAAACTTTGTTCCTTTCATCTTTCTTAATTTTATCGATACAAAGGCTACCATATTGACTCATTTTATAATTTTACTGTAATAAAATCTCTATATTTATGTTTGCTACGTTTTACATTCAGTTTGTTTTAATTCGGTTACAGTTTTGCTGTAGCACCTACATTTTTTCAAGAGATTCTTTTATAATATAAAAAGGAAATTAATGCTTCATTTGTTGTACTATACTTGTATACTTATAACAAGTAGTAATAATTTTCAAATATTCACAATCGATTTTCGCGCAAGTGCCTCCACCTCTGTATATTTTTTAGTAGTTCATAGTATTCTGTTGAGTGAACAGATGGCAGCACATATACTAATTTAAATTTGCTTGATGAACTCCCGTACGTAAAAAATAATTGAAGTCAATCTTGTCTAGAAAATGTGCATAATCTTGATTAGAGAGTTTGTTGGAAATATTAAACACACACTGTTTTCAGAACGTTAGGTTTTAATATTTTTTAGGTACCTATTTTATCATTATAAATGACACAGAAAAAAATATTAATATACTGCAAGAGGAATAAATGGGTTTCTCATAGCTTGAACTGACTTTCCCGAACATGAGTATGTCTGCCTATAGAACAGAGTGTTGGACATCGTTAATTTTTATATACTGTCCCGTCTAAAAGCTAGTTATGCCATCTCGTGCTGGTACTAAAGCAGTATCCATATGTTTTTAATCAGTCATTTGAGCTGTTTTAAAGGGAAAAATGTATTTTGCACTTTTTTAATGTATTTTTATCGGCTTTTAGGGGACCATCCGTCTCAAATTTGAGCTAGGATCATCTTTGCAGTTTTTCTGCTCCGAGATGTAAGAGCCTGAATACGCATATACAAGATTTGAGCAAAATTGACCCAGTAGTTTGGACTCTGGGTAACCAAAGGCACATATTAAATTATTTTTTTTTTAGTTTACAGGACTTGCTCACTTATTATCAAATTTATAAATCGAGTTTCGTTTGATATATCTTTAAAACTTCTGAGTTGTCTCACCTGACATGGTTACACACCATCGACTTTAGGCTAGAGAGTAAAGGTCCAATAGCAGTAAAACTATATCTAAAAGGCTTTAAAATTTCACAAAACCAAATCAACGTGTTCGTAACCAAAATTTACCTGTTCACACTGTGCTACTTTGGGGACCCTCACATTCATGTATTTTATTGTTATTGATTCATAATATCTATTGTTTTGTTACACTGTTTAATATGTTTGTTATTTTCTTGGCCCAATTAATTACATTTGTATTAATTTATAACAGACACCTGGGTAGGAAGTTGTGCCCTGATTTTATACTAACTGGATTATTATCTATCAGACTTAATTTGCTCATATTGCTTTGACAAAGTTCATTTTGTGCGTCGGCTGTGTAGCTAAGTCCGAAATAAAAAAAATTATATTATATTAAAAACTTTTTATTAAATCTTTAATATACAATATAAAACTAGCTTAAAATCTGATAAAATGTCTTACAACTAAACTATACTAGCGATACAAACATTCTTAAGATCCTATTTCACAACTTGTATAAATTTACAAAAAACATTTTGATATGTAAAATTATTTAAAAAATTTTAGGCAGTCATTTCTCAAGGCAAATGTACGTGTAGTTTGCTTGTCATATTTCAAGCTGATCACAGAATTTTTTGTTGATTCTAAGTAAACATTTGGCTGTGTAGAATGGATAGACTAGCCTATATAACACGAATATGTTCCACGAAATTCAAATAAATAAAAACATAAATGTAAACGATTTGAGCATCACTTTTAGTCATTCTTGATACCATTTTGAACTTTAAGACTTTTAATACCTATATTAATATCATAGTTCTCCACCCATTTTGGGTGATCTTCCAATTTTCTGTAATTCACTTTGATCGAAGTTATTATGTAAGTATAGTTTACTACACAATTCTTATGCGTGTAAGAATTGTTTAGTCAACTTTAGTTGCTTGAAGTTCTCTTTTCTTGCGACGTTGGTAGTTTCAACAAATTTATATACCAGAAAATAATATATTTAAATAACATTGCTTGTGAAATAAATTCACATTGCCGTTACTGTAATCAAATAGAAACTTATTTAAAGTTTAGGCCCATTTTAAATAATATTTAGGCACACCAGTCTTTATTTACTATGTTGGCTCTATGCATAATTGCGAGAGGTAATTTTCAACTAATGTTTGAAAAAGTTCTAGATTCAGCTTTTCCTAACAAGTGCGGAAATGATAATTCCGCATGCAAAAAGTTGTAAATCAATGTTATTAGAACAATACAGCTATTTGTTAATACTGTAGCTACATATTATGTACGCTGGATGACTGTAAGTAGAAGCAGTGTAGATAAGTATTTATGTTAATCTTTTCTTCCTAATATTTTGGATGCTACTTAAGTTTATATTAAAAAAAAAATTCAAATATATATTGGTCCTTTTTGATCATGTATAAATTATTGAAACACTATTTTACATAATGGTTAAATAATATAAAAGCTTAGGTATACTAAAAGTCAAATATAGTGTAATACACACAGTTGTATAAGACGAAGACAAAAAACACTGAAAAATGTAGAGTATAATACATTTGTAAACAAAACAAGACCAAAAAGAAAAAAAATAGGACATGTAGGTTTATGTTAACTTATTGTGTATTAGTAGACTTTAAATACAGAAAAATTCTGATACAGAATAATAACATTTATCTGATAAAAACACCTTTAGTTTTTTTCTAAATAAATACTCTCCTGATCTTTTATGTCATCCGGTAGACGGTTAAATAGTTTCGGGTCTATGAACCTTGGTGAATCGCTTGTGATTTTTAATCTGACACAAGGTTCATGGAGCTTGTTTTTTGTCTTGTATTGACAATATGGTAGTCAGTATTTAAAATATTTTATTTTCTATAAAAATATCCTTGCACGTGTGAGTATATGGTATACCGAATATACATCGTAAGATGCGTTTTTAAGCAATAAATACATTTGAAGATATGGTGGAGTTTCCTCAAAACAGATCCATACCTTAAACGTAAATCAACTTAGACATGTTATAAATTAATAAGTTTTTTTCTTGATAGAACCCCCTTAATATTTCGGAACATTTATACCATAGAAGAAACTTTGAATATCATAGTTTCGCAATAATGCTTCCAATTTAGACATTCGGCCGAATATACCCCCGAGACTATAAATGTCAACAAAGTAATATTCAAATATAAAAACTGAAAATATATCAGTTTAACCACTTTTTCCAAACACTAGTAGAAGTAATTTTAGTAATTAGTTTTACAAACAAGTTCATATTGAAGTTTAAACCGATACCTAGGTGTTTCTGTTTAATTATCACTGGAGCATTCTTCTTTTCCTTCCACAGACATTAGTGCGCACTAAGACTTTTAATACACCCTTTAGAAGACTGTAATTTCAAAGTAATATATTAAAAGAACGATTAGTATTTCGGTGTAGTAAATAGCAGGTAAAAGAGAAACCATTAAAATTCTAACACCTCCTAAGCAGGTAAAAATGATTTTAAAATGTCCTTTGACGACTGAATGGTTATGTTTGCAATATTTTTAGAATTAGTAGTCGAAAACTCACTTGTCGTTGAAAAGAGAAATCGTATTTATTACCTTTCGTCACTACAACTATTCCTATAATAACTTGGATTATTTATTATCACATCTTCTAGGTATTAACCATTCACAGACTTTTTGCATTATGGTTGGCAGGGATATATTTTATTTAGGTTGTCATAGTCTAAGGGCTGGCATTACTTTGGTAAGGTAGTGAGCTCCCGTCTTTCGCTCGGTATAGTCTGAAAGCATGGGCAAAATAAACTTTCTGTTTATTAGGCTCTTAGCTCTACGAGCAGACGGTCGTGGAGTAGGTCATCGGGCAAAACTTTTGACGAACTCCCGATCAAAATGCTCGGTAGCACTTACTATACGTATTTGATATAGCGGAAAAATAAAGACAACACAGACTTGTGGCGCGCGCGCGCGCGAAGTTCGAAAATAGGATAGAAAAAATTAGCAAGCTTCTTGACCAAACTTGATGGAAATTATTCATTAGAATGTCCTTTTTTTTCAAAAACAACATGGCAGACAATTCTATGCAGCCATTTTAATGTCCCGCTCACTATGACTCACTCTAGAAGAAAAAAATTAAATCATCAACGCATTTATCAAAGAATATCATAAAATAAATACGTATTATTGGAATCTGTCAATTTTCCATGATCACCCAACTCTAATGCAAAAATATTGTGAATGGTTATATAATGTATCCTTATGTTTTATAAAGTGTTAATAACTAACATTTTTCACTTATAACGATAAAAAAGTAAACTCAATACTTTCGTAATATTTTGAAAAATAATTTAAAAAATTTCATTTTTCGATGTTGGAATGTACATGATTTCCATCTTGTAATCGAGAAGATTTAAATCAATCAAAATGATTTCCCCTGGATCATGTGTATTTTGTACTGCACACAAGTCTAATCCTAGGTTAAATCCACAACCTTAATGGTTGTTAGTTGTTTCTATTTTCTTCGCCAACTCTGATATAACCTCTCTGTAGATAATTGGATCCATATTGGTTCCCAGCATTAACAAAATCCACCAATCACCCAGATCGATTTTCCTACAAAGAGACCGGCAGACCTCGATAGGTATACTCCTGTGCTTCGCGTTGAGAATCCTAGGCCTAATTCTCGGACAAGCGATAATGATAATTCTGTACAAAACTAAAATTGTCAGCATGGTCGCTAAGATCATAAACCAAAACCAAATGAAAATGTAAGTCTTCTCGTTGACGATATTTAACGGAAGTATACACAGGCTGTCGTGCTTCTGGATGGTTCCGGACGCACCATATTTGTGGAAAATACACTTGGTCACCCTAGGGAAGACATACACCATCGGATCGATCCGCTCTTCTTGAGTTTGCTCAGAAAAGTTCATCACTCGAAGGCCGTAGGACAAAAACTCACCATCGAAGAACTTGTTCATCAGGTAGAGTTGGACTATGATGTTTACCAGGCAGATGAACTCACAACCCCAGTATCTTATAGCATACATGTTGTGCCTCTGAAAAAAAGAAAAAACATATTTTAATCATCTCAGTAACTTTGACACGGTTAATGTTAGACGAATATCAAAAATATATCAAAGATTTTCTTTACATATAATATGTTTGCAAGTAAAGTGAATTCTACATCATTATATAATATTTATATAAGCTCATTTCAGATTTATCTAATATATAAAAATCTCGTGTCACAGTGTTTGTTATCGAAGTCCTCCGAAACGGGTTGACGGATTTTATGAAATTTTTGGTGTATATTTGGTAGGTCTGAGAATAGGTCGTAGGCTATTTTTTATACCCCTAGGTGATAAGGGTGACCCTATCCAGAAATTTTATTTTTATTTTTTAGGCAAAAATTTATAATTTATATGGCAAAACAACGTTTACTGGGGCAGCTAGTGAAAAATATAAAAACTGTGAATTATTATATGTTATATCATAGTCTCTAATATGAAACTTTATTACAGATTTAAAACTGCGTCTATAAAAATTATATTAATATAGTAGTCAATCGAGGTTTCGGCCAACATAGCGCTGTTAGTGGGAGCAGAAGCTCATAAATATTACTTTGACCAAGATTACAAATGTTCAATTTTTGAAATTGTCAAAACTAACAGCATTGTTTGCAAGAATAGTTTCTCGGGATTACAGCAATACCATTATGTATGTATTCAGATAATATTTTTTAAAATACAGGTACTTGAGTTCACCCTTCGAGCATAGAGTTTATTATAGTGTGAAAAGTTATTATCTATATCAGAGGCGATTTTTAAACCATAATTTGTTTTTGTCTTGTCAGTGGGTGGTAGTGGGGGTGGCTGATGCAAAATAAAATTTTGAGGCCTTGGTTCTTGTATTGGGCTAATTCACAATTTTATTTTTTTACTCCCTTTAATAATGCGGTAGGGGTGGTAATGGGGATGATAGTGGCTGATACAAATAATTTGGAGACCTTGTTTTCTTGTACATACACTAAGATCCAAGTAATCTAGTTTCAGATCTCATTATAATACATACGTGTACTAAATGTCAAGGCAACATAAACGGTACCAGAATAATCGCGTGCACAAAACAAGTTACAAACAGACCGACAGAAGGACAGACAGATTTTTTCCTTTTTGTTCAAACTTAAAATGAAACGTCGAGACGTTTCATGACAATTCTAAGCCTATTTATTTTAAACCTATTTGAATAATAGTATGTATCCAGGCACTAAAGTTAAACTTTAAATCTCGATGTGGAATTTAGTTGCCAAGGCCCGTGGGTCCGAGGCAAATAAATCACATAACGCATCAATCATCATCATTTTGGAACTGTTTAAACCCACAGCGACCTTACTGCAAAATGCCGACAAATGCAGCCTTTGAATTGTATGATATTAAAAAGTAACATATGCCCGCAAAGCTTTAGCTTCCTAGGTTTTATGGTTTTCATTGTATTTTTAGGCAGACATGGCACACGCGGGTGCCGCAGGCTCGATTTGAAAGTGACAAAAGAATGCCTAAGGAATCACTACTTCCACATCCAGACTTCTTATCCAAGTCTCTTACAACGAAAATACTATATTTGCACCCCACTGAATGTGGAAGTAATACGCAGAAAATGGCATGACAAGGATATAAAAGATCATTATGTGCCGTAGACTACACGATAGAGGTAAAGCTTCTACTTCAAGCATTTCCTTCGAGGAAACCTACTACGCATCCATACTACTCGAGTTAACCCAGTGTGCATCCAATTTAGTCGAGGAGAGCCACTGCGCATTCATACTACTTAAAGTAACCCACTGCGCATCTACACTACTTGAGGTAACTTACTGCGT
Organism: Rutpela maculata; assembly: GCA_936432065.2. NCBI lineage: Eukaryota > Metazoa > Arthropoda > Insecta > Coleoptera > Cerambycidae > Rutpela > Rutpela maculata. The sequence continues at coordinate 125,019,578 of OW386291.2, read as the reverse complement.
GTTTATAGTACTTGAGAGAGCCACTGCGCAACCGAAATACTCGAGGAAATATACTGCGCATCCATAATACTCGGGGAAACCTACTGCGCATCCATTGTACTCGAGAAAAGCCATTGCGCACCTATTTTACTTGAGTAAACAACTACACTACCTGAAGTAATCTACTGCGCATCCAAGAGAAAACCTACTGCGCATCCATACTACTCGTGGTAACCTACTGCGTGGGGGTGTATGACGTAAAAAAAATTTTGAGGTATTAGGTTCTTGTATACACGCTAAATTACAATTACATATTAGCTTCTCTTGTATATACTAAATACCAATTTTATGGACTCTTACCTGCTTGCTTTACCTATTTGCACCCATTTACCCCACAACCCGGCAACGGAATAAGATGAAAATATAATCTAGTTCCAGATCTCGTTAAAATACACACGTGTACCAAATTTCAAGTCAATATCTTAATGGTTCCAGTGTAATCGTGCGCACAAAAAAAAGTTACAGACAGACAGAACATTTTTTTGATCAAACTTAAATCGACGTTTCATGACATTCTAAGCCTATTTGAACAATAAAAATTTAATTTTTTTTTTGTCGTTACTATACTTCCACTAGATGTGGATGTAACTGGTACTCGTACCAAGCGTTTCTCCTATTTTATATTCATGTAGTGTACATATAAGCTTATAGATTTCCTCTTCTATATTGATCATACGATCATACTAATAGCCAATATAAAAGGAAATAATTTCTTGAGGCAACTTTTTTTAACAACTGTTACTTGCATTCACTACTTTTATCAAACACTACTTCATTTAATTGCGAATGCTATATGTGACCCATTATGGTAACCTGATAAGGAGTGCTAGCGACTTAACAATATTAACTAAATTAGATAAGCTACCATTTTTGTCTGATAAAACATATTATGTCCAGGAAGTGGTTAGCCGACCTCCAGAAAATTAACTCTATTTTTTAAATCAATATAATAATTTTCACACAATTTCTTCCATGGATTTTTTGCTCTGAATTATTTTTTGGGAAATGAACTTTTATTATTTCTTCACTTGAAATTCTTTATGGCACTTCAAAGGAACATTTAGATAGTTAGCTGGCGATGGTGTCTACGTAAATCAAAATTTAGTTGAAGATAGTTTAGTTGTGTGCAATATGCATGTCCTCTATTTGAAAAATCGTAATTCTGGCGTTCCTATAGAAAAAATCTAAACTCAGAAGATCTCTATATATTGTATTTTCTCCATATTACCGCTAAAATAGAAAAGAATTATAGGCCCTTAACGACGCATAAAATAAGTATGTTGTTTCTAAATCTTCTTCTAAAGATGAGTTGGAAAGTCATAAAATTAGCCTAATCCAGGAAGTGTTGTATATATACACAACACGTAGTACTAAAAAACGATAATACTTTTTTAAATTTCTGCTGCACACCGACCGATTGTTTTTGTATATGAATTAGAAATGTAGAAGTGACAAGCTGCCTTCAATTCAATACAAATATAGTAAGGACAGAGTAAGAAATATTGTCGGTTTGCCTGTTCGTCTGTCTGTTAACGTGCAATCTTAGAAACTATCATAGTCTTATAAAAAAGTATTATTTATTTATCGAACAATATCCAAACAGGCCTGATCGATCTAATTACAAGAATAGTATTTTTAGATAACAATTATGAATAAGTAAATTACTGATTACATAATAGAGAAAAAAACCGCTGCTCAAGGAATCACTACTTCCACATCCAGATTTTCTAAGTCACTCACAACGAAAAAATTTTGTATGTGGAAATAATTGTTTATAGAACTTTAATAATATAATATTTGAAATCCTCTACCCCAAAAACCCAGAAAACGATACCCCACATCGGTAGTGGCGTGGGGGTGGTGATAAGGGGGTGGTAGTGGGGGTGGATGAAGTAAAAAATATTTTGAGGTTTCTGGTTCTTGTACACACACTAAATCACAATTTGTTTCCATCCCCTTTAATAATGAGGTGGGGGTGGTAATAGGGGTGGCTAATGCCAAAATTTTTTTTGAGACCTTAGCTTCCCTTGTATATACTAAATACCAATTTTATGGACTCTTACCTGCTTGATTTACCTATTTACCCCAAATTTACCCCAATTTACCCCCCAACCCTTCGACGGAACAAGATGAAAATATAATCTAGTTCTAGATCTCGTTAAAGTACATACGTGTACCAAATTTCAAGTCAATATCTCAAACGGTTCCAGAGTAAACGTGCGCACAAAAAAAAGTTACAGACAGACCGACATTGCAAATGTGCAGATCTAACAAAATAATAGTTGGGTTTAATATGGTATTTTTTATAATATAAATATCTAAGGAGTTTATTGTGCGTTTTTTCAAGTGCATTTAAGTAAATTTGAGATTGTGACTGCCAAATTATTGATGCAAATTCAAGTTTGCTTCATACAAATGCACAGTACAGGGTTATAATTCTTCTAACGTTTGTGAAAGTGGATGCTTGTCCCATTAAAAAACCCAACATACGATTTGCCGATGCGGATACACAGAAAATGTCAGATGATAATCATACGTAACACCTAGATCTTTTACGTTGTTAGTTCTTTTTAAACTCGCGTCATCCATCTTGTAGTCAAACACAATGGGCTTCTCTTTCCGAGTAATTTTTATTATAAAACACTTTTCTATATTACATTGTAATTTAAAATCACAACTCCATTTATAAATGGTCAATATCTTTATGGGGGGGGGCCACAATCTGTAACGGTTTCAATTTTCTTGTAAATTTTAAAATCGTCTGCAAAAGTAAACATTTTGAGAATTTGATAACCGAAGGCATGTCATTAGTAAATAATATAAATAATAGTGGTCCCAGATTTGATCCTTGTGGTACTCCAGAAGTGTTCCCATTGTGCTTGTCTATAAAACATCTATTTTGTAAGTAACTTTTTAAAAGCAACATCATTTTTGCAGACAAACCAAATTTATATAGTTTTTTCAATAACACGTCATGATCTACTTTATTAAACGCTTTGCTAAAATCCGTAAATACGGTATCGAGTTGTTCTTTCCCCCTCTAATGTTTCGAAACCGTGATCAGTAAATATAAGCAAGTTAGTATTAATAGATTTTTTGCTACAAAACCATGTTCTCATCAGCTAAACTTTTTTCTACATGTCTGTATAAATGAGAACATATAATTTGTTCAAACAATTTTATATAAAATCATAATCATATTTGCTCAAAGCTTGGATATATCTTACAACGAGGATATTTCTGTGTAAATACTTCACAATTTTTTTTAATGTAATAGGTATTCTAATACCCATTTCAGAATTTCCTGTGGTTTACCATGAAATCTTCAAATTTTCGCCAATATATATTTTTTTTCAAAATGAATATCTTTTTTTCATTATTTATTATTTGTGTAATTGTTCTTACGACTTTTAGATACACTCTATGACATTCTAATACAATATTTATATTCAAAATAGAAGAAATACATTTTTCGACTTTACACCTGTATAAGTATATCAAAGGGTATAGCTTGATAAGCCTAGTGGAAAATTATAAAAAAAACGGGGCGGGGCATTTTTCACTCTGCTTATCCGGCTGTACCCTTTGGTGCACTTCTCTAATATTAATATAATCGATAATTTAACAGTTGATATTATTATGACCTTTATGTTTGTACTTCCTTATTGAAATGCATACTATTTATAGTGTCGTGCGTTATATCCTCCCATTGAAAATTAGAAATAAATACATTATCAGCACAACGTCCACTTTTTAAATTAGCATTTGTTAACCATATGTCAGCTACCTACCTAATTACCCATATTCATACTTATAATGGTGTTTTTTCAAGGAAAAACTGCATGCGTAACTGTTGAATGGCATCATTATGCGATCATGTAAATCGGTGACAATAATTTTGAAATGCTATAGGCATCTAATTCAAATACAAAATACGCCAGTAATAATTAAATGTATGAACCAATAGAAAATGGGAACATTTTTCTTGTATTTATGATAACATACCGGGTGCCCCGTTATATTTTGATGCTTTTTAAACCTATATAACTTTTGAACTAGTTGAGATAATAAAAACAGTTTTCGCCAGCCTTCTAATTTTGACAAGTTATTTCCTGAGTATCCGTCTTTTTTGCCCACTTCCGGTTTAACCGGAAATGACAGCGTGTTTTCGGGGATAGGGCAACTTTGTTATTTCAAATGGAACACCCTGTATATTTTTCCACAGTTGTTGTTTCCCCTTTCCAAAAAGTCTATATTTGTCATGGAAATTATACAGAGTGATGGTTTTATAAGTTTTTAAAGAGAATACCGCGTTTTATCGAAATGCTACGAAAAAAATAATGATTCACAAAGTAGACTATGGAAATAAAGGACAACATCACTTGTAAGCGTCAAATTAGTTTATTGACAATTGCATGTTACTTCAATTGCTAATAATGAAAATGTACATATGGAACTCGATATGACAAAGTGTAACAGGATATTTATTAAACAAATAAGAAACAAGGTATAAACGTACTCTTCGCCGGTTTACTAAACTTTTTATATAATTGTTACACATTCTATAGCATACTCTTCGCAGTTTTTTTGTAAATAATGTTAGTTTTAGACATTTTTAATTATATAGTACGAACTTAGTTGGTGAAAGACTCAGTCTAAAATAAAGTAAAAATAAAAGAAACTATGCCAGAACCCATATGTGTCGGTTTCGAACCTGGGAACCTCAAGATATTGACTTAAAATATGGCACACGTATGTATTTTAACGAGATCTGGAACTAGATTATATATCGATCTTATTCCGTTGCAGAGTTGAAGGTAAATGGGGGTAAATAGGCAAATAGGTAAATCAATCAATTAAGAGTGCATGAAATTGGTATTTAGTAAATATAAGAGGAGCTAAGGTCTCAAAAACATTTTTGGCAATAGCCACCTCTATTACCACCTCCACCTTATTAAAGGGGGTGAAAAAAAATTTTGAGATTTAGTGTGTATACAGGAACCATTCATCAAGAATGTTTTTCACTTCATTCACCCCATCACCATCACCACCCCTACTACTGATGGGGAATAACATTTTATGGGTTTTTGGGGTACACGATTTCAAATATTATACTATTAAAGTTCCATAAACAATTATTTCCACTTAGTGGAGTGCAAATATAGTATTTTCGTTGTAAGAGACTTAGATAGGAAGTCTGGATGTGGAAGTAGTGATTCCTTAGGCAGCGGTTTCTCGCTTTGTGTTACTATTGCTGTTCATGTGATGTTGATTAACAATTATGAACTTCCTAAATCATATCACTAAAATATGTTATTGTTGTTATACCACTTCCTTTTTAACTTTTACTTCTTGACATTAAATATTTCTTAATCATGTCCTAGAAAATTTCATGGTTTTGTGTGTTATGTGTATGTATAGTATATTTTATACAGAGAGATTAACAAAACACAGGATCAAAGCTACCTATTACCTATCCTTGGTTGATAGACTATTAAAATTGCGATTTCATTATTTTGTCGGATAAAAATGGCAGACGTTAAAGTTGAATTGAATTGGTCTGATATTTCTGGAATTGCTTGTTGTCCAGTCAACGAATGAGTTGTAGAGGACATGGAGGTGGGCAGAATTTTCCTCTTCAGGAATGTGTTACGGGTAGTTAGGAGGTAAACAAACTAAAAGTCCCTGCCCCTAGCCCTGCCGCTTCAGGAGTGAAAAGGTCTCTTTTTTCGATTCTTCGCTTATAACTCGAAAACGATGCGTCGTAAGTGAAAAATTTTTCTATGCAAAATTAAATTATATTAAATTCCCTACAAGAATATTTATATTCATTTTCTTCTTATGTGTTATAGTTTCCGAGATATTCACCAGCGAAAATCGATAATTAATAAATAAATTAATTATGTATCTGTAATGTTTCTATTAAAACGGTTTACCATGGTCTACTAATAAATCACAGTCACAAAACAACACTCGACGTATTTACTAACGCAATATTTTGTCGAAATCTATGCATTTCCTTAAATTCCTTAAGTTTCACTTAAAATGAGGACACCCTTATAACTTTTTTATTTTGTTTCCGATTTGAATGAAATTTTACTCAAGGATAGAACAAATTAGAATCTACTTATGACCAGAAAAACATTCGCTTGCTACAAATGCAAAGTCACCTGATGTAAAGTTTTATAAAACCAAGTTTACTCTTTCGGAATGTTGCAGATGTTGAATAGCAGCCAGTAAAAGCATGCAGGATCAGAATTTCTTTCAGTCCTAGCTGCTGCATTTGGTGGGTGGAGAAAACATTGATTTGAACTTTCCCTCTGCCAGGTTTTATGAATAAAATATTGCAGTAAACATCACTGCGGTAAGAAAATGCCTAATATATTTTTTTTACTATCTCTGTATATTTTGGTACCGCAGGTGGCTTTGCATTTGTAGCAGGTGAATGTTTTTCTGGTCATAAGTAGATCCTAATTTGTTCTATACTTGAGTAAAATTTGATTCAAATCGGAAACAAAATAAAAAAGTTATAAGGGTGTCTTCATTTTAAGTGAGTATTTAAGGAAATGTATAGATTTCGACAAAATATTACGTCACTAAATTCGTCGAGTGTAATTTATTAGTAGACCACGGTAAACCGTTTTAATAGAAACATTAGATGAAATAATCTGCTTGGGTAATATGAATATAAATTTGTTAACTCCTGATAACGCGTTGAGTAAATTCTTTGACGCCTATGGTTTTTACCAATTAATAAATGAACCAACTCGAGTTACTGAAAGATCATTGACTCTGTTGGATCCTATATTTGTTTCAAATGCAAATTTAATTAAGGGTAGTGGCGTGTTAGATGCTAGCACAATATCTGTTCATTGTTTAGTACATTGTAATTTGCACATTGAAAGACCGATTTCAGCTGCAAAGTTGTACACATTTAGAGACTTCAAAAATTTTGATTATGTTAAGTTTTGTGATGACTTGATGCATGTTCCTTTCCATAATAATATCAACATTTTGCAAGAAATTATAAAAAATTTGAGTTGACTTTGGTATCGATAGAAAATGTAAACAATATATTAAATAGTATTAAGTCAAATGCCTATTATATTTCAACAAGCATGTAGAAGTATTGTAGCCCGTATATTAACCTTTATATTACACATATTATAAATTGCTATATAGAAAATGGTTATTTCCCGTCTTTATGGAAAAAAGCTGTAGTAAAACCTTTGCCTAAAATTAGTAACCCAGTTATCTATTCAGATATGCGTCCAAAAAGCATTTTATCTGCCATATCAAAAATTTTAGAAAAAGTAATTTCTATGCAGCTTACCAAACATTTAACCGATCATAAGGTAATACCAGAATATCAATCCGGTTTTAGACGGGGCTACAGTACTTTAACTGCTCTTTTGAATGTATGTGACGAAATTCTAACTGCTATTAACCAAAGACAAGCAACAGCTCTAATTTTATTCGATTTTTCCAAGGCATTTGACACCATTAATCATAAACTCTTATGCAGTAAGTTAAAATATTATGGTTGCTCTTTTTATAAAACTAATTAGTTCATATCTCGAGAAACGATCTCAGACAGTTCATATAAATAACAAAATTTCTTCCGAAAAAAAAAAGTGTTATATCTGGTGTACCTCAGGATTCCATATTAGGGCCACTCCTATTTTTAGTTTATACCAGTGACATATTGAGATCTATTAAACATTGTAAAGTTCAACCATTTGCGGACGATACACAGGTCCAATATAATTTTAGTGTGGACAGTATCCGGGACGCTGAGGTGTCTATAAATGAAGATCTTAATAAAATTAGCAACTTATCCAATTTACATAATTTAAAATTAAATAAAAACAAATTCCAGGTGATATTCTTTGGAAATAAAAAAATAGAGAGTTAGTAAAAAATAGTATAAACATAAAAGTTGATAACGAAGTCTTAAAGTCTAAATATTCGCTAAAAAATCTAGGTATCATATTTGATAGTGATCTAAAATTTCATTGTCGCGTTAATAACGTCAGAAAACTTACAGTGTTCTTAAATCAATATACTCTTATAGAAATTGTTTAAATAGCTCCGTAAAGAAAAAATTGTCCGATTCCTTGATACTTTCATGTTTTAATTATAGAGATTGTGTATATCACCCTTTCCTTGACTTATTCGATCAAAATAGGATCCAAAAGGTGCAAAACGCCTGCTGCAGATTTGTGTTTGGATTGAGTAAATATGATCATATTTCCCATAAATAGCCGAGTTAAATTGGTTAAATATGGCAACTAGGCGTAAACGCAATTACTGTAATTTACTTTACCTACGATCACTACTGTAAATAGTAAAAAACACACTACCTGCCATCTATGTACGTTGAATTTTACATATTTTAAACAAAACGCACTCTAGACAAATCGCACGGTAAACAAATCGCACGGTAAACAAAACGCACGGGACTCGCAATTATAGGTGGCTTATATCTCTAACGCGGGGTTTAAAAAAATAAATGCGCCTACGTAATTTTCGCACGCTGTCAAAACTGACATGATATTTGTTGAATAATATTGTTGACTAGTAAACTAAATCCAGATTTTACTAAATAAATAAATAAATATGATCGTAGGTAAAGTATAGTACATAATTCGAGTTGTAAAGCAATTACGCACTCATGGAAATATGCACTCGCCGCTACGCGGCATCGTGCGTAACTTTTCCATTCGTGCGTAATATGCTTCTTACAACACTCATTACGTAATATACTATTACAATACAATTAGAGAGAAAACGCCTCAGTCACTTTTTAAAAAATTACTGCGAAGTGCCGATTCACATGATCTTAACCTGAGAGATAACCAAAATGTTCATATTCCACCTCACTCAACAGCTATTTTCAAAAAATCGTTCTCATATTCGGCTGTGATAATATAGAACAACATCATTAAAGATCTCATTCATTTGTCTAAGTATTCGTTTAAAACTAAACCGAACAAAAACTGAAGTAGGAAATGTGTAAAGCGAGCAATAATTTTTGCTTTAGTTTAAATGAACTATCCAAATTGTTAGTATTTAGTCTAAATTGCTAGTATTTAGTCTTATATTTATATATCTATCCCATACTATTTCTTTTGTACATTTATGTTTTAGTTTTTGGTTATTGGTACATACATATAGTTAATTATATGTTTATATTTTTAAATACAAACAAGATTAAGTGTAAGAGTAGCTTAAGCTAAACTTCGCCTTGTTTGTGTTACTTTTTTGTATGAAATAAAGTCGATTATTATTATTATTATTATTATTATTATGATTATTATTATTATTATTATTTCAGATACATAATTAATTTATTTTTTAATTATCGATTTTCGCCGGCGAATATCTCGGAAACTATAACACATAGGAAAAAAATGAATGTAGACATTCTTGTAGGAAATTTAATATAATTTAATTTTGCATAGAAAAATGTTTTGCGTACGACGCATCGTTTCCGTGTTATAAGCGAAGAATCGAAAAAAGGGACCTTTCCACCCCCCTCCCCCCCTAAAGCGGCAGGTTAGGGGCGGGGACTTGTAGTATGTTTATTTCCTAACTACCCCCAACATATTCCCGAAGAGGAAAATTCTGCCCCCCTCATGTCTTCTACAACTCATTCGTTGACTGGACTATTGATTTAGAAAGCAAAATTCCTGGGGTTGACCAAATCGCGAAAGCAGATCTTTATAATTAACACAAATTAAGTCCATTCATTCAGCAAATGCAATTGCTGATCTTTCGGATTATATATAGTTTATCACTCACTAATAGAACAGCAGAAGATATGATTGTAATTTTATTCGTAAAACAATTTAATGAAAATAAAAGTTAAAAGTAAATTTTGAATTTCCAACAGACAGGAAAAGTATAAAACAAATATTGAATTCACACTTTATTTGCAATATCTTCATTACTAACCACTTTGAAAGATTTTAAATTGAACTATGAACACAATATTTCATAACGAACTTCTTGCTACAAGTTAGTGTAGCCAGTTTTATTAAAGTTTTATGTTCCTCAACCCTTTACATAAAAAAATCCATTTTATTGACAATTACTTGAAGCTGAGTTCTGAGACTATTATTCGAAATTTGTATTACTCAATAATTCTAAAATGGTAACAATAATGGTGCACTAAAAAAGATTTTGTTTACGGGTTATACAACAACCTTTTTTAATACCATGGGCAGTGAACTATAATAAATGGTCTAGTCAACTGTATTATAAGCTGGATCTGTTAAAAGAGGTCGATGGACTTTCTTCACGTACTACGTAACCTTCAATTAAATACTAAAATTTGCTGTATAATTTTCTTCAATTTATAAATTATATTCGAATTAATCGCTTCCGGCAACCCGGTTGAATAATAATTTGGTTTACTTAGAAGTATTTAGCTTTGGTTTAATAATAATTATAACGAATCTGGGAATTACTGGAAATAGTTATATAAGTTACTAAATTGACAAAAAATGTGTATTTACTACTCCTACAATAAAATTTATAACATAAATCTATATACATGATGTTCCATTGGGAGACGACCAAAACGAACAAGTTGATATAGGACCCCAAGAGTGGCAATTTTGATTATTACATATAGGGCCCGATTTTGGATGGTTCAAAAGTTACTCATTTTTTTCAATGTTCGGGACATTCTCTGCCTTACAGTAAGAAGTTCATTTTTGTGAAGAAAATAACTGCTGCAGCGAGGTGATTTTTTATTGGTGATAACTGAATAGTGTACCCGTCTAAGCAAATACCATTCATCCAATTACCACTACAATAATCGAATAAGGAGCATTTGTAAAATATTTTAATTTTTTGTCATAATTGACCTGCAATATTTTAAAAAATTGTGGTACAGGAAAAATATCTGCTCTTTTAAAAACTACCTTACAATGTGCCTAATTAAAATTGACAAACATAAAGAACCTCTGAAGTTAGGATAGATATATGCCGACATTTTTTTATGTGAAATTTTATTATCTACAACTAGTACAGTAGGCGAAGCAGTAAAAATGGTAAAATTCTCGGCCCGAAAGCGATGAAGGGATTTTACTTAATTTATTTGCAATATGCTTTATAAACTGCGTATATGAAAATCTATATGGTCGCTTTACCTAATTCATTTTTAAGGGCGGAAAATTAATAATCCTTCTAATTTTATGAATAAATTAACAAAATTCCATATGCTTATGTTTTTGAGGTCGCTGAATATGACTGTGAGGTCAAAACTTATGAGACGAAAATATTAAGGGTGGAAATCACCCTTAAATACTGAAAAAGTAATGTCATCTAATTTTATGAATAAAATCAACAAAATCAATGCTTACGTTTTTGAGGTCGCTGAATATGATTATGAGGTCAAAACATAGGAAATACGAAAATATTAAGGGTTGAAACCACCCTTAACACGTACACCGCCATGAGTACCATGTTTAGTGCCTCAGAAAATATACTCTTTAGGGACCGTGTCACATCTTATGTGCCTCACTATGTATCATGCTTTAGTGGTCTGTGGTTCCGCCACAGTGCCACGGATTGCATGTATTTATATGGAACGATATTGTGTGTGGCCTGGATTATATTACATACTACATTCATAATATGAGAGAAATGTCGAAAATGATACAATTTAGACAGGAGGTTTGCAACTTATAAAATACAACGTATATACAAAAACTAATCCTTAGTTATTTTGATGCATTTATGTACCCGAAAGAAACAGTTTACGCAATAAGACTTACAGCAACCGTGCACTGTCAATTTGATCTTGGCGTTTTTCTCTGAGCAGCCTCTCTGCCCAGTTCTTCCTGGACATTTTCATAGCAAACGACGCCTTATGGCTATATTTTGCAAATGGTGGCGTCTCGGCTTCTTGCGCCGTCGGTGAATATTCTCGTTTTTTGAGAATACTTCAAAGAATTTGCGTTTTGACATCAGTTATAGTTAATGTTTGTTGTGTGACTTCTTTGTAGAGAACAAAGGCATTTACCAAAGCAGTCCCCAAAATCAGCTCTACAGCAAGCTTTCTACTTTACCCCACGTCTAAGTGGTTTGTGCTGATCAGATAAATCAATGAACGCTTTGGAATCGTTATAATCTATAACGATTTGGGGTTTTTCTCTTTCAAGATTCGCGCGACTTGGCACTACTTTTGTTTCAGCCAAGTGTTTGGCATCTGTGTCTCGTAGCGTGGAGCGGATAAAACTGCTCTTGGGGGATCGAGGCACATATACTGTGCCACACAAAAAAATGCAAAAAAACAAAAAAAAAAAATTAAGTTATTTTTTATCACATTCACGCCATCTAGACTTCAAAGAAATCGGAAATACGAAAAACCGAAATGTGGCCTGGGGAGCGTGATTTTGGTTATTTCATGGTGGCGGTGTATGTGTTAAATACTGAAAATTAAATTTTTCTGATGTTACGAATAAATTCACGAAAATTATATGTATTTTAGGTCGCTGAATATGATTATGAGGTCTAAATTTATAAAAAAAAAATGAAGGATGAAAAATGGTCACAAAAGAATATAGTAATATGTTTACTTTTATTAAAAATACAGATGGTTATAAATAAACCAAATTAATACAGTTAAGTAAATTAATTAAATACCATTTTGAATCTGCACTTTAAACATGCAATGCAACCCGATTTTTCTGCATATTTTTCGAAAAATAGGCGGCTATTGCTCGTTTCTCTACCTACTATAGACATTTAAAATGCGCGTACAAACAGAAAAGTGTCAACATTATTTCAAACTGTGACATCTCTGGAACGGTTTATCGTAGAAAAAAAAACAAACTCTTCGTTTTCTTATAAGCTTCATTTCATTCTTATATCATGTTTTTATCAATCTTATAGTTTTTAAGATATGTCAATTTTAAATACATAATTTTTTGCGTTTGCGCTCAAGCGCAACCTTTAATATGTCTGGAACAGTTTGTTGTAGGAAAATTTAAAAAAACAAACCATTCGTTATTCTTGTGCTCTTACCATTTTTAGAAAAAAATATTTTCTGAGCAATTTCCAAAAACCCGATTTTGTTAAAAAATTATGAAAATTTTCATTATTGAAAATAGGTACAGAATGAAAAATAATTTTTAAAAATTCTAAAAAATTAGAGCATGTTAACAATAATATGCATTAACAATATCTAGAAGGATTTAAAAAAAATTGAATTAATAAGAAATTAGAGCAAAAAGATTGCGCCTAAATTTTTAAATGCCCTACTTTTTTGTTTGTAACTTTTTTTAGTTTAGAGAATAAAATTTTTTCTCATAGTTGTAGATTTTGAGTAATTTTAGATTTTAATGTCGTATATTTTTTCTGAAGGATTCGGCGCCATTTTGAAAATTCCATATTTCCAAAACATCGGAGAAAAAAAAAAGAAAAAACGATTTTTTTTCGTAAAAGCTTTAACTTTGTACCCATACATTTTTTTACTGAAGTCCACATTTTTCGAGTAATTTAAAAAAAAAACCTCTAGGAATACTGATTTTAGGGGGCGAAAATTGCAATTTTCAGTTCACAATATCTTTAAAAATATGCATTTTAGCAAAAAGGTGTTTTATATTCTCTATCAGATTATGTGTATTTTTTTTGCGACAACCCCCAAGAAGGGGTGGGAACCACATCTAATTAAAAAGCAGGAAAAATGGCAATATAGATTCTTATGTGTATACTTCATGAAGCATGTAGAAGAAAAAGATTTGGAAATTCATTACATCGTTTTCGGGCTAGGATTTAAAAGTTTCACTTACTGTACTAAACTTTGTTCCTATTTTTTTCACAGTTCTTACCATTTTGACCGCGTTTTCATTTAAAAGAGGGCATTACCTTCTATGCAAATATAGACTAGCGTCGTCATTTTGAATTTAATAAATTTTGGAATTTAGAGGAGAAGGTACTCCATACCTCCATGCCAAATTCATAGTTCCTAGCATCGGAAATATTCCAATCAATATATACATTTGAAAGAACTTTAAATATAAGGATTTTTTTTGTAGTATTGTAAGGGATCTATTACATATTTACAACTTACCAGTTGGACAGAATTTGGTGTGATAAAAATATCACTAAACGTACAAAGATGGGACTTGCTAACGGTTATTCGTTCTAATAGAACCAGCAGGTAAGAGACGAACAAGATGTCTTACAAAACATTAAGTTGTCACCAAGCTGACATGCAACCACAACAAATATGATACTGTCGGACGTGCCATACAGCAAATGAAGGCCAACTAGAATAACTCATAGATCACAAAGAAAGAAAAAGACGTTGGTGAAATTTAAATACAAAATAATACTACAAATATTTAGGAATGATATGGAAGTCATTCATATTCTGCTATAAATCAGGTATATCACGCAAACGAATTTTAAATACCTCTAGATAAATAAATTATAAACAGGCGCCGAACTTATATTATCGATATAACCTCTACTATAATTATTAAGAGAAAATTCTAATAAATCTTTTACCTAGAAATCATATCAGTGTCTCGACTAACTATGGAATGTAATTAAATATCCTATCATAACTTGATAGGGAATATAATTTATTAGAAAGAAAGTCTATACATTGCCATTAGCTTCTAGCTTGCATATCAGGTTTAAAATAAATTCAGGCCAGGTATTATCTTCTTGTTCCAAAAGCGAGTTCTTAAATTATTCACAAGGTTTAAATTGCACCATTTTCATAATTAGTTTTTTTAATAGACAGTTACAAAATAAAAAAAAGCATAATTAATAAAAATACAATAATTGCAACAATTGCTTTGGGAAGTTTTGTATTAAATCTGTCCATAGCTTTACATAAAATTTAAACAATTTAAGTTCCTAACTAACAATTTTTTGCCATTTTCCTTATTATATCCGGTCCTAGTAAATACATTGCAAAAATAAATTGTTCGCAATATTTCGAATGAAACTAGACCTACAAAATAAACTTTAACTGATAACTCGTTAAATTATAAAAAAATAAAAAACGTTTAAAATTTCCTTTTTTGTATAGTTTAAGAAATATGATGTTAATTCGTAGATATTTAAGAAAGTAGGCGAAACCATGCCTTTTATTGAACTAACCTTCCTGCCAAATTATAGCGCAAAATATTTGTTTAAACGACTGAAAATATAAAAAGATTTCGAAATATCAATCGCTTTTTGTTTAAGCGCATCAACTTGCAGGAGAACATTTTATATTTCAAAACGTAATACATGTATTTTACCATGGTATTAAGAAAAGAATATAGTCCCTTCATTTATACCGGTTTTTTTTGTTTTAGAATTTGTTTACCATTTTCGAAATTGTAATTATAAACAAACTCTGTATTTTTTATCACACCAAAAACGGTAAACGAATTACGATTCATTTTTTTTTTAAATATTAATGCCCTACTTGCATTGGAAAGTAAGATACCTTAGTTTTTGCTTTTTGGTCTCGTATAAATAAATAATTTGAATATTTCTTCGTAGAATTTGGACTGGTTGTTCTACGATACCCGTATTTTTGTCTTAGCTAGTTGAAAAAAATTGGGACCATATTTAAAAATATTTTTCAGTAATGGTTTCAATAAATTTTTATTTTATTTTTTTCTCTTTTTTTTTTATTTTGTTTGAGGTGGGATATTATTATCCCAAAGAACCTTTAGTATAATAGTTACTGTTAGAAAATCAAAATATTTCTCACTTGTAGAAAACATGAACATTTTACATGTATATTTTATTTTTTGATGCCACATTGTCTAAAACAAAACAAAAATCATAAATAAAATGTTCAACTTCAAGGCGAGTTCCACTCTGCGCAATAGAGAAAGAGATTTTAGCACTGTCTAGTGTTTTCTCCCAGAAAAATGGTTACTTATGTGAAGTTGAGACATACAATAATCCATGTACAGTATATTTTAAATTTATTTATTATTTTTGGTATGAACAATAAAATCATAAAAATATGCGGAAAATATAACCTGAACATTATTTACAAAATATTTGTGTACAGCCCTAGATAACGCAAAAAATCACATTTACTACTATTGTTTCAAAATGCAATTACTAAACGTATAAAAAATGCTTATCGTTATTTTTATTCAAATTCCCACACCTTCTGAAAAATATATTTTTATAACACATTAAGTAAACGCAACACTACCATAGCGTGATGTAAACAAATTCTACGAGATGGCACACTATGACTTCCACCTAATTAAATGCACAAGGAATAGTAGCTTCCCAATAAAACGTTACTGTATTGGTATACTGAGTTGGGAAACGATTTTCCTAGTGACCCTTAAAGGGTTTTAAGAAAGTTATAAAAAAATTTAAATGTGCATTCTGCTTTAAAGTCGATTTATTCGATGTAATTTTAAAAATTGTAGTTTTATAAAATTTTCAACCAGTAGGGACAAAAGCATAAACATTGGGAAACAACCAAATTTCAAGAAGAAATACCAATTTGTTTATTTACAAGCGACCGAAACGCAGAAACTAACGTACCTCGGCTCCAAATGCAAGTAGAGCATTATTTTAAAAAAATGTTTAATTCGTGATTGAAATTTCGAAATCTTCGAATTTTTTCCTTTTTTTGCAAGTTAATAAATCAGAAAGTTTATTTATGTTCGAAATTTTATTACGAATAATTTTGTATTTTCATTTTTGTGATACATAAATTGTTTAAATTTTATGTGAAGCACTGAACAGATTTAATCCAAAACTTCTCATTACACCTATTATCACTTCTAAAACAAGTTAAAAAAACCATAAAATCTCTGCAGCAGGCCCTCTCCATTCGATATTTATTTTCACTCCACCGTTATGCCTGTGTCGACATATTGTGAATCTTTACGATATATTTTTATCCGAGCTGTTAAAGCATTATTGTTCCAGACGATGATTATGATTATATATTCAGGTGTGGTGCAATATTTTGAAACAATGGCCCATAATAAATGATATTTTTTATTTACTGTTAATAATTATTCATCGTAGTAAAGTCATTCCAGGGACAATGTCATACGTACTACATGGGCTAGTAGTCATAAATGATATCACTACTAAACTTTTCAAAGAAATTAGAATTAGATGAATCAACGGAATCATTTCATATCCCGAAAATATTTGTAGGCGGTAAAACATAATCAAGGGACTCAGGAGAAAGTAACTTATAATATTAATATATCTCGCAAACGCGAACCATGTTTAAATTTTAATAAGCATTTTAGATATCAGAAACAGAAATTTATAATCAGTAAGAAAATTAATAGGTATTGGTTTTATAAATCCGCGAACTTAAAATTAGGGTGTTAATAGTTAATTAATTTTAGCACAATTTTAAGTTAACAGAAGACCAAGACTTCTTTTTATATTTTCAAAATATACAGGGTTATTTATCGATCTTTTGAACTAGTTGAGATATAAAAAAAACGAGAGGAACATAATTTTTCGCAAGCTATGTTTTCACCTTTCCAAAAAAACAAATAAGCATCGTTATACTTTCCAGAAATTGAAAATGGATGCCCCAAATTTTATTCTCTTTAAATATTAAAATTATCACACCAGATTCAAAATCACCATGCAAATTCGACCACAACTTGGTAATAAAATTATTCGATCACATCATGGCTAACTGCATTTTTCTCAATTTTTCAATTCTTCAATTTTAATGATTTTAACTGTATGATTTATCGTTCTACAGCTTTTATATTTTGAATTAATTTAGATATACAAAAAAACGCAAGGAGTATAATTATTAACTACTTCTTAAAGAAATAAATAAGCATCGTTTTACATTCCAAAAATTGAAAAGACCCCTCCCTAAATTTCATTTGTTTTTCAAGTATTAAAATTTTCACACCAGACTTAAAATCACCGTTAAAATTCGACCGCACGCGCACCTTAGGAATGAATTTGTATGATCAAATATCAATGCTAACTGCATTTTTTTTTATATTTCGAATTTTAATGATTTTATCTGTGTGATTTATAATTCTACAGCTCTTACCTTTGAACTGGAATGCAAAACGACACTTTTTTTGAAAACGTTAAAAAGTAGTATGAGAACGATGTGAAAAATTACATTCCTTTCGTCTTTTCTCAATTAGTTCAAAAGTTATAGTAAGTAAAACAATGTAGTATATAGTAGTAAAAGAAAGGCTGGCTACAAGGGCTGTTTATGCTCCTCTATCTGTGATTGTTTCTAGAGTTTTTCTTCTTTTGAGCCTTCTGATTCTCCATTTTTTATTCCGGCAGAGTATATATATTTTCGATTTCTTTTTGAGATCGCTTGCTGATCGATCCTAGTATGCTTTTCTAGACTATTCACGATCCTCTCAATTGTTATCCACGTATAAGATTGTCTCACCATCTTGAATTTGTTCCTGCTCAGTTGTTAGCGCTTTCCTCAGTAGGATTTCTGCTGTCCTTTTCGCTTTAACGTTCTTGATCCTTTACCTTATCTCTCTGCTTACCAGGATATGATCTATATGTGACATTGAGCTTCCATTACTCCAGGTGTCAATGCAGGTTTGACTTTTGCTCCATGTACTTCTTATTGTTAAGTCAAACATGTGTGCTAGGTTTTTCAGCGCGTTTCCATTTTCGTCAGGCCATGTATAGAGTAAAATTTTTCCAAAGATGCTTTGGTCCTCCTCCGTCTGATCGTCTTTTCCTATATGTGCATTGAAGTCTCTTAATAGTATAATTGATATTTCTCTTGATTTTTCACAGCGTTGGTGTGTGCCGAGGTTGTTATGTTTTCTCCTTCTAGCTGATGGCTTAGTACTCCATATAGACAGTTCCCGTCGCCGTCAATTTTTGGTACCAGTAGTTGATGTGCCTTCGTTCCTATGTTCTGTAGTGGATACATACATTATTTTTGAATTTTCTGGAGAGTTATTATTTCTTGTTTCTTTTCTGCTTGTTATTATTACGGTCCTAAACTTTTCAATACAATTCCTTACCTTACCTGTGCCGTACCAGATGTAAAGTATAAACAGTCAGTAAAAAAAATTTCTTAAGGGAATGTTTTTTTTCTTTGTTTGTTTTATTTAGCATGCATGAGGTTTTTTAAGTACTTCATTGCGTGTATTTCTATCCTTTTTATAACTGTCTTCTCTCCTAGTAGTGTTGATGTTTTATGTCGCTGTTTTCGTCTTGTTGTTTTTGTGAGTAGTTGGATAATGTCCCCAATTCAAACTGTTGAATAGACAGTTCAGTAAATTGACCAGTCAGCATCAACAAAATAGCAAAACAAAATAGGACGCAAAACTAATAATGCCATTTGACCAATTTGAGCTCGACATTCGCTGCGTTCTCGCCATACTATTATAGCTAATGAATCAACTAATACAATGTCGTCTTATAAATACTCCTTTTTTAGTTCAATTTGAAGATTTAAAACGTAAATTAAAATTTAGAATACTATGCTTTGAAGTATGTTATTTGGAATAATCATTAAAAATTATTTATTTGAAATGAAATCTTATAAAGACTTTCGTCTACAAGGCTATTTTTTATTTACTGTTTCAAATACAAATATTTAATTATTTTTTATCTCGAATGAATATGACACTGTATTTTATTTTGTGTTTTAAATGATGCCATTAGTTTTTCACTCAAGTGTTAAGAGAAGCATTACAGAATTTATTGGTCTGGCCGTAATTTATACCCTACATCCCGCCAGCTAAGGACAGCCCCTTAAGAGCTTGGCTTGTAATTATAATTTGGCATTTAACATTGCAATGCAAACAATTTTAAATGCTACACTACGTACACTTGTTAACTGCTAATCGCGAGTTTGTTACTAATTTAAATAAGATAGTAAAAACGTATCCTTTGTTGTGTTCCTCTCTTCGGTTATTACCGATTTTTTTTTCCTCTTTGCCGCCTGGCAGGTACAAGATTTCACTTCACTAATATATACTATGATTTACTGCGTTAAAAGTTTTGGTTTGTATACCTAAATAAACACTAACTAATATTTCTTATCAATTACTGAAAATGTTCCGAGATTATATATTATTTTACAGACACATCCACTCATACTTTAAATATATCTTCTACACGTTGTCACTATTTAACTTTTATAAATTTTATAGGTATCTATTGGTGACAGAGCACTATAAGGCACGTCTGGTCACCTCGACAGCAAGATGACAAGTCCCCAGATAATGAAAAAGACAAAATGTCATTATTTCATCAATTCATTATTTGTTGTTAAAATTTTGCGTGCATAAGGTGATTATACAGGTATTCACTTATCCACACAGGGTTAATCACGATGGCTTGTCCAAGGGCGAGTAGTCCGTTCTATGCATTATTTACGTTCATTCCCTTTTTGTTTTCCTTTCTGACTCCAGATTCTTGATCCAATGTTGCGATCCTTCTAATACGTATGTAGTAGATGCAACAGCTTTGTGTAAAAAATAAATTAAAAAAGTTACATGTCTCTGACATAATTATCTGCATTGCAAAATGCATTATAGTGGTCAGTACCCTCATGCCAATAAATGTAAATAACTGCCACCATTTCACAAACACAAATGACGAGAGTAAAATCTAAAATTATTTAACGTTCAATTCACGTGTCCGAACCTATTTGCATATGCCGCTATATAAGTATATGGCTGTTAGATTTGGTAACAAATTTAATTATAACGCAGACTTCACTATGAAGATATGAATAAATTATTGCAAATTTAGTAACAGATAACATTTTATAATTAGCTATAGTTGTAGATATATACGTGACTAGAGGACTAATACTGAATTTAAATAATCCAAATATGGAAACTGCTAAATTAAATTAGATTCAAACACCTTCATTATTATTCAATTTAGCTATTTTATAAGTCCTCTCGTGGGGTGATATATCTAATATGGAGAATGTTATATTGTTAATATCACTAGTAGAGTACCAAGGATTTTACTTTGAATTATATCCAATCCATTTGAAATTGAAGAAAAGAGTAATAAGAACTTGTTTTCTGTAGAATTCTCTCTGCTTTAAGATAGTTCTATAAATTGTATGAATTTTACCTATTTGTGAAAACCACAGTTGGTGGTGATTGATAGCGGCACTTTAACTGCAGATAGGTAAATAAGGGATGTTCTGCAAGTTCATGTGGTGCCTTTCGTCCCACATATTGGAGAAAATTTCCTCTTAATTCAAAACAATGCTCGCCCGGACACCTGACTTTTTAAACCGAGTGGAGATGTCGACAATATTTTGGCCTGCATATTCCCTAGACTTGAATACAATTGAAGATGTATAGGACATGCTAGGCAAACGACTTAGGTCAAAAATTCCTGCTGTCAAAAACACAGAAGTGTGAGCTGCTCTAAATTAAATATGGGAGAATTTGTCTTAAGAAACAGTCGATAACGTCTCATAAATATGGGAAGAACGAAGGCTACAGCCATAAGGGCTCGTGAGGGGGGGGGGGCAAATGGTATTGAAAAAAATAATTATTGTAACTTTGCTTGTACTATTATTTTTTTGTAAATACGCTATTTCTTGTGTTATGTTTCATTCTGCAAAATAGCAAGAAGCTTTATAAAACAAACTGCAATTAGCTAGCTATTAGTTGACTTTTCCTTTTAAGAGATTCCGTTCAAATTTGTTAGGAGAAAAGAAGAATATGTAGAAAAAAATGTCAATTAATCTTCGTTCTTTAAATTTGCCGGTGAGTGTGAGTGTATATTAACGATCGAGAGTGTTTTTCCTATTAAGTACTGGATAATTACAACAAAATGGCGACATTTCATTTAAAAAATGTGAGGACGCGCATTTAGGTGATAACTTATTTATTTTTTATGCTCCGGAAAGAAAAGACAAAAAACGATTTGAGAGCTTAATCAATTCTCTTTAATTTACGTCCTTAGCATTTTTGATGTGTCACAGTTTTTGAGATATTCAACATTAAAACTAAATACTTCGTCCTATAAACGCTGGTACTCCATCTTTAAACTTCCATATATCCGAAACCATTAATTCTACAGAAACTAGAAAAGAAAAGAAAATTCATCCTCGGTTTACAAGATTTATTTAGTATCTTTCTGATAAAACTAAAATTTATTGAAATATTTACAAAAAAAATATTACTTTTTTTTTCGAAAACACCTTTGAAGTTTAAAGTTGAGCATCTTAGGTCACGCTATATGTTAGCAAAGAACTTTCACATTTTCACTTTCACATCCAGTGAAAATATAGTAACGACAAAAAAAAAATTGAAAATTTTTATTGTTCAAATAGGCTTAGAATGTATGTACCGTCGAGATTTTAAGTTTAAGAAAAAAAATTCTGTCTGTCGGTCTGTCTGTCTGTAACTTTTTTTTTGCGCACGATTACTCTGGAACCGTTTAAAATATTGACTTGAAATTTGGTATATGTATGTATTTTAACGAGATCTGGAACCAGATTATATTTTCACCTTATTCCGTTGAAAGGTCGGGGGGTAAATTGTGGAAAATGGGAGGTCCATAAAATTGGTACTTAGTATATATAAGAGAAGCTAAGCTCTCAAAAACTGTTTTGGAATTAGCCACCCACATTATCACCCCCACCCTATTATTGAAGGGGGTGAAAAAAATTGTGATTTAGTGCGTGTACAAGAACCAAAAACCTCAAAATATTTTTTTATTTCATCCACTTCTACTATCATCCCACTATTACCACCCTCACCCCACTCGCGATGTGGGATATGGTTTCATGGGTTTTTGGGGTAGACCATTTCAAATATTATATTATTAAAGTTCCATAAAGGTCTATAAACAGTTGTTTCCACAAACAAAATTTTTTCGTTGTGAGAGAATGGGATAGAGAATATAGATCTGGAAGTAGTGACTCCTAGGGCAGCGGTTTTTATTAAAAGAATGTGAGGACGCACACCATTTTGTCATAGTTTCTTTTTTTTATGCTATAAAAATGGGCCAAAATCATTTAAAAGCTTAGTTAATAATCAAGCTAATTATCTTTTATTTTTGTGGTTAACATTTTGAGTGCCACAGTTTCTGTCTTATTTAACATTTACATTAAGTACTGCATCTTATAAATGTTCAGACATCACCTTTAAGCTTACATATTCTCAAGTTCTGTCGAGATTAGAAAAAAAAAATCATCCTCAGTTCATAAGCTTTGTTAGTGGTCTTCAACATTTTTTCGCTAAATTTGGTACTTTTCGATTATTCGACGAAAATCGTTAAGTAGATATCTTAAACTAAAGCTAAAATTGCAATTTTCAAGTCAATGATTGTAACTTATAGACTATCAATTTTTTTGAAAAACTGCACCGAACTTCTTTCTCAACATTTGATTCTCTTTCAATAAAAAAAAAACTAAACTTAATTCATATGACAATATATCTAAATTAAAACTAGTTCCTGTACTAATAGCGTATTTTTAATTACCAGTTTTTTTGTGTGTAAAATTATCGGCTGGTTTATTTTTGTTTAAAATATTTTTTGTTTTTCGTATTTATTGAGATATTAAAAAAAATAATTTTCTGGCAGCTATTCTAATTTGAAGTAATTACCCTCATTATTTTGTGTACAAAATCCTACTTACTCGGAAAATGTCGTGTACATTTGGTTATAATTCTATGTTAATATATATTTGCCTTTGCAGACTGTACTAAAAATTATCTTTTGATTTTATAATGCACAATCTGCATCTCCATAAGAGTATGCGGCAGTTTCACCAAGCATATCAATTGCATGATTAGCAGAAGAGACACATGGGGACTTCTGACTCCAGCAGCAAGGCAAATTTAATAATTGATGGGATAGACAGACAAAATTAAAGCAGTACGAGTTTAAAGCATAACTTCAAACGTGTCAGAGGGCTTTCTTGCGATAATAAATTCTTGATATTGTAATTTACGTGAGTGTAAACTACAGAATTATACTTGATTAAATAAACAGAACAGATAAATCAAAAACGCAAATACTGAGAATATAATCTTTGGCCCACACCAACATTCAAGAGATAAAATAGAGGAAGCCAGTAATTTATATTTTTTGGCAATAGATAGGCAGCTGCATACTGTAGGTGATACTTTAATATATCAGGATATTGGGAGATTATATAATCTCTCAATGCCCTGATTGGAAGTGTTGGTTGTTTATTGGTAAAATCAGTTTTCGTTCAAGGAATTGAGACTTGAATCCAACATTGATTTTGACAAAAAAAACGGTTGCCCGATAACAGCTTATCCCAGACTCCAATTCATACGGTAATAGAACGAAACTGAATATAAACATTATATTCTTCCTCAATTTCTTTTTTTATGTTGAATTGATCATTATATGGGATACTTTTAGTTTTTTTTAATAAGTTAATATTCTAGGTATAATTGTTATATTTTTAATTTCATCTCTTGATGATGCCAGTTTTGTTGACAAACCGCTACACAGTGGTGCTTTTTTTAGAAGGAAGGTGTCAAAAATCGGTAATCTAGCCAATTTTCGATAAAAATTTACGAAACTTGGTAGAGTTAAGTATTTGAATATGCTAAATTCAGTTTTGCTGCAGAATTTTTTTTTCAATATGGCAGCTTCAAAATTAGGGTCAAAAAAAAGCAAAAAAGATGAAAAATTCAATCCCAGCCACAAAAAAAGTCCTGATCCTGAAACTCAAGTAGTGAATTCGACGCTGAATTCGAATTTGACCTCAGAAAAGCACAAACACCCTGAAAATTTTGAGCTGGAGCAAGAAAGCATCCTCAACATGCCAGAAGGCCAAAATTGATTATTAGGGTGAAAATCAAGTAAAATAGGTTGAAAGGGAGTGTAAAAATGAAGATTTGAAAAAGGGCGTTATTTTATTCTAAACTTATATTTCTAGGAGTTTTTGATGATTTCAAACTTAACATGCCAGAAGCCAACATTTATTCTTGGGGAGAAAAATTGGGTAAAATAGAGGTTGAAACATGAAAATTTGAGAAAATATATAATTTTTATTCCAAAAGTATATTTCTAGGGGTTTTTGAGGTTGCTGATTTAAAATTTCAGCATGCCAAAAGCCTAGAATTTATTCTTACGTTGAAGATAAAGCAAATTGGGGGTTGAAAGGCGTGTAGAAAAAAGAAGTTGAAAAAATACGTAATTTAGATTCTGAAATTATATTTTTAGGGGTTTTGAACTTGTTGAGTTCAAGTTCGAATCCGATCTCATAAAAGCGCTTTTAGCCAGGGCCGGATTATCCACAAGGCTAAATAGGCTATAGCCTAGGGGCGCCGAACTCAGAGGGGGCGCTTCGGCGCTAACTAATTTTATCTCCCGATGGCCGACGGATGACATTTACTAGTTACCATTAACCTTTGAAAATAAAATGTATTGTAGCGTCGTATAATGCATAAGGGCCGGCGAAAAAAACAGCCACAAAATATTGTTTTGATAATGAGCGTAAAAAATTGTTTGTTTAATACACTAGTTCACAAGTTCAAAGCAGTGTTAATTCTTGATAAAGCTCGTAAAAATATATGGATTCAGAATGACGTCTAGAAAAATGTTCAAAGTTTTCAAACCCGCACATAAACAATTGCAAAAGTTATAAACAAATGAAGACTGAAAAAATAACGAGTTTTGTTTTTTGTAAATAACTCGAAAATTATTAGTATCTAAAAAATTTCAAAGAATGATTCTTAAAGAGAAAGAAATTTCCAATAAAAAAGTCCCGACTCCCGAAACTCTATCTCTATTATTAATAATTTTAATTTAATGTTGAAAATAGAGCTCCGCGCGGCGAACACTAAGCCGTTACGATCCTCTGAAACCGACCGTAATAAGTAAAAATATTTTTTTATGTTGGTAAATATTAATTTAAAATTTTGTAAAAATTATGGTATTATTTAGACACTTAAAGGAACAACATCCCGTTGTAAAAAAATTTTTTTACCGAATTTTCATAAAATGAGCCTATTGTTAATTAACAATTTATTTTTTGCAGTTTGCGTTTATATTTCAAGTTGGATAATTATTAAACAAAAGTCACTAAAATTATTTCGCTTCGTGTTAACTATACTTTATGGGATTATGACATTGGGATGTTTTTAATTGTTATAGTCTATTAGTTATTAATTACTTAATCTAACAAAAAACTAAAAAATGAAAAAGAGAGGTTGAAATTTTTTTTTATTAATTTTAATTATTATTACTGTTTTTATATTCAAAAGTACTATAAGACCACATAAACTTTAAATTTTCATTGCTAATTGTTTATACAAATTTTATAAACAAATAGATAAATTATGTATTTTTGAAAAACATTTTTTTGCCATTTTATTGGTTATAAAATATTATGATTTAAAAAAAAATCTTTAATTGTCTATAATATTTTTTTAAATTTTTTCAATATTTAAACAAATAATTAAGAAAAAATTTTATTCTTAAAATTTATTATTTGCAATTTTCTATAAGCTGGTGAAAAGAAAAACATTTTTTGTTGTTAACTTATTTGTTTATTTAATAAACAATTTGATATCAACAATCGCCGAATGTCTTTATATTTTTTATAGATAGAAAAGAAAATAACAAGAACAACTGTATACATAAACATGTCAAAAAAATTTTTTAATATTTTTTATGGAATTTTAAATTTAATTTTTTTTTGACTTGTTTAGGTATACGGTTGTTTTTATTATTTTTTTCTATCTAAAAAAAAAATATAAACACATTCGGCGATTGTTAATAACAAATTGTTTATTAAATAAACAAATAAATTAGCAACAAAAAAAAATTTTCATTTTTCCAGCTTGTAGAGAATTGCAAACTCGATTGCAAATAATAAATTTTAAGAATAAAATTTTTTCTTAATAATTTGATTAAATACTGAAAAAAGGAAAAAAAATATTAGACAATTAAAAAAATTGTTTAAGAAAATTTTTTTTCTTTTGATCATAGTATTTTATAACCAATAAAATGGCAAAATTTTTTTTTCAAAAATACGTAATTTATCTATTTTTTAAAAAAGTTTAAACAATTAGCAATGAAAATTTAAAGTTCATGTGATCTTATAGTACTTTTGAATATAAAAACCTCCCCCCACCTCATCAATTTTAAAACTGGGACAACCCTCCCGCTTATCATTTTTTTTCTATTATGAATAAGAGGGCGCAAGTACATGATTAGCTTAGGGGCGCGCTGATCCTTAATCCGGCCCTGCTTTTAGCGAATAAATAACCGTAAAATAGGATAAATCATTCCTGATTTGTGGTAACAATAAATACATGCAAAAAGTAGTTAACAAGCGCAAAAGTATTGTATTCAAATATAGATTGTTGGTATGTCGCAAAGGATTTTCTACTCTCAGGTAGTTAAGCAAACTCCCAAAATAGAAGGAAGCCACCCTAAAATGAGCCAAAACTAACTCACATTTCAGGATTTATAAATTGATGTGAATGAATGGTAAAGAATATCAAAACAGAGGATTATGTTTTATATTTAGCAGTCATCTCCTCATCTCCCTAAATAATAGCGGAGCAACTACTCTTAGATTAGGCTAAATAATACACCTGTTCTTGCAAAGAATATGCATCATCATACCATCATAGAGTATATAAATGCTAAAAAAATTACATAAAAAAATGAAGATTTGAAAGTTTGGAATTATGTAGAACTAGAACGACTTAAAGTTTTATCAAAGTACATATGAGTGTAAAAACTACTCTTATATAAAAATAAAATACATTATTACCATTAAAATATGGAAAATGTGGAAGTTTTTGATTTATAAATTTTTGAATAGAAACTAAAGTGACTTGGAACTGAAATGGAACATTTTGTTGCATATTTGACAATACCAAATGAAAAAGGAAACATAGTGACACAAAAGCAAAAAGCAACTGTGAAGTTACAGAATACAGAAATTCCTACATTACATAAGGTATGTATGGTTTTTAGCCAAAATTGCATTCCAAAAATAATTAGGTATTATTTTCAAAATGATATCTTAAAATTAGTAAAATTAGAATATACTCAACAGAATGTTAAGTTGAAACTAAATTGAACATATGTCAATGGAGTGCTGGAAAGTTATGGTTTTGTTATGGCATTTATAAAATTTTCAGCTAAAATTCGCTCTTCGGACGAAGTTCCTCGAATCTTGAACAAATCATAAATGCTTTTGCGAATAAATTTAGATAAGCAAGCATAAATTTTACAGTTTGTGTTTCTTTTTTACTCTAAAATTTTTAACAACATTATTATTTTCTTACCTTTACATGCTTCATTAAGTATCCCAATATTACTTCCTTTTTCTCATTTTTCTCATTTTCATGGCACACTCCAATGTTGAGCCCCATGACGAGCGTTCTCATGAGATTGTTTTCGCACATCTCCCATATTACTTTTGGCGTATAGCATGCGATTGCCTAAAACAGAAAGAAATGGGATTTAAAATCATTTAGAGTGATGACAAGGAAAGAAAATCTTAAACCTTACGATACCTTAATGTTTTATTATACAGTTATTTTTATTACGTCGTTTACCTCAAAAGCTCCAATGATACACACGGTGTGTTATGTGTATTTTATGCGAATATAAATATAGAATTAAATTTGATTGGGCTATTACCGTTTAAAAGTTATGAACAATTAATTCCAACCATAGACTTAGAAATATAGACTACGCGATAGTTTAAGGCAGAGCGCCCATCTGTCAGACAACAACAAGACACAGACGCGAGAAATAAGACACAGACATGAAATAGACAAACAGAAAACATTTGATCGCATATCAAAGCGACACGTAAAATTCACTAAAAAACATTTTACTATTTGTCAGTAGTAATCATGTCATCGTCGAAGGTTGAAAATGCGCTTGCTTTGTTACAAATCGTGAATATTAATAATAGAACTAGGAGGTGCACCCTATGTGGAAACGAAGCCATAACAACGGAGATACTTTGTAAGTAATGAAGGAATTGGAAATGTACCCTCATTAGTTCCAGTCATCTTATCGGTTGATCAAAAAACGTTTTTCTTTCACTTATAGATCAAATTAGGCCTTATATTCCATCCACAAAACGGTCTAAACATATTTAAAAGCAAAATTTGACTGATCTGTGTCTGCTCCTTTTAACACCAGAGATTTTCAACAGACACAGTCATGTCTGATTCTGTCGTGTCGCACTAGTATGCGCGGCTTAACTTAAAAGCAATGTAGTCACTGAACATATTTGTTTTAAGTCTTTGTCGCGTCTGTGTCTTGTTGTTGTCTGACTGATGGGCGCTCTGCCTAAGAAGCTACGTCGCTGATATATCAGCAACATGGCCTTTTTGCGCTGTGCGTTTCTCATATGAGCACCTACTTATAGCTTATCTCTATCAGATATTTCAATAGAAAAACTGCGTTCTGTTTGTATTAACGACTTGTACAGCATTTTTCGCAAGGAGCGTGGTTCAACGCGAAGTTGAAATGAACTACGATTCTGATAGTCGCCAGATAGCGGAGTGGGTAAGGCGATAAGTAGTGTTAAAAAAAAGGTCAAGAAAGCGGAAATAAAGAGTTTTGATTGTGTCAATAAACTAAAAACGGTAGAATAAGAGCCTACGAGTGCGTACAATCGGAGGTAGCCCTCAACTCAAACGAATACTGTAAAAACAGTAAGTTTTTAAAATATTTCTGACAGTGACAATCACCTAGAGAGGGTAATTTATTTTGCAAACACTTACCCCCGACCGGTCGGTGTATACCGGTCGAGGTTTCATATACAAATATATAAAAACTATCAGTGATTAAGAACATGGCATCTAATTCGGCAAATATGGAGGTTGAGCATTCGACCGAAACAGAAAGCGAGAAAAATGTTTCCAATCTGAAACGAAGGAACGATAACGTTACCACCGACTCCGAGTCAGAAGCTAGCC
Organism: Rutpela maculata; assembly: GCA_936432065.2. NCBI lineage: Eukaryota > Metazoa > Arthropoda > Insecta > Coleoptera > Cerambycidae > Rutpela > Rutpela maculata. The sequence continues at coordinate 124,989,636 of OW386291.2, read as the reverse complement.
AGTCGAGCGTAAAGGCAAGACTAACGCCACTCGCTAAATCAACAACATCACAATCAGACAACGCCATACCTGATCCCTCAATGTTTGAAATGAGGGTGAAGAAACGCAGAATTCAGGATGACGAAGATCCAAATTTTACCCATCCAGGAACAAGTAAACCAAACAAAATGCCGCCTCCAAGGCAAGTAACAACGAGCAATAAATTTGAGGGCAATATAATAATTCCAAGTGACATGAACGTTACACCACCCCAAAGCAAGGAGAACGAAAAAGAACAAGGAACACAAAATGAAACAACGAGAAACAAAAAACCTCCTCCTATCATAATCCATGGAATCTTTACGGACCACAAAAAATTAAACGCCTTTTTGTCATCCAGATTACGTGATAAATTCTTTTGGAAGCATTCAAATTCCACTACCAGTCTACAACTTATGAATCTCCATGATTGGACGGCTGTAAACAAGTACTTCGAAGACGGCAAAATTGAATATCATACCTATACTCCGAGTGAAGAGAAAACCCACGCCTTCGTGATCAAAGGTCTGTATCACGAAATCGATATAGATGATATTAAAGAAGAATTAACAGTAGAATACGAGATTGATGTTAAAAAATTTTATGTAATGAAGGGCACGAAGCATCCTCTTTATATGCTGGTCACAAACAACGGCGTTACACTTAAGGAACTGCAACAAAAAGTCAAGTATCTGGACCGAACATCAATCAGCTGGGAAAGACACTTAAACAGCAAGCTCATAATACAGTGCCATCGCTGTCAATTATGGGGACATGCCACTTCTAACTGTAGAGCATCACCACGATGCTTAAAATGTGCAGGGACTCATCTTACCGCCCAATGCGTTAAGCCAAGAGAAGAACCTGCAATTTGTATCAACTGCGGTGGTGCCCATCCTGCTAATAGCGTTAATTGCGAAGTATACAAAAAAAAAATTGATGACATTGAAAGAAAGAATGTAAGAGTACCTCCTCCTCCTCAGTCCAAGTATGTAGCAGCCCCACCACCTCAAAGAAATGTGTGGGAAGAGAGGATGAGAGTCAAAACAAAACAAGTTCCGGAGTCACCCCAATCGCAACAGACAAGGCCCCCACTATTGGCCATGCCCACTTCCCAAACTAACGGATCCATTGTGGCCTACAATGGATTACAGTCTGAGTTCAGAAAGATGCGGGATATCGTAAATTTAGATCTCATGTTGGTACAGGTAAGGGAACTAAATCAATTACTTGCAGGGTGCGTTACTGCGGCAGATAAGTTTGAGGTATTTTATACCTTTTTAGGAAATATCGCAGACGATGCCTTTTAATTTCAAAATCTCTTCCTGGAACGCAAATGGTATTGGCAACAAAATTCCTTTTTTAATTAACTATCTAACGAGGCATAAAATTGACATTATGCTTCTCAACGAGACTAAACTGACTCAACGTGACAAGCTGCGCATTCGAGGGTACACAACTGTTAGACGAGATAGAGTAGACAATAACAGAGGTGGAGGAGTGGCCATACTCATTAAGTCAGATATAGCACACACATATCGCTCGCTTCGGAACACGTCCGTAGAGAACGTATGTGTGACGCTAGAAGGCGGCGTGAGTATCGTCGCCGCGTATAATAGCCCTGCAAATGGCTTCACAGCGGGTTGTTTGGAGAACTTATTGAATGCTAGTCCGCGCTGTTTACTCATAGGCGATCTTAATGCTTTGCATCGTGCATGGAACTGCCGTCGCAACAACGCTAACGGCAACACTCTGTTTGATTATATCAACAATCATAATGTCGTTCTGCAGCATTCGGATGAACCTACTCATTTTCCAGATAATGGAGGCACACCTTCAACCATCGACATAGTGGTCAATAAGGGTGTTGGCAATTCTACTCCACCAGTGGTACTAGAGGAGCTAACATCTGACCACAACCCAATTCTTTTAGAATTAAAAAATATGTCGAGGGAAGATAGTACACATAAAATCACATCCTATAGAGACGCTGATTGGCGCCACTATAAGAACCACATAAATACAAATTTAACACTCACAAACACTATTGGCACCATCGCCGATCTGGAAAATGCGGTGATGGAGTTCGCGAGAGTGCTGCAGGATGCCAAACGGGGTGTTGCAACCACCATAACAATAAATCCATACAAAGACCGACTCGACGAGGCGGTCAAACGAGACATCAGAGAAAAAAATAGACTTCGACGGCTTTGGCAGCGAAATCGCGATGTCGACGCTAAGATCGATATGGGCATACTGCAAAGGAGGATTCGAGCCGCCATAATCACCTGGAGAAACCGGAAATGGGGTGACAAGCTAGAAGCTCTGAGTCCTCGGGACAACTCGCTGTGGAAGCTGACCAGAGCGCTTAAAAATACGCGGGAAGCCATACCCACATTGACAAATCAAAACGGACGTACGTTTCTGACTGACGCGCAAAAAGCCAATAACCTAGCCGACCACTTTGAACGGATACATAACGAAAACGCACCTAACGATCAAGACCACGACCGCATAGAACACGACATTAACGATGTTATTGGCCATGACATCCAATTGACAAGACGTGAATTTTTAAAAGTCATGGTCAAACCCTCTGAACTAGCAAAGCTTATCAGAACCTTACAAAACAATAAAGCGCCTGGGAAGGACTGTATTGAAAACAAACTTCTTAAATATCTTCCAAGGAAAGGTGTTGTTCAACTCATGTACATTGTTAACGCGATCTTACGACTGCAACACTGGCCTAGCCAGTGGAAGTGTGCTGTGGTCGTACCCATCCTGGAATCAGGCAAAAATGCCAGTTATCGACCTATATCGCTGTTGTCGGCAGTCTCAAAATTGGTAGAAAAGGTCATCCTGGACAGATTTAACTCTGCCCAAGAGGAACTTCATATTGACGATGAACACCAGTTTGGCTTCAGGAGGGGTCGGAGCACAGTGCAACAGGTCGTACGAATCGTTAACGATGTGAAAGTGCAATACAATCTTGGAAAAAACACCACCATGGTGCTCTTAGATGTTGAGAAGGCTTTCGACACGGTCTGGATTCCGGGTCTACTATATAAAATGCACACATATAATTTTCCGCGATATATAACGAAACTGATTCACTCGTATCTGACGGGCAGATCGCTACAAGTGCGAGTGAACAACAAACTGTCAACACTGCGGGACATTCGGGCGGGCGTCCCGCAAGGGTCGGTTCTCGCACCTAAATTGTATAACCTGTACGTTTCTGACTTTCCAGTTTTCCCTAATACTAAACTGGCCAAATACGCTGATGACACTGCCATGTATGCACATAGTCACAACGCTCAAGCGGCAAATATGTTACTGAAAGCCCACATGGTCCGTGCCGCGGCGTTCTATGACCGGTGGAAGATTCTGGTAAACGTTGAAAAGTCAGAAGCGATAGTCTTCACGCGCAGATTCACTGAAAATAAAATTTTAACACCTATTTCGGTCAGGGGAAACCAAATTCCAACTAGAAACTGCGTAAAGTATTTGGGAGTAAATCTGGACCAACGACTGACATTCAACAAACATATGAACGAAACTATACGAAAAGTCTATTCTATGTCCAGGAGTCTGTACCCGCTCCTGGCCAAAAATAGCAGACTAAGTCGACAAAATAAAAAATTGGTTTACACTGTTGTAGTGAGGCCGGCCCTAACATACGCGGCACCGGTGTGGTGCAGTGCATCGATCACGACTCTAAAGAAACTAAAAGTGTTGGAGCACAAGTTTATGCGCCTCATTTCAAATTCTTCAAGATATACCTCCCTCAGAGAATTATATGCACGTTGCCACGACATAACACCACTAGCGGATTACATCCAACAAATCTCTCAAAAATTCTATACTTTTAAACTGGGTGATAGTCCGCTAACAAACAACATTACCCAGATCAGAGAACATAATGCCCCCTTTAGAATAAAACACACCTTGCCATACCAGGCGTTGCCTATTTTTAGGCAACCTATCTAGCCCTATATTCTCTTTTTAATCCTTCATTAACGATAACATTCATTCCTTATTTTCTGTTCTGTCCTCTTTTCGTTTCTTTACCATTGTTCTAAATTATTCTTCCTAATTATAATCTTTATTTTATCTTAACCTCCAGATTTGTTAACATTTTAAACTATACATTAAGCGGCTTGGCATCCGCTTCGTTCATAACCACCATTATCTGAAGCGGGTTTTTTGGTTTGGTTCTTTTTCCCGTATTAGCATAGGTATCATAATGTAAAACAGTGCGCTTTACTTCCAGTTAATATTAAGTTTTATAATCCTTTTTTTTTGGAAATTTATCTGTTAATACCTTTTTTAATTTGCCACATGGTGAAAGGAGTTCAGGTCAAAGTTTTATTTTTTGAAGTTGACCAGAGTCCGTTCCGTCCTGTCATTCAACTGTCACGGAGCTGCGCTCCGTGAATGTCTGACAGTATTCGGACACGGGTGTCTGGGATATATTGTAATATATAATAATAATAAAGTTTGATTGTATTGTATTGTATTGTACGATTCTGATGTCTTTATGTTAGGGTTCGATCCCTAATAATGAATGCTAATTTCTTTTTTTTTTTTTTTAGTAAATCTTGTTGTTTATTTCAACGATAACTTGAATTTATAATGCACAAATAAAATTATCACATGTTCTTGAATATTTCTTAATATAAATTCAAATTCCATGGATATTATTGATAAGACTTACGATAGAAATAGGATAGAAATAATTAAAACACTTTAAAATACTGCTATATTCAACGGTTTTAAAATTATTTTAGAAAATTTATAACAATCTGCTTTTTTTTTGCTACGTGTTTAAACTAATATTATAATTTAACGAATGACACAGGCTGGCCATTAACAAGCATTTTACGATTTTCACTTTTAGGTTCAATCTTAATATGTTTAACGGGCTGTATAAAAATTATTAAAATACTCGATTTCGGAGCACCCTCTCTATTCATTCTGTTCAACTTATTTTCATCGACTCAATTCAAATATTAAAAAAATATTACTATAAAATTTTACCTATGGAAGGAAATTTCATTATGCCGTGTAGACGTAATTTCACCGACACAACATGTATACACCATGGTTTATTAATAAAAGTCTTATTAAAAATAAACTGAAGATCACTTTTATGACATGAAAACAGCAAGCACTTACTACTTGCATCACCTAAACTGTAAATATTGCTAAATATGGATAATCATCAAAATTCATATCATAACTTTAGCAAATAACATGTAAATAAACGATAGTGCTTGTTTGACAGGTTGTCGGTTCAAGGAAGGACGTACACAATAGAAAAAACTGCTCCCACGGCTGCATTGGAAGTCCTTTTAGACCTGACTCCACTACACATATTTATCCAAGGGGAAGCTTGTTCAAATGCAAGGCACAACGCCCATAAGGCAACAACACGGAACAGAGCACCAAAAGTTATACTCAGAGCTGAAGGCAGATCTCATTTTAGGAATATCCAAAGACCCTATGGTCCCAAAATATAACTGCTATAAAAAATTTCAAATCGAAATACCAGACAGAAAGGACTGGAAAAAGGTCCTCCAATATCGGCGTAAACGATCTGGTATACGGACGGCTCCAAGACAGAATAGCTGGGATTCCCCAGATAGAATACACGCCACAATATTTCAGTCTGAAGTGGCTGAAGTAGTGTGCAAAAGAAATAATGAGGTAAGAAACTGTAAACCAGTCAATTGCCATTTCTTCAGACAGCCAAGCAGCGCTAAAGTCACTCGATTCCATGCAGGTCGATTCAAGACTAGTATGGGATTATATAAATGCCTTTACGGACCTAGGAAGTCAGAACAAAGTGACCGTGGTATAGGTACCAGGACACGAGGGACACAGGGGAAATGTGAAGGATGATGAACTGGCCCGGGAAGGCGCATCTAAGACCCTAGTAGGACCCGAATCCTTTTGCGGTGTGGATAAGCCACGCATACGAACATCCATTAATGAACGGGTACAAAATGAATCTCTAGAGTGGTGGAAGAATTTCCCATGACAGAGACAGGCCAAAAAGTTTATTAAAGAACGATCGGCCAAATTCACGGAAAATAGAAAGGCTATTATAGAATAATAGTAGGGTAGTAAAAGAAGAAAGGTAGTACAGTAGTAGGTAGTAGAATAACAGTAGTAGGTCTTCTACTAACTGGGCATTGTAGGTTTAATAGACATATGAGTCTAATGGGCATGGCAGAGGATGCAACATGCATATTCTGTCAAGAGGAAGAGGAAATCTCAGTACATGTGCTGTGCCATTGCGAATGCCTAGCCATACTGATATGAGGTTCCAACTACTTGGCAAAGAGAAACCAAGGGCAGATAGCTATACCAACAGCTATACCAAGGAGCCCTTATCAAGGCTGTGGAGTATGATACAAAAGATAAAGCTGGATAAGGAGCTCTAAATAAAATTAGATAAGAAATGCCACAATAGACCCACGGGGATCGCGGTGGTCAAGGCCAATCAGCCAGCTCCTTTTTCAAATCTAATCTAATCTACGCAATAGAAGCAGAACCCCAGATAGTTGGAGAATTGTATATATACCTAAGTCTATAATTCTAACTGAAAATTATGTATGATGGATCAACAAAGATAATTAGATCTAAAATAAGGATTATATGTATGTGGAAAGAACCGAGTAGATATTCACTGATTCACTCTGAATTGCCATACGAGTTTTAGCATGGAAACTATAATTACTCAAGAAAGTACGTTACAGCGAATATTCGATTGAAATTTTGTTATACATGTTAGTCTACACATTTGTTTAAACTTAAAAAAATTACAGCCTTTGTTACAGTATCTAGAGGTAAAAAGTATGTAAAACTTAGAAATAATCTCTAAACACTTTTTTTGGGTAATTATTGTAGTAAATGGAATCATCTACAGTTTCTTCAATCCCACACAATTCTGCTATCGCTTACACTTTCACTCCACATTGTCTCAAATGATTTCAAATATGAGTATTTACCCTCATATCGGCAACACAAAGTACGGACTAAATTACTAAAAAATACGCAGTACCGGGAATATCGGTAAATTTTATATTTAATATATCATCTAGTGAAGCTGCCTCGTCATTATCAGTCATATGCGGCAAGAGTAAAACCCAAAGTCAATGGAAAAGTTTTGCTCATGTGGGAACCTTAGTTACTTTGCAAATTATCGTCCTATTACACAATAATTTGTAATTTCGCCAAAGTCTTTGAAATTTCTTTATATGACCAATTTTTTTAATAATGTGCGAGGGCAGATCAGTATATGTCAACATGGCTTTCTACAGTCAACAGTTACAAATTTATTCACTGTCACACAATTTATTTCTGAGGCTATCGATGCGGGCAAACGAGTTGACGTTATATATACTGACTTCTCCAAAGATTTTGACAGGCTTGACCAAAGAATTCTCCTACATAAACTTAAAGTACTCGGTTTTTCGGACTTGCTAAATTTCCTGCTGGCACTTTTCTAACTGGAAGAGCCAATGCGTAGAAAAAAGTGGCTTTAAGTCCACTGCTACTTCTGAAGTGTCCCAAGGGTCAGTACTGGGGCCTCTATCATTTATTTTATTTATTAATGATTTAGTGACTTGTGTTGATATCAACTGCCTGCTATATGCTGAGGTCATGAAATCGTATTATACTGTTGATACCGACGAGGATTGTGTGTTACTCCAAAGTAATTAAAATGTTAATGACTGGTGTCTTCTGAATAATCTGCCTCTAAAGATTACCAAATGTAACGTTCTGTCTTTCTGCAGGAAGAATAATCCACTGTTATTTGATTATTAGTTGAATGATACCGTATTAAATATATCAAATGAGTTGTATTCGACTATAAACTAAATTTTAACAAACATATAGAAAATATTGTTCTCTGCTTATAAAATTTTAGGTTTTGTGATTATAAATTTAAGCGTTTTTGATGAGATTGAATTATTAAATCTTCTTTATACTGAATTTGTTAAATCCAGACTTGAATATGTCTCACTTATTTGGAATCCGGGCTAAAATAAATATTGTAATTGCATAGAGAATATACAACGGCGCTACCTAAAATTTGTTTCATACAAAATTGATCATGTATATCCCGCTGTTGGCTTCAAACATGAACAGTTGCTAAATAGATTTGGTTTTCTTTGTTTACACGACCGCAGGAAACTGTGTTCTCTTTTGTTTTTGCACAAATTAATTTTTAATCTCATCGATTGTCCTAATATCTTGAATATGTTAAATTTTCATGTCCCCTCATTTGAAACGGGTAATCATAAAACGTTTTATCTTCCCACTCCAAATGTTCTGACGTTCTCTCCCTTATTTTTATAAGTAATATTTACATGTCGATTGAAGGACAGCTTGATATATTTTACTCAAGTATTTCAAATATTACGTGTATCTTTTCGTAGTAATTTGTAATTTTATTTTAATATGCTTTTAATCTGTTAGTGTATTGTGCATGTTTTTAATCGGTTCTTTTCCCTTTTTGTCTGTTTGTATATTTTTTTCTATTAGGTATAAATTGTGTGTTTTTCCCACTCCGTAATTGGTTTTTATTGTGGGGTGGTGTAATTATATAAATAAATAAAATAAATAAATGATTGCTTTGATAATTGCATATGTATTTGTAACGAATGATGATTTCATTTAGCTCCTGAAAATTTAGTTGATTTGAAATCTTAAGTATTGCTTGAGTATTTATATTTTTAACTTAAAGGATTGCCGAAACATTATAATAATAATAATTATTATTATTTTGGATCCGGTGGAACTTTGCCTCCCTGCCAGTCAGTCCGTTCCTGCTTACGGGAGACAATCACCTGGTTATTAAAGTCTTTCTAAGTATAAATTAGTAAAATTTTTATATGTAATTTACCAGAACAGAACTGCTACTTTGAGTTTGATTTTTTTTACTCAATCATAAATTACAAGCTGTTCCCGATCGTGCCTACTTCTAGATACAGATAAAAACCTCTTTGTACATTTAGAAAGCTAATTTCATTGTCTTTCTTCGATAATCGTTATCTTTTAAATTACTGTAGATAATTTTGGCATCCTGCGGCAGTACAAGCTGCTCACTCATTTGATTTTCCTGCATCTCGCTAATAACAAAAAATTTCAACACTTTTACCTTTACTCAATTCAATTGTCTCTTTTACGGTCAATGAATCGACATATATTTTAGGTTACAAGAAACTTGCTAAAATATTACCGAAAAACTGGGTCTATTGACTTGACTTGACGCACCGAAGGAGTTTGATGTCACGTAGATTGTATTAAAATTTTATTCAATATACTTTTTGTTGTAATTACAAATCCAGCGTGAAATATTCAATGATACCTTTTTTGAAATATTTGTCAATCTCCATTAAGTTATTACTGGTTCAAAAAAATTATTCATTTTCTTTAGAAAATATGACGTAGCTGTGAATTAAATAGAATTTACTAATGACGTATATAACGAAATATGCATACACCATTAAGCATAATAATATTCTCTTTAATCAAATGGAATAAATCTTACAATTGCAAATTGGACAACAAAGCATAGGGTCGTTTTCATTTAACGCCAAAGCAAGGTATGCATATCGCCTCTGCTTTATTTATTGTACGTAATATAGCACTTGCCATTGAAGTTTCACTGCTTCCTTCATTTACTTTCTTGATAGTTATTTCATTTAGCTTACTTATTTGTATTCATTAGTTCAAAATATTCTTAAATATATTGTCAGCATTACCTTATTTTTCTTCCTCTTAAATGATAGGGAAACAGAAAAGAGAAATTCTGAAAATTGGTCAACATACGAATAACTCCTTTTTTTTTATTAAATGTATAGGATCAGAAATATGATTTGGGGACCGATGAGAACTCGGTTTTGAATCGAATACTAATTATCATCAACGACAACAATTAATTTATTCTTTGCCAATTTTTTCACCATCTGGTGTTTCATTGTTTTTTTTTATTATTTCAAATTTCTGATGCCAGAAATATATTATCAATGAATTCATTACCCAATACAACCATCTGTACCCAAAGATTTTGGTTTAATTTTACATCGAAACTACCTAAAATTATGCATAATAATAATCGAAATTTAGTTATATAGGGTGATTCATAAGTAATGGTACAACACTTAACTATAGATAGTAGGAGTCAAAATATTAAGATTTAGCCAATAATGCCTTAATGAAATGTTTATAGATAAAAAGATACACGGTGTTAGAATTAAAATGAATTTTTTTTATTTTACTTTGTAATTTAGATGTAATTATGCAAACTGGCTTTTTCAAAATATATTTTTGTGAATTTTATCACCACCTAAATTGAGTTGAATTGAATACCAATTATCATTAATGACAACAATTGATTTTCAGTGATAATACACAGTGTTTTTTTAGAATTATTATTTCAAATTTCTGATGCCAGAAATATATTATCAATGAATTCATTCCCCAATAGAGACTACCTAAAATTATGCATAATAAAAATCGAAATTTAGTTATATAGGGTGTTTCATAAGTAATAGTACAATACTTAACTGTATATAGTAGAAGTCAAAATATTATGATTTAGCCAATAATGCCTTAATGAAATGTTTATAGGTAAAAAGATGAGGGGTGTTAGAAATAAAATTAATTTTTTTATTTTCCTTTGTAATTTAATAACTTTTTAACATTTTATCACGAAAATTTGTGGTGGGAAATCATTACACACCTTCAACTTTCGTCTAGCTCCTAGAGGGCGTTACGTACGCTATGTTTAATGTGTTAAAAGAGCCGTAATTTTTTCACCCGCACATTTCTCGCAAATTTCGCATAAAGTTTGTATTCCTCTATCATTTCTTAATAAAAAAAGGTATACTTGTTTTAAGTCTCTAAGTACAGCAGATTTTGAGAAAAATGCAAATCAAGTTGCATATAAATTTTTTAAAAGCCTTTTCAAATAATAGTTGTTAAAAGTAGCACAGCATTATCACAGTAAATAAAAAAGCATATTTATCAAGTAGGCCTAAATACAAGTACCTGTCAACTAATTAATCTTTCAAACCATAATTAGTTGTTGCGGAGAGTTTTATTTAATTAAGTGTTGTGTTTGTTATTCATTTCTAATATCGTTTTATAAAAAATGCCTCGCCATTCATTTTTTTTGACTTCTGAAATGAGAGACATGGTTTGTGTATACTCGCAAGTAAATTTTTGTGGTCGTGCTGCAGCTCGAAGGTACTTAGAACTGTATCCAAACAGAAGGCAACCTGATCATAGGTTATTTAAAAACCTTTCTGATCATTTGGAAGAAACAGGTGCATATCGCCCAAAACGTGATATTGCTGGTCCTCCAAAAAGAATATCTGTGGATCAAGAAGAAGACGTTTTAGTTCGAGTGGCAGAAAATCCGCAAATAAGTACGCGGAGGTTATCGGCAGCAAATGGTTTAAGTCAGTCATTAATTCATAGATTATCAAAGAGAGAAAAACTTAAACCATATCACTTTACTCCAGTGCAAAATTTCTTACCTCGTGATCTTCCACAAAGGTCGCAGTTTTCATTGTTTTTGCGTAACAACAACATAATGACCATTTGTTTATGAAACGAATATTGTTTACGGATGAGGCAACTTTTACCACGCGTGGGGTATTTAATTGGAGAAATAGTCATTCGTGGGAACTTGAGAATCCCTATTTATACAAGGAAAAACATTTTCAGCACGAATTTAAAATAAATTTGTGGTGTGCTCTCATTGGAGACTGCATACTAGGGCCGATTGAGTTACCACCAAATTTAAATGGTGCATTCTATCTGGACTTTTTAGAAAACATTCTTCCTGAAATCTTATATAAAGTTCCGATAAATTTAAGAAATAATATTTGGTACATGCAGGATGAGGCCCCAGCACATTATTCGACAGAAGTACGTAATCATCTAAATATGCACTATCCACATCACTGGATCGGTCGAGGAAGTGAATTTCCTTGGCCACCTCGTAGTCCTGACCTCAATCCTTTGGATTTTTACTTTTGGGGCTACTGTAAGTATTTACTATACAATGAAAACATAAATACTCGGGAAGATTCATGGGAAAAATTTTGTGAAGCTGTGGAAACTATTAGGAATAACAGAGAATCGTTATTTAAAGTTAGATATTCTCTAAATAAACGTTTAAATGTATTGAGGTTATTGGTGGTGATGTTGAACATTTATTGCAGTAGGTATTTTAAAGTTGTTCTTATTACTGTTCTAGTTCTTATTATTTGTGATACATTGTTTACCATTTTGAATTAAATTATTTATGTCTACTAGTTAAAAGTGTATCATTATTTGTTTTGTTTTAATGTCTGAGATTTTGAATTTGTTAAACGCCATACAAACAATTACCACATAAACAATATTAGCTACACAGAAAAAAATATTTACAACTAAAAAGTGTCGAATTTTGCCGCCAAAATAATTTTTCAAATTGTATAATGAATTTGCATGCAACTCGTGATTTGCACTTTTCTCAAAACCTGTTGTACTTAGAGACTTGAAACAAGTATACCTTTTTTATTAAGAAATGATAAAGGGATACAAACTTTATACGAAATTTGCGACAAATGTGCGGGTGAAAAAGTTACTATCGTTTTAACACATTAAACATAGCGTACGTAGCGCCCTCTAGGAGCTAGACGAAAGTTGAAGGTGTGTTATGATTTCCCACCACAGATAACACCTATCCACCAATTTTAATGAAAAAATGTTAAAAAATCATTAAATTACAAAGGAATATAAAAAAATTAATTTTAACTCTAACACCATGTATCTTTTTACCTATAAACATTTCATTAAGGCATTATTCTACTATCTACAGTTAAGTGTTGTACCATTACTTATGAATCACCCTGTGTTGATCAAGATTACACATTTTCATTGCAGTCGCACAATATGCTTAGTATCTAAGACCTTTTTAGGTAAATTTGGCTCCAATTTGGCTCAGTTAGAAAACTATTGCAAAGTAATAATATAATATAGAAGCTTAATTTTGCAAAAAATGTAGTCTTTTTTTGTAGGACAATTATACACCTGTCCATTATGGGTAATATTTTTTATTTATGTCCCTATACCACCACTTGTTATTTTCATCAAAATAATTTTCTATTTGTTGTCTCTCTACTAACAGATATCGAGGTGTGTTATTTAACTTCCTAATTTACAATGAAAGAACACCAATATATTAAAATGTGTTATGTTTTTGGAAAGTTAATGCAGATAAGTTTAAATTAACATTTTAATTTCATTGTTAAATATTTTGTGCGACTCTGGTAGAATAACTAAGCACTTTTAATACTTATTAATTACCTTTTGTCTTTCAGAAAGCGTTTTCTCCCATGAAAGTATCAGAATTTCGCATAAAAATCACTGAAATTATCGCGGATTACTTTTACTTTAAACTTACAAAGGTAATTGAAACCTATCCCAGTCTCAAGACATATTTATTTAAAATGTACTACTATTTATTAAGCATCAAAAATGAATAACAATACTTCAGAAAATACAATGTAATTCACATTTATATTATAATGTATCATTTTAATTATATTTAGTACAACTCTTTTTCACGTTTTTCTTTCTAATAAAAAAAGAAAGGAAACAATGGAAATATGCAATTGAACAGTTGCACTTTCAAGACATGCGTCAGCTAATGCAGAAATTTTAAAATTTACAGATGTATTCTGTTTTGTTGAAAAGTTGGATAGCAATTATTTGTTGCTTGATATATTATTTTGTACCTATTTGTTTATTCATTCCACAAAATAAACAATTTTAATTCAAGCCTGTAAATGAAATAAATGGATGAATAAAGACTAAAACTGGTATTTTGAATGAATAACTCTGAAAATATAAATATTGAAAGCACTATAATTTCGAGAATCATATTTAAATTTGTATGTATTCCTTGTTCTAAATTTAAGTACTATTGACATCTAAAAGAACGTTTAAATATGAAAGTGTTGAGTTTACACAGCCATAATAAAAAGTTTTTAGTGTATCGCTATTCACCGAGTCTCTTATTTGTAAAATTGCAAAGTTTTTACTAGCCAAGTTTTTTATTACACCTTCAGTATGGCTCTGGCAAGATAAATGTTTGTCCAACTGAATTCCTAAAAATTTTACACAATCATTTTGACAGATAGACTTGTCTTTAGCTCTGACCAGTACACTTGAATCATTTTTAGTTCCAACTGGTGTGTATAACAGCAGATCAGTTTTCTGTGCGTTTAGCACTAGTCCATTTTTATTGTACCAAATTGATATTTCTTCTACACATTTCGTAGCAGTTTTACTAAGTGTATCAATATTTTAAGCAGTAATAATAGCCGAAGTATCATCCGCAAAAAGGGTTAAAAAACAGTTACTGTTTACATTTTCAATTATGTCATTAATAAAAATTATAAATAATAATGGACCTAACACACTCCCTTGAGGTACTCCTGTCAACACATTTAGATTTTTGGAAAAATATATCGTGTCGTCTTGTATGATTTTTACAGTCTGTGTTCTCCCTTCAAGGATGAATTTATCCAACTTAAAGCTATCCCACGAATACCATATATCTCAAGTTTTTTTAATAATAATTTGTGATTTATACAATCAAATGCAAAATATATACCAATCGATTTTATATTGTTGTTAAAGTTGTTGAGAATTTTTTCATAAAAGGAGAGAACAGTATCCTGTGTAGATCGGTTTCCACAAAACCCATACTGCCTCGTTACTAATACATTACGCTTATGAAGAAAACATGACAATCTAATTTGAAATGATTTTTCAAATATTTTAGGGAAAACTAATAAGAGTGCAATCGGTCTGTAATTATTTATATCATTTGGATCATTTTTTTTGTATACAGATATTACTAAAGCCGATTTTAATTGATCAGGAAAGTGGACATTTTCAAATGATATATTGATAAGGTATGTCAGTATAGTAAGAAGATATTTTAATACATCTTTTATTATGCAGCATGGGACTTCATCCTTGCCTGATGACTTTTTTTTGCATACAGAAAAAATTATATCTGAGATTTCTTTCTCCGTAACAGTCTGTCATTATGCTTACTTATTTGTGTTGTTGAAGTGTCAATATCAAAAGAGGAAGTAAGTTTTTTAACAGAATTAATAAAGTGATTATTGAATCCATTCGCAATGTCTTGAATATGATCTAAAAATATCCCGTCTTGGTTTTTTATTTTTGTTGGTAATTGTCTGTTTCTATTTCTCCCTTGGGTATTTTCCTTAATTATATTCCACATTGCTTTTAATTTATTTGGTTCTTTGTTTATTTTTTGTTGATTGTAAGCTCTTTTTGTAGATTTTTCATCTATTTTCCATAATTATTTGCCGTTTTTTGTTTCATAAATAATCCACGAGTTATTTGAATTATAATTATAATTTTGAAAATTATAAACAAATTTCAACCACTTCTAATTGTTGAATCATCATGAAATTTGGCAATTGTGTGTAGCTGTGATGAATAGAATATAGTATACTCGATATTATAATATGTTCAAAATGGCCGCCGCCCCAAGATGGCGGATTAACATTTTCTTTACAACCCCCTTGATGTGGGTATCAAAAGAAAGGGCTTGATAAGTAGAAAGCAAATATGTGATCAAACTTAAAAATTCAAAATGGCGGCGTCAACATGGCGGATAGGTTTTATCAGTTATCGTCGGATTCGACTGAAAATCGATATCTGTGGATTATCAAGGTTGCAGATTAAAATTATATGGTCCAAATGTAACAAATTGTTAATTTTTTCGAAAGTGCCAAAGTTCTCTACTTAAATATATAAGACTAAAAGGTAAAAAAATAAATTAATAGTTTAAAAAACTAAAAAAACATGCTTTTATAAATACTGCACTAAAAAGCAAAAAATAATGATCGAACCTGTTCTCTCTGTCTACCCCGTACGGGTCTTAGTGTAAGCCGTGTTTGTAATTAAGTATAATATTTGAGTAGAAAAGCGTGAGGCGCTTTTCATTTAATCTAATAATGTCTTCAGCGTTTCAATTATTATCGAAATAGCGTTTGAAAAACGTTCGAAAAACGCACTACGCTTACACTAAGACCCTTACAGGTTAGACAGAGAGAACAGGTTCGATGATTATTTTTTGCTTTTTAGTGCAGTATTCATAAAAACTTATTTTTTTAGTTTTTTAAGCTATTAATTTATTTCATTTTTGCGATAAGATTATTAGGAGCGGAGATTATTAGGAACCTAGCAGAAGATTTCAGTGTTGAAAAATAAATTGTTGAAATTTTACATGAAGCAATAGACCGATTTAATACAATACGTCTCATAGTACTTGTTATTATACCTACAACAAATTAAAACAATAAAATTGCTACAGCCAGAGAATTCCTTATTCCGATTCTTAATTTGACTCCCACTATAAGGAATATTATTGTATAGAGCAATTTTAAGGGATGATGCAAAGTTTTAAAACTTTATGAATTTTATATACAGTGTGTTTCACTTCTGTATCTTTTTTATTTGTGGCCGAATTCATTTCAAATTTTTATCAGCCATACAACTCCATAAGACGACTTTATTCAACACATAAATGCCGCCTAGATCTAAAACGCCGGCCTACTGCGATAAAAAGAAAACAGTAATTTTCGAGAAATCATAGTAGGCTTAGAGATAGATAAAAAATTTTGTTAATAAAAGTTGTTCAGAATCACTTGATATGCCCCCCTGTAAAACTTTGTGAAAATCTGAATATTTTCAAAAAAAAATTTTTTTTTTCACTTCTCGTGAAGGCACCCCTGTATCTTTTTTATTTGTGACCGAATTCATTTCAAATTTTTATTAGCAATACAGCTCCATAAGACGACTTTATTGAATACATAAATGCCGCATAGATCTATTTCTTTCTTGATTTATCATTCTATTTTAACTTACGGACACCATATTGGATCCGCCATCTTGAATTTCGATATTACGTAATTTAGACTTCAGATTCATGTTCAGCAGACCCTAAAACTGCTAATTAACAATTTTTAATAATTTGCGTATGTACATTTCCTTCAAAAAAATATTGTGGCCGCCATATTACATAATTTAGACTTCATATTCATGGTTAGAAACCCTTAAAAACCCTAAGTAACAATTTTTATTAATTTGCGCATGTACATCTCATTTAAAAAAATATTATGGCCGCCATATTGGATCTGCTATCTTGGTTTTTTGAATAGCAAAATTCGGGGATCAGAAATGAGATTAGAAACCAAAAAAACCCCCCCAAGTAACAATTTTTTATAATTTTAAACAATCTTTTGATAAAATTTTAATTTCCTTTCAAAATTTAAGTCCTTTAATTTTGAAATTTCAAAATTCGGGCTCGATAGAATTAAAGAGTTTAAAAAAAAAATTTTAAATTTCATTAATTTCAGGCTTGGAAATTATCGCTTGTCCAAAAAATGAGCTATTTGCCCCACTGTGCGCCGGCCTACTGCGATAAAAAGAAAATAGCAATTTTCGAGAAATCATAGTAGGCTTAGAAATAGACAAAAATTTTGTTAATAAAAGTTGTTCAGAATCACTTGATATGCCCCCCTGTAAAATTTGGGAAAATCTGAATATTTTCAAAAAAAATGTTTTTGTTTCACTTCTCGTGATCTGTGACCGAATTCATTTCAAATTTTTATTAACAATACAACTCCATAAGACGACTTTATTGAACACATAAATGCCGCCTAGATCCAAAACGCCGACCTACTGCGATAAAAAGAAAATAGCAATTTTCGAGAAATCATAGTAGGCTTAGAGATAGACAAAAATTTTGTTAATAAAAGTTGTTCGGAATCACTTGATATGCCCCCCTGTAAAATTTTGTGAAAATCGGAATATTAAAAAAAAAATTGTTTCACTTCTCGTGAAGCTATAGAACTCCATGAGATGATTCCATTTAACACATAAAGAGAACTTTTTACAGCGAATGAAAGTCATACACAATTATTATTGAAATTATTTATTATTTAATTACACGTGTATGCAAAATTTCAGCTCGATTGGATAACGGAAGGTGGGTAAATTTGATTAATTCATACATAATACATACTTACATACAGATTTCCAAGTATTATAAGACGATTGAAAAAAAGAAAACGATATTACATTTAAGTTGATGTGTAATAATAAAGTGTCCCTTTTAGCGTTTTATTGAATGCCGATTTTTGTTCACAACTTTCATTTGTTGGAAAAAGTTCTGTTTAGGTGTTAGATAAAATCGCCCTATGGAGTTGTATGGCTGATAAAAAATTGAAATGAATTCGGCCACAAATAGAAAAGATACACGAGAAGTGAAACAAATTTTTTTTTTTTGAAAATAGTCTGATTTTCACAAAATTTTATAGGGGGCATATCAAGTGATTCCGAACAATTTTTATTAACAACATTTTTGTCTATCTCTAAGCCTACTATGATTTCTCGAAAATTGCTATTTTCTTTTTATCGCAGTAGGCCGGCGTCTTAGATCTAGGCGGCATTTATGTGTTGAATAAAGTCGTCTTATGGAGTTGAATGGCTGATAAAAATTTGAAATGAATTCGGCCACAAATAGAAAATATACAGGGGTGTCTTCACGAGAAGTGAAACACACTCTATATGGCAATTTTGTCTTAATTTTACTGAAGCATGCTCGTTCCTTTTAAATTACCAATTTACGTCCTGTTGTTTTTTTGTACTTCGAATTATATACATGCTTTATAAAGACGAATTATTATTGTTTTTTTTTTATTATTTCCAATTAGTTGGCTTTGAGCTGCGCCCATCCAGCCACGAAAATTTATTATTGTATCCTATTTAGACGAATTATTAGAAGTGAATTATTGAATACAACAGATACCTTTTCTTTTTACAATAAGTCGAAACCGTTATAGTATTTCTAGAGCCATAAATAGTAAACGTACTCACCTGGAAAAACAGGACAAAACAGACCCACTGGTAGTAAGTGTAATATTTCTGGGCCCCCTCATCGTCGAAATCGTTCGCTATACCAGGATGGGCAACTTCTTTGCCGACCTAAACAAAAAATAGAAACACTTTAATTATTGGTTAGAAATAAATGAATTACGATGGCCCATCATTATCTTTTGGACCGTATGTTGGAGTTTTTTTAGAAGACTCAGGCAACTGTAAATTATACATCCTGGTTTGTAACAGGTAGGTGTATATTTTGAGTGCAGGTTTTAAAATCTCACAAGTCTGTATAATAGAGAAATAATAAGCACCTGTTTCACATGCTGCTACAATTAAAGGATTTCTTAGATTTATTCACGTAACATGTTTAATAATACATTTTCCAAAGAATAAAATTCACCAAAACCTGAGTTAGTGAGTTAAC
Organism: Rutpela maculata; assembly: GCA_936432065.2. Lineage (NCBI taxonomy): Eukaryota > Metazoa > Arthropoda > Insecta > Coleoptera > Cerambycidae > Rutpela > Rutpela maculata. The sequence goes on along the minus strand of OW386291.2, from coordinate 124,970,189 downwards.
TAAATTATTTGTTCGTTTTGAGCTAGTATTTAGGGCATGTTATGAAATAAAGAAAGTTTGCCGAGGTGATGTACCGGATTCGACTTGAAAATCGACATAACAATAAAGCAATATGGACCAAACGGCATTTGAATTTGAATTTAATGATAAAAATTTGTATTTTTTAAAATCTATATACAGGGTCTACCAAGAAAAACTTCCAGGCAAAATATTTTAGAAAATAATAGACATTTGAATTCTGTATCAGCAAATCACTAGAGTATATAAATAAGTTCAGTTTTGAATATAAATCGGTTTTAAATGTGTTCAAATGTAGATGAAGCTGCGCTACCAAGAGATGTTTCGGTAACAGGAATCTTGAAACGCTTCTTTTTGGTCTAAAATTAAATTTTAAAGGTGTTTTCCTAAAATTACAACATTTAAATTTAAATATCTCGAAAACGGTTGAATTCTCCATGTTGACGGAAATATCGTTAATAAAAGGATGTTATAGTTGATCCATATAATAAATAAATTTTAGAATTTTTAAAGATGTATGCCTATATTAATATTATTCGATATCTTTTACATTATAATATTTGACGATATTAAATATACAGAGTGACCCATTTAACCCTTTCCGTACCATCGCCGTATATTTTAGTCAATACCTAAATAGTCCCTCAGGACCACTGCCGTATATATGTGTTCAGGGTTATATGACATATTTAGAGCGTTGTCGTATATATGTGACACTATTAAGTTTATATCCTTTAATAGGACCACAGCCGCATAATTGTGTCGCTTCGTGTTGTGTCCGTTGGCCTAATGCCAAAGAAATACGGTACCTAAGACAGGACCACCCGGCTCACTGCCGTATAAATACGGCAAATTTACTCAACGTCATGAATCTCGTTATTCTGATTGAAATAAGTAGAGGTAATCATGCTCGAGCTGAAACATGCTTTTAGTGTAGTAGTAGTATTATGTAAATGGCTGTATAAAGTTAAGCCCTACAGAATGCGTTAGAAAAACAGTAAAATGGTACAGAAAGCTAGCCATGCTCAACGCACATGCACTGTATCAAACACAAAATGCAGGAAGAGAATCTCTAGCAGATTTTCAGTTGAAAATCATAAGACAGCTTATTGAGCGGTAAGTTTTAGTTAGTGAAAAAACTTTTGCCTATCGATTTCTTTTTCTAATTTCAGGTACAAAACACCACAGTCTAACCAAAGCTGAGTAAAACCTATGACCAAAAATCTTATATCTAGATAGGTTTATAGACCGACATTTTCCCGCCCTGGTACCCAGTAATGAGGTTCGACGATGTACTGTTTCTAGCCAAAGCAAGCTTCAGGCAAAAAAAGAAGAGAGTCTAGGTACATGTGTGCAAAGTGTAATGTTGGTCTGTGTGTACAGCTTTGTTTTGAAGTGTACCATAAAAAAAACCTTTTAAATATATACTTTTTAACATAATACATTACAAATACTTTAATGTAATAAAATATTATTATAAATAAATGAATTTTCTGCATAATATGTTCTATTTTTTATAGCTGGCGCATATATTCGGCAGAGGTCCTGGTAGCATGCAAAAAAACCTAGTAACATGAATCGCCAGTTCATGTCCGGTACAGAAAGGGTTAAAAGCTGAACACCTCTCTAAAATTTTTATTTATCGTACGATTTGAATCAAATTTTACTCAAGTGTAGAACAAATTAGGATCTAATTATGACCAGAAAAACATTCGCCTCCTACAAATGCAAAGCCACCTGCAGCACCAAAATATGCGGGAAAAAACAAAAAATTATATTAGGCATTTTTTATCGGACAATTTTGTTAATGAAACTTGTTGAGAATTGTTGAAATTTTAAAAATTTTTAAAATAATTATTTAAAAAAAACTGCAAATTACTTGACAACTACCTGGCAGCTTGGGTTTAATTTCAAACAGAATTGTCATAGTACAGTGTTCTAAATAAATAAACCCATTAAAATGATATTTTCGGACTTGGACATTATTTTAATAAAAATTTCAATATTTTTTTATTTTGATTAAATTTTAGACTCAAGGTTTTTGGACAAAGTTTCATTAACAAAATTTTCCGATAAAAAAATGCCTATGATTTTTTGTTTTTTTTTTTCGCATACTTTGGTGCCACAGGTGTCATTGCATTTGTAGGAGGCGAATGTTTTCAAGTCATAATTGGATCCTAATTTGTTCTATACTTGACTAAAATTTGATTCAAATCGCACAATAAATAATCTTTTAAATGGGTCACTCTGTGGACATATATAATAAATAATCTGTTATTTTTTTTGTTTCTTTCTTTTCTTGGTTACTGTACAATGGAAACTTCTCTTTCAATCGGGGTAAGTGAGCTGCTACACATACTGCCCCGTTGATAAAAAGAATAATCAATCAATCAAAGAATCAATGGCAAAACTAACTTTTTTAATAAGTGGTAGTGAAATATCACATCTGTCAACTCAGAAAAAAGCAGATTTGACTCTGCCAATATTGAGAGTTATAATTTTATTTCTTTTACTAAAAGTGATTAGCTTATCAGTACGGGATAGAACTTTAAATGGACCCTCGCACAAAGGAGAGAAGGTAGGTTTAAAACGTTCTCTGCGAACAAATATGAAATCACAAGTGAAAATGTCAGAACTGACAAACGATTTGTGATTAACATGAGGAACTGGAGAAATAAAAGTATTAAAATAAGTATTTTATTTATTTCATTTTTAATATCAGCCTCGGACTCGCAAATGAAACAATACTTTCCAAAATCAAAGAGAGAAGAAGAATGAGAAAAAGTAATGGAGTTACCAATATAAGCAACTGCTCTATCTCTTTTTCATTATGTTACTATCATGTGCGTGAAGTTATCATACCAATTTTGAAAATTTAGTTCGTTATACTTATATACCTACAATATACGTTTTTCTCAATTTATTTTTAATTAGAGAATATTGTTGAGCAAGTATTGATTGCATTGTACCAAAATCCTTGTAACATAGGTTGTTATTTTTCAAGAGGGTATTCTTCATTAAATGTGTATTTGAACAGAATTTAATTTTGTCAACATTGAGTATTTTCCATCTTTATTTTGAAACGTATACTCCTTAAAGTAGCCAATCCTCGTGTAACTGTACTTTCACAATACACTGTAAAAAGGAATACTGCAGAATTCCGGTACTTAAAGTGGGTTACTTGCTGCCAGCAATATAGGTTGTGAAATTACAAGTAAAATGTGAATTCACGAGTACATTGTAAAATATTTATAAGGAGAGTACTGTAAAATAGCAGGATTATTTAATGTAAAGCCGTAAATTTAAGAAATTATGTGAATTTTATAAGTATAAACACATTTATTTCTGTAATACATATGTAAAAATACACATTCCAGTGTTCTTGCACCATCTTTTCCAAAATTATTAAATTTACAGATTTAGTAAAAATGTCTGTCAAATTTACATATTTTACAGTGTAGAGGCCCATGTATCATACAATATCAATTTGTGTATTAAGAGCGTAAAGTGCCACATTGTTGCTCGAAGATTAAGCTGACGACGCGAGCGACAATGGCACTGTGCTATGATTTTATCTAAAATATCAAAATAAAAGAAATAATTAAGTTGAATTATCTCTGGAAACAGCGTTTCATCAACATATTATGACTATACTTTGCATATCTGATTAGAATAAACAGACGAACAAAACACAAACGCTATCAATATTTATTTAAGTCTTATTAATTAATTTATATTAATTAATAAAACTTCGTTCGTTCGTATTTTTCTTATAAATAAATTAGGTATTTAGTTGTACTCTTACATTTACTTTCATTATATTAACAACAGTTTTGAAGCATCATTATTTCACAAAAATACATTTTCAATTTTCTGACCAAACTTGTGTAAGGAGAGATGCACACGATCGAGAGTTAATAGTATATTATTCAGCAAGCCTATAATGGTGGCTATTCCTCGCGAGGGTGATGAATCATCCGAGCGTGTAATAGCTATTATACGTGAACAGAATACTATATACTTTATTCACGATTTTAACTGTTTTAATCGTTTAAAAGTGAAAGAAAAAGTTACTTCACAGTAAAACTTTGTTTGACGTTTTAAACGTCAAACAAAGACATGGACTCTCCCTTGAAAAAAATGGACTCCTGTTGATTATGAAAGTTACTACTTCCTGATTGGTCAAAGGTGTGTTATTATGAGTTCATATTCAGAATACACTAAATTAAAATTATGACTACCATTATTCGTCAATTATTGTACTATATTATGCAATAAGAACGAAATGAGGCTCATTTTGCATGAGTGTGAACGTTTTCAGCACGAGCCGATGGCGAGGGCTGCAATTCATACGAGTGCAAAATTGTCATTTTGTGCGAATTGCATGCTATACTTTTTCTACGACAACCTACTACTCACGTTTAATATTTTAATGAACATTGATACAAAGAAATACGCAAATGTCCGTAATGCAACTATAAAAATGTTGACAGAAATACTGATGACTGATTCAAATATCCCGTCGCTAGTGTCATATTCTCAGAGCAGCCGTCGCTCTAGTCGTCACACTAGCCACAGCGGACCGCCCTCCTAACACATAATGGTTCATAATGAAACGGTTGCTATGCAAGTTGCTAGGCAACAAACGCAGTATGAATCATAACGTGTCAGGTCCACTATGCAATATGATATTCTGTGCAAAATGTAGCTATTTATGATTGAATTTATGAATGTTCAATGTTGTCGTAGAAAAAATGTATAATGCAATGATTACACATTACATTATACTTAAAAAAATGTACAGGAGGAATTCGAATCCAATTTAACCCATATATTTTTTTTATATTTGTTCATTCAGTGCAAAGTGAGCAAAAAACAAGATTTTTTTTAGTAGAAAATTTTGCATTATTTGGCGAAGGCGAATTTCGTTTGTAACTGCATTAAAAATGATAGTAGCTGGTAGATATTTTAGAAGTAGCTGATACCGAATTTGATTTCTTCAAAAATTAAGAATTCAAAACAGTGAATCCAACACAGTTGCCATAATGCAACAGTATTGCAGATTTACATGGAGATTCCAGAATTTTCTATAAGTACTCAACGCTATAAGCAAAATACATTATTGCAGAATGACACAATGTTTAATTTTATAATTATATCACCTGCTTTAGCTGCTAATGCACTTGTCAGCATTTAATAAAATACTAATGTATATCATAGAAATACGATAAGGTTAAAGTTTTGAAAGAATCCGTGTTGATATGATATAATTATTACGCGTATCATAATTAGTAACACACCGATTATGGGTTTCGTATTTCGCTAAATATTCTAGAGCATTTATAGGCAGGGTGGATGACCAAGTAGTAGTATAAGATATTATTTGTTATTAGGAGTTACGGGTACTCATTCACTAGTGGAAGACATTTTATTTACTAGACCACTATGTTCATTTATCCGTGTAAATTGGTAATATCTCGGTTTTATATTAGACATAAATTATATTTTACAAAATAAATTATTTTCTATAATCCACTGAAGTTATTAAATATTTTCCTAATTATTTCCAAAGAGAAAAAATCGTTAGAAATGAATCTCTGTTATAGTACAGTATTTTTTCAAACTAAAATTGCTAACTGTTCATTTACTGGTAGGTTAGCCCTCCCATGTCATTCCCAAAGATGCAATTTAGTACACATTTGATATAGATACTTTTTGAATAAGGGTCATTATTTAGTACAGTTATGTCAAGATTGGTGCACCCATTGCTGTTTTTCTTGCTCTGATTCTTTTCACCTCTGCATTTTTTTTTCATTATGCCACCGACCACATTCTGGGAATAAATTGAAATAGTTGTTTGTTGTATTTATGGTTTTACTGTTCGCGGCTCTATGTGAAGTATTTTCATGTATTGTAGCGGCAAAACGTATTATGGAGGGACCAGCAAGGTAAGGCTTTGAAAAGCTTGCCGATAAAATAGTTAAAGTTGGTAACTTCTTCGTTGCACTATATAGTTGAAACACTAGATACTTAGGACCGGGGTAAGGCTGTTCGCCGAAAAGCTTGCCAATAAAATAGTCAAAACCAACAAGAGAGGCAGAAAATGGCTACTGCTACAGACACTCAACGCTTCTCCGTTCTACTATATGTACCCCCTCGACTATATTTCCTTAACTATACCACTTTCTCTCTTTGCAGATTTTTAATCTCTCAGATGACATGATTTTGTTTTATAGGTAAAATTTATATTGCATTGGATTAGAAGGTGCACTTACTTTTGTGGATTTTTTTTCTTGTTACAGCATAGCGGGTCATTTTGAGAGATTTCTGGTCAAAACTCAAATTAACCAAATTTCACAGACTTCCAAAAAATGAGTAATAAAAGCTTTTTGGTAAGGGTGGACGTTATTCTTCGGGGAACAAAAGGCCTTGATTCCTATATCTGCTTCATTTGCGTACTAGAGGTCGAGAAGGAAAAACGTGTTCAAGTTTAAAATTTTACAGTGAATATTCAGCGTTTACACGACTGTGAATTTTTGGTTTCTTGGTTTTCAATTGAACGAATCGGATGTATCTGGTATAGAACAAGGCAAGAGCTTTATTGTAGGCAGTTAGTTAACTTTATTTGCTATTTGGCGTCCGAATTATAGCCTTTTAGTGAGTGAGCGGTTTCAGCCGTAAATTTTGATTAAAATCGAATTTTTCATTTTTGTTACACTTTACACCTGCAAGCTTCACCTCTACATTTGCGATATTGAATGCAGTGTTCTCTACATGCCCTGTGAATTACATCTACCTGACGATTTTTGAATAAATGCGTTTTGAATACGTTAATGCAGGTTAAACATACCCAATTATAGGAGTAATAATAATTACTGATATTGCAATGACTGATTTATTTCAATTCATGAAATCGTTCAATGGATTTTTTTCCCTCTAATTTCGAGGCAATATTCTAGTCGAATCCAAAGTTTCACAATTTTATCCAATTATTTCAATTTCCACCCTTACATATGGGTGGAATTTTTTAATAATTTTTCCTAGAATTTGGGGGCAATATTCTATTCTAATCCAAAGATTCACAATTTTATTCAATTATTTTAATTTCCACCCCCTGAAACTCTATCGATGGGATTTTCTCAATATTTTTCCTCTAAACGCCAGCTGATTTAGGGGCGTTTCCAGGTGTTTCAAAGTTTTAGCGAAAAACGTTAAACCTGACACACTGTGCCTTATTGTGATTCTTTTACTCGATTTTTTGTTTTTCGCCTTTAGAATTTTGCATGTAATTTGTTGTTTATTTTGCTAATTATAATTATTAGCATAGTGTTTCCAAATATAGAGTCATCCGTCAATCGTACAAGGTTTAACGTATAAATATTGTGTTATTTAACTAAAATGAAATCAGTGACCTGCAATTTATGCAAATTATAAAACTACGTAATAATATTTAATTTTTATATTATAAAAGTTTTAGTATATAGTTCGAAGCTAAAGAAGACTGCATATATGTACAACAATTTGCGTATGTATAGTACAATCTACAATAAAGACAATAAAGCAAGGATGAATCAAAGTGGGAAATATTTTTAAAAAGATTGGCAAAAATAAAGATCGATTGCTGCAGTTATATTAGAAAAAATTAAACTACAATAAAATTAGGGTGACCAAAAGACTGTGATAATGTCTCCTAACTGCCATATGTTTTTGTTTTCGGAGAGACTTGAAAATTTATCAGGTATTTTTATAAATTGCCGAATAATCAAATGATTTTTAATATTGCACATTTAACATGACTAATTTCTTGAGTTATATTTTGTGGTGAAAATAAACACTTAAAATTGCTTCAAATTTTCAACTATTTCAGCTCACGTGGGTTTAATACTAAGAAGGGATGAATAAGCTGTCACTGACATTAATATTAACTGTTACCAATGATGATTCAAAAGGTTTTAGGTCATGAGAGCAATGACCTCAGATGAACCTGTGAATCATGAGGTGAGTGACCTCAGAGCAGGTCATAATCCCTCCAATAATTGGTCAGTACGTTGGAGGTCATGAAGTTAATGTACCACCAAGAAGGGAATGATCTTGTAAAATATCTGTTAATCATCTGTCAATACTATGGAGGTCATTGGATTCCTCAAAGTGTTTCGAACTTGGGTAGAATTCTATGAAATACATAACATTTTTATACTTCTAATGGAGAGGACTTCCCATGATTCATAGTGATCATTTTTGCATAAATGGTGAAGAAAAGCAGATCGATTTTCTCCTTATTACCTCAAACTACTATCCCTCCATTTTTACCTCTACTAGGGAAGTTTAAACCAATAATATTCTTTTTTTTAATGAGAGTTTTCCACATAGGACAATTAACAGAATGCAACAGATAATATTTAATAATTTGTTAAAATAACTACGTCAAAACGATATCAATGACACAAAGTCAATAACTTTGAGATGACCTTCTAATTGAACAGATGAAGAAATAAATTACTTGTCAAAGTTCACACGTTAATATTAACCATTTTAACACCGCGTGCGTCTTGTAGTAATTTTACGTTTACATACTCGTAAACTATCTTATTGACTTATTGACATGCGAGAATGATCTTAAACCGATGGTATACGTAGTATAATTTAATAAGGTTAATAGTAAAACCGACTAGTTCTAACGGAACAACGAAAGTCTATATAAACACCAAAAACCCTAAGCTAAATATTTTGTGAGTAAATCTTCTGATGAAAATCCTCTCGTGGTCGCGCCGAGAGGGTGAATTCAGAATGAAGTCAAGGCGGGACGGTAGAATTTCCTTACCACCGTTTTCAAGCTACTTCTTATATTCAGCTCATGTTTTGAAATAAGCAAATTTGATCAATTATTAGTGTAAATTTATGATTACATATTCACTTATCTAAAAGGAACAGGAAATACTCCTTAAATGTACGTAAATCATTCATTATTTTTATTTGAAATATTACAAGATAATAATTTTGTATACAAATGTGTAATCTCTGTTTACTTTGTAAATATAAAGTGGAGCTTTTTAATATATATTTTGATATTGATTGAACGGAGGTGTTTTACCTAACTTGCCATAATTCATAAAGGATGTATAAACCGAAAAAATACGCAGAGCATCTTAACATAATTAATTTTATTTTCATTTAAATTGTTTCAAGGAGTTGTAATAGTTCCCTACAAAATAAAATATCGCCTCTTTGCAGCCATGCTCATCAAGTTATTCATGAAAGGGCAACTGCAATGCCCGCGGGGAGAGTGGAAAACACATCTCCGTTGATGTCGATGGCAATGGTTAGCAGCGTTACCACATTTGGTAGATTTTTATTTCTTTTTAGTAGAATTTTAAGGGTTTTTTTAAAGTTTGGTAGGTAAAATTTGCTGGTAGATTTCTGATAACAATTATCAGAAATCTGCAAGCAAATTTTACCTACCAAACTTTACAAAAATCCTTAAAATTCTACTAAAAAGAAATAAAAATCTACCAAATGTGGTAACGCTGATGGTTAGTTTTTAAGCTTTGGGGTTATGTTTTCGTTCTATTTTCTTATTTGTCGCGTGCCTTAGCACTTTAGAAAAATACACCTAACTTTGGACTAATAAACTATGAAATGGCAAAGTCACACTTTGGCTTCAATACATTTAAATGTTAAGTTTACGCACTACAAAATGGCCGATTCAGCCTGTGGATTAAGCACATTTAAACTTTAAGTTAAGGCATTTATATATTTATATATGTCTATTTACTGTATTATGTTACATAAGTATTATTATGTACGTAGTTTAAAATAGTCTAAAATAACTTTAAAAAGAAATGACAAAACATAATACTTTTTCTAACATTATACAAAAAAATGCACGAAAAATAATATTGGATCATTGGAGCCTATTTGGTTGTGGTGGTGGCCATCCTCTCGTGCTTTTAACCCAAAATATACACTTTTCACTTCCATGAGCTTGTCATCGTTGATTCGTTATGTTCTATATATTATGTTTCCTGCATTATATTTAAAAAAGTTTCAAATATTTTTTAACGCTTATTTATTTTTTTTAAGCTATTTTGGTCTATTTTAAAGTTTGTATAATTCTAACTCATTTTTAATCAGGCAGCTCCGTTGTCAAGAAATAAAGAACTTTACAAGTTTGATAAAATTACCTTTTGCAAACATGGCTTAAGAAAGTGACAATTCCAAATGAGTCAAAAACTGTCTATATCACTTAGCAGATAGTCTTTTTGTTAATTTCGGTACAAGTGACAGAAATAAATAAATATCATTTATGAAAATAGATCTTGTTTTACATATTGGAATTTTTAACCTAATTTTCTTAGGAAATGATTTGGGGCAGAAGCTGTTTTACTTATTTTAGTTTAGAGGCAGAATGTAAAGACAACTTTGTACAATACATTGTGAAGAGAAATATTTTGATTTGAAGGTATTTCTTTAAATTGACTTAAATTTGTATCAAGGTATATCTTTGCTTAGCTCTTCGCCAAAAAGGTTACACAATATGTAGACAAGGAAATATGCAAATTATTGAGTTATTTTTTGTTTTGATGGATTTGCGAAAAAATACATATATGTATTTGAAATAGACAAACGTTTTCAATGAAGTCAGTTTCACAACCTCCACATATCCAAAAATTGCTTGTATATATTTATAACTGCAGGTGATATGTACCTCGATCATTTCTTACATATTATGTAAACTTAATAATTATAGGACATAAGTTTTCATTGGAATACATTTGCATAACCAGCCCACATATAGGTTAAGGAAAAGCTTGTATATAACTTGACGATTCAGTACTATTATTATGTTTTTGTATCAGATTAAATTTTGGTACATATCTAAAAGTAAAAATGGAATAACGTTACCTAGTTAGATAAATAAAATTTTTTAAATTGCTGTATGTATACCTATAGACATTTCATTGAACACCTAATGAAAACTCTGAAATATTTAATAATTGTGGAAAACGTTCATTGGCTTTGGCCGTAGTTCACGTTTATGTTTGCAGAAAATAATAAACTCGTGAATTATAGATGAATTTAATGCAAATATATTCACAAAATTTGTTAACTTGGTCAAGGTCCTTTGAATATCATGGTCAAAAACTTTTGCATAAATATCATCTTCATACTTGGTAAAACTTAAATTTAATGTTACAATGTGTTTTTATTTAAGCAAAAAAAAATAATTTCCGCAGATTTGTAACGAATTCTGCAGTATGCGTCGTCATATTTTTGGGTAAAAAATAATTTCAATATTATTAGTAGTAAATTAACCCACCAAAAAAACTTAAAAAAGTTAAACTTGTCAAGCTTCATCGCAATTATCAAATTGTGGTGTATATAAAAATCTAGTGCATTTAACACTGGCGTTTCAAAGCTGCCCATTGATTCTTGTTGTTTTACATCAGCAAAATTCTCTCAAAATGAAAATTTTATATTTTTAATGTCACATCAATGTAAAAATCCAATTATGAGGCAAACAAATAAAAAAAATTCATTCGAGAAACGTATTTTCATTAAAATTGGTTGAAAATATCGGTACCTATTTCTTTAGTTCTTGATATAATCTGGCTAATATGAGATTTATATGTATGAGATAAAATTTTGAAAAAAAAAAGTTATTCGCTCATAAAAGAAATCTTAATTAATACTATTTTATTTTATTGCATATTTTATAAAATTTTGTCGATTTTACAAAGTAAGTTGAACGAATTAACACAATTACTTCCACGTCCAGTGGAAGTATAGTAACGACAAAAAAATTATTAAAAATTTGTATTGTCCAAATAGGCTTAAAATGTCATGAAACGTCGAGATTTTAAGTTTGAGCGAAAAAAAAATTTCTGTCTGTCTGTCGGTCTGTCTGTCTGTAACTTTTTTTTGTGCGCACGTTTACTCTGGAACCGTTTAAGATTTTGACTTGAAATTTGGTACACATATGTACTTTAACGAGATCTAGAACTAGATTATATTTTCATCTTGTTCCGTCGAAGGGTTGGGGTGTAAATTGGGGTAAATTTGGGGTAAATGGGTAAATCAAGCAGGTAAGAGTCCACGAAATTGGTACTTAGTATGTACAAGAGAAGCTAATGTTTCAAAAAAAATTTTGGCATTAGCCACCCCCATTACCACCCCCACCCCCTTATTAAAGGGGATGAAAAAAATTGTGATTTAGAGTATGTACAGGAACCAGAAACCTCAAAATATTTTTTTACTTCATCCACCCCCTACTACTACCCCCCTATCACCACCCCCACCCCACTAGCGATGTGGGGTATCGTTTTATGGGTTTTTGGGGTAGAAGATTTCAAATATTATATTATTAAAGTTCCATAATCAGTTATTTTCATATACAAAGATTTTTCGTTGTGAGTGACTTGGATAGAGAATCTGGATGTGGAAGTAGTGATTCCTTGGGCAGCGGTTTTTTTACTAATTTTTTTATTTAACCAAACATTGCCATTTTAGCAATATGATTAGAACGAAAACAAAAATGTTTCCATTGCAACAACACACACATGATTTTATTGATTTAACAAACGGTTTCTTTTAAAAATATATTTTGTTGAATCAACAAAAAGTTTCTTAATCAACAAAACTTTTAAAGCGGGAGCTAGGTGGCTTTTTCGGCAGCTCATCGTTTTATGAACTTTGATTCTTGATTTTTGATCTTTGATTTTTATGGTTTAATGGATGATAACGATTCATAAAATCGACTTCTAGCGGGGCACCTCCTGTCAGGAGCGTCACCAACACTGTTTAAAAATCAGTGAAATCATATCATCGTTACAAGGCTCATTTTTTTTGTAAGTACACATTTTATGTTTAGAATGAATAAAATAAAATCGCCAGAAAGTGTGGGCCGTCAGGAGGCGCAGCCAGAAAGGTAATAATGATACAATACATCTGAGGCACGGTACGGAGTCAAGTTAGCCGAAAGTGTTAAATTCCTGTATATTTAAGAGCCTATGGTACTTTTGTTGACACTGAGAACTTTATGGGGAGGCTATTCTATTGTTCAAGGAGCTTATATTTACGTTTTAAAAAGGAGCCAGAACTTGTAACGATGAGTTTAGAGTTCTGAGATGAAATATACGAAAAAAAATCCAATTTTCTTCAAAAATCCTAAACATTTTCTTTCTGGCTAGCCTTACTGACGGAGTTTCTTTCTGGGAATTATTCTCTGTGTTCAAAACATTTAAATAAACATGCTCAACCTTAAAAAAGTTTGTAACGATCATGTTATATAACTCCGTTTTTTTACCTCTTTGAGCTTTCTGGTTGCGCCCCTGATGACCCACACTTTCTGGCGATCTTATTTCATTAATTCTAAACATAAAATGTGTACACACAAAAAAAATTGGCTTTGTAACGATGATATAATTTCACTGATTTTTTTTATCTTTAACCATGGCCAACTCGACGGGCTGACTTAGCCAGGAGTCTATTTTGTCGTTATTTAAGTTCGATAGAATTAATCAGCGCATAGAAAATGCTTGTAACGATGAGTGTCCAAAAAAAACACTTAGCTCCCGCACCATTTTCTCTGAGTGTATTTTACTATTTATTCCTTCATATTTTTGCATGTATCCTTCATATTTGATTAAATTTGCTTTATATTTATCATCGTTTTTCACTCATATTCAATCAGAATTGCCTCATACATTATTTAAATTGCCTCATATCTTACTATTTATTTCCCATATTTAACCAAAATTCTCTCGAACCACACAGAGAAAGTGGTTACTGAATTCATATATAAAACAATTAAGCAGTCAAGCAAAAAAAAATATGTGACAAACATAGCCCTCTTACAAATTAAAAATGCATACTTTTCTCCACCAGTTTGAGGCTCTTTCCAATTTATCACTTAAACTAGATTTTCATCACGCAGAATCACATTAAACCACATTAAAAAAACTGTATAGTCCAGATTCTGGAGACGTTTATCTTTCAGCCATAAGTACCTCTAGGTTTAATTACTTCCACATCGAGGAAGTATGGTAACGGTAAAAAAATGTAATTTTTTTGTTCAAATAGGCTTAGAATGTCAGAAAGTTTTTTATATAAAACTTCGGTGGATGTAGTATCTTCACTTTTCACTTATAGGAAAAAATTATCATTGTACAAAAAAAAAACCTTTCGAACATTTTAATGATTAGAATAATTAGATAATTAGAAAGAGTTTAACTACCCATTCCTGAAAAGCTTTTGAGTTATTTTTATAAGAGAATTTGCAATTTTAAAGTTTAGTTTCCTCAATTAATAACATAACTCTGTAGGTATTGGTTTCTGATGAATCTGTAAACGTAATCTTCTTTAACTGTGCCAATGAGGTCTTAAATTTTTACTTAACATCAGATATAGTTGAATAGTCTAGACAATATAAAATAAGGGATTTGATTTTTTAAAGCGTTAAATAAATATAAGAAGTCGTAAACGTTGCTGAACCACTCGAAAGAAAGAGTCTGGAGTAGTACTTAAGCAGATACAATCTTTTAATTATTCAATTTAATGTCAGTGACTGGAGTTTGTTGCATGTCCTGTTAACTAGGGATTTTATTATATTTAAACCAAACGTGACTAAGATAAATAAAGACACTTGTGTCAGCAAGAGGGCAAAAGTCATTGCATGAATATTCTTAGAATCCCCAATTTAGTGCATGTTATCGCTGTCGTCGGTCTGATTAAATCAACTTGTTCTTCGTGGCTCTTAGTATCTGATAAACTCAAAATATCAGATACAACGAATGATAACCCCTCGAATGAGGGCCGATGTTTGTTTGTGCAAAAAATAATAAGATCTAAGATTGTGTCTTATTACATAACATTGGATGATGTCGGAATATATTACACGTGTCAGAGGTTTCTTTGAGAGAAACCTAATTCGAATATCCATGGTTACAACAAACTCTGCTTTTCAGAGATTCTTTTCGATTACTGTCATTTTCTTGGATTTCGTATCAATATTATTTTCAATACGTCATAATTAAAATATTAGTTCACTTGCGAAGTGATTTTAATATATTATTTTTTTAGTAACAACTGAAAAAGGGAGCATTAGCTTAAAACAAATTTGTAAAAATATCTACCTTTAGTCTGAGAGTGGTATCTCGACATAGCGATGACCGGTAATAACCAACAGGCTTCTGAAGGTGTTTTAGTTGGACTGATGGAAGATTTTATAAATCAGAAAATATTTTGAGTCGATTCTTAAGTATTAGATTTTAGTGTTCTAATAATAGCCCAGTCACTTTATACAAAAAAAACTCCAAACCTCTAAAAAAAACTAAACCTAAGATCTTCTAGCGGGATTCTCTTTATTTTGACATCACAAATTATTTCTCAAAAGTCCATAAAGCCAACTGGACGGCTACAAAAGTTACAGAAGGTTAAAGGTCACAAAAATCAGTTTTTCTCAAATATATCATATATGATCGGTTTTGCGTTAATTTTGGCTATTATGAACGGCCATGGCAGGTTAAGATAAGTGTCCGTGCCTTTGTAACATTTTTGCATGTGGTTCCCTCCAGTGATGTATATTTGCGTAAGATACTACCACAAAAAGTTTTGACCTCAAAAACTTCATAATATCTGGGAAAAAATTTTTTTTTGACAATCCAAAAAAATTTTTTTTTCTTAATCAAGTGAACCAATTTGTTTGTATTTCACATATATTGTAAATATATTCAAGACAATTTATTACTGATATTTTCATAAAATCTTTTCATGAGTAAAACAAAAATTAATGCTTTTGAATTTTTTGAAAAATTTATATACATATTTACCCGTTAGCGACCACCTCTATTTTTTTACTAATTATACACCATACAATAAGCTATAAAATATATTTTCTACAAAACTCTATCGAAGTCAATTTGGCAAAGATAATGTTACGTGCTGTCACCCCCCTTAGTAAACACCCTGTATCGTGGGTTAGGAAATTATAACACCAGGGTAACACTAAACAATAACGTATTTACGTACGCACTAATTACAACAAATAAAGAAAAAGAGTATAAATTGGTTAGAAATTCGATATATTAATAAATATATAAATCAACAACAACTGCTTGGATTACACGTATTGAAAATTTTTTTGAAATAACGAGATGTATTTTTCACAATACATATATTTTCTACAAAGCTCCATCGAAACGGTAATACATAAAAAAATGATGTGTTTAATAATAAGGATACCTAATAAAAAACATGGTATGCAAATGATATATGATAATATTAGTTGTCTTCATCACTGTCCTCATTTATTGTATTACTGATATCTTCTGCGAACACTTTTACTGATGGTTCCGGAATATCGTCGAGAAACCTTGCATATGATAAATTCATGTTTAAGTTAAAAAAAATAAATTAGTTTTCTGTTACTTAGAGATGGATTTATCATATGCAAGGTCGACGATATTCCGAAATCATCAATAAAACTGTCTGAATTATTCGCAGAAGATATCAGTGTTTCAATAAATGGGGACAGTGATGAAGACGACTAATATTATCATATATCATTAGCATAACATGTTTTTTTATTATGTATTCTTATTATTAAACACATAATTTTTTTATGTATTACCACACCGATGGAGCTTTGTAGAAAATGTATGTATTGTGAAAAATACATCTCGTTATTTCAAAAAAATACGTAGGCTGCTCCAAAAAATTTTCAATACGTATAATCCAAGCAGTTGTTGTTCATTTATATATTTATTAATATATCGAGTTTCTAACCAATTTATACTCTTTTTCTTTATTTGTTGTAATTAGTACGTAAATAAATACATTACTGTTTAGTGTTACCCTGGTGTTATAATTTCCGAACCCATGATACAGGGTGTTTACTAAGGGGGGTGTAAGCACGTAACATTATCTTTGCCAATTTGACTACGTTACCCCTTCGATAGAGTTTTGTAAAAAATATATGTTATAGCTTATTGTATGTTGTATAATTAGTAAAACAATAGAGGTGGTCGCTAACGTGTAAGTACGTATATACATTTTTCAAAAAATTCAAAAGCATCAATTTTTGTTTTCTTCATGAAAAAATTTCATAAAAATATCAATAATAAATTGTCTTGAGTATATTTACAATATATGTGAGATACAAACAAATTGGTTCACTTGATTAAGAAAAATAAATTTTTCCCAGATATTATGAGGTTTTTGAGGTCCAAACTTTTTGTGGTAGTATCTTTCGCAAAGATATATCCCTGGAAGTAACCACACGCAAAAAAGTTGCAAAGGCACGGACACTTATCTTAACCTGCCATGGCCTTTGTTCGCGAGATAAATCTGCATAAAAAATCTGCATACATTTAAAATTTACGTAGAACCAATAGTTTTTGAGATATTGGGCTGAGAAACTTCAGAGAAAAGTGCATGCGCTACTATTCTATACGTATAGAAAATGAAAATATGCGCAAAACAAAGAAGTTGTCTCTGTTTGACCTTTTCGAACCAATTTGTACGGAAATAAGTAATAGTGAAATTACGTATATTATCGACGGAGGATATCTTCTCCATCGTGTTTTTTGGAAAAAAAACTTTCGGTTGCGTTATTGATCAGTACATTAATTATCTCCTAAATTATTATGGGATTAATATAGTCGATGGCTATACTGACAATAGTAAAAATATTAAAGCAATGGAGCAACTTCGACGTATGAAAATAACTCAAAAATCCACTGATATGCTTTTCGAAGAGACAACGCCAATAGCTTCAAAAACTATTGGTTCTACGTGAATTTTCTATAGAAACTTTTTTATGCAGATTTATCTCACAAATAAATTTTATAATAACCAAAATTAACGTAAAACCGATAATTTACGAGATATTTGAAAAAAAACTGATTTTAGTGATCTTTGACCTTCTGTAACTTTTGTAGCCATCCAGTTGGCTTTATGGACTTTTGAGAAATTATTTGCTACGCCAAAATAAAGAGAATCCCGTTGGAAAATCTTCGATTTTTTTAGAGGTTCATGTATAAAGTGACTGGGCTATAACAGCAATATTTGAATAAGTAATTCTTTTAACCAGAAATAAATATATATTCATTTAAAAATGCAATAGGAGCACTTAATGAACGGACGAAAGTTCTTTCGAATATTTTTAAAACTTTAGATAAGTATAAGTGTCTTTTTTGAAACAATATTTTTTGTTACTTTTTGTCTATACTTTGTTTTATTGTTTCTTTGTAAATATTTTAAATTATTTTTATTTAATTAATTCGTTGATATTTATAAGATTTGATATTCATTTTTTCATCAACAAAACGTTTTCCATTCCATGTGTTTATATGGGTATATTTTATTAATATTCATTTTTAAATTTTCGACCAGATTTAAAATACGCAAAAATAAATCTGCTCACTTATGTAGTTAATGTTAAGTCACAGAATTTTAATTTTACTTTTGCTTTGAGCATAATCCGTAAATTTAGGTTTAACGAAGGTGTGTCAAACCTACACAGCATTAGATAATTTTTTAAATTGTGTAATAATTACCTACTATATAAAATGCAGATAAATTACTTTTTAAGATGTAACTACTACTTGTGTGATTATTTAAATGGTATTTCAATTTCCATTTTAACGGTGTTTTGAGAGAGAGAGAATACAAATACCTCTCAAATTGAATATAGAAAAATTATAGAACAGTAATTGTTTCTTAGTATCACACTCAACATTTTGGAAGTCGTGATTTTTTCGGAAAAAAGTATTTAAAAAGAATGAATCGCTTTCAAAAAGAGGGTCTCTAAAAACCTACAGCTAAAATTTCTCCGGTTAATTGATCCTCATTACCTAATATCGACATCGAGATCAGTTAAAAATACGTTTGATTTCATTATTTGTTGGTTGTTATACCACTTCATCATCCAAATTAGGTAATAAGATTAAAGTTTATATAGGTTTAAATAGGTAAAGCAAGCGAGACTCCATAAAATTGGGATTTAGAGTATGTACGAGAAGTCAAGGTCTCAAAATTTTTTTGGCCTCAACCACTTCCACTATCACTCCCATTACCACCCTCGCCCCATTTAATAACGGGCTAAAAGTAAAATTGTGATTTAGTATGTGTACAAAAACCAAAGGCCTCATTTTTTTGACATCAGTCAATCCTAAAATCTCCATGTACCAAATTTCTTGTAAATCTGACAAAATTGCGCAATTATATTATTAAAGAAAATAAGAATTATGTTTCGAAACCAAATGAAGATCACTATCTAATTAATACATTCAACAATTATTCACAAAATTTTGTAATGTTCTGAGGTGTTAGTTATATCTATTCCTTTACTAAATATCTCATGGATGATAAGATTTTTATTTAGCCGAAGGTTACACCAAGATCAAGATGTCGATATACAACAAAAAGAGTACTGAAAGATGTAAACGAAAAACTCAATTTTCGATTTACGTCCACCTTAATCACCTTATACTGGGCAGAGCTTCATAAACCTACAATGTCATCACCGCAGAACAATATTCTACAGTTTGCATAAAATTAGTTTAAGTTAATCCGGTTCCACTCTAATGGGCCCAGGAAATGAACTACTGAGATTTCAACTACTTGAAGAAGAAAATCAATGACATAGCTATACTTAGAGAGACCCTTGTTAAGGAGAATACCCTCCTTTATTGAAGTCGGGTATAAACTTAAAAAAAAAATCGATGGTGCATTCTTGTTTTGTCAGCACGATGATCCATATCTAAAGACCTGCTCTAAAGAATTATCTATGTTTCCAGAAAACTGCATCAAAACTGGTGCACTCGTTTTAAATTTATGAGGGAACATGATTAAATTCAGTGCAACATTACGAAATTACATTGGTCTTGCAACGGCCTCTGGTAGTTCAGTACGATTATCAGAATCTAAGAACTTGCTCTGAAGAATTATCTAACTTTCACAGTAAACTTTATTAAAATTGTCATATTAGGTTTAAAGTAACGAGCGAACAGACAAACAAGTTACACTCTAAACGCATTCATCGTTCCGTTCCGTCAGATGTAAAAAAAAACAAATATTTTGAAAAAGAAAACATTAATTTTACATGTTACAGAAAAAAACTATTTCGCTAATAATTCTGTGAATTATACTGTCCACATCTAAGTTATTGACGCTTTACACATAATTTTCTGACACTAACATAATTATTCTACTAAATACGTTTTGTCTCGCTTTTTGTCCTAAATGCAACCACTATAAAATATTGATAAAAAAAACAAACATTTTTAATGAAAACCTTACTTACTAATAATGACAATTAAATTTAACCTTGCAAATGTAAAAGTAATTATAATGTTGTAATGTAAATGGCTGGTATATTTAAAATTACTACTTAATATGTAGTGAATATCGTCAAAATGTGATTATAAAGCAATAAAATTCGAAAGAACCAATCCTGGCTATTCTTACGCTACTGCAATGAAAACTACAATAGACAAAGATGGCACTTTAAATTAAAACCTTATAACTGAACAGGGAATTCCTTTTAAATTAAGAGTCACTTTCACATAGACTTTGCTTCATTTTGTACTTTCCTATCCATTCTAAATATAAGTATTCTCTGCTTGGACAAAGTAATGACTTGTTTATATGTTGATTCCGTTAGTTACCTAGTGTCCAAAAGTTAACTATTTAACTACTCTTTGTAAAGAAACTTATTTATTTTAATCAAGATTTTATTTTTTTTAAATAACTATTTGTGTATTATGAGCGGAAAGTACCTCATTGTCGCTTGAAACAGTATGTTTAAGCTCTTGAGAGCGACAATGGTACTACAATAATTTGAAATTATTAAAATAAAGGAAATATTTAAGTTGAATTTTGTCTCGAAACAGCGATTCATCAACATTTTATGAGTATGCCTTGCCTATGATTAAAATAAACAGGCAAATAAAACACAGACACTCAATTTATTTAAGTTTCATTATTAATTTATTTTGCCCCATCACGTCAGGATTTTTTTTAAAATTTTTTTTAACCGACTTCATATTACGAGAATATTCGAAGATTTGGCGGAATCGCCGGTGATATCGATTAAATCACAACTATTTTTGTAGTAACATTTACATGGTGCCCAACATAAAGAGAATTCACAATAATTTCCTTCACTATCTAGAAGTTAAATAAATAAAAGAAGCTACTAAAAAGATTTTTTCAAAAAAATTATTATTTCATAAAAATAGATTGACAATTTTCTGATCAAACTTGTGTAAGGACAGACGCACGCGACCGAGCGTTTAAGTACTTTACCGCTCGTTGTCATGGAAGATGAGCGATAAAGTGACATTATTCTTAGCTCTTCGGCAAACAACTTTACATTGTAAACTGTGAGCAAGACAGCCTACTTTATATATTTATTGTAGATAAATAAATTGCATGTATATCAATTGTTTCAAAAATGGCGAAAGCGTCACTAAAATAACTCGATAAAACTTTTCAAGGTCCTAACACGGATTGCAAATGCACGCGCGGCTGGGTTACCATTTATTCCGAGAGCATAACTTTCTTAGCATAACATAGTAACAGAAAATATACGCCAAAAAGTTTATCATTATTAACCACTTTTCGAGAATGACTGTTCAAAAGAAAATTGTGTCAAAAAATTTAGTTTAAATACAGGTTGATGCTATTCAATTGGCAGTTGTATCTTCTACCAACTTTTTTGTGCATAGAGTGATTTGCTTTACTTTTATGAATTTCTTACAGGTCACAAGATCAATACATCATCTGCCATGTTTTCCAAAGTATACGAAGACAAAGCCTGATTGGTTAGGGTCAATGGTCAATTTGTAGTACTTCACAGACATAGAAATGAGGTCAATGAAAAGAGACATGAAACAGGCATCAGACAGTGGACTCTGTTTTTACTTTTTTGGTTTTTCAGACCATTTACACAATCATAAAAATAATTTTGCCTTAATCTGTCATATGCTTGGCCCGTTCTGCTAAAATTAAGAGGATTCGTTTACATTTGCATTACATTCATAAGTCTCTTGAAAAATGAAGAACTAAAATGGTAGAGAAATTAGACAAAATGTTAATCTGTTTTCGATTACATTTTAACCGACTTATCATTACTCTGAATTGGCTTAACCGATTGCTATAAAATCTTCTTCAAACTACAAGGTATGGCTCCATTATAGTTTTATCAAGCTACATCTACGTGATCAAAAATTGTAAACAAGCTTTTTTTAGTCGTGAATTTGATAAGGATTTAATTTCGTCTGAATTGCATTAACATTTTTAGTTAGATATTTTAGAAGTAGCTGATATCGAATCTGATGCCAAAGGTTAAGAATCAAAAATAGCGGATCCAACATGGCTGCTATATTTTCAATATTTCTGCAGATTTACCTAAAATTTGATAAATGTAGATTTCAAGAATCTGTGATAGCGAGCTTTGTTCTTTTGGAGGGAGACGAAAGATCGCTGCACTCGGGTCTTGTGGCCCATTGTGCTACTGATACGAAATTAGTGACTTCCTCCATTCAGGCCGGATTCTAACTCCAAGGCCAAAAACCTCCCTATGGGAGCATTCTTTATTTCCTCCAGCACTGGAGAATCAATGCCGAAGTGTTTGTGCCTCAAGTTCATAAGACTGGGCAGGAAGTTAGACCGTGGATGGAAGTTTCCTTCTCGTCCCTACAGAACCTACTGTCGGGGTTGTCCACCACCCCTATAGCGTACAGGCGTTTTCTGAAAGAGACGTGTCCAGTCAAAAGACCTGCCACGATTTGTTCTGCTCACATCGGAAAGATCTCTGAGATAAGAAGCTTCGGTTTCCAGAGTCCTGGATAGGAGGCCCAGAAGTCAACGAACTGGAAACGAGTCCAGTTATCTATTGACTTCTTGGCATTTGATCTTGGGTAGTCGAGAGCCAGCTCCGAACCCAGCAGGGGCCTCTGAGAACCCCCTCTAGCCAGAGCATTTGCCCGCTCGTTACCTTTGATGTTGCTGTGTCCAGGCACCCAGAGAAGCTTGACCCAGTCGGATGAGCCAAGTTCACAAAGAGTCTACTTACAGTTTTGTACCAGTGTTGACTTGGACCGGACTGATGCAAGGGTCTTGAGGGCCGCTTGACTATCGCTACATATATTTCCTTTGAATATTCTCCCGTGCGCAAACCAAAACAGCAAAGATCTCAGTCTGGAATACCGTGCCGAATTTGCCCAGGCCATAAGAAAGTTCAGCTCTGGGCCTTTCACCGTATATCCCCGTTCCAGCATTTTCCTCAAACCTCTGTGATCCGTCTATGAACCAGACGATATCGGCAGGCTCGAGAGGGTTCCAGTCTTCCCTTTTGGGGATGACAACTTCAAAGGGTTCTGAAAAGAAGAAGGAAGGCACCATATCATCACTCCTAGCCTCTAGAAGTGAGTGAGCCCCTAACACGTCGGATAGGGTCCTCGTGTGACCTAATTGTTCTCCTCCGATCTTCCACTGACCACCGCACCTCAGCCTGTAGGCCGCTTTCCGAGCCGAGGCTGCGTTTATACTTCGACTGTTTGTCCTACCAAATTGTTCTCCTCTCCACTATAAACGTAGCCTTAGATTACGTTTATAGTGGAGAAGAGAGCAATACAGTAGAGCAATTTTTATAACATTTTGCTTGTAGAATACAAAGAAACAGCGTTGTGTTGAAGACTGGTACTTAAAACGAAGGGAATTCAATTTCAGTTCTTTTTTTTTACAATTTCCTTGTCAGCTTTTGCGTCGACTTCGTTATATTTTTCTATTAGTATCTTATATGCTTCATTTTTTAAGTTCCGATGAGATCAGAGTATTCTTTACTTTCAACATTCCACAAACTTGGAATTGACGATATAAATTTTGAAAATTCTTGAATATATAAATGAACGACTTCGGTCTTATTTGCCATAGCTACAAGCTGTAGTGAATGAATATTGCGCAGTACTCACCCTACACTTAAAATATAATTCAACATTGTGCAATAAATTTCAAACATGCACAATCTGTATTCAATATTTACGCAACGTGCACAATATAGAGCCTAAACACTCAAGAATATTGCGAAATATTAAATAATATATATTATTGAGCATCCAGGGGTACCTTAAAAAGACGCGCATAATGAAGCGGCGAGATTCTCGTCGTTTCACTTGCCGGCCTTGGTTTAATTCCTCTGCTTTGCTCGGCGGTTTGCTCTACTATATTGCTCTCCTATATTGCTCTCCTCTCCACTATAAACGTAGCCTTATTTTAGTGACCACCCTACTTATTTTTCACTACAAGTACATCAAAGTTTCCCTCTCGGTAATAGTGCCAACTACATGCCAAACATTATTTCCACCATGTTTCTTAATCAATTATCTTTATGGAGACCACCTGTACATTGTTCACTAAAAGTATATCAGTTTTCTTCCTTCCACCTCCCTCTTCTTCCTACATGCCATGTACACTGTCCACCCAGTATATTTTTCATTAAAAGTATATTATATTTCTTCGTTCGTAATACCTTCAGCCACGTACCAAATAATATATTTCTCCGTCAAATAGTTTTGTAGATATACCACCAAAAGAGGCAGATAGACTGACAGAATAGAATTGAATTTTTGTACTCTACCCCACTCTACTCTACTCTGAAATCTAAATAAATTTCGAGGAGTGATTTTGTCGGTGATTTTTCACGAATACAATACTTCCCTTAGATAAAGATAAAAAGTAGGTAAAGGGTGGTCACCCGAACATTAGAACTCCATTTTGTTATTTTTGGAATCACGTAAAAAAGTTTAAAAATAAAAGTTACAGAAAATTACATGTTTTGTCCAAAAATCATGTCAGAAAAACAGTTGAAAGTCGCATTTCGGTGATAAAAACTTTACTCGGGTCTTCTATAATATAATATATTCTAGAAGTATTGCACCACAATCTTGGGACACCCTGTACTTATTTATCGGTGCATAAATTATATTAGCGCCAAGGGAGATGAGTAATTATTTTCCAAGAAAATCATGTTTTATTAATAATAAATAACATGTGTAATATATATTCATAGTATTTTGAACTTTGATATCATCTCGGATGTCACACAGAATATGTACGAGTATATTTACATAAATCGGGAGCTTATTATTTTAATTTTTTTAATTTCAGGAATAACACATTCTTCTGCACAACTGAAAAAATGCAATCCATGTCTAATTTATTAAGTAATTTTATGACATAAACGAATGCAGTTCGTGGAGTACTAAGAGTAACTTGTGTAAATTTATTTATTTCATAACTTCATTGATTTACAAAAATTATACTTGTTTATGATACCTCAAAATAAATTTGTCATGGATGTATTTATAGCTGTATCCATATACGCTAATTACACTACATCTGTAAAAATAATTAGAGCATTCCGTCTCCTTCTAAATCAGACGTTGAAAGGTAGATATTTTAATGCGGTAAACAAACTTCAATTAATATCCAGATTAATGTGAGAAATTCAGTTGAAGCAGGAAATTCAAAGTATGCATTTAATATAATTGCTCACATTTCCGGAAGAACGGCGACAAAAAACCAGATCTATTTTTAAAACCAGATAAATTACAGTAGTACTTTTAAATATTAATATTATTATAAGAAAATTAAATTGTTAAATTATTGGAAAAGGGTACAATTTTTTAAAGAATTTCGCAATTTCTCTTGCAATTGTTACTGTTGTCACAAGCGTCAGTACAAAATTTTCAACAGCTACCCCCACTACATTCCCTTGGGTAGAGTGGGTCAGGTTATCTAAAACTGTCAATAACCACGTTTTTCTGACGGCGCGGGAAAATTTTAAATACCCCATTTTGAAAGATATGCTGTGGATATTCTCGTTTACACTGCAAATACTAATTTAATGCAGGTACATTGGGTGACATATGTATTATTAATACACCCACCCTATTTACAGTTTAGCACGAGGTCAAAGTTTATATTACCTGTCGATTGAAGGCATCTGGCATAGTGAACGTCGAGGAAATCCAGCAGAACGTATTGACCACATGGTTGGGTACACCATTAACGATACATTGTATGGGGTTGCCTACAAATTGATTAGCTGTAATAACCAAGCTGCAGGCCATCAACAGGGCAGTGGTAAATGTATTATGCATTCGAAATATCGCACAGTCTGTGATAATGTCATGATACTTTAAGAAATTTGCCAATCCTCCAAGTAACTTATACATCTTTAGTCCGTGTCTATTAACTAGAGTAAGAGTCTTATTTTATCACTGGATTTGAACCCCTTCTAACCTCTTACAAGTCCATGTTAATATTGATTAGTGACTGAGATCACCCGACAGAGTGCACCACTGTTTTTTGTCCACAAAACACAAACTCATTTTCACAGAATCAAAACACTTGGCATTTAATAGATAATAGTTATGTGTACAGTCTTACGATGAATTCTCTCTGTTGAATAAGTTGCTACTGAGTGCTGCTCCCTCGATTTGTGTGTCCCCCACTACAGCAAAACAGTTGGCGAACTAAGTTCTGTACACCGCGGTACTCACCAGTGACTTGTCCAACTATAGCTCTAATATCAAAGCTGTGTGTTCTGGTGTTATACTTTTTCTATTTTATTCGTGAATTATTTCATTTCGGGATTAAGGATTATCCTTTTCGTTTAATTGTTGTGGGTATGGGTGACTTGGGCGATGGGTCAGGCGATAATACTCAATACCTGGTTTAAGTGACTCGACGTTTTCTATAATTAGGAGATATATAAAATATACTTCCTTTATCATTCTATTTTTGTACCTGTCACAACTCATTAATTCAATTACTCGGATGCATTAAGAATGAATGGTTTTTGTCCCTATTTAGTTTAGTTTTATTTTTAGATGCCTTAAAGATCCCTGCTTTTTGTTTAGATAGTTTTTAATTAATATGATAAAGCAGTTAAAACATTGTTCATAAATAATATGACTAATATATCTAATATCCTATTACCTTGGAAGACACTAAATTGGAATTAAACTAAATTGTATTTCCAAAAATTAAATTTCTTAGCATTTCCTATTAAAGTCTTAGTAATAATTAAATTGAGGAAACCTACAGATGTTCGTAAACTAGTTCCTAGAAGTACTCCAGTCGAATTAGACATAACAAAAAATTTTGCGTACTGCGGACTTTTTTTTTGTGGAAGTTGTTTAAGAGGGCATAATAAGCAAGCACAGAAAACTACACCCTGCTACACCGTGTGCGTCCCCTATTTTTAGGGGTTGAAACTTTGAAATTTTACTTATGTGCCCATATCTTTTTCCCTATTGTCCGTACGGCTCTTTACCAAGTTCCACTTTTTGAAGATTCATCCCTCCTCTACATAATATATATATATATATTACACATTTGCCGTAGGACAAACGGTTTTGAAGTACGAGGCCGGAAAGGTCGCGCTGAGCGAATTTGGGGGTTTTCTGTACAGGACAAACTGCTAGTATTTCCAATCTACAATACTACACATACTAATGCCCTTAAGGACGGATGATGATTTGTGAAAAAACTTTCATCGAATACCGCGCGGATTCCAGGATATGGGATGATAAAATTTTGAAAACCCTTTTTTTTTAAAAAAGTGAACCTACTTTTTTTCGCTCATTTTTTTTTTCATGTATGTACGACCCTAATGTAAGAAAATTTGGTTTCATTTTAATACATTCGTTGGTTTAGGAGCTAGACAGCAAAATATGCAAAAAATGGCTATTTTGGTATTGTTGCATTAAAAAAAACCAAAACCAGTATAATTCTGGTAAGTGTTTTTGTTTATCCTAAAAGTCCAATTCATTGCGCGTAGAAAATGTGTTTTTGTATTTAAATAGGATCAACACTTATTGTGTAATAACGATTTATGTCATGTGTTCTCCAGTCTCCTTTCTCACATTTTTTTTTGCGGCCTTATGGTTCATAGTAGGGCAGAAAGCAATGTATACCTGAACAGGGCATATATTAGGGTGTTAAAATGGATCTCTTGTTAAAATGCGATAGGACATACCGTTTTCGAGTAAAACGCACTTGTTTGCAAAAAATTATTTCAGATCACACTTTTCATCGACTGACTAGTAAATACTCACCGCTGACTACGAAAAAATAAAACTGTGTCGCTTTTTGCTTTTTCTGTTTATGAGGGACATTGCTAATGAAAGAATTAAGGGACTCGGACGGAATAGGGGGTTCTCACTCCCCTATTTGAAGGTTCACGCTTGTCTCGAATCATCATTGAAACTTATTTTGTGTCTATAACAAAATCCACAGTAATTTTGCCTTCCTCGAGAAACAGCTAGTATATCCCCATTTCATCGGAAAATGTTAAAAAAAAAACAAATTCCAAAGAAAGAAAACACCAAAATGTAGAATTTATTTATCAGATTATAATTCAGAACACAATGAAAACTCGAAAGCAAACATAACCAAACAAGTGCGTTTTACTCGAAAACGGAACGTCCTATCGCATTTTAACAACCTATTATGTGCTAACACCCTAGTATGTGCTCTGATCACGTGTATAATGCTTTCTGCCCTACTATGAACTCCTGTACAGAAGGCCGCAAAAAAAAATTGTGAAAAAGGACACTGGAGAACACATGACATAAATCGTTATTACACAATAAGTGTTGATCCTACTTAAATACAAAAACACATTTTCTATGCGCAATGAATTAGACTTTTAGGATAAACAAAAACATTTACCAGAATTATTACTGGTTTTGGTTTTTTAATGCAACAATACCAAAATAGCCATTTTTGGCATATTTTGCTGTCTAGCTCCTAAACCAACGATTGTATTAAAATGAAACCAACGTGAATTTTCTTATATTAGGGTCGTACATGCATGAAATAAAAATGAGCGAAAAAAAGTAGGTTCACTTTTTTTTAAAAAAAAGGGGGTTTTCAAAATTTCAACATCCCGTATCATGAAAACCGCGCGGTATTCGATGAAAGTTTTTTCACAAATCATCATCCCTCCTTAAGGGCATTAGTATGTGTAGTATTGTAGATTGGAAATTATAACCGTTTGTCCTGTACAGAAGACCCCCAAATTCGAATCTCGCGACCTTTTCGGCCTCGTACAGCCAAAACCGTTTGTCCTACGGCAAATGTGTAATATATATTATGTAGAGGAGGGACGAATCTTCAAAAAGTGTAACTTGGTAAAGAGCCCTACGGGCAATAGGGAAACAGATATGGACACATAAGTAAAATTTCAAAGTTTCAACCCCTAAAAATAGGAGACGCGCATGGTGTAGCAGGGTGTAGTTTTCTGTGCTTGCTTATTATGCCCTCTTAAACAACTTCCACAAAAAAAAGTCCACAGTACGCAAAATTTTTTATGATGTCTAATTCGACTGGACTAAAGTACGTATACTTTTAAATGTTTCTAAGTAGAATTAATTTGAAATATACAAAATGTTTCAGGTGGGTAATCATTAGTTTTCAGATTTTTTTCTGTCTGAAGAAATATCGAAAAAGTTTCTACAAACTTGGGTCCGGATATCTCTTTCAAGGGAGATATGGACCGCCAAAATTAGGATCATAATAATTAATATATGTTTTCAAGGGAGATATGGACCGCCAAAATTAGGATCATAATTAATATATGTGGAGCTATTTGAGCTACATTAACGAATTTTTGCATATAATCTGATATATTCTTATTCACAGCGTCTTGACTGACATTTTATTTATCCATTTATTTACTAATTTATTTACATTTAGAAGCATATGTTGTTGTCTTCACACCGCTAATAAACTGAATCAAGATTTTTTTAATCTGGGCACAGTCATTCTAAGAATATATATCGCAAAATATTTTCAGGTCATCCATAAGTAGTAAAAATTTACAAGCATCATTTTTAGCAATATCATTTATGAATAAATTAAACAATAAGAGACCAATGTGGAAACCCTGGGGCACTCCAGATGTTGCAGAGAATGCCTCTGAAATATATCCATCGACACGAACCTGTTGGATTCTCTCGGAGAGCTACAACTGACTCCAAGATATTCAAGCAGGGCCAACTCCGAGTTTATGGAGTTTGTTAGAGTCCATGTATACTGCACGCACGTCAGAGGCTCCAATCAAAGATTTAACGATGAAGTTGATGTAGATACATGAATTGGAGTCCACAGAACGACCTTGGAGGAATCCATGTTGCTCTGGAATGATGATATTATTTAAGGAAACATATTTTTTTTTTCAACTATCGACTCAAATAATTTCGAAATTGCAGACAGGATGCCCACAGGTCTATAGTTATTGATAAGAGATTTGTTACCAGATTTGTAAATCGAAGTTACGTATGAACTCTTCCAACATGATGGAAAGGTATTTGTTCTTAAAGGCATAGAAAACATAAGGAAGAGTGGTAAGAAACAGAACTTTTAGAAGATTGGTGGGATGTGTGATTCATGAATTATTCTAGTTGACCTATCTTTGATGTATGGTACGCCCGACAGCATCATAACATCTGTCGCGGTTGCCTATTAGGAGCACGGCCTCGCCAAACCGTATTTGTATTAGCCGACTGTTTAGAAGGGCATCTTTGCCTTTTGCATATTGTTTCATCTCAACTATTAAGCGTTCTATATTGTCATAAAATTTACCAAGGAGGAGGTTCTCAATTCGACCCGTATTTTTATTTTTTTTTGTATGATTGTTGAATCATTACTTTTAGATTCACTTAAGCGATTTCTATGAAATCTTCTCAAATTCTAAGATATGGCTCGGCGTTGGTTCCATACTAGTTTCATCAAGCTACGTCTAGTATAAGGTGAGTTTGCTATAGGGAAATGAAAAGAGGCATCTTAATAATAAGTGAACATCAAAGGAACATGGTGAAAAACAGGCCTGAGTAGTTCATCGACGGGAACTCCCCCGCGGTAGAGATCCTAAACTTCAGGCTTGGCATATGCAACTTGATGCTGACAAAGATACGTTTGGATGGAGTTGAAGGAAGTGGTTCTCCTCAGCTGTTACCTTTCACCCAACACTGGCATAGCGGAACTGGAAAATTCCCTGGAGGAGCTCGGAAGGGCTGTGAGAGCAAGTAGGAACAGAGGAAGACAGGTGATAGTGGCCGTCAACCTCAGTGGCAGCGTTCCAGAATGGGGAATGGACCAGATAAATGGGGAAAGGGTAATCAGCGAGTGGATAGCCAGTGAAAACCTGCAAATACTGAACGAGTGAGCAGCTTATACGTTCGTAAGGGGGACCACCGTCTCCATCTCGAACCTTACTCTAGGTTGAGTAGGGGCAGCTAGGAGAACCAGCGGGTGGAGAGTCTTAACAGAGCAGAAGATATTAAGCGACCACCGCTATATTACCTATGAGATTGGGCAGAATGGCGCCACCCAGGTGGTAAATGGTAGAGGGTGGAAGCTTAGTAGCTGAACAAGAATATTTTCAAAAGAAGCCTGGCTGGCTTCTTCCGAGGAAGCGTGATCGAAACGGAAGTGGCCCTCACCGATACGGTTACTAGCATACGAGTCAATAACTAGGAAGGGATGCAGAAAGATCAGAAGGCAGGTCTTATAAAATGTTAATAATAGAAAAAAATAGTTTAAATAGAAATCGTAGCTTTTTACAATATTGGTAATACCTGATTTTAGGGTAGATCTAACAAGAAATGAAATAATTGAGACAACCTATTTTGACTGTAATTTTCTCAACATGGCGGTTATAGTGGACACGATATTTTTGTGGAAAACATCAATTAATTATTGGAGCAAACCCCTCTGTAGTATATAAAGAAGAAAATCTTTTGTAGGAATTATTCGTGGGTCAAATTACAGAATGATTATAGTAATTGTCGAGATTGAAATTGCTTTATATAGTTTTTTTGAGATCATTCTCATGTAGACAGGGATGCGTTTTAAAAGGCGTTGCTGTCATTCGATACTCTTTGTATACTCTAGACATTTTCATCATATCTGTCGAACGCTAAAACGGTCTTTGGTTATAACGTTCACGAATGGATTTCCTCTAGCCTGTGTAAATGTCGTTAAATGTAGATACTCACATACCACACAATGATTTAGTTTCATCAGCAATGAATTCACAATAGTCCAAATCGATAGGTTGTTCTGGAACTGAGCTGAATATGTCTTACATAGACGAATGTCTTCCTTTTTCTCATAATGCTCCTTTCGTCAAATATCAAATAAGGTAAAAGGAAACAAGGCAATGTCTTTTCGCAAATGAAACAATTACTTGGGGTTCCAAGTTTACAAATATACCTCCAGGCAATTTTGACCCGTCTAAAAGCAATGATTTTTCACAGTTTTCTTTTCATTCGGATTGCACGGCTTAAATTCAGCATCTGAAGAAGAATTAACCAAAGATGACCATCAACGAATAAAATCAGTCAGGATTTTAGTGGAACAGACCAACAGGGAAAACCAATTTAAAAAAAAACGCTCCAAAAGCTCTAACTCATGACGAGTGATGTGGAAATAAATTCTAATTTCAAAATTCATGTTTGCAAATAAACAGGAAAAACTAATGAAAATCGTTGTAAAAAATTGCGATTCATAGGCATTGTAGAGGATATTCCACTCTGTAAGTTCATCTTACGTTATATGTAAGAATTTGATAGGTATTAGCTGAACGGTTAATAGAAGATTTTTTTAGTATTTTTGAGTTCGGGAAGTATTTTTTTTTAAATCTTCGTTTTTTAATTACCTACAAATCTGTGTGGCCAGATTTTTGTTTTTCAGTCCTAGTTTTTCCGACTTCATTGAAATATGAGATCATCAAAAGTCATAATTACCCCATAAAAACCGCATGAAACTCCATAAAAATTCAAAACCCATTGCAGCATCTACAATTCTTGTTCCAATTATTATTTTCGAAAATACTTTTCTGGGAAGATATTGCCCTATCTACCTTAAAAAGATACGACACAGTCGATCTTTAATGGGTAAAAAAGCATTTATTCAGAAAAATCTTTCACTTAACTGAAAATTCGGAGGAAAAACTAGGGCTGGAAAATAGATTTTTATTTTCCACACAGATTTGCAGGTAATTAAGAAACGAAGATATAAAAGAAATGTATTCCTGAACTCAAAAATGATGAGCTAAAAACTAAGGCAATGCTTTAAAAAAGTGATTCGAATGGAAATTCGAAAAAACTAGTTCTGAAAAACAAAAATCTGTCAACAGATTTGTAGGTAATTAAAAAACGATGATTTGAAAAAATAGTAGATTGTAATACAAGTGTGGCAAGGGCTTCATTGCAAAACGATGTATGAAAGTAGGAACACGAGTGTCCCTATCATACGAATTTTGCAATGAGGCTTGCCACATGTGTGTTACATACTATTTTTTCTACGGATGTGAAGTTATTTCCCTTAAAGTCTTTCAAAATTTTAAATTTGTGAAGATGTTATCGAGACATGTGGTAAATTCTTTGCTGCAAAGCGTGTGGAAAAGTGACATTTTCTGCATTCATTTTGATGTTAGAAAATTTGAATTTCAACAAAATTGTACAAAAAATTCTTGCCGCACGATTTTCCGCAGTCATTTTGAAGTTAGAAAATTTGACTTTCAACACAATCGTGGAAAAATATATTTCCTAAACTCAAAAACGAAATGGGTGGCACAATGTGGTTTTTCGCCACTGTGCAGCGGTTAGTAAGAGAAATGTGAAAAACCTGCATGAAATCACCGCTGGGATTGGCTACCACAAAATAAGGGATGTTTCATCCACCGGTCAAGTGGGAATTCTTCTGGCTTTTATTCCTGCCCCTATTGAGATTTCGTATGCAAGATATAAATTCTATGAATTACACAGGGACACAAAATAAAAAAAAAAAGTGGTATTTTTCTGGTACTCTATTGGATAACCCATATGTATTTCGACGTGATGAACACAAATCAGGTGCCTGTTTAGCTCCATTAGCCGCCATTTTTTTGTAAATCGCCAAAACAGCCTAAAAAGAAACTCATAATTTAGGTTATTTTCGCGATTTACTAAAAATTGGTGGGTAACGAAGCTAAATGGATACCTGATTCGTATTCAGTATTTCGAAATACATGGGAGTCAATGGAGTCCCAGAAACAGACCTTTTTTGTGTGTGTGTTTGTATAATATATGAACGGATCCTCCGTCATTTTCTACAAAATTGCGTATGTAAATTTATTTACACAAAAAAATGGGCGGTATCGAGATTTAAGCCTTTCAAATCACCTGGCAGGGACGGCATCTTCTCTGCCCTGCTTCAACACGGCATTGAGGAACTCATCCCCTGCCTGAGAAGCATATATAAAGCAAGCTATGCTCTTGCATATATCCCGCAAGCATGGAGGGAAGTTAAGGTGGCGTTTATTCCAAGGATAGGCAGATGTCCATCGGAGGAACCAAAATCATATCGCCCCATCAGCTTAACCTCTTTTCTCCTGAAAACAATGGAGAAAATACTAGACGAACCTGTCAGAAGCGAAATCCTCACCCGGTCCCCGCTTCATCCAAAACAATTTTCCTACCAGTCTGGCAAATTGACAGTAAATGTTCTACATGGCCTGGTCAAAGGCATTGAAAAGTCATTTGCTGCAAAGGAAGTGGCTATGTGTGCATTCATAGATATAGAGGGTGCATTTTATAACACCTCATATGAGTCCATACAAAGAGCAGCAGAGAAAAAGGTATAAAATCCCCAACTATCAAATGGATACAATCCATGTTAAAAAGTCGAATAATTACTACGGATATGTGGGGGGGGGGAGAGTCCGCCGAGGTGATTGCAGCCAACTGTTTTCCACTAGGTGGAGTTCTATCGCATTTGCTGTTGTCAATGGTGGTGGATGATCTCCTCCATAAGCTGAGTAATTCTGGCTTCAACGTTCAAGGCTACGCCGATGACCTTGTTATTACTGTAAGAGGCAGGCATGAATTTATGATTTCAAATCTCATGCAAATCACCTTAAACATAATATCCAAATGGTGCTCGCTAAAGGGCCTCAGCGTCAATCCGAGCAAAACAGTTATTGTTCCGTTTACCAAAAGGAGAAAACTAAGTTTAAGAGCTCCTATGCTAAATGGAACAGTGCTGAATTTTTCCAGAGAAGCTAAATATCTAAGAATAATCCTGGATCAAAGACTTACCTGGAACTCACGCCTAGAAAGAACCCTTATCAAAGCCACTGCGGTTATGTGGACGTGCCGCAGGCTGTTTGCTAAGACTTGGGATCTAAAACCGAAGATGATCTACTGGTCCTACCTATCGGTTGTGAGACTCTTGGTCACCTAGATCATCTGTGTGGTGGCCAAAAACTGAAGAAAAATTAGCACAAGGAAAGTTGCAGAAGTTGCAACGCCTTGCAACAGGAGTGATGTGCTTCTGTCCCACAGCAGCTATGGAGACAATGCTAGACCTGCTTCCTCTACATTTCTATCTAAGGAAGGAGGCAGCGCTTAGTGCCTTAAGACTGCAGCAGGTACTTTCTTTCAAACCAGGAGACCTAGTTCGTCACCTAAGAATTCTAGAAATAATTAAACTGGAATCCGTGACCAAACCCACTGACTCCATGCCAATTAAGCGGAACTTTGACTGCCCATTTGATGTGCTAATCGAGAGCCGCCAAACGAGAAAAGTCGAAGTCCTGCAGTTGGAGGAGAGGTCACTCGTCTGGTACACAGATGGATCGCAGATGGCTGAAGGGGTTGGCGTGGGCATAGCGGGGCCTAACTGTAGGCTATCCAAAGCCCTAGGCAAAACCCCATCCATCTTCCAAGAATCTGTGCTGTAGACCTATGTGCCCAGGAATGCATAAATAAAGGCATTCGAAGGGCAAAGATCTATATACTCTCAGACAGCCAAGCAGCGCTAAAAGCTCTCAGGTCCTACGCCTTTGAGTCTAAAATTTCCTGGGAGTGCAAACAATCCCTGAAGCAACTGGCAAAAACAACAAGGTTACCTTGATGTGGGTACCAGGGCATGACGGAATAGAAGGAAATGAATTCGCTGACGCCCTTGCAAAAAAAAAGGTGATGAAGCTCTATTTTTTTGGGCCCGAACCGTTTTGTGGCTTATCTAAGGGACACATAACGGAGGAGGTCCTAAAATGGGAAAAGGAACAGAAAGAGTCCTGGAGGAATACTCCGGGCCAAAGACAAGCGAAAAAGTTCATTACTTATTCGTCTAAGAATGCCACAAAGCTTCTCGAACTCGAAAAGTCCGAAATAAGGCTGATGACAGGCCTTTTAACAGGCCATTGCCCCTTCGGAAATTCGGAAAAACTAATTCTGAAAAACAAAAATCTGGCAACAGATTTGTAGATAATTAAAAAACGATGATTTGAAAAAAAATATTTCCTGAACTAAAAAACGAAATGGGTGACACAATGTAGTTTTTCGCGACTGTGCGGCTGTTAGTAAGAAAAATGTGAAAAACCTGCATGAAGTCACTGCTGGGAGTGGCTACCACAAAATAAAAAAAAACTTATAATTTAGGATATATTCGCGATTGACTAAAAATTGGTGTGTAACGGAGCTAAACGGATATCTGATTCGTATTCAGTATTTCGAAATACATGGGAGTTAATGGAGTCCCAGAAACAGACCTTTTTTGTGTGTGTGTTTGTATAATATGAACATCACCGGAACCTCCGCCATTTTCTAGAAAATCGCGTATGTAAATATATTATTACACAGACACAAAAAAAAAAGTGAAAAATGATATGTGTTTCTGGGACTCCATTTGGGTAACCCCTTGTATTTCGACATGCCGAATACGAATCAGGTATCCGTTTAGCTCTGTTACCCACCAGTTTCTAACAAATCGCGAAAATAACCTAAATTATGAGTTTTTTTAGGTTATTCTCGCGATTTACAAGAAAATAGTGGCCAATGGAGCTATAGGAACATCCGATTCATGTTCAGCATGTCGAAATACATATGGGTTACCTAATGAAGTACCAGAAAAGGACCACTTTTTTTATCTTGTGTGCCTGTGTTATTTCTCCTAAAAATTATATTTAAAATATTTCGTAAATATAAACTATCCCCAAATTGCGATGATATTTGAATAGCTTTTAAATTTAATGTTATTTATGTCAGTGTCTTCCCTCTCCTGGTTTTTGGTTGGTTTTCCCAAGTTATAACGAAGCAAGTGTACTTAGAAAGAGCTGGTGCTATTTGCAAGTAGTTGTTTTTTATTCTTAACTTCGTTATACCAAAGTTTACAAATCAATTCGATACGTATTCTCTTTATTTTATTATTTATATCTCCATAAATTATAATTTGTTGTCATTCCAATTGCAGCCATTAAATTAAATTTGTTTATTTATTTCTTGAACCATAAAATATATTTTTAAACAATGTTTTAATTGCTAACAAGTCATTCAACTCTCGTTTCGTTTTTAAGACTTTCAGATGAACTAGTTTTGCAAGAAGAACAATAGACAACAATAGTATAAAACTAATAAAAATACTGTAGCTCGTATTAAAGATCATAAAACAGTTTAGTTTATACGTCACGTGGTAGTCCCAACCAAATATTATAAAAATTATATAGACATTTGGATGATTCACAGTTGAGAAATTAACATTAAAAAGTATTTGGTTAAAATTAAAAATCGAGTCCCAATATAATTTACTAATAAAAATATACGTTCTTTGTACGGGTACGTCAAAGTTTGAAATAATAGTCACATCAAAAGTCCATTCCCTTCAAAATATACATACAAAGAGTCAATTTGTAACTCCGCTGCAAAATTTGGATTAACTTGGTGGGAAATATCCATGTCTTACGTCCAGAACAAACGATACCGAGTATTTTCCCTTATTATAAGGGTAGCATATACTACCATGTTAAATATGAACTTTCTAGTTCCATCTTCAGATTTTCTTCAATGGTATGAAGCCATTACTCACATGTGCGATAAATCATAAAAGATCCCATACACTTTAAAGGAAATTTGGCTTTCCGTAAAACGTTCCGTTTCGATATATTGCAGTGCCTATATTTGTGATGAAAAGTCTCGAAGAGGGTGTTTCACAATTGGACAGTTTTTGAAATACAGTAACATCTAGAAAATTGCGTAATTTTAGATATTCAAGAAATTTTTACACGTAAAATGTTAACATTCGGGGAAAAGTGCAAAAAAATACATTTACACTAATTCAATAAAGCTTAAAGAATTTGTTTGGAGTCATTTATCAACTTTGAAGTTTCCATTAAACATATATAAGACATACTAACATATACACGTTAATGAAAGAACAATGTTAAAAATGATCGAATTTTTGCCCCTCCGATAAATGTAAATAGAGAGCATAAAATAGTTGTTTTGGTCCCAAAATAACATAAAAAAATACTTATTTAGCCGAAAATATTTTTCAAATGCGTTATTACGTATATAAATATAATATTAATACCAATTTATTTATAAACTATACCTACTTAATATTTATTCTACTTCATTTTTGGGTAAATAAAAATAGTTGGATTTCGAATCGTCAAAAGACTTTAGGTTTATATAAAACTTTTCTCGATACATCCACTCGATATTGACGCAAGAGAGTTTTCATCTATTTGCCATATCTTAGTACATTAGTTACAGTGAAACTTCTATTCGGGTCCCTCCTATTCGTTTCCTACTTCTCCTTCATAAATATTGGGTGGATATATTGAGAAAAGTTTTACATAAAAATCTTTAAAAATGTTCGAAAACCAACTAAGTATTTCCATTTATCTAAAACGAAATGGAATAAATATTAAGTAGATATAGTTTATAAGTACATTTATAATAATAACATGTACCTATATGTATTATTTCGAAAGTAATAGTGGCCGGAAAAGTAATAATACTGATACTAGTGTTGATCCTAACACCTTTGTTGGTTTTTTTTTTCAACGTAAATGCATCAAACCTTTTAGAATATATTCCGACTTCTATATTTCTCTTTTCTTGAGCCTGTCACCACTTTAGAGGTTATGGACGCAATGCATTCGCTTAAATAGTAAAATTCTTAAAGAAACAATAGATTTTATAGTTTTCCCGTTAACGCGAATAATAAATGAATGTTTTAATGAGGGTTACTTTCCTGATATCTTTAATGTAACTCGAATTGTGCCTATTTTTAAGAAAGGTGACTCAAATATCTGGGATAACTATCGACCAATTTCGATTATCCCCGTGTTTGGCAATATAATTGAAATTATTTAAAAAAATCGTTTGTCTAAATATTTCGAAAAATATTCTTTATTGCATGCTTGCTAATATTGTTTTAGGCAAAAATGTTCCACAATAGATGCAATCTGTAAGATAGTGGGTGACATAGTTGAAGGTCTTGAAGAAGGTAAACATACTGCAATTACGCTGTGTGATCTCAGCAAGGCCTTCGACTGTGTTTCTCCTACTCTCATCATCGAAAAAATTAGTTTTCATGGATACCGTTGTCTCTGTTAAAGTCATATCTGGAGAATGTGATCTGAAACAATGTGACATCTTATTTTAGATCAGTAAAACATGGGGTGCTTCAGAGATCTGTGCTGGGACCTCTGCTGTTTATAATTTATGTAAACGATTTGTTTTATTACTTAATCCCTAGCAGCACTGTTATGTTTGCTGATGACGCAACTCTTACAGCTAGTGCCAAGTATATTAACAGTTTAGAAAATATCATTGATGAAACTGAAAGTCTGCGGAAGTTTGATATAATGCTAATGCACTCAAACTAAATCGTGACAAAATACAAAAACTATTTTTTCTACCAGATAAGATGTAACGAAGGGAGAAAGTGTCAATTTACTCGGTATAGTTCCTGATGATACTTTAAGTTGAGGCAATCATATTGAGCAACTCAGCAATAAGCTATCAACTTATTTATTTCTTTTACGAAGATTAAGAACTGTTTTACAACTACACACTTTGCTGTCAGTGTACTATTTATTAATCCACTTCCAAATAAGCTACGAGCTTATACTCTGGGGGAACTCGAGCAGCGCTGTAAAAATATTTCGACAACAGAAAAAGTCTATAAGAATTATAACAAGAGCAGGTTTCAGAGAACACTGTCAATCATTATTTATTAAATATGGTATAATGCTCATTCCTTGCCTATATATTTACTACTCCCTTTTAGAGATTCATGAAAAATGAGAATGTGTATGTAACTCCATCTGAGCTACATAACTACAACACGAGGTCGGCCAATTTGTTAAAACCTCCTAAATATCGCTTAACAAAATCAATTAAACTCATTAAACTTGAACTTGTACAATAAATTACCTGAAAATATAAAACAACAAAATTTTCACAAATTTAAAACTATCATTAGAAACTTGAAATCTTGAAATTTTGTTTCTATACAACTGAAGTTTATGACCCCCATGAATGTTATGCAAAATACTGTGTAACTGACGTATGTGTTAAGGCAGTTTTTCATTTATTATATTATCCTTGTTTTTTACATTTCAGGTCTGCTTTATAAAGTTGTATTATATTTTACACTTTTTAATATCATATGGTGTGTATTATCTAAAGATAATAATAAAGTAATGACGTATACAAATGTATTTGTATACGTAAAGTAGTCAAATAATAATGTTACGTTTATATACGTAATATCACGTTTAAAAAATGTTCCCGGCTGATTTCGGCTAAATAAATAGCCAGTTATTTTAGGACCAAAACAACTATTTTATTCTATCGATTTACTTTAATCAGAGGGACAAAAATTCGATAATTTTTAACATTGTTCTTAATAAGAAATTCTAGAGTTTTACTGGCCTATTACATTTATAGGTTATAAAACTTACAGAATACCATTAATTTCTACAGACAGGCCCGTACACACAAATACATACGCGCACGCCAATGCTCACATATTTTTCGATTTTTTCTACAATGTTTGTGAAAAAAATTGCCTAGTTATAATATATCTATTTCAATTACATCTATTAGTTATTATGATAAATTTAAATAATTTATAATTTCATAACCGCGGATAACGTGATATTAGTATTGCACAACAATATTTGATTATAGATTGTAACCTGATTTTCACCATTTTGAAAAATAATCATAATACGACAAAACTAAAACTGCAAAATGTTAAGAAATATACAAGTCAAGCATACTCTAATAAAAAGGTTATCCTCCTAATGGGCTTTACGATTATTCTTATTTTAATTTGAGTGATGATTTATTGCAATATTTTGTTGTTGTTAGAAGATTACTTACATTCGTCGTATAGCTGTAATCTACATATTTCTTCAGTGGCGTATCCAGGGAGGGTAATGGCACATTCGCCCCACCCCCGAGCTACAACTCTCTGACTATTAAGTATTACTTTATATCAAGAGAAGCCTAAATATAAATATTTAGTAATATACGTTTTGTTCCTGTCACTCTGTTTTATTTCATAAGAGGACTTGTTTCGTTAATTACATTTAATTAAATAATTTACCAATTTACGCTCTTTGCTCATTTTCATTGGTAACTGGAACAATTTTTGAAGGTTCAATTAATTGGATCCGCCATCTTGGATTTCTTCCTGGAACTTAATCTTGCAGGTTGGTTTATGACAATTTGGATATCAGATTCGTAATCAGCGACCTCAAAAATCCCCGAGTAACAAGATTTATAAAAATTGGATAAGAAAAAATTTTTTTTGTACGTTTTATTAAAATTTAAATAAAAATGACCATTTTGGCTAAGCTCAATAAGTTTGGTTAGCATAATTCAAAAATGGGTTCTCGTACATTTTTTGGAAATTAAATAACGAGTATTTAAAAAAATTATCCCAACTGGTTGCGAAACAAGTGCTCTAGATAATTTTGAATGAAAAAATCACGATTCGTGCTACTGTGCGGCGGTGAAATTTTATTTCACAATTTTTAGTAATCATTTTTCAAGGCGGTTCAATTTTTTCTTCATTTTTAAACTTCTAATTTCTATTGGTGTAATTCTATCAATCTTTGGTGTAACGACTTCGTTTTCTAACAGAAACATGAAAATTAATTGCATTCATCTTGTGGTTATTATCACACAAACCATTAATAAATATTTCTGATGATTGGCATTTTATTATTGAACGTTTATTTATTTCTATACTATAAACTGTCGTTCCATCACATTAATTACGATGGGACTGGACAAGGACATCAAAAAATTATAAATGATAATGTGTGTTTATATACCAGTCACCAGACAATACATTATTAAATTTATGTTCAAATGATTTAAAATGGTAAATTGTGGTAACACCGGAGTTCGATAGGTTCAGAGACACAGTTTACGTTTCCGTTATATAAGAATGTATTAACATATTGTTTATGTCGAATTATACCTAATTATAAAGGTAAATGAATTCGAAACTTTTCGTTTATTTTTAATTCTCTCTTCCGATTCCGTCGAGAACAAGTGGGTAGATAATTTATAATACGTATCTTGTTGCTAAAAAAAAAATATTGTGGCATAGTTCATTAACAGTATTACAGTTCTTTTATCTGAAGTAGTTGCTTATTACCAGTGGCGTACGCGGGGATGGCTGTGTTCAAATCCTAATAAACATACACATAAATGCAATAGGGAACTTGCCCAAAAAATAAAATTGAATTAAAATACTCAAAATCATAAACTAACATCATTAAAAGCCCCATAGACAACGAAAAATTAAAAAAAAATCTCTTTCAGAAATATAAGCTATTAAAATAAGCTTTAACAATGAACTGTAACCTGTAATATAATATTTTATCTAAACATTCAATTCTTGGTATTTTGGCTATACTTAATATACTTACATTAAAATGATCTTCACATACATAAATGGTGTTGTTCTTTTCAGAAATATCCCCTATATTATTTCTTCTGCATGGCGATTTTGATCTTTAAGCACGCGAATAAGTTTTATTTGCTGATTTAATAGTTGTGTTATTACACAGTGACAGTATACAGTGTTTATAATAAATATTTTCTATTTCTCAACACGAAACAGAATCATAAACTAAACGTGAACACACAACACAACGTTTTTACACAAGAAAACGAAAACACGAAAGTTTATACCATCTGAGGGACAACACACGAGACTAGTTTTCACGCAGTGACGTCACAGTGCTTTTCGCGAGGATTTCAACTTTAGTTATTTATTGCAAAGTAAGTACTGCGATTTTTGAGCTGATATTCTGTGTGGCATGTTTTTATACATAAACACACATTTTAGTGAAATTTTCAAAAAATAGACAAGTTCCCTATTGCGTAAACTGCGCCACATGGACGTGTTCTATTCTTGCGTACTTCATTAGGATCAACGTGGCGTACGTAAATAAACTAAAAATATCACTTTTTAACACTTTGGCTGTCAATCACACCTTGTAACTTCAGATGCCGGTGGTGTTTTTAAATGATACGACAGGGATATTAGATTGCGTTAACTGTAAAGGAAGTTACAGAGGCTGCAAAGTAGGTTGCACGCGCTGTAGGGTAGCCTATGTAATCCACTTTACAGCGCGTGAATTGTAGAGCAGGTTGCATTAGCTGTAAAGTGGGTTGCATAGACTCTAAAATCGGTATTATATGCTGTAAAGTAGGTTGCACAGACACGCCGATGATGGGTAGGATCGACATGGTACGTATAATATCGATCACGCTTCAACGTTCAAGGATATGCCGATGACCTTGTTATTACTGTAAGAGGTAAACATGAGGTTTTGATTTAAAATCTCATACAAATCCCCTTAAACATAATATCCAAATGGTGCTCGCTAAAGAGCCTCAGCGTCAATCTGAGCAAAACAGTTATTGTTCCGTTTACCAAAAGGAGAAAACTAAATCTAAGAGCTCCTTTGCTAAATGGAACAATGTCGAGTTTTTCCAGTGAAGTTAAATATCTGGGAATAATCCTGGATCAAAAATTTACCTGGAACTCACAAAGCCACTATGGCTATGTGGACGTGCTGTTTGATCAGACTTGAGGTCTAAAACCGAAGATGA
Source organism: Rutpela maculata (assembly GCA_936432065.2). NCBI lineage: Eukaryota > Metazoa > Arthropoda > Insecta > Coleoptera > Cerambycidae > Rutpela > Rutpela maculata. The sequence goes on along the minus strand of OW386291.2, from coordinate 124,926,177 downwards.
CCTACTGGTCCTACCTCTCGGTTGTAAAACCCATGGTCACATATGCATCATGTGTGTGGTGGCCAAAAACTGAAGAAAAATTAACACAAGGAAAGTTGCAGCTATGGAGGCAATGCTGGACCTGCTTCCTCTATATCTGCATGTAAGAAAGGAGGCAGCACTTTGTGCCCTAAGGCTGCAGCAGGTATTCTCTTTTAAACCAGGAGACCTGGTTGGTCACCCAAGGTTTCTAGGAAAAATTACACTAGAATCCATGACCAAACCTACTGACTCTTTGACAATTAAGTGGGACTTTGACTGCCCGTTTGAAGTGCTAATCGAGAGCCGCCAGACGGGCAAAGTCGGGGTCCTGCAGTTGGAGAAGGGGTCACTCATCTGGTACACAGATGAATCGGAGATAGCTGAAGGGGTTGGCGCAGGCGTAGCGGGCGTAGCGACGCTTAACTGCAGGCTATCCTACGCAAGATCCCAACCATCTTCCAAGCGGGAAATCCACCTATTTGCCCAGGAATGTATAAATAAAGGCATTCGAATGGCAAAAATCTACATCTCTCCTACACCTTTGAGTCTAAAATTGCCTGGGAATGCAGACAATCCCTGAAGCAACTGGCAAAAAACAACAAGGTTACCTTGACGTGGGTGCCAGGGCATGAGGGATAGATAGAAACGAATTAGCTGACGCCCTTGCAAAAATAAAAAAAAGTGCTGAAGTCCCATTCTTTGTGCCCGATACGTTTTGTGGCTTATCTAAGGGACACATAACGGATGAGGTCCTAAAATGAGAAAAGGAACAGAAAGAGTCCTATTGGAGGAATACTCCGGACCAAAGACAAGCGAAAAATTTCATCACTTATTCATCAAAGAATGCCGCAAGGCTTCTCGAACTAGAATAGTCCGACTCAAGGCTGATGACAGGTCTTTTAACAGGCCATTGCCCCTTAAGATACCTTCTTAGGAACATGAACAAGGCAGACAACGATATGTGCAGATACTGCGATACTGCAATAGAAACTGCAGAACATATTCTTTCCGAATACAAGATGCTGGTCCGTACTAGGCTAAAATGCTTAGAAAAGATGGAAATAATGCCTGAAGACATAAGTAAATTAGCTCCCAGGAAAATCACTTGTAAAAAGCTTGGCAGTCCTGGGCAACAACTAATTGTAGGGTAATTTACAAAAGATCTTTTCCGGTCGATGTGAAGGCTGAAAGAGCCGAGTGATCCCTTGAACAATCTACAATCGATCACGCTGATGGGCGTTGTAAGCAGTAATGTTTTAATACATGCCAACCTGACTTAACGTTTACATCTTCTGAAAGAGGTGACTAAAATCTACTATGCCTATAGTTTAACACCGATTTAGATTTTGCTTTGGTGTCCAAAAGGACAGAAGAATTTCATCGTATCGATTTCGGATCGAATCTGCAGGAAAAATATGTAATGTGGGCTGTCACAGGTCGCAGAAGACAATGAATGGGCCCTAATTTTGTTGTATTCGCTTCATCTGTTGTCAACTGAATTTCATGTGAATCGGATAACTGGAGGGGAAGAGAGGAGACGAAGCTTGAATTAAACACACAACAATTAACATAAATATTGTTCAATAATAAATAGAGAAAAATCGGAAGATTATTGTATATAAAAGCCTCATAAGTAACATATGGCAACATATTTTTCAAATGTGAATTAAAATAAAAGTCTAACATAAGTCATCGTGTTTACAAGAAACCGTCTACACACATGCATGCACCAAGATTTGTGAACTAAGAGGCTCCCTCATATTCCGCTTTAGGCGAGAAAAATTAACACAAGGAAAGTTGCAGCTATGGAGGCAATGCTAGACCTGCTTCCTCTACATCTGCATGTAAGGAAGGAGGCAGCACTCCGTGCCTTAAGGCTGCAGCAGGTATTCTCTTTTAAACCAGAAGACCTGGATTCTAGAAAAAATTGAACTAGAATCCATGACCAAACCTACTGACTCTATGCCGATTAAGTGGGACTTTGACTGCACGTTTGAAGTGCTAATCGAGAGCCGCCAGACGAGCAAAGTCGGGGTCCTGCAGTTGGAGAAGGGATCACTCATCTGGTACACAGATGAATCGAAGATAGCTGCAGGGGTTGGCGCAGGCGTAGCGGGCGTAGCGGGCGTAGCGGGCGTAGCGACGCCTAACTGCAGGCTATCCAGAGCCTTACGCAAGACCTCAACCATCTTCCAAGCATAAATCTATGGTACAGACCTATGTGCCCAGGAATGTATAAATAAAGGCATTCGAATGGCAAAGATCTACATCTCTCCTACACCTTCGAGTCTAAAATTGCCTGGGAATGCAGACAATCCCTAAAGCAACTAGCAGAAAACAACAAGGTTATCTTGACCTGGGTGCCAGGGCACGAGGGAATAGATAGAAACGAATTAGCTGACGCCCTTGTAAAAAAAGAAAGGTGCTGAAGTCCCATTCTTTGTCCCCGCTCCGTTTTGTGGCTTATCTAAGGGACACATAACGAATGAGGTCCTAAAATGAGAAAAGGAACAGAAAGAGTCCTATAGGAGGAATACTCCGGGCCAAAGACAAGCGAAAAAGTGCATCACTTATTCATCAAAGAATGCCACAAGGCTTCTCGAACTCGAAAAGTCCGACTTGAGGCTGATGACAGGCCTTTTAACAGGCCATTGCCCCTTAAGATACCATCTTAGGAACATGGGCAAGGCAGACAACGATATGTGCAGATACTGCGATACTGCAATAGAAACTGCGGAACATATTCTTTCCGAATGCAAGATGCTGGTCCACACTAGGCTAAACTACCTAGGCAAGGTGGAAATAATGCCTGAAGAAATAGGGAAATTAGCTCCCAGGAAATTCACAAGCTTTGTAAAAAGCTTGGCAGTCCTGGGCAACAACTAATTGTAGGGTAATTTACAAAAGATCTTTTCCGGTCGATGCGAGAGCTGAAAGAGCCGAGTGACCCCTTGAACAATCTACAATTTACAATCGATCACGCTGAAGGGCGTTGTAAGCAGTAACGTTTTAATACAAGCCAACCTGACTTAACTCACATTTTCTGAGAGGTGACTAAAATCTACTATGCCTATAGCTTAACATCGATTTAGATTTTGCTTTGGTGTCCAAAAGGACAGAAGAATTTCATCGTATGGATTTCGGATTAAATCTGTAGGAAAAATATATAATGTGGAGCTGCCACAGATCGCAGAAGACAATGAATGGGCCCTAATTTTGTTGTATTCGCTTCATCTGTTGTCAATTGAATTTCATGTGAATCTGATAACTGGAGGGGAAGAGAGTAGATAAAGCTTGAATTACAACACACAACACAATTGACATTAATATTGCTCAGTAATAAATACAGAAAAATCGGAAAATTATTGTATATAAGTCTTATAAGTAACATATTGCAACATATTTTTCAAATTTGAATTAAAAAGTCTTAAAGTCTAACATAAGTTATCGAGTTTACAAGAAACCGTCTACACACTACACATGCATGCACCAAGATTTGTGAACTAAGAGGCTCCCTCATATTCTGCTTTTAGGCGAGACATTAGTGCGGCGATGAAAAGTTATGCTGTCTTTGTTCTTCTAACGCGCAGTTGCGATACATTTTTCTCACTTTAGGAGGATGGTCTGTAACTGCCTGAAGTATACTATGATCTGTGGTGTTATATTCTACAACTTATCCTGATTACTTACTACCATGCAAAAAGTTGACTCAAAATGCAAGGATAATTACCCCCGACCTCAAGCGGGTCATTACGAGCCCGTTCTAGTTACCAGTTCTTTGCTTAATTAACATTACACAAATTCTTTCCAATATTTTGGATCCCACCCTGCTTCGTGATGTATTACACATCTGCTGCTCATTGGTTAATAATATTGTTAGTGGGGAAAATGTATGTCTTAGTTTGCAAATCTTGTACAATTCTTTTTTCTACGATAAATATATTTTTTTTGTGTCCAAAATTGACTTCAGGGCGTCAAAATACTTTAGAAAAGTTGGATCAGAACCTTAGGACAAGACCTTTTTGTTGTCGTTTTTAGGGGATAAAAGAGGTGGTAGAGAAAAACGGACACGATAGACATTTTTTCTCTCCAAAATTGGCTTCAGCATGTTAAAATACTTCAAAAAAGTTAGATGAGAGGCTTAAGACAAGACCTTTTTTTTTATAAACCTGTGTAATTATTGAAGTGAGGATGGCAATTCTACATCAACTCGAGCAAAAATCATCTAACTGATAACTTACAGTTGTAATATTAAATATACGCAAAACGTTTTTTGATGGCCATGTGCTGTGATGACAGCATTATCTTTATTCATTTTCAAGTAACCTTTATACTATCCTTGATGCATTGGCGTCATTTTCTTTATTTATATAATCATTTATTACAAACTAAAGTATAAACATAAGAGAAGACAAAATTGAGTGTGATATATTTTCAAAAAAAAAAAAAACTGATATTTCAATAGTAATAGTAGACGATAGACCTTTTACCATAAAACTGTCAATGATCAGGATTCTACACGGTGTTAGAGAAATAATTCTCGTCCACTCTCTTTAGGCACTGTTTCTACATGCATAACAGTAAGACAAGTCCCTGTGTCCGGAAATGTGGTTTTTGCTGATTATCTTGCAAACACTTTATAACAAATTTACCCCTTTCTGTACCAGACATGAAATGGCGATGCATGTTACTAGGACCGGGTTTTTTTTGCATGCTACCATGACCCCTGCCGAATATATGCGCCAGGTATAAAAAATAGAACATATCCAGAAAATTCATTTATTTATAATATTTTATTAAAGTATTTGTAATATATTATGTTAAAAAGTATATGAAGTGACGGTGAGAGGTAAACTCTCATATGGTCAGATGCTACTATACGTCGGACAAATGTCACTGACGTATAGCGACTTGCTTTTTTGCAAGTACCAAGAGCGGCGACCTCTAGCCTTAGTGGGCTATACTCACTGTTTATGAAATCGGATTTGAAGGAAACAACTACTCAGCGGGCAAATACCCCGACCTGCATTGAATTACACCTTCAAATCGTGATCAGTAACCAACTATCATTTGTCTGTTCCTAACCAGACATAGACCGGTTTCGAACTTATTATGTTCTCATCAGTATGCCATAGGTCATGGAACAGAAAAATGATAGTAGTCAACTTGCTAGTCTTATACAAACTGAATCAAATAAAGTGAGGGTTAACAGACTACGTTCACTACATTGCTATTTTACAGAATTAAATAAAATTAATTTTATTCAAATAGCGTGGAAACTAGAGGTAGGTAAATTTGTTTCAACATATTTTTCTTATTTATATTTGCGGCAGTTCAAGTCTTAATTACCATTCTTCGGGTAATGCTTAAAAATTGTTCTCTTGGCAGTTAGCCGCGGAAAAACACCGTTTTTGATGAAATGCGATTTAAACGAAGTATTGAGGGTGCGTTTAGTAATGTGCGTTATGAGGTAGACTTTATGGTAGGATACACCTTTCAGGAATATCCTGACATGCTTCTTCTTCTTATTCAGACCATCTTGACAGACCTTTAGCGATCCATGCATTATTCTAGTTAGCCTCTCTTTCCTGCACAGCACGTGTGACAACATTACGCCATCTGTCGCGGTTGCCCCTTAGTCCCACGATCTCACCAAAATTCTTTTTCATCAGTTCATTGGTGATATCAAGCCAAAGCTTTGGAGGACGTCCACTTCGTTTCTTGCCATCAATGGTCAAATATAGAGATATTTGCTTCTCTCTAGTCCATGTGATCAAAAACTGAGGAAATTTGGGAGACTACGCTGCTGGAGAGACATTATCCAGGAACGTTGTAATAAACACCTCCAGACCCGGGTCTCGAAAGCAACAGTGACGTCGTCTGCCATCCTTCCTAATCCCTCATAACACAGTTTGTACTTAGTATGCACTTGTACATACTAAGTACAAACTGCGTTATGTGGGATGGTCCATATGTTTGAGATCTATTTATGTCACGCCAAATTTTGTTCAACTGACAATTTATATCTTGATAATAACAATAATAATAACAAGCTAAAAACGTACTCTTCGCCAATTTACTAAGCGTTTTATATATAATTGTTACACATTCTATAAGATACTCTTCGCAGTTTTCTTGTAAATAATGTTAGTTCTTGGACATCGTAAATTTTGTGATATCATCTTTGTTGTGAAAAAATTATATGAAAAAAAAATCCAATCTGTGTGGGATTCGAACACGGGACCTTTGGATTGCAACGCAAGCAAGCAAGAACAAATTTATTTTAAATTAAGAGTATATATTGTCCTCCCCGCGCACTCATCCGGAGCCAGCCATACATCCAACGCAAAGCTTTAGCCGCTGCGCCACCACCTATTGCTAGAAAAATCGATTGTTTGTGATATATATCTTTCGACATTCATACATATTTCACTTATATGAAATATATATTAGTAAAATTCATAAACAAAATAAAATTTATTATGGAAATAATATCTCGCAAGATTTCCATTTTAGTACCAGCGACAAAAATTAAGAATATTTTTTTAAATTAAATAATTTTTTATTTGCTGATCGATTCTCTTCAAAAACAATAGGGTTCTTCCTCTAGCTAACACTAACTTACTTTCTAAATTTCAATACAATCGGACTTTTCTTTCTTAAGTTATCGTGCTTACAAGAAACGTGACGGACGGACAGACGGACAGACGGACAGACGGACAGACGGACAGACGGACAGACGGACAGACGGACAAACGGACAGACGGACAGACGGACGGACAGACGGACGGACAGGCGGACATTTTGAAAGTTGTTCAGAATTCGTTCACTAACACAATGATATGAAAATTTTTTCTCTACGAGCGATATTTACGATTTTAGAAATGTGCCGATCAAATACAATATACTCTTCGTTTTTGCAAAGAGTATAATAACAACAAAAATAATAATAAATTGTTTATTATAACAACATTAACAACAGTATATAGAATATAATACAGTTTACAAAAACTTATTATGTTCTCATCAGTATGCCATAGGTCATGGAACAGAAAAATGATAGTAGTCAACTTGCTAGTCTTATATAAACTGAATCAAATAAAGTGAGGGTTAACAGACTACGTTCACTACATTGCTATTTTACAGAATTAAATAAAATTAATTTTATTCAAATAGCGTGGAAACTAGAGGTAGGTAAATTTGTTTCAACATATTTTTCTTATTTATATTTGCGGCAGTTCAAGTCTTAATTACCATTCTTCGGGTAATGCTTAAAAATTGTTCTCTTGGCAGTTAGCCGCGGAAAAACACCGTTTTTGATGAAATGCGATTTAAACGAAGTATTGAGGGTGCGTTTAGTAATGTGCGTTATGAGGTAGACTTTATGGTAGGATACACCTTTCAGGAATATCCTGACATGCTTCTTCTTCTTATTCAGACCATCTTGACAGACCTTTAGCGATCCATGCATTATTCTAGTTAGCCTCTCTTTCCTGCACAGCACGTGTGACAACATTACGCCATCTGTCGCGGTTGCCCCTTAGTCCCACGATCTCACCAAAATTCTTTTTCATCAGTTCATTGGTGATATCAAGCCAAAGCTTTGGAGGACGTCCACTTCGTTTCTTGCCATCAATGGTCAAATATAGAGATATTTGCTTCTCTCTAGTCCATGTGATCAAAAACTGAGGAAATTTGGGAGACTACGCTGCTGGAGAGACATTATCCAGGAACGTTGTAATAAACACCTCCAGACCCGGGTCTCGAAAGCAACAGTGACGTCGTCTGCCATCCTTCCTAATCCCTCATAACACAGTTTGTACTTAGTATGCACTTGTACATACTAAGTACAAACTGTGTTATGTGGGATGGTCCATATGTTTGAGATCTATTTATGTCACGCCAAATTTTGTTCAACTGACAATTTATATCTTGATAATAACAATAATAATAACAAGCTAAAAACGTACTCTTCGCCAATTTACTAAGCGTTTTATATATAATTGTTACACATTCTATAAGATACTCTTCGCAGTTTTCTTGTAAATAATGTTAGTTCTTGGACATCGTAAATTTTGTGATATCATCTTTGTTGTGAAAAAATTATATGAAAAAAAAATCCAATCTGTGTGGGATTCGAACACGGGACCTTTGGATTGCAACGCAAGCAAGCAAGAACAAATTTATTTTAAATTAAGAGTATATATTGTCCTCCCCGCGCACTCATCCGGAGCCAGCCATACATCCAACGCAAAGCTTTAGCCGCTGCGCCACCACCTATTGCTAGAAAAATCGATTGTTTGTGATATATATCTTTCGACATTCATACATATTTCACTTATATGAAATATATATTAGTAAAATTCATAAACAAAATAAAATTTATTATGGAAATAATATCTCGCAAGATTTCCATTTTAGTACCAGCGACAAAAATTAAGAATATTTTTTTAAATTAAATAATTTTTTATTTGCTGATCGATTCTCTTCAAAAACAATAGGGTTCTTCCTCTAGCTAACACTAACTTACTTTCTAAATTTCAATACAATCGGACTTTTCTTTCTTAAGTTATCGTGCTTACAAGAAACGTGACGGACGGACAGACGGACAGACGGACAGACGGACAGACGGACAGACGGACAAACGGACAGACGGACGGACAGACGGACGGACAGGCGGACATTTTGAAAGTTGTTCAGAATTCGTTCACTAACACAATGATATGAAAATTTTTTCTCTACGAGCGATATTTACGATTTTAGAAATGTGCCGATCAAATACAATATACTCTTCGTTTTTGCAAAGAGTATAATAACAACAAAAATAATAATAAATTGTTTATTATAACAACATTAACAACAGTATATAGAATATAATACAGTTTACAAAAAGGGAAGTTATAAATAAACAAAAAAATCACTTAAACTGGAATAATTTTGTCTGTGTGTGATTAATATATTTATAAATAAATAAATACATAAATGCTTTTTATTACTAAACTTCAGCCATCTAAGAGCACGAGGGACATGCAAATAAGCGCACGAACCCAATCCCCTCAGTAACCGAAGTATAGTTATTGGCATGGTCTGGTACTGATTCAATCATGGGAATATTGCGTTACGTTTGTAAATGGTGTCATTCTCAGAGAAATAGAGTCAGGTAACTATTTTTTGATTTACAATATTATGTATTACTGTTTCTTAAATACTTTTGAACTAATTGTTTTTTTATGTGTGCAGGTAATTCAGGTATAATGTTGTAAAATCGAGAAGCTAGGTAGACATGAATCTGTTCTCCAATAGTTTTGCCGATCTGGGATTACGACAGCTATCTTGTTTATGTCTTGCTGCATAAGTATAGGCAATAGGTTGGATGTCTTATGCGACAACGCTCAAATGATACAACTGCCGCAAATCAAATAGGTTAGCTTCTTTGAATAACTCTTCAATTGGGTAAGTATAATTTTCGTTATATATTATTTCAATTATCCATTTTTACATGATACTTATTTACGCTTTCCCAACCAATTATACCATGTTTTAATTGTCACTCAACTAGTGCGTAATAGATAATTTTAAGTTATTTAACATCAAGGTACTTTTTAGGTGTTTAATTCTTGACAGCATTCCTCTTAACTTTGCTACTACATACATAATTTGTAAATTCCAACGGAAATGTCTGTCAATAGTTATTCCTAAATATTTTATAGATTCTGATTCAGATATTCTTAGGTTATTGTCAATATGTAATGGGCCAAGATTAGGTAGGTTGTTAGTGTAGGAAGTAAATGAAAAATACACTGATTTGTTAAAATTTACTGTGAGTTTGTTGACATGAAACCAATTTTGAATTTATTTAAATTCCTGTTCAACCGTTGTTTTTAAGGTTTCCCATGAATTTGCTTTGAATATCATCAGCAAAACTATGTATATTTCCTGTGCCATTGAAACTTAACAGGTTATTAATATATATGGAAAACAGGATCGGCCTGAAAACTGTACCTTGAGGGACGCGATATTTTATATAAGCAGGTTTGCTAAGCGTATCATCTATCTTCACATACTGCGTACGATTTGATAGATAACTATTTATTAAATCATAAGCATTTCCCCTCAAGCTACAGTTTTCAAACATACTTAAAAGACGCGTGTGACATACCGTATCGAACGCTTTTGCAAGGTCAAGGAATACACACAGACAGCGAATTCGGTCATCCAGTGCGTTGTAGATGTGTGGTGTTAAGTAAGCTATTGCGGCCTTAGTTGATCTGTTTTCACGAAACCCATATTACCTGGATGGTTAGATATCATATTTATTAGGAAAAGGATCCCCCACAAACCTTGTGGAAATTGGCTCTCAGTCAAATTTTCTGAAATTTGGATATGTTGTAGCTTTTGCTTTTTTGAGCAAAATTTCTCATAAGCACAAGTCTCGGCTATGACTGCTTTTCAAGTTATAAAAGCTTGAACGTCACAATAAGCGTAAAAATTTGGCAAAGTGAAGATAGCAATCTTTTTAGTAAACCTCCATATTTTTCTTTCTTTTACGTCGCATAAGTTATTTTCAGTGGAAAAATACCTTTATATATACATTTCAAGAAAACAGAACAAAACCCGATATAAACAGTGGCTGACGGGGTGGCAATACACAAAAAGTAAAATATTATTTTTGTAACTTTTTTAATATCGTTTATGCATTAAACATTTTCGGTGGAATAATAGCTATGTACATATATTTCAAAAAAATATCACAAAACTCGAAATAGGTAGGGGCTAACCACGGTCAATGGCTGACGGGGCAGTAATCAACAAAAACTAAAATATTCTTTTTGTAATTTTTTTAATATCGTTTGTGCATTAACCATTTTCGGTGGAATAATAGCTATCTAGATATACTTCGAGAAAACCGAACATAGTCCGATATAGATAGGAGCTGACTGTCTCCACAAAAATTTTGTTACCTTTCTAATTAGGCCAAGCAGTGGATACAAAAAAGAGGTGGGATGGTAGACATAGATCCACTGATAGTACACCCGAGTTTGCGACCTCGGGGGGGTGGGGGGATGAAAACTCTGCATCGCGACGCTTTTCGGGAAATAGTGCCGTTGTGGTAAGTGCTATCGAAAAAAAGTTCAAATGAAATATGTGGAGAACAAAATTGTGCACAATTTTGGTGTTTGTATTTTTCGTCTACGACCAATAGTTCCCGCCCTACGGCGCGCCAAAGTTGGGGGTTGATTTGCAATTTTCAACAAAATTAGAATTTTATCGCGGATCAAGACGAAGATCGCTGTCAAAGAATTCTGTAATTTTTTTTTTCTGAAAGAGTAATGTTTTCTGAGTCTGCAGATGCCCGATTTGATACATTTAGTCGTATATAATAAAAGATATGATTTTTTGAAGCGTGCGGAAACCGAGGTCGCAAACTCCTGTTGTTCCGACGAAGGGTTGGGGGGTAAATTTGGGGTAAATGGGTAAATCAAGCAGTTAGGAGTCCATAAAATTGGTATTTAGTATATACAAGAGAAGCTAAGGTCTCAAAAAAATATTTTTGGCATTAGCCACCCCCTTATTAAAGGGGATGAAAAAAAAATGTGATTTAGTTAGTGTATGTACAAGAACCAGAAACCTCAAAATATTTTTTTACTTCATCCACCCCCACTACCCACTACCACCCCCCTATCACCACCCCCACCCCACTACCGATGTGGGGTATCGTTTTATGGGTTTTTGGGGTAGAGGATTTCAAATATTATATTATTAAAGTTCCATAAACAATTATTTCCACATACACAGTTTTTTCGTCGTGAGTGACTTGGATAGAGAATCTGGATGCGGAAGTAGTGATTCCTTGGGCAGCGGTTTTTTCCTAAGGTTTGGGAGGGTTGATAGAATTTTTTTTATAATTTTTTCAAAAATATTTCTGCGTAATTGTTTGGTTATTTGATGGGGCAAAAATGACATCTGGTCCGCGTTTCTATTATTATTTTTAATATTGTTATCTGAATTAATAATTTTAAATTAATTTTCTAAGTTACATGTCAAACCGATTTTATATTAAATTGAGACTTCTACTAAAGAAGTGTCACAACTCAAAATGGGAGTTAATAAATCATGTCTTTTAAAAATATGGAAATATGATAAAATTGATTTATTTATTAACCTTCTTGTCAACCAGATGTGATATATGTATATCAGTAGCTATCACCAGCATATTGTGTAAATAAATAAATAACTCTTCCAAATAACAATATACAGAAACTTGAGTCAACCTCGAAATTAATGATACACTAGCTCACAATTAATTATATGGCATAGAGATTATTTTATTATTTATTTAAAATTATATAATTAATATGATTATTATTTAAAATTTGTAAAAATGTATAATTATTATTTAAATTTTATAATTATTTAAAGTCCCACTAGAACAGATTATCCAATAAAATTAAAGAATAAAAAAAACTGATTTACAAGTTGTTTTCAGTATACGCAATTTGAGACCTGCTATCAATTTTAATTGGTAGGTAATATAGTATAAACACATCAATTCATAAATTAGTTTTCGAGCTATTTAATATTACAAATATGATTCCCTATTACTTTTGAAAACTACGTATCATATTAAAAAAAGAAAACACTTGAACCGGTTTGAAAGAAAAAGTTAGTAAAAATTGGTAAATAAAATTTCCCCTTCGCGTCTCCCGGTTTCTTAAAGTGAAGTAAAGCAAAATTTGAATTTTGTCTAGTTTTTGAGAGTCTCGCCCATTGTGCGCTGGTCGTAGCTTGATGAAAAAACTACAATAGTACTGTCGTGCTCAAAAGAAAATGAGACAAGTCTTATGACGTATTTTTGCTAAAATCTAGTTGTGTAAAACTTTAATTTTTGTGACATTTTCAGTTATTTGTCAAAATAACATATTATATATTCAAATAGAGACAGATTTACATTAGAAAAAAATAGTTGTTCTATATTTTTTTTTGCTCACGACAGTACCACCGCCGCGCCGGGCAAAAATATCATGTAACTTGTGAAAATATTATTACTATAATTAATTCTTTAGTATTACTGGCACATTCGCCAAAGGCCGTAGCCGCATAAGCATGGGAAATGTAATATTAAATCTTGCCAAATATTAGCTTCGAAATATTTATGTTTCTACAGATTTTTTTTTTTAAATTTAGAAAAAAAGAAATTCTCAGGAATCCGTGTCGCGAACTAAATGATATTGTGTTGTAAAGGTACTACAGACTTACGACTGTTAATTTTTTTTTGTGATTTTTACTCTACAGGAAAAGTAAATAATACAGAATAAAATATTTCATTAATAAAAAATATTTCGTATACTCGGAGAGCAATCATCAATTTTTTGTCAAATATTCCTCATATGTACCCATATAATATATAATCTCAAAATTCGAGGGGTATAACATATTAATATTTATAAAAGTTCATATTTGAATTAACCGGCAGTCAACTACGTAAAATTCATTTAATCATAATCTTTAAGTTTATTGCAATTTATTATAGTATTTCTATTTAACTCTATACATAGAGGTGATATAATAATATCTAATCATTATCACTATCATCTTAAGATTTCAATAGGTCTTGTTACTTTCGATAAATATCTTGCCTAACATAAATAACATAAATAACATATTACTGCTGCTACATAAGAACAGCATCCAACAGTTCTCATTACATTGGCACACTTGTAATAATACCTTGGTATTTCAGAAATACCATTAGTATTTGAGGGGCATCAAAGAGTCATACATTGATCAGAAATTACAGTATGCACCACTAATGGCTACGTTGTTGATATGCTATTTTCATACCAAGCAAGCCAAAATGATGCTGCGATAATGAAGCAAGTGATGGAGGATTCGAATGGAATGTGTAACTTGATGCAACCAGGTGATATTTTCACCCTCGATCGTGGTTTCTGTGACAGAAACTAAAGGATCCAAAGTATTAATGCTGGCTTTAAAAGGGCAACAAAAACAGTCAGTTTTTAAACAAACAAATGAATTCCGATTTGTGATGAAATTAGATGTGTACTTTGTATGATAAAGAAGATGTACAAACTTTTAGATAAAGTTTTTGATAATAATGCTGCCAAAAGTGAAAAGCTACTACAGAATTACGTTGTTTATATTAAATAAATTCGGAAAAGGACTAGTTTCTGATGAGAACCTCACAACTGAAGTTGATCGTATGGTCTCAAGAATAATAGTCTAGGTGCCCGCATACATAAATGCAATTTATACATATCCTCGTATAACTTCTTGTACGGCATAATTGCGCCTAGTCTATCACTTTTTTTTCTCTGCGGAAATTTTCGTAAACGCGGCGTTCCTCCTCGGCATGAAAAAGACGATTTCCACGCGAAAATCGGCAAATATATTTTGTCGGACAATTTGAGAATTAGATTCTACATAATTATATATTCTATATATTTCTACAAACTGTCCGACAAAAATTTTGGAACGTTAAGGGTGTGTACCACCCTAAACATAACATAACATAACTTTAAAACATTTATTATAACCAGCTGATTTTTTCAAGATTGCTTAATAAGAATATGTAGAATCCAATTTTCGAATTGTCGAACAAAATATATTTGCCGATTTTCCAGTCCGACGTGTGGAAATCGTCTTTTTCATGCCGAGAAGGAACTCCACGTTTACGAAAATTCTCGCAGAGGAAAAAAGTGATAGACTAGGCGCAATTATGCCGTACAAGAAGTTATACGAGGATATGTATAAATTGCATTTATGTACGCGGGTACCTAGACTATAAACGAAAAAATACATTAGCAACTGAAATAGAACAAAACGGAAGGTAGCGTAAAGAACTCCCCTTCCAAGCACTGTCTTCAACCGACCCACTGGATTTCCCTGAAATGACCGAAATTGGGTTAAAAATACTCTTCACAGGTTCTTACCAGTATAGTGAAGCAATATCGTATTTGGTGGAAATGATGATGCAGGCGACTCTATAGACATGCAATTTGTTAAAGATAGAACCAATATATTAAAAGTTCAAGTTGGATCACATCACATTTCGATAAAAACATATCGTTGCTGTTTAAAGTATGTACCAAATATATTAAATATATTGGTGATTCTGGAATCCCAACTTTCAAAGTTTTGATAACGGAAAAAGAAATAATATTTTCCAAAACGTTAGCAGCCTTCAATTTAATTTTTTTTAATTATCATTTAACATTTTTGCAACTGCTGTTTTATTGCATTGTAAGAAACTCTTTGCATTCGACTTTTTATTGTCTTTATGTCCTATTGCCCTCATAAAAGAGTACAGGAACCGTAAATTTGACCACACAAACTGAGAAAAAGGTTTGTACGTGCCTGCTACAATTTATTAAATTGTAAAAAATGTGACAGCAGTCACGTACAAATCGTCCATGCCAAAGTTGCAAAAACCCCAAAAGTGCAAGAGTAGCAACCAAACATGGCTATCCCCCGTTCTTGAGGGCGGCCAATACGATGGTGATAGTCGCGCGGTCCCTACACGCAAAGAACCACCACTTTTCCCCATTTTTCTTTGTCAGGCATGCGAGGACTTGTATTGTTTTTTTTTTGAGAGAAATATTTTCTATAAAATTTTGCAACCAGACATCCTAACAACCCCCAGGGGCAGAAACCACCCCCCTCCCTCAATACAGAAATATGCAAAGAACATGCTGAAAATTATTTTCTACACATTTTCAAGGGCGGGGAACACGATTCTGATATTACTTAGCCTTCCACTCCTAACCAACTAACCCTCAATGCATAAAACCACCCCTCCTTCCCAGTTTTCATTATCAGGCATGCGAGGACTTGTTGGATCGGGTTTTTTGAGGAAACTCAATATGTCCTGTAAAATTCAGCAACCAGACATCCTAACGACCCCAGGGGTTGAAACCACCCCCTCCTTCAATCCTGAAGTGTCCCTCAAAGAGAAGGTTTTAAAGAAGGTATCCCGGTGTTCAAGGGTGGAGAACACGATCATGGCATTACTTTCTCTCTTAGTCCTCAAAAACTTCCCTTGCATGCCCAAAACCATCGGTTTTTCTTATTGTGAGATCACAAGCGCTCATTGGATCAGGTTTTCTAGTGAGAGAATTTTCTTTTTGCAGCTTAAGAGGAGTTTGATAGGACGGGTTATGCGCATGTACATACCGGATGTAAACGAATAGTGGGCCACCTCTGTAACTTCCTCGTTTTTAAAGATATCGGGATGAAATTTTGCATGGTGAAATTAGGTAAGATTTCCAACTTTTTGAGATCTATCCGCCATATTTATCACTTTATCGGTTTCACCGAAAATGGCCTCAATAGTCTTTTCTAAATGGACCACCCTATATCTTATACGTTTTTGAAATAAAGATCATATTTTGGATATATTTATACTATTTTGAACAATTTGTACAGTGTTGCACAAAAAATAATTCGAATTTTAGTTGTCAATCTAGATGGCTGCGAATATGTTAAAATTATTTTTGTTCCAATGTAATTCATATAAAAAATACGAGAACGACAATATGTCCAATAGTACATTATACAGGGTGCTGTAAACTTATTAAAATCACATTTTTCAAAATGACTCATTTTTTTAAATATTATGATATGGGCCACCCGAATATTCAGAAAGCTCTATTTAGTGGGGGTTAAACGGCACCGAAAGTTCCGTAATGTGTAATCGTTACCGGCAGCAATGACAATTTTTCTTAAAAAATTTATGAGTTATATCTGACTTCAATTAAATTTTGATCAACCCTATATATTTGTGTTAATATTTTATGATATGCAGAATGGGCCTCTGGCTCATTTTTGTTGCATATCAACCGCAAGTGCGGATCTAGAAATTTCAATAATTTTTTCTCGTCTGTGGCGCATGGGACCCATACGAAATATGGGAAATAAGAGAATAGAGAAGCACTCCTCTGACGACCCTTAAAAAATTTTGAAAAAGCAGTTTGCGAAAAAATTTGTCAAAATTCGAGTGCACCCCCCCCCCCCCGGTCTAGGGACTCCCGTTTAAAATTATTCTTTTTTGTCATATGCATTTTACTTTTCATAAAAATGCAACAATAGGTTTTGGAGTTTATGAAAATATTTTCATTACTAATTAAAATTTGGTAATTTGTTAAATTGTAAATTACAAAAGTTCAGTTCATTGTACTTTAGTTTAATTAATAATGAAAATATTTTCATAAACTCCAAAACCTATTGTTGCATTTTGATGAAAAGTAAAATGTATATGACAAAAGAGAATAATTTTAAACTGGAGTCCCTAGACCAGGGGGGGGGGGGCACTCGAATTTTGAAAAAAATGTTCCCAAACTGTTTTTTCAAAACTTTTTAGGGGTCGTTAGAAGAGTGCTTCTCTAGATGTTATTTCCCATATTTCTTATGGGTCCCATGCGCCACAGACGAGAAAAAAATTATTGAAATTTCTAGGTCCGCCCTTGCAAACCAAGTCGTATATGTGCATATTCGACTTTTTTATTATATATTTCTTTTCATTGGATTCGTTTATTTATTTGTATAATAGGATTCTAGGTATTGGAAAACCCACGATTCAATGAGTCCCCGCATGCCTGTTAACGAAAATGGGAAGAGGGGGTGATTTTATGCATTTAGGAGTAGTTGGTTAGCGGTGGGACGCTAAATAATATCAGCATCGTGTTCTTCGCCCTTGAAAATGCATAGAAAATAATTTTCAGCACGTTTGAATGTTTTTTGCATGTTTAGGTATTGAAAGAGGGGGTGGTTTCAACCCCCGGGGGTCGTTAGGATGTCTGGTTGCAAAATTTTACAGAACATATTGAGTTTCCTCTAGGAGAACCCTATTCAACAAGTCCCCGCATGCCTGACATCGAAAAATGGGAGTTTAGTGGTAGTTTGAGGGGGTAGGGACCGCGCGACTATCACCATCGTTAGTAGATATGCTTCTAGAGGGCAGAATATTTACTAGTGAAATATTTTGTCGAACTCCTCTATATGTTTCCTTAAATATATAAGGAATAAGAAACCAGACTGCAACCAACAGCTATTCTCCGGACTAATGCCCCGCCGAGCGCTGAATTACGAGTTACAAGCCTGGCCGCGTTAAGTACAATAACTATGTATTGCCACAAAACGCTAAGTTTCGATTGTAATAGACACCAGCCGAAAGACTTTTCCCATTGAATGGGAAAAGTCTTTCGGCTGGTGTCTATTACAATCGAAACTTAGCGTTTTGTGGCAATACATAGTTATTGTACTTAACGCGGCCAGGCTTGTAACTCGTAATTCAGCGCTCGGCGGGGCATTAGTCCGGAGAATAGCTGTTGGTTGCAGTCTGGTTTCTTATTCCTTATATATTTAAGGAAACATATAGAGGAGTTCGACAAAATATTTCACTAGTAAATATCACCATCGTGTTGGTCGCCCTCAAAACGGGGTCGTTACGATTGCACTTTTGGGGTTTAACTCTTTTTTTGCAACTTTGGTATGCACTAAAACCTTTATCTGGATTTCTGCATGGTAAAAACAGTTACAGCTATGCCTGTCCTAGCGACCAAAATGTAACTTAGTTTGCGCATAAAATAATAGAGCCATCGGCCAAATTTAGTCTAATGTATATTTAGCATACTCTTCGTATTCACGGAGATATTTGCAAAACCAGTTTTCTTCTTTAGGCTTAAATTCTTTCTTGGGAGGGGGCGCAGATGCTCCACCAACTCAAACTTTTCTAAATTTTCTTTAAGGTGCCAAAAATTAGTTCTATGTAAAACTTCAGTTTGCTTTAATTAAAGATTCAACTTCTAATTTGATTTTGGAACCTGAACTTATTAAAATCATTATATTTTTACAATTAATTATTTTTTATTTGTTCGCCTTCATCATGATTAGAAAATATTATTTAGGTATTAAGCAAATCACAACTTACACACTTTTTTAAATTTAATATGAAATTACCTAATTTCTGTATATTGCTCAATCTGGTAATTCAATACTTCGTCATTATTAGCTAGAAAAGTAGTTGTTTTGATTGGTTCTCCAATAATGAGTATTTCAAAGTTTTTACCTAACTAGTACATTAGCGTGACCAGATTAAGGCACTAATATGCAGAAAGGAGATAAATTCATATTAAATAAAAAGTATGTAAGTTGTGATCTTAATACTTAAATAATAAAATTCATTATACTTATTAATTTTACCAGTAGTGGATTGTGTGAGTCGGACGAAAACCCGACTATTGTCTGATGCAACCTAGTTTTTCCCCCCGTCTTCGAGGATGCTGAACACCGTGGTGGTAACAGTATTTCTTGTTGGGGTGACTCACCCCCGCAAATGGCCAAAAACCATCCCCAAACGGAGGTTTTTTTTTTAACTGTTTAACGTCGGCCTATTTCCTCTACCAGGGCCTATCACCGACGCCAGAAGACGAGCTACCCCCAACCTGGAAATTTTGCCGAACCTCTTCCCTTAAGAAGAGTAGGGATCTTTTACTTGCCTAACATTTAATAGACAAGGGACCGCCTGCTTTACATCCCCTCCGAAGGATGGTATATCCACTACGTAATCCTCGTCTGAAATTACGTAACTTCCGAGTATACACTGATATACAAGCCTCTAGAAGGTGGGACGAGAACGCTGTATTTCCCAAGATGGGAGCCCATCCAAGTACTAACCGCGCTCGACGTTGCTTCAACCGAATATCGATTGATATTCACATTGAAGTCGCCTCTACGCCTGCCCCCCAAACGGAGGTTATTATAATTGTTTGAGGGACTCTTACTTGGTGATCCTTCATTTTCGAGGATGCCGAACACCGTAGGGATGGTGGAATTCCTCCCGGGGTGACCTACCCCAGTAAATAGCCTATAACAACCCTCAAAAGGGGTGAGAGTGCGTTTTCAGCGTACCCTGCGCAAAGCTCCCCCCCCCCCCCCCGTTTTTGAGGATGCTACACAGGAAAAAAACATTAAGATTGTCACCTCGATCTCGTCAACAAAGTAGTCATCTTCATTTGCTGTGGAGCTGAAAAAAGAAGAATGTATATTTTTTGTACATAGTTTTTTGGAAAAATAGGTTTATATAATAATTGAAACATCTGGTTTATTTAATTATAATATATAAAATATTTTTATTGACGCAAACAATTACTGTATATATTGTTACCCTGGCTTTTCTTACATTATAAAATACAATGACTAGATTAAAAAAATGTAAAACGATACATTTATTTATTTATTTTAAATTTATTTTTTACATTCTTTATACCCGTGCAGTTACACTCATTATAAAAATGCGATGGGGTATTTTTTGCCATTGAGGGGATGAACGGGTGTCAAGCACTCGATACGTGGTCCTCTCCGTGTTCGGCATGCTCGAAAATGGGAGGGAAATCTTTTTGTCCAGTGGTCTGATGCGAGCGCCTCTCACCTCATTGGGGGGTGGTTATTGACCGTTGAGGGGGTGGGCGGGTGTCAGGCATACATCCCAGGGTCCTCCCCATAATTGGCATGCTCGAGAACTGGGGATCAATAAGTTAGATTCCGAAAAACATGATCAGTACGCGTTTGACCTCGTTTGTGGGTGGTTTTGGCCGTTTACGGAGGTGGGTCACCCCAACGAGAAATTCTGCCACCACCACGGTGTTCAGCATCCTCGAAAATGGGGAAGAGAACTACTTTGGTTGCATCAGGCAATAATCGGGGTTTTCGGGTCTTTTTCCGACTCACACAATCCACTACAGAGGGTACAGAAGTTTTAAATAATAAAAATATCATTGGGTAACCATGAAGCAGTTTATTAACACTTCTTTTTATTATCAAATTATATGAACGTATGTTTAGGTTTGCCTTGTCACATAACATGTGGTCTTATCTCTAAAAAAATGTGTTGGTTACAATTTATTTTTATAATATGCAACACGACCAAGCGTACGCAAATTACTGACATCATGCTTTTTTTACTGATAGCACATTTTGATGTGTTATCATCTGCTTATAAAACGAGTTCCAACTAATTTTATTAAAATTACATGGTTTATTGTGTCATTCTGTTTAAAAAAGTAAATTTCAATGACAAATGATTATTCGTATTATTTTCTAAACTGATAAGCCAGTTCAGTGACCACAAGTTTCAGGTTTATGAAAATATTCGCTGAATAATAATAATAATGGTGACAAAGAATTCCATTTTCCACATAAATTTAAATAAATTTCTTACAATGCTCAGATTAAACAAAACCGCGTGTAACAGAGTCATGGTACACCCACCCCCCCCTTATTTCCTTTAGTTTTAAAGAAAAATTATTGAAATTTGGAGAATCCTATATACTTAATAAATGTCACTTTCTGACATATAAATAATTTTTTAACACTAATTTGTTATTTTCAAATGGAACACCACGTATATTATTGCATTTTTGAATTCTTCCTAATTTTCTGAATCCAATGATACCACATTCCACAATGATACCATCTTCCAAACGTCAATAATTATTTTAATTATATATTATCTTTTCCATTTAAGTGTCATGACATATCTTTTTCATTAAAACTGAAATAAGTTTCTTCCTTAGCAATTGTGTTAGCTACATGTAAAAAATATTATTATTTTCCGTAACGTTTTTTTCTTAATTATTTTTTTGAAATGTTCAGCCTCTATATTTTTCGATCAAAATTTACCAGATTCTTTTCCATTTTTTTTACCTGCTGAATAATATTTTTCTCAGTCATATATTTTTTTAGATACGGAGCCAAGAGACCGTCCCACAGACGGACTGAATTACTGAACTGAAATACCTAAATTTTCATAATCTAACTCTGAAATTTGAAAATTTCAAGTAATATGGAAGAGTGATTTTTTCACGATTACAATTGTTCTCTTCGGTAAGCGAGTAATATAAATAATTTTTAAAATTATTTGCAAAAATCTATTCCTTCCATTCATTAATTATTTTATTCCTTTCAGTGATCACTTAGAATATTTTTTTACCGAAATCGCATCAGATTTTCATCCCTGTCAACCACATTCAAGATATTATATAATTAGCTGCAATTAATATTTTCCGAACCCTAGTCAAAATTTTCTTTGTTATTATCGTCTGTTTATACCCTAAATAAATAATTAGAAAACAATTGACTAATGCAATGCAATTCAATATGACCAACGTATGCACCATATAATGATAACAAATATCATATTAAGTTAAATTACACAGGTTTACAAAAAAAAGAGAATGACCGACCAATGGGATTCCATTACCGTACCCCGAAGGTTTTTGACATGCTGAACACGATGCCGTAGTCGGTTTTGCGCCATCACGAGTTAAAAACAATAGGTTTCTTCCTCTAACTAACACTAACTTACTCTCCAAATTTCAATTCGATCGGACTTTTCTTTCTTAAGCTATCGTAATTACAAGAAACGTGACGGACGGACAGACAGACGGACATTTTGAAAGTTGTTCAGAATTCTTTCACTAACACAATGATATGAAATTTTTTTCTCTACGAGCGATATTTACTGATTTAGAAATATGCCGATCAAATACAATATAGGTACTCTTCGTTTTTGCGAAGAGTATAATAAATTATTAAATAAATAGAAATTATTTTTTTGTCCTTATTTTTGTGAAATAACATTGGTATGTATTATATTAATTTTTTGCACACTCAGGTAAGTTGATACCTATACTGAATTGATTAAGACATTTGTAAGTGACGTTTACAAATTGGCGATCGGTAAGTAATTACTTACCGATCAGGAGGCGGTGAGTAAACTAATAAATATAGAAATTTAAAAATCAAGTTTTATTGAAGACAGAATTAAAATTACAATTTGATCAATTGTTAAAAATTGGAGCAATAGAATCTGGGTTTAAAACAACGGTCTCTTCTGATGATGCTATAGTTGCTGCACATTTTGTAATAATACTCTGGGCTGCGATATCACTTTCTGTCACCGTAGAATTTCCATGTAAAATCTTGTTTGCAAATTGATTTTTATTTTCCACTGAGTCTTCGATATATCCCACAGCTACATAGGACGAACGCCACCCACTGTGCCTATTAAGACCTAAGTTTGCCACAATAGCAGAACTCCTTCGGAATGCGTGTCCAGTATAAGTTGCGGGATCCGGCAATGTTAAGCAATGTGCAATTTTACTGGACAAACTTCCTATGGTATTTCTACACACTACTTGGTTCATGACCTTCCCATTACCAAGAATAAAGGAGCTGACTTTGCCTGTTTTCGTCGTAGTGCTATATATTTCTTATAAAATGTCAAGTAATTAACTGTCATTTGCTTTTGTCGGGAATATTTACTATAATAAACGCACCTTTATCTTCAATGTAATTTATGTTCATATTATATAGATCTTCCCTTCTGCACGCCCCACAGTGGAAAATTATTCAATTTTTTTAGACAAACAATGCAATGCAATAATTATTAATGGATTTGATGTTTGAGCACAGCCCAAATTTTAAAAACGTTCAATATAACCTCAAAAAATCCTATAAATATATGAAATTCGTGTATTTTACTTAAGTAAAAATGCGAATTTCTGATTTTTAGAAGTTTTACTCAGAAAATATCCTTTACTACACGTTTTTTGGGTCCCTGATTAAGAAAAATGGGGTCCCGTTAACCAGAAATTGATATAACACCCTTAAAATACCGAAAAACACCTCTAATAGGGATTTTTTCGAAATATTCTTATTAAAAATATAAAATAGTCTAGTAAAGCGTATTTTTTATATGATAAATATAAAACCTTAGTTATTCAAATAATATTTCAGTAAAAATTTACCCCTACAAAAAATACAAAAAATATAGTTACAATGATTATTTTTTAGTTTTTGCTTCAAAATAGGGTAAGAGAGTACATTGTGACTATGAGAGTATGTCTTAACTCCCTTTAAGGGTGAAAACCACCCTTAAATGGCTGTAGAATTTGAAAATAGGTTTCGAAATTTTTTGAAATTTTAGAATCACGTCTTCGATATTTTCACTAAAATCAGTCTCCGAACCTTGTTTGATAAATAAAAATTATTTTAAAGGTTAAATTAATCATTTCTTATATACTTTGACAATGTGAATAAACAACAATTCAAGACTATCTTAAAATTTGTTTTTTTTTAACTTTGGATACATGGAGTAGAATGTATGAAAAATTTAGACTTTATTTTAAAAGATTTTTTTTTGAAATGTCTAAAATTTCATTTGTTTGAAAAAAATAGAGATATCTGCTGATTTTAAGCTGCTTTTAAGCACCCAATTGTTTTTGAACTTTTATAATGCTTAAAATATGTTTACTAAAAATTGGATTGTTGTTTCACATTGCATAGAATGGATGAAAAATATTCATTCCATTTTAAATAATTTTTTTCCTTTCAAATGGAAAAAAATGCGATTTCTAACTTACGAGCTTCTTAAAAACATTGAAGAACTTAGAAATGAATAAGAAATGATTAATTTAACCTTCAAAATAATTTTTATTTATCAAACAAGGTTCGGAGACTGATTTTAGTGGAAATATCGAAGAAGACGTGATTCTAAAATTTCAAAAAATTTCGAAACCTATTTTCAAATTCTACAGCCATTTAAGGGTGGTTTTCACTCTTAAAGGGGGTTAAGATACACTCTCATAGTCACAATGTACTCTCTTACCCTTTTTGAAGCTAAAACTAAAAAATAACCATTGTAACTATATTTTTTGTATTTTTTGTCGAAATGATATAACATGATTAACCCTTGGAGTAAATGTTTACTGAATTATTATTTGAATAACTAAGGTTTTATATATATCATATAAAAAATACACTTTACTAGACTATTTTATATTTTTAATAAGAATATTTCGAAAAAATCCCTATTAGGGGTGTTTTTCGGTATTTTAAGGGAGTTATATCAATTTCTGGTTAACGGGAACCCATTTTTCTTAATCAGCGACCCAAAAAACATGTAGGAAAGGATATTTTCTAAGTGACCAGAAATTCGCATTTTTACTTAAGTAAAATACACGAATTTCATATATTTATAGGATTTTTTGAGGTTATGTTGAACGTTTTTAAAATTTGGGGAATGCTCAAATATACAATTAGACCTCATCAAGAAAATTATTTAAAAACTTGTGCATGTGTTCTCTGGTAAAGATTCTTGATTTTTTCACTTTATGTATAATATTTTTCCTCTTAAAACAAGCAATTAACGTAGCATATTTTGAAATATCAACAGCTTTATACAAAAATATTGTGGCTTTGAGCATAGAGTATTCAGCCCATAAGCTTTCTGGATACTTTAGGGTTTCATTTCTTGAAACAAAATAGGCTAGCATTACCTCTCTGCGATATTTTCCAAATTTTTCTTATTACACCACGCTACGAATAGCTTGAAGGTTTTATCACATCTCTCTTTGGACTTCTCGGGAACTATGGCTGAAGGATGCTCAGCCATAGTTCCCTTGCCAAGTATCTTCTAAGTATGAATAGTCTCTTTCTTGAATCATAACTTACAAGAAGCTTAAGTTGTGGCAAACATTTTATCTTGGAGAAATTTCTAAAGACAGCACATGTCACTTGACAATAAATATTCGGTCTTATAGTAAGAAAAGCAAAAACTTTTCAATGTACGACTTGTTTGTTTTATATATTTTTAAAATATTAAATTTTTCGATCTTCAAACATATCCTCAACCAGTAAGGAACACTTACTTAATATACTATTACTTACTCGGTAAATAAATTACTTACCAACGTGCTAGGCAGAGCAATCGGTAAACATAATCTACTACTATCTTGGCAACAGATATTGTACATAAACAAAACAGCTGGATGGTGCAAACATTATTTTAACGTATTTAACTTACACCCTGTACAGTTAAAAGTAATAACAATAGCATATAGGTCGCTTTGCGTTTCACAATGATTAATTTCTAGTATTGATGACTAATTCAAATAAGTAAAAACTAATTACTAAATAACAAGATATTAACAATATTTACAATGCACAATTGCATATAACCACTGTTGACCGGATGACATACAAGGCTTGGTCGCCGATCAGAATGACTACGTTTAGACGACTGCGGTTAATTGGAATTCAAATTAAAAATAATTTACATCGTCATTCGTCATTTTAAAAAGGAACCTGTAAATCACTGCCGGATTTATCATGGTGCAGTGGTGCAACTGCACCAGGCCCCCGCGTCCGAGGGTCCCCTAACCGAGGCAAAAAAATTCATTTACAAAACGCAAGTAAAATATTAATAATGTAGTATATAAAATATGTATTTTATCTACCTATGTAAAAAATAACAAATATAATCCTATAAATAATTGCAGTGTAAATCATTTAAAAAAGCTTTTGTCAATTAAATTAAGGTGGATAAGGAAGGGTAACGGGCCCCCGGAACATAACTGCACCAGGCCCCTCACCACCTAAATCCGGCTTTGATGTAAATGGTGAACAAAATGCACGCTGTGCCCATATGACTTGGGCGGGAAAATTTCTTTTGACTTCCTACCAGGACTGTAATCTAAACCACATTAAACAAACAAAACTATCAATTTTGACCAGTAGCATAAGTTTCATCCGTAGTGTGGCAGATAAGTAAATACCTGATTTATCGAATATTAAATGGAATTTGTATATCTTCAAGTCACGCATATTTGTATCCAAAATTGCAATGTTGATTTTTCTATTGTCGAAGACACGTAAAAATCATACACAATGTGAGTAATTACACTAATAACCTTAAGTAAATGTTGAAATGAGTTATTTCCTTTGTCATTATGCAGTTAAACGTATATTTAAATATAATCACAGAATATTAAGAACTTATAAAAACAAAATAAAAAATACAGATTAAAATTTTTGAAATTTCAAAATAAAAATTGGTATGAATGACAAAGTATAGATTAAACAGCACAATCAAAAATTTTGAAGAAAAGTGAGCGCCTTCAAAAAAGAAGAATTGTGAAGCAAAACTTCACCGTGACTTAGCTGCTTAAGCCTTATTACCTAATATCGATATTGAGATTGATGTAAAAATGAACAAACAGCGAATTCAAACGTATTTTTAAAGGTTTTCAACATTAAGGTAATAAGATTCAATTAACTGGGCGCGGATTATGCCATTTTTTAGGTCAAAATTCGACTCCTCCTTTGCAATTCAACCAAAAATCAATCTATTTGGGTTCAAAATTTTCGTAATACTGATCACTTTAATGAAAAACTGCGAAAATTGCAATCTAGCTTATTTTTGACACATGACAGCTGCCAAAAGTCTGTAAAGGCAGAATCTAAACACTGTTATTTCCTATATAACTCCTTGGAAGTCCATCAATTTTATATTTTATCATGATTTTTGACTTGCAGAATCTGAATTTCAAGGGTCCGAAACCATATACCCAAATAATAACATTCATAATGGTAAACGGAAAAAAAAACCGCCGAAAAAAATCCGCGGAAATAAAATCATGGAAAAAAAAGCCGAAGGAAATAGTTACGGAAAAAAAAGTCGAGGAAAATAAAGCCGCGGAAGAAAAGGCTGCTTTACAGAAAACAAGGTTTCTTTCACTTCGAGGAATCTAGGAAAAAAAAAGACGCGAAAAAAAAAAGCCTAAACTCTGCGACAAAACAGAGTAACATCTAGCGAGCATTGTGAGTGGTGCCACTTTCTTCGGTATACGGTACAGAATGTGAAAAGTGATGAGATCCGCGACTGGTGGGGAGTGGGTTAACATTTCGAATTGTTAATTATTTTAAAAAAATAGTAAAGTAGTAAAGTCAACTAGATAAAAAAAGTCTATACTATAAAAACTCATCAATAGTGGTAGATAACATGAGAATTTACAATTAACACATTTCAAATACACACATCAAAAATTATAAAAATTTATACATACATTTCTTTTGTAAGTTTTTATAAGGATTTTTTGACAGGGATAGCAAGTGTGGAAACTAACTGAACTTTCTAAAAACGACGATTTTTTTTACATAATTAACAATTATAAATATTAACCTCTCCCCCCCCCCTGCCCAGTTCCAGATGTCCACCATGACTTTACACATTCTATACAGCATATGGAATAAAATGACACCAATCTCAATACTCTCTACCGAACTTGCGCACGGACCACCAAAAATGAAGTTAGATAATCCACTAATATATATTTTTTTATTTAAGAATTTCCTTACATATACATTAATTTTATATATCTGTTCTTGTACGATGAAAGCAATATTTATCTCCTTGTTGCTTGCCAAAAAATAATTCCTACGTCCTTCACTATATCGACTATTGATATGGTATTAAGTAGTCAAGCAACTTGGCATATGGAATGCAGAAACCAAACCTAGGGGAAATAAACCGATAATTACAAAGTACTAATTTTTGCATTTTTCTCAATATTTTCACAAAATTTGAAAAATACGCGTTAATATGTATTTCAAATGTTAGGAATAGTATAGATAGAGGGATTTTGGTGTTATTAACCGAAAACTAGAAATCAAATCTGAGCTCCCACAACCCCGCACGAGCGAATTAAGCATTTGGAATGGGAGTTAAAAATCTCTTAAAGAAGCTCTTTGTACGAGTCTTTACTGTTGCCATAATTCTATTTTTGCATATCTTGTTTCATCGTTCATAAGTTTTTAAAGTAGCTTTGCTATCAGCAGTTTTCTACGCGGCTTTTTTTTCCGCGGCTTTTTTTTTCCTCTCGGGTCTTCCTTCCTCGGATTTTATTTCCGCAGCTTTTTTTTCCGTTCCCAGGGTCGAATCTGTTTACATCTTTGATGGTTTCTTGTATCAATGTAGTTTGTGTAAAGTGGTTTTTTTATCCGCGGATTTTTTTTCCCCGGCTTTTTTTTCCAAGATTTTTTTTCTGAGGATTTTTCCACGGCTTTTTTTTCGAGATTCAGTTATAATCACCTTACGTAAATTAATGTAATTAAAAGTGGTTAGTTATACTATTATACTATTTATTTTAATATTTTCCTCCTAATTACTGTTTTTGTACTTCAATACTTTTAAAAGCTATAAGTTCAAAGAAAATCACAATTTATAAATAAATAATGTTTTTCTTAAAAAGAAAAAAAAACAATATTTAATTACATTTAGTCAAATTAAATCAAATATAACAGTAACTAGTTGAAGATATTTAAATAAAAAAAAATCTTATACTGCAAATATTTATTTATTATTTTGGTAGTTTAGATTTTGCTACACACAAAAAAGGACACGAAATTACCAATATTGGCCAAAAATTGGAAGTTTCTAAAATTATTTAGACTATTAAGTTTCAGAACCATGAAATTTAAATCCTATATGTGTAAAAAACGTGACATACATGGTTACTTATTTAGTTTACGCAAAAATAACCGTTCGTAAGCAGATAAATGACCAAAAATGAACAAAAAATAGTCGCAGTTCATAGTCTTTTGACCTTTTCGTTTTGTGATACTAATTATCAAATTCTGTGGATAAAAGAACTTAAGATACATGGGTTTTGGTACTTTAGATTTCGTTACATACAAAATAGGACACGAAAAATATCAATATTGGCAAAAAAATTGTCATTTATAAAATTATTTGGACTATAGGCGTCTAAATTTAAGATGCCAGCGCCGAAGTGGAGAACTCGTGAACTAATTATAGGCTTTTTGTTTGTTTATGTGGAGAATACTTATATTGACTTTTTTCTGTTTATTGTTATTTTTGGCGTTACAAATAATAACATTAATAATATATGATCTAAAGGTTTAGAAGATTTTGTTCTAAGTGATTTGCAAGACGTTAATGGGATTATTCAGCAAAATTCATATTTTTTTTAGGTTATCTAGTTTTTCCCTTGAAAAGTACAGTTTCTTCGACATAAACGGTGTCTGGCTAGTTAAATATTAATAAACTTAAATATTTCTTTAAATTTATGTACAGTTGTAGTTTAAATCACTTTTTTTTTTCAGGAAACATGAGTGACATTTAGGTTAAGCATATTGCAATGTATGGAACATTTATAAAGCACTAAAAACGTAAAAATTCTAAGTGTGTGTATGAAGGGGAATATGATTTAAATGCAGGACATATTATTTTGTGTGATACAACCCATATTCAACACAAAACTTAATAAATAAATGTGTATGCTCTATGTTTACAAACAAGTGTACGTAAAATAAATGAAACAGTATTTTGTAAAATATGAAATAGAAATATTCAGGGGTTAAAACATAATAGTGCATAGTGCAATAGTATATATTACTTTTAAATATACTGGAATTACATATATTTACTTATTTCAAAAATTTCACTTACAATGTGTGATTGTCTAGGACATTATTATTGCTACCCGGGCCACGGTTATTTGCACCAGCTTTTTCCCTCTCAATGCCTGGTTATAGGTGTCTACATCAAAGAGGGTATGCTTTGAACATTGTCGTGCCAACTCAACTTTCACGAGTTGTCCCTGCAATCTACAAAGGATACCGACTAGGTTGGCTCCAGCAAATTGCAGCCCCTTTAAACGCTATCATATTTTTAATAACTTAGCATCTCAGTTTATCATTTACTTATTGTTGATATCATCGTACACTAGAGACAATGTCAGAAAAGCTCATAATTAGTTTGACTATACACCACCAGGTGGCGTACTCCTTATTTTCAGACGCCTATTAGGTTTCAGAAAAATTACAGAATGTGACACGCTTGGATACTTATTTAATTTGCGCACAACTAACCGTTCACAAGCAGATAAATGACTAAAAAATTACCAAAAATAAACAAAAAATGGTCGTAGTCCGTAGCCCTTTGACCTTTTCGTTTGTGATACTTATATACAGCCTATATAGACAAACAAGGCGACGGTCTAGGGCGCTCGGATTTTGGGGGCGGCATGGCGAGAGTACGGGACGAGCGATAGCGACACGACCATGCGGGGCGGTCAGCTCGCGCGCTGTCTACTATGCTGTACTGGTGTATATTGTAGCGGCATAGAAATAGAATAGAATAGAAATATTTATTCTCCATTTAAGATACAGATAATGTACTTATGGTAAGTAAAAAATATAGCACACAAATAAATCACATTAACGTAATGCAGAAACATATATAAAACATTATACAATGTGTCTCACTTTTCATGACTCCCAAATCTTCATTATTAACAATGTGATTCTTTTAAAATTTGGGTGGAAGGTACTTACTCATCAGGAAATTGTGTGACGGTAAAATATTTAAAAATAGACCAGTATCTTCGACGTTATGAAGAAAAATATACCCAATTTTGCAAAAAAAGATATTAGGCATTGAAAAATTATTGCAACATTTGATATTATTGAACAGCATGCGTTATATCCTTTATATCCTTATATCCAAAATTTAACAACATTTTGATTTATTGTTTTCGAATTACGGCCCCCTTACAATTACATCTTTCAGATCACATACTAAATGATTAATAACTTGGAAACAAATTGTTTTTCGAAAATAGTCATTATTCATTTTCTGTTTAAAATCACTTCTTCTATCACCCACTGCCATCGATACTGTCAAATTACATAGACCAAGAATTTTTACTGGAAAATTACCAAAAATTTTAAACCAAGCAGCCTTGTAAATTATTTGGGCATTAAGGATTGCCGACTTTGAAAGTATCTATGCCAATTTGTGGTAGAAAAAGTGATTTTAAATAGAAAATGAAGAAAAACTTTTTTTCGAAAAACAATTCGTTTCCAAAGTATTAATTATTTAATGTCTGAAAAATGTAATATGAAGAGGTCCCTAATTCGAAAACCATAAAACAAAATGTCTCTAAACTTTGGATATAGGGATTCTAAAGTAAGCTGATTAAAAATATTGTATCAGTTACTCATTAAAAAAATACCTAATAGCTAAAACAATTGATTTAAAGGAAATTGTTTCCACTTTTGCTAAAATCAAGGCAAGGAAAATGAAAATTGATGTAATTGTACCTAGACTTAATTAGATATTCTATAATATAATTTTCATTTTTTAGTCTATAATTACAGCAAAAGAAAGTGGAAACAGTCTCCTTTAAGCAAATCCTTTATCTGTTCTTCCTTTATTGAGTGAATCAATTATTTTATTAAAAATTACATTACCTATTGTTTTACATTGGTGTTTTATTTTGTTGCGATTTTTTTGTTTAAAGGGGCGCCATTCAAGTCGTTTACTTAGGGGCCCGAGTTTGGTCAGGCCGGCCCTGCTTACATACAAATTCTGCGAATAAAGGAAGTTAAAATTTTGGTATTTGGTACTGTAGATTTTGTTACATACATAAAAGGGCCCAAAGATTACCAATTTCGGTCAATAAATGGTCAATTCTAAAATTATTTAGGTATATGGTTTGAAATTCAGATTCTGCAACTCAAAAACCATGATAAAATCTGACATTGAGACTTCCAAGGAGTTCATATAGGAAATAACAGTGTCTAGATTCTGACTTTATAGGGTTTTCACATTTTTTACAGGCTTTTGACAGCGGTCATGTATCAAAAATAAGCTGGATTGCAATTTTCGCCGTTCTTCATTAAAGTGCTCAGTATTACGAAAATTTTGAGCCCAAATAGATTGGTTTTGATTGAATTTCAAAGAAGGAGTCGAATTTTAACCTAAAAAAATCATAAATTCCACACTGTGCGGCGGTGATATTTTAGTTCACAAATTTTAGTGATTTAAAAAAAAATGTTCACCCTTTTTAGTGACCTTCTTATTTAGCTTCTGCGCAGTAAAGTAACCTATCCGTCATTTTTAGTTTTTAAGCTTTAACGTCAGGTTCATTATTATCAGAGAATCCTGTAATGGTGCGGGAGCTAAGTGGCTTTTTCGGACACAAGCATTTTCTATGCGCTGATTAATTCTATCGAACTTAAATAACGACAAAATAGACTTCTGGCTATGTCAGCCCATCGAGTTGGCCATGGTTCAAGATATGAAATTATATCATGGTTACAAAGCCAATTTTTTTTTGTGTGTACACATTTTATGTTTAGAATGAATAAAATAAGATCGCCAGAAAGTGTGGGCCATCAGGGGCACAACCAGGAAGGTCAAAGAGGTAAAAAAACGGAGTTATATAACATGATCGTTACAAACTTTTTTAAGGTTGAGCATGTTTATTTAAATGTTTTGAACACAGAAAATTCCCAGAAAGAAACTCCCGTCAGTAAGACTAGCCAGAAAGAAAATGATTAGGATTTTTGAAGAAAATTGAATTTTTTTTCGCATATTTCATCTCAGAATTCTAAACTCATCGTTACAAGTTCTGGCTTCTTTTTAAAACGTAAATATAAGCTCCTTCAACAATAGAATAGCCTTCCCGTAAAGTTCTTAGTGTCAAGAAAAGTACCATAGGCTCTTAAATAAGTATACAGGAATTTAACACTTTCGGCTAACTTGACTCCGTACCGTGCCTCAGTTGTATTGTGTCATTATTACCTTTCTGGCTGCGCCTCCTGACGGCCCACACTTTCTGGCGTTATTATTTTATTCATTCTAAACATAAAATGTGTACACACAAAAAAAAAATGAGCCTTGTAACGATGACATGATTTCACTGATTTTTAAACAGTGTTCGTGACGCTCCTGACAGGAGGTGCCCGCCAGAAGTCGATTTTATGAATCGTTATCATCCATTAAACCATAAAAATATCTCAAAGTATTAATTCACCGTTTTGAATCCTTAATTTTTGAGATCAGATTCGGTATCAGCTACTTCTAAAATACCTACTAGCTACCAATTTTATTACAGTTCCAATGAAATTTGCGTGGCGCCTTCACCAAATATTGCAAAATTCTCAGCGAAAAAAAATCTTGTTGAGAATAAACTTATATTACTTATTGAACTTCTAAACTTGTGTAGTCTTTTTCTTTCTCTGTAATAAATAACAGTTTCCTACTTTGACGGCTGATGTCCGCGCCTGTGAGTTATCAACAAAGACGAAAATGTTGAAAAAATAATAAAATCCATTTTTTAGGGCAAATTTTTTATTACTCAAAATTTTAACTACTATGACCTTGAAAATTTTAAAATTTTCGCCTCGCCGCATTTTATATTTTACTATTATTATTATTAGGTCAGCAAAAAAACATCAAAACATCATGGTTACGGACCTAAGCAGACGTATTTTCCTTGTACTAGGGCCACCTGATGATAGAGGTGGGTAGTATCATTGGTACGAATCCTTGCAATGATTCGAATGGTAGAAATTCCGCAGAAGCAAAAGATTCGTATATTTCGCATCGACGTTGTAACCCTATCCGTTTGTACAATCGAAACAGTTCAGATTTCTGAAAAAATCTTTCAGTACGATTTTTTTCTTGATACGGATTTGTTTGGTACGAATCATTAAAAAGAGTCGAATCGTCCATCTCTACCTAGTGAAAATTACTTAAAAATGCTAAGTTCCGAAAAGGAGCAAATTCCATGAGACAAAAATAATGGGTGTAAATGAGTTTTAAAGAAACTGTACCGTATAAAGTTCAAGAAAGTTGAATGCAATCAGTTCAAGTATCAAGGTGGTTAACCAAAATTTATGGTTAGAACGGGTTCAGTTATTCTCTTTGTTCTACATGAGTTGTCTGCACAATGATGTATGTAAATTAGAAACGATCGACCTCATTTCAACAGTTTTGTTGCATAACAATAAGAACGCAAGATCAATGGTATCTGTTTTGTACAGCTGGTTAAAGTGTTACTCAAATCCTGTGTTTATCCGAACTATCATTATACTTATAACTGTATACATAGACAGAAAAAGTATTATCTGCGAAATTATTTTGTCTCAGTATTTCTTAGCCAGATAAATATTTCTTTGAACTTTACGGTTTTAACTGTTCAATATAAATTAACTTAAATTGAAAAACACATTAAAACAAAGTAAAGTATTCACTAGAGGTTATATACCTGTTGTAGCCGTTTACGGTTTATTTGCCCTATATATTCATTAATAGTTTTTTGCAAAAGCGCAAATATGTAACTTAAACAAAATTTGTGCGTTTGTGTGACAAAAAATGTTTTATTTTAAAAAATTTTGAAAAAATTGGACCGCTTTCAAAAAAGGTAGCTAAATATTATGAAATATATCACAATGCCGACGTTGAAGTCGGTTATGTTTGTACAGCACGAAAGGCTCTCAGGTCCTATACCTTCGAGTCTAAAATTGCCTGGGAATGCAGACAATCCCTGAAGCAACTGGTAAAAAACACCAAGGTTACCTTGATATGGGTGCCTGGGCATCACGGAATAGAAGGCAACGAATTGGCTGATAGCTGACAGCCTCGCAAGACAAAGAGCTGAAGCCCCATTTTTTGAACGCGAACCGTTCTGTGGCTTATCTAAGGGACACATAACGAAGGAGGCCCAAAAATGGGAAAATGATCAAAAGAAGAAACAAAAGAAGTCCTGTTGGAGGAATACTTCTAAGGCTGATCATTCGACTTAGACAAAAATTTCATTTAAGGACATTTTCAAAAGTCTGAAAGACTTCAGAGCCACAGACTAGTCCAAAAGGATCGTTATGAGTTCGATAAGACATTAAACATAACCGGGTAAGCATTCGAAGAAACACCGAATTTTTAATTAGGAAAATATATTTTGGTTCAGGATATGAGAGTGAAAGTATATGGTGGTCATGGAAAAATGAATCACATACTTTTTAAAAAGTACGCTAAAAAGTACTTTGAAAATATTTTCAACTTTATTTCCTCCACTGAAGACATTGACCATGGAGGTACAGTTACTATATACCTTGCTCTAAAGATCGACTATAAAATTTTAAACAAGGCAATGTATAAAGAAGGGGAAACCGACGAATTTTACAAAAGCGGCGTAGCGCCTATAATTGGCAAAAAATCAATGAAAATACACAAGGCCGGTTTCTCGCATAAAACAAGTTTGGATTCACCCAGCGACTCGTAACTTGGTCGAGTGCGTTGGGTGGTTAATACAAAGCGATGCTGAAAGCCAATAGCAGGGCTTTCCAAATAATAAAGTTATAGAGAAAACTGCCATTATGCCCAGAAGTCGTTCGGAAGCGAGTCGCTGTCATTTTTCCTATATTGAACCTGCATGGGGATAAGTACGTCGTAAGACTGGTCGAAAGTTATTCGAAAGTTATCATGTTCTCTTTTAATAAAAGTTATTGATTATATCTTAGAGCCCCTTACTATGTTAATAAACATTTCTTTCCAGGAAGGAATTTTTCCCTCTTTATTAAAGAAATCCCTCATTGTCCCTATACACAAAAAGGGTAATATTCATGACATTACCAACTATAGAGGTATTGCATTGCTATCAGCTTTCTCAAAAGTCCTTGAAAGGGCATGCTTCATCAGACTATCTGACTTCCTAGAGAAAGAAAAAATGATCACTAAACAGCAGTATGGTTTTAGGAAAGGTCTCTCAACCCAAGATGCGGTACTATACTCATATAATTTTATTTTATCAATTTTAAACAACAGCAAAATCACTGCGTGCATATTTTTCAACTTAAAACGTGCATTTGATATAGATCATATTGTAGATCATACAATCCTTACAACCAAGTTATATAACTATGGTATACGCGGGACAGCACTAACTTGGATAAAATCTTATTTAAGAAACAGAAGCCAAGAAATTACTTTAAGACAAAATGGCACAACTTACTGATGCTCTTGCGAGAAACATTGGCGTGCCTCATGGGGGTATCTTGGGGCCGTTACTTTTTATAATTTTCATTAACGATATTACAGAAAGCAACTGCTACATTTCGTTATTTGCAGATGATACTGCTACTTCTATTTCCAGAAAAGATTTCGGTGAGTTAAACCAAAATGTAAATTGCATTTTCACTAGCATGCAAAAATATTGCCGAGATAATTGTTTAGTTCTCAATAATTTAAAAACTGATTTAATGGTTTTCACCACTCGTGAGCTAGAAAAAAGCCTATTAGTAAAAATGGATCATAACACCATCCAACAAACGAGCGTTACTAAATTTCTTGGGTTGCAGATTGATTCCAAACTATCTTGGAACTATCAGATAGAAATGATAATAAAAAAACTTACCACACATTGTTTTGTCCTATGGCAACTTAGAACTAAAGTGAGTTTGAACATACTAAAATTGTACTACTTTGCTTATATTCATTCCTGTTTAAATTACGGTATCATATGCTGTAACATTAATAAAACACAACAAAGTTCTTACAGAAAATACAGTGGTTTGTATAGTTCAATCTATAGATGTATCATAGACAACCACTAGAATAAATTGTGTACACCTTATTACATACTTTAAGTAGTTCGCAGTGCTTCAATTCTTAATTTCTTATTTATAGTGTTTCTTTTTCACAAAATTACCACGGTTTACCCTTCAACTTTACATCTTTACTGCTAAAAACCTAAAACAAAGTGCTGGGTAGTGAACATATTTTATCTAGACTAGCAACACAATCACAATGGGTACTGAAGAATTATCTGGATCAGTAATAATCCAAGGAGTCGATGGCTTTTGCTGAAGATGCTAAGAGTTCATAACCTGAAAAATGAATTTGTATGTTAGCAATTATTCATAAAGCAACTTTTAATTAAGCAAGCATATATAGGAACAAATGATTGGTCATTGATAAGTAATTTTTACCATTGCAACAAAAACTTTTACCCTGTAAATTACTTCGAGAGTATTTTTTTCACCCAACCACAAACAGCTTCAAGACTTTTGAATGCATTGAACTCATCCTTCTGTCTATGTAGTTCTTTCAAAAATCAAGTAATTCACAATGTCCCCACGTGTAATATTCTGAAATACATCAATATTTGTTTCGGAGTCTTCTTTTCACAAAATATAAGTGTTTAATTCGATGACACCAACTTTTTTCGTATATCTAACCACTACACCATAAGACGATTTCGTAAACAAAACAAAATTGTTGTTATATCAACAATTTTGTTTTGACACCAACTTTTTTCGTATATCTAACCTCTACATCATAAGACGATTTCGTAAACAAAACAAAATTGTTGATATAACAGTATTAAGAATATGAAGATTTCTTCATTTTCCGCCCCGAAAAAATACCGCAGTAGGCCGAACCTTCATGTTTTATAAAATGTAATGTACCGCAAGAATATACTATTCAGAGGTCTACGTTTAAAAAAAACGATCTAAATCGGACTTAAAATAAACTTTTTATGGGGGTGGTTTCAAGCAAAATGGAACACACATAGACCAGTCGAATTAGACATAATAAAAAAAATTTGCGTCCTGTGGACTTTTTTTTAGTGGAAGTTGTTTAAGAGGGCATAATAAGCAAGCACAGAAAACTACACCTTGCTACACCATGTGCGTCCCCTATTTTTAGGGGTTGACACTTTGAAATTTTACTTATGTGTCCATATCTTTTGCCCGTAGGGCTCTTTACCAAGTTACACTTTTTGAAGATTCATCCCTCTTCTACATAATATACATGTTGCACATTTGCAGTAGGACAAAAGGTTTTGGCTGTACGAGGCCGGAAAGGTCGCGCTCTGTCCGAATTTGTGGGTCTTCTGTACAGGACAAAAGGCTACTATTTCCAATCTACAATACTACACATACTAATGCCCTTAGGGAGGGATGATGATGTGTGAAAAAAATTTCATCGAATACCTCGCGGTTTCCATGATACGGGATGTTGAAATTTTGAAAACCCATTTTTTAAAAAAAAGTGAACCTACTTTTTTTCGTTCATTTTTATTCATGTATGTACGACCTTACAAAGAAAATTTACGTTGGTTTCATTTTAATACATTCATTGGTTTAGGAGCTAGACAGCAAAATATGTCAAAAATGGCTATTTTGGTATTGTTGCATTAAAAAACCAAAACCAGTATAATTCTGGTAAATGTTTTAGTTTACCCTAAAAGTCCAATTCATTGCGCATAGAAAATGTGTTTTTGTATTTAAATAGGATCAACACTTATTGTGTAATAACGATTTATGTCATGTGTTTTAGTCTCCTTTTTCGCAACTTTTTTGCGGCCTTATGGTTCATAGTAGGGCAGAAAGCAATATACACGTGGACAGGGTACATAATAGGGTGTTAAAATGGGTTTCTTGTTAAAATGCGATAGGACGTACCGTTTTCGAGTAAAACGCACTTGTGTGCAAAAAATTATTTCAGATCACACTTTTCATCAACTGACTAGTAAATACTCACTGCTGACTACGAAAAAATACAACTGTGTCGCATCTTGCTTCTTCTGTTTATGAGGGACATTGCTAATGAAAAAATGAAGGGACTTAGACGAAATAGGGGCCCCCCTATTTGGCTTGTCTCAAATCATCATTGCAACTTATTTTGTGTCTATAACAAAACCCACAGTAATTTTACCTTCCTCGAGAAACAGCTATGTCCATTTCGATTAAAAAAAAAAACTCCTAAGAAAGAAAACACCAAAATGTAGAATTAATTTATTTCAGATCACATTTCAGAACACCTTGGATATCATGGATTAGGACTCCTGGTGAAACCATGTAAAAAAAAGCGGTAATGATTCTACCTCACGAGAAAAGGTGATGCGGAAATGAATCAATTTGTAAAAATTACATAAAGATATTATATTACTATTATTATTATATTATATTTCTGAACCGAATAGTACTAATGTGAAATAAACACAAAGTAAGTTGCAATGATGATTTCAGACAAGCGTGAACCCTCAAATAGGGGGGGTGAGAACCACCTATTCCATCCGAGTCCCTTCATTTTTTCATTAGCAATGTCCCTCATAAACAGAAGAAGCAAGAAGCGACACATAGTTGTATTTTTTGGTATTCAGCGGTGAGTATTTACTAGTTAGTCGATGAAAAGTGATCTGAAGTAATTTTTTGCAAACAAGTGCGTTTTACTCTAAAACGGTACGTCCTATCGTATTTTAACAATAGACCCATTTTAACACCCTATTATGTACCCTGTCCACGTGTATATTGCTTTCTGCCCTACTATGAACCATAACGACGCAAAAAGAAATGTGAAAACGGAGACTGGAGAACACATGACATAAATCGTTATTACACAATAAGTGTTGATCCTATTTAAATACAAAAACACATTTTCTATGCACAATGAATTGGACTTTTAGGATAAATAAAAACATTCACCAGAATTATACTGGTTTTGGTTTTTTTTTAATGCAACAATACCAAAATAGCCATTTTTAGCATATTTTGCTGTCTAGCTCCTAAACCAATGAATGTATTAAAATCAAACCAACGTAAATTTTCTTATATTAGGGTCGTATATACGTGAAAAAAAAATGAACGAAAAAAAGTAGGTTCACTTTTTTTTTAAAAAGGAGTTTTCAAAATTTCAACATTCCGTATCAACCGCGCGGTATTCGATGAAAGTTTTTTTACAAATCATCATCCCTCCATAAGGGCATTAGTATGTGTAGTATTATAGATTGGAAATAATAGCCGTTCGTCATGTACAGAAGACCCCCAAATTTGGACAGCGCGACCTTTTCGGCCTCGTACAGCCAAAACCGTTTGTCCTACGGCAAATGTGTAATATGTATATTATGTGAGGGATAAATCTTCAAAAAGTGTAACTTAGTAAAGAGCCCTACGGGTAATAGGGAAAAAGATACATAAGTAAAATTTCAAAGTTTCAACCCCTAAAAATAGGGGACGCACATGGTGTAGCAGGGTGTAGTTTTCTGTGCTTGCTTATTATGCCCTCTTAAACAATTTCCACAAAAAGAAGTCCACAGGAGGCAAATTTTTTTATTATGTCTAATTCGACTGGAGTAACATATATAAAACATAAACACAGCTTCATTATTTTACAAATCGTGAATTTTATCCATAAAATTTAAAAGAGGAGGAGGTCTAGTATAAGGTGAGCAAAAATTTGAGACAAGATTTTGTTAGTCTAGAACCTGGCGAAGGCGCCAGTCATATTTAATTTAATTTTGTGAAAAAAAAACAAATTCCTCTGAAATTCCATTAAAATTGGTAGTTAGGTATTTTAGAAGTAACTGATGAACCTAATGACAAAAGTTAAGAATTCAAAATGGCGAATCCAATATGGCTGTGATAATTGTAATATTTCTGCAGATTTACGTGAAATTTGATACAATAGAGATTTCAGGATTCTCTGATAACGAGCCTAATGTTAAAACTTAAAAAGTCACAACAGTGGATATTTTACTGTGAAGAAGCTAAATAAAGAGACTACTAAAAGGGTGGAAAAAAAATCGCTTAAGATCGTTAAAATTATGAAATAAAATTTCACCGTCGCGCGTCACCCAGATCAGCATTACTTCTGTATACGCCTATTTATGATTAATTTTTATTGCTACGATCTACCACATGTCTACATAAAAGACACGAATCGTAGTTGAACGATATGAATGTATGTACCAGATACCTCTAGCAACAACGGTAAATGTTTGCCTTTTACATCTAATGTAAAAACATTAATTTAAAATTTAAACCTCCACCTACCTTACTTTACATCATACTCCATAAGAATTATTAATATAACCAGTTGCTAATGTCTTGCGGGCATGTAATTACGCCACATTTCTGTATAATCATGCCCTGAGTCTATACACTTCGAAGTTGTAAATAATTATTGAATAAATTGAGTACAGGATGTTT
Source organism: Rutpela maculata (assembly GCA_936432065.2). Taxonomy (NCBI): domain Eukaryota; kingdom Metazoa; phylum Arthropoda; class Insecta; order Coleoptera; family Cerambycidae; genus Rutpela; species Rutpela maculata. Next base: position 124,884,495 of record OW386291.2, on the reverse strand, counting down.
GAGATTTTTATTATCTATTTATAATTTATTAGACTCTAGCTTATTGAATTTATTTACTGATATTGTTGAAACATATTAAGAAAGAAGGAGGGTAGCTAAGGCCGGTTTTATGCCTATTTTATTTTTGGATTAAAATTAAAAATAAAAATTATCATCTGTCATCAATATTTAATTGATTTCACCCCTCACTTTCACATATCTCTTCTACCCCTTTCAAGTATTATACAATGTGTGCTATTTTAGACCGTTATTTTGGAACGGATTGACCGATTTAATTTTTTTTGGACATACTGCTCGATGAGCTTTGTTTGACTGTTTTGAAAAATTTGTAATTTTTATTCATTTTCTTGGCCTACTAAGCTCATCTAAATGGGCCGAAATTCGAGACTGACTATTAGGCATTCTTTTATCGGCAAATTGAATAGCGTATTCGATTCGCAGTTGTCTCAAATACCTCTATGCAGAATTTTAGCTCAATACCTCATATAGAGTGTTTGTTATTCAATAGCCAAATTTAAAATTTCTCACTTTTCGACTGGCCCTGTATAAAAGTCGGTTAGGTTTACTAAAAAGGTAGAGTAGTCATTCGACTTAAGGAACATCAGACACTAAATGAAGAAGAAAAAATAAAAGTCATTCTTTAAATAAATAGTGCTTCTATACATTATTTCGTTGCTGTACGTAGGTGCCTTAATGAAAATTTTTCAAACAAATGGATTGGACGCTTTTCTTTTTTCTTCCTTATTTAGTATAAGGAAGAAAAAGAAAAGCTAGACCGTCTAACCTATTTAATAATAATAATAATATCTTTATTTACCATAAAAATATAAGCTACATGGTAAATAGGCACCATTTCACCTAGATGGTGCTCTTTCAATGGCTCTAAATACAATACAATAAAAGACAATGAAAGTGTTTGATTGAAAGTTGAAGTTTGTTTGAAAAGGGTATAGCCGGAAAAGTTAGTGAAATGTGCCCCCGCACTTACTTAGTTAAAACGGCTTCCAGATGATGCAGTTTATAGAGTATATTACACGGTAAAAATGTTAACCCGCTACTACCCCTACGAAGGTGAAAAAAAAATAATATATCTTTAATTATTATATATTTTTTTCGGTTTTTATGCAACCGATCGATTTGAAATTTGGCACGAGTATTGCTTGCGTGGAGATAACTTACTCCAAAAAATAAGGTTATTTTATGACCATTTTAACCATCGGAAAAAAAGTATAAATTTTTTTAAAGGACAAAAGGGTGTCTACCCTTCGTGGTACAATCACCATTCTATAATATATTATGTCTTGACACTTCGTGATTATCATACTAAATTGTCAGATTTTTTGCTGTGGTGGAACAATATGGAAAAAATAAAATTGGGTAAAATAAAATATTTACACATGCCTCTTAGTTGTAACAGTTAATACTTATAGCCTTACAAGGTATTGTTGCATATCTACAACCGACCGCGGGTGCCAGTGCGATGTTGCCATGTCTACTTTTTCCCCAGACGTACGGAAATTCGGCACAATCTGGCAATACCACTTCTGGAGGTCCCAGGGGCGAAGTATTAACTCTCTAGGACCTTGGGGAAAAGTTTAGCAACGAATGATGTTCATTGTAATTACTGTCGCATTACGACATCTAATAAACGACGTACTGAACCAAATGAAGAAAGTGAGGGAACAATCGAAGAAGACCAGCTTTTTGTGCCTTCGACATCTTCTAGCACTACGACTAGTGACTCTGGCGAAATAATGGAACTACCATTGCAAAGACTCGTTGCTACACATAAATAGTGTTGCATATGTGGTGATGATAAAAAACTAACCGTAATATCCACTAACGTGAGACTACAGTGCTATTGAAACAAACAAATATACATCCCCGAGGCAATCGTTGCTGTAAAATACAGTTGATTAAACATCGCTATTATGAAGACGATATTGCACATCTGGAACCATATGCCAATTGTAGCTCGATTTCTAGATCGGATTTATGCATTCTGTTAAATTCCAATAACAAATCTAAAAGGCTCTACAGACCACTGCGGTTTATTAGAAAAGCAATTATTAACGTTTACAGGCTTAACGGTAGATGCCATTTACGAATTAAAGTCACTGTTGGAAAATTCCAGTACAAGAACTTCTTCTGTCCCTGTTTTTCTATTAAAACTGAAAACAGCTAGTAATAATGATAACAGAATGACCTATTACTAAATTGTTCGATATGGTGCCAGCGTGCAGCGCACTTGCTAGGAAGCTGAACAAATAGACCATCCTCAGAATGGTATCATTGGTATATTATTAAGGTTGTAATTAATAACCATAACCCTAATAAGATAGTCTGATAAACCGCGGTGGTCTGTAGAGCCTTTTAGAGTTGTTATGTTATTGGGGTTAAGGAATTTAATAGAATGCATAAATCCGATCTAGGAATCGAGCTACAATTGGCATATGGTTCCAGATGTGCAACGTCTTCATAAAAACCGCTGCCCAAGGAATCACTACTTCCACATCCAGATTCTCTATCCAAGTCACTCACAACGAAAAAACTTTGTATGTGAAAATAATTGTTTATGGAACTTTAATAATATAATATTTGAAATCCTCTACCTCAAAAACCCATAAAACGATACCCCACCTCGGTAGTGGGGTGGGGTGTTGATAGGGGGGTGGTAGTGGGGGGTGGATGAAGTAAAAAAATATTTTGAGGTTTCTGGTTCCTGTACATACACTAAATCACAATTTTTTTTCATCCCCTTTAATAAGGAGGTGGGGGTGGTAATGGGGGTGGCTAATGCCAAAAATTTTTTTGAGACCTTAGCTTCTCTTGTATATACTATATACCAATTTCATGGACTCTTACCTGCTTAATTTACCCATTTACCCCAAATTTACCCCAAATTTACCCCAATTTACCCCCTAATCCTTCGACGGAACAAGATGAAAATATAATCTAGTTCTAGAACTCGTTAAAGTACATATGTGTACCAAATTTCAAGTCAATATCTTAAACGATTCCAGAGTAAACGTGCGCACAAAAAAAAGTTACAGACAGACCGACAGACAGACAGACAGAAATTTTTTCCGCTCAAACTTAAAATCTCGACGTTTCATGACATTTTAAGCCTATTTGGACAATAAAAATTTAAAAAAAAATTTTTGTCGTTGCTATACTTCCACTGGACGTGGAAGTAAAACGATGTTTAATCAAATCTATTTTACAGCGACGATTGCCTCGGGGGATGTATATTTGTTTGTTTCGATAGCACTGTAGTCTTGCAATAGTGGGTATTACGGTCAGTTCTTTACCATCACCACATATGCAACAGTATTTATGTGTAGCAACGAGTCTTTGCAATGGTAGTTCCATTATTTCATCAATCACTAATCGTAGTGCTAGAAGGCACAAAAGGCTTTTCTTCTTCGATCGTTCCCTCACTTTCTTCATCTGGTTCAGTACGTCGTTTTTCAGATGTCGTAATGCGACAGTAATTACAAAGAACATCATTCGTCGCTAAACATTTCTCCAAGCTCCTAGAGAGTTAATACTTCGCCCCTGGGGGGGTGAACCCTGGAACCTCCAGAAGTGGTATTGCCAGATTATGCCGAATTTCCGTACGTCTGGGGAAAAAGGGACTTGGCAACATCGCACTGGCACCCGCGGTCGGTTGTAGATATGCAACAATACCTTGTAAGGCTATATTAACTGTTACAACTAAGAGCCATGTGTAAATATTTTATTTTACCCAATTTTATTTTTTTCCATATTGTTCCACCACAGCAAAAAATCTGACAATTTAGTATGATAATCACGAAGTGTCAAGACATAATATATCATAGAATGGTGATTATACCACGAAGGGTAGCCACCCTTTTGTTCTCTAAAAAAAAAAATTTTCCGATGGTTAAAATGGTCATAAAATGACCTTATTTTTCGGAGTAAGTTATCTCCACGCAAGAAATACTCGTGCCAAATTTCAGATCGATCGGTTGCATAGAAACCGAAAAAAAAATGTAATAATTAAAGACATATTATTTTTTCCTACCTTCGTAGGGGTAGTAGCGGTTTAAAAATTTTACCGTGTAATATACTCTATAAACTGCATCATGTGGAAGCCATTTTATCTAAGTAAGTACGGGGGCACATTTCCCTGACTTTTCCGGCTATACCCTTTTCATTAAGACACCTAACATACAGCAACCGAATAATGTACAGAAGCACTATTTATTTAAAGAATAGCTTTTCTTTTTTCTTCCTCATTTAGTGTCTGATGTTCCTTAAGTCGAATGACTACTTTACGTGGAAATAACTGTTTATGGAAATTTAATAATGTAATATTTGAAATCGTCTACTCCAAAAACCATAAAACGATATCCCACATCGGTAGTAGGATGAGGGTCGTGATGGGGGGTGGGGTGGTAGTGGGGGTGGATTAAGTAAAAATTATTTTGAGGTTTTTAATTCTTGTACATACACTAAATCACATTTTTTTTTCACCCCCTTTGATAATGGGGTAGGTGGCTAATGCTTGAGACATTATAGCTCCTCTTGTATATACTAAATACCAATTTTATGTACTCTTACTCTGATTTATTTATTTACCCCCCATTTACCACAATTTACCCCCCAACCCTTCAACAGAATAAGATCAAAATATAATCTAGTTCCAGATCACGTTAAAGTACATACGTGTACCAAATTTCAACTCAATATCTTAAACAAAAAAAAGTTACAGACAGACAGATAGACAGACCGACAGACAAATTTTTTTCGCTCTAACTTAAAATCTCGACGTTTTTTGATATTCTAAGCCTGTTTGAACAATAAAAATTTTCAACATTCTTTTGTCGTTACCATACTTCCACTGCATGTGTAAGTAATAATATGGTAATGGGTATGTACCGGGTGCTCAAAAATACGGAAAACGTGAAAGTAGCTCAAGGCCTCATTTTGGAGTAAACGTTATTGGTCAAAGTTGTTTGACATGTTAAAATAAGCTTTGATGCTAATTTGTCCTGTGTTGCTTTTATTTCAAAAAAGTTTTTTTAATGTCAATTAAATGTTTCAAATCATCAGCAAATATTAGTTTTGAACTCTTAATAACTTCATTATGAGAAGCAAAAGCGGCCCTAAATTAGAACATTGAGATATTCCAGAGGTAATCGTATCAGTGTATCAATACGAAACATTTATATTGTTTGCAATCAAAAAGATATAAATTAAATAAATTGATTAAGTAACCAAAGATATACAATTTCTTTATTAACAAATACAAGTCAATTTGGTTGATGGTTTTTTAAATATACATATAAATTGTCTACTTTGCATTATGTGTGAAGTAGACATGTGGTACTTCCACAGTTTAGACACCATCATCCTTGGTGGGTCGTAGCTCCCTTAGGAAGGAACTTTTCTTATTATTTTTGCGTGCGGTATCAGCTTCTGTACGGACGAGAGTTATTTTCCTAACAACCTGTATACATAGGGGTGACATTTTTAAAAATCAGTTTTATTTAATTGTTCATTTCAAGAGTTAGACCAACTTTCAAAAAGGTAGGTGGTATATAATGACTTGCCTAAATGCCAATTTCTTTTACAAGCAAATGTTTTGATAATTGAAATAAATATATACTTTACATAGTTTGTACCTTATATAGATGCTTACCAGTTTAGTGCGTAACTACTAATTTTCATGGTAAATTTGTAGTACATAGTTTAACATAACTTGAATTATAAAATGTGTACTTGAATAAATGTACTAACTATGCTAACGTAAAAAGTAATAACTTTGTAATTAAAACCATTTAGCGAAATAATGAATTAATGCTAGCTTTGGTATCAAATATCGATGCCAATTAGTAGTTTTAAAATAATCAATTATCACCCTAATTAATAACACTGCAGACAATTTTGCGATAACCTTTTTATCGAGATTTGATATAATTTGTTATTATTGTTAAGAATAACAACATTACTTGTTATCTTCCATTTATTTTGATTTGCATGCTTCTGAGGACTGACCTGCATTATGCATTATTATGAAATATTTATTAAATAACGAAGAGGTCTAGCTGACAGTGCAATGTTGACCCGCACAAAATAAAAAAACTCTTAACGAAATTAAATTAGCAGTTATATAATTTCCGACCAAGTTTCGTTGATAGAGTGCAGATCTACCGTTACAATTCATCAAATGAACAATTAGTCCATCGGAAATACGATTTTAGAAAAGAAAGTGGAACAACAGTAATATTTTTACCCAAAGTTGTAGGTCTTGGGAGGTAGATTAAAGTGTCGAGTACCCGGACACCCGACACCCGACCCAAATCACACTACAAAAATTACGAAATAAATCGAAAAGACATTGACCCTATGTTAATGAACTCTACACAACAAGTAGATATAAACTTAAACTTGTCAATAACACAAAAACACCAACTTCGGCGGTGCTTTGTACTTGCCGGTGTCCTGATTGTTCGACTGAAAGCAAAAAACGCGGCACTTTGATCGCACCCGCCAGCATCACTTTTTATGCCAATTAAGGAAATGTAAACATTTCCAATATGTTCTTTCGCAAGTAAGTTCGTCGCCCTATTACTGCCCTAGACAATAACAGTAGTGTATCTTCGTAATTTTTAATATAACTAAATTACCTCGGAGCACTATAAACTTTTGCTGGGGTTTTCCCACACTGAAGACCAGTACACCGTTTTATTTTCCGCATATGGTAAATCACGTTGTATCTACACCAAAATTATTTAGCAAAAATCCCGCAATAACTTAAAAACGGTGCATCGGATCAAGAAATGTAAAATAAAAAAAATATTCAGAGTTAAATTTTCGGTATAAGAAATTCTATTTTCCAACCGCTTTTCCGAATCAGTGGAAAATTAAGGAAAAGCGTTCTGGAAAATGTCCAATTTTAGTGGCTCATTATTATAGGAAATTTGTAGCTAGCTAACATTTTGGTCGATACAACTTCTTTGACAAAACGCACCGTTTTCGAGATATATACTTCTTTTAAGGAAATTGTATACATACGAAATTCGAATTTTCCACTGATTCGGAAAAGCGGTTGAAAAAATGGAAATTTTTATGCCATTATCCTGTAGAAAATTTAATTCCGAATAATCTTTTTACCGCCAAAAACCAGAAACTACAGGTCTTGTAGTCTATCCACTATGCCGGAAATGCACATCTTGCAAATGCATATTTTATGAAAGTTTATTTTTTTTTAATATGAGATTTATTTATTACGCAAGGGAGTGTGAGTATACCCAGAATTTTAAATTGTTGTCTACAGCAATCACGATATTTTAGGAAGAAAATGGGGCCAATTTATGTTAAAATCTGGACAACTTTACAGAGACTGTAGGTTGTCCAGATTTTAACCTGAATTGGTCCATTTTCTTCCTATGGACAACCATGGGCTATCGCATTGTGGATGTCATTAGGTTGTCCAGATTTTAATATAAATTGATCCCTTTCTCTTGCTATGGACAACCATGGGCTATCCTATCCCATCGTGGATATTTGTAGGTTGTCCAAATTTTAACCTAAATTTGTAGATTATTCAGATTATAAAATTATATAAAAATTCTTATTAACATAACTTTGTTATTCATATCCATAGAGATGGTTAAATCCTATATGTGTAGCAAGTACCCTACACCATATCACTTTATCAGTCTTGGGATTGACACTATTGACAGCAAAGCTGGAGAGGGTAGAAGTGACTTTTTGGTTTTAATCAAATCACACTACAAAAATAGCGAAATATATCGAAAAGACATTGACCCTATGTTAGTGAACTCTACACAACAAATAGATATAAACTTAAACTCGTCAATAACACAAAAACAATAACTTCGGCGGTGCTTTGTACTTGCCGGTGTCCTGATTGTTCGACTGAAAGCAAAAAACGCGGCACTTTGACCGCACCCGCCAGATTCACTTTTTATGCCAATTAAGGAAATGTAAACATTTCCAATATGTTCTTTCGCAAGTAAGTTCGCCGCCCTATTACTGCCCCAGACAATAACAGTAGTGTATCTTCGTAAGTTTTAACCATTTTTAATATAACTAAATTACCTCGGAGAACTCTAAACTTTTGCTGGGGCTTTCCCACACTGAAGACTAGTACACCGTTTTATTTTCCGCATATGGTAAATCACGTTGTATCTACACCAAAATTATTTAGCAAAAATCCCGCAATAACTTAAAAACGGTGCATCGGATCAAGAAATGTAGAATAAAAAAATATTCAGAGTTAAATTTTTAGTATAAGAAATTCTATTTTCCAACCGCTTTTCCGAATCAGTGGAAAATTAAGGAAAAGCGTTCTGGAAAATTTCCAATTTTAGTGGCTCATTTTTATAGGAAATTTGTAGCTAACCAACATTTTGGTCGATACAACTTCTTCGACAAAACGCACCGTTTTCGAGATATATACTTCTTTTAAGGAAATTGTATACATACGAAATTCGAATTTTCCACTGATTCGGAAAAGCGGTTGAAAAAATGGAAATTTTTATGCCATTATCCTGTAGAAAATTTAATTCCGAATAATCTTTTTACTGCCAAAAAACCAGAAACTACAGGTCGTGTAGTCTATCCACTATGCAGGAAATGCACATCTTGCAAATGCATATTTTATGAAAGTTTATTTTTTTTAATATGAGATTTATTTATTACGCAAGGGAGTGTGAGTATACCCAGAATATTAAATTGTTGTCTACAGCAATCACGATATTTAAAGAAGAAAAAGGGGCCAATTTATGTTAAAATCTGGACAACCTTACAGAGACTGTAGGTTGTTCAGATTTTAACCTGAATTGATCCATTTTTTTCCTATGGACAACCATGAGCTATCGCATTGTGGATGTCATTAGGTTGTCCAGATTTTAATATAAATTGATCCCTTTCTTTTGCTATGGACAACCATGGGCTATCCTATCCCATCGTGGATATTTGTAGGTTGTCCAAATTTTAACCTAAATTGGTCAATTTTTCTTCCTATGGACAACCATGGGCTATCCCATTGAAGACATCCATGGGCAATCCCAATTAGCCTCAAATGTATCTCAACAGGAGGTCTTAAATCTGGGGTAACCCAGTTTAAGACGTCCACAGGATGTCTTCCTTATCCTCTAAGTATGGCCACTGGTTGTCATAAGGCTATCGAGTGCTGTGTGGGTCTGGTTACAAAATCTATCGCAAGAGTAAAGGTGCCGTGGATGTTGTTAAAATCAGAGGTGCAGCGAGCCAACTTTTTTGTGGGGCTATCTTTCAAATTTGCCAACTTTGTAAATTTCTAAGATTTCAAGAAAAATTGCCAGCTTACGTCTCGAATTTCCAACTTTTACGCAACTTTTGCCAAATTCCGCTGAAATAAAATTTGATGAGCGGGGGGGGGGAGAAACTTACGTCTCGAATTTCCAACTTTTGCCAAATCTGACAAAGTTAGATTTTCGCTACAGCCTTGGTTAGAATGCAATGTTAACTATAGTATAAGTATTATTTAGGCAAAATTGAATTAGCCTTTCACATCTTTCGATTCGTTCTCAGATGACAAATTTTCCAACAATAGCTCGCAGATGATCATCTTCTAGTGAGGAGCCGACTTAGGCGTTGAAATCTCCCATAACAATGGTAATTTCTCTGTTTGGGAAGAGTGTGGAGTAAAGTTTCTAGGTCTTCGCAGAACGCTTCCAATTCCCCCTCTTCACCAGCAGTTGTAGGTGCATATACTTGCACCAAATTTGGTTGGCTTGAAATAAAAGTATAAAATAAAATGATTTTACTTATGTTTTAATATTTCAAAGAAGAATTTATAGACGAAAATTTAAAACAGGTTAGTGACTTCTACCATTTTACATTTTATTAACTTTAACAGTTTTATAAGGATGAGTATTCAGTAATATGAAAGATAACACAGGCACACAAAATTAAAAAAGTGGTGTTTTTCTGGTACTCCGTTGGGTAACCATATGTATTTTGACCTGCTGAACCTGAATCGGGTGTCCGTTTAGCTCCATTGGCCACCATTTTTTTGTAAATTGCGATCATAACCTAAAAAAAACTCATAATTTAGGTTATTTTCGCGATTTACTAAAAATTGTTGGATAACGGAGCTAAACAGATACCTGATTCGTATTCAGCATGTCGGAATACATAGGGGTTACCCAATTGAGTCCCAGAAAAAGATCACTTTTTTTATTTTGTGTGCCTGTGTAATCGATACGCCTCTGAGACATGTACAGTTAGGGAAGCAGAGAGACAACATATTTTCGCTCTCGAGATGTGGACCTGGAGTTATTTGTAACGAATTTCATGAAAAGCCCATCGCATCAACAACTGGATTATTCAAGAAATACGTTCCCCAATCTAACTCTCCAGCAACGTACTCTGCCGAATTCTTCCATCGTTCTTGTAAGCTTGTAAAATTAAAGCAACTTAATAATAAATTGTGTTCAAGGCCAACAGGTGGATAAATGTAATCGATGGTAAGTATTTTAAAAATATTATTTGTATATTTTCAATACTGAGTTTCTAATAATATGAATTTCTAATACTGACCGATATGAGGAGGAATCTAATGAATCTATTTGTTCAATAAAGGTCAAAAATAATCCCAAGATCTTTTATTGAGGTTAAGCGAGTTAAGGCTGTGTTGTCTAGTTTAGAGTCGAACTCTGTTGTTGATTTTCGTCTGGTAAACAATATGACATTACACTTTCCTACATTTAACGGTAATTTATTTATAAGGCACCAATTTTCACGTTTGATAAGGTCGGATTGAAGCATATTGCAATCACAGATTGAATTTATGTTTTTAAATATATTTTTACATCATCGGCATACACTATTTTCACAGCTAAGCTCCAGGTTGATGTCATTAATAAAGATAATAAAAGATAGAGGACAAAGAACAGATCCCTGTGGAACCCCAGAGAATGATGCGAAGACAACAGATTGGAAGCCTTGGTACTGAACGTGTTGTCGCCTATGTAATAAGTTGCTAGAAAAAAACCACATTTTTTTCAACTTATTCAGAAGTACACCATGGTCCAATCTATCAAAATTTTTGAGAAGTCGGTATAAATGACATCCAGCTGTTCTCCAAAGTCAAGAAATTCAGATCGATATTGTGTAACACAGGTTATAAGAGTAACGGTAGAACGTCCAGATAAGATCAGATAAGATAATTTATTGGTGCTAATTAAACAAAATAGTATTTACACAGGTCAAAAAGGGGAAATGATAAAACGATAAAACAATACAACATGTAAGAAATAAATGGTAGATATGATACAGTAAAACATATTAAAATAGATTTTTTTTTTTTGCATCTGGCCACTAGCCATACAGCCAACCGCTACCCTAAAAAAAAACATTTATTCCAATTAACCTATGTCGACAATGAAAAAATAAATATTGAAGATCAACAAAGGAGTAAAAACAGGGACACATGCTTCTTGTCCTGGGGTCTATCAGGACATATATTTTTTTTTAACACATACAAAATTAGAGATTAAAATAGACAGAAATTTAAAAATTATAATTTTGAATAAGTATGTCCAGACTAAGTATGTAAAACAATTTTAAAGTAAGTATGAGTAAAAGGGGGACATAAAACATTCTCAATTACGGACTTGTTTAGTTATTATTTAAAGATATACAAGTACAATATACATACGGACGCACAGATGCTCACGTAATTATATTGTAACTAATTCACTGTTTAAAAATTCTGCTGTGTTAGAGAAAGCATTTTTTAATAGATACTGCTTCATTCTACTTTTAAAAGACGTTTACGACATGAGTTTTATTTCAAGTGGTAAGGGATTGTAGAGTTGAATGCCCCAAAATGTCGTACCAACTCTGGTTTTGATAATCTTAAATAGGTATTATCCAGATCATTCCTGTTACGTGTGTGGTGAGTATGTATTTCATTACGTTTTCTGCATGATTCTAGATTCATTTTGATATGCAGTAGACATTGGTAAATGTATGTGCAAGGAACCGTTAAAATTTTTAATTCAGTAAATTTGGATTTACAGTCATCTCTGAATTTAAGACCCACAATTATTTTTATTGCTCATGTCTGTAAGGAGAACACATCAGCAGTAGATCTAGCATGTCCCCACACAAGTATAACATACGTTATTACGGAGTGAATGAGACTGTGATATGCAGTGATAAGGGTTTTTGTAGATACTACTACGGGAGCCCACCCCAAGTGTCGGTACACTACCGCCCCCCCCCCCTCCCCCCCGATCCTAGGGGACAATGTTTTTCATAAAGATTAAAGTCTAAGGAACAATTTAAGAGATGTCCCCGAAAAAAAAAAATTGGCTGCACTTTCAAAATGGCGTCGTTTAAAAAAGAAAAAATTTGCAAATATTGTGTTTGTCATTTAACGCAAAAACTAAAAAAGATGGAGAAAAACTTTCTGCACAAAAAACAAAGTGCATAAAATTTTCTACAATTTTGTTCCTATACAATATTTGGATAGGAGTTACCATTTTCCATATAAATGATTCAACTTTTAAAATAAAATGTGAAATTCAATATAAAACGTAATACTACGGGAGCCCACCCTAACTGTCCGTGCACCCCCCCGATCCTGGGGGACAAAGTTTTTCATAAAGATTAAAGCATAAGGAACAATTTAAGAAATGTCCCCTAAAAGAAAAACTAGCTGTACTTTCAAAATGGCGTCCATTTAAAAAAAATTGCAAATAAACTAAAAAAATATGGAGAAAAACTTTCTGCACAAAACACAAAGTGCATAAAATTTTCTACAATTTTGTTCCTATGCAATATTTGGATAGGAGTCATCATTTTCCAGATAAATGTCTGCAAATTACAATATTATTATTAATTTGTTTTTTCAGTTTGTTTTATTTTTTGTTATGTTAATAATATAAAGTTATATTATACGCCTTACAATAATTGTCAAAGTTATTTCCTCTAAATGATTTACCGATGTATGAATTTCCATGTTTCCTTAATTTTGGATTCATTTATCTGGAAAATGGTAACTCCTATCAAAATGTTGTATAGGAACAAAATTGTAGAAAATTTTATGCGCGTTGTTTTTTGTGAAAAAAGTTTTCGTCCATCTTTTTTAGTTTTTCTGTTAAATGACAAAAACAACATTGGCAACAGTTTTTTTAACATATGGCCGCCATTTTGAAAGTACAGCCAATTTTTTTTTAGGATATGTCTTAAATTGTTCCTTAGGCTTTAATCTTTACGAAAAATATTGTCCCCAAGGATGGGGCGGGGGGGTGCAACGTACAGCTAGGGAGGGCTCCCCGACTATACTTGATAAGTCAAACTGCGAAGTAGGTATATGTTTCTTGAAATTTTCCTACATACATGTTCTGTATGACTCTGCGATAGTGATTTGCTGTCCAAATAAGCACCAAGAAACTTAACGGAATCTGGATTATTTTGATCCATTTTTCTAAGACTAAAAAACATGGTCTCAGTCTTAATATTGTTGAGATTTAATTGGTTCGGAAGGAACCAATCTTCTACTTTTGACTCTGTTTCTAACCTATTTCTAATTTATACCTTTAAAACGTCTAAGTTAGTGTGGTAAGATTCGTGTCATCTACAAGCAGGATGGTTGAGATTGTGTTGTCTATCGAAGAAGGTAAATCGTCAATAAAATTAGAAGCAGAACCGGACCTAGCACTGAGCCCTGTGGTACACCAGTCTTCATGTCAACTGTTGTTGTGTGCGTTGCGTATTGCTGAGGTATGAATCGATAAGCCTGATACTATCTGAGGCGGCTCGGCGAGAGAAAGGCAGAGGCTGATAACCGTACTTATCAACAGACTCGAAGTCTAGGAAGATCATGTTTGGATGGGGAGCCCTGAGGCACACAAAAAGGAGTACTACAATAGACCTTATAGGTCGCAGTGGGGGAAGGCCAATCGCCCTCTACTTCAGAGTAATCTAATCTATTGTAAAGCCATAAAATTGCAGTTTATTTATGAGAATTTGATGTGATACACAATCAAAGGCCTTGGTTAGATCTAGAAACTTAGAGTAAATGAGCTTTTGTTCAAAACCTAGATTTACCTGACTGGTTAACTTATCTATAGCTAAGGTGGTTGATAATTTATTTCTAAATCCAAATTGACTTGGACTAAATAAATTTTAACTTTCAAAATGATCAGTTGTTTGCTGTTTTAAGAACGATTCATAGATTTTAGCTATTGATGATATGACAGCCACGTTGTCTTTCAGATATTTGTTGAGAAACTTGAGGGTACTGCACTAGCTTATTGAAATATTTATATAATTGTTGAACAACCAAGAGAATACTTTTCGCAGTTTGTCGGAAATAAGTTTAATTTTTTACATATTATTTCCATAGGTACTTCTAATTTTAATTATCTCCTGATAATGTCAGCTTGACGGACGAAACGTTCGTTTGTATATGGCAGTATTCTTGTTTTTATAGAATCTTATCAAAGTACAGTTCTTCATATACATTTGTTTTTTAAAATGTTTAATAACTAAGTTAAGTTATAGTGCCTACAAGATATGTGGCAAACTAACGGACAGACGTAGAAGTACAAACAATCTGAAAGTTATTCAGTATTGAATTACACAATGATATGAGAAATTATTCTTTACAGGCGATATTTCCGATTTTAGAAAAACGCGTGTTAAATGTAACAAGTCTTCTTTCTGCGAATAGTATAATAAAGGCAATTTCTCATGCAGGGCCGTAGCCAGGGGGGGTATGAGGGGGTCCCAAGTTTGTTAGACTTGGCAAAAGTTGGAAATTTGATACATAAGTTGGCAAAGCAAAGCATTTTTTTAGATTTTCTCCCCCTCGCTCATAAATTTTTTGAAGGAACTATTATTTATTTATTTACAGAGTTGGCTTCTTAAGTCAGTGGCGGATTTACAGGAGGGGGTATGAATTACAAAGATATAAAAAAATTGTTTTGGTTATAACAAAAAACAAGTAACGGATTTTGTTATTTAATTAATGCATTTTACTAAGTATAAATTAAAATTTGTAATGTTTTTAATTAGTTATTTTTCAAATATGATTGTTTTTATATTTTATGTATGTTTCATTTGATAAACTGTATTTGTAGTCCCTTGAAGTAAACGGCAAGAAGCCCAAAAGTTCTGCGACTGAACCGCAAGGCATTCCCCCCCCCCCCCCCCACCGATTTCGAGGGCGGGAAACACGATGGTGACAATATTTCCCAACGTACCCTCCAACCACTACTCCCTAAACCGGAAAAACCACGCCTTTTTCTGATTTTCCGATGCTAGGCATTTTTTTATCGGAAAATTTTATTAACGAAAGTTGTTCAGAATTTTCCAAGAACCCTAAATCCAAAATTTAATCAAAATTAAAAAATATTGAAATTTTGTTTAAAATATTGTCAAAGTCCGAAAATTTCATTTAAACGGGTTTTTTTTGTTTAAAAAATTCATGACAATTTTGTTTGAAATTAAACCCTAAAGCTATCAGACAGTTATCAAGTAACTAGTAGTATTTTTTAAACTTCATCAATTTTTTAAATTTTTAAATTTTTTTATTTTGATAAAATATTGGATATTGGGTTTTTGGTCAATTCTGAACAACTTTCATTAATAAAAAAATGACTAGCACCGGAAAATCGAAAAAAGGGTTTTTTTCGGTTTAGGGGTAGTGGTTGGAGGGTAGGTCGGAAAATATTGTCACCATCGTGTTCCCCGCCCCCGAAAACGGAGAGGTATATGTCTTGCAGTTCAGTAGCAGAACTTTGGGGTAAAAGCTTTACCTCAAGGGACTATTACTTTTCATGATAAATTTGTAGTTTCTCTCATTTTAAATAATGTATTGAAAACTATTTTCCCAAAATCCCGCAACTTAGAAACGCCTGAAAACCTGACGTTTACGGAAAACAAACGTAAACAATCGCCCACTTCTACTACCTTAAAAAATAATAAAATAAACTCTCAATAAAAAGAAAATGTATTAATTTTATTTATTGCTTAATTTCAATGCTACATTTATACAAAAATCGTACTCATTTGGAAGT
The DNA here is from genome assembly GCA_936432065.2 of Rutpela maculata. Classification (NCBI taxonomy): domain Eukaryota; kingdom Metazoa; phylum Arthropoda; class Insecta; order Coleoptera; family Cerambycidae; genus Rutpela; species Rutpela maculata. The sequence goes on along the minus strand of OW386291.2, from coordinate 124,868,422 downwards.
TTACCCCCCCCCCCCCCCCATGAGAGAAAGCTAAATCCGCCCTTGTCTTAAGTTCATGAAGGCAAATTTGAAAAATAACCCCCCAAAAAAGTTGACTCGCTACGGCTCTGTTCTCATAATTAATGACAACTCCGCTGCATAGAAAAAACAAATGTCCGCAGTTTCCTTCAGTATTTCTACATTTACTATAAATAAATACAATGTATTAAGATACAATGTAAACCTTAAACAATCATTAATAAATCATATCTAAATCATTTTTTAATAATTAGTTCTTCTGTCGAGATAAATATATAATTTTCCATAAAAAAAGAGTTCCAAAACACAAAGCTGCGCCGCTCGAGTTCAAAAAACAAATCAAGATGGGGCGATTAAACAAAGACGTTTTTCATGTTTTATGTTCCTTTTGTGTCTGATATGAAGTATCGCGTTTGCCAGCAAAGTGAAAAACGCATGCGTTAAGTAGCCTCATTCCAGGGTGCCGCCTGCATTCTGTGTGTTCCGTAGAAATTAGTTTTGAGCACGGTCCGTCCACAGAGCGAGCATGTGGGAGATCTTATTTATGTATTACCATGGCAACCAACCACCTGTTGACGTTGGCATTTAATTCAAGAATTTCACATTTTAAATAATGTAAACACCTACACATTCTGACGAAGAAATTGTTGGGTGATTTAATAAAATTTCTTGCAGAGTAGTTTAATTTCATTTAATAATTTTTCCTGTACACAGTGTGTTCCTCGGATTACCGTCCGAAAAGGAAACAATTTTTCGGAAAAAAGTTACTCCTAATAAAAAGCATAAAATATCAAATTCGCATAGAGATATTCGATGTACGATATACAGGGTACACAAAAATTATGAAAATGTAAAAATAGTCTGTAGCCTGAACAAGTGAAGACAGTAAAGTAAAAATGAGCGGTATTTTAATCAAAGGAATGGCAGGTAAATGTACCTGAAGTGGTACCGTCGTTTACTACGCTCTACCACGGACCCATATTTAAAATCATTGATGGGGGGGGATAGAAATGTGAAAAAATAATTTTCGTCAACATCTCTGGCGGCTCCCCGTGCTTTATAATTGATGTGCGAGGGGAGAAATGTGAAAATGAAATTGTTGTCAGGATCTCTGGCGGGCCCCCGCACTTTAATAATTGATGAGCAATTTATGAGCGGGGAGGGGGGGATTTTTTTGTCAAGACCTCTGACACATCCCCGCTACGGGCCCCTAAACTCAATGCGTTGAATTCCACAATCATCCAAATATGACTAGTGTACGAAGTTGCCGCATTGATATATTATACTTTGTTAGACAGGAAAAAACACTTAGTAGGTGGTAACGAGATTTTCGGCACATCAGGCACGGTACAGTGTCGTCCCGCTGGAGATTTTACTACATTATGTATATTATTGTATATTGCTTATGTACGAAAAGTAAAAACGAGCAGAATAGGTATAATATTAATAATTATTAGTAGTTGATGGTCTGTGCTTCAATGCTGATAACGGCTAACGGGTATAGACCAAAAGGTGTTAGGAAAGAAAACTTTTTAAATACTCGACGTTTCGTCAAAATTTATTGACATCCTCAGGACTATTTAGATGAGTTTTCCTTTGTTAAATTGAATTTTAAAAACAGAAACAGAACACATTGATATTAATAAATACAAGTAATTCTTCAACGTATGAGGAACTAGTTTCTATTAAATTTATTCTAACGGGCCGTAAATTTGAGTTTTCGTAACAATTTTTTTTTTAAATCTTCGTCTTTTAATCAGCTATTGATCTGTCTAGATGAATTTTTTATTTAGTTGTTGACAACTTTCAAAATTACTGTCAAATATAAAAAAATACGATTTTTAGATAAATAAATCATACAATAACAGGTTGGTGTTCAGAAAAATATATATATAGTGTTTTCAATGTACCTGGTTCCGAAGTTGACAGGAAAATATGTATTTCTAAATTTGGCAGCTGCCATAATTGTTGTCAAATTTCCAAAGATAGATGGAAGAGCTTATTAATTTTAAAAATACCCTGTAAATGTATAGAAAAATAGATATACATTGTTTTTGATCTGTTTGATTTAGTAATTGACAGGAAAATATGAGTTTTAAATTTGGCAGCTGTCATAATTGCTGTCAATTTTCAAAATGTAGATGAAACAGCTTATTAATTTTAAAAATGCACTATAAATGTATAGAAAAATAGATATTATATTGTTTTGAAACTGCCAGATTTAGTAGTTGACAGGAAAATATGGTTTTTAAATTTGGCAGCTGCCATAATTACTGTCAATTTTTTTTTTAAATTATGATGTTTCATTAAAAATTAAAAATGAAATTTCAAAATCCGGCTAGAGGGATCGATAGATAAATTCAAGACGAACATTTAAAAAAAAATGTCTCAATAAGTTAAAATTTACGACCTCTAGAGTAATTTGGGTGGAACACTGGCATTTCTCGCCACTGTGTGGGGCCCGGAGCCAACCAGACAAACATAGCGCGTAGTGCCGTGGTGAATGTAGGGTTAGACGGGACAAGTCCAGTTTTTCTAAACGATAATTGCTAAAACAATGCTAAAACTCCTATCAGCCTGTGAAGGAATTAAAAATTAACAATAATGTCCACATAAAACTTAGAAACTTAGAAACTGGTCACTGGTTGTAGCACTGAATAAATTTGGGCTGTTGACTCGGGTGAAGAGCTAACGAAAAGACCCGTACGAGAACTGCCGACCTGGCGATCTCCCTGTTGCTAGGGAAATGTGGTAGAAAAAGGATAGGGTTTAAACTTTTTGCATTTTTATGAAGGTCATCAGCCAAAAGGAAATTTTTGACAAAAAAAGAGGACAAAAAGAGCAAAAAGAATAAAAACGAGAACAAAAATAGAACATAAAGAAAGAGAATAGAAATGATTGAAAAAATAAAGTTGAGGAAAGATCAAAGGTGAAATGGTAGGTTGTGGCAGGCCTCCCACATCAAATCATGGGCTCCGGTACTAAATTCATTGGCGGGCCCCCGCGCCTAATAATTAATGAGCGGGAATTTTTTTTTTGTCAAAATCTCTGGCGGGTCCCCACTACGGGCCTTTCTAAAGCCAACGGGCCCCCGTGCTTAATAATTGATGAGCGGGGGGGGGGGGGAGAAATTTGAAAATAAAATTTTGCCAAAATCTCCGGCGGGCCCCTCGGAAGCCCAGGCCCCTAAACTCAGTACCCAATATACGGGGGACCTGGGTTGTGGTATAGGAAAGTATGGCTAAGGAAGAGGTTGCCGGAAGATAGTCAACGCCTGGTATGGTAGGGAGTGTTTGATCTGGAATGGGGCATTATGCACTCTGATTTGGGTTATGTTGCTGATTAGCTGACTATCGCCCAGTTTGAATGTGTAGAATGTTTGGGAGATTTCTTGGACGTAGTTCGCTAGTGGGGTTATGTCGTGACATCATACGTATAGATCTCTGAGGGAGGTGTGTCTGCTGGAATCAGAGTGCATAATGCCCCATTAAAACTAAATAATCAATAACTTGGAAACGGATTATTTTAAGAAAAAAAGCCTTCTTTATTTTCCATTTAAAATCACTTTTTCTACCTACTGTCATCGATACTTTCGAATTCGATAATCTTTAATGCATTAATAATTTACAGGGCTGCTTGTTCAAAGATTTTGGTAATTTTTCAATGAAAATTCTTGGCCTATGAAATTTGAAAGTATATGAGACTGTGTGGGAGAAAAAGTGAATTTAAATAGAAAATGAAGAATGACTTTTTTCGTAATACAATGAGGTGTTTTCCAATTTTTTTAAATTCAGTTTTGGTGATGTATATCAAGTAATGTTATTATTTTAACGATTACTGCATAATCAATTTAAACCAAAGTAATAATTTCTTAAATAAGACACAGATTTCAAATGATTTTATTTGGCGGGAAATAATTTAACCAATCATAGACAACTTTCGCTTAGACTGTATACCGCTTATATGAATACCAAATTGTGTATTTACTTTACATTATTTTACCTATAACACTTCTATTTTTCCCAATATCTTGAATATCAATAAATATTATATACATGTACATATTTAGAAGGAATTAAAAGGTATTTATATTTGTTATTATGCAGAAGTTAACTTAAAAATGTAAACAAAACTCATGGCGAGGATTATGTGGCAACATTTCTTGCGTGCCGCCAGCTGTCAATTCTTGTCACAATACAAGTGAAGAGATATATTGGTTAGATTTATTTCTTATTTGTTTATGTGGCGTTTAATTTTTACTTTATCAATAAACTATTAAGATGGAGTTGAATTTTGTGAAAGGAGGTTCGTCCAATTTCCAAGTTCTTCTAATATCAATTTTTTCGGAACAATTACAAAAATTTTTTCCGAAGCACTTATATTTGTGTCTCCACAACTTTTTATAAAATACCTTTTAAATGACATTATCTACTATTTGTAAATTACAGCAAATACTTCGATGAAAGGAACTGAAATGCTTCAAATCAACACTACGGCGACGTTAGAACACATCTGTTATTTGACTAGCCGTTGACATTGTTGTCATGTTTTGCTAAATATGTTTCTAAAAATTAATCGGCATTAAAAATTATTTAAAATATTTAATAATGTACGCCTATTATTATTTTTTATATGAGAAAATTAAATTTCGTTGATAAATATATTAAAATTGATTTAATAAATCAGCTTTATACTCCTGTTTTCTTCAAATATCATTACTAGAACTAGAGAAGGAATTTCAACACCACACTGTTTTGTATAAAACCGTTCTATCAACAAATCCATACAGTCTACATACGTCATCGGTCAAACTACCTACGTCACCAATTTAAAACACCTGTTGCTCCACCAGGGACGGACTGGCCCACCGGGGATACCGGGACGAATCCCGGTGGCCCGCTCCAATAGTGCGCCGCTGGCGCTGGCTGCTTGGCAAGATGACCGGCTAATAAAGTAATAAGTGGCCTGCGAGTTCTAAGCTCTAAACTGTTGTCAGTCCGCCCCTGTGCTCCACTTATTTTAACTTCTGTTTTCTCAAAAAATTGATAATTATATTCGCGGAAATCTATATTGGAAAGCTTGTTTGTACATATTCTATGATATTATTCAATAAATACTCAAAAAAGATATAATACATGTTTTTGATACTGATCCAAATTTATTTGAAATTGAATGTCTAATAATCAGGCTAGGAAGGTGTTATCGTGAAAATTGGGACACGCTCTATGTGATTGTCCCATTTTAGGTAGAAATTGACTGCAACAAAGGTGGAGGAGAGCGACACCATTCAACCTTATCTACACTAAAATCAGGCAGGCGTACATAAGAACTAAAAGGCATGAATTTAGTTTTTTCTATTACTATTTCACCTTCAACAAGTATTTTAAAAAGATCATTGATGTATAATATAAATAATACGAGTCCTAATACTGTTCCTTGTACCGTACATCCCTATATAACTTATATTTCTAGTAGGACGATCTCTTGAGTTATTGTTTCTGCAGTGCATGATCTCTGCACTCGTCATGCGACTACAGTAGACCATGAGGTGTTAATTACTCCATTTTGCTATTTGTTATATGTGATGGTTTACGTCTTCGGGATTTTAATAGAAGCTAATATAATTTTCTGTTAAAGGCGTAACGAGAAATCGAATATCCAAAATGATCTCAATTTTTTAACAAGTATCTTAATCAATAGGTACTGTTATCGTCGTGGTATGTTTACTATGATAAACATTGTCATATCCGGATTTTGTAGGTAAATAAATAATGATACGACAATATTGTTGAATTGATAAAGTTATCTTGTTATAGTAAAGCTGGCACTTACTTAATCTATGTGTGAAATTTAATATTTTTAGCAATTCCGCGAACCAGGTATAGGACATGTGCTTATGGAATTTAAAATATCAACAAGTACATAGCATGTCTCACTTTATATCGTGACTATACAGTATACAATGTCTCCGTTCCAGGGCCGGATAGGGAATTTTTTTCGACCCAAGTTTGATTTCTTGTATCGACTCACTCAGTGCAAATAGGAGAACTGATTTTAGGTGATGTGGCACCTTAAATAAAAGTATTTTTGATAAGCTCTAAGAATGACTCTAAACCATCAGCCTACCAAAATGCAGATAAAAATGTAAAAAATAAATAGAAAAAGTGTATTGACATTTATAAAAGTTTCAAGAAAAAAACAAGAGTTAAAATAAAACCGCTGCCCAAGGAATCACTACTTCCACATCCAGATTTTTCATCCAAGTCTCTCACAACGAAAAAATTTGGGGGTGGTGATAGGGGGGTGGTAGTAGGATGAAGTAAAAAAATGTTTTGAGGCTTTCGGTTCTTGTTCACACACTAAATCACATTTTTTTACCCCTGTAATAATGGGGTAGGGGGTGGTAATGGAGGTGACTAATGCCAAAAATTTTTTTGAGACCTTACAGCTTCTCTTGTATATACTAAATACAAATTTTATGGACTCTTACCTGCTTGATTTATTTATTTACCCCCATTTATCCCAATTTACCCCCAAACCCTTCAAATTTAGTTCCAGATCACGTTAAAATACATACATTTACCAAATTTCAAGTCAATATCTTAAACGGTTCCAGAGTAATCGTGCGTACAAAAAAAGTTACAGACCGACAGACAGATTTTTTTTCGCTCAAACTTAAAATCTCAACGTTTTGTGACACTCTAAGCCTATTTGAACAATAAAAATTTTCATTTTTTTGGTCGTTACTATACTCCCACTGGATGCGGAAGTAATAGGAACAACATAAAAACTAAATAAAGATTATTCAAAACAAAAAATACCTAAGTAATTAATATAATAATAAACTTTTAAAGCTAGAACTTCTCTGAGCAATCTCATCAATACTTTCGTTGTTTTCTAACTCTACAAGAGTATCCTTTTCTATCTTAGGCATCATAAGTTTTCTCGTTTGAAACTTATTAACAATTTTACAAACATTCAATGGAAATCTTTTTAAAATCACCAAATTACAGTTGTCTTGAAATGTGTTGAAAACCAAATTAAAAAATTATTTAAAAAACCGCTGCTGCCCAAGGAATCATTACTTCCACATCCAGATTTCACAACGAAAAAGTTTTGTATGTGGAAATAATTGTTTATGGAACTTTAATAATATAATATTTGAAATCGTCTACCCCAAAAACCCATCCAATATCCCACATTGATAGTGGGGTGGGGGTGGATAAGTACAAAAATATTTTGGGGTTTTTGGTTCTTGTAGACACACTAAATCATATTTTTTTTTTTCGCCTCCTTTAATAAGAGTTTATAAAATACCAATTTTATAAACTCTTACCTGCTTGATTTATCTATTTACCCACATTTACCCCAATTTACCCCCAACTCTTCAACGGAATAAGATAAAAATATAATCTACTTCCAGATCAAGTCAATATCTTAAACGGTTCCAGAGTAATCGTGCATCCAAGAAAAATTACAGACAGACCGACAGACAGAAATTTTTTTCGCTCAAACTTAAAATCTCGACGTTTCCTGACATTTTAAGCCTATTTGAACAGTACAAATTTTCAAAAAAAATTTTGTCTTTACTATACTTCCACTGGACGTGGAAGTAATTATCTGATTCACTTTAAGCAGTATGTGTTGACACTCACAAAATCAACAGCAAAATGGAAAAGTCTCATTTCTTTTACTTTCCAAGTACCCCTTTTTTTATTCGAAGAAAACCTTCTAGAGTATTTCTCTCTAGTATTATAATTGTTGGCAATACTTTCTTACTACCTGGAGGCAAAATTTAAACACCGAAGCTGATATCTAAAAATTACTTATCACTTCATAAAGTATATTAAATTCTGAAATAAATTATTATATTAACACTGTGATTCTAATTTTTATTTACTAATCATTATACACAAACTGGACCAAATATTAATATTACAACAAAAATGTTTATCATAACCTCAAAGCAATCACTTTCAACTCTTATCTCAAAATCGTAAATTCTGCGATACAACAATTCCAATTAAATTATTTGAAACAAAATATACTTTATAACTTTGCCCCCATTTACTTGATATGACTTTATGTATTTGTAATGAATGTGTATGAAAAACGACTTTGACTTATTTTTATTAATGTTTTTAGGCACATGGTTTAAAAAAATGGTAACGGACACCGTGCACGTTATAATCTTCCCATTACTCAACCTCTGAAGGTGCCTATTTAAATCAGGTATTTCCAAATTGTTGGACAAAAAAAGTGTCCAGCTAGATCGCCAGATCTGGAGCCAACCAATTATTTTCCGTGGGATACCTTAAAAGAAATGTAATCGTGAATCGCAAAGTGAATGTGAAAGATTTAAAGGAAAATAAATACGGCGCATCTCACAGGAATTTCTCAACAACGTTCAAAAAGAGTTTTTAACCCTCTTAGCAATTGTCAGGCTGCGAATGGAACGCAATTTGAACAATTAATTTAGTTCTTTTTTTAAATTACTTCACTTCTAGTAAAGTTAGTACATAAAAAGATGGCGAACAAACAATTTAAGTCCAAGGGAACTTATCGACAACCTTACAAGGACACGATCTACACACATACAGACATACAGACATTTGCCTGTATGTCTAGAACATTTTTTTTCTTTAATGAAATGTTCGTTTGTCCGGTTAATATTTGAGTGAATAATAAACAGAAAAGAATTGAAGTTAAAAATATGAATAAAATCTATCCCTGGAGAAGAAACAAGGAACCCAAGGAAGCAAAATTACGTTTTTTATTAAATTTCAAAACGGTTATAGTTAGGAAGTATTACACTCAAAGAAAATGATAGGTAAATTCAACCAAAAAGAGCATATGAAATCGCGCCTATCTAGATTCATAGTTAAATCAATCAGAAAAGAATAGTCATGCAACTTTATTTGTTTTCGTAAACAAATAGTAGTTTAATAATCATATCTTCTTGTAACAAATTAAATAGTACAATGACATTTTTTTATGTTCACTAACCATTTTCAATTTGGTCTACAATTATATAGTACAACGACTTTGTTTTTTGTTCACCAACTAATTTTTAGGTTGATTTACACTTTATTGTATGATGAAGTTTTTTTTGGTTAGCCAAAATCTCAGTATTGAGACATCAGACCACCCAAACCAAAAATTAGAGATCGTTTATAAGATCCCTCCAAATATATCGATGATCCCTGAGAGAATTTGAACAATGCAATCATGTTATTAATTTTCTATAAATTCATAAGAGTATAAGATAATGCAAGATTGATTATTGTCAGTGATTTGTATGTGGCGTCATCTGGGAATAATTTCTGTAATAGACTACGTGGTAAGCAAGCAAATTTTATGGTAATTCTTTTAGAACTTCTAGAAGACGACAATAATATTGGTTTGTCTACCAAGTAAAATAATACAGCGAACTAATACTGGGTTAGAATTACAATTCGATAATAGTTAAAAATAAAATATGCTATTATCTAGTTTAATTTGACAGAATTCAACAAAATAAAAGTCAGACGAAAAAAATAATAGTCTTATTCATCTATTTTTTAAGTTAATGTTTGTTTTGTTGTACGACAACTTTTTATTAATTGAAATAACAATCACCTCTTGTTTAAAAATACTATCAATATAGTTTGGTTTAACAAAATTAACGATATTGTTAGTTAACCATTTTTTTTTTGTTGAATTTACCCATACTATTTTTTTGAGTGTACTTGAAATATAACATGTATTTGTAAGAAACTACATTTCTAGTAAGTGCATAAAAGAGATTTACAACAAAAAATAACGTCACTTTATTTTTTATTTGAATGTTAAAAGTGATATCTCGATTGAACTCTAAACAGATTGAAAGCGTCTTTATATTCCCCAAATGTATGACAATGCAACTGTTAGAATATTTACAAAATTTATAGACTTATGCGTTGGCCATCAAGTTCACGTCTGGTAGCGTAAATAAACCGACTTTAACAAGAATATCCAGTTGAAGCCAAACGTAATTAAACCAAAATAATAACTTTAGTACCTTCATTCTCCTAAACAGTTTTACATCCTATTCCAAACACTATAAAACACCAGATGTTCATCGGGGTATAACGCATTTTATTTTTGTTCTTCCATTTAGATCAGGAATTGAGAAAGAACTACAGTTTCTATTTTTATTGTCTGAAGGAAGAAGACGGAAAAGGTTGAATTTTTTGTCCAAATTAAAGCGGAAAAAGGTCTCAAAATAATTTCCTGTTGGTGGCGTTGTGCCACTTGAATTTTGTTTGCTAATGCCGACAAAATTATACAATGTTATTACATAATTATTACAAGCTGTAAATAAAAATAACAACAGAAGTAAAACAAAAACAACTTTTTTAGTTACGCACATTTTAGATATCTTGAAGTAACTAGTTTTTAAATGAACTAAGTAGGTTTATCGTAACATGATTTGGTGACTCAATACTTCTGTAAATTCAAAATTAAAATTAACTGGATATCTCGCCAAATGCAATTACTGGACAAAGGTAATATATTTATTTATTTATTTATATGTATAATCACTTGGGCTGGTACAATACAGATGTGGACATCAATAAGATAAACAAAAAATACATAATTTAGTTTACAAGACAATAAGTAGTAAATATAAAACACAATAAACAAAAAATATGACAAAAACAGATTAAAATTATTTGTATGAATATAAACATTTCTCAAGTAAAAACTGATTGAGACTAGATTTGTATTTATTAAAATTGTTGACATCTTTAATCTCACTAGGTAATTTGTTGCAAAAACTAATACCAGAGTAATAAGCTGATTTTTCAAAATGAGACGTATTATGATGAGGAAGAGGTAACAGGTCGTCATGACGAGTATTATAATTATGGTAGCTAGCAGTAGTTTTAAATTGGTTAATGTTACTTTTAATGTACCTTAGCAAAGAAAAAACCGCTGCCCAAGGAATCACTACTTCCATATCCAGATTTTCTATCCAAGTCTCTCATAACGAAAAAATTTTGTATGTAGAAATAAGTGTTTATATAACTTTAATAATATATTTGAAATCGTCTACTAAAAAAACCCATAAAACTATAACCCACGCGGTAGTGGGGTGGGGGTGGATGAAGTAAAAAATATTAAACTAAACTAAATCACAATTTTTTTCATCCCCTTTAATAATGGGGTAGGGGTGGTAATGGGGGTGGCTAATGCCAAAAATTTTTTTGAAACCTTAGCTTCTCTTGTATACACTAAATATCAATTTTATGGACTCTTACCTGCTTGATTTACCTATTTACCCCGCATTTACCCCATTTTACCCCCCCAACCCTTCGACGGAATAAGATGAAAATATAATCTAGTTCTAGATCCCGTTAAAGTACATACGTGAACCAAATTCAAGTCAATATCTTAAACGGTTCCAGAGTAAATGTGCGCACAAAAAAAGTTACAGACCGACAGACAGACAGAAAATTTTGTTTCGCTCAAATTTAAATTTTCGACGTTTCATGACATTCTAAACCTATTTGAACAATACAAATTTTCAAAAATTTTTTTTCGTTACTATACTTCCACTGAATGTGGAAGTAATTGCATTTTAAACTAGACTGATGGCCAATTGAAATTGATCAAGCCAATTTTTAGGTTGAATTTAAATCCACATTTTTTTGAGAACGAGAATAGATATCAATATGCGGTTTTCAGAATTTAATAGATAATTACTTACTCCACATCCAGTAGAAGTTTAGTAACGTAAAAAAAAATGAAAATTTGTATTGTTCAAATGGGCTTATATGGGCATGAAACATCGAGATTTTAAGTTTGAGCAAAAAAACCGCTGCCCAAGGAATCACTACTTCCGCATCCGGATTTTCTATCCAAGTCACACAATGAAAACATTTTGTATCTGGAAATAATTGTTTATGGAACTTTAATAATATAATATTTGAAATCCTCTACCCCAAAAACTCATAAAACGATACCCCACATCGGTAGTGGGGTGGGGGTGGTGACAGGGGGTGGTAGTGGGGGGTGGATACATTAAAAAAATGTTTTGAGGTTTCTGGTTCTTGTACACATACTAAATCACATTTTTTTTTCATCCTCTTTAATAATAGGGTGGGGGTGGTAATGGTGGTGGCTAATGCCAAAATTTTTTTTGAGACTTTAGCTTCTCTTGTCTATACTAAATATCAATTTTATGAACTCTTACCTGCTTGATTTACCTATTTACTCCAAATTTACCCCAATTTACCCCCCAACCCTTCGACGGAACATGATGAAAATATAATCTAGTTCTAGATCTCGTTAAAGTACATATGTGTACCAAATTTCAAGTCCATATCTCAAACGGTTCCAGAGTAAACGTGCGCACAAAAAAGTTACAGACCGACAGACCGACAGACAGACCGACAGACAGACCGACAGATCGACAGACAGACAGAAATTTATTTTTCGCTCAAACTTGAAATCTCGACGTTTCATGACATTCTAAGCCTATTTGAACAATAAAAATTTTTTTAAATTCTTTTGTCGTTACTATACTTACACTGGTTGTGGAAGTAAAAGATATATGGATGGTACCGTTAATATTCTGTGACTTTTAAAACAGTTTTTACATGATGTGGTGAAATCAAGATTAAAAATTAATCTAATTATGCACTTTTGGCAGACAAAAACTCGCTGCAAATTATTCACACGTCCCCACATTATAATATTGTAGCATATATGGCAATAAGCCATTGAATAGTATTGTTGCAATAAAGCCTCAGTATCTAGGGAGTTCTTGAGCTTGCGTATGCAGTAATACGCTTTGTTAAGTTTTTTACATACTTCTTCGATTTGAATAGTTTGAATTAGTTTTGTGTCTATTGAAATACCTGAAAATCTTGTATTCGAGCTAAATGGCAGGGTCATGTTGTTAAAATTTAACTGAGTGTTGGAAGGTAATGATTTTCTTTGTGAGAAATACATGCACACAGTTTTCTCAAGGTTTAATATGAGATTATTTCTGCAGCAATAGTCACCGAATTCTGTCATAACAGCCATAACATTATCAAGGAGCTCCACAAGGCTCGGTACAGATATGCCAAAGAAGTTATCATCGGCAAACATGGTGATGTTACCTTTTGATATGAATGATGGTAAGTCGTTTACAAAAATCAAAAAAATCAAAGGGCCCAACATCGAGCCCTGTGGCACTCCAAGACTAACGTCACGTTTATTTGAAATCGTTTGGTTGATTTTTACCTGAAGAGATCTGTGCGTTAAATATGACATGATCCACTGTAGAAAAACTCCTCGAATGCCTACCTTAAATAATTTTTCTTTAACAAAAGTCAGATTGAGGGAGTTGAACGCTCGTGATAGGTATTATGACGACCAAATTTTTTTGAGGAAAAAAAAAACACAATGATAACTTAAACAAATATTTTTAATTACATTTCTATATTATTTATTTTTAGAAAAATGTAAACATTGTTTAAATTTGAGGATTTGTTTGAGGTACTTGCAGTGGATTATTTGACGTGGAAGTGGATGGTTTTTGCTTGCTCTTGTCGTGTTTCTCCAAACTTAATATTTCCTTTAACGATCCTTGTTGATTTAGCCACGACAAGACAAGAGTCTAGAAAATCTGTATTTCTTGGTATGGTAAGAAACTTATCCTTATACATACATTAACCACTTTCCTTGGTCCCTTAACATTTTGACAAACTATGGTACTCTTTTTTACTATACATCATTCACAGCCCCATATTATCATTAAAATATATTCATTATTTGGCAAAATTAGATATAAACAAAATTTATTAGTCATTCTCATGCAAATCATAATGATGGGAAGTCAAGTTTTTTAATTTTGCGTTAAACGCTTTTATCAACGTCAAAGGAAGTCTCATCTTTCCCTGTTTAGATAAATGACGGCTTTGTCTGGTTTTAAAATGACTCTTTCAGCTGTACATGATGCAAGTGTGATTGTGTTTTGTCTACAATTGGGTTAAATTGTAAAATTGACTTTAGTTCCTGATCCAATTATACTGTTGAGTTTATATATGCACCACATGTTGGCATACAAATGCTAATCATGCTATAAATGGGTTATTCCCGTTTGTATTTGTACCACACGTGTACGGGTCTGATACGGAAAATAATCGTATAAAGCGAAACTTTATACATACGATAATTTCAATAGCCGTGTGCTAGAAATATTAAATACATCTACCTCAGCAATTTAAGAAGGTATGATCATACCTATACAAAAACAGGGATCTAAAAATATAATAAATAACTATCGAACCAGATCATTAATAAATAATTTAGCAAATATCTTTGAAAATAGCTTAAAAACGCATTTGGAAACAAATTAATTATTATCGACAAATCAATGTGGATTGCGGACAAACTTAAATACAGAATTAGTTATTCAAAAATGAACTTCCACTGTTTTAAAAAAATTTAATGACAATAAAAAAACATTAGCTATATTTCTAGATCTCCAGAAAGTATTTGTTACGGTATCACACGACAATTTGCTTAGTAAACTCAGTGAAGTCGGCGTGAGAAGTATTCAACTAAATTCATTTTCAGGGGCTTTTTACATGTTAGAAATACATATGCCAAACCAAGTGTACATTCTACTAAAATCATATTTAACTGACCGCTATTTCCAAGTTAAATTTGAAATTACTTTATCGGATCTACATCATATAAAAGCAGGAGTACCGCAGAGTAGTGTTCTTGAGCCATTTCTTTATTTGCCTTTTACTTCAGACATTCCATTGTCAAATTCTACAACAATCGCCATATTTGCGATTGACACACAGACTTAAATCCAGATAGAGCATCCGAAAATCCACAGAACCACCTAAACTCACTGCAGGTCTGGTTAAAGAGGTGGAAAATCATAGTCAATAGTGAAAAATCCACTCAAGTTACCTCCACAATGAAACGAAGTACATGCCCTCAAGTCACTATAAACAACACACCGATACCTGTAAGATCTGAAGTCAAATATCTCGGACTACACCTTGATCAAAAGTGGAAAACACATATTAAGGCCAGAAAAAAAAAAACTAAATCTAAAAGTTAGGAATACGTACTGGTACCAGAAAATAAAATACTCATGTATAAGACTATATTAAAGCCTATCTGGACCTATGGCAAAGAACTATGGGGTTGCAGCAAACCATCGAACACCAAAATACTCCAAACTTTCCAGTCCAAAATGCTTCAAATCATAACAAATGCTCCATGGATGAATTTAACAAAACCCTCTACGACGATCTTGGAGTTCTTTTCATAAACGATGTGATTAGCAGATATGCCACCAAATGTAGAGATCGTATTAGTGACCACAACAACCAGCTCGTTAGAGAATTAGCAACACAGTCCTTAAAAACAGAAGATTAGAAAGACAATGACTAGACTAGGTGAAGACAGGTGGACCATCATTGGATGGTACCCAACTCGAGACAAGCGACTCGCACTAACCATTTACTTATTGCTCTGTCGTATAGTTAAAGTAGATAGTAACTAAGCAATAAAAGTGAATAAAAGAAGTCATTTAATAATTAATTAGAAGACAGACTACAAATAGTAAAGATAAACAACACAATGAGCTCTTAAAAAATCATAACTACAGGAGTTCTACAAGGAATCGTATTAAGACGACCTATCTTATTTATGTCTAATTTCAGCTGCTCACAAGGAGGGGGGTAACAATCCATTAGCATAAAAAGATTCAAGCTCTTTGAAGAATATGTTTGAGGATATATGGATTGGGATTGAAAGGATTGGCGATAGTAATAATAATGTAAACTTTGTTTCACTTAACGTTAGCTTTAAGGGCCTCTATGGACGAATATATGATACGTCAGAACTAATCACTGAATAATGCTTGTTATGCAATTTATAAGTTATATGAGTTTTCCAACTTTTCAAAGCTTACTCTCATGGTACCGAACCTGATAAAGTTTGACTCACGCTCAATCGACCCTTATTATGATGCCCACCTTTCAGTTTTATGAGGTTTCATTGCACTTTGCAAAATTTTGATAAAAAAATAAATATTCATTTGAATGATTAACAATTGGCAAAGTCATCATTAGGAAGTTTCCTATTTTAGAAATATCATGTACATTCAACCTCATTTAGTAGTCTTTCAGTTAACTAGTCAAACAAAAAAAAAACCATCTCGATATCTGAAAAACTCACTAACTTATTTGTGACGTCAGAGTGCACAACTCGCTGTTATTTTACGCACCATTACTTATTCAAACGATTAAAACGTTAAACAAGCCCAACTACAAAAATATCTTATGCTGTGTCTGGTAAGAATAACACTGAATGAACTAAACTTCTGATCACCGCGCCCACTCGCTGTTGACGGAATCATGTACTGTGACGTCATCGAGCCTCAGCTCAGATGAGCGTTAAGTTTTTTATTTATAGAGATAATTAGAAAAAAAAATTACAGATATTTTTTAGATTTTTACGACTATTTTTTATGAGAAAATGAGAAAAATGGAAACTTCCTAATTGGATTCTTTTAACAAAAAATTAGATTTTAGTGTATTTTCCACAAAATTGTATTACGACAGATGAAATACGCCATTCGGACTTAAAAACTTTTCAGGTTTTATTGAACTTTTGAAAAAAAAACCCTTTCTGGTCAACTGACGGAAAACGTCCTTCTAAAAGATTAAAAATTCGAAATTTAGTGTGTTTTCCAAAAATTCATAACGACGGATAAAGACTGGTGGAATTACATCTGATATTTTTATGTAAAGCGTTTTTTATAGAAAATATTATTTTTTTAAAGTAAAGTCTTACTTTCGGAATTTCTTCTAGAGGAGCTTGGTCATCCTCGCTGGTTACCAGATATTCGTAATAGGTTAATAGGTTAATTCCACTAATTTTCTGATTTCCAGGTTTTAACAGTATTGACAAGCGAAATTTTTGAATTTACTAAAACAATCGTTTGACCTTCCTGTAATTTTTTTTTTTTTAACAAAACAACTTGAAATAAAATAGAAAATTAATTATGACAAGATCTAAAATCAAAAAGTACTTGTTTAGATAGTCTAAATTCGAGTAAATAACGCCTAGGAATTATCATACAATTATTTTATAGAATAATCAACAAATTACTGATTTTAAAACATGAATTCTACACAACCTTCAGAAATTATTCCCTAAAGTTGAATTACAAACTTGTCCTAATATAAATATACTATTTTTTTGTTTCACAAAACGTATTCCTTTATTCTTTACAAATACTTGTGAAAGCATATATTAGCCAGATGGGATATCACTTGTCGACCAGATGTATAATAACGTGTTTGCCTTAAAATATTAGGTTTCCCTTAGAAACCAGGCCATGCGTATTCTACCTACAAATAAGAGAATATGTAAATATTATGTTGAAAACCAAATATGATAGTTATGTCTCTGATTATAACAAACGTTTAGCTTTTAAGTTGATCACGCGCTTTCTATGGTACTCAGCACTTCCTTTTTGCCATGAACAGTTAATAATACCACATATCTTGCACACTTAAAGGTAGAGAAAAATATAACTTCTACAGCGTGTGTAAATAGCACGAAATAAATGAAATATTTCTTGAACCAATTACATTTTCAAAAAATCTTCGAGCAGATCGATCTTAATTTTTAGTTGCACATCTTCTGATATGAAAAGAATTTTTTGAGCTCAAAAGAAAAGTTTTTTATAAGCTTTCCAATCGCGTACAGAAAATTTGAAAACATTGAACGATTTCATAAATATTTTCAAATATGTTGTCTGGTGAACATTCCGAAAAATTTTATTTTTCAATTCATCCAAATAAATAACAATATCAAAAGTGACATGAAAATTAATATTAATATAATAACAAAGACCGTGGAAAGAGATTTTCAGGCAAAATTCCGTAAATCAGAAATTGTAACAATTTAATAAGGCTTTCGAGTTAAGTATTTAAAAAAATAAAATTGTAACAATAAATTAAGAATAGGCTTGTAAATAATGAATTTATGTTTCTACACTCTACTGAAGAGAACTAGCGAGTTCGAAAATACTTGTACAACTTTTCTAGAGTTGAAATAGAATGTAAGGTTCAATAGTTGTTATGAATGACTGAATTTCAATAAATGATTTAAGTATTTTCAATATATTTTTTTGGTTTAAAATTCTAGGAATCTTACCATGTAATTCAGTACTTCATCAGTATTAGCTAGAAGAGTAGTTGTTTTCACTGGTTCTCTAATAATGAGTGTTAAGTAATTACCAACAAAAAAATTGTTTTGGCCACTGATTAAGAAGATACAGGGTATTTATAAAAAATTTTTAACTAGCCATTTTCCCGTTACCACCCCCGTATGGGGGTTTATATCCATACCCTTCTAAGACTTCGCATAATACATAGCAAAAAACCTTTCTATCCAGCAAGAAAAATACAAGGTCGTAGTTGTGAAATTTTTGATTTTTTCCGAACTATGGTATCTAATCTATCTATCTAAAATGATAAAATCTGAATGGATTATGGGTATAATATAGAAAATGTATTCACACATAAATGTGATAATATTTTGCAACGTCACCTTTTCCCCCAGTTGGCGGCTGAAAATCAAAGGTGAACGAAACGTAGCAACCAGCTAAGCTCAGTGGTTGGGTCGCGATTCGAGTCGTTTAAAAAACTAGTTTTGGGCACCAGCGTATTTAACAATACTTCAACAATATTTCTAAGCAAAAACAAAACAAATAAGTTGTGATATTCTGCAAATTTTTATAGGTAGACACAATCAAACTCAGGTATTTAAAGAACAATGTAATTAATAAATTAGGGTAAAAATACAATCTCTTTACAATGTTTAAAAACGAAGTTATGTTAAATGGAGAAAAACAAATTATAAAAAATTACTAAGAATGATATTGTTTATAATTTATTATTTGTGGCATATTCATGATTTCTTAGTTTGTTGGGTATTTTGCCACTGTAAAAATATTTAAAAAATTTTGATGAAATAAACCTCTGCGCCAAAAGGATCAGACAGAGGTTGGTTTAATAGAAGTATAAAAACCAACCTCTGTCTGATCCTTTTGGCGCAGAGGTTTATTTCATCAAAATTTTTTAAATATTTTTACAGTGGCAAAATACCCAACAAACTAAGAAATTACTAAGAATATTTAAAAGTCAATGCTAAGTGAAAATATCAACTGGTTTACATTAATTTCTTCTGACCAAAATACTGCAGATGTTAGCTACAGAGATAGGTTGGCTTACGTAACTTCTATTGACGTTGACAATAACACGTTCCTTTTTTGTGCTTTCTTCGGATGGTGAGTGGTCCAGGTATTCACGTAAAAAATAGGCAATGATGAGGCACTAGTTGAAAATGAAGGGCAAAAATAGTTAAATTTTGTTCAAGTAAATGACTAGGCAAAAATGACAATATTTACTTATGTGACTCTAGACAAAAACTATAAAATTTATCTAGAATTTGCTACAACCGAATTGAAGGAAAACACTAAAATGCCCTCGGAATTACCAAGGTTAGATTTAATGTCAAAAGTTATAAATTGACCAAAATAGAAATTGTAAATGTACTTTAAATAGTACTACCCGTACCGAAATTCTACTTTATATAAACAAAACCTCTACTAGAAATAAAACGGACAAAAAAAATTCATACTGTTCTTTTCAATTTCAAAATCAAACTGTGTAGGTATCTTTATTAATCAAAATAATCATTTAGCTTATAACTGAATATTATTGTTTTTTCTTCTTCTTATTGATTAGGTAGGCAGGTTTTTGCTTTGTATTATGAGAAGTCGTAGAAGAGATATAGATCTAAAGCATTTGAATAGACTCCATAGATAGTGCCTGGTTAAGTGTTAGTCGTGATGCGCTAAATTGTTTTGTGATTTTTTTTGCCCAAACGGTTTAGGTGTGTCGTCAAAATTGAATAGCTATTCCGGTAGTATTTTTTCTGTACTTACCGAATCCGCGAATAGTTTTTCAGTAATGCGATAAAAAGATGTACTTTTTTGTCAGAAATGAGGAGGGCAGATTTTTTTTCCGAGTCCGGCCCTGGATTTTTCAAAACCAAGTAGGCCATTCTGAGGAATGTTACTGGTAAATTTCATTCGATACATCCAACCGTTGCAGATATATAGCTGTTTGAATTTTAAGACCAAATACATAAAGCCCTGTATCTTCTTAACCAATGGCCAAAACAATTTTTTCGTTGGTGATCTAGACTCGCCTTGAAGTCCAACTGTGTTTCAACTTGGAAAAAAAACGAATGCTTGTAACCACAGGCATCTTCATCTTTAACTAATTTTTATAATTTCATTAATGTACTATTGACACACTTTTTAAAAAATCTCCGGAAATGCAAAATAAAGTTATTTATTATTTATTTTTGCTTCAAATATCAATGTACTTCGAGTATAAACATATTTTTACAAATATATTATAGCAAGAGACCATTGATATTCTTCCAAAACAACATGGAAATATAACGTAACCCTAGACAGCTGTCTAGAAAATATAGTTGGGGTAGGTAAATAGCTGGACCTAATCGCCCTGTGAAGCAGTATTTAAGGGTTCAATACAAAGGGACAATTGTTTAGTGACAATTTGACTGGGACGCTGTAAGGACCCTCGAAATACAAATAGCGTTTTACATCTGCTTTTCAAATATTGAAGCCTACGTTCTAGAAATCCACAACACATATTCATTGCCGTCGAAGGAAGGGAATATGACTTCTTTTGGGAGTTGAAAATACTCATAGAAAAATCATATTATATATAGTATTAGTACCAACAATTATTTCTATGAGTTTAAATAAAAATGAAATTATTTTATTTAAACTCATGGAAGCAGATTAACTAAAAATATAATAATAATGATGATAATAATTTTTTTTGACAGAACTGATGATACCTATATAAAATGAAATGTGACAATGTAAATAGAAAAAAACAGAGTTATACACATTTGCTTTATCCTTAACCTTGTACAAGATGGCTTTAAAGAGTGGCAATATAAGACATTAATTTAAGCCCCCTGGAAGACAATGCCAAAAAAAAATTGAAGCCTTTGATTCTTGTACAGTCACTAAATTAGTTTTATATTTTTACTCCCTTTAGTGATGTTGTGGGGGTGGTAATGATGATGATAGTGGGGGGGTGGCTGATGCCACAAATATTTTGAGACCTTGGCTTCTTGTACAAACACTGAATCTCAGTTTTATGAACTCTTACTTGCTTGCTGTACCTATTTACTCCCTTTTATTTCCATTCACCCCTTCAACCCCACGTAAACGAAATGAGTTCAAAATACAATCTAGTTCCAGATCACGTTATAATACCACATTCAAGTCAATACCGTAAACGGTTCCAGGTTAATCGTATGCACAAAAAAACCTGCAGACAGATCGACAGACAGATTTTTTTTTGTTCAAGCTGAAAATCCCGACGTTTCATTCTAAACCTATTAGAATAAAATAAACTTTCAATTTTTTTAATCGTTACTATCTTCCACTCCATTACGTGGATGTGAAAGTAACTTAAATCATTAGAATAATTACACAATGATAATATAATAAACAATGGGACCTTTAGATGCTATACTTCTTTGTGAAAGGAAAAACATAAATATGTATAATTAAGAATGTAAAATAAGTGATGCTAATATTTACTTAATTATAGACACGATTTAATTTGGGTTCACAGAGAGGCTCGAATATTTGCGAAATTCTAATTTTGCCGAAATAAATTCAAGAAATTATAGAGATGTCGGTAAGCAAATTTGATATACTTTTCAATTTTATGATTCTTGCTCTAGGACACGTAGAACGTATCGTTTACTTTAAAATTTATTTATTGAACTTAGACAACGCATTAAAAGAAAGAAAGAACTCGTTACACAATAGAGAGTTATGACTACAGGACGACGAAAGAAGTACCTTGTAAACCTGACCTTCAAAATCTCATTTGAATAGAGCTCCTAAAAATATGGGGGCGACCGTAGAAGTGTCTTGAGTCTACACGGACATTCGCGCGGGCGTCCTCCAGAGGTCGTGCCTGTCACCAAGGCTGTACAACTTGTATGTCTCTGACTTCCCGTAGTTCCCAAATACCAACCTTTCCAAGTACGCCGACGACACGGCCATGTATGCGCATTCACATAACGCACAAGCGGCAAATATGTTGCTGAAGACGCACATGACCCGTGCCACGGCGTATTACGACAAGTGGAAGATTCGGATCAACGCTGAGAAGTCAGAGTTAATTCTCTTCATGCGCCAGTTCACAGAGAACCAAATATTAACGCCAGTCGCGATCAGGGGTCAAGAAATTCCAATCAAACGGCGCGTGAAGTATCTGGGGGTTAACTTAGACAAACGACTGACGTGTAACACCCACGTAAAGGAGACTATACAGAAGGTCATGGAGTCTGTAACCGCTTCAGGCCAGGGGAAACGGACTAAACAGAAACAATAAAAAACTGTTATACACGATGATGATTAGGTCAACAATCACATACACAGCGCCGGCCACGACAACGAGAAAACTTCGAGTTCTCGAACACAAAATGCGCCTCATCTTTGGTTCGGACAGCTACACTTCCCTCAGAGATTCATACGCACGATGTCACGACATAACCCCACTAGCGGACTACGCCCAAGAAACTTACCAAAAATTCTATTAATTCAAACTGGGCGATAGTCCGCTAACCCGCAACATAAACCGAATCAGACAGTATAATGCAATACTTTTCGATATAATTCACCCCCCACCATACCAGGCATTCCCTATTTTCCGGCAATCTCTTCCTTAGCCATACTTTCCTGCACCACAACCTCTTATTTTCCTACTTCTGATCTTTCTCTTAACTTTATAGTCTAATCTTTTCTATTCTCGTTGTATGTTCTATTTGTTCTTGTTTTTTAACCTTTTTGTTTTTTGTCCTCTTTTAGAACGAAAATTCCCTTAAAAATTCAAATATTTTATATGTTTCATTCTACCACATTTTCCTGGCAACAGGAAAACCACCAGGGTTTCTTTTTCGTTGAGTTGTTTTTTCCATGCCAGTAATCAAAATTTTTTAGTGCATCGCCAAGTGTTTTAATGTTAATTTTAATTATTTTTAAGTCTTTTTGCAGGTTGTTTAAAACCAATTGTTAATATTAAACCTGCTATAGGTATCTAGGAGTTTTAACCTTTATTCTTCAAGTTCTTATTAAACCAAACCGGACCTGCCCCGTCCACATTTACCAAGGCGCTGCGCGCCGTGTTTATCTGGCTGGCTCTGGCCAGCATCCGGCTATTCACATTCTGTATATTGAAATGTTAAATAAATCTGTTCACTACACGTATTTCCATACTTACATTGAAGCAACGTTCATCGCGGTTAGTACTTGGATGGGTGACCTGTTTGGGGAAACACGGCGATTTCTTCCCACCTTCTAGCGGCTTGTACATCAGTGTTTACCTAGAAGATATGTAATTTGAGACGAGGATTGCGTAATGATTATGCCTCCTTCGGAGGGGATGTAAAGCAGTCGGTCCATTGTCTGTTTTTAGGCAAGTAAAAAATCCCTACTCTTCGATAGAGAAGAGGTTCGGCAAAATTTCCAGGTTGGTCGTTTTTAAGCATCGGTGATGGGCCTTGGTAGCGGAAATAAGCCAACTTTAAATAAATAAATAAGTAAAGAAAAACCATTCATATCACTATTCATTTCTATAACTTGTGTTACGTATACATACAATACAAGATGGTACACATACATTTTACCTTCGCATAAAAATACACATATTTGAAAGAAAAAAGACAATCTTTATTCGTGTTACGTATTCTAATAGCATACAGTCTCCAGTTAACTTTTAGACCTTCACTTAAAGCATTACACCAGATAAATCACTTAATTGGAATTTCCACTTGGAAACGGTAATGCACAAAGCAAGGCTGTCTTTGTGGACATGCCGAAGAATTTGTGTAAAATCCAGGAGCATTTATCCCCAGTAAGTATATTGGATATATTTTGCAGTCATAAGGCTAATGGTAGCGTATGCCTTCATAGTTTGGTGGTCAAAGAGGCTACAACAAACGATCAAAGCTAAACTCTTCAGTTTTCAGAGACAAGCATACCTGGCAATAACTGGTACAGTAAGTGTCACATCTACCCCCTCTCCACATCTACCTAGAGAGAGAGGACAGGGCAACATATAGACTCCAACAAGAAGTTATTAATATGCTACAGGCTAGCATCACAAAACGCAACAACAGCCTGTCAGATTACAGAAATAGTCACAACATCCTGGGAATGCTTTCAAATGTGATGCCTACAGTGACCAACCACGAGCTACCTTTTAACATTATGTTCCCTGGAAAAGATGAAATAGATAGGGATGAAACCAATCTGCAAAGAGCCAATTGTTACTGATTCGCAGACGGCTTCAAAATCCCTAAAGGAACTAGAGTCGGAGTATATAGTTGCAACCTAAAGATCAGAATAACTTTGAGCCCGAATAGTAGTTCAACTCTCTTTCAGGCTGAAATTCAAGCCATTCAACTGTGTCTAAGGAGGCTGGAACAGAGGCGTCCTAGACACAGATCAATAAAAAATTTTCAGACAGCCAAGCAGTGCTTGAAGCTGCTCTTGGATCCTCCCCTTACAAAATAAAATGGTTTAAAACTGCCAGAAGGCTCTAACCCGATTGGGAAGAAAAAACTAAATAAGTTTGATCAGGATACTGGGCCACTCTAGCATGGAAGGCTGTGAAATGGCCGATTCCTTAGCCAGGGAAGGTGCAGTATCGAGATTTATCTGACCAGAACCAGTACTTGGCATATTGTCAAGCACTGCGAATACAACCATCTTGGCCTGAACTGAGAGGAAAATTCTTCAGTGCTTACAAGAACTATCAAGATACACAGACTTGGATTACTGATACTGAAGGATGATGAAACGACAGAACACGTTCTATGTACCTGTCCCGCCGCAGAAAGAACCAGGAAATATAATTATGAGTGAGCCACGATAGGCCATGTGGTCGCAGTGGAGGACTTGAATATAAGCTCACTCACATATCAATCTTACCTAACCTAACCTAGATCTTCAGTTAAGAATAATAAAAACCTGAGGTATTATATACTGAATGCTGCTGGATAATAGCAAGTACCTATATACAATATGTGATACATACGTGCACGAGATTGTTACAGATTCTCAGTACAGATTTCGAAATTTCGTCCTAATTTAACATTAAATTATTTTACTTTCTCAAATAAGGAACTGTGTTTTGAATGGACTGTCGCCAAGATTTTAAAATAATATAATTTTGCTCCCCATATAGAGGCTTATGTTAATGTTATAATAAGTTTTCCAAAACATTCACCCTACATAGATATGAAAGGTATTTTGGATATTATCTGTCGCTTTATAACGTTACATTTTACACGATACCATAAAAAAAATTGTTTATTGTCCTTTGTCTATTTTGTTTACTGACAGTCAAAACGTCATTTTACAATAAATCCTATAAATAATGAAGATTTTCATTTGGTTAACGCAAGTCAAAACACCAAACAGAATCCAGAAAAATTTAAATAAGAAAATGATAGCTATAATATAATAATATCTAAAATGGCGATGTATTTTGAGTATCCGAATTACCACCACTCTCTGTACTCAGTTACCATTCTTACTGAAGATATGGAGTAGAATTTGAATCTCACAGGTAACCATGAACTCTATCTCAGAGTAATTGATAAAATGTTTCATTCAAAAGAGTCCAAATCTTATATTTCACTTTTAAACTCTAAATAATGATTTATTCCACCCCTGCCAACTCTCTTAACTAGAACAAGTTAAGAGAATTGGCAACTTTTATTAAGCCAACTTCGCTTATTTTTTTTACAGTCTACCTGCGCTAGAAATGTTGGTAGGTTTTCTGAAATACCCTGTATATTAATAATAATATAATGAACTAAAAATTATTCATTACATCATTAAAGAGAAAGTGTTTAACATCAATCAAAATCAACGACAAAATTAATTTTAAGTAGGCGGTTTTAGTATTTCCTTATAGTAGGAAATCTAGCAGAGAAAGTGGTGAACGATAATGAAATTTTCACTAACGGGAATGAATTCTTTGATCTTTGAATATATCAAAACCGATTGTCTGTCGTATCAAAGTGGTAGCGTTAATTTTGAAGGTGTATTAAAAAAGGAATAGTTTTGAAGAATGACATTGATCAAAATCAAAAAAATGTAGACTGCTTTGTCTGTGTCCCTGGATTTGTCTACTTATAGTCAATAAATAATGAGTCAGCAAACAATTTCGATGATTTTGACGTACCTAAGGACCAATGAATCGATTCCCGTCCCGGTTATCGTTCACCATTTTGTTTGCCAATCAGCGTTACCACATTTGGTAGATTTTTATTTCTTTTTAGTAGAATTTTAAGGATTTTTGTAAAGTTTGGTAGGTAAAATTTGCTGGCAGATTTCTGATAATTATTATCAGAAATTTACCAGCAAATTTTACCTACCAAACTTTAAAAAAATCCTTAAAATTCTACTAAAAAGAAATAAAAATCCACCAAATGTGGTAACGCTGCTACCAATTCTCCTACTTACTACTAAGTTAAATCTTCGGAAACAAGTTTTAAAACCATACTGCAATATTTCACGTACGCCTATGGTTACTCTTCCCTCAAATGGCTCTCATGGCTTCACATATACGAATATATTACATAGCAAATATTAATGTAGTGGAAATGGCTTTCTTGCCCGTATAAGAACATTTATTTAACAGTTAAATATTTATGTTACTTCTTATGCGTGCGTTGTTGAGCGAGTCAAGTGTTGATAGCTACAACTTGCATTAAATTGTTTATACAATTTAATGGCTGTTTATAATTATTCTATATACTATGCTATATACAGAGAACGTAAACATGTCTAGAGAATATGGAAATACTTATTCTGCTCAGTATCATTTGTTGAACACAAAATGTATACAGCGAAAGCACGCATAATAATAATTATCAGTTATGGCTACTACTGCTTACAACCGTGTGAACATGAGAAAACAATTACAAAGAAAGGTATTTAATAAACAAAAGCTCGGTGCCAATGATAATGGCAGAGCGAATTATAAAATATGTGAGGAAGTTTCTAGTTTTACTTTCAAAATTATGAAGATAATACGTGGGATAGTTACAATTTCAGTAATTATCTTCAATTTTAAGTAACGATCTTTTTATCCTCTTCTTTATCTCTGGTAATCCATGAATTCTCAGTGAATAGTAGCTTTCAGCTTCTTGTGTTACTGTGTTCTTTTTTCATTTAGTCATTTTTTCTGGTTTGTGTTTCAATGTCTTAGTTTTCTGTAACATAAGTACTGTTAATTTTATTTTTGAAAATACCTTAGTATCTTAATACTCTCGCTCATGCGTCTATTAGTTCGTCTGTCATCATCTTCTGACGTTTGAATTATAAATGCTTTGTACATAAAATTTGCACAAATTGTGGGTTAGGAAACCGTTAAATAACCTGAAATTGGTAACGCTTCCTACAGAGTTGCCAGCTCTAGGTTGAATATGATTGGTCGAAATATGTGTTAACTTTTTTGATAGTTTCTTAAATTTGTTGCTGGGTTGGAAACATTTGATTGCTTTTGTTCCTTTTCATTTAAAAATAATAAAAGACAGATTTACCTTCAAAATTGTTTGTTTTATTTAGTTAATTGATCAGACTACAGTTGAAAAGAAACTATTGATTAGGATATCTCTTCCTCTCTGTTGGTTTCGCTGAAGTTCGAGTTCCAGCTCAATATTTTCATCAATATTACCTTCCAGTTCTTTGGGAGTAGCTCATCCCGGTGGTCTATAGACATGTCGAAAACGATCCAAACTATTGTTACTATTAAACTTTTTAAATAATTTTATCAAAAAATAACTGATTTTCCACGCTGTCTACAAAAGACGCAATTTTTAGGTTAAACTGTGGCTAACAGACATAACCTCCACTTTGTAGTACGAGTTAAATTAACTCTGACTTTAACCCAAGGTTGATTTTAACCTGGAACAAAGTAAACACTTTATCCTGGAGTTAGCGTTTAACTGTCGGACACAGCATTTTGATTAGAGATCATTACATTTTTTTCAAAGAACGCCACACTTTTCTTTTGTAAAAGTGATTTCCGTTAAATTGGCTAAATTTTTGATATATGGTAACCAGATACCTATAGTCCAGTCAAAAAACCTCAAAAAATGACCCAACCTCCTGAAAAATCCGAAAGTTTTGAAACTTCGCACACTTATTTAGAGATACCTAAGAATGAATATACTGAAAGTCCTCATGAATATGAGGCGAGCTCTAGCGGCAATTAGCGAAAACAGGGCACTTTCTTTGGTTTTTCGTTAATATCTCGAGAACCGTTGGTCGGAGGCAAAAGTTGATTATATACATAATTAAGGCTTATCAAATTTGCTACAAAAATTATATACATTTTTCTCGTATTCCCAATGGTTCCCGAGTTATAGGCGCTAAAATAGATCGTTTTGTGAAAAACCACGCTAGGGCGGTACAATATGGCATTTCTAATAATATTTGACACATGGTTTACCTACATTTTTGTATACTAAGGATAATTGAGGAGATAAACTTCACAACTCTGTATAAAAAGCACATGATGTATGTTACTTATGATGTATATTGATGAGGCACATGATGTAGGTATATTAAACAATAAAATATATGAACAAACAAAATCCTGAGGTCATTCCAAGGAAAATTTTGTACAGAAAAATCAGTCAGCTATGAATCGCTTCTTGGTAGAAGGCCCTGCAATTTGATTATCTTGGCCAGCTTCTACACTTGCTGCCTGAAACAATAGGTAAGTATGCATGAGATGAAGGTGTGAGAGAACCATTATACAAATAAAAACATGTAAGTAAAAGAAAGTATATAAGAAATAAATAAAACAGAAGAAGTAAATATAAGAAAGTAGTAAGCGACCAGTAAAACAACATATGAACATGACAACCGATTTATGTATACTATTGCAAGGTAAATGAATAATAAAAAAAATACAAATGTGCAATCTCACCAGACTTCTGGTTCCAGCAAGCACATTGCTTTGACCTTTATGTACCAAATGTTCAGTGTTTGTTATTTGCACTGAATGATCTATTTCTTCAAGGTTTATGACATCGGGATCATCAGGGTCATCAAAGTCTTCTTCGAGGTTGGAAGTAACACCATTCAAGCATTCGCCATGGCAGTTGTGACAAATGCTTGTACACATTATTCCTGCCTTTCGACAGCCACATCTGTTCCTACATCCAGTTGTATATGTGCAACAAATGAGGTTAAGGACAGCTTCAGGTGCTGCTGAATCCTCTGTTGTCACAGGGATTAGCCGATCGCTTTCCACCTTCCAACCCCACCGTACAGGAGGAAGTTCATTTCCAAGCCAAAATTGAATTTGGTGGTACACTCGAAAAGCATGCTTTCTTGCTGCTCCTTCTGTGGGCGGCAAAGCAGAAAGGTCGGGTTTAGCATTGGATACAGATTTGGTGAAAACATTGTAATGGTGCATGTTAAGAGAGGTTTGCTTTCTGGGCGCATTGTACAATGCAAGGAATATTTTGTTTCCAGCAGCAGCTACAGCCTCATGGGATGAACTTGGGCTGTTAAATATGTCAGCAATACCTTGCAGTACAGCTTGCTTCTTGAACAACTTGTAACAGGAAAGTCTTCCTTTTCGATATGCAGCTGAAGTCGTATCGCATCCGCTGAATGCATGCACAAGAAGTATGCTGTCCTTCATACCCAAAGTTTGAAATTGCTGGCTTGAATATACTTTCCTTGCTACTTTGCCATGGCTTGATTTCACTAATAATATGTTTTGTTCAGCTGGAGTTAAGGCCATGAGGAGAACAAGAAGATCTACATCTTCACCTACTATTGCTACTTTGTCAGTGAAGGATTTCATGAGTGCTGTCCTTACGATCAATGTGTCAGCATCACTAGATGCTTGTTCTGTTTGAACTCCATGGCTGGTAAGGGCAATTATGAGGAATGAAGTTAGTCTCGATTTATTATTTCCGTTAGAAAGAAAATCATCCTGTTTCACTGTTACTACTGTTTTCTCTCCAAAGTTTATGTCAACTGATCTCTTTGTTTTGTACCTTCGGCTCTGTTCAGCTCTTTTTGTACTGGATGAGGCGGCTGAATAACCATGAAACACCACCGTGCAGCCGTTGCCACGATAAAGCTTGAGAACATAGGCTACATAACACTGGCAGATGGTTGAGATTCTTGGCGAATCTTTGGGCCCCACCACCTTGTGTAATAGCAAGCCTCCATCCAAAAGTGGGGGGGAACGATAGCAGTAGCGGCTCGTCGGAGTAGGCATTGTAAGTACTATATTTAATTTAGTAACTTATTATTGTCAAATATTATTAGAAATGCCATATTGTACCGCCCTAGCGTGGTTTTTCACAAAACGCTCTCTTTTAGCGCCTATAACTCGGGAACCATTGG
Organism: Rutpela maculata; assembly: GCA_936432065.2. NCBI lineage: Eukaryota > Metazoa > Arthropoda > Insecta > Coleoptera > Cerambycidae > Rutpela > Rutpela maculata. The sequence continues at coordinate 124,837,833 of OW386291.2, read as the reverse complement.
GAAAAATGTATATAATCATTTTTGTAGAAAATTTGATAAGCCTTAATTATGTATATAATCAACTTTTGCCTCCGACCAACGGTTCTCGAGATATTAACGAAAAACCAAAGAAAGTGCCCTATTTTCGCTAATTGCCGCTAGAGCTCGCCTCATATTCATAAGGACTTTCGGTATATTCATTCTTAGGTACCTTTAAATAAGTATGCGAAGTTTCAAAACTTTCGGATTTTTCAGGAGGTTACATATTGTTTTGACTGGACTACTAACCTATAAAAAATTCCACCAATTTAACAGCAACCACTTTTCACAAGAAAATTTTAAATATGCGTAGTTGAAAAAAAAAATCAAAATAATACGCTTTGAGCTTATCAACGACAAAAGAAGTTTTATTTAGACATCTTAAACAATTTGTGGGTTGTCACATTTTTTATGTGTTATTTTTCTTTTAATCATTTATGCAGGATAAACTGTACTAATTTTCCTATAGAATTCTTCTTGTGCGATTAGTCACGTTTGACCATCTTCTGGTACTGTTTTTATTATTGATGTTCCTCCTACCTCGTCTCTGTATTTTAATCTCACTATTATTTCGGGACCTATTTGTTCTTAGGTAGCTCGATGAATCTATGGGCGTACCTTATTTTTACCTTTTGTTTATTGCTGTTTAATCTTCATTATATCTTGCCCATGTGACTGTTTATGAATACGTCAATTAGCCCAAGATTACCTTTATACGAGGGAGTTACGTTAAGTCAGGGGGTGAGAATACTAAATATGTATAAAGAATATTTTTTGTATCTATTTTTACAAGGCATATAATTTTTCTGATCTGACCATTTTAACGAACTAAAATTCAAGTGATTTTTTTTATGTAAATCAGGGACGTTGCTATTGGGTAAAGTAATTTGCGAGGTGTATACTTCTGGTTTTACCAACTATTTATTTTTACTCACGTTTATTATTAACCGACTTGAAAAAATCTAAAAAAAGGGAGGTTCTCAATTCGACCCGTGTGTATATTTATTCTTTTATATATCTGTCCAATGATTACTTTAACGTAGCTCAAGCGATTTCTGTCAAGTTTGTTGTAAACTGTAGGCTATGGTCCGGCGGTGATCCTCTACTAAATTTATAAAGCTGCATCTAGTGTAAGGTGGACAAAAATTGAAAATCAATTTTTTTTAACCGACTTCACTTTATGAAAATATTCAAAGATTTGGGGAGTATTATTTTCCTGTAAAATTCACATAGTTTCCTTCACTAGGTAGAAGTTAAATATATAAAAGAAGCTACTAAAAAGGTTGAAAAAAAATTTTTAGAAAAAAATTAAACTGCCTTCAAAAAATCTTCAAAAAATCTTCAAAAAATCTTCAAAAAATCTTCAAAAAATCTTCAAAAAATATCTCTAAAAAGTAAGAACTAAAATCAGTTTTGCAAATATCTACCTATTAGTGGAAAGTTAGTCCCTTAAGGTAAAGCTTTTACCCCAAAAGTTCTGCGAGTGCACCGCAAGATATTCCCCCCCCCTCCCGTTTTCTAGGGCGGGGAACACGATGGTGACAGTATTTTACGACCACTAAACCGAAAAAAAACCACCCCCTTTTTCCGATTTTCCGATGCTAGGCATTTTTTTATTGGAAAATTTTATTAATGAACGTTGTTCAGAATTGTCCAAAAATCTTAAGCCCAATATTTATCAAAATAAAAAAATTGAAAAATTGAAAAAATTGATAAATTTAAAAAATATAAAAAAAGACTACTAATTACTTGACAACTATCTGACAGCTTGGGTTTAATTTCAAACAAAATTGTCATGAATTTTTTAAACAAAAAACTCATTTAAATGATATTTTCGGACTTGGACATTATTTCAATGTTTTTTAATTTTGATTATTTCACTCATTAACGCTATAGCCAATGATAGCCCGTTTTTTCACAACATTGCACCAATCAAACGTCATTATTAGTGGTAATTCAAGCTAGATCGGCTTTTGACAGTACCAAGATGCAAAATTTATCGCTCTAATTTTTTAGGTCGCTGCAGCGGCAAATATTGCGAAAATTTTTTGACGTTTTGGGTCGTGAAACGTTTTCGGCAAATAGGACAAATCGTGCTTTTAAATGTTATCTATAAATATCTTTTTTAGCTTATTACTAATTGTTAACGTAAATTGTAAATTGTAGTAGGTATTGTATTAATAACCTAAAAAGCCAATGCTGTGTAGAACTTATATAGGTTCGGGACAAGTTATACACAGCTTTCAATGGCTTAATACCTAACGTAATTACAAAATAATTTTCACAACTAACGTTAAATATAAATATCTACGATGCAGACAAATCAGTTATTTCGTGATAAATACACAAATGTGGGTACTTATGTATGGTAATTCACAAAGCAGCTAACACTTATTTGGAAAATCAAAACTCTGCAGTATCACTATATACATTATAATTCGTTGTACTTAAAGTCTCTCTACTTAAACAAGTAAACCTTAACTTAACTATTAAACTTCTCAAATTAGAAACAAGGATTAAATTCATAAATATATATTAATAAACACTTTAATATAATAATTTAATTCACTGTTTAGGCCAGTTAAGTTAAGCTAGCGTTACTAGATGGCGGTACCATACCATCTGAGCCGGTAGCCTTAGAACGTAAAAGCGATAGATTGGTAATATGCAATTTGTGTGGTTATACCCGTAATGTGATTGGTCGAAGCGTGCTTTGTTGTGATGACTAGTATTATAAGTTACTGTACCTATGGTTTAACGTATTGTTTTTCTTGATTGTCATAATTTAAGCCTACTTTGTTTTTTATTAGATGAGTCGCTTTGGAAATGCATTTTTATGTGACGTAAATGATGAAATTGAAGATAAACGTGAGTAATCTCTAAAAAGTAACAAGGAAACGTCTGAAGGCAATTAATTACTGAACATAATATTGAAGATGTACTTAATGAATTATTTATTCGTGAAATATTCTCCACAAATACCACTCGTGCTTCTAAATTTTATCTATAAATTTTTTCTCAAGCTAAGTTGCCATAAGGTTAATATAACTCGTGCAAATTGACAGTTTATTATCAAAGATTAAATCCCTTCCGCTAAAGCGGTCGGGATTTAATCAGATAATAAACTGTCAATTTGCACTATTTATATTACCAGGCAACAACGCTTTCGAAAAAATTTTACCGATAAAATTTCAAGCACTAGTGATATTACATACGATTAAATTTTGGATTTAGGATACAACGAATTGAAATATTGTAATTTGTTAAATTGTAAATTACAAAATTTCAGTTCATTGTATTTCAGTTAGGAATGAAAATATTTTCATAAACTCCAAAATCTGTTGTTGTATTTTTATGAAAAGTCAAATGCATATGACAAAAAAAAATAAAAATAAACAGGAGCTCCTAGACCCAGGGGAGGCTAACGAATTTTCAAAAATTTTTTCGCAAACTGCTGTTTCAAAATTTTTTAGAGGTCATTAGAGAAGTGCTTCTCTAGATGTTATTTCCCAAATTTCGTATGGGTCCCATGCGCCATAGACGAGAAAAAAAATATTGAAATTTCACCAGCCACCACTGATGTACGAGATATCAACACTGTAATATACAGTAACTCTCAGGTTTATGTAGACTAGGTGGAATATCAATTTTACTTCAAAAGCTTATTAGGGTATTTTTAATAATAAGAATATGAAGAATAGAAGGAAACGAATGAAAGTTGCAGTAGGGTGTTGCCAACTGTAAATGTCTATTTAAACGATAAAAATAAAAAATATATGGACTATGTACTTAATCGCTCTGATACCACGTAAAAGTAAATTATGCCGTATTCGAGCAAAATGTTAATCAAATAGGTATTCGCAGTAGACGACGCCCGATTGCAACTTCCATCTGCGCTATATAAAAACTAATTTCAAATCAAAGTTTTACGTGCGAAAACAACATGTTTACCTAAATTGATTATTTTCTTCATTCGGAAAAAATTCCTAGCACCTTTCAAGGAAATATTGCGATTATTTCTTCTCAGCGTATTATTTTTACAAATATTGACATACTTATTCACCAAAGGTACGTCTAGAAAATTTAAATTTAACATTTCTAAATATTGAAAACAAACAAATCAGCTATTATTAAAAGCAAATATAATAAAAATGATTACCGTTACTCCGAAAAAAATATTTGGTGATAATTAAACGTGAATTCCATTTACTTACGTTGATTGATTTTAAAGATAGGAGCAAATTTAACAGGGAAACACACCTCATTAACATTTTGCACGCTAAATCTAGATAGTTTCTAACGGCACCTATTGAATTACGTGATATTTGGATCGGTTGGGCAAACTAAATTGCGAAATTATCAATAGATTAATGATCTACTTACTTGAAATATATTGTTTCTAACCGCTTGTCATACTTTTACTAGTCGCCTTAACCACTTTCACTAAATCTTATTTAGCAGTTCATGGTGATCTCAATATTTGATCGAAATCGGAATATTTTTACTTCCATATTCCGAAGGAAATGGTATTGTGACAGGATCGAAAAATGGTATTTAAGATAAGGTCAGATTCTGATTGTACTAATCTCAAATCAAATCAAATTTTATTGCACATTGAATTAAACTATTTCTTCTCAAGATTCGCTGCCGTATCCAACCGGACCTCCCCTGATCAAGGCCTCGCAGTTAAAGGGCTGTGTGGGGACGACCACAGGGGCAAGTAGAATTAAATGAATGTTAACAACGAATCTATCCTACCTAGTAGGTATCTTAGTACCTAGGATATGCTGACAATCTAGTAATATTAATCAAGGGGCGATTCATGAAAACGATGTCAGAGTGTTCGTAAAGAGCACTAAATATTGTCGGCAGGTGGTGCAGTGAGGAGGAACTCTCCATAAAAACACAAAACCTCCTCACAAAACTACAGCCGTCACTTTTACACAAAAGGGAGCCTAGGAATGCTTAAAACTCCTGAGGCTCAATAGAGGAGAAATTCCATTTGCCAGCAAAGTAAAATACCTAAGAGTCATTTTCGAATCTGTCCAAATCCAAAAAATAACAGAGAAAGCATCAATTATCCTGAGAAGATGCTAGCAAATGTGTGGAAAAACTGGGGGTTATATTCCAAAATGCATACAGTTATACACCAGTGATAGATAGATGATAACCTACGGTTCGGTGGCTTGGTGAACCAAGACATTGCAGTTAGAGCAATAAGTCTATTAAGTGCCTTATAAAATCTTGCTTCTCTGTGCACCAAGGGGACCAAAAAACAGATCTCACGGCTGCATTGGAAGTCCTTTAAGACTCATCCCCACTACGTATATTTATTCAAGGGGAAGCTTGTTCAGTGTTGCACAGGCTGATGTCCATAAGGCAACAGAATGGAACAGAGCACCAAAAGTTATACTTAGAGGAGAGGCGGACTCCATGTTCTTCCATGGATAATAGCATCCCAAAGTATAACTTCAACAAAAAATTTCAAATCAAAATACCAGACAGAGAGGACTGAAAAAACGGCCCTCCAATGTCGGCACAGACAGTCTGGTACACGGACTGCTTCAAGACAGAATGGGGGTCAGAGCTGGAATATACGGTATAAAGTCGAAAACAAATATCACGATAAGTCTAGGAAGACAAGCCACTGGCCTAGTTTACACCGTGAAATAATTTGGTTTAAGCCTAGGGAACTAATGGAGTGGGGATAGATCGACTCGAATTTGTCTTGGTGCTAAGGCTTTCGTGGAGCTGGTGATCTGGCTGCTGGTTTCCGGGTCTTCTTCCGCGTAGACTAGGTTGAGTGCTTGACGTTTCGACCATCTTGTCGTGGTCTTCTTCTGAAGCGAAGTGAGCTCTGCTGGACTGAGCTCCTCGATTTATACAGGTTATCAGGAGGCGTGATGCGGATCATTGCTCATGCGGAACATTGACTTCCACGTTATTGGTAGTTGTAGTCCGGTATCATGGTTATAGTTATTCGGATGTTTATTTATTTCAATGGCTTCTCTGTATCTTTTTGGCCAATAATTCTTGGTGTTGGCTAATTTCTTTGTTTTGTCGAATTTTATCAAATGGCCGGTTTCTTCTGAATGTTCGGCAACTGCTGATTTTGTAAAACTTCCCTTCTTTGTATTTCTAATGTGTTCTCTGAGTCTGGTGTTTATACGTCGTTTAGTCTCTCCGATGTAAACTTGTCCGCAGGAACGTGGGATGCTATATACTCCTTTTGTTTCTAGTTCTTCTGGACCTTGGTATTTGAGAAAATTTTGTGCCACCTTCTGTTTTGCATTATATATTACTTTGACGTTCTTTTTCTCCAAAACTCTTCCGATTCTGTCTGTACATCCTTGTATATACGGTAGGTAAGCTGTTGCCGTGTATTTCTTTTCTTCTTTTTCTTCTTCTGTTCTGGTTGTATCTTGTCTCTTTATTGCGTTGTCTATGTCCTTCGGTTTGTATCCATTTTTCTGTAGTGATGTTTTTAAGGTCCGATATTCTTCTTGCAGATGTTCTGACTCGCAAATTTGCTTTGCTCTATGTACTAGTGTGTTAACGACGGCCTGTTTTTGTGCTGGGTGGTGGTGAGAATTGGCGTGCAGGTATCTGTCAGTGTGCATCGGTTTTCTGTATACCTTGTGTCCTAATCCTCCATTAACCTTCTTGAACACGAGGACGTCCAAAAATGGAAGTTGGTTCTCTGTTTCTATTTCCATGGTAAATTTGATCTTTAAGCTGTTTAGGTAGTCTTTGAAATTCTCCAGTTCCTTACGGCCATGTTGCCATATAATGAAAGTGTCGTCCACATATCTAAACCAACATTTTGGTTTCAATTGGTAGTTGTCTAAAGCGTATATTTCGAAAGCTTCCATAAATAAGTTAGCGAGTACTGGTGATAAAGGTGAACCCATTGCTGCTTCATCTTTTTGTTTATATAGACTTCCATTGAAGTTGAAGTAGGTCGAGTTGACACAAAGCTCCATCAGGTCTGCTAAGGTGGTGTCCAAATCGTTGTTCTGCAATTCTTCCCGAGCTAATTCTATCGCCTTATTAACTGGTATATTTGTGAAGAGTGATGTTATGTCAAAACTGACTAGTATATCTTCTTGGTCCACTGTGATGTTCTTCAGCTCTTGTATGAAATGGTGTGAAATACATAAGGTCAATGTTCCGCATGAGCAATGATCCGCAACACGCCTCCTGATAACCTGTATAAATAGAGGAGCTCAGTCCAGCAGAGCTCACTTCGCTTCAGAAGAAGACCACGACAAGATGGTCGAAACGTCAAGCACTCAACCAAGTCTACGCGGAAGAAGACCCGGAAACCAGCAGCCAGACCGACTCGAATTTATTTAGTTTGTGCCTGTTTGCAACACATTACAATTTGTTGAATTACTTAATAATCACAATTATTATTATATTTAAAAAGTTGTTGTTCTTTATGCGGGAACGACGATTCTAACCTCTCAAACTTGACATTTGCTATATTTGTCTAATATGTTTACACCACATTTTACGTCAAGTTCGGTATTAAACCGTGAACTATATATGGTCTAATACTCCTGCTCAAGAGAATCAGACCAAAGGTGGATCAGCTTAGTTCAGATTGTTTACATAGAACGCACTATACGTTAATACAGAATATGGTTCGCAAAAGGTACTTAGTTCGCAGACCAAGCTGTCGGTGTAAACTAGGCCATTATTTCAGACTGGAGTTCCGCCTTACAGTGGTGTGCAAAGAAATTAATGAGACAAGGAACCAAGGAACTGACAAACATTCAGTTGCCATTTCTGATAGCCAAGCAGCGTTAAAGGCAATCGATGCCATGCAGGTCGATTAAAGACTAGTGTGGGATTGCATAAAGGCCTTTATGGGCATAGGAAGTTCGAACAAAGTGCCCATCAGAACTAAGGACACAGGGGAAATGAAGCGACCGATGAACTGTCCATACATAAAAGCATTCATTAATAAATAGGTACAAAATAAATCTCTTGAATGGTGGAAGAGTTTCACATGAAAGAAACAGGTCAAGGCGTTCAATAGAGAACGATGGGCCAAAACGGAAAACCTACTATGCCAAAATAGAAAGGCCATTAGATTAATGGTGAATGTTCTAATTGGGTAATGTCGTGTCGATTTAATGGACTCAGTCTAATGGGTCTGTCAGAGGATGCAACATGGCGACTCTGTCAAGAGGAGAGGAAATCTCAGTTCATATGATGTGCAGGTCTAGCTAGACTGAACTTCCAACCACTTCTTGGCGAGGATAAAGGAAAAATCAAAGTCTGATGCTGATCAAGGCTGAGAAGTCTGATACAAAAGACAATGCTGGATAAGAAAACTAGAATAGAAGCGCCACAATGGATCCACAGGGGGTTGCGGTGGTCATGGTCAATCGGTCAGCTCATCCTTTCAAATATAATCTACCAAACTAGTACGTTTATTAGGGAAGCAAGGTAATGACATGTCTTAAAACTCAACATAACTAGACAATAATAATTTTATAATTTTAAAAAATCACAAACGAAAAAAAATAAATTTTAAATCAGATCTGCTTTCCCATAAATACACAAAGAAAGAAATTCTTCACGTAAAACAAACACCTTTCAAGAAATAAAAAGTTTGTCGTAAATAAATTTATTTATCTGAAACTTGTTATTTCTTTGAACAAAAGTATTTGTTTTATATGAAGAGTTTTATTTCTTTGTGTATATATAAGAGAACAGACCTTTTAATTAAAACTTTTTTCCGTGGATGGACTATTTCAAATTTGCATTGATAAGACAGGAAATCATGTGTTGTAGACAATGAAATGCTAAAAGAGAGCGGATGTTCCTCATCGCTGAATTTTTTGTGATTGTTACGTTTCGTTATCAAATATTTTTGAATTTTTAAATATAATAATTATAAATACCTTCAAAAATAATAATTCAGAAACAAAAATATGTATGCAAATGAAAACAAAAATTTATATAAAGAAAGGGAGGAAAAAATTGCGAAAAGTGGGAAAAGCAGCTTTAATAAAACTTGTGCTTAATCCACAACGGCACATTATGCACTCTTATTAATGTAATATTGTTTGTCAGCAGACTATTACTATGAGCGTACAAGACTCTAAGGGGACGTATCTGTATCAATTTTTTACGAGGTATGGTAATTTTCATTCTAGAACGGACAGTTTTTTAATTGTTATGACAGACGCGACGTGCTGCACCACCAGTGAGCTGTACACATACTGGAGTGAGAATAATAGAAACCTATTGTTTTCTTTCGGAAAACTATGGAGAGATAAGCTATATCAGGAAGGTTCTCTGTCTCCCTCGCACTTGTAAAACTATGTATTCAGGCAAGTGACACAGAGGACTTTCTAACTCTCTCTTTTGCATCATTCAATTTCAGAATTCTTATTTTTTACGTGAAAAATCCAAAAAGAGGTATTTTTTTACGGAATTTTTTACAGAGCCATTGAGGGGTTGCCAAATTCAGTGGTGTAATAAGATTTGAAATACAAAAAATCGCTAATGAGATTTCGTCATCTTCACCACCTACAAAAACAAAAGCAGTGTGTTGACCTTTTATGTTTTATGAAATTTAAGAATACACGTTTCAGAGATTTACATTTAAAAGAAAACATTTAAATCGAACCTAAAATAAACTTTTTATGGAGGTGGTTCCAGGTAAAATGGGACATACTGTATATAAAATCCATGCACTGTCTGTTTTTTCTTCTAAAGGTATTTTTCGTGCTTTTCATTGAGCTAGAATGGAATTGGGACTGAACTTTCCTGGGAACCCAAGAATGATGTGAAAAATCCTAAGCCTAAAAATTTCAATTTCAAAGGGTATAGCCGGAAAAGTTAGGGAAATGTGCCCCCGCACTTACTTAGTTAAAATGGCTTCCAGATGATGCAGTTTATAGAGTATATTACACGGTAAAAATTTTAACCCGCTACTACCCCTACGAAGGTGGAAAAAAAATTATATGTCTTTAATTATTATATTTTTTTTTTTTCGGTTTCTATGCAACCGATCGATTTGAAATTTGGTACGAATATTGCTGGCGTCATTTTATGATCATTTTAACCATCGGAAAAAAAATATAAATTTTTGTTAGAGGACAAAAGGATGGCTACCCTTCGTGATACAATCACCATTTTATGATATATTATGTCTTGACACTTCGTGATTATCATACTAAATTGTCAGATTTTTTGCTGTGGTGGAACAATAAGGAAAAAAATAAAATTGGGTAAAACAAAATATTTACACATGCCTCTTAATTGTAACACTTAATACTTATACCCTTACAAGGTATTGTTGCATATCTACAACCGACCGCGGGTGCCAGTGCGATGTTGGCAAGTCTACTTTTTCCCCAGACGTACAGAAATTCGGCACAATCTGGCAATACCACTTCTTGAGGTTCCAGGATTCACCAATACTTCGCCCCCCCAGGGGAGAAGTATTAACTCTCTAGGAGCTTGGAGAAATGTTTAGCAACGAATGATGTTCTTTGTAATTACTGTCGCATTACGACATCTGAAAAACGACGTACTGAACCAGATGAAAAAGTGAGGGAACGATCGAAGAAGACTAGCCTTTTGTGCCTCCGACATCTTCTAGCACTACGATTAGTGACTGATGAAATAATTGAACTACCATTGCAAAGACTCGTTGCTACACATAAATACTGTTGGATATGTGGTGACGGTAAAGAACTGACCGTAATACCCACTACTGCGAGACTACAGTGCTATCGAAACAAACAAATATACATCCCCGAGGCAATCGTTGCTGTAAAATACATTTGATTTTTTCCCCCTAATTTTTGGCCTTGGATGGGTTCCATCAGCCAGCTACGCAGATGGATAATTTTTTATCTCAGTATGGTACAGTTGTTTAACATTAGTTGTCGTTTGTCAATACTTATCCTGACTTGTGATATTGATTCCTAATATGCCTTTGTTTTTATAACCTTTGTGGTTTAACCTACTATCGGTGGTTCAGTCTATGTGTAAACTTAAGTCGCCCTAATGGATCCCTGGGTGCGAAATGTGTCTACATTAAACATCGTTTTTATGAAGATGTTGTACATCTGGAACCATATGCCAATTGTAGCTCGATTCCTAGATCGGATTTATGCATTCTATTAAATTCCTTAACCCCAATAACATAACAACTCTAAAAGGCTCTACAGACCACCGCGGTTGATCATATCTTATTAGGGTTATGGTTATTAATTACAACCTTAATAATATACCAATGATACCATTCTGAGGATGGTCAATTTGTTCAGCTTTCTAGCAAGTGCGCTGCACGCTGGTACCATATCGAATAATTTAGTAATGTAGGAGGTCATTCTGTTATCATTATTACTACCTGTTTTCAGTTTTAATAGAAAAACAAGGACAGAAGAAGCTTTTGTACTGGAATTTTCCAACAGTGACTTTAATTCGTAAATGGTATCTACCGTTAAGCCTGTAAACGTTAATAATTGCTTCTCTGATAAACCGCAGTGGTCTGTAGAGCCTTTTAGATTTGTTATTGGGGTTAAGGAATTTAATAGAATGCATAAGTCCGATCTAGGAATCGAGCTACAATTGGCATATGGTTCCAGATGTGTAATGCCGTCTTCATAAATGCGATGTTTAATCGACTGTATTTTACAGCAACGATTGTTTCAATAGCACTGTAGTCTCACATTAGTGGGTATTACGGTCAGTTCTTTATCATCATCATATATGCAACAGTATTTATGTGTAGCAACGAGTCTTTGCAATGGTAGTTCCATTATTTCGTCAGAGTCACTAGTCGTAGTGCTAGAAGATGTCGAAGGCACAAAAGGCTGGTCTTCTTCGATCGTTCCCTCACTTTCTTCATCTGGTTCAGTACGTCGTTTCTTAGATGTCGTAATGCGACAGTAATGACAATGAACATCATTCGTTGCTAAACTTTTCCCCAAGGTCCTAGAGAGTTAATACTTCGCCCCTGGGACCTTCAGAAGTGGTATTGCCAGATTGTGCCGAATTTCCGTACGTCTGGGGAAAAAGAGTAAACTTGGCAACATCGCACTGGCATCCGCGGTCGGTTGTAGATATGCAACAATATCTTGTAAGGCTATAAGTATTAACTGTTACAACTAAGAGTCATGTGTAAATATTTTATTTCACCCAATTTTATTTTTTTTCATATTGTTCCACCACAGCAAAAAATCTGACAATTTAGTATGATAATCATCAAGCGTCAAGACATAATATATCAGAGAATGGTGATTGTATCACGAAGGGTAGCCACCCATTTGTCCTCTAAAAAAAATTTATATTTTTTTTTTCGATGATTTAAATGGTCATAAAATGACCTTATTTTTTGGTGTAAGTTATCTCCACGCAAGCAATATTCGTGCCAAATTTCAAATCGATCGGTTGCATAGAAACCGAAAAAAAATATATAATAATTAAAGACATATTATTTTTTTCCACCTTCGTTGGAGTAGCAGCGAGTTAAAATTTTTACCGTGTAATATACTCTATAAACTGCATCATCTGGAAGTAGGGTTGCCAGGCGTCCGGCTTTAGCCGGACATGTTTGGCTTTTTGCGGTTTTGTCCGGCTAAAAATTAACATGTCCGGCATGTCCGGCCTGTCCGGCTTTTGTCCGGCTTTTTGCCTTAACTCTCTGGAAAATACGGAATTTTACTCCGAATTATTAATATTGGCGTAGTATTATTTTGCTATTCCAGGCCACAATGCCAATATCGAAGGAGTATTTTCATTAATAAATGCCCAATGTTCGAAAGAACGAAATAAACTACATATAGATACGATAGTCAAAATGATTTTCCTACAGTGCAATTTAAAAATATAGTCCATGTAAAACGCGGAATGCCCCCCTCATCGGGACCACTTGTATTTTATGTTTTTTGGGTCGCTGATCACGAAAATCGGGGTTCCGCGGCTCTAAAAATAGTGCGTCACTCCTAAAAATGCCAAAAACCACCCGTTTTGGTTGGTTTTTAGCGGTAATGTGAATAATACTGTAAAAAAAAATATTTATGTTCATTTATTAAGAATATTTCTACCTTCCCTTTCAATTCCCTGCAAGCTTGGGGGTAGTTTTCACCCTTTTAGGGGTAAACTTTTTAGTATTTTTTTCGACGAAAGTTTATCAGAAGTTACAAGCAAATTAAAAAAAGTATACATCTCTACTTATTTTCTAAGCGTTAGTTCAATTTAAAGGCGATATAGGGGTAGTTTTCACCCCTGAAGGGTTGGAAAAAAATTTTCTTCATTATGCAATCCCCATTCATCTAAACTAAAATCAAAAAGTGAAAAAAAAATCCATCATTTTTCCATTTTACGTCAATTTAGGTGTAGCTTTAACCCCTCTGGTTAACCCTTTGCTTAAAATTTGTCCTTATTTTAGATAAACATACTGAACTGGCAAAATATCATTACAATTAGCACATTTCTAACATTATTTTGAGTTATTATTCACATTACCGCGAAAAACATCCCAAAAGGGGTGGTTTTTGGCATTTTGGGGTGACGCACTACTTTTAGAGCTACAGGGCCCCGATTTTCGTGATCAGTGACCCAAGAAACACACAATGCAAGTGGTCTCGATGAGGGGGGGCATTCCGAGCGTCAATCCCCGCGTTTTATATGGACTGATAAGTTGCCAAGAATTCTACCATATGATCCGTTAACAAAAAAAACTTACTTGATAAAATAGGTTCAAATGATAAATGTACATAATTTCTGCGATTTAAGTTTTAAAAAGACATTTTTTTTTATTAATAAAAGCTATTTTATTTTATATGATTATAATGAATTATTCAGTTTTTTTTATGCGATACACTTACCAAAGTTTCATTTGATATTGTATGAATTAGTTTCATACGTGATTTTTTCGTTTTTTTTTTCCGTTTTTAGTCGCTTTTTTATAGATATAGGTATTTTATTGTTTTGCGATGAATTTTCTATTTCCATGTAACAAATATTCATTTTTAAATTAAGTTTAATAAAACATACTAAAAGACTGATTTTATGGTTTAATAATTTTTTATGGCGAACGAATGTTGTCCGGCTTTTTGTACCAAATGTCCGGCTAAATTTATAAATAAAGTCCGGCTTTTCGAATTTTAGGCCTGGCAACCCTATCTGGAAGCCATTTTAACTAAGTAAGTGCGGGGGCACATTTCCCTAACTTTTCCGGCTATACCCTTTGTAACTTCAATAATTTCCCATGCTTACTTTATAAACCAAAATACCCAGTTTATTTGATCTCCCTGAAATTTTTAATCCCCATTTTTTAATAATTTTAGACTACATTCAAATTGCGAATGTTGCGGGCGTTAGAGGTATTTATGCTTTGAATCAAATTCGAGTGAAAAACCTTTCAGTCAACTGCTGAGTGAAAAACTACAGGTCAATATGCAAAAGGTGACTCATTTTCAAAAAGAATTTGTATTTAGGGTTTGTTCATAAATCATTTCTGTAGCAGAGAGAAACCTATAACTAATTTTGTCTACGTTTTTAGAAACAACGAAATTAGCAAAATCGTAAAGATTCCAATGTAAATCCTGTATAAAAAGTTTTCTATTGTACTTTAATGTCATGGTTAAGTCAGTTTATTGTTAGAAAATCTCCAGAAAACCGCATGTCGATACATGCTTTCTTTTGAATATTTTGAATTTACGTTACTAATTTCTGGCGGCTAACAGTATAGATAATAGCTGGAAAGTGTGAACCAAGATGCCAAGATTCTAAAAAAAAAATTGTCGTGCGGTGCGATGACTAGTGTATGGAACCCACCATTTTAGTCACTTATGCACCCGACAACATTGTGATATCTTCGTTGTACTTCAGTTATCTTTTAGATAAAAATATGACCCGTTATTATAACTAAATCACTGCAAAAAGTTGACCAAAAACGTTTTCGCATTTGGCAACATCCATGTACCACTACTTTTTGGTTTAGTCAAGTGCAAAATCGTTTACGCTGACTAATTTTTAATGATGACTCACTATCATAATACATAGTAATATTCTTCGTAAACATTTTGCATAAATACCCATGATGTGTACAAATGTTTGCATATTTTGCCTACTAAATATTCCGGATCCTCTTTTACTAGAAACGCATAGAGAAAAAAAAAAGGTGTAGTATTTCTTCTAGGAAGTTGTAATTGAATAAATTAGACAAATATTATAAAATATATAAATTGCCTCATTAATAATCGCAATAAATAAATACCAACGGAAAAAATCTACTGGTTTCACATTTATATAATAAGTTATATCAATTTTATTATACGTCCTTGAAAAGGCCGAGAATATTTAAATTACACTCTAGAAAAAGTTATAAGCTTTTATCAAATTTGCATAAATTGAAAAATGAAGACAATTAAATATTACAATAGATCTCCTTTCGCTGCATTTCTTCATAAATTATTCATCAAATGTATATCTTTGATATTGTCTTCTTTTTTGATGTTTTTTTGGATAAACGATTTCAACAGTGACGTAACAAACACCCCAGCAGACCCCGGGGGGGCCCGGCCAGCTGGGGGGGCCCACATTGACGGATGGCTGACCCCCATTCAAAACTCTGCGGCCAGCTTTGCTTTTCACAGATATGTATTTCATTTCATAATTCAATTAATTAAATTCATAAATAATGTTATTTTTATAATTATTGAATTGTGAGTTTAACCCTAATTCAATTATCACACAAGTAATTAATTCAAAAATTCATAAACCTGAACCTAATAGTAATGAAGATAAGAATTATCATTTTCCACTCGTTATAGAGAGGGGGGCCCCTGAAAACGTTTGCGGGGGGCACTCAGTTTCTGTTACGCCACTGGATTTCAAATATTATATTATTGAAGTTCTATGAACCATTCATTATTATTTCCACACAGTGAAGTGCAAATTTAGTATTAAAATTTATTTCATTGTAAGAGGCTTGGATAGGGATTCTGTGGAATTAGTGATTTCATAGGCAACAATATTTTTACAGAAGGGGCAAGACACCTAATAAAGAGTAAGGAATTATGAATATGCCATAAATAATAATAATTATAGACAATATCTGACATATAGGACACTTAGGAAAATTCAATTAATATTTTTGGTCCTGTGCAGTTTTATCAATTTTATCGTAGGAGAGAAACGGCGTAGAGTCCCTAGTTGAGGCTGCTTTTTGCTTGAAAAGAAATGACGCAAACAACCGACATATGGGAACTCGTTAGATATTTATTTCTACCCCCATCAAGAATCTATTGCCAAAATTTAAATTTTTTAAATATTTTATTCATTTTTTTTTAATTTGCGCGGACTATTATAGTTGATATCTCCCTTCATGTGTGGGTCATAATTCTATATTTCAATAAAACCCAAAAATTATATCTATGAAAACTATTAGCACTTTAGTAAGTACATTTTTATGTCTAATAAGTATAATTATGGAAACAAAATCAAAGTTGGCTTACTTAAGAAGATCGCACTTATAAAAATTAGTTCAGTATTGTTATTTACATTTAAAATTAGGTATTCTGTTTACATTATCAATTGATTTACATTTTTGGGAACTGTATCTCCGTTACACACTAAAAGGATGTCACAACATTGCGGCTGGTTACGAAACCAAAGAGCCAAGCATCTGTAGTCTGAACCTATATCTGCTAAGGTCGTCGTTCGCAGATGACCGACAGATCGATGGTCTTGAATGCCACTTGCACGTGACGAGCCTGTGGTGCCGGTACCTTTTTGCCCATCACAATTTTTTAATTAGCCCGACGCAGTTAGCAAAGATATGCTAAAAGTGACCTTTTTGTTTGGATTCTTGTTGTTCGTTTAGAACTTCCTGTGTTGTTGGTAATCATAATAATATACGAAACGAACTGAATTTTTAAAGGGAAGATTCTTGACTCTTGATGTTTAACTGAATTAGAAAAATAGATTAATGAAAAATATTTTTTAACATTAAAGCTGTTGAGCTGTTGAAGCGTTTTGTTTTTACCTTCGAATATTAATATGAAATGATTTATTAATACATTTGTGTAGAAATAACTTATCAAAATTTGGAGATTTGTCATTTTCATCCATGAAATGTTATTTTGAAGTTTTCTTAAATGGTTTTGATATGCGGTTAAACTTGATTAAGCGCCATGTACCTTCCATTGCAGTTGTTCTCTGTCGTTTTATATTTACAAATTGTCAAGTAGCGTCTATACTCTTAGTTTATTTTAACATTTAGGAGAATGTGTGATATTAAGAGTTTTGATGAATTTTGTCAAACTAAAATCGGCAGTGTTTTTGAAAATAGTATTCCAATAAGTACCAAAAATATAGCCCGTCGGGCAGAGCGCGAAAAATCTTCTCTTTCTTGACCCACCCAATACTGAAGTATAACCAGATGGGACCTTCACTACTTATTAAAGCATGTTATTTTACATAGGAAATAAAAATTGACGACACTCTCCATTGGTCGAGACCGAAGATATAAGAAAAAAACTAAAAAAAAAAAAGAAATTTAGAAATTTAATTTTCAATCAAATATAACTCTAAAACTAAAAGCAGATAAAAATAAAATTGTTGTTTGGTTTTGAGAAGTAAACCTTGCTTTTTAATTTGAAGTATAATTTATTGCAATAATAAAAAAATGAACATAAAAAAACTGGCAAAATTCAAAAGGATACACAAATCAGCAGCATTTTTCTAATTTTTAACTCGTCATAACTCGCTTATATAATGAGCTATTCAATTCTTTCTTTCACCAAAAACTGCCAAATTGAATAGGCTTCATTTTGTCTCGATTAATGCTAGATATTCGGCGACGAAGACGGGAGGCTTCCTCTCTCGCCCCCGCTACTCTCTCGGCCTATCAAGAAACGTATCGGCTGCTCTCCTCATTATTGTCTGGATAAGTATTAATAAGTGTATATATTATTTTATTTACATTTAGGCTATTATAGTTTATGTATAGGGTAGATTCAATTTTATCAGTGGAGAAAAACTACATGTTTGTTTTGCGAAACTGCTGAAAACAGCGAAAAAAATCTAATAATAAAAAACCAACTGTTACTGGTATCAAGTCTATTATAAATTGTGCAAATTAAAGAAAATATGGTATTTCATTAAAAACATTTTTTTATTTATTTTTATTTGCACACCCTTCGATACTGATTTCATTATTCTTGTAGGACATCTTTTTGTTATAATAATAATATTAGCAGAGGCAATATGTATTGTCTGTGATATTTGTAACGCGATAAAAAATGCAAGTGAGTCTTCATGTAGTTATTTATAATAAAGAAGAAAAAAATTAGTTTAAAATAAAATGTCATTGTCTGATTTGTGGAAAATCTAGAAAAATTAAGAACAAATTAAGAACATTTTTAAGTAGCAATTTGTAGAGGAACGGGTGCGGAAACTAGAAAGCTGCAGTGTCGCATTGTGATACAGAAATACAAGGCAGGTTACACATTTATTCAGATTTATTTGGGCTGCTGGAAATTATTATAAAATTTGTTATGCAAAATATATTAGCAAAAAAAAATTAAATGTGTACAAACTAAACAACTGAAAGAAAAAATGAATTTAAAGTAGTGTTAAACATCTTATTTAGGGAGGTTTACCTTGCTGTTTTGCAAAAAAATAATTCTTAACTTTAACATTTCTAAAAACACGCCTTAATGATATATTTGAAGAAATGACGGAAGAAAAATTAGATTATTATAGCAGCGGAAATATAAGAAAGAGATTAGAAAAACATCTAAGCAAACAAAGTGTTTTGAGAACACAAAGAAAATACAACAGTTCATTCAAGTGATAATAAAGCTAAAAGGATTTTTGTTGTCAGTCACAGCTGAATCAGGCGAAGAAAACTTGGTTCATGAGAATGAATTGACAGTTCTTGATAAAACTGCTGGTATCTTAAGTGAAGCTGCAGCTGGATATTTTAAACCTATAACAAGTAAAATTGAAAATTTTTAAAAACCCCCGATCAATGTGCAATGTATCTAATCGTACCAGTTTCATATGACCGAATCAAAATGAGGCCTAAATCATGTTCGGATACCATAATTGTCTGCACATTTTCAATTTTACTTCAATCGGACAATTTCTAGAGAAGTTCAACATGACGAATTCAAGATGGCGACCAAACATCAAAATCTAATATGACCTATAGCCATCTCGACAAAATACTCTTTCAAATAAAAAAAACTACATCAAAATCGGATCACCCGTTGAAGAGATATGAAGCCACAGAGAGACAGACAGACAGACAGACAAACATACATATCTTTTGAGGTCGGGGTTAAAAAAAACGCGACTACTAATCTCAATGAACATAAATGTAAATAAGAAATTTCAGATTTGTTATAAACATTTATGTCGTGGATACTAAATATATCAGGACAGACAAATTTGATTTAAACGTAATTCCTATAGTAATGCAATTTATATTAATAATTGGTATGAAAAAAAAAACCAATCAGCTTAGGCCATTTTTTTAATCCTATACATATTACTATATGTGTATTGTGCCGTCAGAAGAAAAAACACTTAATGATATGCTTTATTCTTTTGGCTATGGTTATTCCTACGATGAAATATGGACATTTTTAACGTCTTTAGCTAGTCACGTATTAGTAAAAACTAGTGACGACATTTTTATACCACCTGGAGTTCCTCCAGTAAGTTCTGAAGAAAACAATTACATTCATAGCATCGACAATTTTGATCAAAACGAAGACATGCTAGATGGAAAAAATCCCTCTTGAAATAGTGTTATTTAAAAAAGAGAACAGCCTATAAGCATATTTAGATCGTCTATCCAATTTTAACCGATTTTAACCCTTCCAGTTTACATGAAAACAAAAATGTAGTTATGTACAAAAATCCAACTAATCGTTCAGAGCCTCTACGAGTTAATGAAAGCATGGCAAATAATTGTTTTGATTATATGGTTACCTCTGACACTTAATGGAAAATATTAAAATATACGAGGTAAAGTAAAAAGTTTAGTGGCTGGCATAAGTTTAACAATGACGTATCTGAAAATCAGTTAATCTCTGTCTGATACCTATTATTTTCCATTTTAACGCACCACCCGCGTTGTACGACACCATATACCGTGCGTGTAATTTCCCATTAGGCATGTACATCCACGTAGCGCGATAGCTATGACAACATAGCTGCCGTAAATTCCTCCGTCGAGCGGAGCATTCCAGTCTGTTATTTCATTTCAGCCAGCTGGCACGCGCGATGTTGTAATTTTACTCCCTATGCCTAGCGTTCGGCTACACGCACGGTATAATGGATTATTACAACTAATATCATATTATTCAATTTGATTTGTTAATTTTATCATCTTACAATAAAGGAAAATTATTCTAAAGCTTTTGTTACGGCCACTGATGGAAGCATTGCGCAATTTATGGCGAACGCGGGATGTACCGGGAACGAGAGGGGAAGCCTCACGACTCCGCCGCCGTAGTGCGCTTCGTTGCGTTTAAAAGGTTGTACCGCTTTTATTTACAGAGCTAGACCCAGCATTAATTGAGACAAAATGAAGTCTATGAAATTTGACAGTTTTTGGTGAAAAAAATATTCGAATAGCTCAATACATAAGCGAGTTACAACGAGTTAAAGCTTTCAAAAAAATTGACAATTTGTGTACCATCTAAATTAACGTCAATTTTCTAATGTTAAAGTTATTATTTTTGTAATAAATTATACATCAAATTAAAGAGAATCGTTTGTACTATAAAACTAAAAAAAATATATAATTTTATCTTTTTTCGTTTGAAAGTTATTCGTGGTTTGATTTGAATTTTGTTATTTTCATTTTTTTTGTTTTTTTCTTGTAACTTCAGTCTCGACCAATGGAGAGTGTCGTCAAACGTGATTTCCTATGTAAAAAAACCTGCTGAATAAAATGAAACAGGTTTTGTTTGGTTATACCTCGGTATTGGATTAGTGAACGCTAGAGCCAGCCATCCGACGTACTAATACGAAAGCCTCTCTCTGGAGAGAACTTAATACGTGAAAAAAATTATTCCTTTGGGGCAATCAACAACTACAATCGAAATTGGCAACATATTAGCTGATTGGAGGTTCAATATGAAAAAATCAAATGGGAAGATTATAAAAATCCCAGAAGCAAGGGATTTTAATAACGTGAATCTGAAACGTTTACAAGTAGTAAGGTCGTTTCCTTCAACAAAATATTGGTATATGATCAAAAAGTATATTAAATGTACATTAGATTTAAAAAAGGTCTAATCATCACATGCAATAACAAATTGGTTTTGAAAATAAAAAGGCGGTAAATGATGACGTAATAATGAGAATTCAATTCTAGAGAATTTTCATGTTTTCATGTTGGGGGTAGTGCTGTGTTGATTTGTTGTTTACGTTTACATTGTGTGTTTAATATTTGTTTATACTGGAACCTAATTTTGTGAAAGGTACTTCAGAGAATTTACCCATAGTGGATTTTTATATGCTACACGAGTTTTATGAAGATAATTTGAACTATTTAAGTGCCGAATCCCGAAATGTTAAAAATCTGAGGTTAGTATTTAAAAGAAGACTTGACGATAATGACTCACACTTGCTAATAGTCCAGTCAACGGAGCGCTAAAATGACCAAAATCTCTAATTTGAGTCCTAATGAATGGATTTTGATGAAGCCTTGTGCAATGTGTTTGTAATGATGTTAATAAAAAAGTTGAAAAAGAGATTAGAGTATGAAATTATTATGGTCGCAAAAAGTGCATAACAGGTGCATTTTTTTAGACAAAAAAGTGGGGAGGGGAGGGGGGCAACTTTTACCCCGAATTGATAAACAGGACATATCCATGCATTTAACTCTTGAGTACTTTACTTTGCATCTTGTGTTTATCCCTGAAGAAAATTCTGCTAAACAAGATGGAGATACAGCTGTGGAATTTAATATTTAACAACTAAAGCACTGATTTCGCTGACAGAAACAGTTCACTACAAAGACTGCATTGTGCTAAGGGGACGATAAAAAGATTATTATTTAAATTTGTGTCTAACAAGAAACAAAACTTGAATTTTTTTATGCGTGGCATCCTTGATAAAATAAATGTTACCTCGGTTTATATTTCAGATTCATACGAGATAAAAGCGCCCACTCTCTAAAGGGTCACTGTTCATCAACCTTTCTTTATTGTAAAATGCAATTCACGAGTCGAAGTACATTGCTCTCATTACAAGGAATAAGCCTTCTTAAAATGAGCGGTGCGGTACAGGAGTACAACTACATGACTTGTTGTGTCTACTCTTCCACGCTGAATATTGATATGCCTGAAAATAATACCAAACACGTTTAAGAATACTGATTAGAGCTGGACAAAGAGAAGTACTGACTGCAGTGCAACTATGCAAAATTTATTCTTGGATATGATTTTAGATATAACAAATGTGTTGGCGTGATGCATACGTTATGACTGAATATTTTCTGTAACTAAGGTATTTAATCCACAATTGTAAAAAAATAGGGTAGCAGTGGCGTAGCCAGCTGTTTTCTTTGGTGGAAGGGGCGGTCGGTTAAAGGGTGCGGTCGCTGCACAGTGGGTCAGGTTTAACGTTTCTTGGCCAAAACTCTGAAACTCCTGGAAGCGCCCCAAAATTAGCTGGCGTTTAGAGGAAAATTAATGAAAAATTTCCCGTCGATAAATTGGGGTGGAAATTAAAATAATTGAATAAAATTGTGAAACTTTGGATTCGAATAGAATATTGCCTCCAAATTCTAGGAAAAATGGTTAAAAAATTCCACCGATATATACTACATAAGGGTGGGTTTCAGGGGTGGAAATTGAAATAATTGAATAAAAATGCACCCCAAGCTAGGTACCTATTAAGCAAATATTTGTTCATACTTTTCAGTTTCTTTTTCAACTTTTGTTTCTCTGATTTTCAAATATTTTTTGCATTGGATGTTTTTATATCTGGAATTTAGTATTTTAGCCTTTAATTGTAATGTCGCTACCTGTGCATCAAATTTCAAGTTGTTAAGTCTGCTAGAAGCACCCTATTCATTCTGATTACGACTTACCAACTTCTTACACATTTTTTCCTCTTCCTCTTTGTATCGGATGTTTGGAATTTTTTCCTTTAATTGTGAATTAAACATTATTTCTGTATCAAATTTCAAGTTGTGAGATTTGCTAAACGTACCCTATAACTTTTGATTGCTGCCTGCTAGTTTTCTACCCTCCTTGTTTCTCCATCACCCTGTATAAAGGTTTGGGGACTTTTCCCTTTAATTAATTATACACTACCTGTCCACCAAGTTTCAATTTGCTATGTTGCCCTATTGGTTTTGATTACAATTTAGTAACTTTTCCTCCCCATATTGAAGTTTCGGAATTTTCCCGTTGTTTTGAACTAGGCACTGTGCACCAAATTTCAAGTTCCCTTGGACAGACCCTATAAGTTTTTATTAAAACTTACCAACTCCTTACTATCTTTTTCTTACTCGACCTCCTTTTATTAAGGTGTGCAGCGAGATTATTGAGGATTTGGAACTTTTCTCTTTAGTTGTATCCCAAATATTATCTCTTCCAGATTGCCCGATTGTCTGTAATTAATAAATATAACCCCTCCGTTATATTTATTATAACGGGGGGCGTATTTTTAATAAAATTTGTGGATGTTCACGGATGCTAATAAACCTAACAATTTTTAAGTCGGAGTTTCCAAGTTTAATGTTTATAAGGGACATAATTTTTCTTAGTAAATCATAACAAGTGGTCCCAGGTTGGCAGATATTTTGGGAAGTTTGATTTCAGTTTGAATATACCCTTTTAGCCCATTTTAAAGTAACTATTTGTCATAATTCTTTTTTGTAATAAAGTGTAGATCAGAAATACAAGAATTAACAATGTTGTGTATGTTGCTTCTTCATTAGCAAAGCCATTTATTGTTTTTATTCTTTATACTCCCGTATTGTTAACTTGTGATATCCTCTGTGTCCAGAGGCCCAAAAGCTTGATAAATTTTGAATTTAAATTTGAATGCATTTATGAAAGAAACTACATTGGATATGGTAAGGTTTATACACATTAATTTTTTCAACGTAAAGGTACTATTAATACTAAAACGGCTTCATATAGTACTTTACCTATGAGTCTTTGATAATTAGATTTATTTACTCATAACTAATATCTTATCCTAAATTCTCTTTTCTAAAACAATTTGAAGTGGTTATGTGTATGTATATATGTTTGTTGTGAGACCAAAATCAGTCTAAACTAATGTGAAAGTTGCAAGAATTCAATTTTCAAATAAGGAAAGTTGATCCCATGTAACAGCTTTTTGCCTCTAGAGATTATTGTCAATACCTGAGATACCGGATACCTTATAGAGCTTAAAAGTGTTACGAGCGATTGTGAACTGCACTTTAAGATTCTTAAATGGAATTGTACGTGATCCCCTTGAGTTATTTTAAACCTGATTTGCAAATTATCATTAATTATTGGAAACTATCTACACACACACACTTTAAGTTAAAAGAGGAACACGATATAGTGGTTTTAATTCAACGTTGTACTGGTATTAATATTAATACTGATAATACAAGCGATTTTCTGAATATTTTTGGAAACAAATTCGTAAATGTAGTAATACTATTATTAGGCCAGTCCCCAGGATATTTAAATCTGTCATGGCATAAATATGCTTTTAAATTCTGAGTAACATATACAGGGTAGAACCCACAATTTTATTGTGGGGAGGTTAAAAATGGCAAAATACCCTTGAGACATTGTACTTGTGCCGCCTCAAAGTGGTTTTGGGTTAACCTAACCTAAAAATTATCCCTCATTTTCCTCCTTGGTCGAGAGTCACAAACGAAGTACTGTTCATGTATATTGGGTAAAAAAATCATTTTTATGGCATCATAAGTTAATTGACAATGCACCATAGACCATATTACATCATCAAAAATTCAAAATGGCGGACTACTTTTTTCTTTATAATCTCCTGAAAGAGCTTGGCGAGTAAAACAATAAGCTATGTAGCGTTGCTATATACCGTGCGTGTAGTTGCCCATTAGGCATGTACATTCACGTAGCGCGAGAGATTTGACAACACAGCCGTAAATTCGTCCGCCGGGCGGAGCATCCCAGCTCTCAGTTATTTCATTTCAGCCAGCTGGCACACGCGATGTTGTAATTCTTACTCCCTATGCCTAGCGCGCGGCTACACGCACGGTATACAGGGTGTTTAATCTAAAACGCACATACCCATTTCTTGGTAAGTTAGAGGTTTGAAATTTTGCGTACGCCTGTAAATCAGGTGACAATGCAACATAGGCTCTATTATATCTTCAAAAATTCAAAATGGCGTCTGTCGCCAAGATAGCGGACTACTTTTTTTATAACCTCCTTGATGTGGGTAAAACTCTAAGTTTATTTAAGACTAAAAAGTTACAAAATAAAATTGATAGTTTAAAAAACTCAAAAAACACTATTTCATTGTTGACTTGATGGGCTAATTCTCGGATTCCGCGCGAAAAGTTACTTCGGAAATGACCCTCGGCTGTCCAATAACATTCATTACCCCACTCATTAGGTTTAAAACTTTTAGGTTTATGACTGTTATTTATATACAATTTTTCAGTTATAGGTTATATAAGGTTTAAAGCTGTTAATTAGTTTGGTCTGAAGGCATAGGAATAAAATCATGTGGATAAAAAACTGTCCTTGTTTTTATCTGTGTGGATGAAGTAAAAAAAATGTAAGCCTTTGGTTCTTGTACACAATGTACACATACTAAATCACAATTTTTTTCACCCCCTTTTATAATAGGGTGGGGGTAGTACTGGGGGTGGCTAATGCCAAAATTTTTTTGAGACATTAGCTTCGCTTGTATATACTAAATACCAATTTTATGGACTCTCACCTGCTTGATTTACCTATTTACCCCCCATCTACCCCAATTTATACCCAACCCTTCAGCAGAATAACATGAAAATAATCTAGTTCCAGATCTCATTAAAATACATACGTGTACCAAATTTCAAGTCAATATGTTAAACGGTTCCAGAGTAATCGTGCGCACAAAAAAAAAGTAACAGACAGACTGACAGACAGACAGACATTTTTTTTTGCTCAAACTTAAAATCTCGACGTTTCATGACATTCTAAGCCTATTTGAATATCAAAAATTTTTTTTTTTTTATTAAATTTGATTGAAATCTCTACTGTCAGCAGATTTTTGTCCAAAAAAGGGCATATTTTTCCCACTATGCAACGCTTCGAGAATTATGGTAAAAAAAGTGGGCAGCTACTGGTAAGCCTCCATTTCGCAGGTGCTGGAATTTATATTTAATGGCACATTGTCACGAGACTCGAAAACATTTTTTTTTACAGAAAACGAAAAAAAGTGTGAACTATGGCTGAAGTCAGAATAGCATCTACTTTCGAATGATAAACTTTCAACTTGCACTTTCACTTTAAAAGCACCCTGAGAAATCAAAAGCTTTACTCGCACCAGTCAATCAAAAGAGAAAAGATTTAAACCACTGGTAACTCTTAGTTGTTTCTTTTATTAACTAGACTTCTTGCAAGTATATCCACTTGTAGAATTTAATGTCTGGATAATCCGCATTCTCTTGCAATACAGCTTAAAGCCATCTGCTGCCATATCCTGGAATAAATGACGTTTTACAAACAATATTTGTTAACATAAAATAAGCTGCTGGTGTTTAAAACCATCTCATTGTATTATTTCTGAGATATTAAAAAAAAGAAGGATTTAAAAAAAAATTCAACACCATGTAGCAAAATATTTAAGCCGTTGCGGTCATATGTTCACATGAACTTTTCTTCAGGGTGTGATTTCATACGAAATCACACCCTGAAATACTAGCACGTCTTTAACCTGTATGCTCGGTGTAAAAATAACGAATTCAAACATACTTTTAATCGACTTCAATATCGATATTTGGTAATAAGTTTTAATTAATTAGGTGGCGATGAAATTTTGTTTCATAATTTTCAGCCACTTTTTTTGAAGAGGGTTCAATTTTATTTAAAAAATGTTTAGTCTATTAAATAAATACAATATGTTCCTCAAAACATAAAATTTGCCTTGAAATAGTAAATGAGATACTACCGCTTAATAAAAGTGAAGAATATATGAATGTGATATGAAGATAAATTGTTCTCAGACTCACGCAGCAAATTCTACAATTCTTTATGGAATGTTTACCATTAACCTTGAACGTAACACCCCAGCATTGCACTTTCATACATCTATAGCTAATTACATTGTTATTTACCTTACTATATGTTTCTATTTGTAAAAACGACAAATACGTTTATAACTTCAATAATAATTGGTCATAAATATATAAATATGTAGTAGGTATATATTAAAGATACATTACATTATTATTTATTATATTATTACGTAATATGCAAATATATACACAGTATTTAATAAGTGATTTTTCATTTATTTATTTATTAAATTGGTATTAAAGATGCTATTACTAAGGTATATAATAAGCAATTAGAGGAAACGATATTCACAAATATTTTTTATGTGCATACCTCAGCCAACAACCTTCCTTAAAGCTTGATACCTGTAAAGCATAAAGCTTTCGCAAGATGCTAAAGTTTTAGTTTGAAGACACGAGAGAAGAGAGCGCTAGTTGGTCCCTATTACACAATAATAAACTAATAACTAATTTAAGTAATTTTTTATATTAAACTACATCATTCATTTATTAACTATTTTAATTTATTAAGAATTGGTAGATTTAATTTTGAATGAAATTGTTATCGTAGGAAAACATATTACCACTCGAACAGATGAACCTACCATCTTTATACATTTTATTGCAAAGTACACAATATCACATAAATTGCAACCACTAGCTAAGATAAAAGAAAAAAATTATTGACATTTATTTTATTTATTCTTGTTTTTTTGATACGAATTATCGTGGTCGGATACAAAAATATTACGTGAGAAATGCTGCCAGTTTTGTGTTTGCAATAAATTAGAAAATATCTCTATTTATTTGTTCTAAGTTAGAAAAAAATTGAAATTAAAAAATTAATTGAAACATCTGAATAGTGGAAAATTATGTGTTATAATAATAAATAATAACAGAAATTTTATATTTAAATTTCAACACAATCGGAGTCTTCTTTCTGCGTACAAGAAATATGATGGGGGACGGACAGACAGACGAACATTTTGAAAGTGCCGATCAAATGCAATATACTCTTCGGTTTCGTATATTAGTAAAGTATCTAGAGGTTTTAACTTCGGAATAATGTAATATGAATTCGATTTCGTTCAATTTTGGCAACTTAATAGTAAATTGATCAAGTAATAGTTTCTATATTATGAGGAGCTTGTTAATTTATAGAGAAAGGGTGGTGCTTTAAAAAAAACATTGGAGCTGAAAGAAATTTTGAGAAGGTCAAAGTTCTATGCAACTTTTTATACAAATTGATAGCCTCTAAGTTATATGCAACGACTTGGAAATTGGGATTTTAGCTGGAAGAAGGAGGTATTTAAAGACGATTTTCGTCAAATAACTCGAAAAATATCACATTGAGGGAAAACGCTTTAGAGACAAATAAGACAACTGCTAAATTGAGGATGAATTTTTTGTTTCTAATTCCTAAAGAATGAATAGTTACGGAGATCTGGAAGTATAAAGATGGCGTCAGAACGTTTACAAGATGAACTATTTAGTTTAAGTGTTAAATATCTCAGAAACTCTAGCACTTAACGTCAAAAATGCTAACCACGAAAATGAAAGTTTAGCTTCAAATATTTAAATTTAGGGCATAAGAAAGAAAAAAGTTATGACAAGAACAATGTGCTTCTTCATAGTTTTTTGATAAAATCGTCGCCATTTTGTTAATTTAAGTAGTCAGTAATTAAAAAAATATGTATTATCATGTACTATTTTTCATTAACATTATTATAGAATGACCTAAATGCTCAAATCTTTTCGTCCTCCTTCAACACTTGCTTCAGAAGATAATTGCATTTTATTTATTTATTTATTTTATAATGCACTCAACAGAGTGATACAATAATATTTTAAACTATATAGGGATTTTAGAGATAACGTGAAATTTTGGTTCTTTGGAAATTCCTGAATAAATATTAGTTTTAGCGAAAAAATGGTAGACATCAAAAATAAAGTTTATACACTGAGAATTAATTCCTTATATTGGTATTTTCCCACAAATAATTAATTTTAAACAGTACGACAATGAATTCATTTTGATATTTATGTAGGATTAATAGTTTTGGAGATATTTAAGTTTAAATATGGCATTCGAACGTTTATAGGACAAAGTATTTAGATTAAATGTTGAATATATTATAAATTATGATACATCCATCAAAATTTAGGGAGGGTAAGAGCAAGTGTCCGGATCAATAGAAGCTGAAGATTACACCTTTTACTACAATATTAACCCTTAAAGAAAAATTATCATTACATATGAGATTTTTCCGAAATTTTACATATTTTTACCTTTAGTACTGTACTATTTGCGAAAAGTACAATAATGGACTACTGTGGCGTTCTGGTAGATGTTTGTTTGTTTATAATCGGCCTCCTTCTGCTCCATTTTTGTCATTTCAATATAATAATCTGTCTTAAGTTACCTAATTCATTAGTAGTATCTTGTGGTGAAACATTAAAATATTTTATAGACCTTTGCTGCTAATTGTCAATTTTGAGTGATTAATAATTTAATTTTTTTTATGCATATTGCATATGCAGAAATGATGTCCACAGGATTTCGATATGCTAACCGTGCTTCAACATTCAATGTACATATTAATGAAGTATTGGCGTTGGTGATTTATTACCTTGATAACATAAACTGTTACTGATTTAAAACGAGTCAATAACAAACGAAAGAGCATTTCTAGTATATTTAATAAGGTACCAGGCAACCTAAAAGAAATTTCAATTTATAATATGTTGAGTTCTCAGAAGCCATTTTACTGGAAAAATAGCTTATATTTAAAATGCAAGCAGAACATATTTCCTTAAAGTGTCCTGAGGAGGGGGGGGCGCGGCGAGAGTTCATTTAAGAGGGATATTCACAAATGCAATAGGGTGTTACAAGGGGTAGGATGTTCATTTTTATGAACGATTTTAATGGACCTTGGAAAGCTTTTAATTTGCACTTTTAATTCTTGCTATGCGTACCTACCTATAAGTTTACAGTACGGAACAGGTCAAATAACATTTTTTTATAATTAAAATTATAGAACACAAGGTGTTCCGAAGTTTGCGGCCAGTCTATTAGACAAAAATATAACCAAATTGGATACATATACCAGGTGTAAACGAATAGCGGGCCACCCCTGTAACTTCCTTGTTTTTAAAGATATCGGAATGAATTATTGTATGGTGAAATTAGGTAAGATTTTCAACTTTTTGAGACCTATTTGCCATATTTATCACTTCCGGTTTCACCGGACATGGCCCCAATAGTCTTTTCTAAATGGACCACACTGTATGTTTTTACATTTTTGAAATAAAGATCACATTTTGGATACACTTATACTATTTTGAACAATTTATACAGTATTGCACGAAAGTAATTCAAATTTTAGTTGTCTATCTAAATGGCCGCGAATATGTTAAAATTATTTTTGTTCCAATGTAATTCATATAAAAAATACGAAAACGTCAATATGTCCAATAGTACATCATACAGGATGCTGTAAACTCATTAAAATCACATTTTTCAAAATGACTCATTTGTTTTAAATATTATGATATAGGCCACTCGAATATTCAGTATGCTCTATTTAGTATGGGTTAAACGGTATCAAAAGTTCCGTAATGTGTAATCGTTACCAGCAGAAATGACAATTTTTCTAAAGAAATTTATGATTTATATCTAACTTCAATTAAATTTTGATCAACCCTGTATATTTTTGTTAATATTTTTTGATGTGCCACCCTCCACAAGAGACAGAATGGGCCTCTGGCTCATTCTTGTTGCATATCATATCATGACAATTTTTCTTAAGAAATTTATGATTTGTATCTAACTTCAATTAAATTTTGATCAACCCTGTATATTTTTGTTAATATTTTATGATATGCCACCCTCCGCAGGAGACAGAATGAGCCTCTGGCTCATTCTTGTTGCATATCATAAAATATTTACACAAATATACAGGGTTGATCAAAATTTAATTGAAGTTAGATATAAATCATAAATTTCTTAAGAAAAATTGTCATTTCTGCTGGTGATGATTACACATTACGGAACTTTTGGTACCGTTTAACCTCTACTAAATAGAGCTTTCTAAATATCCGGGTGGCCCATATCATAATATTTAAAACAAATGAGTCATTTTGAAAAATGTGATTTTAATGAGTTTACAGCACCCTGTATGGTGTATTATTGAACATATTGACGTTTTCGTATTTTTTATATGAATTACATTCGAACAAAAATAATTTTAGCATATTCGCATCTAGATTGACAACTAAAATTCGAATTATTTTTCGTGCAACACTGTATAAATTGTTCAAAATAGTATAATTGTATCCAAAATGTGATCTTTATTTCAAAAATGTAAAAACATACAGGGTGGTCCGTTTAGAAAAGACTATTGGGGCCATTTCCGGTGAAACCGGAAGTGATAAATATGGCGGATAGGTCTGAAGAAGTTGAAAATCTTACCTAATTTCACCATACAAAATTTCATCCTGATATCTTTAAAAACAAGGAAGTTACAGAGGTGGCCCACTATTCGTTTACACCCGGTATACTTGATTTTTAGACACAGAATATTAATCTGCTGCGAAACCATAGTTTTTTTTAAATATTTTCGAAAACGTTTTTTCCAATTTTTATGTAGAATAACATAAACTCAAATTACGACTACAACAGAGATTTTGTTGACACTGATACACTGGATATTTAAGTTTTCCAGACCAGTTATCTTTTAACCCACCCCAATTTTTTTGGCACTCCTATGTTTTTTAGGAAGAAAGTTCATATAAAGTAGAGGCAACTTAGCAAAACTGTGCTGCACTAGTAGTATATTATATGAATGTAAACGAAATACATGATGTTCTCTCAACCATTAGAATTTGACAATAAGTTATGACTTTGATGATTTAAATTCGAGGTATAAAAATGAAAGCGAAACATTGGCAGAGTAATTGATCTCAAATTTCTGAACATCCTGTACAATCGCATGTTCAGGTATATGCTGCAATTTTTTAATTCTGGGAACTATAGCTGTCTCAATTGCCAAAGTTAAAATATCATTCAGAGATGCGCTCAATTTGAATTAAATTTGACATAGATGTTTCTCATTAATAAAGAAAAACCGCTGCCCAAGGAATCACTACTTCCACATTCAGATTTTCTATCCAAATCTCTCTCGATATCCCACATCGGTCGTGGAGTGGGGGTGGTGATAGGGGGGGGTGGTAGTGGAGGTGGATGCAGTAAAAAAATATTTTGAGGTTTTTGGTTCTTGTAAACACACTAAATCAATTTTTTTTCATCCCCTTTAATAATGGGGTGGGGATGATAATGGGGGTGGGTGTTTTGAGACCTTGGCTTCTCTTGTATATACTAAATACCAATTCTATGGACTCTTACCTGCTTGATTTACCTATTTACCCCCCCATTTATCCCAATTTACCCCCCTACCCTTCGACGGAATAAGATGAAAATAGTTCTAGATCTAGTTCCAGATTCCGTTAAAATACATACGTGTACCAAATTTCAAGTCAATATCTTGAACGGTTCCAGAGTAATCGTGCGCATAAAAAAAGTTACAGACAAAATTTTTTTGCTCAAACAAAATCTCGACGTTTTCTGACATACTAAGCCTGTTTGAAAAATACAAATATTTTCAAAAAATTTTCTCCTGGATGTGGAAGTAAAAGTTGTGACATTGTAATATTGTGATAAAAAACCGCTGCCCAAGGAATCACTACTTCCACACCCAGATTCTCTATCCAAGTCACTCACAACGAAAAAACTTTGTATGTGAAAAAAATTGTTTATGGAACTTTAATAATATAATATTTGAAATCCTCTACCCCAAAAACCCATAAAACGATACCCCACATCGGTAGTGGGGTGGGGGGTGGTGATAGGGGGTGATAGTGGGGGGTGGATGAAGTAAAAAAATATTTTGAGGTTTCTGGTTCCTGTACACACATTAAATCATAATTTTTTTTCATTACCTTTAATAAGGGGGTGGGGGTGGTAATGGGGGGTGGCTAATGCCAAACATTTTTTTGAGACCTTAACTTCTCTTGTATATGCTAAATACCAATTTTATGGACTCTTACCTGCTTGACTGACCTATTTACCCAAAATTTACCCCAATTTACCCCCCAACCCTTCGACGGAACAAGATGAAAATATAATCTAGTTCTAGATCTCGTTAAATTACGTATGTGTACCAAATTTCAAGTCAATATCTTAAACGGTTCCAGAGTAAACGTGCGCACAAAAAAAAGTTACCGACAGACAGACAGAAAAATTTTTTTCGCTCAAACTTAAAATCTCGACGTTTCATGACATTTTAAGCCTATTTGGACAATAAAAAATTTTAAATTTTTTTTTGTCGTTACTATACTTCCACTGGACGTGGAAGTAATTAAAGAACACCATACTTACTTAAGTGGTAAATCTTTTAAAAGGGAAAAATAATTTTCAAGAGCTACCACCGTCTGACTAATATTTTCAATATTGCATTGTATTCAGCTCTACACCAATAATTTTTTGATACCGAAACTTCGATTACATTAAGAGAAGATTATTTATTCTTTTTTGAATATTTATCGTATGTAATATCACTAGTGCTTAAAATTTTATCGAAAATTTTTTCGAAAGCATGTTGCCTGGTAATATAAAGAGTGCAAATTGGCAGTTTATTATCTGATTAAATCCCGACCGCTTTAGCGGGAGGGATTTAATCTTTGATAATAAACTGCCAATTTGCACGAGTTATATTAACTAGGGGCGACTTAGCTTGAGAAAAAATTTTTAGATAAAATTTAAAGCACGAGTGGTATTTGTGGAGAATATTTCACGAATAAATAATTCATTAAGTACATCTTCAATATTATGTTTTCTCATTAACTGCCTTCAGACGTTTTCTTGTCACTTTTTGGAGTTTACTGACCTTTATTTTCAATTTCATCATTAATTTGATATACAGAAATATTTCCAAACCGACTCATATTGTCAAAACAGCAAATCTGAAACAAACGCAGTAGAAACAACGGAGATTCGCTATATTTTAAAATAATCTAGTGACGTTTCCATGGCAACTAGTAAATGAAACGAGTTGAAACCTTAGATATTATAATATATAGACTGGCTTAACACCTTTCAGGCGTTTTTGAGGTGCAATACGACGAGGGACGATAGAGAGAGCACTACTTTAGTACCGATGTCTCGCCCAAATAAAATATACACCCATGGTTCCGAGATTGACATAGAGAGCGCCATCTAGCGCTACAAGTTATATTCTATAATAAATAAATGTTCATCGACTCATATTTACGTATTTAATCCTTACTTTTAACTTACCAAGTTTATGAATTATGTTGAGGTTTGCTTTGTTAAGCAAAGAGAATTTTAAATACAACAAATTATAATGTTTGATGCACAGCTTTGATTCAACGAGTTACTTTTTGGTAGATTACCATATGTAAGTACTATACATTTTTAGTTTGTTCCAGAGCGAATGTGTACTTGACATTTATAATAAATGATTTGCTTACCTTTGTAACTACGTTATTGAGCTGTTGAAAGCTGTGCTTGACTTGTTCCTGTATTATGAGCTATATTAAGTATAATCTTTGTGTGTAATTGTTACCTGATTGAACACTAGGAAAACTGACATAGTTACAGATAGGCAAAAGTTACAGCCTATATATTTCAGACAAGATTCGCTTTGGAATTGAGGTGTGTTTTTGTTTGCTACTACATAATACAATATTACAATTTACAAGGTAAGTACGTTAACAATTACTTAATAATAAGCTAGAAAAGATATTTATAGATAAAACTTAAAAGCTCGACAAAAAACGTCAAAAAATTTTCGCATATTTGCCGCAGCAGCGACCTAAAAAATTAGAGCGATAAATTTTGCATGTTGGTCCTGTCAAAAGCCGATCTAGCTTGAATTACCACTAATAATGACGTTTGATTGGTGCAATGTTTTGAAAAAACGGGCTCTCATTGGCTATAGCGTTAATGAGTGAAATAATCACTTTAATACGACTTTCAGTTTTATGTTCATAGTAGTTTTCATGTTTTTGTCATATTTTACTTGTGGATTTTGATAGAGTTTAGAAAGTGCATTTTCGCTTTATTTGTGTTTTCACCTTGACAATCTATTTATTTTTTTGTGCAATAGTTCATTTATATCTTCTGTACAAGAGTCTATCGATAAATTTTTGCAAATGCCAAGCAATGACAGATAAAAAGTAATTATAGTCAACGTGTCCATTTTACTGAATTACGCAAGATACATTTATTACTAAGCATTGCATTTAATTAAAATATGCAATACAGTGGCACAAAATCACGAAACGCTGAATTCTTACGTAAAATTGTCAGCTTCCTCCTACGAATTGATATCAAAACTGCCTTCTTTCAAATACCGATGCACTTCGACATTTGAATATTTAAATTTTTAAAGAGAATTAGTTCCACGCGGAGTGCAATAACAACCACGTACCTGACAGAGAAGGATAGGCAAAAGAGTGTCTTAAGTTATACCTGCGTTTTCATCTTTCGCAGGTGAGTGGAACAGGTAGGGTTCAATAGAGACCACTTAGCAACAACAGTCGGAGCATAATCGAGACTACTAAATATTTTCAAGGTGTCCCAAATAAAGAAATATTATTGCTGTATTCTTTTAAAAATGAGTTTCTTATAAAAAATTAATAAAAACAGATTTTTATTTTTTGGATTCGCATGGCCCACAAAAAGAAATGAGCTGCGCTGGGGTATTTTGAGCTGCTGAACATGAATCTGATCTTAGTTTTTCCCCAGCACGTCAGGTTTTTTTTTAAGACCAAAAAAGTGGTACTTCAGTATTGACCTCATAATTTAAAGAAACCGTAAAACCCAGTGACTCCTTAAGTCCATAACTCCTCAACCCCATAACGCTGGGAATTCCATGAAAATGAGGTGAGGTACGGTACCGGTTTTGACTGGACCTCGATCGGCGAAGTTAAGCACGCCGGGCGGAGTCCATCACTTGGACTGGTGGCCTTATCTCATCTCGCCGTCCTGGTTAAGTGGTAGAGTAGCATTAGCTAAAACTTCACCAGGACGTTAATCTAAATAAATGCATAAAATAACAAAAAAATAACAAAAAATAGTGAGGAATCTTGTTAATGAGATGATCCCGTTTTCTTCTACTTGAGTGTCATACATCCACAACTTCATGATCCCTTAACCTCAGCACCCCATAACCCCGTAAATCCTTAGCTCTGAAGATTCAAAGGAAAACATCTTGGAATCAGGATTCAATGAAAAAATAGGAGAATTTCGATCGAGGAATCAATTAGATTGGGCTCTCAGAACCTTGCCACCTTGTTACCAAGTAAGCCTACTCTAGGAGCAAACCCTTCTACTACATAACCCAGAAACCCCGTAAACCCATAACTGTATAACTTTGAGAATATAATAGAAAAATGTGAAGAAGCTGAACAGGGGAATTCATGAGATTGTGTTCTCGGAATCTTGAAAGAGAATTGACTCCTTAGCTCTTGAACAGCAAAACTTTTAGCATGACTTGATCCTCCCCAAAGAAGGATTGAGTAAGACATGATGCTGCGGCTATATGCCGCAGCATATCAGACCAGTTGTCAGGGAGTTCAGGATGCGTAAATACCGTTTTAAATCGGCCAGAAGATTTTACTGTTGGAACCAGTTCATTTTAGGCTCTATTAGACATACTAATTTTTCCTCCTCGCCCGCCCCCCGGAGCTTCCCCCAATTTTGGGGCAATATCGCTTAAAAATAATATGTTTTGCCAATATCTCGGTTCTGAACGGTACTACCAAAAAAAAGATGGTTAACAAATTTAAAGATAAGTAAATTCTCTATCGAAAAGGTTCAGATACATTTTTACGTAGTCTTATTACTCTTGGAGGCGGGGGAAATCAAGTATCGTATCGCATTCGCGCTGTATATCGACAGTTTCATATATATTAGTTTTCCTTGAAAGTCATACTTCGCGAATATAATGGTTACATTCCTTGGTACAGAACTGCCAGAAATAAACTAGAACGCAAATATGGCGCTGATATTATAATTTCTAACAAGCATAGTAATGATCCTATCATTAGTTTTCGGGATACCGGTTTTAAGATCTTAACAGCAAATTGGTCCAGAGAGTCGTGAAAAAAACGTGGAAGAAGAACGATTGCGAATTGTAAAGACGACTGAAGCAATAATATTAGAAGATATTAGATCTCGGGTATATGAAATAAAAAGTTACCCCGCATCAGATGCTTTCTTAGAAAACGATGAGAATTACATACCGGACAGTCTTAATGTTCTTATGCAAACAATTATGTGTAAAAACAAGCACGAGGACAAAAAGAAGTGGACTACGAAGTGCACTGCTATTTCACATGCAATAATAGCTTCAGCCGATATACAGCGCGAATACGATACAAAAGAACATGTTCCAATTACAGGGTAGGAAAAATGCACAATAATAAAATACAAAAACAAAATACAAATACACAATAACAAGATACTTAATATTACAAAATACACAATATAACAAATTTTCAAGGTATATACCGTACTTATAGGTTTTAAGATAATTAATTAAAAGCACCTACAATGAATTCAATTAGTTGTTATAGCAAGCAGTTCTTGTGTCTGCTACACTACAATTAGAAAAGGTTAACTTTATCCTGAATATCATGCCAGTTATGACACATAACATACACCGGTGAGAATTCTAATAGATTTGTTCTTGGTGTGGGTAAATAAAAAAGATTAGTTGATCTTGTTTGCACCAGTGGCATATGAACAAGTGCATTAACTTTAGCCAACAGTTCAGGACATTTTATTTTATCATTGACAAGTTTATGCAAAAACATAGCAGAGTGAAGAAAGCGCCTTCTGACCAGGTCGTCAGCATTGAACCTCTCTAGCAGCTTGTCGTGCGAAAACCCTATTGGCGGATAGATTTTGTCCTCCTTAAATGCCATAAATTTTAAAAATCTTCTATGAATTTGTTCGATAGCTTTACTGTGTACAGCGTAGTTAGGATTCCATACAACAGAGCCGTACTCCAGTTTAGAACGCACAAAAGACGTAAATAGAATTTTTAATGTGTCGATGTTGTTGAAGCTCACCGGAGTTTCTAATGATAAAGCCCAGGATTTTATAAGCTGATGATACAATGATATTGATGTGCTGGTTAAAGGTCAACTTGCTATCAAAAGTTATGCCTAGATCTTTAAATACATTTGGTTTATTTAAATGTACCTGATTTATAGAGTATTCATGCTGCACAGGATTCAATTTTCTAGTATTATTTAGCAGCGTTGAGAGGTAGGAAGTTTGAGGTGCACCAGTCGTTTATTAGATCCAGGTCCGCTTGCAGTAGCAAACAGTCAGATTCATCCTTGATAGCTAGATACAGTTTGAGGTCATCCGCATATAGTAAACAATGGCAGTTCAGACCAAGTATAATGTCATTTATAAATAAAATAAAGAATAGGCGACCCAACACTGACCCTTGTGGTACCCCTGAAGTACAAACTATTCTTTCAGATTTATACCCACGATATTGAACATACTGGTTTCTACATTTTAAGTAGGAGGAGCAAAATAGAATTAAATCTCGGTTAAACTCGAAAGCAGAAAGCTTTCTTAGTAAAATACCGTGGTCAAGTCTGTCGAACGCCTTTGAGAAGTCTGTATAAATGACATCTACCTGTCCATTGCCATCCAACACCTCCGAAATAAATTGTGTAACACAAACCAAGTTGCTGATTGTCGACCAGCCTGCCACAAAGCCGTGCTGATTAGGACAAATTTAACTAAAATTATTAATGATGGTAATGGGTCGATAGTTTTTTATGTCAGTTCGATTGTCTTTTTTAAAGACGGGAATAATTTTGGAGTTTTTCCATAACTCTAGGAATGTGTTAGTGTTAAGGGCTAAATTAAATAAAATAAGTAAAGGTTTCGCTAAGACATTGGCATAGTTTTTGATAAGAAATGACGGTATACCATCAGGACCAGCGGTAAATTTGTTTTTTAACTTCTTGATAGCTTTAAATATCTTATCTTCATTCAGTTGGACTGAGTGTGAGGGTTCATGTTCATTCTCGTCTATGTCAGTGTCATCAGAGTCTATGTACTCAGATGATTCTGTAAAAGCAGTTTTAAAGTGCTCAGCAAATGTGTCGACAATTTCTTGAGGATTGCCCAAAGAATTATCGTTGTAGGTCATATTATTTGGAATGGTTGTCGTGTCTTTTTGCTACGAATGTATGACCAAAAAGATTTAGGATTCGTCTTAAAGTTATTTTCAATATTGTTGACATACTGTTTATGCGCTAGCTTAATATCATTTTTTATTTTTGATCTTAGTGTTTTAAACTTTTGAAGGTCCTGAGTGTTGTTGAATTGCTTATATTTTTTCCATGCTGAATTATTGTGTCTATTATGATTGACTATGTCCCTGCTATACCATGAGGGATACCGATGACTTTTGGTATAAGTTGAGGGATAAGTCCTTGGGATGCATGCCATAAATATATTATTAATAACACTGTAGAAGTCTTCTACAGCTAGGTTAACATTTGTAATTTGTTAGAAAAGACCAATCTGTTTGTAGAAATAAATTGTACATTGTGACATAATCGGCTTTTTTAAAATTAAAAGTCAATTCGGACTTGACTGAAAACATATCTTTTTCTTCGTCATTTCCTTGAAGTAGGTTAATACACAGTGGTGGATGGTGCAAGTCTTCCCTTATCATGGAAATTTCTGACTTATCAACTTGTAATGCGGTGATATTACTTATGACTAAATCTAACAATCTACCATTAAGATTAGAAACTGAATTATGTTGATCAAAATTATAAAATGTACAAAAGTTTTGCAAGGCCCGTAGTTTCGCAGATGTGCTTGTGACATTGGTCTCATTATATTCTGGTAAGTTAAAGTCACCAATAAAGCATGTATCACATGTTTGTATTGATTCTAAATTTATAAGAGACTCAAATAATTTATATATAATAATAATTTATATATTATTTGAGTTTTCTCACTATTTAAGCTCAAATAATTATTACTAAACCAATTAGGGGCGTCTTTCGACTTAACTAAAAAAGAGGTGTCATCTGCGTACCTAGCATATATGATACATATTTTTAAGCAGAGTGGCATATCATTCAAGTAGATTATAAAGAGAAGAGGAATTTTACTATTATATTAATAATAAAAATGGGCTTATAAATTGATGTTATATTATAATCTCCTTTTTTTGAAAATAGGAGTTATAAGGGAAATCTTGAGACTGTCTGGAAATATACTAGTTTAGAATCTATGGTTGATTAAAAGTGTTTTTGGAACAACTTTATACCGAAAAGAAGTGTTGGGGCTCCAGGCCTATAACATAGCACTTCAGAAGGATACCATAATAACATTAGAAGTAGTGGCTAATGTAATAAAATAACGTACAGAAAATATTTAAAGAGCTTAATTAGTTATTTAACTGATAACTAATAACAGTTTCTTTGAGGAAATATTACGCTCTGTGTGCGG
Source organism: Rutpela maculata (assembly GCA_936432065.2). Lineage (NCBI taxonomy): Eukaryota > Metazoa > Arthropoda > Insecta > Coleoptera > Cerambycidae > Rutpela > Rutpela maculata. The sequence continues at coordinate 124,796,965 of OW386291.2, read as the reverse complement.
TATCTCCCTATTTAATGAGCACTGTGGGTGGTCGTACAATATTAACAATTTTGATTTTATATTTTATTTATTTCTGAATTTTTACGTATTTTAAACAACTTGCAAGTAACTTTTATTAATGTTTCAATAACGACAATTCATAAATATCGAAAATGTTCCATATCATAATAAGATAAGTATAATAATAATAAGTTAAAACTTAAATAATGTGTATCCATACGGCAAATGTTTGAATATAACTAGCCGATTATAATTTCAAACGTAGATAATAAATGTGCAGGGTGTTATTTCCCGTTGAGTTAGAAGATTGAAAATCGATAAAGAATTTACTGGAAGTGGGAGAATGATGTGAAAAATCCGAAACCTAAAAAAATAGAAAAGAGGCCGAATCTGTACTTCAAAAGAATCCCAGGCTATAATGGGCAAAAAAAATAAGTTTGTTCAATAGCGCGTAAATTCGATTTCCGAGAGTTTCTAACACCGCTACTTTTTTCAAAATTTCATCTGGTTATAAAATCCTGTTCGATGTTCAAGAAATGTTATATCTGAGGACGAGTCAGGTAAACGAAATTCGAGTCAACTAACTCTCAGTTGACTGAAGTGGTACCCAAAAATTTCACAGTCATTTACTAGGTATCTAAATTAAAACCAAAATGAAGTTTAAGTTAAAATATAATCATGTATGAAAATCATTAAGATAATATTATCGATTTTGAAGATATTTCAATTTTTCAAACATGAGAAATGTTTCTTACTATATGTTCAACGGATGGAAATGGATCATGGTCTTTCAATATTGAGTAATTCTAATTTTAATGTTATTAATTCATGTATGAACACTATTGTTCAACCTTTTCATACTTCAATTTCTGCTAGCATATTCCCTATCAATATAAAACTAGGGCACATTACACCACTGTACGAGAAAGGAAATGCGGAACTGATAGACCACTGCAAAGCTATGACGCAGAACTCGTATATATCAAAAATCTTAGAAAAATCGTTCAGACACGGGTCTATGAATATTTAACATTACCCAATATTTTGAGTGAAAATCAGCATGGCTTCAGATCCAAATATTCAACCATAACAGCAGCATATGAGTTTGTACAATTCATTTACGAATCATTATATGCTAATAAATATGTTCTTGGCATACTATTTGATTTAAGTAAGTTGACTGCCTAAATCGTACGTTTTTAATTAAAAAAATGAATGGATCACTGGAAAATCGAAGAAAGCTCAGTAAATGGACGATTTGGAAGCTCATCTTAGTAACAACATCAAATTAGTCTTATACGCAGATGACGTTATAATCGGACTTGTGACTGATTCGCCAGAGGAACTTAATAAAACTGCAAACAACTTACTAAAAGCATTCTCATCTTGGTGTGCACGAAATCAGTTGATATTGAACTTAAATAAAACTTCTTATATACAGTTTCATAAAAGATGACAGCCACCTGTTTTAAAACTAATATCCGATCAAGGTACCATTACACGATCATAAGCAACCATTAAGTTTCTAGTTATAACACTAGATTCATGCGGACCAGTATTTATAGAAAATAATATTCTGTGTAAACTTCTGTCAGTAGTACTTTCAGAATATTACACTGTTACCGCAGTTTGACTCACAAATCATATTCGCAGATAAAGCAAATTTTTCTAGGAATGCTATTCAAAATTTCCATAATAATCATGTGTGGCCGCACGAAAACCCCCATGCAATAACCGAAACCCATTTCCAAGAGCAATTTTCGGTTAATGTATGTGTAGGAATTATTGGTAATAATCCTATAGGTCCTTTTTTTCTGCCAAGACGCCTTAATGGACAGTCTTACCTGCATTTTCTCCATTCATTTCAGTGTAATTGTTCGCGACGATTTACATGTGGCTTATCCTAATTTCGGATAGGTCGCGGAGGACCTTCAGCAATGGCCAGCAAGATCCCCCCATCTCAATAATTTGGATTTTCTTTGTGGGGTCATCTTAAAACCCTGGTGTATAAAACTCCCATTACCACTTTAGAAGGTTTAAGAGAGCGAATAGTTGCCTCGTGTGAAACGATACGGAATACGCCGGGAATATTTGAACGAATTCGATGCGAAGACGTGCGGAATCATGCCTATTAAGTCAAGTTGGGTGGTAATTTCCAACAATTTCTATAAAACAAAATATTATCAATGATATTTTTAATTAATATCATCGTCACTTTCAATGCAAATCTCACTTAACCCCAAATCTTCATCATCGCCTTGCTCGCACTCTCCCATATTATCACATCGGTCGGGATTACCTTCGCACTTACACATTTCGGTACACCGGAGTCCATTCGACTGACACGTACATGGAGGAGAGCAACGCCTTTGGGAGCATGAGTAGCGACAAAGTTCCAAGATAAGCTCTGGAGCACAAGGTTTGGTACAAGCAACTGGCACGTATGTGCTCCCTACTTTCTTCCATCCAAAATCTGAGGGTGGTGGGTTATTGGGACGCTGAATGAGGTCCTGATTCCACTCAAAACACTGAAGGTGGGCCCTTAGCAAAGCCGGATCCAGTGCAGATCTTGTTGGAGGAAGGTTCTCATCTTGACATCGTTTCTGGGTGAACAACAACCATCTCACAGCTCCTATGTCGGTCAGTGTTGTTTTGGGGATATAAAACTGACAAATGAATGCTTCCAAGTTAGCCCTGACATCTTCTGTGAGAGACAGTGTAGTCCCCAATGTAGCCAAAGCTTCTAGCAGCTTATCACTTGCAGAATTAAAAGTTTTCCACCACTTTATTTTACCTTTGCCTGCAAATGATCCTGTTACATCTGCTCCTAAAAGTGCGTGTAATCCAGGAAGTGCAGAGGCTTTCAGAGGTCCAGGTGCTCTGTAAATTGAACCTAGCTGAACAAACCTTTTCATGCCATGGCCAAGGAAAAATGCAAATTCTTTCGAAAGTTGGGGATATGGTCTTAGTGCCAAAATTAAGACATCAGTATCGGGGAAGAATACATGAGTAGTTTTAATTCCTTTCTGTGCTAAATATACTGCATGTAATATGATCTTTGTGTCCGCCTCCTCCTGCGTACTTGAAAGACTAGATACATCATCGCCATGTGATGAAGCTGCTTTATCCCTCCAACTGATTACAAACCTTTTGTTATTGGTCACGCCAAATTGAAGAATCTGACCGGAAAGGAACTCTATCAGTTCATCCTTTGTCTTATCGTGGGACGAGAATTTATTCATTGCTATACTGCCAATTTTCGTTTCTGGTCCGATTTTATACTGAATCACTCTCATGGCTTTCTTGAACGAGTTTTCTTTGTAAGAGTCAAAAACAACATGGACCTCACTGTAATTGCTGAATTTTTGCCCGATCCATTTACTGAAGCTTAAACCGAGGTCACGGCATGTCTTCATTGTGCTAGGTTTGTGGTAGGTGTGAAGAAGCGCCATGCCGTCTATCATCGCAGCTTTTTCCTGTAGCTCTTCATTTTCTTAAGTTTCGGGAAAATGGTTAGTCCTGCATAAAAACTTATAATAACCCTTTTTGTGTAAAATTGATTTAACAATATTTTTTGTATAAAACTTTTTTCGTAATCCCAATGGTTACTTAGGTAAACTGGAAAAAGTGTTTGCGATGGCGGCCATTTTGTTTTTCGCGCGCAGTACTCATGCGCATCATTTTTGAGAGTGCCAACATCGAAATTATGTTTCTTCAAGGCCTAACAAAGAGATTCAGACTACTACCACACTTGCATCATCAAGGAGCCCACGGGAGCCTATTTTTGTACAGTTGGCAGGGGACTAATAGGCATTATTATATCATGTTGTTTTATTATTTTACTATTGTTATTGTTTACTTTTGTATTTACGTGTGTCCAATACTGACCTGTCACATCTATACCTGCTATTGTATAGTCAAAGATTATTATTATATTATAAAATATGACATTAGATGATTTGCTCATTCTCAGGATGGTCGTTTTCCACTTTTGAGTACTACTTAGAACATTACCTAGGATAAAGTAGTAAAAACAATTTCTGCTTACCTTGTATTGTTACTTTACTACTTTCCTCTGTATTTAATAATAATAATAATAATAAACGTCTTTATTATTTTCGTAAGGGAATATACAATAATTACATAATATTTTATTTTCTTTTCAAAATTTTACGAAAATAAATGGCGAAGTTCAGTTTTCCACATAAAAAATATATGGTAACTGTTCTTCCACTTAACCAGAAACTAACACAATTTCAATAAATGTATAATGTATAGTGGCGCTTATACATATAAAATAATGAATAGCACAATTAATGTAAAAATTATAACTAATTATATTCTAAGGCTAACATATATTATAAAAAAAGAATAAATATTGATTTAAATTTGGCGACTGAGTAGTGTTTTTTTATATCTTTTCTTAAATTGATGGATGTTCGTTTGCTTTAAATCATTTTCGAGAGCATTATAAACTTTGCAGATTTGATAGCTGTAAGACCGTTTGAAAAGTTCAAGTTGATGCATTGGCGGCGTTAATAATCCTTTGAACCTAATATTTAGGGTATGAACATCCGTTCTAAGTTTAATTTTTTTATACAGGTATGGTGGGGACTTTAACATAATAACTTTATGATATAAAGTTGCTGAGTGAAGTTGTCTTCTATTTTGCATATTCAGCCATTTAACTTCTTTTAACTTATGTGAAATTCTTTGACACCTTCGTATACCATATATTAGACGGAGACAAGAGTTTTGAACCTTTTGGATTTTATGTATATACAAATAATTTAAACAAGGACCATAAAGTACATCGGCATAATTAAACAACGATAGAACCAAAGACTCGCATAACATGATTTTAGTTTTTTGAGGTAGACAGTGCCTGCTGGCATATATTATTTTAATATTTGAGTATGCCTTTTGTAATAACTTATTAATATGGCAAATGAATCTAATCTCACTGTCTAAAATCACACCCAGACTTTTTGCGTTATCAGTTTTTACCAGTTGAGTATTTTCTATGGTAAGGTTTAACCTGTTTTTAATTCTCTTTCTATGATTTCTTGGTCCGAAAACCATAACATTTGATTTACCTGGGTTGATAATAAGACAGTGATTCTTAGCTTCCTTGGCAAAATTATTAATATCTTCGTTTATGCGGATGCAGGCTATGTCAACCTCTGATGGAGGAAAGGAGTAATACAGCTGGGAATCATCAGCATATAAATGAATTTCACAATATTTTAAACAATTAATAAAACGACTGGTATAGATGGTGAACAGTAGGGGACCAAGAATTGATCCCTGCGGTACTCCGGCTTTTAAGGTAACGGCTTCTGAAGTTGAGCCATCTAAACATACTTTCTGCTTTCTGTTCTGCAAATAGTTTGCAAATAGCTCTATTGCACTTTCAGAGAGTCCGATATATTTTAGAATACATAATAATATCTCATAATTAAGTGTATCGAAAGCTCTACTGAAGTCCAATAGAATTAAAACAGTACAGTTCCCTTTGTCAGACGCCGAAATAATATCATCCATTTATCACTAATAACTCATTTAGATCTCGTCTCATGCGCATATTATGCACTTTTAGAGTTTAGCTCACGAGGTCCTGCGTTGTGATCGGTGTACTGACGTGAGAAACTAAGTGAAGTTCCTTAAGAAAAATTAATAACCGATTGAACTCACAGAATCGTACAGTATTAAGCTGAAAGAGAAGGAATTCAGTTAAAGTCTTGTATAAGTTCACACATGCACACAGTGTGTCCTCGGGTGGACTTAACTATACTTGTAATCTTTCTTATTCCGCATTTTAAAATACAATGCAATTCTTCATAAAGTTTTGCGTATTCTGAGAAGTCCTTGGCCATTAGCTAGAATTTAGAAATAACGAACTGGGTGGTTACAGACTTTAACGCACTTTCTCCAGAATTTTATTGAATTCCCCAATTATCTATGTCTACTGATGAGAACCGTATATAGGATTAAAATCCTTTTAAAGTAGGATTTTGCTGCACTTCGTTTTTTTGTTGTACTTTCCGAATTTTTATCTAAAGGCAGAGGCAGAGGCAGTTTTATGGAAGAAAATTTTTCTAAGTACGACTTCGTCATGCCTTCGGAATTCCTTCCAAGAGAAGCTCGCTAGAAACCAGATATTTCGAGTACGTTAATTCTACAGGTGTCTGACTTCGCGGTTTTTGCTGGATTCATTACAAATGAATTATTATAGAGAATCTCAATATTCATTCCCAGAATCAATGTATGCATGATGATTCAGACATTCTCATTATCATACACCAAGGGCAATTTCCAGTTTCAATTATTACAGTAAATAAATCACAGGACTAGTCCCTACATAGAGTTGATGTAAAGGTACCTGCTGAAGTTGTGGTGCTCTGTGAAAGAAGAAGTCGTTATAGTATGAAAGACACCAACAGGCGTCAAAAATATCGAAAAAAAGTTCCTGGAAATGTTTCATTAGTTGATGTTTATTAAGTAGAACCCCATGAATATGAATATTGAGATGGTAGTTATTTTGATTCACTTGAAACCTCACAGGAGGGGGTTGAAGATGGTGCAAAACTGTTAATTCTGGCAAATGTAATCTGGATAAATTAAGAATTTTAAACCAGTTTCTCATTGTCATTTATTATGCTATTATGCGTGGTTTAAAATTTGATTATATAATCCAAAAAACATTTATAATCCAGGCGTTTTAGTTGTAAAATTGACCTCTGTGCTAAATTCGTGCCCTACGAAAAAAATTTTTTATTGTGTTTATTTGGACGTCTTGAATAACACTTGGTAGTTACGCCACGATACACCTGGAGGATTTCGTGAAAACCGCATCGGAAGGTCACGGAAACCGCGGATTCGCGATATTAAGTACAGTACCTAGAGATAAAAAATGTGCAAAACTTCGGAATAATGTCATATTGAACGGACTTCGTTCATTTTTGGCAGTATAATAGTAGATGCTTCATAGAAAAGTTTATATATTGCGCGGGGGCTTGCTAATTTTTAGAGGGTGGATGCCACCCCCTCCCAGGGGGTGGCACTTAAAAAAAAATATATTTATTGGAGCTGAAGTAGAATCAAATTTTAAGAAGAAAAGGTTCAATGCAAATTTTCACATAAATTGATAGTTTTTAAGTTATAACGACTTGAAAATTGCGATTTTAGCTTAAAAAAAGGTATTTCCAAACGGCTTTCGTCAAGTATCTTGAAAAGTATTACTTTATCGAAAAAATGTTACAGACCAATTAGAGAAAGTACAAACTGGGAATTATATTTTTTGTTTATTGATGTAGGATTAATAATTTCGGAGATATTTAAGTTTACATTTGGCATCCAAGTGTTCATAAGATAATTAGTTAGAGTGAGAGTTAAATATCTCAGAAACAGTGACAACTACGTCAAGGGTGCTAATAGGTAGAATAATAGGTTATTAATTAAGCTTTCAACTGTCTGTCTTATTTGTTTCTGTAGCATAAAAAACAAAGAAGTTGTGACCGAAGCAATGTGCGTCTACACATTTTTTTATTAACAACGTCGCCATTTTGTTACTGTAATTAGCCAGTAATTAAAAAAAAGGAATATCAAACACTTTCTCATTAATATATAGCATGACGTAGATGCTCAAATTTTTTGGCTTGTATAGAGCACTTGCTTCAGAAAAAAATACAGTTTAAACTATAAAGGTATTTTCGATAAAACGTATTTTTTTTTCCTTTTCCAAATATCTCAATAAATATTAGTTTTATTGAAAAATAGGTAGAGACCAAAAATAAAGCTCATAAACTGATAATAAATTTCGCTTGTTTATTTATTTACATAGATTTAATAGTTTCGGAGATATGAAAGTTTACAAATGGCGTCCGAACGTTTCTAAGACGAAAAATGCAGTTTCAATGTTAAATATTTCAGAAATTGTGACACCTACGTCTCGCATGCTAAGAAATGAAATGAAAGACAATTAATTGCGCTTTCAAATTATTTTTTACTCGTTCCTGTAGCATAAGAAGTAAAGAAGCTATGATGGAAAAATGTGCATATTTATATTTTTTTATATAAAAAGGTCGCCATTTCGTTACTCTAATTAGCCAGTAATTTAAAAACATTATCTTAAATACAGTTTTTCGTTAAGATGTAGTATTACCTAGATGCTCAAATTTTTTTGCTCATTTAAAGCACTTGCTTTAGAAAGAAATGAATTTTGAAATTTAAAGGTGATTTCGAAACACTTGGATACCAAATATAAACTTAAATATCTCCGAAATTATTGATCCCACATCAATAAACAAAAAACATAATTCATTCCCAGTTTATACTTTCTGTAATTGGTCTTTAACATTTTTTCGATAAAGTAATACTTTTCGAGATACTTGACGAAAGCCGTTTAGAAATACCTTTTTTTTAAGCTAAAATCGCAATTTTAAAGTCGTTATAACTTAAAAACTATCAATTTATGTGAAAAATTGCATAGAACTTTTTCTTCTTACAATTTGATTCTATTTTAGCTCCAATAAATATATATATTTTTTAAGTGCCACCCCCTAAGAGGGGTTGGCATCCACCCCCTATAAATTAGCAAGCCCCCGCACAATATAGAAACTTTTCTGTGAAGCATTTACTATTATACTGCCAAAAATGAACGAAATCGGTTCAATATGACAATATTCCGAAGTTAAAGCCTCTAGTTACTGCACTATCAGTTTTCATGGCCCAAACGGGGAACAACACCCATTATAAAAGTTGTACGTCTGTAAATTCTCTACCTTAAAGATCCTACACATTTGCGCCTAACCGTTTTGGGGATCCGACGCGGACTAAGTGAAAAATGCTTTTATTTTTTTTTATATTTTTTGAATATATATTTTTTTTATATTGGACAGCGCAGAAATATTGAGACGTGCTATTGATTCTCTCAAGTAGCCTTGAACTGCTAACAGCTGTCACATTACTACGGGCCAAAACGGAAACTTCCATAGACAATTACCGATATTTAACATTTGCCAAAACTACAAAACTTTCAAAATTATTATCACTTCCTCCAATATCTTCAGCAGCTCAACAGCATTTGTATAAAGTATATTATCAAATTCAAACCTGGTTGGGAAAAGACATTTATCCTTAGCAGTGGGCTGGATTATTAAGAATGGAAGAATTAGATGCATTAAAATGCATTTTTCACTTAGTCCGCGTCGTATCTCCAAAACGTTTAGGCGTACGAAAAAAATGTATAAGACCTTTAAGGTAGAGAATTTACATGTACAACTTTTTGGGCCATAAAAATTGAGTTAATTTAGAATCCGCGGTTTCCGCGACCTTCCGACGCGGTTTTCACGAACTCCTCCAGGTGTATCGTGGCGTAACTACCAAGTGTTATTCAAGACATCCAAATAAACACAACAAAAAAAAATTTCATAAGGCACGAATTTGGCAGCAAATTTCTAAAACGTCTGGAATATTATTTTAATACATTTAATGTTACCAATATAGAGGATTAACAATAATATTAATATTTCGGTTTAAGAAATCCTACCTGCCATCAAGAGTCCAAAGAAAGGCGTTGGCAGCTTTATGGCGACTAATAATAATTCAGGTCATTATAGTTCATTGAATTGTTTCAATTGCGGTAAAAATACTTCCCTTATCATAATATATGGTTTTAAACATAATTTTTATTTTATAAATAAACCTGATTACTGCATGGACTTCTAAATACGGAATTACCACAGTACCAACCAAACTGAAATATGCTTAATATTCTTTATAATTTGTAGATAAGATTTCTTGTAATAAACTGAAAAATAAAAATGTCCTTATTAAACAAACAATTGAGGTTAACTGAAAAACCTATTAAAAATGATTGTGAAAACAATTCCTATATTTTAAAGTTCAATGCTATTTGAATACCGCATATGTATGAGTGGCACAGTAGTTTACAAAGAAGATGTGTTTCAAAGAAATAAACGTTTCACTGTTTATTATTTAGCTTAATGTTTAATGTTTAGTGGTGGCATATTCCATCAATTTAATGAAATGATCATGAGGCACGGGCTTAGTAAATGCAGAGTATTTTTCACACCACACATATTATAAAAAAAACCTTTCAAAATCAATTCCGATTTGATCAATTCCAAAATACTGTTCTAAATTAAACAGTACACCCTTGCTCGGAGCAAGCCTGACACCCTCGACTCATAACGCCGTACAGTGGGAAATGTTTCCATTTTTTTGGACAAAAATCCATCTACAATGCAATTATATTAATGGATTTGAAAAAAAATTTTTTTTTAAATAATTGTTAGGTATCACCCGATGTTTGAGCACTGCCCAAATTTTAAAAACGTTCAATATAACTTCAAAAAATCCTATAAATATATGAAATTCGTGTATTTTACTTAAGTAAAAATGCGAATTTCTGTTTTTTAAAAGTTTTACTCAGAAAATATCCTTGACTACCCCTAATAGGGATTTTTTCGAAATATTCTTATTAAAAATGTAAAATAGTCTAGTAAAATGTATTTTTTATATGATAAATATAAAACCTTAGTTATTCAAATAATAATTCAGTAAACATTTACCCTGAGTGGCTGAAACAACCCCCGTTTCGACAAAAAATAGAGTTACAATGGTTATTATTTAGTTTTTGCTTCAAAATAGGGTAAGAGAGTACATTGTGACTATGAGAGTGTATCTCAACGCCCTTTAAGGGTGAAAGCCGGTGAAGTGGCGGTTTCGACTTTTTTTGAAATTTTGGAATCACGTCTTCTTCGATACTTTCACTAAAATCAGTCTCCGAACCTTGTTTGATAAATAAAAATTATTTTAAAGGTTAAATTAATCAATTCTTACAATTCAATATACTTTAACAATGTGAATAAACAATAATTCAATGTGAGTAGAAACAAATTCTAAGTTCTTCAACGTTTTTAAGAAGCTCGTAAGTTAGAAATCGCATTTTTTTCCATTTAAAAGCAATTTTAGACATTTCAAAAAAAATCTTTTAAAATAAAGTCTAAATTTTTCATACATTCTACTCCATGCAAAACAAGTATCCAAAGTTAAAAAAAAAAACAGATTTTAAGATAGTCTTAGATAATTTAATAATGAAAAAAATTGGACATTAAAATGGAAATTTTTTTTTAATTTTTTTTTAATTTTTTTATCAATTGTATACTAGTAGTAAAAAATTTATTAATTATTTTAATTATTTTAAAAGATTTTCTTTAAATGTCTAAAATTTAGTTTGTTTGAAAAAAATACTGATTTTAAGCTGCTATTAAGCACCCAATTGTTTTTGAACTTTAGGATGCTTAAAATATGTTTACTAAAAATTGGTTTGTTGTTTCACATTGCATAGAATGGATGAAAAATATTCATTTCATTTTAAATATTTTTTTTCCTTTCAAATGGAAAAAAATGCGATTTCTAACTTACGAGCTTCTTAAAAACGTTGAAAAACTTAGAATTTGTTTCTACTCACATTGAATTGTTGTTTATTCACATTGTCAAAGTATATAAGAATTGATTAATTTAACCTTTAAAATAATTTTTATTTATCAAAGAAGGGTTCGGAGACTGATTTTAGTGAAAATATCGAAGAAGACGTGATTCTAAAATTTCAAAAAATTCGAAACCTATTTTCAAATTCTACAGCCATTTAAGGGTGGCTTTCACCCTTAAAGGGGGTTGAGATACACTCTCATAGTCACAATGTACTCTCTTACCCCCATTTTGAAGCAAAAACTAAAAAATAACCATCGTAACTATATTTTTTGTCGAAATGGAAGTTGTTTCAACCCCTCTGATTAACCTTTATTAAATGTTTACTGAATTATTATTTGAATAACTAAGGTTTGCCACATAAAAAATACACTTTACTAGACTATTTTACATTTTTAATAAGAATATTTCGAAAAAATCCCTATTGGGGGTGTTTTTCGGTATTTTCATTTCTGGTTAACGGGACCCCATTATTCTTAATCAGCGGCCCAAAAAACATGTAGGATATTTTCTGAGTAAAACTTTTAAAAAACAGAAATTCACATTTTTACTTAAGTAAAATACACGAATTTCATGTATTTATAGGATTTTTTTAAGTTATGTTGAACGTTTTTAAAATTTGGGCAGTGCTCAAACATCGGGTGATACCTAACAATTATTTAAAAAAAAAAAATTTCAAATCCATTAATAATTGCATTGTAGACGGAGTTTTGTCCAAAAAAATGGAAAAATTTCCCACTGTGCGCCGTGGCAAATTGAGCTGACGGAACAGGTTCTGATTAACTAAACATGAATGTGATGAGGTATAGACCAAACTTCTTTCTTGAGGTGAATTAAAATAGTAGTAAAGGGACGACCCTTCAGAAAGAAATATTGAAACTTATAAGGTGACATAGTAATGATGGGAATTTTTTTGGTTTCAGTCACAGGAAAAGACGACAAATGAGAGACCTGCTTAAAATAATTCTCTAGGAGGGAAGCGACGATGCCAGTCGTTTACATTTTAGTTTAAAAGAATTTATTTAGATTATTAAAATTTTATGATTAGAAAGAATAATTTAAAAAAACAAGCAACAACAAAAAGATAGATACAAAAAGAAAAGAAGAAATGGGTGGGAAAGAAAAAGAAAGTAAAAGTTGTAGTGTTCTGACAAGTTCAGAGAATGAGAAAACAGTTTTGGCTAAAGAGGGAGCATATAAAAATGGTCAACATCTGGAATGGTAGTTTTAAAATTTTTAGGAGTTTGCGCATCTTTAATATCTGCTGGTAAAATATCATATATGCATTTTACAGTTTGTTCGTTTCTAGTATTACGCGTGTATTTCATGTGTATTATATTAGTTTTTTCTATATACAGTGACATATTATATGTTGTAGTATTGTCTGGCATCAAACACATCATATACTTGTACAGCCCGATATTAGAAAAAGTGGGATCTTTATTGTAAACAGGGACGGCGCCAGGGGGGGGGGAGCTGCAGGGGCACGTGCCCCCCCCAAAACGAACTGTGCCTCCCCAAGTGCCCCCCTGGATTCCTATATTTTTTAATAATTTCGTTCTTTGTTATGATGTTATTAAGTAAAAGTTATGTTTCTGTGCCCCCCTACGAACCTAAAAAAAAATATGTGCCCCCCGGCCTGGCCAGTCTGGCGCCGTCCCTGATTATAAATAATTTTTTAACGCCATTTTTGGATTGTGTTAACAGTTTTAAGCTGATTATCGTTTGTGTATCTCCATCTCAGTATACCATGTATTTGTGATTGGATTAACGAGTAGTAAAATTACTTTAAATGTTTTATGTTCAATTTTTTTTTAAATATTTTAATATTAAAATCCACACAACTTCATAATGATTCATCTTAAGTGTCCATCGATCGTAATTCTTAAATATTTTACTGATGTAGCGTCCTTAATATTTAAATTCTGGCCAATACTGGTGGACCTAACTTGCAAATTGCTTGTAAATGAATTAAATGGTAAATAAAATATTTTGCTATAATTTATTCTTCTTCCAGAACAGGGCCGTTTCTAGAGATTTGACTGCTGGTGTGGAAAATCTAAAATGCCGTCTCCTACTTCAGCAAGCATCTGATTTTGCACACCTAAAAAAATTTTTTTTCCCCCGAAAATGAAAATTTATGAACGGGGTGGGAGAAAATCGGAAAAATTACGTATCTATTGCCCTGCCCTAGATACGACGCTGAAAATTGCTCTGACCTAATATTAAAAAACGCATGGCCCGTTTATCCTGCCGCCCGCCGCCGCCCCTAAAAATAGACGGAGATATGCGGTGCACACATCGCACATCCCACTCTACACGGCCCTCTTCCAGAGCTTCCAGATAGTAAATCATTTCTATACAGGCTGAAAAGAATAAGTCTTAATTGAGGGGCTTCAAATATTGTTGATCCGCAAAAATTATCTCATCACCAGAGCTCGGAAATTTTATCTCTGTGACGTCAAAATCAGGGTTGGCTCTAGGTCAGCCCGGAAAGATTTTTATGCAAGTATGACAAAATATATCTTACCTTGTACTTTTTTTTAGGGGATTCCGTAATATCCAAACTTTCACAATTTCGGAGACGTCGCCTAATTAAAAGAAACAATAAAACCACATTAGTAAAAAACATATGAAAATACCACCGTACACTGGAATCTAATGCTGACACTCGGTCAGGATTGAATGCCTTCAACACTGCAATTGTAACAGAATCAACTACATATTTAGGTAATTATCAGTACGTTTCACAAATATAGTAATTTTCCGATAAAAGTAGGTTACGTATTAACATTTTAAAACGAAATAGAATTCAGTTTATCACGTTGTGTACATTTGTGTTGCACACGGTACATGTCAGTTTTATACCATTAATCCTTAACTTTGTTTATTATGTATGACTTAATATTATATAAAAATGGTTTATTTTATTGGGAAAATGTTTTATGTTGCCAGCAGCTTATTGGGTTTTTATATTTAATTATTATGAAAATAAACATGAAAAACACACCTCACATATTAAACAGGTCAGAAAGTATGTGTTTGGTTCAAAAACTTTTATTGTAGATATGTATTATATGTTTTTATTTATTTATTTATTTATTTCTCAAAATACAGTAACAACTTAGGTACACTAAATAAAAAATTACATTAAATATAATAATAACAATTACATTAATTATAATAATATTTTTGCTTCAAAGCTTAAACATACAGTATTAACATTTAAATATATTTTAAAATTTAAATTTTAAATTTTGTGGGAGAAGGATCTATCAAGGATTGACATGAGAAATAGCACATCTAATCAAGAGACGAGGAGATATAGGTCAATCTAAATTTAAAATAAAACTGTTAAGTAGCTGATTAAACTTTTTGGAGGGGAGAGCAAAATCTAACTCAGACAACATTAATGTATTATTTGTGACTTTTAAAATGGTAACCAGGGGCGATGAAATGTTTGTAGTAAGTGGAGGTATGTAAAAAACTGTACTAGTCTGTTTACTGGGTATTCTTATGTTTATGCGACTGCAATTTAAGAAATTGTTAAGTATTTTGTAACAAACAAATATCAGGAAACAATTTTCCTTCTAGTTTCAAGACTTACAATGCTGAATTCGTTCCGTAAAGCTGCTGTTCGTATAAAATTGTAATCTGGATATGATCCATATTTCCTCAAATACAAATATCTCAGCATTTTGTTTTGTACTTTTTCTATGGTACAATTATACTTGAAGTAAAAGGGGTGCCATATTACGGATGCGTATTCCAGAATTGGTCTTACTAAACTAGTATACAATTTTGACATTGTGATAATATTTTTAAATTTGCTGGACTGCCTTATTACAAAACCTAACACACGTAGTGCTTTTAATGATACATATTATGATATATACTCATTAAAACACAGTTTATCATCATAATAAACACCCAGATCCTTAATTTTTCTTATTCTTGGTATATTTTTATCATCCATTGTGTAATCATAATTTGCTTGATGGCGTTTACGCGTTTAGAAATATTGAAATGCATATTATTATCAATGCTCCATTGAAAAAGTTGGTTAATATCTTGCTGCAATGCCTGGCAGTCATTTAAATTTTCTATTTTTTTGTCGGCAAATAACAGGCAATTTGAACTTTTTAATACTTTAGGTTATTAATGAATATGAGGAACAACAGAGGTCCTAAGTTAGAGCCCTGTGGCACCCCCGAATTTGCAGTGAATTTTCTTGAGGTTTTACTAGCGAATTTGACGGAAAATATACTATTTTGTAGATATGATGAGAAAAATTTTAGAGTGTTAGAGGTCGCACCAAACCCACAAAGCTTCCCCAAAATGACGTCATGGTCCACCTGATCAAATGCTTTTTAAAATTGGTGTAAATTATATCGAGTTGATTTTTTTGGTCCAAGTGTTTCATAACTTCAGTTGAAAAAACCAATAGGTTTGTTACTGTTGATTTTTTTTCTACGAATCCATGTTGTTCCTCACATATGTTTGATCGCACATCATTCCATAATTTTGCATAAATTATATATTCCAATAGTTTGGCCATTGCTGAAAGCACTGCTATAGGTTTATAATTTTCTCCTTGATATACGTTTACGGACTTGTGGATTGGCGTTACACACACTTCTTTCAACAAGTCAGGAAACGTATTTGTTTTTAATGCTAAATTAAATATAAATAGTAGAGGCATTTCTAGCCACATTGCACATCCTTTAATTATATATGGCGGTATCTTATCAGGTTCTGCCGACCTCTTAGGTTTCAGCTTTTTTACAGCACCCTTATAATCATTCGACGTAATTCTCTCTAAGTTTATTACATCGCAATCAGTTCTAGTATTAATTTACATTGTAGGACGCCGGTACATCACTGTACACAGAATAGAAATATTGTGCAAAGCTTGTGGCTACATCTTGCGGCGCTACGTTTAGGCCATTAAACTCCATAGCATGAGGCGGCTCAGAGTTTTTCTTATTTTGTCTAGTATACGTCCAGAACGCTTTAACATTATTATCTGTTTTTTTTCAGTTTGTTTCAAAAATGTGTTATAAGCTGCCTGAGTAAGCGATATAACTTTTTAGTTTTTACGCTCTTGTATATACATACTAGCTGATCCAGCAAGCCATATAAATTATAAATTTTTGTCCAAAAAATAAAAAGAAAATTTCTGGATAGGGCCACCCTTATCACCTAGGGGTATAAAAAATAGCCTACGACCTACCAAATATACACCAAAAATTTCATAAAAATCGGTCAAGCCGTTTCGAAGGAGTTCGATAACAAACACTGTGACACGAGATTTTTATATATTAGATTATTATGAAAATCCGATATGTGCCTACATTTTCTGTATTTATTTTTGTTTTTAAGTGACTTTTTCATATCTGCATTAAACGATATGGGAAATTTTCTGAGTTTAACATTTTTTATAGGCACAGTTTCATCTATAATGGAATAAAAAATGCTGTAAAATAGCCCGAGCGCCTCATTAACATTATCTGTCCTGTACAAAGGGGACCAATCAGCATCCCGCACTAACAGAGATAGTTTAAAAAATCACAGTTTTTAAAATCATAATAACTACTCCCAGACTCCAAATTGTTGCTTAACGAATCAGCAATATTAATATCAATTGCCAGTGCAGGATAATGCTGATCCTCTTTCAGCAGTGCCTCATCTGCTCTGGTTACCCCACAGTTATTTTTATTTCCTTTATTAATTAAGACAAGATCTAAAGTTCTTCTATTTATATTTAAAACATCATTGCAGAGTTCTAAAGATTGAAAATTTATGAAATCCAGAAATTCAGTATGTTTCAAGTCTAAATAATCATATCTATCATTGTTTATATTTGGAAGACAAATAAGTTTTGCGATCTTGCTAATTTTAAATGCTGCCTTAATATTTGCTCATCCTGTCTATCAGTGTAACAGGTGAGGTACGGTACCGGTTTCAGTCAGTGGACCTTGATCGGCGAAGTTAAGCACGCCGGGCAGAGTCCATCACTTGGACTGGTGACCGTATCTCATCTCGCCGTCCTGGTTAAGTGGTAGAGTAGCATTAGCTAAACTTCGCCAGGACGTTAATATAAGGCATTAAAAAAAAAATCGTTTGCAATGAATATCTTCGAACCTCTCAATATGCTTAAGACCATTACAGTTTTTAGGTTAAATTCATTACCAGAAGCACATTGTAGCTGATTAATATTTCACCATTTGTTGTTTCTCTGAATGTTTCAGCATATGTTTGCAATATAATACTATGTTTATATGCTATTGACGAGTTTAATAATGTAAATGCATTAAAAGGAAGACTTATAATTATGTACCTATTACCTTTGTTGCTATTACTTTTAATTAAAAGGAAGATTGGTAATTTTTTTTAAAACATGAGAGACGAGAAGTATTAAAAAAATCTTGAAAAATATTGTATGAATCTCACAGGAAAATACACATTTTCGCACTTCCCGTGATATAACGAGGCTACCCATTTTAATAACCTCTTTTAAACTTACGAATGTTTAATGTATGAGTGAGTATTATTTACTGTTGGGTGCAGTAAACTTATATAAAATCAAATTTATCATTCATGTCAATTTGCAGTAGACATGGTTTTACCTTTTTTTTTATCATTTCATTTATCATGTTAAAAACCGCTGCCCAAGGAATCACTACTTCCACATCTAGATTTTCTGTCCAAGTCACTCACAACGAAAAAATTTTGTATGTGAAAATAATTGTTTATGGAACTTTAATAATATAATATTTGAAATCCTCTACCCCAAAAACCCATAAAACGATACCCCACATCGGTAGTGGGGTAAGGGTGGTGATAGGGGGGTGGTAGTGTGAGTGGATGAAGTAAAAAAATATTTCGAGGTTTTTGGTTCTTGTACACACACTAAATCACATTTTTTTTCATCCCCTTTAATAATGGGGGTGGTAATGGGGGTGGCTAATGCCAAAAATTTTTTCAGACCTTAGATTCTCTTGTATATACTAAATACCAATTTTATGGACTCTTGCCAGCTTGATTTACCTGTTTACTCCAAATGTACCCCAATTTACCCCCCAACCCTTCGATGGAACAAGATTAAAATATGATCTAGTTCCAGATCTCGTTAAAGTACATATGTGTACCAAATTTTAAGTCAATATCTCAAACGGTTCCAGAGTAAACATGCGCACAAAAAAATGTTGCAGACCGACAGACAGACAGACAGACCGACAGACAGAATTTTTTTTTTTCGCTTAAACTTAAAATCTCGGCGTTTTATAACATTCTAAGCCTATTTGAACAATAAAAATTTTTTAAATTTTTTTTGTCGTTACTATACTTCCACTGGATGTGGAAGTAAAAAATCGCTGCCCAAGGAATCATTACTTCCACATCCAGATTTTTTATCCAAGTCACTCACAACGAAAAAAGTTTGTATGTCGAAATAATTGTTTATGGAACTTTAATAATATTTGAAATCCTCTACCCCAAAAACCCATAAAACGATACCCCACATCGGTAGCGGAGTGGGGGTGGTGATAGGGGTTGGTAGTGGGGGTGGATGAAGTAAAAAAACATTTTGAGGTTTCTGGTTCTTGTACATACACTAAATCACAATTTTTTTTCATCCCCTGGGGATGGTAATGGGGGAGGCTAATGCCAAATTTTTTTTTGGAACCTTAGCTTCTCTTGTATATACTCAATACCAATTTTATGGACTCTTATCTGCTTCATTTACCTATTTTCCCCTAATTTACCCCAATTTACCCCCCAACCATCTTGTTCCTTCGACGGAACAAGATGAAAATATAATCTAGTTCTAGATCTCGTTAAAGTACGTATGTGTACCAAATTTTAAGTCCATATCTCAAACGGTTCCAGAGTAAACGTGCGCACAAAAAAAGTTACAGACAGACCGACAGGCAAAAATTTTTTTTCGCTCAAACTTAAAATCTCGACGTTTCGTGACATTCTAAGCCTATTTGAACAATAAAAATTTTTTAAAATTTTTTTGTCGTTACTATACTTCCACTGGATGTGGAAGTAATTGAATTTAACTTAAAAGGGCAATTGAATATCGATTATAACATACCATACCATAGACACATAAAGAATATTATTTTCGAAATTCAAAAATGTTACTTTCAATAAATGACCCTGAAAATGTGCTTACAAAGGTAAGTGTGAAAGGCAAAATTATTTAGGAAATTATTATTTTTGGAAGATGCAAATTTAGATACATTTTAAAGCATTATAAAGTACTTAGGATTTAATAATAGGTTCTGATGGATTTTGACTGCGAGCATAATGGACATAAAAGATATAATATTAAGTTTTATCAAATTTGATAACATAATTTTGTCTCATATCTTTATTTTTAAACTTGGCGTTCAATATATTTCCGCAACTAATGACACTGCAAAATAATAACTAAAACCTCTACTTAAAATAAAGGAAGTGGTTTTTTGTCAACTGCTGCTTGCGGCTTTGAATGAACCGTCAGCTCTTGTATTACGTGCATGCATATGCACGCATATAATAGTAGGTGCGGTACAAATTTTATTAAATATACAGGGTGTCCAGTTAGTGTTCCCTCGGAAGATTGTGCAAACACGGCTAATTTTATAAAAAAAAATTTCTGAACAAAACTTTCAATGTTTGATCTCTATTATAACATAAAATTATTTTCAATTATACAAGGTGTTACGAAAACGAGTTACAAAAGAAAATATAATTGTTTTAAACTGAACACGCTATATTTTTTGGTGCCTCCTAGGGTCCTGTATTACACCCTAAAATATATTGCCAACCGGATTCAACGTTGCCAAGTTATGATTTTTTTCCTAATTTTTTTAGCAATTTACAAAAAATTTTTGACGGCCATATCTCCGAGACTTATTGATTCTCTTTTCTCAAAATGTGGGATGTTATTTGATAATGATGTATTTACTGAAAAACATTTTTGAAATATATTAGATATTATTATGCCGGGTGTCCAAAATACTTGTTTACATTTCTTGATATTTCATTATTATTTTTTTCCGATTTTTTTATATGGACGAATAAAGCATACAATTCCCCACATTTTAATATCATACACTTTATTTTTATTTCAAACGGTTTTTGAGATATGATCATTTCAAATAATTTTTGTGTAAATTAAGTAGCGGCAGTCTCTATACAACAAAATAGATCACGCTGCTGTATAATAGCTGTATAACGAGTTAAATTGCTCTGCATTAAGAACAACCAAGAACAGTTTTATAGTAAAATTACTTAATAACTGATGCTTCACTAGGCTATAAAAGCACTTTATTGTTATATAGAAGAGTGTAAATGAACTTTCATTCGATTCTTTGCATTAAGATACTTTATAGATGCTGTAAGAATGTTACTAAGAAATGTTAAATAGTTGAATAATTATTATTTTTGAGATCTTTAAATGATAAAATGGCTTTATAAGCCTGCGCCTGTTCTGAGTATATAGTGGTTGTATAGTGGTAGTGGTATAATAGTGTTATATAGTGGGTGATCAATTATTATATTCCTATATTTTGTCGTATCGACAAACGCCTTTACCAGTGAAGGAAATAGTTTAGGTCTCCAATATTTGTTAGTCAGATATTGTATACTCAAAGCGTAGATCAAATGGCAGAGCGAGTTTTAATTTTTTGCAAAAAACTTTTAAATAAATGTTTCCGCTAGATACTCTCTTCTCAAATGCAAAAGAAGTTCTGATATTTAGGAGCTAGCAGTATCCGTGATGGAATTTGTTTGTTAGATATCTACCATAAACTTGCGTTAGATCCACATCGAAGTAGTAAAATTACAAAATTACTTCAAAAATCTAATCGTGATTAAATGAGATCAGTCTTTAAAAAATATTATTTTGGGTAAACATTTTTCATTTTTATTTTCTAATAGTAACTTTTATTTCGAAATGGATTTATATCCTTCTGACGAGTTCTAAAGAGAACGAAAAAGATTGTACAATGTTTAAAGGAATTAATCCATCGAAAATATATGAAATACTTCAATTATTGGACATGCATGCGGTGAGCGAAATTTTATAACTATTTTCTTTGTGCTTTTTAGTATTTTTTTGACTTTGAAATGTTATAAACGTTTGATTGTGATGTAGTATCCTCTAGGTAGGGCTAGAGATACTTAATATTATATATATTAGCATGATAAGACTTGAATCATCAATATATAGAAAGAGTGGTTGTTTTATTGCTTTTCATGCTGAATCTTAGATATGGTAGGTGCATGAAAGAAGTCGACAAGTCACCGTAGGGGGAGTCTTGCTGATTTTTCTTTTTTGGTCAGACTTGCACCAATGGTATATGAAAGAAACGAATGTTTTCTTTGAAAGTTATCTGCTGAATACCCAAAATAATATTTTTTAACAATGATGTAAGCAGAAATAATAGGTATTTATTTATGAGGTCAGTCTTGCTTCAGAGTTTCTCCAGCTTACATATCCTTGGTTTGATAAGGTTTCATAACAGGTTTGTTTTTAGCTTCACAAATTCAGATAGCATTTAACATAATACTTAGACATTTGTGGTGACACAACAAATATGAGGTAGTAGGTCTTACCTGCAGGCCATAAGTCTCCAACTTTAGATAATATCCGACCACTTCTAAAACCTGATATGAATTATCGAGTTTAAAAATTAAAATATGTTTGGGGGATAACCAAGCGCATAAATATAATTAAATAAACAAATAAACTTCTACAGTTTTATTATTTTAAAAAAGAAATATCACATTTACATTAATTTATTATGGGTACAGAAAACAATCTCTAATAATATCGCAACTCTAAATATCATCATAACTTAACTTGTAAATAACAAAATTGGAGTTCTTTGGGACACAGATCTAGTAAAGCTATAACTGACGAATTAACATACTTGTGAATGATATATCAGACATATACTTTGTGGCAGCGGCTGCCATGTTGAAAATAGACTAGCAGAATTAAATTATAATCCTATAATTATTATATTAATTTATATAAAGTTTTAAGTAAATCATTTTGTTCATTTTAGTAAAAAAATTAACTTTCACTTTTGTTTATTTTCCTATCTTTTGCTTTGCCACCTTGTAAATGGTTACATAAACACTGCTTCTCTAGTGCGAGCGGAGAATCCCTATAGAATGTCGCCGTCTAAGGACAATTTAAAATATCAAAGGATATGTCCCGTATTATTTATAAATAAAAAAACACTAATGCCTAAAGTCGTAAAACGAAAAATATAAAATAAAAAATAAAAAAGAAACAGCTCAAAATTAGAAATTTTATTCAAATTGTGAGGTCTTACACTACCTCACTATTCACTTAGAAATACAAATAAGGTCATCTGCATTTTCGGATAACAAACAGTTTATTTCTTCAATAGCAATTAAATGTCATAACAAAGAACTGGACGTAAGCAGTGTATTCATCTCCCATTTCTTGAAGTTTTCATTTATTGAACGTTCTGCAGGGTACTCTTTGCAATTGCTAGATTTTAAGTAAATTGCTATATTTTTAATTTTCCGTATCTCCCGATGATACCAGCTTGGTTGCCGAAATGTTCTTCGAAATTACTGAAAATTACTTATCTCTAATAAGTCTAATGAACCTGCTCTTGTTCGGTGATCTCTATAATAATAGATTCATCTAAGCATGCTAAAATCTTTGGCTTTTATATCAATATTTTTCAATTTTTAATATAAACTTGTTAAATATATATTTAGTACTATTATAAGTAAATCATTCGTTGCTTTTATTAGAAAAGGTATACACCACTATAGAAACTATACATATTTCGACCTCGGTGATTCAAGAACCACTTCATTCAAACTTAATACCCTCCTCACTCCTGATTAAAGCCTCCTTGCCCTCCTTCTCTTCTTGTTCATCAAGCTCCTGAGCCAGACCTATAAATATTTCCCTGAAGACCATTCCGTCAATATTATTCGATAAATAATTAAGGAACAGCCAGTCGGTGTAGTTGCAACGTTTCGAGACAGTTAAAACATTCCATGGATTCAGTTTACCAGGGCAAGTGTTGGCAAAGACAAGTTGATTGAATTTTTTGCTTCTGGCGTGTAAGAGAATAGTTAGCACTCTCCAAACTAAGCCTAACGCAGTGAAGATGAATAATATGATAAACCAGAACCATAAGCAAGTGTAAATCTTTTCGTTTATTACGTTGAGAGCCATGACACACATTGCGTCGTGAAACTGGATTGACCCTGAAGGACCATATTTGTGGAATGTGCATTTGGTCACCTGAAATCAATGAGTACGGTTTTTAATTCCTTTCAAATATCGTTCGTTGGGAGATAAACTAGACGAACGACATAGCTAGCTATGTATGAATTAGCTGATAAATAAACCGGGTTTTCGGCTTTGATTTGTAAGGAGGACAATTTAAATGAGCATTATAATTATTATTAAATGGATGTTCAAACATTATACGGGGTCTTCCAAATTGCATAGGCCAAACTTCACCCAATGATAGAACGTTTCAAAATAAGGAATGAAATTCCTATATGGGTTGGGAAGTACTGATAACTTTAAAGATAAAGTGCAAAAAACTTTTTTATGTAAAGAACCTCAAATTTCTAGTTCTGCTCATAGTGTAAATTATCATTTGCTTAACTTCAGATGTTTCGAAGATAATTATAAAGAACAATTTTCAGGATTTTTACTTGAACAACCTGTATCTCGGAAACTAAAGCACCCCCGACCCATATTTAAGATTTCTTTTCTTATTTTGGAAAGTTCTATTACTCGGTGAAGTTTGGCCTTTGCAATTTGGAGCACCCTGTATACAATATTTTTGCATTTAAGTCGTAACTTAAAAAACCGTTGCCTAAGGAATCACTACATCCACATCAGATTTTCTATCCAAATCTCTCAAATTTTGTATGAGGAAATAATTGTTTATGGAACTTTAATAATATAATATTTGAAATCCTCTACACCAAAAACCCATAAAACGATACCCCACATCGGTAGTGGGGTGGGGGTGGTGATGTGGTGGTAGTGGGAAGTAAAAAATACTTTGAGGTTTTTGGTTCTTGTACACACACTAATTCACAATTTTTTTTCATCCCCTTTAATAATGGGGTGGGGTGGTAATGGGGGTGGCTAATGCCAAAATTTTTTTGAGACCTTAGCTTCTCTTGTATAGAATAGAATAGAATATAATAGAATATAATAAATTTATTCACCATAAATCTTGTTACATAAACAGTATCGGTTTTGTCATGAAAATTCACATATAATATAAAAACCAATTAATATAATATATATGTCATATGTTACAAAAATTGTATAAAACAAACAAGACTACAAAAATACATAATAAAAAAGAAAACATAAAAAACAAACTAACAAATATATGTACATATAAAGGTGAAGCTACCGATAAAAAAACTCGGTCATGTTATAAAAACAATGTTCATTCAAAAACATTTTCAGTTTGCTTCTGAACAGTCTAAAAGAATTTTGTGACCTTATTTCTATAGGAAGTTTATTATATATATAACTACCAGCACAATGGGGTGATTTTTTATATTTGCTAAGGTTGAAAATATTGATGTGTATTTTTCCCGCACTTCTGGTGGGGTAGCTGTGTATGTCACTATTTGTTTTAAATTTATTTAAGTTTTTGTGCATGAAACAGGAAATTTTAAATATGTAAATGCATGTAACAGTCATAATTTTTTTTATTTTAAATGTATCTCTGCATGATTCTCTGTAGTTCAAACCAAACAGAATACGAATAATTCTCTTCTGTATTACAAAAACTCTATTCGCCTCAGCTGATTGACCCCATATACTAATATTGTAACTAATGGCTGAATATGCTAAAGAGTAGTAACGTGTCATTAATGCATTATTATTCAATTCTTTCAGTCTTCAAATTGCTTAATGACTGTAGCAGTCCTATTCTCTAAATGTTCAATGGTATCACCGTTGATTATAACACATCTGCGTACATAAATGCCTCACCTTCTGTGATATAATCTGGTAAATCATTGATGAAAATAAGACATAAAAGTGAAGCAATAACGGAACCTTGAGCTGCACCGATTTCCATATTAACGATATCAGACATTTCTGAGTTTATTGAAACTAAAATTTTCCGATTTTCCAGATAAGAAATTAACCATTTCAGAATGTTTCCATTTATTCCTATTATTTTTAATTTGTCCTCAAGAAATTTCAGATTAACTGAATCAAAAGCTGCAGTTAGATCAAAGAAAAGACTAGCTACTTTTTTACCTTTATCAAGGTAATAGTAGATTTTTTGAACAAATTCTAGTGTCGCCAGTTCTGTAGATTTATTGTCTCTATAACCAAACTGACTGTCAGTAAATAAATTATTTGATTCTAAATATAGGTGTATCCTATTGGCAACTGCTTTCTCGGGAATTTTAGATAAGTAGCTTAGTAAAGTTATGGGCCTATGATTTTCTACCAAGTGCGGATCATCTTTTTTAAATAACGGGATTACTTTACCTAATTTTAAAATATCCGGAAACTGTCCAAGATTCACCGATAGGTTAAAAAGATGTGCAAGAGAATCTGCTATAACGTATTTACAGAAATTTAATAGTCGGATAGGAATTTCGTCAACGCCCGTGGAATTCTTGTTTTTCATATTATCAATTATACTAATAATTTCGTCTCCTGTCACAGGCTCAAAGGAAATTGTTGAATTGATTATTTTCCTGGATATTGTACAATTATTTGATAAGTTATTTCCAAAATGGTTATCCAGTTTATCTTTAACACATGTAGAAAAATAATTAGCAAATATTTCACATATTTTTTTTTCGTCATCTATTATTTCATCATTTACTTTTATACCAGTTCTCATTTTCTGTTTTTTGTCGTCCCAATCTATTATTAACCATTTTGCCATAAAGTTTTATTTTTATTATTTGAATTTTCAAGTATATTTGTATTTATTTTTATTCGTATATTAGATATTTTATTATTAATGCATTTTTTATAACTTCTAAAGGATCTCATCAGTTCGGGACAACCAGAGTTCCTGGCAATGTAATAAAGATACTTTAAGTTACCTGTTACTCCTGTCTTACTCTGAAATCGTTTTCAGGTTTGCTACTTTTCTTGACTGACATAACTCTTTTTACAACTCTTGTCCAAACACCACTGGAAGTGCGCACTCTTACTTGCTTGATTTACCTATTTACCCCCAATTTACCCCCAACCCTTCGACGGAACAAGATGAAAATATAATCTAGTTCCAGATCTCGTCAAAGTACATAATGTGTACCAAATTTCAAGTCAATATCTTAAACGGTTCCAGAGTAAACGTGCGCACAAAAAAAGTTAGAAACAGACGGACGGACGGACAGACAGACCGCTAGACAGACAGAATTTTTTTTCGCTCAAACTTAAAATCTCTACGTTTCATGACATTTTAAGCCTATTTGAACAATACACATTTTTGAAAATTTTTGAATGTGGAAGTAAAAATAAACAGTAAATAAAATTATTTATTTATTTATTTACTGATGTAATACAGACAAAAATGTCATTTACATTTACAGTTGCATCACATTATTAATACTAGATTAAATTAGCTGTAATAATGAAATAATGTATACGATACAGATAACTGAATTTAATGTTACACATATATCACGTACCACCGCAAAAAAGAAAATTATTTATATATTTATTTATTATTATTTATTTTAAAATTGAAATGCATGGAGTTTCTATTGAATACCTGAGAACGTTTTTTCTATATTATATTTTAAATTACATTGGGTTAGATTAAATATGCTAAAATTTGATTCATGACGGACACAGCTTACATCAATACACATTCGAACAATTGGCGAATTTTTTCTTTCATTAGTTTTATAATACACTTGGAACATAATTGGTCAGGCTTTAAGTCAGGAAGGAATATAAAAATTAGGTTTTGATAAAATATCTCCTGATACTAGACAGGGTGCGCCACTTAAAACTCCCCAGACTTGTAACTTTTTTATTTTTGAAGCAATGACCATGTTGGGCACATCAAATTGTAGACATTTTTTAAACCTTTAAATGTGCATACAGAGTGATTAAATTTTTTTTTTTTTTTTTGAAAAACTTGTTAAGAAAGGGAACTTAATTTCTTTGAATATTTTTTTACCTCACCTTGTACATGAAATGTGTTAATGTGTTCTTATAAAGATTTTAATTAGCTTCAATTTATGTTATTAAAAAATATATAAAATAAAAATTTTGCAATTTCCTATTATTTAGTACATTTTAATAAAGTTTGTTTTTAAAAATATTTATTTCTTTTGTTTCTTGTTGCTGTTTTGTTACGTTGAGGATTGTTTGTGATATGTCTTTTACAAATAAAGCATAAAATTATTATTTACATTTTTTCAGTTATTTAAAAAAAAAATCAGTTTGGAATCGGAAGCAGTGTTTTTAATTTCTTTCTGTAAAACCAAAAAATTTCTAATATGACGTTATAGCATAAACTGAAGCTAATTAAACCCTTTATAAGAGAACATTAACGCAGTTCATGTACAGGATGAGGTAAAAAAATATTCAAGGAAATTAAGTTTTCTTTCTTAACAATTTTTTCAAAAATGTTTTTTTAAATCACTCTGTACACACGTTTAAATGCCTAAAATATCTACAATTTTATGTGCCCAACATGGTCATTGCTTAAAAAATGAGAAAGTTACAAGCCTGGGGAGTTTTAAGTGACGCACCGTGTATATCCGTTTATTATTTTGCCTATAAAGAGCACATTCCTAATTTCCTTCTTATTGACTGTTTTGCAATATTAAATTCCTTTCCTATTCTATGATATTCGTTATAATCTGGGAACCTTAGATATTTTTTCGTGTAAACATAAGCTAAAAATATGTTTTGAACTGTTTCTGTTTGCTGTGAGGCTACTACAGTTCCGGAATCCCATATTTGTGAAGCAAATTCTAATTTTGATCTTACGAAACTAAAATACAGCATCCTAATTGTTCGCCAACTAAATTCAGATGCATTCCTCATAACAAATCCAAAATTTCTGTATACTTCCTTAAGTATATTTTCAATGCTTTTGTTGTTAAGTTGTAGTTAAACAGGACTCCCAAATCTTTTTGTTTGCAAATATGCTTCACAGAGTAATTGTTAATTTTGTACGTGTACTGATAACGATTTGTCGTTGTTGTATATGTCATTGCGGAACATTTATTTATGTTTAATGATATTTTATTGTTTATAGTCCAATCAAAGATGGTATCAATATCATGTTGCAATAATAACGCATCTTTCTCAGTTCTGTAAATTTTTAAATCATCTGCGTATAACAGAGATTTAGAATAAATTGAATGTTCAGGAATGTCATATACAAATAACAGAAAAATAAAGGACCGAGATTACTGCCTTGTAGAACTCCGGATTTTGCTAGAATAGGCTCGGACAAAAATTATTCTAATTTAAACTGTCAACTTATTAATACTTTGAATATTTAAGTAATTTTTGAAATCACATGAAAAAAAAGAAAAATTTGTTAGACAAAGAATAAAAAGTCAAAAATAAATAAATTTTAAAAAATCTTCTTAGAAAACAATGATTTTATTTTAAAACCAAATTACACTAAAAGGTATAACATAATTTCTAACTTAGTAAATAGAAAACCATTGGACGGTCATAAAATGTAAACGTAAATCTAAAATGTAAACGTAAATCCAAATGATTAGACGAAGTAATATTTTATGAGCGCCCAAGTGGTTTTCTATTTACAAAGTTAAAAATGATTTTCTACTTTTTAGTGCAATTTGATTTTAAAATAAAACCATTGTTTTTCAAAAAGTTTTTTTTAAGTATTACTACCCTTATAAATGGCTTAATTCATTCAAAATGATGAAAGGAGTTAAAATGGTTATATTCTGTTCTGCTTTAAGTTGTTCGAATCCGCCTCGTCTTGCTTTCAATTGTTACGGTGCCTTGGACCGTGGGTGTCTGACAGGCTCCGGGTACGGGTGTCGAAAAGTCCATATATATTAAATTGTCAATACGTTGTTTTGATTAATTGGTGCAGCTGTCTCGTATTTTACTTTACTAAAGATGGCAGCCGCGATCTAACGTGCAATCTAAAGGTATTATAACACACGAAAATGGAACTAAAATAGCATGATTAGAAAATATGTCGCGAACTAGATTCAATTTCATATACATTTTTCGGTAAATATTCGTTATGACAATTCGCAAGTTCTATGTAATGACGGCTTTCAACAAGACTCTAAAATCTTTGTTAGTTTTTCTCAGTTCTGCACAAACTGAAAAATATTTAAATCTCATTAACTTCAAGGTTACTAGCGACTAATTAGGTTCTTTCTTAGCATGAAAGGAACATAATACAGTGCATGCCTTTATTCATTCGTTATTTATTTTACTGCTTGCAATGCTATACACGTTTTGCTGTGTGTCTTATGTATATATGTGAGCATTGGCAATAATTCCCTATATGTCAATAAACCGCTAGTCTGTTTAACATTTATTTATTTAATGGTAGTTACTCGTTTGATTTTTAGAGAGTTGTAGAATGTCATACTGAAAGTCAACCATATGCTGTACTGCAGAATCTTGCGCTTATTGCATATACACGGCGTATCTGTAAATACAAGGAAATATGTTTTAGTCTGGTTTAACTCGAAACATTTTTTTTTACTTTTCCAAAATCTTTCATCAACGGTTATGAATTAAATTAAAATTTTCACCATATTCATTTTTTTACCATTGACATCCGTATGAATACTCAGAATTAACGAAAATATCTATTCACTTTTAATAATAGCAAGAAAACATAAATAATTTAATATATAGTGTCTTTATTCAACGAAATTGATTGGTACAGCAATTATTCTCTTAGGATTGCGTCGTTCGATTATTCATCGCTCTTAAACGCAACCATCATAGAACAAAAATAGTTTCAGTATAATAATAAGAAAAAAAAGGAAAAAGAATACAGTAAACATTTTGTTTATAATATTGAATATCATTAAAATATATAATATAGTAACATGCTTCTATGGTAAGAAAACTGACAAAAAAGAAAAAATGATGAAAAACAGAGACAATATATTACAAAGCAAACAAAGCAACACAACCAAATCACAAAAAATAACAAGTACTTCTTCAAGCTCTCTTAGCGAGAATATGTTTTGGCACGCTTCCTGAGAGATGAAATGCTAGTTTGAAGTTTGACATTCTGCGGTAAGCGGTTGAATATTTTCGCGGCATTATAACTAAAGGATCTCTGGAATTATACACCTTTATGCTTGGGAACATTGTACAATTCACAATTGCATATAGAACAACTGTGAATATTTTGTATCTGAACTAGTTTTTTGAACAGACAATCAGGTGCTTCTAATGTATTAATATTATATATTAAACAAGCAAAATGTAGTTCAAAACGTTCATTTAAGTTCAGCCATTTAGATTCGAAGAATTTTTCGATGATATATGGTCAAATTTTCTTAAATTATAGCAGTATCTTATGCACGCATTCTGAATTTTTTGTAGGCTAACCTTATCCCTTTGTATCAATGCAGGCCAATAAAGTACATCGCAATACCCTAACAGAGATAGTATTAAAGAATCACACAATTTAAGCTTAATGTCTTTGTGTATATAAAGTATTTTTAGTTTACCATACGATTTTTACACTATATGTTCACATGTTTGTCAAACCTTAGTTTGACGTTCATATGTATACCCAGATTTTTACACTCGGTTTTATTTTTTTATTATTTATTTTAATGTCAAACTCGGGGTTTTCAATAATTACTTTGTTATCTTTACCGAAAACAAGTTTCTCCGTTTTTCCTTCATTTAATACCAAATTATGCGCTTTAGAAATTAGTGATATGGTGTCCAAGTCAAAGATAATTCTATTGAATGAGTTGTGGAGGTCATCAAGTCTAAGTGAACAAAAGATTTGCGTATCATCTGCATACTGGTGGATGCTGCAATTATTGAGATAATGATTATTAAAGTCGGCTGTATAAATAAACTGTATAATAGTGGGCCTAATATACTTCCCTGTGGTTACTTCCCTCTGTTAGTTATGGCATAATTAGAAAATTGACCGTTAATAACAACCCTCTGCTGCCTGTTGGAGAGATAGTTTCTAAAGAATTCAAGAGAATTTTCACTAAGGCTAAAGAAATTGAGTTTCTTACAGAGAATTGCGTGGTCTAGGGTATCAAAGGCATTGCTAAAGTGTAGGAAAATTAATCATTTATTTTTACCATCATCGTTTGCTCTAAAAATATCGTCAGTGAGATTCAGAGGCACAGTAGTCGTGTTGTGATTACTTCTAAAAACCTGATTGTATGGGAGGTATAATTCCTTTTTCAGATAAATATGAATTTAGTTGCTCCGAGGAAATTTTTTCTAGGATTTTTAAAATAGTAGGTAATATACTAATTGGCCCAAAGTGAGGGAAGTCAGATGGGTTGGAATTTTTTGGGAGCGGTATGACATTGACGTCTTTCCAAGTCTCTGAAAAGCTACCTCTTACCAAACATGCGTTAATGATAAATGTGAAGTGAATGGTCAGATGTGGGAAAATTAAATCTAACGTCTTTAAATTTATGCTATCTGCATTTTAATTTAAGTAGAACTATATCAACTTTTTCTGCAGAAACCGTATCGAAATAAAGCCACTGAAAATATTAAAGCCTCTGCTTTTCATACTTGTCAATTATTAAAGTTGCTTCATTATTCTTAGGTGGTGCTGATTTAGTTAGGTTATTAATAAAGAAATTATTTATTTCATTGGGATCAGTAAATTCAGCGAGATTCTCAGACTTCCTTGAATTAATATTGAGGTGTATTTTAGAGTTTTCCAGAAATTTTTTGGATCAGTTCTAGCTTTAAAATCAAAATATGCCTTTTTCTCCAGCTGTACGGAACTGTTAACAGAGTTTCTTAATTGTTTATATTCATTATATGACACTTCCTATTTGGTCGTTTTATATAAAGTACCAGCTTTATTCTCACAATTTCTTCATTAGCTTTATATTATCAGTCAATCACGGGGCAGAGGGTTTAGTTAGTTTAGTTTAGTTTCATATGGAAAGAGTCTATCAAATATTTTAGTGATAAATTAGTTAATTTTTAAGGTATATTTGCTAAATTTGTAATTTTAGTTATCAATTGATGAGCTAAACTGATGAAACACTCGTGAATGCTCCGTTCAATATTTTTGTTCTTACAGAATCATATCAAATGTTTCATAACTTTTATATTTACTGATCGATTTTTTTCCAAAAACAAAACAGTTATTTCTTTAACTAACAGTAATTACCTGTGAAAATTTCAAGTGTGTAAGTTATCTTGCATAGAAAATATGACGAACTTAGATGGATGGACGGATGGTCAAAAAGCACTGATGGAGTTGTAAAGTTGTTCAGAATTTGGTATGAAATATTTTTCTCAACGAGCGACGTTTACTGTTTTAATGCCTGATAAATGCAATTATACTTTTCCTTTCTATGAGGATTATGAAAATTGAAAAATTATAAATTATTTCTCCTATTCAGTGTTTTTTAATCTAATTGCGTGTACTATGTCTATGTATTCGTATACTGACTATTCGTAAATGACTACGAAAATAAAATAAGATAAAATAATTAAAGTAATCCTAAGAAAACATGTTTTGGTCAAAATACTTTGGTACTACAATCAGATATTTTTAATATGTGTAAATTTAGGTTAATGTTTGTTTTTCATATCTGAATCGATTTCATTACACGGACTATTTTTTTAAACGACCAATAAAATAAGATATCTATGAACAATTTTTTATTACATATTGTATTTTGTATCTTTTTGCACCATGTCAACCTTATGCTACTAGGTACTTAACCAATTATGCTAGCCAATTAGGTGTTTAAATCCAGTTTACTGAAATGTACTTATTCCATAATTTTCAAACCCACTTAACAGTAGGTAGGAAGTATGCAATTTTATTTCCACCTTTAACCTTTATTTAAATTTGTAGAGTAATTGTTTTATCAATTATCAGTAGCGGTTCGTGAGAAAAGTATACAATCATACCATTATACATTTAATCAATTAAATGACTTGTCTTTCGTTTAATTTCAAGATTTTAACGAATCGTGAAAAAAATAAATTCTGTTTTGGCTTATTTCATCATAGCTAAAATTTCAAAATTTATCATCTCATTTTTTAAGCGCAATTATCGAATTATCGAATTTGTACCTCACGCGGATGCGTGCCAAGTTCACTTAAATTATATTCATTGTCAAAACTTATAGGACCATTTAAGTGAAATTTTTCGTGTACGCTGAAGTCTGTAATTGTCAATGATAACAACTAAATTACACGAAAAATATGAAATGTTTTCAAAGAGTAATGCAATCATTATTTTCATATCAAGTTCCCATGTTTTGTAACACACGAGTATGGGAACATTCTTTCTACTGGCGTATTTTATAGGAACAAGCCGAATTTTTTGGTCTCAGTCTAACATTTTAGAAAAAAAATCTATAATAATTTTCACTTTTGCATTATAAACTAGGGTACCATAAGGATTCAAACCTGTTGCCAGTGGTTTAATAAAATAACAGCAAGTTGTGTATAAACAGCATCATTTGTTTGCATTGACTGCATAGTTTTTCTGCAATAACAAGCCTATTTCTTTTAGAAATAGAAGAAAACGAGTGTTTTTAAGTCTCAGTATATATTAAAATGCCGTTGATCTCCATATGTGTTACCAAAAAAATCAGAAAGAGCAAGTAGTAAATATATCAGAGGTTTAGGAACGGTGCAATAGAAAACATAAGAGCTATTCAGAAACTGTCATTATATATTTTGCAGATAAGGCAAAGCTACTGAAATCTTTCAATCTTTGGGCACATTTATTGATGTTAAAATTAACATTAATTTTGAATACCGACACAGGGTGCGACATAAATACATAAACTGAGGTCGTGATGAAGGCCATAAACCCATCATTCCCCAGAGTAGCAGATGAAAATATTTTTTTAATGATAAGACAACTCAGTTCTCTGGCTTTCCTTCTTGCTTTTTAAACTACCTAATAGCCTTGATTTGTTGCAAATTATTTAAGATGCCAATTAGCAGGCATCTTGGTGGATCATATTCAAAACAAAACAACATTATCAATAATAATAGAAACCAGATTCAAAAACCAAAACCATACTCAGTAACAGAAGATAATTTGGAAGACCAAGCTTTTTTTATATTTATCGACAATATGCCAGTCTTCGCTTATCCAGTAGCACCGATAGTAATTTCTTATCGTTTAAAAAAAAAGAAAAATATACCGTACATTGACTGAATAAACATTTTAGATAAAATACCACAACTATATACTTGGGGCACTGTTTTAGAAATTCCTCAGCTTCTCACCAGCTGACGCAAGAAAAAATGTAACTGATATCAGGTGCCACGAAGGAAGGAAATCAACAGCTGTAGCAGATGAATGCATAGAATCTTCGCTTGTAAATAGGAAAAATATAGCAAACAATATTCTTATAGATGAAGCGTACACATGAGAGCAAAAAGTAATCGTTTCCTCCACAGATTACATACATTCCAAAGACATCTGGTTTCCCCTAATTTGTCAGCAGCAGGCATATTAGTAGTTTACGTAATGGTGTGGTAACCATTTAAAATAATTAAATTTCAAGTAAAACTTCATAAAAACATACGATGAAGAGATTGCTCCCAACATACCGGGAAATAGTGTCTTCTGAAACTGATATTTTCTTTGGGAAAATCTACTGATGGAACATTATATAAACCATCACGCAAACCATCTACAGCTGTTGCATCGAAATTTCACATAAACTTGCCAATTCCTTTACCTTCGACAATGAACATGACAGGATGTAATTCTTGGGAAAATCGGTCAAAAAAACTTACATGTTCAAATAACAAAGGATTATCATTTGTTCTATGAAAGGTTACCGAATTATTGTGGAATTATACAGCGTGTTCCATGAGTAACTGTACATAGCTTAACGGAAGCTTGGAACAGAGGACATCGATATAATTCCAAAACATCCCCTTATGTTACCCCAAAACTCCCATTAAAGAACTTATATCTAGATACATAATGGCATTAGTTTTTGTGTTCCTAAAAGATTCACAATCTAAGGCACTTCTTCCCATAAGTTCTTGATTGGCTAGTAGATCTATTCGCGGCCGATTCGAGCACCATTCGATTATCATAATCTCAGTTTGACACTTTTGACAGTGTCCGCCGTTAATGTTAATAAGTGTTTTTCGTGTTTTTCGATCAAAATGTGGTGAAGAAGTCTTTTTATTTTAAATTGTGATTTGCTTAATACCTATACAATATTCTCTATTCATATTTACACAGTTTAGTGACAATATATTTAGTGCAAAGAAATGGTGAAGTGCTATGCCGTTTGCAGAAAGCAGTTTAGAAAAGAAGAAAATCGATCGTTCCATAGTCGTAACATGATGAAGTTCAGTTTACAGTTACAAAGTGAATAGCAATTAAATTTTAATATCCTTTCAATACATATTTATCTTACTGTATTATCTTACTATAATATCGTATGGCTACATCACGTTGTATAAAGAGCCGGTAATGCAGGAATTGCAATAATTCATTTTAATGAAAATATTTACCATTCTACACATTTTCTACACACACAACGCCACTGTTGCCTATGGGATGTGATGTTCATCTATTCTTTTTAATGGACATATAATGTGACTATGTTAGGAGCAAACAAGGTATATAGTGAAAAGATAGCCTCTTATGAATCTAGATATAAGTTCTTTAATCGGAGCCCCAAAAGGTTTAAAAAATGTGGCAGATCAAAATTTATCAAAAGCTAGAAAATCCCCTGTACATCAGTAATGAAGGACTCCAGAGGCATAGGCGCCGACTTCTCGGGTGCTTCGGGGCTCGAGTCCCCGGTCAGAAGTTGTGTGGTGCTGTATTAGTCTTGAATGTGGGAAAGCCCCTGCAAAATTTTAGAGTGATCCGAGGTAATTTAGTAATTTCTACAAAAAAAATAAGGTAATTTTTTGGTCATATTTTTTTAGTTTTTCATTTTTTCATTAATTTGCGGTGGGGACAACCTACTGTTAAATTTTCCTCATGTCATGGTAGACCACCCTGTATGTATCAGTCCAGTAATTCCGTGTAAACTGTTTACTAAGTATTAGCTGTGTTTATTAGAATTTTGAATACTTTGTGTATTATTGGTGACTGGAATTTTGAAATTAGGTGATCTGTCCTACTGTTTAAAATGTAGTAGAGTTCATAATTAATTTGTTTCAAATATAATAATAAATTTGTTAGAAAGAAGTTGAATGAACCAACATTTTGTTAGTTTACAATTTGTTTCCCGGCACCGCTGATAGGCATTTGTCGCGAAAATAACCCGACATTAAATAACATAATAAAAATTAGACAAAATTTTAAATATCAAGAAACCACAAAAATCATTTAAAAAAGGAAGTAGAAATCATTGGGAACTAATTATAAAAATTAATAATTTAAATTATCTTACCTCCTTTTATTATTTTATATTTAATTCTTTTTACAAAAATATGTTTATTATTATAATATAGAGTAGTTAAATATGTTTTGTTTTTGAAGAGAGAACTTATTTTTATTAATACTATCATAAGTATCTAGAACTGTTAATATTTGTTTAATACTGCTTATTATAATATAAAAAATATTGAAATAAAGTTTTTGTTTTAAAATTGTCTAAAATATTTATATAGTAGATATTGCAGAAGAATTGGTGGGCCCCCGGCCAGAATTTCAAAGCCTACGTAGGGGAGTATATTGGTATCAGCTTGATATCCTCTCCCTCACATTAAACTCCTTATGGAATACCCTGTATGCTACAATATATTCCAAAATGATAAACAGATAAGCTTTATATCTTTTTAAAAAGAAATTTAGGCGATTTTCGTTAAATGTGTGAAAATATACTTATTTTAAATTGTTTCCCTGAAAATGAACTTCTTTATTTGAAAATTATTTAATTTGTCAATAATACATTTTAGATATTTTAACATATTTTCCTTTTAATGCGTCAAGCTTCTTTTCTGCCTGCGTCCTAGTTTAAAAATACTACGAGTTGCCGCTGCATTGCGTAGATGTATACTAACTGAAATTATGCTTCTATACTTGCACGTTTAGTCTAAATATAGACGAAACCAATTTACAACAATTAGAATACATGCCATAAATTATTCGATAATTTTCTCATGCAAATTAGTAACCGCATGCCAAGATAATTGTGAGAAATTTATATTTAATGAAAATTGTTATTTGACTGATGGCTATTGGACATCATGAGTTGAGTAATTTAAAAAAAGGGTACTCGCTGCATATTATTTCAATTTGAAACTTTTACGACAACGAGATCTATAAATATAGCCCAGTCAACAGGGGCCAAATAATGGACCTACACGTAAAAAAATAGGAGAGTTTTTAAACTTGCCAGATTAGCACAGTTTGATGCCTTTAATAGCATATTAAATTTGCGATCTCGTACGTTTTAGGTTAAAAATACTTGTAAAAATTGATGACTATCGTTCAAAAAGACATATCTCGAAAACTAATTGAGCTAGAGAGGTAAAACCAACGGGAGGTTTCAGGTAACCTTAAAGAGTATATTTTATATTTTTTTGAATTTTAAAATAAATAAAAAATATAATAATTAATATTTCCGTGTTCTCTGTGACTTACAATCACTGAAATAATATATGTTGTAATACTTTATATGCACTATTACTCATAAAAGTTGCGTTAGAAAAAAGGTGGTGCAACACTTCGAAAAAAAATGAAATTCGACGCGCACTACATCATATAAGGATACAAACTTGACATGGGACACACATATAAATATTTTATGAATTGGAATTACTGTTAGAAGAGAAATTGAATGAAAATTTAAATAATTGTCACGTAAATATCTATTTCATACGGGCACAGTGGCACGAATTGTAATTTTTTTGTTCAAAATTATCTAGAGCACTTCGCAACCGATTGGGATAATTTTTTTTTAAATACTCGTTATTTAATTTCAAAAAAATGTAAGAGAGCCGATTTTTGAATTATGCTGACCAAAATTATTGAGCTTAACCAAAATGTCCATTTTTTATTTAAATCTTAACTTATAAAAAAAATTTTTTTTTTTCTAATCCAATTTACATAAATCTTGTTACTCGGGGGGTTTTTGAAGTCGCTGATTACGAATCTGATATCCAAATTGTCATAAACCAACCTACAAGAATGGCGGAATCAATGGCGGAATCACATAACCCCAAGTAGGCCATATTAATGTTTTTTTTTATCTGCTAATAATATAATAAACACCTAACACCAAGAACTTTAAAACAAGTATATTAAACCTAACATAACCTAAGCCTAATAGAACTTTAAACCAAGAACTCTATACCTAACATAACCTAAGGCAAGAGTTTTACACCATGAACTTTAAACCTAACTTAGTGCAAAAACGTTTCGTGATTATTTAAATTTTAAATGTATCTGTTTAATCTGTGTTATTTAAATAATATTAATACTCCAATGGAGTTGATAATTTTTTAATTATTAATTATCCTGAATACATTTATATAATAAAGTCCTTTATATTTTTATATTATATTAAACATATAGTATATTAAATATCATTTAAAAATTAAATATATTATTTATATAAATAGAGGACTGAATCGCATATATATATGATTGATAATTAATGTATGCCAGCCATATTGGATATATTTGAAAATTTCAGAAAATTGTATCCTTTTTAATTTTTTTAATAATTCTTAGGAATAACCTATCTAGTTTAAAGCATTTAATTTATTTTTAAGTTAGTTTTATCATCTTATTGCCGCCATATTGGATCCGCCATCTTGAATTTATTCCTGGAACTTAAAATTTAGTCTATTTTAACTTAAAAGTACTTATCAGAAATATTCAAAACTTCTCGGCATAAACTTTAACAAAAATGTTTAATTTTTCATAATTTTTTAGCATTTTATAGCCGCCATTTTACAGGTTGGTTTATGACAATTTGGATATCAGATTCGTAATCAGCGACTTCAAAAACCCCCTGAGTAACAAGATTTATATAAATTGGATAAGAAAAAAATTTTTTTTGGAAGTTTTATTAAGATTTAAATAAAAAAATGGACATTTTGGCGAAGCTCAATAATTTTGGTTAGCATAATTAAAAACATCGACTCTCTTACGTTTTTTTGAAATTCAATAACGAGTATTTAAAAAAAAATTATCCCAATCTGTTGCAAAGTGCTCTAAATAATTTTGAACGAAAAAATTACGATTCGTGCCACTGTGTGTCGTATGAAATAGATATTTACGTGACAATTATTTATATTTTCATTCAATTTCTCTTCTAACAATAATTCCAATTCATAAAATATTTATATGTGTGTTCCATGTCAGGTTTGTATTCTTATATGATGTAATGCGCGTCGAATTATATATTTTTTTTTCGAAGTGTTGCACCAACTTTTTTCTAACGCAACTATTATGAGTAATAGTGCATATAAAGTATTACAACATATATTATTTCAGTGATTGTAAGTCACAAAGAACACGGAAAT
The DNA here is from genome assembly GCA_936432065.2 of Rutpela maculata. Lineage (NCBI taxonomy): Eukaryota > Metazoa > Arthropoda > Insecta > Coleoptera > Cerambycidae > Rutpela > Rutpela maculata. The sequence continues at coordinate 124,756,752 of OW386291.2, read as the reverse complement.
ATTAATTATTATATTTTTTATTTATTTCTTAATGATGTGCGTAATTATTCTAAAAATTCAAAAAAATATAAAATATACTCTTTAAGGTTACCTGAAACCTCCCGTTGGTTTTACCTCTCTAGCTGAATTAATTTTCGAGATATGTCTCTTTGAACGATAGTCATGCATGCGCTCATTTTTTTCCATATCTCAAGGTCAAAGCGGAGTACGGCGGCAAAACACATATAAATCGCGTTCATACATCAAGTCGATATTAAAACATAAGTTTCGATATAGGTTGCCATTTGGGGGCTGACTCGTCATGCTTATCCTGCTAAACCCTATGTTCTAATTATGAATTAATCATTACTCTATATTTATACTCGTTTGCACATCACCATAATTTATAGAAAGATAATAATTGAAATCACAAAAAATTACACAAAAAATGTGTAATGTAAAGAAGGTTGCATCTAACCCTTCATCAAACTTTATTATTTTTAACTGCTGTACTTGGTGTGCGAAAACGTCGTAAAAGTTTTGAGTGATTACGAGGAAGACGAAACATACTGATACCTACATGGAGAAACTGATGTCACACGAAGATAGCGCGAGATATCTAATACTGAAGAAGTTTAATATCATACTGAAAAAGAGGATGGCATTCAGTTGAACAATGAAGAACTAGACATAAACAAATGTGGTCATTCAGTAGAATCCGTTGCTGATACGAAGAAAAAGATTATGCATGCCTCAGTTTTCGAGATAAAGACATAACTTGTGTTTTTTTAAATGGAACACCCTGTAGATTATTTCGTTATTCGATCACAATTTAAATAAGCTATCCAACGATATACCATATGTCATATTTATCTCTAGAAAAGGTGGTTAATTTCGAAAAATTTAATATATTTGTGAGGAGGCCACGGAAAACTATTAACAACAACACTTAATATAATATAAAAGGCATAGATTTCAATGGAAGACAATTTGAACATTTATTTTAGATTTTCCCATTTCTGGCAAAACTATTTTATAAGAAGTGTTCTAAATAACACTTTTGTTAAATTATCGATTCCTATTTTTTTTTACTAAAAATATTTTGTTCGGCTAATAAAGAATTAACATAAGTCCCAACTCATATACATCTTTAAATGATCGTATTACTTTATAGAAACTGAATAAGTACTAAAGTAATTCCTTTTCGCAAAATTCCTCAACACAGGACAAAAACCTTTGTTAATAACTTAAACAAATAAGGTACAGGTAAATTTTTATGAGTATTTATCAATTCTCACAGGAAAAAAATGGATCCCGTAAACTTGTATAACACCTACAGGTGATCTTTTGATCCTTTGTCACGTTGGAATTTTAATGCCCATTCATTTCACAAACTTCCTTTTTTCTCTTTTATTCTCTTCAAGGTGATATACCGTTTAGTCTGTTGTTAATTTTACAAAGGTGTACGAATTATATTCGTAATTTAAAAACTGTTCGGTTCTGGTTCATTTATAATTCATAGCAGTGAATATGTAGGTGCAGGTTTGACCCATTTAATAGATAATGAAGTGAATCAACATATTCCTATACGGTCGCAAAATTAGACTATCGTCTTGGTGTGAATAATAGTAATAATAAAAATAATAATTTATTTCGTCCATAGAGATCATACAATGATATTGGATAAGTCACATAATTTATATAACAAACATTTAGATATATACCTACATAACACAGGTCTGCGAATAAACGGGTCATGAATGTTGTTGGGCAGCTGAAGGTCATTTCCGAAGTAATTTTTCGCGCTGAATCTGAATCTGGCCTCGGAATTGGCCCATCACGTCAGGATTTTGAAATATTTGAGGTTAAGTACATGAAAAATGGCTTTTTTAGCAACTTTTGAAGTTATGTATAGAACTCAAAAAATTTTTCAGCCTATTTTTAATAAATACGTCATTTAGTACCATCCTTCCTCTTTAAAATAAGCTTTCGAATGGACCTTTATCAAAACTTATTTTAAAGCCAGACGGACTTCTCTTTTGTGATCTTCCTGCATTTCTAAAAAACACAGAGGCTACCTTAAAACTGTTTTTTAAAACCCTTATAAGTCGATATCAAGAGTTAAACGCTATAAAATGTCCATGAAGAAATCCAAACAATTTTAATATTACATTTATTATTTCTAAACTACTTTAATTAAACACTGGACCAATACGAAGATAAAATGAACTTGAAACTTATGAAAGTAGAGTGGTACACAATATATATTTTATTTCTCTATGTAAGACTGACTTGAAAAAGCCAAATAGACATCAATTATAACAAAAAATATCAAACCAATGTCATTTTATCGTTAAAACTACAAAAATAGGCCCAAAAAAACAAGCGCGCCTCATAAATAATGATGATTACATAGTACCCATAAAAAATTAGACAAAATTTGCATAGACGCGTTAATTAGCAAATAAAAAAATACGCTACTTGTCGGTTTCTAGGATCATTTTCAGTCGGTTTTTGTGATTGTATCTTAATTTGTCAAAGAAAAATAGAAAACTGTTAATAATTACAATTGTAAAATTGACCTTGAATACTTTTATAACAAGAAAATATGGCCGGCCAATTAAATAAAACCAAATTGTCATTCGCAATCCTGCATTGGATTATATATTTTAGTAATGGTAATGGCTTAGAATATTATACTTTAGATGAAGTCCATTTAGTCTTTTTGTAGATTTAGATTATCACAATAATTCCTTCCTTACACAAGTGCAAATACACTTAGCGAAGATCATATAGGCTTCATAAGGTTGAACTAAAATCGTAATAAAACCATTGAACCTGAGAACTTTAAATTGAGTCTATAAATTTTCGTCTCCTACTAATAATTTTCACAGCTCAAGTGCTGCAGCGACATACATTTATTTCGAACTTTTAGTTAAAAGGTCTGTAGAGAGTCTGTAGAGTAAGTACTCTACAAACCCAAAAGGTGTCAAATTTAGAACTAAATTGGGCGAATTTTATGGTGGGTCATTTGAATTTCTGAAAATTGTGTAGGTCAAGAGAAATGAAATATTGAAGTAAAATAGAGGTACTTGGTTAATTAAATAATATTTTGCATTGAAAACAAAGACCTGGGCGAGAGCCTGCTATAATTTATTTGTAAAAGCAAATTGTTTAACGGGTGCGTTTCTCAATAAAAGTCTCTTTTCATACTGTTATAGAAAACATTCTTCAGCTGATTCGCCTACATTCAAGGCTCTCTTTCGTTGCGAATTGGTATATGACATGCTAGGAAGTTATAATAGTACTCTGTTGTTTGTGAAAATAATTATCATTATTATTATTTATAAATCGAGAACTAAGTTTTTATATTAAATGAAATCACCGGCGACCGGCGAATATTTTAAAATTTTTATTCACCTTACACTAGATATAGCTTTATAAATATTAGTCGGGGGGCATACTTAATGAAATACACACTCCGTGGGAAATTTCATGATGAAATTGTGGGAGTAAGTTTAATACGTTCCTTATGCCCTCCATAATCATACCTTACCAGGTGCTTCGCTTGAATTTGTGGCAGACGGCCTATATGGCGTCATATATCCAAGATGGCGTCCACCCCAGACATCATCGGAAGTTCTCGATTATAACTGTTAATAGGCCCACCCTAGCAATATTTTGTACTAAATCTTTTTTGTTCTAAATAAAATTTTAAACAAAAAAAGCTATAACAGTTTTTGTGGTATAACCTACCGGTTATCAGTTATAGTCAGTTAAGGCTTAGTTAAGAAATTAATATTTACTTAATATTTTTATTGAATTAATTGTAAGGTTGTATCGCATGTAAAATGTTTTCAGTTTAATACTCTTCATCTGAAAAGCCATCGATATCAAAATGTTGGCCATGATTCTCGCATGTCTTCATCGCATCCACAGATATAAAGCATTTCCCTTTTACATATGAACACCGAATTAATTTTAAAATGGTTTCAGGTGCACAAGGAAGTGTTGGTAATTAGGGTGCTGCTGGTCAGCAAGATGCCATTCCATAACCTGGTAATGAACTCTACGAATAAAAGAAGAGAGTAACGTTTTTGTAGGAGGCAGATGTTCACTTTGCGTCTTGTGCTTGGAGAACATCAACCAACGAAGCTCCCCAATGTCTGAAATCTTCGTCCCTGGTGTATATACCTTACGAATTAATTTTTCAATGATAGTTTCAGGTTTCGGCTTAATCCCCGAATTCTTCAATGGATCCAGTTAAAAATGTCATTATCTGCGGTCTTATAAACCTTCCAAAACGATGAGTTTTCCCTTCTTTGCAAGTGAACCTGTGACATCATATCCTGACAGAGCATGCAGACCTTGTAACCCTTTTATATTTTCTGGTCCTAATACAGTGCAAATTCCGCCAACGTCAATTATTCTTCGATTATTTCCTATACCACGGACAAACATGCTTAGACATGTAAAAGATTTTGACCACCACAATACTAGTAGAAATACGTATGTAACAGGCGAATATATATGAATCGCAGTAACTTCTTTTCGGGAGGCAAAATGGCAGCATTATTTTAACGTCAGCTTCTTCATGATTACTTTGAAGTTCACTTATGTTTCAAAAGACGATTTGGCTTCAGTCCTCCAGCTTATGATTAGGCTTCTCTCAATATTGCGTGCGTACAACAAAGCTTTTTCTGCAAGATACGCTTTAGTTATCCTTTGTTTTTATATGAGAAAGGAGGGATTTCATCTGTAGATTTGCAATGTTTGTGGAGTCGGTTATTTTGTACTCAGTGGGTGTTACTGTGATGTCCTTTTATGTCACATCACAGATTTAAGAGAATTTTCATTATATATGTCAAACACCAAGTGAATTTCATCATATTTTAAGAGTTCCCTTGATTTGATTGTTAAACTCCAAAGCTAGATCATTGCATGTTTTAACCTGCACTGATTTTTTCAACGACTGCAGCTTTACCATTCCATCAACAACAGCGACACAATGGGATTTTGCATGCAGATGCTCTGTTATATTTGAATCCACCAAAGGTATAGACAAAGAAGTTTGTACAGTGTTATCAATTTTTGGAGGGTGTTGCTCTTCTAAGATCTTCATTAGTTTAGATTTATTTGTAGACAACTTCATTGATCCATCCAGATTAAACATGGAGAACGGAACTGACGAGAATTCATAATTACTTAATGATGTTTTTAGTTCAATATCAGTACGGCTTCTCGATATAACTAGCAAGCGTGTGAATAATGATTGGTCGAATTGTACTACAGTGTCAGCTAACTTGTTGTCTTGCGTGTAGCTTTACATAAATTAAGTTTTCCTTTCTTCATTGGGTCCCACAAATTAGTACTCTCAGTTTCAATTCGGTTCTTTTGAAAGCGGTGTACATTTCACAACCCTTTTCTAAAATGCTTAATGTATCCGTTTGTATGGTTTTATGAAATACACACTTAGTTGTTGTGTTGATCAGTTCACTGCCTTCATATGTTACAGGGTTGGTCGATGTTTTGATAGTGTTATAGATACATTGCACATCTTCATATTCTTCATGTTGTCGCTTTCCTCTAGATCGTGTTAAATGGTGGTGTTTTGTTTTTACTTCTTCTGCTATTCCAATCATTGCTTTGATTTCTGTAGGAAGTCTTGACAGCTCAGAAGAGGTCAAAAAGAATAGTGTGAAAGTATTTTTCTTTTGTGTTATGTTAATTTGAAATGATACGAATGATAACAAAATTAAAAAACATCTAAGAGATAAAACATATCGATAAATTCCTGAGGACCTTCTTTATAGAGAATATCCTTGTAAATAAAAAAGGTTCAGTGCAAAATATTGATAGGATGGCTCTATCAAGAGTTTTAATCGAGAACTTCCGATGATGTCTGGGGTGGACGCCATCTTGGATATACGACGTCATATAGGAAGTCTGCCACAAAAACAGGCGAAACACCTGATAAGGCATGATTGTGGAGGGCATAAGGAAGGTATTAAAATTGGTCCTACAATTTCATCATCAAATTTTCCACGGGATGTGTTACGCCCCCCCGACTACATAGTGTGGGGCCACCACCGGACCATAGCCTACAGTTTGCGCAACAGGTTTGGCAGAAATCGCTTAAGCTACTCCACCGTAATCATTGAACAGAAATAAAAAAACATACATACAGATCGAATTGAGAACTCTTCCTTTTAAAAAAAATTTTAATTCGTTTTTAAAAGACAATACAAGATAGATACAAGATTGTTTTTTTTAATAAATTTGTTATATCTTTAGTATGTTCATAATTTAAAGTTTAATTTTATGACGATAGAGAAAGTTAAAATTGAAGAATACTATTTTTCTTACCTTAGGGAACACTTCATCAAGAACATCTACATTAGATTCTAATCCTTCGTTCCAAATGTCCACACCCAGATGTTTAAAGTTTCCTTGTAGAAATACGTTGGTAATGAACATTTGCAAGATAACGTGCAAAAGATTAAGTATTTCGCAGAATATCAACTTAAGAGACCATGTTCGGTTAATGTACACCCTTGTCAGAAAAGCTTCTCTAATATGTTTGATCTTTTCCTCCCTAAAATAAGCGATGAAAGATGAAACAGGTAAGTAATGGTAATTCTATTCAAGATCATCGACTGAATTAACAGATTGCAGTACGAGTATTTAATACTTAATTCAATTTTTCATGAAGTAAAATTTTTAAAAAATGTAATAAAATTAGTTACCTAACACAGCATTGTCATTAATATTAAAAGAAATTAAGTACTAGATCATCAACCTCAGAAAAGGTTTGTCACAACACGAACTTACCTATCCATACGGGAAGGAATTTTGTTATCTCGTACAGAAACCTCTTTATCTGCCAAAGAAAAAGCACCTAATTTTAAACCGTCTACCAAATATCTAAGTCGTCCTCCTAAAAAAAATATATTACTGGATATAATAAGACTTCTAAAGTTTCCTCATGAAAAATGTTTGCGACGTATTTTAAATGTAAAATACTTCATAATTTACCTATTACATAGACCTTTTTAATTTATCAGAAACAAACAAAAAATTTTTTCAAAATGTTTTGAATGTGATACCTTTGAGAATTCTGGTAATTTTTGTAGTGGTAATTTATACTCGGAGTTACTGTCTACGAATATAATAAATTTCAAATTTCAAAATAGCGAAGTTAATAGACAGACTGAAAATGGAAAATTATGCAAAATTCATAGAAAAAGTTTAAAAGCGACTTAAAAAATTAGTATAAGTTTTTGAATTTTCCGACCGCAAATCTTCAATGTAGTTTATCTCCGTCAGTTTTACAATTATACAATATACAATATATTTTAGATGCTTTTCGATTAGTTATAACATTAATTAATATGGTAAAAAAAGAAATAATGAATTTAGCTTGCTTACTACCCACCTAGACATGACATGTCTAACTGTGCATTACAAAACGCAATAATTTCATTTAATTAAAGATACATAATTTAGATGAAGTTAACCAAGGTAGAAGTAGCAAGATTATTATTAATATTATTATTTCCACATTCACGTACTGGATGTAACGGTAAAAAAACATGTTTTTTTTGTTTAAATGGGCTTAGAATGTTATGAAACGTTGAGAATTTGAACAAATAAATTATTTCTATGTCTGTCTGTCTGTGCGTGCGTCCGTCCGTCTGTCGGCGTGTCTATCGGTGTGTCGTTTTTTTTGTGCATATAATTACTTTGAAACCGTTTATAATATTGACTTGAAATTCGGTATACGAGATCTAGAACTAGATTATATTTTGATTTTTATTCCGTTGAAGTGTTGGGGAGTAAATGGGGATAGATAAGTAGAGCAAGCAGTCTATAAAATTGAAGCTTTCAAATGAAAAGTTTCCTTTGCCCACCTGGTTGGAACATATGCAAAAATATGAAGTGAAAATAGCATTAATTGTAAATCCTTACCTTCCAATTTTTTCCATAATAAGTGCGTTAAATAAAACATAATGGCTTGACCAAAGAGCACAAAGGGGACCCATTGATAATAGGCGTGTCTTTTAATGGGTTCCGTGGAATTCATGCCGTAAGGACCTACACCTGGATGAGCCAAATTACCTGAGTCCAGTAATTCGGCATTCAAGTGTCTTACCTAAAAAAAGATTTTCATTTAAATAGAAGTATATCAAGTGGAAAAACAGTAGTTGTTTAATTTTTTTAGACATAATCAGTGATCCAGAATCAGAAAAGGTGCTGTGTTTTTAATTTTGTTAAAAGAAGTTAGTTGAAGAGGGAAAATTATGTATCACTTGAAAATTATGTATCACTTGAAAATGATAAAATATACAGGGTGACCCATTTAAAAGCGGAACACCTCTCTAAAATTTTTATGTATTGTGGGATTTGAATCAAGTTTTACTCAAGTATAGAACAAATTAGGATCTAATTATGACTTGAGAAACATTCGCCTCCTACAAATGTAAAGCCACCTGCGGTACCAAAATATGCGGAAGAAATCAAAAAATCATATTAGGCATTTTTTATCGGATAATTTTGTTAATGAAACTTCGGAACTATCCAAAAACCTTTATTCCAAAATTTAATCAAAATAAGAAAATATTATAATTTTTATTAAAACAATGTCCAAGTCCGAAAATATCATTTTAATGGGTATTTCTATATAGAAAACTGCACTATGACAATTTTGTTTGAAAATAAACCCAAGCTGCCAGGTAGCTGTCAAGTAATTTACAGTTTTTTTTTAAATAATTAGTTTTAAAATTTTTAAAATTTCAATTTTTTTTAATTTGATTGTATTTTGGGCAATTTTGAACAAGTTTCATTACAAAATTTTCCGATAAAAAAATGCGTAATATGATTTTTTTATTTTTCCGCATATTTTGGTACCGCAGGTGGCTTTGCAGTTGTAGGAGGTGAATAAAAATTTTAGAGAAGTGTTCCGCTTTAAATGTATCACTCTGTATATCCAAATTCGTTTTTAGGAAGCAATATTTCAGAGCAGAACTCAGTTAACATGTAGTTTCGAAATGGCTACAACTTAACTGAAAATAATCGCATATATGTTTCGTACCAGGTGTATAGAAATAACAATATTAAATACATTATTGTAAAACAGTTTTAAATTAAATATATTCTATTTAATTTCAAAAAGTCCATGTATTAATAAACGATACAGAGAAGTCCAGGTGGAAAGTCATTAATAGTCTAATTGACAAAAATGCATAAATTTACATCAAATTTACAATACCTACATCAAAAAATATTTTAATATATGGTTAATTTTGATTTATATTGTATACTTATTAATTATTATCAATGCCATAAAATTATAGGAAGTGATACGATCATATTGTTTATTCTAACAATGTATAATGCTATTTATTCCTAAATAAACAGTAGCAAATATGTTATCATGTTAATATTCTTTTTAGTAGCGATTTATAAGTGTAGCCAAATATTTATTCGCATGTACATTAACTTTGTATTCAACAATAATAATTATCAAAAGTAAATAGAAGGACAGAAAATATTAACAGTATCAGAACGAAACCAGACTGGTTGAGTTCTTTAAAATTCTTTCAAATAGACGAACATATATAATATACAGGGTGATTCACATAGGCTGTTCCTTAGAAGTTTCTCAACTTGCAGTTGGATTTCAAACTTGAAACTTGGTATGCAGCCATAATCCATCATGCCCGTTCCATCTAAAATATTTTCAGTTCTCCAGCTATACAGTGTGTGGCAAAAGTCGGTACCAACTTTCTTGTATTAAATTGAAACCTACAATTTTTTTTACATGATTCGATTGGCCTTCTAATTCTGAATTTAGACAACCCAAGTTATGTTAACTCATCTGTTACCGTTCAAAATGAAACCAAATTAATGAAGTAGTTAGCTGGAAGTCCAGGCTAACACCCGATGTACCATATGGACGCAGGCGATTTTCAAATGTGGCAATAAAAAATCGTCAAGAAGTCGATTTTTTCAAATGGCATTTACTGTATTTTTGAAATCATTCGAAATAAAATTGAATTTTAGGGTGAGTTACTTAAGCATTCCCTATACCTAACTTCACCCCTAACGAGTTATTCAATAAAAATCAAGAAATATTTTATCTTGCCGAGATATTGCGTGGTTTTTCAAATATGCCATGGAAACACAAGACAATTGTACCAATTGCCTTAAAAATATGTATGCATATATCTTCAGTCGTTTTTGAGTTATTGGCATTTTTGTAGCAGGCTTTGGAAAAAATGTCAAATATCAAACCTAGCCACTATTGGGTCATTGTTATCTCAATTATTATTTCAATTAATTCGTGCAATTTTCATCATGGAACATTATCCGAATGATGTTGTCTTTGATTTGTTCGTAATTTATGGTGAAAATAACAGAATAGTTAACAGAACATGCTGCGCGGTCAGTTTCAAGTATCTACATCTACCGAAAATGACAAAAAAGGTAAATTTCTTATATCTTGTTGCAAAGAATTCTTTGTCTTCATAAGTTACATTCTTATAAATTTATAAGGCCACAAAAACTACACCCAGTGGACTACGTACGCCGCGCCGGATCAACTTTTGCGAACAATTTTTGATAAGGATTCATGATCGTAATTTTTTACAAAAAATCATCTGGACAGATGAACCAAAATTTTGTCAACGAGGGATATTTAGTTGAAGAAATCGACATTTTTGGGCTCACGAAAATCCTCGTATTGTAATGGAGGTGGAAAATCAAATTCAATTTCGTATTAATGTTTTCAGTCTCTTAATGGATAGTGAGGTGCGATATTTCATGTACGATGAAAACTTGAATGGCGAGGGTTATTTGAGAATCTTAAGAGAAGTTGTGGAAAACTACCTGGATGATATGCCGCTCAGTCAACTTATCAGTCGTTGGTATTAAATGGACGAAGCTCCAGCACATTCGACTAGAGCCGTAGATGCTAAATTAATGGAACTCCTTGAAGATTGTTGGTGGGGAAACAGAGGTTCATCACTGGCCCGCCCGATCTCCGGATCTTACTCTTTTAGATTTTTATTTGCTGGGTCGGGTCAAAGAATCAGTGTACACAAATCCGATTTTAAATTACAAAGACTGGAGAATAAGGATAGTTGGAGCACTTAATCGTTTGAAAACTTTCGAAATTTTCGGAGAGTATTGCAGTCTGTTCAGGAGCGTATTGTAGACTCACACACACACACATTGAACATTTGTATTGAAATAAATTTTTTTGTTAATCTTTTCATTTGTAATTAATTTTCATTTGACAAAAAATGCCAATAACTCAAAAACGACTGAAGATATGCATACCTACGTATTTTTAAGTAAATTGTTAGAATTTTCTTTTGTTTCCATGGCATACTTGAAAAACCAAAAACCAAACAATCTCGGCAAGATAACGTATTTCTTGATTTTTATTGAATAACTCGTTAGGGGGTGAAGTTAGGTATAGGAAATGCTTAAATAATTCACCTAAAATTCAATTTTTTTTCGAATGATGTCAAAAAAAAAGCAGTAGATTGCCACTTGAAAAAATCGGCTTTTTGACGAATATTTATTGCGACATTTGAAAATCGTCTACACCCATATGGGACTACCGATGGGACATCAGGTCTTTGCCTGGACTTCCAACTAACTTCTTCATCAATTTGTTTTCATAATTTTGAACGGTTTGCGAGATACAAATTTGTTCGTACACTACAACGGCAATTTTTTTCAAAAAAATTGATGTATCAAAACCTGTAACAGATAAGTTAACACAACTTGGGTTGTCTAAACTCAGAGTTGGAAGGCTAATCGAATCATGTAAAAAAATGTAGGTTTCCATTTAAAATAAGAAAGTTGGAACACCCCTGTATAGCTAGAGGACTGAAAATATTTTAGGTAGAACGGGCATGATCGATTATGGCTGCATACCAATTTTCAAGTTTGTAATTGAAAGTTGAAAAACTTCAAACGAACGGCCTACCTGAATCGCCCTGTATACATGAAAATATATTATATACTAATAAATATATATACAAAAATCATTGGAAACTCATTATTAGAAAATGATATAAGTAATTTGAACATTCAAGTATGCAGAGAATGAGTTAAAACGTGCAATGCAGTGGCATATACATACAGTGGCAGAAATCGAACACTCTTGTTCTTTTCTTCTTTGTTTTAATACATAATACTAATCATAATAATAAATATGGTTTGATAACACAGCCACTCAAAAAAAAAGTGATCTGACCTGTGTATCCTTATATCTATATATTTGGACCCTCTGAAACCGAATCTGAAAAATTATCAGATTCACTCGTTTTTCATCCCCAACCCCTCAAATAATGGTGTGTCCGGCGACCATACCAGTGTATCCTTATGTATTTGGACCCTCTGAAACTGAAGCCAGAATTGTCAGATTCACTCGTTTTTCACCCTAACTCCCAAAAAACACCCCCACCCAAAAAAATGGTATATGTACCTGTTACTGACCGAAATTAAGAAAACACACAATCTTTGAACCTTTAGTTATATGAATCTTCTTCGGTCAGTTAATCCAAATGATCAAGTTTAAAAATTGCGATATTTTGCCTGTTTTGGGTATTTTATACAAGTATTTCTGCCAACTGCGTGCATATTTGGTCCTAGAACCGACTTGGGTTATGTTTTCACAAGCATTTTTTTGTTCAAACCTCTAATTCTGAATTCCTTAAAGCTAATTCTACATCGGCAACGGCAACCTGAAAATAGGAAATAAATACTAGTAAGTACAAAAATTGGTAAAAAATATTGAAACCTTACCGTTCTGTATTAAACTATCATAAAAAGCACCTTTTTTTTAGGCCAAAAATTCTATTATGGTATATGACCGCGTTTATCACTTAACCTCGTAATGGCCAAGTCGATATCTTTGAAAAACCTATTGGAAAATCTCAAAAATCTCATTTGATATTTTTACTGTCAAATTTTCTAAACACATACTCCCTTAAAGTACTCTATCCTAATGTTAAAATGCTTTCTGATTTAATACACATCTACACTAACATTTAAAAAGCAAAATTTGATTTTTTATTAATATGATACTATGTAAAATACTAACCACAGTAAAGGTTGAAGTAAAGAAACAAAAAGTGTTCATAACATGCTCTGGAACTCCGCCATCTGCTATACATCTGATATGTTCTCCAATATATTGTCTTGAGGTCACTAAAAGGGTGCTGACTAAAAAAATTAGAACTGTTGCCTTATAATGTAGCTTAAAAATCCAGTTGTCTATAGTGTAGGTTTGTGGTTTTAGCTTGAAATTGCCTTTAATTTGACCAAAGGTTGCTAACAAACTCATGGTGTCAAGAAAGAATGACCTGTAACAAAAGACATTTATAAAATTTTAGTATACTTACGCCCTATTTTTCTGATTGAGAACAGTATTGATTAGTAAGTACTGTAGTAACAGAAAAAAATTGGAAGCGACCGCTAATGTTGATGAGACCTTCCAGACTTCTTATTTTTAATATCTCGAAAACGAGATATTTGATTATTATGCCTAGAAGATTTAGCCAAGAATATCAGAGATACTCATATGTCATATGTCAATGGAATGTTTGTTGGCTTAGCTCTTTATAAATCAGACAACTGATTTTTCTCGTTTAATTGTGTGATAATGATTGTTTGTTATTCTATGTGCTTACTGTTATTTACTCTACTTTGTTATTTATTTGTTTTATTTAAAGTGTACTTTTTTTTTCTATTTAAGACAACCACTTTTTGTTGGTTTTTATTGCCATATTTTTTGACGTGTCAAAACATAATTTTTGTATATATGACCAATAAAGATCTATCTATCTATCTATCTAATATTTTTTTTGCTTTTGTATGAAAATCAACCAATAAAGCTTTAAAATATACTAAAATCTTACATGGTAGCAGCTAAGGGAGTAATCATTCTATTAATCTAATACTGAAAAACTAATTAGTCTAATAAATTTCGAGAATTTTAAAACTTATGAAAATACATTTTGACATTGTATGCTTGTTTACTTTAACAATAATTATCTGATATAAAACAAACATAATGTAATGCAATGTTTAACAACACTTCCTCATCCTTTTATAGCTATAATATATTCCAATTTCAATTTTACAAAAACTATAACATCATAGACAACTTAATAGTACAGTGGAATCGCAAAACGTAAATATCTGGTCTTATCTCAATTCTCGATTTTCGACCAATTGCATCTCATTTTTATGGGTGGAGCGATTAATAAGTCTGTAAACATAATGTATTTTTTAAAATCTAACTACATCGAATTTATTCATGTTATATTTGTATTCCTGAATATATTATTTTTTATGCATTCTACACTCATTATATTGTGAAATAGTCTTGAAGAATAGGTATATCGTATAGGTATCATTATGTTGGATCAAAAAAATGTATTCTACCAGTGTAACATTATTTTCATGTGTTTCCATGCGTTTGGTGTGTTTTTGACCTCTCCCGGGCATTTGACATTATAAATCCGGATTTTTTTTATCAATAAACTATCGGCAATGTGTGGTAGAGGGTCAAATCATAATTGGATAAAGTCATATATGACAAATCTCTTGTTATTAGAGTAGGGGAAGCGGATTCAATTTGAACCTTGGAACTCCTTAAGGTAGTATTTTGGGACATCTATTCCCAAGTAACAAGTTTATCGTGATCTTCAGAACCTCTTGAAGTCTATTTAATGAAACTTCTGATCAAACTGTATATCTTTGACAAACGCTATTAAGCCTTTATAAAGTTTCTATAAAGCTAAGAGTTTCTATAAAGCTAACCATTCTTAAAAGAGTTCTGAGGGCCTCTTTTAAAAGTCATTTTAAAACCAATTGGATTTATTCTAAACAGCCTTTATAACGTTCTGAAGACCTTAATAAAACTATTCATAAAACCAACAATAAATCCTAAAAGCATAATTTTGGTCTTAAGGGACTATCTACAAACCGTTGTTTAAACTATTATAAAACCACTTCGTAAAGACATCATAAAAGTAAAATGCTTTAGAACTTCACTGAAAAAAACTATTTGCTCTGTTAATATGGTAACTTTTAATAAAGAGGTTTTATGCTTGTCATCATATTAAAACTAAGTTGGCAATATTGGCAAATTAGTCGCGTGTTGATAATGGATATTATAAGAAGCATTTGCTGTTGTTCAGCTTTCAGCTGGTCTCTCTATACTGGTTAAAATTATCAAGTTCAGTAGGTACTCACCGCGAGTGAAAATTTAGCTGAGCATTAAATTGTACTGATGATATCACAACTAGTAGGTCGAAAAATACGGAGGCCCTTGAAAAATATTGAAAATCTTGGAAATTTTAAAAAACATTTTAAAATTAATTAAAAAAAAAAGGTTTGACATCAACTTAAATCACACGTTAGTAATAATAATCATGATTTTAGTCCTTATTACCCATAAATTGCTGCATAAATCGCAACTAAGTAATTGTTCATTTGAATAATTCCAACATGACAGCTTTTGTTTACAAAGATAATTTTGTATAAAAATGGCGATTTTTTATTAAAACCTGATGATTGCCGGCAATACCACAATAAGAGTATTTGATTCTAAAATTGTCACAATACTCTCATACAAGAGCATTTGCTACTAATTACAACCAATTTAAGTCTTCTTACATTCATGTAAGCCTATTTTGTATTATCTAATACCAGTTGATCTTGTGTAACACCATTTGATCTATATTAAGATTTTTGGATTTATTTACAACCACCATAAAACCTATTGCCCAAAGATATTTGACTTTTTGGTGTTTATTTACGTATAACCTCACACTTGTTAATTACTTTTTCCTTACCTTAGCTGTGCTGTGATTACTCTGAAAGGGTCGGCTATATGCCCTTATACCCAAATGCAGTGAACTGCACTGGAATGTGAATAAAAGAGCAAAAAGATATAAATAAGAAGATGAAGATAACCTCTCACTTTGATTTGATTATTTTGATTAGTCAAATGTGTGGTGTAGCTCTATTGTTTAAAGTAACCACTTTTTTTATTTTCACCCACGTTTGTGAAAAATGCGTCTTCATATTTAATTTCTTGAGGTACTTCTCACAAAAGTAATTAAAAATTAATCTAAAATCTATTTATCCACCTGTCAAACTGCAACTTTTACGGTTTTATGAAGGAATTTGTCCAGACTAAAGTTCCTATGTTACATTTGGCATTATACAAGCCAATACAGCTTTATAACAGTTTTATGAATAGTACATTCAGGTGCCCCTTTAAAACTCTTAGACATACTGGTTTTATATTGTCTCTGAGGTAAATTGGTTTCCTAGACCAAATGACTTTATCATGGTAATGCTGACCACCACCATAAAACCTGTACAAGTGCCAATGGACTCGATTTAAAACAAATGCTAAATGGTATTGAAACTCAGCCTCCAGGAGGCTGTTACAACTCTTAATGAAACTGCTTAAGCTGAAAGAGTTGTTGGCCTGCTATACTACCGCTATAAAGCCATTTAGCAAACTTACATCCTCAATAAAGCTATTATAAAACTTATAGTCCACATAGCATTTAAATTGTTACTTGGGTTATTTCGCTTGTCTGTGAATGATTTTCCACGCTGTGTTGTACAGTATAGAGGATTATTATTTATGTTGATCATACCACTATTGAAGTACTGAATATTTGAATGTAAACCTCTTAAATGCTATCGACAAAATCATTATTATATTATTTAGATTTTGGTGTAACAGAAATATGTTAATTATAAATTTAAATGAGACTGAGTGTATGAAATTTTCCTATAGGAATCGCGCCGCACCAGACTTAAATTTTTCTTTAGCTAAGAATCAAATTAAAATTATAAATAAAACTATATTTTTAGAAATTCAGATAGATGGAAATATTAATACCGATCAGGTTAGCCTAGATATGCTCTAAGTTAAACAAGACGTTTTGCGTTGACCTTTTTAAAAAATGACTCATCCGCCCCCGGCTCATCAATTTACATTTTTATTTGCATTTTTTTTATAATGTCTTTTAAACGGACTACTCCCTCCGCCCCAAAATGCTGGGTACGCCACTGGGAAGGGGCGCCATCAAGAGATCTCGCCTCTCTGTAAAAACTACTTAGAACCGGCACTGAATACCAAAGCGCATATTAAGACCAATACGGGGGGCAAACCGCGAAGGAAATCTGGTATACACCTAGAAGGAAATCTGAGGAAATCCGAGGAAACCTTCGTCAAAGAGGAAATCTGGTGTACAAAATTTTGGGCGCGATTGACCATTCGGACCAATATTTAACTTAGATTGCAGGAGTCATACCATGAGATTTTTAAGAAAAAATGCGTACTAACCTTCATATCAATGTATATACTATTTAAATTAAAGCAGATTTTTTAAAAATGTGGATATTCGTGATTACCCTACTAGAAATGAAGACCAGCTATGTCTTGGCAAAAGCTTGCACGAGAAATATATGAGGTCTCCAGTCTACGCAAGCTGTGGTCCTTTAACATTTTACCCGATGCAATAAAATCATCAGGTTAAATTCGTTTTTAATCAAAGATTGTGTTTAGACCTTAGATGAGTTTATTACTGGTAGCAACATGATACAGATCGTATGAAAACCTACGCAGTGATCCCTGTAGTATATGTTAGATATCACTATATTTTGCTTAATGTCCATTTATATATTAGGCGTATAGGTTTTACTTCCAGATCCAGTGGAAGTATAGTAATGACAAAGAAATGGTTAAAAATTTGTATTGTTCAAATAGGCTTAGAATATCATGAAACGTCAAGATTTTAAGTTTGAACAAAAAAAATGTCTGTCTGTCGGTCTGTAACTTTTATTGTGCGCACGATTATTCTGGAACCTTTTAAGATATTGACTTAAGTTTGGTACACATATGTATTTTAATGAGATCTGGAATTAGATTATATTTTGATCTTATTCCGTTGAAGGGTTGGGGGGTAAATTGGGGTAAATAGGTAAATCAAGCAAGTAATAGTCCGTAAAATTGATATTTAGTATATATAAAAGAAGTTAAGATCTTAAAAAAAATTTTGGCATTAGCCACCACTATTACCACCCCCACCTGGGGATGAAAAAATAAAATTGTAATTTAGTGTGTGTACAAGAAATAAAGGCTTCAATTTTTTTTTACTTCATCCGCCCCCACCCCCATTACCCATGTGGCATATCGTTTTATGGGTTTTTAGGGTAGGCGATGTCAAATATATTATTAAAGTTCCATAAATAATTATTTCCACATACAAAATTTCTTTCGTTGTGAGAGACTTGGATAGAAAATTTGGATGTGGAAGTAGTGATTCCTTGGGCAGTGGTTTTTTATCTTATTTTATCAAATGTTTTGTATTGTGTTACGACTTGTTTGCTTTGTACTTTGTTTTTATATATTTATGTATTATAATATAATATATAAAATAACTACTGATATCTTATCCATTTTATTGTAGGGCAGAAAAAGTTAATACATATATTATTATTAATATTATTATTATTATTTCCATGAAGGGACGCTTCAAAATTTTATACACAAAACGTTAACACATTGTCTTATTTCTTACATAAAAAAGATATTATAGAAAATATCTTCCACGATGTGGACCTAAAGAATAAAAGTTGGGAAAACCACAAAATTAACATTATTTTTTTGGGAGCATGTTAAACTTTTAAAAAATTGTAACATCGTTCTCTCAATATTTTTACTTTAGACATATAATTCCTTTTCCAAACACTTGTCTAATGTTAATTTCACTAAAATTGCAAAAACTAACAACGTGCAACTTTCTACATTTCAAAATAATTTATAAAATGAAAATGTAAACATACATTAATTCTATGCTTAAATCCATATAAAACTAATCTACCTGAAACTGGACAAAATTTGACGACACCATTTTTATAAATCCGGTGATCACGTGATCAAGTCCATTGTAATGTCATTTTTTCAGCCACTTAATAGGTAGGCACTTACAGATAATTTAATTTAACAAAGAATATTTCTAAGTTATTGTTTGTTTAGTTATTTGTTTTAGGCTATGCATTTACCAGGAACTCAATAAGTAAAAATAAATAAGGCCTTCAGATAAATTATGGAATACTTAAACTACTCATCCATCTAATTGCGTTATGGAGTACAGAAATATTATTTTTAGATTTTTCAAATAACCTTTACATGAAACAAATTAAACAAGCATGTAAGTATCAATTAGCTCAATTTCTTCCCACATTTCGTCAATTTTCATTTAAGACATATAATGTAAACTTTTTATAAATATTATATACCGGGTGTAACAGGATCATGGTACACCCCCCTTTTCTCCTTTAATTTTGAATGTTAAACCCTGTATATTATTGCATTTTTGAATTCTGCATAATTTTCTGAATCTCAAAATAAGTGACATTTCAAACGTCAATATTTTTTATAACATAATTTTTAGTTTTCCGTTTAAGTGTACCGTGACGGTTCCGATTTATTCTAAATGACCCGTGTAATGCTAGAAAAATCGAAATTCCGTCAAAAATACCAAATTCCGTGATTTATGAGCAAATAAAGTTCATCAAAATGGTTTTTGGAGCAAAACTCATTTTTTTCAAAAGGAACCGTATGGGTACCTTGGTACCGTTTATTAGTACTATTAATAAGGAATTTATTCCTATGTTGTATTAAAATGTGCGATAAATACAATCAAAATTACAGCTAAAAGAAAATAAGAAAATACAATTTATTACAATTACAAAATTGTATTTGGGAGGTGTACCATGATCCTGTTACACCCGGTATAATTTTATTGTAACAGAAAGTGTTTTTCGTTTGTTTTGAAAACGTACAGAGTGACCCATTTAAAAGCTCTCTAAAATTTTTATTTATTGTGCGATTTGAATCAAATTTGACTCAAGTATAGAACAAATTAGGAACTAATTATGACTAGAAAAACATTCGCCTCCTACAAATGCAAAGCCACCTGCGGTACCAATGTATACGGAAAAAACAAAAAATCATATTAGGCATTTTTTTATCGGAAAATTTTGTTAATGAAACTTGTTCAGAATTGTTCAAAAACGTTAAGTCTAAAATTTAATCAAAATAAAAAAAAATTAAATTTAGCTTAAAATAATGCCCAAGTCCGAAAATATCATTTTAATGGGATTTTTTATTTATAAAACTGTACTATGACAATTTTGTTTGAAATTAAACCCAAGCTGCCAGGTAGTTGGCTAGTAATTTGAAGTTTTTTTTTAAAACAATTATTTTTAAAATTTTTAAAATTTCAATTTTTCAATTTTTTTATTTTGATTAAATTTTGAACTCAAGGTTTTTGGACAATTCTGAACAAGTTTCATTAACAACATTTTCCGATAAAAGAATACCTAATATGATTTTTTTTTTTTCGCATATTTTGGTACCGCAGGTGGCTTTGCATTTGTAAGAGGCGAATGTTTTTCTGATCATAATTAGATCCTAATATGTTCAATACTTAAAATTTGATTCAAATCGCACAATAAATAAAAATTTTCGAGAGGTGTTCAGCTTTTAAATGGGTCACTCTGTATATTAATTTTTTTTAAATAGATGATATTGTGGTATGGAAAGTCATTTGCAATATTTAAGTTACAGCTGGGGAGGAAAAAGTGGATCATAATATTTCCTTAACTATATATCATGTAACTAAACTGCTCCCATAGCTGCATTGGAAGTTTTTCTAGACTTGCTATAACTACACATACTTATGCAAGGAAAAGCTCAGCTAGTGCTGTAATTTGTGTAATTAATACAATCTTCAACGCCGCGTCGATAAGGCAGCAGCACAAAACAGCACCAGAAGTTATATTCAGAGATGAATTCCATTTTCAAATGGAAATACCAGAACGGTATCGGTACAAACAATCTAGTATATGGACAGCTACAAGACAGAACAGGGACTGGGAGCTGTTTGCGGGATAAGGTAAAACCAAATTGCCATTTTCTTATAGCCATGCAGCCAGAAGAATGGAGCAGGAGCCTGATATGCCCCATACATATTAAAGAAAATATCTTGGATTGTACGAACTGTTGAGGGATAACTCTCAGAAATGTCATATGTAACCACTCTTTCGTGAAAGTAGAAGAATTCGAATATCTTAGCTCATAAGTGGATATAAATAACACTAGCAAGAAAATCCAAATAGGAATTTTAAAAGCGAATAGGAGCTACTAGGGGCTCTCCAAGCTTATGAAGTCCAAGTTACTTACACTTAAATCCAGGGTAAAACTATATAAAACTATGGTACTTATATATGGATGCGAAACCTAGACTCAGCCTGTAGGATCAAAACGCCCTAGGAGTATTCAAAAGGAAAATACTTCAAAAACCTATGGACCCATCCATTTAATTTTACAAAGAATATTTTTAAGTTATTTGTTTTAAGTTATGCATTACCAAGAACTCAATAAGTAAAAAGAAATAAGACCTTCAGATAAATTGAAGACCTAAGTGGATAAAGGTGTTATGTCACACTTTTAAAGTTTTGAGTAAATTAAACAAAACGGTTTTGAGTTGTAACTTATTTATTTTGTCTTCGATTCAAATGAATAATACCTCATAAAATAGATAATTTTGGGTTATGTTCTTTTGTTTACACTAATATTAAAGAACAATATCAAGCTGTTGTGAAACTAGATTTTTCTGTCCAAAACTGTGTACATCCACTAAAATTACTGGTTGTATGTATGACATGGTGCCTTTATAATTAAAAAGTTTCTATAAAATATTACAAATTTAGAATTCACCGTTTTGGGTGTTAAATCTATATCAGTTGTTCAAAAATTGCATAAAGTAATTTTTTTTAAAAATGCGACATAACACCTTTATCCACTTAGGTCTTCAATTGTGGAATACTTAAACTACTCGTATGGAGAAAAAGATACAACAATGAACTGTGTCGATTGTACAGAGATCAGGATATTATTTCATTCATTAGGACCTGTTGGATAAGATGGACGGTTCGTGTTGCGTGCTTGGAGGAGTCAAACTCTGCAAGGAAAATATCGAATGCTATTCCTGCGGAACATCGGAGAAGAGGCAGGCTTAGGTTAAGGTAAGGGCATGCCGTTTTGGAGCACGTAGAAAGACTCAGTATAAGAAACTGGAAGATGGCAGAGAGGGATAGAGATGGATGAAGGAAGAAGCTCGAGGAGGCCAAGACTCGTAGAGACAGGTTATAGTGCCAGTAAGGAAGATGCAGCGCTTAAAATCAAATGATTCAACACAGGTAGATTCGAGATGTAGTATGGTACTGCTTGAATGCTCTTGCGGGCCTAGTAACTTAAAATAACTTGTCCGCAGTGGACAATGGATACAAGGTAAATGAAGAATGACTATCTGGTCAGAAAAGTCGCGTTTAAGATCCTAAGAAACTTACTACATATGCCTTTGAGAAGACTTAACTAGACTGAGATTCCAACCATTCACTGGGAGGGAGCTAGCTCCTCCTTTCTAATTCTAAAATCTAACTATGTAATTAAATCGACGTGTTTTTATTCACAAATGATATTTGCTTTAGATCGGCAGAAATGACTGATATATTTATGACAATTAGGCATGGCTGGCATCGTTTAATCTAGATGTCAACACCATCTCTTGATAAATACCTTCCGAGCAAGTGGACTAAATTCCGCAGTATTAGAGAACAAATACTGAATCTATAACTTATCAGGAAAGAAACAAAATATTGTCGCGTGTTTCCACCCTTAGGAAACCACCCTCGCAAATTCCGTGGGTTCCAAAAATTATAACAAGAGATGTCCACTAACACACTTTATTAAATATTTACTGGATACTTCACAATACTATTATTAATTTAAATACACTTTACTGACTAAAATCACAATGTTTATCACTTTGTTTATCTTTGAAGTCTTAACCTCACTTTCTATACTTTTCTGAACTTTCTGAACTACTAAAAAATGACAGATCTCGATTGTTCTGTGATGACACCACCATTCTCCAGATAATTCCAGATGTCACTTTGGAATCTTCTGGTAGGTTCTTTTTCGAGTAGGTGCAAATACATCATTCTAGGGGTTGTAACACATTACACTGCCCCCTCCTTAAGCCTGAACGTCCCGGTCAGGCAATTCAGCCTCTTTCACATACTTCGCCAGTCTATCCAAGTGTACGATCTTCATCTTGGACTTTTTGTTTCGTTGAATCCGATAAACGACATCATTTATTCGGGTAATAACAGTATAAGGTCCTTCCCAAAGAGGTTGAAGTTTCGGTGACTTCCCTTTCTTTCGCTGTGGGTTATACAGCCAAACCAGATCTCCTGCCTTGAACCCTTCTGAACTACCCTTACGGTCGTATCGAGCCTTCATTCGGTCACTGGCTATGGTGATTTGGTCTCTAACCAGCTCATGAACATTTCTTAGCCGTTCACTCATTTCATCCACATAGCTGTTCACAGGAAGCTGTTCTCCGCCTGGTGTTCCGAAAATCAAATCACACGGCAGTCTGATCTCATGTCCAAATACTACACGGGCTGGAGTTTGTTTCGTAGACTCGTGGATAGCAGCTCTGTATGCCATGAGGAAAAACGGTATGTGGAGATCCCAATCACGTTGATTCTTATGAACCACTTTAGAGAGATGTTCTTTCATGGTCTTGTTATGTCGTTCCACCATTCCATCTGATTGCGGGTGAAGGGCTGTTGTCCGTGTTTTATGTATCCCCAATAACTTGCAAATTTGCTGAAACACCCCCGACTCAAAGTCCCTCCCTTGATCTGAGTGCAGCTCCAGGGGTACACCAAACCGACATATCAAATTATCTACCAAGACTTTGGCGGCAGTGACTGCTTCTTGATTTGGAATCGCATAGGCCTCTGGCCACTTACTAAAATAGTCCATGGCAACCAGTATATACTTGTTACCATCCTTGGTTACTGGGAATGGGTCAGCTATATCGATTGCGATCCTCTCGAAAGGAGCCCCGACGTTATATTGCTTCATTGCACCCCTACTTCTAGTCTGTGGTCCCTTACTGGCTGCACAAATTTTGCAATTGCGACACCAATATTCCACATCTTGACGACTATTTACCCAATAAAATCGTTCTCGTACTTTATTCGGGGTCTTATTAACGCCGAAGTACCCACCGGATGCTCCATTATGCACTTCCTGAAGTACTTTCGGTACCCGACACCTGGGAATCACTAGACGCATAACAACTTCCCTGCCATCCGGGCTATCCCAAGCTCTCTTTAGCAGCCCGTTCATGACTTTAAGTGAATCCCATTGAGCCCACAAAGCCTTCAATCCAACTGCCTTGTCCGAAATATCCTTCCACGCTGGTCGAATTCCTTTCTCCTTTGCTTTCAATATAGCCCCAATCTCTGCGTCATTCAGTTGTTCTTGTCTCAGGGCTTCGGTTGTCCAATCATCCGGAACCTCTATTTTAATAGTGTTGACGGCCACCGTACCTTGCAATTTCTCAACGTGGCGGCAGTGCTTGCAATCTTCCTTGCAGGGTCTTCTAGATAAAGCGTCTGCGTTCTTATGAGATCTTCCAGGTCGATGTTCAATTTTGAAATCATACTGTTGCAGCCGTTCTATCCAACGAGCCAGTTGACCTTCAGGGGTTTTCAACTGCAACAGCCATTTTAATGCAGCATGGTCGGTCCGAATCTTGAAATGTCGTCCATAAAGATATTTATGAAAATGGTCCACTGATTTAACGATGGCCAGTAACTCTTTCCGGGTTACACAATAGTTTCTTTCCGGTTTGGACAGCACCTTGCTGAAGTACTCGATCACTCTTTCCTGCCCATTCTGGATTTGAGACAGTACACAACCGACCGAAGAATTGCTGGCATCCGTGTCTAAAATAAAAAGTCCTTCCGGTTGTGGGTACGCTAGCACAGGATCAGTGCATAGAGCTGCCTTCAATTTTCTCCATGCCGTTTCACATTCCGGTGTCCATTGGTACTGCACTTTCTCTTCTGTCAGCCAGTGTAATGGCTTCGCAATTTCTGCAAACCCTTCCACAAAGCGCCTATAATAAGTGCAGAGGCCAAGGAAGCTCCTTACTTCATGAACGTTACATGGTCTTGGCCAATCTCGTACAGCAGAAATTTTGTCGGGGTCTGTTTGTATTCCATCCGAAGACACCACGTGACCAAGAAATTTGACTTCTTTCTGGAATAGCAGGCACTTCTTCGGGTTCAACTTCAGATGGGCATTCCTGACTCGCCCAAATACTTCTTGAAGATTTTTCAAATGTTCTGTGTAAAGTCCTGTCCCATGACAAGCACGTCGTCAAGGTAAACCAGGCACGTCCTCCAGGTTAGCCCTCGCAGCACGAATTCCATCAATCTTTCAAAGGTAGCTGGCGCATTGCAAAGTCCAAAAGGCATCACGGTAAATTGATAAAGACCACTGCCTGCTGAAAACGCTGTCTTTTCTTTATCTTCAGGATGAAGCCCCACTTGCCAGTATCCACTCCTAAGGTCTAACGTAGAAAACCAACGTGAGCCTGCCAACGTGCTTAATGTGTCATCAATTCGTGGTAATGGGTAACTGTCTTTCTTCATAACATCGTTTAATTTTCGATAATCGACACAAAATCTTAACGTTCCGTCCTTCTTGCCAACCAAAACTACTGGCGATGACCAGGGACTCGTTGACTCCTCAATGACTCCATCTTGTAGCATCTTGTCTATCATTGCCGAGGCATCTTCTTGTTTTGCTAATGGAAGCCTCCTAGGTGGTTGTCGAATAGCTGGTGAGTCGCCAGTATTTATCCGATGCTGGACTATGTCTATTTTTGTAAGGGCCTCTGTATTCTTGGCAAATACTGAACTTTCCTTTTCCAGGAACTTGATTGCCTCCCTTCGTTCATCCTCAGATAAATGCTCCAACTGAGTACTCAGCAAGGTCAAAACTTCCTGGTCTATTTTTGTAGACGAACTTCCCTCTGTTTGTTCCTCGCACCTCACTACCCATGTGACTGGTTCATAGGAGCCAATCGGTTTGCCCTCCTTAATTGTCACTGAGTGGGAATTTAAATTAACGACTCTAATTGGGATTTTGTCTTTAGTCCGGGTTAAAGTTCTCGCCACAATAATATTGGGTAGGGACTTAATCGATTCGTCATCTTCAACTAGGCCAACACGGTACCCTCCAGGATTTCCTTCTAAGGCAACATCAATCATTTGTTCTGAATGAGCAGGAATCTTGATTGTTTGTGTTGTTAACAACCTTGCTTTATGGAATTGGTCGTCTGCGGTTGCCAGAATAAATTCCTCATTTCCAATTTTTAAGACTCGCTCCCCTACGTCAACAATAAATCCCTGCTCTCCCATGATGTCCAGACCCAAAATGAAATCATCCATAATGTCAGCCACAATGACCTTGTAATTGAATCTCAACCGTCCAACCTGCAGTTCCAAGTTGATTTCTCCATGGACCGCAGCCCTGTCCCCCGTGGCTGTCCGAATGATTACTCCATTTTGCTTCTTGTCAATCTGCAAGCCTGATATAAACCCTGGCCGCACTATTGATGACGTAGCACCGGTGTCAATAGTAAACACGCATTTTCTTCCATTCACATATCCTTGCAACAATAGACTGCTTGGAATTCTTTGGAGCTGGGAAATCTTTATTTCTCTGGGGGCACCGCATTCCCTAGCCAGCACAGCCCCCTTGGTGCTGGCTATCTTTAGTTTTCCTGCTTCTCTTCAACATTCACAGCATTTACTCGACTCTCCGAGTTCTGCTGTCGACAGTCTCGTTTCATATGTCCCACCTTGCCCCGCAGTTGAAACATTTAATACCTCCGCTCGGCTTTCCTTTATTTTGTTGTTTTTCCTGCTTTCCGAGGCCATCCAATTTATCGCATAATTTGGTGAATATTTTCTGCATCTCAGTCAGCAAGGGGTTCTGGTTCATTTCTGGTTGCGATTCTTCGAGAGTGACAGCTCGCACTCTCGACCTTGGAGTATCCCTGTAAGCGGCTTCTACTTCGAGTGCACGCACCAAAGCTTCGCTACTACTTTGGTGTCTCGTCAGCCTCAGAACTCGCCTGACCTCTTCGTCCCTTATACCATCTAAAAAAGCCCCCACGGCTAATTGTTCCTGGAATTCTTTAGGTGCGCTCGGATACGCCAGGTGTGCCAGTCTCTCTATCGCAGCTTCAAATTCTTGTAAACTTTCCCCAGCTTTTTGCATCCGGGATTTCAGCTGAGCCTGGTATAATTGGGCAAGGTGTTGATCGCCATACCTCAAGTCTAATGCAGCTTCCAAGACTTTAAAGTCCCTTTGTTTCTCCACCGGGATAGTCTGAAGTAATTCTGAGGCCTGGCCCCTTAATGCCAGTACTAATGCCATAGCCTTTTCCTCGTTATCCCAGTTATTTGCCGATGCTGCTGCCTCAAATTGTCTCTTGTAGGTTGTCCATGAGCTTTGGCCGTCAAAGGAGGGAGGCTTTAATCGAGGACCCGATGATGTTACTAACTGGCCTCCTTTTTCTCTCAGCTGACGTTTAAGGCGCTCTACCTCTCCTTCGACCTCACTCATTTTTCCTTTAATTTGACTAACTTCTGTCTCGACCACACCTACTTTGTCTTCGACCTTGTTTATCTCCTCTTTAACTTCTTCCTTAACGGAAATGATTGCGTCCTGTTGTATTTTTGTTTGTTCATTAGAATTTTCCTTAATTCTTCCTGGCGTCTTTCTTGCTCCTGTTGGCGTTTTATTTCCAAATCCTCCATCATTCTTCTCAGTTCAGCTTTTTCTTCTTCACGTCTTGTTTCATGCTCTTCTTTTTCTTCTTGACGCCGCTTTTCTTGTTCTTCTTTTTCTTCTTGGCGTCTTATTTCCAGGTTTTCCATCATTTTCTTTAATTCGTCTCTTTCTTCTTGACGTCTTGTTTCCTGTTCTTCTTTTTCTTCTTGACGTCTTGTTTCTTCATCCTCTTTTTCTTTCTGACGTCTTATTTCCTGATCTTCCATAATTTTCTTTAATTCGTACCTTTCTTCTTGACGCCGTTTTTCTTCCTCCTGGCGTTTTCTTTCTTGCTCTTCTTTATCTACTTGACGTTTTTTCTCCTGTTCTTCTTTGTCTTCCTGCCGTTGCTGCGCCATCATTTTTTGGAATTGTTCGAATAAGTCCTGTATTTGTTTATCGGATGCCATACTTCTTGTTGTTACGGGCATACGATGAAATTAAAATAAAATAAATTTAACTGTCACGTCAATATCGGTAATGGAACTTTCCAGACAAATTTCGAAATAGCACGAAAAAGTCTTATCCAGAGTCTTTTGTCACTATCCAGTTCAGAGAATTTAATAATCTCCACTAATGTCCAAATAGAAAAGTTCTAGTAATTTCCACGCACTAAATGAGTCTTTTTCAGTGTCTCTATCACTTCTCAGTTCAAAGGATTTAATTATCACACTAATGTCCTAATAAAATGTTCTACAATGTCTCAAAAATGCACTTAACACTTTTTTCCTGTTCGAAAATAACCCTCGAACAAATGTCCAGTAAATGAGTCCTCCGTGTTAGCACTAAACCTCGAGAATACTTCTCGAACACTCCAGCACAACTTCAGAGCTCCTCTTGTCATAAAATTCCGCTTTCTGACACCAATTTGTCGCGTGTTTCCACCCTTAGGAAACCACCCTCGCAAATTCCGTGGGTTCCAAAAATTATAACAAGAGATGTCCACTAACACACTTTATTAAATATTTACTGGATACTTCACAATACTATTATTAATTTAAATACACTTTACTGACTAAAATCACAATGTTTATCACTTTGTTTATCTTTGAAGTCTTAACCTCACTTTCTATACTTTTCTGAACTTTCTGAACTACTCGCCGAGAATGCGGTCGGTCTTTTATACCTAAAAAATGACAGATCTCGATTGTTCTGTGATGACACCACCATTCTCCAGATAATTCCAGATGTCACTTTGGAATCTTCTGGTAGGTTCTTTTTCGAGTAGGTGCAAATACATCATTCTAGGGGTTGTAACACATTACAATATGTCTTTACCTTACTTCACAGACTACCGTGAGACGACTTTTGACAATGTTGAATAAGACAAATCGTGGACTGTATTAATGAAGATGGAAACACTCAGATGATTTCCATGAGTGCGTAATTGCTTTACAACTCGAATTATGTACTATACTTTACCTACGATCATATTTATTTATTTAGTAAAATCTGAATTTAGTTTACTAGTCAACAATATTATTCAACAAATATTATGTCAGTTTTGACAGCGTTTGAAAATTGCGTAGGCGCATTTGTTTTTTTAAACCCCGCTTCAGCGAACTGAGCCACCTATATTTGTGTGTCCCGTGCGTTTTGTTTACTGTGCGATTTGTTTACAGTGCGTTTTGTTTACGATATGTAAAATTCAACTTACATAGATGGCAGGTAGTGTGTTTTTTACTATTTACAGTAGTGATCATAGGTAAAATTTATTTACTATATCATATCATATCACATCATATTAAAGGGGATAAAAACTTAAAAAATTGTTTGAAATGCAAAAAATTGTAATTCATTCACCC
Organism: Rutpela maculata; assembly: GCA_936432065.2. NCBI lineage: Eukaryota > Metazoa > Arthropoda > Insecta > Coleoptera > Cerambycidae > Rutpela > Rutpela maculata. The sequence continues at coordinate 124,727,142 of OW386291.2, read as the reverse complement.
GCTTGTGAGGTAGAGGAAAAATACTAGGAACAATTCGCGATCTAGAGCTCTTCTTCTAATTCGCAACATATTGTTTTGTTATCTATGCATTATTCTAGTTGGCTTTTGCTGTATGGCACGTTGGAGAGCATCAAAGGGTTTTTCCATCAGTTAATTTTGGTGATATTAGCCCATATTTTTGTAGAAGAACTTACTACCATGCGTCTGAGTAAAGCGACACCAATTTATTATTAAGGGCGCCAGTCGCGTTCCCCCCTGTTCTTCCACTCACAGGCAGTTCGAGATAAGATACAACTCGATAGAACAAGTAACAGGCCAACTCTGTACTACCGTAGATTATTAACAACGCTTTCTCAATAATAATAATAATGGTTTTTTTCCCTCTAATAAAAATTTCTCTGACGGGATTTTACTTATTTACCTAGTAATAATGGATTTTATGCCTCTGATTTTTCTGATTTTTTTTATAAAAAAGTCCCTATCAAGCTTCCGTAAGGTAACGGGAATGTTAAGCTTCAAACTTGTGGGGTTATAAGACATTCTATTAACTCAATTTACGGTCCGGAAATCCCTCAAGGGCTTAGATTTACAAGTCATATTATCAATAAAATGCAAAAAGTTCAAAGTATACCATTTATTTACTGGGTTTAATAAAAGTACAATGAAATTGTACAATATCCTATTCAATAAATTATATAATTTGTAATGAATCTCCTCCCCAGTTAAGGCAAAGTAAATTTTACCATACAAATGAGAGCGTGCGCTAACAATCGATTTGGTAGAAAAGATTCATGCAACTTCCCCAGAATTTAATGAATGCATTTATATTTTTATTGTGGCTGACTGAAAATAATATAAAATATTTTACTTAAAAAAATTCTGGTTCGCTTGTGATTAGTTTGAAGGTTCTCGTTTTTGATTATATTATTCACAAGAACGGAATTCAAAAGTGCGTTCAACTAATACATGAGTTAGATAACTTTCTCTCAGTCTCTCGACGTACTGGTCCCCAAGCAGGCTCTATATAGGGAAATTGACACGACTTCACCTTCGAGCGACTTTTTGCTTTTTGGCAAAACGGTTTTTTGTCATATTTATGCTCAAGGCGATTTTCTCTATAACTTTGTTATTTTGTAAGCCATGCATTTGGCTTTCCTACTATCGCTTTCTAATTATTATCCAACGTACTCGTCCAAATTACGAGCCGCTGGATGAACCCAAATTTGTTTTATGTAAGAAACCGGTCCTGTCCATTTTTACTACTTTTTTTTTACTAATAATTGCCTATAGACGCTACGCACCTTTGTCGCATTTGTCGGTTTCGTCCTTTTTGGTACGTCGCATCGTTAAAATTTTATATTCATTCTTTTGAACGATACCCATAACGGCTCTTTCTTCATTTCCATTGTCTTTTGTGAAAAGATTAAAAACTTGAAAATATTTTCAAAGTCCTTCGTAAAAAAATATTACTATACTTTTATGTTTGGTACATTTTTCCATGACCACAATATACTTTCACTCCTATGACCTGGACCAAAACATATTTTTCTAAGTGAAAATTTTCACTTGGTTGTGCCTTACGTGTTAATTTTCGACTCTGATGCCTTCCAAACTTATATGTTATGTTCAAACATGCCTTTAAACGATTTTTTTTACCTAAGTCGAATTATCATTTTGCCTTCTACTTCGTTTCCGGGAGGATCTATAACATCCTCTTCACCGCCCGCCATCTGGAGTATCCGTTCTTTACTACCCTCTCTGCTTAATATGGAAAAAAATTATAGAATCCAGATAATACTGTGCTGAATACTGTTGCGGGAGGGGATATTTCTTTAAGAATCGAGGTACTGGCCTGTTCATGAAATTACTAAAAAATCTCTCCAGGTCCAAACCTTGAAAGCATTCCGTCGTTTTTATACCTCCCCTGGTGGAGAAAATGGGGATATTAGGAAGTCTCATCTTTGTACATCTTGGGATGTTTTTACCATGCTAAATTTTGCTCAAGAGCATCTTGCCATTCGTGTAATACAAAAAGCCATTTATAAAAATTTTAAATTTACAACAAGCAATAGTACAGATTTTGCCCATTCTAGCACCACCGCAGTCCTCTTGTATAATGCCTTTATTAGGCCATGCCTGGAGTACTGCTCCATTATATGTTTTTTTTTATAATCTTTGGTGACAGATCCCTGTCTAATGCCTTTGCCAACTTTACATTTTTCCAATTAGTGCTGTTAACTTTCATCAAAACAGTATCCTTTATATAGTCGACGAATAACAAAGATTAGATAACTTTTCCATTCGTGCGTAATATGCTTCTTACAACACTCATTACGTAATATACTATTACATCTAATCTGACAATAATCACCTTGTGCATACATGCATATGAAAACGTGAATCATCTTCGATTGAAAATAAGTTTAGCCGTAGCAAAATTGAAAAGAGATACATAATGTTTTACCCTCAATAGGTGAAAAATCTGCTGTGCCTTATCAGTCATTCAATAATTGTAACATGTCGTCGACCGATTTTTGCTATTTTTAATAATGTAAAGGCACCTTATCAACGATATAAACTAATTTATATTTTCTTGGAAGATAACAAACAAATAAACAAACAAGTAAGAAATTATGGCTACTGAACAAAAAAACTGGAATTATTACCCTTCATTTAATTGCATAAATGAATTATAATATATGTGGATTGTGGGTGGTTTTTAAGAGGACTGGAACTATATCATAAACCTCATGGTGGCCATTTTAATCATTAATTGTTTTATTTTCTTTGTTAACGGCTGTTTATTAAACTTTAATTTTATAGATTGTTTCTTATCTTATTACAGCCATTTGAATTAATCAAATGGATATTATAAGTGGATAAAAGTTATTAGAGTCATTGAAGAAAAGGAAAATTGCGCAAAAATCCGTTTCATGTCCTTGAACTCAAATTTCGAAAAAAAATGTCTGTGGATATTTATGTATGTGTGCGTGTGTGTAAACACGTATTTATATGTGTAGAATATTTATTGTAAACACGATATGATACTATGAAAAGATAATCTCATGTAAACATAGAACTTCTGAATTAAAATTTGTATTTCTTTGGTACATGTGTAGAAAAATACTCTCTAATAGAATTGGGCCATATTCATCATGCACAGGGTGATGGTTACTCGTCAGTCAACTTGGTCAAATTGGACAGTCAATATTTTCTCAACTGTTTGAAATTAGAAAAAACGTCCGATGTAGAAATTGTACGAGATCTAAAGTGATATATTTTAAAATTATTCTGACATCTACAGGACGTTTGACATAGTGGTGGCAAGCATTTACTTAGATTTTTCGATGGAACATTCAGTAGTAATTAAAGACCTGACCGCGAGGGGGATCTGGCGTCTAACGTGAGCGCGAGCGCCAAGGATGCAATTTTCTCGATTTTTTTTCCATGGCCCATCTGGATATATAGACATGGTACTTTTTGTAAGTGATAACACACACTCTGAGGTATATTCAGTTAAATTTTCAAGTAAAAATATTTTCAAATTTCGCCGCAATCGCAAAAAACGTGAATTCTTCATATCTCGGCTCCAAAGCATCGGAGCAAATTTTTTTTTTCGAATTCGTATTTTTTTATGACAACTAAAATGCCGTTAGTTGCAATAAATTTTATGCAAAATCCACTGATATATTTACATTTGTTTAAGTTGCAAAATTAATTTTTTACGTAAAAAAGTCGCAAATTAAAATTTTTTTGCAATATTCTTTTTGATTATGTAAACGTACATCAAATACAATATTTTTAGCGAAACAGAACTGTAAAAAATTAATATGATCTTTTAGTATAACAGTTTGAATTTTTTTTTTTTATAAATTAATTGCAAAAAAAATAATTAATATTTTGCAACAGGACAAAGTTCATTTCATTAAGAGTAAAAATATGTACTATTTCTTATAATATCGTTAACATGCAGATTTTATATTTGTTTCTACAGTACTTCAAAGCTCGACGATCCAGAAATTCAATTTTTTCAGTTTCTTGTCATAAAATGTTATTAACAATCAAAAATTCGTTCTTTGCTCATACCTACCTCATATATACCATAACGAAGAAATTGACAGGTCGAACGTTTTTCTACGACCTTTAGAAGCGAAGATATAAGCAAACAAGTAAGTTGCAAAATTCATTTTGTCTACAAAAAGTTAAATAACCATTAAGGCCACCATTTTGAGTGGTCAACACTATTTTTTTCGGATTCCTGAGGAAATTCTGTAGGGGGTACACTAATTTTTGGCTTGTCCCAAAACTTTCCGAGACATTTTCCTAATATCACCGGACTATACTGGCATATATCATTTTTGAATTTTCACTGCAGCGTTGCCACTGCAGCGTTGCCATTTTTTTTTCGATAGAAAAATGCATTAACAACACATAAAAATTTGAGAAATGAGTATCTATTAAATAATAAATTCATTTTAATAGAGCCAGTTAATACAAAATCAATTCCAAAATGTATAAAATATAACAATGTTACTTTTGTATTAAGAGAAGTCGTTGCATATAGCACCAGATCCAAATACTTTAGGCCATTTTATAGCCTACGGATACAGGCAAAATGGTAAATGGGTCTGTTATGACGATCTGTTAAAGAAACCTCAAGTAGCTTCACGTTCAACCACTATAAAATCCATTTTATTTCTCTATTCATGCTAAAATGGTTAATGGACAACATAATGTAGATAATAAACAAGATATTTGAAATAAATATGAAATCATTTTTTTAATTTGACCAGTAAGAAAAATATTTATTTTACGTGAAGATTTGATTTTTAGTTTTTTCTACTATTTGCTCTCGTTTTAAAGTGTGGAAAAATTTTATGATTTTCTTTCCCTATTCTTATAGAAAACGTCGATCTAAACAATTTTTGTTCCTTTTTTTTTTACTATTTCAGCAATGTCTCCCATGACTGAAAAATGCATTGTCAAAGAAAAGTGTTAAGCTCACGGACCCCGCACTTTTTAAATGCAATTTTGGCTTCATTCCCAGAAGCTGAAACTTTACACAAAAGTAATTCATGACATGCTGATCAAAAGTTTCCACGGTCGCAAAAAATTTTAATTATGGGATTTCGCGATATTGGCCAAAGAAGGTTTTATTATCAACGAAGTTACGACTTTCTTCGGCCAATATCTCGAAACCCTGTCATTAAAATTTTTTGGGACCCGAGATTTTTGATCTGCATGTTATGAACTACCTTTATGTAAGATTTTAGCTCCCAGGAATGAAAGCCAAATTATATTTAAAAGGTGCGGGGTCCTTTATGAAAATGCATTTTTTGGAGATTTTATTCTAGACTGTTGTTAATGCATTTTTTTGTATCGAAAAAAATGGAATAACGTGGCAACCCTGCAGTGAAAATTCAAAAATGATATATGCCAGCCAGCATAGAGAACTAGGAGTCAAATATAAATATATAAATTACTACTGAATGTTCCATCGAAAAATCCAAGTAAATGCTTGCCACCACTATGTCAAACATCCTGTAGACGTCAGAATAATTTTAAAATATATCACTCTAGATCTCGTACAATTTTTATATTGGACATTTTTTCTAATTTCAAACGGTTGAGGAGATATTGACTGTCCATTTAATTTTAAATGGAAGCAATAATAAAAATTTTCCCACCATGAGAGATTTTTGAAAAACACTGTACATTATATTTTAAGTATGTCATTATTATTTTTGTGGTGTGTTATTATACTTACTAAAATGATTGCAAAAGTTATTCATGAAATAAAGTTTAATTTATTTATTTACTTAATTAATTATTTGTTGTGTTAGGTGCAAACATTGCGTGCTGTCAAATTTGAGAAAAAAAGTACATGGGGGCTAACAAATAAATTTCAACTCTCTATATTAACCTTTCGATTTCAACCCTCTATTATATATGTGATCATTTTTGGTACGGTAATCTGTGTAATAATAGAAAATGTAATATATCTGTGGGCGGGGCAAAATTTCTACCCTGTATATTATCGATCCTGTAGGAGCGTTTGCTTGGAAAGTGGTTATGCTAGGTATAAGCATTGCATGTTTGTAAATTTAAGACAAAATTATAACTGAGGAGGTGAGGGGCTGAGGAAAAATTTACACCCTGTATATTACCGCCCCTGTAGGTGTGCTAGCTTTGAAAGTAGTTGTGTAAGGGTGTGCCAGGTGTTAATAATATATACTAGCAAATTCGAGAGGAGAAAATAACTGGAAGAGGGGCGATTGCCGCCCCCCCCCCCAAGAAAAATGGTTGTGCTATCGTATGCTAGGTCTAAACATTGTGTGCTAGCAAATTGGGGAAGAAATAGGAACTGAGGGAGGGACGCAAGTTGACTGACCCGTTGAATCTACTGGATTCGTTGGTGAGAAGCACAGAGCACAGACGGAACTGTGTTGGGAACTTCCAATTTTGGATAAATCAAAGATGATCAATATTTAAATAGTTTGGTTTTTGTTTAATACAAAGTTCACGGATGTTATTCACTATTTTTAGTTACCTTAACGAACCCTTAGTGAAACACACAAAATCTAACAATCAATAGAACTAACAATTTACATCAAATTTCTATTTACCAGAAAGCGTCACACACAGATACCACGATAAACTATAGTTCAACTATCCCAGACGACATAAACATGCAGCCTAGCACAGTGTGATATATAAATTATTAAGCATTCTCTTATCGGAATATGGTTTTAATAATTAATTGCATTTTATTAAACAAATCGCCGCTAACAATAGTTTCCAAGAGTCCTTAGTAGAAAATATATTACACAGTATAAGAATGTTCTTAAAGCAATTTTCCCCGATTTAAAATGAGAATGATTTTTCAGTAGCCACCTTTAGGTCTTCAGCTACCTTGGAGATCAACTTAAAACAATAAAATCGTGGTTATCTATTTTCGCCACATTTTAATACTATTGGTGACAATTCGACTGGACTACAATGTGATACTTTTAGATAAGAGTTATTTGATGAAAATTGATTTTAAATACCCTTTTTTCAAGCTAAATTTCCAATTTTGAAGTCGTTATAACTTAAAGATTATCAATTTAGGTATATGAAAAATTGCATAGACCTTTTCTTCTCAAAATTTTATTCTCTTTCAGCTCCTATTTTTGTTTTTGTTTTTTTTTTTTTTTAGGTGCCAATCTCTGAAAAAGAGTGGCATCGTGGCCATCCACCTTTATAAATTAGCAAGTCCCCGCATAATATAGAAACTTTTCCTTGATGCATTTATTATTATGTTGCCAAAAATGAAAGAAATCTAATTTATATGACATTATTCCGAAGTTAAAACAACTGCTTACTATACTATAATGCAAAAAGAAATATTTATTTTTCATAACTTATCTTGTATGGTTAGCTTCCTCCTTTAACATTTTATAATATTCTTTGGTACCATAGACGTTAAAACATAGACCATCTCCGGGGATCACATACAATTTCCCAATTTTATTTTATTTTGTTTTTGCGTTTTATTAGATTGAAATTACAAATTAATAAATATATTATTGAATAGGGTGGTGCACATCTTAATTAGTTAAACTTTATAAACCAAATGAAATAATGAAATCATAAATCATCCTCTCATCCCAATACCTATTTTGCACTCAGTTACTTTTAGAATAAACATAATAAAGTATATCAATGGTCTAATAGACCGGGCGCTGAAGACTCCAAAATGCTGATTTCGTTATAAGTATTTTTTGTTAAAAAAAAATATATTATATCAAAATGTAGTTACAGTAATACATTTTTACAATCATTTACAACACATTTACATAAAGAAATACAAATTATACTAGATTTTTTTACAATTGCAAAACATAGTATGACAATCTGATTTACATTTGCAAGGTTTAATTAGAGATTCCAGTAGAGGTGCTTTGGTCATTTGTTTAGGATGCAAGAAAGATTCTCTTAATTCATACCCATACTGAATAAAATCCAGAGGCTGAATTAGCGGTTCTGATGCATTTTTCCAAATGTATGTTTGGGCTGAAGCCCTCAAGCAATGTAGGTATAATGCGTCAGAAGTGCATATGATTTTGAGCAAATTTAAGCCGAAACCAATATTTTGAGAAATTAATTTATATCTAAGTTCATCCGCCGTCAGTGTTTGTTTATTGAATACGTAGGTGCAAAATTTTTCAAGATCTAAAAATTCATCTCCAAAAGGCATAAGTACCTTCTGGATAAAATTGAGTGATGCAGCTTTTAAACAATTCCTCTTACTGCCGAGTCGACTGGTTGTGTCGCAGCCAGTTAAAGCATGCAATACTGGCAAAATATTGGAGATATTTTCACCGAGAGATAGTGCCGCCAAATGACGTTTTTTTTTATGCGAACCATCGAACCATACAGCTTGACAACCAATATTTGCAAGCTTTGGCCAAAAGAAAAGTCCAAGAATAAAAACGTCTGTATGGGGGCTCATAATTATAATCTCAGCACATTGGTTTTTTACTATATGAAATATATGAGAAAACATCCTTGAGTCCGCTTCCAAGTGGTTTGAAGTTAATTCTAAAACTTACGAACAAACGCGACCTTGTAATTTGTAACACTTACTTGGGTCATCGAATCCACCGCAAATGTAGAGCTCATTGTCTTGTGTTACTGATGTAGATGTTGATATGTAGGTACAGAGAAATTTAATTAATTGCAATTTATTTTCATTGCTCCTGAAGATGTCTTTAGTATCAGCTGGCATCTTTGTCGACTTACTGGAAATTATGACTTTCTTTATATTTTGTCCTTTGCTTCGTAATTTCCACTCCAAAAATTTAATGTACAAATTATCATATCTATCAAAAACTAAATCAACTCTTCTAATACCAGGCTGAGCAAAAAAATACATTATTTTTTTAATGTATGCATCAGCAAAAGCACCAAATGTACTATATTTTTTAAGTTTGATTTGATGTACTAATGCCATACCATCAATAATGACACTTTTGGAAGAGTTTGACGATAAAATCTGTTCCATTGAGTAAGTTGAAGCTACTGATGATGTGGAGTGCCTTGACAACAATGTACGCTCGGAGCATAGGGCAGCGGGGAAGGGGAAAAAGTGGAGGCAACACAGCAGCTGGCAACATATATTCTTGGGTTCCTTAGTGTCTCGGTATACGAATCAGTCAATAAATTCCGTTACTCATATTTTCCAAACTCAAATACATACAACGCCTGCACTATAAGATGGTAACATTATTTTATGAGTTTAACCCAAACACAATTATTCATTTTGGAAGCACAGCATTAATTTTACGCTGAGTTGGGCGATACTTACTACTTTCGGCGATCTTTTGAAGTCGAGTGTCGCGCCAGCCGCCGACGAAATTTTCAATGGACAAAATATTTTAGAATTTTGGAATGACACTTAGAGATTCAGTACTGCTTGGTGCGAAACTAAGGTATCAAAAGTTAGTTGAACTCGTATTATACAGGACGTTTTATAAGCAAATTTATAAAAATCATCACAATATGTATATTGTATATGTAATACATTCTTATAATAATTTAAATTTAAGCCGTCATCTTTCAAGTTATAAAAAGATCTGCTCAGAAGAGTTGGTAGAGTGCCAGAAGGGGTAGGGATAGGGAGTTCATTTAGGTGGTAGTAGTAATATCTTTGTTGGTAGTAATTGTGAAGTCAATTTGAGCCCAAAGTTAATATAAGAAAATTGAAATTTCTCTCGAAAGATCGAGAGTAAAGTGCCTGAAGGGGTGGGGTAAGAGATTTAAATATGTGGTAGTAGTTATATCTTTGTTGGCAGTAACTGTAAAATCAATTTGAGCCCCATTGGGAGTAGGGGGTTCATTTAGGTAGTAGTAGTTATATCTATGTTGGTAGTAATGGGCAAGTATACAATTTTCTTTTAATAATATTAATAACATCTACACATAAAACAATTGACCCGTATTTTCCTTCCACATCCAGTCGTATAGTAACGACAAATTTTTGAAAATTTTTATTGTTCAAATAGGCTTAGAATATCATGAAACGTCGAGATTTTAAATTTGAGCGAAAGAAAATTTCTGTCTATCTGTCTGTCGGTCTGTCAGTCTATCGGTCTGTAACTTTTTTGTGCGCACGTTTACTCTGGAACCGTTTAAGATATTGACTTGAAATTTGGTACACGTATGTACTTTAACGGGATCTGGAACTAGATTATATTTTCATCTCATTCTGTCGAAGGGTTGGGAAATAAAATAGGGTAAAGGGGGGGTAAATCGGTAAATCAAGCAAGTAAGAGTCCATAAAATTGTATTTAGTGTATACAAGAGAAGCTAAGGTTTCAAAAAATTTTTTGGCATTAGCCACCCCATTATTAAAGGAGATGAAAAAAAATTGTGATGACGTGGTGGTGGGGATGGTGGTGGTGGTAGTGGTGAGGAATTGTGACTCGCTTTTTTATTTTATTTTTTTAATAATGCCTTATAGTAAAAAAAATCATGAAGTTTAAACTGTGTTTAAACGGTTAGATATTGCCGCCAATTTTCGGGTTATTCTATTGGCTATGACGTAATAGCGTAATTAGCAGATTCTAATTTGTGCTTGAACAGAGAAGCGAGTGCTACATTGCCATGTTTCGATAAATAATGTAAGATATTCTGTACTGCTATACGGAATCCTCTGTAATATTACAATTCGTATTATCAAGTTATCAATCAGCCTTAAAAATATATAAAATATTTACTTGTGGGGTATTTGAATCAGTGTTAAAAATTAATATTAAAATTTATTTCAGACAGTGCATAGAAATATGGCAACGTAGCTGGTTGCTGTCAAATGTAAAGTGACCCTGTTTTAGAGGTTCTTACGCTATTTCGACACGAGATATCTAGCAAACTGCCTTATTTTAAATCCACTCTGATTTTTAAGCATATTCATTTTACAATAAAACCAAAAATAGTCGGTAAAATTACCTTGAAATTATATTTATAACATATTACAGAGTCATGCTATAATGCTATATTACTAATATTGTCGTTTTCTTTATTGTCTACTAGTGCTAGCCCATTGTGAAATCAATTTGAGCCCAAAAATCTCGAAGAAACTCAAAAAAATCGAGATTCCTCTTAAATCTACAAGAGTGGGGATAGTTGTTTAACTTGGATGGTAGTAGTTACATCCTTGTTAGTATTAATTGTAATATTAATTTGGGCTCAAGAATATTGCAGAAATCTAAATCGAAATTTCTCTTAAATGTACTAGAGTAAAGTGTCAGAAGGGGTGGGGGTAGGGAATTTATTTAGGTGGTAGTAGTTACATCCTTGTCAGTAGTAGTTGTGATATTAATTTGGGCCCAAGAATTTCAATAAAACCAAAGAAAATCGAAATTTACCTTACATGTACAAGAGTAAAGTGGTAGAAGGAGTAAGGGTAGAGGGTTTATTTAGGTGGTAGTAGTTTCAACCTTGTTAGTAGTAATAGTGATATTAATTTGGATCCAATAATCAATTAACTTGTTTAAATTGTTGACTAGGTCAAGTCCAGTACAGCTCACAAGATTATGTATTAGTTATTATTTGTATATATGTAAATACTAGGTAAGCACAACATGCAATTTAGGTTAGCATTAGAATAAGTATAATTTATAGATTCTAGTCAAATTTCATCGAGGGTACTTGTAGTTTTAAGTACCATTATGTATTCATTATAAATAAATGGTAAAAACCCAAGTTTAGTATAAGTCATACAATCCCAACGAACTAAAGTATATTACATTAGTAGTAATAGTAATATCAGTTTGGGTCCAAGAATCTAGAAGAAAATGTAAAGAAATCGAAATATCTCCGAAATGTACAAGAGAAAAGTGCCAGAAGGGGTAGGAGTAGGGGACTCATTTAGATAGTAGTAGTTATATCTATATTAGTAGTATTTGTGCAATAAATTTGAGTCCAAAAATCTCGAAGAGAATCTAAAAAATCGAGATTCCTCTTAAATCTACAAGAGTAAGGCGCCTCAAGGACAGAGTTGGGTAATTCTTGGTGAAAAAGTAATTAGCAATTACAATTCCTTTTTTTTTTTCGTGTAATTGTAATTGTATTTAAGTACTTATTTTTATTAAAGTAATTTGGAATTGTAATTGCAGGAAAATTGTTATAGGAATTGTGGTTTGTAATTATATTATTTGAACTATCTAATTACAAATCTCTTCTATAAGTACAATTACTTTTTCCAATTACAATTACTTTTGCCAATTACAATTACTTTTGCCAATTACAATTACTTTTTCCAATTACAATTACTTTAAGAACATGCGTATGTGGTTTAAAAAACAAGAATACATTAAAGCAGAATTTTACAGTTGCATAGTTTAAAATGAATCTGAAAAACTCAAAAAAAGTTACTGACTAAACACGAGTTTTTGCCGTAGTCCGCTGCACATTTATGTTACAACTTACGTTACTACTTACCATAGTTTGTGTACTTAACAATAAAAAAACATAAATGTGCAGCAGACTACGGCAAAAACTCGTTTTTAGTCAGTAACTTATTTTGAGCTTTTCAGATTCATTTTAAACTATGCAACTGTAAAATTCTGCTAATGTATTCTTGTTTGTTAAACCACATACACATGTTCTTAAAGTAATTGTAATTGGCAAAAGTAATTGTAATTGGAAAAAGTAATTGTACTTATAGAAGTAATTTGTAATTAGAGAGTAAAAGTGAATCTTGACTTATATCACGTGAAAGTACATAAAATAACCTACCTTCTGCCACAAAGCAAATTTTGATCCGACTTTTAGGTCCGAAGATATTTCGATTTGAAAATTTCAAAAAATTTGACTGAAACTGCAATTTCAGCCAAACTATTTAACATTTTTGGCTGAAATTTGATTGACCGTTTTTGTGTGATAAAGACTACTTCCATTCCAAATTTCAGGCAAATTGGTTGAGATCTGATCAAGATAGCCGAAATTTGATTTTGTCAATGCAGAGTCTGCATCCATCTTAATAAATTTCCCACCCTTTCCTGAACCGACTCCACTATTATGCTGCCTTTTTTATATGTTTATTTAATTTTTCCTGATTACTCTTAAGGTCAAACATTCTAATAACGATTCTAATAAATATTAAAACGCAATATTACACAACACTTTTAATTACAATTTTTAACTTACCTTTTTGTCTGTTTGGTCACTATAATTTACTTTATCATAAAAGTAATTAGAAAAGTCATTGTTAATTTCTTTTTTAAAGACATGTACTTTGTAATTGTAATTATTTTTAAATTACAAGTAATTACCCAGCTCTGCTCAAGGAGTGGGGGCAGTGGATTAATTTTGGGTGGTAGTAGTTACATCCTTGTAAGTAGCAATTGTAATATCAATTTGGGCCAAAAAATATCGTAGAAGATCTAAAAAAGTCGAAATGTCTCTTAAATGTACAAGAGTAAAGTGTCAGAAGAGGGGATAGAGGGTTTATTTAGGTGGTACTTAGTAGTTACATTCTTGTTAGTAGTAATAGTAATAAAACACCCTGTATATGCATCATGGGATTATATCAGATTTTTCAGTGACGTAGCCAGGGGAGGGACCCAAAGGGTCGGACCCCCCCTCCCCCCAAATTATTTGACATTTAAATAATTGACAGATTTAAAATTATTATATTAATTTTATTTTCGGTTTTTGTTGAAAATATATCTAATTGATTTCAAATTTCTATTCCAGACAGCCTTGTTGCAAATCGTGGTGTGGTTTGGGTGAAGCCAACAACGCAACGTGCCAATTTGAAACTACGCAATCTCAATCTGATTTAGTCTTAAGTAACCTGCTGCATATGAATATGACTATTGTGATTGTAGAAATCTAGTTCCTTTTTATAATGAAACGTTCCAGAGATTACCCAATACCATTTTTTTTTCAAAAAAATTAACAGAACTGAACAAGGTGAAGTAAAGAAAATTATTTTTTTATAGTTTACTATAGGGTCGTTCCTAGACGCTTGGTCGCCTGCATGTGGGACCAACATTAGCGCCCCCCTCATTAAAAAAACAATGCATTTCAATATGAGATATTATTATATTTGAAATAATTTCGGTTTTTAGCAGAACTGTAAATACAGGGTTTTTCATTCAAAACTCTGAGCGCCAATTCTCGAAAAGAAATGGAGATATTTGAATTCCGTAAAAAGGGTGGAGCAACTAGCATTTTTTCAAAGTGATATAATTTCATCGCCTTCAACGAGCTATGGGTCACGACGCATGGAAAATATAAATCGACTAAAGGGACATTTAAAGTGCAGAAATTTGAAAGCACATTTAATTTAAAGCTAATTTAATATATCCCACCTGGATTACTCTATTCGTATCTGAGTAATACCTTCGAAATGTTCGGACCCCCCCGAATAAAAGTCCTGGCTACGTTACTGAGTTTATCAACGATTTTATTGACGTTTATTTATATGAATTGTTTCAGTGGTTCCAGACTTGCTAGGAACATCAAATTCTACAAGATATATGAGGACTAACTTCAAACTTTCCCAAAAATTATGAAAACTGGAAAATTGAAAATGGTGGTTCCAATATGGCGGCCAAAAGTTGAATCGCCTTATGATTTTTTCACCCTTCCATACGTGAAAAATGTATCGATAGCCAATATATTTGAATATGTTGATTTTGTTTTATAAAAATCAGCGAAATATTTTGCAATATACGGACATTATTCTTTATTGCTAGTTTACATTAACTAACTCCGTAGCGAAGCACGGGATTTTGCTACTGTATTATACATAAAAGCATAAATATAATATCGTCTACCTTATGAAATATTTGTTTTAATTACTTTTTTGTAATAAAATGTTGCTCGTTTTAAAGGTTATAGCACTAATAATTCTAATTTAAAATAACTCTAAATTCGGTAGACTTACCCAAGTAACGCGCATAAAAAACAATTAAACAAATATTTAAACAGCAGTTCGTTTAGTCTAGCAATTAAGCGCTATACCTCCAGCAATAATGTATTAGAACGGAACATATTAAAATTTAAAACAAAAATAAAAACTTACTATCACTAAATCACACAACGAACACCAGTAGGCACATAAAATGATTATTTGTTTACACTATTTCCTCAGCTACCGCTGACCACGATTCCCTGAACCAATTCAAACCGTAAACGAATTTTGAAGACGCCTTGACTCACAATATGTCATCAATTAAACCAAATTAATTTCTGTGCAGTTGTAGACCTGTTGACTTGCGCGATTGTCATATTTTATATTGTTATGAGCTGATAAGATAGATAAGTTATATATAAATTAGGCTGAACTAATAATTCTAGCGACATTTTTCTTTGGAATATAATTAAGATAAGAATAAATCACTTTGATTAGTAAGTGCTGGTATTTCTAAAACGGCTTATAGGCCAATCAATAGGGAAAAAATTGAACATTAATTCTAACATTTTTGAAATTTTGTCGTGGGATGAAGTACCAACCGAAACGAAACTATAAAATTTTGCAACTCGATTCAAGGTCGATAACATTGTTAAAAACTCGAAAATTTAAATTTGGCGATATCTCCACGGAAGATAATGCAATATCGATGCAAATTTGACAGAATTTGTATTGCAATATTCAAATTTATTCGCTATTTTCTTATAAATAGGACTGCATAGTAATACCTTTTTCAAATAAGACGAAATTTCCGAAAATAGTTAAACTTAATGCTAGACCCCCCCCTTTATTGCATTCAATTTCTAACCATTTGTAAATTCCTTCGTACAATTTTAAAGTGTTTATGTTTATTGAACCATATTAACCAACTTATTGAATTGTGAGGTTATTCATTATCCTTTATCAGATCACTATCCTCAAGCTCTTATTGTCAATGAAGCTGTAGAGAAAATATGTAATAAGAACTATATAGTAAAAAGGTCATTTAATGAAGATAACAGTAATATATTTTTTAACCTTATTCATTCTGAGAACTGGGACGCAGTCTATGCAGAAAGGGGCCCAGATGGTAAGTACAATTATTTTTTGAATATATTTTTGTATTATTTTGATATTGCATTTCCTAAACAAAAGAAAGCTGTCAATACTAGTGAACATACATGTTGGATACCCCCTGAAATTAAACAATGGTCTATCTATTTTAGGGATTTGTACATATTGCATAACAGTACGAATTGTAATAATATTTTAGAATTATACAAAACTGAAAAAAAGAAATACAAGAAATATATCCGAGAATATAAAACTCAAGTAAATAATAATATAATATTAAATGCTGGAAACAAATCAAAAGCTACTTGGGATATATTTAATAAATGTATTAGTAACAAGAATAAAGTGCCTCATTGCTCAACGGAACAGGCTATTTATCACTCATTATCAAAAACTATTACAGCACTTGATTTGAATTTAAAGGTAGCCTGCCTCTACTTCGATATGTCAAGAGCCTTCGATACCATTAATTATGCAATTTTGTTAGACAAGTTAGACTGTTATGGTATACGTGGCACATGTAACAAACTACTTCAGTCATATCTTACTGATATATTTCAAGTCACTGCTGTAACAACTTTTAAGAAGGAACACTTCAAACTTTTTTTTCAGATAAAGTTCATGTATTACAAGTAGTGCCTCAAGGATCTATACTTGGGCCTCTATTGTTTATTCTGTATACAAATGACTTAAAAGATCATATTAACATAGATACTTTATATCAATATGCTGATGATAATTCCTGTATGGCAGCTGAAGAATCCGTAGTGGCCTGTGCAAATAGACTTAATATATTATCTTCAAGTATGACTAAGTATTGTGACTCGAATGACTTGAACCTAAATGGAAGTAAAACTACCCTTGTTGTATTTTCTCCAAGTACTAACCTTGATTATTCGTTGTACGTCCAATTAAATGGTTTTTCCATTAAACAAACGGACAATGTGAAGTTTCTTGGCATAACGCTAGATAGTAGGTTAAACTGGAAATCTTATACTAATACACTGATATCAAGATTAAATTCGTCCTGTTATCAAATACGTTTTATGAGAAACTAGCTTTCAATAGACAGCCTAAGAATATTTTATTTTTCATGTGTGCAAAGTATTTTAGAGTATGCAATAATATTCTGGGGTTCTTCCCTATATTGGCAGAAAGTATTTATTAACCAAAAACGCATAATTAGATGTATGATGAATGCTTCTTACAGAGATTCTTGTAAACCTTTATTTAAACAATTGAAAATACTTACCTACCATCCCTTCCCTGTATATATACAAATTAGTCTTGTTCGACAAACAAAATCCAACTGAGTTTAGAAGAAATAGCGATATATATCAAGTAATGACAACAAGGCATGGGCCTGATCTCAGAATACCAATTCATCACCACAGTTTTTATGAAAAAGATCCACATTATAACGCTGTTAAGGCTTACAATGTCCTGCCAAGCGAATTAAAATCGATAAATAATATTAATTTATTTAAAAAACAACTTAAATTGTATTTATTTGAAAATGCATTTTATTCTTTTAGTGATTTTTTAAATACATAAAAAAATTGTACTGTTTGTTAATTATATTAACCGTATCTACACTTTTGCATTTTTAGTTTTAGTCAAATTTTAGTTGTATGTTGTTTTATTCCTTTCGCAGCTCTTCTTTTTAATACATCTCACATATTTTAGTGTTTCATATCTGTTATTTTATTGTAAGTTTTTTTAAATATTTGATTATTTTGACAATGCTAATATCTTTCTTTTTGCAAGATCTACGGCAATAAAG
Organism: Rutpela maculata; assembly: GCA_936432065.2. NCBI lineage: Eukaryota > Metazoa > Arthropoda > Insecta > Coleoptera > Cerambycidae > Rutpela > Rutpela maculata. The sequence goes on along the minus strand of OW386291.2, from coordinate 124,709,341 downwards.
TTTATTTCTATTTCTATTTCTATTTTTTTTTTTTTTAATGCCTTATTTAAATTAACGTCCTGTCGAAGTTTAGCTAATGCTACTCTACCACTTAACCAGGACGGCGAGATGAGTTACGGTCACCCATCCAAGTGATGGACTCGCATCGGCGTGCTTGACTTCGCCGATCGATGTCCACTCACTGAAACCGATACCGTACCTCACCTCTATTCTATTTCTATTTCTATTTCTATTATTCATTAAAAAATTTATTCCCAAACTTAAATTATGTAATTAAATAATTTATAAATCGGCTGTAAATTCATTCATTTGAATCGTTTGTTTGAAAATAGCACGAAATACGCCGAAACTGCAGTAACAGTTACAATAAATTGATGATAAACAAAGGAAGGTGTTCTTATATCAATTATACTAAACTTCTATCACCGATTGTACTTTCTACGGATAGCCGATAGTCTGTCCTTGTTACACAACGACGTTTTCTGTTCATCTAGTGCACATCTCGGGGGCAAAGCTATGATAGTTGGCTAGTAATGTTAGATTAGATTGGATTAGATTTGAAGAAGGAGCTGGCTGATTCGCCTTGGCCACCGCGTCGATCTATTGTGGCATTCCTTGTCTAATTTTACTTAGAGCTCCTTATTCAGCTTTGTCTTTTGTATCAGACTCCATAGCCTTGATAAGGGCTCCTTAGTATATTATCTGCTCTTGGTTTCTCTTTGCCAAGTAGTTGGAATCTCAGTCTGGCTAGGCCTTCGCAATGGCACCACACATGTACTGAGGTTTTCTCTTCCTCTTGACAGAATCTGCATGTTGCACCCTCTGCCTTTCTATTTTGGCGTAGTAGGTCTTCCGCGAATTTGGCCGATCGTTCTTTAATGAACTTTTTGGCTTATCTCTATTGTGGGAAATTCTTCCACCACTCTAGAGATTTATGGATATTCTTATGAGTGGCTTAGCCACACCGCAAAAGGGTTCGGGTCATACTAGGGCTTTAGATGCGCCTAGCGCATTCTCGGGCCAGTTCATCAGCCTTCTCATTTTCCCTGGGTCCCTCGTGTCCTGGTACTCATGCCACGGTCACTTTGTTCTGACTTCATAGGTTTGTAAGAGCATTAAGGTTATATAAGGTAGATTAGTTTTACTCAGTTTACTGTGATGTAAATGATGGTTTGAATTTCTTAGTCGGTACAGTAGTACATTATTTTAATGCCTGTTGTCCAATTGAATGTATTCATTAAAATACCTATATGTTCAATCAATAACACCAAAAAAGCTGGCTAAATAGAGAATTAATAAATGAGGGTACAGAATTAAAAAATATTTTTTGGCTTTCAAATAACTTAAATAATCCAGAACTGAAATTGATGTATCAAACGCACACATTTCAATATGTCATTCCACAGATAAATTCATTATTATAGAATCTATAATAATGAATTTATCTGTGGAATGCCATATTGAAAATGAGGTATTCATTAAGCATTTGTATGTTTGTTCTTTTATCTTCCAAGTACCTTTAGCAATTCCAGTTCGATTTTTGTTGTTTTGTCCTTATTGGTGCTATTGGTAGTTTGACTGGTTTTTTCTCTAGGAGTAGGTACTATCATCGTGCCACTTTCATCACTCTGGAGTCGTGACTCACTAAAATCAAAAAAATTCATCCAGACTTTGATCACTGCCTTCATGTGAATCATCAGAAGATGTTGATTCAATAATTACACAGGTTTACAAAAAAAAATGTCTGACCAATGGAATTCCATTACCGTACTCGGAGGTTTTTGACGTGCTGAACACGATGCCGTAATCCGTTTTGCGCCATCACGTCAGCATTTCGATAAAACTTAACCTAAATGTGCTAAAAAATACACTTTTCGCCTTCGTTCATTCGCAAATTAATTCACTCAAGCGACCCCAAAAACCTCCGACTAATAAGTTTTGGGCCAAAATCTTCAAATTTTGATGAATTTCTGGATTTTAGCATATGCCATATTAGATCCACCATCTTGTATTTAGAAATTATTAAATTCTTCAGATTCGTGATCGGCGACCCCAAAAACCCCCGAATAACAAAATTCAGCCCAAAATATTTCGTGAATTATTTTGTGCATGAATGAAAAAGGTATTTTTAGTAATTTTGGGTTAATTTTTCTCGAAATCCTGACGTGATGGCGCATAAACATACTACGGCATCGCGTTCAGCACGCCAAAAACCTTCGGACTACGGTAATGGAATCCCATTGGTCGGACATTTTTTTTTGTAAACCTGTGTTGTTTTAGCCGCATTTGTAATGCGTCTTTTAATGTTTTCTGTAGTTTTATGCGGATTTTTCACAACATTATACCACTTAAACTTAAACTGTGGTAAAAAAACCGCGGCTACAAACGGATCTTCCCATTTTACAATATCCTTAAAGCGACTTGTTAAACTGTTGATACACATTTGTACAATATGTTCACCATTCACCACCATATTTTAGTTTGGACTGGACAGCCAATTTTTCGTATTTATTCAGTAATGATACCAAACTCGGTAGCAAAAAGCTAAAATAAGTTTTGTCTTCACCCTGTAGTAAGTCTAAGGTTTCATAACCATGCAATATTCTTCTATACATAAGAATTCAGTTTTTTTAAAAGGTTCCAATGCTATTTTTGAACAAAATTATCAATTTTTCCTTACTGAGTCGTAGATAGAATTCCACCTTGTTATACCGGGACTAGAAAGACTGTGTCCCATAACTTCACTGCTTTTTGGTCTGTTCGTTTTCCCCCACATTTATTAAAAGCATGCATATTCCTCATTCGAAGAGACGGAATTTTCTTTAATGTATTTTTATGGTCTGTGGTCGCAACCAAGTTCAGAGTATGGCTGGCGCATCGCAGGTGCTTTGGTAATGTTATTTCAGGATTTTTCATTTCATCGTCGCTATCGACACTATCTAAATGTATTATCTGATATTTATCTTCGTCTTCTTGTATGTCCTCCCCATTTTCCTCCTCCTCAATAACCTCGTCATTATCGTGTTTTGCACCAAATTCTTTGAAGGCCTTTACGAAATTCCTACCATTATCTGTGACAGTCCCTACAAGTTTGTTTTCAGTCAGCCCAAATTTTAAATTTATCTAAAAAGTCTGTAATATTTTTGAGTGAGTGAACTCCCCCAAATCTGCAATAAGAAAAACATTGGCGCTTTGTTTCTTCGTCTCTCCACATCTTATCTAGCCAATAAGAAATCAGTTTAATACATGAATAAATTGCTTCAAATAATGTATCCGTTAATTTGCGAATTATATTAGAATACTTATTGTACTCGATTACATTTGAAGTAATTGAATACCGGAAAAATGGAATCAAATACAAAATACTTTGGATATTAGTAACGGATACGAATAACGGGTACAAAATTTAGAAAGGTATTGGAATATAGTCGTCGAATACACAAAAAAAATATTCGAATACAGTATTTTAATACAGAAGTACTCGAATACAGCCCAGCTCTGTTATAGATATCAGTAATGAACGTGTCAGTATAAGAGAACCCCCGTGTACATGCTCTTTTCTACTAAAATTCGAGACCAATTTGTATTACAAATGTTGTTTATATTTAACCAATGTTCTAATATACAGAATATGTCGATTTTTTGACTAATTAAAAACAACTCGATTAATCAACATGGCAAATATTAAAACTCACATTAATTGAATTAAAATTAGTTTCTTCACTGTAGCTATAAAGCTCTTTATTCTATACACTTAGATACAGACATGAGCCTTATAGATGGGGGTAGATGGGACAGAGGGGCAAACGGGCAAATGCCCGTCGGGCCGGTGGCTCTGGGGCCGGGCAGGGCCGGTCCGGGGTAAATAGGCATTTGTTCCGGCTGATAAAAGAACCCAACGGCCAAAAAGAATTAAACTGCACTCTTTTCCCTCCTTAGTTCTTACTTAGAACGGAAGTTCCGTTCTAAGTAAGGACTAAGGAGGGAAAAACCGGAAGAAGTCTTGGATGTAATTTTCAGGCTACTATCTTAAAAACTCGGCCACAAAATGTCATTTATGAAAAGTTATTAACCCAATAATCTAATTTTGCATGTTCGTCCCAAATTCTTCAAGTTCTGAGGTCTTCTTTCTTTTTCTTTTGATCTCTGAAACTCTAGAATTATTTTTGTTTTGTTTTGTTTTTTTTTTGTTTAGAGATGTTTATGTAGACAATATTAGTCATAATTATTATTCACCATTATTTACTGTTATACTGTTAAAATGTTTAAATGTTTTATTTCGTTCTTTGTTTTTCAATGTCAATAAATTTTAATGAAGAATATGGATGTTTAGTGGTGTTATAAAAATGTTACCAAGGCTGTAGCAGTCTGCTTTAGACCGTGGTTGAGTTGGACTACGTGTTAGTACCTTTAAATAATTTTTGCAATTACGTGAAAAAAGGGAAAATTCGCTTGACGAAATCTATTTTTCGAAGAAAATGTTTTTGCTACTAGAATTTCTAACTTTTCATTTTAGAGCGGTTGACCTTGAAAAATACAACATTTTCCCCTTACGCCTTAACCCACAAAAAAAAAAAATCTTCCCTTGCCCACTGAAATTTGAGGTTCTAGTTCCGTGCTTGATTGAGCCGTTTTCCTAAAATTGCCAGGGCCGATTGAACTGGCCCCATCCACCCTTGCTTATAGAAACTGTCAATAAGACCCTTGTTTGCCTGTGTGAGGAGAATTATTCCAAACAAAAGAATAATAACATTTGAACATTATATTGCTCATCCTGAAAGAAGTTGCAAATCAACGAGCGCACTGACCCTGACGAATCAAATCTAGTGTAATTTTTGCAGGTGTATTGTAAAAACTTTTAGACCATTTTGCAGCATTATGATTATAAAGAATGTTTATTAAGATATGCCACTGACATAAAGAGTTGCAAATTCGAATGAACGTTCAACAACATCTACAGAGTTCGATGTAAAATTTGCAGCGATGTTAATTTTATTTTAATAGTAAAAATTTGGCAACAAATTATTTATTGCAAATTTTATCAAGCTGCCGACGCGCGACGTCGGGGGTTGCTGCAAAATGGAGGGCGTGTTTCAGTTACGAATACCGTCATTTGCAATCCACATCTACATGTGTTACTATTTCCTCGAATCTTTTTTCGGTAAATAATTAGTTTAGTTGTAGTTGCAAATTTACAGAGTAAGGCGATTTTATCAAGTACACTGTAGTTTTGCAAGCATGTTATTATTTTTGTTGCAAAATTAGATGAAAAAATGTTACTTAATGACAATTAATTACTATGCCTGAGTCATACGTTGCTGCAAAACTTTAATATTTTGAATATTGTAACACAAATTCTGCCAAATTTGCAGCGATGATACATTATTTTTCGTCGAGATATCGCTAAACTTAAATTTTCGCGATTTTAACAATCTTTCCGACCTTGAATCGAATTGCAAAATTTTATAGTTTCGTTTCGGTTAGTACTTCATCACAGGATAAAGTTTCAAAAATGTTAGAACTGATGTTAAACTTTTTAGCTATCACGTCTCTGTTGACTGGCCTATTAGATTTATGATTCGTTAATTGAGGTTAAATTGCAAAACTAAGAGAAGTTAAATGGTGTGTTAGCATATAAAGTTATTTTAACACATCAGCAGAATAAGTAGGTTAATATAATACTGACATAACTTATTAGTAATGTCTAGTGCGTAAAAGAGGCACTAAAGTTGTAAAGTTGTAGTGCGGCAGCCGTGAAAAGTGCCATGAAGTCGAAGCCTAAGTTCCAGATCTTTTATTTGCCCGGAAATCTCAAAAGCGCAATAGAATTATCACAGTTGAGAAGTACAAAAATTGTTTTCTTAAAAAATCTGATGATGAGAAACTAAATTATGATGCCATTAAAATGGCTACCATGTCTTGCTAATACCAGACATTTTTTTATTCGATATTTGAGTTCAGTCTGCTGTGAAACAGATATCTGTACAAGAAATTTTTTTCTACGATGATTATTAAAATTTGTATTCAATTTATAATAAAGTTAGAATACAGTTAAAAGATATACAATTCATTACTGAACCATAACAGATACAAAAAAAAAATAATAGAAACATTATTGTAGAAAATTTAGTCAGCTTTAATTTTGCATAGAATTAGGGCTAACCGTTTTCGAGATATGAGCGAAGAACAAAAAACCGGGTGCTTCATCGTGCCCCCCTGCATCCCCCCACCTCCTACGTTCGGGGACTTTTGTTATGTTTACCTCCTAAATAGTCCAAACGCCTCAAGTCAAAAATTGTGATTTCGGCATTTCCCTCTAGAAACCATTCATTGACAGGACTAATTTCAAAAGTGGACGACGATTCGGGAATATAATATCTGACGGAATCTAAGCTCCTGTAAGATCTGCTGTTCGGCAGACTTTCAGGATGCATCATCGTTGGACGTTTTTGAGAAGAAATGTGTTTTCGGTGAAAAAATCAGAAAAAAGCTCAGTGGTCGAGAAGAAAATCTAGGAAAATGTGAAACAATTGAAAAAAAATGGACTATTAGGGAAGCTGTACAAATCCTTTACGGTACCAACTTTATGATAAAAAATAAATAACGTTCATTTTGTAACTGAACAAGTGCTTTATCGTCATTATTTTTGTAGAATAATTACGTCAATCAAGCCACAATAAAAAAATGAAACAGATTTAGAACCATGCAATACCGTAGAAGGTATAAAATACAAAATATATTTAGTGGAAGCAATTCTGTCTTTGGATTATTCTTCAACAAGTCTAAAATCGAGGCAGTTGCACTGCATCTTCGTAAAATAATTCATCTATTAGTCGAAGATACTTTAAAAGGAGAATAGAAAAGCCCAGATCTAATCAATATCCTTCAGAACATTGTAGAGTCACATAAAGCCTCGAAATGAAAGAATTGGCAGAAAAGTAACTTGGTATCGTGAAGGATTTGTACGGCTTCTTTGGTAGTCATTTCTGCTTCAATTGCTTAACATATCCCAGATTTTCTTCTCGATCTTTAAATTTTTTCCTGATTTTCCCACAGAAAATTAATTTCTCTCAAAAACTGCAGCAGATGATGGTGTATCATAAAATTCTGAGGAAAAGACCTTAAGAGCTTAGATTCCATCAGGCATGACATTCCCGAATCGTTGCCAGTTTTGTAGTGTATTTCTTGAGGATAACTTTCTGGCAAAGTTTGACATATTTTTATATATTTTGATTATTTAAATGTTTCAAGCTGCAAAATCTCTTATTACTTCCACATCCAGTGGAAGTATAGTCACAAAAAAATTTTTAAAAAAATTTATTGTTCAAATAGGCTTAGAATGTCATAAAACGTAGAAATTTTAAGTTTGAGCGAAAAAAAGTTTCCGCCTGTCGTCTGTCGGTCTGTCTGTAACTTTTTTGTGCGCACGTTTACTCTGGAACCGTTTAAGATATTGACTTGAAATTTGGTACACATATGTACTTTAACGAGATCTGGAACTAGATTATATTTTCATCTTGTTTCATCGAAGGGTTGGGGGGTAAATTGGGGTAAATTTAGGGTAAATAGGTAAATCAAGCATTTAAGAGTTCATACAATTGGTATTTAGTATATACAAGAGAAGCTAAGGTCTCAAAAAAATTTTTAGCATTAGCCACCCTCATTGCACCCCCCCACCCCATTATTAAAGGGGATGAAATAGAAATGTGATTTAGTGTGTGTACAAGAACCAGAAACCTCAAAATATTTTTTTACTTCATCCACCCCCACTACCACCTCCCTATCACCACCCCCACCACTACCGATGAGGGGTATCGTTTTATGGGTTTTTGTGGTAGAGGATTTCAAATATCATATTATTAAAGTTCCATAAACAATTATTTTCACATATAAAATTTTTCGTTGTGATTGACTTGGATAAAAAATATGGATCTGGAAGTAGTGATTTCTTAGGCAGCGGTTTTTTTCCAAATCTTCTCATTTAATGATACAATTTCACCTTTAATCCCTTTGGAATTAATTAACATTCCATAAACCCAATAATCCAAAAAAATAAAGGCAACAGTAGAATGATGTTCAAATAAAATACAAAATAAACGTATGAGATAGTTTATCTCTATCCTAAGCAGCGTACACCTTTACAGCGAGATGTAATATGGTATCTTGGGTTGATATATACCTTCACGAAATCCATATTTATTGTCAGATAGCATGTTATGCTTATTAGTATATGTCTCTTTTTTATAATTTTTTCGAAAATTAAACTTTTTAACTGTCATATACCTAACAAACATTACAGTCTTATTGATTATTTTCTGCCAAGATAATATTGCTCTTTAAATTAGTCGCCCAATGCCGTTTTTTTTTTAAAGGAAACTTATTACCATTTTGTTAATAACACAGTCACACAAAAAAAAAGTTCTGTGCAGCGGACCAAATCATATGAATATGGTATATTTTTCGACGCTCAATCCGAATCCGTGGTCCAAAAAAAATCTATAGTGACATTTACTAGTGAAATATTTTTGTCGAACTCCTCTATACGTTTCCTTAAATAAATAAGGAATAAAAACCAGACTGCAACCAACAGCTATTCTCCGGAATAATGCCCCGCCGAGCGCTGAATTACGAATTACAAGCCTGGTCGCTTTAAGTGCAATAACTGTGTATTGCCACAAAACGCTAAAGTTTCGATTTTAATAGACACCAGCCGAAAGACTTATTCCTACTTAAAGGAGCTCTCGTGCCAGTCACCCCATACCACTTGCAGACTACAGTTTCGAGCTATTGGCTCTCGTCAGTGCAAGGTAGGTCTGAGATGGCTGGAACGAGGCATTTGTTCACTCTTGGTACATGACGAGATTTTTTTTTTTTTTTAAACTGTTTAACGTCGGCCTATTTCCGCTACCAGGGCCTATCACCGACGCCAGGAGACAAGCTATCCCCAACCTGGAAATTTTGCCGAACCTCTTCCCTTAAGAAGAGTAGGGATCTTTTATAAAACCACGACATGCAGCAAAAAAGGCAGGCTCCATCTAACGGCTAATATCCATTAAAATCGAAACAGCAGTAGCCCTGACATGGGCATAGTTTGTAGGTATGCTTTTAAAGGGCAGAATATTTACTAGTGAAATATTTTTGTCGAACTCCTCTATACGTTTCCTTAAATATATAAGGAATAAAAACCAGACTGCAACCAACAGCTATTCTCCGGACTAATGCCCCGCCGAGCGCTGAATTACGAATTACAAGCCTGGCCGCGTTAAGTGCACGAGAGCTCCTTTAAGTAGGAATAAGTCTTTCGGCTGGTGTCTATTAAAATCGAAACTTTAGCGTTTTGTGGCAATACACAGTTATTGCACTTAACGCGGCCAGGCTTGTAATTCGTAATTCAGCGCTCGGCGGGGCATTAGTCCGTAGAATAGCTGTTGGTTGCAGTCTGGTTTTTATTCCTTATATATTTAAGGAATCGTATAGAGGAGTTCGACAAAAATATTTCACTAGTAAATATTCTGCCCTCTAAAAGCATATCTATAGTGACAGTTTTGTTTTTTAGTCAAAAACGTCCCTTAAAATGGTGTAAAATCATAGAAATAATGTAATAACTCTTAATGAAGCGTGAAAAATGGTAGATGTTTTGTAGTCAAGAGTAGAGAATATAAATTCGAGCCACAGTAAGCTATTTCTATAAATTAAACCGAAATCCCTTATGGGGGAGTGAAAACTACCGCTAAAACTCAAAAGATGCAGGTGAGTGTAAATAATATGTACAAAGGCCAAATTTTTGTATCTCTTAGTGCAAAATATTTGACTCTGGTGCGACAATCAGACATTACTCTCAAAGGGTAGAGACTCAATCCTATGGAAGGTTAAAACTACCCCCACCCCTCATAGGTTTCAAAACGGGAAAAAAAATTCGGGCAGGGTGAACAAATATGGAGTAAATTCATTCCAACCACAAATATATGGCTAGAGACTACCCTTAAAGGGTGGTAAGAGCTACCCCCATGCTCAAATGTTACACACCCATTAAAATTCGGAAAGGGTCAAATACTTGTAGCTCATTGTGCCAAATATATAAATCTGGTACGACAACCACCTAATCTTTTTAATAAGGTTGAAAAATCACCCCCATTTTTTAAAATTACCTCCACATACGGACGGAAATAGATAGACGGAAATTTAGTTAATCTAGGTATATAGCTTACATAGATGGAGAGAAATGGTCACTGAAGAGATAACATACTATATCTATGACTAAAAAAAAAAGGAAAAGAAAACCACGGAAAAGATATTTTGAAGATAAGAGAGAAAAATCATAAGAAAAGGAAGTATTTGGATTGATGGTCGAAAGTATGATATAAATAGGAAAAAGAATAACTTTACACGGATTAAAAGAGAGATAAGTTGATAAATGTTAAGATAAACAGTTGAATAATCACGTATGGTATAGTAAATAAAACAAAACTGGTTAATGCTCAATGTATGAATTTACTCAATTTTTATCTACCCTGCCTAAAACTACAAATGCCTGAATTTTTGTTCCAGGATATTAGAGGGAATTAAATCCGCCCGTCTGTGGGGGTAGTTTTTATCCATCCCCCAATAGAGGTAATTTACAACCTCATTAAGATTGGATGGTTGTCGTACCAGACTTGTATATTTGGCACGATAAGCTACAAGTATTTGACTCTTTCCGAATTTCAATAGCACCTATATGCATCATTTGAGCATGGGGGTAGCTTTTACTAAGGATAGACTCTAGTCATGTGTCAGTGGTTGGAACGAATTTACTCCATATTTATTCACCCTGCTTAAAACTACAAAAGCCTCAATTTTTTTTCCCGTTTTGAAATATATGAGGGGTGGGGGTAGTTTTAACCCTCCATAGGATTGATTCTCTACCCTTTGAGAGTAATGGCTGGTTGTCGCACCAGAGTCAAATATTTTGCACTAAGATATACAAAAATTTGGCCCTTGCACATGTTATTCACACTCACTTGCGTCTTTTCAGTTTTAGCGGTAGCTTTCACGCCCCATAAGGGCGAATTTCGGTTTAATTTATAGAAATAGCTTACTATGGCTCGAATTTATATTCTCTACTCTCGACTACAAACCATCTACCATTTTTCACACTTCGTTAAGAGTTATTACATTATTTCTATAATTTTACACCATTTTAAGGATGTTTTTGACTAAAAAACAAAACTGATATGATAGATTTTCTCTTTGATCACGGATTCGGATTCAGCGTCGAAAAGTACACCATATTCATTAAATTGCTGCACAGAACTTTTTCTTTGTGTGTGGCTCTGTAATTTCACCCGAAATAATATTCGTAATAATTGTTATTAATATGTTAAGTGGGATTATTGCTGATGATATACTATGATTAATAAAATCATTAATGAAACTGCATTTGAAATTATCAGTATTCTGAGCAATCACTTAATAAAATTATGCAAGTTTAGATAATATGTTTTATATTTAAGACATGTTTACCTGTACGAGATATACGCAATAGATACAGTTTCTAGAAAACTACTTATATAACAAGTTTTGACAATAGCAAAAAAAAAATTAAGGATTTGTAACAATATAAAATATTAGAATATGTAATTTCAGTTTACCTATTCACGTAAAGCACGTCCAGTATGTTGAAACAATATTTCCGAGTGATTATTTAAAGTAGTTTCATATTTCACGATCATAAAATAGCTAGGTGAAACTTAGCATTGACGATTTTACTACTGTTTTGCAAAATATTCCATGAAGTTATATAATTTAACTTCCTAATGCAAATTAAAAAAAAAATGAATTTCTTGAATGAATATATAGCCCAGGAATTTTAGTTTTTGACCCGGAATTAATTATCGTAAAGCTAAAAATTTGCAGGATTGTAGTTTTGGTCCAGGACAAAACCAAAAAGTCCCCTATTCTCCCTCGTCGGCTTCCCTGTTTTTGCGGAGCAGAAATTGCAGAGCTGGCTATAAAGCGCAGCAGAAAGGTTGTTACTGGTCCGATTTGTGTACAAATGATCATAATAGCTTCGGAGAAGCATATTCGTTCATATTTCAGATGTTTCATGCATATTGTGTTCATTGTTTTCCGTTCTAGTGCTGTCAAAATTTCAAAAATTGAAAAAATTCCGAAATGGCGCCATTGTGGATAAATAACGGCTAGGAGGGGAAAACGTACCCGAATAAACACTTTGCTTCATACTTTGGGCTTTCCATTGGTATATCTACCGTCTCGTAGCGTTACCCGTTACGGATCTACGTCACTCCGAGTGTCGTCGCGCCCGGTGGAACTGCCCTGGCTGCGCTGATGAGACTTGCTGCGAATTCCTGTTTATATATGGTGTTTTGGTGGGTTTTGGTGTTTATATATGGTGTTTTATAAGATTTATTGAATAAAATTTAACTTATCAGACCAGAAAATGACTTTCTTTGGCAAGACAATTGACATTGTTGATCTATTGGGAAGTAGGGTCGTCCGGATCATCATCCATATCCACTGCTGGCTGTTTGTGCTGCTGGGTCCTCTACAGCTTTTGCACATGATTCTGCAGTTCAGACCAGGTTCCTGCACTCGTACCGGGCACCGCAGTTTGCCTTACAGGCACAGGAAATTAGCCGTAGAAGGCTATCAAGAGCTGGCTGCCTTGTGGTGGAACCGGAACCAGGCCCTGGCGTCCTAATTTCTAGCCATTGCTGAACCTGCAAAAAAGCACATGGACATTAGTTGAGTGCAATCTTTTCGAGAGATTAAATCCTTACGCTATTCTCCCTAACGCCCTCATCTGGCAGGATGCAGGATGTCCTGCCAGATGCAGGATGTGAGAAAACCTCGGAGGAGTCCCGTAGCTCGGGTTTCTTCTTCAGGAGCTTCCACGCCTTCTGCTTCCCCATTCTGTACAGAGCTGACGCTTGTGTCCACCATGACTTAACAACGATTTTATGGTGAAATCCGATTCGTGATGATGCAAGCTTCATTTTGATACCAAATAAGTGCATACAGTTATGTTATTTACATAACTTTTACAGACTTTTGACATCTCTGATTTTATTACTGCCCCATTAACAAATTGTAAATAGTACAGGAGTCACGAATAAACCCTCTTTTAGGTTTCTGTGACTGAACTGTTTATTTTTGAACAATTTTTATACATTTTTAGCAGAAATAAAAACTTATTCTAATCTTATATAATACACGTTATTATACTTAGAAACTGTTTTTTTTCTTCTGCGTGGAAGCAAACGATAATACAACCCATTCCTAAAATTACCAACTTTAGCTCTCTTTCAGATATATTAGTATACTCTCGGTTTTACCAAAAATTTTGAAAAAAAATGATTTAGAAACAGATATCTGACTACTTTAATGCAAATAACTTGTTACTGGAATGCCAATCTGGCTTTAGAAAATCTCATAGCACCACTTCAGCCTTACCAAATGTCACGGAAAATTTAATCAGAGCCTGCGATGATAAGAAAATTACTGCATTGGTGTTATTGGATTTTTCTAAAGCCTTTGATATGGTTGAGCACGGCTTCTTGTGTGCGAAATTAAAATATATAGGATTTGATCATATTTATTTAAATTTATTTAATTCGTATCTTTCAGGCAGAAGTCAAAAAGTTATTATGCATAATAGTGTTTTAAAAAGTATACATATTACTTCAGTGGTGCCGCAAGGATCTATCCTTGACCCCTTACTCTTTCTTATCTTGTCTCTTTTGTCGGGTCTTTATACTAAATTAAAAATATGTCAAGTACAAAAATACGCTGACGACACACAAGTTTGTCATAGTTTTTCTCCTAGCAACACCCAGTTGGCTAATAATTTAATAAAATTTATCTAGAATAAGTGAATTTTGTATATCTAGTTTTTTTTTAATTTATTTTGAAAATTAAATATCAATTATGTAGACGTTGTGGTTGGTCCACGTGTGGATTTTATAGCCCGAAACCGCATACAAAGAATACAAAGTTGATGTTGTAGAATCGTGTTTGGGTTAAGAAAATGTTATACTATTTACGTTGATTTAAAACGTATGCTTAAATTGTTCAACTAAAAAAAATCTGTAAAGGTAATATTTGAACTTGTTTTGTCACATTTCTACATCTTGTCAATTTTTTTCTTTTTTTTGCACAAGCCAATTTCTTTCGTATTCTTGATAAATATAACGTTTATTTCCATAATAAAAATTTTATATATTTCTTCATAAAAGTATTTAAATGAAGTTATTGTATTTCATATATCTAGAAGTTATATTGTTAAAAATAAATGTGGTATTAATAAAAATAATGTGCGAAGTGCTAGCACACCTACTGCAAATAAATCATGTTCTCTCTATGTGCTGTTATTTGTGATTATAAATATAAATAGCTAACTCTTTGTTTTGTTTCAATAGATTGTCATAAAACGCCCTTTAACGTATACGTGGGAATCTTAAATGCAGTTAAAGCCTCTCAGTGTACTTTATGAGTCTGATATAAATCATTGGGTTTTAACGACCACGTTCCTATTGTTTAATTCTTGATATCAAGCGGTTTATTTAAATTGATTCTTTGTAAAAACACTAATTTCTCTACTATTTGTATTGTAGGTGTCCTAATCATCACCACAAGTTTCTAAGATATAAAATGACACCGTACTTAATTTATTTTTTGTGATGATATAAGGGAAAAACCCTTATATCATACTATTCAGAATCAGTTGCTCTCATGGCATGCGTTTTGATAAAATTTAAATTAAACTAGATAAAATTTACGCATATTTAAATACAATGAAACAGATAATTTTTTAATTAATTTGGTAAAACATTATTTTATCTAAAGACGTAGAATTGTTTATTACTTTTAAATAATAAACAATTCTACGTCTTTTTATTCTTATTTTGGAGACAAATTTTGTCAACATGTTTATGAAAGTTTTAGATAATTTTGCGTAGGTAATAAACAATATTAAGGATGTGAAAATAGTGTATTCTTTAGAGACTAGTTAGAAATATTAATAGGCCTTTCACTAACAAATATACCAATTAGTGCCCGCATCTGCACAATTGTTTTCACAGAATTTCATTATCATGACGTGCTGTCAATGAGATATCGAGGTTGGTATAGCTACTGTTAAATTGAGCAGTCGGTATGTACCTAACAGAACCTTGTATACATCTTTAAAGATCTTCTAAACCTGTACGGCTTCTAGAACTTTAGGAACTGCTTGACTGTTAGTGATGATAAGGACTCTCCTATTATTAGTGTATGACCTCTATACTGTTTCTTGTAGACAGACTTCTATAATAGCTGTGACTTCTGCTTGGATAAGTCTTTAATACTGATTAAATATAGTGAATATCTCAATAATAACACACAAATACATGGGATCAGATACTCATTACCTCCACGTTCGTTGATCCTGGGCAATGCTGAGCACGAGTGCTCTTAATATTCTTCTTTTATAAATGAGCTTCTGTGACAGTTATTATTGAGATATTCACTATATTTTATCAGTATTAAAAACTTATTAAAGTTCACTCAATGAATTTATATTATTACTAGGTTTATTATATACTCGGTGGTACTTTGGGTGGTAAGATCTGATAAACGTTGTTCAAATCTCAGTAATTAACGGCAAGGAGATTCACAGTAACAAACATTGAATTAACAGACTCCAAACTAAATGATCTATTTCATTTCTTTTATTGAGCACGGTAGTATGTATATGAGGGCGACAGCTACTAAAGATGGTTCACAAATAAGAAAAAATAACGTACTTGGACATCAGACGGCGAATTAAAAATCAACGGTTCAAAAGTCAATGGACACTAATGAATGAGGTCTCCTCAATTAATATCGTATTAGAAGGTAGTTTGAAGGTGAGTGAGTTGAGGGCTGCTTTTATTGTTTGAGGGTGAGTTAATCAATATGACGGGATACACGTTATCGAATGTCGGATTCATAAGCATTGTCTTTTTATGTATTATTTCCTTATCAACATAGTGGTGTGGAAGCATAAAGGAATTTAAAAAAAATAAAAGTAAAAAAAACTGAATTTTGCACAATTGGCTGACAATGTCCATAAAATTGGGATTTAGTGTATGTACGAAAAGCAAAGATCGCAAATTTACCCCACTACCAACTCGTTTAATAATTGGGTGAGGGTGGTAGTGAGGAGTTGAATAGGGAGAGACTTGGATAGGAAATCTGGATGTGGAAGTAGTGATTCCTTAGGCAGCGTTTCATAGATATGCAGCTAACAAGATGTTCTGCACAATTTTTGAAAATAAAAACTAAGTTTATAATGGATGCTTAACAAAATCGCATCGTAAAAATGGTAATATGAATAATGGAAATGGTAATAGTTCTCAATCTGTCCACTTACTATTTTGAAAATTCTTTATCGATATCAGTTTTAGCAGATGCCTTAAACCTACGTGCAAAATAACATTCTTACACCTTACTATTTCCATCTTTCTTGTCAGCAGAAAGAAATATTTGATTATTTTGCGCCAAATTGAGAAATAATAATTTATGATATTTTTATGTCCCGTGATGGGTAACGATAACAGAATTCGTGTATTATCTTCTATTGCTCAAGCATCTGGTAAAGTATTTATCTATAGAAAATTTTTATTATTAAGAACAAATATTTAAATCCTAAGAAGTTGATATCTCGGTCAAGCGCAACACAAAGGGATATCGTAGGAATATTATAGTTTAGGCTATAAAATGATTGAAAAAGAAATTATGATGACGTAAAAAATGTGATATTTCGTTAATTGTTTAAGATAACCAAATCAAACTCATTTGATAGGCTCAAAAGTTCCAGTATTAGTCAAAAAATAGTTGGTCAGAAAAAAAATTAAAAATTTTAAATGTTAACACAAACATTGAATTTGATAACTTAATTTTTTAATTATAACAATTTCTTATAAGAAATGTTTATTTCCCTAAAATTCTGAAAAAGATTGATTAATCGTAACATTAAGAAGAAATAATCAACTCATTTACTGAAAAGGATGTACTGAATAGTACAATTGAAGAATATAATGACGTCAGGTCAATATCAACCTAAGTTCTTTGGAGAAAGATTGTAGGTATGCTTTTAACTCCTCTATTATTTTATTTATTTAATTAATTGAAACATTAACAAGTGGATATTATCAGATTATTTACTGATAAAAAACTTTCTGAATTCTGCCAATAAGTTGAAAAATAAAATTACGTCAGGCCACTATCAAATCCCATTTTTTTTGTGAAAGATTGTAGGTATGTAGGTAGTCTGTCCAGTACGTTAATCCGGCGATCCCTAAATAACTAATTAAAGGCCTATTTCTGTTCTTAAAAATGTTACCAAAATATAGATGTCACTCTGTGAAAGTGAAACTCACCACAAGACGGTTTTATGGAGAGCCGTTCCACCATAACAGATTTAGCAGTATTCTCTCAATATATGACTTCCGTATTTGATAATCATGGACAGATTGACATTGTATATACCAATTCCCAGATTTGATGAATCTCTTATAGCATTTATTAGGTCCAACTTAACCAATAATAGAATTCAGTATGTATCTTATAACGGGTTTGATTCTAAACTTGCTACCTCAGGAGTATCCCAAGGGTCAAACTTTGGCCCCTTACCATTCTTGCTTTCCATCACTGATTTGGTACAAATTATTGACTGTGAGGAGGTAGTATGCTTTGTATGAAATGTAAAAGCTTAAGTTGGACTTTAGAGAAGCAGTATACTTAATTTTCTTATCGATTAAAGTCGGCAGGGTAGAGCCCTAACCGGTGTGGATCCATCAAACATCTTGGTATAGTGTTCCATCATTATCCCTGCCTAGGGATAACGGGAGCAATAGAAGTACTACTTTCAATACCCCCACTACACTCAGTCGTGGAGAGTGAGGCACTGTTAGCAGCATGTAGGCTGAAAATAAACAGATACGAGATACAGACAACAACTAGAATCGTCTACTAAACATTCAGTTAGTTAGAAACAGCACAGGCCATAACTTCAAAGAAACTTAGGGAATAAGGCAAGTGCGAGGACATTCAAATGGTATCATATGATATATTGACTGATCAAAAATGTCAAGAAGTATTGGAGCAGGAGTTACGGGTCATCAACCAGGGACAGATATTAGCTTGAACTTGGGTAGTACCACAACAGTGTTCTAAACAGAAGTCACAGCTATAGAAATCTGTACACGGGAAATGATAAGGAGGTCATTTACTGACAAGACAATCCGTTATTATCGCTGTCAGCCTAGCAACTCCCAATGCTCTGAATACAGTACAGATAAGTTCCAAAACGGGAAAACGATTCCCTGGAGAAACTGGCGGAACACAACAGCGTACATCTGGAGTGAACGCGTGGACGCCAGGCCAATAAATGAATAATGAAAAAGCAGATAAGTTAGTCAGAGAAGGTACAAAAACAGCTATGATGAGACCCAAGCCAACCTGCGGGATATCACATAGTGCGTCAAGAGGATTGATAAAGGAATTATTATGTTACACTCAAAGAAATAGTATGGGTAAATTCAACAAAAAAAAAATGGTTAACTAACAATATCGTTAATTTTGTTAAACTAAACTATATTGATGGTATTTTTAAACAAGAGGTGATTGTTATTTTAATTAATAAAAAGTTGTCGTACAACAAAACAAACATTAACTTAAAAAATAGATGAATAAGACTATTATTTTTGTCGTCTGACTATTATTTTGTTGAATTCTGTCAAATTAAACTAAATAATAGTATATTTTATTTTTACCTATTATCGAATAGTAATTCTAACCCAGTTTTAGTTCGCTGTATTATTGCACTTGGTAGACAAACCAATATTATTGTCGTCTTCTAGAAGTTCTAAAAGAATTACCATAAAATTTGCTTGCTTACCACGTAGTCTACTACAGAAATTATTCCCAGATGACGCCACATACAGATCACTGACAATAATCAATCATGCATTATCTTATACTCTTATGAATTTATAGAAAATTAATAACATGATTGCAATGTTCAAATTCTCTCAGGGATCATCGATATATTTGGATGGATCTTATAAACGATCTCTAATCTTTGGTTTGGGTGGTCTGATGTCTCAATACTGAGATTTTGGCTAACCAAAAAAAACTTCATCATACAATAAAGTGTAGATCAACCTAAAAATTAGTTGGTGAACAAAAAACAAAGTCGTTGTACTATTTAATTGTAGACCAAATTGAAAATGGTTAGTGAACATAAAAAAATGTCATTGTACTATTTAATTTGTTACAAGAAGATATGATTATTAAACTACTATTTGTTTACGAAAACAAATAAAGTTGTATGACTATTCTTTTCTGATTGATTTAACTATGAAACTAGATAGGCGCGATTTCATATGCTCTTTTTGGTTGAATTTACCTATCATTTTCTTTGAGTGTAGGAACATAACTTGTCATGGTGATGAGACAGTCACGTATGTTCATCTCTGATGGACCATCTAAAACTGAGACCAACAAATATCTGAGCAGAAAACAACTGAGATGAGCAGTGGGCATCCTAACAAAACATTGCACACTAAAAAAAAACACCTAATAGCCAAAGCTCGTACACTCTCCCTTTTTGGAAGGAAGAGAACTAATGGGATAACGAGATAATCGGCATCGCAACCCGTAAGGGAAAAGATAGTGTTTTATTCAAAACTATCTTTAAATGAATATATTAGTTGTTCTACAACTCTGCAGTAAAAATGTCAGAACGCCACTTCTTGGGTCAAAATGTGGTACTTTAACAAAAAATTGTTTTTTAATTTAGGCAAGTGGGGTATTAGTACACGCAAATTAGATTAAAAAACAGTGAATAGAAGAAATAATTTATAAAATAATAACATTTGACATGCGTATTCTAGATAGGGTTAGAAATAGATACAAGAAAAGTCCCCCCTCCCCATTTAGGGGTGGAACGTCCCTTTTCCTGCAAGAAACCACCCTGACAATATCTGCAGTACGAAGAGCATCGAAAGACAGCAGACTTTTGAAACTCATTTCACCGGAAAGTCAGCTTTCTTTGGTAAAGGAAAAGTGCAAACGGTGGAATGCGTCAATAAAAGAAAAGATCTCGGAGAGGTTGTCCGTATATTCAAAAACCGTAGCTTAACGAAACAAGAAATTACAAGTGCTGGAAAGCAATTCGCACTTGCATTATACAAAGCCCCAAAAAAAGATACATCTTTGAATCATCAAAGGTTCATTATTTTCAATAGGTCGGTCAATCTAGTACTGCCGGGATTCTACCAAGACCGCCACCAACATCTGAGACGTTAGTCAACATTCTTACAGAATATTTCTCCAAATTCAATCTTGGCGAGGAGAAAACTTGGAACCAACGGATTGGGGTTGGAAGAAAGTAGACAACATCTTAGCATCCATTTATACCACCGAGTTACCAGCACCAATTTCCACCCATCTAATATCCTGCAGCTGCAAAAAGGGTTGCGAAAAACAATGCAGCTGTATTAAGGTTCGCTAAAATGTACTAGAATAGGCCTACAGGGGAAACCACTTAAAAGATACAGCTTTGTGGGAAAAAGGGAAAATAAATAAAAATCGCTTGCGTCAAAACTCGCAATACATGCATCTTATAGAGGTAATTCCGCTCTATAAATTCATTCTTGAGCATTTTTCTCGTTAAAGTAACCTGTTTTAAAATATTTACTGCGAAACTTCGAATAGGATCGATTTTTACCTGCGCACTCCAAGCTACCCCTCTGTCCGAGGCTATTAGCGCGAAATAGATGAGGATAAGCTACAAGGTTAATAGGACATTTTTGACGCAGAATTTAACGACAAATTTTTTATTTCCTGTACTTTTTTCCCTTCCGACGAACAGTTTACAAGGTAAAAGTGAAAAACCAGCTTTAGGTCCCCGTTAATGGTGATTTTTTGCGAAAAAAGGGACGTTCCATCCCTAAATGGGGGGGGGAGTTTCGGGTGTCTATTTCT
Organism: Rutpela maculata; assembly: GCA_936432065.2. NCBI lineage: Eukaryota > Metazoa > Arthropoda > Insecta > Coleoptera > Cerambycidae > Rutpela > Rutpela maculata. The sequence goes on along the minus strand of OW386291.2, from coordinate 124,688,332 downwards.
AACCCTATCTAGAGTACGCATCTCAAATATTATTACTTTATAAATTATTTCTACTAAAATGTCTAATTTGCGTGGTATACGGGGTGTCCCAAAATACCCGCATTACCCTTAACGTGCTGATTCTGCATGCAAATGTAATAAGAAAACTTTATATATTTTTTTTCCGAAAATGCTTCGTAAAGGAGCTACGGCCCTCTGAATATGGGGCCTAAATGTAAGTTTTTATTGATTATCTCCGAAATACTTTCAGACAACTTTATGAAACTCTATTCACGTGTACCCTGCCATTTTATTTAATATATAAGCTTACTTCGACAAATCATAACGTGCCTTAACGATAGGAATCGTCAATAATTCTTAAAAAAGTCTTAAAAAAAATTAACTAAAAAAAAATAATTAAAGAAATGGTCGTTTCTCCACCTATGGATGAAATAAATTTTGGTCAATACTGTACAAATGTAAGCCTAAATAATGCAAAATCGTAAATAGAGTTTCATAAAGTTGTCTGAAAGGATTTCCGAGATAATCAATAAAAACCTACATTTAGGCCCCATATTCAGAGGGCCGTAGCTCTTTTAGGAAGCATTTTTGGAATAAAATTTATATGAAGTTTTCTTATTATATTTGCTTGTAGAATCAGCACGATAAGGGGAATGCGGGTATTTTGGGACACCCTGTATAGGTTTAAAGTTCTAAAAGTCAGTAAACCAAAAATGTGACTTTTATGTTTTTTTTTTTATAAACAAACTAATACAAATCATTTATATATATATTATATAATATATACAGGTTTTCTTTGAAATTTTAATGTAAATAATTTCGTATTTTTTTTATTATTCGAGTGCTTATATCAGAAGATATTTACAGAAAACGACAGATTTTACGATGCAAATTGCTTTTTATTATATATGAGGAAATGGTCGTTTTTATTTCAATTTTCTATAATTTTGTATGGCCAATATAAATTTTAAAAATAAAATTGCGATACTTACTAAAATACTTGATATTACCATACTTAAACAAAGTATTTATACATTACACGTTTTTTTAGTCTTAAATTCCACAGGTTGTAGAAGTGAACATTTTATCGTTGATTTCAACATTAAAGTAACAAAAAATATAACTTCATTTTTCCATATAGATAAATTACGTGAGAAACTAAACATGTGAAAAAAAGTTGTTCAGACGAAAACCTCATAACTAGCACCAGAAGACGAATGACAAACATAAATATGTTTTATTTCAACATCACATTCGAATATATTATAAATTTTAAGCAAGCCACAGGCCTTCTTTGTGCCCGATAGAAAAAAATCTGGTTTTACATAATTAATAACAGTTATAAATTGCAGTATCGTGTAGGTAAGGAATATTATATGGTATGTAGACAACCGCAGCTTGAAAGCCGTATGAACTTCAGACAAGCCGAAACAAGTAATTTGTATAGGTATTTACAGAGAGGACTAGAAAAACACGAAGGTTATTGCATATATGTATTAGTACGTGTAAAGTTTATTACATGCAAAATAATATACCTTTACGATAACACCTACTTTTCTATAATATGCTGGTATGACTTTCAATTACTATATAATTTGTATTTTTCAAAACTAGAATTCATTTTGTCATTGTCACTGCATCTGAATAAAATTTCAGCACTATAAATAGGGGCTAATATGAAAATTAGTTTCTCTGTTAGTTATTTTAATTACTAAAAACAAGAATTTTGATAATATAGTTATATTTTGATTATTGATTGTGTCCTTGAGACCTTAATTCTTTTCGGGGAAATTTTCTGTGCAAGACAAAATAAAACCATTATTGTCGCTAAATCGCCAACATTTCGGTTTATCTACTAGACTCTCGTTAAGTCTTACAGCAGGGCAGGGACGGTATTTTTCCTGCTTCAGCATGGAATTGACGAACTTATCCCGTACCTAAGATGCATATTCGTAGCAAGCTATACTCTTGGGTATATTCCCAAGCTTGAAGGGAAGTTAAGATGACGTTTATCCCAAAAATAGGCAGACGTCCACCAAACGAGCCTAAATCTTATGGCTTTACCTCTTATCTCCTAAAAACGATGGAGAAAATATTAGATCAACACATCAGAAGCGAAATCATTACAGAGGAACTGCTTCACTTAAACCAGTTTGCTTATCAATCTGGCAAATCAACAATAAATGCTCTACATGGCCTGGTTAAAGGCATCGAAAAGACATTTACTGCCAAGGAACTGGCTCTGTGTGCTTTCATAGATATAGAGGGTGCTTTTGATAACACCTCCTATGAATCAATACAAAGAGTCGCAGCAAAAAAGGGAATACAGCTCCCAACAATCAAATGGATACAATCCATCCTAAGCAGAATAATTATTACAAATATAGGGAGCGAGTCGGCTACTGTGACTGCAGTTAGGGGCTGTCCACAAGGTGAAGTCTTATCGCCCTTGCCGTGGTCAATGGTGGTCGACGATCTCCTCCATAAGCTAAATAATTATGGCTTCAACGTTCACGGTTATGCTGATGACCTGGTCGTTACTGTGAGAGGCAGGCATAAGGTTATGATCTCAAACCACATGCAAATTGTCTTAACACGTTGACTGCCATACGGGTTAAGACAAATTTCTCATAAGGCGCCAACCGGTAGCAACGGTTTAACCAAATAAAATATCCCCCCACACCATGAATATCATCGGCTAATACACTATGAATTGACAGACAATATTTTGAAAAAAAAAACGTCAAAAAAGTCTCGGTCCTTTACTACGCCATCTCGGTCTATTTATAGCGATAGAAGTGTGCTGGACCGAGTCGCTGGGAGATTCCGAGATCCCGAAAAGATCCAGAAGATCCAGAGATCCCGAAAATATGACTCGGTCTTATATATCGAGTCGGCTCACAGGGCAAATATAAGTACTCGGTCTTATGGACCGAGTTGGACTCATAGACAATGAAAACCTCGGTCATATAGACCGAGATGGTATTCAACGTGTTAAATATAATATCTAAATGGTGCTTGTCAGAGGGCCTTAGTGTCAATCCGTGCAAAATAGTTATTGTTCCATTCACCAAAAGGAGAAAACTAAATTTGAGAGCTCCTATGTTAAATGGAACCCACTGACTCAATGCCAATCAAGCATGACTTTGACTGTCCGTTTGATGTGCTGATTGAGAGCCGTCAGCACTGCGGTTGGAGGAGGAGTCAGTCATCTGGTACACAGATGGATCTAAGATGGATGAAGGGGTAGGTGTGGGTGTAACGAAGCCTAAATTCAGGCTATCTAAAGCCCTTGGAAACACTCCAACCATTTTCCAGGCAGAAATCTATGCTATAGATCTGTGTACCCAGGAATGCCTTAACAGAGACACTTGAAGAGCAAAAATGTATATACTTTCAGATAGCCAGGCTGCACGAAGTTACGTATCTCAGGTCCTATACCTTCGAGTCTAAAAGTACCTGGGAATGCAGACAATCCCTGAAACAACTGGCAAAAAACAATAAAGTTCTTGTTGTGGGTGCCAGAGCATGTGGCAATAGAAAGCAATGAATTAGCTGATAGTCTTGCAAGAAATGGAGCTGCAGCCCCAAAAAAGAACAAAAGAAGTCCTACTGGATGAATACTCCAGGCCAAAGACAAGCGAAAAGATGTATAACCTATTCGACAAAGAATGCCACAAGGCTTCTCGAACTCGAGAAGTCCGACCTAAGGCTAATCACAGGTCTGCCTTCTAATTGGCCATTACCCCTCGAGATATCATCTCAAGAACATGGGCATGGCAGAAGATAACACTGTGGAACATATACTTTGTAAATGCAAGGTACTAATCCGCATTATGTTAAAATACCTAGAACAGGCGAAATTAATACGTGAAGATATAGGGAAATTAGCTCCCAGGAAAATCTCAAGCTTTGCAAAAGTTCTTGGAATCCTGGGCAGAACTAGTTGTAGGGTAAATCACAAAAGATCTGTTAGGTCGAAGTGAAGAAAGGCCAACTGAGGGCCAAGCAATCCCTTGAACAATCTACAATCTACAAGCAAAATGTAGAAGACAATTTCTTATCAGTGCACCAAGTACGGAGATATGTTTAGGGTGGGTATAAAAACAACTTTTCGTCTAATAAAAAAATAAGAGTATTCGTATTGTCGAAATGCATCTAAACGAGAAAATTTTCTTATTATTTTCAAGTGAAAATTCTATGTATCACTCTGGTAGAGTTATTTTTTTCCTTTATGGCGCTTAACATTAGTTTGATTTTTCCATCGGTACATTATTTAAAGTCCTTATTCCATCCTCCTGCCTTATCAGTGGTCTTTGATGACTCATTATTGCCCACTGTTGGCAAATTGAAGGATGGCCAGCTGCTGGTTGGTGGAACATTTCGCTTCGGGCCCGTTTATAGCTTTCCATAAAAGTAACAATCATGATAATGCTGGCAATCAACTCAACATCGGTCTCCAAAATCAATGTTGAATTTAATACCAAGTGATGTGCATAGACAGGATGAATTCAGTACCTTAGTTGCCTGTGCAAAATATACGAGAATCCAGTTTTTGGAATAGTTTTTGATAGTTTTTCGTTAGAACCATTTCTTCAACCTCTGTTATATTGGTCGTACCTCTTTTGGCATTGGAGTAACACATTTGAAGATATCTGCTTAACGGCTGTTGAATCTTTACTAGTATTTTAAAATCAACGTTTTCTTCAGAATTGTTAGAAAATTTGGTGTTTTTACATAATGTTGTGCAGACAATGCAAATAAATGACGCAGTATATGAACAACTTGTTTTTTTCTTTTTTTCGAAAGCACATTAAATACAAGTTTCATGACCATCTACTTTAAAATGTAAAAATTTTGAAACTTTAACATCAGAGTCTTTATCGGAGAATCTCGAATTCCCCATGTATACTCTATCTAAAGTCAATTGGAAAGTCATAAAAAAAGTCGACAAAGTGCCGACGTCTGCGTCCGCATCAAAATACCGCCGCGGTAAAGATCAACGTCGTTTTCTCAATTGATACTAGATAGTACACGGAAATTAGAAAAAAATTACAATAAGCTGATATTTTCTGAATCGACAGTTGATGGGGGTAGGAATACAGGATCAAAAAGTTCCCATCCTTAACTGGTGAGCTTCATCCCTTTTTCACCTTTATATTGACACCGTGCTGGTTTTTCAATAATATTTTGGAAATGTGATATTTTGGAAATGTGATTTTGAAATGTGATGACAAAACTAGAGGTATTGAAAAATATTAAGAATTAAATTTTCTATAAGGTCTTATAGGTCGTTTGCAGATTATTAAGGGTGTTTGCGTTAATCGACGGCAAACCTAGAGGTAGGTAACAAAATCGCTTTTGGATGGAAACACAATATTTATCCAACCTTGTAATATTCTGTTTTGTAGTATTCGGTTTCGACAACTTTTTATAAATTATATAGAATTGAATTAAACTGAATCCACTAAAGGCTTTATTCTTGCTCAAATTCAATTTTGTCGGTCCGTTCCGCATTAAAGCATGCTTGTCCGGGACAGTTCATACACATAGCCGAACATTTTAAACCAACCTTTAAACATCCACATCGCTTTCCGCAGGCAAACGAAATTAACTCTAAAATTGATGGGGAACTACTGCTTCAGAAGTCAAAACATGTATTAAAATATCACCTGATTTCTTCCATCCCCATTCTTCTGGCTCTAAAACATTTCCATGCCAGGCCTGAATTTGGTGGTAAACCCGCAACGAATGTTATTACAAAGCTACGAACGTCAAGGGTAGCCTTGCCAAAGTAACCGTTTGACTAGAATTACCAACCGAGGTGTTAAACAGAACATAACTCTGATGATTTATTGACGTTTCATTTTTTTGCTTTATATAGTGCAAGAGCAAATATTTCCCCAGCCTCAGTAACATCCTGTTTTGTAGCATTTGGTTTGTTAAAGGTTTTAACAACTTCTTTTAAATTTGTTTTCGAGTTTAATAAATTTATAATTTGGAGTTTGCCTTTTCCAAAAAAAACAGACGTTGTGTCACTACCACTAAATGCATGAGCAAAAAGAACTGTTTTTGTTGAGTTCTTAAGGACATTTGACAACTGTAAATCTTTAGAGCTATACACTCTTGCTTTTATATTACCTTGGACCTCCCTTAGTAGTCTAATATCCTTTTTAGTTGGCGTTAGGGCAATAATTAAGGTAAGAAGATCGACATATTATCAGGCTGCGTTATGTTCGATTCGATTAAGTACCGTATTCAATATAATCAGACTTTCATTTTGTTTAACCCTACAGTTTAGGATTTAATAACATAAAAAGTAATAGAAATATCGATACATAACACAGAACCTTTTGTAGAGAATTTTGTGACAAACTTTTTCCTATACTTATGTTTTTTCCCTAAGATAATGCGTTTAAAAGATATTGTAAAAAAACCAGTGCGGTGACCCTAAAGGGGGTGAGATAGGGATGAAGCTTACCCCTTGGGGGTGGGAACTTTTTTGATTTGTATTCTTACATACATAAGCTAACTATTATAGACATTTCAGCTTATTATAATTTTTTTTCTTCTATTCCACATAAAGCCTAATTTCCGTGTACTATAGAAATACTATGCCAAATTTGCAAATATTACAGCCATATCCAATTTGTCAGTTTGAGTTTATAACTTTTGACATAAGATTCGGTATGAGTTACTGTGAAAATACTTAACTAACAATTTTAATGCATTCAACGAAATTTTAATTTTGTCCAGTTTTTGAGAGTCTGGCCTACTGTGTAGTGGTCGTAGATTTTTTGTGAAAAAAAGAGTATTATTATAAATCGTTTTTCATTATCACAAGCGCAGTGGCCAAATTTGCAATTAAAAAGAAACTTAATTCCAGTATTTGTCCACGTTTCACGAGCGTAGCATAATAAAACTATAATGGGACTATTGCCGAATCATACGCTACAGTTTGTGAAAGATTTCATAGAAATCACGTATGCTAATCCAGAGTAATGGTTGACCAGCCATTAAAAAACACAAACATACGAATTGATAGAGAATCCCAAATAGGGACCAAAGAATTCAACTAAAATTGTGAAATTATAAATCGCGCCAATAGAAGAAACGTTGTTCATAACACGCCAGGAAGCGTGTTTCTCAAACTTGTGTGATTATTAACTTCCCGGATCTGTTATGAAAATAACTATCTTAGTGCTACCACAAGACAGATAATATAGTTGTCCGTTATGTGCTTATTATACCTATAGTACAGTTAATCTGTAATTTAAGCCACGAATAATTCCTACGAGGAATTTTTTGTTTGTATAGGGACGATTGCCACAATTATTAATCAATGTTTTCCACAAAAATATCGTTTCCGGTACGACCGCCATGTTGAAAAAATGACGATCAAAATAGGTTTTTCTCAATTATCTCCTTTCCTGTTAGTTCTCTCCTAATTATCTCTGCCCATGTATTAATTGGTTGTTATCAATATTGTAGAACAAAATTTCCTAAATTATTTGTATAAACAATTTTCTTCCACGGTCAATTGTTTAATAATTACAGTAGCTCGAAGTTTGAAAAATATTCTTGAATTTGAAAAATGTTTGTTCCGTTGTTTCGATATTATTGATGCTTATCATTAATTTTCTATAATCAATAAAATTCACTTGCAATAAGGTTATTTCATTAAAAGGATGAATTTTTTTCTAATTTTTCGAGCTTTCACTGATCTGTCAATACAAAAGCTTTTCTTACTGCTAATACTTTACGATTTATACTCACCAAAAAATGTGAAAATGTATGCTTCACTGTAGGCTATTGCAATTATCTCTGTCCCCGTTGCACCTACGTAATAATTAGCTATTATAAATATTGTAGATTATAAAATTTCTCAAAAATTTTGTTTAAGCCATTTTCTTGCATTATCAATTGTTTACAAGTTACAGCCGCTTGAAAATTTCATAATATTTTAACTTTCGAGCTGCTGTAATTTTAAAACAGTTCACTGTGGAAGCAGATAGTTTAAACATAAGTTTTGAGAAATTTTTTAATCTACGATATTGATAACAAATAATTACTATATATGCAAAAATATGCAGCGAAGCAGAAATTTTCGCCATTCTGACGGCTGTAAATCGCAAAATATTAACAATAGAGAAAAATAATTTCAATAAAAGTCGTAGCTTTTTCATTTTCTACAATATTGGTAACTAATTTTAGAATATAAAACAGGAAATAAGATAATTGAGTGAGAAAAAACTATTCTGACTGTAATTTTTTCAACATGGTGCCCGGAGCGGCAACGATATTTTTGTGAAAAATATTAATTCATGATTGTGGTTAACATTATACAAACAAAAAAATTACTTGTAGGAATTTTCAGAAGCTGGTGGTTGGTTCATTGCAACTGGTACTAATGAATTACCTCTTTTTTTCTATCCCCATTTTTTGGCAACTTACCATGTCCCATCCACAAGTGTACTTGTAAATACACTCTTTTTATATGTTCTGAACTAGCATCGACTGTAGTAGGTATCAACGAAGCCAAGTTGACACAGGTATTTTTACTTGTAGCTTTAAGAAACGATTGGTGTAGAAAATGATTAATATTTTCTTGATTATTATGAGCACCATATATAGTGTAGCGGCATGAGCTCCCAAAGATGCATATTTAGCGAGCAACCTATCAATGTGGTAGAACAAAAGAAACTATATATGAAAATGTAGGTCATAACTTATCACATCAGGAAATGCATGTTATCCAATCTATAAGTTGGTATAAGGGGTAGTTACAGCCCAGAAAGTAATTTTTTTTAAAACATGTGTTTTTACTTACCATTTTTACTCTAATTCGATAAAAATTCATGACAGAGGATATTTCTTTATGCCAAAATGTTCACAATTATTTGCTGAATTCGTCCATATATACCAACTATATAAAAATCGCAAAACTAATCATTCACGGTAAATCAAAAGGGGAGTAACAGTGTGTGTGCTACGGTAAGTCTAAACTTCTATTGGCCATAACTTTTGATTTCACGCTTAGCAAAATTTGCTGATTTGCATAAGGGCATGGAAGAGAAATTATGCCGTTAACTCATGTTATAGGGTTTTGAGCTGTAATAATGAACAATTAAAATTAAGTATGTAAAGTAAAATGTTTATCTCATGACTTTTTAAACATATAAACACTTTTACTTAATAATAAATTGACAGTTACAAAATAAATAAAAAGTTATTGTAGGAAACAAAACTTAAAAGCGATTTTACATTTTTAGGATTATTATTCCGTACATATAAGTCTATACAGCAAAAGCTGTATAGACAGATTTTATGAACAAAAATAGCATTGCTTTAATTTGTTCATTCAAAATGAAAATGTTTATTTCTAATAAAACTTATTTGCAATAATGTCAAACAGTCAAATGACAAGGAAAACCATCACTAAACCTCATCTCATGCAACATACACATCTATAAAAGAACAGAGGTGTCAACAAAAATATTTTCGGGGGGAGCATAAAACTAAAGTGAAAAAACTAAATAAAAATAAAACTAAAGTAAACAATAAGACATCTACTAAAATTACTAGTTCGTATGGGGTACCACAGACCGCAGGGCAGTGTGCTAGGGTCTCTTTTATTCATTATATATGTGAATGATATAAATCATGTCCTAAGAAGTTCATATATAAGCCTTTTTGAAGATGAGGAATATAGGTATCTGAAAAAAATCAAATTGAAATCACAGATATAATGAATAAAGAGCTTTGTATGTTATATATATGGTTATGTACAAAAAAAATTGAAACTCTATAATGACGAAACTAAATGTATGGTTCTTGGAACTAAAGCTAATTGCCGAAAATATTTAAATGATCAACTGTTTCTGTACATTAATAATGCGAAAGTTGAATTGTAAGTTAAATTAAATATTTAGGAATTATTTTAGATCGATAGTTAACGTTTTCAAAATATATTGATTATCTATGTAAGAACATTGGCAAAACCAACCAATTGGGTTGGATTTCAGTGGAACAAAGTATGGAAACAACTTTAATATATAAAATCGAGAAAAATCTAATACCTACCTACCTACCTTAAACCCTTCTTAGTTAAAAGATCGAAACAATTATTTGGTAGGGTCTGCTGAAAACTGCAATATGAATACAAAAATATCATTCTTAAAAAACTGTTGGCGATGGCCTACGCGTATTCAATGCTTTGCCCACGGAAATCAAATATTTAGTAATTTAAAATTGTTTACTAAAATGTTACTGAATTATATACAGACGACAGAGCTTTATTCTATTCTATTCTAAATACATATTCACCTACGACATATAAAATACGACATATAAAATATATACCAATTCGTAATAATGTACGGATTGGTATCTGCTCGTCACTGCCCACCATACATGCTTTAACTGGATGCAACACGACTAGTGCTTTATACGGGATTAGAAAAAAAAATTGCATGTACCTTTTTAAAACAAAATAAGAGCACGCTTGAACTTGATAAAGCGACAGCCTTTATAAACGATGCCGTCAAAATTGCTCGTAGATATGTTCCGTTGCCATACAAATCAAAAACTTGTAAAGATGTAGATGATTTAAGGTACAATCTTCTTCAAAATTCGACCATTGCTAATTTTCCACCAATTGAGGATTCCTTTATACATGACGTAAGACGTTTCTTATTACAAGCAAAAATTTGGTGTAATAGTCATGACTCATCTTATAGGGCAAATCCTGTTGGAATGGGACGGTCCTTTGATGGAAATTATATTTTACCAGCGATGTCTATTTGGAAACAGCGCATAAGGAAGTACGCGAACTTACATATATTATAAGGACAAGGATGCATGTGATATTTTAAAATGTGAGTGTTTTAAGGCTGGTGCAAAATGTAGTGATATATGCAAATGTCCCTTATTTTGGAACAATATGGAATTGGAGGTTTTATACGCATCTAGCAGCGAAGATGAATTTTAAACTGTATGTTACATCTGTAGACATGGTTACACAGAGCAAATCTAGTTATTTGCGATACTGTTAAATTTTTTAGCAGATAGGGATATATTTTACTCTAATGTCGTAGGTGAATATACATATTTGCTCCCCTTAAGAATATTTTTGTGGACGCTCATGCTTGCAGCCTAATATTTGTTGACACTTTTTGTTATGTATGTGTATATTGCAAAAGATTTAGTGATGGCTTTCCATGTCATGTGACTGTTTGACATTATTTCACATTAAAATATTATTAGAAATAAACATTTTCAGCTTGAATGGACAAAATAGAGCAATAATGGCTGTCTGTACAACTTTCGCTGTTTGATGCTTTTACTATTCAAGAATTTTCATTACACACTATATATACGAAATAATAATTCTAACAATGTAAACTCGCTTTTAAGTTTTGTTCCATATACATACAATAACTTGTACTTTTAACAAGAACTTTTTGTTTAGTTTGTAACTGTCAATTTATTAATAAAAGTGTATATATGTTTAAAAATTATGAGATAAAACATTTTACTTCACATACTTAATTTTAATTGTTCATTATTACAGCTCAAAACCTTATAACATGAGTTAACGGCATATTTTCCGTTCCATGCCCTTATGCAAATTAGCAATAAGGTCGATTTTTCGAGCGCGCATGGCCACGCATTCATAAGACCGACTTAGCTTTGGTACGCAGAAATTCGTGACATTGAGTTACAATTTATACTATTATTATCACAAAATGAATACGTAACTCCATGTATTTGTACTTAAATTAAAGCTAAGAGAATAACAAAGTTTTCTATGTATGTATCAGAATTTTGGTAAGCGTGAAATCAAAAGTTATGGTCAATAGAAGTTTGGACTTACCGTGGCACGCACACTGTTACTCCCTCTTTGATTCACCGTGAATGATTAGTTTTGCGATTTTTAAATAGTTGGTATATATGGACGAATTCAGCAAATAATTGTGAACATTTTGGCATAAAAAAAATATCCTCTATCATGTAGTTTCATCGAATTAGAGTAAAAATGGTAAGTAAAAACACATGTTTTTAAAAAAATTACTTTTTGGGCTTTAACTACCCCTTATACCAACTTATAGATTGGATAACATGCATTTTGTGATGTAATAAGTTATTACTAATATTTTGATATATAGTTTGCTTTGTTCTACTCCATTGATAGGTTGATGATACAATTTGAATGGGCGGCCGCTGCATTAATAATGCTAAAATGCGTAAAATACCCGATTGCAAAATATTAGTGACGTCAGTATTTTCATCAGTAAAGATAATAGCAGCCTCTTGTAAATCTGTAGTATTTCGAATAATTTAGCAAATTTATTTTTACCCTTTTTATTACTTATAATTATTTATGTAATTATAATAATTGTATTATTTAGCATAAGTTGTTAATAATTTTCTATAAAAAATGGATGTGTTTTTATTATTTAACATTTCTTTCATTTATTTCGCTTGTTGGAGTTTCTTCCATCTTCAAATTAATTTAAAAATTTCATTTTTTTACAAATTCTTTATAAACAAAATCGAAAACTATAAAAATAATTATTTTCTTAAAAGAAATATTTAAAAATTCCGATAATAGTATTTTTAGTTGAGATTTCTAAAAAGTTTAATTTTTTTTTAAATCTAGGCATTTTTGAAATTGCGGTAATTTTCAATGGGTAAACTTTTTAGTTTACGACATTAGAAAACCAAAAAAAGTAATAATTCAAATCCATTCATTATAATTGGGTTCCGCCATTTTTCATTTATAATGACTAATTGCACTGGACTAATTCGTTTATTACCAAAACTTTAATTTACGGTATCTAACAGACATTATGATGAAAATATTTTTTTATTATTTTGAACACGAAAACCTGAATTCTATGCATGCAAATGGTGCAATACTGTATCAAAACACAAATCCCTAAGCTTAAAATTACTTCGGCTTGCGGCTATCAAAATTTCTAAGAAATAGTTAATGTCCCCTATTTGCTACTCGCCGGAGAATAAGCAGACCATTTACTGAATTAAAACTGCAAGTAATGACCACTCAGAGATTGCACGAGATGCGGTCTTCCACCAAATTTAAGTACGGCTTCGTGCTGTCCCTTGATAGGAACTTACTTACCGAAAATTATTATACGTTCAGCACCATTTGCGGCACTGTCGGTGGATAAGAAAAATACCTGCTGATTAAAACTATCTTCTAGTGCGTATTATCTTCAAGCAAGCTGAAACCTGTAAGAACGTGTAGAAATATTAACAAATAGATAACTTGTACTATTGGCCATTGACTCTTCAGCTAGTTGTTGATCAAATTGTATTATGGCTGTTGTTTCGTCATTCGGATTTATTGAAATGTTTGCACTGACTTCTTTCTGCTTCTTCTTTATGGGCTCCAATAGGGCTGTAAAGGGTGCGTATAAGGAACTTTTTTTTTCAATTACTCAGAAAGTATTAACGTATAAAATATTTCAACCATATCAGTTTCACCATTTTCGTATACAACTGGTTTTTTTACCAAAACTTTTTCTTATGGTGAATGATAATACTTTTTTTATTATTATCTTATTACTCTGGTATTCTGGTTATAACTTATTTTTACATTAGAAAGCTCATTTAATTTTTTTCGCTAGAGGGCGGGGGTTTTCGTGAAAAACGCAATAAATCATCGTTCATGTCGCTAAATTATTTGAGAAATCATATAGTTTCTCTTCAAAAATTTGACTTCTCACTTTCATTTTGTTGTCGATTCCAGTTCTTTGTCCCTACCTAAGTAGTCATGGCCAGAGTTTGGCAATTTTATCACTGTGACGTCAAAATCAGTCAAATTTCGTCGTTTTTCGTGTTTCAGTAGGTGTTTGCAATATAATATTATGTCTATACGAGAGCCGGTGGCGCTGAGATAAAAATCCTGGTCGTGGCAGATAAATATAATGCACAAATGCTATTGAGCTGCTGAAGATGTTGAAGGAAGTGATGACAATTTTACAAACGGAACAATGCATTTTTCACTTAGTCGGCGTTATATCTAAAAAACAGTTAAGCGTACGAAAAAAATGTATAGAATCTTTAATATGGAGAATTTACAGATGTACAACTTTTATAATAGGTATTGTTCCCGTTTGGGACATAAAAACTGAGTTAATCGCGAATCCGCGGTTTCCGCGCCATTCCGACGCGGTTTTCACGAAATCCTCCCGGTGTATCGTGGCGTAACTACCAAGTGTTATTTAAGTTGTCCAAATAAACACAATAAAAAAAAAACCGCTGCCCAAGGAATCACTACTTCCACATCCAGATTTTCTATCCAAGTCACTCACAACTAAAAAATTTTGTATGTGGAAATAATTGTTTATGGAACTTTAATAATATAATATTTGAAATCATCTACCCCAAAAACCCATAAAACGATACCCCACATCGGTAGTGGGGCGGGGGTGGCGATAGAGGGTGGTAGTGGGGGTGGATGAAGTAAAAAAATATTTTTGTGGGGGTGGTAATGCGGGTGGCTAATGTCAAAATTTTTTTTGAGACCTTTCTCTTATATATACTAAATACCAATTTTATGGATTCTTACCTGCTTGATTTACCTATTTACCCCAAATTTACTCCCCAACCCTTCGACGGAACAAGATGAAAATATAATCTATTTCTAGATCTCGTTAAAGTACATATGTGTACCAAATTTCAAGTCAATATCTCAAACGGTTCCTGAGTAAACGTGCGCACAAAAAAAAGTTACAGACAGAAAATTTTTTTCGCTCAAACTTAAAATTTCGACGTTTCATGACATTCTAAGCCTATTTGAACAATAAAAATTTTTTTAAATTTTTTTTTCGTTACTATACTTCCACTGGATATGGAAGTAACATTCTTTTCGTAGGGCACGAATTTAGCAGCAAAATTCTAAAACTCCTGGAGTATAAGCGTATTAGAAAATATTTCACAAAGTGTTTATCAGGTGTAACATGAGCAGCAACATCCTTTCGTATCCTCTTCACAAAGCGGCATTTTTAATTTGATTACTGAGTAGATGAAAACCTCCATAAGAAGATAGTGAGGTATTCCCAGTTTAAAATTAATGAATAAATTCATGACTAAATGCCTTAAAGCAACAGAAAATGAAAAAAAAAACGTATTGTAAATTAATTGCAGATCTAGTAAGTAAAATTATAACTGAAATAGCTGTGTAAATTTTTTTAAGTTAAAAATACTATTTTGGTGACTACTTTCACATCCACGTAGTGGACAGTAAAATTTTGAGTAACTAGTGTTCGCTCAAGGAAGAACCCCATTTATTTAAACAAAATTAATCAATAAATAAAACAGTTATAAATCATTTATTATTTCAAAAAAGTTGTGAAATTCATTATTATCATTACTTATTTCTATAAATTACAAATAAATAATAGATAGTAAATAAATATAAAACCATAATAATAAGAATTACAGGAAATCAAGGACTACAACAGTTCACAGCAACTCTTTCACAAACAACGTCCGGTTCTATATTGATTGATTGATTTACCAGCGTGCGGTAGGCATTGCTGCCACTCCCAGGGTTATACAGCTGGGTCTGCTACGTCCACGCTGGGTTGGACTAAGGTCATGCTTATTGCCTGCAGCGCGAGCCACATGGCGCATGGTAAAGGAATATGGGATGGGAGGTGTAGGTATTTATGAGATGCGTTACCGCATTGTGTCGTGAGGGAGAATTTAAGCTCCCTTTTTGTGTTTTTGGTTCTGGGCATCTGCCTCTTCTGAATTTTCGCTGAATATGTGCTGTGTCTTGATATGGAGTGTTCATGTTCCTCCTTTTGTGTTTCTGCTTCTTCAAATCTTCTTTTGCTGAGTCTTCTGATTCCTCGGTTTCTGATGCTGGGTTGGATTTGGGTCATGCTTGTTGTCAGCAGCGAGAGCCACATGACGCATGTTTTTTTTTCTCGCTTTTCTTTCCTAGTTTGTTGATGATTCTCTCGATTGTTATTTTCCACGTGTAACATGGTCTCCCTATTTTTAGTTTGCTGCTGTTCAGTGTTAGCGCTTTCTTCTGCTCTCCTTTTTGCTTTAACCTTCTTGATCCTTGCCCTTATCTCTCTGCTTACCAGGATATGGTCTATTTGTGTGATTGAGCTTCCATTACTCCAGGTGTCAATGCAGGTTTGACTTTTGCTCCATGTATTTCTTATTGTTAAGTCAAACATGTGTGTTAGGTTTTTCAGCGCGTTTCCATTTTTGTTAGGCCATGTGTGGTGTATATGTGCATTGAAGTCTCCTAAAGTATAATGGACATTTTTCTTGATTTTTCATAGCGTTGGTGTGTATCTAACTGATGGCTTAATGCTCCATATAGACAGTCCTCTCTTTGGTTATTACTGATTTCTTTCTCCCTCTTTTCTCCAATTTCACTGCCCTATATATATTTCATGATTTATTGCGTTAGAGGGAAAGCACTGTGTAAAGTTTTGGTTTGTATACCTAATTAAACACTAACTAATATTTCTTAACAATTACCGAAAATGTTCCGATATATGTATTATTTTACAAACACATCCACTTATACTTTTTTTAACTATATTTTTTATACGTTGTCACTATTTAACTTTTATAAACTTTTATGGGTATCCATTGGTGACAGAGCATTATAAAACACGTCTGGTCGCCTCGACAGCAAGATGACAAGTCCAATGTGTTTCCGCGTTGTGTTCATTATTTAATGTTTATGCTTCTACAGATTTTTTTCTTCTCCTTCTGAGTTTTCTGATTCCTCGGTTACTGGTTCTGGTAGGGTATAACGCTGCGATTTCTTTGTGGTTCATTTTTCCCACTCGCTCTCTTTCCCAGTATTTTGGTCGCTTCCCAGTTTGTTCATGATACTCTTAGTTGTTGTTTTCCACGTGTAACCCGGTTTCCCCATTTTTAGTGTGAAATATAATGTAGAATTTTTCATTTAACGAGCGCAGTTTTGACCTGAAAAGCTTCACTTAATAATTTACCTAAGAAAATATAAGGGGATATAATGACCATACTTTAAGAGTAATGCATTTGATTATTACGTGCGTTATGCTAATATGTCCCACCCTGTAGAATTTTTCACTCAGCAATGGTTTTTGTCACCCTTTTTTCATTGTAATTAAAAATTATTTATTTGAAACCAAATACCTTAAAAAGAATTTTTGTCTGCACGACTATTTTTTTATTTATTCTTTCAAATACAAATATTTACATGTTATTATTATTTTCATCTGAAATGAATATGACGCTCCATCTGTTTGTGTTCCAAATAGTGCTATTAGTTATTTCACTCAAGTGAATGGGAGATCGGTGTTAACGGATTTATTTGGTTTGGCCGTAATTTATGCCCTCGCCCGCTTGGGACCGCCCGACCCTAAGAATTCTAAGAAATTTGGTACTTCTTACCCTCAAGATGGCAACAAAAAGTGATAACAGACTAGCCTAGTGGGCTTGTTAATTAAAAACCATGCATTTGCTATTATTAAAAAAAAACAACGACCAGTTCTATATCAATCACAAATAATTTTTAACAGGTTTTTATGTAAATCTTCTTGTATAATTATATACAATAGATACACTATTACATTCTTTTATTTTCATTATTTAAAGCACAAGCATCATATATCAACTAGAATAAACATTATACTTTTCGTCGGTTGTTGAACTTTTTATATAATTGTTGCACATTTTATAGAATACTCTTCTCAGTTTTCGTGTAAATAATTTTGGTTTTTGGACATTTTAAATTTTGTGATACCAACTTTGTTGGAGAAAAATAATTCATATAAAAAAAAAGTAAGAAAAACCACAATCCAAAATCGCTGGGTTTTCTAACACATGACCATTTGATTGTAATGAAGAAAAAGAACTCTGTTTTTAACTAACAGCTACATGCACCTTTCTGGAACTTGGCCCGGAGCCAACCAAACAACCACGGCACGTAGCGCCGCGGTGAATATAAGGTTGGGCGGGGCAGGTTCGGTTCGGTTAAAACAACAATTGAGGAAAAAAAGTTAAAACTCCTGTCTAAGGTATTCTAAAAGTTAAATTGACATTAAAGATATATTAAATAATAGTATTTATTTGGCATGTGACGAAATAATTTATATTAGGAAATAGCGTTCTTCTTCCTTTCTACTTTTGATAGTTGGATATATTTTAGAATATTTATCGCTTGGACTCATCAGCTAGCTGCAACTCTATTCTCGTTCCTGTTGATATTAGCCTTATAAATCTTAAATTTTTTTCTTTATCTCGAGAGACATCTCGACCTCCTAGGAGAGGAGAGGACGTCATCAGTGAGTAAAGACATTGTCTTGGTGTGCGAGAAGTTCTTCGGGTTCAGGGATGGCGGACGGAACGTAGCTGACCGCTGCTAACAGAGGTGACATTCCAGCCTACCGTTCGCTGAACTGTCGTTAAAATCCAAGAGCCACTGGATTTTTACATTCACAACACATGAGAAGAAACACGATACGTTGTACTCACCGAGACCGAACCGAATGCAAATCACCGATAGCTCTCTCTTAGGCAATATAGTTACGGGGTGGAAGAAAAAACGATGTTTAAGTATGTATAAAATCAAAAAATTTGCATTCAGCTTTCATTTTAATTTTTGTTCAATTAAATAAAAATATTGAATATTGAAAATATACAGAACAACTAAAAGGCCCTTACACAGCGCCGGATTATGCGTAAGACTATTTAGGCTGTAGCCTAGGGGCGACAATGCTTGAAGGGGCGCGCGCTAGGGCATGAGAGGCGTCGCGAGCTCTTTGCGCTCTCTGCATAATAAAAAGTATATATTTTGTCCCATTTTTTTTTCATTTCCTTCTCCATGCTCATCAATTTTGGTTGTATTTTTTTTCAGATTTCTCCCTCCACCCTCCCGCTCATATTTTTTCTCCATTATGAATAAGAGGGCGCAAATACATGATTAGCATAGGGGCGCGCCAATTCTTTATCCGGCCCTGCCCTTAAAATATGTTCAGATAAAAAAAAATTACTATTCACTTTTAATTTTTTTTTTCATTTAGAGACATGAAGAAAAAAATAAATTAATTACCATTGTCCATTATCATATTTTAACCAATCGCACACTACAATTAGTTTTGAGAATGCATCTTCTTCATATTCGCAACGCCATACCAGATGCTTTGTGATCCTTGCAGTATTCTAGGTGGCCTACGTTTGCCGTATAGCACATCTGACGACTTCACGCCATCTGTCGAGGTTGTCTACCCAGATAGCGCAGCATATCCATACGGTGTTCATTTTTGTCCATGTTGTGTTCGCATGTCTGAGGACATATTATGAATGTCGTTTGGATGTCTGTTTTATATCCATGCACGAATATCCATATATATTATCCACTAGATGTTCATTTCTTATCCATTTACTAATATTCATCGTCTATTTAGTCTATTAAGGGATATACACTGGATGTTCGTTTTTTATCCTTTTAAGAATATCTGTACATTGTTCATGAAGAGATATCTAGTGGATATCCGGTCTTATCCATCAACGAATATCCGTGCTTTGTCCATAAGGGATATATACTGGATACTCGTTTCTGATTCATCTACAAATATCCGTACATTGGTACATTGTATATTGAGAGATATCCAGTGGATATCCGTTTTTATTAATCAACGAATATCCGCATATTCTCCATTAGGGGACAGATATGTGATGTCAATTTCTGATCAATCTACGAATATTCGTGCATTGTCCATCGAGAGATATCCAGTGGATATCAGTTTTTATTCATCAACGTATATCCGTAGATTCTCCATTAAGGGATGAGATCTATGTATTTGTCAGCCATTTTTCGGGGTATACATATATTAAATGATATATTAAACATGCATTTGGATATCTCAATTCAATATATTATTAGGGTACAATAGGCTTAAGCTTCAGTACATATATATTATTATATTATTTGTCTAACGTTTTCAAAATTGTTTGTTCTTTCTTTGTTGGTGAAGTTTATTTGTTTATGCATTCTCACCTAGATGGCACCACTTATAAATCATTGACAATAGGCAGCCACACTTTATCTTATATTCTAATAAAATAGTGCTATGAGTACATATTTAGCGAAGTAATAAGTTCATTGTTATTTAAAGAAAATAATAAACAATAATCGATAGAAACAGACATACCATTACAAACGCTTGCTTATGTACTTGTCAGATCGATAGCTCAATTAGATTTCAAGATATGGCGATGTAAATTCTAAATAACACGAATCTTCTAAACAGTCAGTTTCTGATGTGTTTTTGAAATAGAAAAGTCCTGTGCCACAGAAAAATATCGTAATTGTTCATTACAGGTCCCAAATAACCTAATCTACAAGATCTACAAGGTCTCATCTGGTTCTTATTTAAGGAAAAAAAAACGTGACATTCCTAGGTCAATTTCGCTCCACTACTCTCTTTAATTTTATCTATAGAGAGAACCGAAAATATACAATTTAAAATGGTATAACTATGTAAACACCGCAATGCTAATATTAATACTTCTCAATAAGAACCCTTGCCACACCAGGAAGAGACAAGACGAGAGATCTGTATCGCTCGAATCAGCTGATACTGATATGTGGTATATTTTTTATTCTAGTTTTAATCTAAATACTGTGATGAAATATGACTGAACTTTTCATCATTAAATAATATTCATTCACGTAATCAAGATTAGTAAATTACCTCAGTTGTGATATTATCTAAAAGTTTATTGGATTGATACGCAACATGTGAATCTATTTTTACCGAATTTCAAAAATATAAAAATAAAAACAAAAAATATTAGAAATATGAAATATTTAATATTTAAAGCAGTTTAAAAACATATACAAGAATTTATTATAAAAAATAGTAAGACTTTTCTAGAAGTCTGATAACTCTAGCTGCAACACTGCGTTCTGGATTTCAACCTACTTCACGAATGAATAAATAAATAAATAACATTCTTTATACCCTACCTATACAACACTCATTATATGTACATAAGAACATAAGAGAGCAGCACAATACAAATTATTCTTGATTTAGGTACTTTTCTCTTTGTTTGTTATTTTTGTAAAAAAACAATAATAGTATAGGTATTGTTTTATTAGAAGTAAAAGTGATACTTCTGTGACGAGTCTGTAGGTTTGCCGGACGAATGAAGTGAACTGGCAATTTGACAATTGTGTGTAGCTCTGCTGACAATTACTGGAGCGGATCTGGCGAGAAAACCCAGCAAACACACTTGTAATACGTATATACTAATTATGTTTCATTTAAGGAAACACGTTTACATAGCACAAATATATAGTATGTATGTATATTTGTATTAATTAACATATGTCTCATTTATATAGTTGTAAATTATATACACCCTACATATTTATTTCTACATAACACTGATTAATATAAGTACTATGTATTCTTACAGCATACTGTTTATATAATTAAAATAATATATATATTACGTAATAATGTTTATGTAGTTTTTATGAAGTAGGTAGAATGTAATGATTATATCTAGCTAGGTAGCGTTTTCTTTGAAGCTGTGGGATTTTTTAAGGTTATGTTATTTTTATTTATCAGATTTGTGTTTAACGGTGATATAATGTAATGTCACACAGGTCAAGAATGAAAGAATAATGTAGATCCGATGAGTCAAACTTGTTTGCATAGAAATTTAACCAATAAGTATGCAAAGAAAAATTAATAGCATTTTAAAAACATAATAATAATAACTACAGGTATTTTAAGTTTAAGGATTGTCTCGCTAATAAATTTGGAAATTGCAGGATCTTTTACGTAAGATAAAATGCACCTGTATACCTAATATTATTTCTTAAAAACTCTACTACCATAAATATTCATCTATGTGTCTATCTCAATTTCCTATAATAACCTCGATTATTAGGTACCGATATCATTTAATAATATAAAATCCCGATATCCATTACTATAATTTTTGTCATTAAATTTGTTGGACACCCTGGTGGCGCAGTCAGTTAAGGCGTTAGGATAACGAGATACGTACATAGTAGACGTGGGTTCGAGACCTAAACAAGGTAAGTAAAACTGTTTAATTATCACTATAAATAATGAATTTACGGAATACTAATATTAATTGGAGCATGATAGCTAAGGAATTGAAACGCGGTGCTGTGGTTGGGTGATTAAAAAAGTGTTTATTTTCATCTATTTTTTTTTTAACGGGCACGTCAAGAATATGTAGTAGCATCAATGTAATATTAGTGTATGGGGTACATATAGATTATGTATCTAATAAATGTAATGTTTATGTAGCTTATACCTTTGGTTTTCCATGAATTAGGGACATGTATACGCTTAGCTTCCTACGTAGATGCTACACCAGATGTATTTTTGAAATGTATCTGTTATATAGACTCTATATGTTTGTGTTTGCTGGGAAAGAGGAGTTTTGAAATCAACTTTTTAATTTTTTTTTTTTTTTTGACAATTCGGTAACACGCGTTCTCTTTTATCATGTTATCGACTTAGTTCAGCTTAATCACACAGGGTGGCGGAGGAATTCTCATTTAAAATTCGCAAAAACACGTTTTTCCACGATAACTTTGTTATTATTGACTTGACGGAAAAAAAGTAAAATTAAAAATTGAAGATCTCTCGGAAGCGCATAAAATTTTTTTCAAATCGGACGGTAACTTTTCGTGATTATTTCACTCATTAACGCTATAGCCAATGAGAGCCCGTTTTTTCATAACATTGCACCAATCAAACGTCATTATTAGTGGTAATTCAAGCTAGATCTGCTTTTGACAGGACCAACATGCAAAATTTATCGCTTTAATTTTTTAGGTCGCTGCAGCGGCAAATATTGCGAAAATTTTGTGACGTTTTGTATCGTGACATGTTTTCGGCAAATAGAGCAAATCGTGCTTTTAAATGTTGTCTATAAATATCTTCTCTAGCTTATTACTAATTGTTAACTATATACATTATAATTCGTTGTACTTAAAGTCTCTCTACTTAAACAAAAGTAAACCTTAACTTAACTATCAAACTTCTCAAATTAGAAACAAGGATTAAATACATAAATATACATTAATAAATACTTTAATATAATAATTCAATTCACTGTTTAGGCTAGTAACTAAGTTAAGCTAGCGTTACTAGATGGCGGTACCATACCATCTGAGCCGGCAGCCTTAGAACATAAAAGATAGATTGGTAATATGCAATTTGTGTGATTTCACCGGTAATGTGATTGGTCGAAGCGTGCTTTGTTGTGATGACTAGTCTTATAAGTTACAGTACCTATGGTTTAACGTATATTGTTTTTCTTGATTGTCATAATTTAAACCTACTTTGTTTTTTATTAGATGAGTCGCTTTGAAAATGCATTTTTATGTGACGTAAATGATGAAATTGAAGATAAAGGTGAGTAATCTCTAAAAAGCAACAAGGAAACATCTGAAGGCAATTAATTACTGAACATAATATTGAAGATATACTTAATGAATTATTTATTCGTGAAATATTCTCCACAAATACCACTCGTGCTTTAAATTTTATCTAAAAATTTTTTCTCAAGCTGTTACCCCTAGTTAATATAACTCGCGCAAATTGGCAGTTTATTATCAAAGATTAAATCCCTCCCGCTAAAGCGGTCGGGATTTAATCAGATAATAAACTGCCAATTTGCACTCTTTATATTACCAGGCAACACGCTTTCGAAAAAATTTTCGATAAAATTTTAAGCACTAGTAATATTACATACGAAAATTTTTTTTGAAAATACTCGTTTTTTTGCCCTAACACTAATACACAAAAAAGTAATTCCTTAATTTTCTTACGAAAAAAAGAAGTTAGGGGGATGAAATTTTTTTGAGGTAGGTGAAACAGATAAGAATTGATGGAGCCGGAGGATTGGGGTGGTGGGTTAATTAGGGGAGGGGAGGGAGGTAGGGAAAGGAAAATTATTCAACTCCATCGAATTTTTTTCCCTGTCGTGCGATTTTCAAAAACCAAAATGGAATTTGTTCGTTATTACGTCTAATATTTGACTGAATAATTTTTTTTATTTTTTTCAAATAAACAAATTTGTGGAAGGGGAAAAACCTTTTTCATTTTTATTTAAACGCATTTTTGAGTACGAAGGAAAGGGCTCAGAAGAGAAATTTTTTACAGGTAAGTGAGATTTTTTTTATCTTTAAATTAAAAAAATATATATCGCAATCCAAGCAATAGGAAGGGAATAATGCGTTTGCGGGAATAAGGGGTTAAGCTTAATATTAGGATATATAAATCTTTTTTCCATCTTAATATTTTGTCAGTCTGCCCTCCATCAAATATTAAACTTATAAATAATTATTTAACACCGTTCACGAGTTTTCGCGGCGCATTTCTCTAGTATGATGGATATATCTAACATTTATTTTTTCGGTTAAGTCGCTCTAACTCAAAAACGGCACAATGGATTACTCTTAAATTTTTATCGTGTTATCTAATATATAAAAATCTCATGTCATAGTGTTTGTTATCGAACTCCTCCGAAACGGCTTGACCGATTTTTATGAAATTTTTGGTGTATATTTGGTAGGTCTGAGAATAGGTCGTAGGCTATTTTTTATACCCCTAGGTGATAAGGGTGGCCCTATCCAGAAATTTTATTTTTATTTTTTGGACAAAAATTTATAATTTATATGGCAAAACAACGTTTGCTGGGTCAGCTAGTCACTATATATTTGTTAACATGGGTTAATATGTAGGTCAAATTTTAATAAGTGTCGAAAGCATTATTTTTTTTCTAAGGCTATGTCGAAAATTAGCATTCTCAAATGTAACATGCGGGAAACTTTTTTATCTTTCGAAATAGATACTAAGGGTATAATAATAATAATAATAATAATAATAATAAATCGACTTTATTGGTATTAAAACCGGGGCGAAGTTCAGATGGGTACTGAATGTACCCTCTGCTCTTCCACTTAACCCCAAAAATCGAGAAGTAACGAAGATAAAAGATGGACGTAACTTTTTTATTTGAAACTTTTTTTTCTAGAATTAGCAGTTTTCGAGAAAATTGCAAATGAGTGATTGTTGGCCAGGTATTGCAAACGTGTGAAATTCTAATAGCAATTAATTGCAGTACCTGGCCAACAATCACTCATTTGCAATTTTCTCAAAAACTGCTAATTCTAGAAAAAAAGGTTTCAAATAAAAAAGTTACATCCATCTTTTATCTTCGTTACTTCTCGATACACTTGGTATCTATTTCGAAAGATAAAAAAGTTTCCGCCACGTTATATGTGAGAATGCAAATTTTCGACATAGCCTTAGAAAAAAAATAATACTTTCTACACTTATTAAAATTTGACATACATATTAACACATTATGTTAACAAATATATAGTGATAACACGATAAAAATTTGAGAGTAATCCATTGTGCCATTTTTGAGTTAGAGCGAGTTAAGCGGAAAAATAATTGTTATATATATATATATATATATATATATATATATATATATATATATATATATATATATATATATATCCAATACACACCTAACTGTAACTGTAATTGTGTAAACTTTTTTTAATGGGTTCGTGAAAGTGTGTAGAATAATATCCTGAAAAGTTTACATTTCGTTCGGGTGCAGAACATAAAAAAAAAGTGAAAAAAAATATTTTTTTTCAAAATTTTGAAATTAATTCAAGATAGAAAAAAATGAAAAATACAGATGGATAGATCACGTATTTATGAACAAAAAATGTTCTAACGAAATTTATCGTTAAAGCCACAGTTTTCCCGGAAAAAAATAGTCAAGTGTAACGTTATAACTCGGAGCGAGATCCATGCGTGCACGCGGTTGAATACGCATGACTGTGACACCGACGCTCGATGCACTGAATTACATGTCACTAAATCAGAATTTGTTCAATCTATATGAGTGTTGGTTCTGATGCTTTTTTGTTTTAAACAATACAAGCAAAGGATGGTAGGGAAAAATATACTTATATTATCACGTCCAAACTCAATCGTCGTAATAAACAATATAGAAAAAAAAATAGAAGACCTTCAAAAAAATTCTTTCTTCATTGAGAACTGTTGAAAAGTATGTACACTTCATGATTATTATGGTTTATTGCGTTGTAGTAACGAGGATTAAAAAAAAATATATCCCAAATCATTTTAATTTCCTTGCTTGATGATTTTTTTTGATAAATATATGTATTGGAGGCTGTAACTTGACCCATTGGAAAAAATAAAATATCACTATTTCGGAAAAAATGTATATTTTTCTAATGTTCAAACACAAAATCGTTTACTTGTATGCATTTTTTCGAAAATATGATCAATCATATCATGATAAGAAATTGCGATTTTCACGAACTTATCCTTATAACTATGAAAATATCTTTGATTGTTTTGAATACAAATTCTGGAACTTTTCCAATACAGTAACAAATGTATAAGGAATCCATTGGATATAGCTCAAATGTGGAGAGGTGTACCTATAATAAATACAATACAGTAAAGGCACGTTAAAAAATCATGCGAGCGATTCATCGGCTATGTGTGGTGTCTGTGTATGCATTGATAATTATATATTTTCCCTCCATACTCTCTGTTTATCCTCCTATTCACTAAGAAAAATGTTTAAAACGTGTAATCAGAAAGAGAAAAAAGCTTTATTTTATTCGATAGAACAGCTAAGAATTTTTAGAAGTTCCAAAATATGCATTTAACCGTGCTCTAGCCGCGCAGAGTGACAAGGTTAATTCACTATTTTTTTCCAGGAATACCGTGGCTTTAGCGAAAAATTTTATTAGGATATTTTTTGTTCAGAAACACGTGGTCTATCCATCCGTATTTTTTATTTTTTCCTGCCCTGACTTAATTTACAAATTTTGAAAAAATTGGAAACATTTTTTTTTCACTTTTTTTTATGTTCTGCATCCGAGCCGAATGTAAAATTTTCAGGATCTTATTCTATACATTTTCACGAACTCATTAAAAAAAAATTATTCAGTTTGCAACTTTTTTTTGGGTTTCACTATAAAAATGTTCTTTGTCGTCTGGGCTATGAGGTGTTCTGGTTTTTTAAAAAATATGTAAATAACTATATAATAGTTATAGTAGCTTACAACCTTCTTACCACCTTAGTGGTGGTGAAAGATTGGCGAGGAGGGTTGAAGGGGTGAATTTGATTTTTTTTACTTCTTTTTCTACTTAGTTATCGAAACTTAGTATTTTAGGAGAATTGCCTGCAAAATTCCAATGTCACCCCCAAATAAGGGTGGTTTTTTAATGTGTTCCGGAGATTTTTCGCCAAAACGGGTGACGGATTCGTTTTCAGCACTCCAAAATTAGTAAAAAAAGATGGCTTCCAGACTTTACCACATTTTATTTAACATTGCTCTTTAATGCTATACTTTTAAATCTGACCGGATGGTCATTCATACTTGATTAGTGCTATAAAATTTAACCGTTTTGCATATCTACTGAATATTCAATAATTTATTAGATTGATATCTATACATACGTAGATTTACATTTCTATAAAGAGTAAAAATAAAAATAGCTTGTAAAATTCGTGACTGCTTCACGACAAAAAGTGTAACAAGGAAAATTTGAAAACAATGCTGATGTAAAAGAGGTGTTTCCAAACGTAATATCTGTTGCACAATTAATATGTTAATGGAGCCAATTATAAAAAAATCTGAGTAAATCTAGACTACAGATAATGATTCATTTCCTTAATCGTCACTGTATTTTTAACAAATTCTTAGATTGTAGCTCTAATCATTTTTATCTTTTTGTGTCGTGACATATGAGAATTAATAGAACATTCAGGAATATAGTGAGAAAGATTTAGATTTATCTAAAATTGCTTAAGTACTCTTAAAGATTATTTTTAAAATCAGACACTCAAAAAGAAGCATAATGAGGTTACACCACAGACACACCTTCACCGTAATGTTAAATATATGTACAACGTTTTGCTTACCATTTTAAAACAAAAAAAGAGTCACATTTTGAGAAAAAAAAAGGTTATACAGGGTGAGTCAAAGCGACGCTGCCAAAATGATACTGCAGCTAAAACATTGAAAATAAAAAGACCCGTATTTGCTGGTTTTGCTGAAATCTACTTTTGGGGTCAAATGAGGCTGTAAAGAGGACGTATGCGTTTCTCCTCAATTGAAGACACAAGTGGATGAAGGGTCTATGTAACAACAAAGTAATTTTGGGATGACTGATGTCAAAATTTTTAACAACTTGCCAACTTCAACAGTACATAGATCCTTATCAATTTATAAATCAAATATTTTAGCATTAGAATGAAATGTAATATACCCGGGGAAATTTTGTGTACTTAAAACCTTCATTCATATAAGAAACTCGTTTTTTTCTGAAATGTCACATAGAAATTTTACACGCTACGTCAAATTAACCTATAAAATATTTCAGTCATATTAGTTTCACAATTTTCGAAAAGTGGCGCAACTTGCTTAAGTAATCAACTGGTTTTTTTACCGTAATTTTTTTTATGGTGAATGGATAATACTCGTTTTTCATTATTCTGGTTCATAACTCATTTTTACATAAGAAAGCTCATTTAATTTTTTTCGCTAGGGGACGCCGTTTTCGAGAAAAATGTAATAAACCGTCGCTTCGTCATGACTAAATTATTAATAATTAATTATTAATAACAACACGTGTGATGTAACAACTCATTTATAAGGTATTTTCATTTATAATAATAACAGCTATTAACCCCAAAGAATTTAATAGAAACAAAAATTTATAACAGTAACTATCAACAGAAAATAAATAAACGTTATTTCTAAATAATTAGGAAAACAAACGAAAACAAAATGATTTAAATAATACATTTTTAAATAAGTACACATTACCTAACTAGTTGTTCAAAATGGCCTAATACAAGCTCTAATACGTTTTGAAAAAAATTAAATGCTACTCTTTGCAATGTGTTCTCTGGTAGTTTGATACTGTTGAAAGTATTAGACACTCTCTGCCTCAGATGGTTTTCATCTTAAATGATGCTCGAATACACTTTTTGTTTCGCCTCTCCACACATACAAAAATCTACTTGGTTTAAATCTGGGCTTCGTGGAGACCATTTTTGAGGAGCTTCTTTGCCTCGACCTATCCACCTATCCGGAAAATTCTCTTGAAGCCGTAACCACGTGTTATATCTATATTGAAGTGCAACATCTTCTAACAAATCCTGAAGGTCATTTCTTAAAAATTCTAAATAGTTTTCTCCTTTGAGGTCATTAGGTAGCTCAAATGGTCCCAAAATATTGTTTAATAATCTAACCCACTAATTTAATCATTAGTCATGACTAAAAATTTAGTCGACTAATACCACTTCTGATTCAGCGACTAAGATTAATTTATGACTGATTATTAATGATTAAATTAGTCATGACTAATTTAGTCGGTCAATTTCACAAGTAAAAATTTAGTCGACTAGTGCCCATCTCTGCTACGGTTCCAGCTGAAGTTTAACATGTGCTTGACATACAGAAACAGTAAAAAAAATTTCTACATATATTCCTCACGCAATTCTGTTTAAGGGAGCTACCCTTTGAGGATGGCGCCTAAATAGTGATTATTAGTGATTCTTTTCCTATCAATATGCATACTTGAAATGAAACAATATTAAATTCTACGAAACAATTTGTTTACTCATCTCCAATCAATGACAATATGTACTCAAAATAAAATAAAAAACTAATAATATTATTGGTTTTCAAGGAAAACAATATCTTAATGTAAAATCACATTTTTCAATTAGATATGAATCAATTGGCGTCTTGAATCAATTTATTTCTTAAATTAAACTAATAATATCTATCTTCTCTTCAATTACTTTTTTGAGAATTGTGGGACAGCTCCTCAAATTATTTGGTGGTCATTCAAAAAAGATAAGTTTTATGGGAAAACCTTTGTTACGTCTGTCATAATTTTTTGCTAACATATACAATTGTATTGTTTTCAATAGTCTGGCATCCTTCTTTCAAGTTTTTTCTAAAAGCTCATCAAAGAATTTTTTGAATCTGTTCGGGGATATAGGGGAAATTGTCGAATTACGAAATCATTTTCTCAAGCATGGTACCGCCACCCTTAGGATGTTAAACCGTGCCCAAAATTTTGTACACCAGGCGAAGATTACACAGATTTCCTGAGATTTACTGGGATTTCCTAAGATTTCTTCGGGTTTCCTAAGATTTCCTCGGATTTCCTTAAGATTTCGTGGGATTTCTTAAGATTCCCTCGGATTGCCTAAAATTTCCTCGGATTTCCTTAAGATTTCCTCGAATTTTTTTCAAAAAATTTTTTGATGAGCTTGGGGAGAAATCGGCAAAGCACAAGATTTCCTGAGACTTCCTCCAGATTTCCTGGAGTTTCCTAAGATTTTCTAAGGTTTCCTCGGATTTCCTAAGATTTCCTGAGATTTCCTAAGATTTTCTTAAAATTTCCTAGGATTCACTTCTGAGTGTACACCAGATTTCCTTCGCGATTTGACATTCGTGTTAAAGGTTATCTATAATTATTTATTTCTAATGTTTATTGGGTTGAGCAAAGGTTGCTAACTCCACATCATAGTACGCCTCACTGTTATGGCTTACCAAAAACACATAAACTTGAATTTCCTTTAAGACCAGAGTTGTGAACTCTAATAGTTCTCGATATACCTCAAAATTTATATTAAAAATCTTAAATTCGTTACCAGATTTCTCTGAGTCTCATAAAAGTAGCAAATGTTTTTTGGAAAAACTATCACAAAATAATTCTTAGCATATAAGAATTATCTAATGACGTGTAAGCCTTTTTACAAATGTTCGGGTATAGGTAAAACATTAATAACAATTAAGAACAAATTGCAACATTTGACGAATAGAACTAATTTTGACATAGAAGTTATAATGGAATTACTTACTGAAACCAGATTAACGAAAAAGAACAATCAATTTATCTTACAGTAGATTTATTTGATTTATCGTATGGCTATTAGACACACTAAGAATCTAGATTATAAATATGAACACATATATGTATATAGGTAATATAAGTATAGAGAATATATAAATAACACACTTTAAGTTACAAATAGACATCTAGTCTATTTATCTGGTTTATCGACTTGAGGTCGCTAACAGGAAGTCTTTGGGTCTAGTATTGTATAATTTTCTGAGGCATTCTTCTATGATATGTCTGATGGTCTGGGTTTCCCCGCAATCACAATGTGTGTGGACGGTTGCTTGCCCCACTTGTGTTGATAGTATGCACACTTGTTATATTGGGTTCTGATTCTATTTATCGTGGACCATGTTTTGCGTGGTAAGTCGAAACCAGGTGGTTCATTCTTGGGTTCACGCGTTAGTAAGGTTGAATTCATTCTTCACAGCCACCTTTGCCATTTTTGTTGGTGGTCGTCTAGAACGGAGTGGATTATGGTTGGTGTCTTCGAGGTCTTGATGGATTGGTAGGCTTCTGTTGTCTTTTTATACTCGTTTGTAAGGACATTTGTTCATCATAGTTGGGAGGAAGGGTGAATTATTGCTTAGCACTGGTAGCCAGCTCGTGGCAGTTGACTTTATGACACCAGCAATCATTCTAAATAATAACAAGTTAAAAACGTAGGTATACTCTTCGCCAATTTACTGACTTTTTTATATAATTGTTACACATTCTATAGAATACTCTTCGCAGTTTTCTTGTAAATAATGTTAGCTTTTTGACATCCTAAATTTTGTGATAGCAACTTTGTTGTGAAAAAAATATAATAAGGAAAAGGGGGGGGGGGGCTAGAAGCTCCTGTCTGCCACGGGCAGACTTAAAATCATATTTCAACTTAGATATATTATTATGAAATATATATTAGTAAAATCTATAAACAAAAAAAATGTATATTATAGAGATAACAATTCGCAAGATTTCTATTTAAGTACAAGCGACAAAAATTCAGAAAATATATATTTTTTCAATTAAATAATTAATAACTTTCTTATTTACTGATTCATTTTCTTCAAAAACAACGGGGTTCTTCCTCTAGCTAATACCAACTTACTTTCCAAATTTCAATACAATCGGACTTCTCTTCTTTCTTAAGTTATCGTGCTTCCAAGAAACATGACAGACGGACGGACGGACATTTGGCATTTTGAAAGTTGTTCAGAATTCGTTCACTAACACAGTGATATGAATTTTTTTTTCTCTACGAGCGATATTTATGGTTTTAGAAATGTGCCAATCAAATGCAATATATTCTTCGTTTTTGCGAAGAGTATAATAATCACCTGTCTTAGATACTTTAATTAAAAGCTATCAATATGTTTTTAAAATAAACACACACGCATAGATATTAAAATTTCAAGTCAAATCAGCATATTAGCATTAAGAAAGATGTACTTAAAACGTTTATGTGATAGATCTAAAATAATTTCTTTAAATGATGACATTTTAACAAACCGGAAACAATTCATAAAAAGGTTGGTTTATATATCTTCAGACATTTTGTAGTCATGAGAGGTATTAAAAAATCGACCTTTATCTGATCTGTTTGGCGTAGAGGTTCCATTCATTAAATTACTTCCACATCCAATGGAAGTTTAGTAACGACAAAAAAAAAGAAAGTTTTTATTGTTCAAATAGGCTTAGAATGTCTTGAAACTTCGAGATTTTAAGTTTGAGCGAAAAAAAATTTCGGTCTGTCTGAATTTTTTTGTGCGCAAGTTTACTCTGTAACCGTTTAAGATATTGACTTGAAATTTGGTACACGTATGTATGTTAACGTGATCTGGAACTAGATTCATCTTATTCCGTTGAAGGGTTGGGGGGTAAATTGTGGTAAATGTGGGGTAAATAGATAAATCAAGCAGATAAGAATCCATAAAATTGGTATTTAGTATATACTAGAGAAGCTGTAAGATGTCAAAAATTTGTTGGTATTATCCTATTATTAAAGGGAGTGAGAAAAAAATTGTGATTTAGTGTGTGTACAAGAACCAAAAACCTCAAAATATTTTTTTACTTAATCCACGCCCACCACCACCCCCCTATCACTACCGCCACTCTACTACCAATGTCGGATATCGTTTTATGTGTTTTTGGGGTAGACGATTTCAAATATTATATTATTAAAAGTCCATAAACAATTATTTCCACATACAAAATGTTTTGGTTGTAGGAGACTTGGATGGAAAATCTAGATGTAGAAGTAGTGATTCCATGGGCAGCGGTTTTTTCTAATATTTTTGCAGAAATGGCAAAATATCCAGTAAAGTAAGATGTATAAGACTGTTGAAAAAAGGTGAAAGAGGCAGTGGTTCGATTCGATAAAGAAATAGCTGTTATTTTGTTCATTGACTTTTTCCTCAATAGGCATACATATACGACAATTGTCCAAGAATGTAATTCGAATTTTAAGATGAGTACAATTACAAATTATTATTGAAATGAATTGACTTGAAACTACACAATTTTTTGTCACTGACGTCATTTTAAAAATGTTAACACTTTTATTAAAGTTAGGGCCTCTCTGTATCTCTCTCGTTTCCATCTCCTCTGCCACCCCTCTACTTCCCTTCAATTTTCTCCATACCGCTCTTCCTTCACCTTCCCTTTCTTTTTCGTTATATTTGAAAATATGTCAATGACACCACTCAAACGAAATTTATATAGTATGTAATAAGAAAAATTCTTTCTCATTTTATTAAAAGCAAATCATAGTATGTACAAAATCATTTACGTGACAAATTCGATCAATAAAAGTTGGAAACTCACTTCGGAAAGACCGGGTTTTGCAATGTGATATTTCCTATTCAATCTCTAATTTATCAATAGATAGCTAGTTATAGTATGGAAGCCAGCGACACTCCTTTTTCAAAGATCTGCTCAAAATTAATTTCTTATTCTTTGTGTTATATTTAGGCTGTTTTCACAAAATCAACTCCTGCAGTCGCATTAGCCAGCGGGCCAACGCCTGACAGGATATTTTTTGCTCCTGCCAAAGCCATGTTCCGCTGAATGGCTAGCAGCACAAGTTTCTGAACAATTTCAAGTGATTAAAACTACTCGCAAAACAAAATTTCTGCCAATTTACTTTATTTTAATTACATATTTATGTTAATGATAGAAGCACGCCAGTCTACAATGAAGGTGTCAGAAAATCATTTTCCATCATACTGTAATGTCAATAAAGGACATAAAAAATATCAATTTTAAACACGTATAGCAATGACACTTTTTTTAAATAACCGAAATGCTGCTGCCAAGCGTTGGCTCGCTAACAAAGTGGCAGAAGTTTGTTTTGTGGATAAGTTACATTAATAAGATCGGGAAAAATAAACAAAATTTAAACAAACATAGCAACTAAAAGTGTCGCTGGCCCCTGTACTATTATATTACTAGCAATGCGGGAATTTCCTGAAAAATGTTTCACCAAGTGCCTTTTTTCCGTGAAAACCGTGAAGGGTGTCGAAGAATAATAGCGATTTTCAATAGTAATAAAGTAAAGGTTTGCTCTAAGAAAGTAAACATTTCCATTTGCGTAGTAGAAGAATTTGACTAGAAAGTCAGGCAGTTTGCAAATTACTTTTAAATATTTAATATACCTATTAATCTTTCATGTAAAAATTATTGTATAATTATTATTGTAAGATTTCTATCTTTGTTTGATAATTTAATAAATTGAAAAATCATGTCCCTCACTTCAGTTTTAGTTCATTAATCAGCCAAAGGGGGAAAAATGGACATAAAAAATAACAAATAAAAAACAATCCTTTTTGGTTTTTTCTTTCCTATTTGATAATAATGAAGAAAACCAATTATTGAAATTGTTTTTAACAATTAATAATTATGATGTGAGAAAACCACTTTGCTTTGTTTTCTATCACTAATTTGTTGTAACATACACGATACTGCAGTTTTGGCAAGTTAGCGTGCCATTTTCAAACGTTGATTACAAATGAATGAATTAACAAATGCCTACGCATATTAATAAACCAGGTAATAACAGGTTGACCATATCTTAGCAATATAGGTAACAATAAACATTAATAATTTTAAAGTTATGGAAATAAGTTTACAGGGGATTAAAATCAAATACATCAAAGAGAGTGGACCCTTATTTGTTTAACTGGTCATTTAGGAGATTATTTCGAAAATTTTGTTTGATTTGATAATTTCTATTGATTCTAATAAATTTAATTTAAAACCTTTTTCTTTGACATGTAAAATCTTTAGATTATTATATTAGGAAAATATATGATTTGCGAAAGTTGAATCTGTTTTTTGACAACTAAAAGCGCGTAGGGTGTTCTCTGTACCTGATTTCAAATGAACGATCAGTTTGACCTATATACAAGGCATTACAATCTGAACACGTTAGTTTATAAACTCCTGATTTTTTTAGGGGATCAGTTTTATCCTTAGTGTTATACAACATGTTTGATAATTTGAAAGCTGGCTTAAAGATGACTTTCAAACTATGTGTTGACAAAATGTTACCAATTCTTTCGGATACGTCGCCATAATACGTAAGGGACACATATTTATAGTCACTGCGGTTTTTACTATGCGGATATATACTGAAACAATCTGATCTGAACTGTTTTTTATTATGTAATTAAATTTTCTATTGTTCTACCTTGGAAACCGTTATTTATGACCCTTGTCTTTACGGTGTCTAATTCGAATTTTAAATTTTCTTCTGAAAGAGGTAATGACAAAGCTCTATGTATCATAGAATGGGCTCATTTAATGAATTTCACTTAGTAGTTGTTACTTCTTGTGGATAAAATATTACTTAAAATTAGACGATATTGAAAATTTCAGATGAATCCGACATATGGTTTTCGAATTATACGACTTTTAAAGAAGGAATTGGAAGCGCGGTGTGATCAACATCGTGACGTCAGAGGATAGTAATATAAATCGGTGAAAATAGTTGATAAACTGAAATTCTTCACAAACACGCATAAGTTTAAAAATACATTGCTTAAATTAACGATTTTTAATATTGTGAAACTATAATAACGCGCTGTAGCTAGCCGCTTCGGCTAGCGGGTTCCTATGAAGTGACATCACGGCCGATACTCGGCAAGGAGGGTGCGGTCCATTTTTATAATTTTTTTTAGACAACTTACAGGTCTCACAAAATGCTACTTTTTTGCACAGGGTCTTAAAATTATAAGATCTTTCCGATAATCAGATAAAAAAAAGTACTAAATGAGCCCATTGTATGCCGCCAATTTATATGATTTAGGGCTACGTGAAAAATTTGAAATATCGTTGTATCTGTGAAAGTTGGCTTCCTATAAATATTAAAGTGAATTTTATTTTTGTGTGTCAGGGTTAAATCCAGATTATTTCACTCATTAACGCTATAGCCAATGAGAGCCCGTTTTTTCACAACATTGCACCAATCAAACGTCATTATTAGTGGTAATTCAAGTTAGATCTGCTTTTGACAGGACCAACATGCAAAATTTATCGCTCTAATTTTTTAGGTCGCTGCAGCGGCAAATATTGCGAAAATTTGTTGACGTTTTGTGTCGTGACATGTTTTCGGCAAATAGGACAAATCGTGCTTTTAAATGTTATCTATAAATATCTTCTCTAGCTTATTACTAATTGTTAACGTAAATTGTAAATTGTAGTATTGTATTAATAACCTAAAAAGTCAATGCTGTGTGGAACTTATATAGGTTCGGGACAAGTTATACCTACACAGCTTTCAATGGCTTAATACCTAACATAATTACAAAATAATTTTCACAACTAAAATTAAATATGAATATCTACGAAGTAGACAAATCAGTTATTTCATGATAAATACACAAATGTAGGTACTTACCTGTGGTAATTCATCAATCATTACAAAGCAGCTAACACTTATTTGGAAAATCAAAACTCTGCAGTATCACTATATACATTATAATTCGTTGTACTTAAAGTCTCTCTACTTAAATGAGTAAACCTTAACTTAACTATCAAACTTCTCAAATTAGAAACAAGGATTAAATGCATAAATATATATTAATAAACACTTTAATATAATAATTCAATTCACTGTTTAGGCTAGTAACTAAGTTAAGCTAGCGTTACTAGATGGCGGTACCATACCATCTGAGCCGGCAGCCTTAGAACGTAAAAGATAGATTGGTAATATGCAATTTGTGTGATTTCACCGGTAATGTGATTGGTCGAAGCGTGCTTTGTTGTGATGACTAGTCTTATAAGTTACAGTACCTATGGTTTAACGTATATTGTTTTTCTTGATTGTCATAATTTAAACCTACTTTGTTTTTTATTAGATGAGTCGCTTTGAAAATGCATTTTTATGTAACGTAAATGATGAAATTGAAGATAAAGGTGAGTAATCTCTAAAAAGCAACAAGGAAACATCTGAAGGCAATTAATTACTGAACATAATATTGAAGATATACTTAATGAATTATTTATTCGTGAAATATTCTCCACAAATACCACTCGTGCTTTAAATTTTATCTAAAAATTTTTTCTCAAGCTAAGTTACCCCTAGTTAATATAACTCGTGCAAATTGGCAGTTTATTATCAAAGATTAAATCCCTCCCGCTAAAGCGGTCGGGATTTAATCAGATAATAAACTGCCAATTTGCACTCTTTATATTACCAGGCAACACGCTTTCGAAAAAATTTTCGATAAAATTTTAAGCACTAGTGTTATTACATACGAAAATTGATTTTATTCCTTCTCTGCCTCCACTGTAAATTTAATATTAGAGTTAATGTTATTTCATTTACCCTAATATTAAATTTGTAATTGTTGAACAACTCTCGAAGAATAGCATTTCTTTTGTCATAGAAAATCTGACAGAAAGTGAACTACTTATAGCCATTTTTCGAAGACCCTTTTTTTCCAAAAAGTTGAATCTATCGAGAAATAATGCAGATATTGATCTGAAATTTTTACCAGCCCTTCCATATTATATATAGCACGTACTTTAGTAAAATTTCAAAGATTTTGCTAAAATTTAAAAAAAAATTCAAAATTTCCGTTCTTTTGAATTTATTCCTGACCTAGCTAAAGCTGTCTTAACGTTCGGGGCTCATTTTTTTAATACCATAACTTTCTCATTTGAACTTTTCCTCTCGGATTATTATTAGCATTCTATTTAAACACGAAAAAACGATTTTTCAACTTTACCATCCCCCTCCCTTATTCGGTATGACATCACTTGGCACGCTATAAGGGCTTATTTTGGAAGTCAAACCCATCAACTTAAAATAATAAAATCGTAGTTATCTATTTTCGCCACGTCAAAGTATAATTCGACTGGACTAGTATTGTTGTTGATCCATAATTCAAGATGCCCATTGTACAAGTGCATCATTACATTGTTGTGGGTATAAAAAAATATTCATCTACACACGAATAATAGATATAAATTGCTATTATTTTGAAATGTTTAAGTTTCAATATCAATAGAGAAATATTAAATCTTAATTTATCCAGGTTATAAAACACATTTGAAAGATTAATAGATTAATACATCAAATGCATTTTTAAAAACAAATTAATATTAAATCTGTTAATCTGTTTAGTAAAGTACGCTAAGCATATGTCATATTTCATGTATATCCCCTACTGACCTAACTAATCTCTATTATTTGCGTCCTTTCGTAAACTGGTACAAATAAAAAACAAATAGTTTAAAGTTTAATTCCTTCAGTTAATGCTGTTCATACCTTAATAACGAAAACAATAATATATCACTGTTATTCCGTCTTGTGAATTATAATGTATTTTATGAGGTTCTCGCAGTTGGTCTTCAACACATGCATTAGCGTGACTCGAAAAGTTAATTTGTTTTTGTCTCGCCCCCAGATTTGTTCTAAATCCGAAAGAAATTGTGTCCAAATTTGATCCAAATTGATTAAAATTGACACGTGCCTCCGAGAACATGCAGTTTTTTATTCATTTTTTAAGAAAAAAACACATTTTTTCCTAATAAAATTCCTCCTTTCAAACTCCTTTCGCAGTAGAGCGAATTAAAATGTGTATAAGATTAATTACGTGTAAAGAAAAACAACTTAAAATAATCAATGTATAAAAGCATAACTGACGGTAAGGGAAAAATCGTTAGTCAAAAAACTCTTTCTCGCAATGCGAAAAAGCGTGCGGTTAAATTATGCCACATAATTTTCTATTAAAAATATTCTGTTTATTACAAAATTTTTAATAATCATTTAAAATTGTTGCAGTGAAAAGGAATTTAAAATGACAAAAACAGTGAATAAAAAAAAATGACAAAAATAAAAAAGGACAGGAAAGAATTAAAGTTGAAAGTTGTGTGACTACAGAAGAGAGATGGCTAGTTAAGTTGCCGGAAGATGGACAGCGCCTGATATGGTAATTTGTGTTTTATCCTAAATGGTGCATTATGTTCTCTTATGCGCGTGATGTTGTTTGTTAGAGGGCTATCACCAAGTTTGAATTGATGAAATTTTTCAAATGTAATCTTGATGCAGTCCGCTAGTGGTGTTA
This sequence comes from Rutpela maculata, assembly GCA_936432065.2. Classification (NCBI taxonomy): domain Eukaryota; kingdom Metazoa; phylum Arthropoda; class Insecta; order Coleoptera; family Cerambycidae; genus Rutpela; species Rutpela maculata. The sequence goes on along the minus strand of OW386291.2, from coordinate 124,648,743 downwards.
TATCATTGCAACGTTCATATAGATCTCTGAGGGAGGTGTATCTAGATGAATTTGAGTTCCAAGACTCTTAGTTTTTTAATTACCGTCATCGATGCGCTGCACCATACCAGTGCTGAATATGTGAGGGTCGGCCTCACTATAACGGTGTAAATTAATTTTTTGTTATGTCTGCTTAGTCTGCTATTCTTGGCCAGGAGCGGGTACAGACTCCTGGGCATAAAATAGACTATCCGTACAGTTTCGTTAATGTGTTTGCAGAATGTCAGTCTTTTGTCAAGTACTTCATGCTCTCTCTGGTTGGAATTTGATTTCTCCTGATCGAAATAGGTGTAATAATTTTATTTTTAGTAAAGTTGTGCGTGAAGATCATTGCTTCCGACTTCTCCACATTCACTCGAATCTTCCATTTGCTATAATATGCCATGGCACAGGCCATATATGCCTTGAGAAGCATGTTGGCTGCTTGTGCACTATAGCTATGAGCGTACATGGCCGTGTCATCAGCGTACTTCGCAAGTTTGATATTTGGGAATGTGGGGGAAGTCTTAAACATACAAATTATATAATTTGGGTGCAAGGACCAACCCTTGCGGGACGCCCGCTCGAATGTCCCGCTGTGTAGATAGTTGCAGCTGCAGCCTTCTGTCAGTCAGGTACTTGTGTATAAGTTTGACGATGTGCCGCGGGAAGTGATATCCTATCATTTTTGATATTAGCCCCGAATTCAGACGGTATCAAACGCTTTTTTGACATCCAAAAGTACCATTCTGCTACTGTTTCCCAGGTTGCATTGTATAACCACATCATTAACGATTCTAACGATTTGTTGTACTGTGCTCCTTCCTTTCCTGAAGCCGAATTGTTGTTCATCATCAATGTGAAGTCCATCCTGCGCAGCGCTTAGTCTGTCTAGGATGACCTTCTCCACTAACTTGGAGATCGCAGACAGCAACGAAATTGGCCGATAACTGCCCGCAATCTTTGGGTTCTTATTCAGTTTTAGATTGGAGACGACACAGCGCATTTTCACATGTCAGGTCAGTGTTGTAATCGGAAAATCGCGTTAATGATGTACATGAGCTGTACAATGCCTTTTTTCGGCAGATATTTTAGTAATTCATATTCGAGACCGTCTTCCCTCGGCGCCTTATTACTTGGGAGTATCTTTATTAGCTTCGCTAATTCAAAGGGTTTGACCATGACTTTTAGAAACTCAGGTCTCGTTTATTGGATGTCATGGCCAATAACATTGTTTACGTCTCTTTCAATGCGGTCGTACTCAAGATTGTTTGGTGTGTTTTCGTTATGTACTCTTTCATAGTTGTCAGCTAGTTCGTTCGCCTTCTGCAAGTTTGTCTGCTGTCTGTCCGTTAATTTTGGTCGGCGCAGGCATGACTTGCCGTGTGGTTTTTAGCGCCCTGGTCAGTTTCCACAGCGAGCTATCCTGAGGATATAAAGCTTCTAGCTTCTCACTCCATTTCCTGTTTCTCCAGGTGATTATGAAATCTCGAATCCGCCGTTGCAATCTGGTCATCTCGATCTTAGCATCGACATCACGATTTTGCTGCCATCGTCGTCTTAATCTATTCTTTTCCCTAATGTCTTGGATCCCAGTCAAGTCGGCTGAAAATGTAGTATGTTATGCTTCAAATTATTCCAATCAAAAGTGTCTATGTGCACAAAGTCCAAAAATGGATACACTGGAAGTCATCGAGCATGGAATCAGTATAAATCCACTGAAAAAATGCTATTTTTGTGTTTTTTAAAGACTTATTTTTTTACATAGAACCGTGAAAATGTAGTGAAAAGTCTCACACAATTCCCTTCTCATAATGGTACAGAGAATACATCTCCAAAACGTTTAATTCGCAATACGAAATATGTATAAAAAAAAATGTCAAAGCAAAAAAATTATGAGCGATTTAATCATAAGCCCCCCCATTTCGTACACCCCTGGTCGTTGCCTTCTGTTTTCATCAGCTCCAAGCGATTTCTCATGACAAAATTACCACATGTTGGAGATTTTGTCCTTCTGCTAGTAGTAGTTTTTAAAATAATTAAGAAATACAGCATTTTCGAACCCCTGTTCATATGAACTTTTCTGCATATTTTTGGGTGTAGACCTACCTACCGAAATATTTGAACGTTATTTCCAGACACCCTGTATATTTTTCATTAAAACTATAGAAGGTTTCCTTTTGATAGTTATGTCTTAAAAATACACTCCGTTTCTCCGTTAGCAATTGCACCAACAACCTACCAAGTATTATTCATCTCCGTCAACTAATTGCAGATATAGCGCCAACAGACAGACAGACAGACAAATATCCTGCCGGAATTGGAATACCCTAATTTTCTTAGTTTATATAGCCGGAAGCGTGAAAATCTGAAGAAATCTCGGAGGGTGATTTTTTCTAGATTACAATACTTCCCTTTGGTAAGCGAGGGAGGTAAAAATATTCCATCTTCAATTACTTCTCAACAGAAGAACTAGAATATAAACATGGTGTGTAAATGAAGTAAATAAAGAAAATTTAAAACACCCAAATATTGCATTGACTCTACAAACTGTACAGAACAAAAATTACCCATAGCATGAAAATTTATGCATAGCCTCCACAAGAAATTTCAAAAGCCTCTAAATGAGAAATAGAACTGTTAAGAGAGCTGGAGATTGAACGACATAAAGGAACACAGATTTGAGGTTATATTCAGAGGTGAACAAAAACATAAAGCTTTGAGAGTCGATAGTCATAAATATGAGGAAGAAATATAAAAATAGTGATATTAATAAACCATAAAAAGAAAGTCAGAAAACTTGTACTCATAGCGAAGATAGATAGTAACACGACACGACGGCAAACTGGGAACAGCAAAATTTGAAATCAAGTAAAGAACACGAGTGGTAAGGAAAATAACATTATTGTAAATTATACATAAGCAGTTTTTGATCCATCCCATCATAAGAATCACTTGATATTTCTTTGATAGATATTATGGATTCATCGTAAATTTATCTTAAGTAGAGGGTCATCGTTAAAATTGTGATTTCTTTCAATCAATTTTCCTTTTCTTAATGTGACATATGTATCTTATCGCAGCCTCTCAGCTTAAATTGTGATCTTATCATCGCTTTTGGTTTTTCTCTTTTCAATTGCTTATCTGAATAACACACACACAATATTAAAAAAAGAAATTAATGTCATTTAACTAATAAAATGATACTACATACACTGATGGCACTTTTGATCGGCAAATACAAGTACATGTGTAAACCTTAGGTACCAAAATCGCTAATACATACACTAATAGAGATTCTGTGGAATAAATACCAATAATAAATGTCATCTCAAAACTATATAAACAATGACCGAAAATATAATGATGTTCAGCAACTTTGTCATCGAAGTCAACGAAAATTATGGTTCGGATACGGATACAAACCATTTCTCTTGACAAGTTAAAAAAATGAAGAAAGTCGCAGAAATTAATGGAAAACCTCAAGGGATTGGACTTACAACAAGTCATATTATCAATAAAATGTAAAAATTCAAAGAATTCAATTTATTAATTAGGTTTAAAATGAGTATAACAGCTATTTATGTAACCAGTTACGAAAGACGTTATTTTGTGTAACGAGTGAACACGAGTTACACAAGATTGTCTTTCGAAACGTGTTACATACATGATTTTTTCTAATTTTAAAAGTCTAAAAACCCTTTAAACATAAATGAAATAGGTGTATTTAAAGTTCTTAAAAATTAAGTAATCTTTTTCATAGTTACCTTTGCTGCTATCACGCATTATAATTTCAATGTCAAAATTGACAGACGTTAGTTAGCCAATTAACATTATTATTTGAAATCCTAATTTGATAACGTAAGGTAAATTATATTAATGAAAACGTTTTGTTAGCATATCTTGAAGGAAAGAGGAATTTAGAAGCTTCCACTTTATGGACTCAGTATTCCATTTTGTGTTGAATAAACAAACATCCATCAACGAACTGAAACCTCGTTATAATCAACACAGCACCAACAAAGAAAAAATAGAAGCGTTCATCGGTGACCTGAGAAAAGATGGTTTCTTGGGTGAGCAGGAGACGATAGCAGCAACAGCAAACTTGAAGAGGAGGACAATAATAATACAACCAAGAGGAGGGCGAAATCATAACTTTTCACCCCAACTACCAACAAGAAGACGACAACATGCCAATTGAGATCGTGTACAGGGAGCAGGGAAACAACAGAAATCACTACGACAGCGTTAATCACTATGCAGAAAAGAAACGAACTAGAACAATTAGAAAAAACAAATCCCCCAAGCATAGCTATAACCCCCCGCCCAGAATGGGAGGAAACGACGAATATCAACAGGTACCAAATATCGCAAAGAGCGGAAGAGGGACACAGTCAGGAAGCACCAGATGATTGGGAAAAAATCGATGAGGTCTTGCAAGCACAAAACATCGACGTTGCATGTATACAAGAAACACACATGATAGACGGAACAGCAATCACACAAAATTACAAATGGCAATTAAGCGGGGGGGGGGCAAGAAAAGACCAGCAGAGGAGTTGCATGGGTAACCAGACGGGAGAGGCCCATCAAAATAAGGACGGAAAATATAAACGAAAACATAGTCACGGCAATCATACAAAATGGAAAGGAGAACATCTGCATGATAGGAGTCCACGTACCCTTAGACAAGAGAGCAGGAAGGGTATTCAGGCAGCTAACTCAAGAAACCAGAAGAAACGAAAAAAGAAAAATGCCCATCATAATACTAGGAGACTTCAACGCGCATATAGGAAAAAACGATCAGACGGAGGAGGATAAAAGCATCATAGGAAAAACATTACTCCACACATGGTCAAATGAAAACGGAAACGCGCTGAAAAATCTAGCACACATGTTTGACCTAACAATAAGAAACACATGGGCCAAAAGCCAAACCTGCATTGACACCTGGAGCAATGGAAGATCAACCTCACAAGTAGATCATATCCTGGTAAGCAGAGAGATAAGTCAAGGAAACAACAAGACACTACACAGTACCTGGAATATTTCTCTACTACAGCACGAAGACTTTCGGAAGAAATACGGTGAAGAAATAGAAAACCAACTGACAGGAGAAGAATTAGACTGGACATCAATGGACGCAAAAATAAAAATTGCCTCAAGAAAAACGTTAAAAAGGGACAGATCACCTATGAGCCCGACAAGAAAGGAAAAAAATAACAAGTACGAACAGTTAAAAAAGATGAAGGCCACAGGCGAACAACAGCCGACGGGGAATATAAACGAAAAACTAAAAGAAGCGCTGAGGGAAAAAAGGGAGGCGGAGAGAAACCACGACGAGGAAAAATGCAAATCATTCTTCGAAAACATAGAAGCACTTCCAACAGGACAACGACTAAACCAAACCTTCAGATATCTGAAAATATATAGAAGAAACAACAGTACCCACAGGAGAAGATACATACCAATGCAACATTGGACCAAGAAGCTGAAGGAAGAAGAGAAAGCAACTAAAAAACGAACAAAATTAATAGAAGAAACAGACCACTGGCCCTTGGACAAGCCACCATCAAAAGACCAACTGCTAGGAATAATAGCCAGAGCTAGAAGAAACACCGCACCTGGAGTAGATAAAATAAACAACGAGTTAATACACTACGGCACGGAAAAGCTAAAGGAGCAAACCTTAGAAATCATCACCAGGGTATGGACAGAAAACATACCTCTGCCTACGGAATGGACCAAGACTATACAAATACCCCTCCCAAAAACCAACTTGCCACAGACCATAGAAGACTACAGAAGAATAACACTCTGCAGCATAGGATACAAATACTATGCACAATTCCTGCTCGAGCAACTAGAGAAGTACATTGGAAGACCGCCAGACTACCAGACAGCATTCATCAAAGGCAGATCAACGGACGACCACATGTACACCACCAGAAAAATACTGGAAGAAAAATGGAGAGAAGGGACAAAACTGCACATAGCCGCTATAGATCTCCAAAAGGCATTCGATATCATCAGTCACGAAGCCATAGTCAACACCCTGTATAACAAAGGAGTGCCGCACTATCTAATAAACAAGATAATAAAGGCCTGCCTTCATGAAACAACTGCCATACAATGGTTCGGACAAATGACGGAAACCAGACAAAAGAACAGAGGAGTCAAACAAGGATGCCCCCTATCCCCCCGACTATTCACCACGGTCCTAGACCAAGCGATACAAAACACAATAAGGGAAATACCAAATTTTAACGAAGACACGGAAACACTGAGAACCCCAATCGTATTAGCTTACGCCGATGACCTCCTAATCGTCGCAGAAGAAGAGCAACAAATTCTCAACTTCCTAGAAAACATGAAACCGCATTTGGACACATCTGGGCTGAAAATAAATTTCAAAAAATATCTAATAATGGAGCGAGACCCATCAACAAAAGAAAGTCGGATCAGTGGAGAAGAACACAAAATAGGTGACTACTCCCTAAGAACAACGAACAAACTGAAATACCTAGGAACATATCTGACGAACCAACTGAAAAGGAGAGAAACAGTAAAGGAGAGAATAAAAACAGCATACAGAGTCACAAGAGTAATTATACCGTTCATTGAGAAAGACAAACTATCATGGGGCCTGGCCAAACGGCTGTACATAGCCATCATACTGCCAACAATGACATGTAGTTAAAAACGCGGCAATAACAAAAGCCAACAGAAGAAGTTTGAGAAGAGCTGAAAGAGACATCATCCAATTACTCAGAAAAACAACAGGGAAAAACAACGACATAAAACATCAACACTACTAGAAGGGAAGACAATCACAAAAAGGATAGAAATGTACGCAATGAAGTACTGGGGACACGTCCAAAGAAGGGAACCAACACACCTACTGAAGAAAGCACTAACACTGAATAGCAGCAAACTTAAAATTGGAAGACCATGTTACACGTGGCAAACAACAATCGAAAGGATCATGAACAAACTGGGAAAGGACCAAACATACTGGGAAAGAAAAGCAAGGGGAAAGAATGAATTTCACAAAGAAATCGGAGCGATATATACTCTACCAGAATCAGAAACGGAGGAATCAGAAGCCTCAGAAGAAGAAGACTTGTAGAAAAAGAAGTACAAAAATAGGAGCACAGATAGCAGCGACCCAACGTGGCAACATATCTCACAAGAAGACCCAGAATAGGCAGAAGCCCAGAACCAAAAATAAAAAAAGGGGGCACATTCCTTTACCATGCGCCATGTGGCTCTCGCTGCTGGCAACAAGCATGACCTTAGTCCAACCCAGCGTGGACGTAGCAGGCCCAGCTGTATAATTGGGAGTGGCAGCAATGCCTACCGCATGATGGTAAATCAATCAATCAACCCATCAATAAACATTGTTTCCTTTTCTTTTTGAGAGTTGTTTATCTTTCCTAATTGATGACATAACGAATTTTTCGTCACCAGTTACGTAAAATTTTACTTTTCATAACTGGTTACATAAAGTAGGACGTTTTGACACTTAAGTCAGTTTTGAAAAGTGTCACTTTATGTGTCAAAATTAGAAAAATAAGTATGCGATATCCTATTATATAATTTGAAGAGAATCGCCTCCCCAAATAAGGCAAGGTCGATTACCTCTTTAACACAATATTTTGATTACCATGCAATACAGAGCGTGCGCTAACAATCGATTTGGTAGAAAAGATTCATGCAATTTCCCCAGAAATTAATGAAAGCTTATTTGGGTTTTTTGTGGTTGACTTGAAATGATATAAAATATTTTACTTAAAAAATTTTAGTTCGCTTATGATTAGCTTTAAGGTTCTCATTCGTGATTATATCATACACAAGAACAGAGTTCAAAAGTGCGTTCAATTAATACACTAGATAACTTTCTGTCAGTCTCGCGACGTACTGGTCCCCATGGATGTCCAATTTAGAGGATTTGACACGACTTCGCTTTCGAGCGACTTTTTGACAAAACTGATTTTTGCCATATTTATGCACAAGGCGGTTTTCTCTATAACTTTATCATTTGGACAGACCTGCATCTGGTTTTCCTACTATCGCTTTCTGCTGATTATCCAACGCACTCGTCCAAATTACGAACCACTGGGTGAATCCAAATTTATCTTATGTGGGAAACCAGCCTTATTCATTTTTACTATTTTTGCTAAATAATTGCATATAGACTCTACGCGCCTTTAGCGCATTTGTTCGCCCTTTTGGTACGTTGCATTGTTAAAAATTTATGTTCATTCTTTTGAATGATACCCATAATGACTGTATCTTCACTTTCACCGTCTTTTGTGAAGAGATTAAAAAGTTAAAAAAACATTCAAAATTATTTTCAAAGTACTTCGTAAAAAGTCTATTGAACTTTCTGAACGTTAATCTTTGCACTACTTATTACTTATACCTATTAAGAAACAAAAAAAAAGGGAAACTTAAAAGGTAGTTGTCAAGAAAAACGAAGTTTTCTGTAAATATTAGATCAATTTTTAAAATATTAGAATAAGTTTTGATCATCGCACTAGAACGCCAACCATGCATCGTCAGAGATTCTTAAATTTTAATGTTTTGGACTATTGGGCTATTCGGCTATTGGACTATTCACGTAACAATAATTCTAACTGTCACACGATTGCACTGATGTTTCATAGATATTTTATACTTTATAGATATTAATTACACTTTAAAAAAAAAATATATATATATATATATATCTTATATTGCAATGTTAACCAACTTATTAGATTACTTTTAGTTTACTACAAAAAGTCTGGGCAGGTGTAAATCAATCATCAGTGAGCATTTAAAATCGTATGTGTCACAAATACCAAGAATCACTAATAGAGTGAGATCCCAGAGCCGCCAGACCTACGTCATTTTAGCAAAGCTAATATTTTGACAACAAATAGTGTAATATCTAGTTAAGAACGTATGCGTATTTGCTAGTTTGAAAGCGGGGCCCTTTTGCAGAAAACAGGTACAAAATAGAGATACGGCTCTGATTGAAATAGGAGAAAACATTTCCCTAAACAACATAATCGAGCGTATGCTGAATAGCAAAAGGGAGTGGGAGGCGATCTCAACTATGATCAGAAAGATAAAGAAAACGAGGAAAGGGAAGACCAAGCAAGAAGAAATCGAGGCCCCAATCGTAGACAACGGCATATGGGGGACGTTGGCGACTGGCAGGATTGTTCATATCCACAACTCAGTATCTCTGAAGTTATGCCATGATTAGGCGGTACCAGGATACAGCGAGTGGAGACAAGGAGGGGTTTTAGTGGGTTAGAGTCCCACACTACCTGTTGTATAAGATGCATGAGCTGAGGCACAGGTGTTCATGATGAATTTCCCCTCCAAAAAAAAAAAAAAAAAAAGGTACATAAGAATTTTACTCAGTACGTTAAATTATGATAGCTGGATTATTTTACAAGTGACACGCTAACTACATGGTGTAAGCGTCAGCCTCCAAATCTGAAGGTCCAAGGTTCGATCCCTGAGCGTTCTCAGTTTTTTTTTTCAAATATACGTACAAAGAAAAAAGTTATTCCCTTTCGGTTGTCTGTTTCTTGGTAATCGCCAACTTAAGTTAACATTTGTTGAAAAAAAAAAGCTAAGAACGCTCAGGATCGAACCTCGGACCCTAAGATTCGGAGGTTGACGCTTACACCACGTCGTTACTGTGTCACATGGAAAATAAACCACCTATCATACTTTAACGTACTGTGTAAAATTTTTATTTACCTTTTGTACCTGTTTTCTGCGAAAGGGCCCCGCTTTCAAACTAGCAAATACGCATACGTTCTTAACTAGATATTACACTATTTGTTGTCAAAATATTAGCTTTGCTAAAATGACGTAGGTCTGGCAGCTCTGGGATCTTGGACTATAAGTAATGAAATAAAGAGATGTATTTGGTCAGTGAATAAAACCAGTTCATATTTGGAACTTAAATCACGAGAAAAAAAACAGTTTATGAGAAAATGAGAGGTCACCCATTAATAATAAAAGAATCAGTGAAGTTGGCTATATTGTCATCAAATATTTTCATTATATTGAATAAATACTGGTATTTCAAATATGATAGATACATTTATTTACTTTTCAATGGAAAATTTATACGAAACAATGGTTTTATGTTATTGCTCAAGTAATATTTATTTATTATCTTGTTCCAAAGTCGTTAACCTGTTAGAAAGGCTAGAAATTACAGTCTAGGGATCAAGGGTTATATTAATTTATCCCAATTTTACATTTAAACTATGTCAAGTATGTGAGTATTGCTGCATATATGCAGTCGCCCACGTAGAATTCTTACAGAGACGCCAGAAACGTAGGCTCTTGTTGACCTATGTAAATTAACTGATATCTAACGTGAGTATACACTGGAAAAGTTAAATTACTTATAACATAGTCAATAAAAGTGTAAAAAAGGCAAAACTTCGAAATTTTCGTCAAGTGAGTGAATTAATCTGATACCTTCTATAATGTCTTTTAAAAAGTCAATGAAACGAAAAAAAAGACAATGAAAATCAAAAACAAATCCGATTTTAATGATTTTCTGTTATATTCAGTTATTCAAAATCAGAACATGAGTGATGGGGCAGATAATTTTTTGATCCCTAAATTTAAACTTTTTTGAAAAATGTTGTGAAATTTAAGGTATTTATACAGGGTGATTCTTTTAAGGCGGCCATTAGAATATTTCCCACTTGCAGATGAGATAGACATTTGAAATTTGGTACCCTACAATAGTCGACCATTGCGAGTCCAAAAATAATAATTTCAAAATGGCGGCACTTCCGGAAATACCGGAAGACGATACCAACTTGTTTATTTTTAATGGAACATCCTATATATTTTCAACTTTTCGAAATAATCATAAAATTCTGAGTCAAAACATGTAGCACACCTTATACCGAAACCGAGCAGTTTCGGAGATATTTGACATTTTGTAAAAAATTTGACGGGTGTAACGGCTTGCAAGAACCGTTATAACTTTTTTCATGTAGGAGATCCTTATTTACTCTTTGGTACGTAGACAGAACACAAGATAAGCTACTCTCTACAAAAAAATAGATTCCAAAAAAGTATACCAAGTGTTTTATTTTTCACGTTACATTTTGTCAAATTCAAACCTCAAAAACTTTTTTATTTCAAATGGAACACCCTGTATTTTTTTACATCAAATTATGTTAAATTAAATTCCCTTTTTTCGGGTATCAGCTTTATACAGGTTAAAGTTACAACTTTTCGAAATATTGGCGATTTTCTTAAATCTCCCAAAATTACTAATAAAAATTGCCATCAACTTACCCATGAATAGAAACAATCATTAATGTCAGTCATTCTTTTATGTTAAAAAACGCCAGCATGTTTAAATTACACCCACGAAGACTTTTAGGTTTGTTTATTATTTATGGAGAATGTGATAAAGTAATACCAAGAACATGTAACACATTTGCTACTCGATACCCACAAGAACAGAAACCATCCACCATACACTGTAAAACGCATATTGGATAATTTTAGAATATTTGGCTCTGTCAAATGGCACGTGACAAATTTTATTATGGCAATAGATGTAGAATTAAACTTGAGGTGGACTTATATCAGCATGTCCTATATCTAACACATGAACTTTTTGAATTATTCGCAAGCTTTTGTTGAAAATTGTAATTTATCCAAAAAAACGTAGAAGCCTATGAAACAATTGAAACAATAACATGGGTATCGAGCAGCAAATATGTTACATGTTCTTTATATTATTACTTTATCACATTCTCCATAAATAATAAACAAATCTAAAAGTCTTCGTGGGTGTAATTTAAACATTTTTTAACAAAAGAGAATGAGTGACATTAATGATTGTTTCTAATCATGGGTAAGTTGATGGCAATTTTTACTAAAAATTCTTGGACATTTAAGAAAATCGCCAATATTTCGAAAAGATGTAACTTTAACCCCTACAATGCCTATACCGGAAAAAACTTAACTTTAACTTAACATAATTTGGTGTAAAAAAATACAGGGTGTTCCATTTAAAATAAAAAAGTTTTTGAGGTTTGAATTTGACAAAATGTAACGTGAAAAATAAAACACTTGGTATACTATTTTGGAATCTATTTTTTTTGTAGAGAGTAGCTCATCTTGTGTTCTTTCTACGTACCAAAGAGCAAATACTCCTACACGAAAAAAGTTATAACGGTTCTTGCAAACCATTACACCTGTCAATTTTTTTATAAAATGTCAAATATCTCCGAAACTGCTCGATTTAGGTATAGGGTGTGTGACATATTTTGACTCAGAATTTTATGATTATTTCGAAAAGTTGAAAATATAAGCAAGCAAGTTGATATCGACTTCCGGTATTTCCGGAAGTGCCGCCATTTTGAAATTATTATTTTTGGACTCGCAATGGTCGACTATGGTAGGGTACCAAATCTCAACTATCTATCTCATCTACAAAGGGAAAAATTCTAATGGCCGCCTTAAAAGAATCACCCTGTATATTAAGTTCGGTTTTCGAATAAAAAATACGCTTGGTGGATTTTCGAGGTTACTGATTACGAATACATTGTCAAAAAAAAAATCAGGTCAAAATAAAAAATTTCAAAATGGCGGCTAAAATATGGAGGATGGAATTTTTTTCTAAGGCAAGTGTTTTAAAAGGACTAAAAAAAAATTGAACAGGTAATGCTATATATTAACAAAGAACAGCATTTTTGAAAAAAAATTTAATTGCTGGACAATTACAATAACAAAATGGCGACTTTTTGTAAAAAAAAATGTGAAAGCGCACTCGGCTATAACTTCTTTATTTTTTATGATACAGAAACAAATAAAAAATCATTTAAAAGACTAATTAATTATTATCTTTAATTCTGTTTTCTAGAAATTTTGATGGAAGTTTTATAGTTTCTAAAAATATTAAACATTTAAACCAAATACTTCATCTTATAATATTTCGGATACCCATTTATAAACTTAAATATCTCCGAAATTATTAATCCTACGTAAACATTAAAGTAAAACAAATCCATTCTCAGTTTATAAACTTCATTTTTGGTATCTATCACTTTTTCGCTTAAACTAATATTTGCTAAGAAAAAAAAATACGTTTTTTCTAAAATCGGTTTATGTTTAAAATGCAATTTTTTTCTGAAGCAAGTGCTGTAAACTGACGAAAAATGAAAAATGTTAACGAAGAACAGTATTTAAAAATATATTTTTTTAATTACTGACTCCTTACATTAACAAAATGGTGGCCTTTTTATTAAAAAATTGTGAGGTGACACATTGTTTCTGTTATAACTTCTTTGTTTTTTATGCTATAAAAATAGACAGAAAATCATCTTAAAGCCTAATTAACAGTCCTTAATTTTGATTGTTAACGTTTTTGACGTAAGGGTCACAGTTTCTGACATATTTAACATTTTAACTAAATACTTCGTCTTATAAAGCTTGGGACGCCATCTTTATACTTCGATATCTCCGAAACCATTATTTTAACATAAATTAGAAAATGACGAAACTCATCTCCAATTAAGTAGCTTTCTTATTTGTTTTTAGCTTGTTTTCGCTCAATGTAATACTTTTCGAATTATTTGACAAAAATCGTATTGAAGGTACCATCCCAATTTTCAAGTCTTCTTAAAATTTGATTCTTTTTTAGCTCCGATATTTTTGTTTTTTCTTAGGTGACACCCCCTATAAATTATCCCCAGCTGAAATGTTTCTGACTTTGAATAATTAAATATAACAAACATTTAATAAAAATCGTTCTGTTTTTGGGGGTTTAGAAGTAAAAATCTTCATAGACTCGTATAGCGACTCACTCACTCAATCGCCTTATCTTATTACTACGGAAGAGAGGAGTTTCTGTGGAGACGGAAAAACAAAAAACAAGAAAACAACAAGAAACGAAATATATTTATATGTACATAAAATGAAATATAAAATATGTTATAAACGATTTTAATACACGTATATTCCAACAAAAATTTTATTTATTATACAGTGTGACCCAGGATAGATGTAACAAGAGGTGTAATGGACCAAAAATTTTGGAATTTTGGAATGGTATTTGGGGATTGAGTCCTGCTTCTTGTAAAACTAAAGTATACCAAAAATGATTTGATTTGATGTTCTACAGGGTGTTTTATAAGCAAAGATGTAAAAATCACCACTAATAACGTACCTTTATTTTTCAAAATATGAAAAAATTCCACAAAGAAAAGTTATTTAGAATGCCATTTTATACCTCTATACCAAATTTCAGGAATATAAAATTATTTTTTTGAAACTTCCCATTTTTTGCGAATTAAGAGTTGAATTCATATTTAAAGCTGTGTAGGAGCAAATGTTAATCATCTCAAAAAGTAGGCTATTGGTAAATAAAAAATTGAATATACGAGATGTAAGAAGGTATAATGTTAATCGAACTAATTGTAAAACAAGAAACAATTACTAACAGAAGATTAATGAGGTTTAAAAATTATAGCAAGTAATAAATGTCAAAAACATAACAGAATCACAAACAAATTAATTATTGACCAAAACGAAACAATGTTTACAATTTTTTTATTATTCGACGTAGCTACCACCCACATCCACGCACATTTCGATCCTTCGCCTGAAGTCCTTAAAACTGTTTCGAATATGATCTAACGGTATGGAGTTTACGGAATTTGTAATTCTCTGCTTCAATACAGCTACATCGTTGGGAAGTGGTTCAGCGTAAACCAACTGCTTGAGGCGACCCCATAAAAAGAAATCCAATATTGGTAGGTCTGGAGATCTCGCCGGCCACTTGGTCGGTCCATTCCTGGCAATCCAATTTTCTCCAAACTTTAAATTCAACCACCGATTAACCATTTCTGTGGAGTGGCCAGGGCAACCATCATGTTGAAAATGAACTAAAGACATATCTCTTAAAATATTTAAATGTTCTTCAGAAAATTTTTCAAGAAGCTGTAAATAAGTGTGCTGGTTTAACCTTCCTCAATGAAATAAGGTCCAATAACTCCAACGTGATAAAGAAACGGCACACCACACATTCACTTTTTTATAATATTGTCTTCTACAATGAATTCTAAAATTTGGATTTTCAGAAGCCCAAAACCGACAATTCTGAGACGAAACAACACCATTGATTGTGAATGTGGATTTATTTGAGAAAATTATGAAATGATGAAAAAATCTCTCTTCCATGAATTTGTCTCCAATGGTCAAACAAAAATCCAACCTACGGCCGTCATCTCCCTCTTCAAGCGTATGTTTATAATTTGCTTTACATGCCCTAATTTTCTTTGCCTTGTAAATTCTTTGGAGTTCAGACTTGCTAATATTAATAAGAGCTGATCTCTCTCTTAGTGGCATCCTAGGATTTTCTATAACGGAGGCATGAGCTATAATAGCCCCAACATTGTCTTCATCGTATGCTTTTATTTTTCTTTTCATGTTAAGAACACTACCAGTAGCCAGAAACTTTTTAATTATTCTCATAGCCTGAGTACGTGACAAAGCAGTGTTTGGAAATTTCAAATTAAATTGGCTTACCACTTCTCTTAGCGAGTTTTCACCGCCAATTCCGTAGCATTGCACAATATAAATTTTTTCACGCACTGAGAGTTCCATTTTCACTTAATTTTTTATGCTTGGTTCGTTAATTTGAAACAGAAATTAAGGATAATATTGACTACGTTTGACAGATATGTCAATAATAAATGATAAATGCTGCACTGCTTTTCTCATAGCCTACTTTTAGCTTCTACATAACTTTAAATATTAATTCACAAAAAATAATTTCTATGCAGTTTTAATTGAATGGTTCAAAATAAAATCCTAATTTATTGAAAAAATGGGAAGTTTCAAAAAAATAATTTTATATTCCTGAAATTCGGTACAGAGGTATAAAATTGCATTCTAAATAACTTTTCTTAGTGGATTTTTTTATATTTTGAAAAATAAAGGTACTTTATTAGGGCTGATTTTTACAACTTTGCTTATAAAACACCCTGTAGAACACCAAATCAAGTCATTTTTGGTATACTTTAGTTTTGCAACAAGCAAGACTCAATCCCCAAATATCATTCAAAATTCCAAAATTTTTGGTCCATTACACCTTGTTACATCTATCTTGGGACACACTGTATATACCTGCCTATACTTGATTTTTTAAGAAATCTAATTACGAATATGAGGTCCTTTTTGGAAGAAAATGGCGGATTCAAAATGTCAGTTTCTATATTCCAATAAATAGAACACCTATCGTATTCTCTTCCCCTCCTTCCCGCTCCTTCCCTTAAGCCATGAATTCCCCAATTCCTTCGTTTGGAGAAGGGTGATTAGGACAGTCAGGTCTTTATACAGGTATATCAACACTCTTAGAAACAACCTATACCGGGTGGCTCAGCCGATAGGGACACTCTTGTAACTTCTGAATGGACGAATGGATTTTTTCAAATTTGGTGTAGCGATATGGGATGAAATTTGCAGCTATATGATTTAAAAAATCAAAATTGCCGACTTTCGGTTTCGATGCAATTTACATGAAAATCAAATTTTTAAATTGATATTTTTGCAAATTTGGATCTTGTGGGCCAAGATACATATGATCTGACCCTCAGATATTATTTTGATTTTCAAAAAATATTTTTTAAAAAATTATCAAAATTTTTTTTTTAAATTATAAATTTAGTACAAAGACAATGTAGACATTATGCATATAATTTTCTTCGTAATTTAGAGTTCTAATTAATTGACAGGTTGTCCCATAAGAGTTCCATTTAAAAAAAAATAGTTTTCGTTGAAAAAACAATATCATTGAACTTAATAAAGAATAAATCGTGTTTAATATTAGTATCTGAAGAGACAATATTTTGTAGGTACTGGCAGACTAATTTTTAACAATTCTGGTAAAATCGCGGCCTTCTATGATTAAAACTAAAAATTAAAAAATCTGTATTTTTTGGGAATCAAAATAATATTTGAGGGTCAGATCATATGTATTTTGGCCAACAGGATCCAAATATGCAAAAATATACAGGTTGTCCTATTTAAAAATTTGATTTTCATGTCAATTACATCGAAACTGGAAGTCGTCCATTTTGATTCTTTATATCATATAATTGGAAACTTCATCACATATCACTACACCAAATTTGAAAAAAATCCATTTGCCCATTCATAAGTTACAAGAGTCCCGGCTGAGACACCCAGCATGATGAAAATATAAAATGTTTACAAATTTACAAAAATCTTATTTCGGTCATAACTTGGCTGTTTTCAGTGCTGCAGCGAATAAAGAAAACATTTTGACAGGAATTTTATGAGAATTTAAATTTAGTTTTTGACAACTGAAAGATCAAGCGCCACATTTGAACTGTCATAATATTTCCGAAACTATTAATCTTAAGAAATTTAAAAAAAAAGAACAAATTATTTATCGCATAAAGCTTATGACGCTTTATTTTTATATTTGTATTTTTTTCGTTCAATGTAAAAGTTTCGGAGTTATCTGCAGAAAAATGTTTTGTCCAGTAAAATGGATTTTTTTTTAATTTAAAGTATAATAATTTTTTTAACGTTTTGAACATGGCAAAAAATTAGAGCATGTTAGTAGCATTTTATGTTAACGAAGACCAATACGATTTTTTTCATTTTCATTCTACGGCCAATGACAGTCAGTTTTCTTTAAAAAAAATTACAATACACACATTATTTAACACATAACCGTGATATTTAATACTATAAGGATAAGAAAAAATCTTTTAAAGGCAATTTCAAGACTTTTAATTTCTATTATGTGTATTTTTAATGTCAGAATTTGAGACTTAAACATTATATCTTGGCTTATAAACGTTCGAGCGCCAACTTCAAACTGCCATATTTTCAGAACTATTCATCATAACGGAGGTAAAAAATATATATAATATATATATTTGTCATTTTATAATCTCATTTTTAATAGTGTAACACTTTTTTTCTAAATGTAATACCTTTTGAGTTATTTACGGAAAACCTTCACGAGGTACCAGTTTTTCGATGCTACAATCGCAATCTTCAAATCATTAAAAATATCATTTTTCATGACAAATTTTATACCGCCTTTTTCTCCTCAAATTTAATTTTTCTTCAAAACCAGTAGTTAGTTTTTTATTTTTTGTTCATTTCTCCTGAATTGATGAGAACCACCAACATAAAAACCGCCATTGGAACTTTCTAATGTTAACTTAATAGTCTTAAAAAGATATTACGGAAGGTATCATTATAACCCAAACTCTGGGCGATAGTTATTACGAGATAAATAGCTTGATTGACTCCATTATACGACTGTTTGTAATTTTATACTCACTGAAAATAAATAGCACAAAAACCTTTGTATTGCATTATTTATTACATTATTTTTTTTACTAACAAAATTCTATACTATTAAAATACAGAGATAAACATTAAGAAAGACAACAGTGCAGATATGTATTGAAGATACATATTTGCAAAGAAATGGTTTGTACTCGGTTTTACAAAATTGCATTGTCTGGTTAAGTACTTCTCAGTTTCTGATACCTTTTGATATTCATTCAATTTTCCTACAACCTAGACAATCAAAATTTAGACACAATACTGTGCGGCAGAGCATTGGAATAAAGGCAATAGTACTAACACGTGTTATTCTACAAAATATTATTTATTTTATTTACTTACTCGAACTAGTTTTGATGTATCTGGTCAAGGACTTATCAATATAGATATCTTATCTATTATCATTGATGACTGTCAGTCTTATTTGAGATGATCTTTTCAATCTGTTTCATATTATATATAAGAGGAGAATATTTATTACGTCAAAATGAAAAAATTCTTCCAATTAAGATGGATCCGATAACGCTTAGTTTTCGAGATACAGGGTGATTAAAGGCTATCAGCTGATGAATATTCTTCTCCTTATTCATTTTCTTCTTTTTCTTCTGAATCTACTTTTCTGGTTATTCACAACGTTTTATCAAAGACTTTGTAACTCATGAATTTATTACATGGCACGGTATCTGCTGCAGTTGCCTCTTAGTTGTACGATCTTACCAAGCCATTCTAGATATTAAAAAAATTGTTTGTTGTCGAAATCTACCACTATCTGAACCAGAGCTATTCCGAAGCACTATGTCTTGCACTCGTCTAGGCATTCAAGCTCGCAATAGTTCAAAATGTTTGCAAATGAGTAGAATTTTTACTTAACATGTGAATACGGCATACGTTTGCATTTCAGTACTCACATACTCATCTCAAGCTCAACTCAGACCACAAGACTCTATTTGTTCGTAATTGGATTATTTATAACTTCACTTGTTAAGTCATATGCGGCGTCCTCAGTATTCTTTGTTGCTTCTATAATCATATAGATTTTCATAAAATACATCTTTTTTTTTTTGGAAAAAATTCACAAGCATTTTCAAACATTTTTCGAAGACATTATTAAAGATCTTTGTTTCCGAAATTGCTCTGTGACTTGTTAAATTTTGAAGTTGCCATTTTTGTATCCGAAAACAATGGAAATTTCAAAATCTCTGCAGATGTTTTAGATTTTGTTAATGATATGTAATACATATCGTAAAGTGCAAGACTGAATATTTGTATTGATTTACCAGATATTCGAATAGGACCTAATACAGCTGCTTTCAAATACTAAATATAAGCTCAGTGATGAAGTTTAAACATACTAAATCTAAGGTTACATTTTTTGCTATAAACTTTTGTTATTCGGATAATGTATTTAAAATTTCTAAAAGCATTTGCTTTTTCAATATTATCCGAGATAAGATTATCCTTTTTAACCCACGATGATAGGACGATGTGTAGGATATGTTTGTTTGACTCTGTGTCGGTGGCTTCGTGACTCAAAACCACGTTGACCAATTTTGATGTTTTTTTGTAAATATTAAAACACTTTCACGGGAAGGTTTTTAGCTAAAAATCATCATGAGGGAAGAACGAGATGTGAAAATCGGGTTGAAAAATCTACTTTTTCCTATTAGAGTAAAAGGCCATTGGCAGGTTAAGATAAGTGTCCGTGCCTTTACAAACTTTTTGCGTGTGGTTCTTTCCAATGAAGTATCTTTGCGTAAGATACTACCACAAAAAGTTTTGACCTCAAAAACTTCATAATGCTTGGGAAAATTTTGTTTTACTTACTTACACGTTAGAGACCACCACAGTTTTTTTACTAATTATACACCATACAATAAGCTATAACATATATTTTTCACAAAACTCTATCAATTCAAGCATCAATTCTTGTTTTCTTCTTGAAAGGATTTCCTGAAGATATCATTAACAAATTATCTTCAGTAAATTTACAATATATGTGAAATACAAACAAACTGGTTCACTTGATTATGAAAAAAAAATGTTTTCGGATTTAAAAAAAAAAATTCCCAGAGATTATGAAGTTTTTGAGGTCAAAACTTGTGGTAGTATCTTACGTAAAGATACATCACTGGAGGGAACCACACGCAAAAAGGTTGCAAAGGCACAGACATTTATCTTAACCTGCTTTGGTATTTGGTGTTGTTTTTGCTTATGGAATACTAATTAAAAAACTGGTAAAGGTGTATACACGAAACTTCCGTCTCTATATGACACCTTTTATTTATTATTTTTTCTATTGGATGACCCTGTATGTTTTTTTAATTAAAGCATATCATGTTTTCTTCCTGGCAATTGTGGTAACCACATTCCAACTATTATTTTCGATTCTTACTTCACTATTTTTTAGAGTGACCACCCTGTATATTTTTCACTAAAAGAATATCAAGTTTCCTCCTCGAGAAAAGTGTCAGCTACATATCAAATATTATTTTCCACCATCGTTTCTTAACTAGCATTTTAACAGAAAATCGCTATCTGATCTATTAACAACGAAAATATTTTCATCACCTTGAATAGCAAGAAACATGAGTATTCTATCTAGTATTTATTTAATTTGCAATAACAATATTATTAATAAAAACATTAAAAACATGTTTTCATCATGGTTTACTCTTAAAATACTCCTTCTTTTAGTTTTGAGTGTTTTGACTGGTAACTTTCCAAGCACACTATGTGCACTAGTGTGCAGTTGTTAAAATAATTTTATTTTACGATTAAATTTTTTGCATGTATCCCTTCTGCTCAGTTTAGATATCTAATTTATAACTAACAAAAATATATTAACGTTATCTATATGATAATTAACAATAGGTGAAAGTTTATTTTGACTTGTGCCTGCAGCTTAAAAATATGTCATTACATACGAGATAAAAAATTGTAATTTAATACAATTTCTTATCTTAATGTCTGTTTGTTACATTTATGATTCCTAAGATTTCCTTTAGCTGGCAATGCGGCAGTATTATTTACACTTTAAAAAGTTATGTTTAGAATATGCACGAATCATGATTTCATACTGAGATATGAGTATCAAAACAACTATCAAATGTTTATGATAACAAATATTTGAATTCCAACAGATAAATGCATAAACGGAGATAATATCTACACATATAACAGAATATGTGACACTTTTTAAGACTTTATATCATAAATTTTAATATTCCTAGAATAATGCATGTATGTTTTATTTATAACGTTAGAGATATCATTGTGATAAAATGGGAGAAATGTTACTTTCTTTCTAGAATGAATTAAATTACATTTGAAAAATTCATATACTTTTGGGTTTAATAATTATATGTAGAAAATTATAATACACATTCTTCTGTCAAAAGGAAATATAGTCATGATCTTTGATTTAAAGAGTTGAAGGCAAAATTTAATTCCCCGCAGGGGATTGCGGACGAGCTCTTATCTCAACTGGAACAGCGGGGAATATATTCTCAAGGTTATGCGGACGATATCGCCATCCCGGTAACAGAAAAACACGAGGACGCTGCATCGGAAAAGATGCAGCGAGCCCTCGTTACCCAGGAAGGTCTTTCCGTGAGTCCAGGGAAGGCCACTGTGGTCGCCTTCACAAGAAAGAGCCTGCCTGGGAAGATTATACCTCCGGGGAAATTAATTGCAGGTGAGCAATGAAGTCAAATACTTGGGGCTGATTCTAGACACCAAATTAAACTTCAATGCACATCTAGATGTAGAATCGTTCACTGGCTGTACCAAAGAGTTGTAGTACCAATAATAACCTATGCTTCCCTGATCTGGTGGCATAAAGCAGGAAAAGGGGAGGCAATGAGAAAACTTCGAAAAATACAAAGACTGGTCTATATAGGCATAACGTGAGCGATGTCAACAACGCCTACCGCAGCCATGGAAGCACTACTTTGCCTGCCTTCACTACATTTAGTTATGGAGAGTGAGGCACTGTTAGCGGCGTACAGGCTGAAAACAAACGGACATGGGACCATTCCAAGAATAGGATACCATAACGAAATATTCCAACAAATAGGAAATAATCGACTACTAGATATGCAGTCAGATAGAATCAGCACAAGCCATACAAAGACCTTCAGGGTATACATACCCGATAGGGAAGAGGAAGGAACGAGGCAACTGCGGAAACATCCAAATGATACCATATGGTATCCTGACGGATCAAAAACATACTGGAGCAGCCAGCAACCAAGAACAGATATTAATCTGAACCTGGGCAGTACCCTAACGGTGCTTAGTGTTCCAGATAGAAGTAACAGCTTTAGAAATCTGTGATACGGAGGTCATATACTGACAAAAGAATCCGCATCATCACTGACAGTCAAGCAGCTCTCAAAGATCTAAATGCAGTTAAAATACATTCCAAAACGGTAAAAGACTGTCTTGAATCCCTGGCGAAACTGGCGGAACCCAACAGTATACAACTGAAGTGGACGCGAGGACACCAGGGCAATGAAGGCAACGAAAAAGGAGATAAGCTGGCTAAAGGAGGCGCAAAAACAGCCTTGATGAATCCCGAGCCATCCTGCGGGATATCATACAATACCTCAAGAGGAATGGTAAAGGAACTATTGAGTGAGAAACATAAATTGTATTGGACCTGGGTGCCGGGGATGAGACAGTGACGTATGTTCATCACTGGTGGACCATCCAAGATAACTAACGAATTGCTAAAGCTGAGAAGAAACAGCTGAGATGTGCAGTAGGAATCCTAATAGAACACTGCACACTGAATAGACACCTAACCAACATAGGTGTGAAGGATAATCCAGAATGCAGGATGTGTGGTGAGGATGAGGAAACTCCTCACCCCATACTATGTGAATGCCCAAGCCTTGGTGGCTGGGAGGTTTTCATACTTCTGGGGACCAATCGTGACCCCGGAAGAAATAGCCAGAGCTCCCATTGACCGTACACTCTCCCTTTGGAGAGGAACTGGATGAATTTTATCTCTTTGACTGTCAGCTGTCAAATGATGTATTTCGCAGTTTGATTTCACTATTATATAGTTTATGTACTATGTGTAGACAAAAAACTTAATTACCTCCACATCCAGTGGAATTACTTCCAC
The DNA here is from genome assembly GCA_936432065.2 of Rutpela maculata. Classification (NCBI taxonomy): domain Eukaryota; kingdom Metazoa; phylum Arthropoda; class Insecta; order Coleoptera; family Cerambycidae; genus Rutpela; species Rutpela maculata. The sequence continues at coordinate 124,625,210 of OW386291.2, read as the reverse complement.
ATTCAGTGGAAGTATAGTAACGACAAAAAAATTTTTAAAAATTTTGATTGCTCAAATAGGCTTAGAATGTCATGAAACGTCGAGATATCAAATTTGATAAAAAAAAATTCTGTGTCTGTCTGTTTGTCTGTCGGTTTGTCTGTCTGTAGGTCTGTCTTTACCTTTTTTTGTGCGCACGATTACTCTCGAACCGTTTAAGATATTGACTTGAAATTTGGTATACGTATATACTTTAACGAGATCTGGAACTAGATTTTATTTTCATCTTATTCCGTTGAAGGGTTGGGGAGTAAATTGGGGTAAATGGTGGTAAATAGGTAAATCAAGCTGGAAAGGGTCCATAAAATTGATATTTAGTGTATATAAAAGAAGTTAAGATCTCAAAAAAAAATTTGCATTAGCCACCCCCATTACTACCCCCCCCCCCCACCCCGTTATTAAAGGGGGTGAAAAAAAGTAAAATTGTAATTTAGCGTGTATACAAGAACCTAAGGCCTTAAATTTTTTTTTACTTCATTCACCCCCACTACCAACCCTCTACCACCACCCCCCCATTTCGGCATTAACCACCCCTATTACCACCCCCACTACCGATGTGGCATATCAAATATTATGTTGTTAAAGTTACTTTGAATAGATAGATAGATATCGGATGCGCAGTGACTTTTCTCGAGTATTATAAGTAGGTTACCTCAAGTAGTATGGATGCGTAGTGGGTTTTCTCGAGTAAAATGGATGAGCAGTGGCTTACTTCAAGAAGTATGAATGCGCAGTGGCTCACTTCAAGAAGTATGAATGCGCAGTGGCTTTCCTCGAATAAATTGGATGCACAATGGGTTACCTTGAGTAGTATGGATGCGTAGTAGGTTTCCTCAAAGAAAATGCTTGAAGTAGAGGCTTTACTTCTATCGTGTAGTTTACGGCACACAACGATTTTTTAAATTTTTGTCATGCCATTTTCTGCGTATTACTTCCACATCCAATTGAAGTGTATTAACGCAAAAAAAAATTTGGAAATTTTCATTGTTTAAATAGGCTTAGATTGTCATGAAACGTCAATATTTTAAATTTGAGCAAAATAAATTTGTCTGTCGCGTGGGTCTGTCTGTTAGTCTTGTATCGTTTTGGTGCTCACGATTACTCTGGAACCAATTGACTTAAAATACACACGTATGTATTTTAACGAGATCTGGAACTAGATTATATTTTTATCTTATTCCGTTGCAGAGTTGAAGAGTAAATTAGGATAAATGGGGGCAAGTAAGAGTCCATGAAATTGGTATTCAGCAAATATAAGAAGAGCTAAGGTATCAAAAAAAAAATTGGCATTAACCACCCCTGTTACCACCCCCACCCCATTATTAAAGATGGTGAAAAAATAGTGTGATTTAGTGTGTGTACAAGAGCCAAAGTCATTTTTTTCACATCATTCACCCCCACCCCGATGTAGCATATAATTTTATGGGATTTCAAATGTTATACTATTAAAGTTCCATAAACAATTAGTTCCACATAGTGGAGTGCAAATATAGTATTTTCGTCGTAGGAGCCTTGGATGTGGAAGTAGTAATTCCTTGGGCAGCGGTTTTTTCATATGAATATAGTGATATTCATTCATTATTTAAATTTTTAATATTTTTTTTACAATTTTTTGACAGTTTATTATGTGATTAATAAAAGTTGACAGTCATTTAAAAATTCGCCTCGACAGATGTGTAGGGAATTTAATTACTTTTAATTCAAAAAAATATATATCCCGATCCGATAGATATTAAGATTTCTAGAGATTTTTGAACAGTAAAATCCGGAATTTCCCCACAGTGGAGTGTGGAAAAACCCTACACACTGCGTCTGAGGGAGCGGCAACAATGTATTTATTAAAGGGCGCCAGTCGCGTTCTTCCTTGTTCGTATGTGCGTTTCCAGGCGAGTTTTATATATATTTATGAGATGTTTGACAGGCAAGAAAGGTAAAATCTGCACTTACCGTAGATTAATAACGGCGTTCTCCCCAAAATTGGTTTCTCTCTTGATATATTTTATCTTATATATCTAACAATTTAATGGATCTGTGGCTTAGAGATCTCTGATTTTCCTTCATAATAAAATCCCTCCCGAGCACTCGTGATGTGAAAGGTTATTGAGTAACAAACTTGGTGTCTGGAGACACCCGATACCCAATACTGGCGTAACACACAAAAGCCCTTGAGGGATAAGATTGAAAGTCAACCATTCAATCAGCAATGCAACAGTTCGAATAAAACCATTTATTGATTAGATTCAAAATAAGTACAAATGATATTGTGCAATATCCTATCTGGAGAATCTATATATTTCAATGAAACGCCTTCCCAAGTAGGGCAAGGACGAGCGCAACTATCATTTAACTGAGGTCGTGCAATAGCAATCGATTAGGTAAAAAATTCACACAACTTTCTCGGAAGTTTATGTATGCTCGGAAGTTTATGATGCACTTCATTATTCACAAGAACGGAATTCAACGATATATGAGTTTATTTTGCTTTCCTGCCTCCTTTACGGCGACGTACCGGTCCCATCTAGGTTCAATATAGGATATGTGGCATGACTTCGCTTACGAGTGACTTTTTTGCAAACTACCTTTTTATCTTACTTATGCACAAGGCGGTGTTCTCTATAACATTGCCATCTTTAAAGACCTGCACTTGGTTTTGCTACCACAGCTTTCTGCCTATTTTCCAACGTACTCGTCAAGGGCGGATCCAGAAAGGTTACTGGGGGGGGGGCACTAACATCTACAAAAAATTCTCCTCATGGGGGGGGTGCAAATGAAAATCCAAAAAAATTTTTTTTCGAAAATTTCGGTTCATGGGGGGGGGGGGGGTAAAAATTAAAATCCGGACAAAAATTTTTTCGCCTCATACGCAGGAATACTATTAGAAATCCAAAAAAAAAATTTTCCCACCTCATGCGGAAAAAAAAATTGTCGCCCTGAAAACGAATACTTTTCCCCGGGGGGGGGGGGGGATTGCCCCTACTGCCCCCCCCTGGATCCGCCCTTGGTACTCGTCCAACTGATGAACCGCTGGATGAATCCAAATTTGTTTTATTCGAGAGACCGGCCTTGTCCATTTTTGTTCATTTTAGTCTAATAATTGCCTATAGGCGCTATATGCCGGTACGTCGGTCGCCTCGTTAAAATTTTATATTCATTCTTTTGAATGATACCCACAATAACTGTGTCTCCATTTTCATCACGTTTCGTGAAACGATAAAAAATTTAAAAAATATGCAATATATTTTCAAAGTACATTTTTAGCGTACTTCTTAAAAATTATATTCAATCTGCTTTTCCTTGTCCACAAAAATATTTGGCTCACTTTCAAAAAAGCATAATATATTTCTTTCTTGAACCAAAAATATACTTTTATTTTCTTGTACACTTTTCCATGACCATAATATACCTTCTCTCTCATGGCCTGGACATAAGCATCCTTTTCTAAGAGAAAATTTTCTGGACGCCACGGGTGAATGCGTCTGAGTATAATTTTGGGAGCCACGTGTTGTGCCTTTTCTGTTTTTGTTTAGTTAAGCTCTAACAGTCTTTTTAATTATTTTTCTTTTCTGGGATGTTCTACAACAGGAGCAACGAAATACGCTATCGTCTATCTCTACCGTATCAGCCACTGCTGGTGTGGTATGTAAGAGGCGAATTAATTTCAAAAGCCACACGCTTACAATTTTCATGAAGCTCGTTGATATTCATAGACGCCCGTTCGAAGTTTAACTTTGGTGAAGTATTTAAAAATGGTGCTGATTTATCAATATTTTCTGCAAAACTAATGAAGTATGTATAAAGACAATCTTAAGTGTACTTATAAGCAGTTTACGTAGATTATCAGTTGAATGAAATCGCTTGAGGTTAAGAAATTAATACAGCGGAATTTTTTGTTGCTTATTATTACAATAACACAACTACACAGAGACTGACTAAGTAGACTTTATGTTTTTCGGGTCGCTGAATCCGAATCTGGGGTCCATTTGATCCCGTGTCATCAGGTTTAAGGTCATTTGAAGGTCAAATTGAGATAGGACCGTGAAAAATTCCGCAAAAAATGTATGTTTATGTTTTTGAGGTTGCAGAATCCGAATCTGGGATTTATTTGATACCATCATGTCAGAATCAAGGTCAAATGAAGGTCAAACACATAAAATTCAATAATACAATCTTTTTTGACCCCGGATTCTGAAAAAGCAGAAAATTTTACGTCCAAATACATCCTGAACGGTTTATGGAACCGATTTCTTAGGTCATTTGTTGGTTATCAAGCGGTCAAATGCTTATTTTCCATTTCTTAGCTGATATAGGTATCGATTGTAAATTGAAAACTTGCGTCTATGACTAGTGACCTTCAAGTTTTTGTGATCACTTATCACGATCCCGGTATCCATTTGATACCATGACGTATAAACCAAGGTCAATCGAAGGTCAAACGCCATAATTCGAATGATATAAATTTTTTAACCCCGTATTCTCAAAGAACAAAAAATCTTACGTCCAAATACGTCTTGATCTGAGTCAAACCGAACTTTGGGTTTCATATGGAGGTATTAAACTATTTTGAGATGTTTTAAACTACATTTTTAAGTCCAAAGACCAAAATCCAAATCTGCTGAATTCAATAGCCTCAAAATTCAATAACCCAATAACCTAATAGCTCTAACAACCTGATCCCGTAGCTATAAAATGGGGATTACAGACGATGAAAGCTGATGAATCCGTTTACTCAAAATCCGTTCACGCAAACTCCTGGTGATGTACATCGGTTTTAACGCTAATGCTGACGATTTCACAATTCAGTTGAAAGATTCAAAAGAAATCTGTATTTGACCTGCAGATGATCTTTCAGGGTCCAAAAAATTATATCATTCGAATTATAGCGTTTGACCTTCGTTTGACCTCAGTTTATATATCATGGTATCAAATGGATACCGGGATCGTGATAAGCGACCACAAAAACTTAAAGGTCACTAGTCATAGATGCAAGTTTTCGATTTACAATCGATATATCAGCTAAGAAATGGAAAATAAGCATTTGACCGCTCGATAACCAACAAATGACCTAAGAAATCGGTTCCATAAACCGTTCAGGATGTATTTGGACGTAAAATTTTCTGCTTTTTCAGAATCCAGGGTCAAAAAAGATTGTATTATTGAATTTCATGTGTTTGACCTTCATTTGACCTTGATTCTGACATGATGGTATCAAATAAACCCTGGATTCGGATTCAGCAACCTCAAAAAGATAAACATAAATTTTTTACGGAATTTTTCACGGTCATATCTCAATTTGACCTTCAAATGACCTTAAACCTGATGACATGGGATCAAATGGATTCGGATTCAGCGACCCGAAAAACATAAAGTCTACCTAGTCAGTCTCTGGGGTCAAGACACTTTATTTTTTTTGTGTGGCTGTGTAATTTTTATTTTTGTCCATATTTTGAAATAATGTTCATTATTTAAATGCCTCAAAAAGTAATTATTTTGTATATTTATACAACGACAAAAATATATAAAGAAGGATAATCAAAACATTTAGTCAAGAGCAGTTCTTGTTTTTTTTTATTGAGTAGATACAAATGTTCTTTGTATGAATTCTACTTCTACTTCTAGGCCAGTTTACTATTAGTAATAATTTTTTTCCAATTTGTGTTCTGTTTAATTGACAATGAGTAGGTACATCGCGTCATGGAGATGTTAAAATGAATAATTATTATTACACCTACAATGAGCATTATGTAAATTGCAATAATTGATAAAATTACGACTGTCTGCTGTTTATTTATTATCGGATCTGTACTCCTTTTTTGAACAACAAAACACTGCCTATGGTTAAAATAATTTTGGTTGACACAATTCATTGTCAATAATAAATAAAACATTTGTACTTACGTCAGACCGAAATTTTTAACAATAGCGTTCCAGATATATTCTTTTAACTCTTAGGTAAACATATATCGGGCGGATAATAAAATCATGTTGAAATTTTATATTTATTTTAAATCATTAACATTATTAACATAAAGTTGGTTGTAATAGTCTCTCACGTTATCATATTTGGATATAATTATTATTATAAACAACATTCTACATAAATCAATCATACTTAATACTTTTACAATAAATACCCAGTGCTACGACACAGAAAAGATTCATTTTGGGTAAAAATTAACTTATAGTCCACAGACCTAATTCTTGAAATCGTAGGAATTATTTAGCTTGAAAAAATGTCTCCTTTCATCTCGGAAAATGAACTAAATTTATATTTGGTTAAAACGTTAACGTATCTGCTTACTGTAGCTTGGCTACCTGAAGAGCAATGAACATTGCTTCCAACAGAAGTTTGGTAACTACCTGTTGCAAAAAAATTTAATGCTACCAGCACCTTAAATGGTCTACAGTTCAACCAACGAACCAACTAACTTTCTCGGTACACTTTGAAAATTGCCATGCCAACTCATAACAATGAGCTGGTCTGCTGGAATTCCAGCAATCTTCAAAGCGTACCGACAATGTTGGCTCCAGCAAGTTAGGTCGTGAGTAGATCCCTTTAGCAGCTATGAAAATAAAAGATCCTCTTGTGGGTGTAGCCAAAAATCTATCGAGGGTGTATATGAAATGCTTTGCTAAATTTTTGGCAAGTCTAATATCTCTAATAAACAGTTTGCGCTGAAAAGAAAATGAATTTCAATTTTTAACAAAATACTGCTTTTCATGTGCCATAGCAGCCTCAGCATCTTCTAAATTTTGTAAAATTATGACTTGAAGACGAAAACTATCCATCAATAAAAGATAAATTATATCTACTCTACAAGACAGAACAAATAACATTTATTATTAACTAAATTGTATATCTTCATTCAGCCACAACTAATATCACAAACTGTATACATAGCCTAAAAGTAAAATTTGTAAGAGAATTTTCGAGTTACCCGTTAAGAACAATTGAAAATTTTTTCCATTAATATCAAGAGAAATATTTCCTACGAATTTTTTCAAGAATACAATTGTACTTAAGTAACACAATCACAAATCCCGAAAAGTGACATGAGGATATATATGAAAACATCATCACCAATGCAAGATGACTGGAATAGGTCTGCAATAATGAAATTTATCTTTATCCAATTGAGAGAAATTATCATCCGAGACCGCGTTCTGGTCGAGGAATACTGAAGCATACAAATTTTCCTTGAAGTTTCAAGTTAGGAAAAAAATGCATTTAGCATTTTTGCACAAATTATTAAATACATCATGGATGATCATCAAATTGTAGTAATGTTGAATTTCCACATGCCGAGACTATCTGCAACTAGTTCTTTATTTAGGCCCACCTAGTAAAATACGTTTTCTTTCATTACACTCAATACAAAATATATTAGTATCTTTATTATTTTGTAATTTTTCATTTTAGATTATATATTATATTACATATCGCGTACATACAGGGTTATTCATTATATATTACCCTTTTATTTCTGTTATTATTGGAAATAAAAAAAAGTTTCGAATAAAAGTTGTAGGGTTGTATATACGTATTTTTTAAATGCAATTATAAAAACAATTGCTTGAATAGGTCACGTGATATAACAATGAAGGTTGTTTTTTTAAATGGAAAACCCTGTATGCTGTCGGCTAGGCTAGCTAGCTAGAAATGTAATATTTCTTGACATATCGAACATTAAATATGATCCAAACAATGCATGCAGGTATTTTATGGTTATTGAAGAAAGCGCAGTAATTGCTCTAACGCAGTAGGCTATGACTGATGATACTATTACAACGTTGTTACTGTTTGACATTTCGTATTATTATTTGATCATAATCACAAGCGAAAACGGCTAGAATCTTAACAGCAAATGCTCCAAAGACTCGATGCAAACCCTAATTTTCTTAAATATGTATTATGGACAGATGAATCGTCGTTTTCTACAGCAGGAAAAAATAGACGAAAGAACAGTTCTTGAAATTTAAGAATCCGGTAGAAAATCGGTTAAAACTTTGTGTGGAATTTTTTGAGATAAAATTGTAGGGCCAATTTTTTCAATTTTACCCTAACACGGGACACATATTTAGAAATAATTCTGCCAGAAGTAGCAGAGCATTTAGAGGAACATTTTTCTGATGAGGAACTTAATGAAGTAATTTGGCAGTAGGACGGAGCGACCCCATAGAGTGTTTTGGAAGTTAGGGAGCACTTAAATGGTCAATTTGACATTTGAATTGTTAATGGCGAACCACTTCCATGGCCACCAAACAGCCCTGATTTAACACCTTTGGATGCATTTTTGTGGGGGTATATAAAGGGCAAAAGTGAATAATGATTTTAATCAGAATGTTGAAATAATTAAAACTAAAATTATATGTATTCAAAAATATTTTAAAACGCCCATACACAACACAAATGTGTTATCTGATTCATATTAGAGACGATTTAAAGTGCACTTTGTAAAACTAATAATTATTGTTACCTATAATGATATACAATATGTTCGAAATAAAGTTTGATTTTGATTTACCCCCAACCATTCAACGGAATAAGATCAAAATATAATCTACTTCCAGATCTCATTATAGTCCACAGATGTATCAAATTTCATAACATTTTAAGCATATTTGACCAGCAAAAATTTCAATTTCTTTTTTACGATTACTTGTTTACGTTTAACCCTCCACTACGTGGATGTGGAAGTGTCTGTGCATTTTAACAGTATTCTCTATTCTTTTTATCTAAGTTAAATTTATTATTATCTCACTGGAGCTAAGTACTAAAGAACTGTGGTGTCTTTCATATTATATCAGATCACACTGTGCATATTTTAACAATTGTGCCTTGATCTATTGGCCTTTAACCAGTCAAGGTCAAAATATAACTATATTTAAACCTTATGTTTATGTAGCATCCTAGCATCCATCAATTGCAGCACATCATATTAAAGTTGAGTGTTGTAGCTCTGGTAATCTGCCGACAGAAGGTATATCGTAAAGTTCGTAAGTTACTCTTATTCTGAATTTGCATTATACATTTTCTCCGAAAAGAATTACTATTTTAGTTGACAAGATCTTATTATTATGATTCATCAGTATAAACCAATTATACTTGGTAATAGAGGTAAAATTTTCATCACTGAATGAGTTAGTAGTTCCCTTTTTCCTCATCGAATTAATTATTAATTCCAGATCATAACGGAAATGGGCATTTTGATGAAAAAATTTATTCAAACTGACCGCAATCTGTCTGTCAAGGTCTTTCAGTGGTTGATATGTTTTTATCGAACACGACACCTGGAAAACTAAAACTACAAAGAATGCATGTCTGCGAAGTAATGTTTACCGTAACAGATATTGGTAAATCTGTGCACATCTCACGTTGGCCTAGACATAATTTTTGATGCATTAGTCTAGTTGGCCTCTCTTTGCTGTATACAACACTTGACGGCATTACGCCGTCTGTCGCTGTTGCCTGCTAGGCGCACAGGTGACTAGCCCAGCATCTTCGCTCCTTGTTATTTGGTTTTCCCTGAATTACCAACCATTATACCGGGTGATTCAGTTTGGTATTCGCGCCCCATCTTTTTTATTTCAACAGAGAACTACCATAAATCATATATATTTGTAAATCGTTTGTCATGTTCTATCGACTGACGTCCTTAAATCATCTCTTTGATCAGATATGCCAAAATAACGATAGTCAACTTTTTTTTTTCAAATGGTATGCTATACGTTTTTTTTTGCTGATTATTGTAGAACTTTTGTTTCTGCATTCAACCATGTGAAAAAAGTATACACTTCCATAAGGAAAATTTCGAGAAAATTAATAAAATACGAAAAAACTTCATTTAAAGGTTTTGTTTCTGATTCAACATAGTTAGCCATGGAAACGGTTGAATTTTAACATTGTTAGTAACGTCAAATTGAAAATACTGTTATTTGTGACTGTTATTCGTTTTCGTTTTATGTTATACTTCTAAATAGATTTACATAATGGTATCTTACACTAATGAAGAAAAATTGGACATGTTATTAATTTATGGAGAGTGCGGAAAAAACAGTAAAGCAGCCAAACGTTTATATCAAGATCGCTTTCGAAATAGGCCGGTACCATCAGACAAAATGTTTGCAAAATTGGCAAGAAATATGAGCGAAAGTGGAAGTTTTGAGAAAAAAAGAAACGTTTTTAAACACCGTTAGATTTCTTCCTTTGGTTCTATCTAAAAAAAAGTTTACTCTACACCTCGAAATGACGTCGAAGATCTTAAAACTAGAATACGAATTGAATGCCGCAGATTAAATGTTAAAATTAATTCTTCAACATAAGGAAAATTTCGAGAAAATTAATATAATATAATAAAACATCATGCAAAGGTTTTTTCCGAATCAGCATAATTAGCTAAGGAAGCAATTGAATTTTGACATTGTAAGTAATGTAACTAGTACCAACTGGGCAAATCAGATTCGAAAGAGAGGGATTTTATCGAGGATTGTGCACGGCACTGATGAGGCGTAAAGGTTTCGAAACAAAGTTTAATGTTTTGACCAAACAAAGTTCTGTTTTTAAATAATTATGTAATTCATTTTTATATTAATAAACATTTAATGTCGTATCTTTAGTTAATTAATGATAATAAAACCCAACAATAATATTAAAATAATAACTAATAATAAATAACAATTACCAATAAAAAAAACTACCAATACTTGAAAACTAACTAAAAATTAAGAAAATAAAAACATTATTTATTGCTTCATATGTTCGAAGAGTCCTCCGTTCGTTTCTAAACATAATTGTCCTATGTTTATCACGCCTTGGATACATACATGTTAAAGAATTTCAACATTTAATCTGCGGCATTCAATTCGTATTCTATTTTTAAGATTTTCGACATCATTTAGAGGTGTTAAGTACACTCTTTTTTTAGATATGGCCAAAGGAAAAAATCTAACGGTGTGAGATCCGGTAATCTGGCACTCCACTTAACTCCCTCACTACGATTTCCGATCCATCTACCTGGATAAGCTGCATTTAAGTAATTCGTTACAATTATAGCATTATGTAGCGGTGCCCCATCTTGTTGTAATATCATGTTATTCCTAATATGTAATGGAATGTCTTCTAAGAAATTTAACAACTCTTCTATTAAAAACTGTAGATGTCTTTCTCCAGTAAGCGTGCCTTCGTAAAACTTTGGTCCTATAATTTGTCCGTTACGAATTCCACACCAAACATTAATTCCCCAGATATTTTGGAAATTAGTTTCCCGAAGCCAGTGAGGATTATTCTGCGACCAATAATGGCAGTTATGTCTATTGACTATTCCATTATTATGGAAACGGGATTCATCTGACCACATGATGCGATTTAATATAGTCATTTCTTGAGCAACTGCCAACCATGCTACAAAATTTAGACGTCTCTCGTAATCTCCAGGAAGCAAGCCCTGATGTAAATGTATTTTATATGGTCGAAGTTTATTGTCTCTCAGAATTCTTTGAGCTGAAGAATATGAAATATCAGTTTCTGTCGCTAACTGACGAATAGAAATATGCGAGTCTACGAAAACACGGGCTAAAACTGCAACTGTATGTTCCTCATCTCGTGCGGTTCTGGGTTTAAAAACGTTTCTTTTTTTCTCAAAACTTCCTCTTTCGCTCATATTTATTGCCAATTTTGCAAACATTTTGTCTGATGGTACCCGCCTATTTCCAAAGCGATCTTGATATAAACGTTTGGCTGCTTTACTGTTTTTTCCGCACTCTCCGTAAATTAATATCATGTTCAATTTTTCTTAGTGTAAGATACCATTGTGTTAATCTATTTAGAAGTATAACATGAAACAAAAACGAATAACACAGTCACAAATAACAATATTTTCAATTTGACATTACTAACAATGTCAAAATTCAATTGTTTCCATGGCTAACTATGTTGAATCAGAAACAAAACTTTTAAATGAAGTTTTTTCATATTTTATTAATTTTCTCGAAATTTTCCTTATGGAAGTGTATATTTTTCTCACATGGTTGAATGCAGAAACAGAAGCTCTACAAAAATCAGCAAAAAAATGTATAGCATACCATTTGAAAAAAAAAGTTGACTATCGTTATTTTGGCATAAGTGATTAAAGAGATGATTTAAGGACGTCATTCAATAGAGCTTGACAAACGATTTACAAATATATATGGTTTATTGTAGTTTTCTGTTGAAATAAAAAAGATACAGGGGCGCGAATACCAAACTGAATCACCCGGTATATTGTCTCTCTTTCGATTGATACGGCCAAAAAAAAATGAGAGGAGAATTTAGTCATTAGCGCGATGAAATGTCCAGTATATTAGCAAATTTCTCCAAATCAAAATCTCGAAAGCATTAAAACGTGTTCTGTCTTCTTCCCTAATAGTCCATGTCTCAGAGGCGTAAAGAAATATGGCGAAAACTAATACGTTAGCAAGTCTAATCTTTACTCAACTGACTAGTCGTCGATCTTGCCATCTGTATTTTTCGCCGAATCTCAGCAGTTTCCAGTATACTTTACAAGCTGTAACACCGTATTCACTACCTCACGGTAACCTATCTTTAACGTGTCTGGATGGTTATCATTTGTTCGGTCTACAACCATAATTTTCGTTTTGTTATAATTTACATTTAAACCATACCGAGAGTTTATTATCTGAAGCTTGTCTAGCAGATGCATAAGCTCATTTTCGCATACTGCAACTAAGGTGGTGTCACATATTAGAAATCTTGGTTTCCTCTATAACTACTCCACCTTGCCAATCCTACAGCGTACGTCGTAATGTAGAAGAACCTTACATACAGCGTCTGAAAGACGCAACACTAATTTATTTATTATGGGCGCCACGGCGTCCCTTTTTGATTGTGTGTGATCGTTTCCACTCTCAGTCGAGTTCGATATGTTTAACAGATGTTTGATAGACGAGAATGGTAAAAGCTTACCTTAGATTACTAACTGCCTTCTCCCTCAATACAGCGTCTCTTGCGATGCACTTTAGCTTATTTATCTAACACTGTAGTGGATCCTGTCTTTAGAGATCTCTGATTCACTCTCATAGAAAATCCCTCTCGAGCCTCCGTGAGCCGAAGACTGTGGGGTTAGGAGACACCCGATACTCGACTCCGATCTAACACACAAAAGTCCTAGAGGGAAAAGATTTAAAGATAGTCATTCAATCAGTGAAATGCAACAGTTCAAATAATACCAATTATTGATTAGAATAAAAAATAAATACAATCAGAGTTATGCAATAGCTTATCTAAGAGAATATATTTCAATAAATCGCCTCCCCGAGCAGGGCAAGTACGAGTGAGGAACTTTATTTCTCAACTACCATTTAATTGAGACCGTACAATATCAATCGATTAGGTCAAAATATTCACACAACTTCCTCGGAAGTTTATATGTACGCACTTTGGTTTTGGGAATGACTGAAAATAATATAAAAATAATTTACTTTTTCAAAATTTTGTGACACTGGTGGTTAGCTTTAGTGATTATATCATTCACAAGAACAGAGTTCAACGATATATGAGTTTATTTTGCTTTTCTGCCTCCTTTACAGCGAAGTACCGGCCCCATATAGGTTCAATATGACATGGCTTCGCATACGAGCGACTTTTTTGCAAATGGTTTTTGGCATATTCTGTAAAGGATTCTCATTCCATCTTCACCAACTGACTTAAGCATCTCGTCCGTGATATTGTAGAGCCCAGCTACTTTTTTTTAACTAGTGAAATATTTTGTCGAACCCTCTATACGTTTCCTTAAATATATAAGGAATAAAAAAACAGACTGCAACCAACAGCTATTCTCGGGGCTAACGCTCCGCCGAGCGCTGAATTGCGAATTAGAAGCCTGGCCGCGTTAAGTGCAAGAACTATGTATTGCCACAAAACGCTAAAGTTTCGATTTAACAGATTGCACTTTCGAGCTATTGGCTCTCGTCAGTGCAAGATAGGTCTAAGATGACACAAGTTTAAATACCTAGGATGCTGGATAACAAGAGATCTAAATCCGGAAACAGAAATCCGTTGTCGTATAGAGAACGCAAGAAGCGCATTCCTTAAAATGAACAAACTCTTAACAATCCCCACGCTGTCGCTAAACATAAGATACAGATTTGTGAAAGCCTATATATACTCAATCCTTCTATATGGTAGTGAAGCCTGGACGATGGGAAACCGCTCGATGCGCAGACTAGAAGCTTTTGAAATGTGGATAATGCGCAGAATGCTCAAAATATCATGGACAGAACATGTCTCCAATGAAACTGTCTTAAAAAGGATGAATGCAGACAGAGAGATTCTTGAAATTGTCAAAAGACGAAAGACAAGCTATCTGGGACATATATACAGAAGCAGGAAATATGACTTTCTAAAACTAATAATGGAACGCAAGATCGAGGGTGGAAGAGGGCGGGGCAGGAGACAAGGTTCGTGGTTGAAAAATGTTAGGACTGGTCTAAAATCACAGTCATTACTAAGAATAGCTCAAGACAGAGAAAGATTTGCCGAAATTGTAGCCAACCTTCATTAGGAAGATGGCACCTTAAGAAGAAGATTATTAATGAGCAATAAAAGATAATTTTAAATTTAAAAATCTAATAAAGCATAGGTGAAAACTAGTGGAAGTATTGTACTCTTCGCCGATTTACTAAGCTTTTTATATAATTGTTTCACATTCTATAGGATACTCTTCGCATTTTTCTTGTAAATAATGTTAGTTTTTGGACATTTTAAATTAAGAAAAAAAATGTTTTTTTTGATTTAAATGATAACTTTTTTATTTACTGATTGATTTTTTTCAAAAACAATAGGGTTCTTCCCCTAGCTAACGCTTTCCAAATTTCAATACAATCGGACTTTTCTTTCTTAAGTTATCGTGCTTACAAGAAACGTGACGGACGGACACACAGACGGGCGGACAGACGGAAGGACGGACATTTTGAAATTTGTTCAGAATTCGTTCACTAACATAATGGTATGAAAATGTTTTTCTCTACTAGCGATATTTACTGTTTTAGAAATGTGCTGATCAAATGAAATATGCTCTTCATTTTTGCGAAGAGTATAATAATATCGAGTTTACATCTAGCCGAGAGAAAATTTTCGTTGTTGTTTGATCAATAACCATTTCGAGGAACATGTAGTTCTGCTTGCTAAACTTTTACATTTTAAAAGTAATGGTTCTAAAATAAGGTTTCATATTTCATACAATTTTTTCCCGTGCTGGTTGTCCTTGAAATAATATTTCAGTTCAATTGAAGATCATCTTTAAAATTCAAATACTTTCACGTTTACACCAAACTCAGTGAGGCGTGATATATTCGGAAATCCGGTACGTAAGACTTCTCGCACGAACTAGAAGAGAAACTAATTCCGTTATTTCAACAGATTTGACAACTATTTATTTTGTGTATGAAAAGCGGATTGATGTCGCTTGTAATGAAAATTAAGAAAAATTCAATAGCTATAATAATATAGCCAATCATTCTCAGCACTGCTTACAAGATATTAATTAAATTCGCCATTGAAAGTTCACTGAAAATACTGTGGTCTGTAATCGTATAATATATGCCAATAATTGTTTTATTCAAATTACAGTAGTCATTGTCGTGTTGCAAAAGTCACATCAGTCTATCAGTCACTAATAATTTACTGTCAAATATAGATGCCAATTTTTGTTCATTTATAAACATTTCAAATTGTTTCTCTCTTAGTAACAATTTGGTTTTATGTTTGTACTTTTTTGTTTAAGACTTTTTATCTTCAATTAATATCAGTTTTATTAGTTATATTATGTAATGTCTCCTCCGTTTATATATAATGAGGTAATGTATATGTTGTAAACTAGTATCATTTAGGATTATCTCCTGTAGATATTCTGATATTTCTGATAGTGTCATTTTGTTTTTGTTCATAATACGATTTAACCATGAGGATGCTGGTGGCAGCATTTTTTTAAACTCGTGTCTCGATATGAAAAGTTGAGCAACGTTGGTGACGGTGAGTACTTGGAAAGGTGACCTCCAGGAAAATACGGCGATCTCTTCCTACCTTCTAGCTACCTGCATATCAGCGTATAAGCAGAAACTATGCCATGTTAGACGAGAACTGCGTAGTGGATATAACATCCCTCGAAGGAAGTGAAGAGCAGTCGGTCCTTTGTTTACTAAATATTAAGCACGTAAAAAATTCCGATAAGAGGTTCGGTAATATTGTCAGGTTGGGGGTAGCTCATTTTCTGGCATCGCTGGTTGGCCGTACTTGAGGAAATAGGTCGACGTTAAATAAATGATTAAAAAATAAATCAATTGAAACACCTTGTACCTAGGTGGCGTATTTTATAAATAATTTCCTAATTTATTGATCAAAATTTACTTATTTCAGGACTATAAAATTAAGTATTGCAGGATAACAGTGAAAAATGTTTCATTCGAATTTTAGCTTTAATTCTCTCATTTTCCTAAATACGGGAATATCAAAGCTTTCAAGCTTGCTCTTTAACGGGTCTACACACGATCCAGCAGCAGGGACCCGACATTGTCGGTACGCTTTGAAGATAATTGGAATTCCAGCGGACCAGTTCACTTTTACGAATGAGTTCAAAGCATGCCGACATGGCTGGCTCCCTGCCGCTGGATCGTGTGTAGATCCCTTTAATTTCACGTATCATAATTTCTCCATCAATCGTCCATCTACCGCCTACGGTTCATGCCATAATTGAAGGGGCAAGTAGATGAATGTGTTATGTTACACTCAAAGAAATAGTATGGGTAAATTCAACAAAAAAAATGGTTAACTAACAATATCGTTAATTTTGTTAAACCAAACTATATTGATGGTATTTTTAAACAAGAGGTGATTGTTATTTTAATTAATAAAAAGTTGTCGTACAACAAAACAAAGAATAACTTAAAAAATAGATGAATAAGACTATTATTTTGTTCGTCTGACTATTATTTTGTTGAATTCTGTCAAATTAAACTAGATAATAGTATATTTTATTTTTAACTATTATCGAATTGTAGTTCTAACCCAGTATTAGTTCGCTGTACTATTGTACTTGGTAGACAAACCAATATTATTGTTTTCTAGAAGTTCTAAAAGAATTACCATAAAATTTGCTTGCTTACCACGTAGTCTATTACAGAAATTATTCCCAGATGACGCCACATACAAATCACTGACAATAATCAATCATGCATTATCTTATGCTCTTATGAATTTATAGAAAATTAATAACATGATTGCAGTGTTCAAATTCGCTCAGGGATCATCGATATATTTGGATGGATCTTATAAACGACCTCTAATCTTTAGTTTGGGTGGTCTGATGTCTCAATACTGAGATTTTTGGCTAACCAGAAAAAACTTCATCATACAATAAAAATAAAGTGTAGATCAACCTAAAAATTAGTTGGTGAACAAAAAACAAAGTCGTTGAACTATATAATTGTAGACCAAATTGAAAATGGTTAGTGAACATAAAAAAATGTGATTGTACTATTTAATTTGTTACAAGAAGATATGATTATTAAACTACTATTTGTTTACGAAAACAAATAAAATTGTATGACTATTCTTTACTGATTGATTTAACTATGAAACTAGAAAGGCGCGATTTCATATGCTCTTTTTGGTTGAATTTACCTATCATTTTCTTTGAGTGTACAATTATTGAAAAATTGAGATTTTTGGTGAAAGAACATGTTTTGTATAGGGTAACCCTACGTCCGGAATTTCGCTGGATTGTCCAGAATTTTGGAGTACTGTCCAGCATTTACAAGTGTCCAGCGAAAGTCCAGCATTCTGATCATATGTCCGGAATTTCGCTGGAAAGTATTATAAGTGTCCAGCATAAGTTCAGCATTTAGGTTATAGTGAAGTTACAGTATTACATTTTGTTTGGAAAAATTTCTCCCCCTCCGCTCAAAATTTTTGTTATTTTCAGCCCACGCTGAAGGCCCAGATTCGCCCTTGGCAAAAGTGTCCAGCATTCACTTAACAAAAATCTGGTCACCCTAGTTTTGTACCACTGTATCACTTTCATATGCGCACAGACAACATTTCTTGGATTATTTGAATGAATGAATATGTCATGTTACAATATTTTCAGTTTGGTGGACGGATGAATATGCTATGTGCATATAAATGTACATAACACGTTCATCCAGTACCCCTCTCGATGAAACATCTACATTATAATGGAAGAATATGCTAAGTTTGAGGTTTCTGGTTCTTGTACACACACTAAATCACAAATTTTTTTCATCCCATTTAATAATAGGGTGGGAGTGACAATGGGGATTGCTAATGCCAAAAATATTTTGAGACCTTAGGTTATCTTGTATACAGGTGCCACTTGATTGCCACTTAAAAGTCCCCGGGCTAGTAACTTTTTTATTTTTGAAGCGATAACCATGTTGGCACATCAAACTGTAGACATTTTTAAAGCCTTTAAACATGGATACAGAGTGATTTAAAAAAAAATTTTTCAAAAAATTTAACCATGTTGGCACATCAAATTGTAGACATTTTTAAAGCCTTTAAACATGGATACAGAGTGATTTAAAAAAAAATTTTTGAAAAAATTTTTAAGAAAGGAAACTTAATTTCTTTGAATATTTTTTTACCTCACCTTGAACATGAAATGTGTTAATGTTTTCTTATAAAGGTTTTAATTAGCTTCAATTTGTTTTATTTAAAAAAAAAATACAAATTTTGCAATTTCCTATTATTTAGTACATTTTAATAAAGTTTGTTTTTAAAAATATTTATTTCTTTTGTTTCTTGTTGCTGTTTTGTTACGTTGAGGATTATTTGTGATATGTCTTTTACAAATAAAGCATAAAATTATTATTTACATTTTTTCAGTTATTTAAAAAAAATATCAGTTTGGGATCGGAAGAAGGATTTTTAATTTCTTCCTCTAAAACAAAAAAGAATTTCGAATATGACGTAATAACATAAATTGAAGCTAATTAAAACCTTTATAAGAAAACATTAACACATTTCATGTACAAGGTGAGGTAAAAAAATATTCAAAGAAATTAAGTTTCCTTTCTTAACAATTTTTTCAAACAAAATTTTTTTAAATCACTCTGTATGCATGTTTAAAGGCTTTAAAAATGTCTACAATTTGATGTGCCCAACATGATTATCGCTTCAAAAATAAGAAAGTTACAAGCCCGGGCGCACCCTGTATACTAAATATCAATTTTATGGACTCTTACCTGCTTGATTTACCTATTTACCCCAACCCTTCGACGGAACAAGATAATCTAGTTCCAGATCTCGTTAAAGTACATATGTGTACCAAATTTCAAGTCAATATCTTAAATGATTCCAGAGTAAACGTGCGCACAAAAAAAGTTAAAGACAGACCGACAGACCATCAGACAGACAGACATTTTTTTTTTCGCTCAAACTTAAAATCTCGACGGTTCATGACATTCTAAGTCTATTTGAACAATAAACATTTTTTAAAATTTTGTTGTTACTATACTTCCACTGGATGTGTAAGTAAAAATGAAGAATCAAACCTAACAATAACCAGAGAAACAAAAAAAGAGGGGGATCAAGTAGTCTCATAATACACTGCAATTTTTTTCATTATGCTGTTTTATTGTTCTATTTTATTTAGTTAGTTTACGCCGTCCACTGTTTTTTAAATCATTATCTCATAGCACATTCTTCCATGCATAGGTATACATTTATTTTTCTCTGTTGCAAGGAAGAACATGTTATGTACAATAAATATTTGTTAAAGCAAAAATTAGAAAATATGATAATTTTGTTTCATACCTATCAAGACAGAACTGTTCAGAAGGATGATTAAAAAAAAACTCAAGTCCCGGGCATTATTAATGTAAAATTCACAGAAAAATAACTTAAAATCGATTTTGTGGCAAATTAAGTATTGGTAACATAACACATTCATCCACTTGCCCCTTCAATTCTTATGCTCGTGTCTTAACAGCCATTAAATTTGAGTTGCATACACTGTTTGTCCTGCGACCAGTCATAATAAAATAGAAAATTAACACTTTATTTTTGAAATTTATTAATTATTAAATATGTATTATTATTTCAATTTCATTTTCAATATCACACATGTTGACTGATTTTAATTGCAAGAAACAGTAAGTATAACTCGTCAAAATTGATAAATTTTAGATCTGTCAGATGTTCAAGGCAAGGCAATAGTTGATATTGACAGAATATTGCTGTATCGTTTCAAGCAAAAAAGTTGTGAATAAAAGGCCATTATAATTGCTGACAAGAAATTGAAAATCTTTCCATTTTTGTCAATAACTAATTTGACAACAAAGATTTTAGTTTATTGTAGATTTTTTTAAGTGTACTTTCATTTTGATATGAAAACCAAATTCAATTTATCTATTCATTTGTTAATACTATAGTTTTCAATTTATTTCAATAGATTTATTGATAAAACAAGTGCCGAGATTTGCTGGGTAGATTTCGTATTTTTAAAGTAATTATCTTATAAATTAAATACTTCGTTATTATCTCTTCTCAACTAGTTTATCATTACTGTATAATATGCATAAGTTAATAAAATAATATAAAATAAAATAAAATAAAACAATGAGTGTCGTGCTGTCAGTCAAAATCATGAAAAATTTAAAAATCATGATAATAATAACTACAACTGAAGTTATTAAATCATGATAATAATAACTACAACTGAAGTAGATATTGTTCATAAAACAATGGATAATTGGGGTACGCTTTTGAAGCATCTAAATATACGTTTGAGGAACTGAAAAGAAAAATTTTGTTACTAGATCCCCGTTTTTCGAAATTTTGGTGGTAAATATATCCAAGATAATTATTTTAATGCAACCAAATTTAATTTTAGTTACATGCATCCGGCTGTAGGATGAAAAATGGGGCTGATTTTTCTAAAAAAATCTATTATCGATATTTTAATACACAATTTAATAGTGTTATTTAGAGATCCCTCAGTGCTAAACTGTTAACTATTATTTAAAGGTGTTCTAGATATCAATATCCAAAAATCTAATTTTATCACTTTAGTATTGCTAGCAACTCGAAAATTATTGAATGCCAGTGAACATCCTCTCTTTTTTTGTTTTTAAAACTTCTTCGAAAAAAATTCTATCTAACTTTAGTGGATACAAAAAAAAAGTTACTCTTACTTTTATTAAAAGTATTCGTCTCTGATTACGAAACTGACGGTAAAAACAACTGATATTGCTAGTATTGCTTTTTAACGACTTGAAAAATTGAAAAAAAGTATCTTCCCCATTCGACTCGTATGCATGTTTTTTGTATATTTTTGGTATCAGTTATTACTGTCTCCTCTTACGCGATTTCTTTGAAATCTTTTGAAAACTGTTGGTTATGACTCTCTGGTGGGCCCATATCAAATGTCATTGTTATATGGTAAACTAACCTAAATCGACTTTCGACAGTACCAACACGAAAAATGTATCACTCCAATTTTCTCTATCAACGCATTGACAAATATTATCATGGCAATATTTTGACATAAATGTCATGTTTTGTTTCGTGAAATGTTTTCCGCAAATAGGACCACTCGTGCTTTTAAATCCTATCTACAATTTTCTTCCTCTAGGCTATGGCTTGTTTTGTTAATATAACTTGTATATTGTAATACTGTAGTATATACGTAGTAATACAATGACATAAATACATCATATAAGTAGACAACTCCCAATTTCAAAGTCAAGGATATCTAGAATAGGTTTATAGGCTAGAGACAAGTTAAACACACAGCTGGCTTATAATAACGTAATTACAAAATAATTATCACAACTAAAAGTATATAGAAATTCCTACCAAGCAGGCAATTCAATTATTACATGTTAAACACACTCACTCTGGAAACCAATAGACTAATTCACCATAAAGTAGCAAGTTAATAATTCGGAAAATAAAAACTCTGCACTATACATTATAATTCGTTGTACTTAAAATTCCCTCTGCTGAAACAAGCAAACCTTAACCCAATTATTAAACGTAAAATGCAGTAGTGATCTCTCTCTCTCTCTCTCTCTCTCTCTCTCTCTCTCTCTGTCATTATTCGTAATGTGATTGGTTGAAACGTGCCCGAGAACTCTTTACAGTGAAAACCAGTCTAGGCATTACAATACCTATGGTTTATTATATATTGTTATTCTAAATTGTCATTACATTTAAAATGTGGCGAATTCCGTTGACTAAGTTTCTACAGCTACATTTGTTAAATATGTATACCTACTTTGTTTTTTACTTGACGAGTTGTTTTGGAAATACATTTCTATGTGGCGTAAATGATGAAATTGAAGATAAAGGTCAGTAAACTATACGAAATGATAAGAAAACATCTGAAGGCAATTTATTACAAAGGTTAATATTAAAAATGTACGTAATGAATTACTTATTCGTGAAATATTCTCCCTAAACACCACTCGTGCTTTTAAATTTTATCTATAATTTTTTTCTCAAGCTAAGTTACCAAAAGGTAATATAATTCGCTAAAGCGATAATAAACTGTCAATGTACGTACTCTTTATATTACAAGACATTCGAAAAAATTTTACCGATAAATTTCTATGCACTTAGTGATAATATCGCTAGTGCTTAAGAAATATTGTCATATGTAATGTTATTACATATGATAATATCTTTTAGAAACTACAAGATATTATTGCTCAGCGGTGTTTCCATTGTAATTTTTTTCATCAGGCTATGACCAATGCAGAGTGGGCGGTGGACTTGATAAATTTTAAATTTGATCCAAATTCCATTAAAATTTGGTAAAATTGAAATAGGGAGGTATTTTCGGCTGATATCGAATCTGCACATTGCAAAATTTTATCAAATTTACATACAATTTGGTATATAGAGATTTCAGAATTCTCTGATAACAGACATAACATAAAGCTTAAAAATTCAAGACGACGGATATATTTAAAAATTTCCAAACTTTTTTTTATTATTATGAAAACATCTTGTCTGGCAAAAAAAGGATTGTTAATAGAACATAAAAAATCATGACTCAAAAAATAGAACTTGTTAAAGGTGACGTAGTTGGTTATTTCCATAACCAACTTTGTTATTATTATTAAAGAAAAAATCGAATACTTTCAATAATAGTAACAATTTTAAAAATAGATAACCATATTTTTTTTGAAAGTTGGATGAGATTTTTCTCGAAAATGTGTCTTAATGGTAAACAAAGAGTAATAAAGAAAACGTCTATTTAACTTCAATGGTTTTCGAGTAACTAGCAATGGAACGGGCCCTTAACGTATATACTATGGACCTGGCAAGAAAAAAATTTTTTAATCTCGAAGCTGTAACTTTGGACTCAGAAGCGTTACATCACCCACCTTGTGGACGACCGTGCCAACTTACAATGAAGTGTTAATATTGTTAGAAAGGGGGTCAACTAACATGTCAAAGATGATTCATTGTATAAAACAATAATTGCCATGAATATTAATATTTGTAAGTTGAAATAGAATTATAAAATTTGCCATTATTTATTAAACAAACATGTAATAAATTTTAAACAATAATTGCAGTATGTATTTTGCTAAATTTAGTGACCTACTTATTCAAAGTGAAATGACCGTAGTAAGTAATGAAAGTGAAACAATCAATAAAAAATATATGCGAGCTTTATGACATTAAAAATGGACCAGTAAAAACTTATAGACTATCTATTAAATATAGAGGGCACAGTACTCCTTCCAGTGGCACTCCAGTTTCTATTGTATGAAGGAAGCAGATTTATAATACAAATGACCCGCACATTTCTGAAGGAAAATGTCATTACTCGGTTTTTCGGCCAATATACATACGTAGAATACCGTGGCTTTAAGTCTGATCAATTTCTTGCTACTTTCGGAGTGCCTCAAGACTCAGTTCTGGGGCCTCTATTATTTATTTTATTTTTTAATGATTTAGTGACTTGTGTTGCGTCAACTGCCTGCTATATGCTGATGACATGAAATTGTATTTTACTGTTGATACCAACGAGGATTGTGTGTTACTCCAAAGTAATTTAAATGATGTTAATGACTGGTGTCTTCTAAATAATCTGCCTTTAAACATCGCTAAATGTAACGTTCTGTATTTATGTAGGAACAATAATCCAGTGTTATTCGGTTATGAGTTGAACGATACCGTATTAAATAGATTAGATGAGTTTAATAACTTGGTTCTATTCAACTCGGAACTAAATTTTAAGAAATATATAGAAAATATTGTTCTCTTTGCTTATAAAAATTTGGATTTTGTTTTTTCTTTATACTGCATTTGTTAAATTCAGACTTGAATAGGAATATGCCTCACTTATTTGGAATCCAGGTAATAATAAATACTGTAATTGCCTAGAGAATATACAACGGCGCTACCTAAAATTCATTCCATACAAAATTGATCATGTATATCCCGCTGTTGGCTTCGAACATGGACAGATGCTAAATACATTTGGTTTTCTTAATTACACGGCCGCAGGAAACTTTGTTCTCTTTTGTTTTTGCACAATTAATTTTTAATCTCATCCATTGCCGTAATATTTTCTCACTCCACGTACAAATGAATTGATGTTCTCTCCCTTATTTCTTATGTGTAACACTTACATATCTATTGGAGGACAGCTTGATATATTTTACTCTAGTTTTCAAATATTAAGTGCATCTTTTCGTAGTCATTTGTAATTTTATTTTATGGATTTATGGAAAGTCCTTCCTCACTACACCACCTGTCGACAATGTTTAGGGCTCTTTGCGAACGCTCTAATATCGTGTTCGCAAATCGCCCCTTGACTACTATCGCTAGATCGTCAGCATATCCTAGGCAGTAAAAGCCTTCTGCGGAAATTTTTCGGAGGAGTTCGTCAACAAGGACCACAGCAGTGGAGATAATATCCCTCCTTGAGGACATTCTGTACTCACTTTTGCCTCAATAGTAGCCTCGCCTAGATTGGATACCATCCTCTTTTCTAGGTTGGCTTTAATCCACTGACAGGGTACTGTTGGGACTCCTCTATTTCACAAAGCATTCGTTAAAGATTGCGTTGTCGGGTTATTGAACGATCCTTCTATATCTATAAATGTTGCCACTCTTTGTCATGTAATGACTTTGTCAGTAGCCTATTTAAATCATCCAGCGCGAGGTCTGTTGACTTTCCCGGCTGGTATGCATATTGACGCCCACTAAGGGGGTTTTCCCTTAGTATTTCGTCTCTAATGTGCCTGCCAGTAGTTTTTCCAATGTTTTAAGTAGGAAAAAGGACAGGCTTATGGCTCTATATGACTTGGGCGTTTGGTCTGATATCCTAGGTATCTATTGCGATTATGTGTAGTTTTATCTTTTTCTCTCAATTTTTGTATGTGGATTAAGGGCCAAGAATCGACTTTTAAATCCTCTTACAGCAAAAACAGCACATAGAATCGAGTTGTGTCCATAAAAACTTTTGATCAGCATGACATGAAATAGCAAATTGCAAAATTTTAGACAATTTGACCGAAATCTGTTTACCTTAAGAAATGTGTGAGGTCCTTTATCTATTCTCTTTTGAAACAAAAATATTCTATGAAAATTTTAAGAAAGAGTTGTCATAATATTACATCACTTATACGTGTATTATAGACTATTAGAGCATCGTTAGATTATTACCAGGGGCTCAGTTCTCGAACTAACTGGTAAATGTTCCCACGATAAATAATTTCCACTTATAATTTCCCACGATAATAACAATTTGGTATTCTCAAACACTTTAGGAATATAATTTCAAACGGATGTGTTTACTAAAATATTCCAATTTAATATCAATTTTATCAAATTCGGTTTTAAACATTAGTAGATAATAGACAAATCGCTCGGTTTTAAAATTAATTTAGATTATTTTTACAAATAACTGTTAATTTGGTGTTTAAAAATGTTTAAATTGTAATCCACAGTACAGGCCCAATTTTTGTGAGTAGCTTCGTCTTGACGAGACGCAAAAATTCTCTGTAGTGGTAGCTATATAAACTACGTTTTTGATATATACCGGGTGAAACAGGAGATATGTAACACCCCGTAGCATGTTTATTTAAAAAGATATTATTTTGAAATTTGGTAGACTTATATAATGCGTGATTGTCCTTTTTTGGTACAAACAAGAAATTTTTTCCACTTCCGGTTTCACCGGAAGTGACATCTATTTCGTTATTTTAAATGGCACCCTGTATATATTTTTTTCCTATCTGATTCTACTTAAATTTCTCTTTTAAACTATGTATACCAAGATGACATTCGTTTTTAAAATGGCTGCTGAAAACCATTTTATTGCACTAAGTCAAGTTGGCTATGGAATGAAATGTGGCGGTAATTAATGCTTAATATGCTGCGATATCAAAAGAACCCTGGTACACAATTTTGAGTTTCATATTTGTTTTGTTCTAATCAGTAGCCGAAGAGACTTTGTAGAATTTTTATATTGAATAAAAATCTCTAGACTAAATCCCCGAAATCATAAAAACTAAGATTAAAACACTAATTTTAAATTTGACCCATTTGTAAAATATTTATTCATCTTTCACTTTTACCAATTAGATGGGGAATATCCCCTAGGTGTCCAGATTTTACGCTAATACAATATTGTACGATTTCTTGTAGTTGGCGGAAATAACAGATAAACGCCAACATAAATTTTTCTTACAAAAAAATTATTCAAATTCGACATTTAAATAATTATAATATTTCCTAATGTCACTTAAAATTATTTAAAAAATAAAATAAAATAATCTTAATTTCATTTCTGGATTTCAAAAAAAACTTAATATACACCCTGGCACTAAAGTTTCCACTTATGTGCTTTATTTAATAAATTCCACATCGTGATAAAAAGTTCAGCTTTAGTACCCAGATACGTAAATAATTATTACGTACCCTTTTGCCCTTTGCCCTAGAACGATGATTACGTCTTTCCGAGACACTCTGTTTATGTACAGGGTTGGGTTTTGGGTTATTCATTATATATTAACCCCCTTTATTTCTGTAATTATTGGAAAGAAAAAAAAAGTTTCGTATGAAAGTTGTAGGGTTGTATGTATATATTTTTTAAATGCAATTAGAAAAACAATTGCTTGCATAGGTCACGTGATATAAAAATGAAGGTTGGTTTTTAAATGGAAAACCCTGTATGTTTTTATATATTCTTTTAGATCTTTTTTCCTGATTTCAAATATACTAAAAAAATTAAAAATCAAAAAAAATAATGATAAAATAATTCAAAAATCCGGTAAACCAATTCCATGGCCACCAGCCCTGATTCAACACCTTTGGATGCATTTTTGTGCGGGTATTTAAAGGACAAAGTGAATGATAACCATAAAATAGTTATAAAATATTGCTAATCTCAGAATTTCATTTTTATTCTTATAATATCATCAAACTTTTAATGTCCGTTATGTCAAGAAATATTACAGCTAGACTTATCAACCTTTATATATTTGAAATCAGAAAAAAAAGATCTAAAAGAATATGTGAAAACATACAGGGTTTTCCATTTAAAAGACAACCTTCATTGTTATATCACGTGATCTATTCAAGCAATTGTTTTTTAATTGCATTTAAAAATTATATATACAGTTTGTTTCACTTCTCGTGAAAACACCCCCTGTATTATTTTGATTTGTGGCCGAACTCATTTCAAATTTTTATTAGCTATAGAACTCCATCCTCCCCAATCCGACGATTTTATCTAACACATAAAAAAAACTTTTTACAGCAAATGAAAGTCATGCACAATTATTATTGAAATTATTTATTATTTAACTACATGTGTATGCAAAATTTAAGCTCGCTTGGATAACTGGAAGTGGGTAAATTTGATACATACATACATAAATACATACATACATACATACACACATACATACAGATCTCTAAGTATTATAAAACCATTGAAAAAAGAAAACGATATTACATTTAAGTTGATATGTAATAATAAAAACCGCTGCCCAAGGAATCACTACTTCCACAGCCATATTTTCTATCCAAATCACTCGCATCGAAAAAACTTTGTATGTGGAAATAATTGTTTATGGAACTTTAATAATATAATATTTGAAATCCTCTACCCCAAAAACCCATAAAACGATACCCCACATCGGTAGTGGGGTGGGGGTGGTGATAGGGGGGGGTGGTAGTGGGGGTAGATGAAGTAAAAATTATTTTGAGGTTTCTGATTCTTGTACACACACTAAATCACATTTTTTTTCATCCCCTTTAATAATGGGGTGGGGGTGGCTAATGCCAAAAATTTTTTTGAAACCTTAGCTTCTCTTGTATATATTAAATAGCAATTTTATGGACTCTCACGAGCTTGATTTACCTATTTACCGCAAATTTACCCCAATTTACCCCCAACCCTTCGACGGAACAAGATGAAAATATAATCTAATTCCAGATCTCATTAAAGCATATATGTGTACCAAATTTCAAGTCAATATCTTAAACGGTTCCAGAGTAAACGTGCGCACAAAAAAAAGTTACAGACAGACAGACCGACAGACAGAAATTTTTTTCCGCTCAAACTTAAAATCTCGACGTTTCATGACATTCTAAGCCTATTTGGACAATAAAAATTTTAAAAAAATTTTTTGTCCACTGGATGTGGAAGTAAAAGTGGCCCTTTTAGCGCTTTGTTGAATGCCGATTTTTGTTCACAACTTTCATTTCTTGGAAAAAGTTCTCTTTAGGTGTCAGATAAAATCGCCTTATGAAGTTGTGTAGCTGATAAAAATTTGAAATGAATTTGGCCACAAGTAAAAAAGATACAGGTGTGTCTTCACGAGAAGTGAAACAAATTATTTTTTTCCGATCTTCACAAAATTTTACAGGGGGCATATCAACAACTTCTTTTTATCGCAGTAGGCCGACGTTTTAGATCTAGGCGGCATTTATGTGTTGAATAAAGTCGTCTTATGTAGTTGTATGGCTGATAAAAATTTGAAATAAATTCGGCCGCAAATAAAAAAGATCCAGGGGTGTCTTCACGAGAAGTGAAACACACTGTATTTACAACCTTACAACTTTTTGTTAATTCCAATATTAAGAGAAATAAGAAATGGGCAAATATATAACCCTGAACATGTAATACAATGTGATTTAATGAATTTGCAGCACGTGGGAGATTTTTTCATTTTCCAATAATCAAAAAATAGATTTTAGCATTTATTGTTTAATTTCTCTTTTCTTCTTTTCCGGGGTGCACTAACTTTCATCTAGAAAGATAAATAATAAAAAACTACAAAAACACAAATATTTATAAGAGCTCTCTCCATATCAATGTTTATAGGACTGTAATATACTGTAAATGATTTACTCAGTTTACCAAAAAAGATACTTTTATTAAATAAAGCGACAATTCCATTGTAAAACATCCTGTCGCCTAAAAGTTAATATTTACCAAAGCAACAAGCGCATAAACAAATAATAAAATTAAGAACAGAGTGAATATTTTATTTGTTAATAACTAGAAAGAAAGTGTTAATTTCAACAATCAGCAAAAACGTTTATCGATAATTTATTAGATGTTTTATTCACATTGCAACATTTTTGTGACAAATTTGTTTTTAATAGACCTTACCTAATGGCGTAATAAAATGTATCCTTACCGGATATTATTAAACAAAAACTGTTTCTACCTGTAATACAGGTAAACAAATATTTCCCAACCACAGTAACAAATACATAGCATGTCAAAATATCTCTTGAAAATTAGTTATTGAATAACCGTAAGGATTAAAAGTAAGGGCTTCTTGACCAATGCTGTCCGGTTGAATATTTCCTCATGGAATTATGATTTATTTAGAACAAAGAGATGAATTCTTCCTTACCAGGAAATCGGGTATGTGTCCATTGTCTCTTCCCACATAAAGTTACTGCAGAAATACAGACATTTGAATAGGTTTGTATTAGTTGTGACGTTGAGCAGGTAGTTATCAATTTTTGCAGTAGAATTGCTACACAATCATTATATGATGCTACCCGGAGTTGCTCGGGGGTTAATTAGACCAGTCGGAATAGCTTTTTTGTACGAAATGTCGCATTTTTTTTTTTTTTAAATATAGTTTGGGATATCCATAAACATATGCCAACTATCCGCACGCGTGACAGGTGGGGCAACACTCTTTAAAATTCAAAAAACGTCCATTGCTTGCCATTTTTCACTTTATTTGCAATATAACTCGTAAATGAAGAATTTTTCGAAAATATATCAAGAGATAAAGAAGTTGAAAAAATTGATTTTGAACATTTTATTATTCTTGACATTTTCCCAAAAAATGCTTCGTTTAAGAACTACAGATATGAGAACGATGCTACATTTTTATTTCTTGATCTATTTTTTAAAGTGAATATGATAAATATTAATACGAAATATATCATCGGTGTAATGTAAATTATGTTTAAATGTTTTACAGTTGAAATAAAATATATTTACACAACTATATATAATTTACATGTTAAACACAAAAAAAATAATAAAACTTTTCAGGTATTGAGGTATTAAAATGATGGGAAAATAAATAAACAAATATATATTCTCACAAACAGACTATTTATTTTATGCATATTACAGTGTACATGAATTTCATGTATAATTAAATGTAATTTAGCCCTTTTTGTGGGAGGCGAAGCAATAATACATTCAATTTCTCTATTTTCTTCATCTTCATCAGTATCATCTAATGTTAAAGAATTAGCTGATACTCCAGTCGAATTAGACATAATAAAAAATTTTGCGACCGGTGGACTTTTTTTTTGTGGAAGTTATTTAAGAGGGCATAATAAGCAAGCACAGAAAACTACACCCTGCTACACAATGTGCGTCCCCTATTTTTAGGGGTTGAAACTTTGAAATTTTACTTATGTGCCCATATCTCTTTCCCTATTGTCCGTAGGGCTCTTTACCAAGTTACACTTTTTGAAGATTCATCCCTCCTCTACCTAATATTACACATTTGCCGTAGGATCAACGGTTTTGGCTGTACGAGGCTATTATTTCCAATCTATAATACTAATACTATAATACTACACATACTAATGCCTTAAGGGGGGATGATGATTTGCGAAAAAACTTTCATCGAATACCGGTTTCCATGATACGGGTTGTTGAAATTTTTTAAAAAAAAAGTGAACCTACTTTTTTCGCTCGTATTTTTTTCGTACGACCCTAATATAAGAAAATTTACGTTGGTTTTATTTTAATACATTCATTGGTTGCCAAAAATGGCTATTTTGGTATTGTTGTATGAAAAAAACCAAAATAAGTATAATTTTAGTAAATGTTTTTGTTTATCCTAAAAGTTCAATTCGTTGGACATAGAAAATGTGTTTTTGTATTTAAATAGGATCAGCACTTATTGTGTAATAATGATTTATGTCATGTGTTCTCCAGTCTCCTTTTTCACAATTTTTTTTGCGGCCTTATGGTTTAAATTAGGGCGGAAAGCAATATACACGTGGAAAGGGCACATAATAGGGTGTTAAAATGGGTGTCTTTTTAAAATGCGATAGTACGTACCGTTTTCGAGTAAGACGCACTTGCAAAAAATTGCTTCAGATCACACCTTTGAAGGGACTCAGACGGACATAGTGTAGCAGGGTGTAGTTTTCTGTGCTTGCTTATTATGCTCTCTTAAATAAATTCCACAAAAAAAAGTCCACCGGACGCAAAATTTTTTATTATATCTAATTCGACTGGAGTATGATGTGTCATTTTCCTTTATAGCACCAACGATATCTATATCGAAAAACCGCTGCCCAAGGAATCACTACTTCCACATCCAGATTTTCTATCCAAGTCACTCACAACGAAAAAATTTCGTATGTGGAAATAATTGTTTATAGAACTTTAATAATATAATATTTGAAATACTCTACGCCAAAAACCCACGAAACGATACCCCACATCGGTAGTGGGGTGGGGGTGGTAGTGGGGGTGGATGAAGTAAAAAATATTTTCAGGTTTCTGGTTCTTGTACACACACTAAATCACATTTTTTTCATCCCCTTTAATAATGGGGTGGGGGTGGTAATGCGGGTGGCTAATGCCAAAATTTTTTTTGAGACCTTAGCTTCTCTTGTATATACTAAATACCAATTTTCTAAGCTCTTACCAGCTGATCTAACTATTTATCCCAAATTTACCCCAATTTACCCCCCAACCCTTCGAGGGAACAAGATGAAAATATAATCTAGTTCTAGATCTCTTTAAAGTACATGTGTGTACCAAATTTCAAGTCAATATCTCAAACGGTTCCAGAGTAAACGTGCGCACAAAAAAAAGTTACAGACAGACAGACCGACAGACAGACAGAAATTTTTTTTCGCTCAAACTTAAAATCTCGACGTCATGACATTCTAAGCCTATTTGAACAATAAAAGTTTTAAAAAATTTTTTGTCGTTACTATACTTGCACTGGATGTGGAAGTAAAATTATATCAATCTCGCTGTTTGTACAGTCTGTACCTTTACACATTTTACAAAAAGTGTTGCATTTTAGTGCCAACTTTCGACAATCACATCTCCTAAAACAACAAAGTCTTACAAGTACAATTAAATTCTTTAATTAAAATATCTGGGATCAAATCACTTTTCGCTAACAGGGATGTCGCTAGGGTTTTTTTTTGGAGTGGGGGGAAGTTAATAATTCCCAACTCTCATTACAGGAATGTTCACAACTCTTCAAAGAAATTTTCTCGAATTCTCCCAACTTGAACCACAATAAAAAAAAATCCTTCGAAAATAGAAATTGATGAGCGGGGGAGGGGGTGAAATTTTTCCCCAATTCTCCCAACTGAAGCTTGGATTTCCCAACTCAACCACCATATTGGGGGGAGGGCGTCCCCCATTCCCCCCATAGCGACACCCCTGTTCGTTAATATTGGTACCAAAATGTTGCCACGTTTTCTCCATCCCCAACCAAGTGGATCTAATTATACCTGACCACTGTTGAACTTGATAGTATGTACGAAAGGCATGTTCACAATTGGCTGCCTGCTTCAGTGGAAGGTAAGGCACTCAATTCAATATTTTTCATATTTTTACAAAAATTGAATCGAAAATCATTTAATTTTTCAGTGCGGTTAGTTCCTTTATTAGCATGTAACTTCATAACCAAAGAACATGAGGTCTCAAAAAGCGTTTCACGATCAGCTGTAGGTGAATTAAATATTTCTGAATCTTTTCTTAATTGAGTACTGTTACATAACATTTTAAAAAATATATTTTTTCCTTGACTGTAAAAAGCGAAAGTAGTGCCACATCCAGAAAAAGCATGAGCAAATAATATAAGGTTTTTCAATGACTTATTTTGCAAACAATCCGGATTGTATATAACTGAGGGTTTGCCAACTTTAGATGGTTTACAGACATATATATATATATATATATATATATATATATATATATATATATATATATATATATATATATATATATATATATATTACATTTTTCTTCTGCTAATTGAGTTAAAAGTACAAGAAGGTCAATAACTTCGCCAATAATATAACATTGATTCTCATTAGATTTTGATATCGCCATTTGTACTATGAGCCTATCGGCATCTTCTTCAGCTTAACATGCTTTAATATTACACTCCTCTTAAATGAAGCATTGTTTGGGAAAATGTCAAGAATAATAAAATGTTCAAAATCAATTTTCTCAACTTCTTTATCTCTTGATATATTTTCGAACAATGATTCATTTGTTATATTGCAAATAATACGAAAAATGGCAAAAAATTGACGTTTTTTTTGAATTGTAAGGTGTATTGCCCCATCTTTCACGTGTGCGGATAGTTGGCGTATGTTTCTGGACATCCCAAACTATACTTAAAAAAAATAAAATTGCGGATAAACGACATTTCGTAAAATAACCATTTTTCTATATATTCCGACTGGCCTAAATAGTGTCTAAAGGCGGTTAAAATAGTGAAAAAACTATATTTCCCTCAACAAAATGAATTGAAAGTAAAACAAAAATTTTGAAGTTTAAACAAAAAAATATTTCAAATAAATAAAAATAGTTTCAACTGTTCATTACAACTATACCGAATTAATGCTTCTTTATAGACAATATTTTCTGCTTTGTCCTCAATATCACCAACGAGGCTAGTGTACTGACACATGAACATCTATATGTATATTAAATCTGTAAAGTAACCGTACCTGTACATTGAACATATTTGCAAAAAATTGATCTGGGAGGATGTAAGAATAGAATACATTAAGATAGTTTTTGGTATTTTTGTTTGTTTGTCTGTTTGTTTGAAAGCGCATCACGCAGAAACTGAACTAATATAATATGGTTTACACAAGTAAATTTATCTAAACTTGGAGTAACACTTAGTTTTTATTTCATCGAAATCGGCCTACTCTAATCCAAGTTTTATGAAAATCGGTTTAGTAGAACCGGAGATGCAGTTTTATCTCTGCAATAAGCGTATTTGCACGGCATAAACTTTCGTGATTAAACTTCTGCAATATTCCAGAAAATTCGAGAATATTCTGGAACATTCCAGAAAATTTGAGATCCTTCTGTTAGCTTATGTTATGACCATTAGCAAAGCACAGGACCGGACGCTGCTCGTTGCGGGTGTGGTGTCAGTTGTTTTTCCCAGGGCCAGCTCTACGTGGCTCCCATGTCAGTGACGCAAACAATCTCTTTGTACATGTCTCTGGTGATTCTACCTCAAACGTCGTTTACAAAGTAGCTTTTAAGTTGATTTCAAAATTCCTCGTGAACACAGCTAGTTTAACTTAAATCTGATCAATATGAATATGCTTCAAACGTTAAAATCTCGCCACATTCATATACCGAATCACGGTTTCAGGTCTAAAGGGGGCACAAAAGTCCTCTCGATGTGCACTTGTCCCCACTCTCGTCGTTTATTACTTCCACGTCCAGTGGAAGTATAGTAACGACAAAAAAATTTTTAAAAATTTTTATTGTCCAAATAGGCTTAAAATGTCATGAAACGTCGAGATTTTAAGTTTGAGCGAAAAAAATTTTTCTGTCTGTCTGTAACTTTTTTTTGTGCGCACGTTTACTCTGGAACCGTTTAAGATATTGACTTGAAATTTGGTACACATATGTACTTTAACGAGATCTAGAACTAGATTATATTTTCATCTTGTTGTGTCGAAGGGTTGGGGTGTAAATTGGGGTAAATTTGGTGTAAATGGGTAAATCAAGCAGGTAAGAGTCCACGAAATTGGTATTTAGTATATACAAGAGAAGCTAAGGTCTCAAAAAAAAAATTTGGCATTAGCCACTCCCATTACCACCCCCACCCCCTTATTAAAGGGGATGAAAAAAAATTGTGATTTAGTGTATGTACAGGAACCAGAAACCTCAAAATATTTTTTTACTTCATCCACCCCCCACTACCACCCCCCTATCACCACCACCACCACCCCACTACCGATGTGGGGTATCGTTTTATGGGTTTTTGGGGTAGAAGATTTCACATATTATATTATTAAAGTTCCATAAACAATTATTTTCACATACAAAGTATTTTCGTTGTGAGTGACTTGGATAGAGAATCTGGATGTGGAAGTAGTGATTCCTTGGGCAGCGGTTTTTAACATAAAATCGACCGCTCGAGATAGTTTAAGATCGCTCTACAAACAGGACCCTCCTGGATTTGAAGTGAACTCTGATGGTTGTATTTCCCTTCACATCCTATATCAGTTGTTTTTATGACGCATTTTCATTGTTTTTCTAAATCCTGTCGATTTATTTGTTTCCCTTAAAATTTTATAGCATCTCTTTAATCAATCGTCCTTGGAGCAGTAGGTACTTACTTACTGGATACCTTTGAAAAATACTCGTATCTTGGACATGCCCTGATATTTTCTTTTTAAATCAGCCATTATTTTGTATCACCTATTTTAAAATAAAAATTTATAACAATAGGAAATCTATTACTTACTTTTCACTTTAAACTTTAGAGAGTAAAAGATAATTTTAAAACAAAGAAATAAAATGTATATTGTTTGAATTAAAAGAATATATAAGATACGCTAAGCAAACAATCACCCTCTCAATAATTAATAGAAATATATAAATATTAAGTGTTTTGGTGAATCGTTTTTTTTATTTTGTCGACTACGATGTAGTGTTTTGTCAGGCACACTGCTATTATAATTTCTTTTAATCAGAATAGGATTGGCTCGATTTGGTCCCGGAGTGCAGGAAAACTTTTTTGGCCCCTCCACACAGAAAAAGCTATTTTCTCTACCCCAAACGCGATAAAAGACACTTATAACGTATACGTATATTAGGAGTTTTATTTAAAATTTACAATACAATATAAAACTGAATGAAAATAATATGAATATATTTTTATTAGGCACTAAAAAATATTATCATAGAGCTAGAAAAAGGGTAAGACAAGCAGAAACGAAATATATATTGCAGATGTTAATTGGACAAACAAAAGCTTTAAACAAAACCTTTATCCTTAAAAAAAGAGGAACTACAAAACCCTTATAAGGAACAAAGGAACTTGAAATCATTAAAAAAAAAATACAACCAACTACAACCATCTACAGATCTATACGATCTATACGATATCTACATGGAAACTATTTTCATTAAAATAAATTCACGAATACCTACTCTTGATTTAAGACTTCCAGCTACAGAAAATCCTCGATCTATTAATGAGCGTCCCATCAACATGTTAGCTATTTCATTTTAATCCAGAACTTGTATAATTATTTTACCTTATACTACATCTGTGTAGGTATATAGTCCATACAAAACTTGGAAAAAAAGTGTAAAACCCCAAAAGTGCAGGGGTAGCGATCAAACATGACCACCTCCCCGTTTTCGAAACCGGCCAACACGATGGTGATAATCACGTGGTCTCTATCCCTAAACGCAAAAAACCTTTTTTCGATTTTTCGTAGTCAGGCATGCGAAGACTTGTTGGATCGGGGTTTGTTTAAGGAAACTCAATATGTCGTGTAAAATTTCGCAATCAGACATCCTAACGACCCACAGAGGTTGAAACCACCCGCGCCCTCAATACCGAAACATGCAAAATACATTCAAACATGCTGGAAATTGTTTTCCATGCATTTTCAAGGGCGAGGAACATGATGGTGATATTATTTAGCCTCCTACCCCTAACCAACTACCCTTAAATGCATAAAACCCCCCTTTTTCCCATTTTTCGTTTTCAGGCAAGCGAGGACTTGTTGGATCGGTTTTCTTTTTGAGGAATCTCAATATATCCTGTAAAATTTCGCAATCAGACATTCTAACGACCCACGGGGGTTGAAACCATCCCCTCCCTCAAAACAGAAACGGGCAAAAAAATATTCAAACGTGCTGAAAATTGTTTTCTACATGTTTTCAAGGCCGGGGAATACGATGCTGATATTATTTGGCCTCCCACCCCCAATCAACTACTTCTAAATGCATAAAACCACCCATTTTCCCCATTTTTCGTTATCAGGAATGCGAGGACTTGTTGGATCGGGGTTTTTAAATACCTATGTATGCGTACAGTTAGTCCTTAGGTCATATATACTGCATTTAATTATATTTCTTAAGGGTCCTCAATACTGAGGACATGTAACAAATAGAAGGTATATGCAGAGAATACACAACCGACGGCTACATCGCATATTTTGTGCGTCGGTCCTCGCTGGATCGCTGTATGGGGGCCGCGTAAGAGGAAGACGACACCCTCTCTCTTTGATTTAATTTGTAAACGCCGAAGAATAAATTAAAATTTAATAATAATAATGATATATGACGCATGTCTAGAATAAGAATAAAAATCATGTACATAATTAGAGGAGCGAAAAAGAGGTAAAATTGTGTCGTTTTTTTTTTATCAGCTTAGAACAAGATCAGACACAGTGGGTATTACCGACAACATCATTTTATACATAAAAACACCAAATACGACATTTTTTAGTGGTCACAGATATAAGTAATAATTTTGGAGTGTTTTGATAAAAAGTAAACTATCGAGTTTTCCTTTTTTTGCGTTATTATTGGAGCTAAATAGAAAAGACGGTTTCTTAGAGCACTTTTTTTTGAACGTGGCAATCTTAATATTTGTATCCGACATTTCCTGTGTCAGAGTCCCTATCCGAAACTCCCATGCATTGCATTTTTACCCTAGATCCACACAATAATTGAGTAAACGTGTTGTTTTCGCCTAAATTAGGTAACAAAAAAGAAAAAAATATCCTAAATTAAGTCTCTTTTAATTTCCGCAGCCCCAATTATAGAAACCCTCTTTCCATGGCTTGTGCACAAGTTTATCGTTCTCCTCTATTACTACGCCACATAAAATTCACTCCATTTTACAATGAAACTTAGATTGCTTTTTTATCTTAAATATTTTTTTAGCAGATAATCCACGCACAATTCGCACAATGGCCATACGTTCTACAATATAATACAAGTGGTAATAAGGGAAAGAATATCGTTACACATTTTACTTCCACATTCAGTGTAAGTACCTATAGTATCGACAAAAATATTTTTGAAAATTTGTAGTGTCCAAATAGGCTTAGAATGTCATGAAACGTAGAGATTTTAAGTTTGAGAAAAAAAAAATCTGTCTGTCGGTCTGTCTGTAACACGATTTCTCCGGAACCGTTTAAGATATTGACTTGAAACTGGTACACGTACCTATGTATTTTAACGAGATCTGGAACTACGGGTTGGGGGGTAAATGGTAAATAGGCAAATCAAGCAAATAAGACTCCATAAAATTGGTATTTAGTATATATAAGAGAAGCTAAGGTCTCAAAATTTTTTTGGCATTAACCACCCCCATTACACCAACTCCCACTCCGTTATTCAAGGGGGCGAAAAAATAAAATTGTCATTTAGTGTGTACAGGAACCAAAGGCCTCAATTTTTTTTTTACTTTATCCACCATTACTACCACCCCCCATCCACCACCCTCAGCCCCACTACCGATGTGGCATATCGTTTTATAGGTTTTTGGGGTAGACGATTTCAAATATTTTATTATTAAAGTTCCATAAACAATTATTTCCACATTCAAATTTTTTTCGTTGTGGAGACTTGGATAGAAGATCTAGATGTGGAAGTAGTGATTCCTTAGGCAACGGTTTTATAATTTGACCTTCGACGAAAACGAATAACGTTGATCGCACACCGCCCTGAGACTAGTTAGTTTTAGTGGACGCGGGCGTATCAATACTCAATTCCTGCAATTCGCGTGCTCCAAAAATCACTGCACCTAAACTATCAAAGACACAATAAGAATTATGCTATCAAAAACTTTTTTGGTCTTTTGGATTTATTTTCTTCGCAGCATGTTATACAAAATTTCCAAAAACAAAAAAGTTTATAGCTTAGTGAAAATTTGACTGCGTATTTTCTGAACTTTCAAGGTTATCTAAGTTTTTAACATGCTTAGAAATGTTTTAATTAACAATACTATACACAAATAGAATCGCTTAAGTGTGTGTTTTATAACAAAAAAAAGTTCATGTGGATATCTCCATTCGTTTTTGAGATATGGCATTAGATGTTCAAAAAAACATGATTAAGAAAAAAACAAAATTTCACACCTTTTTAAAAAGAACAATGTCCGTGACCACTAAAAAAATGTCGTATTTCATGATTTCTAATGAACATCGACCTACTTAACGAAATGGTATATGTCTCAGTTTGTTCTACGATTAAAAAAAAAACTCGAGAAGGAAGCGACTTTTCCCCTGTTTTTTACTCCATTAAATGTGAAAAAAATCATGTACATAATATATAATAAAAAAGTGAACTATGCATATGCACGACTATATAAGCTGCAATAAACAAATTTCTCTCCCTAGAAAATCTGATCCAATGAGCGCTTGTGATCTCACTATAAGAAAAACCGATGGTTTTGGGTATGCAAGGGTAGTTTTTGAGAAATTGATGCAACTATCGTGTTCTCCGCACTTGAAAACGGGGGATACTTTCTTCTCCTTGAGGGACACTTCAGGATTCAGAGAGGGGGTGGTTTCAATCTCCCTGGGGTCGTTAGAATGTCTGGTGGCAAAATTTTACAGGACATATTAAGTTTCTTCAAAAAAAAGCCAATCCAATAAGTCCTCGCATGACTGAAAACGAAAAATGGAAAAAAGGGGGTGGTTTTATGCCTTTAGGGGTAGTTGATTAGAGGTGGGAGGTTAAATAATATCAGCATTGTGTTCACCGCCCTTGAAAACGCGTGGAAAACAATTTTTAGCACGTTTGGATGATTTTTCCCCGTTTCGGTATTGAGGGAGGGGGTGGTTTCAACCCCCGTGGGTCGTTAGGATGTCTGGTTGTGAAATTTCCAACAAGTTCTCGCATACTTGACAACGAAAAATCGAAAATAGAGTTTTTTGCATTTAGTTCGGGGGGGGGGGGGGGGTAGGGACCGCGCGACTATCACTATCGTGTTGGCCGTCCTCGAAAACGGGGGTAGTCATGTTTGGTCGCTTCCCCTGCACTTTTGGGGTTTTTGCAACTTTGGCATGGACTAATATTTTTAATAACTAGTGACGCATAAACATATGATTCTAAATTGAGATAAGTTTTGCCAGAGCAGTCTAGTCGAATATCTTTATGGAAAGTAATATAAAAATGACTTACTTTATGTTTTCGATGCGTAAATACCTTACACTTGTAAATAATTTCTTTATCTGAAGATAGGAAAAGACAATACATCTTTATATCTATGCATTTTTTAAAATTAAGTGACACCTTACGAAGTTCAGGTATAGCGGTTGAAGTCTAAAATCTGAGAACAATTGGATTCAGAACAAACATAATGTGGGTATAAGACTTTTTAGAAATAGATTCCTGACTTTTTAAAACTTACGATTAAAGAGAGTCTCGGGTTGACTTCTAGCACAACTAAAAACTATTCGTGGTAGCATACAAATTTTGCTGCAGCCCTGCTTTCTTTTGGAGTACAAATTTTTACAGACAAACGAAACTCATATCTATATTTTGAAAGATGATGACGTGAGACCACTCATCTTCTATATCTCATTATAATCAGTTTCAAAACATTGTTTAGATTTTAGACTTTAGACAATACCGTGAATTTTTAATACGGAAACAAAGAGTACAAACTATTGTCTGTTAGAAAAGTGTTAAACAATGAAACAATGGAATATAAATATTATTGTCACATAATTAAATCAAATATTATAGTCTCAGGTACAATATCTGTAATGTAGTTAACGCTATTGACCGATGAGGAAACCTGATATATCTTTAATAATAATATACAGGTGTTCACTCTGGAAAAAACTATAACTTGCCCAATGGAATCCCAGAAACAGACCTTTTTTTGTGTGTGTGTGTGTCTATGAATATCACCGCCACCGGATCCTCCACCATTTTCTAGAAAATCGCGTATGCAAATATATTACAGAGACCCAAAAAAAAAGTGAAAAGTGATCTATTTCTGGGACTCCATTGGGTAACCCCCATGTATTTCGACATGCTGAATACGAATCAGATACCCGTTTAGCTCCGTTACCCCCCAATTTTTAGAAAAATAGCGAAAACAACCTAAATTATGAATTTCTTTTAGGGCATTTTGGCGATTTACAAAAAAAATGGAGGCCAGTGGAGCTAAACGGACACCTGATGCGTATTCAGCATGTCGAAATACATACGAGTTACTAGTATAATAGAAATAAGCGAAAAAACACCTTGAGGTGGAACCAATTGCAACAAAGTTAATTCTTGTTGTAAATGATAGGTAACACGCTCCTAATCAACCTACTAAAAATATACACACGTACTGTTGCGCAAAATGCGTTTTTTTGGCCGCCATCTTGAAAAAACATGAAACAGATAAAAAAAATCATAAAAAATCATGTGTGGTATCAAATTACAGGAAATTTTATACTGAAAAAGAATATGATATTGGTTTTTAAAAGTAAAAGGAAATAACAAAATGGTGGTCGAAAAGCTGAGAGCTTTTGCAGTGTTGAAAAACATATTTTTATTAATCTAAGCGGCTTAAAAATCCTAAGTAGCTTTAATTTCGCTCACAATTAAAAAAAAATTTAAATTAAGAAAAATGATTAAAATTTTAATTATTTAAAGTTAAAATTTCGCACTAAGGTAGTACTGTCGGTCTTAGAATTAATATTCAGAATTTAATAATAATTCGGCATATTAGTAGATTATGGTAAGATAATGATTCAATTAAATTTTTGAAGAGCTACAGAGAACCAGTAAAAAAATATTGACATTTGAAATTTTATGCTTTTAACATTGAGAAATCACAGGTTTTATCATATTTTATAAAAAGTACAGTTCAGATTTCAATAAAAAGGAAAAAACAAGAGAAAATAATATACAAAACATTTTAGACACTTAAAAGTACAGCTTTAAAGCATGTGATAGTAGTAATTATTAGCGAGTAAACATTGATCCTAATGAGAAAACACAGGTTTCATCATATTTTACAAAAAGTACCGTTCAGATTTCAATTAAAAAGGAGAAAACGAGAGAAAATAATATACAAAACATCTTCGACTCTTAAAAGTACAGCTTCAGAGCGTGTGATAGTAGTAATTAGCGAATAAATGTTAAAAGTCTACTTTTTATATCGTAGTTTATTAGACGTGGCAACGTCGTGAAAGAAATTGCAATGCTCGCGAAATTTCAAAATGCATGGAATATGAGATAAAAGTTTTTTATTAAAAATAACACGAACGATGTTTGATTAGCACAGCCATTTTTATTAAATCTAATAAAACATAAATGACTAATAATGTTACAGATAATAATATTTCATTTTGTTAGTAATTAATCTTTTAATAACGATTTCTTGGTTTACTAGTGAAATATTTTTGTCGAACTCCTCTATACGTTTCCTTAAATATATAAGGAATAAAAATCAGATTACAACCAACAGCTATTCTCCGGACTAATGCCCCGCCGAGCGCTGAATTACGAATTACTGATTTCTTTGTTATTTTTTTTCTTTATTTTCTAAACAATTAAAAATTCTCTGTAATATTTTTTGTGTTTGGTAACTTTAACAACACCGTTGTCAACTTTCCCTAAAATATTTAATAAACCATTATATTTATTTTTTTTATATGCATCTTCAACCATTTCAACTTAAAAAAATCATCTTCCCCAGAAACCTTTGTTTTGAAGGATGGAGATTAATGGAGCGTCTAGTTGATACATGATTTTAAGTGGACATCGTATATGAGATCAAGTTCCATTAATTACCGATTAATTACTGCGACAAAACGGCGTAATTTTACCAGAAAACGAAAAGTTCCCAATTCCGCCCAAATG
This sequence comes from Rutpela maculata, assembly GCA_936432065.2. NCBI lineage: Eukaryota > Metazoa > Arthropoda > Insecta > Coleoptera > Cerambycidae > Rutpela > Rutpela maculata. Next base: position 124,581,780 of record OW386291.2, on the reverse strand, counting down.
CTGATGGTAGCAAAAGATTTGTAGTGGAAAATACTCGTTTAACCTCATTTTTAATTTCGAGCTAGCTCTCATGGTTCTGGAGATATCTGCGAAAAATAGCAAACAATCGCAAAAGAAAAATAGCAACAATAACAGCTCGAATTTCGGAAAATTGCAAAAACATGCGATCTTGACACGTTCATATTTTTGGAAAAATACCAGCGGGACGGCCGTACGATGTCGCGACGTAAAGAGGAAGACTACCAGTTAAACTTGATCGTAAATCGCACATCGTAATTGGAAAATTCGGCTCGGCACGAACGAATCCAAAGTGGCATTTTTTGACGTTTAATGATGTTGAAGGCAGTTGAAGCGACGATTTTGTTAAATCAATGTAAATTCTCTCACTCCGTCGCGACGTTGCCTAGTCTAAATACTGCGCAAGTCAAACGAGACTCCTGCAGTATCGACAGTACTACCGAAAAAATTATACAATTTTTTTTATAACAAAATCATATTTATTTCATTACTTTCATCAATTACAGAAGAGTGTATGTATTTCTGCAATTCATCATAAGACACACGGAATCCAAGACTGCAAAGTTCATCAATTAAGAAACGAGACCCAGAATCTCTGTGAATCTGTAAGCCTACAGCAAGAGGAATTGGGCATATCAGAGAACGAGGCCTGCAAGCTTGCATTACTGCCTGACCTATCGAAACCTGCTTCGGATCATTACGTTTGCCGCCGATTAGGATATCCAAAGAAGTTAGTAAAATATGTCTTGTTTTCTTCAACATATTCGATATCTGATGCACTAGGATAAAAGTCCTTATTTTTCTACAACAAATTTATTTCAGTTCTGATCAGTTTTGCTGCAGACTAGATTAATTAATCTAAATTTTTCGTCATCAGGGTCATCGAGTCTTTTTTGTTTGTGATAGTCCAATATTTTGTTTGATGCAATTTTTCAAAATGTTATCATGTTACATTTCCCATTTGTGCCTGATACTATGATATTGTCTCCAAACCAGTCTTGCAATGTTTTCTTCAAATGTCTAGAAGTGTAAGGCTCTTCCCTCTAGTAAAAAAAACACCCATTTTTTCCACTAAGTCACTGACAGATATTGGCTCTTCACAGTTTTCTTGTAACCACTCACATGTCTTTACAAAAGCATCTGCACTATCATTGTCAACCGGGCGGCCTACTGATGTGGGCAATCTTCCACTACCTTCAGGAGTATACTTCACAGGAATGGATTTGCCGCACCTAAAATTGACACTGCAGACTTGGTGATATCGAGCTTCTGCAGCAAGTAAATCTATGACTGAAAGCATTCTCGCGTGTACATTTGCTGGCCATAGATCACTTCTAGTACTGCATAATTTCAAAATTATCTCGCGAAACTGGAAAGTACGCACATGACTGCCATTTTTTTACACTTTTCATATTCTGTAATAATCTGGCTACAAAACAAACAATCCTCCTTGAAGTTGAACGATTCAACACTTCCTCGTAGCGTTCTCGAGCTGGTCGAAGGAATATCTTCTTGCGATGTTTTCAGTTTTATATTATATTAATTTTAATAGAATTGATGTATACACCTCGACATTCTGTATGTACTTTAACAGCACCAGTAGACATAGGATTGAAAAGTTCATGAATTTTATCATCTCTTTGTTTGCTCGAGTTGATAATTCCCGTCAAGCCTTTAGCTGTTAATGTGACATAGGGAGTATCGTCACAAAGCACATTGGAACACAAAAAGCAGGTTTCTTCTTCCATTTCCCTTATGATGATTTCTTCACTCAAAACAAAGATTACCTACCTGAAACAGATAATAAAGAAAATCAAAATTCATTTGCCTAATTACTAATGATTTTTTTAATATTTTTTTATGTTTTTTCCAGATGGAGGGCAAATAAACGCGACAGTATAGATGCATATTTTTAGTATGTTGATTAGGAGCGTGTTACTTACCATTTACAACAAGATTCATTTTTGATGCAATTAGTTCCACCTCTAACACTACTTCTACTATACTATACCCCATGGAGTATCAGAAAAAGGCCACTTTTTTTTATTTTGTGTGCCTATGGTATTAAATCTGTTATTATTTGCTATTGTTTTAATTCACAACTGTCACAATCTTCTATTTCTTAAGATTCTTAAAAAATATTAACGTGTACTGTTCTGTTTAACTTAAAAATGGCTGTGCAACTAACATTGGCTAAAAATGGTAATATTATTAAACTGCGAGCTGAAAATTCACGTTCTACCATAGTTCCATGCTAAAGTCCCTTGCGTGTCACGGAGTGTCCTAACAATTCACAAATATAGACTCTTTTTATGCACTATCCCAAAAATCGGTCAATCAACTACAGTAAATTTTTTTAAAACCCAGATATAGAACCTTAGTGCACACCGCAGAAACCTCCAAAAACCACACAACGAACGTTTACAGAAAACAATGTATAAATAGCCCATACGTCCCTGAAACTGACCAGTTCTCCGACAGTGTACCCAATGACTCAACACTTCGACAGACAAAAGCTACCCGGATTGATAGAACTGCATTCCTACGGGGTTAGTTACAATAAAGTGACTAGCCACCTCAAGGTCCACTTTCTCGCACAGCGCCTGCCTTGTTCAAAGCCTGCAAAATACTTCAAGATAATAACCAGAATTTGTATTCCCTTCTTGGCTACCGTTCAGTATTTTTATAGGAGCCATTAACTCAGTGTTCTTTATCTTAACTACCAACGAATAGAGTTAATTACTTTTTTGTGAAATTCTTGAAAATCATTAAAATTTAGATAGAACAGGTAGTTGATTGTTTGCTTGCAAATATAATAAATCTTGTCTAAACAAGGTGTCTGGAGTTTTGTAATTGTTTGCCGTGCACTAATTAAGGTCGGACTCCGTTGCAATATTAATGACAAAATTTGTTCTTGAATACAGGAAAGATGACAATTGAAAGCAATTGCTTACCTCATAAAGAACTTATTAATATGAATATTTCTTGATGAAGGTCTTCCTAATTTTTGCAGTAGGCTTCAAATAAGAGACTAAAAAATATACACGGTGTCTCAATGGTATGGGGCAAAACTTTTGGAATGTGTCAAAATAACATTAAAAATAATTTAGTTCCAAAATGTCCCCTCGGAGCTATTTGCATTTACAGATTATGTTTCGATTATAATAAAATTTAGATACCTTAAACAATATACCGAGTGTAACAGGATCATGGTACACCACCTTTTCTCCTTTAGTTTTGAAGATGATTGAAATTTGGGATATCCTATATACAGTGTGACCCACTTAAGATCGCAACACCCCTGTATACCCGTTAATTGATGCTTGATTAACTTCAAATTTTGGTGGTAAGAAAAGATCGATAAGGTGATTCTTTGAACTTGGTAATATGTGATATATGTCAGTAGCGTGCGATTTTAAGGGGGTTTCAAAAGCCGATTTTTCAAAAAAAAGTATTAGGGATTTTTTTAGAAAAAAATACTAAGGTATTCTTAATCAGCACCTTTAGAAACCCCTTTGTACAAGATTGCATCGTAGTGGGTACAAAGGTGTTTGAGATAGTGGATGTCAAAAATACAATTTTTTCAACCAAAACTAATTTTTATTTGTAAAACGGATTCCCAATTCAAAAAAATCTATTCTTCATTTTTTGTTCAGAATAATGCATTGTACTAGACTGAATTGATTTTATAATAAAATAAGAAAAAAAGTATACAGTGTGACCCACTTAAGATCGCAACACCCCTGTATACTCCTTTTTTTTCTTATTTTGTTATAAAATCAATTCAGTCTAGTACAATGCATTATTCTGAACAAAAAATGAAGAATAGATTTTTTTGATTTGAGAATTCGTTTTACAAATAAAAATTAGTTTTGGTTGAAAAAATTGTATTTTTAACAGCCACTATCTCAAACACCTTTGTACCCACTACGATGCAATCTTGTACAAAGGGGTTTCTAAAGGTGCTGATTAAGAATACCTCAGTATTTTTTTTTCTAAAAAAATCCCTAATACTTTTTTTTGAAAAATCGGCTTTTGAAACCCCCTTAAAATCGCACGCTACTGACATATATCACATATTACCAAGTTCAAAGAATTACCTTATCGATCTTTTCTTACCACCAAAATTTGAAGTTAATCAAGCATCAATTAACGGGTATACAGGGGTGTTACGATCTTAAGTGGGTCACACTGTACATAATAAGTGGCACTTTTTGACATACAAGTGATTTTTTTTCACTTCCGGTTTCGCCGGAAGTGACACTAACTTTCGATTTTTAAATGGAACACCCTGTATATTATTGCGTTTTTGAATTCTGCATAATTTTCTGAATCCAACGATACCAAATAAGTGACATTTCAAACGTCAATATTTTTTAAATTATTATTATTAGTTTTCTGTGTGCCATGACGGTGTCGATTTATTCTAAATGATCCGTGTAATGCTAGAAACATCGAAATCTCGTCAAAAATACTAAATTACGTAATTTATGAGCAAATAAATTTCCTCAAAACGGTTTTTGGGACAAAACTCATTTTTTTCAAATGGAACCATATTGATACCGTGGTACCATTTATTAGTGCTATTAATAAGGAATTTATTCATATGTCGTATTAAAATGTGCGATAAATGCAAACAAAATTACAGCTAAAACAAAATAAGAAAATACAATTTTGTTCTAATTAAATGTTAAGAAGTAACTAACTAAGATGGCTTTGAAAACAGTGAAATATTTAGCTTGTCAAACATATGTTGGTTTACCGGTGTTTAGAAAAAATTGTTTAAAATTCTTGTTAATTGTGTTCAAAATGCCACAAATTTATACAAGAGATGAAAATGTGAACATGTTAATTCACACACCTACAAATTTTAACTTTTATTTTGTATCGTTAACCAAAACCACTTATTTGCATTGTTTTGGTCCCAGCTACGTCTAACATGGCTCTAAAAATTGTAATAACTGACCTAACTCACATATTATGGTATAATTTTAATAAAAAAAGCAATTAATTACATCATGCGAAAAAATATTTGCCATTTTGATATATATTTCAAATACATGTTATGTACTATATATTCAATTAGAATATAAGCCCATTAACCAGAAAAGTAATTATTCTTATTGCGCTTCTTAGCCCGTCTCTTATAAGTTACTTCTGGAGCATCTCTTATACATGTCCAACAGTAGTCTGCCAACATCGCAGAAGTCCATTTGCTCCGATATATTTTTTCCATATTTTGAATATCCTGGTGGAATCTCTCTCCATGCTCATCACTTACTGCACCACAGTTTTCTGGGAAGTAATCTAGGTGTGAATGTAGAAAGTGGACTTTTAATGACATATTGCATCCTAATTTCTGGTAGCAAGAAAGAAGATTCCCAACAAGGTCTCTATAGTTTTCTGCTCTTTTGTTACCGAGAAAGTGTATTGCTACCATTTTAAAGTAATTCTAAGCAGCTTTTTCATTACCTTCTACAATGTTGTCAAATTCAGCTAGGGTATCCAATACTGGGATACCGAAATTTCGAGATCCCGGGATCCCGGACTTTTTTCTGCGGTATTTGATTCCCGGTATTTATTGTTCAGTACCGGAATTTTCGGTATTTTGGAGATTCATTTTATCTACGTCGCATCGATGACCGATGATAAATCCACATCGCGGCGTGTGGTGGTATGACGCGAGACGTACATACGAATTACAAGTTTTAGACCTGTAACAGTAAGCTGTGTTCGATTGTCAGTATTGTCACTCTTGCGTTTTGTGTACCTAATTTGATAGTTGGGAATCTCCAATCTAAGGGTATACATTTTTATATTTGTTAGTGGTACGTTAGTCTCATGATGTATTCTTATCTTTGATAGGTAAAATATATAATGGAAAAAGGCGCGGACAAAAGTGTATTTCATGTAAACGAAAAAAAGGCCACAATCCGCAACCGCAAGAACATTATGATCAAAAATTTCAGGACCAGGATGCTATTTTTGCTTTGCCTGGTCCTAAAAGGAAAACAGTCAGAGATACAATTAAAACACTGATTGAGAGATTAAGTTGTTTGGTCGGTATTCCGGAGGTGGAGAATGAGGATGATAAAGATGATAATATACCAATTGCAGAATTGCAAAGGAAATATATAACTACTGCAACTTCAGCACCGGAACCGGAGACATCCCAAGTGCCCCTTAAAGTTGCTTTGCAAAAGAGTCCATTAGATTAAAAAGCAACCTAAATCAGGAAATTGAATTGTTTGAAAAACAAGGTTGCCGGCGACATAATTTTAAGCTGGCTTATGAATACTTACTGTCAATTCCCCCAACAAGTGTGGAATCCGAACGCGCTTTCTCTGCCAGCGGTATATTATGTTCCAAAATTCGATCACGCCTAGAAAATCATATTTCAATGAAAAGTAAAATAATGTAAAGTTAACGTTTTTTATTAACTACACCTTGTATTTACTTATTTAGTTTTCCAGTGACAGTACCCACTGCCCAATGCTATTTGCCATTATTTTAGTTAAGTTAGAAATGTTAAATTAGGATGGCTGGTGACCCTACAAATAGAAATTAATGTGTTTATTGTTGGTTTACTTCTTTCTACGATAAGTATACTTGAAAAATAAACTGCCCCTATTTACATTTAAAACAAAATTATTCCATATATCTACCACCATTTTTAATAGAGAATGAATCTAAAATTCCCAGAATCCCGATATTTTCGGTATTGAATACCGGGATACCGAAATGTTTTATTTGAATACCGAAATCCCGGGATTGAAAATTTAGTCCGGTATTGGATACCCTAAATTCAGCATCTTTGAAAAGGTTCTTGATTTGAGGACCCACAAAAATTCCCTCTTTAATTTTCGCATTACTAAGTCTGGAAAATTTTTGTTTTAAATAACTGAAAGCACGTCCTTCTTTGTCCATAGTTTTACCAAGTTTTTCATAAGCTCCAGTTTTATGTGGAGTGGTGGCAGTATTACCTTTTGTGAATCAATTAAAGGGATGTTAGCAACATTTTTTTCTCCTGGTTTAAAACCCAGTCTTGGCGGCCAAATGTTTCTTTTGTAATGTTTTAATCGCGCTCGACTGTCCCATTCACGAAAAAAACAGCAATATTTGGTATACCCTTGCTGCATATCAAGTAAGATAGCTCACTTTTAAGTCTGCACAAATCTGCCACACTAAATCACAATTTTATTTTTTTCGCCTCCTTTGATAATGGGATGGGGGTGGTAATGTGGGTTACTAATGCCAAAAAATATTTTGAGACCTTAGCTTCTCTTACACAGTGTGTGCAACACCCCGTTATTTTGGGGCGTTGTCCGATTAAAAAAAAATTTTTGAGATAAAGTTCTCGATGAGCTCTATTTGACTCTTTTGAAAAATTTTCATATTTTCAAGGCCTACTAAGTTCTTCTAATAGTAACTGATGTTGAAGCACCTACGTACAGCAATCGAATATTTATTTAAAGACTAACTTTTATCTTATATCTGATCTTCCTTAAGTCAAATGACTACTTTACCTTTTTAGTTATCCTAACCGATTTTTATACAGGGCCAGTCGAAAAGTGAGAAATTTTAAATTCAGTTATTGAATAACAAACACCCTATATGAGATATCGAACTAAAATTTTGTATAGAGGTGTTTGAGACAACTGTGAATCGAATACGCTATCCAATTTGCCGATAAAAAATTGCCTAACAGTCGATCTCGAAATTTCGAGCCAAAAATTCAAAATTCTCTCTAATTTCGGCGAAACTCCGAATTTTAAATTTCATCGTGGTTTCAACTTTTTTGCTTTTAGTGCGTATGGCACCGGAAACGTTAAAAAACCTTTCGAAGTCAGTTTTCGGCGTAGTTTCCAAAAAATCTACATTGATCTGGTGTAAGGTGTCCCTTGAGACTAGAAATTAATTTTCCTGGGTTATATAACTTGATAATATCTATTCCCATTTTCTTGCCAAGAAATTCTTTTTGGCGTTTTTCAATGTTATCTTGTCATTTGCTACGACCTTATCAAATTCTTCGCGGTTCTTCAAGAAAGGGGGGTATGGTCATGGTCCCTTGGGCTCAAGTTAAAGTCGCACCTGGAAGATGACTAATGTTAGATTGTTTTTTTTTTAAGCGACAAGAAGACACTGCACAAAGTAATATCACAATCTTGGAGAAATAAGCGTCTACAGTATTAAGACCAATTAAACAATATTTTTAAAATGGCTTGCAATATGTTGATTGTTTCGGCTGCTGTCAAGGGCGGTTTTGGGGGGGGGGTAATTGCCCTCCCAATTGAGGGCGCTTTTCTGCATATAAAGATAAATTCAAAATAATATTTAACTATTTCTTTAAGTTTCAATAGTTTAAAAAAAAATCGGATTTCTTCCCACCCCACTCATAAAAAAATATTCTTGGATTTCTATCCTCCGCTCGCTATAGAAAATTTTTGGGTGGTTTCTGCCCCCGCTCGTCAAAAAAATTTTTTTTCGTATTTCTCCCCTCCGCTTATTAATTTTTTTTTTTGGATTTCTCTTTGCTCGTCAAAAAATTTTTCGGATTTCTCCACCGCTCATAACAAACTAATTTTTTTCGGATTTCTTCCCTTCGCCTATAAAATGTTTTTTGGATTTCTACCACCTGTCAAAAAATTTTTGGGTGGTTTCTGCGATTTTTCTTATATTTTTGCGTGTTCGTTTCTTTGATAAAGCACAACCTTCTTTTCGCTTCATGCTGACTGTATTACGGAAGAGTTTAACAGAATGGTCCAGAGTATATCGAAATGTTTTATAATAACAAATTTATTCCTAAATTCTAAACAGTCTTCTATGAAATATTATTGTTCATTTCGCTCTCTGCGAGAAAACGACTCAAGCATGAAAATATTGTACTGTTGAGAAAGTACTAACTACTATAGAAAATTAAGTCTCGTTATTACCTCCTACTTACATTATACAGATTATACTTCCCCTATTAAACATCATATATCCGTTGAAGGCTTTAGTCTTGATCTTGATATGTCGCAATAATTTCTAAAACAATAAAAATTATCTTGTTACCTCATTGATGCTATTTTCGTCAAGTTTCATCGTCCAACTATTTGTTCATATCACTAATCATATTAAAGTCTAGATTATTCTGTAGCATAGATAAAGTTGTGATCGTTTAGAGAATTTTGTCATTATTCCGAGAAATCATTTAGGAAAACCATAAGTGATTGATTATCGCAATGAAAGTGTCATTAAATTATTTCATAAATTTTCGTATTATTTTCCAATATATACAGGGGGTATTTTTAAAATTAACAGTATCTTGCTTATTATTTGAGAAAAGACAAGTTGACGTAACGAATAATATATAATAAATACCCGTAATATAACCTTTTATTCAATTTCAGATGCTAACAGTTATGCAATGTTTTTATCAATATTCTAGTGATCTTTTTCTACGACAACATCGAAATTCAAGGGCGGATCTAGAAATTTCAATAATTTTTTTCTCGTCTGTGGCGCATGGGACCCATACAAAATATGGGAAATACCATCTAGAGAAGCACTCCTCTAACGACCTCTAAAAAGTTTTGAAAAAGCAGTTTGCGAAAAAAATTTTCAAAATTCGATTGCCCCCCCCCTCCGGGTCTAGGGACTCCTGTTTAAAATTATTTTTTTTGTCATATACGTTTTACTTTTACTTTTCATCAAAATGCAACAATAGGTTTTGGAGTTTATGAAAATATTTTCATTATTAACTGAAATTTTGTAGTTTACAATTTAACAAATTACCAAATTTCAATTCGTTGTATCTCAGTTAGTAATGAAAATATTTTCATAAACTCCAAAACCTATTGTTGCATTTTTATGAAAAGTAAAATGTATATGACAAAAAAGAATAATTTTAAACGGGAGTCCCCAGACCAGGGGGGGCACTCGAATTTTGAAAAAATTTTCGCAAACTGCTTTTTCAAACTTTTTTAGAGGTCGTTAGAGGAGTGCTTCTCTAGAGCGACGGCGGCTTTGAGAGTATGACACTAGGGACAAGATATTTGAATATGTCATTAGTATTTCTGTCAACATTTTTATGTTTATTAGAATATTAAACGTGAGTAGTAGGTTGTCGTAGAAAAGTATAGTATGCAACTCGCACAAAATGGCAATTCTGCACTGATATGAACTTTTACACTCGTGCAAAATGAGCCTCATTTTGTGTTTATTGCATAATATACTATACTATGTCAGATAAAGAGTTTAATTAAAAAAGGGCGACAGTACCAGACAGAAAATTTAACTTCTAAAAATACTTGTACTAGATGAGCTATAATGAAATCAATTTTAATAAATCCACATTTAAGAAAAAACCTCTGGGGGTGACACTGGTAGTGGCAATTTTTTGAGGCCCTGGTTTTTGTAGCCACACTAAATTACAATTTTATTTTTTTTTTCACCCCCTTTAATAATGGGGTAGAGATAGTAATGGGGTGGCTGATGCCAAAAAATTGTTGAGACCTTGGTTTCTTGTACATACATTATAACCCAATTTCATGGACTCTTGCTTGCTTTAGATATTTACCCCTCAGTTCCTCCAAACCCTTCAACGTTAGAAGATCAAGATATAATCTAGTTGCAGATCACGTTCTAATACACATGTATACCAACTTTCAAGTAAATACAGTGTGTGTAGTGACGGGCTAGGCATAGGGAATAAGAATTACAACATCGGAGTGTGCCAGCTGGCTAAAATGAAATAACTGAGAGCTGGGATGCTTCGCCGACGGACGAGTTTACTGCTGCTGTGTTATCATGTCTCTCGCGCTACGTGAATGTACATGACTAAACTGTATCATAAACTTAAAATTTCAACGTTTCGTGACATTTTAAGCCTATTTGAAGAAAAAAAATTCAATTTTTTTTACAATTTTTTACAATTACTCTACAGGGTTATTCATTATATTGTATTCATTATATTATTATCGTTATTATTGGAGATAAAAAAAAAAGTTTCGGGCGAAAGTTGTAGGGCTTTAATAAGTTGATGGAAGCACAGTGGCGTGCAGAAATTGAAATTGATTATTGCAAGAAGCAATAATATATTTTTTTGTGTATTGTTGAATTTTTTATTTATTTTTCTGATTTCAAAAATATGACATATGATAGTCCTATCTTTAACCATTTTCGAGTTATTGAACATTGAAATTCCTATTTAAGCTATTTATTATACGAACAGAAATTACAGTTATTAAAGTAGTCTATGAAAATGGCAAGTATTCTGTTATTATATGAAACGCTGACGGATTTAATAACAGAATACTTGTCATTTTCATAGACTGCTCGGACTGACTTTCCCTTATAGAAGGAAGGTCTATGGAGTAAAGAGTGGCTTACTATTAATTTTTTAACCCCTAACCCTGTAGACTTACTCTCTGCATTTTTCAGGAGCAACTAGTCATGCCATCTCACTCTAGTACTAAAGGAGTAGCGATGCATTAATTTGACTTAATGAAAAATTATTTTCCACCTCGTTATCAGTTTTTAGGGAGACTTCCCCTACATTGGAGTTGGAACTAATTTTACGATTTCGCCTCGCTACTACTGTGTCAAATAGATCAGACAACAGTTGAATGTGGAAAGGTGAAAATACTCTATTTTGAACAAGAAGTGATGAAGTCATTATTTCCTCATGCATTTTTATGAAAACCGCTATACATTTATATCCAAGAAAGCCAATAATTTTTCAAAAGAGTTTTTCATAAAAAGGCATAAGAGAACAATGACTTCATGACTCTGACCTCCCAATAAATTAAATTTGGTACAATGTGATTTCAAAATGAAATAATTAACGCTATTATTTTTTAATAAAAAATCTATAATGAGATATGTAGAATTTTGGAAGTATAAAAAATCGCATTAAGTCGTGCACCGACACCTGAGCTAAAAGTGTGGATTTTTGTGCTCTACATAATAAAAAAAAATCATTCGATTATCTCAAAAAAAACCGCTGCCCAAGGAATCACTACTTCCACATCCAGATTCTCTATCCAAGTCACTCACAACGAAAAAACTTTGTATGTGAAAATAATTGTTTATGGAACTTTAATAATATAATATTTGAAATCCTCTACCCCAAAAACCCATAAAACGATACCCCACATCGGTAGTGGGGTGAGGGTGGTGGTAGGGGAGTGGTAGTGGGGGGTGGATGAAATGAAAAAATATTTTGAGGTTTCTGGTTCCTGTACATATACTAAATCACAATTTTTTTTCATCCCCTTTAATAAGGAGGTGGGGGTGGTAAAGGGGGTGGCTAATGCCAAAAATTTTTTTGAGACCTTAGCTTCACTTGTATATACTAAATACCAATTTCATGAACTCTTACCTGCTTGATTTACCCATTTACCCCAAATTTACCCCAATTTACCCCCCAACCCTTCGACGGAACAAGATGAAAATATAATCTAGTTCTAGATCTCGTTAAAGTACATATGTGTACGAAATTTCAAGTCAATATCTTAAACGGTTCCAGAGTAAACGTGCGCACAAAAAAAAGTTAGACAGACAGACCGACAGACAGACAGAAATTTTTTTTTCGCTCAAACTTAAAATCTCGACGTTTCGTGACATTTTAAGCCTATTTGGACAATAAAATTTTTTTTGTCGTTACTATACTTCCAGTGGACGTGGAAGTAAAATGAAATAACACAGTTCGAAAAATATTCATTTTAAAAACTTTGAAGATCTTTTAATGCGTCAAATACGAGAGTTTGTTGTTTATGTTTTTCCATAGACATTATATTTTATTTGTTTTAATTCTATTTGATTCGTCTCTGAGGATAGGCAACCAACTGGTACAATGGTACAAAAATCTATGGAATACTTTGGTAAAGATTTATCTTCGTTTAACAAAATAGTAGCGGATCACTTAAGGTTTTTTAATATTTCCATTTTGTTATACGTTTTAAATTTCCGTAAAATGTGCATGCCTTTCTATACAGGGTCTCATAATTTGGTAGACCTTAGCAATCACCTGTTGATGAAATCATAATATGATTTAACCTAACTTATTTAAGTTGCACCCCTGAAAAGGTATAATTACAAAGTCTCCGCTAACATTCATTGAGGGTGGTTACCCTTAAAATTTCATAGAACTTTTCAAGTTTTATTTTAAGTTATGCGGAATTAATTTTGGTAATTTTTTATCTTTAGGACTTTTTTTATAAAAATTAATGGTTTTTGAGAAGACCACAAAAACTTAAACAAAGTTTTAATTACCTTTTCAAAAAATAATTCAAAAATAGAGCAATTGACGATTTGCACGAAAGAAAGTTTGGTAAAAAGTGTCTAGATTGATATCACTGTAATTCACTGCACATGTTGACCAACTCGTCTAATTTTCAAACTTTGCAACAATTAAATACCTATAATATAATAATCATAACATTGTTTTCATTATCTTTAATGTTAAACCTACTTCCATTGAATATATACCATCTTTATTATGTTGTTTCGTAGTCTACAATATTTAAAAAATGTCGAATTATGCATTTTGTCAATCACTGCTGCCAACTCTTCTAAACTGAGAGTTGGAAACAGTGTTTGACAAATTGCATAATTCGACATTTTTTAAATATTGTAGACTACGAAACAACCTAATAAATATGATTTATATTCAATGGAAGTAGGCTTAACATTAAAGATAATGAAAACAATGTTATGATTATTATATTATAGGTATTTAATTGTTGCAAAGTTTGGAAATTAGACGAGTTGGTCAACATGTGCAGTGAATTACAGTGATACCAATCTAGACACTTTTTACCAAACTTTCTTTCGTGCAAATCGTCAATTGAAGTCTGACTTAAATTCAATATTTACGATTCTCTCAATTTCTATCAACTTTGAGAAGAAATATTAAAAATAAGAAAATAAAAATAAATTCTCATAACCTAAAATAACTATTGCAAAAATGGATGAGTGAATGACTTATCGTATTTATGTATATGTCTTGTTTCCTTAAAATTACTATAGAAATCTAGTGTTAGTAAAATTTCTAGCTTCTTGTGTATTCATTAAGGCATATCAATGTTAGTACCACTAATATACCTCTCATTGCTTCATGAAAACGCCTCAGCATTCGAATTCAAACACTTGTTTATGTTCCATATTTCAAAAAACCGCCGCCTAAGGAATCACTACTTCCACATCCCGTCAAAGATGGGGTAATTTGATGATAGTGCGGAGGTGAAGGGTTGGCCGTAGTGGTGGTCGATGACAAAAAAAAATTGAGGCCTTTGCTTCTCGTACAAATATCAAATCACATTTTTCTTATCCCCTTTAATAAAGGCGTGTGGACGTGGCTGGTAGAAAAAATGACTTTAAGACTTTTGATTCTTGTAAACACACTAAATCACAATTTTATTTTTTACCCTCTTTAATAATGGGATGAGGGTGATAACGTGGTTGGTAGTGGAGATAGCAGATGCCAAAATAATTTTGAGACCATGGCTTCTCGTACATACATTAAATTTTACACGCTCTTACTTGCTTGCTTTTACCAATTTACCTCCAACCCTTCGACGGAATAAGCTCAAAATATCTTATACTCAGGCAGATTTTTTTTAACTCAAAAATCGACGTTTCATATGGCTTTCTAAGTCTTTAAATAAAATCCATTTTTTCCCGTTGCTATATTACTCTCACTCACTACTGGACTCCGATTAAAGAACTTATAACCTAGACACATAATGTGTATTGGTTTGTTTGTTGCTGAGATAGTCACAGTCTAAGGCACCTCAGTTGCAAACATCCCATAAGTTCCTGATTGGCTATTCCTTCATTTCGCATCCGTTTCGATACGATTGGTTCAGTTAGATTATCATAATATCAGTTTGACACGGCCGCCATTAATGTTAATAAATGTTTTTCATGTTCTCCGTTCAAAAAGTGGTGAAGAACTCATATTTACACAGTTTAGTCTTAGTGACAATATATTTAGTGCAAATTGGTGAAGTGCTGTGCCGTTTGCAGAAAGCAGTTTAGAAAAGAACAAAATTGATCATTTCATAAGTAAGCAGGTATAAACTTCATAGTCGTAACATGATGAGGTTCAGTTTACAGTTCTAATAAGATGAAAAACAATTAAATTTTAATATCCTTTCAATACATATTTCTCTCGAATAAAACATCTCTACCTATTATATTTTTTAAATCCGCGGTTACGTTCTTAGAGGTTATGAAAATTTAACCAACAATTATTACTTACATAAAATAGGCACAATATTGTCGTTATTTTAATAAATATGTATATATTTTGTTGGATAAACTTCAATGCATGGAAATTACACAAAAACATGTTTATTAAATATGTCATTCAATAGTGTAGAAACATAATAAATTATAATGACCAACATTCAAATAAAAAATATTATCAATTTAGCCATGTAAGTATGTATAATATTTTCCATCTTATTATATGTAAACTTTCAGAAAGAATCGAAAAATGTAATTTTTATGAATTATGAGACATTTTACAGATTTGTATAGTAAATTAAATTTGAAATATATCAAGCATTATCTTACTGTAACATTGTATGCCTACATCACTTTGTATAAGGAGCAGGTAATGCAGGAATTACAATAATTCATTTTAATGGAAATATTTACTCTTCTACACATACCCGTCATTGTTGCTTATGGGATGTTATGCTTATCTATCCCTTTTAATGGACATATAATGTGACTATGTTAGGAGCAAACAAGGTATATACTGAAGAGATAGATGTTATGTATCTAGTAATAAGTTCTTTGATCAGAGGTACTGGATGTGAAATTAGTGTTGGTTACTGTTTGACTAACTGTAGTTATTTTATGTCTATCTTCTTTTCTATTTTTCCCAGCAAATAAGTTTTATGAAAGTTTCATAACGAGTAACTAATGCTTTTATTTTCTAATAAATATTTAAATTTGTTGGAAGAGATAAACATTATGGAACCAAGCTATCCCACAAGTCCATATAGAATAATTAGGTACCGGAAGGTATTCATCATTTACAACTAAAAATAAATTACTTTATTCTATTTACTAGGAAATTTCCAGTAATCATTAATGTCAATAAACCTGCAAAATATGAGGAATTATTATTTTTAGACGTTTATGTTCCAAAATGTCCGATTATATTATTTAATGAAAGATGAATAGGTATTACATAAAATAAATATAATTTAAAAAGCCGACTGTGAAACAGGAAATCCGAGATAAACGAATTAAACAAGTTTACCGCTAATATCAAAATTTCAATGACTGCAGTCGGAGTCCCAATTTACTCACTACACACAACTATGATGCAATTCTCGAGGATAAATAGACGATTTTTGGTGACTCACTGTGGTTTCGACTGCAGTCATTGAACATGAAAATTTTTATATTAGTGGTAATCTTCTTTAGTTCATATTAATTTGAATTTCCTGTTTCACACTCAGTTTTTTATTTATTTGTACTTCCCTGCTTACCGAAGGGAAGTATTGTAACCATGAAAAAAAAATCACCCTCCGAGATTTCTGTGGATTTTCATGTTTCAAACTATGCAGATACGAAAATTAAGATCTTTCAATTTCGTCCTGTCTGTCTATCTGTCTGCGGATCTACAGCCGTACCGAGCCAACTTTTTTGAGGGGTTGTTTTTCAAAGCCAAATTCATAAACTTGAGAAGCCAACTCTGTAAATAAATAAATAATAATTCCTCCAAAAATTTGAAGAGGGCTGAGAGAAAATTTGAAAAACTATTCCTGGCCTTGCCAACTTATGTCTCAAATACTCAACTGTTGCCCAACTGTTGCCAACTATGACAAAGTTGGGGTCCCCTTGGCTGTGTGGATCTTTCTGGTGTCTGCCTATTGACGCTCTATCCACAAAACTATTTCACGGAGAAAATTAATATTTGGCGGGTAGTCGACGCAATTTTCAAGACAGAAATGGCATACTTAGTGAAGAATATACGAATTGTGAAAAATATACGTCCTAAAAATATGAATTAAAAAAAAATGTGACGGAGGTCAATAATGTTTGGCATGTAGTTAACACAACTGTCAAGGAAGAAACCAGCTTTACTCTTAGTGAAACATATACAAGGTGGCTGACCTGAAAATAATTAATAAGAAACGATGGTGGAAAATAATGCTTGAGAGATAGTTGACTATTTCCGAGAAAGAAATCTAATGCCAAGAAGAAAACGTGACAAACTTTTAGTTAAAAATTATACAGGGTGTAGTCCGAGGTGTAGTCGTTCAACAGAAAAAATAATTAATACATAAAAGATGTCAAATTGATGGAGAAGTTTTGTGTAAATACACTCAAAGAAATAGTATGGGTAAATTCAACAAAAAAAAATGGTTAACTAACAATATCGTTAATTTTGTTAAACCAAACTATATTGATGGTATTTTTAAACAAGAGGTGATTGTTATTTTAATTAATAAAAGTTGTCGTACAACAAAACAAACATTAACTTAAAAAATAGATGAATAAGACTATTATTTTGTTCGTCTGACTACTATTTTGTTGAATTCTGTCAAATTAAACTAGATAATAGTATATTTTAATTTTAACTATTATCGCCATGTAATTCTAACCCAGTATTAGTTCGCTGTATTACTGTACTTGGTAGACAAACCAATATTATTGTCGTCTTCTATAAGTTCTAAAAGAATTACCATAAAATTTGCTTGCTTACCACGTAGTCTATTACAGAAATTATTCCCAGATGACGCCACTTACAAATCACTGAAAATAATCAATCGTGCATTATCTTATGCTCTTATGACTTTATAGAAAATTAATAACATGATTGCAATGTTCAAATTCTCTCAGGGATCATCGATATATTTGGATGGATCTTATAAACGATCTCTAATCTTTGGTTTGGGTGGTCTGATGTCTCAATACTGAGATTTTGGCTAACCAAAAAAAACTTCATCATACAATAGTGTAGATCAACCTAAAAATTAGTTGGTGAACAAAAAAACAAAGTCGTTGTACTATTTAATTGTAGACCAAATTGAAAATGGTTAGTGAACATACAAACATGTCATTGTACTATTTAATTTGTTACAAGAAGATATGATTTTTTTACTATTTGTTTACGAAAACAAATAAAGTTGTATGACTATTCTTTTCTGATTGATTTAACTATGAAACTAGATAGGCGCGATTTCATATGCTCTTTTTGGTTGAATTTACCTATCATTTTCTTTGAGTGTAACTTCAAAAGATTTTTTAAATTTATATTTATTATTTTCAATTTTTTAATGATTTTGCGATAGTAGTAAATTTACACTTTTAAAAATTTAAGTACAAATTATCCTATGGATTGTTATTTTACCTACAAATGCTCGGTTATTACAACGTATGTATATATGCAATACTCTTGTCAGGCCTTTTCATTTGCTACCCGACTTCAACTTTCATACACTTTAGATTTTTTTGACATAATCTCATCCACTGTTCGTCATTTTATTAATATACGTTGGTGTGCCGTGTCTATATTTTTGACTGATAAAAAGTTCTGAAAAAATTCGTGCATCATTATTACACATAAATAGACACTTTTTGACTCTTGACAGTAAAGCTGCACATGATGCTTGCGCATTTTCAATGATAATCAGTGTCATTTTGTAGCCCAAGCATTTCTCTCTTTCTAGCATGCAGTAAAACATTTTTTTATTATGAAATAATAAAGATGGATGTGTGCAAATAATGAAATTCTGATTTTTTATTTTATTTTTAACTCCCTTACCTTAATTTTAATTGATCGATGAGCATTAGAGGTGAAAGGAGCCATTTCCGAAAGTTTTTTAATTAAATTTTATTGATCAGTAAGACACATACTTTATGTAAAAAAAGTTCTAGCCAATTTGACTCAATATTTTTTTCACTTATCATTTATTTATAGATATCCCGGCGCCTTCACCATTTTTTCAAACTTAATTATTTTTTTTTCTCTACGCTATTTTTATTAAAACAACAAATGTTTTTAATGCAAAATGTTATAGAGGGCTATTACAACGTATCACAATATAAAATGTATGAAAAGAAAATCATGAATTCGATTTTTTTTTTTTTAATTGGACAGCTCATTCTTGTACATTTCTTGGGCTGTATCTCGGAAACTAGACATAGGATCGAGTTGGGCCCATGAGAGTTTTTGATCAGATAGTAGACATAATCTACAATATATTAAAAATTCAGCTAATTTCACCGGGGGCCACTTCCCATAAGAAATGAGCGGGGTCCTTTATAGGAACTTTTAATTTTTTTTACTTAAAATTTTTAGTCGAACTAAAAGAAAATTAAAACTGGATCAGCGGTTGTAGAGAAGAGCATACATCCTACTTGACGTAAAAACCAAGATGACAAACTACCCTCTACTTTCGATATAGCCACCTCATGTATTCCCGACCTACGTTTATCTCCAATTAAGGTTCCGAAGTAAAACTCTGCACTCCATGGATCAATAAAAACATTGCCAGGGGAAGGGTTATAAAGAAAACTGCATCAAAATCAGTCCAGAAACTTTTAAATTATTGCACGTTATTACCAAATCCTGAAAAATGCACTAACAAAAAAAAAATCATTTAATAGAACTTACGAGTACACCACTGGCTCAATTTATGTGCAGAATACAATTTTACAACCTTTAACTCTATTGAAAATATCCGCCTTCAGATTACCTATAATGAATAATAATATATTCTTTCATGCAGGTCCAGTTATAAAAAATAAAACTGTTGAATATGCCTTTAAAATAGACATAGTAACTTTCAATACACCTTGTATATCTCCATACGAAATTTTAAAAAAATGCAAAATTTTAAATTGCTCATAGAATAATAAACATAACTTTATTGTTGCTTTTCCCTTTAGCTAACAGCTACCCGCTCCTCTGTAGCTGTTAAAAGAGGTGTGGGTGTCATTTCTTAAGAAGAAGAGACAAAAGTGACAAACTAAAGAAAAGTCTTAGCTCTATCTTCGTCTCTCACTCCGTAACAAAAGTCCCTCAGTACGCCGTCTCTCTCGAATCAACCCAGCTGACCCGACAATCAGTTTTCTATACTGCCTTCCGTGCCAGCGCTAGAACTTGTCGTAGAGGCTATTATCAGAACGAGAGGGGGAATTCATCCAATAGCGGTTTTCACAAAATCCCCCTCTCCGGCGACTCCTTTAGCTTGTGAGCGTTCACTGCGCTTTGTCAGGCCTGTAGTTCGCTTCGAGCGCACAGTTAAATACACAGTAGACTAAATTAGGCCCGAACTGCCAGGGACAATTAACCACTTAATTAATATTTTGAGTTAGTGAATTTGTGAAAGTGTAGTGTAACAACAAGTAACAATGTTTGATGTTTTCGGCTCCGTCAAGGGGCTGCTGAAGATCGATGCAGTGTGCATCGACAACAACATATTCCGCCTGCATTACAAAGCCACTGTGATTATCCTAATAGCTTTCTCTCTGCTAGTGACGAGTAGGCAATACATAGGGGACCCTATTGACTGTATAGTGGATGAAATTCCCCTAAATGTAATGGACACTTATTGCTGGATTTACTCGACGTTTACTATACCGAACAGACTGACGGGGCGACTTGGCCAGGACATCGCCTACCCGGGGGTGGCTAGCCATGTGGACGGTAAGGACGAAGTAAAATATCATAAGTATTATCAGTGGGTGTGCTTTGTTCTATTCTTCCAAGCAATGTTGTTCTACGTGCCACGCTACCTATGGAAAACGTGGGAGGGTGGGCGCATCAGAATGCTGGTCCTTGACCTTAACTGCCCCATCGTCAGCGACGACTGCAAAAGGGACCGAAAGAAGCTGCTGGTAGATTATTTCGCTGTTAATCTGCACATGCAGAATTTTTACGCCTTCCGTTTCTTTATATGTGAAGTACTGAACTTTATCAACGTAGTGGGCCAAATTTTCTTTATGGACTTCTTCTTGGACGGGGAATTCAGCACATACGGCAGTGATGTACTGAAATTTACCGAGCTTGAACCGGAAGAACGCAACGATCCGATGTCCAGAGTGTTTCCGAAAGTAACGAAATGTACCTTCCACAAATATGGTCCTTCCGGCTCCGTGCAGAAGTTCGACGGACTTTGTGTGCTTCCTCTTAACATAGTTAACGAGAAAATCTACGTGTTCTTATGGTTCTGGTTTGTGCTTCTTAGTGTCTTGTCGGGCATCTCTCTCTTGTACCGCTGTGCTGTCATCATGGGGCCAAAACTTCGTCTTTACCTGCTTAGAGCCAAATGCCGCATCGCCGCATCGGAACAAGTAGAGACCATCGCCAACAAATGCGAGATCGGGGACTGGTTCGTCCTTTATCAGCTAGGCAAAAACATTGACCCTCTTATCTTCAAAGAAGTTATTGCGGACTTATCGAAGAAGCTGGAGGGCAAAGAGACTGTTTAGTGCCCTCCTTTGCTTAGTGTAAAAGTGCCTTTAAACGAACAAAAGACTTGGGAAAAAGTATTGAGTAGTTTACGCGCGAGCATATGCATACGCTTGGTAGGTAACAAAATTTTGTTATCGATTTACCTGCTGCACAGGGAGCACCCTAGACTCGCGATTGGAACGTCATTCCAAGAAAATATATCTATTAATTAAAGGACCAATTACAAAGTTCTGTGATGACAGAAAAGACTGTAATCAATCAATGTTTTCCGGCCACCAGCCTCTGGTTTCGGCTGTGATAAATCATTTTTTATCTTAAGGGTACAATAGCTCAAATAGGTCATTCCAAATCTCTTTTTTATCGCTTATTCCTAAATTTGTATACTTTGTACTGCCGATTACATTTTTCACTTTGTTTGACTTTGAATAAATCTGTAATAGGCAATAAGTCGGAGACCCGTTTTCGCCGCTAGCTAAAAGAATGAGTGCCACACTGAGGATGGCCTTGCCTTCTTCAACGGAGCATGTAAAACGTAGGTATCTTGCCGTATTCATTTTCGAAAAAAAAAATCATGCACAGTGCAGCCGGCGAAATCGCATTCTCTGTGATAGATCTGATATGATAATGTAAAAAATGCTCTGTTTGTTTTTATTATTACCTAGCATAAAATTATCAATCATTAATTTAATTCATATGTGATGTTTAGACTTTAGTTTAGATTAAGTTCCATACGTACAATTCCAAGACGAAACGTTAAGACGAGATTTACATTCGGATGTTTTTTATAAGATTTTACTTTGTATAAAAATATGTGTTCAGACTATGATTATATAACTATTGTATTTTTACAATGAATTATTTTTTATTTATTTGCTTTCATCATGATTAGAAAATATTATTTAGGTATTAAGCAAATCACAACTCACACATTTTTTATCTAATATGAAATTACATACTTTCTGTAAATTGGTGCCTCAATATTGAGCGTTTGCCTAACTAGTATATTATCCTGATCAAATTGAGGCTCCAGTATTCAGAAAGTAGGTAATTTCCTATTAAATAAAAAAGTGTGTGAGTAATGATTCGCTTAATACCTAAATAATATTTTCTAATACCTATTGTATATTATAGAATTTAAAAAAGCCAAAAGTGCCTTTGAAATTTGTATGGAATTATATTTAAAAAATAATAAAATAAGTATTTTAATTAATTTTGTTGTTTGTTTTGTACTTTAAGAATTACAGCTGCAGAACTTACCTATGATTTCTCGAGCTCTAGCCAATCAAAAAAAAATTATCACATCAATCAAAATTTAGGTTTAATGCATTGTTTTTCCTCATAAAGATAAACAGTAATTTCTAAATAAAGAAAATTTGAAATGCTACTAAAGCCTGTAAAAAAGTATTTTTTCTGCATTTCCTTGCACTTCGTGCACACATAAAATTGTTTTTCTACGATCATTCAAAAATTAGTCTCTTTTTATTTACTTATTTTCAGTATAAAAAATTACTAGTCCAAAGTGGCTTTAAAATTTGCATGAAATTACTAAATTTAAAAAATAATAACTAAGTGGTTCAATTAATTGTGTTGTTTATTTTGTTCTTGGAGCTGTATATGATTTTTTCGACCCCTAGCCAATCAAAAATCAACTTATCATAATCAATTCAATCAAAATTTAACTTAAATAGTAAAGTAAACAGTAAGTAAGTATAGTTTCTAAAATAAGGAAAATGTGAAATGCTACCAAAACCGAAAATAATTTTTTTTCACTTCATACACAGATAATGTTACGATTATGCAAAATGTAGGCCGTTATCTACTAATTTTCAGGATAAAAAATTATAGTTAAAAGGGCCTTTAAAATTTATATGGAATTACTTCATTTAAAAAACAATAAAATAAGCATTAAGATCAATTTCGTTGTTTGTTTTGTTCTTTGCAGCTAAAGCATATGATTCTTCTAAAGGTAGATAATCAATTCAATGATAATTTAGTTTAAATGTATTGCTTTTTTCTCAAAAAGTAAGCAGTAAGTAGGTATAGTTTCTAAAATAAAGAAAATGTGAAATGCTACTAAAACTAAAAAATAGTTTCTTTCACTTCATGCACAGATCATGTTGTTTTTCTACGATCGTGCGAAATGTAGGCCATTATCTACTAATTTTCAGTATTAAAAAATTATAATTAAAAGGACCTTTAAAATTCATATGGAATTACTTCATTTAAAAGACAATAAAATAAGCATTTAGATCAATTTCGTTGGTTGTTTTGTTCTTTAATTTTTCCAAAAGTAGATAATCAATTCAATTCAATGAAAATTTAGTTTAAATGTATTGTTTTTTCTCAGAAAGGTAAGTAAGTATAGTTTCTAAAATAAAGAAAATATGAAATGCTACTAAAACTAAAAAATATTTTACTGGATTTCTTTCACTTCATGCACAGATCATGTTATTTTTCTAAGATCTTGCAAAATGTAGACCATTATTTATTAATTTTTAGTATAAAGAATTATAGTTAAAGGGTGATTACATTATATTGGGACAATTTAATGTAACTGATTATTTTTAACAAAAGGAGTCAAATTTGTATTCCCCCTGGTCTATTTTACTATTCATTGAATACCATTTATATATTACTGGTATTTTATTTCAGAAAAAACTTAATCAGAATTCTGAAATTTATATCGAAAGTACATTATAATCAACTCCATGGGCTGTAACCGCCCGCATGTCCACGTGAATTATCTACCAAATTCAGAGATTTACTACCAATAAATTTTATATTTCTAGAAAATAGGTACCAAAATACGTAGTTAACACGAACGTTTATTTCTTATGTAAATTATTTTGAAAGTTCAATTTAAACTTATACATCTCCTGTAACCGTCTAAGGCGTCAACTCCATGGACAATCAAATACAAGCAAATATTAAGGTAAGGTGACGCTAATATCGACAAATAAATGACAACTGGGAAGAGATCATATGTCAGTCTGGGATTAGCTGCTAGTGAGAGTGCACGTTTCTATTACTTTAAAGCCCACCAGCTCCAAGAACATTGTGTGTATTGTTCGTGTTTTTTTGAACCATCAACTCCATGTATATTTTTTTGTAAGTATATTTAAAATATTGTTAACCTTAACCTTAGATCTATCAAAGTTAAGAGTGCTTTTGTCCTATGGTCACAAAATTATTTACCTCAATTTTTGAATAATTCGTTCAAATCTAATTTTATCATATATATCAACTCCATGGACATCGTGGGTCCATGGAGTTGATCGCTTACCTTGGAGCTGAATTTATATTTTTAATCTCCTTCAGGAAAAATGGCTGTACAGAAACAAAGTGAAAAGAGACGAAAGCAGAAGCGGGATACCGAGCGACAAAAGAGGGAGAGAATAACAAATAACCCAGAAGAATATAAAAAAGCTAAAGAAAAAGAAAGGGAGCGATACCATAAGAGAAAAGAAGAGGACAAAATAAAATCCATTAAAGAACTATCTTTGAGAAACAGACGAACTTTGAGAAGGCGTTGGAAATCTCCATCTTCTAAATACAGAAAGACGATAAAACAAAAAATATTTTTTTTAATTTTTGCTTAATAAATCCTTTAAAACCCGAAATCGACCTCGAACTGATATACCAATTAGTTTCTAATTATTTATGGAGCTTGTATACCAGACACTACAAAGATATAAAGAAGTAAATATTTTTTTGTTTCTTGAATCTGTTTGGCCCAAGTTGCTGAAATTACCCTAAAAGGGCTTTTAAAATTTATATGGAATTACCTCATTTAAAAAATAATTAAAGAAGCATTTAGATCAATTTCATTGATTGTTTTGTTCTTTGCAGCTAAAGTATATGATTTTTCCAAAGGTAGATAAATAATCATTTCAATGAAAATTTAGTTTAAATGTATTGTTTTTCTCTCATGGTAAACAATAAATAAAAAAGTGAAATGCTAACAAGACTGCAAAACATATTTTCTTTGCACTTACTTCATCTATAGATAAAATTCTTTTTCTACGGTCATGCAAATTGTAATAATAATAATATATGTTTATTTGTGATAAGAATATAAATACAAGGCAGCACTTGCATCTAAATACAAATAAACATGAAAAGAAATCACAGATGGTCCAATCAAAACTTGACTGTGACTGTAACCAGAGGTATAAAAATTTTACAAATTAATGTAAGAATAAAAAGGGAATAATAAATGTTTAAAGTGTCCTATTTGTAATAAAAAAAAATAATAAGAATGCTGGGCATAGGCAATAAATACTCTGTTTCATAATTTTAATATAGTATAATATAATATAATATAATATAATATAATATAATATAATATAATATTATATAATATAATATAATATAATATAATATAATATAATATAATATAATATAATATAATATAATATAATATAATGTAATTTTCTAAATTTGGTAAGTATCACATTTGTTCAAGTTCTTCTAAGTATCTTTTAAGTCTAAATTTGTGTATTTCAATTCTGGGAGTTTCTGATATAAATTTTCTTACATATTTCTTAAACAGTTTTTTATTTAATATTTTTTTTATGTTTCAGGTACAAAATTAAATGCCTTAAGTGTCAAGAACATATAAAATCGTTGCTCGATTGTTTTCCATATTAGTTTAGCAGGTATGAGGTTACTTAATAGTAAGCCATTATTTGCTAATTTTCAGTACAAAAAATTACTAGTCAAAAGTGCCTTTAAAATCTATATAGAATTACTAAATTTAAAAAATAATAAAATGTGTTTTATTTAATTCTGTGGTTTGTTTTGTTCTTTGCAACTACCTACCGTATATGATTTTACAAACTCTAGACAATCCAAAAACTTTACCACATGGATTAATGTAAAAGAAAGCAATTAAAGTCTATAAAATTGGGATATAGTGTATGTACAGGAAGCCAAGGTCTCAAAATTGTATTGCCATCAGCCACCCCCCACTACCACCCCCACAGAAAATTTCGATGTGGAAGTAGTGATTCCTTAAACTGCAGTTTTTATCTCATGAAGGTAAACAGTAACCTCTAAATAAAAACAAAATGTGAAATGGTATTAAAACTGTAAGAAAACGTTTCTTGCACTTCATGCACAGATAAAATTGTTTTTCTGTCATGATACGATGCAATAGCGTGATTTTTTTAAGCTTTAGCCTCTCAGAAGAAACTTTTGATAATTAATATGTATGTATAGTGGATTATCAATTCAATTATAATTTAGCTCAAATGGATTATTTTTTTAAAGGTTTATTATACTTTCTAAATTAAAACAAAATGTGAAATGGTATTAAAACTGTAAGAAAATGTTTTTTCTGAGTTTCTTGCACTTCATGCATAGATAAAATTGTTTTTCTGTCATGATATGATGCAATAGTATGATTTTTTTGAAGCTTTAGCCTATCAGAAGAAACTTTTGATAATTAATATGTATACATAAATTAATAAAGAGCAGTGAATTACCAATTCAATTATAATTTAGCTCAAATGGATTATTTTTTTTAAAGGTAAATAGTACTTTCTAAAATAAAACAAAATGTGAAATGCTATTAAAACTAAAAAAAAAAATTTGAGTTTCTTGCACTTCATGCATAAGTTATGTATTTACGATCATGCAAAAAGCAGGCCTCTATTTACTAATTTTTAATATAAAAAAAATACTATTGCATCAGTGAACTAAACATTTTATTGCACTCCACTGTCATCTTGAGAGGAAAACTTAATGACGTTTAATTTATGTTAATTTTTAATGGGTTGTGATAATTACGACTACTTAATTTGAGATATTGAATATCATTGTTATTAATGTTTGTTTAACCCATCATTATCTCACAGCGTAAAGTGAATGTTTTCCGTTTAATAGAAAAATAGGAAAAATAATGTAGCAAACTCTTGCAAAAAGTGTTACTGCGCTTGACGTAGGTATTGCTTAATTTCCACGTCGTATACAATATCGAAGTGTGTTGCTACCTAGGTAACATATCTTTAAACTCGATATATTTGGCGTTATCTAATTATACCTATCTTTTAAAAACCGCTGCCCAAGGAATCACTACTTCCACATCCAGATTTTCCTTCCAAGTCTCACAATGAGAAAAATTGAACTTTAATAACATAATATTTGAAATCGTCTACCCCAAAAACCTATAAAACGATATACCACATCGGTAGTGGGGTTGTGGTGGTGGTGGAGGGAGTGGGGGTAGATGAATTAAAAAAAAAATGAGGCCTTTGGCACTTGTATACATGCTAAATTACAATTTTATTTTTTTCACCCCCTTTAATATGGATTGGGGGTAGTAATGGAGGTGGCTAATGCCAAAAAATTTTATGAGACCTTAACTTCTTTTATATATACTAAATACCAATTTTACGGACTCTTACTTGCTTGATTTCCTTATTTACTCCCATTTACACCAATTTACCCCCCAACCTTCCAACAAAATAAGATGAAAATATAATTTAGTTACACACATACATAAATACATAAGTGTACCAAATTTCTAGTCAATATCTGTAACTGTTCCAGAGTAATCTCGCGCACAAAAAAGTTACAGGCCGACAGACAGACAGAATTTTTTTTTTCTCAAACTTAAAATTTCGAGGTTTCATGACATTTTAAGCCTATTTGAACAATAAACGTTTTCAAATTTTTTTGTAGTTACTAGACTTCCACTGGATGTGGAAGCAATAAAATTGACACTTCACATCAATTCATTTTCGCACATATTGTAGGATGTGGTGAAGATTAAAAATTATCGTACAGAGAGTTCACAAGTGACTACCAGTTCATTATTTATTCATTACTTTTTTAAATGTCGCTGTACATTTTGGTGTCAAATATTAACACATCGTCGAATCCTTTATAGTTCGCTAATATTATATGCAAAATTTCGTGGTTTAATCATTTTTGGTATTTGAAATATCATTTTTAAGTAAGCGGTTCAGCTATTAATTTCATTAAAAAATGCAAAGAGGTTACTCAAGAATCAAGAACCTGTTGACTAGATATAATAACATGTACGTCAATACACTCAGAGAAATTTGGCGTTTTAAAAAGCACAAGAAATCACTTGAATATAAATATACTGAATTGAATTCAGTACGAATTCAAGTCGTCAAAACTCAACATATCAAGTTTGTATATTTTTACTTTTATATTGATTATTGAACAAATTATTGCTATAGACCCTTCAAAATATAGGGATTTTCCTTTCCTTTAATATTTAAAATGACTGTTTTACTTGCCTGACTATATTAATAGCTCATCCATATAAACAAAAGTTGAACATTTACATTTTAAAGAAACTCATTGGCTTTGTGTATACGATAGTTAACATTTTTAAAGAACAGCACAGTTGAAACAAAGTTATATTATTTTTTCTGATAAATATTCAAATATTTAAATCATCATTAGGCAATTTTGTTTTGAAAACGCTTCACAAAACCATATGTTGTCTTTTTGAATTAACTATAAACACTAATGAGGAAAAAATATATTTGATTTATTTTCAATCATTAATGATTTTTTTAATTTTACAATGTTTTTTCTCTGAGTGTACTAATATTGTATAGGTATTCTGTTTAAAATGAAAAAGTATTCCTGCATAGGCGTAATCAAACATCCTGTATTTATGACTCAGTAAAGGTCAACAACTGTCGGTACCATAGACAGTCAATATTTGGTAATATCACAATCAATGGTCAAATTTTAATAAATACCAGTTGTTAGTACTGCTTCATTTTGTATGATTATAATATTTTATTTCATCAGGACAAAACAATGAATTAAAATTATTGGAAAAATACGTTCCTTCGTTTAAAAAAAAATATGCATTGTTCATGAAATTGTGGTGGGATATCAATGAGAAGAAAAAAACAACTTTTTCAACCGATGCAAAATAAAATATAACTGACTGAAAAATATAAGAGTAAGTTATATCTTGACAACAAAAGGTATCAAAGTTTTTGATGACTGTATAAAATTAGTTTTAAAAAACATCATGATATTGTTTAACGGTTTGAAGTATAGGAATAAAAATAAGAAAGATCTTGAGAAAGTTAAAATGTCGAAAAAAGTCAATATTTTGAAAAGATTTTAACATACTGGGCTCCAATTTGCTCTACAAGTTAAGCATGTTATAAACTTTAATAGCAATAAGTTGACTTCAAGTTCAAGTTAACTGAAATACTACAAGGCAAGGGGTTTATTGTGCATTGGTCATATAACTTTTTCTTGCATCCATTAATCTACAAAAGAGAATTTAATTTTGAAACTTTTTTGTTCTTCGGAATTTTTGTGAAAATTGATAGTTCCTGAGCTATTTAAATAAAATTACTTTACTTTACTGTTTTTAAGGTCAATATATGCCTTTCATTTTAAAAAATTTTGACTGGATATTTCAATATTTTTTTTACTACATGGAAACTCAAAGAAAAATCAACGTGTTATCAATGATTGTTACTGATATATTAATTTTTATGTTATACAACTTTTCTCTCAAAATTTTAGGGAAAAAAATTAATCTCAGAAAATATTGATTTTAGGAAACTATAGGGAACCGAAATGTTCTTTAAATTTTCTGTATAATCTAAAAAAAATTGAAAACGGGGGCATTTTATTTGAAATAACAAATTTTGGATCAACTTCCGGTATAACCGGAAATGCCACTATTTTGAAAATATTTTCATTGAATAGACTCTACCCACTAAGAACTATTGCCAAATTTTCAGTTCAATGTTATTTTTCTTCCTCCGTGTACTTGTATATTTAATGTGTCCAGCATATCACTTTCTTGTACTAAATTGTAATAGTACTTGTGTGCACAAATAGTAATTCATGTTTACTGCATATCGGTGGGTGACTTACAAACGTCATGATGACGTATTGTCAACGTTAAAAAGAACATTAAATGAACGAGTTTAAAATTCATAAAATAAGTATTTTACCAATCTTAAAATTTTATTGATTGAAATACATACGAAATAGATTCGTGAATCATTTCTATTTGTTAATCATTCCAATTTTCCAATATAAGTATTCGCGGAAAACTGAAGATATTTCCAAGTAAAAAATCAGTTCTGGTGATACTATATTGATTGCATTCATATCATAACACTCACAATGTTATTCGAGCTCTCGTATATTAAATTCTAATCATTTTTCGGCAAACACCTTTTAAGATGAAAGAAAAATACACATAAATTCTCGTTTTTGTTTTGAGATTCATAAAGTTTGCAGACCGTTTTTACTTATTAATGCCTAAATACAAAATTTACAGCAGTTTCTATTGTCACGGTACTTAATAGTACAAATGTTTAATTTTTTGTTATAAAGATGACTGGTTAGTTTCATTTGAGGCAATTTAAATTCGTCTTATTCAATAAATATTCATTATTATAATAACAAGTTTTTATGGTATAATGAAAACCACGTAATGTTAAATCATTATCATAAATGAGCGGTGATATACCAAATGAGAGAATTTGTAAAATATAAAAAAATAGTAATAATATACATATATCTGTTTGTATTAATAGTCGATTATTGGACAACAGCATCATAGTATGTTGCTTAAAAATATGTAAATTTAACTATTTTTTTGTACTTGTCTGTTTTTATTTTGGAACAGGGCCGGGTTAAGGATTGGCGCGCTCCTAGGCTAATCATGTATTGGCGCCTTCTTATTCATAATGGAAAGAAAATTGACGAGCGAGATATATTTTTTTAATAAGCAGAGAGCGAAAAGAGCTCGTGGCGCTCCCCATGCCCTATCGCACGCCCCTTCACGCATTATCACCCCTAGACTATAGCCTAGTTAGCCTTATGGATAATCCGGCCCTGGAAGGAAATTAGTAATGTACTTGTTATAACATGGGAAATACATCAGTTGATCTATAGTTTCAAATGCTGTTAGACAACATATTTAAAGATCATCAGAATAATCAGGATAATGTCAACATAGAAGGGAATGAAACGTAGGGGGAAATATTCTGGAACCACTTGACTCTTTATTGGCAATATTGAACTTAATCTAAATTTTCAATAGAGACACCAAGGAGCTATGACATATATATAATTACCGCCAATCTGACCAAAGAGCTGTAATCTATGCTGTAGAAAAATTTTTTAATTGATAATTTGGATTCGGCATACAAAAATACTTAAGACATGATAGGTTTTGTCCTTGGAATAGAAAATGGTTTCTTGTAGACCTGTGCACAAGTCTACAAAAAAAATTAAAAATACTTAAGGTACGATAGGTTTACGGCCGCTTGCACCGTATTGTTTAATAGAGGATTAAACTTAAACCTCCGTTAAATTTAAAATTTGCTTTGCACCGTTCTTTAATCCTTGATTAAATCAGCTTAAACTTGCGTTAACTTAAACCCCCAAAGTTGGTCGCTTAAAGGGCGATTAAATTTAATCGCAATTCCTGCGCAGTCGTCGATGTTGTGCATAACCTCGATTTTTAGTATATTTTCATTTTTTATTTTTATTAACAAATATTTGCCTTTTCTTGAGACGTTACGTTATTTGTTTGTTTATTTTCTAATACATTCTTGCATTTTGTGGCCGTATTATAAGCAAAAGTTTTTAAACTAATGAAAAATTATCGGATCTTGATCTTTTGTTTTTATTATGGTTTTCCATATTTATAAAGATCTTGTAAACAGATAACTATTAGCAAAAATGTACACACACAAATTCACGTTTTTTCTGAAAAGAACAAATATTTGACAATAGTTGACAGAAATAAGGTCATAATTTTGAAAGAGAAGTTAGCAGAATACCAAATTCCCTAAAATCACAAGCTAACTATCAACTTAAGTAAACCACAAACTAATAAGGCACGGTGCAATAAGACACAAGTTAAACCTGGTTTATAAATTAAACCTCGATTAGTTATTCATCGCTTAAAATGAAAACGGTGCAAATGGCTGTTAGTCCTTGGAACAGAAAATGTTTATTTTGTAGACCGGTTTTTATCGTCAAAATACGGGTTTTTGAAAATTTTTGACGTTTACTCGAAATCTACGCGGTAGAAAATTTGTTAAATTAAAAATTCGGATTCAGCACACAAAAATACTTAAGGTATGATAGGTTTAGTCCTTGGAGCAAATTTTTTTTGTTAATTTATCGAGTATTGTTATACCTACTTTCTTATGAATATTTTATTTCTGGTTAATACTTGTAACGTTTAATATCAATTTTATAGTTTCCAGACAAACAGGAAATATATAAATCATAATTAAAATTTCAATTAGGGACAAGTCAGCTACAACAGAATTGATCGCATTTAATCAACAAATATATTTTTGTATCATTTTTATCAAATTGGTAATTTTAGCATATATTCTGTTTTATTACTGTGAAACTGGAATTACAACAAAATAAAATATGCATCGTGTAGAAAGATCTAAATAGTTCTGAATTGCTACATATTTATTATAATTATTTCGTTCTATAAATTAGTTAATTTTGTTTATATTTTTCATTAACATTTGACAATGTTAATAGAGTTGTATAATACAGACAAGTATCTAATTATTTTATAATAATTGGCATTTATTGATGTCAAAAGCAAATAATCTCAATGTGAAATACTTACTACTTGACTGTCTAGGACAGGATTTTGCAGAGTGAGAGGGAAGTATGCGTTTATTTTCGGTTTATTATAAATATTAAAAAAATCATAAATGGTACAATTTTTAAAATTGTTACAAGTACTCTCCATTGCTCTAAGGAATACAACCATATACAGTTTTTATCATAAACTTTGTATATAGTTAAATGCCATGCTTTAATAATGAAATTAGGAACTATTTTCATTGACAAACTACAATATTCAAGTACAACAGAAATTTACAATGAAAAAATCGGCAGCTACTAGAAGCGGCTAGAACCTCCCCACCCGGTGAATCTTTGAAGCCGAAAAGAGCACTAAAAAATATGAACGATCTCATTTAATATATTTATTAATTTGAAATATTTTTTCATATTAAAACAGAAAAAAAAAGTCTAACGTTCGGTGGGATTTGGACCTAAGAACTTGAGTGTAAAATTTTTAGTCTGCACAAGATTAATATTTTATTCAATGTTTTAATATAAAAAATGCCTCATCGGATCCTAGCCCAGAGCCAGTCAGACAACCGCGGTGAACACCGCCGAAGCGGGTGTGAGGCTGAAAGGGGTTGTTCCGCTTTGGCTTGGAGAAAAATAGAAATGTGGGATAGTAGCTCCTGTCTTCTGTAGGCAGGCTTAAAAACTAGGTTAAAATTATAATGTGTCCACATGAACCTAAAATTAATATAAAGATAAACACAACTATGAAAACTAGGTTCGTAGGCAAGAGCACTTAATAATTTTGATTATTGATATGGGAAACACAACTAAACAAAAAACCCGTTCATTGGTAATGGGTGGTAGGGATGGCCATCTTTGAGAAAAACCATATAACTCTTGGTGGACACTGGACAGCTTCCCTGCCAGATGTGCCCGGGGTAGTGTTCATGGTGGATCGTTTAAGTTTGAGTCTTATCTTCTGGCCTCAACCGATTTTTCACTAAATCGGTCGGGGAAGTGAGCTATCAAATTTTTGGAAGTGAGCTATCAAGTTTTTCTGGGGAATCTGGTTTTTTGACAGTTTTCGAAAAAATATTTTAGGTTGGCTTAAATTGTTTTTAAGTTATGTAGCACTATTCCAGCATCCCGCCGGAAGAATTTCCGGTGGGATGCCGGAAGTAGTGGAAATAGTTTTTAAAATATAATGTCACTGTCACTTTTAAAGTTTTATTGGAAAAAACTCACCGAAAGCGTTTCGGTAAGATTGCTTATACTTGTAGGGCTTGTGAGCGGTTCACAAAGGACTCTCACACTTTCCGTGGGCTTTATGAAAGTCGAAAAAACTTGTAATCTCTCGATGAACTTGATACTCAAAATTACTCAGCATACAGTCTGCACGCTTTAACACACTAGTCTATTGAACGTTAGGTTAGACCACAGAGTACAGTAACTATACAGAGGCGAAGGCAAGCCTTCCCGCCAAAACCAAATTTGTATACTCATCGCCATTTTTTAAATGGTATATCAATCAACCTCACTTGTATGTTGACACTGTTGACGTTTATCGTGTTAAGTTTGGATTTGTGAATTTTATTTCCACTCATTTTAGGAGATTGAAAACATTAACCGAGAATTAAGATTCTCATAAATAAAACCTAGTGTACAACTCAATTGAAAATAGGCCCCGATTAGAAACAATTCAAATGGTAATATTTTTCAATCCAACTCGAAATACACTGTTTTTTCGGTGTATCCTTAAATGGGGATCTGCACGTGACGTCACACAGTGGAAAAAAAGAGCCTTTTTTGGACAAAAATCTGCCTACAAGTCAAATCTTAATCAATTTCGATCTACCTTGGCTTAAAATGTAGGTTATTGGCTACACTTTCAGAGTATACTGCCTAA
This sequence comes from Rutpela maculata, assembly GCA_936432065.2. Lineage (NCBI taxonomy): Eukaryota > Metazoa > Arthropoda > Insecta > Coleoptera > Cerambycidae > Rutpela > Rutpela maculata. The sequence continues at coordinate 124,546,837 of OW386291.2, read as the reverse complement.
ATTGCAAACACCGATTTCCTAACCTCAAAAATGTATCAAATATGAGAGTAATCACTTTTTTCTATTTCTACAAATCAAATCTTGATTAATTTTGACAATCCTGGGGTTCATAATTTAGGCAGTATACGCTGAAAGGGTAGCTAATAATCTGCATTTTAAGCCCAGGATTATCAAAATTTATCGAGATTTGACTTGTAGAAATAGAAAAAAGTGATTACTCTCATATTCGGTACATTTTTTGAGGTTAGGAAATGGGGGTTCAAAATTTAGGCAGTATACACTGAAAGGGTAGCTAATAATCTGCATTTTAAGCCCAGGATTGTCAGAATTGATCAAGATTCAATTTGTAGAAATAGAAAAAAGTGAGTCATATTTGATACATTTTTTGAGGTTAGGAAATCGGGGTTTGCAATTTAGGCAGTATACTCTGAAAATGTAGCCAGTAACCTACATTTTAAGCCAAGGTAGATCAAAATTGATTAAGATTTGACTTGTAGGCAGATTTTTGTCCAAAAAAGGCTTTTTTTTCCACTGTGCGTCATAGCTAACCTCAAAAATATATATTTTTTTAAATTCAAAATTATTACGTAGTTATTATTAAAATTTCTGCCTGGTTCCCATACTTTCGACCAAAACCTAGTCCGATGTAATGTTTATAAAGTTTTAACTAGTTTGTCACAATAAAATAAAACACATTTTGCAGGTTAGAAATCTAACCTATTAAAAAAAATAAATTAACAACATATTTCTCTCAGTGTAGACGCAACTGGTGCGCAAGGTCACAGAAAACGAGCCATCAAAACTCAAAGGAACCGCCAAAGCCTTCGGTTCTGTGTAGTTACTGTACTCTGTGGTTAGACTATAAAATATATCTTACACAAGAAGCGTGTTATTTGGTACTTTAATTTTTTTCATGGAAACCAAATCGAAATAGTGCAAGTATGATATATCGTTGAAATCGGAATTTTTACTGCTTTCCAATGGTTCGATTACAAATTGTAAGTAATCATAAAATAAACAACTTGTGCCAAAACGGCACCAAACGTAATCCGATCTCAACCAAAATCTTTTCAGATCTTCTGGAGCACTAAAGAAACCCTCATGCGAAGTTTCATCCAAATCCGTTTAGTAGCTTCGCCGCTATCGTGCTAACATACATACATACACACATACACACACACAGACATTTTTCAAAAACAACTTTTTTGGGTTCCTGGGATCTCAAAACGTAAAGATTTGATGTTATCTCAATTTTCGATTTTGGACTAATTGTAGTAACCTCCCACAATTTTATTGTGGGGAGGTTAAAATATATACAGTTGTATTCATTAGAACAATAGCAAGTATCTAAAATAGTTTTAAAGATTATACTATATATATCTGATTTTTTAGATATTAAATAAATCGAAAATAAACGCATATTTCCCTCTCACTCTGCAAAATCTAATCCTTAAGGAGGACAATTTCCATCATTTCTTGTTAATTTTGCATGGACACAAAGAAAGTGTATTATTTTATATTACCAGCTTCCTACATATCTTTCCTACATTGTTTCAACATATTTCCTACTGTTTTGACAGCTCATCCAGTTTTTTTTGTGTCAATAGCAATTTTTCTCAGACTTATCGCACCTTTGTGTTCATTTCTCAGTCCCTAAACAGCATACATTTTTATATACCTGACCTAAATTTTCCCCAAATAAACCGTAAAATAGTAAATCGCAACAAAATCAGTGGCCTTCGAGATTCGCCCGATCATATAGACAGACAGCCATAGTCACACTTTCTTTTATACTATGTAGCGAAACTCGTATAGCATCACAGGTTACCACAATTAAAATTGTGGCTTAATAAACTTCTTACATTTTAATTTTTGTTTTATTCCCGTGCAATAAAAATTGACGGAATTTTTATGATTCTGCGGTTCTAAGTTAAACTCGACTGCAACTTTTACTCGTTATTTATAGTCTGCATGAAAATCATCATTGCCATCGGTGTTGGACAAAATCAAATTCAAACATTGTATCGTAAATGATTATACTAAATAAAATTGTTTGCTTTTCTTAACTCACTTTAAAGCAAGTTACATGATTTTATTACTAGTGATAAAAACTGACATTCATTTTATAACTAGTTATAAAAACTGAAATGATGTTAAAAAAATTATCATTTTGAGACAAAATTAGAATAAACATTTTTTCACACTTTGGTAGCTACCTTAAGAACAATAACCTCTTCAAAAGTTTTATTATTTCTTAAATATGGTATACCTTCCCGTATATGTAATAGGTACCTTCCGAAGTCCTATCCGGTAATTATATTTGGGAGTTTGTTGAACCCATGAACACAGAACGGGACTTAATAGACTAATATGAATGCATTCTACACATACTACACAATAATAAACAGAAGCTCTTAACAAAATTACAACCATTAATAATTTCTATGAAGAATTGATTATTCCGCTCGTATCAAAATGTATTAGCTGTTTGTAATAGCGTGCAAAATTTATTTATTGTTACTTCTAACTCGTAACAAAAATTGTAAAAAAATAGGTACGTGCAAACTTTCACAAGTTTATTGACGCAAAACAGTTAATTTTGAAGAGGGATATCTGTTATATTACGCTTTATACAACTATTTTCAAGAACCTTTCCTTTTTTATTGAAAACCAATTTCTATAATATACTATTGCACCCAACGTCATAATTTTGGATAACGCAAAAAAAAAAATTCGTGAGCGAGAATTAAGACCCACTTTTCTTTATGCTTTTCGGGGCGCTGAACAGGACTCAGACAGCACTCGATTGCCTTAGGACAACCACTGGCCATACTTGGAGGATAAGCGGGACGTCCTGGGGACAACCTAAACTGGGTTAATCCCGATTTCGGACTTCCTGAGGATATCCTTTTGGTGCAAATCGGGTTTGCCCATGGATGTCTTCAATGGGATAGCCCATGGTCGTCCATAGGAAGCAAAAGAGACCAATTTAGGTCAAAATCTGGACAACCACAGACATCCACACATAGTTGCATCTGTATCTACACAGAATCTGTATCTATATATAGATCTATATAGATCTGTATCTACATAGTATCTACACAGGATCAAAAATAATCTTGTGTAAAGTCGTGATTACTGTAGACAATTTAAAATTTGGAGTATACTCACCCTCCTTGCGTAATAAATAAATCTCATATTGCAAAAAAAGTAACTCTCGTAAAAGAGGAATTTGCAAGATATATGCATTTCCTGCGTAGGAAATAGATTACACAACCTGTAGTTTCAGGCTTACTAGGTGAGTATTGCAAGAGAAGTAATTTGCACCTTGCAAGGAGAGCCATCTAACATGAATTATTGAAACTAGCGCTAAGAACGAGCTAGCCAATATCTCCATTTTGGCTGTTATTAGGAGCATATTTTATAAGTAATATCTTCCGTCAATAAAATTCATTCGCCACAATGATAATACTAATAATAATAATAATGGTTTATTGGCGTTAGGTAAACGAATAGTATTTCCACACAACATTTCCAACATTTAGAAAAAGAAAAAACCGCTGCCCAAGGAATCACTACTTCCACATCCGGATTTTCTATCCAACTCACAACGAAAAAATTTTGTATGTGGAAATAATTGTTTATGGAACTTTAATAATATAATATTTGAAACCCTCTACCCCAAAAACCTATAAAACGATGCCCCACATCGGTAGTGGGGTGGGGGTGGTGATAGGGGGTGGTAGTGGGGGTGGATAAAGTAAAAAAATATTTTGAAGTTTCTGGTTCTTGTACACACACTAAATCACAATTTTTTTCCTCCCCTTTAATAATGGGGTGGGGGTGGTAATGGGGTGGCTAATGCCAAAATTTTTTTTTAAGACCTTAGTTTCTCTTGTATATACTAAATACTAATTTTATGAACTCTTACCTGCTTGATTTACCTATTTACCCCAAATTTACCCCAATTTACCCCCCAACCCTTCGACGGAACAAGATGAAAATATAATCTAGTTCTAGATCTCGTTAAAGTACATGTATGTACCAAATTTCAAATCAATATCTCAAACGGTTCCAGAGTAAATAGTGGAGTGCCTGGAGCATTAAAAACATGAAAACCTCGGATTTCAGTTACAGTGAATGAAATTTAAAAATTCAAAATGGAATGTTTAGCTAATAATATATATAAAAAAGTTTACCTATTAAAAAATTGTGATCTTGATTTGAATAAAAAAAAAATTGATAATTGCAACAATTCAAATAGTATAGGCTGTAGAATATTTTTTATAACGAAATTAAGTTACACGTATCTATTTATATAGAGACAGTAATCGGGGAAAAGAAGAAAATTAAGGAAAATTAAATAAAAAAGAAAATTTTAATAAAATATTTGTTTATTTAAACAATTTATAGTACAGTACCTAGAGGTAAAAAATATGCAAAACTTCGGAATAATGTCATATTGAACGGATTTCGTTCATTTTTGGCAGTATAAAAGTAAATGCATCACAGAAAAGTTTCTATATTGTGCGGGGGTTTGCTAATTTATAGGGGGTGGATGCCACCCCGTCTCAGGGGGTGGCACGTAAAAAATATATATATATATTTATTGGACCTGAAGTAGAATCAAATTTTAAGAAGAAAAGGTTCTATGCAATTTTTCACATAAATTGATAGTTTTTAAGTTATAACGACTTCAAAATTGCGATTTTACCTTAAAAGAAAGTTATTTCCAAACGGCTTTCCTCAAGTATCTCGAAAAGTATTACTTTATCGAAAAAATGTTACGGACCAATTACGGAAAGTACAAAATGAGAATTAATTATATTTTTTGTTTATTGATCTATGATTAATAATTTCGGAGATATTTAAGTTTACATTTGGCATCCAAGTGTTCATAAGATAATTATTTAGAGTGAGAGTTAAATATCTCAGAAACTGTAACACCTACGTCAAGGATGCTAATAGGTAGAAAAATAGGTTATTAATTAAGCTTACAACTGTTTTTTTATTTGTTTCTGTAGCATAAAAAACAAAGAAGTTATGACCGAAGCAATGTGCATCTACACATTTTTTTAATAACAACGTCGCCATTTTGTTACTCTAATTAGCCAGTAATTAAAAAAAAAAGGAATTTCAAACACTGCTTCTCATTAATATATAGCATGACGTAGATGCTCAAATTTTTTGGTTTGTATACAGCACTTGCTTTAGAAAAAAATACAGTTCAAATTATAAAGGTATTTTCGATAAAACGTAATTTTTTTTCCTTTTCCAAATATCTCAATAAATATTAGTTTTATTGAAAAATGGATAGAGACCAAAAATTAAGCTCATAAACTGATAATGAATTTCGCTTGTTTGTTTATTTACATAGATTTAATAGTTTCGGAGATATGAAAGTTTACAAATGGCGTCCAAACGTTTATAAGACGAAAAATGCAGTTTAAATGTTAAATATCTCAGAAATTGTGACACCTAAGTCACACATGCTAAGAAATGAAATTAAAGACTATTAATTGCGCTTTCAAATTATTTTTTACTCGTTCCTGTAGCATAAGAAATAAAGAAGTTATGACGGAAAAATGTGCGTATTTATATTTTTTTATATAAAAAGGTCGCCATTTTGTTACTCTAATTAGCCAGTAATTTAAAAAAAATTATCTCAAATACAGTTTTTCGTTAAGATGTAGAATACCTAGATTCTCAATTTTTTTTGCTCATTTAAAGCACTTGCTTTAAAAAAAAATGTATTTTAAACTTTAAAGGTAATTTCGAAATACTTAGATACCAAATATAAACTTAAATATCTCCGAAATTATGAATCCTACATCAATAAACAAAAAATATAACTAATTACCAGTTTGTACTTTCTGTAATTGGTCTGTAACATTTTTTCGATAAAGTAATACTTTTCGAGATAATTGACGAAAGCCGTTTGGAAATACCTTTTTTTTAAAGCTAAAATCGCAATTTTGAAGTCGTTATCACTTAAAAACTATCAATTTATATGAAAAATTGCATAGAACCTTTTCTTCTTAATTTTTTATTCTATTTCAGCTGCAATAAATATATATATTTTTTAAGTGCCACCCCCTGAGAGAGGGTGGCATCCACCCTCTATAAATTAGCAAGCCCCCGCACAATATAGAAACTTTTCTGTGAAGCATTTACTATTATACTGCCAAAAATGAACGAAATCCGTTCAATATGACATTAAGTTACTCTAGTTACCTCTAGTTACTGTACTATTACATTTTTGTCCATATCAAATATTTTCTTCGACTTCATTTATTTGAATGATAGGTGGAGTATTAAAACAACTATTTTCGCTGCACTGTAGACATGCTACACTATAATATAAGCCTCTCTTCCGACATCCACAAGCAGCTCCACATCCCTTTTTGCAATTACAAAACAACATTTGCAATAGGTTATCCGGAGCCAGCAGTTGATTCATTGTTATTGGGATGAACATGTTATTGGAATACTTCCATCCCCAATTTTCAATATCTACGTCATTCCCTAGCCATATCTGGATTTGCAGGTACACTCTCTTTAGGTGTTCAAATGCTGCATCAGTTGTAGGAGGTAATGACGACAAAAGAACACTTGTATTTTTGGCCGTTGCTTTTATGAAAGAATTGAACCTCAACATATTCATATCTTTAATTTTTACAGGATTGTTATTGGCCATTTGCAACGATGTAATAACATGCCTCCATCAATGACGTAATGAACATTGTCTAGACTTTTTAAATTATTGGAAATTTCCGGGAATAACTCGTAAAAAGTTGATTTTTTTTCTTTCGCAGTTCGCCATTTTCATATAGAGCAAGCGGATATGGTGCGAGTTCATAATTCATATAATTTTTAAGCTATTCATCGTTTTTTTTTAAATACAAATACGTTGAAACAGCAACAATGAATCAACAGGAATCACATCGTCATGAATTTTAATTTTGTTATTTTTCGCCAATAAAGGATTTATTATATCTTTCCTTGATAATTTCAATTCGCGAAAATGTTTTCCCTGTTTTCTTCATTACATTTAAATCTTTTTCAAAAGCATCGTAACAATTTGTATCTTTATCTTCAGTAATTCCGGTCGGTAGCAATGGACATAACAGCATCTGTATCAGGAAAATGGCTGTGTTGGTTGAAGAAGTCCACCAATCTTTTTAGATCGACATCATCCCTTTCTATTCTAGCATCTGTCGAATCACTATGTTGATGACTTTTCTTGAACGATATATCACAAAAATGTTCTATGCCTTCAATAATATCTTGGCTATAACGGACAACTCACTTGATTTTTGCAATTAAAAATCTAGAACTACGTCCGTAAAGTTGTACATTGCAGCTGCCGCTGTCGTTCTCCCCTCCACATTTTACTACCTGTCTAAGGTCCCTACGACCCTTATTACACTCAGGTATCATTGAAAGATATTCTTTTATGTATATTTATGTGAAATTCAACGTATACATAAAAAAAAATATTATTTAAAATAAAATTATATGCTAAAATATTAATTTTTTTTATAGTTTTTTGTTCAAATAATGTAAAATCAAAAGCACAAAAAACTGTTTGGTAAACTTTGAAATTTACAGTATAAAAAACAAAATCCCACCTCGACCATATAAATTCATTCACTGTAACAGAAGTCCGAGGTCAAAACCCCCAGGCGCTCCACTAAAACGTGCGCACAAAAAAAGTTACAGACCGATAGACCGACAGACAGACAGAAAATTTTTTTTAGCTCAAACTTAAAATCTCGACGTTTCATGACATTCTAAGCCTATTTGAACAAAAAAAATTTTTAAAAATGTTTTTTTCGTTACTATACTTCCACTGGATGTGGAAGTAAAAATACATACTGACATTAATATGAATAAAGAAGAAACTAGTACGATAAAATGTGTATATAAGTTATAAATTATGTTAAAAAATATTATGTTGGCTATAGACCAAAAGAGGTGTACGTTGGCTGGCAGACGAAAAGTCCTAGTTTCCCACACATACAAACTACGTCAGAGAAATCGTTTGCAAGATACTCATCAAAATTATAAAAGGCATTTTTCTTTAAGTATGTCTTAATTTTATATTTGAACTAATTAATGTCTAAGTCTTTTATATTGATTGGTAGGATATTAAAGAATTTAATGCAGTAATATTAAGTACCATTTCTTGTCCTTGTAAGACGTAAGAAGCTTTGTTCAAATTTATCATTATTTCTTGTATTGTAATTGTGAGTTTCACTGTGTGTTTTATAGTTATTTATATTTTGTTTCATATAAACAAGGCATTCGAGTATATAAACACATGGTACCGTTAGTATACCAAGCCTAACAAAATGCTCTCGACAGTGATCTCGATACTTGATTCCTGCAATGATTCTAATGCATTTTCGTTGCAGGCCAAAGATTAAAGGTGAGTGCGTTGAGTGTCCCCAGTTAAGTATTGAGTATGTCATTGTTGAATGAAAGAAGCTATGATATGCGGCTGTTAGAACATCTTGAGACACAGAGGCCGACAGGTTGCGTATGAAATAGCATTTTTTTGACAACTGGCTTGAGAGGTTAACAACGTGTTTGTCCCATTTTAATACAGGATCTAGATGTACACCCAGGAATTTTATAGTGTCCACGTTGTTTTAGTTGTTATTCATTTGTTTCAAGGAGAAATTGAGTGACTGGCTGTCATTTAGGCATAATTTGTTTGTTGAAAACCAGTTTTTAATATTTGATTGGGTTCTTTCCATATTTTCCGTTACAATATCTAGTGAACTGTCAGATTCTAGTATGGTGGCGTCATCAGCAAAGAGAATGAATTGAGCATTTGCATCAGATATATGAATGTCATTTATATATATGAGAAAAAGTATGGGTCCAAGGACCGATCCCTGAGGAACTCCATGTATGACTTGTCTTTTATGTGACTTGTGCACATTGTGGGAAACGTATTGGTATCTATGAGAAAGATAAGATTGAATTAGTTTAAGACTTGTTGTTATTGAAATTATAGTGCTGTAATTTTTTTATTAGGATAGTATGGGAGACACAATCGAATGCTTTCGTTAAGTCAAAAAATGTGGCTTTGGTGTACACTTTATTTTCAAAGTTGTTTAAAACGATCTCTGTAAAATTATTTATTGCAAGTGTTATGGAGCACTTATTTCGAAAACCATATTGTCCAAAATAAAATAGATTATTCACCTTGAAATAATCATTGATTTGGTTTTTGAGAAAAGCTTCAAAAATGTTTGCAATAATTGGAACTAGTGTGAGATGGACGATAGTTTGTTGGATCGTCGGCTGCACCTTTTTTATAGATTGGATAGTTTTAGTATCTTTGGAAAGGTATTGGATAATATGTATTGGTTAATGAGATTAGTTAAGGGATGGATTATTAAGTTAGCCAAGGTTTTTATAATTTTAACGCTAATGTCATAGGCATCTTTACTTTTGCTGTTTTTTATGTCGATATGTCTTGCTTCAATGAAAGTATAATGCAAATATAAATTAAATAAAAAAATTCTCATTTGTGAATTTATCAATAATCATGAATTTTGGACCTACATTAGCCCAACAAGTTGACCTAGGAATGGGCCTAGGAATAGCCTTTGGTTATCCCTATATAGATTTTAAATAACCCTAAAAAGGCTATCCTATAGATAGTCATATAGGTTATCCCTATTTTGGCTATTATTAGGACCATATTTTATAAGTAATGTCTTCCGTCAATAAAATGCATTTATCACAATGAAAATATAATGCAAATATAAACTAAATAAAAAAATTCTCATTTGTACCTTAGGTGAATTTATCAATTATCATGAATTTGGGACTTACATTAGCCCAACAAGTTGACCCATGGATGGCCCTAGAGATAGCATTTGGTTATTCCTATATAGGTTTTAAATAGGACATCAGTAATCCTAAAGGCTATCCTATAGATAGTCATGTAGGTTATCCAATGGATATCCCTATTTTGGCTGTTATTAGGACCAAAGGATAACCAGTGGACTTCCTATCGACATCTCAAATGAACAATCCGTTTATCGGATATACGGGATCATTTTAGGATATCCCGTGGCCATCTTGTGCTGTGTGGGGAATCTGAAGTTGGAATAGCATGTTTGTGGACTAATTTTCGAGCTAGATGTCGAAATTGGACGAAAATCATGAAAAATCTTGATTTGTGATGTTTCCAGGTTCGAAATTAATAGAAAAAATTTGGCAGACCTAGAAATAGCATTTTTGGGAGAAAATACAGTATTTTCCAATGTATTGCATTACTTGATAGAGCCTCATGTATGGTGAGTTCACTTTGGACCGCACTATTATACAAAATTTCCCAAGAGTGGTTTATAAACATATTCATGTAGATTTATTCGGGATTGTACTTGTGTTCGCGGTGCTGAGCAGAACTGCACACGCGGATAGAACAATGAGAAGAGGCGGGAATTATATCTCGAGATTATATGGAACACTCAGCCTGTGAGATTGGACCCTCGCCGGCATGGATTTGTGATGAAACCTTTTGACGCTTAGCTTCGGACGACCTTGCACCCCCGTTACAATCACCTTTTTATTTCAGCGTTTCAACATTTATCATTTCGAATTTATCTCTCTATTTTCAGTGTAGTAACTTAATTCGTTTATCCCGAATTTTTTCTGTTCATTTCGAACCTGGAAATATCACAAATCCCAAGTTTTCACGATTTTCGTCCAATTTTTACATCTAGCTCGAAAATTCGTACACAAACACGCTATTCTAACTTCAGATTCGTGTTCAGCGTCCGAAAAACATAAGGAAAAGTGGGTCTTAATTCTCGCTCACAAATTTTTTTTTGTGGGCCTGTGTAATCCGTAGTTGCCTCTTATTCCTCCTGAGTCATCACACAGAATTCGTTTTCTCGACCACAGCGCAAAGAGAAACACGATTCATCACTGATCCCAGTTCAATTCAAATATTGACCTCAGCGCAGATTCTTGATACAATTAAAGTTTTATCTCTCGAAGCTTTGATGAGTATAGTAAGTGAATAAGTGAATAATACTGTCACAGTATACTAACTGGCTTTTTCCAACCAAGATGATAAAGATTAAAATATAACAAAATAATAATTTTATTTTCAAAAAACAAAAGAATATCCTATCGAATGTGCAACAATTAAATAAAATCTTTAATAAACCAACGAAAAGTATACAATGTTCTCATTTAATTTTGATATAATTCTGATAGCCTACCGCCAGATATTAAAAGTAACGACCTCTCAATTTTTGGTAAAATTATGTACAAATCAGCAACTAGTTTCAAAGTATACTTTGTCTTTGATGTATCACATTCTAGAAATAGTTGTTCTACTTTACCTGAATACTAACTAGATGCCATTCACTTGAATAATGTTTTATAACGAAGAGTCTCTTCTTCGAACACGAACTTAGTAATTTCTGCGGAAAATTACCGTGATTCCCATATCAAAGCTTTGTTCTGTAAGACGCGCGGTTGCAAGGCGTTGGGTGCGGTTAGCAATAATAATGATATGTGTCTAATAAATTATTAATAATTACTTGATCTGAAAAAAAAGGTGGTCACTGATGGAATATAACCAGAGATTTTATTTTCTTGTTTTTCTCTGTCTTTATATTGCTATTTTTTTTTTATCTATTTATTTAACGTCGGCCTATTTCCTCTATCATGGCCTATCACCGACGCCAGGAGACGAGCTACCCCCAACCTGGAAATTTTGCCGAACCTCTTCCCTTAAGAAGAGTAGGGTACTTGCCTAACATTTAATAGACAAGGGACTGCCTGCTTTACATCCCCTCCGAAGGATGGTATATCTACTACGTAATCCTCGTCTAAAATTACGTAGCTTCCGCGTATATACTGATATACAAGCCGCTAGAAGGTGAGACGAGAACGCTGTATTTCCCTAGATGGGTCACTCATCCAAGTACTAACCGCGCTCGACGTTGCTTCAACGGAATATCGACCGACATTCACATTGAAGTCGCCTCTACGCTCGCCCCCTTTTATGTTGCTACTTAAGAAAATAATCACAATAATTAAACATTTTTGTGAAAATCTAAACACTTCAAAAACAACGAATTAGATTTTATTGCCTAATATTAATTTCATGCCGATGCAAAAATGTACAATTTCAAAATGTGTTTGGTTGTGTTATTTGTGATTGTTTATTTGTTATTTTTTTTTGCAACGCTTCAAAGTGATATTAGATCTTCCTTGTTGTTGCCTTCCACTAATATGTAGATAAGCAATTACAGAACTGAAATTTTATTTCACTTTTAGCGATTTTCTTTTGGCACGGTTCAATATTTTTAAAATTTTTAATTCAAGCTTTTTAGAGGTCCCTTATTTATTATACTCTTCGCAAAAACGAAGAGTATATTGTATTTGATCGGCACATTTCTAAAATCGTAAATATCGCTCGTAGAGAAAAAAATTTCATATCATTGTGTTAGTGAACGAATTCTGAACAACTTTCAAAATGCCCGTCTGTCCGTCCGTCTGTCCGTCCGTCCGTCCGTCCACCCGTCTGTCCGTCCGTCACGTTTCTTGTAAGCACGATAACTTAAGAAAGAAAAGTCCGATTGTATTGGAATTTAGAAAGTAAGTTAGTGTTAGCTAGAGGAAGAACCCTATTGTTTTTGAAGAAAATCGATTAGTAAATAAAAAAGTTATTAATTATTTCATTTAAAAAATATATATTCTTTTAATTTTTGTCGCTTGTACTAAAATGGAAATCTTGCGAAATATTATTTCCATAATATATTTTTTTTGTTTATGAATTTCACTAATATATATTTCATAGAAGTACGAGTTGAAATATGTATCATTGTCGAAAGATATAGGTATATCACAGACAATCAATTTTCGTAGCAATATGTGGCGGCGCAGCGGCTAAAGCTTTGCGTTGCAATACAAAGGTCCCGTGTTCGAATCCCAGACAGATTGGATTTTTTTTTCATTTTTTTTATATAATTTTTTTCACAACAAAGATGGTATTACAAAATTTAGGATGTCCAAAAACTAACATTATTTACAAGAAAACTGCGAAGAGTATCCTATAGAATGTGTAACAATTATATATAAAAAGCTCAGTAAATTGGCGAAGAGTACGTTTTTAGCTTGTTTAGTTTTCATATAGGTAGAGATGGAAAATATTTTAAGAAAATCTGCACAGTCGTCTTTGTACGCAACGAAAAAAATGCCTCGGTATTTTTTTTGTTTGATTCTGTGAATTTTTCTATGGCTCTGAGAATAATAGAAAAAGTTTGACGCAATCTGCTAAGAATAGAATTACACAGGAACACAAAATAAAAAAGTGGTCTTTTTCTGGTACTCCCTTGGATAACCCTCATGTATTTCGATGTGTTGAACACGAATCAGGTGTCCGTTTAGCTCCGTTGGCCACCATTTTTTTTTGTAAATCGCGAAAATAACCTAAAAAAACCTCATAATTTAGGTTATTTTCGCGATTTACTAAAAATTGGTGGGTAGCAAAGCTAAATGGATACCTGATTCGTATTCAGCATGTCGAAATACCACCCCACCTCTGATAAAAAAAAAACTTGCCATTTTCCGCCCCGCTCATCAAAAAAAAATTGTCTTATTTTGCGCCCCGTGGTCATCAAAAGATCCTGTTTTCGCCCCTTTCGCTCATCAACCGAAAAATGTAAGTTCCACCTTTTAAATGGACTGCCCCCTCCCAACAAAAAGCTGGGTACACCACTGAGGAAGAGGTCTAATTGAGAACTTCCTCCTTTTTATAAATTTTTTGAAGTCGGTCGATAAATAATAATACGTCCTGCTTTGGAATGTTACTTCAACATATGGGGCTTTTCTCCCAAATCTTCACTAAAAATGTTGAACCATAGTGACCCAGTTATTACGAGTTCATTTACCAGTTTTGACAATCGTCGTAGTGTTGGTAAAATGCTAATTAAGATAACATAATCATAAGTTATTTACTTAGTTAATATTGAGTACTATTTATAGAAATGTATGGTAAAGTTAATCCTGTCTCGTAGTATCGGTTCCTCATAATAACCGGATATAGCATATTAGGAAAATCGGGGAAGTATTCGAAGTATTCGAGTATATAATCAAAGAAATGGGAATCCCCCTCAAGCGTATTCTCGTAAAGCTAGATCATTGTAATTCTGAACGAAATATTCGTCAATAAATAATGCATCTTTTATAAAATATCTTAACGTATTATTTTCACATCGTGGAAGTGCAGTAATAAATAATTTTAAATTTGTTTTATTCAAAGAGGTTTACTCTAGGCATTAGATACCATACATGGCTCTTACCTGAAAAATTCGATGATAATTCTGGAAATAGGCTTACTTTACGTTTTTTGGAGCGCTGAATCCGAATTTTTAACCTCCCACCAAAAATACCCCCGCAACCTCCTCAAAAGTTTGAAAATAAAACAAGAAAATGGTTTTTTTTGTCTTTCTTTTTTCTTCGTTTTAGGAAAAAGATACTTACCTAGAAATTAGGAAAGTAGACAAAATTTGCAACAAAAAAGATCCTTGGACGCTTTAACGTTGAACGAACTGGGAAGCGCTAGCACGCCTTGAAACATGAACCTCTGCGCCGCGGGGCTACGTTACACGTCGTTTGCGTTCTTTCAGTCAAAGTTAAAGATTGCAATTTTGAAATTTACGGTAAAAACAAACAAAATACATACGTGCAATAATGTTACAAGGCAGTTGCAACATGATTTAACATTTCTGAGCCTAGTTTTTGCCCAAGTCTAACTGAAAATGAGAAAAAATGAGAACAGAGATGCATTTGTTGTTTGCATTATGTATTTAATTTGTAAAAACAAAAGAAAAACTATTTACAAATTATGACAAAGGTACAATCTTACTTCTCCGCTTGACTGCAACTGAGGGCCCAGGTTCATCCATGTCACTTTGGTCGTCACTATCAGATCCGTCAAATATGTCTCTGTGGGTTTCACCCAAGTCTGAAACATACGAAAATATTTATCAGTCAAGTTCCAAGTTAAGTACATGCGTGACAAAGATACAAGGTGTAATCAGTTTCATGTCATAAAAAAAAAACTGGTGATGGGGAACGACTAAATGAACAAAAAAACCTTATATAACATAGTTTTAGAAATAAAAAATAAACAAAAATTTCGAAAATTTTCAATAATATTGTTTGACAACTGCTGGAATGTTGGGATAGGCTTTTATCTTCGCGTATGTCGGCGCCTCTAACCATCAAATACGCTAATACGGCTTTTTCAAAGTATCGTGCTCCTTTGTTAGAGACCGCGCATCGGCGAGGATACAAGTTGATAATCACACTTTTTTACGGCTTTTTAGAAGTAGGTAAGGTAAGGTCTTTAGCGGTGCGGTAAAGGTGAAAGACGTCGGCGTTTTCTGAGTGCTTAGTAGATTTGAAGAAAACTATACTCTTCCTTGTGCAATATTTTATTTTCTGTGGGCACTTCGTTAAGTACACACGTCGAACCCGTTCGTTGCTTTTGTATGTTGCTTTTGTTCTTTTTGAATTTTGGGTCACGTATTTCCAGTTAAGATTTATTTTATTGACTTACCGTTCAAGTCGTTAAGTTCTTGATTACGTACAGACATTACACATTTTTTAAGCTTTTAACCAGAACACTCATTTAGGTTACAAATGTTAATAAACCACATTTAAATCTGAAAAATTATAAACAACAATAAAAGCTCCAATATTTTGTTCTAAATTTAAAAAACACACATGTAAAGAAATGCTGTGTTTAAACCTCTACGCCCATCATTTCCTTGCAGTTCTGCAAAAAGAGATAACGAATTATTTACATTTTTACAATTGGTTCCGTTGAGGCGGTCATCAAAGGTGCCGCCCTTCTTTGCTTTGAAACTGCGGGCCGCCGCGTGCCGGCGAGAACGAGTCGGTCGGTAATCTTTGCACTTTTTTATGACAATTGAAAGGAAACTACACGTCCATTGATCTAGAAAGGCAGTGGTTCTCAAATGTTTCCTATCCTAATATTCAAATTGTTGACCTAGGTCAGTTTTTTTCAAAGTGCCCTAGAGGAAAAAGTCATAAAGGTTTTTTGTTTGTCTAGTCGATCCCCATTACCAGTTTTTAATGACATGAAACTAATTACACCCTGTATAATTTGTTTCAGCTTCCGTTGTTGAAGCGTATTGATTGATTGATAAAGCAATAGATTTTAATTAGTAGGTCCCAAAAATTGTTGGAAAAGAGCAAAACATAGTTGAATTATGTTCGGAAAATTTTTAGTTGTCGATCAAATCTGACAACTTCAGTTTATTGAGCGATTAGTTCGTTTGTGTGATAGAGAAAGGGAGAGAAAAGAGGAAGTAAAAAACTACTAACCTGACAATTCGTCTGTGTTTTCGGGTTCTGGATCTCCAGTTCACATGGTTCCTCCAAATTTTTCTCATCAGCTTGATCCATCGATCAACAGTTCGAGTTCCACTTCTTGAGAATCATTCTCATCCAGATCCTCGAGGATATCTTCAGGAATATTCTCGCATGAACTGTCACTCGATGCACATGATGGAACATTTAAAGTGAGGATAAAACTCCTAAAAAATTGCGATCGCGATCAACAGGTTGCTATCAATTCTCGAGCAGCATACAGATGTCATGGGTCGGGGGGGGAAGAGAAGGGCCTCTTGACAACAGCATGCTAGCTTCAGGGGTGTGGCCAAGAAGATCGAAAGACGAGAAAGCAACCGTGGAGTTGCCGTATGACACCTAAATGCACGCGCGGCGCCGAGGCGCATGTTTCGTTCGTCGTACGTCAAAATGTCAAAGAACTTTTTTTGTTATAGATTTTGTTTTCTTTCTGAATATCTGGCCATTTTTTCTCTAAAATGAAAAAAAGAACGATGAAAAAAATCAAAAACCAATTTTTGGGTTTTTTTCTCTAAATTTGAGGAGGTTGCGAGGGAATTTTTAGTTAAGTTAAAAATTTGGATTCAGCGAGCCAAAAAACATAAGAACTACCATGAATTTTTCTAGTTAAAATTCTCTAATGCCTGGATAAGTTTAGAATGTCATGAAACGTTGAAATTTTAAGTTTGAGCAAAAAAATTCTTGCTGTCTGCCTGTCGATGTGTCGATCTGTTTGTAACTTTTTTTGTGCTCACGACTACTCTGGAACGGCTTATGATATTGACTTGAAACGAGGTATTAATACGAGATCTGGAACTAGATTATATTTTGATCATATTCCGTGGAAGGGCTGAGGCGTAAAGCAAGTAAGAGTCGATAAAATCGAGAATTAGTGTATGTATGAGAAGCCAAGGTCTCAAAATTGTATTGGCATCCGTCACCCCCAATACCACCCTACCCCACTTTTGAAGGGGGTAAAAAAATAAAACTGATTTAGTGTGTGTCTTCTTCTTCTTCACGTGCTGTCTCCATCACTGAAGGTTAGCGATTACAATAGCATATTCGTCTCTATTCTCCGCTATCCGTATTAGCTGTTCAAATCCTAGTCCTGTCCAGTACCTGATATTACGCAACCAAGAAAGTTTTTTTCGACCTATTCCGCGCTTCCCCTCTAGCATTCCTTTCACTATCATTGGTAGAATATAATATTTTATCTACTCTTATTAGGTTATATACTAATTAATGAACTGCTTTTGATCAAATAATAATATCCATAAACCAACAGCGTGAGTTATAATGCGTGAGTTATTATAACTCACTAGGTACAGAGCCAATCACCTTTATCTTCATGCCTAGCCTGTCCAATCGACGTAACGTGCAACACACGAAGGTGCCGTTGGTGCCGAGACGAATTTTCGAATTTCGCCTTGCAATTTACGATCAGGATTATCTGGAAGACTTCCTCTTTATGTCGCGATATCGTACGACTGTCCCAATGGTGTTTTTTGGAAAATATGAACGATTGCATGTTTTTGTAATTTTTTCGACTCCGAAATGTAAGCTGTTTTTTGTTATTTTTCGCAGATATCTCCGAAATGGTGGGAGTTAGCTCGAAATGAAAAACAAGGCCAAACGAGTATTTTCCATTATGAATCTTTTGCTACTATCAGAATTTTGACTTTTTTTTTTTTCGTTTCGGAGATAACTACTGAAATGTTGGCCATGTACGGTAAAAAGTCGCAAATTTTGAGTTTCTACAGTTGGCAACTTTTTAATCTTGGCTCCTACGCAAAAAGACTACTCTAGTTAACTTAAATAGGATTAAATTTACTAAAACTGTTTTTAAAATCTGTTTTTTTTATTTTTTGAATTCCGACAAAAATGAAGGAATTAGAGGAGGCGGGATTTGGGACCTTTTTTTTTATTCGGTGAAATTTCTCCACTTTGTCACCGTAATTAATCGGTAATTAACTGAAATCGATCTCATATACGATGTTCACTTAATATTATGTACTACTTTGACGCCCCGTTAATCTTGGCCCTTCGAAACAAAGGTTTCTGAGAAAAATTATTTTTTCAAGATTTACATACACTCTATAGAAAAACGTGTAATTTCTTACATTTCCTCGAATATCTCGATAATTATCGTTTTTTCGAAAAATTTGTAGACAACTTATGTAAAGAGAATTGATTGATCTTTCCGACGCTTTTTTAATTTTTTCTCTAACATAAAAAACAACTTTTGACCGAATATGCGCTCCGGGCTATTGCAGTTCGCGGAGAAGTTTTGCATTTTCCTCCGCGTAATATTAATCTACAAAGCTGATTTTTTGTCCACAAGCAGTTTATGCACTATTTCGATTAAAAATCACATTCTACCTCCGCTTAAAGATGGCTAAATCTTTGAAGACAACAAATATAAAAGGGTGAACAAAAATTAAATTTTACAGTTAATTTTATTAATAAACTGAGTAATTTAAACAAAATTTTCTCAATTTAACATTTATTGTTATAACCGTAGATAAAGTATAGTATTTAACATGCGGTAATGGTAATAACTCACTCGATGAATTACAGCACTCGCCCACGGCTCGTGCTATAAACTTTCATCTGCGTGAGTTATTACCTACATTACCGCTCGTTGAATAATATACTATTTCGCTTCGTGGGAGATGTCCCAAGTAAGCTGTCTTTCGTATTTTGTCTTCAACAATTCTCTCTCCGTATCTATTCTGCGAGGTACTTCTTCATTACTAACCCGTGCTGTCCAGGGTATTTTTAAAATACGGCGATAAATCCTCATCTCAAATGCCTCTACCTTATTTAGACTTGCTGTCTTGAGAGTCCATGTCTCCACTCCGTAGAGTAATATAGAACATATGAAACATTTTGATAGTTTTATTCTGTGATTTTAACTGAGATGAGGATCGCAAAGCAATCCTCGCAGTTTCATAAATCCATTTCTAGCTTGTGCGATCCTGGCCTTGATTTCCTTTTCGGGGTCCAATTTGCAATCCACCCAGCAACCCAGGTATCTGAACTGGTTAACCTGTTCTAGTATATTTCCGTTTATCATAATAGGTAAGGGTACATTCTGGTTCCGCCGTATTGTCATAATTTTGGTCTTCTTTCCATTTATTTGCATTCCGAACTCCTCGCAAGTATCATTCAGTTGTTCTGGTATATTTTGTAGACCTACATCTGTATCTGCAATGAATATTGTGTCCTCGGCATATCTTATGCTGGGTATTAGAACTCCATTTATCTTTAGGCCCTCAGTGATAATTTTTAAGGTGTGTACAAGAACTAAAAGCCTCAATTTTTTTGACATCAGCCAAAACCACCCCTGTTACCATCCTATTTCATAATGGGATGGAGGTGGTAGTGGAGGACTTAGATAGAAAATTTGGATGTGGAGGTACTGATTCTTTAGGCAGCGGTTTTTTTTATAAAAGAATGTATGTTGCAAAATAATCCAACATAAAAAGTGCCAAAGTTCAATTTTCTTAAAAATTAACCATTTATTAGAAGAGGTGCATCTCCATTACAATGTCTTTTTTCAGTTAAAAAGACATAAAAGGGCTATCTATCTGTGAAGTTGGCGTGCTTGTGCATTGAAAATATTTGCAAAAAACTGATCTGGGAAGATGTACGATGAATAATAGAATACATTAAGGTAGCTTTTGAAATTTGTCTGTTTGAAAGTGCATCACGCAAAAACTACTAAACCAATTTTTCACAAGTAAATTTATCTAAACTTGGAGTTTTTATTTTATCGAAATCGGCCTACTCTAAGCCAAGTTTTATGAAAATCGGTTTAGCACAACCGAAGATATAGCTTCTAATATCTCTACAAAAAGCATATTTACACGGCACAAACTTTCATGATTAAACTTCTGTAATAGTCCAGAAAATTCGAGAGCATTCTGGAACATTCCAGCTGCCCGTTGCGGGTGTGGATCTCAGTGTCAGTTGCTTTTCCCGTGGCTACATCTACGTGGCTCTCTCCCATGTCAAAGACGCAAAAAATCTCTTTGTACATGTGCCTGGTGATTTTACCTTTACAAAGAAGATTCTTAGTTAATTTTAAAATTCCACGCGAATGAAGTTACGGGCACAGCTAGTCAGAGATAAGTTACAATACTTGTCATATTCTATGGTGGTAGAGCTTTTATTTCTTGAATTCTGTCAATACCCACTTCTGTAGAAGGGAAGAACCGATGATGTAGTAACAAATCTATAAATAAATGGTAATATAGTAAATATAGTAAATGTGTGTCAAATAATTACTATAAAAACTTATTTTTACTTCGCCTAATTATTGTCCTTGATGAAACATATGTTTATTATCCTTTATAACAATGGCCTCATGACTTAATCATACCAATTAAGACTTTGATCTAAAATTCAATTGTTTAAAAACAGTAACAATGAATGAAATGTATAATAATATTTTTTATGATTCAATTCGAGCAATTTTAATAATTCATTGCTTCATTACTATACTACTGGAATTTTATGGTAAACCATATTAATATTTTTTAGCTCA
The DNA here is from genome assembly GCA_936432065.2 of Rutpela maculata. Lineage (NCBI taxonomy): Eukaryota > Metazoa > Arthropoda > Insecta > Coleoptera > Cerambycidae > Rutpela > Rutpela maculata. The sequence goes on along the minus strand of OW386291.2, from coordinate 124,525,866 downwards.
TAATTATTTTGATTAGAATACAGAAGATACATTTTATTATATCCAATAATTCCGGATAGAAGTCAAATTTGGCTTGGTTGATTCTTTAATATTCAATATGTATTTTTTATAAATATACGTTAGATCAATATTGTACATTACCATGACCCACAGCCACAGTACTGCATCCCAAAACTGCAAAAAATCCCGAATTTCATTAAAACTTGGTAACCCAGAGCAAACATACTTACCCCCGTCTTAGAGGGTGGGGAATCCAAATCCGTTGAACTTTAACTGATCGGTTCACCTATTCACCCCCAAATAGGATAAAAGCACCTGTTAGCGGCCTGAGATTTGCAAGATCGACAGCTACCGCGGCGGGAGGCTGAGAGGCGCATTGTTTGGGTGATGACATCATCGTAAGTGCCTTCTCAGCAAAAACATAGAACGCCAGGAATTGGATTTGGCAGTGGAGAGACATTCGATAGTAATCAATATAGCATGCGACATTGTTATTCAATATTTAGTGTGTATTGGTTTATTTTATTATTATTATATTTATAATTTTCATCCGTGTTTGCTTCTTTCTGATAACTCTTACATCTCAGAAGTGCGGATAAAGAACAATCAACAAAACAAAACATGAATCGATTAAATGACCAGTGGTCAACGCCGAGTTCATCCCGGGCCATAGTGAGTACACCTGTTGCTTCCGCCGAGCTGACGGAAAGGTCCCATACCCCGCCGATGACAGTTGAACACATGCAGAGATAAATCGAGCAGTTGAAGGAGGTTGTAAGTACAGGCTCATTTTTTGCTGATAAGTTTGTTCATCAAAGACAAAATTGGACTCTTTATAAAGATGACAGATTACTGTCTAATTTTGATCCAACCGATGATAATCAAAATATTAATGACTGGCTAACCAAAGTAAATGAGTGTGCACGTATGTATTGTTGGGACGAGTTAACCACGATTTATTTAGCTTTGGGTAAATTAAAGGGAATTGCTAGAGTCTGGTATGATGGTTTAAAAACTACGCAGTATTCGTGGGCTCAATGGGAAAATTTATTAAAAACCACATTTCCTAGTAAATTAAATTTTGGTCAATTGTTTCATGACGCCGCGTCTTACAAAGCTCAAATTGGGCAAGATTTGCATGCATATTGCTTTACGAAATTGACTAAATTAAATAAGCTACGGCTACCATTAACAGACGAACAAATTATTGATGTCATTATAGATGGAGTTCAGGATAACCAGACTAGGTTAACTTTGCGAGCAGCTAACTGCTCAGCATTCGTTGACTTTGCAGCGTATATAAAAAAATTTTCCAAGTGTTAAACAAGAAACGAGCAATAAGGCACGTATTGAAAATCGACAGCGAGGTTTCGATGACAAGAGAAAAAGGAATTCTAAAGAGTCTGACCAGTTAATAGTTAAATGTTATTCGTGTAATGAAATTGGTCATAAGCGAAATATTTGTCCAAAAAGACGAAAACTTATAGCAGAATGTTCTTTTTGTCATAAATTAGGTCATGAAGAAAGCACTTGTCGTAAAAAAAGGTTCAAAGAACAAAGTAACTCTAATAAAAAGGTGAATTTTATCGGAACTGCTAATGACAGTATATATTATAAACGTGCAAAAATTAATAACAACACTGTTAAATGTTTCGTGGACCTTGGCAGTGAATGTACGCTGATAAAGCAATCAGTTGCTCTTAAATTTGATTTGACTCCGACTAGAGTAAGCAAAAATATTGTATTACATGGTTTTAGTGGTGCGTCATTGGTACCGCAGTTTCAGTGTCAGGGCCTTATGACCATTGATGAAGTAAGCCTTACCGTAGAAATGTATATAGTTGAGGACACGTACATGTTTGTTGATTTGTTAGTCGGACATAATTTTACTGAGGACGCATCTGTGTTGATTATTAAAACACAAAAACAATTAATGATTACAAAACTACCGACGCATGCTAGTTTTGCTACTAGTTCGAATAAATTTACAGTTAATCAAATAGCTGAAAACACAAACATACTCAGTTTAGAAAATATTAATTGCGGTGAGATTAATAAAAAACAACGACTGAAATTGTTAAAATTGCTGCAACATTTTAGGTCTCGGTTTTGTTTTAATTTAAAGGAAATTGGTCATACGAGGTCGGCTGAAATGAAGATTGAATTAAAATCTAATAAACCTGTTGTGTATGCGCCTTACCGATTATCTATCACGGAACGTGAAAATGTAAAAGGCATGATAAAGGACCTTTTAGATGCCAAAATGATTCGTGAATCACAATCAGAATATGCAAGTCCAATACTATTAGTCCGCAAAAAGGATGGTGGAACTCGTATGTGTGTCGATTTCAGAGCACTAAATAAAATTACAAAAAAAATAAAGTATCCTCTCCCCCGAATCGATGACCAACTTGATCGATTGGGCGGTTATACTTATTTCATAACTTTAGATTTGTCTTCGGGATTTTATCAAATTCCATTAAGTGAGGATTCCATTGATAAGACGGGTTTTATTACCCCGGACGGTCATTTTGAATTTCTCCGTTTGCCTTTTGGCCTATGTAATGCCCCAGCGGTGTTTCAAAGGCTTATGAATCGCGTTTTTTTCGACATAGCAATAATTTACATAGATGATATTATAATACCAGCTAAGACTTTTAAACAGGGAATCGAGCGTTTAGAACTAGTTTTGAAAAGATTACAGGAGCATAATTTGACGTTAAAATTATCAAAGTGTAGTTTTTTCCAAACATCAATTAATTATCTTGGTTTCGAAATTTCTCAGAATGGCATCCGACCAGGTGCTGAGAAAATAACTGCAGTTAGCAAAATGCCCAGTCCCAGGAATGTAAAGCAAGTTAGGCAATTTTTAGGCCTCGCCGGTTTTTTCAGAAAATATATAAAAGCGTTTGCAATTATAGTAAAACCTCTCACCAAATTACTTAAGAAAAATATGAACTGGGAATGGACACAGGAACAGGAAGATGCGGTCCAAAATATTAAACGACATTTAACTACTCGACCGATTTTAAAAATTTTCGATCCAAATTTAAGCACCGAAGTTCACACTGATGCGTGTAAAGATGGGGTTTCTGGAATGTTACTGCAATTTGAAGGCAGTACGAAACACGTTGTTGCGTACTTTAGTCGACAGACTACGTCCTTAGAAATTAGGTATCACTCTTATGAATTAGAAACGTTGGCGGCCGTTGAATCCTGCAGGCGTTTCAGAGTATATCTAGTGGGAATAAAATTCAAGTTAGTAACCGATTGCAATGCAATTCGTAGTACTGCCACAAAAAAAGATATAATACCCCGTGTCGCGAGATGGTGGCTCCAGTTACAAGATTACGATTTTGAAATCGAGTATCGGGCCGGAACTAAAATGACACACATTGATTGTTTGAGTCGAATTCCTCAGCAAGTCTTAACCATTAATATTACAGAAATAGAGTGGATATTAGCCGCTCAACTCCAAGACGAGGAAATATGTAAAATTCGAGATATTCTTTTGACTCAGGGCCGAGATCCTAGTAATAAAGTATACCACGATAATTATGAATTAAAAGGAAATGTTGTGTATAGAAAAGTTGGAAAAGCAAGTAAGTGGCTTGTACCACGTCTAAACAAAATGCAAATTTGTAGATTATGTCATGACGACCAAGGTCATTTTGGACTAGAAAAGACTTTGAATAAAATTCAGGAGAACTATTGGTTCCCGAAACTGCGTCAGTTTGTTACCAAGTATGTTAAATCTTGTCTTAATTGTCTTTATTACAAAAGTCATTCGGGCAAAATGCCTGGTCAGTTGTATCCAATAGAAAAGGTTACTATTCCATATCATACGCTGCACATGGATCATTTAGGTCCATTTATTAAATCCCGAAAGGGAAATACGCAATTGTTAGTTATGGTAGACGGATTTACCAAATTCACAATTCTTGAGCCTGTACGAAACACCAAAACCAAGCATGTGGTGAAGAGCCTTAAAGCCGTCATCGACATTTTTGGCGTCCCCACACGCATAAGTACTGATAGGGGCACAGCATTTACATCGCATACCTTTCAACAGTTTTGTTTGGATCTGGGTATCAAACATGTTCAAAATGCCGTTGCTACACCGAGAGCAAACGGCCAATGTGAAAGGGTAAATCGCACTGTGTTGAGTTCATTAGCAGCCCTCACTGGTAACGTGGAAGATGACATGTGGGACACGCAAGTTAAGACAGTTCAGAGGGGGTTAAATACTACAGTACATAAGGCCCTAGGAACAACGCCGTCCGAAGTATTGTTTGGTAGCAAACCAAGAGGACTTACCGATGCTATCCTACTGACAGAAATTAAACAACAGATGGATCGTACTGATCTGGCTTCAATTCGTAAGCAGGTCAAAAATCGGATTGATCAAGGTCAAGAGGATCAGAAAAGAAGGCATGATAGAAAGCGAACAACGGCACGTCAATATAACGTTGGGGATCTTGTGATGGTACGGTTGACAGATGCGCCTGCTACAGGCCAAAGCCGCAAGTTACTTCCTAAGTATAAGGGTCCATTTCAGGTAACTGCAGTGTTGCCAAATGACAGATATGCCGTTATTAAAGTTAATGCCAAGACCAGCTTGACGATTACAGCCGTAGATAAGTTGAAACCCTGGATAACCATGAAAGAACAGGTAAATTCTTGAATTCTTGACAAATTTAAACAATGTTTGGCTGTGTGAGAACATGTGGATGTTTGCCCACAATTTTCATAGATGTTTGCCTATGAATTATTCTCGAGTGAATGTTTGGTAGTGTGGAGAACACGTGGATGTTTGCCCACGATTTTCATGGATGTTTGCCTATGATTATTTGTTCTCGAGTGGATGTTTGCCCACAATATTCATAGATGTTTGCCTATGAATTATTTCTTTTCAAGTGGATGTTTGCCCACAATATTCATAGATGTTTGCCTATGAATTATTTCTTTTCAAGTGGATGTTTGCCCACAATATTTATAGATGTTTGCCTATAAATTATATGTTTGCCCGTGCTCAAGTGGATGTTTGCCCACATTTTTCATAGATGTTTGCCTATGAATTGCACGAACTCGGGTAGATGTTTGCCTACCTTTCCCCCATAATGTTACTTATGAGCCATGCCCATTTTTGTAGAAAACACCTATACAAAATATTTGCTTAAAAAAAAGAGGGTGGCAAAGCTGCTTAAAGTTTGGCTGATGCTTTGCTAAATACTAATAGTTAACTTTCATGCATGTAACCTTAGTATTTTTGCTTTTGCACATGCTAATAGGTTTGTTCAATCCCGCATTGAAGTAATTGTTATTAATATCTATTAGGGTTCTGGATCCAATTCTGAGCTGATTGAGGACAACCAGAGTCATCAGGATGGCCGACTGTTAGCGGCCTGAGATTTGCAAGATCGACAGCTACCGCGGTGGGAGGCTGAGAGGCGCATTGTTTGGGTGATGACATCATCGTAAGTGCCTTCTCAGCAAAAACATAGAACGCCAGGAATTGGATTTGGCAGTGGAGAGACATTCGATAGTATTCAATATAGCATGCGACATTGTTATTCAATATTTAGTGTGTATTGGTTTATTTTATTATTATTATATTTATAATTTTCATCCGTGTTTGCTTCTTTCTGATAACTCTTACACTTGTAGAAACAAATTATATACCTAATACTTTTTTATCTCTAATAAATTATTTATATTTACCAAAAGTTACCGTGTTTAATTATTTATTTATGCGAGTAATGATGACAGAGGCGTGTTCTATTAATAAAACTTACAGGATGAAGTAGGGCTATTGTTGCTGAGAACTGACCATTTATTTGAATGATGGAATAAGTAAATAATTCTATTGTAAATCATAGCATGTGCCACTTGCAAAGTGTATTAGTATTTTACTGAAGTCAGCAAGCCATCAACCTTTGAGTTATGTCGTAGACTTGCGATTGCCCACACATTTTTTAAGGCTGTCCACCCACTGAACATCCAAACGTGCCATCGACTCCACATTCGGGTGTTTTAAAACAAGTTATTGAATCAAATCAGTTTAAGAATAAATAATTCATTGTAATTTATTATTCTCGTATTGATTTAACTTTCACACACAGATAATTAATGCATGCAAGCAATGATATACTGTTACTATGTTAATAAAAAGTACCTTATCCTTAGTCTAAGTCTTATAATATTTTAAATAAAACCCTATAAAGAATACATTTTCATATATTTTCTGTCTAAGGGCCGGTAGTATCGACATTCAACTTAATTTAATTTCAAATTCAAGGTTGTGATTGTTACAGTAATCGTAACCTTGAATTTCAAACGACGCGCGACGTTCAGTTAAGTTGTAGCTGAACCACAATTAGTTCTAAATTAATTTTTAAAATTTTCGTATAATAAAATGTGACACTATGGTGCTAGTAGAACACAGAGAAAGATTTTTTTTAATCTTAAATTATCCAAAGCGGTTACAACTGAATACTTTCAAATTTTTTAAAATCGTTTATTTTTTCAATTTCTCCACCTAAAGATAACTATTTGGTCAAGAAACAGGCACATTTAGTTGTCATAATTTGCAACGTGAAAACGCGATACAACACAGGCAAGGATAGTACTGTGGTACTTTTAGACATTGAGAAAGCTTTTGATACCATCTGGACCACAGACCTACTGTCAAAAATAATTCGTTATATATTAGAAACTTAGAAATTCTGAGGCGCCTCAAGCACCGTAAAGCACCTGGATGCCACCGGATAGGAAACTTTGTCCTCAAGAAGCTACCACGCAAAGACGTAGCTGCGTTAGTAAACATCGTCAAAGCCATCTTCAGGTTTAGATACTTCTCCACCAAGTGAAAAAAGGCCGATGTCAGGTAAGAACCTAATGTTCCCTTCTAGTTACAAGCTCATCGGTCTTCTTCCAGCGATGAGTAAAGTAGCCGAGAGGGTCATTCTAAAGGACTCAGCACACACTCAGACGAATTGCAATTATAGATAGGAGATATTCACAGGCACGGTATCAAATATCTTGGCGTGATCATGGACATGGAGACAAAACACGAAAGACATAGTCAAAATAGTCAAAATGGCGACAAGGACCAGGGTGCTAATTTACCCAATGATGGGTAGCTGAGTAACAAGCCAACGCTTATCAGGACACTCATCAGTCCTCAACTGGCTTATGCCAGGTTTATGACTAGGGCTATCAAGCAACCGCCTACCTCAAAAACTTCTAAGTCGTAGAGAACGTCATGGATACACCATAGTTTATCAGAAACGCCGACATCTCCAGGGACTTGGAATACACCACAGTAGCTGAAGTCATCCAGGAAGGAGTGAAAAACTCTACGCCCGTGCGGCTGAGCTTGGGAATCCGCTGATCAGGAAGGTGACTCTGACTATGAATAAGCTGACGCTCAGAGGCAGAAGCTTCAGATCCTGGAAACGACTAAGTATATACTAATTCAAAATTTCTTTCAGCCCGACTGACGAAGACACAAGAGACAATGACAAATACACCCTCCAAACACTATCCTGCGAACAATCTAGCTGTCACCAGCTCAATGTCCGTGATCCTTAGCCATGTGCCGGCCAAAAACGCTAGAAGAAGCGTTAGGCCGCACACTCTCTGAGGTACACAGTTCATTCTTCCACTTCGACGATCCGTGCGACCGGCAGTCAATCCCACCCACAAGAACCCAGAATGGGGCGGCAACAGTAGCTACAAATAACATTACACAAATTAGATAGCATAAAGCCCTTTTTCGCATAAAACGAAAATTACTATAGTAGGGTCATTCAAAAAATACGTCCGCAAACATAGTCCATTTTTGGTATCTGGTAACCTTTGTGGGACCTCTTAAATGAATGTTCGTTTGCCAACTCTCACATCCCCGCCCCCTCTTTACATTTTGCCCTTCCCTTAAAATCCAAGGAATTTTTTAATGGTCCATTATCAGAAGTTGCCCATCTCCCCTTTAGCCTTCTATACGTTTTGAAACTCTTACACAGTTTCCGACAGTCCAGAAGTTTTGTCAGATTTTTTGGTCAACACCTATAAAAGTCTCATTGAAACACATTTCCCGTTAAAAAAGGTTGTCAATCAATCTAACCTACCAGTAAAGTGGTTTAACGATACTCTTAAAGGTAAACGGGACACATTATCCAGTGTCAAAACAATTTGTAATTCTACTCAGGATCCTGCCGATTGGGCAGTATATAATATTTTACGTAAAAAGTACAGGCAATGTATTAATGATTCTAAGAAGTGTGCTTACAATAATTTTATTAAAAATTAGGGACAGCTGGAACTTAATCAACTTTGAACGTAACAAAGCCAGTTCTGACAATATTGAGTATGCATTTACACAAAAAGCTTTTAACGACTTTTTTGCTTCGATAGCTGAGAATATAATAAATTTTTTACCAACTCTGTGTGTGTTTTCCCAGAAGCTTTTAAGATCACGAAAGTTTTACCACTTCTTAAAAAGGGTCATTCCGATGACTTGGACAACTACCGGCCAATTTCCATCATACCAATTTTTTCAAAGGTTTTAGAAATAATTTTGAAAAACCGACTATTAAACTTTTTTGAATCTAATGACGTTCTTAATAACTGTCAATTTGGTTTTCGTAGCAAGTGCTCTACTACACAAGCTGGGCTTACAGTGGTGCGGGACATTGTTGAGGGCCTTGAGCGGGGCAGGCATATAGAAATTACACTGCTTGACTTGTCCAAGGCCTTTGACTATGTCTCGCATGAATTACTCATAGAAAAGTTGAAATTTTATGGGGTTCGTGGGGGTCCATTGGAACTACTACGCTCCTATTTTAGTAATAGAAAACAGTGCGTCAGTGTAAATAATATAAATTCGGATCTTAATCCAATTAAGCACGGAGTGTCTCAGGGCTCTGTATTGGGCCCACTCCTTTTTATTATACATGTCAATGATATATTTCATTTTATGTTGCCCCATAGGTGTATCGCTTATGCGGATGACACCACGTTGCTAACTTCCCACAGTAACCTTCAAGTTTTACATCAACAGACTTCTTTAATTTCTGATCAAGCTAAAACCCGGTTCATCACTAATAAAATGAAAATAAATGAGAAATAAACTCAGAAGCTTGTCTTTTCCACGAGTAACATAGTGACAAAGGATGACAGTGTGAAACTCCTAGGTGTCACACTGGACGATAAACTAAACTGGTTTAATCATATTGATCAGCTAAGCCACAAACTTGCCAGCACAATATTTTTGCTCCGCCAGCTAAGGAGGCATTTGGTTTTGGAAACCTTGAAAGCGAGCTATTTTTCACTGTTTCATTCACACATTAGTTATGGCATCACTTTATGGGGTAATTCTTATCATTCTATAAAAATATTTCGTCTACAAAAGAAAACAATTAGAATCATTGCCAATGCAGGGTATAGAGACCACTGTAGGCCTCTATTTATTTCACTGGGCATTATGCCGGTACCTTCTTTATATATTTATCTTAGTTTACTAGATATACACAAAAACTTAAATTCTTTTGAAAGGAATTCAAATTTTCATAATTACAGCACTAGACAAGCCAATTTACTAAGGCCAGCTAGGCATCGACTGACAAGATCATCTAAAAATTCACCACACCTCAGGCTATATAATTTTCTTCCAAATCCATTAAAATTATTGACCTATAACCATTTTAAGGGCATATTGAAAAAATTATTTTTAATCCACGGTTTTTACTCTACTGACGAGTTCGTGGCGTTTTTGACAAGCCCCGAAAACATTGCTGGTTTAGTGGCATCCATTTGACGTGGTACGCACTTCCTTGCTCCTTCAGTTTCTTGCTCTTGTTTGAACATGCAACAATAATGTTGCACGGCCACTTATTTTTATTTTGTATTTCGTTACGTATTTCTCTGTTCTCTTTCATTATTTTGTTTTGTATTGTATAAGATACAAAAACATAATATAATGTGTTGATGTTTTTTTACTTTTGTTAATGTTGTTCACTTATAGGTTTATGCCTATATTTTATATATTATTTTTTATATTTTTTAATTGACGTGCCATATATATATGTTTTGTATTTTAATTGGTGAAATAAATGATATGATATGATAACTCTTTTCTATCCCCTTCTTCGTTTTTGTTTCCTGCTTCTTGTTCGTATTGTTCTCCTAATCATAATGTTTGTAAATACAATCAGAATCTTCTAAAACTACATTATTTTAAATTCGCTCGGAATGGGTTTTTGGTTAATGAGTTTTGTTTAAGTGATTGATTGACTTTCGAATTCCGGTTGGCATTTTTTCATTTCCTATACTGTTGAGTCTACCCATTACCCTACTCGCATAAGAAATGACCTACCTCGTGAACTCCGTTCTCTAAACATTTCCAGCTACCTACATTTTTCTCCATATGGTTAAGTAACTTTAAACTAAAAGAACATGAGGTAGCTTTTCATTTCCTATACGAGAAGGGTAATGGGTAGTCGTAACAATATAGGAAACGAAAAAATGCTTCCGTTTGTCGCGCTGAGGTTATTAGGGAAAAAATTTTGCACAGATATTATATGTCTCTAAATGTATCGCTTCCTCTTTTCTAAGATTCAGAGGGTCATTGTATTACCTCTAGTATATTTAATATTTAATGTTAAAAAAAGAATCAATAGCGAAAAATTCATTCAACAGTATTAGACATATTTTTAAACGATCTGACTTTGCACACCCATTATATAATTAATAGAGCGGGAGCTAGGTGGTTTTTTCGGCAGCTCATCGTTTTATGAACTTTGAGATATTTTTATGGTTTAATGGATGATAACGATTCATAAAATCGACTTCTGACGGGGCACCTCCTGTCAGGAGCGTCACGAACACTGTTTAAAAATCAGTGAAATCATGTCATCGTTACAAGGCTCATTTTTTTTGTGTGTACACATTTTATGTTTAGAATGAATAAAATATGATCGCCAGAAAGTGTGGGCCGTCAGGAGGCGCAGCCAGAAAGGTAATAATTATAAAATACATCTGAGGCACGGTACGGAGTCAAGTTAGCCGAAAGTGTTAAATTCGTGTATATTTAAGGGCCTATGATATTTTTGTTGACACTAAGAACTTTACGGAGAGGCTATTCTATTCTTGAAGGAGCTTATATGTACGTTTTAAAAAGGAGCCAGAACTTGTAACGATGAGTTTAGAGTTTTGAGGTGAAATATGCGAAAAAGAATCCAGTTTTCTTCAAAAATCCCAAACATTTTCTTTCTGGCTAGCCTTACTGACGGGAGTTCCTTTCTGGGAATTTTTTTCTGTGTTCAAAACATTTAAATAAACATGCTCAACCTTAAAAAAGTTTGTAACGATGATGTTATATAACTCCGTTTTTTTATCTCTTTGACCTTTCTAGTTGCGCCCCTGATGGCCCACACTTTCTGGCAAAAGGAAGGTATGGTATTCGAGTAAAACACAGTGTTTGCAGTACGCTCTATTTAACAAGTGTAAAATGTCTTTACAGATTGAGAGCTTTATAAGAACTAAAAATTAAAATTAAAATAGTGTGAGGTGTTATTGGTATAGTTAAAAATTAGGTCGTAGAAATATTCCCAGAATCAATAACGTATGATTCGTAAGCATAACATCGCCAAGACAGAGCCTGTTATTGATACATAACTTATTTCTTATTTCACAATCTTAAAACAACATTAAGTGAATACAGTTTTTGTAGTTTAAAGGATACCAAAAAACCAACACACCCCCTCAAAAAATGTATGAACTTATACTAACTATTTTATGGGGAGTCGAACAACTAATGGCCCAACATTTGTTGTCAAAAACTTAACCAGACCATGAACTCTTAAATGAGTAACAATACTTATCATTCTTGAATATTTGAATTTAAAACAATAACATTTTGTTAAACATCTTAATACTAGAGTTTCCATAGAATTTTGTTTTCTATTTTTCTTGTAATCCCATCTTCTCCCTCAGCTCCCTGAACTGATGTGATGGTAAAGATTTCGTCAGTAAGTCGGCCTCCTGATGACCTGTAGACAAATATTTCAAACAGACAACATTGTTCTCTACTTGCTCTCGTATAAAATGGTATTTAATGTCGATATGTTTAGAACGTTTATGACTAACTGGATTATTTGCCAGTGCTATACAACTTTGATTGTCTTCATACAGTGTTATCGGTTCTGACATATTGACATTAATACTGACTAACAAGGATTTAATCCACAAGGCCTCTTTTACAGCCTCAAATACAGCCATGTATTCAGCCTCTGTGGACGAGGCAGCAACTGAATTTTGTCGTCGTGTGATCCATGTCACCGTACAATTTTCAAATAATTTAAATAAACAACCTGTTGTACTTCGACGATCCAATTCATTACTTGCCCAGTCCGCATCAACATACCCTGTCAATTTTCTTTCGTAATTTTCATTACGCTTATATACTAATTTCATGTCAATCGTTCCTTTAACATATCTTAATACACGTTTTAAGCATTGCCATAGTTCTTTATTACATTTATTTTGATATCTACTAAGTAGATTTACTGCAGTGCATAAATCTGGTCGCGTACACAGCATTGCGTACATTAAACAGCCAATTAAATTTCTACAAGGTGCATCATAGTTATCATCTGAATTTAATGCTAAATAATTTAATTTTACAGGCAATGGTGTACTAACCGGGTTGCATTCATTCATTCTAAATTTTTCTAATATTGATTTTAAGTATGTGGTTTGATCAAGTGAAATTTCAGAATCTGATCTTTGTATTTTAATTCCTAGAAAATAATTAATTTCCTTTAAATCAACCATTTCAAATTGTTTCATTAAAAATTTTTTAAAATTATTCATTGTATTGATGTCTTTTGTAGCAATGACTAAATCGTCAACATATAAAATTACATAAATGTTTTTATGAACATGACCTTTGTTTAAGAAGTATAAACAATTATCGGCTGACGAATTTACAAATCCTCGTTCATTCATTATGTTATTAAAACACTCATACCAGCATCTAGCGCTTTGCTTTAATCCATATAAAGATTTATTTAGTTTACATACAATATTATTTGTTTGAACTGCAACACCGTCAGGCACTCTCATATAAATATTTTCTTTTAATGTTCCATTTAGGAATGCTGTTTTTACATCCATTTGATGAATTAACAGCTCTTTTTAACTACGTCTTGATAACATTTAGGAATTTCATTTTCAAACATTTGATCACCTATCAAATAATTATTTATATCGAAATCATCCTCTTTATATGACATTATTGGTTTATTTTTCAACCTTTTACTCCTCCTCACTACCTGTACTTTGTTTAATTTCCTCAACTTTTTAGTAGAGGCCCACGGACTTTCCCTTTCACTTTCACTATCTGAGCTCATACTGGTTGGTCCAGGGACATCCTTTACTGAGGATGTTTGACCTTGAGTGCAATTTTCAGGGACACCTTTTCCAGTAAGGGTTTGTTTGCACTTTTTACCGTCCGTTTGACTAGGTGTGATATTATCTACAGATTTACTTTCTCCAGCACCCCCTGCTGAATTATTTTCCGTACCCCATGGTACATTTATATCTGTATTTACCTCGCTACCAATTTTAACAATGTCATCAAGTTCTTGTCTGGATGTTTTATATGTAATTTCATCAAATATTACATCACGTGCAACTATGAATTTTTCTGATTCCGGAATAAAAATTTTGTATCCATTTGGCACATAACCCACGAGAATTCCTTTATAAGATTTACTATCGAATTTTCTTTTTCTCGTTTTATCATGCACATATGCTGTACACCCGAATATTTTTAAATGACCCAATTTTGGCTTTTTATTATGCCACATTTCATATGGCGTTTTATTGAACTTTACCGCTTTTGTTGGTGATCTGTTTATCAAATAAGTTGCAGTTAATTGATTTACTTTAATTTTTGTAAATTTTTCTTTGCTTATGTGACCCAGTCGTTCATGCCACATTTTATTTTTATCAATAATATTTGCCTCAGCAACGTGACCCTCAGCCCGTGCTGTATTATACGCATTTTGTACTATTAAGTCTATAATATACAAATTATTTATGCGCTTACCCTTAATAACTGTTGTATCTCCTTTTCTGACCTCGACATGACCAGTTTCTGTGAACAACACCGACATTCCAGCCTCCTGGATGCGCCTCACTGAGATGAGGTTGGTTGGGACACTTTTGCTGTAGAGGACATTCTTCAACTCGCCACTGTAGCCAAGTGAAGTTGTAACATTTATTTTACCAATATGTGTCGCCTCAATGATCGTCCCTATTTTCGCCACAGTTATGCGAATTGGATTATCCAGCTTTTCGCATTCGGTGAAAAGAGTAAAGTCATTTATGATGTGCTCTGTTGCACCAGAGTCCAGCACAAAACGCCACGATGCAGTGTTTTCAGCACACATCATAAAAGCAAACGATTTATCCATTACTGCTGTTGACGCACTAGCTTCATGATAATTTCTTTTGTTGCGTTTTTCATGCACCTTCAGACTTTGTTTATAAAAATGGCAATCACGTTTAAAATGATTTTTTCGCCCACAGTAAAAACACTTTTTCACCTGCTTATTTTTAAATTCAGGCTTATTTCTTTGAGTAAACTTCTTTCGATTATCATGTGCATTTATGGTGCGGAAATGAAGAGCTTTCATGCTTGTATCAGCATTTTCACGCATAAGATATTCTTCATGTTCCAGCAGCATTCCTTTTACAAATGCTAGCGTAATTCTTTCGTCTGACATAGTTTTAATTGCAGCTTTTATTTGTGCATAACTTGGAGGCAATGAGTTTAATGTGTACCACACTTTTGTTGTTTCACTCACTTCCCCGCCGCAAGCAACCATATCACGCACCATTTCATCAATTTCTAACATGTGCTTTTTCAGCGACGTACCTGGCTTTAGTTTACAATTAAACAACCGATCTTGGAGACAAAGCTGAGTTGACACCTTTTTACAGGCGTATAGACCATCAAATTTTTTCAAAATTTGTCGAGCTGTCGCACGACCTGGTGGCACTTGTGATACGACTGTGTCATCTAGGTACTCGATTAATGTTCCTCTGGCAAATCGTTCCCACTGTATCCACTCCTCAGTAATTGGTGTCGGTGGATCTTCATTTAACACTTTACTAGCCCCTTCTTGCTCAATAATTTCTTGAAGTCTGAATTTCCACATTAAATAGTTTTCACCATTAAACAGATTTAGATTGCGCTTTAACGCAGTTGATGTACCACTCGCCATCGTTATTTATGCTTTATTTACACTGTCTCGAATTACACACTCACTTGCGATCACACACGGTAGCTGGGCCCATAACCAAAAGGAAGGTATGGTATTCGAGTAAAACACAGTGTTTGCAGTACGCTCTATTTAACAAGTGTAAAATGTCTTTACAGATTGAGAGCTTTATAAGAACTAAAAATTAAAATTAAAATAGTGTGAGGTGTTATTGGTATAGTTAAAAATTAGGTCGTAGAAATATTCCCAGAATCAATAACGTATGATTCGTAAGCATAACATCGCCAAGACAGAGCCTGTTATTGATACATAACTTATTTCTTATTTCACAATCTTAAAACAACATTAAGTGAATACAGTTTTTGTAGTTTAAAGGATACCAAAAAACCAACACTGGCGATCTTATTTTATTCATTCTAAACATAAAATGTGTACACACAAAAAAAATTAACTTTGTAACGATGATATAATTTTACTGATTTTTATATCTTGAACCATGGCCAACTCGACGGGCTGACATATGCCAGAAGTCTATTTTGTCGTTATTTAAGTTCGATAGAATTAATCAACGCATAGAAAATGCTTGTAACGATGAGTGTCCGAAAAAGCCACTTAGCTCCCGCACCATAACATGTAGGGTATAAGAAACTTTTTCAAATTATTTACCGAAATAACTCCCATGTAATTGTAGATCATGCGAAAGACGAATATTTTTCTTATTTTGTATTATCGAAAAAGACAATATTTACATTACTTTGTTTTAATAATATTGTTGATTAAGAACAATCGAAATATCACGTTTTTTAATCTTGAATGGTGAGTGTTTATTGTGCAAAAATGTGGTTTTGATATCTTCTTGTTAACAGCTGATAGTGATTACACAGCGTCTGGTCTTTTTGATAACTTATTGTTTATGTGAGATTTGGCAATGAAAGATACAAAAGCATTGTGAAGTTTATATAAAGGAAATAACTATTTCTTCAGATACGTCAACTAATTTCCATTTGATTGTTTAATTACTTCCATATTCAGTGAAAGTACAGTAACGACAAGAAAAAATTTTTATTGTTCAAATAGGCTTAGAATGTCATGAACCGCCGAGATTTTAAGTTTGAGCGAAAAAAAAATTTTTGTCTATCTGTAACTTTTGTTTTGTGCGCACGATTACTCTAGAACCGTTTAAGATATTGACTTGAAATGTACTTTAACGAGATCTAGACCTACATTATTATTTTCATCTTATTCCGCAGAAGGGTTGGGGGGTAAATTGGGGCAGATGGTACATAGGTAAATCAAGTAGGTAAGAGTCATAAAATTGGTATTTAGTATATACAAGAGAAGCTAAGGTCTTAAAAAAAAAATTGGCATTAGCCACCCACATTATCACCCCCACACCATTATTAAAGGGATGGAAAAAATGTGTGATTTAGCGTATGTACAAGAACCAAAAACCTCAAAATATTTTTTTACTTCATCCACCCCCACTACCACCACCGTATCACCACCCCCACCTCACTACCGATGTGGGATATCGTTTTATGTGTTTTTGGGGTAGACGATAACAAATATTACATTAATAAAGTTCTATAAACAATAATTTCCACATAAAAAATATTTTCGTTGAGACACTTGGATAGAAAATCTGGATGTGGAATTTTACTTAACAATTTTATTTCAGGCATACCTACATATAGCTTAGGTATGAGGCATTTTGATAGTCAAGAAAATAATCAAAAACAACATCTACGTGACTTCATGGAATTTAAAAGAACGAGGAGGGTTCTCAGTTCGACAATTATGAATGTTTTGTATTTTTTGTATACGTTCAATTTTATTGAATTGGCTTAAGCGATTTCTTGAATTCTTTCTCAAATTGGAAGGTATGATTCGGCGACAAGCAAGATGAGCAAAAATTGGAAACAAGATTTTTTTAGACGATAATTTGGCGAAGTCGGTAGTGTTAAAAATTTTAATTTTTTTTTTTTTTCTTTTTTTGGTAAAAAACTTAAATTTCGTTGGTATTGCATTAAAATTGGTTGTCAGGTATTGTAGGAGTAGTTGTAATGAATCTGTTGTCAAAACTTAAGAATTTAAAATGGCGAGCACAACGTGACTGCAATAATCGCAATATTTTGCAAATTTACATGAAATTTGATACATGGTGATTCTGGGATCCTCTAATAATAAAGACGCTATGTATATTTGTATATTAGCCATTGAAATCTCTTTGATTGTACGGATATACATTTTATTTTTCACCTGCAAATTATTTGTTTATTACACTTTGGATGCGCTTACCATAAAGACGTTCATAATGACCACGGGCATAATGAGCGGGCGTAATGGCCATAATGCACTGTTAATGAGAAACAAAGAAACAAATGAAAAAAAAGAAACAAATGCTACAGAACGAAATCATTTATCTGTAACAATTTTTAGAGAAGTAAACGTTATACCACTAAATATTTTTTTTAACAATCTTTAAAAAAATTAAAACTACAATTTTTAAACTTTCCTGAAAAATTACGTGATCCGAAATAATCAACAAAGTCAAAATATCAACAACCGTCATAGACTATTTGAAAAAAAAGGCAGGGCTGTTTCTAGAGATTTGGCCGTTGGTGTGCAAAATCTAAAATGCCGCTTCCTACTTCAAAATTGATGAGGAGAAATCTCAAAAAAAAATATCCACAAAATTCTAAAATGCCGCCTCGTACTTCAAAATTGATGAATGGGGGGGATAAACCTCAAAAAAAAATTTCTACCAAATTCTAAAAAAATGCCTCCTCGAATTTCAAAATAGATGAGCGGGGGGGGGGGAATCTAAAAAAAAAATTCCACCAAATTTCAAAAGGCCACATCGTACTTCAAAATTGATGAGTTAATCTCAAAAAAAATTATAGACGAAGGTGTTCTGTGCATACCTCGCACACCTAGTCTACACGGCCCTGAAAAAAGGTAAAAAAAAAGGCTAGCAGTATTGAACTAGGTTACTAAATTTGAAAGAACACGAACATACTGAAAGGTACAATTAATAAACGTCAAAGTATCAACAAATGTCATAGACTACTAAAAAATATACAGTGTGTCCCAGGATAGATGTAACAAGAGGTGTAATGGACCAAAAATTTTGGAATTTTGGAATGGTATTTGGGGACTGCTTGTTGTAAAACTAAAGTATACCAAAAATGACTTGATTTGGTGTTCTACAGGGTGTTTTATAAACAAAGTTGTAAAAATCACCACTAATAAAGTACCTTCATTTTTCAAAATATGAAAAAATTCCACTAAGAAAAGTTATTTAGAATGCAATTTTATACCTCTATACCAAGTTTCAAGTATTTTTTTGAAACTTCCCATTTTTTCAATAAATTAGTAGGTATTTTATTTTAACCATTCAATTAAAACTGCATAGAAATTATTTTTTGCGAATTAATATTTAAAGTTATGTAGAAGCTAAAAGTAGGCTATGAGAAAAGCAGTGGATACACATTTATCATTTATTATTGACATATCTGTCAAACGTAGTCAATATTATCCTTAATTTCTGTTTCAAATTAACGAACCAAGCATAAAAAATTAAGTGAAAATGGTACTCACAGTGCGTGAAAAAATTTATATTGTGCAACGCTACGGAATTGGCGGTGAAAACTCGCTAAGAGAAGTGGTAAGCCAATTTAATTTGAAATTTCCAAACACTGCTTTGTCACGTACTCAGGCTATGAGAATAATTAAAAAGTTTCTGGCTACTGGTAGTGTTCTTAACATGAAAAGAAAAATAAAAGCATATGATGAAGACAATGTTGGGGCTATTATAGCTCATGCCTCTGTTATAGAAAATCCTAGGATGCCACTAACAGAGAGATCAGCTCTTATTAATATTAGCAAGTCTGAACTCCAAAGAATTTACAAGGCAAAGAAAATTAGGGCAAATAAAGCAAATTATAAACATACGCTTGAAGAGGGAGATGACGGCCGTAGGTTGGATTTTTGTTTGACCATTGGAGAAAAAATTATGGAAGAGAGATCATTTCATAATTTTCTCAGATGAATCCACATTCACAACCAATGATGTTGTTTCATCTCAGAATTGTCGGTTTTGGGCTTCTGAAAATCCAAATTTTAGAATTCATTGTAGAAGACAATATTATAAAAAAGTGAATGTGTGGTGTGCCGTTTCTTATCACGTTGGAGTTATTGGACCTTATTTCATTGAGGGAAGGTTAAACCAGCACACTTATTTACAGCTTCTTAAAAGATTTTCTGAAGAACATTTAAGTATTTTAAGAGATATGCCTTTAGTTTATTTTCAACATGATGGTTGCCCTGGCCACTCCACAGAAATGGTTAATCGGTGGTTGAATTTAAATTTTGGAGAAAATTGGATTGCCAGGAATAGACCGATCAAGTAGCGAGATCCCCAGACCTATCAATATTGGATTTCTATTTATGGTCGCCTCAAGCAGTTGGTTTACGCTGAACCACTTCCTAACGATGTAGCAGTATTGAATCAGAGAATTACAAATGCCGTAAACTCCATACCGTTAGATCATATTCGAAACAGTTTTAAGGACTTCAGGCGAAGGATCGAAATGTGTGTGGATGTGGGTGGTAGCTACGTCGAATAATAAAAAAATTGTAAACATTGTTTTGTATTGGTCAATAATTAATTTGTTTGTGAATCTGTTATGTTTTTGACATTTATTACTTGTTATAATTTTTAAACCTCATTAATCTTCTGTTAGTAATTGTTTCTTGTTTTACAATTAGTTCGATTAACATTATATCTTCTTACATCTCGTATATTCAATTTTTTATTTACCAATAGCCTACTTTTTGAGATGATTAACATTTGCTCCTACACAACTTTAAATATGAATTCAACTCTTAATTCGCAATAATGGGAAGTTTCAAAAAAATAATTTTATATTCCTGAAATTTGGTATAGAGGTATAAAATTGCATTCTAAATAGCTTTCCTTAGTGGAATTTTTTCATATTTTGAAAAATAAAAGTACTTTATTAGTGGTGATTTTTACAACTTTGCTTATAAAACACCCTGTAGAACACCAAATCAAATCATTTTTGGTATACTTTAGTTTTACAACAAGCAGGACTCAATCCCCAAATATCATTCCAAAATTCCAAAATGTTTAGTCCTTTATAGCTCTTGTTACATATTTCCTGGGACACGCTGTATATTTAAAATCTAGCTACATTTATATTCAAAATTGTAGATAGCCATGAAAATGACAGATATTCGCAACAATTGAATTATTCTTGACATTACTCATTGATTATCTGAAGTAAGTGTATTGATTTGTTATAAGCAAGTAAATTAATATAAAATGGCTGATAGAAATATTGAAGAGATGAAAAAGTTGACATGTTATGATTACTTATAGATACACTCAACGTAATGCAACTAAAATACAAACTCTGTAAGGACAGAGATATTCAGAAAGAAGACAACCTTCGAGCAACTATTTCGACCGGTTGGAGCATCAATTTAGAACTGCACCTGATACAGAAATTGAAGAAAAATGTATTGTGGATGCAAAAAATTACCTTTTGGTTGCAGTTCTGCCAACTAAGAAATGAGAATTTTATCAAAAACATTTTGTTCTCTGATGAATCGAAATTTACAAACCTTGGGTTATTTAATCGGAACAGTGTTCGAGTTCGATATTGCAATTGAAAATCCTCATATTACGTGGCAGGGGCGGTTTTAGGAGCGGTTTGACTTCAAGGTTTGGTTAGGCGTACTGGGGGACAATGTCTAACTGGACTAAAATATCTAAAATTTATCTAAAATATAATAATTCCACAGATTATTCCAATTCCCAATACCAATATAGACGAGGTCCACTTCCGACAAGACTGGGCTGGACTACCTAAATTAATTGTTTCCAGGTCGCTGGATTGGAACCCATGATCCAGTATGGTGACCTGCAAGGTCTCCTGATTTAACCCCAATAGATTTTTGTATTTGGGCGCATTTGAAAATACAATCCACGCGACTGCTCCAACCACAAAGCAAGACCGACATTTCACGAGTAACACCTCAACAACAACAGAATCTCATAGACGTGCAACAAGTTGCGCTACTCTGTGTACTAATCAGAACGGTGAACAGTCTGAACAATTTTTATGATGGTTTATTACAAATTAGATTTTAAATAATTTTTTTATTTTATTTATTTATGGTTGTTACGTTTTATTAAAATTATTTCTTGTTTAATTTATACTTACCCTTTGAAAATACTTTTATTAGGATATCGTTAAGAAATGACTAATGGTCAAAAAATTAAAGTTTATGAATCATTATTTCTAATTGACATTACTCACATTGATTATCTGAAGTAAGTGTATTGATTTGTTATAAACAAGTAAATTAATATAAAATGGCTGAGAGAAATATTGAAGAGATGAAAAAGTTGACATGTTATGATTACTTATAGAGACACTCAACGTAATGCAACTAAAGTATAAACTCTGTAAGGACAGAGATATTCAGAAAGAAGACAACCTTCGAGCAACTATTTCGGCCGGTTGGAGCATCAATTTAGAACTGCACCTGATACAGAAATTGAAGAAAAATGTATTGTGGATGCAAGAAATAACCTTTTGGTTGCAGTTCTGCCAACTAAGAAATGAGAATTTTATCAAAAACATTTTGTTCTCTGATGAATCGAGAATTACAAACCTTGGGTTATTTAATCGGAACAGTGTTCGAGTTCGATATTGCAATTGAAAATCCTCATATTACGAGGCAGGGGCGGTTTTAGGAGCGGTTTGACTTCAAGGTTTGGTTAGGCGTACTGGGGGACAATGTCATAGGTCCAATAATATTTGACGAAAATCTAACTGGACCAAAATATCTAAAATTTATCTAAAATATAGTAATTCCACAGATTATTCCAATTCCCAACACCAATATAGACGAGGTCCACTTCCGACAAGACTGGGCTGGACTACCTAAATTAATTGTTTCCAGGTCGCTGGATTGGAACCCATGATCCAGTATGGTGACCTGCAAGGTCTCCTGATTTAACCCCAATAGATTTTTGTATTTGGGCGCATTTGAAAATACAGTCCACGCGACTGCTCCAACCACAAAGCAAGACCGACATTTCACAAGTAACACCTCAACAACAACAGAATCTCATAGACGTGCAACAAGTTGCGCTACTCTGTGTACTAATCAGAACGGTGAACAGTCTGAACAATTTTTATGATGGTTTATTACAAATTAGATTTTAAATAATTTTTTTATTTTATTTATTTATGGTTGTTACGTTTTATTAAAATTATTTCTTGTTTAATTTGTGCTTACCCTTTGAAAATACTTTTATTAGGATATCGTTAAGAAATGACTAATGGTCAAAAAATTAAAGTTTATGAATCATTATTTCTAATTAATAGAAGAAAATAGCACGGTCCCATTAAAGAATGTCCTACGGAAATGAAGATGAAAATTACATGTCGTCTTTTGAGAAAAATCTAAAAATACTCGTACCGATCGGTAATTCAAATAACTATTTTGTTCTTTACAGAAAAGTCTACAACCTTACTAATAATTTCCATAGCCTACTTAATGATTTTCTTATGTTGTGTTCATCTGACGCTGCCATTTTGAAAAAAAATAAAAAATTGTTTCGTATCTCTCATTTTTTGTAAATCGGAAAAAACTTTTGCACTTAGAATTTTATGCTTAATGAGAAACCACCAAAAGAATATAGTCATTCTATTTAAGAAAAAAAAGTTGATGTCACTTCTGGTTCAACCGGAAGTGATATTTTCGTTCCTGTAGGTCTAAAAGAAGCTCACTTTTGTCTAATTTTTGTGTACCGAAAACGAAATTTTTAAATTCAAAACCAATAAAAAATTGGATGCGCATTTTGACTCGTGGACACCGGTATAAAACATTGCATCTCCCAAACAAAACTGTTTTAATAATTTAGCAAAATAAATAATGATGTGTTTTCAGTCTGATATGTAAACTTCAAACCGCAGAAAAACCAAAGGGGGCAGAATGTTTACCGAGTGTGTTTCACCTTTCATTAATCGAGTTGATCTTGGTATTATGCAAATTTTTAGAAATAACGTGAGTCAGATGTGATGATATTAGACATTTAACTTACGGAAAGCAGAATTTGTCAAATGGAACTAGTTGCCCGGGTAATTATTTAAATTAAGTCATCTCAGTTAAAAAAAAAAGTGTTAAAATGATGGTATATTAAAATAATATATTCAAATGTTTTTACTTCAGATGTTTTATAGATATTTATACGTTAAATAATAAACATAAATTTAATTTAATTGACATAGAGTAATCTCTTATTTATTTACTCGTTTCTAGACAGAATATAACCTTTTTTAAATCATCATCATCATATTTATTTCGGAATATTCTCTCTTCCGGTTTAAATAAAATAATTTTGTCCTAAAGCCAATCGGAATTCTTGTTGGTAATATACCATTTTAAATTATTGACCAGAAATTGGATTATAATATGAATTTCTTAAAATGTACGGTCATTTGGAAATTAAAGCATATTATCTAATCTAATATATTCGAATATCATCAGTACAAATATTTACAAATCTTTTGTATTGTCTATCCTGGGATTGATAAATAATGTACATTATGTCAAAACTGTCAACATACAGAATAAAATCAATATATTTTAATTACAGAGCTGTAATAATAAATCATTGACTTTCACCCTCCCTACCCTTAAAAATGGAGAGTTTACTGCAATTAGTCTCAAAAATCAAAAATTGTCTGTCACAAGGGTAATATTACATAACATACAGACCATATATGAAAATCCAAGACACAGGCGATCTGCTTCGAATAGTACTGATAACACTACAGGAGCCCACCCTAACTGTTCCATTGGACAATGTTCGTCATAAAGATTAAAGCCTAAGGAACAATTTTAAACATGTCCTAAAAAAATTGGCTGTACTTTCAAAATGGCGTCCGTTTAATAAAAATATATTTTGCAAATATTGTTTTTGTCATTTAACACAAAAACTAAAAAAAGATGGAGAAAAACTTTCTGCACAAAAAAAAAGTGCATAAAATTTACTACAATTTCGTTCCTATACAATATTTGGATAGGAGTTACCATTTTCCAAATAAATGATTCATTCTTAAAATAAAATATAAAATTCAAGATCAAACGTAAGTAACAACTCATTCGCTTTCAGATTCACCATCGCTGTCTCCCGATACATCGAATATTTCTTGCAAGTCTTCTTCCTCTATTGCTTCATTTATGATATTATCATCCTCACTTTCGTCTACTATGATTTGATTTGGAATCATCTCCTGAAGAATTTCAGTAAGCGATTGAGGCAGTACTTTATCTGCTGAACACCAAAGAGGTTTTCCATTTTCTTGCCACCCATAATCATTCCAAGGCTTCGGAATATTGTGAATACCTTCGTCGGCTAATCGCCAAATACGCGTTTATTTAATATGCTCGATAAGACAAGCTATTGATGGTGGAATCGAAGAAAAATCAACTTTAGTGTCAATTGATAAAGACAAATTTTTGTCACCACATTTCTGTCTAATGGCAATTAGGCGAAGCTCGTTCATGCTAGCGCATGCATAGGCACGGCTACTGACCTTATTTGGCATGCAGGCGATGCTAAACGCTAAACTCTAAACGTTGCTAAACGCTAAAAAGCGGAAAACTTCATCAGGACCGTCAACATCAAGAATGGTAGGACATGAACTCATACGGCGAAAATAACACTATAGTCGAGAATCCAAAGGTCCGAATTCGATCATGAGGTATGAACTCGCAGGTATAAAATTTAAAAAATATGGATATTATCCAGAATTTTATGCCGAATTCGATTCCAGAGGGCGCGATGTCGGCCAAGATTGCGAAATTGCAAAAAAAGTAATAATTTTGAAAAAAATTTGGAACTTAAATATTGCATTATCTTTCGTATACATTGCATTTACGAGCTTATTTATAAAGATTTTTTAATAATTCTTATATCAATCGAAAGCTTAATGTTTGTAGCTTCACACAAGTGTAATAGAGACACATTATTTTCATTATAAACAACACTATAAATTGTTTAAACAATATGTACTCAGAAAGTGCAGTGAAATTTTCGGCATCGAGGTACTTTTGTTATTATTGCAGATAGATCTATAGTTATTCGAGACGAAATGCGTAGAATAGACCAACGAACATTTTTTATTAAAACAATTTTTTAATTCGCTGAATGATTTAGGAGATATGATTTTTTAAATGTAGGGCGCGCGGCCGTAGTCATAACTCATCATAATAATAAATATAAGTGTGGCCTCGGGTACGCGATTTGCCAGTTTGCATTTGCCGTTCGCATTGTTTATTAGTTCTAGACAGGATAATATTAAAATTTCGAATTGGAAACTTTTCCTTGCAAATAATAACAACAAAGCTCGTTTATTGAAGTATATTTCCGAAAAATTCTACACAGATCATAGTAGTCTACCTACCAACGTTTTTGTTATGACGACATGAAACAAAGTAAAATTGTAACAGACTTACACTTTTCAAATCACAGCGAAGCAGACAGTAGAATATTTTCAATAGTTCAGTACCTATCAAATTTGAAATACAGAAAGCTACTGATACATTTTTGTGATGGCACTATACCATGCTACTAGAATAAACGTAAATGAGTTGTAGATACATGGATTCGATGTGTATATACTTATTCGCTGCATAATACAAAAACTGTCGACTACGCAGAATATATCAGAAATTTATTTGGGCATTTTTTTTCTATGTACTTAAGTCTTAAGTGGTTGCGATACGGTCAATTTTCCTTTCAGAAAAGGAAAAACTTACGTATTCAAAACATGCCTCAAATATGCCAATGATCCTAGGTTACAGTCAATATTGAATTTCCCCCTCGACAATTCATTTGATAGTGCTGAATTTAAAAACTCTGCACGATATTTCTTTAAAGTCTTATATGGTAGACCGTTTTTCATTGGTAATTTGGACAGTTTGCGAGCCCATTTATTTCACCCTTGTAAATCGGATATTCGAAATTTGCTACCAACTGAAGACTCATTTCACCAGCACTGAGCTGCCTACCAAATAATTATTTGGAAGACAGTGCTTCCCAACCCTAAAAATTTTGGTTGGGTTTCGAAGTACAATATGTTGCATGCAAGCAATTCCAAAATTGCATTGGAATCTGCAGTTGTGCTAAGGCCGGTTTGGCGTGCATAATAGGTTATTTTTGAAGGCCGATGTCAAAGGTGTTAGTTTAACCTCGACTTATACTATAGTATTATTACAATACACTTAATTATAGCATTGTAACATCAATATTATGTATAACGACTTACCTATAATACTCCAATTTTAGTTATGTATTATGTACACAGAATTTACAATACATAACCATAACATAACCATTATTTTGTCAAGACGAAAAATATTTTAATTTCATTTTAGTTGTTTTTAAATTAAATACAGATAATTTGTTTTGTTTCTAAGCATTATTTATGATCTGTACGAACTTTCATATTAAAGACGTTACAAAAATGTTGCTTATACCTTATAAAAAAAATTTTGTTTATTTTGTTAATTGTCCTCTGGTGTATAAGAATAAAATGTCAATTGTAGGTACGAATAATAATTACTTTTATTATAACAGCAGTGCCTCGAAATCGTGTGTAAATAGCCTACAGAGACAAGACCGCGCGCGCGGCAGACCAAAACAATGCGCTTCATTTTAAAAAAATCATATCTCCTAAATTATTCAGCGAATTAAAAAATTGTTTTAATAAAAAATGTTCGGTGGTCTATTCTACGTATTTCGTCTCGAATTACTACACATCTATCTGCAATAATAACAAAAGTACCTCGATGCCGAAAATTACACTACACTTTCCGAGCACATATTGTTTAAACAATTTATAGTGTTATTTATAATGAAAATATTGTCTCTTTATTACACTTGTGTGAAACTACAAACATTAAGCTTTCGATTGATATAAGAATTATTAAAAAATCTTTATAAATAAGCTCGTAAATGCAATGTAAACGAGAGATAATGAAATATTTAAGTTCCAAATTTCTTTTGAAATTATTATTTTTTTTGCAATTTCGCAATCTTGGCCGACATCGCTCCCTCTGGAATCGGATTCGGCATAAAATTCTGAATAATATCCACATTTTTTTAATTTTATACCCGCGAGTTCAGAGTTCGGTATTTTAGACTCGTCTTTTTGGATTCTAGATTCCTTACTATGAGTCGCATCGCATAAATGAATGAAGGCCCAGTAATGCCGAACATTTTTGAGATCCGTATTCTTCTGCTAATAGGGATATGTTAATAAGCCTTCTTTCATTGCCAAATCCGGATTAATTTAATTTGCGTTTAATTTTATTGGAGTGAGCCAGCAGAATCCAAAAGATGCCACTATCAACACTTTTAACCCTAATCTGTTCATAACTCATTGTTACTGTTTTCGAGATAAATGTCTGCAAATTATAATATTATTATTATTATTATTATTAATTTTTTTCAGTTTATTTTATTTTTTGTTATGTTAATAATATAAAGTTATATTATAATTGTCAAAGTTATTTCCTCTAAATGATTTACCGATATATGAATGTCCATGTTTTCTTAATTTCGGACTCATTTATCTGGAAAATGGTAACTCCTATCAAAATATTGTATAGGAACAAAATTGTAGAAAATTTTATGCACGTTGTTTTTTGTGAAAATAGTTTCTGTCTATCTTTTTTAGTTTTTGGGTTAAATGACAAAAACCACATTGGCAACATTTTCTTTTTACATGTGGCCGCCATTTTGAAAGTACAGCCAGTTTTTTTTTTCGGGACATGTCTAAAATTGTTCCCTAGGCTTTAATGTTTATGAAAAACATTCTCCCCAAAGGATCGTGGGGGGTGCACTTACAGCCAGGGTGGGTTTCCCGACTATAAAGGTAAAGCCGATGCGCGGTGACGTTTTGAACAGTTGCCAACTGAGTCTTATATTTTCAAATTGACTGCACATAAGACGTTAAAATCTAAATATGTATTTTTACATATACATTTGATATAAAATATATATACAACTACTGATATTAATCAGTGATATATACTGCGCCTGTGTGCATACCGTCTAATATTATTTAGGCGGTGTTGCTTCAGCTCGTAATTTAGTACTCTCAATTTCTACTTCGTTGAAGCTAAAGCTATCTTGCCTGAAAAATATTTACGAATTATTTTCTAATTTCATCACAGACTACTGTTTCATTTTAACTTACCATTGTTGAGGTTAACTATGTCGCGGTAATTCACATTTTGCTATATTTTCAGGAATTGAAAGTAACTAATAAAAAAAAACATAAACACACCACAGATAATAGACAACCCCCAAATCCATAGCCAAGGCTGTGCGGAAGGAGGTTACACATTTGGAAAAAACGCAGACATACATTCAAACCCACCGGTGTTGTCAATACCGTGGCTGAGGGGTCGAACCCAGAGCGCGGTAGACAGTCGATCAGCATATTCGCCACTCAATACGCCTTTGAGCTACCGCGCCGGTAATATTACTATTTTTGGTGTTCTCGTTCCAGTTTTTTCAACTTTTTACTAAACAACCTGACATTTTAACTACTTTGCCAACATAAATAAATGACACATATATTAAATATGGCGACATTTGGAATAGCGCAGTAGAGGACGAAAATGAGACCTTCATTTGCACACACCACATTTCCTTACATCATGCTCTAGACATCGACATAAAACTAAAAAATAAAAATAATCGCCTAATGTGATGGTATGCAAATATTGTAAATATGTAATAAAATACTATCTCATACAGTTAAAATGTAATTTAATTCAGTCAAGGATAACAGATAAATGAAAGTTTAGCTTGTCTATTAGAATGTGTGTTTAGGACTACAATAAAAAATAACAGAGTATTTATCGTGAAATTGGGTGTTTGACTTCCTCTTCGGTTTAAATTGATATTTGTTTTCGCATTATGCAACTAGCAAAGGCGTCCAAATAAATATTTTAATGGGAAATGTAAATAAAAGATTGTGATTATATAAAATTTATCGATTCAGAATAAATAATCTATTTGGAAATTTCAATTTATAGTTAGATATTTTTTATTCACCACAAATATGACCAATTTATATTTGTGCTGAATAGGCAATTTTACAAGAATATATTAACAAACGCACCATTGTACCTATGCATTAATTATTGTTTTAAATATTCTCTATCTCTGTACCTTAAAAATAGAAACAATGTGTTTTTCTTAACAATAATGAATCTGATTTATTAAGACGCCAAGGTTCGATATTTTTAATTCCTGCTGTTTATTATATATAAATAAATGATCTTCTATATATGATCTATTGTCGAAGACATGTATTTCGTTTGAGGATG
Source organism: Rutpela maculata (assembly GCA_936432065.2). Taxonomy (NCBI): domain Eukaryota; kingdom Metazoa; phylum Arthropoda; class Insecta; order Coleoptera; family Cerambycidae; genus Rutpela; species Rutpela maculata. The sequence goes on along the minus strand of OW386291.2, from coordinate 124,496,125 downwards.
ATGAAATCCAGACGCTTTTTTTTCTCCAGTACCTCAAAATAAAAAAAGTGATCTGTTCCTGGAACTCATATGTATTTCGACGTGCTGAACACGAATCAGGTGTCCGTTTAGCTCATCCATCCACCATTTTTTTGTAAATCGCGAAAATAACCTAAGAAAAAACTCATAATTTAGTTTATTTTCGCGATTTACTAAAAATTGGTGGGTGATGGAGCTAAACGGATACCTGACTCGTATTCAGCATGTCGAAATACATGGGGCTTACCCAATGGAGTCCCAGAAATAGCCCACTTTTCACTTTGTTTTGTGTGTTTGTGTAATATATTTGCATACGCGGTTTTCTACAAAATGGCGGAGGATCCGGTGATATTAACAATCATTTTCCATTAAAAAAAATCGGCTACTGGAAGCGGCTGGAACCTCCCCACACGGTAGATCCAAATCAGCTGTGTTTGGATCACGGTGTATTAAATTGGTGGTCCGACGTACGGCACATTCCTATTATAATAATGGCTTCATAAGTGCATGGTCTTACAATTACCTGGGCATGTGCATCGTATAACTAACATAACCTCAAATTTTAAGGTTTTTTCGTTTATTCTCATTTTTAATGTTTGTATAGGCATTTTTAGCTTGGAACCATACTGGCTCCAAGCAAATATTTAAAAACTCTCGCAAATAATTTTTCAATATTGTTGATTGATAAAGATAGACTGCTAATTATAAGCTAGATTCCTAACCTGCAAAAAGTGTCTTATTTTATTAGGCATTCCAACAATCTGTCAAACTATTTTAGCAATATGGCGTGGAGGGCAAACATGGGGTTTATTTTAATTAACTCGCGGAAACGTAACCAAGGCAACCGAAAAACAAACTCTTTAACAAATGTTTAACGAATGAAAACAAACGTTTGCCGGATGTTTGCCATCCACGCCATGTTTAAAGTCACGTGGTTTGGATTGCTTAATTGTGACAAACTATTTAAAACTTCGTAAACATTACGTTGAACTTGATTTTGGTTGAAAGTACAGGAACCAAGCAGAAATTTTAATAATAGCTACGTAATACTTGTAAATCTTAAGAAATATATATTTTTGAGGTTAGCTGTGGCGACACGTGCAATGCTGCATGTAGTGTTGCATATATTCTTTCAATGTTTTAATTTAGCTACTTAATGTCAGATGTCACTGGACTCTTGTTTCACTAAACAAAAAACAAAAGGCCGGGAATGTATGCAACACTGTATGCACGTATGCACAGAACTTGTAAAATTATCTATCTATGCGTAAGTAATGAAAGAACTTATTGGTCCTGCCATCTGTTACATTGTGTACAAAGTAACCACTTATGAAGCCACTGTGAGGGTTGTCGTCGCATCACCTATTTAATACGCTGGTTTGGATATTACATCGGAAATCAGAGCATTGAGCAAACAGATAAATTACACGTGACTTTGGAGCCATTTATTTCATAGACAAATATCGAACGAACTGAAGTGGACTACAAACAATCTGTTAACCTGGACTAAATGTAGTAAATGTAACCTCCCCACAATTTTATTGTGGGGAGGTTAAAATGTAAAATTAGTAATTCTCCTCCGGTTCGGTGGCTTGACGACTCTTTCAGAGAAATGAGGGAGACTCTATCCTGTGTTAAAACGATTGCCAACTGTACTATCGATTTCACATTAGATAACACTATGAAAAAAGACTATAAATCAAAAATAGTTGAAGTTAAAAAAGTAGCTTATCATTCCTTCATTAACAATTCTGATAACAAGGCACGTGATAGCTGGAATGCAATTAATTTTGAAAGAAATAAACCTAAATCCACTTCACCTGAACATGATATTCCTTTAGATTCCTTTAATTCATTTTTCTCCACTATGGCCAAGAAATTTGTTATACCCACATCTAATGTCCAGGCAACAGATCTTTTATAAAATTTACCTAGCTTTAGTTCTTCTTTCTTTCTTAAGCCAGTTACTTTGTATGAAGTTTCAGAGTCGGTTCGTAGTCTAAGTAATTCCAGTTGCACCGATATTTATGGAATAAAAAGTCGTATTATCAAAGAAACCATTGACATAATTTTGGAACCGCTTACACTTCTTATTAATAAATGTTTTAGTGAAAGTCACTTCCCTGATGTGCTTAAGGTTGCTAAAGTTTTACCACTCTTCAAGAAAGGAGACATTAATGTAATCGATAACTATCGTCCCATACCTATCATCTCTATATTTGGTAAAATTATTGAAATTATTCTTAAAAGAAGGCTTGCCAAGTATCTAGACATTAATAATATTTTAAATTGTTGCCAATTTGGTTTTCGTAACAAATGCTCTACCACCGATGCTGTTTTTAAAATAGTATGTGACATTGTGGAAGGCCTTGAAGACGGTAAGCATGTAGTTATCAGCTTATGTGACTTATCCAAGGCTCTCGACTGCGTCTCGCATGACATACTTGTGGAAAAATTGAGTTTTTACGGTGTTAGAGGTTTACCTTTGAATCTGAATGAATCTGTTTTCATCTTATCTGAACAACAGACAACAATGTGTCTCTATTAATAACGTTAATTCGGAGTTTCTACCAATACGGGACGCCTCAGGGTTCTGTACTGGAGCCTCTACTTTTTATCTTATATGTAAATGATATTTTTCACTATTTGTCTCCTGTTAAATGCATTGCGTATGCCGATGACACTTCCATGCTAAATTTTAATTATGACATTAACAATGTAAACATCACCTCCGCTGCGTCTATTCAGCAAGCTAAGGTCAGAGCTGGGCAAATATGTACTTACAAATACCTCATAAGTATTTAAATACTAGAAAGTATTTAAATACCGAGTATTTAAATACTTCTTGCAGCAAGTATTTGTATTTATACTTGCAAATACTTTATCTGAAATATTTACTACTTAGTATTTGAAAATGATCCTAAACGTATTTATAAATACTTAAACAATTTAAATAACTGGAAAGTATTTAAATACTTTTTAAAAGTATTTAAATCCTTTTCTGACCGTATTTAAATACTTTCAGAAATATTTGACTATTATCTAAGTATTTGAATCTCAAAAGTATTATAAATACAACAAATATAATCAAGTACATCAGGGAGACAGGCAGATACTCGTCCAGAATCAAAACATGTACTATATATACTATGTAGTTAATAAATACATTGCATCATTCAGTATTCAGTCATTCACGTCTTAATTCCCAGAAAGTTAGTTGGGAGCAGACATAGACAGTAAGTGTTAACTGTTAATGGATATGTTTTGTGATTGTGACAGAGAATGGTTGAACAGAATAGTAGTATTCTAGTGCCATAGTCTCTGTGCTTTATTTGGGTATTTGCAGAAGACGCAAAGGTCTACTAGCTCTACGGATAAGTAAAAATCCAATACCCAACTAGAACTGATTAGGTATAGAGGTATTAAAATAGTGTTGTACAAGTTCATGAAAGTCATGAAACCTAATATTTTGACACCTCAAATAGTCAAATAGTATTTAATATAATAATAATAATAATGATGATGATGATAATAAGTCTTTATTGATTTTTATAAAAATATAAAATACCATTTGGCGAAGTTTAGCCATTAAAAGCTATTGTTACACTTAACTATGCTTCAAAATATTTCAGTGTTGATTGATTGATTGATACCAGCGTGCGGTAGGCATTGCTGCCACTCCCAAGTTATACAGCTGGGCCAGTATTTTAATACTAAGTTTAAACTATTTAATTACTTTTGTTATTTATTATTTAAATACTACAATTTTCTGAAAGTATTTAGTATTTAATATTTAAATACTTTTTCAAAGTATTTTCCCAGATCTGGCTAAGGTATGGTTTTCTGCTAACAGTTTAATGTTAAATGAAGACAAAACTCAAAAACTTTTATTTTCCATTAGAAATGCACTGGTAAACGGTGACAGTGTCAAGATACTTGGAATTCTTGTAGACAACAATCTAAGCTGGTGTAAACACGTAGAGGTACTTTCAAGCAAATTATCCAGTATAATTTTTTTACTACGCAGACTAAAAAATGTTCTGTGTTCCAACACTTTAAAGTCTTGCTATTTCTCCTTATTTCACTCTCACATTACCTATGCAATATTCCTCTGAGGTGATTCATGCCATGCTACTAAAATTTTCAAATTACAAAAGAAAGCTCACAGGTTAATCAGCAATGCTGGGTGGAGGGATCACTGCCAGCCAATTTTTAAAAAACTGGGCATACTGCCTGTACCTTCTTTATTTATGTATATTTTGTTATTGAAAATTCACAAAAATAAGGGCAATTTTGTCACCAATTCTGATTTTCATAATTATTCAACCAGATCCGCCCCACAGCTTAGACATTAGACTTGTTAAATCTTCAAGAAACTCAGTAAACCTTCAGTTTTATAATCATTTACCAAATTCCATAAAAATCCTTAATTTTAGTATATTCAAACGTAAGTTAAAAATGCATTTCTTGAATTTATGTTTTTACTCAATGGAAGAGTATTTTAACACTGAAGTTCCCACTTTATAAAATGTCTGCTACCCTATTTTTATGCTCTTTTGCTCTTTTAATGTATAATGTTTTTCTCTCTCTTGTTTGTTGTTTATTATATGATAATTTTATTGATTATTGTATTTGTATGTTTATTTCCATGTTTTTTTGTTATAATTTTTGACTTGCCAAAAACCTTTTGTAACTTGGTTAAATAAATTTTCTTTCTTTCTTTCTCAATGTATGTTTCATTGGACAACCTGTATGTATTCCGACGTGCTGAATACAAATCAGTTGTCCGTTTAGCTCCATCACCCACCAATTTTTAGTAAATTCCGAAAATAACCTAAATTATAAGTTTTTTTTAGGTTATTTTCATGATTTACAGAAAAATAGTGGGTGATGGAGCTAAACGGATACCTGATTCGTGTTCAACACGTCGAAATACATAAGAGTCACCCAATGGAGATCCACGAACAAACCACTTTTTTTATTTTATGGAACTGTGTAATGTGGGAAATGAAAATTATATTAGGCTTTTGGAAGTGGCTCTTGATGGTGAGCTGTACTATTCTATCCGCATAAACAATTTAAATAATAAAATATTAATCTGCAATTTGCTCAGACTATTGGAAAATGAAGTGAACATTGAAATTACAATGTATAAAAAATTTCAGATTGCAAAAGCATTATCCCAATTTGCTATCCAACCCTTCAAGGGAATGAAATCCAAATTATAATACATAGGTGTACCAAATTTTGAGTCAAGGTCATAAACCGTTTCAGAGTAATCATGCGCACAAAAAAGTTATATAAAGACTGACAGATGAGCAGACAGAAAACTATTCTTGCTGAAATTTGAAATCTCGACATTTCATGATATTTTAAGCCCATTTGAGTAACAAAATAATTTTTTTTATCGAGACTATACTATATAAAATTATTACTCCAATAAATAAGCCGGAAAAGTGGTGGAACAGCACCGATTTGAAAAATTCCTTTTTTAACGTGTTCCCTAGACCCCCAGGAACATTCATCGACATTGCATTACCTCCGAAAATGAGAAAAAAATTGTAAAATTAATATTTCGCCCCGGAAATGGGCTCTAGGAGGTTTTTTGGATCGCTGATCACGAATTCGATTCCAAATTGAGGAATTCCATATTCCAGTATGGAATTCGTGCCATTTTTTTAATGATTATTTCACTCATTAACGCTATAGCCAATGAGAGCCCGTTTTTTCACAACATTGCACCAATCAAACGTCATTATTAGTGGTAATACAAGCTAGATCTGCTTTTGACAGGTCCAACATGCAAAATTTATCGCTATAATTTTTTAGGTCGCTGCAGCGGCAAATATTGTAAAAATTTTTTGACGTTTTGTGTCGTGACATGTTTTCGGCAAATAGAACAAATCGTGCTTTTATATGTTATCTATAAATATCTTCTCTAGCTTATTACTAATTGTTAACGTAAATTGTAAATTGTAGTATTGTATTAATAACCTAAAAATGCTGTGTGGAACTTATATAGGTTCAGGACAAGTTATAGGTACACAGCTTTCAATGGCTTAATACCTAACATAATTACAAAATAATTTTCACAACTAAAATTAAATATGAATATCTACGAAGCAGACAAATCAGTTATTTCATGATAAATACACAAATGTAGGTACTTACGTATAGTAATTCATCAATCATTACAAAACAGCTAACACTTATTTGGAAAATCAAAACTCTGCAGTATCACTATATACATTATAATTCGTTGTACTTAAAGTCTCTCTACTTAAACAAGTAAACCTTAACTGAACTTCAAACTTCTCAAATTAGAAACAAGGATTAAATACATAAATATATATTAATAAACACTTTAATATAATAATTCAATTCACTGTTTAGGCTAGTAACTAAGTTAAGCTAGCGTTACTAGATGGCGGTACCATACCATCTGAGCCGGCAGCCTTAGAACGTAAAAGGGATAGATTGGTAATATGCAATTTGTGTGATTTCACCGGTAATGTGATTGGTCGAAGCGTGCTTTGTTGTGATGACTAGTCTTATAAGTTACAGTACCTATGGTTTAACATATATTGTTTTTCTTGATTGTCATAATTTAAAACTACTTTGTTTTTTATTAGATGAGTCGCTTTGGAAATGCATTTTTATGTGACGTAAATGATGAAATTGAAGATAAAGGTGAGTAATCTCTAAAAATCAACAAGGAAACGTCTGAAGGCAATTAATTACTGAACATAACATTGAAGATATACTTAATGAATTATTTATTCGTGAAATATTCTCCACAAATACCACTCGTGCTTTAAATTTTATCTAAAAATTTTTTCTCAAGCTAAGTTGCCCCTAGTTAATATAACTCGTGCAAATTGGCAGTTTATTATCAAAGATTAAATCCCTCCCGCTAAAGCGGTCGGGATTAAGGACCGGTTTATCAGTGCGCGGTTAAGCACTTTATCCTACAGCTAAATTAACTAGAAGTTTAGAATGTACTTCTATTAAACATTTCAATAAGGCAACTTCACATTCTAAACTTCTAGTTAATTTAGCTGCTTAACCGCGCACTGATAAACTTCTCCTCCTTAATCAGATAATAAACTGCACTCTTTATATTACCAGGCAACACGCTTTCGAAAAAATTTTCGATAAAATTTTAAGCACCTAGTGATATTACATACGAAAATTCCACTTTTTCGGGCGGAAATTTAAATATGAATATTGGGCTGCGGAAGTGTGCTCTAGGAGGTTTTTTGGATCTCTGATCATGATTTTGAGATCTAAAAACACTGCGGGAATGCATGCATTTTTTTTCTTCTTTCAAGTGAGGTAAGTGAGTAAAAGATAACAATTTTTATAAAAATGTAGCATTTACTGTGTTGGTACAAGATGTGGTATTCTGTGTGATAAAATAGTTATTTATTAATTTATCATTATTTTTTATATAATTTACACCATTTACAAGATTCAAAATTTGTTGGTTCTTCTTCAGTGTCACTATCATCTTCCTGTTCATCAGATATTTCAGACGGACAAATCGATTCATTTTCCATTACGTCTGCAGTTCCAGGTTTATTGCAGTTGTTTTCGTGACAAAATTTACAGGTTTGAGAGCAATATACACCATTCTTGCGACAACCACAAGCTGCTTCGCATCCAGTTTGGCAGCCACACATTATAGCATCCATAATCTTTTTTGGTGAGGACGGTTTGGTAATCCTTACGAGATACAAGACGCCGTCGATCAATTTCCAACCCTAATCAGTTGGATTCAATGTTGTGGTTTTGTTATAATGAAAATCTGTTAAGAAGCCAATCCAAGATTGCATTTGGTAGTACAACCGTTTAAGATGTTCTCTGAAATCATCCACGGCGGGAGGCAACATGGCTATGTTTACCAAATTCTTCTTCCTTGATTTCATATTTTGTGTATTTTTTTTTTTTTAAGTATTATATCTGGCCCTGCGCAGTCAAATTCAAATCCGATTTATTTATTATATAATTGTATAACTCTAACAAGCATTTGATTCCACCCTCTAATACTTGATTGATGTCCTCAATGTGCTCTTTAAATGAATCTGGAATGGAATTTCCCATGGCACGTATTCCAGTCTGGAATATGGATTTCTTAAATTTGGACCTCAAAATCATGATAAGCGAAAAAGAAAACCCCTTAGAGCACATTTTCGTGGAAAAACGTTAATATTTAATTTTTTTCTGGAAAAATGGAATTTTCCATGGCACATGTTCCAGTCTGGAATATGGAATTGATTAATTTGGACCTTAATAAATATTTCTCTATCGAATCTCTCTCCCTCTCTCTCACTCTTGAATATGGCCACCTTAAATGGCATTAGCCTAAAGAAATTTTTCAAAAGTCATATTTGAAAATACTTTTGATAACGACACAAAAATTAATCAATTCCATTAAATCCAGACTGTGGGAAGTAGCATTATTAGCACATTATTTTGTGATAATGAGAGAAAATTTTCGAATCCGTAAAAAACTGTTTGAAACAGGTCAGAATTTAGTAGATTCTAAGAATTATAAAACAGTATTTCCCCACTACAAGAGCATTGGAACCATATTTGCATACTCATGTAGAACAATAATTAATAAAACCGATTAACACCTATTAAGTGAACATGCAGCTATAATTAAATAAAGAAGTCTATAATTAGGTAACAGTCAGTTTTTTGCCAATAAATTTCAGAACATCGATGGCAGTCATGAATAGTAATTAATGATTACGTTATAAACGAGTAAAACTGGATATATAAGTTTTATTGAAGACTTAAAGATTATCCTTATGCATTGAACAATAATCTCAAATTTGACACACTTGAATTGGGCGTGAAAAATGTTTTTAAAAAAATTTAATCTGCTTCAAATAACACAAAAAAGGTTATTAAAAAAAATTCAAGTTTTAGTGGAAGATAACACCTATGTTAGTCTTGTCAATGAATGGTTTCTAGAGGAAAATGCCGAGATCACAATTTTTGACTTGAAGGTTGTGTTTGGACCATTTAGAAGGTAATCATACCAAAAGTCCCCGAACACAGGAGGTGCGGGGGGTGCAGGGGGCACGAAAAAGGTCCCCTTTTTTGGTTTTTCGTTCATATTTCGAAAACGGTTAGCTCTAATCAAAAAAAGTGGCTGTATGCAAAATTAAAGCTAACTAAATTTTCTACAATAATGTGTCTATTAATTTTTTTCGTATCTGTTGTGGTTCAGTAATGAATTATATATTTTTTGACTGTATTCTAACTTTATTATAAAGGACAACGCACACAATACATGGGATGTCATACACCCGTCGATTTGGCTGAAAATTTGGTATGTTATAGTCCATAACGTCCTGATCAAAAGTTCTTGTGGCCACAAAGCCCAAAATGTCCTAAATTTCGAGATATTAAAGGTCAAAAGTCGTATGACACTTATTATAGCGATGGCGACTCAGTCCTTTGGTAGAAAGTCAAAGTGGAGTAAGACGGTGTCGTTGATCATCACACACTGACCCTTGACCTTGACCCGTGAGTCATGGGTCAAGAGTCAAGCTAAAAAAAACTGTTGTCTTTTTTTTATATGCCAGATAAATATTACTATGGTAGGTGTGGCACAAGGTCATAGATCTGTTCAAGGTCGTCGAGTTTTATACCAGAGTAATATTTCTAGGGTCAAAGAGGCACCTGAAGGGGACTTGGTAGCTGTAATAAGTGATAACTCATACGACCTTTGACCTTCAATATCTCGAAATTTTATGTTTAGTTTTGCATAGATTATCTTTTTCCGTACGACGCATTTCCGAGTTATAAGCGAAGAATCGAGAAAAGGGACTTTTCCACCCCCCTCCTCCCCTGAAGTGGCAGGGCTAGGAGCGGGGACTTTTAGTATGTTTACCTCCTAACTACTCCCAACATATTACTGAAGAGGAAAATCCCCCCCCACCCCTCCATGTCCTCTACAACTCTTTCGTTGACTGGACTAAATAATCGGTCAAAAAAACAGCAATTTTATTTAGATTAAATTAACTTTATACACCAACTTGATATACCTTGGAAATAAACTCTACAATTTGTGTTGTCAAATTTATGACATAGATGTAATAGTTTTTATGAATTTATCCAGAACTGCAATCACGTGATTGGGTAAAATACTAAGGTGCATACAGTATTTTTCACGCCGTAAAGTGCGGTTTCGGTCCTCATGTGATTGTTTATTTGCACATCCAGGCCGAAAAAGCAATTGGTACACAAATAACTATTAAGCTACTAGTGCTTCTGTACTGATGGTAATTTTTTTCAAATTTGGCGAAGACGCTGATATTACCCAGAGATTATACCACCTATGCATTTTACGCCGCATATATAAAATAAAAAATAACGAAAAAGCAAAGTAGATAACACTCTAAAGAACCCACAAAAATTTCATCTCGACAGTGAAGTTAACTTCGCTCTTAATAAAGATATATTATTATACCTCAAACAGTTCCCGGGTTTTTAGCTAATATATATAAACAAATTTATAAACAGTCCAACCTGACAATTTATTTTTTATTTTTAAAATGTGTTAGAAATATAATTTATAGTCTTCTACGTAACTTTTGACATAGGACACATGCTTTTATCCAAACAACTTAAGGCCTGACTATCTAGCTTTCTTAGGTGGAAGAATAATTATACTAAGATGGATAAGCCACTCCCCAGACACGATTCCCCTTGAGCATTTGTGACTATATCTCTGGGGGGGCTATCCAGAGTATAATCCACCTAGAAATCTTCAGAAGCCTGCTGAAGTGACAGAAGGGAAATAGAACATTTCAGAAGAACACATTAACGATTTGATCATTTCCATGCACTCACTATACTTTATCATAAAGCAAGAGAGCAACCATTAGCATTGGAAAAACTATTTCAGTGGAATTTTCATTAAACTTTGGGAATAGATCCAAGGGCTTCCGAACAAAAAAAATGTCATGAAAAAAATGATTTAATGCATAAATGATTTTTAATTCTTTAACTTTTTAACTTCCAGTCACTGTAATTCTGCAGGGAAATCATTTAATCAATTTTTTCATATGACATTTTCTCTTCGGAAGCCCTTGAACTAACTATTCCCAAAGAAGGAAATCCTCCGAAATGATCTTTCCAATGCAAATGGTGCGAGGTCCTTTTTGCATATGTTCACTTTTGTAAAATTACTGTTTATAAAGTACAGAATATCTGGGACATATTAATGTTTTATTTCCATGTACTCTCCTAAGACAATCTCATAAAAAAAAAGTAATCATATAATCATCTCAATAGTAGTTTCTTTCGATTTAGAAAAAACACAGGTTCTTGAATTCATGACACCAAGACTTTTTTTAATGATATGTATTATTTCTCGAAGGTCAAAAGGATAAACGATAAATCCACGCTTTCTTGCATAATTAATTACAGTAATTATCACATTATCTCTAATAAAAAGATTAATTTTGAAGATAACGATTATTGCAAACATTGTGGAATGATGAAAAAAACGTTTTCCATATTTTTTTGTAAAGTGTAGGAGTATCTAACCTCGCCCAAGGTATTTCTTATCGCGCCATAAATACCAAACTCTGAAAATGATGAGGAATACCTTTAAGTGCTGTTTTATTTATTTGTAAGTCGGTCATTCTTCGAAAACGCATTATAGGAATAAGCGTTTTTGTTAAATTTAACAATGAAATATTAATCATGATAAGTAAGGAGAAACGCGTATTGACATATGATTTAAATGAAGGAAATTTGTGACTAATACAGAATTTCCTTTGTGACTCAAACGTCATTCTTGTAGATATATTAGTAGTACAGTAAGCGAAGCAGTAGAAATGGTAAAATTCCCAGCCCGAAAACGATGAAAGGAACTTCCTTAATTTTTTTGCAACATGCTTTATAAAATACGGACGTCAAAATCTATACTGTCGCATTATCTGCTTTTTATTTTTCAGGGTGGAAAATTAATAACTCCTCTAATTTTACCAATAAATTAACAAAAATCCATATACTTATGTTTATGAGGTGGCTGAATATGACTGTGATTGTGATGTGAAAATTTAAAAAAAAAAAACAAACTATTAATTTTTTTAGAAGCTTCATTTTTGTTCTCTTACCATTTTTTATAAAAAGTATTTTCTGAGCAATTTCCCAAAACCCGATTTTAAAAAAAAATATATGAAAATTTTCATTATTGAAAAATAATTATTTTGAAAATTCTAAAAAAATTTGAGCATGTTAGTAATAACATACATAAATTTTTAAATGAGCTACTTTTTTTGTTTGTAACTATTTTAGTTTTCATTATAAAAGGTCGTAATACATCTCAATCGAAAGAAAATTTTAACACCTACCTTTAACAAGAATAAAAATGTTTCTCATAGTTGTAGATTTTGGGTAATCTTAGATTTTAACGTAGTATGTCTTTTCTGAAGGCTTCAGCGCCATTTTGAAAATGCTATATTTCTAAAACTAAACACCTGAGAAAGAAAAAAAGAAAAGCCATTCGATTTGCTTTCTTTAATTTTGTGCCCTTGCATTTTTTTATTAAGAGTACTGATTTTAGGGGGTGAAAAGTGCAATTTTCAGTTCGCAATATCTCGAAAAATATGCATTTTAGCAAACTAGTGTATATGACCTTTCTTTCTTATAATTTGATTCTCTATCAGATTATGTGTTTTTTGTTTTTTTATGCGACAACCCCCAAGAAGGGGTGGCAACCACCCCTAACCAAAAGCAGGAAAAATGACAATACAGATTTTTTTGTACATACTTTATGAAGCATGTTGAAGAAAAAAATTTGGAAATTCATTACATCGTTTTCGGGCTGGGATTTAAAAGCTTCACTTACTGTACTATAGATGTTATGAATGAAATAGAGCACTGATGTTCTTTTGTATACATATTAGGATAGTAAAAATATAGTTGGTTTGAAAATTTCTACATTGTCACAGATAGATTGTATAACAATAATAATAATAATAATAATAATAAGATTTATTTTCCACTGTGACAATATACATTGTATGGGATTCGTCAATTAATACAAAAATTCAGATATTTTATAATAACATTTATCAATTAAAAATGTTTTTAATTTTTTTTTAAAAATATACAAATTTTTACTGTCTTTAATTGTTTGTGGCAAGCAGTTAAACATCTTAGGTCCCATACAGTTGGGAGCATCAAAACTAAGCTTTTGTCTAGCGAACGGCACATGAAACTCATCAACATGCCACGTATTATAACTGTGTATATCTTTATTGATGGTAAAACTGTTTTTATTCCGATAAACGTAGACACACATTTCATGTATATATAAACACGGGAGAGTTAAAATATTCAGCTTTTTAAAACCATCTTTACATGATTCCCGCTGCGATATGTTCGTTATGCATCGGATTACTCTTTTTTGTGCAATAAATACATCAGTTGCCTGGGTAGAATTTCCCCACAAGCAAATTCCGTACCTAAGTCTTGAATCTGCTTGGGCGAAGTAAACCTGCACTAACTGATGTGTTTCTAGTACCGTCCGCAAATTAATAAAAAGAAACTTCAGCGAATTCATTTTGCAAATAAGTTTAAGGCAATGCGACTTCCAGTTAAGAAATTCATCCAAATGAATACCAAGAAAACGCATGCTGTCGTGTGTATTTGTTAAAGTTACCGTGTTGACATCGAACTTTAAATCGTCTATTTCTTTTTGACGATTATGAATCAAGAGCATGTCAGTTTTTTCGGTATTGAAAAATAAATCGATGCCATTAAAATAATCTGATATTTTGGTAACCGCCTCTGCACATTTAACATTCAATGCTCCAGTATTTTTTGATGATACTATAAGAGAAAAGTCATCAGCATAAGCTGTGTAATAATTGTTTTTTATGACTGAGGATATATTGTTCACATACAGAATAAATAAAATCGGACCGATTATTGATCCCTGGGGGACCCCCATATTTACATCCAAGCAGTTAGAGTTTACGTACTCTACAGATTTCTCAGTTTCAACTTTTAAAGATACATATTGCTTGCGATCTTGTAGGAAAGTTGATATCCAGTTCAATGCAACGCCTCTTATGCCATACGTTTCTAAAATACATAATAATTGTTTATGGTTTACACAGTCGAATGCCCTACTCAGATCGCAAAAGATCACCGCAGGACATTCACCTTTCTCAACATATTCTATGATTTGATCATATAATGATAACATTGCAGATGATGTTGACTTGTTTATACGGAAACCGTGCTGATTATTTGATACAATTTGGAATTTATTGAGAAAAGGTAAAAGACGATCTAAAAACGCATATTCCAAAATTTTTGAAAATCCAAATGGAATGACAACTGGTCTATAATTTTCTAAATAGCATGGATCATTCTTTTTATACAATGGAGTAACTTTCCCTGTCTTTATGTTTTGCGGAAAAATGCCCGATTCAAAGGACTTATTAATTAAATACGTTAGTGGAGCTATAATTACATCAAGAACCCGTTTTAAGATAAAACTTGGAATGTCATCTGCCCCGGACGACTACTTTTTATTTTTTAATTTTCCATTTAATAAAGTTAATAGTTCTCTTTCTGTGAAAGGTTTGAGATACAGTGAATGTTGATTAAAAACTTTTAACTTTGTCTTACTCTCTATATTTTTAGGATGTGTTTGAGACACTAATCGAATCGGCGTCTCAACAAAAAACTGATTAAAATCCGCTGCTATCTCGCGTGGATCTGTCACTAAAATGTCGTTTTTTTTAATGTGTATGTTAGAGTGTTTTTTTTGATTATTCACTAGTTCAGATACTACATTCCATGAAGCTCGCGCTGTGTTATCAGAATTAATTATACGGTTTTGATAATACTGTTTCTTTTTACTATTCATTAAAGCAATGTGCTCTTTTTTTGCGTTTTTATATGTTTCGCTGAAAGCCTCATTAACACCTTTAAAAACAAATAAATCCTTCAATAGCTGACTTGAACGAACAACGTCCACATCAACCCATTTTTTATTATCACTTTTTTGACATAGTTTTCGTTTAGGAAAGCATGTTTCAAATTTAAATAAGAAAGTATTATAGAATAAATAAAAGGCATCATTAAAATCAATTATGTCGTCTAGATATGACCATTCCTCATTCATAAGTGCATTTCTAAAGTTTGATATATTGACTTCGCTAAAATTTCTTTTCATATCAATTTTATTTGGCTCATTTTGATTGGAATTAAAACTTATATCCAATAAAACTGTTCGATGGTCAGAAAAAACATTATCAACTACACAACATGTAAAACTGTTATCACAAACATTTGTAAATATTTGGTCAATTATAGTACAGGTACTATTGGTTATCCGGGTGGGCCAGTTAACAATATGAGTCAGACCAAAACAAGACAAAAGATTACACAAATTGACAAAATCAGAACATTTGTACTTATCAAAATTAAAATCTCCACATAAAAAAAATCTAATATTAGGCTGGTACAAATAGTCTAAGACATCACTGATTTTATTAAAAAACACATCAACTTCCCCACTGGGAGAGCGGTAACAGTTTAAAATAATATTTACAGTCCTGTTTGTTTTGTAAGATACTGCACAAATCTCAAAATTCTGCTCCATGCAGAAACTGTCCAAATCAATTTTTTTAATATTACTGCTATATTTAGACCATATACTAACCCCGCCACATTTTAAGGTAGGGCGGCAGTAGAAACTAATTAAATTAAAATTCTTAATGTGTAAAAAATCCAAGCATTCGTGTTTTACTCCTATTTCATTTAAACATAAAAATTCCAGATTTTTAAATAAATCTAAATCGGCTTCAATAAAATTAATTTTATCAGAGTTTAAGGTATTAACATTAACCAACATAATGTTTGGCTTAAATATTATGTCATTGAGGGATTCGTCTTGCGTTTCGATAAAAAACGACTAATACATGCCCCATAGGGCCATAAGCTTGAATCCATTGCATTTTTAAAATTACTTGCCAATATTGTAACCTTAAAGGAAGAATATAAGTCCGGATATTTTGGGTTTAAAGATTCACATTTCACTTCAGGAAAATGTTTCTTCATATGGGCCGTAAGTTCATCAGCTGTAGTTTCGGGTTTTACCCTGTACACGTGTAACATCGCGTAACTTGGCACACCTACGACACTCGTCGATTCTTTGTTACTTCCAATAATGACTTGTCTTTTACGGTTTGTTTTCACCACTGTACTCCATTTGCCATCCTTGGATGATGTCGATGCTTCATTTTCAGCTAAATTGATATAACCGTCTAATTTCAGTTGAGTTTCTGCTTGAGCAATAGCTGAAGATACTTCCTTCTTTGTAATTTCCTTTTTTGTAATATCCTTTTTTTCAATATAATTTTTCAGTTGTGGCTCAGATAAATGCGACTTAGTCTGCACTTTCTGCACCACTCCGTTTTCTTTCGTCTTGCCTACAACATTAAAATGATGTACTAAGATCATAAAAGTTTTGGATTCCTGTATAAATACGCTTAAAATATTTATATCAATAAAAGGAATGGATAAAATTTTCTACATGTTGAAACCTCTGCAAATCGACAGCGTTTAGAAAACTCGATCCTGGACAAAAATGCTTCATTGACATCTGATTTTCACCATATTTTTTTAATGTTTGAAAATTTGTGCTTTGGGTGTTTCCAGATCTGATTAATGGTGGAGGTAAATGCAGCGATGAAAATCCCCATTAATTAAATTTAAAATGAAGAATAAATTGTATAAATTTATAAAATTTAAGGAAAAATATTATCATTACAATGAATAGAAAAATATTGAAAAAGGGACAGAGGGAAAATTCCACATCTAGAGGGTGGTTGCGGTCTACTACCTGACATCACCTTTCACCATATGTTATATCCACATGAAAAAACAAAGAATCCCTGCGAAAGTAGTCGATGCCAAGCTGTCATATGAGAAATAAGCAAATGGGGGTGGTTTTCGGCGGTATCAGGGAATGCGCATGACTAAAAACATTTTTCACCCCGTTATTCGTGTTCAGCACCCCCTAAAAGGGGGGGGGGTAGGTTTCATAACTTTAGCACGATTTTGGATACTCTTCAGACTCTTTACTTTCACTATATTGCCCACGCAAATTAGACATTTTAAAAGAAATAATTTATAAAGTAATAATATTTGAGATGCGTACTCTAAATAGGGTTAGAAATAGATACCCGAAAAGTTCCCTCCCCATTTAGGAGTGGAACGCTCCTTTTTTTTGCAAAAAAAAAAACATCCCTAACGGGGACTTAAGGATAGGATTTTGCAGAGTGAGAGGGAAATGTACGTTTATTTTCGGTTTATTATAAATAATTAAAAAACCAAACATAGTATGATCTTTAAAACTGTTTTAAATAATTGCTATTTTTCTAACGAATACAACTATACGTTTTTTTTATTATAAATTTCTATTGTACTTGAATATCGTAGTTTGTCAAAGAAAATAGTTCCTAATTTTATTATTAGAGTATGGTATTTAACTATATACAAAAAACCGCTGCCCAAGTAATCACTAGTTCCACATCCAGATTTTCTATCCAAGTCACTTACAACGAAAACATTTTCATGTGGAAATAATTGTTTATGGAACTTCAATAATATAATATTTGAAATCCTCTACCCCAAAAACCCATAAAACGATACCCCACATCGGTAGTGGGGTGGGGGTGGTGATAGGGAGTGGTAGTGGGGGTGGATAAAGTAAAAAATATATTTTGACATTTCTGGTTCTTGTACACACACTAATTCACAATTCTTTTCATCCCCTTTAATAATGGGGGTGGTAATGGAGGTGGCTAATGCCAAAATTTTTTTTGAGACCTTAGCTTCTCTTGTATATACTAAATTCCAATTTTATGAACTCTTACCTGCTTGATTTACCTATTTTCCCCAAATTTACCCCAATTTACCCCCCATCCCTTGGACGGAACAAGACTAAAATATAATCTGGTTCTAGATCTCGTTAAAGTACATATGTGTACCAAATTTCAACTCAATATCTATAAGCGGTTCCAGAGTAAACGTGCGCACAAAAAAAAAGTTACAGACCTACAGACAGACCGACAGACAGACAGAAAATTTTTTTTCGTTCAAACTTAAAATCTTGACGTTTCATGACATTCTAAGCCTATTTGAACAATAAAAATTTAAAAAAATTTATTTGTCGTTACTATACTCCCACTGGATGTGGAAGTAATTTATGATAAAAACTGTATATGGTTTTATTCCTTAGAGCAATGGGAAGTATTTGAAACTATTTTAAAGATTATACCATTTACGATTTTTTAAATATTTATAAAAAACCGAAAATAAAAGCATATTTCCCTCTCTCGCTCTGCAAAATCCTGTCCTTAAAGCTAGGACATTTTTTATGCAGAATTTAACGACAATTTTTTTATTTCCTATACTTTTTTCTCTTTCGACGAACGGTTTATAAGATAAAAGTGAAAAACCAGCTTTAAGTCCCCGTTGGGGGTGTTTTTTCGCAAAAAAGGGACGTTCCACCCCCAATTGGGGGTAGGGAACTTTTCGGGTATTTCTAACTCTATCCAACGCATCTCAAATATTATTACTTCATAAATTATTACTTCTATTCACTGTTTTTTAATCTAATTTGCGTGTACTAATTTCTGGATTGATTGATAAAGTATATACCTCAAAAATATAAACAATAGACCAAGCCCACAACTGAAAGAAAATATATGTTTCTAACTCTGGAAAACGTTGGTTTTCGGAACTACCTTCTTTTTACACCATCGGTCCTCGGCCTGTCTAGGAAATCATCAATTCATATTCTTGATATAATTTGAGGTACTTTTGAAATCATCTGCTTCTTTTAGCTAGAATTTGATTTAACCTTCATCACTGTTGTTTCGTCAAACTGTCGAATTCGTGGATATTGATTTATAAGCTAAATTTTCTAGAAGGGATAGTCTGGTCTCATAATCCTTGCTGTTTATCACAATAATTGCGTTTCTTTTGTTAATTAGATAGTTATAGAACTTAAAGACAAACAAATCCAGAGTTCTGCATATAAGTTGCTCTTAGTAGCAATAATACTTCTCTGCTAGTCAATTTTCATGAAGACAGGGATCATCAATACTTAGTAAAATCTAAATAAGCTTAAAAGATATGTCTCAAAACGATACTATAATTGTAGAAAATCAGTTAGTTTCCATTTAAAACATTATTTCTTGCAACTTTATTTCAGACAGTCATTGTTTGCCTTAAATCTATAATAAGAACATTTTATCTATATTTAGCAGCCTCTAATTTTCACATATTTTAAAATAAGAATAACCGTTAAGAGTA
This sequence comes from Rutpela maculata, assembly GCA_936432065.2. Classification (NCBI taxonomy): domain Eukaryota; kingdom Metazoa; phylum Arthropoda; class Insecta; order Coleoptera; family Cerambycidae; genus Rutpela; species Rutpela maculata. The sequence goes on along the minus strand of OW386291.2, from coordinate 124,476,736 downwards.
CTGGCCGATTATTAAAGTAAATAAAACATACAATAACTAATTCATTCTTTTGAACCAAAAGTAGGTTAAATCAACAATGTTTTACTGTTGCATTTGCATGTACAATTCCTTGAAACACTTACTATTAACGAAATTAGCAAACTTTTATGTATTTTTTAAATATTAGCAAAAATTTGGCTTCCACAATATTTTTTCTGACTCGAGCTAATGGTATTGATGATTCATCGTATATTGAGGTACATATAAGCTTCATAAGATTATAGATAGTACGACCATATATTTTCTATATATATAAAGTTATACATGTAATACTAAGCTGCTTATAAGCTAGTAGAAATGATGGAATAGCCTGAAATATAAGAGGAAACTTTACGCACATAAGTATCTTTGTTTGGAAATTATGGCGCTTTTCATGTTTTATCTAGAAGGCCAGGGGTGGAATATTAATAATACATTTTACCCCCAAACACAGATACAGTTTTGGAATTTAATGTGACATTGTTAAATTCCTTAAACAGTTTTATAAATGATGTTTGTTACCGATAAAACAATGTCTTTTCTAGAAAAAAATGGTTTAATTGATAAGGGACTGATATCATTTTTGTCCACAAGTACACAGTATAATGAATTTCAGAGGGTCAAATTAGTAGAAACTGTAAATTATTCAGGATGATCTGAATGACAAAATTCTTATTGCCTAGTATTATTAATTCAGCTTATAGTGGAGTAAAAAACAGGGGAAAAGTCGCTTCCTTCTCAAGTTTTTTTTTTTAATCTTAGAACAAACCGAGACATACCATTTCGTTAAATAGGTCGATGTTCATTAGAAATCATGAAATACGACATTTTTTAGTGGTCACGGACATTGTTATTTTTAAAAAGGTGTGAAATTTTGTTTTTTTTTTTAATCATGTTTTTTTGAACATCTAATGCCATATCTCAAAAACGAATGGAGATATCCACATGAACTTTTTTTTTGTTATAAAACACACACTTAAGCGCTTCTATCTGTGTATAGTATTGTTAATTAAAACATTTTTAAGCATGTTAAAAACTTAGATAACCTTGAATGTTCAGAAAATACGCAGTCAAATTTTCACTTAGCTACAAACTTTTTTGTTTTTGGAAATTTTGTATAACATGCTGCGAAAAAAATAAAGCCAAAAGACCAAAAAAGTTTTTGCATAAGCATAATTCTTATTGTCTTTGATAGTTTAGGTACAGTGATTTTTTTGGAGCGCGCGAATTGCAGAAATTGAGTATTAATACGCCCGCGTCCACTAAAACTAACTAGTCTCAGGGCGGTGTACGATTAACGTTATTCGGTTTCGGTAAAATTATAAAACCGCTGCCCAAGGAATCACTACTTCCACCTCCAGATCTTCTATCCAACTCTCTCACAACGAAAAAAATTTGAATATGGAAATAATGGTTTATGGAATAATAAAATATTTGAAATCGTCTACTCCAAAAACCTATAAAACGATATGCCACATCGGTAGTGGGGCTGAGGGTGGTGGAAGGAGGGTGGTGGAAGGAGGGTGGTAGTAGTGGTGGGTAAAGTAAAAAAAAAATTGAGGCCTTTGGTTCTTGTACACACACTAAATGACAATTTTATTTTTTTCGCCCCCTTGAATAACGGGGTGGGAGTTGGTAATGGGGGTGGTTAATGCCAAAAAAATTTTGAGACCTGGGTTTCTCTTATATATACTAAATACCAATTTTATGGACTCTTACTTGCTTGATTTGCCTATGGTGAAAATGCAATGCATGGGAGTTTCGGATAGGGACCCTGACGCAGAAAATGTCGGATACAAATATTAAGATAGCCACGTTCAAAAAAAAGTGCTTTAAGAAACTGTCTTTTCTATTTAGCTCCAATAATAACACAAAAAAGGAAAACTCGATAGTTTACTTTTTATCAAAACACTCCAAAATTATTACTTTTCCTAAACTTCTGTTTATAGAATTTTATTAGCCCCCTAGTTGCGCAACTTTTTTTTCCATTTACTATAATATTATTTTTTACCGTTTCCGAGATCCCAATGCAATGCATTTTTATCCCAGATACTCTATTTAAGATTTTTAATTCCTTTTTGCTTTCAACCTTAATGCGCCACTGGAAAAAATAAGTTATCCTTTCAGATCCTAAAACGTGATAAAACAGTCCTAAACATAAGAAAATAATAATGAAAAGTTCCGTTACACACAATACATAATCATTATTATTCTTAAGTGCCGCGCGCGTACGCTTCGAAAATTCCTCCATACTAAAAAATTCGTAACTAGCGAACTATTGCTAATAATGAAAATTTTTTTTTTTCTAAAAACTTTTTTAGTCTATTGACTTCATTTTCTTCATAGCATGTTACACAAAATTTTCAAAAACAAAAAAGTTCCTCGCTTAGTGAAAATTTGATGGCGTATTCTCTAAACTTTCAGGGTCATCTACGTTTTTGGCATGTTCACATTTTTTTTATTAGCAATACTATATATGGAAAGAAGCGCTTAAGTGTGTGTTTTATAACAAAAAAAAAGTTCACATCGATAGCTCAATTCATTTTTGAGATATGGCAATAGATGTACAAGAAAACATGATTTAAAAGAAAATTAAATTTTACACTTTTTTTTAAATAAGAATATCTGTGACCACTAAAAAATGTCGTATTTCATGTTTTTATGTGTAAAATGATGTTGTTGGTAATACCCACTGTGTCTGATCTTGTTCTAAGCTGATAAAAAAAAACGACACAATTTTACCTCTTTTTCGCTCCTCTATTAATTCAAAAACAACCAATTCTACAGGACAGAAAACGATTGAACTTAATAAAATTATAACATTTTCTTAAGGGGCGAGCGTAGAGGCGTATTCACTGTGCTGTATTTTAAATTCCTAATATTCTTGTTAAAATTTTTAACAAAACAAAATATTTCACATAACACCATACCTTTTTAACTATCCACGACATTTTCCTGGCGTTAGGAAAACCACCAGGGTGGAATTGTTTCGAACGGGTTTTTTTCGTTGAGTTGTTTTCCTGTACCAACAAGCAAAATTTCTAAGTGTTCGCGTTGTGCGTGAAATCGCTAGTTTTTAAAGTTTTTAGTTTTTAATCATTTTTACTGCGTTACACAATACCGTTAATTCTAAGCCTCTTTTTCTATTAGGCAGGAGTTTTAACTTATCCATTAATTATCGCCATAGACAAATTAGACCCGCCCTGCCCAGCCTGACATCCACCTCGGCGATGTACGCCGTGGTTGTCTGACTGGCTCCGGGCCGAACTCTGGAAAGGCGCACTGCTGTAATGTAAAACTAAATACTTGTTGAGTTGAGTTGAGTATTTCGATACTCTGGTGAAGCAACGTTCAGCGCGGTTAGTACTTGGATGGGTGAAATCCATCTTGGGAAAAGCAGGGATCTCGTCCCACCTAGCGGCTTGTATATCAGCGTATACGCGGAAGCTATGTAATTTCAAGACGAGGATTACGTAGTGGATATACCATCCTTCGGAGGGGATGTAGGCGGTCCCTTATCTATTAAATGCAAATCAAGTAAAAGATCCCTACTTTTCTCAAGAGAAGAGGTTCGGCAAAATTTCCAGGCGTCGGTGATAGACTCTGGTAGCGGAAATAGGCCGACGTTAAATAAATAGTTAAAAAAAAAACAAATTTTCTAGGATTTATGTAATCGATGACAGAGTAAAAGGATGATTCTAATGGAAAATTATGGTAAGTTTTAAATGTTTATTAATCCTTTTTAATCCTTTAATATTTTGCTTTAAAGAGGTATTTGAATCAAATCATATAATCTGATAATTTCAACAAGAAGTCAAATTTGGTTTGATCGATTATTTAAAAACGTGTATTTTAAATTATTTTTAGGCTATGTTTTGTATATTTACGCATTGATTGATTTCATATCAAATATTAAAAACATGAAAAAACAATACCGAAACATTTTTTTTACAGTTGTAGAAAATAAAGAGTTTTGTTTGTTATACACTGACGGTCACATAAATTAAGCCATATTTTGAAGCATACTTTCGTCATATTCTAGTTAGTGGAGTCAATTGGTAGCCAGATTTTCACTTTGGAAAAATTCCGGGAATCGGTAACTTTTGAGAATGCATCTCTGAACATGTCAGGAACAACATACCAAAAGTTACCAACAATACTCCTTGAGCGTAATTTGTTGTTAAACAAATTAGTTGCAAAATACCAGTCTTTGTCTTGCGCCAATTTTACATCAAAAATGTATATGGAGTTCATGAGGACATGGGGTGCTCGGAATCGAAGTCGTGGTACAAAACTATTATTACTTTACATGTCATTAGTACGTTTTCGCGAAGGAGCAGGAAAACTTATGTAACTTATATACTGCTGTAAAACGCATTTTCAGTTGACAAGTTCTTGTGAATGATATAATCACTATTAGAATTATAAAGTTAGCCACAAGCGCACTAAAATTTTAATAAAACATTTTTACTATCCGTCCAAGTCAAGTTGCTCTCGTATGCTTCTAAGAAGTTGTGTTTTTGTACCAAGTCGATTACTACTACATACTCCTCTGAGGGACATGTTTGGTAGGCAGATTCTTACATATTGATAGATAGGTTCTTACACATCTACTGTAAATTTTGAATTAAACCAATAAATGATTGAATGATTATTATTAGAAACGCGAGCAGATCTGAATAAAAAACCGCTGCCCAAAGAATCACTACTTTCTCATCCAGATTTTCTATCCAAGTCTCTCATAACGAAAAAATTTTATATGTGGAAATAATTGTTTATAGAACTTTAATATTTGAAATCGTCTACCCCAAAAACCTATAAAACGATATCCCACAGGGTAGTGGGGTGGGGATGGTGATAGGGGGGTGATAGTGGGAGTGGATGAAGTAAAAAAATATTTTGAGGCTTTTGGTTCTTGTACACACACTAAATCACAATTTTTTTTTCATCCCCTTTAATAATGGGGTAGGGGTGGTAATGGAGGTGGCTAATTTTTTTGAAACCTTAGCTTCTCTTGTATACACTAAATACCAATTTTATGGATTCTTACTTGCTTGATTTACCTATTTACACCCCATTTACCCTATTTTACCGTCTAGCCCTTCGACGGAATAAGATGAAAATATAATCTAGTTCTAGATCCCGTTAAAGCACATACGTGTACCAAATTTCAAGTCAATATCTTAAACGGTTTCAGAGTAAATGTGCGCACAAAAAAAGTTACAGACCGACAGACAGACAGACAGACAATTTTTTTTCGTTCAAATTTAAAATCTCGACGTTTCATGACATTCTAAACCTATTTGAATAGAAGTTTCAAAAATTTTTTTGTCGTTACTATACTTCCACTGGATGTGGAAGTAAAATCGGTCAATACCAAGAATTATTGACCTTATTACTCCAAATAATATGGTAATAATTAGCTCATAAGGCTATTAGAATTATCCAATGAACCTAAAGTCTTTACAGCATTTGATATCCCAAATATCTATTTATCATCAACCACGAAAACTAATTGAAAGAGAAATTCTTTAAAATGGTACTCTTGGCTCCATCTACATAGCTTGGCAGATTACATTAATCGTGATTTCCGTTACTTCGCTACTGGGAGAAAACTTTGGTAAAAATGTCCATTGCTCAATGAAATTAGGTATTATTAAATTTCTTAAAGAAGACCTTTTGGACTACAGTATGTTTAGTTCAATCTGTCCCGGTTGACCTCAGGCTAGGTATTTAAGCTGAGTTTTTTATTTGTCGGATCTCCTGTGTAATAAATCAATTGAAAATTTTTAGATATTCATTATATTTTTTATATAAATATATATCAGATTAGCAAGATGCCCGTGCTCCACACTATGGGGATCGTTAAAAATCACAAGTTGACTTGAATTTAGGACGCCATATTGGCGGCGCCATCTTAAATTTTGCAAATTTCTTTGGGAGTTATGACGCTACTTCCTACATCCATGCCAGATTTCAAGTCCCTAAATCGTCGCGAAACACCCAAACGATTCACCGGACAGATAAATATAGGTAAAAACAAACAAACGAACATTGTTACACTTTCCTTTATATTTATAGATTACTGTATCAATTATTAAAAGCGCTTTTCTCTTCTGTATATTCAAGTCCAGATGTATCCGGATAATAAGTATGTCTTAAACAATTACTTAAACAGCTCGATGCTTCTTCCTTATCTAATCCACTCATTTCGACATTCCACATTCATTATAATCAATTATTCCATGCTACTTGACCTGTTGTTAAGCATTTTAACCTAATTCATACTTGTATCAATCATAACAGCACGCATGTGGTAGTACGTGTAGAAAAACAATCGTCATTATTTGCATTGCTTCATCCTAAAATGATTATTCCTGAGTACGATAATATTTACTAAAACTAAATTTAAAATACAGATATGTCATAATTGGATTATTTACGCTGCAACTCGTTCTTCTTTTGTTTGATAATTGAAACAAAGAAAACAATTTTATAAATCATTTTATATCAAATAAATTATAGCTCCAAAATATTTTTTAAAGAAATACAATGCATTCTGACTATTCACCACAGTCCTAGGCCAAGTGATATAAAGCACAATAAAGAAAACACCAAATTTTAATTAAAACTCAGAAACATCGAGAAGCCCTATCGTGGCAACATACGCCGATGATCTAATCGTCACGAAAGAAGAGCAGGATATTTTCAACTTCCTAGAAAACGTCCCCATCTGGACACATCTATACTGACAATAAACTTCAAGAAAAGCCTAATAATGGTGCAAGACCTGTCATGTCATGTATTTATAATAAACACTTTTTATGTTTTTACTTTTTGTAGGTACTTATTTTTTTATGTACTAATAAAGCCAGTCTATACTCAACCGTCGTCTAATTTACATGACAAGACCCATCAATAAAAAAGAGTCCGACCAGCGGAGAATAATGCAAAATAGGAAAGGGAGATCCACGGTAGAAGTGATAAGACGCCTAACCGAGACAGCTGGGGAGGCTATGGGGGCCAAGAGATCTGTGCGGTAGTAACGCTGGAAGTTCGGAATGCTTTCAACACTGCGGATTGGGGGCGAGATAGTTAAGAAGTTACGTAAGTTGAGAATAGCCCTATACCTGCTCAGGACAGTAAAGAGCTACCTCGAGAAGAGGTGAATAGAACTGGAGGTAGAAGGCGCTACCCAGTGGATAAAGATGACTTGTGGTGTTCCACAAGGATCGGTCCTGGGCCCAACCTTGTGGAATATAATGTTCGATGATGCTTTACGCTTACCCCAATCGGAGAATGTTAAGGTTATCGGATATGCTGACGATCTGGCAACAACGGTCACGGCCAGAACAGTGAGAAAAATCGAGGAGGCGGCTAACACGTCCATTGCAAAAATAGAGCGATGGGTAAAGGGCAAGAAGCTGGAGCTTTCCCCTTGAAAGAAACCGAGCTGGTGGTCATGTCCAGAAAGAGGAACCTCCCTGTAATGACAGTAAGGGTAGGGGAGCAAAAAATCGGCCCGAGCCAGGTGATAAAGTACCTGGCTTGATTCGAAGTTGACATTGTGCATGTGGCGAAAATGGAGGAAAAATCTGGGCGAGTGGCAACGGCCATGGCAGACTGATGCATAACACCAGCGGACCAAAGGTCAGCAAGAGGAGGATGCTGTGAAGCGTGGTGCACTCCATTCTCCTATACGCGGCCCCGGTATGGGTAAGTGCGATGGCAGTGGAAATCACGCGAGGAAGACTGGCCAGGGTACAGCGATGTGCGGCACTGAGAGTCTGTAATGCCTACCAGACAGTCTCCTACGAGGCAGTGGTAATAGTGGCAGGGATCCCCCCCCCGTCGACCTTTTAGTAAAAGAAAGGTGGGAGATATACGAGGGAATTGGCAGGAAGGAGGCCAACGATAGACTCTATCAGAGGTGGCAGGAAAGATGGAATACCTCGAGTAAGGGAAGATGGACGAGGAGATTCATTTCAGATATTTATAGATGGGTGGAGAGAGGGCATGGGGAGGTTAGGTACTACCTTACAGAGGCCCTAACAAATCGAGATCGAGAATGCATGTACTGTATACTATTCCCGAGTTAATGCTTCATAAGATTTGAAAGCACTGGATACCTATCACATTTGCTACTCCAGCTAAGCTACGAAGTGAAGAGATAATCAGTACGGCTTGCGCTTGTACTTACGTATAAGTCAGGATTATTCCCGAGATTTGTGACAAGTCAGGAATAATCTCGTGATATATAGAATAGTTAGGATTGATCCCGATATAATTTATTAACTCGGGAATATTCCCGAATGATAAAATTCTTTTAAACGTGCATCGACGATAGCTATTCTCTCTTCTAATATTTAATTTATATACAGGGTGAATCATGAGGAACTGTACATACTTCTACCGTAAGTAGAGGCAACTAAGACAAATACCCAAGTGACCATTAAAAACTGTTTGTTCCCTTTCTTTACTAACATACAGAGTGATTTATGAATTTCCAAAAATTGTTTTGGTCATAACATTTTAACGGTTAATCCGATTTGCCTAGTTTTTTACAACAATGTACACTGTTACCTAATAACCATCATACATGTCCAAAATTAAAAAATCCAGGGACGGTTTCAAAAAAATTTGTTGGATTGCTTCGTATACGATAGTTCACCCTGATATGATTTATCTAAAACTTGATATGAAATTTGTATAGGACACAAATGGGTACTTAGTAAAACCTGAGTATTTGAAATTTTTGTCGCACTCTCATCAAATTTTTTATTAACGATCAATTTTCAAGCCAAATGAAAAGTTTGGCAAAATGGAATATTTTAATGTATACTAATATTTATTAATACAAAAATTTAGCTAAAAATAAAAAAAAATAATGTCTACATTCCTCGTCCCTAGGTTTAATAAATACCATCATTTTAATCAATTTCCAGGCCAGTTCTTAAAAATGTGGCTCATCTAAACTTGCCTTTGTATGTGATTTCTCCAATTAGTCAAATTGCTTCCAAAAAGGACAGAAATAAGTAGTCAAATTTGTGTTACCTAACTTTCCCCCATTTAAAGTGTCCAACCTAAATGTTTCAAAGCTCAATTTTAACGAAAACTGTAAAATTTTCGAAATATTTTTAAGAGCCATCATATTCAAATGCAAGCAGTGAATTTAAAATAAATACAACATACGGATCTACGTCCTTTAGTGCTTGTTATTACGTAGGTACTTCCATTTTATTCAATTTTCAGACATTATGCATCCATTATTGTTGAATTTATAGAGATCATAGACGTCTGTGACAATTTGACATTTTCATTGCTTGAAATCGTTTCAGTAATTTGACATCAGGTGTCAGTCTTTAGTTATTAGTATCGACAACTAGTGTGTTAGCGATAGTGTATTGTAAATTTCTCCATTCAGAAATGCCAAATCTATTTTCTAATGTCGAATACGCTGACATTATTTTTGTTTAGGGATATTTTAATGGGAATGGTAGGAGTGCTGCAAGAGAATACCTGACACGATTTCCTCGATGTCGAATACCGAATCATCAAACATTCGGATCGATTTTTAATTACCTCAAAGAAAATGGTACATTCCCTGAAACAAAATCAAAACGAGATGTAAATCCTGTTCATCAAGAAAACATACTTAACGCTGTTGAGGAAAATCCTAAAATAAGTACAAGGAAATTAAATGCACAATTGGGCGTTTCCCAATCTAAAGCAAGTAGGGTGTTGCGAAAAAACAACTTACATCCCTATCACATCCAGTTAGTTCAACGGTTACATCCAGGAGATGTATAGAACAGTGCTCACAGACGAAGCACTTTTCACAAGAGATGGAATATACAATTCACGCAACTCACACATATGGGAAGAAGAAAATCCACATGCGATTCGCGAGTGTCGCAGCAAATGTGAATACTTGGGTTGGAGTAATAAATAACCATCTATTAGGTCCTCATTTTTTTGATGGTTCATTAACAGGACAAGTTTATTTTAATTTTTTGCAAAATATTTTGCCCAATCTGCTTGCTAATGTGGGAATCCGAGGAATTAAATTTCAACACGATGGCGCATCACCATTTGCGGTTGCTGTGCGTTATCACTTAGATAACACTTATGGAAACCGGTGGATAGGACACGGGGGTCCAATATCATGGCCACCGAGATCCCCTTACTTCAATCCCGTTGATGATTTTATTTCGGGACGATTAAAAGAGTTGGTCTACGCGGAAAATATGAATACAAGGCAAGAACTGATTGACAGGATTATTAACTGCTGCCACATTATCAGAAATGACCTCCTAACAATTAGGAAGTCTGTCAGACATTTAATTCGACAAGAAAAGTGTATTGAGGCAGATGGATTTCGCTTTGAAAATCTTTTACAATTATGACATTTACCTTTTTTTTGTTGAAATTCTTCTGCAATGTTTAAGATGTTTTGATATTTTCGTTATTCCTTTTCTTTTCTTTTCTTATAATACTTAAATACATACGTATTGTAAATAAACATATAAGACCTGTCCTGGAAATTGATTAAAATGATAGACTTATTAAACCTAGGCACGAGGTATGTAGATATTATTTTTTGACTTGAAAATTGATCGTTAATAGAAAATTTGTTGAGAGTCTGTCAAAAATTTCAAATACTCAGGTTTTACTACCTATTTGTGTCCTATACAATTTTCATATCAAGTTTTAGATAAATCATATACAGGGTGAACTATCGTATACGAAGTAATCCAACAATTTTTTTTGAAACCGTCCCTGGATTTCTTTAATTTTGGATATGTAGGATGGTTGTTAGGCAACAGTGTACGTTGTAAAAAATGAGGCAATCGGATTAACCGTTAAAATGTTATGACCAAAATAATTTTTGGACAAAATTCATAAATCACTCTGTATGATAGTAAAGAAAGGGAACAAACACTTTTTAATGGTCACTTGGTATTCGTCTTAGGTGCCTCTACTTACGGTAGAAGTATGTACAGTTCCTCATGACTCACCCTGTATAAACTGTGTACGTGCTGGATATACTACACCGCAATAAATTGTTGTTTCCGCATTTTCGTCAGATAAACTCGGCTATTTCGACGTTATCTCGCATTTTGGCACCAAATGTGGCATTCTATGAACAATGTCCGGTATAAAATAAATTAATATATTTAGATAACACTATTCTAGTATTGAAGGAAACAAGGAAACGAATTCACAAATTACTGTGTGGCTGAAAATAAACCGCGTAGTCAAAATATTTTAATGGTTATCTTGCTTAACACTTGGGCCTATAAATATTTGTCATATGATTAAAATTTCATTATGATTAGATAGGCATATCTATCTCTACTCCGGTCAAAATAGACATTCACCCTTGCATAAATTCCCAAGAAGCTGAAAATTTACATGAACGTTAGGGATACCATTATAATAAAGTTGTGAAAAGTTCCCATTGATCCCGTGTGTGCAAAAAATTTTATGCGAGGTCAAAGTTCGCAAAAATGGGTTTTTTGGATTTTTTAGCGAAACGGTTAGTTTTATGATAAAAATAGTTTAGACAAAAATTGTAGATCTTTCAATTCTCTACAAAAATTTTCCTTACACATTTTTCCTAAAATTCACCTTTTTTGAGAAAAAGCCATTCTAAAGTTATATTCTCAATAATATGCATGACTACGCTGCCTATGTACATTATGGACGTATAATATAAGTAAAACTATTAGTCTGCGTGACTAATACATTAATATTGAATGATAATTCTAAGAATATGAGATGAAAAGAAACCCAGTCCCTAATTTTATGTGACCACGTGGCCTTGAGCAACATCTGTCTGCTGTTCAATTGTGAACGTGGCAGTGTCCGTCTACCTGCTCTTTTTTCTAAGATCCCAACGAAATACCGTTAGTCTTAAACGTTCCCTCGTAGTGAAAACACGTGGTTATTGCAAATATTCTTAATTAAAGTTTGTGGTGTATTCAGTTTTTAAAAAATGTCGCAAATTTGCTTTGTTTGTAATCAACCTCTGCATGCAAGTGAATTTGTTACTGTTGATCGTGGCATGAAGAAGTTGATTGACGCAAGTGTTGAAAGAGGTGATGAATTTACTGACTACCTAAAAGACCAAAAATCAGTGAAAATTCATGTGCAGTGTCGTAAAAACTACACTCGGAAGAGTACTATTGCTGCAGTGAAGAGACAACATGAAGAGGAACAAGACAGTACTTCTAAAATAAGTCCTCCTCGTACTAGAGCACGCGTAAGGAAATCAGCTTTCTGCCTTAAAAATTGTTGTTTCTTTTGCGGCGATGAATAGAATGAAGAATATGAAAAAAAGCGAGCACTGAAATTTCGGCGTAAAATTTGTAAGGTTACTACACTTTCATTCAAAGAATCAGTTGTTCAAGTATCTCAGTCTCGTTCTGACGACAGCAAAAACTATTGTTTCTCGCATCTGGTTCGAGTATGATTTAGTTGCTACTGAAGCCAGGTATCATAATGACTGTTATGTTTCCTTTTTAAAACCGACCACTGGAAGTAAAGCCGGCCGTCCTCGAGATGAAGCATTAAATCTCGCCATGAAAGAAATTTTTACATACATCGAAAATAGTGATGACTGTCAATTTACATTGGAAGAATTGAAAAATGTATGTAAAAATTTAAATGTAGATAACAGAACTACCAAACTACGATTGAAATTAAATTATGGTGATAAAGTTATAATCACTGAAAACCGGGACAATTGACATTTATATGTTTCATTGATAATCATTATGATATCTTGAATCAAGCTTGGGGTGAAAAAAAAAATTATTGACAAAGAAGATCCTGGAAGCTGCGGCAGCAATCATTCGGGAAGATATTCAATCAGTTCAATAGCCATCGATAATTCTTATTACCCCCCACCAGGTCGTATGTTTAAAGATATTAACAGTAATATTCCAGAGTCACTGACTTATTTTTTGGAACACATTATTTTAAAAAATAAACGACTTAATTTAGAGCATTTAAAATTAGTCTGTACTAACATTAGTCATAGTATTATGACTGCTGTTCGGCCTCGGACTTTCAAGTCCAAACTACAATTGGGTCTCGCAGTTTTTTTTCATCGAAGGTTTGCCTCAAAACGTCTCATACAAATTTTTTCGTCTTTTGGTATGTGCGCATCTTACAATGAAACTATGATGTACGAAGCAGCAATAGTTTTTCATCGTCCACCTCGTATCTTATCACCAGAAACTGGCACGTTTATTTAATATGTTGCAAACAATGCTGATATAAATGTAATACACTAGACGGTAATAATACGCTTCACATAATGGGTATTATCCAAATTGTTACTCCAACAAGTTCAGTTTTACTTGAAGAGCCTATACCACGAATAAGAAGACCTAATATTATATTAAACTTCAATAAAAAGACCGTGGAGTAGGTCTACCGGGAAAAAGACATTAAAAAAGACGCGCCAAGTACACTACCTCATAGGTGGCGTGAAAACGTGTGCATATTATGGAGAATATAACTTTAGAATGGCTTTTTCTCAAAAAAGGTGAATTTTAGGAAAAAAAGTGTAAGTACCATTTTTGTAGAAAATTGAAAGATCTACAATTTTTGTCTAATCTATATTTATCATAAAACTAACCGTTTCGCTAAAAAATCCAAAAAACCCATTTTTGCGAACTTTGACCTCGCATAAAATTTTTTGCACACACGGGATCAATGGGGACTTTTCACAACTTCATTATAATGGTATCCCTAACGTTCATGTAAATTTTCAGCTTCTTGGTAATTTATGCAATTTTTAGGGTTAACTTGACCGGACTACTCATAGTAACTTACCCCAAGAAAACTTACACCTCCCCTATTTTGTGAGACGTGCTTCGAATTTTATAAAATTAAATTACCACCGGCGACTCCGCCATATTCTCGAATCTTCAAAGTTAAAAAATCTTGTTTCCAATTTTTCTAACCTTATACGAGACGTAAAATAAATATGGGACCACTGCCGAGTCATACCTTACAGTTCAAGAAGATTCCATAGAAATCGCTTAAGCGAATCTATAAAATGATTATACAGACATAAAAAAAGAAAAACATACGGGTCGAATTGAGAACCCCCTCCTTTTTTAAATTTTATGTAGTCGGTTACTAAGATTAGTCCATAACACAAACTTCATTCATTTACAAATTTGTGCAGTCATTGTTTGTTTTGAGAACATGCACCAAATTTTATCAAAAATAAAATTATTCAGAAACTAAATAACAACATATGGTGCAGTCTTTTTGGCGGACAATGTATTAAAGATAAATAAAACTAATCACACTACTGTCATAAATTAATCTGCCATGCTTATTAAATACCACAAGTAATCATCCCTAGAATCTGTATGTGATGAGTGTATCACCTTTATCTCAATAAGTTGGTCTTATTCGAACAGGAAATCTTTGTGGTTATTCTAGAAGCTGATACTGCGATCGAGCAGGAATTACATTATATTAAATATCTATTTAGTTCAATAATTATAAAAATTTCCGTCACAAAAAATGTTATCTGAGATTTTCCTTCAGTAACTATTAGTGGAGGGGTTATACATCACGAAACCACAAAAATCCGTTCTGGGGATGCCGCGCACCCCCCCCCCCCCCCCCCCCCCCAGCCTTATTGAAAAAAGCCTTATTTTACTGATAACTCGTTAACCGTTGAAAAATTACTCATCATATAAAAGAAAGCTTGACTAATTTGCTAAAAAAAGTCTTATTGTTTTGTTGTATATGCCATGGTTTTCGAGAACTTTTCTTCCTAAAACTGGAAAAAGGAAAAGCTTGGATCATATGTCATTTTGTAAAAAAAACGTTTTATTTTTACATGCAATATCTGGATGTGATACGACATCGTGTTTCTATTTTAAGGGAAAAAATTCCACCTTTAAATCATTTGAGAAGGCAAGTAGCAAGGTCAAGAAAGCAGTGGAAATATTTAAGCAGAAAGATCAATCGGCAGAATCAATTTCAGAAAATGGCATTTCTTGTATTCTACAAATCTACAATGTAGGGGAAAAAATTAAATACCTCAATGAGTTGAGACACGTAATTTTCTTAACAAATATCCCAAAAGGCTGTGAATCTTGCATTTCTTCCTCCTACCAATGATGCAGCAGCACAACATTGTTTCAGAGTATATTTACAACTTCAGAAATGGCTGTCAAATGATTTATTACCAGAACAATGGGATAGAAAACTACAAATATGATGACAAAACCGCCAGCACCAAGTGAAATTCTAAAAATAATTTTTTGCAATTGTAAAAAGGGTTGCGGAAATGCTTGCTCTTGTAAAAAAGCTGGCCTGTTTTGTACCGAAGCTTGTGGTTCTTGCAGAAACAACACATGCACAAATACACCTCCCGTTGAAGCAGAAAATATTGTGAAAATATTATAATATTGAGTATACTATATTGTATTGTCATCAGAGCTACACAGAATTGCCAAATTTCTTGATGATACAACAATTAGAAGTTTGTCAAATTCAGTTCCTTAGATTTTTTACATACAAATTACATACATAGTTATAGATCGGCCTAATTATATAATATATAATATATAATATATAATATATAATATATAATATATAATATATAATATATAATATATAATATATAATATATAATATATAATATATAATATATAATATATAATATATAATATATAATATATAATATATAATATATAATATATAATATATAATATATAATATATAATATATAATATATAATATATAATATATAATATATAATATATAATATATAATATATAATATATAATATATAATATATAATATATAATATATAATATATAATATATAATATATAATATATAATATATAATATATAATATATAATATATAATATATAATATATAATATATAATATATAATATATAATATATAATATATAATATATAATATATAATATATAATATATAATATATAATATATAATATATAATATATAACATATAATAATATAAAAGCATGTCAAAAAAAAACGTTAATATTGTAAAATATATTTTTTTAAAATTTGTAAATAAACTCAGATCAAAACTCATTACTAAAATGTTGCATTTTGTTACTTTTGACATAATCTCAAAATTAGTAAAGATATAGTGACTTTTATAATTTCTTATGATATAAAGTTATTAAGTCTTTCATTTGCTTCTTTTTCCATAGCATGTCAACAATTGGCAAACAAATATAAAATATTTGAAAAAAAAAATTACTTACACAATCTCCAAATTATAAAACATATAGGGACTTTTATTATTTTTTATAGTTACAAAATAAAGTTATTAACTGAATGTATTTCATATCTGATTCTATTTTTTATAATACGTTAACAATTGGCACATATAAATTTTAAAAAATCGGGAAAAAATCAATTTTTACTAATACGACCTTAAAAACCCTAGAAATCTAGTTACTTTTATAATTTTCTATGGTGAAAAATTTAAGGTTATAAAAATATATTTCATTTGCTTACTTATTTTTTTAGATATATCGATAATTGGCGAAGATATCAACGATTATATAACGCATTTTCTAAAAATTCAATTTTCCTTATATTTTCAATATCAATTTTCTCGAAAACTATGGCATATACAAAAAAATTACAAAAGGGCTTTTTTTAGGAAATTAGCCAAGCTAATGTGTAAACATAAATAAATATTGACGAATATTTTCCAAACGGTGTATTATGGCTTAACTCCATTGAAACAAATTAAATCATCCTAGGAACTTATATTATTGTGATAATTTCTCGCAGGTGAAACTATACTTTATCGCTCCACGTTAATCATCAAATTCTTTTACATGTATTGTTTACAAAAACTGGGAATAAGCCATTGTTCTACATGTCTATGAATAATTCAATAACAATTTGAAACATACCAGCATAAACTATTATTTTACATTCCCTCTAAAAATGTTGATATAATTAAAATAGCGTGGGCGCGAGTGTTTATGTTTCGTCTAAATAGCAAAATAAACAAAGCGTTATATAATTATTATGTCTCGTTAGCGTTAATATACTGGCGCCTGCTTATCTACCATTTACTAAGTCAATATTGTATGTGAAATGACTTCTTAAAATATAAATGATAATGAGTTTAATGATAGGTACAAACGGAGGAACTTTTTGATGAATCGGTTACACCGCCGACCAAGTCCATCATCGATTCGAGTTCTGTTGATATTAAATTTGGTGTGCTTCAAGGTTTTATTTTGGGACCATCTTATTGACATCAATAATGTGCCAAAGAATAACTCCTTAACAAATGTCATTATTTTTGAGGCCCAACATTGGCTCATACTCATAGAGATAAAATTTTATTATCGAAGACCCAAAGCAGTTTATCTATGGTTTAAAACTGGTCCGTAAATAATAAGTTAATCCTAAATAGTCACGAGACAAAGACATTGATTTTTAGTTTAAAACACAATTCTATACATATGAATCACCTTCAGTGCTGTAAATGTTTAGATATAGGAAGAATACACACAACTATTGTCTTTATCTGCAAGAGGTAACTTAGAAAATTGATTATCAGAGTTCACAGTAGTAATAGCATGTCATGCACTAATTCACAATTTTAATATAGGGGCCTTCGATAGATATCTCACCAGTTTTTTCAATATAAAAACAGGCTGTCAGAATCGTTGCTGGATTATTATACAGGGATGATTGCAAGCAAGAATGCTTTTAAAAAACCTTAATATAGTCACCCTGCCTTGTGCTTATATACTTCAGTGACATGTTTATAACAAATGCAAGTTAAATAATTACCCAACAAGTGAAAGTTCACATTCGTACACAACTCGTTATAAAGATAACATTCTGAATTATGTCAAGCACTTGACTGTACAGTGTACAGATTTTTACAAATCACTGTTAACTGATTTTTGTCGTTTAACATTAGAAACTTATTATATATTATTTGGTGTATGATAATGTTTGTTTATTTTGTTAATGATATATTTATGTGCTGTAACTGATTTATATTAAATATGTTGTTTATTTATTTTGTTAATTGTTACGTTCATTTGGGACAACTATTGCTTACTTTATATTTATTATATCTTCGTTGATGTAACCTCTGCTAAAAATTTTATAGACGGTCAAGGGTAAAAGAAAACAGTTTCTCTCCATCTATTCGATATACGACAAAAATAGTTTATGACTTTAGCAGCATAGGAAATTATCTACTAAAAGGATTGCATGAATTTTGTTCTGATGAACTGTTTTCATGTGCTACAATTTAAAAAGTATCAACATTCATACTTTTGAGAAATAATGGACTCCTTTCCTCACCATTTCGGAGACAGCGTGTTTTTGAATCACCTAATGCGTTTGTTTTTATTAGAAATTAAGAAAAATAAGTTTCTTCTTCTTCTTCAGTATCTTTGGATGGCTTAATATCCATCATTTCTGCACCAGTCCATGTAATTTGCATGGCTTTTGCTTTTGCTATTGGCAGGAGTTGTCGACAGTGTTTTCTTCTGTTGTAACAGGTGCTGTATTGAGAGAAGAGTGGCCATGGGAATTACCACACACTGCTGAGCAATGCAAACCTATTTTCCTGCAGCCCCAATTTGATCCAGAGCGTTTGAAAGACGAAGCGGCGTATCTCAAATAAATATACATTATAGATATGTCCGCTCGATTTTGGTTTATTTGTCAGAAGGAGTGCGTACAATTTAAAGTATTAATAGATCTACGTTTTTATCAATAACAGTACTTGTATTTTAGACTGTTCCAATGATGTTTCAATAATGATGTCAGCATCGTCTTGAATTTTATGCCACATTGATGTTAGCATTTTTAAGACACCATGGAAATAAATCTATTTTGTTTTTTTTTTCAATGGAAAGAAATTTGTTTGACCCATTGAAACAATCATTGAACTTCCGCAGATACAGGTTGGTAGGTTGGCGGATGGGCGATCTCCCCGGAATTTTTATTTGATTTTATTGTATAAAGATGTATAACATATTATATAGTTTTTTTATGATCTTTAACCCACTGTTAACGGGGTTTCATCGATGGGATCTTTTGAAATATTGTTTAAAAGATGAAATAGAAGATTGTGTATGGACACTTTAGTTTGCTGGGAATTTTTTTACACAATATCCAATTTCACTGGACTATTACTGCTCTTGAAAATCAATCATTAAACGCATTATAATTATATGAAAAGAAAACAAAATCAAATTCTGGTCATTTATTATACATGGTAGACCATTAACAAGTCATAATCCAAACACGCTTTAGTAAATTGTTGCTGTGGAGAAAGATACAGGGTGTCAAAATTGTAATTTTTTTTTTGCAATATCTCAACTACCTCTTGACCGCTCTTCTCCCAATTTGATAAGGAAACATTTTTTAAGCTCAGAAACAATAATTTATGTATAACATCACGCTAGCCCGTGGAGGGCGCCTCATGAGCTATACCTGATGATGAATATTTTTCTCTTTTTACGAAACGTAGTGGCACTTTTGACTAGAAAATCCCATGCAGGAGTAATTTATACGTAAAAAAGGTACACTTGATAGAACTTGATAATTCCAACCGTTTTCGGCAAAACTGCCGCATAGGTCTCAAAAATTCTTTGAAAACAAACCCAATTTGAAAAGAAAAAAATGTATTTATTGAAAACTGTGCTTTGGTGACGTCTTAGTTCTGTCATTTACGTACAATTTCATTAGTTTGACATTTTGAACTATGGCCTATTGTTAATGGTTCACCCTGTATATAAACGATTGTTAAAAATAATAAAATCCACGATTATTACTAGTATATTGTCAAAATTTACTAATACGACATTTCTGGATTACTAAACAAATATATGATTATGATGCTAGGAATACTCTAGGTTCTAGGAATAAAATAAAGCACGATAATTTCATGTCCACGCCATCTTTCGTTTAACACCCTGTATTTTGTATCCTTTGCTACCTAGCCAAACTTTAATACATTGACGTTCAAGGCAATTTAAAGTCCATTAAAATTAATTCAAATTTTAGTAGTTAGTAGTGATTGAAATTTTAATTTAATATTAAGACTAGTAGTTTATATGCATAAAATTTCAATAAATTTTTTTTTTATCACTCACGTTCATCCATTCAACTATGGAGAGTATTACTTTACGATTACTTTACAATTACAATAATTAATTAATAGAACATTTTATTAATTGTAATGATAAATTATAAGAACAAACTGTTCTTAGTCAAACTAAATACAAATTATGTTGTGAATGATGATTCAATATTTATTTATATTGTTATTATTATTATTATTTATTGACGCACGGCGATAATTAATTTGACAGTTATTTTGGCAAATTCAATAAAATTGAAATTCCGTATCTATACTTCTTCATGATGGTTGAGCAGTCAGCTCATAATAAATGCACAGCTAGACAGCTCATTTAATATGAATCCCAAAGTATAAAATCATCTCCGCTCATATAAATTCCAGAAATATTATTCACAAACATACCTAATGCCACAAGTGCGGTTAGTAAAAGGATATAACATTTCTATGGCCATGAAAAATAATCCTAGTCTTTCAGTATATGTATCTGATTTTTCAGATAGTATTGAATGAATTATATTTACATAATAGCCCAGTCAATATAGACATTCAACATAGATTGGATTAGATCTAATTTTAGGCATAAATATGATAATGGTTCAGATCCAACATATCCTGAAAAGTTCGCACTTTTTTATATTTTGGCTATTTTCTTGAAAACGTGAACCTAAATAGTCCAAACACACCTCAAGTCAATAATTGTGATCTCGGCATTTTCCTCTAGAAACCATTCATTGATATGACTATTTCCTCGTATCATTTTTGATTTTACAGATATAAAAATTTGCCAAAAGAAAATTTTAAGCTACTGTAGTATGCTTTAATTTGGTTCAAGGTATATGTTAAAAGGTTTTTTAAACCAGCGGTATGACTGTTTGAAGTGTGTGACCTTTTCATGGCTACGTTCAAATGCACCTAACAATAACTGTATCTCGACAAAGATGAGCCTAAACAAATTTTTATTTCATGGATTATTTTTGTTGTTTCATAAGCTAACTTTTTTGTTATGATAAACTTTTTCGAAAATGTAATTCTCGTTGAGTAATTTGCTTAAAACCTTCGAAAAATCAGTGCTTTTTGCTTAAAAATCAACATTTTCAACCCCCTGTAACTTGACGGGTATTAAAGCAAAAATAACGTAGTAGGGTTTCTTGGGGAAGAATTCGACGATCTACACATTCCAATTCTCACTTCTTTTTTCGAAACACCTGAGCACAGCACTAGAGGTAAAAAACATGCAAAACTTCGGAATAATGTCATATTGAATGGATTTCCTTCATTTTTGGCAGTATAATAGTAAATGCTTCACAGAATAGTTTCTACGTTATGCGGGGGCTTGCTAATTTATAGGGGGTGGATTCCACCCCCTCTCAGGGGGTGGCACTTAAAAAATATATATATTTATTGGAGCTGAAGAAGAATCAAATTTTAAGAAGAAAAGGTTCTATGCAATTTTTCACATAAATTGATAGTTTTTAAGTTATAACGACTTCAAATATGCGATTTTAGCTTTAAAAAAAACGGCTTTCTTCAAGTATCTCGAAAAGTATTACTTTATCGAAAAAATGTTACAGACCAATTACAGAAAGTACAAACTGGGAATTAATTATATTTTTTTGTTTATTGATGTAGGATTAATAATTTCGGAGATATTTAAGTTTACATTTGGCATCCAAGTCTTCATAAGATAATTATTTAGAGTGAGAGTTAAATATCTCAGAAACTGAGACACCCACGTCAAGAATGCTAACAGGTATAATAATAGGTTATTAATTAAGCTTTCAACTGTTTTTTATATGTTTCTGTAGCATAAAAAACAAAGAAGTTATGACCGAAGCAATGTGCGTCTACACATTTTTTTAATAACAACGTCGCCATTTTGTTACTGTAATTAGTCAGTAATTAAAAAAATGGAATTTCAAACACTGTTTCTCATTAATATATGGCATGACATAGATGCTCAAATTTTTTGGTTTGTATACAGCACTTGCCTTAGAAAAAAAAAACAGTTTAAACTACAAAGGTATTTTCGATAAAACGTGTTTTTTTTCCTTTTCCAAATATCTCAATAAATATTAGTTTTATTGAAAAATAAAGCTCATAAACTGATAATTAATTTCGCTTGTTTATTTATTTACATAGATTTAATAGTTTTGGAGATATGAAAGTTTACAACTGGCGTCCGAACGTTTATAAGACGAAAAATGCAGTTTAAATGTTAAATATCTCAGAAATTGTGACACCTACGTTACGCATGCTAAGAAATTAAATTAAAGACAATTAATTGCGCTTTCAAATTATTTTTTACTCGATCCTGTAGCATAAGAAATAAAGAAGTTATGACGGAAAAATGTGCGTATTTATATTTTTTTATATAAAAAGGTCGCCATTTTGTTACTCTAATTAGCCCAGTAATTTAAAAAAATTATCTCAAATACAGTTTTTCGTTAAGATGTAGCATTACGTAGATGCTCAAATATTTTTGCTCATTTAAAGCACTTGCTCTAGAAAAAAATGCATTTTAAACCTTAAAGGTAATTTCGAAACACTTGGATACCAAATATAAACTTAAATATCTCCAAAATTATTAATCCTACACCAATAAACGAAAAATATAATTAATTCCCAGTTTGTACTTTCTGTAATTGGTCTGTAACATTTTTTCGATAAAGTAATACTTTTCGAGATACTTGACGAAAGCCGTTTGGAAATACCTTTTTTTTAAACTAAAATCGCAATTTTGAAGTCGTTATAACTTAAAAACTATCAATTTATGTGAAAAATTCCATAGAACCTTTTCTTCTTAAAATTTGATTCTATTTCAGCTCCAATAAATATATTTTTTTTTAATTGCCACCCCAAGAGAGGGGGTGGCATCCACCCCCTATAAATTAGCAAGCCCCCGCATAATATAGAAACTTTTCTGTGAAGCATTTACTATTATACTGCCAAAAATGAACGAAATCCGTTCAATATGACATTATTCCGAAGTTAAAACCTCTAGTTACTGTACTATTATTCCTTTTTATTATTTCATATTTGACCAATTTTGAATCAAACTGTCCAAAAGTTGCTGTACTAATATTTATTGGTCATACAAAGTAGTCCTTGAAAAACTATTTTTGGTATGTAGGTATCTACAAATTCTTCTTAGTACCATAACATATTGGTATTGGAGCCTTTTCTATCAAGAAACTTGAATTTTGACCAAATAGTTGGATATTTAGTTGGATATTTTGTAGATTAGGACGCTCAAAAAGAATTTCTACACTCAAATTTTACGATTAAGAAAATTTTAATTTTTTTTTCCGTTTGTACCTACTTGCAAGTTAAATATATTTTTGTCAAATAATCAAATATTTTTTATTGCGATAAACATTGTGTACAAATTGTGAGCTGTACTTTATTTTATTACGATTGAGGAGGGGGCTAGGGATTTCAAACACACTGGGGTTGACCCGGCTCTGACTGCTCCGGCCCAGTCACAAACAAAATTTTTAAAAGGGTGCAGACAGTAAAAATAACTATTTCATTGACAGATATCTTGAATTCTTGTCAATTTAGTTAGAAATTATGAAACAAAGAAAAATTTTGCTTCACAAAATCTTAAAAGGACCAGTAATAAAGAAACTAATATTTCCTATTCAGTGATTTGTAAATAAATCAGATATTTCTGCGAGATTCTCTGTACCGACAACGCTAATAATTGTGCAAAGTTCAAATGTAATTTATAATTTATTAATATCTACATTTTAAAAGAGCCGACTTTCACTGCAGTTGGGAAGACAGAAAAGACAGGTAGAGTTGCCTGAAGAATTCCGACGTGGTAGGGTCACGGTCAACGTGGTCAAATAGTAAGGAATAGCGAAGAGCGTTGCCGTCCAGATTTTCATGAATCCCCTACCGGAGCAAAAACTTCATTTTGCACAAGTAAATTTTTTACACATAATATTATAATATTAATAGCGGTAAATTAATATTTTATTTCAAAACATATACAATTTAAAACTAATAATAGTAATAAAAATAATAATTGTTATTGTAATGACAATGGTAATGGTAACGGTAACGGCAATGACAACGGCAACTACAACGATTGTTGGGGCCCTTGCCTGATATTACTGGCAGTTTAGCAAACTTGCCTGTTGTTCTTTGCTACTGCTTGCTGTAAAATCAGGTGGACTCCTAGTTGTGGTTTGTGTGTGGACTGTATGGTTATTAAAAATGCTGCTTTGTTCAAAATATTGTATTCAAGTCTCAAAAGTTATTGACATATTTTTTTTTATATGACGTGCTTACTTATTTTTTTTATACTAATTTACAGCTAGTAAATATATAGCCAGTTAGCACTACATAGCTAACACTTAAAACTAAACAACGATAACGATAAATATATTGATAATAATACTAAGGATTCAGAAGATGTGGAGAACAAAAATACTTACAATGCCCGTTGTTATCGGGACAACGGGATACGTCTTTGAAGAATTCAACAATCATATTAGTCAGCTTCCCAGAGAACACATAGTGGTGAATATCCAGCAGACAGAAATTCTTGGCACCGCACAATTTGTCATGAACCTGAAAAGAAAACACGTTATAGAACATGTATCCTCACAACTGATACTTACCTGACCTTAAATGCATGGTTTGCATTCGGTTTGTGTAATGATACCTACCTTAAGATAAAATGATAGAATGGAAAAATAATAGAAATAGTTTGCAGCCGAACTTTTCCAGTTCTTCTATTAGACGCAATCCCTTGCGGATAGATCAGTCCTGACTTCTGTAAGGACGAAAGATGGAGAATATAAATGTAGAGGAAATAGAGCCGCTGCTTGGAGATCGTCAGGGTATGTCTGTAGCTGGTGCTGGACGTTACAATATGCGGGACGCCGAAGGCAGAATTCTGAGAGGGCGAGCCCCTGTCATTTAACAAACTGCAGCCCATTATAATGAAGGAGAATTACCACCATCAGGCATAGATGAAGAACTTAACTCACCTCCTGGAAAACACCCTGATCTATAAAACCAAAAGGCTGCGCCAAAGGGAAACGGAATAGCAGGGAGGGTGAAATGAGTATGGATGTTACGCGAGCATACCTGCTCGTTAACGAATGTAGAGATGATGTTCTGCCTGGATGGAGACAGAAGCTATACGTCGATTTTCCAAGAACTTATTCTGAGCTAAACATCACCGTACAAAATCTTGTTGATAGAAAGAACGTCACCAACAGAAAGAAATACCTAATGCAACTCGAAATAGATACCCTGCGTGGGGGCAAGGTATCTATTTCTCGCCTACCGGCTAAAAAGATACACTTTTCGCCTGGAAATCTGTTTTAATTTCAGCGCTAGATCGTAAATAAAATAATGTTAAATTTGAAAAATGCTGCTCTTTTTTACACAAAGCCAGATGAAAAATTAATTTTTGCCCAAAACTTAATTTTTTTCTCACCAAAATTTAGTGCTAACAAAAAAAATTGTTTTTACAAACATATTTGCTAAAGGCTTCCAGAAGGCATGGAACATTATGGATAGATATCTTTACAGATTTTTTAAATGGAATTAGAAGTTTATGTAAAAAGGTATGTATGTTCTTGTTTATATACCTGGTCCACACAGACTTGTGGGGTCAGTCCACAAGCCTTTTTCTAGGATAAACAGTAGTTAACAATAAAATGGGAAAAAAATACAAATTTGAGAGCTAGAAAAATCATATATGTATGTCACAACTTCGATGGACACATTTGTCGGTGTGTGCGTGTGTGCTTGTGCATGCGTACGTATAAGGAAAGTTGATCCCTAATCCAACAGAAAATAATTTTTCTTGGCACTCTACATGTTTTATAGTATCAAATATTATTCAACCACTACTAACTATATAAAAAAATTCTCCTTTACTTTTTACTTTTTACACAAGTAGTGGAGTGGAAGTATAGTAATCATAAAAAAAAATTGTTTTGCTCAAATATGATTAGAATGTCATGAAACGTCGATATTCTAAGTTTGACCAAAAAAAATTCTGTTTGTCTATCGGTCTGTCTGTATCTTTTCTTGTGCGCACGATTACTCAAGAACGGTTTATGATATTGGCTTGAAATTTGGTATATCTATGTATTATTATGAGATCTGGAAGTAAATTATATTTTGATCTACTTCTGTTGAAGGGTTGGGGAGTAAATAGATAAAGCAAGCAAGTAAGAGTCCATAAAATTGGGATCCAGTGTATGTACGAGAAGCCAAGGACTCAAAATTTTTTTGGCATCAACCACCCCCACACCATTATTAGAGGTAGTAAACAATAAAATTGCGATTAAATATGTATACAAGAACTGAAGGCCTCAAAAAGTTTTTTGCAATAGCTACCATCTCTCCCCATTACCACATCCGCCTCATTATTGGAAGGGGTAAAAAATTAAATTGTGATTTAGTGTGTATACAAGAACCAAACGGCTCAACATTTTTTTTGGCATTAGCCACCCCCTCTACTATACCTACTACCACTCGCGCTCCATTATTGAAGCAAGTAAAAAAATAAAGTTATGATTTAGTGTATGCAATATTTTTTTGGCAACGGCCTCTCTCTCTACTACTCACTACCGTGTGGCATATCGTTTTATGGTTTTTTTTGTTTTTTGGAGTAGACGATGTCAAATGTTATACCTACTATTAAAGTTTTATGAACAATTATTTACACATAGTGGAGTGCAAATATAGGATCGACACTTTTCATGTTGTAAGAAGCTTGAATGGGAAATCTGAATGTGGAAGTAGTGATTTCCTAGGCAGCGGTTTTTTATTAATTACCTTCTTAAGATAAATAAGTGTCCTGTATGTATCTACGTCTACTTGCTATTAAATTAGCAATATCGCTTATTGTTCTCAAGATATTAGCGTTGGTAGTTTTATTTTGAACACCCCGTATATACAATATTTTATTGAAATATGTCAACGTGCTCTCGCGTTATCGTGAGTAACAACAGAGCAACTGACAGACAGTCATTGCTAAAAGAAAATTGAATTCACTGAGATCTAAGACTCGGATTATGCGAAACATTTATTATTAATTATAATCATTGTTAATCATCTCAGTTGATAAATAAAAACGCAATTTGTTTAACCAGTAGGTGTTATAACTTCAATGTGCATATAGTATACATTAAAACTTAAAATATATATTTCGGAATAACTACTGAAATTAAAAAAGAATGTTCTGAAAAAAGCAATGTTTTTAAATAATATTTAGGGTATTTATTCAAACACTTCGTTGGACATTTAATTTAAAAATACTGATGACATTAAAGCATAATAAAAGAACAAAATAAGTATATAAAAATCTGACAGAAGGTTTGAAAAGTTAAATAAACCTGACGAATAAAAATATTTCTAATGAATGAATGGTAGAATGGTTCAACAAGCAACAGTTTGATAAAATAAAATGAAGTAACATTATGTTTTCAGCCCCGTCTAGACTAGTTTTAATTAACTTGTTGATTAAAAGTGAAAGTGAGCTTCTGAAAGCTTATTACCTAATATATTCAAACCTGTATGTTTAATTTGCTTCGATTATTGAATTAAAATGAAGGTAACTACATATACACTATACCTATTTGATTTAATCACATATAGTACAGGAAAAGATTGAAAAAAATGACCGTAACTCGAAAAAAAATTGTGCAGACTTTAAACTTTGGTTATAAGCTTAAAATAGGCCAAAGTTTACGAGATAAAAAAGTTTAGGAGTTTCACGGATCCGCGGGAATCTATAGCGGGTAAAAAGGCGTATTTTTAATCAATCGATTTTTCTCTACTTTTTCGGGAAATATGGCATTTAAAAAAAATTGTTCAAATAAAAGTTGTTTCTGGCAAAACTGTATTTACTACGGTGTTTTTAAATTAATTTTATAGCAATAATTGACCGAAATGCGGCCATTTTTCGATGGGAGGATGGCGGATGGAACTTTTTTTCTAATGCAAGTGTTTTAAAGCGTCAAAATAAATTGAGCATCTAGGTGATGATATTAACGAAAAACGGCATTTTTGAAAGAAAAATTAATTATTGAGCAATTACAATAACAAAATGTCGACATTTTGTCAACAAAAATGTGAAAACGCACATTCAGTCGGCCATAACTTCTTTATTTTTTGTGATGTAGAAACAAAGAATCATTTTAATTGATTGATTTAATTTTGTTTCTTAGAACTTTTGATGGAAGTGTCACAGTTTCTAAGATATTCAACATTTTAAACTAAATACTTTATCCTAAAAACGGTCGGATATAAAATTAAATATCTCCGAAACAACCAACCCTACACAAATATATAAACAAAATAAATTTATTCTCAGTTATAAGCTTTATTTTTCATGTCCGCCATATTTTCTCTTGAACTAATATTTATTGAGATATTTGCAGAGAAGAATGTTATATTTTTTCTAAAATTCCTTTACGGTTCAAAATGCAATTTTTTTTCTAAAAAAACTTGTACAGACTTTAAACTTTGGTTATAAGTTTAAAATAGGCCAAAGTTTACGAAACAAAAAAGTATAGGAGTTTTACGGATCCGCAGGAACCTATAGGGGGTAAAAAGGTATTTTTAATAAATGAAATCGATTTTTCTCTACCTTCTCGGGAAATATGACATTAAAAAAAATAGTTCAAATAAAAGTTGTTTTTGGCAAGATTATTATCTTTAATTTGGTGTTTTTAAATTAATTTTATAGCAATAATTAACGTTTTTATTTTAAAAAAATGCGAAAAAGTACATTGTTTCTATCATAACTTCTTTGTTTTTATGCTATAAAAATAGAAAAAAATCACTTGAAAGCCTAATTAATAGTAGTTCATTTTGGTTATTAGCGTTTTTGGCCTAAGTGCCATAGTTTCTGAGATAGTTAACATACATCAGAGAACATGAGTCAAAATATGTACTTCGTGCTCGGCTACATTCGTATCCTACCCGAAGTAACGGGAACTTACATTTTGACTTTTTACGTTTATCAAAAACACGTAATGGCACAGCATATTATGCGATAAAGTTTTTTAACCCTCTACCATGTAATGTAAAGGAACTGGATTATAAACCTTTTAAAACTGTTGTAAAATCATTTTTAATTGACAATGCTTTCTTCTCATTAAAAGAATTTTTTAATGCTGATTTTTCAACTATATCGATTTATGTAACTAACATATAATATATGTTTGCTTATTTGTTTGTTGTAAACTCAAATTCAAATTATATTTGTTTGTTATTTTTTTAGATATATATATATATATATATATATATATATATATATATATATATATATATATATATATATATATATATATATATATATATATATATATATATATATATATATATATATATATTACAATTATATTTAAATTTATTCATGATCAGTGGCGGTCTGGCCAGGTCGGCGAGTAGGCAAATGCCAACTGGGCCCTTTGCCTTCTGAGAACGTAATGTGCTTATATACATGCCAAGCAAAAACATTCAAATCGCTGATGAACTGAGTTTGAATGTTTATTGCAAAATGCCGACCAAACCCTAGACACCCAGACCACCACTGTTCATGATTATATATTATGTATATTATGTACAATGTACACTTATACTACTTTGGCATTCTGTATGCCTATATTAATTAATACATATTTTTTTAATCTTATGTTAACGACGTATGTAAATACATTCTTGTATAATGCATCAATAAATACTTACTTACTTACTTACATTTAAACTAAATACTTCGTCTTATATACGTTCACGCGCCGAATATCCGAAACCATTAACTCTAAAAAAATTAGAAAAAAACGGAATTCATTAATTTAGTAGCTTTCTTATTTGTTTGTCTTTAGCATGTTTTTGCTCAATGTAATAACTTTCGAGTTATTTGACGAAAACATATTTGAAATACCACTTTTTCAAGTTAAAATCCCAAATTTTCTAGTAGTTATGACTTAAATCCATCAATTTATATTAAAAGTTGCATAGAACCTTTTCTTCTTAAATTTTAATTCTCTCTCAGCCCCAATGTTTCTGTTTTTTTTTTAAGTGCCACCCTCTGAAAAGGCACCCATCCCCTATAAATTAGCAAGCCCTTGCATAATATAGAAACTTCTTTTTGTTATGAATTTACTATTAAACTGCTAAGAATAAACGAGATAATTCATATTACAAACATCATATTACACATATTACATTATTCCGAAGTTAAAACCTCTAGTATTTCGGTTAATTATTGCTATAAAATTAAACACCAAATTGAAGATAATTTTGTCAAAAACAACTTTTATTTGAACTATTTTTTGTAAATGCCATATTTCCCGAGAAAATAGAGAAAAATCGATTTTTTAATAAAAAAAAAATACTTTTTCACCCCCTATAGGTTCCCGCGAATCCGTAAAACTCCTAAACTTTTTTGTCTCGTAAACTTTGGTCTATTTTGAACCTATAACCAAAGTTTCAGGTCTGTACAAATTTTTTTTTGAGTTACAGTAAAGTTTTCCTGTACTAATAGGTATATTATAACCAAACATTCTTAGCGCGTATGTAAAATAGCAACGTAGAATAATTCCTATGGAAATTGGGTCAGATCCGTAATACGGGGTCATCGCCAAAAGCATGTAAAGTGTCATGTTTTATATAAACTATGTTTTACTATAAGTTTAGACTAAATTGTTACTGAGGTTTTTTTACTAACTTCACAAAAATTAGAAAAAAAAATACAAGGTATCGAAACTATAATATACAGTGTGCCACTCAGGTTCGAAAGAACTTTCGTGGATTAGGTGATATATTAATTTTACTTTAAACTATGTTATTAAATTATTTTTTAATAAAACTATTGTAATACGAGTGACAGTTGTAGCTGGGAGTTACCGATTCCAAACACCTATTTGAACAAGAAAAATAAAATGGATATTGGTTCTGTACGTACCTACAACACATTCACATTTAAATGTGAATTGGGTTGTTGACGGATTTTCAAGAATGGTGAAATATGGTAGTGGAGGCGTTAATTTAGTTATATGTTTAATTTGAAAGAAAAATTCTAAGCGCAACATATTTAAAAAAATTATTGTTTGACTATTCGACTATAAGTGACATCATAACGGCAGTTAGATGTGAAGTTATATGCAGAACAGAAGAAGAGGAATAAGTTGACATTGTTGGCAATAAAGAAAATAACCTCAAATGTCAAAATTGAATTTGACATTTAATTAGAAGTTTTTAGCGTTTGGTATTTATTTTCTTTCAAAATGACTGAGGCAGGATTTATAAAAGCCAATTCTGATATTTTACCTTCTGTAGATATATTTATGGTCAGCGAATTTTTAAAAAGAGATGATCGTTTTAGCATTGCAGAGGTTAGAGGTGCAAAAACCGCGAGGTACGTTACAGCTATAGTTTTGATTATAAATATTAGAAAAACAGTTAACCATTCATTTATAAGTTCACCATTCATTACTGGAACACTGAAGAAAAGTTTTTTCGGTTAATTGATGGTATTATTTACACAGTACGGCACAAAACACCACTTAAACTTAGATTTATCCATAATTTTATTCCGCTAAAATAAACCGAAATATAACCTAGAAACGTCAATTGAATTTGACATTAGGTTTGTTCACATAGTCTGAACTACTGCACCACTGTGGATAACAGAAGGAGATTGAGTGAGACTATACATAAGCGGAAGAGCACTGGTGCATATAGTGTGGGGTTTTTGAACAAACTTATTAAATATATTGTCAAATTCAATTGACGTTATTCTCTTTTTTCTCCGTCGCTATCAACAATTTATAACTTCGTATCGTTTTTTTTTGTCGTTTAATAACTAACTTCTCTGCAGACTGCCGTTATTTTGTCATCCCCGTTTTAAACGCATATATTTTTAAAATTGATATTGTAATATTATAAGATTTTATTTTCAACTTTTACATGTTTCCAATGATTTTTTATGAAGAAATGTTGTTGTTAAACACGATTCTATTAAAATTTTAACTTAGTGCATAGAAAACGAAGAAATTAGATCATTTATATACATTGCTGGCTTCAGAAGACCCTAGCTTGCCGTGTTGAATAATCTTCTTCAAGTTATGTAGCGCTCTTAAAAATGCCCCGACAACAACTATTCTTTCCTATAATGTTAATATTCCTCTACTTAACGATGCCTAGAAAGAAAACAAGAATTAGTTACGTTTTCACCAAAATAGGTCGAAACTTTAGGGACACCCTGTATAGGAAATATCTCAAAATAACTTATATTACATTACTTACCTATGTTATATTAGTGTCTCATCTGTTCTTTAAAGCAGTTATTCTTATATTATGAATTCAGTAATGACGCAGGCTAGACATATTTAATGATGTCAGTTTGACGCTAGACGACCGTTAATGCCATATGGGAATTATGGGATAAGTTTACCCCCTGCGTTAAAGCAGTTAGTTTGAAATGTTATGGTAAGAATAATTTACCTTAATATTAATTTAATACAAAGTATATTTTGCATTATATCTCCTAAAAGAGAATTTATGAATAGGTGCACCAGCTTCATCATTGCCATTGACGGTTTTTAAATTACTCCGCATAAAAAAAGTAACCATTTATTTTACAATTGCAATTAATAGAACAACTACAGTATGCTTCTGTGTATCATTCATTTACCTACAGAGAATCACCTGTTTGAAAAAAAGTTGGGTACATGTACGAGTGGCCATTTTGAAAAATCGATGCCATCTTTGATTTCATTATGTCGAAAAGTCGAAAAATAATGCTTATTGAAAATGTCCTGGGTAGGCCTGTGAAATGTCATTTAACATATTTTTTAAGACGCTGAACATGTTAAAACATTTTAACATTTTATTATTATTAATAATATTGAAAACTGAAACTACATGATGTCAAATAGTTTTAAGTGAATATGCATCACTCTGCTTCAGCAAACTTATTAAATCTTCCAAAACAAATAAAATTATCTTTAATTTTTGGTTGTTTCCTTTTTGTAGATAAATGTAATGGAAATTAGGGACTTTTAAAATTCATTAAACTCACTTTTTTATCGTAAAAATTGCATAACTATACGCAAAAAGAAATGTACACATACTACATCATAATTCTATTTTGTACCTCCTTAAATAATAGGGTGGGGGTGGCAGAGATGGTGGATAATGCCAAAAAAAATTTGAGGCCTTAGGTTCTTGTATTCACACTAAAACATAATTTTATTTTATTACCCCCTTCCACTATGAGGTGGGGGTGATAATGGGGATGGTAGAGGGGGTGGAAGAGGGTGTGGCTAATGCCAAAATAAATTTTTGATGATTTTGGTACTTGTATACACACTAAATCACAATGTTACTTTTTTATCTCCTTTAAAAATGAGGTGACGTGGTGGGTAGTAGAGGTGGTGGCTAATGTCAAACAAATTTTTGAAGCCCACAAAATCACATTTTTATTTTTTTTACCAACTTTAATAATAGGGCGGGGGCGCTAATGGGGGTTGGGGCGAATACTGGGGTTGGCTGATGTCAAAAAAAAATTAAACCCTTGTAGTCCAGTCAAAGAAAGAGTTGTAGAGAACGTGGAGGGGGGGGGAGATTTTTCCTCTTCAGGAATGTATTGGGGGTAGTTAGGAAGTAAACATACCAGAAGTTCCCACCCCTAGCCACGCCGCTTCAGGAGGGGAGGGGGTGGAAAGGTTCCTTTTTTCGATTCTTCATTTTAAATGTGTCACACTGTATATTTAGGGACAAAATATTACGTTAGTAAATACGTCGAATGTTGTAAAATAAAGATTGTTTTGTGACTGTGATTTATTAGCAGACCAAGGTAAACCGCTTTGATAGAAATATTCCAAGGTACCTAATTAAATTAGTTATTAATTATCTATTTTGGCTGGTGAATATCTCGTAAACTATAACACATAGTAAGAAAATGAAGGAATTTAATTATATTTAATTTTGCATAGATTACCTTTTTTCCATACGACGAATCGTTTCCGAGTTATAAGCGAAAAATCGAAAAAAGGAACCTTTCCACCCCGCTCCCCCCTAAAGCGGTGGGGCTAGGGGTGGAGACTTTTAGTATGTTTACCTCTTGACTACCCCCAACACATTCTCCCCCCCCCCTCCATATTCTCTACAATCCCCTTTTGGGCATTCATTGATTAGGCTACTACTGGCTTCTCGTACATAAATTAATCCCAATTTTATGGATTGTTACTTGCTTGTTTTACCAATTTACTCCCATTTACCCCCAACCCTTGAGCGGAATAAGATCAAAATACAATCTAGTTCCAGATCTCGTTATGAGACATAGGTGTACCAAATTTGAAGTTAATATCATAAACCGTTCCAGAGGAATCGTGCGCACAAAAAAGTTACAGACAGGCCAACATAACGACAGACAGAAATTTTGTTTTTGCTCAAACTTAAAATCTCAACGTTTCATGACATTCTGAGTCTATTTGAATAAAAAAATCCAATTTTGTTTACGATTACTAAACTTCCACTCCACTACATGGATGTGGAAGTAATTGTGGAAGCAGAAATAAAAATATTTAGTTTTAAATTGCAGTTCAAGTTATTCTAATGGAATTTTCCTGTAGAAAAATAAATAAATCAATAAATTAATTAATTAATGGAACAAACGAATTAATGATTAAATTAATGAATGAATAAATAGATAAGCATTAAAAAAATCCAAAATGGCACAATTTTAACTTTTTTGCAAGTTTCACTTAAATTAAAATATTTCTAAAACTGTAATTGAGTTAAACTGATGACTGAATTTGAAAGATAATTTATTAAACTTTAATGAGAAAATTCATAGCCGTATATTTTGTTGACCTCTCGGTACTATGCCGTTAACAACCATATTTAATTGATGGTTTCACCATTACAATTTTATTAGACGCCACCGTCTTCAAATTAGCAATACATGGTACAATTTTTGTTACAGAACTGCAGATGTTGAATGTATGCAAGCAATCTCTATAAATTAAATTAAAGTATTCAATGGACGACTAGTTATCATTGACATAATTGACAAAGGTTGACCTAGCTTTTATTAAGCAAACTTAATTTAAAAACCTCAAACAAACCATACCCAAATGAAAAAGTCATCATTGCAACAGAGTCTGCTTTAAACAGCTAAACCAATGCAATGCCGGCGTTTGGATTCAGTAGGCACAGAACAAAACCAATTCAGTTATTAGTGTATTAAACAAGTTTCTGTTAACTGACCTATTAGTACAGTTCCTAGAGTCGTTCATTTCTGGCAGTGTAATAGTAAATGTTTCACAAAAAAGTTTCTATATTGTGCGGGGGCTTGCTAATTTATAAGGGGTGGATGCCTTCTCAGGGGGTGGCACTTAAAAAATATATATATATATATTTATTGGAACTGAAAGAGAATTATATTTTAAGAAGAAAAGGTTCTATGCAATTTTTCACATAAATTTATAGTTCTTAAGTCATAACGACTTCGAAATTGCGATTTTAGCTTAAAAAAAGCTATTTCCAAACGGTTTTCGTCAAGTATCTTGAAAAGTATTGCTTTATCGAAAAAATGTTACAGACCAATTACAGAAAGTACAAACTGGGAATTAATTATATTTTTTATTTATTGATGTAGGATTAATAATTAGTAGTAGTATCAAGGACAAAAAGAGACTTAATACAAGCCTTCAAAGCACTAGAAGCAGCTGCCAAGAAAGTGGGGTTACAAGTTAATATAGCAAAAACAAAGTATATGAAAGTTACTACCAATACTCAATTAGCACCATCCGAAGACCTGGTGATAGATACATATATTTTTGAAGGGGTAAGAGAGTTCGTATATCTTGGATCGCAAATAAACGAAAATAATGTAATAAGTACAGAGATTAAGAGAAGGATATATTTAGCTAATAGAGCCTACTTTGGATTAAAAAAGCTCCTAACATCAAGCATAGCAACCAGAAAAATCAAGTTATTGATATATAAAACTTTATCAAACCAGTGCTCTCCTACGCGTCGGAAGCATGGACGATGCCAAAAAGTGATGAAGAGCTAATAGCTGCTTTGAGAGAAAGATTTTGCGTCATATATATAGAGGTGTACTGGAGAATGGGATGTGGCGTAGACGTTATAATTTTGAGCTCTACCGCCCCTAGGAGGAACCTGATATTGTTCGATCTATCAAAATAAATAGACTAAAGTAGCTGGGACACCTGAAAGGATGGACGAATTTGAAAGATAATTTATTAAACTTATGAGAAAATTCATAGACGTATATTTTGTTGACCTCTCGATACTATGCCGTTAACAAGCATATTTAATTGATGGTTTCACCATTACAATTATTAGACGCCACTGTCTTCAAATTAGCAATACAATTTTTGTTACAGAACTGCAGATGTTGAATGTATGCAAGCAATCTATATAAATTAAATTAAAGTATTCAATGGACGACTAGTTATCATTGACATAATTGACAAAGGTTGACCTAGCTTTTATTAAGCAAACTTAATTTAAAAACCTCAAACAAACCATACCCAAATGAAAAAGTCATCATTGCAACAAAGAGGCTGCTTCAAACAGCTAAGCCGGCGTTTGGATTCAGTAGGCACAGAATAAAACCAATTCAGTTATGGTGTATTAAACAAGTTTCTGTTAACTGACCTATTGGTACAGTACCTAGAGGTAAAAAATATGCAAAACTTCGGAATAATGTCATATTGAACGGATTTCGTTCATTTTTGGCAGTATAATAGTAAACGCTTCACAGAAAAGTTTCTATATTGTGCGGAAGCTTGCTAATTTATAGGGGGTGGATGCCATCCTTTCTCAGGAGGTGGCACCAAAATATATATATTTATTGGAACTGAAAGAGAATTATATTTTAAGAAGAAAAGGTTCTATGCAATTTTTCACATAAATTTATAGTTTTTAAGTTATAACGACTTCGAAATTGCGCTTTTAGCTTAAAAAAGCAATTTCCCAACGGTTTTCGTCAAGTATCTCGAAAAGTATTGCTTTATCGATAAAATGTTACAGACCAATTACAGAAAGTACAAACTGGGAATTAATTATATTTTTTATTTATTGATGTAGGATTAATAATTAGTAGTAGTATCAAGGACAAAAAGAGACTTAATACAAGCCTTCAAAGCACTAGAAGCAGCTGCCAAGAAAGTGGGGTTACAAGTTAATATAGCAAAAACAAAGTATATGAAAGTTACTACCAACACTCAATTAGCACCACTGGAAGACCTGGTGATAGATACATATATTTTTGAAGGGGTAAGAGAGTTCGTATATCTTGGATCGCAAATAAACGAAAATAATGTAATAAGTACAGAGATTAAGAGAAGGATATATTTAGCTAATAGAGCCTACTTTGGATTAAAAAAGCTCCTAACATCAAGCATAGCAACCAAAAAAATCAAGTTATTGATATATAAAACTCTTAGCAAACCAGTGCTCTCCT
This sequence comes from Rutpela maculata, assembly GCA_936432065.2. Taxonomy (NCBI): domain Eukaryota; kingdom Metazoa; phylum Arthropoda; class Insecta; order Coleoptera; family Cerambycidae; genus Rutpela; species Rutpela maculata. The sequence goes on along the minus strand of OW386291.2, from coordinate 124,439,081 downwards.
ACGCATCGGAAGCATGGACCATGACAAAAAGTGATGAAGAGCTATTAGGCTGCTTTGAGAGAAAGATTTTGCGTCATATATATGGAGAATGGGATGTGGCGTAGACGTTATAATTTTGAGCTCTACCGCCCCTAGGAGGAACCTGATATTGTTCGATCTATGAAAATAAATAGACTAAAGTGGCTGGGACACCTAGAAAGGATGGACGACATGGAACCTTCAAAGAAAATTTTCCAGCAAATACCGGCTGGACATAGGAAGAGAGGTAGGCCCAGAATTTAAGGATCAGGTGGAAGAAAATCTAAGTACGCTAGGAATTAGAAACTGGAAAACCAGGGCGATGAATAGGGAAGAATGGAAACTGATATTAGAACAGGCCAAGACCCACCCGGGGTTGTAGTGCCAGAGATGATGAGGATTAATAATTTCTGAGATATTTAAGTTTATATTTGGCATCCAAGTGTTGATAAGATAATTATTTAGAGTGATTATTTCACTCATTAACGCTATAGCCAATGAGAGCCCGTTTTTTCAAAACATTGCACCAATCAAACGTCATTATTAGTGGTAATTCAAGCTAGATCGGCTTTTGACAGGACCAACATGCAAAATTTATCGCTCTAATTTTTTAGGTCGCTGCAGCGGCAATATGCGAAAATTTTTTGACGTTTTTTGTCGAGCTTTTAAGTTTTATCTATAAATATCTTCTCTAGCTTATTACTAAGTAATTGTTAACGTACTTACCTTGTAAATTGTAATATTGTATTATGTAGTAGCAAACAAAAACACACCTCAATTCCAAAGCGAATCTTGTCTGAAATATATAGGCTGTAACTTTTGCCTACCTGTAACTATGTCAGTTTTCCTAGTGTTCAATCAGGTAACAATTACACACAAAGATTGTACTTAATATAGCTCATAATACAGGAACAAGTCAAGCACAGCTTTCAATAGCTCAATAACGTAGTTACAAAGGTAAGCAAATCATTTATTATATATGTCAAGTACACATTCGCTCTAGAACAAACTAAAAATGTATAGTACCTACTTACATATGGTAATCTACCAAAAAGTAACTCGTTGAATCAAAGCTGTGCATCAAACATTATAATTTGTTGTATTTAAAATTCTCTTTGCTTAACAAAGCAAACCTCAACATAATTAATTCATAAACTTCGTAAGTTAAAAGTAAGGATTAAATACGTAAATATGAGTCGATGAACATTTATTTATTATGGAATATAACTTGTAGCGCTAGATGGCGCTCTCTATGCCAATCTCGGAACCATGGGTGTATATTTTATTTGGGCGAGACATCGGTACTAAAGTAGTGCTCTCTCTATCGTTCCTCGTCGTATTGCACCTCAGAAACGCCTGAAAGGTGTTAAGCAAGTCTATATATTATAATATCTAAGGTTTCAACTCGTTTTATTTACTAATTGCCATGGAAACGTCACTAGATTATTTTAAAATATAGCGAATCTCCGTTGTTTCTACTGCGTTTGTCTCAGATTTCCTGTTTTGACAATATGAGTCGGTTTGGAAATATTTCTGTATATCAAATTAATGATGAAATTGAAAATAAAGGTCAGTAAACTCCAAAAAGTGACAAGAAAACGTCTGAAGGCAGTTAATGAGAAAACATAATATTGAAGATGTACTTAATGAATTATTTATTCGTGAAATATTCTCCACAAATACCACTCGTGCTTTAAATTTTGTCTAAAAATTTTTTCTCAAGCTAAGTCGCCCCTAGTTAATATAACTCGTGCAAATTGGCAGTTTATTATCAAAGATTAAATCCCTCCCGCTAAAGCGGTCGGGATTTAATCAGATAATAAACTGCCAATTTGCACTCTTTATATTACCAGGCAACACGCTTTCGAAAAAATTTTCGATAAAATTTTAAGCACTAGTGATATTACATACGAGAATTAAATATCTCAGAAACTGTGACACCTACGTCAAGAATGCCAATAGGTAGAATAATAATAATTATCAACTGTTTTTTAATTTGTTTCTGTAGCATAAAAAACAAAGAAGTTAAGACCGAAGCAATGTGCGTCTTCACATTTTTTTAACAACAAAGTCGCCATTTTGTTACTAAAATTAGCCAGTAAATAAAAAAAAAGGAATTTCAAACACTATTTCTCATTAATATATAGCATGATGTAGATGCTCAAATTTTTTCGTTTGTATACAGCAGTTGCTTTAGAAAAAATTAAAGTTTAAACTATAAAGGTATTTTCGATAAAACGTATTTTTTTTCCTTTTCCAAATATCTCAATAAATATTAGTTTTATTGAAAAATGGGTAGAGACCAAAAATAAAGCTCATAAACTGATAATGAATTTCGGTTTTTTATTTTATTTACATAGATTTAATAGTTTCGGGGAAAGTTTACAAATGGCGTCCGAATGTATATGAGACGAAAAATGCAGTTTAAATGTTAAATATCTCAGAAATTATGACACCTACGTCACGCATGTTAAGAAATGAAATGACAATTAATAGCGCTTTCAAATTATTTTTTACTCGTTTCTGTAGCATAACAGATAAAGAAGTTATGACGGAAAAATGTGCGTATTTATATTTTTTTATTAAAAAGGTCGCCATTTTGTTACTCTAATTAGCTAGTAATTTAAAAAATATAATCTCAAATACAGTTTTCGTTAAAACGTAGTATTACCTAGATGCTCAAATTGTTATGCGCATTTAAAGCACTTGCTTTAAAAAAAATGCATTTTAAACTTTAAAGGTAATTTCGAAACACTTTGACGCAAAATATAAACTTAAATATCTCCGGAATTATTAATCCTGCATCAATAAACAAAAAATATAATTAATTCCCAGTTTGTACTTTCTGTAATTGGTCCGTAACATTTTTTCGATAAACTAATACTTTTCGAGATACTTGACGAAAGTCGTTTGGAAATACCTTTTTTATACTCTTCGCAAAAACGAAGAGTATATTGTATTTAATCGGCACATTTCTAAAATCGTAAATATCGCTCGTAGAGAAAAAAATTTTATATCATTGTGTTAGTGAACGAATTCTAAACAACTTTCAAAATGTCCGTCTGTCCGTCCGTCCGTCACGTTTCTTGTTAGCACGATAACTCAAAAAAGAAAAATCCGATTGTACTGAAATTTGTACAGTAAGTTTGTGTTAGCCAGGGGAAGAACCCTATTGTTTTTTAATAAAATCGATCAGTAAATAAAAATGTTATTAATGATTTAAATTTGAGAATTTTTTTTTTTAATTTTATGTTTTTGTAAAAATTTACATTTTGTGTTAGGTAGTTCTTACGCTTTTGACTCAGAATCCAAGGGTCCCAGGTTCGAAACCCACATGTGGTATGGTATAGTTTTTTTTTTAATTTTTACTTTATTTTACACTGAGTCTTTCACCAACTAAGTTCGTACTATAAAATTAAAAATGTCTAAAACTAACATTATTTACAAAAATACTGCGAAGAGTATCCTATAGAATGTGCAACAGTTATATAAAAAGTTTAGTAAACCGGCGAAGAGTACGTTATTAGCTTGTTTTTAAGCTAAAATCACAATTTTGAAGACTTACTTAAACTTAAAAACTATCAATGTATGTAAAAAATTGCATAAAACCTTTTCCTCTTAAAATTTGATTCTTTTTCAGCTCCGATAAATATATACATTTTTTAAGTGCCACCCCCTGAGAAGGGGTGGCATCCACCCCCGATAAATTAGCAAGCCCCCGTACAATATAGAAACTTTTCTGTGAAGCATTTACTATAATACTGCCAAAAATGAACGAAATCAGTTCCATATGACATTATTCCGAAGTTAAAACCTCTAGTTACTGTACTATATACTTTTATTAATATATTTTTTTTTTGTTCAGTTGCGTTCTTTGCTTAATTTCGTCACTAAGTAAAATCAGACTTTATCCTAGCATTTGTGCATTATTTTTAATTACGGTTAAAAATTAAATACACGTTTGACTGAATCTTAAAAAAAACGAGGTATGAAGTGTTTAGATTACTTTTCATGTCATTGAAATAAATGCCTTAAATGTGATGAAAAACCATTGTCATACAATTTTAATAGGCCAAGAACTTTCTAGTTAAAATAATATTAAAAGCGCAAAGGTATTGATTGTAGTATCTACAGTAAAATGAGATGAAGACAATTGTCAACCTAGTTGATATCTCCAACGTCTCAAAGTACTTACTCTTGAAGAAATCTATGAATTAAATGTTGCTTGGTATGTTAAAAGTAATATGGACCAAAATCATTTTTTTGCAAATATCTCAAAAGTATTGTATTCAGCAAAAAAATTCTGCGTTTCTTAAAGTTTATAAAAAAACATTTAAAATAGTAGGTACTTATTTTTTGTTATTTTACAATACAAATTGATAGACTGGACGGCGCGCGGCTGCTGCACAAAACCCTAGCTCATAAGATACATAAATGAAACCATCTTTTAGCGAAAATAGCATGATAGGAACTCTAAAAAATCATAGGCTTGCCATATTCTAGCCTGGAAAGTACCTCGTGATTTATTTATTTTATTATTTAGTGCAAAATGATTAAGTGCTGTGCCGTTTACAGAAGGAAGGCAGTTTAGAAAAGAAGAAAATCGATCGTTCCATAGTCGTAACATGATGAAGTTCAGTTTACAGTTATAAAGTGAATAGCAATTAAATTTTAATATCCTTTCAATACATATTTATCTTACTGTATTATCTTACTGTTATATCGTATGCCTACATCACGTTGTATAAAGATCCGGTAAGGCAGGAATTGCAATAATTCATTTTAATGAAAATATTTACCATTCTACACATTTTCTACACACACAACGCCACTGTTGCCTATGGGATGTGATGTTCATCTATTCTTTTTAAGGGACATATAATGTGACTATGTTGGGAGCAAACAAGGTATATAGTGAAAAGATAACCTGTTATGTATCTAGATATAAGTTCTTTAATCGGAGGAAAATCTCAAAAATCCGCCGTGCAGAAATAAAGAAAAATGCTCCGCAATGTTGAAATTAGGCACTTTTTTCCTTTAATAGGCAATAGCTCATACGGATGACACTTTAGGAAAAAAGTAAAGAAGCAAAATTTTGAGAGAAAGAGCTAAGCTTCAAGATGGTATAAATCGGTTAAATATTAACAAAGTTATGATTGTCAAAATGACAGATTCTTTTCAAAAAAGGGTGTTTTTTTGTATTTTAACACCGTAAGAATGTAACAATAGTCAACAAAAACTTTCATTGGGAAAACTAATTAAACATGGTTTATTTAAATAGGAAATAAAACACATACCGGTTAGTTTATTGACTATATTTCGTTTCGAAAAACAACAAAATCATATCTTTTTTTCTTATTTTGATAAAAAACTTACACCAAGTTCAACTTTGCCTGAAAATGCTAAACAATTTGTAATAGACGGTGAGTTTCTCCTTAGAAAAGTTGTGTGGCAACACCCGGCTCAATGTAAAGGCATTGTTCATCAGTGTGTTTCATTTGTTCGTTATCATTATGGTTTAAATTGTATTATTATTTTTGATGGCTATTCTAATGAAAGCACTTCCGTTAAATTTACAGAATATCAAAAAGAGCTAAAAATGCATTTCAGAAAAAAATTAATATTGACCCACAAAAAAGTAGTAGAGATATCTCAAAACGAATTTTTAGCATCAGTGTCAAATAAAGATTCATTAAACTTCTAACATCAAATTTAAATGAAAATAGTATCACAATCAAATGTGCGGATGTAGATGCTGATTATTTAATTGTAAAAGCTGCCATTCTTTGCTCGGCCGATATGTGTAACTCTGTTATAGTTGTTGGTCAAGATACAGACTTAATAACGTTACTTATTGAGCATTGCAAAACAAAAAATGTATACATGATGAGACCCGGTGATTGAGGTAAATCTGATAGAATAACGAATATCTGCAAGTTACGTTCAGAACTAATAGTCTAAGAAGTAGTGTCAAATTTTAGAGGTGATTTTGGGACGATTTCTATGAATTTATGATGATAGTTAGTATGTGTCGAAGAACTAAAATTGACGTTAGCTGGCGTGACTCCGTGACTTTTGGGCGTTGGAGGCTGCGAAACTTTTAGAAAAAAAAAATGGACCATTTTGGCAAAGATGAAAAAGTATGAATGATTAATTTATGAAACGCTGATCTCAAAAAAAAATATGTCAGCTGCATTGGATCCATGGAAAAACGTGTTAGCTGACCATGTAAACACGTCGGAAAATTCAGGAAAATCGGAGCATTTTGGCACAGCTGAAAATTTTATATATTAAAGTTTATGATTTAATAATTGCATTAACCAAAACCTGTTAGCTGGACTTTCAAATTGTGGCGTAGCGTTTAGTTGGGTGCAACGCGCGGCAGTTTCGTGACTCAGCTAACGTATTTTAGGCAGCTGTTAATGTTAATAATTTGTGAATGAATCGTATCAGTTTATTTTTTTATTATAATTCTCATACATAAAATATAATAATAATTATTCATCGCTCGAGTCTTCATCATAATCGACTCCTTCTTCATCAGAATTATCTTCAATAATGGGATTCTCCTCATCCTCTGGTGATTCATTGTTTTCATTCGTATCTTCCGGCTATGCCGCACTTTGAAAGTCCAGCTATCAACGTTTCGTAAATTAATAATCCTTTCTTTTTTCAGCTTTGCTAAAATGGTCCAAAAATATTTTTTTTCTACAAGTTTCGCAGCCTCATCTTAAGTCACGGTTTTGAGCCAGCTAACACTTCATTCCTTAATAAGCTATAGAACAACAAGCTATGTTAAAAAAATCAGCTTTGCCAAAATGCTCCATTAACATTTGACACTACCTCTTAGACTATAAGTGAAAATGTAGTAAAAAATACTCTATTTGCACAAGCCACATTCGGATGCGATACCACCTCTGCATTCTATAAAATTGGCAAAAAACAGCATTTTCAGTTTTAGAAAATAATACTACGAACAACCATTAATTTTCCAAAGTTGGAGCTTGCAGTAATTGGGGAAGAATTTATTGAAAGATGGTATGGCAGTAAAAAAACTAATAGTTTAAATGATTACAGGTTTGTTAGGAATAATCAAATTTTTGCTAAGCAAAATATTTTCCAGCACTTCGATCTAACAGTTCTTCCGCCAACATCCGATGCCACTAAATATCATACTTATAGAGTGTATTGGCAAATTCAAGTCTGGTTAGGCGACAATCTTAATCCAGAGAGCTGGGGTTGGAAAAACAGCGGTTATCTAGAGCCAGTAAAAACAGTACAAAAGTGTGCCCCTGATTTCATTTTAAATATTTTATTCTGTGGTTGTAGATTGCATTGGACTGGACTGTGACAATGCGTCAGAGGTATTACCTTCTGAGAATGAGGCAAGTTTTTAGTTAAAGCTCGTATTTGAGAGTGTTTTATGCTTATTTAATTTATTCATGCCTTTTAAAGAAATTATAGTTTATTTTTACTTCCACATCCAGTGGAAGTATAGTAACGACAAAACAATTTTTAAAAATTTTTATTATTCAAATAGGCTTAGAATGTCATGAAACGTCGAGATTTTAAATTTGAGCGAAAAAATTTCTGTATGTCGGTCTGTCTGTCTGTCGGTCTGTCGGTCTATAACTTTTCTTGTGCGCACGTTTACTCTGGAACCGTTTGAAATATTGACTTGAAATTTGGTACACTTATGTACTTTAACGAGATCTAGAACTAGAATATATTTTCATCTTGTTCCGTCGAAGGGACCAATTGGGGTAAATTTGGGGTGAATAGGTAAATCAAGCGGGTAAAAGTCCATAAAATTGGTATTTAGTATATACAAGAGAAGCCAAGGTCTCAAAAAAAATTTTGGCATTAGCCATCCCCATTACCACCCCAACCCCATTATTAAAGGGGATGAAAAAAATTGTGATTTAGTGTGTGTACAAGAATCAGAAACCTCAAAATATTTTTTTACGTCATGCCCAGTTCGTCCTGTACTTCGACGTCCAATGGTCCGTCCTCAAGGGTATTTGTGAGATCTGTCTCGATTGTCACGTTGTTGCAAGACTCCTCACAATTAATGCACAGATTGGTGCAATTGAGGCCGGCTTTTTTGCAGCTACATTTTTTTGCGCAGATCTTGACGCATCGGCATGACACCAGACGCAGTAGTTCGGGAGGAGCAGGGGCTTGTAGGTTCCAGGCAATTTGTTGCTCGTTTCCTACCCAATCTTCGGCATTTTTCTCAACCCCCAGCCATTGCTGCACCTGGTGATACACCCTAAAACTGTGCTTTGTGGCTGCAGCAGCAGATGGTGGTAGTGCAGCTATTTTTGATGAGGTCTTGAAAGCTGCCTTCTTATAATTATGTACCTCAGATGATTTATCGACGGTTCAGTTCTTTCTGAGTAGCCGTACACGTTGACAAGGAACCTCTCTCCTGCTGCTGCAATGCTTCCTGGAGTTGCCTCGGAGTTTTTGAACACACTTACAACATCGGTAAAGTGGGGGTTTTTGGTGAGAGTTATCACAAACTTCAATTTCTCTTGTTTTTTTTACTATTAATTTATTTTTTAATTTTTAGTTTTTTTCGTATTCTTCTCAGCAAGCCCTTTCATTTGATACCCATATCATGATGGTAGATAAGAAAATTTTGTCCGCCATCTTAGGGCATCCGCCATATTGAATTTAGTGTGACGTCATTTTATTTTTCGTATTCTTCTCAGCAAACCCTTTTAATTCATACCCATATCATGGGGGTGCATAAAAAAAATAACTATTCCGCCATCTTTGGGAGTCCGCCATATTGGATTTAGAATGACGTCATTTAGAACTTTATATTCAGCAATCATGACAACCCTTATAAAACACGAGTTCATTATAAATCATTGACGATCAAGTATCATAGCAAGGGCGATTTCCGCGAAAATGGTGAATTTCACTAGATATGGGAATATGGCCCTTTTTTGGCGCGCTCTAGCGGCGGAACGGTTAGTTTTCCAAAAAAACGTTATGTATAAAAAATGCAGAAAATTTTGTCTACTTTAATTTTGTATAGAATGGACTTGTCGGAAAAACGCTTCCTTTCTGAGATTTAGGCCAAACACTGAAAAAAGTGCCAAAATTTTGGCAAAAAGTGCCAAAAGACAAAGTTCCGTGCCAAATTTTTGCCTGCAAACTTCAAATTCATATTCAGTGACCCAAAAAACATAGAAGGTAAGAAAAGCAAAATTATAGCAAAACTTTCCTCTGAACTCCCATTTTTTTTCTAATATGCCTAGCTTATCATTCTTTCAATTGGAATAGAGTGAATGATAGAAATATCTTTTAGTTATAACATCCAAAATAATATTACATTTAGATTGCAGTTGTGCATATTAAAAACTCAAAAGATTAGTTCACACATTAGATGACAACACTCTCATATAAGAAAGTTATAAATATCATGGCTGCTTCAGTGCTTCAGATATTTTAAAACTAAAATCTGAAATTATTATCTAATTTTTTATTTGAAATTTAGAAAAAATTGGAAATATTCTGGTACATGATTTTCAGATTTGGGTATTTTAGATTTTTATAATTTTCATTAAAGTAAAAAAATATCGTATTACAAAATACTTGCAATAGATCGACAGAAGTGTACTCTGTAATACCACATTCAAAACAAATATAATTAAGGAATATCAAGATCAATGGTCGTAAAGTGTTTGGAAGTTTTTGTCTAAAGTAAAAAATTAATAATATCTAGACTTGTAATTTTAAGGACCAAAAATAGCTTTGAATAGAAAGTACAATTCAATATACAAAAATATTCTAAACGAATGATTTTAGTTGTCCGTAAAAAATTAAATTGTGATACTCTTTACGATTTAATCATAATTTAATTTTAAAAACCGTAAAATGTTTTTACCGGTGTTTCATGAATTACAATGCGTCTTTCAACAACTTTATTATAGGCTATCAATTTTTTGTTGAAAATTACAAGATTCGGTTGAGTATTATTTTAAAAACCTTAAATTTGATATTATTACTACATTACACGGGAAAATAAGCAAAAGAAATGGAAAAAAGACAAAATGAAATAGTGAAATATTCTCATGCAAATATTGATTTTTAAGAAAGAAATGCACAGAAACCACTAATTTAAAACGTTCCTATCCCATTTCCACGTTTTTTATGAATCTAATTTAAAAATATAAACAAACAAACCGGTAAATCCGTATAAAAACAAATACTCGTTTAACAGGATATGATTAGGCTTATTTAAGACGCTTTAATTGATTTTATGTTCTTATCAACTAATAACTTAATATGTTTTTATACCTACTTGATGAAGCAAACAAATATACAAGGTGTTCTAAGAATAACTGTACATAGCATAAGATATGAAGGACATCGAGATAACTCCAAAACGCCACCTGGAGTTATTCGTTACTGATATGCGGGAGATTTTAACTTTTGCTACATTTTGGTTCGTCATATTTTTGTATTTTTGTACTTTTACCCAATTATTAAAAAACATTATTTTGGGTATTTAGCAGATAACTTTCAAAGAAACCATTCGTTGTTTTCATATACTATTGATCCAAGTCTGATTACGTTACTATATCAACAAGAAGTCCCCCTAAAGTGCTTTCATGTGTGCATTATATTCTGAAGAATCACTATTTCCACTAATGTTTAACTGTTTCTACAGTTTTCTATAAAACGTGGATGGGTGCCGATAAACTTTATTTCGCTTTTACTGAGCACTTCAGATGCCGCCATTTTATTCAATGTCAATAATTATATAAATTGTCTTAAAAGTTAATATTACTTTATAGTAGGTTTTCAAGGTATATGTAACTTTGTAGTCATTTTCAATTGGTGGGGAGCAGTAAAAATAACTTCAGAGCCCCTATGTTCGTAGAAATAACCTCACTTTTATTCGAGATGTCACTAATAAGTTAGACAACTTTTAAGTTCCAGAAAATTTCCCAACAACGTACCAGGAACTTAAAATTGCACACTTGAAGTTATCGTTACTTTGAAGTGGTCCTTTGGTAATGCTGTGCGGTCGGCATTACTACCAATTTTCACTTTGCAGTTGAGGATGCTTCAAAGTAATGCAGAGTAGTATCCGCGACGTTGCAGATTCTGCAGCAGTTACTTGAAAGTGTTATAACTATACAATGCCTGAATTCAGTAGAATCTCATAATTGTCACTACAAATGCATACCACAAAGTGAATATCACCCCAAAGTCACAAATTTAGTAACAGTTATGTCATTCCTACTATATTAAAGTTCCGATGCCTCAGATTCCAGTTCCCATCACTTTGAATGCTGCTTGGGGTGTGGGCTGGGGTAATTGGAACAAGAATTATTGGACCTATTTTCTTTCAAGAACCTTTGACAGAGAGATATTTAGAATTCCTACAAAATGATATTGAAGAAATGTTGATGGACTTACCACTTGCAGTTTCTGAACAAAAGTATTTCCAACAAGATGGGGGTCCACCTCACAATGCCGCTCGAGTTATGGCCCATTTAGTGAAGTATAATAGGCGAGTAATTGCCTGCCCGTTCATCAGATCTAAGCATTTTAGATTTTTTCGTGTGGGGTTATGTGAAAAAACGAGTTTTTTAAACACTTCAAATTTTACAAAATTGTATCCGAGAAGTTTTTGCAAGTATAACTCCTGCTATGTTGCGAAATGTTATGCGAAACACCATTGACTGAGACAAAAAAATGTGTCAAGAAGAAAGGGGGGGGGGGGGGTGCACTTTGAACGTTTGCTACCATTTAATTAAGCTTTTAATATTTGTTATTGTTAAAATAAATAATTTCGGACAGCACACTTTTATTTGCAACGTGGTTTTGTTCACAAAATGAATGTTTTTAATCCAGTTTTATTCAATTTCCACGGCATACTTACTTGAAAAGCGTATTTTCTCGATATTTTAATTATTATCCACCAGAACTTGTGTATTTGAGTTAATATCAAACCGATTTTCGATTTGAAGGTATCAATGGATTTGTCGTAAAAATTAGTATCTAACTACTGTGCATTCATTGTACTCTAAATGTAAAAATAAAAATGGCCCTAAAAAAATCAAGTAGTCTCAAAAAAAATTAAAACTACGCCGTCGTACTTAAAATCATCTCCGGAATCCAAAAATGTAAAAACATTCAGGGTATTCCATTTAAAATTTCAAAGTTGGAGTCATTTCCTGGGAAACCGGAAGTGATGGAAAAGTGTCAAATTATGAAAAATTTGCCGTTTTTGGTATATATTACCCCTGCCAAATTTAAGACTTGAAAACTCTAGAAACAATGGTTTGTCTAATAATTCCGTTGACACCCGGTATATAACTTTTCCGCACTAACGGAATTTTTAATTAAGAAAAAATCTCTTAATCCAACCTGCTAAGCATGTGGATAAAGCATTTCTGCAATTTTTTTGCGAATGTTCTCACTGACTTGGCACGATGTGAATGAGCGATATACTAATTATTTTCAGAAAAGAAGACTTGGCAATTACAATGAAGATGACACGCCTATACCGTCTCAAATGCACAGAAAATGAACAGGTATATACATGTTAATTAAGTTATTCATTAATTTAGAGATATTTATAACCGGCGGTATTTCCAATGACTAAAATATTTTATTGTATTATAGTCGGTTTAATGGTAGTTATGAATAATAGGTATATAAAGAATTTGGGGTTCAATGAATACCTTTTCTAAAGCACTTCAAGGCGAGATGATTTCAGATAATCTCAATTAAAGTGGGCACGATATTTAGGACTGATTAACATGTTTAAGGATGTTGTCTCTTCAGCATTCTGAGAAAGCCATGATTGATTAGCTACATTCCTATTGTAAATATAAACAATGGGCTCTTATGACATATATTAAACTTAAAACTATTGTTTTAAAATAATTTGATTTACGTAAATGTGCAGTGCATAAGGTAAATAAGGAATTCAATAGATGAACAGAGCCACAAGAGCAAACACTCACACTCATTTTACCAGTGGCGCAGCCAGAAAATTCATCTGGAGGGGGGCAATAGAACCGGCTTCCCCAGAGGATGAGGAAAATTTTTCAGAAAATGGTTGAAAATGGATGTGTATTTGGTTTCCTCTATAAGATAATATTGGCATTAATTACAAAATATTTATTTCAAGGGATAATTTAGATACTGCTTTGTACTGCTTCTTTATTTTTTGGCTCTTGGAAGACGGCTTGGGGGGGGGCCGGGCCCCATGGCTCCCCCTGGCTGCGCCCATGCATTTTACCATGTTTAATTCAAGCGCGGATCTAGAAATTTCAATAATTTTTTTCTCGTCTGTGGCGCATGGGACCCATACGAAATATGGGAAATAAGATCTCGAGAAGCACTTCTCTAACGACCCCTAAAAAATTTTGAAAAGCAGTTTGCGAAAAATTTTTTCAAAATTCGATTACCCCCCCCCCAGGTTTAGGGACTCCTGTTTAAAATTATTTTTTTTGTCATATGCATTTTACTTTTCATAAAAATACAACACTGTGTTTTGAAGTTTATGAAAATGTTTTCGTTACTAACTGAAATACAACGAATTGAAATTTTGTGATTTACAATTTAACAAATCATAAAATTTCAATTCGTTGTATCTCAGTTAGTAATGAAAATATTTTCATAAACTTCAAAACGAATTGTTGTATTTTTATGAAAAGTAAAATGCATATGACATGAAATTTCTAGATCCGCGCTTGGTTTAATTCAATTATTAACTTTTGTTCATAGTTTCACGTCGATATCTCAGTGCTACTACTGTCAATGAACATGTTTTTAAAGTGCGAAACAGGATGAAAATATTGTGGAACCTTATGCTTGAAGGGCTACTGGCCGAATTGAGCGAAGGAGGCTTCTATGGGTAAGCCATATACTTATAAACTAAAGTATATGGGGCAAGCATATATAGACGATATGGCTTTCATGATAATTTTCGTTTATTTGAAATTTTTTGCGCGCGGCCTATAGAAAAAATTGAATTGCTCGAAAACCATACAAGCTAGGAAGAAAAATCAAAATGGGTTTTAAATGGGATATAAAATACTCTCTTGTGTTGCCATTTTTGATTATTAATATTTATTAGTATATAAAAATAACAATATAATATAGTTATCTCTTAATTTTTTGCAGACCTATAAAAAATAACTGACTTTAATATAAGTTATAAAGTTTTAGTTCAAGGGAGTACTTCATTGCAGAAAAAGTTAGGAATAAAAATGTTCACATTTACAAATTTACCAGCATGTTGAAGTTAGCCAAATTTTGGCCAATTTTTTTTATTGCTTCCTAAAAATAAAAAAAAAGACCCAAACATCTTGAAAAATTAGCTTAAAATTTTTTTTGAGTTTATATATCATATAACTATTGTTTCTAATCATTTAATAGTTAAAAAATTGCATAAAAAAAAAACATCATAAAAAAATTGAATATGCAGCTTTTTTGGATTTTTTTTTTAAATTAATCTAGCGCCCTTGTATTTTAATATTGTTGAATGTACCCGGTCTAAAAATAAAGGTAAGACTTCATATTAATTGATCATACCATTTAAAATTATACTATATTTCTCAGAAAAAAAAATGCTGTTGTAAAATATATTTTTTTAAAATTTGTAAATAAACTCAGATCAAAACTCATTACTAAAGTGTTTCATTTTGTTACTTTTGACATAATCTCAAAATTAGTAAAAATATAGTGATTTTTATAATTTTTTATGATATAAAGTTATTAAATCCATCAGTTGCTTCGTTTTCCATAACATGTCAACAATTGGCAAAGATTTACTCAAAAAAATTTGAAAAAAAAACAATTTTTACTTACACAATCTTCAAATTACAAAACATATAGGGACTTTTATTATTTTTTATGAATACAAAATAAAGTTACTAAATGAATGTATTTCATTCTATTTTTTATAATATGTTAATAATTGGCAAATATATATTCAAAAAAATTGGGAAAAAATAAATTTTTACTAACACGATCTTAAAAACCCTAGAAATCTAGTTACTTTTATAATTTTCTACGGTGAAAAATTGAAGGTTATAAAAATATCTTTCATTTGTTTACTTATTTTCTTAGATATGTCGACAATTGGCGAAGATATTACCGATTATATAACGCATTTTCTAAAAATTCAATTTTTCTTATATTTTCAATATCAATCTTCTCGAAAACTATGGCATATACAAAAAAATTACAAAAGGACTTTATTTTAGGAAATCAGCCACGAAATTTTTTTATATCTTCAACGGTTAACGAGTTATCAGTAAAATAAGGGTAGTTTTTTGGGGAGGTTGCGGGGCATTCCCAGAACGGATTTTTGTAGTTTTGTGATTTATAGCCCCTCCACTAACAGTTACTGAAGGAAAATCTCAGATAACATTTTTTGCGAGCTTCTGGTGTATTTTTTACTTTACCGACTAGACTATAGTAGACGTGATGTGTGACATGCATTTGTAGCCTGACAGGGTGAAGAGGAACTAAGATTTCTACTAATATGAGATTCGATGGAGAATCGCTTGGCAGTTGAGCAAAATTTAGCGTCATAGAAATATTGCGAAAAGCATAAAGATCAGATATGCTAACGCCCTAATTTTTTCCATCTTTCTTTACACCTCTGAGACATGGACCGTTAGGGAGGCAGACAGATTACGTATTGATGCTTTCAAGATGTGGTCTGGAGACGTTTGTTACGAATTACTTGAATTACTACTAGCGCTACAGCCCATGCCAAGCCTTGATCTCCTCAATCTTTCGTCTTCAACCGTTCTGGCTCCTGATGCAGCTTTCAAGTTTACCATCCTCAAAAAGTTCTTGACGTTCTTATTTAACCCATCCTCTCATCTTAATGTAGGCTTGCCTACTGGTCTTTTCCTTTCTTTCCTTTCTAGGAGAGCTTTGTTTGATATCTGTTCACCTGTCATTGTTTATACATGACCTGCCCAACGGAAGCGCATCAATCTATATGTAGTGATATTTTGGATTCCTTGTACAGTAGATATGCTTCATCATTCATGGATATTCTCCCAAATTGTCCATCTTTCACGTGTCCGTAGATTCTGCGGAGGATTTTTCTCTTAAAGCCATCCAGCCAGTTAGAGAGTCCTTGCTTTCTACGTTATGACTGTACGAATCATTGTTTTGTATAGCCTTGTTTTTGTTTTTCTGTGTATATCTCCCAATTTTATTATGACGAAGAGTGAATAGAAAGTTCCATTAATTGCGGTTATTCTTTTCCTAACTTTGATTATTTCATCAGTGTTGTTTGTTGTGGTGGAGCCAATATAAGCAGTCTTTTACTACATCCAAACTGTAGTTCCCAATGGTGAAGTTTTGCCCTAGCCGGTTCTCTATTTTCTGTGTTTAATCGTCAGTTTAGTTTTTTGCTCATTAACTTTTAGGCCTATATCCTTGAGTGTTTCTTACTTGTCGAATGGCTCTTTGATCCATAGTTGTGACCACCTTAATATGTTCAGCTCATCCGCATACCCTACCAATCTGTTTGACATATGACATATTTTAAGCCCACTGAAATAAAGTCGGGGTAGCCCATCCCCTGTTTGTGTTGTTGCGTGGCCTGGCTCTAATCTTTATCAAACTTTGCATAGCATAAGGTGTTATCCATTGTTACTTTTACTAACCTGACTAATTTTTATTAGTCCTGTCAATTAATGGTTTCTAGAGGGAAATGCCGAGATCACAATTTTTTACTTGAGACTCTTTAGGAGGTAAACATACCAAAAGTCCCCGAAGTAAAAAAAAAATTGAGGCCTTAGATTCTTGTATACACGCTAAATTACAATTTTATTTTTTTCACCCTCTTTAATAATGGGGTGGTGGTAGTAATTGCTAACGGCAAAACATTTTTTGAGACCTTGACTTCTTTTAAATATACTAAATACCAATTTTACGGACTCTTATTGCTTGATTTACCTGTTTACCCCTATTTACCTTAATTTCTCCCCCAACCCTTCAACGAAATAAGATCAAAATATAATCTAGACCCAGATCTCGTTAAACGATTCCAGAGTAAACGTGCGCACAATAAAAAGTGACAGGCAGACAGGCAGACATTTTTTTTGCTCAAACTTAAAATCTCGATGTTTAATGGCATTCTAACCATATCTGAACAATAAAAATTTTCAAAAATTGTTTTTGCGTTACTATACTTCCACGGGATGTGGAAGTAAAATGGGATGGTAGTATTATTATTGAAATTAATTATTACTAGTGAAGCTGAAAACCAAGTATATTATTTATTCTATTATTGAATTATATTTTTATTAAACATCTAAACCTCAAACAACGACGTGTATCTAAACTAATTAAATATATGCAAATTATACTCTAGGAAACATTTTCTATCTACTCAGATGCTATTTTAATCTGTGTAGAAGATTAACAATAGGAAAGAGAAAGTGCTTTAGTTATACAGAATGCATCACGGATAGTAGCCCATTTTGAAACTGAAAACCTACGAAGAGAGGTATTTAATGAAAATAACGTGATGTATGTGACACTTCCGGTTATACCGGAAATTGACATAAACTTACTTATTTTAAATGACATGCCATAATTTTTATGCCAGATTTGAATTCTATTTATTATTTTACTTTCAATATCATTCTCTGTCTAAAAAACCAATAGTGTTGAAATATTTCGATTTTAATGAAATCTGATGCGAAAGCTAACCCATAGTTGGAAAATATTGACTTTCGCTTTGGTAAATTTCGATAACCAATTTTTCTCCCATATGTCTGTGAGAGATGGAGCTTTTGTGGGTTCAAGCTACAAATGTCCCAGAATATAAAAGGTCCCCAGAAGACGAGGTGTAACTGCGACAACTTCGATCTCCATTAAATCGCTTATTTCAAATGGAACTGTATTTCATAATACTATTCGCTTCCCTCTTTTATTACCTTTCAACGTATATGAGCATTCTCTATATCTAAAATGTACGGTTTAAAGTTATTTAAAAAAATCCAGATCTTACCCCGCTTGATTTCTATCTTTGAGGAAAAATAAAAAGTAAAGTGTATGAGACACCTGTAAATATGTACACGAGAAGAATTGGAAATTAGAATAAGAAGGGCGTTTGAAGAACTAGACGCAAACAAATTTCGACGAGCAACCACTAGCGGTGTTAAGCGCTGATTACTAAACTATTTACATGTTAACGGACGGCATATCCAGCAATTATTATTTTAGCTGATTAGATGTGTGTATTTTTTATTTTCAATATTTAACAAATAATTAATAAACTTTTTATAATTTTATCAACGTTCTCAACGTTTTGTTGCATTGTTTTTAATATAGATACGAAAATTTCATACTGTGTTTTTTTATACTGCTTTCAATAACTCAATTGTCCAGAAAAATGCTTGAAATTTTTCTCTTTAGCTGGTTTTGGATCACTACCTTTTGAGTGGAGGTTATGGAATCATCTCCTTCCCCCAATAGGAAATGATTTTGATATTATACATGTATTTTCAGCATATTTAATTTCATTTTCCAAAGAGAGAGTATAAGATACGAATAAATCGAAATTTTTGCCATTCCTGAAGAACTTTAAGTAACTTTAATGATAATACAGCGGTGAGAGCATAAAACATGGACTTTAGTCCGAATAAGTGCAGGAGTTTTGAAACTTTGGGAACCTATAGATTTCGATGCCCTGAATGAAATAAGAAAAAATGCAAAATGTGATCTTAGCCGCCGTCGCCGCCATGTTGAAAAAATGGCGCCCAAAAACAGTTTCCTTGAAATATCTCGCGTCGGGTGCCTCATACGGCAAAAAAACTTCTTATGAAAATAAAAGTGCATTTCTACAAAATATGTCCTATATATGTTTTCGTTAAACTGAATAGTTTCGGTGCAGCAGCCGATCGAAGTCGAGCATTTATGACAAAATTATGATATTTTGCAATTTCTCGATTTAGTCCGACTTTTATAGGAGTATTTTTGTGTTGAGACAAAATTTATTTTCATACCACTGATTCTACGTATTGATTGTTCTCCATGCTTGCGAGAAATGTTTCGACTGGAGAGTCGACTTCCTCGTCGTCATGAACCTCGTCAACTGTTGCTGGTGCATTGTCGCAGCTTTGTCAGTTACAAAATTTTCAAATTACAGAACCTTTTAACCCTGTCTTTCTACAACCACATGCTGCACTGCACCATTTCTTGCATTTACAGGAAAGAAATTTAAGTAGCTTTTCAGGAGCAGGATCTTTCAGCATTGTTACTGGTGTAAGCCCAGCTTTGCTCTGTTTCCAACCTTCAATATTTTTACAAACCCCCTGCCACTCCTGGACTTGATAATATGTCCTGAATGACAAAGCTGCAACAATGCACCAGCAACAGTCGACGAGCTTCATGACGACGAGGAATTCGACTCTCCAGTCAAAACATTTCTCGCAAGCCTGGAGAACAATCAATACGTAGAATCAGTGAACAGCGCAACGGAAGCAATTTTTGAAGAAAGTATTGTTGAAGACTACAACGAACCTGGACCTTCGACATCAAGCACCTAAAACGCCTCAAGAAACAGATTAGTCGTGGATTACACAATCACGTAAAAAAACGCGCCATATACTCGACCTCGAGGTGGTGTGGAAGCGAGTATTGAACATTAAGCTATACGTAGCAGACAAGTAAAATCAACTATATTTGAGAATTTTCAGGTATGAAAACAAATTTTCTCTCAACACAAAAATACTCCTTCATAAAAGTCACACTAAATCGAGTAATTGCAAAATATCATAATTTTGTCAAAAATGCTTGACTTCGATCGGCTGCTTCATCGAAACTATTCAGTTTAACAAAAAAATATATAGGAAATATTTTGTAGAAAATGTAATGGTCTTTTATTTTCGTAAGGAGATTTTTTGCCGCATGAGGCACCCGAAGATATTTGAAAGAAACTGTTTTTGTGCGCCATTTTTTCAATATAGCGGCGCCGGCGAGTGAGATCACATTGTGCATTTTTTCTTATTTCATTCAAGGCATCGAAATCTACAAATTCTCAAAGTTTCAAAACTGCCGCACTTATTCGGATAAGAATCTACCTATCGACTGTACTATCAACCTACTGTGATTCTTTTATAAAATTATTGTAAATTACTATGTTCTTCGTGGCACACTATTGTCAATATTGATGTTAATTTAACCATTTTTCTAAATACCTTTAAATAACCCAAAAACCGTACTTTTTAGCTATAGGGAATGCCCATATAGGTGTATAGGTACTAAAAGGGGGAAGCGAGTAGAATTATATAATACAGTATGTTTCATTTGAAATAAGCGATTTAATGGAGGTCGATGTTGAAGTTGGACCTCATTTCTGGGTACCCTGTACATTTTGGGGCATTTGTAGCTTGAGCCCACATAAGCTCCATCACCCACAGCTGCCATTTAGAATAAGGAAGTTGATGTCTACTTCCGGTATAACCGAAAGTGTCACATACGTGACGTTATTTTCATTCAATAGAGCACCCCAGAAATCCTCTTTTCCCAAATTTTCATCTTCAAACTATTTGCAGTTTTTCTAAAATGTCCAATAGGCCACTAACCGTGATACACCCTGTATAATAAAAGTAAATGAATGTTCGATTTTTAATTAATATTTGCATCAGTAATATCATCTGCCAAAACAACTAAAAAAAAAATTAGGTTTTGGTACACAGTATATAACATCTGTATATTTCAATTCATATTGAAATGAAGACATCTCATGTACTTTGGAAGAGCTATATTTCTCAATATTTGTATTGCTTTTCTTATTTTTCAGAATATACTCTTTTTAAACCCCCCTTAGCGAGTATAATTGACGATGAAACGTTTAATTATTATAGAATGATAGTTTAAAGCATCAGGCTATGAGGTTGAATTTTTAGGCGATAACACTTCTGGGGAAACAAGTTATCTAGCACTGAAAAAAGTGCTGGTCTTATCTTTCAACGGCAAGATCGATTTTATCTACAAGCAAAGCCCACTTAACCATTAATGTTGAAATAGAAAAATTGACTTGTTTTTATTATTAATTCGAACAAAAATAGTTTTACAGCGTGGGGAAGTTTCTTAATGATACTTCTCTATTGATTATTTTATATTCTGAATTTACATTGTAAATTAACGTTTCGTATAAATTATAGGATCAGTAATAAATTATTACTGATCCTATAATTTATATGAAACATTAATTTACAATTACAATTTTAAATTTACAATTTCATCAAAATCAGGGGTTGGCTCTAGGTCAGAGCGGAAAGATTTTTATGCAAGTATGACACAACATATCTTACCTTGTATTTTTTTTAGGTAATTCCGTAATATCCGTAATATAGTTAATAAAGTCAGTTTATTATAAATACTCACTCGAGGAGGAGGTATTGGGAGACGTACATTGAACTAACACACACACATGTATTTTTCACTACCTTAAAGTACACACACATATGAGGCGCTCGCGCGCAAACCCCGATAAATCCACACACACAAAGTTGTGGGAAATTACAAAAAACTTCTCAAGCAAAAACCAATAAGTCTTTTTTTGTTCTTTTTAAGTCAAAAAATATCTTCTAGGCTGTAGAATATAAGACCAAAAAATAAGAACAATGCTACTTTATTTTTTTTTTTTTTTAACTTTTCTTGCTGGATTTATCGGATTTTGCTATGTAAATACGAATTTATCGATTTTTGCTTTAAAATAAAACATTAAAGATGCAGAAAAATAAATTTTGACAACATTAATAATTTATTAAAAATAAATAAAAACATTCATTGTTAACAAAAATTAATTCTCAATATCTGTTAAAATTTCAGATAAAACCGTTATAATATATTGGTAATAAAATGTCTTGCAGTTGTCTTCTTTATTTCTAGAAGACAAGTAGGTTTTTACAGTAAATAGTCATATTACAGAGAACTTTTTCAAACGTCAATCAATATTAACTTTTCTACCTCACAATGGATGACAGTGTATTGTATAAAAATGGATTTATCTGCTTTTGATCCCGATAATATTGGATTTATCTAGTTTTGTTCGAAACGGTCAACTTTAACATTAGAGTTATATGGGATTTATGGCGTTTTGGTTACCAAAGATTATATAGGCTTGTAGAGTTTAGTCTAACATACATGAAACTATTACAAACTCAAAATTGACTTTTTGTGGATTTATCGGGGTTTGCGCGCGAGCGCCTCACATGTAATTTTTCAGGACCTTATATAACGAATATAAAAGTATGTTATTAATATAATAATTGCAGTTCTGAAAAATCCGAATCGACAAGTATACTTCAGCCTGAGAAGCACGAGACATTTTGCAGGGACGGGCCCAAGGGGGGGTAGGGGGGGAGCCTCCCCCCAAAGCTCGGGCAGTTGGTTCCAAACGCGGTTGGCGTTGGCAAAATCTAACTAATCATCACATACAAATATATAATTTGAATTTTACACTAACTCCCACAATCGCGAAATTAACACAATAATAATTATTAAGCGATTGGCAACCATTTAAATATTTTAATTTTATCAGTAGTGTGTTTCCCATTGAAGCTAGGGAAGCAAAGCTTCCCTTACACGACACGTAATCCCCATTTTTAATATTAATTTATTATACATAAATTCATTTACTAAAAATACTAGAACTAGCAATGATTTTTAAATAGAATCTATGTGTTTCTACTACTATTTACTAGGAGTAGAACGCACTCTTTTTTGTGTTGAGCCCAGGATTTGCGGCTGAGGCGAAGCCGAAGCCGCAAACTGGGCGAAACACAAAAAAGGCGTTCTACTCCGTGTAATATATACTATTTTTTCTTCAAGCGTATTAAAATGCAAAAATTCATTTATTTATCATAAATGTACAAATATTCAAACTACAGTCTTACATGTTGACACAATATGACAAGTGGCTAGTGGATAGCGCGCCACCGGTGGCTTTCGGTATTAACATTATGTTACTAGTAAAACAATACCCACTGCGGCGGCGCTTTCGGAACTAACATTATCTTACTAGTAAAACAATGTCCACTACGGTGGCGTTCGGTACTAACATTTTGTTACTAGTAAAACAATGTCCTACTTCTACTTCTGTTTTTGGTGACATAATTTAAACATTTTAATACGCTTGAAGAAAAAGTTTATTATTATTATTCTTTTTATGTACTTTATTTAGGCTATTTTTTTTCATTTTTAATATGATCATTTTTGTTTAACAGTTCTTATTTTTTTATTTTATTAAACCAAGCATTTTTTTAATTTCTTTTAAGTAATAAGTATTAGGTTTAGGTACATGATGATCCAACAATGATTGAACAAGGCCATTTTTCAAACGATACAAATGTTTATGTCGAAAACTAAAGAAGCCATTATATATATTTTTTCCGCAGAAACCAAAAATTATCAAACGAAAACAAATAAATTGAAAACAAAAGATTTATGACACAAAAATACAGGGTTCGGGCTCATATGGAAAACCTGAAGAACGTGGAAAATTCAGGGAATTTTTAAAAGCCTAAGAAAATCATGGAAATATCAGTGAATTTTAAATATTTCGCAAAAATCATGAAATTTTGAGTCACAATATGAAAAACAATAAACTATTTACGAGCTCCTACTGTTATTATACCTACTCTTCGCAAATACGAAAACGAAGAGTATATTACATTTGATCGGCACATTTCTAAAACTGTAAATATCGCCCGCAGACAAAACATTTTCATACCATTGTGTTAATGAACGAATTCTGAACAACTTTCAAAATGGCCGTCTGTCCGTCCGTCCGTCCGTCCGTCACGTTTCTTGTAAACACGATAACTCAAGAAATAAAAATCCGATTGTACTGAAATTTGGACAGTAAGTTAGTGTTAGCTAGAGGAAGAACCTTATTGTTTTTGAACAAAATCGATCAGTAAAAAAATGTTATTAATGATTAAAATTTGAATTTTTTTAAAATTTTTATATTTTTGTAATTGAATAGAAATCTGGTGAAATGATATTTCATTTTAATATTTAAATATTTATATATTTTACAAATATACATTTGTAATATACAACCGTGGAAATATGATTCGTCTCTTATAATGTAAAAATTTACGTTTTTTACGTGTTAAGTGGTGGTGTAGTTCTTATGCTTTTGACTCGGAATCCAAGGGTCCCGGGTTCAAAACCCAAATGGGGTACGGTATAGTTTATTTTTATTTTTACTTTATTTTACATTGAGTCTTTTACCAACTAAGTTAGTACTATAAAATTAATAATGTCTAAAACTGACATTATTTACGAACAACTGCGAAGAGTATCCTATAGAATGTGTAACAATCATATAAAAAGTTCAGTGAATAGGCGAAGAGTACGTTTTTAGTTTGTTTTAAATTATTTTTAAATTGCAACCTTCTATTCATTCGCTGACGATTTTATGAAACAAATTATTTTTTTTTTATAAAATCGAAAATTAAAGTAAAAATCACCTTTACCATATTAATAATTATTATTATTTGTCATTGAAAAACATTTTTTTTGTCATGGAAAGCCAGGAAAATTCAGGGATTTTTTTTTTAACTATGTGAAGTCTGAACCATGAAATAGCATATTTTATATTCGTTTTTTTATTATAATTTTTGGATTCGGCGGAAAAAATACATCCGAAAAAATGTCCTTGTTCCCTCTTTGGTTGGGGCACCCTATACATTGTACATAGTAAATTTGAATTGTTTAGTTTTAGTAGCTTTTTCCATATAAAGTTTTTATTTTATTGAAATTATGCAATGTAAAGGTATATGAGTTGGCTTTTTTTTTTCATCTTCCCCCCCCCCCCCCCCCCCAAAGTAGTAGGCTTCGGTACGGCCCTGCATTTTTGTAAACGTCGACTCTGTATAATTTCACGATAGGCTTGTAGTTACATACATACAGATTCAACAAATGTAGTTTTATATATGGGCCCTGAGACAGACGAGCGCACAAGAAAAAAAAACAGATAAATTAGCAAAAGCACTACAATGAATGGGCGGTTAGAAGTGATAGATGCCCTACGTTGACATACGAGAAGGTCATAAAAATTTGATTTAACAAAGTGTGGAACGTGCTGGGAGCAGTGCATCCGTCTTTCTTTTCCTAATTTCTCTATTTTATTTCTTAGAGCCCTCATTTATCATAGGATATATAAAACTACATTTGCCGATTCTGTACATATTGTTAGATTTGTAGAAGATAACATCGTCATAGAATGTGCAGGAGACCGATATCGTTACCGCGTGCTCGTTACCTAGCTAACGATTATATTTTTACAGCTGCATGAACGTCGCACTGCCTACCACCATTAATATTTGAATAAAAAGTGGATGGCACGGCACTGATATTTTACCAATTGTTATACGCGATGCACGAAGCCGTGACGTATGTTATCTTCTGTAAATAATTTCACTCTACCCCTTCCCTTTATTAAATGTTGACGTAAATGTCCAGAATTGCCACAGTGTAGGTATAATAGAAGGGATTTTGTCAAAGCAATATTTCACAATTTAGTCATCGTCGTCTTATTAAAGAAGATAAGAAAACTGCATTAGTAAAAAACATATAAAAGTACCGCCGTACATTGGAATCTAATGTTGACACTCGGTCAGGATCGAATACCTTCAACACTGCAACTGTAAAAGAATCAACTACGTCTTTATAGGTAATTGTCAGTACGTTTCACAAATGTAGTAGATTTCCGATAAAAGTAGGTTACGTATTAACATTTTAAAAAACCGCTGCCCAAGGAATCACTACTTCCACATCCAGATTCTCTATCCAAGTCACTCACAACGAAAAAACTTTGTATGTGAAAATAATTGTTCATGGAACTTTAATAATATAATATTTGAAATCCTCTACCCCAAAAACCCATAAAACGATACCCCACATCGGTAGTGGGGTGGGGGTGGTGGTAGTGGGGGGTGGATGAAGTAAAAAATATTTTGAGGTTTCTGGTTCCTGTACATACACTAAATCACATTTTTTTTTTCATCCCCTTTAATAAGGAGGTGGGGGTGGTAATGGGGGTGGCTAATGCCAAAAATTTTTTTGAAACCTTAGCTTCTCTTGTAAATACTATATACCAATTTCATGGACTCTTACCTGCTTAATTTACCCACTTACCCCAAATTTACCCCAATTTACCCCCCAACCCTTCGACAGAACAAGATGAAAATATAATCTAGTTCTAGAACTCGTTAAAGTACATATGTGTACCAAATTTCAAGTCAATATCTTAAACGGTTCCAGAGTAAACGTGCGCACAAAAAAAGTTACAGACAGACAGACCGACAGACAGACAGAAATTTTTTTTTTCGCTCAAACTTAAAATCTCGACGTTTTATGACATTTTAAGTCTATTTGGACAATAAAAATTTTTAAAAATTTTTTTGTCGTTACTATACTTCCACTGGACGTGGAAGTAATTAAATAAAATTCACTTTATCACGTTGTGTATATTTTATGAAAATTGTACATTTTATTGTAAAAAAAAGTTTTATGTTGCCAGCAGCTTATTGGGTTTTTATATTTAATTATTACGAGAATAAACATAATAAACACTCCACACATATTAAACAGAACAGGAAAGTATGCGTTTGATTCAAAATTGTTTTTTTATTTGCATGTTTTTGTAAGAACCATTACCGTTTTTAGAATAAATTTATTACCAAAAATACATTGTAGCTGGCAATGATGAATATTTCACCATTTCGTCGTTTTCTGAATGTTTCAGTAGGTGTTTGCAATGAGAGCCGTCTCTGGCGCCGTGGTAAAATTCCCGAGCCTGGTAATAATAATAATGTTTTGTACAATTTTTATAACAATAACATCGGCACACAAAAAACAAAAATTTTCAGTCCCAGACATGCGAACATTTGTTTCCTATGTATTTTTGGTCGCTGGTTTCGAATTTAATGTCAGAATCGGCTATTTTTTTTCAAAAATTTTTTGTGTGCCGATGTAACGTATTACCAGTATTTTCGAATTTTTGGCGAATGCGCCAGTCATTTGAATTAAAGCAGTTTTTCATTTATTTATTTGTCGAATTTGTCGAAAATTAGAGTCCGTGTGCAACAAGGTGAAGCAATATTGTGCCATACGTCAAAAGTTTCAGAAAAGGGGGTAGATTACGAAATTGTTTGGGCCGTTCCTTACAAATGCGTCGGGGGGGGAGAAAACCACCCCCATTGACCCCCATTGCAAATAAATCCAGTTTAATTCATTAAAATACCAGAATTATGTCTAAAATATTGAAAACATTTTAAGATAAATTTCTTTTAGTTTTTGAAGCTTATTTAGTGTTGCTGTTATTGATGGCATGGCAGAAGTAAAAACGCTGTCATTTAAAAATGCTGTTTTTGTCTTAGATCTAGCAGAGCAATTTTCAATATTGACAAAATATGCGGAGTACTCGGAAATACATGTAGTTTTTGATACATATTTGAAAGGATCTCTTAAGACACTAGAAATAAGTAGAAGAGTAAAAGGTGTCCTGCCTGTACAATATTACATTGATGATACAATGCAACTGAAAGGTACAAATATTGGAAAACTGCTGTCTCATACGTCAACTAAGGAGGTTATTACGGAATATTTTTCCAACAAACTGATAGTTTCTGGAAACAAATGCAATAAAAAGGTTGTTTGTGCTTTCAAAGATTCAATAAAGGCTACAGCTGCATTCGGTGATGTGACACATCTAAAAAGCTCCCACGAAGAAGCTGACACCAAATTAATTTTCCATTCTGTGGATGCGTCAAAAAGAGGTTCAAATTTAATAAGAATTTACTCGCCCGATACTGATGTTTTTATATTAGCATTGAGAAGGTTTCCGCTATTACTATTAGATACCGAGTTCATAAGCAATGGCTCAAGCAATCGTAAGATCCCTTTGCAACCGATTTATTGTAGTTTTGGCACATTGAAGATTAATGCACTTCCAGGACTTCATGCACTATCAGGGGCAGATGTTACAGGAGATTTCAAGGGGAAATTTGGAAGAAATTCTTGGAATCACCTACATCAACTTTGGAGGCTTTAGCTTTGTTGGGAAAAGACGAAGATTTGAATGTTTCCGTTTTTGAGGAGATTTAATCTTTTATTTGTGCAATATACTCTACAAGTAACAAAAGCTTCGAAAACCTAGCAGAATTGAGATGGTGGCAGTTCACACAAAAGCAAAGCTCCTGTGAAAATCTGCCTCCGACACTGGGAGCTCTCAGGCCGGCAATTCAAAGGTGCCATTATCACTGCATGGAATGGTATCGAGACACCACTGCACACCCTAATTTACCATCAGCCACCAACTACGGGTGGAAACTAGTTAGTGATGAGTACGAAGCTGTTCCTTGTGACTTTCTTGTGCATCGGATCAGGTAGTTAACCTCGTGAAGTGCTCATGTAAGAAAAATAATTGTACTGTACGGTGCAAGTACTCATCGCAAAATATATTTTGTACGGAGATGTGTGAATGTGAAGGCCGTCCAGAGATTTGCACCAATAGTAAAAGGGATGAAGAACAAATTTGTGATGATTCTGATGATTCTCTGGATGATGGTGTCCGACACTGAGTAACACCAGAAAATATTATGAACCTACCAGCAAAATATCTTTGACCTTCTATTTACTTTATCAAAATAGTATTTAAAACAGAAACAAAATATGACTCTTTATTTTACTTATAAATGTCCTTATTATATTTATCAGAATAATAAATATATATAAACATTAATTTTTAGCAATATTTAATTTCTTGATCCCAAAAATCTCGAAAATGAAATACGACTCAAATATTTTAATCACCGTTACCTTTATAGTATTTTCACACCGCCACCCCTGTCGGCCAAGGGATGATTGTTACACATATCAATTCCCAGTGTCAAAAACTAAAAAGAAACTTATTTAGAATTGTTTTCAGTAACTTATACACAGTCAATGCATTCTATTGGATTAAATCGAGTTTATTTCCAGTGGGAGTGAAAATGGGTGTTTTCCTCCACGCACCTGAAAGGAACGTCCGAAACAACTTTTGAATTATTCTCAGTAACTTATACACAATCAACACATTCTATTAAATTAAATCGAATTTATTTTCAATGGGAGTGAATTGGGGTGGTTTTCTCCCGCGCACCTGCAAGGAACGGCCCAAAGGACTTATTTTGAATTATTTTCGATAACTTATACACAATTATTGCATTCTATTGAATTGAATTGAATTTATTTCCAATGGGAGTGAATTGGGGTGGTTTTCTCCCCCCCAACGCACCTGCAAGGAACGGCCCAAAGAATTACGTAATCTACATATTTTTCCAAAAATTTTGATGTATAACACAATATTGCTTCACGAAGTTGCACACGGATTACAAATGAAAACTGACTATAGCTTGTCGAGGACGTTTTTAGCAAGGTTTTATCTCGGAAGAGAGAGAGCTGCACTTCATCAATAATTAACTCATTATTGATCATACGATAAAATGATTATAATCATTTTGTAATGTACTATCACTTTGCTGTTTTTGAAGAAAAAAAAGCCAATTAGTCGATTTTGACATTAAAGTCAATTTCAGCGACCAAAAATACATAGGAAAAAAGTGTTCGCGTCTCTGGGACTGAAAATGTTTATTTTTTATATGCCGGTGTAATATTTTTTTTAATAATAATAATAATAATTTATTGTGCATATAGAAAAGAAATAACAAAAGTTTACAGAGAAATACATATCAAATATATGCAACAATGGGACAAGGCATTGCATTGCATTTTTCAGCCTTGCCCTTGGGAAATATAACATATATATATATATATGTACACACTCACACATAAATACGCAATTAATTAACAATATAAATCATTATATAACAGTAGTAATAAATGACAAGTATTAATGTTTAATATATATCGACAATAAAAATATATATACATATACATACAGACATACATACACATACATATACATATAAAGAAGTAAATAGGCTACTAATCAAAATTATGGCAGTAACGCCTTTTGTTTATTCAAAAGATATTTCTTATATGCCATCGAAACTGACCAAATAGGCAAATCAAAAGTAACTCTGGACATATTGATAAGAGTACAGGCTATAACTCGAAATATTTTTCAAATTTGGCACCGTTATGTTGAGGTATCGCGTATAGATCTGAATTTCGTATATTGATTGTGTGAATACTGACTGGATGGCTTTATTAATGGTTTAGATAGGTAAATTGGCGTATTGAAATTCATTGTTTTAAATATTAAAGTTGCATATGATAGTTCAGATCTGTATTCGATTTTTAAGATTCCTCGAGTATAGGGTCATTTAGTGATATGGCAGTTTCCTACTTTTTCTTCCTCATTTTAAAGCATAACAAACCAATAGCCTCAGAACCAATAGCCACAGAGATATTCGCATTTGAATAGAAAGACGCTCGGCCGGCCAACAGTCCGTAGAGTGACGTCACTTGGCGTGCGCTGATACCTATATTAGAGCAGCGATTTCGTAAGTCTATCGTGTCGTTTTTTTTTTTGGCGTAAAACCAGGTCAAACATGTTAGGTTCCTTTGAGTATGTCATCGGGCATATGAAATTATATTTTACGACATTTTTTTGTGGTCTCGAACTTTTTAAATCAATAAAATATGAAAAAAACGTATTTTTAAACAAAATTGTTTTTTTTTGTTTCCACTGCCATATTTTTAAAACTATTAAAGGCACCGAAATTTGTTTTGTGTCAAATTAAAGCACACACTGTAGCGCTTTTACCAATATAAACGGTTTGGGCACAATTCGCACTTTCATTTCTCTAAAAATCAGATAAACTAAAAATATATATTTTATGTACTTATTGAAATCTTCACCAATCGAT
Source organism: Rutpela maculata (assembly GCA_936432065.2). NCBI lineage: Eukaryota > Metazoa > Arthropoda > Insecta > Coleoptera > Cerambycidae > Rutpela > Rutpela maculata. The sequence goes on along the minus strand of OW386291.2, from coordinate 124,408,152 downwards.
AAACTTTTTTATTTTTGAAAATATTTACATACATGCATCGAAGAAAATAAAGCCTAATAGTCACAAAAGTTTTTGAAACAATATATTTTTTCCTAAAATGTACCGTGTGGCAACAGCGATTTTTTTTATCAGCGCTAAATGTGACATTGGGACGCAATTAATACACCTCGCATGCAGGGTTGTTCAGATTAGTCGCGTAGAAGTGACGGTTGTCGAAAATCATTAAGTATTCATTGTTCGGATACAAATTGTGACAATCGAAAATGTGCTTGTTTAAAGGAAGGCCTAAAATGTTGCAACGAGTGCAAATGTCGTTCATGTAACAAACTTTATTAAAGATTTCGAGGCAGATATGAACGAATTAGAATGCTATTAATGTAGGGCCTACATAAACTACATACTACATATTTATCTATCCAAATAGAAAATTTAGTTCAACAATAAAACTCATTTTATGCGTACGTTTTTACTTTCGTTCATTTAAAAATGTCTAATAAACTTACTAATTAGGTAGGTAGTTAGTAACACTGATTGATATTTATAGATTAGGTATTTATATCTACCTACCTGTCTTTTTATTATTAAAAGGAGACTATTTTATATTTATTGTACAATTTCTTAATATTAACAACATATGATCAATACTACTGTACAATATATGAAATATTGAACAATAATATTGATCTCCTAGATGCTTTTGATCACTACTGGTTTTGTATCTATTGATATAAGTTAAACTACTACATACATTCCGACCGGGACCGTCAGATCGTTGCAGTCGGCAGGCTTGCTACAGCCGAGCGCGCAAGAATATAACTTTGGCCCGTTAAAAAAAATCGCTGACTCAATACTATGAACGAGACATGAAAAATTTTTATCCTAAAAACTTTTTTCAACTATTGGCTTCAATTTGTACGCAGCATGTATAGACAAATTTTCATAAATAATTTTTTTTCTCGATTGTCTAAAATTACGCTACTGAAAATAACAATTTTGAGTTTCCTATTATATTTCCAACTTAAAAAAAAATAAATCAGGTTCACGTGGGATGTTGTTCGAAGTGCTATTGTGTCTACTTTAATCTAAAAAAAAAATAGCATGATAGCACAAATATTTTCAGATATATAGCGATGGAGACGTTAAAAAAAATATTTCATTAAAAATCTATTTTTTTGAGTTTTTCCGAAATAAAAAAGTTCTCGACCACCAAAAAAATGTAAAAAATGATTTCGTGTGCACCATTATCTTACTAAAGAATCCCACTAAGTCTGGTTTGGTTCTACGCCAGTTTTTTTTTCTCGAAAACTAAGCGGCTTTACTTCCAGATTTTACTCTACTAACGTGCATTCACATCCGTGTTCACTGGGCGGTTCAGCCATCTGACGTCACAACTCGACTACATGGTTATCCCGAGCGTTTTTAAGCGCGCCGACTTTAATAATTTTTTTATACATGAAGGCGACGTCAGAAAATTCTAATTTTTGGCATACTTACTATACTCACCAAGCTCTTTCAGAATATGTAATAATAAAAAAATGTTAAATGAGCCTATTGTAATGTGGGGTCACGTGATCACGCCTATTGATATAATAGTAGGAGAGTCGTAAGCAAGAATTTTGAAGAACTTGTATTTTATTTTCTAAAATATCAGTAAGATAATTAAAGTAAACAGGAAGACCATATTCCATATTGTTCAAAATAATTGAGTTTAGGAGTCTCCACTTCATATCTTGTGGTTGAACATATTTATACCTCCACAGTGATTTAAATTTAAAGTAATATATGCTCAATTTTTTCAACATGTGATTTTCAAATTTTAAATTTTGGACTACAATGACTCCTAAATTTTTCACCTCACCGAGTTCAATCACACAATCATTCAGTGTTATGTTTACTGTTTGATTTTCTTCTGCTTTTTGAACTAAAATCCTAGATCCCACACACATGAACACTGTTTTAGATGCGTTCAGTTGTACCATTTCTTTTAGACCACGCACTTATTATTTCGAGATTTTTATTTAACTCGCGAATCGCCAAGTTGACATCTTGTGGATTGCACGGCTTGTAAATCTGGGTGTCGTTAGCATATAGGTGTATGTTCCAGTCATGGGTAATTATACTTGGCAAATCACAAGAAAACAGTATAAACAGTAGTGGCCCAAGTATACTGCCTTGTGGTGCACTTGATTTCACAACACTTTCATTTGGAATTGAATTTTTCATTTAAACATGTTGAGTGCGTTCACTTAAATAATTTTTAAACCATAATAAGACGTGTAAAAATGTGAAATATTATTAAGGGTGGCGGTGCTGTGCTTAAAAAATGATTTCGTAATTCGACAATTTTTCCTACATCCAGAACCGATTCAAAAAATATTTAACGAAAACTTGATAGAATGATACCAGACTATTGAGTCAACAAAAACCTTATTTTTGATTTTCGCACAAGAAAAAGTTTCTTTCCTTTCTTTTAGTTTTCGATCAAATAAAAATGCAGAACGTTGCGCCAAAGACGGAGCTACAATTAGTTGTACTACCTCCGCCGATATTCCATCCATGTTATTGCATTCTCTCAGCGCCGACTCGGGGCTCCATAGCTAACTTTTCTTCAGCTCTGCAGAAGACGTAAGGGGACAACGGGTAACACGGTGAATAAAGTGGGTGGAAACCGGTCGTCTGTCTGATTGTGAGAAATGGTCGAGTCTTTAAGACATTTCTTAGGTGTTTGTAATAATCACCGCTAATGTATTACTCTGACTGAGGCAAATAACAATAAACGCACTTATAAAAAACCTTCTTTGTAACGCTATTCTTTGAATTTCTATAGATAAGTAACTTTTGTTTACGTCTTTTTTTAAATTAAAAGGTTATTACGAACAAAATATTTCAAAAGGTATATTACCAGTATTGCACATTCTTCTACAGGGTGGATAAAAAAAATGTTTTTAGTGAATAATATTTTTTGAAGTAGGTATTCTTCATGTTTTTATATTAAGCATCTTAGCAATATATTTTGGCTATACCCAAATTCACTTGTTAAGAAAAGCCTTGGCTAAGACGATAATAAATTAATATAATAAGTTACATAACCTTTAAACCGAGGAGGCAACCGCTGAGGGGAAATAGTGTACACATCGGAGGAATTAGGAAGGAACTAAAGGTATTTCGGAAGGAATTATTAGATATTAAGGAAATTACAGGGGAATTTGGAGGAAATAAATATTATTACGAGGTATTAGAAGGGAATTAAGAGGAAATAAACGGTATTAGGAGGGAATTAGAGGTATTAAATGAGATTTTCGCATGCTCTCATCTACATCAGAATTTAAATGAGGTTATGTTGTGTTAAAAACGTTATATTACGTTAGTTAAAAACAGGTGTGTTCTGTTGTCTTGTGCTTAGGTAAGTAATAAAAATAAATCATTTAGATTAGAATTATTAGTCGACTGCCGACAACTATCAAAATATATAGTTACTTAACATCTTACCAAGAATAATAAGACTAAGAAGGATAGTTTATTACCATCCCTAATAGCACCACATTGTCCTGTGGACATCTGGAGGACGTCCTCGACGGACATACAGGACATCCGATGGACGTTCGTTTTTGGTCCAAAGTGCATCCGACGGGCAGCCGAGGGACGTGCAAATTAGGGTTGGCTAACCTGAACTGGAACTGATACTTTGGAACAGGTCCGGTGGGTTGGACTAGTGGAATTGATCTCAACTAATAAATACGGCAGGTACGAATATTAGTCCGAGTACTCCGAGTCCGGCTGAACTTTTTAGAGACCCGGTGCGGCGCGCGCACTTTATAGACGTATGGACTTGTTGAACTAAACGAGTACGACTAGTACAGTACAAGATTACGAGTCTCTTTGCACCAGTCCAGTCCACTGAGTCCAGTTTGTCTGCCGGTCCGCTCAGCCGTTCACCGTGCAAGTTGATTAGCATGGACCACGGTCAATAAACGGTACGGTTACCTCAATCAGCAACTTTTTGACGAGAGGGACGCGGGGAGCGGGAAATCGATTAAAAGAGACAGACATATCTGATTTCCGTGCAAAAGACAGAGACAAAGATTCCGGTAGGGTCTACCGGATCAGATATGTCTGTCTCTTTCATTCGATTTCCCGCCCCCCGCGTCTCTCTCGTCCTAAAGCTGCTGATCGAGGTAACCGTACCGTTTACTGACCGTGAGCATGGACTAGGAACTGAAACTGATCTTTGGACTAGGTTCTTCTCTGGACTGGATTAGGTTCGAACTGATCCGTAAAAATATTCGGATCAGCCATCCCTAGTGCAAATGTCACAACTTTGGACAATAGTTGTACATTCCAATTAATTTAGAAAAAAAAACCGGAATGAGCAGGGATCGAACCGTCGACCTCGTCCTTTGTAACTCGATGTTCTCTCACTCGGCCACTATCCTAGCTTATTAGCATCTACTTAAAGACTGTACAGTTGACTAATATAACTATTTATTTTAAATGTAGAAAGTATTTGACTGTTTAATAAATGTTTAGTATCAAATAATATCATTAATAGTTTACAAGAAATATTAAAATTAAATTATTAGTGATAAATTACTATAAAAAATAAACTACAAATTTTACAGAAATATCGGTCAAATGTAAACAAAAACATTGTAAAATTGAAAAACCAGTTTTGTTAACATTTTTTTGTTAATATGTGTATACTTACCGAAGGACGTCCGTTGCGGCACATATGTTGGACGTTCAGTGTGCTATTCGCTCTGGTATGTATACATATTTTGGAAACGTGTTGGAGAGAAAGCGGTATGGAGATATTATCATTTATTGCAAAAATATAATATTTAAATCAACGGACACGAAAAGGACGTCCATCTCCTGTCCCTATATGGACATAAAATGTACATACTTCCAGTACATAAAATGGACATTCAGAGGACGTCCATTCCGTACAATTTTAAGTAAATCCGATGATAAACGTCCGGTAGACGTCCAGTTTATGTCCACGGACGTCAGTACATTAAATGGACATAAAGCGGACGTACGGCGGACATCGTGTGCTATTAGGGATATGAGACCCTCCTATGTTGGCTTTTCGATCGGCTCGTATAAGGTATTATTATTTTATCTTAACTAAATTGTGTTTGAAATAGACAAAATTAGTTGAATATTGTGATTGTATTTTATGGGGTAAAAATCGAGGGTAAAATTTTTATAAATCTTGTTTAATGTTAGTATCTGAAAAGATAATATTCCAAAGGTGCTTACAGACCGATTTTTAACAATTTTGGCAAAATCGCGGCCTGCTATGATTAAAACTAAAAATTAAAAAAATTATATTTTTTGAAAATCAAAATAGTATTTGAGGGTCAAATCGTATGTATTTTGGCCAGTAGGATCCAAATATGCAAAAATATACAGGTTGTTCTATTTAAAAATTTGATTTTCATGTCAATTGCACCGAAACCGGAAGTCGGCCATTTTGGTTATTTACATTATATAATCGGAAATTACAACCCATATCACTACAACAAATTTGAAAAAATCAATTCGCCCATTCAAAAGTTACCACAGTGTCCCTATCGGCTGCGCCACCCGATATACAATATTCTCGCTTCAATAAAAATCGCGTTATTTTATAGGGTGTAAGTGGTACATTTATTATAATTTTAGGTGGAGTTTAGTAGCTACTGCTTTAGCGTTAAGCATTGAACTTTAAAGTAGATTATAGTAAAGATTACAATTTATTGTGTTGACCGGAACCGACCCTTATGTGTGCGCCTTATTTCCCACGTTACTATCAATTTTAGGAAAAAAATTGTAGAGACATATTCTTATAGAGAATTTTATAAGGAATAATTTTGTATATAGGTATTTTTATCAAAAAGTGCACCGTTCCCGAGGTAATCTAGAAAATATTAAGGTATTAGGAGGAAATAAAGGTATTTGAGGAATTAGGGGAATTACAAGGAACTAAAAGAGAAATAAAGGGTATTTTTCTAGAATAGGTATTAGGTGTACAAAATTTCGCCAACGGTTGCCCCCTCGCTCTAAACATTGGCTTTGTTATATACAAGGTGTTCCTTAATGACGTGCTCATATTTCTTTAGGTCACTTATGAAGAAAAGTTATTTTATCGTTCCACCAGTGGCGTCCATGCAAACATGTCCTCTGATATTTTTTACCACTGAGATTTTTTGGATATTTTTTCTGATTAGCATGGTCAATTCTACATAAAAATGGCGTTTTTCTCGTCAGACGCACAGATCTTGATTAACACAATTAAATCCAAATTGAAACTAATTACACAGGTACACCAAATAAATAAAGTGGTATTTTTCTGGTACTCCATTGGATAGGTATTTCGACGCGTGCTGACGACGATTCAGGTGTCCGTTTAGCTCCATTGGCCAGCCACCATTTTTTGTAGATCGCGAAAATAACCTAAAATAATTTAGGTTATTTTCGCGATTTACTAAAAATTGGTGGGTAACGGAGCTAAACTGATTCGTATTAGTATGTCGAAATACAATGGAGTCCCAGAAACATATCACTTTTCACTTTTTTTTGTCTGTAATATTGCTTACGCAATTTTCTAGAAAATGGCGGAGGATCCGGTGACATTCATATATTACACAGACGCACACACAAAAAAAAAGGTCTGTTTCTGGAACTCCATTGGGCAACCCATTTGTATTTCGACATGCTGAATACGAATCAGGTATCCGTTTAGGTCCGTTACCCACCAATTTTTAGTAAATCGCGAAAATAACCTAAATTATGATTTTTTTAGGTTATTTTCGCGATTTATAAAAAATGGTGGCCAATGGAGCTAAACGGTCACCTGATTCCTGTTGAGCACGTCGAAATACATATGGGTTGCCCAATGGAGTACCAGGAAAACACCAATTTTTTTTAGTTTGTGTACCAGTGTTATTATTAACATTGATACTGATAAATTTAGTTTTAAAAAAATTGTTGGAAATGGCCTCCCTCACTTTATTAATAGGCATGCTTCTACTCCAGTCGAATTAAACATAATAAAAAATTTTGCGTCCTGCGGACTTTTTTTTGTGGAAGTTGTTTAAGAGGGCATAATAAGCAAGCACAGAAAACTACACCCTGCTGCACCATGTGCGTCCCCTATTTTTAGGAGTTGAAACTTTGAAATTTTACTTATGTGTCCATATCTTTTTCCCTATTGCCCGTAGGGCTCTTTACCAAGTTACACTTTTTGAAGATTCATCCCTCCTCTACATAATATACATTACACATTTGCCGTAGGACAAAAGGTTTTGGCTTCACGAATCCGGAAAGGTCGCGCTGTCCGAATTTGGGGGTCTTCTGTACAGGACAAATGGCTATTATTTCCAATCTACAATACTACACATACTAATGCCCTTAAGGAGGGATGATGATTTGAGGAAAAACTTTCATCGAATACCGCGCGGTTTCCGTAATACGGAATGTTGAAATTTTGAAAACCCCCTTTTTTTTTAAGTGAACCTACTTTTTTCGCTCATTTTTTTTTTCATGTATATACGACCCTAATATAAGAAAATTTACGTTGGTTTCATTTCAATACATTCATTGGTTTAGGAGCTAGACAGCAAAATATGCCAAAAATGGCTATTTTGGTATTGTTGTATTAAAAAAACCAAACCCAGTATAATTCTGGTAAATGTTTTTGTTTATCCTAAAAGTCCAATTCATTGCGCATAGAATATGTGTTTTTGTATTTAAATAGGATCAACACTTATTGTGTAATAACGATTTATGTCGTGTGTTCTCCAGTCCCCCTTTTCACAATTTTTTTTTCGCGGCCTTATAGTAGGGCAGAAAGCAATATACACGTGGACAGGGTGTTAAAATGGGTCTCTTGTTAAAATGCGATAGGACGTATCGTTTTCGAGTAAAACGCATTTGTTTGGTTATGTTTGCTTTGAGTTTTCATTATGTTCTGAATTGTGATCTGATAAATAAATTCTACATTTTTGTGTTTTCTTTCTTAGGAGTTTATTTTTTTAAATCATTTTTCGATGAAATGTACATATATAATAGAGGTTTCTCGAGGAAGGTAAAATTACTGTGGATTTTGTTAAAGACACAAAATAAGTTGCAATGATTTCAGACAAGCATCCGAGTCCCTTCATTTTTTCATTAGCAATGTCCCCCATAAACAGGAAAAGCAAGAAGCGACACATAGTTGTATTTTTTCGTAGTCAGCGGTGAGTATTTACCAGTCAGTCGATGAAAAGTGTAAACTGAAGTAATTTTTTGCAAACAAGTGCGTTTTACTCGAAAATGGTACGTCCTATCGCATTTTAACAAGAGACCCTATTATATGCCCTGGCCACGTGTATATTGCTTTCTGCCCTACTATGAACCATAAGGCCGCGAAAAAAAAAATTGTGAAAAGGGAGACTGGAGAACACATGACATAAATCTTTATTACACAATAAGTGTTGATCCTACTTAAATACAAAAACACATTTTCTATGCGCAATGAATTGGACTTTTAGGATAAACAAAAACACGTACCAGAATTATACTGGTTTTGGTTTTCTTAATGCAAAAATACCAAAATAGCCATTTTTGGCATATTTTGCTGTCTAGCTCCTAAACCAATGAATGCAATAAAATGAAACTATATTAGGGTCGTACATACAGGAAAAAAAATGAGCGAAAAAAAGTAGGTTCTTTTTTTTAAAAAAAGGGGTTTTCAAAATTTCAACATCCCGTATCATGGAAACAGCGCGGTATTCGATGAAAGTTTTTTCACAAATCATCATCCCTCCTTAAGGGCATTAGTATGTGTAGTATTGTAGATTGGAAATAATAGAAACAATAGTACAGAAGACCCCCAAATTCGGACAGCGCGACCTTTCCGGACTCGTACAGCCGAAACCTTTTGTCCTACGGCAAATATGTAATATGTATATTATGTAGAGGAGGGATGAATCTTCAAAAAGTGTAACTCGGTAAAGAGTCCTACGGACAATAGGGAAAATGATATGCACACATAAGTAAAATTTCAAAGTTTCAACCCCTAAAAATAGGGGACGCACATGGTGTAGCAAGGTGTAGTTTCCTCTCAAACAACTTCCACCAAAAAAAATCCACAGGACGCAAAATTTTTTATTATGTCTAATTCGACTGGTCTATTCCGCCCGTGCTAATTTGATAGATTGTACACACACAGCAAAAGGAGATTCTTAGCAAGTACATATCACATTCCTCTAAGTATATGGAATGTACTTATATTGGGGTACATTACATATGTATTATGTATGTCCAAAATATATATGCACGTTTTTAAACTATTGTATGTATATTCGCGCATGTACATGCATAAAACATCCAGCTATAAATGAGATTTACATTTGGAGGTATCTACAGCATAAGGACATACTTGACAAGTACAATAAGGTATATTATGAGTAATCAGTCGCCATTAGGCAGCTCTGAGAAATGTCGCACTGTCGCACATACTCAAAGAAATATTATGTTTTGATTGTATAAAATAAACACCGGGACAGTAGTACGCTCGAGTTATTCGCATTAGGTGGCATCTAGCGTATTATAGATGTAACTACCAATAGTTCAAACTAACAACCATTATATACAAAATATATACATACAAGTATTTCCTAACTATGTAGATGGTAAGCATATGCGAAATATATGCATGTTTCTATGTAGTAGGTATATACATATTAAATATATACAAGCAAGTATGTCTTAGTTATATATGTTTTAGACATGTACAAAATATATACTTATTGGTATGTACTGGGTATGTACATATAAAACATATACATAATGGCAGGTGGTATGTATATACATAAAAAGATATTCATATACTTAGGATATTGTAGGTATATGGAACAAAATAAAAATACATATGGGTATATTATAAGTACATACAGAACATAATATACCCTCTGTGTATATTTTATAGATATACCATTCTAATACGGTATATATTTTTCATATTATGTACCTAAACGGTATATACATATCATGTCGAATGCTATATGGGAAGTACAAAGTAAATAGAACAAACAGTTTGTAATATAAATACTATGTTTCATATATCATTAAAAAGTTTTTTTTACGGTCTTTCAGATGTTAAATTACACAAAACCCAAGTAAAGTTCATACCTCCAAAATGAGATATTCAGTAATGTTTCTGACAATTTTTGGAAAATACAACGACGTGATTTTTTACTTTAACTTTTATTTATAAACTTTTTCATGCAACTTAAAAAATAATGGAGTTTTAATATTTGCAAGACCACCCTGTACATTCCCAAGACAGTTTTTCGAATACAAATCTGAATAACCTCGTATATACAGACGGATTAACCAGTGATTTAAAAAATAAATTGACAAAAAAAACAAAATAATTTTTTTTACTTGTTTAATAGGAACGATAAGGTATGTTTCCTTATATGGATTTTGATATTTACTTAAAAAAAAGTTTAAAACTAGAGTTATAGAAAATTTGATTCTTTACATCTTTATAAAACTAAATTTCGTCTAGGAGATAATAGAAACTAAATACCGAAAATAAACTTATTTTCAGTGCCATTTTGTTAGTATAAAGATGAGGGCGATAGTGTAATCGTCAGAAAGAAATTATTTTGTTGTTGTTGATGTGTTCAAGAACCGCTGCCTAGGAATCATTACTTCCACATCCAGATATCCAAGCCTGTTAGAACGGAAAAAAATTTGATACTCTATTTGTACTCCACTATGCGAAAATTATAGTTGATAGAACTTTAATAATATAATATTTGAAATCGTCTACCACAAAAACCAATAAAACGATATGCCACGTTGGTAGTGGAGAAGGGGGTGGTGATGGTATTCTCTACATGAACGTTTTTCAACTTTAATCTCGGAATTTCGAGATTAAAGTCGGGATTCCGAGATTAAACTCGGAATTAAAAAAAAATGTACTTCGTACTTATATCATACAGGCCAAAATTATTTTCAAAGTGACTAAGTACTCTTGAGTTCTCCATGGTACACAGCGTAGTGACCAGCTGATTTATAATAAAACTTACTGGTTGCAACATCCAACATGATGAAATATATCAACCTACTTAAAGAATAAAAATGAAAGTAAGAAAAATCTCACCTACTTGGATTTGGATTTGAATTATTCCCTTGAGGCTTTTAATTTTTACCTCACCCTGTATAATAAAAATACTTTGATTTTTTCCCATATTTTCTTAAGGAAATAATCCCGTTTTATAATCAGTATATCTTGACGCTCTCTGGATATAGTTAACGATAATTTTTAATAAGCCTTCACTTTTTATAAATAATCTAATCAATATTTCCACCTCGTTAATTAAAACTCAATAGAACCCATAAGATAATAAATTCCCATTCCAAATACGGCTCACACACTATCAAACAATTTCAACATGTAGTCCTAATATACATCTATAGTGGAATGTTCTCAATCATTGCTTAATTAAAGAGAAGAGAACAGAAGACGCGTGATTTAAGATTTAAAAGGGTCTCTCGGCTCGGTCTCGTCTGTAAAAATAGCGTAAAATAGTAGGTAGGAGTACACAGAAGCAGACAGTAGTCAACAAGTGGACCCATATGGGGCCATACAACTCCGTGTGAACCACCTGCTTTTGCTTCCAACGGAGCAATCTTGTTACGGTAAAAAAAACGCGTATCGGTAGACACTTGGTATATGCAAATTTTTGTAGTGTTTTGTACGTGGTAAATTTTCAAATTTTGGTCTAGTAATCGGACGAAAGTTTTGAGCAGGAAATATTAAACATTTTAAAAAAAGGAGTTTTGGTAGCTCGCTAATTATCAACCGCTTTATGCATTTTGACACAAATAATGTTACCAAGAGAATAATAAGTATATACAGGGTGGACCAAATTAGATGGGATTTGGGGTTTTCTCTAAAACTATGACAGCTAGACAAAAACAAATATAGACGTATTGAGCTCGACTTGGCAAACCGCGATCGTTTATCTTTTTCGACTACCGAGGTACGGCGCGTTTTTGGAAAGTAGGCACTATCTCAATTACCAAGTGTAGAATCGAAAATCGAGTAACACATTCTTAAGGCACTTTTTTGAGTAAAATCTGCTGCTGATAAGAAGAAAATTATGCATGCCTCAATTTTCGAGATATACATATAACTTGTATTTTTTTAAATGGAACACCCTGTATATTATTTGATTATTCGATCACAACTTAAATTAGCTATCCAACGGTATATCACATGTCATATTTATCTCTAGAAAAAGTGGTTAATTTTCGAAAAGTTTAATATATATTTGTGAGGAAACCTACTAACAAAAACAATACTTATAATATAAAATAATTTTGCCAAAAATAGGAAAAACTAAACTATAGTAAATGTTAAACATTTTTAGACATCCAGAAAAGAGACAGCCAGACATAAAAATATTCAAAAGGATAGGTACAACCAAAATTTAAAAGAGTTTGGATCATTTGTAAAACCTGGAGCAAAAATATATAATAAAGCAGGTAGAGAAGCTGTAGAAAATATTGCTTTAGAAACTGTAAGTGAAAATCTTAATATATCGTCTCGCGAAATGCAGGAAAATTTAGGAATCCCAAAAACAACTGCATTGCGTTGATTAAAAAAATAATAAATTCCAACCCTACAAGATTAGTCACTATCTACACCCAAACGACTTTTAAAGGCGTCTCGATTTTTACCAGTGGTTTTTGCGTCAGTGCAATGAAGTACCAGGATTTGAAGGAACAATTATATGGACAGACGAGGCCCATATATAAGCAGTGCCGGAATTTCTAATCGGCATAATAATCACCACTGGGCTCATGAAAATCCGTACGTAACCACTACAGTTAACCGTCAAGGACAATTTGGATTTGGTGTACGGTGTGGTTTTATTAGATACCAAATAAAAGGTCCTCGTTTTTTTCACGGTGATTTGAATACCGAAAATTTTATTAACATTCCACGACAAGAAATAGAGCCCTTTGTAGACGATATGTAAGACAATTTCAAAGATTAATTTATCATCACGATGGCGCCCCAGGTCATACGTCAAATGAAACACGAAATTATTTAAGTGCTCAATTTGGGGAGGATTGGATAGGTATCTACATATTACTCAGAACTAATTTATCAATGTCTAGTTAGCCAAGTTAACTAAATAGATAACTAACAATTAATTTAGCTAACTGGACATTAATAAGCAACAAAGTAGTTTAGATATTGTTTAGTTTTTAGGAAATAATGTTCCTATTCTGTGGCCAGCTAGATCCCCCGATAAAACCCAGGCAACAAGGTGCCGTCATTATGACGTCGTTTTTTCGGCATTAATTACGTCAATTTCACCTTCAGCATGACGTAAAAATGACGTGAAAAAGACGGCACAATGTCACAGCCCAATGACGTCATACATATGACGCCAATATGACGTATTGGTAATCAGTGAATTTTGCGATAAGGGATGCAAACCACTCATTATAATATTTTTCCACAATTATTAATAAAGTTTTTGACAAAAAAAAAACCGCAATGTGCAGGGATCGAACCGCGGACCTTTTGACTCGCAACCTAACACAAACAATACAATACAATCAAACTTTATTATTATTATATATTACAATATATCCCAGACAGCAGTGTCCGAATACTGTCAGACATTCTTAACTCACTGAACCATTGAACATCTTTATTCAAATATGTTTAAAAGCTGTATACCTAGTTAGAAATAGTAAAACAAAATTATTATTATTATGTGGCGAAAATTGAACTAGTCACTAAATACTTTTATTTATTTTAATTTTATAATGATTTATTTCACGTCATTTTAATGACGTCAAAATAATGACCTAAAAGAAACGTGTATTTGACGTCTTCATGATGACGTCAGAAGTACGTTTTAAATATCACGTCTCTGGTACGTCATTTATTAATGACGTCAAAATAATGACCTAAAAGAAACGTGTATTTGACGACCTGGGAACCCTTACCCACTTTTGGCTTTGGGGTTATTTAAAAAATGTTATATATACAGAACGTTCTAATAACATAGAAGAATTGGAAAACAAAACATTAGCTGCGTTTCGGACCATAACTCATGTCATGATTGGAAGTTCAACAAATGCTGTGAGGAAAAGATGTCAAAAATGCATAGATGTCAATGGAAGACAATTCAAACATTTATTGTAGTTTAGTTTTTCCTATTTTTGGCAAAATTATTTTATATTATAAAAGTGTTGATTTCCAAGGCCTCCTCACAAATATATTAATTTTTTCGAAAATTAACCACTTTTTCTAGAGATAAATATGACATGATATATCGTTGGATGGCTAATTTAAGTTGCGATCGAATAATGAAATAATTTACAGGGTGTTTCTTTAAAAAACAACACAAGTTATGACTATATCTCGAAAACTAAGGCATGCATAATTTTCTTCTTATCAGCAACGGATTGTACTCAAAAAATGCCCAATTTAGTTAACTTAGCTAACTAAGCATTGATAGACTAGTCCTGAGTGATATATAGATATCTATTCAATCCTCCGAAAATTGAGCATTTAAATAATTTAATTAGTAATATAATGCATAATGTTCTTCTTATCAGCAGCAGTCACCTTTTTGATGTCCTCCAATGTGTGTCCCCCATTCGGGTGGTTTCACTAAAAATATCATATCATATTCATAGTTCTTCCCCTCTGCTCATCAATTATGAAATCTGTAGAAAAAATTTTTGGCACATTTCTTCCCCCACCCCAGCTTATTATGAGACCAGGAGAAATTTAAAGGAAGCTAGGTGAAAGGACGATCCAACCAACCGACCTTCTCGGTACACTTTGAAGATTGCCATGCGAACTCGTAAAAGTGAGCTGGTCTGCTGGAGCCGACATTGTTAGTACGCTTTGAAGACGCTGGAATTCCAGCAGACCAGCTCACTGTACGAGATGTTATGTCAATTTTCAAAGTGTACCGAGAGGTTGGGTGGGTGGTTGGATCGTCTGTAGATCCCTTAAGAAATAAATTATTTTGCTAGTCTTGTTTGCTTTTTATCGAATTAAGTGTCATACTTTTTCAGCCTTTTATTATTATTATTACATCCATCGAAAAATAGAAACGATTCCCACAATTACACAATCAGTTTTAATGCATAGCATTACAGGAATTTAGATTGCTAAAAAAATACGAAGACCTTGAAATTACAGAAAAATTTCTCCAGCGGCGCATTATAAAACGCTCTCGTCCCCTGCTTACTTGCAGGGGTTGCCTCCTCATTCAGAATTTCTCGATCCGCTACTGTACTTTTTAGATATTTTGAATTTGGATTAAGCGATATAATTTTATAATAAAAAACAAAATATAAGAAACATTCGTAGATTCGTTATCAAAGTAATAATTTTCTTTAAAAACTTTGCAGTTCTTTTTTTGAGACATCGTGTATTTTCCGTTAACCGTGTGAAAATGTCGCGTCTCGATCCCAACCAGTAAAGCTTAAAAGGTGAACGTGCTTCTTAACTTCTCACGGAATCGCTACATCCTTGTACATTCCATCCATGAAGAGTCATCCTAAAACACGTTTTGAACGTCTAGAAGCCACCAAAATTAATTTCCCAATCGTCCTGTCGGGTAACAACAAAAATTTAACACATACCTGAGACCACTACCAGGCAAAGCGGCACAATCGCTTTGCAAATAGAAGATAATAATATAATAAAACAACAAAATGTTTGCGCATCCTAAAAATTGTGTAGGATAAACCTAATACCAGTGGCGGGGACGAAAAAAGAAAATGTACCTACCGAACGGAAAATTTTTCGTTGTATTTAAATAAGCATTCTTCTACGAGATCACTTTGGTTTAATATATATATTTTACTTCCACATCCAAGTGGAAGTATAGTAACGACAAAAAAAAAATTTTGAAAATTTTTATTATTCAAATAGGCTTAGAATATAATGAAACATCGAAATTTTAAGTTTGAGCGAAAAAAAAAATCTGTCTGTAACTTTATTTTGTGCGCACGATTATTCTGGAACCGTTTAAGATACTGACTTGAAATTTGGTACACGTATGTATTTTAACGTGATCTGGAACTAGATTACCTATATTTTCATTTTATTCCGTTGAAGGGTTGGGGGCCCCAAAATAAAAGGGAGTGAAAAAAAAAATTGTGATTTAATGTGTGTACAAAAACCAAAGGCCTCAAAATATTTTTTTTACTTCATCCATCCCCATTACCACCCCCTATCACTACCTCCACCCCACCACCGATGTGGCATATCGTTTCATGGGTTCTTGGGATAGACGATTTCAAATATTATATTATTAAAGTTCCATACACAATTATTTCCACATTCAAAATTTTTTCGTTGTGAGAGACTTGGGTAGTAAATTTGGATGTGGAAGTAGTGTGATTCCTTGGGCAGCGGTTTTTTTTATATCTAATATGTAATTTATTAGGTTGCTTGGGTGACATCCAAAAATGGCTGAAATGCCATCATAATTTTTGCTAGGGCTTTATGAAAGAAAAAATAGTAAAACAAATGTGAAATAATTTTTCAATGGTACAAGTCAATATTTTTTTTAGTTTGTAAAAAGAATAGTAAATTATTTTGGGCACAGTAGCTCAGTTGGTTAAGGCGTATTGAGTGGTGAATATGCTGGCCGACTGTATATCGCGCGCTGGGTTCGAGCCCCAGCCCCGGTGCTGACAATACTGGTGGATATGGATCCCACATAGCACACTACATCCATTGGACGTCCGTTTAATATCCAAAATACATCCTTACGTCCATGAACCTATTTTGGATATACTGTGGACATCATAAATCCTACCTATAAAAGATGTACATCAATGTACGTCCACTGTACATTCATTTTTCATCCTTCTATGGCTTAGTACATTTTAGTACGTCCACTGTACGTCAACAAAAGTACATTTGATCATTACAAATGAACTTTCACTGTACGTACATTTTCCGTCATATAATGGACGTACATCAACGTACTTCCAGTGTACGTCCATTTTTTATCCTTCTATAGTTTAGCACATTTTGGTACATCCAGTGGACGTCCACAAAAGTTCCACATTTTACCATTACAAATGAACTCCCATTGTAGGTAGATTTTCCGCCATATATAAGGGACGTACATCAACGTACTTCCAGTGTACGTCCATTTTTTATCCTTCTATAGTTTAGCACATTTTGGTACGTCCAGTGGACGTCCACAAAAGTTCCACATTTTACCGTTACAAATGGACTCCCATTGTACGTACATTTTCCACCATATAAGGGATGTATATCAATGTAAGTCTACTGTACATCCATTTTTCATCCTTCTACGGCTTAGTATATTTTGGTACGTCCTCTGTACGTCCACAAAAGTTCGACATTTGATCATTACAAATTGACTTTCATTGTACGTACATTTTCTGACATCTAAGGGATGTACATCAATGTACTTCAGTTATACATCCATCCATACAGGAATATTCCCATTAAACACACAAACGTCGGTTGGAACTATAGGTAACAGATGGCATAAAATGCCAATTATGTAATAATGTCGCTACAGAGAAGGCAATTAACTGTTACAAGTCACGTTTATCTAGAATGAATCTCGTATTTATTAGTGTTTGGCTCATTTCGAAGCCTTTCCGAGTTTGCAATAGATTTTGGTAGATAAATTTGGTTATAAGTCGCCGAATTGGTTCTACTACTGGTCTATGAGTATTCACTTAATAATTCGTATTGGCTATCAAACATATAAATTCTCCGGTGTGATACCTTAAGACAGAATCTTACATGCAATATGCGCTGCACTGATGATTCTGACGATAACTAACAGTTAGAAATCGATAGTTGTAAGCAATTATTGACGAAGTATGCATGCATACTTCTTCCAGTGAACTACCGTTTTAAGTGCGACTGTACATACTTTGGACATCCAGTGGATGTACAAGTACGTACATACGTCCAATATTCGTCCAAAGTTGTGACACCGGGACGTCAACTGGGCGTCTATTGTACCAAATTCGCAACAAATTCGGACATCGAATGTACGTACATTATGTCCAAATATAGTCCAAAAGTATGTACTTTTTACGTCCATTGGATGTACTTGTGCTACGTCCAGTAAGTGTAAATAAAGTACGTATGTGGGACATAGCCAGGACCTATATTTCAATACCTACTGGACGTAATTAGGACCCATATACATACTTCGTCCAGTGAACTACCGTTTTAAGTGTGACTGTACATACTTTGGACATCCAGTGGATGTACAAGTACGTACATACGTCCAATATTCGCCCAAAGTTGTGACTGGGACGTCTATTGTACCAAAATCGCAACAAAATCGGACATCGACTGTACGTACATTATGCCCAAATACAGTCCAAAAGTATGTACTTTTTACGTCCATTGGATGTACTTGTGCTGTTTGGGATGAATGTCTGCGTTTTTTCAAATGTGTAACCCCCTTCCGGACAGCCCCGACTTTTTGTCTCTATGTAAAAGTTAAATAAGACGCCCTCCGATTAAAGAACTTATATTTAGATACATAATGGCATGAATTTTATGATCCCGAAAGACTCCCAATCTAAGGCACTTCTTCCCATAAGTTGCTGATTGGCCCATCGGCGTATTCGCGGCCGCTCGTACACGGTCGGCTTCGGTTCGATTATCATAATCTGTTTGACAGTTTTGACAGTATACGTCATTAATGTTAATAACTTAAGTGTTTTTCGTGTTTTTCAATCAAAATGTGGTGAAGAAGTCTTTTTATTTTAAGTTGTGATTTGCCTAATACCTAAATAATATTTTCTGTTCATATTTAGACAGTTTAGTGACAATGGACCACAATAGTCGTGACGTCATTCACGAGGAGGTTAATTTGAATTCCTTTCCATCCACTCTTTGAAGCATGCCTTATGTACATGTGCTTTAAGGGTCAAAATAAATTACTTAAAAATATATCTGAGGATTGGTACGTTATTTTTCATATTTAACTATTGAAACCTAACTACTAGTATAAAAATAGAGCTGGATTATAAGTTTTTTACATGTGGTAATCAATTTTCTCTACGGAGAATAAATAAAAAAATGTTTTCTAAATTGTTGTTTATGCGCATGCGTTCTACAAGTGCCTGGAAAATTATTGAGAACGTAGTTCTTTGATTATTTCTTAGTGCTCTAACTAGTGATGCGACATCGAACCGAAAGTATCGATATTTCATATCGATGGTAACATCGAATAGACTCATCGATATATGATATTTATCGGGTAAAAAAACATCGATATTGTAAATTATCGATATTTTTTTAAAGTTTTTGATAAGCGGGGGGGGGGGTCCCTAATCCAAATTTTTCTTTTGATGGACGAGGAAGGGAGATTCTCCTCGTTACAAATTTTTTGACGAGCTGGGCAAAGCGAATCCTAACAAACAGGTGTACCACAACCCAAATGATTCAGATTTGCTTAATTTTTTTATTATAAAATACTGTCCGATATTTTTGCTATTACATCGATATTTCATCGATGTTTAAAAATGTAAGTTATCGATGTAAAAATATCGGATATCGTACATCGCAATATCGATGTTTTCGATACATCGATATATATCGCGCATCACTAGCTCTAACCTCAAAGCCTGTTTTATTTATTTTTGTTTGAATTGCTTTCCATTATTTTATACTGTTATCATAAATTTTCGTCCTCTAACCAGGCCCCTGTACGAAATTCACTGGCAGGCCCCCGCGCCTAGGAGAAATTTGTTCAGGTCTCTTAAACGAGCGAGAATTGTATTTACTAGCCTGACCGGGGCCAGGGTACCACAGTACCTACTGACCCTCCCTTGCGGGGGCCTTGCCTCTAACCTCGTGTTTAAATGTTTATTTGTAAGTATTTTCACTTAGAAACGCAAATAAATAAAGAAATTACGTATTGTATCGTTTATTCAGAACTTACTTCTATTTGATTAAAATAGTTTAAAATTGAACTGTCTAGTAAATACGACATATTCCATGAGCACGCTTCATTTGTTACAGTACGAACATGCCGAAGTTGCTACGCAGCTAGAAGTTCAGACCGCAAATTCAGTAGATGCATCGAAGCCATCAATGTGTAAAACAAATCTATACATTTAAATATAACCGCACATACCGTCGATGTTAGAAGGGTGAACTGCTCCTAGTACAAATTCATGGCTTCAATGCATCGACTAAAACTGCGGCCCGAACTTCTATAGCTGCGTAGCACCTTTGGCATGTTCGTACTCTTACAGAAATATTATAGTGTGCAAAGAGAGCCAGAACAGCCATATGATGGCATAACCATAATCCCCTTGGACAAGCACATTCTGCATCGGTTATATTTTTACCGTTATTCAAAAATATCTGAAAACAATTAATTACATTTAAAGTAAAATATATTTATTTTTTTAAAAAAGCACACACCTCTACTTTATAGATTCTATCTCTCATGCTAGCATGAACTTCTCCCTTAACAGTCAGCACTTCAGGATCATAATAATTCCTTTCATGCGGCCCGCTTCGCGCTTCAACAGAACTTTCTACCTTGACCATGAGTGTTTCTTTATCCTTACAAAATTGAGCAATCGCAGAAAAATGTAATTTTTTGACCATTTTTGATATACAAACACTTTAAATACTGTAAAATCCTTGAAAAGTATAAAAGAAATAATCCACTATACATAACCTTAAACTTCAACCAGGAAAACAAATAAAAATAAGAAGATGGAGTTATGCCCGACATACGTATTACGCGTGCGCAATAAACAATTAATTTCTGAAAAAATTTCAAGAGGACTTAAAAATTACAGTATTATTACAAGAAGGCGCAGTTTTTAAAGTTAAAACATGGGGATGATAATTCAATAGTTAAATATTCACAGATTTTCTGAAATTTCAAATTCAATTTTAACCATGGTCTTATGTACAGTGGCGATAAGGTCGATGTGAGAAATAGGTTGGAATAGTTAGAGTGGGAGTGAAACGTCACACTATTGTGGTCCATTTAGTGCAACATGCAACAGTGCTGTGCCATTTGCAGAAATCGATCGTTTCATAAGTAAGTAGGCCATAGTCGTAACATGATGAGGTTCAGTTTATAGTTTTAATAATATTATAAATAATATCCTTCCAATGCATATTTCCCTTGAATAAAACATCTTTACCTATTGTATTTTTTCAATCTGCGTTAATATTCCTAGAAGTTAACCAATAATTATCACATAAAATAGGTACAATATTGTACATTTTCCCTTCTACACATACCCGCCTCTGTTGCCTATGGGATGTGATGTTCATCTATCCATTTTAATGGACATATGTGACTATGTTAGGAGCAAATAAGGTATATGAAGAAAAGGTACCCATTATGTATCTAGATATAAGTTCTTTAATCGGAGAAGATGCCACTAAAAAACTTCTAAAAAAATTTTTTTGTAAAATTGAACCACCTTCAAAAAAAAATGCTGACTAAAAATTATTCAATGAAATTTCATCCAGTCGACAACAGTTCACCAGAAGTGCATGAATCTATAAATGAACATTCTTTTTACTACTATAGAGGCAACAATGTAAATTTTTACATGTTAATTGATGTAATTGTAATTAAATAGATATAATGCATAAATAATATTTAAAACACTGCTTTCTTTCGGGACAATTCAGTATTTCCACTATAAACTTTACCAGGAATCTAGAGATTGATCATGATTAGTCTAAAAAAAATTATTATATATTATTGTTTAGAATATCTATTATGGTGTTGTTACATGTTTGAAATAATTGCTCAGTTTTGCACATTTTCCTGTTTTGATTTTTTTTTTTTTTAGTGTTATCGAAACTCCTTCTCGAAGCCTTCAACATTTGGTAGATCTCTTAGGATCCATTCACCAGTAGTCTAAGAAACTACAAAGACAAAAGAGCGCAAAGTTGTCCAAGGAGGTCCTAGCTCTCCTAGGATATCTCCCCTCAAGTGTTTTTGGATTTTTCTTAATAGAAAATAATAGCCAGGATATTTTTTCCACACAATATCTGTTGGTGGCAGAGCCTACTTGGCAGACAATTGCTAGCGGCTAAAGGGACAACAGACGCGCCCAAAGTTGTAATAAAAAATCTGAAAAGAAGTACCATGAGTGTGATTTTTTTGCAAATGGTAGTTTCTAGTTTTTTAAATTAATTCTTAAATTTATTTTATAAGTAGTTTTAACAAATTTTTCCTAACTCTTTATGAATTTATAAATTCCTTGACTTTCCCTCAATCCATAATTCGAATCTAATTCCATGATTGTCCCAGATTTTCTGTTCTCCAGAAAGTATACTATCTGACAAACAAAAATTGTTTTATTCTTTTTAATTCATTTTAAATAAAAGCATCTTTTAGAAAAAAAAATTTTTTTTTGATCAATCACCTAGTGCTACAACAAATTTTAGATGTTCCACAAATATGTTCAAATTTCTTTAGGTATACTACAAAAAAAAACACGCTTTAATTCCACCAATAATGGGGTATTTTCCTATTTTTTTTTTTTTTTATTGAATAATATCATAGAATATGTACAAACAAGCATTCCAATACAGATTTCCGCGAAAATAATTATCAATTTTTTGAGAAAACAGAAGTTAAAATAAGTGGAGCAACGGGTGTTTTAAATTGGTGACATAGGTAATTTGCGATGACATAGGTAGTTTGTATGGATTTGTTGGTAGAATGGTTTTATACAAAACAGTGTGGCATTGCAAAGATGAAATTTCTTCTCTAGTTCTAATAAAGATAATTTAAGAAAACTGGAGAATAAAGCTTATTTATTAAATCAATTTTAATATATTTATCCACGAAATTTAATTTTCTCATGTAAAAAATAATAATAAGCGTGAATTATTAAATATTTTAAATAATTTTTAGTGCCGATTAGATTTTTAAAAACATATTTAGCAAAACATGACAACAATGTCAACGGCTAGTCAAATGGCAGATGTGTTCTAACGTCATGTTGATTTGAAGTATTTCAGTTTCTTTCATCGAGGTATTTGCTGTAATTTACAAATAGTAGATAATGTCATTTAAAAGATATTTTATAAAAAGTTGTGGAAACAAATATAAGTGCTTCGGAAAAAAAAATTGTAACTGTTCCGAAAAAATTGATATTCGAAGAACTTGGTGGCAAGCTTCTAATATTTTTGATCCCATCCCTTCAAAAATCCAAATTTTGTTATAGAAAGAATCTCGGAAAGAATCTATCAAGTCATAATCAACTTTGGGCAAATTGGACAAATCTCCTTTCACAAAATTCAACTCCATCTTAATAGTTTATTGATAAAGTGAAAATCAAACGCCACATAAACAAACAACAAATAAATTTAACCAATATATCTCTTTCACTTGTATTGTGACAAGAAGTGACAGCTGGCGGCACGCAAGAAATGTTGGCACATAATCCTTGCCGTGAGTTTTGTTTATATTTTTAAGATAACTTCTACATAATAACAAATATAAATACCTTTTAATTCCTTCTAAATACATGTATATAATATTTATTGATATTCAAAATATTGAGAAAAATAGAAGTGTTATAGGTAAAATAATGTAAAGTAAATACACAATTTGGCATTCATATGAGATAGTTACAGTCTAAGCGAAAGTTGTCCATGATTGGTTAAATTATTTCCTGCCAAATAAAATCATTTGAAATCTGTGTCTAGACGGGCGTATTCTTATTTCTTACTTTTATTTAAGAAATTGTTTTGGTTGAATTGATTATGCAATAATTGTTAAAATAATAACATTACTTGATATATATCTCCAAAACTAAAACACCCCATTATGGATTTATTGAGGTGGTTCCATCTTAAGCGAAAAATATTTTAAAATAACCAAATAGATGAATTAAGGTAATAATAATACTGCTTTTGACTAGACAACTAGGCCAGAATGGCCCATTATTCCTAGGAATCTACATCCAAATGCCGGACTCACTCAGCGTTGCTTCGCTTCACTGATCAAATGTCGGAATTTAAACCAATTCAATTCAATAACAATTTATTATGTATTAGGTGTTACATACATGCGCCTAGTCGGATCCCAGTCCGGAGCCAGTCGTACAAGATATTTGTGGGTTAGCATTCCTGTTTTAAAAAATACTAAAACTTAAGGCTAACAATTTTATTACTTATGGGTCGTGAGAGAACCTTTAAAAACTTAAAATTAGACGGTTTTTACCTGTGGTGCACTGCACTACCATTTATAAATTCTGATTGCTGATACGGGGAAAACTCAATGAAAAAACCTGTTTGAGCGAAGGACATCCTTCGTCCTGGTGGTCATCTCGCCTCCAGGAAGGTTGGGTGAAGGGGAGGTTGTTATTTAAAATGTTTGGATTTTTGAGAAGTTATGGACCGAGGGGGGATTTTGAAGAGGAAACAAAAAAGGACAAAAGAACAAAAATTAACAAAATGAACAAACAGAGAGAGAGACGAATGAAGGGAATAGAGAGGAGTTTGAGATAAATAAAAAGTGGTGAAAAGGAAAGATTATGGTATAGGAAAGTGTGAATTTAAACCGGTGATTATACCTCATCCTCAAATAATTAAGATAACTTTAATAAAAAACATCCAATTTATTTACCTATAACTAGAACAAGTTACAAGAATAATAAAGAATAGGAAAGTTATGAAGCATATACAAATATAAGTAAGTACCTGTATAAAATAATATAGATGCTACACAGGGTATTTTTAGATAGAACTTCTGAATGACAAAAAGAAAACATTACTGTTTATTTTAAAAACTCTTTTACCCCTTTTAGTTTAGAAAATACAGTGGCAATGCCTTATCACTAATAAACATCTTCATAAACAGCCTGCTTCACAATTGGAAATAGTTACATAAACATTTATAGTATATATAAAAAAATAAATAAAATGTGTTATTTTACATCCTTATTTGGAACCTGCCTGCTTTAGTGATATATTTTACGCCTTTAAAGGGCTTATACTTCTCACCATACATGTCCAGCCTGTTGACTTTCAAACCGCTGACAGCCAGTTGACTTATTGTGAAATGCACATTAATTGATGGATTTATTTCTGCTGTGTTTGATCCACTTGCTATCGAAACCTACGATAAAATTATACCAGGTGTAACTTTAATTCCAAAAAAGTTGTTACTGTTTCTTCAATCCTCGAAAATATTACCCAAATAGAACACTAATACTTGACAAGTATTGGTTTAATACAGAACTGATAATAAAAAAATAAATTAGTTAAATTATATTAGAGATATTAAAAAAATTTATTGCATATTTTATGCAAATATAAATATAAATCATATACTGGTAAAGTCCAATGTCCAAAGATGGTAAAACTATATCAGCAACATATTAATACAACAATATGTTGCAACAGTTAAATATTATTTTATTTCAAAATATCTAATGTACAGGGTGGGTCAAATTAGATGGGATTTGAGGTTTTCTCTAAAACTATGGCAGATAGACAAAAACCAATATAGTTGTCCTGAGCTCGATTTTCGAGAGGCAAACAATGGCGTAAACCGCGATCGTCTATCTTTTTCGACTACCGAGCTACAGAGCGTTTTTTGAAAATTGGCAATTTTGGATGACCTCTTTATATCAATTATCAAATGTAGAATCGAAAATCGAGTAACACACTCTTAAAACACTTTTTTAAGTAGAATCCGTTGCTGATAAGAAGAAAATTATGCATGCCTAAGTTTTCAAGATATAGACATAACTTGTGTTTTTTTAAATAGAACACTCTGTAAATTATTTCATTATTCGATCATAACTTAAATTAGCTATCCAACGATATACCATAATATGTCATATTTATCTCTAGAAAAAGTGGTTAATTTTCGAAAAATTTAATATATCTGTGAGGAGGCCATGGAAAACTATTAACAACACTTCTTATAATAAAAAATAATTTGTGCGTAAATTGTGAGTGAGTATTGTTAAAAATGGTTCAATTTAGTAATGGTGAAAAATATGATATGATTAAGTGTTTTATAGAATGCGGAGAAAATTTAAATTTAACTTCCAAGCTTTACTTTTATAGGTAAGTTATAGACAGCAAAACTTTGTACCAAAAGTGCCGCCTAAACAATATTTTTAGATATCCAGAAAAGAGACAGCCAGACATAAAAATATTCAAAAGGCTACAACAAAATTTAAAAGAGTTTGGAACATTTGTAAAACCTCGAGCAAAAATACATAATAAAGTGGGTAGAGAAGCTGTACTGGTGTGGCTTTATTGGATACCAAATAATAGGTCCTCATTTTTTTCATGGTAATTTGAATACTGAAAATTTTTTTAACATTCTACAAGAAGAAATAGAGCCCTTTGTAGATAATATGCCTGTAAGACAATTTCAAAGATTAATTTACCAACATGATGGTCATACGTCAAATGAAACACGAAATTATTTAAATGCTCAATTTGGAGAGGATTGGATACATATCACTCACGACTAGTTTATCAATGTCTAGTTAGCTAAGTTAACTAAATTGATAACTAACAATTAATTTAGCTAACTGGACACTAATAAACAACAAAGTAGTTAGTTTAGTAGTTTTATTTTTAAACTTTCTAAAAATATGTTACCAAATTACTTTGGTGATTTCACAATAAGGAATAATTTTATACATCAACATCATACAAGAACAAGAAATAATTTCCACATAAATAGAACTAGGTATAAGAAGTCGATGAAATCATTACTTTTTAGGGGCTTGAATGAATTCAATAAATTACCTGAGAATATTAAAAATTGTAACAGCTTGAACAGTTTTAAACAAAAAAATTATCTCGTACCGAGGGGTAAACCGCTGACGAAATTTGTACAAAAGATTGCCCCTTAGGGATTGAGTTCCTCTGAGTTCCTTCCGAGTTCCTCGGAGTTCCTATGAGTTCCTCCAGAGTTCCTTGGAGTTCCTCCAGAGTTCCTTGGAGTTCCCTGAGTTCCTCGGAATTCCTCCTGAGTTCCTCGGAATTCCTCCTGAGTTCCTTCAGAGTTCCTCGGAGTTCCCCTGAGTTCCTTCAGAGTTCGTCGGAGTTCCCTGAGTTCCTCCCTTTCAACTTTCCTTGATCTGACCACTCTTTACCTCCTAATTTAATCATACAATTTTTCAACAATTTTTTTTTAATTCATGTCTTGTTTAAATCATTGATTTTTGTTCATAAATAAAATGTGTTATATTGTTGACAGATCGTACATTTACTTTAGGGTGGTTTAAGCTTGTACAAAAGTAAAATAGAAAGTAAAGTCAATAATCAAAATCACTCAAAAAAAATTCAAATTTTTTTATTAGAATATATAAAACTCACCACATATAGTAGACAACCCCCAAATCCAAAGCCAAGGCTGTGCGGAAGGAGGTTACGCATTTGGAAAAACGCAGACATACATCTGCACCCACCGGTGTTGTCAATACTGGGGCTGGAGGTCGAACCCAGAGCGCGGTAGGCAGTCGATCAGCATATTCGCCACTCAATACGCAAAAAATCAAATCAAACAATACTTTATTTATATTAAATTATAAATATGCGCCTCCCCGGAAACTGTCCCGGAGCTAGCCAGACATACATGGCGCGCAGCGCCGTGGTGAGTGTAAGGTTGGGCGGGGCGGGTCCGGTTCGACTAAACAATAGTTGGTGAGGGAGTTAGAGCTCCTGTTTAAAAGGTATAAACTTAAAATTAACAATAACTTTTAGAAAACATGATATATGAAAATATCTAAAAATAACTAAAATAGCACAGTAAAATTATCGATTTCGCGCACAACACGAGCGCGAACACTTTGAAATTTTGTTTGCTGGCACGAGAAAACAAAATTCAACGAAAAAACCCGTTCGAAGCAATTCCACCCTGGTGGTCTTCCTGCAAGGAAAATGTGGTGAAATGAAAGTCAAGTTCTTGGACGTAGTCCACTCAATACGCCTTAACCGATTGAGCTACCGCGCTGGAAGGAATAATGACTTAAAAATCACATTTTTGTAGGTATGTACAAAAAAATTTGGTAGATGAAAGTTTATTTATAAAACGTGTAATAGTTCAATGCAGATTGATCGAACAAAAATCCACCTCCTCAAAAATCCGCCTACATTCAATTGGATGTGGCAATTTAATGATAATCTCATTCAATTCCAGGTCAGTCTCATCATTTACTATAGGATATATAAATGCATATTTCAATCTTGGAGTAGGTCGAAGAAATTTGCAGTGATAGGGATTTAGGCTAGTAATTCGTCCAATAAAAAGGAACTTCGAATGTTTCTTGGTTGATATGAGCTCAACCAAAACAGAGTCATCGACATTAACTGAATTAACATTTTCTTAGGTAGATTCCTTTAACTGCCACAAATGTTCTTCATTTTGTGTTTCATTTATTTCAACCTCTTGAAATGAATAATCCCCAGAATTGTCGTTGGTGTCCGAGATGGAGTCTATGATGTCTTCTGATTCATTTGAGAATACTTCTGTGTCAGTGCTATCATCATAGATAATTTTCTCATCATCTTCTTCGTCTAACGAGGAAATATCTGTTAATCTGGACATCTTCTTACGTTTAGGTTTGGAATATTGAATAAGCTCATCTTCCGAGTCATCTTCTATTGTTGCCAGAGCATTATTGGCTTCGAGGATGGGTTCAAGGTTGGGATCGTCATTCATTTCGTTGCGTGCCTCTCTTGGTGTTTGGATTCGAGCCCTGCTTTGAGTTGCTTTCATAATGAATCTATGTAGTCTATCAGAACTTACCCTATCTTTTGGCTAGTCTAGCAGCCAACAAAGTGCTAGTGGTAATAGAGGTGGCTAATACCAAAAAAAATTGTTGAGGCCTTAGCTTTTCTTATAAATTCTAAATACCAATTTCATGGACTCTTACTTTGCTTGATTTACCTACTTACCCCACATTTACCCCAATTTACTCCCAAACCCTTCAACGAAATAAGATCAAAATATAATTTAGTTCCTGATCTTCTTAAATACATACGCGTACCAAATTTCAAGTCAATATATCAAACGGTTCCAGAGTAATCGTGCACACAAAAAAAAAAAGTCAGTCAGAATTTTTTTTTGCTCAGCCTTAAATTCTCGACGTTTCATGACATTCTAAGCCTATTTGAACAATAAAAATTTTCAATTTTTTTTTACGTTACTATATTTTCACTACATATAGAAGTAAATGTAGCAAAATCTCGTGCAAAATAGAATGTCAAAATTGGTACTTGTGTAATTTGACTTTCAAAACGAGTAGGTCCAAAAGATATTGAGAAAACTACAGATAATTTTTTTCGAACTGGAGACGGGCATGGAAATTTCCTTTAAAAAATGTTATTACGGTTATTAATGCGAGAGAATTGATAGTTTTCATGCTAAAGTTGGAAATCGTTGTTTCCTCATCATTTTACGATCAGTTATAAATTGAGTTATATTTTCGATCGAGATATCGATTATTAATTTCTAGTAATGTTTTCAATTTTAACCCGACAACGACACTCAAAAAACATCCGCTGCCTTCGAGGCTGCGTTCTTTTAATAAAATATCAAAATGAATTTCAACATTTTCTGAGACGTTTTCTCATTTTTAGTTCATTTTTCAGTTAGAATTTTGTTAATTATTCACTCTCGTATTCACTTATTTCGTTGTAATATTTTAAAAATAAACTTATATACTTACTAATTAATTGTAGTCAAGTTAACAGAGCACACCACCACTATTAAATAATTAAAACGGCTTGCACTACACGTGTTATTCGAGTTTGTTTTGTTTTTAACCATTACACGTGCTATTTAGTGATTTTATTGCGTAATAACTAGACGCGCATGCAAGCACGCATGCGTAAGATGACGTTAGTGTCACGTGTGTGGGAAGAGTTCCTTGGAGTTCCTCAAGAGTTCCTAGAGTTTCCCCAGAGTTCCCCTGAGTTCCTCAGAATTCCTCGGAGTTCCTTGGAGTTCCTCAGAGTTCATCGGAGTTCCTTGGAGTTCCTCTGATTTCCTCTGAGTTCCCTTAGAGTTCCTGTAACTTGTACAAAAGATTTCCCCAGCGGTTTACCCCTCGTTTCGTACATAAATACAGAAATGTAAATTAATGTTCAAATATTATAAAACAAATTTTAATTTTCAGTGTTCATTTAACTGTAATAATAATGTTATTTACATTTATATTTAAACTTATAATTATAATTAGTGTGTAATTGTTAAATCTTTTTTTTTGTAAGTACGTGTATAACTATTTATTATGTAATGTTTGTATATTAGGGTTTCTTCCTACTTAAATAAATTTTCATTTCATTTCATTAAAAACACACAAGTTATGTTTATATCTCGAAAACTGAGGTATGCATAATTTTCTTCTTATCAGCAACGGATTCTCAAAAAAGTGCCTTAAGAATGTTACTCAATTTTCGATTCGACACTTGGAAATTGAGATATAGAGGTCATCCAAAAATGTCAATTTTCCAAAAACGCTCTGTAGATCGGTAATCAAAAAAAAACCATCACGGTTTGCGCCATTGTTTGCTTCTCGAAAATCGAGCTCAGGACACCTATATTGGTTTTTGTCTATCTGCCATAGTTTTAGAGAAAACCCCAAATCCCATCTAATTTGGCCCACCCTGGTCCTAACATTAGAGGTGAGCAAGATTACATAATACCTCTCTAGCTAGAATATCCTTATTATAAATATAAGATCAAGTAACTGGTGCTCATAGTTTTTAAAAACACATTTGAATAATGAATATAAAATCAAAATACGCAATTACACAGGCCCACAAAAAAAAACTGGTCTGCGCCGGGGTACTGACCATACCTATCCCTTGTATTTTGAGCCGCTGAACACGAATCTGACCTTAGTTTTTCTCCAGGACGTCAGTTTTTTTTTAAAGCCAAATAAATATATAAATATTACGATTCCACAGACTTTTTTTGCTGTTAAAAAAAAACCAGACGTGTTAGGGAAAAACTAAGGTCATATTCGTGTTCAGCGGCTCAAAATACAAGGGATAGGTGTGGTCAGTACCCACGCGCAGACCACTTTTTTTTTGTTGCCACTGTGCCACACTCAATGTGGCACAGTCACACGATCCGTCTGTGTACCATTCCAGACCTCCGGTACTCAGAAGATTCATTTTATCGCGTTCCCAGTCGTCTCAACTAGGAAACACGACTGTATATGGAATACAAGACTTATGGACGGGAAGACACCGGTCGTCCTCTGACTGAGACGGAAACTAACAAAATACCAAACAATATCTGGAAGATCTACAGCGTGAATAATTCCAAAAGATAGTCCATGAGGAAATATAACAGTTATTCACGACAGAAAAACTAGACTGGACAAAATAATGTTAAAAAAGGAAAAGTCACGTATGAGCCCAACAAGAAAGGAAAGAAAGAGGAAAAGAAATATAAACAGTTAAAAAAGATGAGCTCCACAGAAAAACAACAATGGATACTGAACATAAACGAAAGACTAAAAGAAGAAACAGAGAAAAGCCATGACGAGAAAAATGCAGAAAATTCCTCGAAAACAGGTACTTAGGACAACAATGAAATTAATTTCAGCAGAAACAACAATACACACATGAGAAAATACAGCAATAATAGACCAAGGAAAGAGGAGGGAACGCAAAGGAAGAATAAGCAGAATAAATACAAGAAACGGACCACAGGTCCTTAGACAAGGTTCAACTGTTAGAAATAATGGTTAAGGCTAGAAGAAACAGTACACCTCAAAATGATAAAATAAACAACGAATGAACCAAAAGAATATCAGAACATGTCAACATTAATAGGAGAGAATATTATGTTCTATGTGGGTAACACTTTCTAAATAACATTATTGAATTACAAGATGGCATCTGTTTTCTAACAATAATGATAGCTATAACTTCAGCCATACAATTCAAATAGATTTATTTGTATATTTTGTAGAATTTTATATAAAGAGTCTGTGTTAAATTCCCTATATTTTTTATATATTCTGTTTTGTTATCTTTTCTTAACATATTTTCCAACTCAGCATTTTAAATATAATATACTATAATTGAGTAGCCTAGTTTCAAAGCCCGCCATATCCATTTCACTTAAATTTACAGCAGAGCCTGATTCTAGGCAAATTATACTTTGCTGTATTAATCAAAATTAACTATTTTAGGTCTAAATTAATTGTCATGATTTTCAATAATGTAAATTTATTAATAATACGTTAATTCTATTTTAAAATATGGAGATGGCGACTTTTGACACTAAATTAAGGATCTGGCGGATTTTGAAGTTAAGTTTCTTGATAGACAAAGATTTTAAAAAGAATAAAGACAAAAATATTCATGAATGTTTTTTTTTTCAAAAAATCACTGCTTTTCCTTTGCCCTTTTCCACTCAGTTGGTTTTCTAGCCCTCTTTCTTGTGCAGATTTTCTCATTTGTTTTTATATTCTTCATTATTTTAATAATATAATACAAAATAATAACACTGTAACCACCTCACAAAACAATGTCCGTTAATCAACTGCCTTAGATTTCAAACTAAATTGTAAATTCGAATCAGGTGATTTCAAGTTATCGTATTTCATTGGCTAATCTGGAGAAGGCGGTATTTGAAATTCAACAGGTACTGGATGTGGCGGATTTTGAAACTGAGGCAAAGTTTATACCAAAATACTATCAGAATATGATGGATTTGAAGGGTTTTGATTCTAACATAAGTGAAGGATAATATTATAAGGGGAATGGCGCTTAAACCTTAAATTTTTTAAATTTTGGAGATGGCGGACTTTGAAACTAGGCTACTCAATTTAAAACAGTTTTAAAACACTCAAAACCTTGACGGATAGACTAGAGGTTATATCAAATTTCTCAAAACACCCTATTTAATGAACTCTATCAATGTTAGCTATAAAAAGTAAGAAAGATTATTTTTCCGATCTTGAATTTTAATGTATTTGTATGTTACTATTTTAATATTTGTTATATTTAAGGTTTTTTAATGTGTTTTTTTATATATATTTACCATCTTTTCCTTCTTTTGACATGTTTTATGCCTGTAAGGTTTTATTAAATAAAACTTATTATTATTATCATTATCATTATCATTATCATTATTATTATTATTATACTTCCATATTGCATTAGCAAAAATATACATATTCACCTCATTTATGAAAAAATCTGGGATTTTATAGGTATTTACAGGATAAGCATTTTTAATAAGAATAAGAAGGTAAGAAAATGTGGGTGTTAGGTATACAATATTAGTAATTAAGACTTACAGATCCTCTAATGTTGGGTAATTTAGTGAAATCAATCTTTCCAACGTCCCAATGTAGTATTTTAGACACAGGATCAAAGTTGTATTTGCCTTGGTTTGCCGTTAACACACAGTTCAGAATACATTTTGGCATAAGTACTTCCAATTTTACTCCTAAAAGAGACAATTTCCTCAAAGTAACTTAATAATGCTATATACCAAGTGACAGAAGTGCTTTATTTTAATTTAATCCCAAGTGCGAAAATACTGAAGTGGTGTTGAATTGAAGCGTGAATAATCCTGCATAAACTGATACATAACAATATACAGAAAGTAGGTATTTTCATAATAAATAAAAAAGTGTGTAAGTTGTGATTTGCATAATACCTAAATAATATTCTCTAAACTGATACATAATATTCGCAAAACAACAGTTATGTTATATAGTTGACATTTAATTAATATCCTGGTGAAGTGTTCAGATATAATATTTTTGAAACATTTCATTTCATATACAAGAGGCTAAAACAAGTGACAACTGACAAGCAGGTAACTGAAATCCCAATACCAAAGGGACCATGGCATCGTATACCAGCAGAGAGATCAGTAGAAATACCCGAAAAGAGGGATAAGATTAGTGTACTCAAAACACATTTAGTGTTTATAGAAATTTTAGAAAAAAATATCGCGTGAACCTTTACTCAGTCGGCGCATTGAAAAATGTAGCCCAAGAGATTTTTTTTTATTTTGGGAAATTGTCAAAAACTAGTTCAAACGAAAGTACAAGAAAAGACCAAAATAGTTTTTGGTCATTGATTCATACTGATATCATAAATGAAACGGAAAATATGATTTTTTAAAATTTGGCTATTTTGTAACTGACTGCGCTACGAATTGAAACCGACAGATGC
Organism: Rutpela maculata; assembly: GCA_936432065.2. NCBI lineage: Eukaryota > Metazoa > Arthropoda > Insecta > Coleoptera > Cerambycidae > Rutpela > Rutpela maculata. The sequence goes on along the minus strand of OW386291.2, from coordinate 124,373,927 downwards.
GGGCACTCGTTTGCATTATATTTAGTTATTCGATACGGTATTAGTAGGTATAATATTCCCGTGTTACATTTTACTGATTTTATTTTGTTTAAAAGATCTAGTTATTAATACAGTTGTTTAAAATGCCTTAGGTTTAATTTTCATCATAAGTTTAGAAATACTTAAATTATTATGTATGCAGGTATCTAACCTGTATAAATTAAATTGTCTCTAAATATGATAGATATGAATGTATTTATATCAGCTAAGCGAAATTAACATTACAATTAATAAATAGAAATTAGTATAGTTAGAATCGGCTTAAATCTTGAAAAATGCGAAGACTCATAAGCCAATATTCTCCATATTAGAATTTTGTGTTTTGGAAGAGCAGCCGTAGTGGCAAGTGACACAGATATTTTTTTGTTGTCACTGTTTTTGTGCATCAATATGAAAGATAAAGTTGTGGCTTCAAAAGTTTGATTCGTATGTATTCGGCAATAAAATAATTGAAGACACAGCAACAGGCACTCATACCTCTCTTCCTTACAGCAGTCCTTTTTATATCTATCTATGTACTTGGTGGGATAACACAAGCTACACATTCACTCTACAACAAAATACCTACGAATATTAGACACCTGACTGCTAAAAATATCAACAAATTATAAAAAAATATCTTATAAAGCAGACACACTACTCCTTGCAGGAGTACAGATCATCTCCAATGGATGTTCAATGACAATAACCAATATTTATTTAACTTTACACTAGTCACCTGTACTGAAACTGTACGAAGCGCAGTTAAGAAATATTATCGGTAGAAATACAAAGAAAAATATCACAAATAACATTGTAAAAACATATACCACATATACAACATAGTGATCTTTATGTTTTGAAAAATGTTTATTGTAATTATTATTATTGTTATAGTCCGGTAAACTCTAAGGTGGCGTATGTATGAGTCGGTAACACAACGTACAATTTGATATGCGATGCGCATAAAGCTATCGCAGTGACAGAGATGAACTAGTTGCGTATGTCTTATTCTCTTAGTTTATATGATGAAGTGACCTTTGGACACGCCAGCTTAGAGTTTACTCAACTACCTATTTGTTTTATTTTGTATTGCAATGTTTTTATATACATTTTAAAAAAATTATGTATACGTTAAAAATATGTACATAAGTATTCAGCAAATGCTTTATTTATGTCTTACAAAACCAAATTAAGATTAAATTGGTAGATTTAGATTTAAAATTAGTTTTAGGTCTTAGGTTTAGTGTAAATTTTTGTTTTTAAAACCACTCTGTTTAACACCCAATGGGTATAATGTAAACCTTTTACGTAAACATAAATCTTACTCTACTCTTACTCATTTAGGAACGGAAAAAAGACAACATTTAAGACTGGCACAATATATAAATGACATGGACAATTGCATCATCATGGAATTATATAAACACTGCCTCCATATTTTTTAAATGTCTGTATGCTCACTCACATCTCCATGGAAAAAAACAGATAACATGTCACCAGTGTTCTTCAATATGATTAGACATTGACAGAAGGTGTAATGATACCTACGATGTCTAAGAAACAATTGAAGCAAGTCACTTCTAAGTAATCGTTTTCAAGTGTAAGTATAATATTTATAAGAGGTGTTACTGAAACAGAACTGGAATGTCTTGCATTATTGGTTGTGCGTCTTTAGGTAAATGAACCGATAATTTCTAATTAATTGTAATGTATTTCGCTTAGTTGATATAAATATAAACCATTGCCTAGAGAATCACTACTTCCACATCCAGATTTTCTATCCAAGACCCTTCCGCTCCCACCCCATTAAGGGATGTGGTAGTGAGGTCTTTGTTGTACACAAACTAAATCACATTTTTTTTACCCCATTTAATAATGGTGTGGCGGTGGTAATAAGGGTGGTAGTGGGGTGGCTGATGCCAAAAAAATTTTGAGATCTTGGCTTCTTGTACAAAAACTTAATCCCAATTTTATAAACTCTTGTTTGCTATACTTATTTACCCCCATTTGCCCACATTTACCCCCCAAGCCAACGGAATAAGATCAATATAATAATAATCTAGTTATATAATATGCTGATGTATTGTAGGTATACCAAATTTCAAGTCAATATCATAAACCGTTCCAGAGTAATTGTGCGCACAAAAAAAGTAACAGATAAGACGAACTGACAGAATTTTTTATATTTTGTTTCAACTCCAAATCTCGACGTTTCATGACATCCTAATCATATTTAACTCATTAAGGACTAGGAACGTACATGTATGTTTTCATTAAAGCTGCTGTTGACCGCCGAGTGCCGTACTAATACGATATCTGATCTTATGAACATGTCCTACTGCCATACACAAAATAATAATTAATGTTTTATATTTTTTCTGCTCTCGGCTAGCACCATCGGGAGTCTCATTCCCTGACTCGTTGCGAAAGAGTTAAACAAAAAAATTCCATTTTTTTTTATAGTTACTCTACTTCCACGATATGGAAGTAATTAAACCTAAGAAATTTTAAACAATTATATTAATAGCTACATCTTTTTAACAAAATAAAGTCTGTAAAATCTAACACAAAAATATTGTACCTATTAATACAGTACCAAATAACTAAATATAATGCAAACGAGTGCCCACATCTGTCAGTTTCGATTCGTAGCGCACTCAATCACAGGACGGCCAAAATTTAAAAAACCATATCTTCCGTTTCACTCAAAATATCGGTATAAGTAAATCAATCACTAAAAATAATTTTGGTCTTTTCTTGTAATTTCGTGCAATCTAGTGTTTGTCAATTTCCCAAAATAAAAAAAAAAACTCGCAAGATACATTTTTCAATGTTCCAACTGCGTAGATGCGATGTTTTTTTCTAAAATTTTTTTAAATATTAGATGTGTTTTGACTACACTGTTGCATTAAATGCAGTATGAGCCACAAATAAAAAAAGAATAGATTTTTAGCTTGTTTTGTGGGAGAAAATGCAAATTATATTTTAAATATACAGTTTTTCACAATTTTCAAAATAAATTCCCGACTATAAATATTTTCATGTAAATGAGTACTACAGAATTTCCAAGAAAATTTGTATCTAAAATTTGTTTAGTCGGAATATCTCTCTTCATTTGGCTCTCCATTAATCTAGTCACATTGCTTTCTCTTAATGTGTTGTAAAACCTATTCTACTACTTCAGTATGTTGCAAACAAAGGGACATTATATTATTAGCATAATTATATATTATAAATTTTTATAACTTATGTAAAGAGAATAAGTATAAATATGTACCTTCAACAGTCCTGCCCAACGTCTGCTTGGGCCCCACAGTCAGATCTAACCTAGCCTGCTCCCCAGTTTTGATTGACAAATTATGTCTGACATAAATAGGAATAGCAACAACGCTTTGGCTGCTTATATGATATGAAATCAGTCTGAAATTACCATCTGGAGGTATGAACGACAACAGCCTCTCAGCCTAAAAATGGGAAAGTTAAATATAACAAGTGTTTGTTTGTTTGATTCTTTATACCTACCTCCCATCTTTTAAATCTAACACATGGATGAAAACTGACATCATCAAACAGTCTCGGGTTGATAAATGATAGAGTGAGGTCAGGCATGCCACTCAGTTTAATGCAACAGTCAATCTGCAAAGAAATACAAAGTAAAATTAGCTTTGCAATATGAAATTAGATCTGCTACATTAAGATGTAATCTTGTAATCAATGTTTGTTAACTTTATCTGAAGGGTACAACTTTGGTTATTACAGATTTCTATCCATATATGTGGTGTGATTAAAAATGGCATCATCATTCAGTAATAGAAAAATGGCAATTTTAATTCGAGTCACTTTACAGTGGCATATACGTCAACAAAGTATTTGTTACTAATATCTACGACATTGCTCATACTGCAGCAGTTACTTGAAAAGTGAATTTAGTAAAAATTATGTAACACCTAATATATATTAAAGTTCAGATGCCAGCTCGTGTCACTTTGGTGCTAGCGAGAGGAAACAAAACTAAACTTTTGTTGCAATTTTTTATGCTTTACTATCGTAACTAAGCTTTTATTTTCTAAAATTAGTTTGCTTAAATGACAAATTATTTCAAGTAGGAACTACTGAAAAATGATCTGTAATATTAATTTATGATTACCTTGTGATCTAGTAATGTCATTGATAAACTGCATTTAATAAATTTCTGCTTTCTTTCATCATTTATTTATAAATTTTTAAAGAATTTTAGCATTATACATCGAAAAAGTTCACAATTTTACTGCCAAATCGTCGATAACACAAAAACTTACATATCCTTGTATTTCGGCAAATACTGTAGCCCCAGATTTATCAATAATAGCATCAACTTCTTCTATCACATCAAAGTATGCCTCATTATTTGTATACTTTACACCTGACCTCCTCCATGGAATGTTAGATAGTTGACCAGTTGGTAAAATATCGCTTACACTAAAAGAATAGGTAGGTACATAAATGGTACAAGTATATGGTATACAACTCTTTGAAAACATTATCCATTAGATATATATTTTTTTCAATAAGATGCTACAATTTCATCTGTATGAAAAGAGAAATACTTCTGTATAATTTTTACGGAAGATGCCTTGCTGCTCGCAATGTATGCTGCATTGTAAAAAAGAAGGCATAATAGTAGTTTGCACTGGTTAGTTCACTCAGATTATGTGTTATAGTTGGCTACACAATTCTTAGGCGTATAAAAAATGCCGGCATCTTTGATTTTTACCACACCGCCAGAGATGCCAACATTTTTTACATGCCTAAGAATTGTGTAGTCAACAATATAGCTCCATTTGATCACATACTCCACAAAATTCAACATTGACGTCCATCCGAACCGATATCACGATCGTGGTCATGACCTCCATCACAAGCAGCAAGACATCTTTGGAGTCTCCGTACCTTTTTGACAGCAACATTTATACAATATAACAAATTATAACACCTTTTATTCTTCTCTCAAAAATATGAAATAATAAATCTGTATACTAACTTAGTCTTTCCTGTCACCGTATTGGCTATTGTTCTTAATATATTAGGTGGTTTAATTAATTCTTTAAGAATATTACTTTCAGTCGCCAAGGGAAAACCATTATCTAGCATTTCGTCTAGAAGCTAAAGAAACCATATTAATAAACTTGCATTTCAAAAAAAAATTTTTTCTTACCTCATATACCACTACATAGTTTTCTTTAATTATAGATTCTGTACAATCTGAAAAATAGTCCTGCAAATAAACATTGGTAAATAATAATTAACTACAATTTAGGTACAAGTGAACATTAATGCAGGAAATGTGTATTTAACTAGATGTAAGCCAGCAAACTCTCATACGATTTTTGCTACACTTTTTTTTCTATTTAACATACCATACCTACTTACTTAAATAGGTCAAATATAATTTGCTTTTCTTGTAGGGCATTTTTAATTACTTAATGCAAAGGTTGAAATTATGAGGTATGCCATACAAAACAAGGACTTACTTGGAAAGTGTCTACAATTCGATGCAGAAACTCGATGACAAATAAAGGTGGTATTTCCTCCATACAAACTGCAACAAAACTCACCCCACCCCTTTGAATAGAAATAAGATAATGGTGAGGGGTAGCGATAACAGGGTTGATATCATTTCCATTTGCTCTTTGTGCTTCTAAGTAATAATCACACACTGATCGTGATATAACACTTCTCCAGTGTTTTTCAAGAAACACATCTCTAAAACACTTATGCTATTAAAAATGTGTACCGCTGATTATTGCAAAACATACCCCTGCGAATTTATTATAAACAAACTATGAATCATTATTTTCGAAAATGTTCTTTTTCTAATTAAAGTTAGGTTATCATTCGTGTCAATAAAAAAAATATATAGTGACTTTTGTTTCTCAATATGACAGACTGCAGAATTGGGTGGCAACACGAGGACGAGACTAAAATGTTCCTAACTTTAAAAAGGAGAATTAAAATATTTTTTATATAATGTAAATTGATTGTTTGAAGTGATTATCCGTATAGTTTTTATTTTATGATTAAATTATTCACTAACTCGACCCACTGAACTCTTGAGTTCAGTAAATTGACCTTATTGTTTTTTATTTGTTTGTTTGGGGATTTTTAATGTCTTGCTCTTGTCATTTCTGAGAGCTGTCAAAATTGTCGAATCTGTCAAAGTCAAAGATCGTCTTTTTTTTCGGAATAGTAAAATGAACTCTTTGATAAAATCTTCAAAATTACCAAATTCATGGTTGAAAAATAATGCAATTTTCGTCACTGCTGTTAGAAACCGTAGGTTAAATGTTGATAAATTATGCAAATACCTTGTACTTTTTTAGGTTATATTATGTAATTTAATTTAGTTGTCCATTTTTAGACTGGAATAAAGATTATAAACCAGGTCCCTATCCTAAGACAGAAGAAGAAAGGGCGGCAGCTGCTGAGAAATATGGAATCCCTCTTTCTGAATACAAACCTTATCCAGATGACGGTGAAGGATGCGGAGACTACCCAGATCTACCTTTAGTGTCTGCAGATTCAAAGGATCCGTTTTATCCCTGGGATAACCCAGAATTGAAAAGAAATTATAATGAACCGGTGAGTAACTTATTATGAGTAAGCAGAGCTGTGTACTTCAGTACAAAAATGTACTGCAAATATGTACTTCAGTAGTTTAGGTACTTTAAGTACTTTTAATATTTCTGTACTGGTATTGTAAATTTGCAGTACATGTTTGCAATGTACTTGTACTGGGTACTTATTTTCTAAAAATTTTTACGAAGTATTACTTGTTACTTAAAAAAGTACTGTAAAATCATAATCTACTTCAAGTACTTTACGTAAGTACTCCCAGTATTACAAAACACTCTAAGTATTAATAAAAACTGTAAAACTATAACTACTCCAAGTACTTAGAAAAAATGAGCCAGTATTTTATTTTAATAAATCAAGTAATTTTCATCAGCTTTTAGACTATTATATATTATGCGTTATCATTTTAAGTTGCCTTAAGTTTTATATTATATATTATTTTTTACTTATTTCTTTTGTTGTAAATATAATATAAATAAAATGAGTATTAAAAATATATCTTTTGTGACCTTACTGTAATTTTCATACATCATGTATAATTCATATGATATTATAGTAATGCCATTATTGCCATTATTACCAATCAATAACAATAAAATTGGGCTCCAAAGATGAATTTTTTTAATGAAAATTATATTTCCAAAAACTTCACCGTTTTTATTGATATTAATATGTTGCTGTTGTAGTCTAAGAGCTGGACACGAAATTTCAATATGACTCGGGTTATGAAAAGTTTCCGTATCAATACGTCGTATACTAAGGGAGGACCCTGATTTGGGAATTTGCTGACAGCTCGAGCGGGGAGGGGCGCCGCTATATTGAAAAAATGACGCACAAAAACAGTCTCTTTGAAATATCTCGCTTCAGGTGCCTCATACGACAAAAATGTTCTTATGAAAATAAAAGAACATTCGATTTTCTACAAAATATGTAGTACAGATTTTTTCGTTAAACTGAATAGTTTCGGTGCAGCAGCCGAAATTACGATTTTTTATACTTTCTCTGTTTAGTGCAACTTTTATGAAGGAGTATTTTTGTGTTGAGACAAAATTTGTTTTCATATTATATATTACTTCCACATCCAGTGGAAGTATAGTAACGACAAAAAAAATTTAAAAAAATTTTTATTGTTCAAATAGGCTTAGAATGTCATGAAACGTCGAGATTTTAAGTTTGAGCGAAAAAAAAAATTCTGTCTGTCTGTCGGTTTGTCTGTCTGTCTGTAACTTTTTTTTGTGTGCACGTTTACTCTGGAATCGTTTTGAGATATTGACTTGAAATTTGGTACACACATGTACTTTAACGTGTTTTCTTTCAGGCTAGTTTTAGGCGTTTTAGGTGCTTGATGTCGAAGGTCCAGGTTCGTTATAGTCTTCAACAATACTTTCTTCGGAAATTGCTTCCGTTGCGCTGTTCACTGTAATTTGCAAATTTTGTGACGGACAAAGCTGCGACAATGCACCAGCAATAGTCGATGAGCTTCATGACGATGAGGAAGTCGACTCTCCAGTCGAAACATTTCTTGCAAGTATGGAGAACAATCAATACGTAGAATCAGTGAACAACGCAACGGAAGCAATTTCCGAAGAGACTACAACGAACCTGGACCTTCGACATCAGGCACCTAAAACGCCTCAAGAAGCAGGTTAGTCGTGGATTTGGCCTATAAGGGACAACCATATTAAAGAAAACGCGCCATATACTCTACCACAAGGTGGCGTGGAAACGAGTAATGAACATTGAGCTATGCGTAGCAAACAAGTAAAATCAACTATATTTGAAGATTTTCAGGTATGAAAACAAATTTTGTCTCAACATAAAAATATTCCTTCATAAAAGTCACACTAAATTGAGAAATTACAAAAAATCATAACTTCTGCTGCCGCTTCAGTTTAACGAAAAAATCTGTAGAACATATTTTGTAGAAAATTTAATGCTCTTTTATTTTCATAAGAGCATTTTTTGCCGTATGAGGCACCCGAAGCGAGATATTTCAAAGAGACTGTTTTTGTTCGCCATTTTTTCAATTTGGCAGGGCCCCTCCCCGCTCGAGCTGTCAGCAAATTCCCAAATCAGGGTCCTCCCTTAGTGTACAACGTATTGTTATGGAATCTTTTCATAACCCGAGTCATATCGAAATTACATGCCCAGCTCTCCGTCTATAGTATTACTGACTATTTTGTTGGCAATCCTAAAATTCTAAAAATGATTTTAATAATATTTATCTGATATTAGTACTGTTTTTAAAAAAGTACTTACAAATATATACTGCAAGTAATTCAAAATACTGGAAGTCGTTAAGGTTACTGTTTTTAAAAGTACTTGCAGTACTTGAAAGTACTGCAAGTATTTATAAAATACTCTAAGTATTCAAAATACTGAAAATACTTGAAGAGTACTTTACTTATTACTGCTACTGCAAATGTTTAATTTTAAGTACATTACTGAATATTTCAAGTATTTTTGAAAAGTACTGGTACTTAATACTGCAAGTAAAACAAAAATTGTTTGATACTGCTTACTGGTTACTGCCAGTACTTTCATTGAGTACTGGTCACAGCTCTGTGAGTAAGCAACTTTTTTTGTTTGTTTATTCGTTGTTAAGGCTATATCTGTTAGTTTTGTCACTTCTGATTTTCACATACACTATGAAACTGACCAATCATCTTGAACGAAAAAGTTATACCCTCCAAATATGCCAATTTCAATGTGATTTGTTATATACAGGGTCCGCTACTTTAAAACTTCCCAGGCCCATTTTTTTTTTTAATTTTTTAAGCAATGATCATGTGTGGTACATCATTTTGTAGATATTTTTAAGTTCTTTAAATGCATATACAGAACGATCCAAAAAATTTGTTTTTGAAAAAATTGTTTCGATAATAAGCTTAATTTCCTTCAATATTTTTTTACCTTGACCTGTACATGAAATTTGATGAAGCTGTTTGGTGTGGGTTTTAATTAGTTCTGATTTAAGTTATTACATCTTAAGGAATTTTTTTTTCTGGTTTTTCAGAAAAACCAAAAAAACACTTTGTCACTACAATACAACATTTTTTTAAAAAATTTAAAATATGTTGTTTAGTAGTAATTAAAAAATAATAATAATAAAACTTTGGATTGTTCTCTATATACATTTAAGGAAACTTAAAAATACCTACAAAATGATGTGCCGGACATGACTGGTTGCTTAAAAAATTTTAAAAATATGGGCCTGTAGTCCAGTGTTTGATGATTTTTCGCTCAGAATTCTTTCGGATAAAACCGACTGACAAGAAATTTGGACAGTAATTAGGGAATGGCTCAAGGAATAAAAGTTATATAGTGCAGATGTGTGGTTTTACCCTGCCACCCTTTCTCGGGGGTGGAAATTATTACATTCAAAATAATCGCAGAAATCGGTAAAGGAAGAAATTCTAAGTAAAAAATGTTCTATGAAGTTTTTTCAGTACTTTTTGAGTTATTCGAGATTGAAAATGTTGATTTTTCATCTAAAAAATGCATGTTTTAGAACAATTTTTCACGAATAACTCGAAAACCTTACGTTTTATCAAAGACATTGTTGTAAGCAAAAATGACGCTTATAAAATAACAAATCGATTGTTTTTTTTTTATTTCTGCAGATGCAATATGAACCGAGTTATGGCTCCTTGAATGTTACTTTTTGTATTGAAATTGAACATAATCCATTTACAATTTACTTTAAGTACAAACAATATGTCTAGAAGTTTGACCGGTTTGAGATGCCTAGACTTGAAAAAAAGTTTGATTCAAATTTGAAATGATTTTTGAAATTTCTTAAACTTTTATTTTCTCACAATAATTCAAAAACTAAAGAAGATGCGTAAAAAATGCAAGAATGTAAATGTACAAAAATTTAGGTTTTTTTTTTTACTGAAATTTTTTTTTTTTTATTTCTCTAATACAAAAATTAATTGAGATATCACCGTTATAAGTTTGCATTTGAGTGCGAGAACCACCATCCTCGAGCTCTTTAAACTCAAAAATCTCAAAAACGGAGAGTTCAAAGAAGTTCAACTTTACAGCCTTTAAAATTCCGTGCAAAATGATTTTTGGAGTGATTGGATAGCTCAAAAATTAAGGAAGTTATCGTTGAAAAACCAATCATATTTATTCGGTGAAATTTTCGGAGCATGTACTTAAATTGTTTTATTCTCGACAATTTTGGAGCATTTATAAACATATGTAAACACATATGCCTGTATCTATATATGTATAAGTATATCCTCATACAGATTAGGCGGAGATATTTTATACAGGGTGTATACTTTCTGGAAAACGGAAAACCTGGAAAAGTCAGGGAATTTGATTTTGGTCAGGGAATAGTCAGGGAATTTATAAATTTATACAAAAAGTCAGGAAAAATTTATTAAATAACTTGTATCTAAAGTGGTTCCCATCTTGCGCCCTCCCACTCGCCAAAAAAATGTTTTCTTCAATTTCCCCTCCTCCCCGCTCATCAATTATTATTTTCGTGCAGAAAAATTTTCCTGGAAAACTTGAAAAAGTCAGGGTATTTCAAAATTGTGTACACCCTGTAATTATAATAGTACTCCAGAGCTGGAAGAAATTTTAAAAGCCGGTAGGTACTGCACAATATTACTGTACGGAGCTGTTAAAGAGATACAGTTAAAAAAATTGAGCCGTGTCGAAGACTTGTCAACGTTTCTCCAGCAGATGCGCTATGATCCTTTATGAAGGCTACCACTAAAAACAGTGCTGTGAAATTATCATCCCTAATTCCGACAGTTAATGCTCTGAATGAGCATATTAAGAGGGTTTATTTACAAACCCAGATGTGACTTGGGAACAAGAATATCCATCCAACTGATTGGGGATGGATTAATAATGAAGGATTTTTACTACCAATCGAAATGCTGAATACGCCTGCACCGGAAGAACTCCTCAAAATGATATGTTGTAATTGCAAAAAAGGATGCGGTAGCTGTCGAAAAGTTGGACTTTTTTGTAACAGAACATACTCCGGTGACAACTGTCAAATGGTCCTTCAATTACATACCAAGAGGAGGAGGTCGATAGTGATGATAGTTCTTCTGATGATCCATAGATTTTCAATAATAAAACATGCTATTATAATTTTTTTTATTTTATTTATTTATTGAATATACGGAAAACTCCATTTTACATTAAATTTGTTGTCAATAAATACAATATAAAAAATGAATAACAAATACAAATACTTATATAAAATCAATTTACACACACATGTACAGGTATGAATAGAATTTAAATAATTATAGTATAACATCATGAATTTACACAATAGTACAATACATTGAGACTGCCTAGGAACTTCCAGTGATCTAACCTGATTTTTAAAGACTATAAGACTGACCGATGCATCTAGTTTAAAAAAGTCAAAGTATAGTCAGGAAAAGTGCAGCTGTTTTTTTTAAATTTCGTCATAAGGTTGAAGCGTTGTAACACATCATACATTATATTCCAGAACATGAAATAATGTTTATTCTACATATTTAAAAATGATTTCAATCTATGTAAAGCTTAAATTTATGGTTTTTAAATTCTTTGTCAGAAGGGGGTTTTCACCCCAGAAAAACAAAAAGCACACATCAGGAACATATAACTTTTGTAGAGGAGGGTAGGAAAAGCTTAATTACAAATTTTCATCAAAATCGATGTTATCCGAAAGAATCCTGAGATCATACTCTGTTTTTACCATCAAACACTGGACTACTGGGGAGTTCTAAATGGGAGATCCTGTATTATGATCTGGTTAGACAACATTTTCCAATAATATTGATAGAATTTTGTTTTGTTTATGTAAAGTTCTTTCACAAGAAACGACAACCTGTTAAAGTTTCTTCATAACTAAATTTGATTATATTTTTCTTGGATGATCAGAAGAAAATTAAATCAATTCATTTCTTTTTTCAGTTGCATGCAGATTTCGATTTAGTTAGAGAAGATCGTTATGATGTAAGTGCAAGATTCAGAAAGCCGAGTTGGTACATGTGGGCACAGTTCTTGGGGGTTATGGGCGGCAGTTTTATTTTGTATTGGTTATTCGAAAAGGTAAAAATGTTTCCCGCCGTTGTTCCCAGACAGTACCCAAGAGAAGGAAAGGTACACTACACTTTTGAACCAAAATAATATGTACCACTGTACATAGTCAGCTAAATCCTCAGAAACTTTTTATCCATAACATCGCACTTTGCAGTGATTCTTCAGTTGGAAAATCATAAAAAAGGCCGACAAAGCGCCGACGTTTGATCTGTGCCACTGTCAAAGTACCACTGCGGTAAAGATCAACGTCACTTTCTCAATTGAAATTAGCAATACTATAATTGCTAATTTAAATTGTGTGTGTGCAAAATTCCTATTCCTTTGCACTAAAAGTGTAGCACCAAAGATCTTTAACTACTAGATGGTTTAACCCATAAGGAATTCGTATATGACAAAGCTGCAAACATCTCAACGGAGAGAGCAATATTAACACGCCTCAAAAAGCGAGACAGCAATGCTGGAATTGCCGAACTTTACCGTTGTTAGTGTCGGGTCAGTTTAAGTTTGTCAACAAGATTTTATGCTCTTAAAGCGCAAACGCAATCAAATCTCAAGCAGCACTAACAACTGACCGGAGCGACCAGCGGTGTTGCCATTTTCTCTACATTTTCTGATCGCTCAACATTATTGCGTTTGACCACTTCAAAATTCCCCACTTTAAGCAGCTTTTGTCTCTGATCTTTGACAACTTCGCGAAGGTTTGCGACAGGATACCAACTAGAAGCGAGGCATGCGTATAGACAACACGCGTATTTGAAGTTGGGCCCGGAGTGGAAGCAAAGTGAGAGAGATAATGGGCGGTTCTTTGCTTGAAATGTTTTACACAGAATTGAGATAGGATTGAGCGATCTAGGAGTTAAAACATCTTTGTGTAGCACTGAGCTGCACTGATGTAAGTCTTTAACTTATTATATCCGCATTGATGCCATCTGTCACTCAAAATTAGTGTCACACTTCTTGTGCAAAGGAAAGGATCTAATGTAACAATTTTTTTACACCAAAGCTGATGTGTATCTACACAGCACCTCCTTGGAATTATTTGTGTGGTTAATATTAGAGAAAAAGAATCAAGAGGAAACAACACTCTGCAAAGTCCATTATTTTATTTAAGCACAGTATTTTGAAATTTGCTATACTAATCTATATTTGATGTGCGAGAAGCGTACGTTTTCTCTGTAGATAGAACCCGCAAAATTTGTATTTTAATGTTTGTAACTTTTAACCCAATGGAAAAGTGCGTGAACTTGGAAAAATTGTAGGTGGTATTGCTATATAATTAAGTGTTTTCTATTCACTAGTGACACCTAGAAATCTTCGGTCGTCAGTCAGTCTGTAATAAGATAAAATGAAATATAAATAGCACAATAATGTACGTGAAAGAAAACGACATATTAACATTGATGCCAGGCACTTCAGCATGTTAAGAGTTCCGCCGACGACTAAAAGTAGCTAAAGAGAAAAGTGGCAACAGCGTAGGTTAAATCTGTTTCTTTTTAGCATATTATTTATCCATTTCTCTTCTACCTTACATTGCCATCGACTCAATATTTTAAAATACTGTATGTTTAACAAACAATGGTGACAATGACAGACTGACGTTGATTTGATAAGCCTTTGTAGTATTTTGAATTCACCTGCTCCAAATTCAGATACTGGTAGGATTTGTTGCAAATGCTGATCACATCCATTTATTACCATCCTTGTTTTACAGATTTAGTACAGTAATATTTTGCTCCTGGTGCTTTATAAATTTGAAATTATATGTCATCACGAAAAATCTTTTGTTTTAACACCCTGCCAGCGGTTTTTCCCTTCATCTTCTAGAAGTTAATAGGAACAGCTCTCGACAACAATGCAAATAATTACGGAATCCTGTTACATTGGCCTGATTTAACTAAATTTTTAGCTGGCTATGGTTAGTTGTATAGGTAAAATGTATAAATTGTTTTTAAAAAAATAAATTATGAAATCCAAAAGTTGTATTTTTTTTTTTCGCCGTATCATAATGTATGCACGCTCTGTATGTTTGAATTATAATTCGGTACCAATTAAATATGATATACATCTCTAAGTTGACTGGACATCACGTCCAGTCAACTTTGAGTCAAAACTGCAAAGTAAAGAACAAATATTAATGGCAAATGCAAACAATTGAATAATATATTTGGCTAAACGTGATAAGTTTCTAAAACTGCAGCAAAGAGAACAACTATTAATTAGCAAACTATTGATGAATTTGAAAGTGAACCGATATTTTTTTATTTCTTTATTTTAATTGCCTTATTTATATGAACGTCCTGACGAAGCTTAGCTAATGCTACTCCACCACTTAACAAGGACGGCGAAATGAGATACGGTTACCCAAGTGCCAGACTCAACCGGCATGCCTTAACTCCACCGATCGTTGTCTCGCCACTGAAACCAGTACCGTACCTCACCTCAGTACGATATAACTGATCAGTTGAAGAATAGCTTCTGATATACTTTTATTTTTTCT
Organism: Rutpela maculata; assembly: GCA_936432065.2. Lineage (NCBI taxonomy): Eukaryota > Metazoa > Arthropoda > Insecta > Coleoptera > Cerambycidae > Rutpela > Rutpela maculata. The sequence continues at coordinate 124,358,731 of OW386291.2, read as the reverse complement.
GAAATTGAAAAAGACATCTCAAATGGTTCAAAAGATATTTATTTATTCGGTTCAGCACAATTGTTTCTGTATCTTAGAAACATTTTGAATACGTAGGTAAATTTATCTAGGATATGCCTTTAAGAAATTGGCTCATAATACTGGAATATGTGTATAGTGTTCCTGGTAAACACCTTAGGTGAGAAGTCAGGGAGGTATTAAACCAGACCTAGACTATATCACCGAAGTGCAGCAACGTCGTGCGCGGTGAGAACTTGAATGGGTGATGGTGGTTCAGACGATCTAAGGGGCACCGCACAGCGAAACAGTTGCTAGCAATGCTAGTAAGAACACCTTACGGGCAATACAGGGTGAGCACAATAAGCCCAGGAGGCTGCAGTGCCCTGGGATGAGGAGGCTAGTCTCTAGTCAGTAAGAGTCTGACACTTCCAATATACCATTGATTGATTGGAGCCCAAAAAAAAAAAAAAACTTAAAAATAAAAGTTTGGAGATAACTATATTGATTTTACTATCAAATATGTTAATTTTCTGTACATATGATAAATCTCTAAAGTTGGTGTGTCTGTACATTGAAAATATTTACAAAAAACTGATCTGGGGGATATACGATGAGTAACAGAATACATTAAGACAGTTTTTGGAATTTTTGTCTGTTTGTTTAAACGCATATCATGCAGAAACTACTGAACCAATTTGAATGGGGTTTACACAGGTACATTTATCTAAGCTTGGAGTAACATTTAGTTTTTATTTCATCGAAATCGGCCTACTCTAAGCCAAGTTTTATGAAAATCGGTTTAGTAGAACCGGAGATACAGCTTGATCTCTACAATAAGCATATTTGCACTGCATAAACTTTCATGATTAAACTTCTGTAATATAGAAAATTCGAGAGGAGTCCAGCACGTTGCAGCTGCAAGTTCCGGGTGAGGACCTCAGTGTCAGTTGCTTTTCCCACGGCCAGATCTACGTGGCTCTCTCCCATGTCAGTGACGGAAACAATATCTTTGTACATATCTCTGGTGATTCTACCTCAAACGTCATTTACAAAGCTTTTTAGTTAATTCCAAAATTCCACGCGAACTTAGTCGCAGGCACAGCTAGTATATACAGGGTGTAATTAGTTTCATGTCATAAAAAAAAACGGTGGTGAGGAACGACTAGACAAACAAAAAAATCTTATATAACATGAGCTCTAAAGGCCATAGTTTTGGAGAAAAAAAAAACAAGTTTTAGTAATATTGTTTGAGAACTGTTGGAATGTTGAGGTAGGCTTTATTATCGTCGTGTATGTCGGCGCCCTTGACCATCAAACACGCCAATACGGTCCCATCAAAGTGCCGCCCTTCTTTGTTTGAGACCGCGTGGCGGCGAGGATACAATCATTACACTTTTTTATGACTTATTAAAAGTAAATAAGAAACTACTATAATTGGGAACTATACGTCCATTGACCCAGAAAAGCAGTGGTTCTCAAATGTGTCCTACCTTATTCAAATTTTTGGGGTCAGTTTTTTTTTCAGTGTGTAGAGGAAAAAGTCATAGGTTTTTTGTTTGTCTAGCCAGTCCCCATTACCAGCTTTTTTTAATGACATGAAACTAATTACACTCTGTATATAAAATTAAAATTACTTACCATATATCCTACAATATAATTTAGTTAACTTCAATTCTATCAGTTTTATCACTGTCCGAAAGACCTCGGCCGATGGCCCTTTAGAGACTTGTTCTAATATAGATTGTTATTGTCTATTTTATCAATTTGATATAATTCACCTACCTTGGCCCAACCCAAGAAATATATGGATAATGCTTCCATCTGAAAGGTAAATTCGATTTTGCTCCATTTGGTTTTTAAAATTAATTTTTGTGGCAATTTGATGAGAAAAACTAAAAGGTAGCTTTTGATAGTCAATTTTCTCAGCTTTAAGATGATGTAATTCAGTTTGCTCTCATTGGCTTATACATTTTTTTTTGTGCATAAAATTTAAAATTTTAGTGCAAATTTCAATGTCATAATTTTCATTATACAAAACCAAAAAAACAAATAAAGGTTGATTTATCACCTTCAATTTACTTCTCGACATTTTTCTAATATTAATATTTTCCAGATATTCGTAATAAACTAAAAATTTGTCGTTATCGTTTGTTTCTTGAAAATTGTAAAAAATCAATTCAGTACTCATTTTCAGAGTACAAATGAGTTAGAAAAAAATCATCTCGATTTTGTATGGGTGAAATAACTGTAAAAATGGAGCTTAAACTTAACATAACATAACTTCTCGATCAATTTATATCGATGAGGACAAAAACTGAGACAAGTCATTGGCCAATATGCTGCTACTACTTGTACAACAATCGGAGGCCACCATAATTTTTCTTCAGCTCATACTAATTTCTATACACTCAGTCCGATGTCGTCCCATTTCACATAGAAAAATGTTCTATTTGACGGACGCTTAAGCCGGCGCTAGACTATGCGTCAAATGCCTTCCAACGCTGGACGCATGATAGTTGGACACATAGTGTGTACGATAAGCAAGTGACGTGTGTTGAGTGTCGAGTCTCCAACGTTAGCATTGGAAGACGTTCCGGCTAGAGTCGGTATTTTTGTCCCGCTTCAAAGGGAACTTCCAACGTTGGATTGTGTCGCTATTACATTTCGGTGTCATCCAGACTATCCGTCAAATATCTTTAACAATAATCGGCTGAAATATCTTTTGTGTCCCAAATCAGTGCACGAATATTACTTTATCGAGCATACACGCTCTTGTAGACAAATTTTGTAATTTGCTCTGTTTGAAAAGGTCTGATATGGATTGGAATAACGAACAAATCTTGGAGTTTATCAGTAGTTATGAAAAATATCCAGTACTTTGGGAACAAAAACATTCCGATCATAAAAATCGTAATAAGTTAAATGATGGTTGAGTGCAGCTACAACACACAAGACAACATAATAATGGAACTGCAATACACACAGTATCGACTTCCATGATAAACGACTAGTCGATTCATTCACAAACATTTGCACCAACGCTGGTTGCAATGTTGGACACATTGTCTGTAGGCACAGTTTGGCAAACGTCACAGACATAAATATTTGAGGCAAATATTGGAGCCAACATTGGAACCAACCACCATTTAACTTTTTCCAAATTAAAATTAAAATTTTTAAAATAAAATAATAAAATTATTAAAAATAAATTTAATACAAATTAATTAACATATATACATAAATACAATTTAGTACTTATTAATTAACTAAAAACTGTAATGGACAGACAACAATAAAATAATAGGGTACTAATAATACTATTACATTTAGAGACTAGTCTTGAAGTTTTCAAAAAAAAAAAAAAAAATGAGTAAATTGTTACTGTCAATATTGTACTATTATTAAACATTACAAAAACTTATTAATTATAAAATATCGAAAAAAGTCTATTCCATTAGACACTTTTAGAAATCACAGTATTTAAACTCTCACTCTTAAAAGAACTAAAAACAGTTTGTTTGTAAATAAGGCATTCCCACTGAGTTAAGTTACAACTTATTGGTCCCAAAACAGTAACTTAAATTTTGACTAGAACCTTTTTAATTGGGTCTCCCTGGTTGTGGCCTGTCAGGTATTCTTGGTGGAATATTTGGCACCGGCCGACTGAAAGTTCCAAAATAAAATAAAACAATGCCAATTAGGGAGGTTTCTGGTTCATATTTCTCTCTAATCATTCCAGCGTAATGAATATTGAAAATGATTTTATCTTTCTTTTTTAAAATATAAATTACGGGACCTTGCGAGCGGAGGTGTAATGATCTTTGTATGACTTATCATGACAAATGCCAAATAGTATTATATTTTATGTGCACGCTCCATAATCTACGTCTATTTATTTGCTTATTCTTCACATTATTGTAAACTTCTTATTTGAATCAAAATTGGCATATTATTATGTTATAAACGAATTAAAAGTTAAAAATGCTATAAATTCTATCAAGCAATACAATACTTTTCAGCATTAACTAGAGACTAGCTAATTGTAGGTTGTGTGTATGTTGCACACAGATTCGAGCAACATCTATAAAACTAAATAATCCTTCATATTGAACATAAAAACTACGAAATATTCTCATTTTTTGCTGAATATCCATGTAATATTTCAGTTATCAACAAGCCAAAAAAAAAACTGTCTGATTTGTTTAGACTATTTCCTGTTTACGATATACTTCATAACAATCATAACAGACCATATTGTTATCGATGCAGGAAATGAACTATATAAAGGACAATGTTAAAAACAGCTGATTTTTGACCTCCATCGCAGAACGCATGGTACCAAAAGGCTGGGGAAAATTCTATTTCACCCCTAAAAAACATAAAAACAACCTCTAAAATTGCTTTAAATAATCGCTTAAACCGAATATGAAAATTGTATTTATTTCATGATAACTATTAAGTATCGATTCAATAGAGATAACAAAAGGATAGAAACTACCCCTATTCAGGGGGTGGAACGCCATAAACAGCACCTAATATTAAAAAATAAGTACCAAGGTGATTAAAAATGTACAAACTGATTTTTTAATAGTAGTTGAGCCAGACCTGCAACTGATCCTAACCTCAGCATCTTTATTTTCAAAAACATAAATACGCCTAAACCCCCCTATAAGCTTATGAAATAATATTTGGAGCAAGCATTATTACAAATTTAGTTAGTGACCCTGGAAACCACCAAACCACATTTTCGGGGGTGCAATTCTATACAGTCTCGAATATTTTTAAAAAATGCCACGACACTTAGTAATGCATCAAATTATTTTCTACACTCAAAGAAATAGTATTGGTAAATTCAACAAAAAAAAAAATGGTTAACTAACAATATCGTTAATTTTGTTAAACCAAACTATATTGATGGTATTTTTAAACAAGAGGTGATTGTTATTTTAATTAATAAAAAGTTGTCGTACAACAAAACAAACATTAACTTAAAAAATAGATGAATAAGACTATTATTTTGTTCGTCTGACTAGTATTTTGTTGAATTCTGTCAAATTAAACTAGATAATAGTATATTTTATTTTTAACTATTATCGAATTGTAATTCTAACCCAGTATTAGTTCGCTGTATTATTGTACTTGGTAGACAAACCAATATTATTGTCGTCTTCTAGAAGTTCTAAAAGAATTACCATAAAATTTGCTTGCTTACCACGTAGTCTATTACAGAAATTATTCCCAGATGACGCCACATACAAATCACTGACAATAATCAATCATGCATTATCTTATACTCATATGAATTTATAAAAAATTAATAACATAATTGTAATGTTCAAATTCTCTCAGGGATCATCGATATATTTTAGGCGAGCGGTGCACCCCTAAAAAGATGAATAAAAAAGTGACATAACCTCCCGAACAAAGTTGCCAGATTGAAACCAATTGAAATCGATTAGTTACGTTTTAGAGAACAAAAAACCTAAATAAAATTTTTTTGTCCGAGTGGCAGGTAATTTGTTACTACCAATGAAATTGCAGAGTAAAAAAAATTTTAAAAATCCATTTGAAAACACATTTTATAAGTTAAAAATAAACACTTTTTGTCTCTTGTAATGTTTTCGAAAAATGCACTGTTTTTGAGTTATAGGCGATTTAAGGTCCGAAAATGGCCAAAAGTCGACAACTTCAAAAATTCTTATCTCGGCTTCTACTGGACTTTTTTTAATGTTTTGGGTCGTAAAATGATCGTTAATACTTATACTTAAACATACTATTTTTTGTAATAAAGCAACTTTTCATTTTCATTCCACTCGGATGCAGACCATAAAAAAAGTTTTTTTTTTATTTTATCAATTTTTTCAAAATTTTTAAATTAAGTCAGACTAGAAAAAAAACAAAAAATAAAAGTGGGTAGACCACATATTTCTGAACAAAAAATGTTCTAATAAAATGTATCGCTAAAGCCACGGTTTTCCCGGAAAAAAATAGTGAAATAACGTTGCCACTCTGCTTGAACAAGCGCACGGTTAAATGCATACTACGAAACCTCTAAAAATTCTTAGCAGTTCTAACAAGTAAAATAAAGCTATTTTCTCTTTCTGATTACACTTTTTTAAATTTTTTCTTAGTGACTAAGAGGATAAATAGTGAGTCTGGGGGGAAAATATTGGAAATGTAAATGTAATGTATAAGAGTCCATAATTTATATTCAAAACAATCAAAGATATTTTCGTAGTTATACGGATAAGATCTTGACAATCGCAATTTCTTATCATGGTTACAGCCTCCAATATATTTATCAAGAAAATCATCAAGCAATTAAATTAAAAAATGATTTGATATGTACTTTTTTTGAATCCACGTTACTACAACTTAATAAACCATAATAATCATAAAGTGTACATTGTTTTTAACAGTTTTCAATGAAGAAAGAATTTTTTTGAAGGGGCTTTTATTTTTTTTTTTCTATATTGTTTATTGTAACGATATTTTTCCATCCATCCTTTGCTCCTTTTTTTCCGGGAAAACCATGGCTTTAACGATACGTTTTATTAAAACATTTTTTGTTCAGAAACACGCGGTCTACCCACTTTTATTTTTTGTTTTTTCTAGCCTGATTTAATTGAAAAATTTTGAAAAAACTGAAAAAATAAAAAAAAATTTTCACTTTTTTATGTTCTGCATCCGAGTGGAATGAAAACGAAAAGTTGCTTTATTACAAAAAATAGTATGTTTAAGTATAAGTATTAACGATCATTTTACGACCCAAAAATTAAAAAAGGTCCAGTAGAAGCCGAGATAAGAATTTTTGAAGTTGTCGACTTTTGGCCATTTTCGGACCTTAAATCGCCTATAACTCAAAAACAGTGCATTTTTCGAAAACATTACAAGAGACAAAAAGTGTTTATTTTTGCCCAATTAACTTATAAAATGTGTTTTCAAATGGATTTTTTAATTTTTTTTTACTCTGCAATTTCATTGGTAGTAACAAATTACCTGCCACTCGGACAAAAAAAATTTATTTAGGTTTTTTGTTCTCTAAAACGTAACTAATCGATTTCAATTGGTTTCAATCTGGCAACTTTGTTCGGGAGGTTATGTCACTTTTTTATTCATCTTTTTAGGGGTGCACCGCTCGCCTATTTGGATGGATCTTATAAACGATTTCTAATCTTTGGTTTGGGTGGTCTGATGTCTCAATACTGAGATTTTGGCTAACCAAAAAAAACTTCATCATACAATAAAGTGTAGATCAACCTAAAAATTAGTTGGTGAACAAAAAACAAAATCGTTGTACTATTTAATTGTAGACCAAATTGAAAATAGTTAGTGAACATAAAAAAATGTCATTGTACTATTTAATTTGTTACAAGAAGATATGATTATTAAACTACTTTGTTTACGAAAACAAATAAACTTGTATGACTATTCTTTTCTGATTGATTTAACTATGACACTAGATAGGCGCAATTTCATATGCTCTTTTTGGTTGAATTTACCTATCATTTTCTTTGAGTGTACTATTAAAAGGGACAGACATCCACTTTGTCTTACGAAAAACTACCTCTATATGGATATGAAAAATAATTACAGCACGTACTATTCAATAGATCTGTATGGTTTTAGTCAACACATTTTTTGATTAAAGAACAAATAGCGAGTTATTTAGCAACCTCGAAAACAACCGAACTATTCAGGTGGTAGAATCATATTCACCGCTTCAAATACTAAAAAATAGGAAACAAGGTGACTAGAATGAATCAAAATCTACTCCAGTTTAGGGATGACAGGTACTTTAGATAATGTAATATCAGAAGAAAAAAAAAATTTTTCGTTTTATGAAATATAATATATAATCATAATAAAATATGATATCAACACTTATACTGATTACTTAATAGTATCCCTATAAATAAAACCTGCCATTATTTAGAGCTGTTAGAACAGCATCTAGTACAGAATATTTACAGAACAAATTAAAGTAAAATGAAAGGTTTCTATTGGTTTTTATGTCTGCATTTACTAGATAGATATTAACGACGGCTAATCACTGCAGTGGGTTGAAAATGATATTAGTTTATTCTGTGTTATATTATTGTATGTAAAGGTACTTCTGGGTAAACTACAGAACTTAATTTGTTGGAGAAAAGGGTACTGTAAATATGCAAATGGATACTTGCAACGGAGGATCATTTGGGCACTTATTGTGTTTTCCAGAATGCACCATGAGGAGACGATCCTTTTTACATTTCGAGTTTTTTTTAATCACCTTGGTATCTATTTTTTAATATTAGGTGCTGTGTATGGCATTCCACCCTCTTAATAGGGTGTGAATAGGGGTAGTTTTTACCCTTTTGTCGTCTCTATTGAATCGATACCTATAATAGTTATCATAAAATAAATATAATTTTCGCATTCAGAATAAACTATTATTCAAAGCAGTTTTAGGGGTTGCTCTTATGTTTTTAGGGGTGAAATAGAACTTTCCCAAGCCTTTTGATACCACGAAGACATATTTTTATTAATTTTGAGCCTTTTCCATTTTCTCTGGGTCTAATGCATTTCAAGAAGGGGGCCAAAAATCAGCTATTTTTAACATTGTCCTTTTACAACTATTCCTATATAATCATAATATTGGATATAATTGCAAAACACAACCTAGATAAGCTTTCATAGTATATGATTACAGCTGTATTTCCAGTCCTTTCCTTAACTTGAAAGTGGTACCGAGATGTAACCAAAATTTGATAAAAGAACAATGGTCACGCTTATCGCGATGAGTGATCAGATATCGCTCACTAATCATTTTATATGAATGATTGCATTCATCATATGATAGAGGTGAACCAATAAAGCGGGAGCTAGGTGGCTTTTTCGGCACATCATCGTTTTATGAACTTTGAGATATTTTTATGGTTTAATGGATGCTAACGATTCATAAAATCGACTTCTGGCGGGGCACCTCCTGTCAGGTGCGTCACAAACACTGTCTAAAAATCAGTGAAATTATATCATCGTTACAAGGCTCATTTTTTTCATATGTACACATTTTATGTTTAGAATGAATAAAATAATATCGCCAGAAAATGTGGGCCGTCAGGAGGCACAGCCAAAAAAGGTAATAATGATACAATACATCTGAGGCACGGTAGGAAGTCAAGTTAGCCGAAAGTGTTAAATTCCTGTATATTTAAGAGCCCATTGTTGACACTAAGAACTTTCTGGGAAGCCTAGTGTATTGTTGAAGCAGCTTATATTTACGTTTTAAAAAGGAGCCAGAACTTGTAACGATGAGTTTAGAGTTGTTCTGAGATGAAATATGTGAAAAAAAATCCAATTTTCTTCAAAAATCCTAAACATTTTCTTACTGACGGGAGTTTCTTTCTGTGTTCAAAACATTTAAATAAACATGCTCAGCCTAAAAAAAAAGCTTGTAACGATCATGTTATATAACTCCGTTTTTTTACATCTTTGACCTTTCTGGTGATCTTATTTTATTCATTCTAAACATAAAATGTACACACACAAAAAAATTAGCCTTTTAACGAAGATATAATTTCACTGATTTTTATATCTTGAACCATGGCCAACTCGGCGGGCTGACATATGCCAGAAGTCTATTTTATCGTTATTTAAGTTCGATAGAATTAATCAACGCAGAGAAAATGCTTGTAATGATGAGTTTCCGAAAAAGCCACGTAGCTCCCGCACCATAGCAATCAATTATCATTACGTCACTGATCAGTTGTGTGCTGAATAGTGTTTTCTGTCACAGTGAAACACAGAACAGCTGTGATCTGAACTAGCACACCGAGTATTGGTACCAACAACTTTGTATATTATATTTTCGTATTCAGAGGTACTTAATTTCCAATTTTCCTTGGTCCATTTTTGTGACATCCGATTCACTCACCACGAACAGAAAATTTTTACTTAGGTTACGTTACGGATAAGACAAAAGTTGTGGTTATGTCTATTTCTTCAAATTTAAATTGATCAATGATAACAGTTCATGTATCATAGAATTATTTAGCGGCATAAAATGGTTGCTGGTAACTTAACGATCACCTGTGATCCGTCGGATTGGTGCTGTTCACATAAAATGATCAGTGAGAGCTATCTGATCGCTTACCGTAATGAACATGACTATTGACACTAATCTGACTGCATTTTCTTTTGTGTTTTATTTATTTTCATCAGTCATTGTTTACAAAAATATTTTGCATACTTTCCCAAAAATGAGCAACACTTCTACTTATTAAAGAAAAAAACTTGTTAAAACAGTCAAATTGTAGCTAAAATATTGGCAAAAACTTCTCATTAAAAATTTTTTTGATAAAAATTGAAATAAAGACCGGAGAGGGAGATGGGATCATTTACTTTTGATGTATGTAATAATAAGCCACAATCTATTATCTCTTACCGGACCCTAGATTCATCTTAGGACTTTTCTCGGAGACGGACACAGCATTTCCTTGGCTTTTTTGGTGACACATCATTTTTAACTACCAGAGGTGACTATAGGTCTGATCAATATCTGATATTAGTCTTTCTTTGTATCAGTTCTGACTTGACCATTATGAAGAAGATAAAGTGAATCAAGTGTTACCCTTGACTGTACGACCCCGAATTTCTTAAGAGTATATTTACGTTATCCAGTCCCAGCCTTCGTTTTCTTCAAAGTCATTGCTTTGGTTTTATAAACAGTTCATAGGCTGCTTGTGATCTTCAGACTAAGACATGACTCTGTCAATTTGACATACAATCCTTATAACCTTGATCTGGAACGTCGATCTTACAGTTTTAACAAATCAAAGTGATATTTAACAGTGTCCATGTCTTAGATCACAACTTCGAGCTAGCCCACAATTTGTTCAATTGGGAATGAAATACAGTAAAAAAAAAAAGAACCCGTCAAAAAATGTACATTCAAATTCACCCTCTTTTCAATTTTATTAATTCACTTCTATAAACCAAATCTACTTATTATTTTGAATTTAAATTATAAGGTAAAGGTTGCTTGAACCCCCAGGTTGATTGGGGTCTCGTCTGATTGAGGTCTACTTATTTTTCCGGTTTGGGGGTAGTGAGTGAAGGGTAGATCAAGAAATATTGTCACCATTGTGTTCTTGGCCCTCGAAAATGCCGGTATGCTGTTTTCCAGCTGAGTTGTTGTTTCCGTGGCATTTTGTCATTGGAGGTGGATGTAGTTTCAACCTCCAGTGGTGGGTTACTTATTTTATTCGTATGGACAAAAAAAAACCAATTCAACAAGCCTCGAAAGCCTAGCACCGGAAAATAGGAAAAAGGGTAGGTCTAAAAATATTGTCACCACCATGTTCCCGCACTCGAAAATTGGGGGGGGGGGGGGGGGGGGGGGAGATGTCTTGCGGCCCAATCACAGAATTTTTGGGGTCAAAACTGTACCCCAAGGAACTAAGAATTTACATTTTTAGGCCACTTTTTCCCAAAATTTCAAAACATTTGACTGAATGGCCTTTTCCTATACGTTTGTGTGGGGTCCTTTTTGTTAGTGAGTACCTAACGTAATCATTAATATCGCATATTTAATATATGTCTGTCATCCAATTTTATTACTTTGTTTATTTTAAAAAAATGGGATATAATTTGTTGTGATATCTGTATTTTTTCTTTTCGCAATTATGAAATGATTTAGAGAGTTATGAACCAATTCCATTGAAACCTCTCGAAAAACACAAAATTTACCTTCTAATTTACAGAAAACAACCCAAATTGTTATTAAAATATAAAAATAAATTAACTAATTAAAATATGAAAATAAATACATATTCTCAAAAAATTGAATTATACAAAAAAACTAGCAATTTGGGTATATTTTTGAATTAGGAAAAGTTATTAAGAACTGCCATCAATAGCTCCTGGCCATGCAAAATTGAAGCAAGAGGTAGAAAAATATAATAAAAGTGCAATTCAAAACATTAATGACCTTTTTATGTATGATCAATATATTAGGTAAGCTAAATAATGTTACGCATTAGCAGAGAGAAAATGTCTTTAAAAGCTAATGTATTTTTTTAATATGTCATGCCTTTTGCAAAGCAGATTATATTGCACCAAAAAATTCTCTGATTGTGCATCTCATTAACCCTTGGGCTACGAAGCTGCCTAGGCACCTATGTTGTAGAAAGAAAATGTTCTTTCTTTTTATTTTATTATTATATAATTACAATTTTTTTTAAACTGCTTATACCACAAAATTGTTTATTGAAAAAGGAATGAAAAAAAGGCCAATTTATGTTTATTACTGAAGGCATTACAAACAAGTCTGTTATGTGACTTGTTTATGCAGTATCGGAAAGTCCTGGATTAGGTATTGCATAGTTTCAACGACTCAACCGACCGCCCACAATAAACTGACATTTTGAGTAGGTACTAAATAAAAACAAATCAAACTTTTGCTTATTAGGCTAAACGAGAAATGAAGGGTGCAAGAGGGAAACAAATTGAAATTCCGCAGACAGAGTTGCCCACGCACATGTGGTGGGGAAAGCAGGTGGCACGAGTCGGGTGTGTTATACGATAAAAAAGAATAGCCTAGTTGCTTCGCTCCCGCTTGCTCTTATTGCCGTACCTAATCAAACGCTTGCCGATACTGTACATGCATACATACATACCACCACTCTAAAAAACAATAATTGCCCCCCCCCCTCCTGAGATAGTCTCATTGGTTCCAGAAAGGGTAATTAAGAAACAGATCTTTATACAGTTTCATTGATTCCTTTTTTTATTTGGCAAATTTTAGGCCGATTTTAAATGCATTACAACAAATTTAGATATGAAATAATTTCAAAATATAACATCACCGAAAGTGTAATTTTCTATGCTTTAACTTTTATATTACTTAATACATTTACTGAAAGATTCAACCATATTTGCTTTCTTGAATGATGCTATAAAGTTTTGGGAACACAAAGCATATTGGTTTGCGAAATGTCGTCAATATATTTCTTATTATTTGACGATGTCACCCACTGACAATTCTTTTGACTTTAAGTTATGAATTCAGACATATATTCCTAAAAGAAATGCTGGATAACCCCACATTTTACTTTTAGATTTAGGTTTGTGGGTAAAAAATTTTAAATGTCATCTTTAAAGAGCCTATCTTCGTAGCACAAGAGTTACACCCTGATAAAGCATCCCCACGACAATGATTCCTACTAAATCTTAATTGAAAAAATTTTTCTGCTTGTTTTTAGCTGTTCATTTTTGTCTATAGAAATATAAACAAGTGTTAGGTCTCATACTACACCAGCTACTTTAATAATACTGTAGTCCCCTTACCTACATCTATTCCTCAATAAAGAGACTCAACTAAATTAGTAGAAACAGCAAGACGAGCGTTAAGCGTGGCTCCCACACCAACACAAAAACAAATTAAAGGAAGTAGGAAATTGTTAGTCGGGTAGAAAAATAAAAAAAATTGTATTATAGCTCTATATTTACACATTCAAGAGAACTACATAAATATGTGCATAGAGTGCACATATCACAACTGGCTTTAAAACATCATCGCCCTCTGCAAAATAATCAACTTACGAACTTCTATGTACACAACAACATTCAACAAAAATAAACTTAAAGCTCTTGTTAGCGACAACGTAGCACTTCGTTAAGAGGGCGGTGACGTTTCAAAGTCAACCGCAGGATCAAATATCTACAGAATGTGTTAATAAATACAACAGTGGTGTTATTTGTATGTAATAACATGTCTTCAATACGTTTGTCCACTTACGTAACTATAAATATTTAACAACAATAATTCTCATATTACAATAGGAATATATTTAAGCATAAATAAAAAATATATATTATATTACAAATAAACGCTTCAGTACACAATTTGTCATGAAACAAAGTGAGTTTGTTAACTTTTTAAGCTAATCTTATTCTTATGGACTACTCAAATATTGCATAACAAACCCCACCCGGGTCAAATAGTCTCCAAGACATTTTAGAAAGCTTATTGCATTAGCATGTTCGAGGAAAGACCGTTTCAATACTGATTTGGTGTCCACAAAACTAAGCGTGACACTGAACAGTCTATTTAATGCACTTTTCTTCAACAAAGTTGGCGTTGTCGGGGGAATTAAGTGTTCATCTTCTCTAGGCCAAATATCTTTTGTGATTTACTGGATTCATCAAACGGTTAGTTCCAGAATTAAAAACAAAATTCTCTGCAGTTATAAGATTATGCATTAATTTTGTTAAATCGATAATTCAATAAATTATGTAAGCCCCGTGTCTCTTTTTTTGGGGGCTCACACCTTTGATTCGATTTTGGGCACCGAACTAATGTTGATATCTCAATTTTACAACTAACCAAAAAAAATTAAGAAAAACAACAATTTCAAAGTCCAATTTTGACAGCACAAAAACTACCGGACACCCGCAATGACCATTTAAATAATAGTCATTACTTGCAAGTGTCCAAGTACCACTTTTTAAGGCCTATTTGGCAACATTTTGTTCATTTATCCTCTACAACAAAGATACCTCACAGTTTTCGATTATTCATTAATGACCCTGATCCACTAGTGGACTCAAACTAAAATTTGTAGGTTTTGCAACAGCAATATTTTTGTTGGAACTTGTGAACAATATTAGAAGTGTAGTAAAAAGTTTTGAATAAAATCAGAGTTCCAGAAGGCAATTAGGAAGTTTCCTATTTTAGAAATATCATGTACATTCAGCCTCATTTAGTAGTCTTTCAGTTAACTAGCCAAACAAAAAAAAATCATCTCGATATCTGAAAAACTCACAAACTTATTTAATTGCTTATTTGAATACTTCGTGCTCGACTGTGACGTCCTTATTTTAGGCATAACTTACCTCTTCAAACGATTAAAACGTTAAAACAGCCCAACTACAAAAATATCTACACTGTGTCCCGGTAAGAATACCGCTGAATGAACTAAACTGCCGGTGCCTGCGAACGCTCGCTATTGACAGAATCATGCCTCAGTCCAGATGAACTTTTTTATTTATAGAGATAATTAAAAAAAAATTACAGATATTTTTTAGATTTATTACGAGCAAATGAGAAAAATGAAAACTTCCTAATTGTCTAAAAAAAGAATTTTCAAAATTTGGATTTTGTGCCATTTTCCTTAAATGTTTTTAGTTGTACAGCTCATATCACGATAAATTAAAAATGAGATTGTTCGTTATGAAGCTACGATGACTGTTCGAATCTACATATTTCGTCAATTTAAGTTGCAATAAATGAATACAATTAATATTGGGCGTTTTTAAACAATTGACGATAACTTAAATAATAATGCATATTTCATATTTAAGTTATTTACATATATACAGGAGTACAAATATCTCATGGTGGCCCAAAATTCTTATAATTTTTTTTTTACTTAATCCTACATTTTAACAATGATAAAAAAAAATTGAAATTTCCTTTGTTCGCATAGGCTTAGAATGTCATGAAACGTTGAGATTTTAAGTTTGAATAAAAAAAAATTCTGCCCGTCTGCCCATTTCAGAATAATTTTAATTAATCAGACGGATTAATTAAAATTATTCTGAAATGGGTAATTTTTTCAGATTAGACAACACAATTACAAACATAAGGAAAAACCAAGAATGTTGCGTCCGCTTGTGTCACTACCACTACATGACAACTATGTTGCCAAATTTTTGTCTTAACTGCAAAAAAATGTATTTGCAATGCAATTTTCGAAAGTTTTTCAATTAAAGTTTTTTGATCAGGAAGACGCATACTTTAAAAAAATGTTTTAGCCAATTTGACTGAATATTTTTTCACTCGTTATTTTTATATAGATTTCCCGGCGCCTTCGCCAACATTTTTCAAACTTTAATTTTTTTCTATACAATTTTTATTAAAACAACAAATGTTTTTAGTACAAAATATAAAAGGCTATTAGAACGTATCACAATATAAAATGTATAAAAAAAAATCATGAATTCGAAATTTTTTGTACAAGAAGTCATCAGAAAGTCGAAATCTACAACATATTAAAAATTCAGCCAATTTCATCGGTGGCCACTTCCCATAAGATCTGAGAGGGATCCTTTCTCCTTTCTCAAGTATTTATAACAATACCCAAAAGCAATAAAAAATTCGAAAGAACCGCCGATTGTTTCCATTCATCAAATCGTAGAACTTTTTTTTTAGAATGTAATTTGTACTTTTGAGTATTGTTAGCTCCGGGGTTAACACACATTTTTTTAAATACATTTTTTTTTTCAAACAAATGTATTTCTTTCAAGCAAAAAGTGTCATCGTCGACTGCCAATTGGTGTAGGAAAAAAGCCAATTAAAAAAATGTTTGTCTAAAAAAAAATGTAGAAAACGCATAAAAAATGGTTTTAAAAAATGTATTTGTTAATAGCACTGAAAATTACATTAAGAAATCTACATTCTGAAAAAAATATTGCTCTACCTTTTGAACCACTTAAATAATCCATAATTCAATTTTCGAATTTGTTTTTTTTTTAGGAGTAGTTATAATCATTTAAAATTTGGCATGATTTAACTCCACTGGAAGAATATTTTTTTAACATGTTGACTGCTGCAGGGGAATTACTCAAGCATGATGGCCTACGCCAAGCTATGTAAACTACTTTATGCGACTAAAAAACATTAAGATATGATATTTTGATACTATTTTTGACAAAATTAATTATTTTTTTGAAAAAAAAAAAAATTATCTCGTAGTTGGCATCCTAGAGAAATTTGGTACTTCCTTATGCCAACTACGAGTTATCTCGCTCGCTTTTACCGCTTACACATATTGTGCAGTGTTGTACCGTGCACCCATGTCCTTAGTATCATCCGCGTCGATGTCTGAACACGATGATTCCTGCAGTTTTATTGCGTGCGGTCAAATATGTCGCGAAACAGAGGTCTTACGCAAGATGTATTAGGAGAGTATGCGAATTTTAGTGAATCAGAGTGGGACGAATTTCTGAGGGATAATTCAGATGTCGATGAAAATTATGAGCCCTTAGATTCAAGTGACGATACTTCGGAAAGCGAGTACGAAATGAAGACAATGCAGGATCCGAGGATGAAGACATAAACATTCCTCAGCAACCTTCTTGGTGTGAAAAGAACCACCTCAATTCAATTTTGTAGAAGATTGCGGCTTGCAATTTGACTCCCGAAATTTGACTATAAAAAATCTTGTGGATCTGTTCATCACGCAGGAATTTTTGGATCTCCTTGTAATGCAGACTAATCTGAACCATTTCAATAAAACCATGCGAGAGAAGTATGTTCCAGACAGAAATTTGAGTATTGATGAGTCCATGGTACTATGGCAAGGAAGACTGGTTTTCCGCCAGTATATCAAAAATAAAAAACACAAGTATGGTGTAAAATTTTATGAGCTGTGTGAATCAGACGTGATGATCCTAAGAATCAAAATATATTGCGGCAAGTCCGAAACAGCAACCGAAATGGGCCATGCAGCAGATGTAGTTTTTGAATTGATGGAGGACTACTTGGATAAGGGCTACAAGCTCTTCACTTTTATAACTCTGTCTCGCTGACCAAGCAATTTACTGCTAGGAAAACATATTTGTGGGACCCTCAGATCCAACAGAAAAGGAAATTCGAAGGATCTGGTAAAAAATAAACTAAAAAAAGGTGAGCTTGTATGGTGTAGGCATGATTCAGTTGTTCTTTGCAAGTGGAGAGATAAAAGAGAAGTCCTCACTATATCGAACATGCACAAGGTACAAGCTGTGGAGGTTCGAAATAGGAATGGTACAATAGCAATGAAGCCAAACATTGTCAGGGACTACAATAATGGGATGTCCGGCGTTGACAGGTCAGATCAAATGCTGTCATATTATTCTGCTCTGCGAAAAACAATTAGATGGCCAAAGAAAATGTTTCTGCATATTTTAGAAATGTTTATTCACAATGCTCATTTGTTATTTCGAAAAGCGACCAATTCAAACATAAGAACTCTAAAATTCAGGGAAGCTTTTATTGCCGCCCTAATTGGAGATAAAATGCCCAAGAAAAGCATTATGTCCAACAGTCGTGAAACATTGCATTACCTGGAGGCCATACCACCAACTGAAAAAAAAAAGCGCGTCCAACTAAATCTTGCCGTGTTTGCACGGCCGAAAAACTCCGGCGAGAAACGAGGTATTTTTGTCCAGTGTGTAAAGTAAAATCGCCTTGTGTGTGGAAGAATGTTTTAAAAAATATCATGTGTAAACATATTTTATATAACTCATATTTTGTTAGTTGAAAAACTGTATGTTTTACTTTGTTTTTGAATAAAAATCCATTTTCTTTGACTAGTGTCTTTCTCATCGCCATCTAGGTTTGAATAGACTTATCGCAGACGCCCGATGCCTATATTTAGCACGTATTTGCTAAGACAATATTCGTAGCCGGCATCTTAGAATAGTCTGCCAAATACGAGTATACTCGTAGTGGGCTTCCAGTGGAAGGCTGCCAACTACGAATTTTCTCGTATGTGGCAGTCAACGTGTTAAAGCTTTGTTAATATACATACATTCACTTAAAAAAATATGTACTTAATATTAATGAATTGACTGAAAATTAATGAAACCATTTATTAATATAATGTACATTTACATAGTATTAATAAATGTATACTACATTAATGAACGTACATTATATCATTAAACAGATTCATAAACTCTCAGCCAATGAATCTCCATTCATTAATATTACGAACATACGTTTTTCAGCGTTACTATTTAACTTATGTTCAACTATTTAAATGGCCAATATATTTGTTTCTTTTTTGCAACTTAAATTGACCAAAAAAGTTGAATTACACAAACAGAAACATTTAAGAAAACAGCAAAAAAACAATTTTGAAAATTCATGTTTAAACAAGACTTATTACAAAACTTTTTGTTACACTTCTTGTACAGTTCACAAGTTCCAACAAAAAATGGCTATTATAAGATTCCTTTTCGAGCGATTTGGATCCTTAGATTTATTCCACCAGACTCCCGATGATTCCAACATTGTTGCAGAAATATACACTGTATATAAATGTTCTGTGTTTATGAAAACTACCCACAAGTGTTAGGGTTAAAATAAAGATTAAAAGTTTTACCCTCCTCGCATTTGATACTGCCAATTTTACTTTAAAAAATTAAGTTTCTTTTTTGTCCTAATTTTTAAACGTAAATTACCCTAGCAAAATGTTTAAAGCTACAGTGTATTTTTAATTGCCATTAGTTTACCCATAAGAGTGGAAACAAAAACTACCCAGATAATCTATCTAATAACCACTGATTCCACCAGATTACATCTTTTTGCTACATACAGGGAGTTTCGAGAACGTGGGCCATGGCCATTTTATTTTATATTAAATTTCCTACTTAAGAATTACCTTATAGTAGTTGAAATATTTTATGTCAGTATATGTAACGTATACATACACTTTGCAAAAAATGAGCCATCCAAATTATCTTGGAGTCAAGTAATAATTTAATAACGTCAATAATTGACTCATTCTAAAATACATAGAACTACTTGCTCGACTCTTTTAGTCTCCTAAAATTTCTAATACGTTTTTCCCGAACTGTTGTACCAAAACACAGCTACAAGTAAAATAATAACTGATATGCCCAAAAACGTGAACTAATAAAGTGCAAAAACTCGCTACATGATTTACAGACGCGACATCAAAATTTTTGTAAATATAGGGAATTTCACGAAGACATGTCCATTTTTTAAACTGCGTTATATGGTTAATATGTTTATAAATAAGCTGCCCTGCTCATGACAAAATGAGTGAAATTAATAATCTAATTTTCTTTTAAAGCCTTATTATTTTAAGTATAATTTCAGTCCCTTATCTTTTAAAAAAAGTCAACAAGTCAGTCTTTTCAATATTTTTTGTTTACTTCAGGCTTAACAACAATTTAAGAGTAGGTAAAAATTCAGCGTATAATAAAGTTTTAAGAGTAAATATTATTTTTTTTAAATTCTTATGTACATAAATTTTACTATGTAAGTTATACATGTTAATTATATATCAAATCGATTTAAACTAATAGCCTGTACATATAATTTTAAGATTTCACAGGCCCACGAAGAAAAAAAGTCATATCGACCAAACTAGACTATATGTTATGTTATTGGCTCAATCCGAAACCGATGACAGCTTCCTCCCTAATGTCAAAAAGGCAAGAAATGACATTATTAGGAGTTGAGCTCCAACTTTTACCACTGAAATCGTTTGTAAAAAAAGGTTACTCTTACTTGTTTTTGGGATTGAATTAAAAGCGATGTTAGATTTCCCTCATGAGATGATCGTTTCTCCGTAACAAAAGAATATAGGCAGAAAAACACTACAATTTAACCCGAGACTCCAAAATCGTATACTTTGAAGCTAGACCTTTGCTTTATTTTAGTTCTACCTAGTTTAATGGTACTAATATACAGGGTGTCTCACCGGGAACTGAATCGATCGATATAGAGAAAAGTATGCATCAGAAATTTTTGAAAATTTTGGGAGTTACTAAAGTTAGTGTGGCCAATCCAACTAAAATAATTACAAGCAGCTGGCACTTCCGCTTATACCGGAAGTCGATACCAACTTGCTTATTTTAAATGGTACACCCTATATATTTCAGGGTTTTCGAAAAGAGCGTAAAATTCTGAGTCAAAAACATGTAGGATACCCTATGCCTAAATCCATCCGTTTCAGAGATATTTGACATTTTATAGAAAATTTGACAGGTGCAACGGTTTGCAAGAACCGTTATAACTTTCTTCGTGTAAAAGATCCTCATTTGCTTCTTGGCACATAAAAAGAACACAAGGAGAACTACGTTCTACAACTGAAATAAATTCAATATCATACCAAGTGTTCCATTTTTCGCGTTACATTTTGTCAACTTCAAACCGCGAAAACTTGTTTAGGTCAAATGGAACACCCTGTATTTTTTTACGTCAAGTTGTGTAAAATTGAATTCCCTTTTTTCTGATATTAGCATTGTGGGGTTAAAGTTTTCAACTTTTTGAAATATTTGCGATTTTATTAGAAATTCATGAATTGTTGTAATCATTTCATCAAAATAGCCATGATTAGAAACAATCAGTCATTATCTTATATCAAAAAATGCCAGCACGTTTAAATTACACCCACGAAGACTTTTTAAATTTGTTTATTATTTATGGAGAATGTGATAAGGTAATATCAAGAACATGCAGCACATTTGCTAATCGATATCCAGAAAAACGGAAACCGTCACCAAACACTGTAAAACGCATACTGGAAAATTTTAAAAATGATGGCTCTGTCAAGGCAAAAATGCAAAGAAGAAAGCCTATTGTTGATGACAAAAACATTGAAATAGTCATTCTGGGATATTTTCATGCATTTCCAAGGATGTCATTAAGACAAGCTGCTCTGAAATCGGGACTATGCAAGGATTCAATTCACAGAATCTTATTAAAACATAAGTTTCACCCATTTTCATTCCATATGGTTCAAGGATTAAAAGAAACAGATTTCCTAAGACAGAATTTTTGTGAGTTTATTCTAATGAGGTCTAAGGGTGACGATTCTTATTTGGGAAATATTATATGGACAGATGAAGCAAAATTTACTAAAAATGGACTTTTTAATAGACACAATTCGCATTATTGGAGTGACTCAAATCCTCATATGTTCAGAGAGCGAAACTTTCAGGAAAGTTAGCAGTTCAATGTTTACTATGCCATAAGAAACGATAGAGTGGTGGCATTACAATTTTATCAGGAAAATTTAAACGGTAAATTAAATTTACTCTTCTACTAATATGTATAGGTAAATTTTTGTTTTTTTTTTTTTAGGTGAAAGATATCTGAATATCTTACAAAATTTGAATAATGACTATTTAGAAAATTTACCTCTCGCCGAACATAGAAACATTTTTTATCAGCACGACGGTGCCCCCCCACATAACGCATATTTAATTAATAATTATTTACAAGAAACTTTTTATGATCAATGGATTGCCAATAATGGACCTTTCTTATGGCCTCATCGCTCGCCCGACTTATCAGTTCTGGATTATTTTATTTGGGGAACTATTAAAAATAAAGTTTATGAGAGCCCATTAACAACCATTGAAGATTGTATGCAGAGAGAAAGAAATGCATTTCAAAACATATCACAGGATTCAATTAGAAGAGCTACCCATGAGGAACTAATCCGAAGGTGCGAAAAATGTGTCGAGGTTCGAGGGCGGAATTTTGAGCAATTATTAAATTAAAATGGAATCATGTTTTAAATTGATCTTATCTCTGCTATTTTAGTTCATGCTGTATCTTCAATTCGATTAATAAGCATGTTACAGTGTTAGTGTTATTTTCCGTTTTTCTGGATATCGATTAGCAAATGTGCTGCAAGTTCTTGATATTACCTTATCACATTCTCCATAAATAATAAACAAATTTAAAAAGTCTTCGTGGGTGTAATTTAAATGTGCAGGCATTTTTTGACATAAGATAATGACATTGTTTCTAAGCATGGCTTTTGATGAAATGATTACAATTCATGAATTTCTAATAAAATCGCAAATATTTCAAAAAGTTGAAAACTTTAACCCCACAATGCTAATAGCAGAAAAAAGGAATTCAATTTTACACAACTTGACGTAAAAAAATACAGGGTGTTCCATTTGACCTAAACAAGTTTTCGCGGTTTGAAGTTGACAAAATGTAACGCAAAAAACGGAACACTTGGTATGATATTATTGAATTTATTTCAGTTGTAGAACGTAGTTCTCCTTGTGTTCTTTTTATGTGCCAAGAAGCAAATGAGGATCTTTTACACGAAGAAAGTTATAACGTTCTTGCAAACCGTTGCACCTATCAAATTTTCTATAAAATGTCAAATATCTCTGAAACGAATTGATTTAGACATAGGGTATCCTACATGTTTTTGACTCAGAATTTTACGCTCTTTTCGAAAACCCTGAAATATACAGGGTGTTCCATTTAAAATAAGCAAGTTGGTATCGACTTCCGGTATAAGCGGAAGTGCCAGCTGCTTGTAATTATTTTAGTTGGATTAGCCACACTGACTTTAGTAACTCCCAAAATTTTCAAAAATTTCTGATGCGTACTTTTCTCTATAACGATCGATTCAGTTCCCGGTGAGACACCCTGTATATCCCATTAATTCCATCTATTCTTTCATTGTATCGGGCTCTTTTTCCTCAAAGGATCTCTGTGGTGGCTTTCTCTTACATTTCACTCCCTTTCATACATCTCTTGATAATGACGCTCCATTTCCTTAATGTCTCGACGAAATCTTTCTCTTTTTACAATTATTTTTTATTTACTTGCTTTCATCATAGAGAATATTATTTAGGTATTAAGCAAATCACAACTTACACACGTTTTTTTTATTATGAAATTACCTACTTTCTGTATAAAAATGTCAAAGAGCTCTAAAAAAACCTCTTGTTTGACAATGAAAAAAAGAAGGGAAGAAATATTGCAGGTTAAATACAAAACAATTATAATTTAATTTGTTTTACGTTTAATTGAGGTAGAAATGAAACCATTAAGAATTGGAACAGTAATTTCGGCTGAGGAGCACCTTTTTAATTCCCTAATTCTATAAAAATTTCATCTTCTCGAGAACAAAACGCATTCGACTTTGACCGAGTTGAAGTCATTTTTAGTTTTTTCGCCGAAGAGGCCATTGCCAAGCAAAATAAATTATTAGACACCTAACGACAACGACACTACTGCTCCAGAAGCAGACGCACGACAAGTCGAGACAAGAATTGAGCTGTGTGTCACTGAGTGTGTGAGTCGCATTGGATTCCATTGTATTGGTGTTGTCGCTGTCATCTGGCTCTGTCGCGAAAGAATACCTTTGAAGTAATGGAGCATCGATATCAACA
This sequence comes from Rutpela maculata, assembly GCA_936432065.2. Lineage (NCBI taxonomy): Eukaryota > Metazoa > Arthropoda > Insecta > Coleoptera > Cerambycidae > Rutpela > Rutpela maculata. Next base: position 124,334,800 of record OW386291.2, on the reverse strand, counting down.
GAGATGAGATAGATAAATAAATAAAGACTTTATTGTTCAACAGAACACAAATGTTCCTAATACCAAGAGTTTTCGAATCTCTGTGGGTGGTGACTAACACCCCATGCCAGTGAGCAATTATACAACTATCTAAATCGTTTAGATGATGTTAATATGATGAGCCATTTTTGCTGAACTCTGAAGAGAGAAAATATACTTAAGAAAAAGCCACTTCATAGATCTTTTGAGGATAGTCAGATCCCATAAAAGAATAGCTATGTAATAATGGGGTATATATTAGCACCATTAAAGTAGGTAAAATTAAAATAAAGCGCGGAGATCCAGCTTCAAAGTATACGATTTTAGAGTCGCAGGTTACAAATTGCAACTTGAACAGTTTTTCTGCCTATATTTTTTGGATACGGAGAAACGTCACCTCATGTGGCAATTCTGACATAGCATTCGAATTCAGCGACTCCAAAAATATAAAGTAACCTAGAAAAGGTGAATCGTCTATAAAAAAACAAATGATTTCAGTGGTAGGAATTAGGGTTTAACTCTCAATAGTGTTGTTTTAACATGTTTGCCCATTTTTGATGTCAGGGAGAAAGACTGTCATGTTGAAGCAAATCTGACATCGGATTCGGATTCAACGGCCCTAAAAACATATGCAAGGTCCAGTCTGGTGGACATGATTTTTTTTTCGTGGATCTGTGATATCGGTGTAAATTTTGATAAAACCAAAACACATTTTAAAAAAGTGACATTTTAAAATCCCCCGAAAAGCTACGTAATTAGTGAATAGACACTTAGATTAGGCGACTGTATACACTACACGGAAGATCTTATTTTTTCAATGTGTGTGCGTTTTGGTGAATTTGCACATATGGCCTTATTATTAATATTTAAGGATTATAGTAGTTATATCTACATTAGTGAAATTTTTATCATAATTTTGGAATGTTCTGTATGGTTTTAAACGTATATTTTATTTTTCTAAGGCAATATAATACAACTTTGTAATGCAATGCTTTTAAAAATACTGACAAATCTACGAATCTCTACAAATGGGATATTTCTCGAATTACGACATGAATATGATGATCGGCAAAAATAAATATGTTATATTTAGTATAACAGATGTAAATACATAAAGTCTGTCTTTTAAATCATTTCTGGCATCCACCAAAAATATATAAATCACCTCCTTCAAATAGGAGAAGATAATAAAAACTTATTGAGCACAACAGCATCAAATTCATTTGTTGCCAGTTACGGTTGAATTTTTTATGCTCTCACCATTATTAATCTCTGTGCAACAATGGCATATGCATAGCTAAATTAATATTTTTTAATAAAGGCCTCAATTTTAATAACACTTGTTGAGAAACTTGTTCACAAGTTCACAAAACATAGCAAACAGAGATTTTTTTGGCAGAAATTCCAAATGTTTCGATCATTTTGGCAATGAAGACTTAAAAAAACAAATACTTAAGCTTCAAAAATATTTTTAATTTGAACTATTTTAGGCATCATTTTTAAAATATACATCATCGGTAAAGTTAATATAAATTTAATACCTAAGGTCGATGAGTGGGCAAACTAGAGATACGGACAAACTTTATGTACTATTCACAATCGCTTCAGCAATGTTAGTAACTAGCTTCAGGTTAATCAAACACGAGTTGCAAAGTACATAACATAAAAACAAAGTTTACTTATGGTATTTGAAGGCGTTGGAAAGTTCGTTGACAGCAGCATTGGTGACGGCACGTCCAACAGCCATCTGAACCTGTGGAGGCACTTGATAGCCTCCTTGTTGTTGGCCTCCAATTCGACTGAACAGATGAGAGACAACTCTTAGCCGCCGGATTACATGCATACACTACTGAAATTATTTACTGCATATGACCTTTACTTTTACCGTAAGTTTTGACCTTACAATTCGACTATTTTCTTAACAAACAAGACCAATTAACAACAATAAATGACATTTTACTAATTTTCCATTTATAAAATTGTTAATTGATTTTGCCCTGTGATTACTGAAAATGTGTGGAATCCTTACTTGATCATAAAATTTCATTAGCATGGAATTCAAAGAGCTTCTATTGACCAAAATAATAATTTATCTTTATAATCTAAAAAACTATGTAGCAAAACAAACGAAAGATTGAGTGATGGTAAACTGTATTTGAAATTTATACTACCTAGCAGCAGCGGTCTGAGCTAAAGAGCACAGGCAAAGATAGCATAATAGATTATATTTGTACGTCATCAATATATATGCAAAGAAACCTGTATGGTAGGTATTATTATTAAGGCTATTAAGCGATGTACAAAGGCTTGCTAGTTTATGCACCACGGGGGCCATAAAAACTTCTCCCACAGCTGCATTGGAGGTCCTTTTAGTCCTGCCATCACTGCATATATTTATCCAAGTGGAAGCTCGTTTAGTGATGCACAAGCTAATGCAAGGCAATTACTCCTCGTGCACTTTCCTGGATCCACAATAATTGATCAATCACCTAAGGAATGGCTAGAAACAGAACTGGAAGCTACCAGAGTAGACTGGGCAGTGACAAAAAAAAAGGTGATAGATTAGATGGGCAATAAACTCATTTAAGTCATACAAATCTTCAGGATATGATGGAATTACAGAGCCAGCCTGGCGCTGGGTTACATACTAAAAATTTGGAAGCCAGTGATATTTATATGGAAAAAACTCTCATAATCAAGCCAAGTCCCTAAGACCCATAAAAGTTATGTCATTCCAACTTAAGCCAATGAAAAAAAATGCTTTACAGACATATCAGGGATGATGTACTGGTCAGAAACCCACTGCATCAAGGCCAATATGCATACAGAACAGGCATGTCAACGGAAACGGCACTGCACCATCTAATTCAGAAGGTGGAAAAGACGTTGGAGCACACGGAGGTGGCACTCGGTGCCTTCCTCGATATAGAGGGGGCATTCGACAACACCTCCTTGAACTCATCATTAGAATTGCAAGAGAGAGTGGCATTGAGGGCGCCTGTTGCTATGCTCAAAGGCAGGGTGATATTCACCACAATGGGGCAGAATGGGAGCTTACAGGCTACAAAATTTTCAGAACCCGACTCCTCTTGAAGGCAACTCGGGGCACATGAGGATAATAAACATTGTAGCGGATCCTCTATTGAGCATGAGGTCGGATTACATGACACCAAAAATGACATTCAACAAGCCCTTCACATCACCATTGGAGATAGGAAGGAATGGATGACAGGAGCTCCTGATGCTTTACGCAGAGGCCAGGCCTGGCCTGGTATACCAATGGGTTCAGGATGGAATCAGGAGCTGGATCAGGAATACATGGTGAAAGGCCAAGAGCGAGTATAAGTCTCTCTCTTGGACAGCACTCCACTGTATTCCAAACAGAAATTCTGGCTATATTCGAGTGTGTACGCGAGAATGCTAAACGACGATATGTGAACCAATCGTATCTCTATCAATTGCATCAGACAGTCAGGCGGCACTTAAGGCACTAGCCCCTAATAAGGTGTCTTCCAGACTGGTTTAGGACTGCCACGAAGAGCTCAAAATTCTGGTTGAGCGGAACAGAGTAAGACTACTCTGGGTGCCGGGACATACCAGTATAGAGGGCAACGAGAAAGCAGACGAACTTGCTAGACAAGGAGCAGCTGATATATTCTATGGCCCAGAACCCGCCTTGGGTATCAAAAAGGCTTAGCCAAACTGGGTCAAGAGTAAACACAACCACTACTGGAAAAATATTCCAGGAAATCGACATGGGAAAACACTCATCAATGGACCATGTTCAAAACAAACTAAAGAACTGCTCACAAGGAACAAGATCCAGTTGAGAACCATGACAGGTCTTTTGACGGGACATTTTCCCGTTAAGAAGTACCTGCATTTAATCGGAAACTTTGCTGACGACCTTAACTGCAGACTGTGCAGTAAGGTACCAGAAACTGTAGAACATTATACATGACTGTGAGGCGTTGGACCGCAGAAGGTATAATATCTACCGGCAAACACAAACAGACCCGGAAACCATCAAAACTCGTCCTTTTTCAGACCTGTATCACCTTGACAGTGATGCAGGAATATTAAAATGGACAGTGTAAACCAAAACAGGGAGAGCACAATAAGCCTAGGAGGCTGCAGTGTACTCGGAGTATTCTTTACAGATGAGCCCCAGGAGGAGGGGTTTTACTCAGTTGGAGGCTGACACTCAGGACATTCCAAGTTAGGACAGCCCGTGTAGGTTTCCCCTCCTTGCAAAAAAAAGGCACAATGCTCATAGGGCAACAATATGGAACAGAGCATCAAAAGTTATAATTAGAGCTGAAGGCAAATCCCATTTTATGAATGCCCACAGGTACTGTCCTCCGGAGACTACTATTTTTTTTTGTGGGGCTGTGTTATTAATATTTCATCGCCTTGTGTCATCTCGTCCATGTTTCCTTGTACACTATATAAAAAGTTATTTGTATATATTTGTTACATTCATGAAAATTTTTACTCGAGTTACCAGATTTAGATGCCAATTTAAGTGCCCGAAGTCAAATTTCTCAAGGGAAATTTATGAAAGAAGAAAAATTCACCTGCTATGCACGTGAAGATCTACCACCCCTATATACATCGTGTACTATCCTGAGCAAAAAAAAATATTTTTTTCTAATATAAACCTGTCTCTATTTGCACACTTGCAATGAATTTTGACAAATAACTGACAATGTCATAAAAATTAAAGTTAGATGTACACAACTAGATTTTATCAAAAATAGGTTTTAAGACTTGTCCCATTTTTTTGTGCACGACAGTACACTACATTTTTATCCGCATTTCACCCCATTCGTAAGCCGCCACTGATAGTTCACTTGGAAGCATCCTTTATGTCTGCAGAACCTATCCCCATCTTTCGTTTGCTGTACATCATTTTGTTATTATGAGAATCAAGCTGAATTTTAAATGATTTACTATATTAAATCGACAAAAGGCCGAAATTTTGATATGCAAAAACAAACGAAGATTTTTAGAAACATATTCTTTTTAGGATTTACATATGCCGTAATCATTTCTAGCAGTGTACATAATTTTACACAAAGAATGTTCTGTATATTCATAATATACAATTTTTCAGTTCATACTGCATGTAAAAATTGTGAACGTTCAACTTTCATACTCAGTAAAAAGCGGTTTTCTTTTAAAACATTGAGAGTGCCTTTAATTATAGGCAACATCACCAATACCCTATCTGAAGAGTTGAATATTGAATGAAACATTCACATTTTTTTATTCACAGCAATAAAAGTTCGGTAAGTTTTTAAATTCAACGATGCAATCATCATCTCAGTGATGGAAGTGAGATAACAGTGCTTCTGACGGAAGCATCGATGAACTTAAAAACTCACTCGTTTATTCCTTTTTAATCGAAGGGTTGAGAAAATGCTAACGCCACTTTCACATCACTCACATGAATGCGACCAAAATAGACATTTTAGCCAAAAACTAGCCAACAAGCGATATTATAATATTGTTTTAAGAATATACAATACACAGGTCAATGTACAATAATCGATAACAACATCGTTTTGTTTTAAATATTTCACAAGACACAATCTATGTGAAGCAGAGCATGTGTAACAAACATAGCACCCTATTTAATATTCATAATAACAATTATGCATAACTGATTTCAAGTGGGTTGACTTCATAAACTGCTAACAAAATAACTCAAGAGAAAATGGGACTCACCAAAATATGCATATTTAAGTATTGTCAATTTACTTAATGCTATCGCATTGCTGTCACTTTCAAATCAAAATAGCTGCTGTGGTGTAAACATTCTTATTATTCTTCTGCATGCTGGTGATTTCGAATCAAATGATCGAAGTATAATATCTTTTTCATTATACCTCTCTGAAAACACTATGTTTACATACCTACTTAGCGCACGGAAACAATGATTGTTTAGTTTCCTTAGCAAGGCTAAACAACGCATGTATTGTGACAGGTTTTCAAATTCTTATTCAAAATATTTTTAAAATGATTTCTTCAAAAGAAGAAATATTACTTGAAGCGGCAAAAGTAAGTGCAGAGTTACTGCCCAGGAAGTCTTGTGAGAGAGAAAATGAATACCATCTATTTTGCAAGTGGCGCCAGCAAAAAAAAGTTAACACAGTAGGTGATGATACTTTTCTCGTATATTTGTCCGAAAAAGCCAAATCAATGAAAGCTTCAACTCGATTTTCAATGTTAAAAAGTTGTCTAGCAGTAAAAGAAAATGTGAATGTTAGTAATTTGCCGAAAACTACTGCATTTCTCAAACGACAAAGTGTTGGTTACATACCGAAAAAGTCCAAAGTATTAACTGCAGACCAAGTCGCCAAATTCATACTTGAAGCACCAGATGAGAAGTGGTTATTAACTAAAGTAATTTTAATATTTGGTTTTTACGGTGCATGCCCAAGAGATGACTTGATTCGTTTATCTTTGAAAGATGTGGAAGATAATAGCCATTTTTTGGTGGTATTTCTTCGACAGGGCAAAAATCACAAATGAAGAAGTTTCGCAATCACAAAGGAAGGATGTCCCTTTGATCTATGCAGTTTTTATCGTAAATATTTTAATCTAAGACCTACAAATATGGATAGTAGAAGATTACTTATTGCATATCGCACTGGTGGATGTTATGCTCAACATGTCATACTATAAGTGGTACAACAAAACAGATTGCTGAATATCTGAACCTAAAAAATCATGAAGAATATACTGGACAGGGCTTAAGACGATCTTCAGGATCTATGTTGGTCGAAAGCGGAGGGGATTTGCTTACTCTAAAAAGACATGGAGGTTGTCATTCCTCGACTGTGGCTGAAGGCTACATCGAAGAATCGGTAAGCGGAAAGATTGAAATTTCTCGTAAATTGTTTAGTCGTTCAAGAATAGGAAACACAACATCAACACCAGAAAACATTTTAATTGGGGCAAACCAAGAAACAAATTCTAATATAGTACTTTCGACTTCATCAACTACAATTCTACAAGAATTGCATATTTACAATAACAGAAATTATAACATAAATATTTCATTTAGTAAAAATTAAAGATATAATAGGCCTTTGTTCGTTCATTAAAAGTAAAGGTTCTAAAAATGTAGATTTGTTTGCCTTATTTCTTGTTTTCAGAGAGGTATAACGAAAAATATCGTTCATTACACATCCATTAATGCTTTTCCCTTACTTGCATGACATCCCGTGTTCGGCTGCGCCTCACACGCCTCAATTTGTCACGTGCGCACGGGAAAAGCCTATTTTCTGGAAATGCCTATACTATTTCGTCAAGTTAGATCAAGATACATATTTTTCGACCATTAGTTAATTATAACTTAGAAATTGAATAGGCAATGAACTCAGATTTTGCGAAAATCTGATATTTTGCTGGGTGTCTTAGAAACATATAAACTTTACTTTAACCAAATTTCATTCAACTCTGAGTTAAAAAAATATCTCTCCCGTACATCCTTAAGAATGTACGGAAGAATTCACTCCCTAAAAATTCTGATGTTATTCCCCGACTCCCCGTATAACAGCATTTCCATTTTTTACTTACATAATTTACAGTAAACTGTCAACACATAAATATGTTATAATTTTTTTCTCACGCGATAATTTTAAAGTAATTAAAAATTAATGGTTATGTTCCCTCTGCTCATATATTTCCATTCCCCCCTATGCACATCTAATATAAACGACTTTTTAAATTCATTATCGAAAGGAATGTAAGAAAACAGTAAATTAGATACTTTTGTGCTTAGCAGTTACGTCCCTTGCAATTAAAAAACAAAGAATGTCTTTATAAAGAATATCGTATACGATAAATAAAAGAGACTTCTTGTTTTTCATATTAAAAAAAAATTGACAAAATGAAATCAATTATGCAGGAATAATATGTGATATGCCCTAAATCGGACTTATACATAATATTGTGTGATGACTAAAAATAATTAGTGTAGATTATGTTCTTAACGCCTCCTGAAAAGAAAACCACAAGCTCAAACCAGCAACCTGTGGCTACGCTCACACTCCCATGCATATGATGTTATGTCAGTCATGAATGTTTTATTCTGTTACCTATTAATTAAAGTAAGAATAAAGGGCATAGCCGGGTAAGCATGGTGTGACTGCCCCCAAGCGTCTGGCGCTTATATTTGAGCAGTAGGAAGCAATCTTGGAAAGTAGCAATTTCACAAAATATTAGCCCGAAAAAGGGACCGGTTTGGGGTGAGTAAGGGAGGGTTGATTTTAGCAAAACTATTTTTTTTCTAAGAAACGGCGCATTCAATCGTTTTGTAAAAAATATATGTTAAAGACCTACTGAGAAAGTACTAAATAAAAAATCATGCTCAAATTCCGAAAACAGATACAGTAAAAAAAACATATATATTATTTTCAAATTTTTTTTAGGGTAACTTATCCCTGGGGTACCAGCCTGAATTTTTTTCTGTAGCATGTCTATGGACTCACTTATGTTATATTTTTTTCCCAGTCTTGTCCGAAGATTACGCCATACTTAAAAAAAATGCCGAAGTGTGCAGTGCCGTATGCATATTTTGTGGACAATTAACTCCTTGCAAGTAAAAAAGGCCAAACTGCAAAGTAAATATGGATATCTGAGTAGTGTCTACATATTAGTGACTAGTGATTATGGAGATGGTGAACGTTGTAAGAGAAACCAACATAAAGCTGCAACGCTGACAGTTAATTAGGTGCTCAATAGAGTTGACTCTTGCGCCGCAAAAATCAGTTTATAGCCGTAATGTTAAATATCATTAAGGGTAAAACCTAAAGTCAGCGGTACTATGGAGTACCTTGTCAAAGACTGTCATTATTCACATATTACCGTCGGCGGGGATAAGAGCTTGGTTGTTAACAATTTGCAGCACTAAATCGTAGCATTACTAACCTGAGAAGGATATAGATGTTAATCTTCCTCACTGTCATCTGCAATCACTGTACTCATGCTATCCTTCTGGAACAATAGGGAGAGAACTTCTGCCGGTTTAGGTATGCTTGCTAGATATCATCCGTACGAAAGGTAATACACGACAGCAGCTACATGGGAACAACATCCAACAGTTTGATACCCGTTGACACATTCACAGAAATATCTTCTAACGCCGACACTGTGGGGAATATAGTCGAGGAAACATCGGTAAACCTTCGTTTTGATGTGACGTGAACAAACTTGTATTTTGAGTACATTGGACTGGTCCTTAGCGTACTGAAGATTAAGTGTTCCGTCTTCATTTATGACTTCGAGGTACGAAATCGTTTGTTTATGTTGATACGATCCGGTAAAAAACAGTTTTAAATCCGTCATTTCTGGGAAGTCCAGTACATCTTTGCTGGAAATATCTACAAAAGGCAGTTTTGCAATTTCTTTGAATGTGCCAGTGGGAATCGAACTGTTGGATGTTGTTCCCATGTAGCTGCTGTCGTGCATTATCTTTCGCAAGGACGATATCTATCAAGCATACCTAAACCGGCGGAAGTTCTTTCTCTATTGTTTCAGAAGGATAACATGAGTGCAGAGTGCAGTTTTTTGCAGATGACAGTGAGGAAGATTAACATCCATATCCATCACAGGTTAGTAATGTTACGATTTAGTGCTGCAAATTATTAACAACACATGACTGTTAAGACCAAGCTCTTATCCCCGCCGACGGTAATATCGATAGTACCGCTGACTTTAGTTTTTACCCTTAATAATATTTAACATTCCGGCCATAAACTGATTTTTGCGGCGCAAGAGAGTTAAACTCTATTGATCACCTAATTAACTGTCAGCGTTGCAGCGTTATATTGGTTTCTCTTACAACGTTCACCATTTCCATAATCACTAATCACTAGTATGTATATACTACTCAGGTATCCATATTTACTTTGCATTTTGGCCTTCTTTACGTGCAAGGGGTTAATTGTTGACAAAATATGCATACGACACTGCACACTTCGGCATTTTTTTTAAGTATGGCGTAATCTTCGCACAAGACTGGGAAAAAAACATAACATAAGTGAGTCCCCAGACATGCTACAGAAAAAAATTCAGGCTGGTACCCCAGGGATAAGTTACCCTAAAAAAAATTTGAAAATAATATATATGTTTTTTTTAATGTATCTGTTTTCGGAATTTGAGCATGATTTTTTATTTAGTACTTTCTCAGTAGGTCTTTAACATATATTTTTTACAAAACGATTGAATGCGCCGTTTCTTAGAAAAAAAATAGTTTTGCTAAAATCAACCCTCCCTTACTCACCCCAAACCGGTCCCTTTTTCGGGCTAATATTTTGTGAAATTGCTACTTTCCAAGATTGCTTCCTACTGCACAAATATAAGCGCCAGACGCTTGGGGGCAGTCACACCATGCTTACCCGGCTATGCCCTTTGGAGATATTACCCGTGTCAAACCTTGTTACGTGTTCATGAGAAACTAAAAAAATTCTAAAGAGGAACGAACGGTCTAATTCATGTAATTTTCCTACCACAGTTAAAAATATAAGTATCTTTCGGTGTAAAATTGCAACTTTGACCGGGTTAAAGTTGGATTAGAAGCACATCCTAACTTCCGACCATGTGACCAAAGCAGATATGTGAATTTACAATTTAATACGTATATACATGGTATGCTCATAACTGGTGCAAACCAAATCGTAGGCGAAGAAGAATGTGGACCTTTTGCACTCCTTTTATTTTCTTGACGTAACATCAATCTTCTTGCCTTTTTTCGATAAAATGATTTGTAGTCTTAATTTATTTTATTATTATAAACTTATTCAAATTATATGCTTCATAGTTAAAAAGGCAGTTTTCGACATATTAAAAATATCTTGTCAAATGTTTATAGTATGGGAGCCATCGACCAAAATTTCTCGTCATCGCGACATGGACAAATCTATAAAAACTGTTAGTTTAAGGGAAAATAGGAAACTTTGTTATGTAAAGCAAAGCTCTGGCGCACTGCGGATGTGGTAGAAAAATATTTTCCATCGGTAAAAAAAAATCGCGTAATTTTTTTATAGCACCTCGTCCGTTCTTAATGGAACCCCATTCAAAATATGAAAACAAACACCAATCCGTGAAGAACGGAAATTTTTTGCCTTGTAGAAACCTGATAAATGTAGTATTAGTTGTTAAAAAAAGGCATGACAGAGTTACAACGACATGGCTAAAACATATCCTAAAAAAAGTCTAAAAGGCCATTTTCCGTGTCGCACAGTTGTACAAAATGAAATGGAGTCGTCTTTTACTCTGCACGTTTCGGCCATCACGTGCTATTATAGAGGTATGAAGATAACTGACCGCGGGAGAAAGATAAAAAAAGACGACGTCTGACATTTTCGAGATTTGTTAATTTGTCTTCTTTCTTTCTCACTCCGTGGTATCCCTCCCTCTTTATACCTTCATGTCTATGCCTCCACCTTTACAATTTTACAGCTATACTAGAATTCATTCTATCTCCTGCGGAGGGCTGTGAGTATCCATATTTAGTGCTTCACACCTTATTTCAATTTTACCTTTTATTTGACATTTTTTGAAAATTGAACGTTTTTTAAAAATTTGACAATTTTTGAAAATTTTACATTTGCCTCTGTATTTTTCCCTCCCTATCTACCCTTCTGCGTGTGAGTGTGATTATGTGTGAGTATACGAGTCTATTCACGCACCCGAGTTACATTTGCAAGATTCCGACAAATTACAGAACATGAAAACACGAAACACCCATATTGTGACTTTCTAATGTGACGGAAAATGGATTTTCTGGGAACAACAACGCAGAAAACGTCCATTCCAATTTTTTTTTAAGTATTTCTAAATCCTACCAATGATTTAATCAAGGAAACGGACGGGTCCTGATAAAAAATTACATTTTACAAATTCATTCACTCCCACGAGCAACGTTTAAATCATCTGTTTTCATTTTTCCACGATTGTTCTTAGCGGAAATTCTCAAATTACACTGAAAATGGACGGGTCGCGATGACAAAATTTTCTACTTTCAAATTTATTGGGAAATTTTCCAATTTTCTCTTCATTAGCTGCTTGCTCAAGGCGGAAAATGTCCGTTCAAATTTTTATAGAGACCGTACTTCAATACCAACACCAGGAAACGGACCTGTCGCGACAACAATTTTAGCCCATTTTTTTACATGTTCATTATTGTTTTTCGATCGTTTAGCAACGTTGAAGACTTCCGCCATAAAAGACTTTTTTCTTTATTTGAATATAAACTGTCCGAAAAAGTTTGAAATTTTCATGTCGCGATGAAGCTGAAAATCCTGGTCGATGGCTCCCATACTATTATTATGTAACAAGAGCAATTTTCCACTTTGACTGTACTTTTAGAATGGGGTTATTTCATGTGTATGAAAAACTTTTAAAAAGCTACCAATTTGGATGGCAAATATACAAGGATAATGTAACAGGAAATATGACTGATATTATTTTGTTAATTATTCATAAATCCATAAAAACTATACCACTTAATTTATTAACGTGCGATGTCAATGATTAGAAGTGATTTCTTGATCTTAGATTACAGTTCTGTAGTTAAAAAAATGAGGGGAATAAGAAAAAGAGACACAAGACAGTCGTTTGACAGTGTATCTGATAGATTTGCTTTGGTAAAGTTATATGTTAAATTAAATTGTTTGTACAACAGTCGGTAACAGTAGGAGCATACCATGTCTATTTGTATCATGGAAATATGTGTATTATGTACAAAGTGAAGACAAGGAATTTTGATTACTTTTTAAAGATTTTATATAAACATGAAACAATGCTCTATGAGATTTGCATCATAGCCATGGTCTAACTGAAACCGAAACCATACACATGGTGTTAGAAGTATGATGATCATAATTTTAGCAGGTGATATTTGAACTTTGTGACTGCATTGTGGAGAATAATTCTGAGTAGGTCTCGGGTTCGATTCTCAGCCATGGCACTGGGATTTTTTCAATGAAGAAATTAATCCTAATACACTTAGATATCGAGTTTATCCTCTCCCTTATAAAATTACTTCAGACCTTCAGAAAGAAAGGGAATTGTATTACCTGTGATGTTTAACTTAATCAAAAGTAATAAAAGAGTCTCATACGATAGGCATCGAACACTGAACGGTTTTGCAAGAAAAAAATAAATAGTTTTTTAAAGTAAATTACTCGAAAAATAATAAAAATGTAGTAAGGCAAGATGCAGTTCAAAAAGCAATATAGTCACAAATTTTTTTTTTCAGTGAAAGTTTTGGGTGAAATAAAATATGTTTTCTATGTTTCTTCATTAATTCTTAAAAATGGAAATAAGGCAGTGTTAGAACACCTCAACTAGTAATTTGACTCATGTCATACTTTACATACTGAATGTATGCTGGCACATGTGTGCTTTGATCAAATTTTTACATGTATTTTGTATATATTAAATGTATTCTTAAATTATTTTTCGCAGAAATTCTAATGTAAATGGAATTTTCCATAAACAGTAAAAAATAAAAAATATATCACACGATAAAATTATGACCGTCATACTTCTAACACTCTGTATATTGTATATATTATTCAACAAAGATTTACTGGTCTAACAATAAACAAAATTGTCAGAACAGTGCATAAAGGTGCAGCATAAATTGTTGCATTTCTCACTCAAAAAACACATTAATGTCTGACCAACAGCTTATTTGTAAATATGGATTAATTAAAGTGATGTTAGTGTGAAAATTAACTTACGTGGGGATAAGTGGAGCAGGTAGAGCCTGTCCTTGTGGTCTGCCTGGTGGCATTGGGGGAACTCCTCCACCTGGCCTATTTGGAATGGCAGGAGCCGGCCTACCTGTGCTTGGGGGAGGTGGAGGTGCCCTAGAGCCTAACGAACCTATAGAAAAAAATAATAATTTTTTTGTGTAGTCTGGGAAGGGGTCAGTTAAGAAAAAATACATTTTGTGTCAGATATGACAAAAATTAGGATTACCGTTGCAATAATTCATAAGTAGTTACTAATCACGAATTCGATGATGAGTCGCATTCAAGTAACTGGTTAAAACTGACAAAAATACTAATGAATTTTATATAAAGTAGAATTAGAATTACTAATTATCTAGTTTATTTTCTACTAATTCCACAGAGAGTATTTTAAATATTTTTAATATTTATACGAATAATAATTAATGATATAATGACACGATGAGAAGTTAAGCTAAAGCACATGAATAAATTTTGAAGTTAATATGTGTGAAATAAACTATCAGTTTTAACCTGTCATTATTATGTCTCAATGTTTATCTCGATTAACAAATACTTTTTCCTTGTGTATTGTCATTTTATTTAAAATTAAGATGTATTACTTCTTACTTATATCGACTAGTCAGATAAGTTAACTTTATATTTAAATGTAAAGTGTAGCTTTGATGAATAAATGATTGATTGATTGATTGATTGACTGACTGATTGATAACCAGAGATGAATAGATATTGATTACTCTGAAATTGTCGCAGAGGTTTTCGTGGAAAATTTGCATTGGAACTAATGATAGCGTTTTTTATGGCGAAATCTGAAATAAGATAATTGAAAAGTTTCATGTTCAAGCAATATATAACTTGATTTCTGGTACAAAAAATAACAATTTGTTTGACATTATGATATCAAAACCGAAATTATGACGGAAAGTTTAGAAACTTTCATTTACTTCGTTCCAAATACTTCTGAAATTTTCCTGAAAACCTCTATATGGGAAAATTTCGTTACCCATCTCTGAAAAACAAACAACATTTTTCAACTACAAAAAAATGCTTTTATGTTTTTTCTTTTGTAGAGTCTGAAAACCTCTTGACAAAAAAAGTATCTTTATTTAAATGACCCCATCATAGTTGCTTATAAATATGTATTAGCAGCAATACCATTTATTTTTGAGATTCAGCACTCCAACTCCATATAATGATTTAGAAAACAAAAGCCGTGTATTAGATAATGGAACAACTACGTAAACGTGCAACTAAAGAAAAATGCAAAATGTTGTTAGTTATAAGAAAAACAAATTAAAAAGGCATTAATTGACCCTACAGGCCAGAGTTCAGGATGCGTAAATACCATTTTAAATCGGGCAAAAGATTTTACTGTCGGAACCAGTTCATTATAGGCCTCTTTTAAACATACTAATTTTTCCCCCTCGCCTGCCTTCCGGAACACCCCCAATTTTGGGGCAACATCGCTTAAAAATCATTTTTTTGCCAATATCTCGTCCTACCAAAAAATAGATGGTTATCAAATTTAAAGATAAGTAAATTCTCTATCGAAATGGTTCAGACACATTTTTACGTAGTATTAATATTCTTGGAGGGGGAAATCAAGCATCGTATCTCATCCACCCTGTATATCAGCTGAAGCTATTATTGCATGTGAAATAGAAGTGCACTTCGTAGTCGACTTTTTTTTGTCCCGGTCCTCGTTTTTACACATAATTGTTTGCATAACAATATTATGACTGTCCAGTATGTCATTCTCAACATTTTCTTATAAAGCATCTCATGCGGGGTAACTTTTTATTTCATATACATGAAATCTCATATCTTCTAATATTATTGCTCCAGCCACATTTTTTTTGCGATTCTCGTACCAATTCACTGTGAAAATCTTAAAACCGGTATTCCGAAAACTAATGATAGGATCGTTACTGCTTGTTAGAAATTATAATATCAGCGCCATACTTGCTTTCTAGTTTATTGCTGACAGTTCTGTAGGAATGTTCTGGAGGAATGTAACCATTATATTTGTGCAATATGTCTTTCAACAAAAACTGACAAAACTGTCGACAGAGAATTTATTTATTTTTAAATTTGATGACCATGTTTTTTTTTGTAGAACCGTTCAGAACCGAAATATTGGCAAAAAAATAATTTTTAAGCGATGTTGCCCCAAAATTGGGGGTGTTCCGGAAGGCAGGCGAGGGGGAAAAATTAGTATGTCTAAAAGAGGCCTATAATGAACTGGTTCCAAGAGTAAAATTTTTGCCCGATTTAAAACGATGTTAATTCACCTGAAGACTGGCCTATTATACCTAAGTGAACATTAATCTACTCATTAAAGAAATTAATGGAAGATAAAAAAAAAGTGTCTGTGTTCAGAAAGAATGCGTTTCTGATATACAGGAGGTTGAAAATAATTTAAAAACACTTATATATTTTTTTAACTTGCTGCCCACATTTTACAAAACTGAACCAATAAATTATTGTGGCAGAAGGACCTCGATCAACGTTCATTTGGGTTTTTTCCCATTAAGTGATTTTATTATCATTTTTTAAATATCTCAGAAACCCTTATATAATAGTGTCACGTGTTTCCACCCTTAGGAAACCACCCTCGCAAATTCCGTGGGTTCCAAAAATTATAACAAGAGATGTTCACTAACACACTTTATTAAATATTTACTTCACAATACTATTATTAATTTAAATACACGTTACTAACTAAAAATCACAATGTTTATCACTTAGTTTATCTTTGAAGTCTTAACCTCACTTTCTATACTTTCTGAACTACTGAACTACTCGCCGAGAATGCGGTCGGTCTTTTATACCCAAAAATGACAGATCTCGATTGTTCTGTGATGACGCCACCATTCTCTAGATAATTCCAGATGTCACCAGAACTAACTTCTGGTAGGTTTCGCGAGTAGGTGCAAATACACTACATTCAGACATTCGATCTGTTGAAGTCTACCTACTTTTTAGTACCCAACATAACCTTAAATTTTAAGGGGTTGCAACATATTACACTGCCCCCTCCTTAAGCCTGAACGTCCCGGTCAGGCAATTCAGCCTCTTTCACATACTTCGCCAGTCTATCCAAGTGTACGATCTTCATCTTGGACTTTTTGTTTCGTTGAATCCGATAGACGACATCATTAATTCGGGTAATAACAGTATAAGGTCCATCCCAAGGAGGTTGAAGTTTCGGGGATCTCCATTCCTTCCGCTGTGGGTTGTACAGCCAAACCAGATCCCCCACCTTGAATCCCCCTGTACTGGCATTCTGATCATAACGAGCCTTCAAGCGGTTACTAGTTCTGTTCATCTGCTCTCGATCATTCTTTGGCTGTTCTCGACTTCCATTTCTGTAGTTGCTCATCGAAAATGGTTCTCCACGGGCAGCACAATTTTTACACTTGTGACACCAGGCCTCCACATCCTGGCGACTATTAACCCAATAGAACTGTTCCCGTGCTCTACTCAATATCTTGTTTATGCCGAAGTGTCTGCTGGACGTTTCATTATGCGCTTCCTGGAGTACTTCTGGTACACGACACCTGGGAATCACAAGACGCATGGCAACCTGCTTCCCATCTGGGCTTTCCCATGCTCTCCTCAAAAGCCCATCTACGACCGTAAGTGAATCCCATTGTGACCATAAAGCCTTCAGCCCCACTTCTTTGTCGGAAACATCCTTCCATGCTGGACGCGTTCCCTCTTCTTTTGCTCGCAACATGGGTCCGATTTCTACATCGCGCAATTGCTCTTGCCTCAGAGTTTTCTTTGACCAACTCTCTGGAAGATCGACCTTGACAGTGTTGACTTCAACCATGTTCGACAATCTTTCCACCTGAGGCTGGCACTTGCAATCTTCTTTATCTGGTTTTCTGGATAATGCAGGAGTCTTGACTGCCTGCGTTGTCAACAGCCTGGTTTTCTCGCATTGGTCGTTCACTTTTGACAAAATAAATTGTTCGTTCCCAATCCTTAAGACTCGCTTTCCTACGTCAACAATAAATCCATACTGTTCCATAATGTCCAGTCCCAAAATGAAGTCATCCGTGATATCAGCCACGATGACCCTGTGGTCGAACCTTAATTGTCCAATCTGCAAACCCAGGTCTACTTCTCCATGAACCGTAGCCCTGTCCCCCGTAGCTGTCCGGACGATCACTTCTTCATTTTGCCTCTTGGTAATCTTTATGCCCGATATAAATCCTGGCCGTACTATTGATGACGTAGTACCTGTGTCGATGGTAAACAAACATTTTCTTCCGTTCACATATCCATGCAACAACAGACTGCTTGCGATTCTTCGAAGCTGGGAAATCTTAATTTCTCTGGGGGCACTGCATTCCCTAGCCAGAACAACCCCCCTGGTACTGTTTTCCTGCTTTTCTTCAACATTCACAGCATTTACTTGACTCTCCGAATTCTGCTGTCGACAGTCTCGCTTCATGTGTCCTACCTTGCCGCAGTTGTAACATTTAATACCTCCGCTCAGCTTTCCTTTATTTTGTTGTTTTCTCTGCTCCCTGAGATCATCCACTTTGTTCAATAATTTGGTAAACATTTTCTACATCTCCGTCAACATAGGGTTCTGGTTCATTTCTGGTTGCGATTCTTTGAGAGTCACAGCTCGCACTCTCGACCTTGGAGTATCTCTGTAGGCGGCTTCTACTTCAAGTGCATGCACCAAAGCTTCGCTACTACTTTGGTGTCTTGTCAGCCTCAGAACTCGCCTGACCTCTTCGTCCCTTATGCCATCTAAAAAGGCCCCTACGGCTAATTGTTCCTGAAATTCTCTAGGTGCACTCGGATACGCCAGGTGTGCCAGTCTCTCTATCGCAGCTTCGAATTCCTGTAAACTCTCTCCAGCCTTTTGTGTTCGTGATTTTAGCTGGGCCTGGTATAATTGGGCAAGGTGTTGTTGCCATACCTCAAGTCTAATGCAGCTTCCAAGACTTTGAAGTCCCTTTGTTTCTCAACTGGGATGGTTTGGAGTAACTCTGAGGCCTGGCCCCTTAACGCCAGAACTAATGCCATGGCCTTTTCCTCATTATCCCAGTTGTTCGCACACGCTGCCGCCTCAAACTGCCTCTTGTACGTCGTCCAGGAACCTTGGCCGTCAAAAGAAGGAGGTTTTAGTCGCTGACCTGATGATACCACCTGCTGGCTTCCTCTATCTCTCAACTGTCGTTTAAGCCGGTCTATTTCTTCTTCGAACTTGTTTACTTTTTCTTTAACTTGACCGACTTCGGTCTTGACTTCACCTACTTTATCTTCGACCTTGTTTATCTCTTCTTTGACTTCACTCTTGACAGAAATGATTGCGTCCTGTTGTATTTTTATTTGATCGCTCAGGATTTTCCTTAATTCCTCCTGGCGTCTTTCTTCCAAGTCTTCCATTATTTTTCTGAGTTCGTCTTTTTCCTCTTGACGTTGTCTTTCTTGTTCTTGACGTCTTCTTTCTTCATCCTCTTTTTCTTTCTGACGTCTTGTTTCTTCATCCTCTTTTTCTTTCTGACGTCTTATTTCCTGATCTTCCATAATTTTCTTTAATTCGTCCCTTTCTTCTTGGCGCCGTTTTTCCTCCTCTTGACGTCTTCTTTCTTGCTGTTCTTTTTCTTCCTGACGTTTTTTCTCCTGTTCTTCTTTGTCTTCCTGCCGTTGCTGCGCCATCATTTTTTGGAATTGTTCGAATAAGTCCTGTATTTGTTTATCGGATGCCATACTTCTTGTTGTTACGGGCATACGATGAAATTAAAATAAAATAAATTTAACTGTAACGTCAATATCGGTAATGGAACTTTCTAGACAAATCTCGAAATAGCACGAAAAAGTCTTATCCAGAGTCTTTTGTCACTATCCAGTTCAGAGAATTTAATAATCTCCACTAATGTCCAACTAGAAAAGTTCTAGAAATTTTCACGCATTAAATGAGTCTTTTTCAGTGTCTCTATCACTTCTCAGTTCAAAGGATTTAATTATCACACTAATGTCCTAATAAAATGTTCTACAATGTCTCAAAAATGCACTTAACACTATTTTCCTGTTCGAAAATAACCCTCGAACAAATGTCCAGTAAATGAGTCTTCCGTGTTAGCACTAAACCTCGAGCATACTTCTCGAACACTCCAGCACAACTTCAGAGCTCCTCTTGTCATAAAATTCCGCTTTCTGACACCAATTTGTGACGTGTTTCCACCCTTAGGAAACCACCCTCGCAAATTCCGTGGGTTCCAAAAATTATAACAAGAGATGTTCACTAACACACTTTATTAAATATTTACTGGATACTTCACAATACTATTATTAATTTAAATACACGTTACTGACTAAAAATCACAATGTTTATCACTTTGTTTATCTTTGAAGTCTTAACCTCACTTTCTATACTTTCTGAACTACTGAACTGTCTTTTATACCCAAAAATGACAGATCTCGATTGTTCTGTGATGACGCCACCATTCTCTAGATAATTCCAGATGTCACCAGAACTAACTTCTGGTAGGTTTCTCGAGTAGGTGCAAATACACTACATTCAGACATTCGATCTGTTGAAGTCTACCTACTTTTTAGTACCCAACATAACCTTAAATTTTAAGGGGTTGCAACATATTACAATAGGTACCTGAAATTATTATTCATTTAATTATTACATAAGTTGTAAACCATTAGCTAATCTAAATGATTAATGTATCCTTTTTTAAATTTCTCAGTATTAATTTGACAACTAGATGGTGCCAGAACGAATCATTTCGTAAGCTCTAAACCAAGTATTCGCGACTGAGCATTGACCATGTGAATCTAAACTATAATCTGTTTTTAAACCAGGAAGACTAAATATAGAAGTCCCATTCACACCATAGTAGTAACCAGAAAATACACTAGAACCTTTTTGGCGTTTTGAGCAACCAACAATGCACCACTACAGTATATTTGTGTGCATTTTATTACATTATATAATACATCGACCTCTATTTGACTACTATGTATTTTTTTTATCCATATTTAAGAGTTTACGCACTATAAAAATTCCAAGTACTTAGTTGTAAAATGAACTGTTTTTTTTTTCTATTTATGATATAAAAAACAGATTAACTGATAATTATTAATGTACAAACCACAAAGACTACGAAAATTGAATAGTAATTGACATATATGTCAAAATTTACGACTATTGCCTTGTGTAAAACTGATGAAGGCATATCCAATCACAGATGTATGATTTAGCGCGATAAATTTGAAACAATCCTCCTGGTTTAAAAACAGACTATAATGTGCCTGAAAATATAGCCTACTGTTCTTAAACAAACTTAATAGTTAACTGCACAATAGCAAAAAAAGATAAAAAAATCTCCACGGAGGGCCCAAAAACTATGTTTCCTTAAGTCAAAAATTGTTTTAAATAAATATTGTTTAGGATGAAAAATTCTTTTGGCAAGGTCTTTCGCAAATTTCTTCTCCAGACATTCAAAAACAATTTTCCGCTGAATCAAAGATATGTGCCAAATAAAAATTGCTACCAAAATGGTTTTAGAAAACCAAAAATATGCTCAGGATATGGAATGATGAGAAAGTACCTACTATCAAAGCGCATTTACCCAAGATCGACAATTTTTTTTAATAAGTTTTCACATCAGAGAGAGAGATATCAAAGTAATTTTTTTAAGTTTTAATATAAAATCCATGTCAATGACTTTTTATAATATTAAGCTCATTCAATGATTAACATTTAATGGTACATCTTTCAAGAAAATTCTAGATACATATCTATAAGATTTCCTGAGATATTCAAGAAAACATGTCTTTTTTCATTGTCTTTAACACCTTGTATTTTGAAAATGAAGCATATAGAAACTTTTTTTCTAACTTCAGTTAGATGCTTCCATTAAAATTTTATAACCATTAATAATAAGCAATAGTTCAAAGGTAGATTCTTTGGATCAAAATATGAGGATATAACATGCTTTAGTAAATTATTGCTGTGCAAAAAGATACAGATTATCAAAATTGCATTTTTTTTTTCTTTTTTTTACAATATCTCAACTACCTCTTGGCCGATCTTCTCTCAATTTGGTAAGAAACCATTTTTTAAGCCAAGAAACAATAATTTATGTATCACATCATGTTAGCCCATGGAGGGCGCTTCATGAGCTATACCTGATGATGAATATTTTTTCTATCTTTTTTTTTACAAAATGTGGCACTTTTGACTAGAAAATCTCACACAGGAGTCATTTCTATGTAAAAAAGGTACACTTGATAGAATTCCAACCGTTTTTGAAAAAACTGCCGCAAAGATTTCAAGAATTGTTTGAAAACTAACTCAATTTGAAAAGGACAAATTGAATTTATTGAAAAGTGTGCTTTGGTGACATTCTAGTTCTTAGTTCTCACAAAATGTCAAACTAATGAAATTGTGCACACACAGTGGCTTTTTATTCAATTTTTTAACACACATCCGCTTTCATGTTTGATTTATGGCATGACAGAATATCAGCAGAATGAAGTATAAAATAAACGCACCGAACATATTAGACAACCCCCAAATCCAAAGCCACAGCTGTCCGGAAGGGAATTGCACATTTGAAAAAATGCAGGCAACATCCGTTATCCACTGACATTGTCAGTGCCAGAACTGGGGATCGAACCCAGTACACGAATGACAGTGTGACCAAGCGAGCTTGTCACAGAAGACATCACGCTGTACTACCATACTGATATGTATCCTCATACCAGTAGATGTTATCTCCTGGAGTTGATGTATCTTAGGTGGATATATATACATACAGTAACCCCAACCTCTGTTGAATAATCCACTGTTGAAGAACTCTCAAAGAATTTAAATAATCTCTCATGTCCCAAAACTCAAAAATAAAATAAAGAAGAACACTACAAGACAACGAATTAAACAAAACAAAGCTCTTCTACACACTGACATAAGATTGAGATCAACACCATTGCTCTTACTTCACCCTCAGAGTATTCCGAATCCTCAATGAAATAAAACAAATGCAACAGTGCAGTTTAGTGTAGTATAAACACAAATGTAAAATATAGGTATGTAAGCATTATGTACAAAGGACTTTTGTTCATAATTATTTAGCACCACTATTTTATGTTGTATATATTTGTTAAACCTACAAAACAAAATGAACAAATGAGCATGCAAAATGATATGGTTAGCAAAAAAAATTGAGGTAGAAGAAATAAAAGATTTACCACTAGATCCAACAGATCCCATACTAGGAGTGGCCTTTCTTGGTCCACCAGGGCTGGGTGGGGATAACCTTGGATTATCTAGTCCACTGGCAAGCCAGTCATTTTTAACTGGTGGCGGCACGGGAGTCGAAACAGTAGCCATAGAAACATCACCGATAATGTGGAGTGCTTCTTTGCAGGCATGGTACATTCTCAGCATTTCTTCTCGCTTCTGGGCCTCTTCTGGAGCCTCTTCCATCATCTGGGCCTATAAACAATAGAAAAATGATTAGAAAACGGATATATATATATTATTAGTCATTTAAAGTACCAAAGTGTGTCTGTTAACCACTTAAACCAAGATATTCACAGTAAATTTTAATTTTTACCTGGTCTCCACTGGCATATATATGTGCTAACAATTCTCCATTAATAAATTCTTTGGTATGGTTGATAATCATATACATAATGGTTTTTGGCACCAGATCCCTTGTGGTTTTGGTAACAATCCTCATGTAACTGTCTACTAAATTCCTTATAGTTTCAACTTGTCTCTCCAGCTGTGGGTCCATCGAGCTGGTCATATTTTCACCAGACGACTAAACATACAATATGATTAAAACCCTCCTAATAGAATGTTATATTTGAGTTAGTGTATTATTGGTAGAAGTCTTAGAAAACATGCTTGTGCTGCTTTCATACAGTGTTGCAGAATATAGATATAGGAAATATTCCATTCCAGAAAGAAAAAACTGCCAATGCATTCAGAATACAAACTGTTTCATGAAAGAATTAGTGTGCTAGGATGTTGTGTTAATGGGAATAGGTTCATTCAGAAGGTAGTTCCGCGTAAACTGATAATTTACTGAATTAAATGTGTGATATGTAGGTTATGTAACTGGTAAGGGTGCTGCAAAAATATTCACTCTAAAGTATCATCTAGAAGAAGAATGTTCTAAAAACTATCCAAAGTTTTTCTTGTCTTTCAATTATTTTTGCTTATACAGTATGTCCCCGGATGGGGTACCCCATTCTCGTAAACTTTATTTTTTATTAATATTTTGATTTTGATTAATATACCTACACAAAATTCTCCAAAAAATTCAAACTAATACAATACATTATTCTGAACAAACAACGAAGAATACATTTTTGTCATTTGAGAATTGTTAAATTATGACCTTCTTTAGCCTATATCTCGAAACCCTATTGTTAAAATTTTTTGTGCCTGTGGAGACTTTTGATTGACATGTCATAAGCTGTGCAAAGTTTCAGCTCCCGGGAGTGAAACCCCTTTAGGGGTGATTTTCACGCCTTGAAGGTAAGAGCAAGTATCTGGACTATATAGAAACTGAAGACGATACCTTTTACTACAATAATAACCCATAAAGAAAAATTATTTCATATGAAATTATTCTGAAATTTTGCATATTTTTTACCTCTAGATACTGTACTAGTTTAGGACGTCAAACGAACTGGCTTTAAAATTACATATTTATTATAGTAATTCCCATTCACAAGAAGGGTTCATATGAAGACGCTAACAACTATAGACAAATTTCACTGGTACCAATATTAGCCAAAATTTTTGAAACAGTATTAAAAAACAAAATTAATGAAAACTTTGAACATAACAACCTATTTCACTGCTCTCAGTATGGTTTCAGGAATAAGCGATCCACAACTCTCGCAATAAATGTTCAAATTGTCCTTGATACATTTGAAAACAAGAAATATACAACTGCTAGTTTCTTTGGCCTAAGGCTCTTGATTGTGTCTTGCATGAAATTTTCATAGACAAATTATTATGTTATAATTTTGATTATGACAATATGGCACTTATTAATTTTTACTTATCCAATAGATTCCAATATGTTAACTATATCCTATGCACTTCCCAAAAACGCAGTTACTCATGGTATTCCTCAGGGTTCTGTGTTGGGTTCCATACTATTTACGATATTCATCAATGATAACACAAACTTTATACTGATTGCAGATGATACCACTGCACTAAACACTGATTTCACACCTGATGAACTAAAACGGACTGTCACAGAAACTGAAGAATATATATATGAATGGTTTTTAACCAAACGATACAATCATCACACTCACAAGACACAATCATTAACATTCATATTGCAAAACAGAAAATTTCTAGGTGTGTACTTGGACTCAGTATTGTCCTGGAAAGAACATGTTACAAAACTATCGACTAAACTCTCTAAAAATATTTATTTCCTTCGCAACCTTGTCAGCACAGTATCCCTTAACTACCTACTCACGGCTTATTATGGTTCTTTTCATGCCAATATGTTGTAGGGAACTTTAAACTGGGGGCACTCAGCCCAAGCTTCCAACATTTTTGGCTTACAATGTAGATGTAATCGCATACTATCTCATCTTAGCTACAGAGAAGATTGTAAAGACCAACTAATTAAACTCAAGATATTAACTATGCCTTGTGTTTATATTCTCGAGTATTTACTTTATCTTAAACAAAATGAACATCAATATGTAACGCACGGCCAAATCCAAGAATATACAACAAGGAATAGCGATAAAATTAATGTCAATTTTCTTGGACTTACAAGATCTAGAAATGGAACAGGTTATTATTCTGCCAAATTTTACAATACTCGTCCTCATTCAGTAAAAAACAAACTTTTCGCAATTTAAAAATAATTAAAGGTTATTTATAAACTAAGGCCTTCTACAGTTTTGAAGTTTTTTGAGAACGATTTCTCAGATTTAATTTAACAAGGACCTAGGCACTGTACGCTTATTACCACATATTACCCTTGCTTAATTTGTTAATTTTTTTTTTTTAATTTTGTTTGTCATTCATTGTCTTATGTATATATGTTGTTTACCTATTTTTAATATCCTTTATGTATCTACTATATTGTCTTAATGTTTTGACGTGTGTAAGCATTGTGTATTATGTATTTTGACGCCAATAAATTATTATTATTATTAGAAATACACTACACTGATCACATCTACATCTACATTTTATTGGTTGATTTTTCAGTAATGGGGAGTACTGAGATCATGCCAAGGAAGCACGTCAGTTAGCCTAAATCCGAGCCTATATGTAATACGTACTAATTGTTTTAATTTTAATGTATATAATGGCCTCCAAGAAATATTTGACAGATGAAGATTTGCTCGATATTCTGATGAACAGTGACGATAAGAATGAGTGTTTTTATGACAATGTGGATGGAAATGGCTCGGAAAGTGAAGACAACGAGAGTTTAGTAGAGGAGAGTGAAAATAATTTATGATCATATAACGAGGAATGTTCGGATGATGAAAACGATGTTCCCTTGACTCTTGCCTATTATTGAATTTAGGTACCGGAACCATACGAACACACATAAGCCTCCCGCTGTGGTCCGACGGGTACAACGCTTTGAGCGACTGCGGTTCTGAAAAGGTCAAGTATGTGCCCGTTACATCTCTTGAAGTTGAATGCTCTTCCTCACAGTTTAAATGGATTTTTAAGTCAAAGACATTTAGAACAAAAATTAATAACATACTGTTAGATGTTTACCCCAGACATCTATGAGTGTTCCCTCTAAGTTCAAAAGGTAGACAGTAAACAAAGAACAATTCAGTTGGTTGGTTCGGCAACCATCCCAGAGATGGCGCGCGGAGTTATAATCTGGACTTCTGGAAATATCTAGAGAGTGCTGACATCATGACAGACTATTCTGGATCCCTCATCTTTGGGTATATAAAGGCATGGAGAAACCCACAGTGGACAGTCTAGTTTTGAGTTTAGTTGATGTACAGTTCAGATGGCCAGAGAGAGTGAGCAGAGTAGTAGACCAAGTGATCAAGTCACTGAATAATAGTATAGTACTCAGTGTTATATTAGTAAAGTAATTAATTGTAATTAGTACGTAAGTTAACACGTTAACGACGGGGGTTATTTTTCAGAAACATTAATTTCGTGCGGTTCTTGTCCTTGGGGTCAAGTACTAAGGCATTATTTAATAACGTTACTTGACTCCGCCGTCAAGAATGTGTTCTAAGACTAAAATTATAATAACTCTAAAATGGAAAACTGTAATCTCGGTATCATTATGATAAATAATTATTAATACTCTCCAAGAGCTGTCGCTAGCGCCGCACTTGACTTCGGAAACAAGAACCGTCATTGAGAAATAGAAAAATTTTGAAATGAAATGTATGTATGCTCACTTGGTTATATATTCCCGTCCACAACTAATGTACTATGAAATTGATCCCTGTCTGTAGAGAATGACCTATTACTTGAAACCGGAGGTAAGAACCGTAGTTAACGTGTTAATAAATTAGTGTTCAGTGTTACCCTGGTGTAATAATTTTCGGATCCACGATACAGGATGTTTACAAAAGGGGTGTAAACACGCAACAATACTTTTACACTGTAGGAACATTTTGCTAATATAATATGAGAACATTTCTACAAATCATATTTACTTATTTTCCTAATAACATTTGTAACGTAAATAAAGTAAATAAATATTTAAATGTGTTGGTTTAGTTTAAAAAATCCAGTACAGTTGCGGTAAACTCGACAACACACTGTATTTTTTGTAAATTTTTCTGTACTTCTACAAACCTGATAATTATCTCCCTGCAGCATCAGAAGCAAAACACACAAACACACACGTTAAATGCAAGAAACTACACACAAGGTATAGCAAATACTATGTAGATACATTAGTTAAAAGCAATTATGTTTTTATTAGGTATTAAAACTACATTTACCCTAACTAAATAATATGATCTGACTACCATAACTAGACAATACTTGAAATTGAAATGGGGTCTATTAGTCGAAACTGAAATTACACATTATTTTTAAGGTTCCTAACAACCCTATTACTTTCACTCACATATCCGTAATGGTGTTACTTTGCAAAGTCTTTTTAGTGGAGTTGCTTAATTCGAATTTTCTTAAGAATCGTTCAGAATGTGATAACCTAAAATTGGGTGAGCATAGACAGTTTTTTGAGACGAACAAAATGGGATATAGTGCCTCAGAAAAAAAAATTGGTTCGGCCGTTATAACCTCAAAATCGTCAGAAAAATCAGTACTTCGACAAAACGGCGAATTGTATCAATATTTTTGTGATTACACAAATTAAAGTAAACTAAATTTTCTACAAAAATCGTACAATGAGTTTTTTTGTGACCCTATTAGTTTTCTCAGTGGCGGGGAAATTATATATTTAAGTATAGCTGTAATATAATTCTATTCTTAATAAAAAGTACCTAAATAAATTTTTTGTAAGCTTTATTTTAACTAAATATTTCTACTCTAGTGATTTTTTATAAAATCGAGAAGAAACAAATGCCTAAAAATTAAAATTTTCAGTCACTGTCGGCTTCACAGTAGGAGACTACTGTACTAAACACAGTACCGTACATTTTTAACTCTGCACGAGCGCGTTACTACATATAACTCCACATTTACAAGAAACCAGCTCCTGACAAGCTGAAGTAGCTTCTGGAGATATGGTCCAAAGAGGGTTGTAAACTCCACCCCCAAGAATCAGGATCTGGATGATTATTATTATTATTAATATTATTATTGTTACTAATGTATTATTCTTATGTATGATATTACTCGTAACAATAATACTGTCAGTAACGAACTAAAAGATCTGCGCGACATTATATTAAATAATGTTTGACAACCACTGATCATTTGGCATAATTGTAGGAAAACCGTTTGGCCTATGACAAAAAAGTATAAATGTTATTTTGTAGTGAATTTTGTGCTCTTCAATTTCACTTAGGAGTTTCTTTGTCAGAAGTACACGGTTTTCAAGATAATCCCAAAAAAACTGTCCGCAAACTTATTTCTTTCAAGATGGCCGCCGAAAAAATAATTTTTCCGCTTGGCACTAAATCATAGTTTGTTCGCCAAGAAAAACTTTACCTCTGTGCCAAATTTCATGTTAGTATCACCACAAAGTGAACAATTGTTATGTTTAGCATCTCCACTATTTGGGCAGTGTTGATAACAATCATAATTTAAAAAAAAAAATTAAAAATTGCTGATTTATTTTAAGAAATCATGTTTTTTTTTATTGTTCTGAATTGCATTTTCTTAATAAATAATAAAAAAAGCTTATGTTAAAACTGAAAATTGGTTTAAAAACTGTTTCGAACTTGGCTCCGCAAGTCAACAAGCTGCTTGCGAACTTTAAAACTTGCAAATCCAGTCGAAAATATAAGAAAAGGAGAGGGTTTTCAACTTCATTAAGGCTGGCTGAATGTTGACGTGCGACTTACACTAAAAATAAATGTCTAGTCGAGACAGGAAAGAAGATACTGTTTGGCAACATTTTGTCAAAAAAAAAAAATGGGCAAAATTGAATATGTATGGAATTTCGCTGTATTGTCCGGAATTTTAATGGCATGTACAGCATGCTTGGTTGTACAGCAAAACGTACAGCATTACGTTTTGGTTGGAATTTTTTTTGTGCCCTCCCCCCGCGCTCATCAAAAAATGTTGGGATCAAAAATTTTTTTTTCGGATTTCTCCCCTCTGCTCATCAATTTTCAAAAAAATTTCCCTCCCCCCAGGTCCGTATTTACTCTCCACGGCCCTGTCTGTCCAAGTGTACAGCATTTAAACTGCAAACATCTGATCACCCTACAGAATATGTAAAAAATGTAATAAGGAAATTCAAGGGCTTGTTGACAGGCTTAAAAACCATTGAGAAACCTACAAAAATCAGTCAAGTGAAGGTGAAAAAACTAATGAGTGCCAAGCCAGTACGAGCCAAAGTGAAAATTCCCAATGAACAGCAAGCGGGAATTTGAGTGGTAGGCAGTTACAGTAGCACTAGCTTAAGCTCCTTTGTTATAAGAACATGTCAAGACAAAAGAATTAGACAACAGAACAATTTGTTGCAAAATGGCTCTGGCTACCTGCCAGAGCCATTTTGCAACAAATTGTTCTTTAAGTCCATTGAACATAGAGAAGTTTGGAAAGAGATTGACATGTGAAGACATGTCTCACCTTCTAGACTAGTTATCATAAACCCTTTCAAATGAAATATTTGAAGAGGAGAAATCAAAGTGCTTTGAAAATCTATCAGGTCAATCAGTTTGTATGTCTCTTAATGGTTGGTCAAATGTTCATAATGAACCGATAATATGTGCAGTTTTTATACTAGAAGATGGAAACAGTTTTCTTATTATAAGTGCAAAAATGAATATAACTGCAAAGTTACTGGTTTGGTCACAGATAATGTGGCAAACATGAACAATATGAGGGAAAAAATTGCCAAGGCCCTGGAGATTACCTCATTATAAGATGGCTATTCTGCCCTTATACTGAATTTGCTTTCCAAAGATTTGGAAGTTACAAAAGTAGTTCAAATTGTAAAATATTTTTGCAATACACATTAAAAAATAAAAACTAACATTACCAGATGTTAGATGGACTACACTTTTCGACTGCTGTGAGGTTTATGTCACTGAATGGCGCAACTTGTAGCAAACCTGTGAAGAACACAGATATCTATTGATTTTTGAAAGTGTCGAATATTCAAATTAAAAGAATGGCCGAAGGCTTTTTAAAACTGCTTAAACCAATTTCTGTAACATTTGACAGAATTCATCAGAAAGGTGTCAGTTTGTCCCTTACAGTTGAGGAATGGAAAAAATTTAGTGCCGTTTTTTATACTTTGGAAGAAGAGGATAGAAATTTCAAGCAATGTTATATATTTGAAAGGAGATATGATCAAGCTTTAACGCCATTTCAATTTTTGGCATATTTGCTGGATCCTATCCTTCATGTCAAAAGAAGGAAAAAAAAAAAGGCCTCTTTAGATAAAGTTTCCCAACATGTTTCTGACACAGGGTTATTACCGTTTAATAATTAAGTTGTTCATATGGACTTGTTCATTCAGATATTAGGAATAGATTGGGCAATGAAAAAGCGTCTAAATTAGTATTTCTCTTTAACATGTTCACTGCCGATGTCGCCACTGCTGATGTCGGCAACGCAGTAGTATATTGCACAATGCTGGTGTCACCATATGGCGATCTGATCCTATTATGTATGTTCTATTGTCAAAAACCTACTCAGCATCTGGCGATACTTAACAAAATCCCATCAGCAGCAAACATGTTAAACTTTATAATACTTAATGCGTTGTCTCGCACAGTTTTCAAAAATATATATTTTTATTTTCATATGTTCATATGTTTGTTAAGTTAAGTTTCAAACCTTTAAAGGCGTTTTAAAATTGTATTTTTGCAAATAAAAGTTTTTACTAATAAAGTTTGTAGTTTTGCTTTATAATATTTGAACTGGAAAACAAAACAAGAAAAATCGTGATTTTTTAAAATAAAAATAGCTCGATTAAAATCATGATTTTAATCTAACGATTTATATCAGCTCTATCCTGATTTGAATTGAAATGTTGAAAATGTACAAACCGATAGATAATGGATGACAAGATAACTTAAAGATTGCAGGCACATAAAAGCTCAATACGGTATTGATCATATAACGTTACCGTTTACATAAATCCTTATAATCAAAAACTGAAAAGTTATCATTTATTAAGTTATTAATTTAACAAAAAAATATATATAACAACATATTTCAAGTTTTGTAAAGTTATGATACTGACTCGACTTTTTTTTTAATTTATAAACTAAATACGTGCTAACGTTTCAGTGAAACCGAGCAAGCACGATTGGACTATTATGTATTAATCACAGAAAAATTTGTTAATCAAGGGCAAACATAGACAATGGCAACTGCCCACACTACAAATCTCCAACAGCAAACAAAATCTGACCAGAGAATCTCCTATTATATACTTGCCCGCTTTTTCTGTAAGATATATTAATAAATTATATGCTATTCTATCTATCAGTTTAATATGTGTGAAAACTTGATACTACAAAAGTTCTACTCAAAGAATAATTTTGAATACATGGTGCAAAAAATTAATTCGTAAATTTTTCTTTGTGCTTCTCTTGTGTCTATACCTTGGTAAATAAGCAAAAATAAAATATATGCAGCCAACTGACTAACTAGACAAAGAAATAAAAATACATTATTTTTATCTTACTTACATCAGAAGACTAAAAAAATTCAAATTTTTAATAGAATAAAATAAAAAGTTTGTGTGTATTGTGTTTGTTCTGCACATGCCAATTAGAACATGCTTAGAATAAGAATAAGTAAATAAATGAATTGCTTACCTCTTCACCATTGACTGTCTCGGTTTGTTTTTCTGGATAAACTCCGGCTCTTAAAAATGAAGCTTTCCAGGAATCCACTTCGTCTAAGGTTTCACAGCTCAATTCCAATTGTTTATAGTCCTAGGAAATAAAGATTGAAAACAAATTGAATTTGTAAATTTTCCACATGTTCGTACGCAATAATAAATGGCATAGTCATTTTTAGCCCAAAAAGCCCAGTTAAAAACATCCTTATACAACTAACATACTAAAAATCCTCAAAAATAATGTGTCACAGCTGCCATCCTGAAAACGGCAGCCCAAATACCATTCATTACATTTATCTCATTAGATTCATGTTATCAAGAAATGTTTCAAACGAAAAATGGTGGGTGTACCACAAGGTTCCGTCCTAGGTCCTTTATTTTTCATAATATTTATGAATGGCACATATCATTAATGCATCAGTCTTAATTCTATATTCAGATGACAATAACTCCGGTATAACAGAGGAAACTGCCGATTTAGTTATTAAAAAGACAAACACTAATGCTGATAAATTTTTTCGATTCTATGTAAGCCATGGTATACATAAAATGAAATATATGTCATTCTTACCAAAAAACCTAAATAAAGATTATAGTTCATTTATAAACATAAATCATCGATTTATTGAACATGTAGATCGCACAAAGTGGATAAAAAAAATTAAGTGGAAAAACCATTAATGTCATAATTTATAAATTAAATGAAAGTCACTTGTAGAATGTAATGATCTTTTTGGTTATCTTAAATTTCAATGTTGGGAGCTCTTAAGAAAAAGAGACAAGCATGGATGGCATTGGCACATTCTTGGCACTGTTTTTTGAAAACATGAATATGATCCTATTTTCTGTTCACCAAGCCCTGAGAGCGCATGTAAACAAAGAAATATAAGTGCATTATCACGTGACCATGCCATAACGTCTCCTCATTGATTGCATTTGACATTTGCTTTGCATTTGACAACAGTGACAGTGACAATTATTACTCTCAGAGTTCGGTGAACAGACACTAGACACATTATTCTTCCGGCACTTCTAATATCTTATAAATACTCTATTTGCTTTTAACCGTCTTTCAGTCATCTCAATGGGAATCTATTGGAGATAAGGCCCTACAGTTTATGATGGAATCCAACCACTTCTTGGGATAATTTACAATGAAAAATTATTTAACCGCATATGGCCATATACAGGGTGTAATCATTTTCATGTCATTAAAAAAAACTGGTAATGGGAACCGATTAGACAAACAAAAAACCTTTATGACTTTTTCCCCTTAGGGCACTTTGAAAAAAACTGACCTAGGTCAACAATTTAAATATTAGGGTAGCAAACATTTGAGAACCACTGCCTTTGTGGGTTAATGGACGTGTATTAGGTATAATTCTACGACTTTTAAATTGTCATAAAAAAGTGCAAAGATTACCGACCGACTCGTCACCGGCCGGCGGTTCAAAGCAAACGGCGGTACCTTTGATGCGCGCCTCAACCGAACCAATTATAAAAATGTAAATAATTCGTTATCTCTTTTTTGCAGAACTGCAAGCAATTCATAGGCGTAGAAGGGGTTTAAACAAGCATTTCTTTACATGTGCTTTTTTAATTTAGCAAAATATTGGAGCTTTCATTGTTGTTTATAATTTACCAGATTTAAACGTGATTTATTAACATTTGTAACCTAAATGAGTGTTCTGGGTTAAAAGCTTAAAAAACGAGAAATTACTGCATGACATTGGGAAATAAAGAGTTAGACGTCTGAGATACCGTAACAGAATTATTAAGTTAGGAAAAAATCTGATTTATTTAACGAATTGCCGATCAGGTATCGAAAACTAAAATTATTCAATAAATCCTAGATCTTACCAATAAAGTTGATTTACATAAACTGTTCAAAATGGCTTCCGTCTGCATCAATACACTTTTCGTCGAACTAAGGACAAACGCACTCCGTTTAACACATTTGGTAAATTAGGATCATTTTTTATGGTTTCTATGCACATTAAAATACCACACCAAACTATTAACTAACGTTGTCATAAAGAAAATAAAAATAAAAGCTTGGTCCAAAATCCGAAACAAACACAAAAAGAACGATCAAGCAGTGTCTGTACGTAATCAAAAACTTAACGACTTGAACGGTAAGTCAATAAAACAAATCTTAACTGTAAATATGTGGCCTTAAATTAAAAAAGAACGAAAACAACGAACGGGTTCGACGTGTGTGCTTAACGAAGTGCCCGCAGAAACTAAAATATTGCTACTTTTAAAAAAACCATAAAAAAGTGTGGTTATTAACTTGTGTCTTCGCTGACGCACGGTCTCTACAAAGAAGCGCGATACTTTGAAAAGGCCGTATTAGCATATTTGATGGTTACAGGTGCCGACATACGCCAAAATAAAAGCCTATCCCAACATTCCAGCAGTTCTCAAACAATTTTATTGAAAATTTTCGAAATTTTTTTTTTTTTTTTTTTTCTAAAACTATGGGTTTTAGACCCCATGTTATATAAGGTTTTTTTGTTCGTTTAGTCGTTCCCCACCACCAGTTTTTTTTAATGACATGAAAATGATTACACCCTGTATAAGCACCAAATCCATTGCTTATAAAAGTTTCTTTACCCACTTTTCATAAAATGACTGCACTACTATTATTGACAGAAGAAAAAAAGAAAATATCACGACTTACTTTATAAACATTACGTCCATCAGGATTGAACAGGGCAAACATATGTCTCCTGGACATAAAGCCCTGTTCAATATCCCTCAATTTAAGTCCATCCAAAGGTAGCATGTATTTCTTTTCTCGCTCCTCTTCATCTTTGTACCAAGATATACTTTCTGACGTAAGAACAAACCAGTAATCTCTAGAGCCTCCTTTCATTATTCCTAGATTGTGGATGCACATGAAACCTTTTCGGATGACTTGGTTACCTAGGGTACCTCGGGTACCCTTGGCCGTTGCGTTTTCCGACTGATTTTGAGCACTAAAAAATACATATACATACACAAAAAACATAATTCCTATTTGGAATTAATTTGGAATAGCTAAAAAGACGGCTTGCACCTACTTTGCGAATCCGATAAAATCTTCATGGTTCGTGTTCATATAAGCCAATTCACAGTCTATTAAGATGCAAAGTTGTTCCTTGCAGTATTGTTCTCTTTGCCTAATGTGAGTGGTAATGATCCTTTCTGCTTCCTCCCTTAAGCGAGGATAACGGGACATCTACAAAAGAATATTACTTTTATTACTGAATATTACTTGTATTACTGACATGGTAGCTTAGTCGACTAAGGTTATGGCGTATATGCTGGACATACTGTCTATCGTGTACCGGATTCGATCCCTAGCCCCAGCACTGACAATACTAGGGGTATGGATGTATGTCTGCGTTTTTCCAAATAGACAGCCTTGGCTTTGGATATGAGTCTACTATTCTGCCGTGCTAAAATCAAACGCCGTATCTACTTGCGACAAAGAATCGACAAATTTAACATCAAAGTTCTTGGTAAATTACAACACAGGTTATATAATCAAGATGATTTCCGATGTAAAATGACGTAAAAAATCGACTAGACATGTTAAATTCAATAAAAAGTTAAAAGTTTATACCAAAAAATCAGATACTGCTTTTATTTTAAAAAATATATTTGTACATGCTAAAGCACAATGCGGTATCTACATTATATTGATTTAAAACGCAGATGGGGTATTATTCTAACTTAGCATTCCCAGGAAAATAACACATGATAACAAAAACATTCCATAATGTTGATTTACTTTTAATTTTTATCACCAATAACTGACACGACATGTAAATACTTTGAAGAACATAGAGCAACTAATTAGAAATAGAGCACGCAATTAGCAAGGTTTCCTAATCGAAAAGGAGGGAACTACAGCATACTAGAAATAAATGCAGCATATGCACTTTCTCACACATAGTTACTGCGTTTTCAACTAGTAGCATGCAGATACCACATTTGTACTTAGGAAAGCCAGAAGTCTTGTGAAGATACGACAAAATGTGTAATGTTTTTTAATATAACTAATGTAGATACAGCTTTTTGCTTTAGTAAATAGATAGAATAAAATGTTAATATACCAATAAAAAATCCGATTTCGGATATTTTTGTAGATACGGCTTTTGATTTTAGCACGGCAGCATTGTGGTGTGTGTATGTTTATCGTCTTTTACATTAAATGTCAGAATTATACACATAAATTATCAGCATTTATAGTAAAACTTATTAAAATCAAACACAAGATATATCGAGAGTACAGAAACAACAACACAGAATTTAAAAGAAAAATAAATGAGTTTAATAAAAATGTTCATAAAACGATTGAGCAATATAGAACACAAATGGTTGGAATCACGTCAAAGAGTTACGAACTTCAAAGAATTATTCTCAGCAAATTAATAAACTGTCAAAATATGAAATAAAATATTCTATTTTAGAAGAAAATGGTAAGCAACACAATTCTGACGCAAATAAAGCCAACCTATTGCCTACACATTTTAAAGAAATATAAACAGGAAGATCTCCCAATTTTAACCAACAACTGTATGAAGATGATCAATTTCGCCACGATTTGATAATGTACCCTGGACAATAGTGAAACAACTCGATTATGAAATACATAGATATATTATAATTGTTTTTTAATATTTCATGTACTACTGTTATTTCCCCAGCTATTGGAAAAAGGGACAAATAATAACAATTTCCAAATCAAAACAGAATGGGGTATTTTCCTATTTTTTTTTTATTGAATAATATCATAGAATATGTACAAACAAGCCTTCCAATACAGATTTCCGAAAAAAAATAATTATCAATTTTTTGAGAAAACATAAGGTAAAATAAGTGGAGCAACAGGTGTTTAAAATTGGTGACGTAGCTAGTTTAGCCGATGACCTAGCTGGACTGTATGGATTTGTTGATAGAATGGTTTTATACAAAACAGTGTGGTATTGCCAAGTTGAAATTCCTTCTCAAATTCTAGCAAAGATAATTGAAGAAAACAGGAGTATAAAGCTTATTTATTAAATCAATTTTAATATATTTATCCATGAAATTTAATTTTCTTATGTAAAAAATAATAATAGGCATGAATTATTAAATATTTTAAATAATTTTTAATGCCGATTAGATTTTTAAAAACATATTTAGCAAAACAAGACAACAATGTCAACTGCTAGTCAAATGACAGATGGGTTCTAACGTCGCCGTCGTGTTGATTTGAAACATTTCAGTTTCTTTCATCGAGGTATTTGCTGTAATTTACAAATAGTAGATAATGACATTTAAAAGGTATTTTATAAAAGTTGTGGAAACACAAATATAAGTGCTTCAGAAAAAAATTTTGTAACTGGTTCGAAAAAAATTGATATTCGAAGAACTTGGTGGCAAACAACAAATAAATCTAACCAATATATCTCGTTCACTTGTATTGTGACAAGAAGTGTCAGCTGACGGCACACAAGAAATGTTCCCACATAATCCTCGCCGTAAGTTTTGTTTACATTTTTAAGATAACTTCTACATAATAACAAATATAAATACCTTTTAATTCCTTCTAAATACATGTGTACAATATTTATTGATATTCAAGATATTGAGAAAAATAGAAGTGTCATAGGTAAAATAATGTAAGTAAATAAACAATTTGGCATTCATATAAGTTAGTTACAGTATAAGCGAAAGTTGTCTATGATTGGTTAAATTATTTCCCGCCAAATAAAATAATTTGAAATCTGTGTCTAGACAGACGTATTCTTATATCTTATTTTTATTTAAGAAATTATTGTTTTGGTTTAAATTGATTATGCAATCATCGTTAAAATAATAACATTACTTGATATATATCATCTAGACTGAATTTTAAAAAAATGGAAAATACCCCATTGCAAATAATTACCAACCTAAAAAAATAATAAGGAAATTCAGGAATTATAGACTAGTTCACAAGTTCAAAGCCATGTTAATTCTTGATAAAGCTCATAAAAATATGAGTGAGGGCTCACTGGATTCGGAATGATGTCTAGGAAAATGTGCAAAAGTTTCAAACCCACACATAAACAATTGCAAAGGTTATAAACAAATGAAGATTGAAAAAATAACGAGTTTCGTTTTTTTGAAAATAACTCGAAAAATATTAATATTTAAGAAAGTTTCTCAAAGAGAAAGAAATTTTCAATAAAAAAGTCCCGACTCCTGAAACTCCATCTCTATTATTAATAATTTTAATTGAATGTTGAAAATAGAGCTCCGCGCAGTGAACACTAAGCTGTTACGATGCTCTGAAACCGTCCATAACAAGTAAAAATATTTTTTTATGTTATTAAATATTAATTTAAAAATTTTAAAAAATTATGGTATTTTTTATGTGTACCTAATGCAATAAAGATTATTTATTTATTTAGACACTTAAAGGAATAATATCCCATTGGAAAAAAATGTTTCCACCAATTTTTCATAAAATGAGCCTATTGTTAATTAACAAATTTTTTTAGAGTTTGCGTTTATATTTCAAGTCGGATAATTGTTAAACAAAATCCACTAAAATTATTTCGCTTTGTGGCCTCAAAAAGTCGAATTTTTCTACTTTCAATAATTTTTTATGGCGAAAGAATGCACTTTGGAGACGAACACTAAAGAGAAAAGTAGTTTTTTTTTTATGTAGAATATACCTCCATTTTTCAGATTTTTCTAACAAAAAAAAAAAAAATCCAATTTTGGCAAAACAAATTTTTTCAAAACAAAAATCTGAAAAAATACATGTATATTCTACATAAAAAAAGAAATAACTTTTCTCTTTTACAATTTTCTCTAGAGCGCATACTTTTGCCGTAAAAAATTATTGAAAGTTGAAAAATTCGTGTTTTTGTATCCGATTTCTGGCAAAAATTGATCTCGGGGTAAAAAACTGCAAAGGACATAAAATCCTTATTTTCTTATGGAGAATCAAAATCCGTCGCCAGAAATGTGAAATTCATCGCCAAATGGTAACCTTGTCAGATGATCTTTTTACGTGAGCTTTTGTCCACCTTCACAACTTTTCTCTCTAGTGTTTTTCTTCAGAGCGCATTCTTTCGCCGTAAAAAATTATTGAAAGTAGAAAAATTCGACTTTTTGAGGCCAATGTCTGGTGCAAATTGGCCTCGAAATAAAAAATTCCAAAGAGCAACAGATTGACATTTTTTTGGTGTAGAATCCAAATCCACTATAAAAAAGAGGGGAGATTATATAAAAAACCATGTTACCCCGCAAAAACTCCATTTAACTTAATTAAAAGTAAAACCCCATAGTATACCGTGCTTATATATTACCATTACCGTGCTTATATATATTCCAGCTTATAATGCACACAAGAATGAATATACATAGCTACAGCAAAAACCATGATATTCATAATTATAATACAAGAAACTGTAGTATGATACATCAACCCTTTGCAAGACTAAATACGACTCAGAATGACCCTGTATATATGGGCATTAAATGCTATAATAAAATAAATTTCTTTAAAAGCACGGATACTATTGCTATTTGCAAAAATAAATTATTCATATTTCTAACAGAGAAATCCTTTTACTCGGTGGATGAGTTCCTAAACTATCAATTTTAATCTGTTATTATGTATCAATGTTTGTCTCAATTACAAAATTTTTTTTCTCGTGTATTGTCAATTTTATTTATAATTACTTAAGATGTATTTTACTTCTCATTGTATTGACTAGTCAGATAAGTTAACTTTATATTTGTATATATATAGTGTAACTTTATTGATGAATAAATTATTTGAATATTTGAATTTATAGAGCCCACAAAACTGAAAAAAAATTGTTGTCTCAAACTTTTTTTGATTGGACGTCATGGAAAAGCTTCACATTCAAAAATTATTTGAGTCATATCTCAAAAATGGCTACCCCTGCGCCGCTGCAACCCGGATAGCTAAGACCGACTACACACGTTCAGAGAATGACTTGATAAGCATCCCCACCAATTTTTGCCTCTCCAGCTTATGTGTTCCATTTTTGTCGGTGGGTTCTCGTACTAATACTTTTAAAGATACACATTGCAAAATCTTATTCTTAGGCATATATCAAAACTACACTGTTACTCAAATGAGAAAGAAAACACTGTATGCCACATTATGTTGTAGTGATGAGTGTGGAAACTGCTAGATTCATAAATTCGGCAACCCTGTACCCCACCCTCGATTAAATGTAATCTGACCTCTAGTACCGATTGAACCAGGATGACTGTATGCATGAAAATAAAACTTCATAATGTGAGTATCAAATGATTGTATAAATTACACTGAATTCTGTCATTAAACTTACCTTATCCGTGCACAATCGAACAACATTTGACAATTCTGTAACAACCAAATCCACACACTTCAATGAAGGCTCTTTTAACCGTGAAATCTGTTTTTTTACAATAGCCTCGAATGCCATATCAGGCGTGAACAGACCCACCTGGAAGTAACCAAATTGTTAAAAAAGTTAAATAACACCTATTTCCAAACTCACTCTGATACCGTGTATGTTTCTTATGGCAAACGCTATCTCTCTGCGTAATTCCTTTTCGTCGAATTCCATTTTGACGATTTCAAATGGAAAACGTTCGTGAAACAAGCGGTTGATTTTAGCACCACCAGAGAGCTCCATAGTGTTAATTTGAGCAGAACCTGAACCTTCGATGGTTCGGTCGAAATCTGTTTGCAACTGTTGAATCATTCTAAAAAATAATAATGATAATACTAATTTATTGCACTTAAGAGGAGACAACACCAATCACAAAGTTTCTCTTCACACTTCGTAATAAACAAATTTAAAGCTAAAAACTTTCTTCAATAGAAGTGTAGTATTCATTTACTTACAAGAATATCTTTTTTTCAGTTTAATAATGCCAGCCGTTTGGCTAAAAACTGCTTTCTCCCAGTCAACACTTTTAGTACAGTGCTTTTTAATAGATGGTGCCACCTACAGCAGCATCTGCATCATGTAACCAACATAACCTTAAATTTTAAGTTTTTCAAGTTTATTCTCATTTTTAATGTTTGCATACGCATTTTTAGCTTGGTGCCGTACTGGCTCCAAGCAAATATTTAAAAATTCACGTAAATAATTTTTCAATATTGTTGATTAATAAAAATAGACTGCTGATTACAGGTTAGATTTCCAACCTACAAAAAGAGTCCTATTTTATTAGGACAAAGTATTTAGAACTTCATAAACATTATACTGAACTAGATTTTCATTGAAAATACGGTAACCAGGCAGAAATTTTAATAGCAGCTGCGTAATACTCTTAAACCTTAAGAAACACGTATTTTTGGGGTTAGCTGTGATGTCACGTGTAGATGCCCTATAATAGCCACACTGCCTATAATTTACCCCACTTCAGCTTTAGCTTTACAGATGAAATTTTGTGATTGGTGTTGTCTCCTCTTAATACAAATAACATTACAAAAATAACATAACATTGTATAACCCAATCACAAACGAAGAAAATTGTGCACAGAACATTAATAAATAAATAATTTACATATGACACTATGCTCTATTTCTAACCTTAAAATAAATCACTAGATCACGTAGGAAAGAGATTAGGTTTTTATTGAATTAATGGAATTATTAGTTTTTAAGTAATTAGAAAGATGAGTATAAATTTTGATGCAAGTATAATATGGGCTTTTTTCAATCAGAGACAATCTATGTGGAGAATAAAAGTAATGTTCACCGTGTCTTGTATTATATGGTCCTGGCACCAAGTTAGAGAGCTCTCTCTGTTATTATAAAGAAATTTTATGAATTCATATATACAGGGTGATTTATCACGACATGCGGAAAATAAAATGGCGTTCTAGTCTTATATGCGGGAAAGTCCATGCAAAATCTTAAAGTGATCCTAGGTAAGTTACCTAAAGTGTTACCTAGTAATTTTTGTTGTATTGAAACTTGCAATGATACGCTACTGCTATTTGTCTGTGGTCAGTAATAGGGCAAGGAACTTAGTTAAGAAATAATAAATAGGACATGTTTACATTTCCTTAACTGGCATAAAAAGTTAAGCTGGCATGTCCTCAAAGTGCCGGATTTTTGCTTTCGGTTGAACGCTACGGCAGGTACAAAGTACGGCTGAAGTTTGGTGTTTTTAGTTATCGACGGGTTTAAGAAAATATCCTACTTGTTGTAGAGTTCACTGGCATAGGGTCAATGCGTTGGAAAGACATTGACTCTATTTTAATTTTAATCAAGTGGTAACCTATCAATTTTACTTATGTTGTATACGTTCGATTTTAATCTGTTTGTAACCTACAAAGATTTATTTTTATTTAGAATGGTAAATGTCTGTCCAACTTGACGTGTCTATAAAATGTATTTTTTCTGAAGATAAATAAACTATTATTAT
This sequence comes from Rutpela maculata, assembly GCA_936432065.2. Taxonomy (NCBI): domain Eukaryota; kingdom Metazoa; phylum Arthropoda; class Insecta; order Coleoptera; family Cerambycidae; genus Rutpela; species Rutpela maculata. Next base: position 124,292,109 of record OW386291.2, on the reverse strand, counting down.
TATTAAAATTAAATTTTACATTGTATTCGTAGATCGATGTTCAATACGCCATTCGGCGCTTAGAACAGTGCAGTTAATATAACATTTTCTTTGACTTTCCATTACTTTAAGTTTTTTGTTGTGCTGGATTCTACAAAAATTATTTCAATTTTTGCTATTTTTGTAGTGTGATTAAAACCAAAAAGTCACTTCTACCCTCTCCAGCTTTGCTGTCAGTCCCAAGTCTGATAAAAGGGGAGGGGAAGTTATATGGTTGGACCGCGTTGTCAGATTAGTTAAATTCATAGGTGGCATTCCTACAAAAAAATAAGGTAATTTTTTTGGTCACTTTTTTGATTTTTCATTATTTTAACTCCTTTCGCACGTCGCGGTAAATCACTCTATATACAGGCTAGAGAGTTTCTAAACTCTTCCAATTTCATATTAAACAAAAAAGTATGTGAATGACTGAATTTAAATAAATGATTTAAGTACTTTCAATACATTTTTTGAATTAAAATGCTAGGAATCCTATCATGTAATTCAATACTTTGTCAGTATTAAATAGAATAGTTGTTTTGATTGGTTCTCCAATAATGAGTGTTTTAAAGTAGTGCCCAGATTAGGGCAACAATATACCTACTTTCTGTATATTGTAATTTCATAATAAATAAAAAAGTGAATAAGTTGTGATATGCTAGCTTGGTCAGATTTAAAATAATATTTTTGAACTTATTAATATTCATAATTAATTGTGCATAATTAATACAATTGACTTACGGTAGTGAATTTTATCCAAATTTCAAATACGAGTTTTCACTGATAAGTCAGCACAATTTTTCTATTGCTATTACTTTACGATTTACACTAATGTTTACAAAAATGTGAAAATATATGCTTCCCTGTAAATTTTTGGAATTATCTCTTCCTCATTGCTCCTACATAGTGATTAGCTATTATCAATATTATAGATTATAAAATTGCTAAAACATTACAACAGTTTTCTTCCACTATCAGTGCTTACAAATAACTCGAAAATTTTATTATTTTTCAAACTTCGAGCTGCTGTAATTTTTAAACAATTGATCACAGAAGAACATTGTTTAAACAAAAGTTTTGGGAAATTTTATAACCTCCAATTGGTAATAACTAATTACTACGTAGGAGCAACGGGGACAGAGGTAATTGCAAAGATCTGCGGCGAAGCACAAATTTTCATCATTTTAACAGCTGTTAAGCGTAAAATATTAATAATTAAGAAAAATAGTTTAAATAAAAGTTGTACTTTTTTTCATTTTCTACAATATTGGTAATACCTAATTTTGGGGTAGAACTACCGGGAAAGGAGGTAATTGAGAAAAACCTATTTTGACCGTCGTTCTTTCTGATGGCCACAATATTTTTGTGGAAAACATTAATTGATGATTGTACAACCAAAAAATTCTTCAAAGGAATTATTCACAAGTACCCTCCGTTATTTTGCTCTGCAGACTAACAACAAGTAAAAAAAGACACCTATTACTTAACTTCTACTACACCCTCTCGATTCTTTGGAGTGCTATATCTCGTAAAAGGTTTCTCCTGCAAAAAAAACTTCTGGACTCGTTTTTGTAGCAAATTATCTCTGCTACAAGTTAGTAAATTATGTTTTTTTTTTCAAAGATATTTGCAAATACTGTTTACGTGAACTTTGACCCAGTGTAATTAATCCCGCGGCGGTCAAATCGATAATTATTAAGAATCCTAATATTAAGTGCATGCAAAAATTCAGTTCGTTACAATTTTCTACCATGTTGGATGTCGATTTTTTCTGGATTAGTTACATTTATTCATGTCTTTTTGTTCCTAATTTTTATTCTTCTCTATATATAAGCACATTTAGTACAACTGACACCCCACAAACTGACCAGTGACCATCGTTTTAAGATGGAGTACAAATAGAATAGGAAGGATAAACACTTTACAAACAAAATAAAACAATATAAAACATTATAAAACAAACGACACAAAACATTATTTATGTCTCAAAAGATTTTTTGACAAACTATTTAAAAGAAATATACATACATACTGCACATATCGACAATTATAAATTACGAAATACAAAAAAAAAACGGTGTATTCATAAAATGACCACAGCACAACAAACAAGTAGAAAGATAAAATAAAAACGTTTCATTAGGTGCACATTTGTGTATTTAAAAATGTCTCAATTGAATAGATAAAGATAGATTGATTTATTGAGGGCCAGTGACGATTTAATATTGTATAATACATGTTACGTCAAAAATTAATTTATATCTATGCTACCAAGTATATCACAAACACATACAAATATACAGATACACACCTTACGACTAACAATACATATACAAAAGAATAATAAATAAAAAACAAAGTAGTTCAATGATTTGAAAACATACTAGCAATGCAGTTTGTTTACACTCATGTAGATGAGGGGAAATATGTAGCAGCACTTATGTTTGATTTAATCCCAGCATTTGATACTATAGATGTACACTTCTGTGCAATAAAATCCCTGCACCTATTTTTCGCTAAATTAAATCATTATTTATTTGTCAGTGTCAGTGTCATATTTTCGAAATGCCGAAATTAACTGAACATGAAAAAATTCTAATTCTCCCTAAAATTGTAGAGGGATGGTCTATCAGAGCAGTTGCTAACCATTATCACTTAAATAAAAGTACCGTTGTGAATGTGAAGAAAAGGTGGGAGGAGGAAGGTATCATAAAGAGAAAAGACAGTTCAGGCCGACCGAGAAGTTTAAATCTCGCTCAAGATGAAGCGCTCCTTGGCTATTTGAGGGAAAATCCATTTCAAACAGCAGTAGTCCATGATAAATTTTCCAGCATCGAGGTTAACAGCTAGCGAAAGGATAGAAAAATCAGAATTAAAAAACTGTGTAAGTGCCATGAAGACCATATTAACAGAAGAACATAAGCAACTCCGCATTCTGTTTTGTTTAAATCATGTCTATCGACCGTTGGAGTTTTGGAACAATGTTGTGTTTACCGATGAAAAAGTTTTTCAGTCTTGTAATGACGGACATATTCGGGTGTACCGTTCTGCAAATACCAGGTTTCACGAACGCTACGTGTCTCCGCAGAACAGGTCCAGGTGATATATTTCCACTTGATATGGAAGTAAAATTATCACAGGCAGACACGTGCAGAACAGCTATGCAGAAAACCGCTTTTTAATGTTTTGAGCTTTCAGAATCTGACCTTATCACGGACACAATTTTTCAACGTCAATTTTTACATTTGTTATAAATCGAAATCATTAAATCATTAACATTTTTCCAAATACCTTATGACATTTCACAATCAATGTCTCTTTTTTATAACCTATATGATAATAAAAAAATCTAAATTCCAAAAAGACTGATTCCCATCAATTAATATTAGTAAAAACTGGATTACTTGATTTTACAAGTGTACGGGATTTTATTGCACAGAAGTGTACATTTACTATCAGAAAAACTTTATAAAATTGGAATAAGAGGTAATTATTTAGATTGGATTTAGAATCCTATATGAGTAACCGAAAAATGATAGTAAAAGTTAATAGCGAACAGTCAAAAGAAAGTAGTGTTTTGCTAGGCGTTCCCCAGGGGTCAGTGCTTGTTCCACTGCTGTTTGTGTTATACATCAATGATTTACCTGAGCATATTACAGAAGGAATAGAAAGAATGTTTGCTGTTGACACCACAGTCTGTGTGACTGGTACTACTTCTGAGGAGCTACTAGCCAATATAAAAATAGTCTATGATGACTTAGATATATAGTGTCAAAAAAATAGACTAATTTTAAATAAAAATTAAACAATTAATATGTACACTTCTGTGCAATAAAATCCCGTACACTTGAAAAATCAAGTAATCCAGTTTTTACTAATATTAAACTATGCGAATCAGTCTTTTTGGAATTCAGATTTTTTATTACCATATAGGTTATAGAAAACTGACATTGATTGTGAAATGTCATAAAAAATGTAACCTAATATTTTGTACATATGTCCGCCATTACAACACTGAAAAACTTTTTCATCGGTTTTCAATCGTGATCAACGTGTTGCTATTAAATTTTCAAGCAACTGGCAGGTGTTATGGGAAGGGCCTCCGTAGCTCGAAGAGCGTGGCAGGGAAGCACGAGCATCTGCCCAAGAAGATCGAAAGACGAGAGAGCAACTGTGGAGTTGCCGTATGATACCTAAATGCATGCGTGACGCCGAGGCGCATGTTTCGGGACCCACTCGCTTCCATCCCGTTCGTCGTACGTCAAAATGTCAAAAAAGGACCTTTTTTGTTGTAAATTTTGTCTACTTTCTGAATATCTGTGTATTTTTTCTCTAAAACGAAAAAAAAAATGATAAAAACAAATAAAGAACCATTTTTTTTTCTAAATTTGAGGGGGTTCCGGAGGGAATTTTTGGTGGGAAGTTGAAAATTTGGAGTCAGCGAGCCAAAAAACATAACTACCATAAATTTTTCTGGGTAAAATTCTCTAATGCCTAGAGTATATGTGGGTGTATAATTATATCTAATCAAAAATTAAACTAAGAAAAATGTACCCCACAAGGTATTCTGTACAATATTCTTAGCGTGGTACAAGGAAGGTTAATAACATTTAATTTTGTTGTTTATAGGGTAATTTGGATAAAATAAGAAATCTTTATTAAACAAACTGCTAATCTAGACAGCATCAATAAGGTTTGTCCACGATTATTAAATAGTTTACTCATTATGTATGTGTTTCCTCAAGGATAATGCTATCCGTTATTCCCTGCAGTGAATAATGATTTCATTATTCACTAGTGAATAATGAGGACATTCAGTTATAAAAAGTTATAAAAGGTCACGGGCAGGTACTTCATCAGTACTTCATCAATTCGAGTACATTCTCGCAACTTTTTATTGCTTGAACAATTTTACTATTATCAAATTTATGAATAGATAACTTTATTTAGTGTTTCAGACACAGACCCTCTTTTATCATGCAATTTCGTTTTTAAATTTGATTGAGTAGGCCGTTATGTATCAAAAGATCGGCTTGTCAAATTAAATTTAAACGTCAATGTTATATATAATAATTTTACATATTACTCAATTTAATCAAAAATATTTAATAGTCGTGGACAAAGTATAGTATTCTACTCACATATAATGGCTACTATTCACTCTGGTGATTTACGACATTCGCCTATGGCTCCTGTCTTAAACTTCACCTTCGTGAATAATAGCCATCATTATATGCTCGTTGAATAATATACTATTAATCTATAGGTGTGCACATTTATTCTGTTCAAATACATTAATATCAATTTTAAATTCTAAATATGATGGGTAATACTGAAATTTTATACTCACTGTAACATAGCTTTTGTCTTTATCGCTGGATCATCGGGCCTAAAGTGTTTGAATTGTTCAACATCTTTCTCTAATGTTAGTAACTGTTTCTGTAGTTTATCTCGCAAACTAGGTAATGTGTCTCTGATATGATTTGTTAGCTGTTGATTGAGAACTCTCTGAAGATAAGGAGTTCCCAGACGATCTGCGATGTGCCGATAAGAAGGATGACTGAAAAATATAATTTCAATTTAAAGGTGTCCAAATATTAGCAGTTATAATTCTTTTGTACCTGTAGAAAAATTTTCTCTCTGCAGCAAGAGCTGCGTTGATGTCTTTACGCCCTTCTATATCCTTCTGTGAACGATTAACTACACCGATGTAACCTCTCCTAAGAGGTAATAGCTTATTCTCTAAAATATCACGGGCATCTGTGCCCTCATCCATCAAATCTAACTTAGTAATTACACCAATCGTACGAATACCTGAAAAAAATTGGTTTCAGTTTAGTTCTTAGCAATACCAAATGCTAGTTTATCCTACCTTGTGGATCAACCTCCTTGGCTAATTTTAGCGCATCCGAATTAGCTAAATCTGTGTTGGCGGGTGTAACAGCTAAAATGAGACATGATTCTCTCTTGATGAATTGCAAAATCATTGCTCTAATTTGTTGTTCTATGTCAATGGGCTGGTCCCCTATTGGCACTTTGGTCAAACCAGGCAAATCAATCAGTGTCAAATTTAGTACTAAAAGAGACAAAATAATTTACATATTCTGTTGCCATCTATGTCCTAAATGGTTGTTGTTGGCTTAGAAAAAACTACATTAAATCTAATTTCAAATGAGCATTTCTCACGTGAAATTGACAGACAGTCAGTCGACAGAATATTTGCGGATATATTATTTCATGTAATAAGTAAACATGATTATAATATCACAGTTTATTTTTTAAATAGTCGCAAGTATTTTGCCAGCTTTGAAATATATTTATTTGAAACTACTAGTTATTTACCATTTGGCGAGTATACCCTTAAATTAATGGGTATGTTAGATATGCCTTTATTGCTTCCAGTGACCCGATCCGTTTCTCCTTCAATTTCTCTACGGACTTCATCAAAATCCACAAACTTCTTGCCCTTGCAATGTAAGAACTCTGCATATTCTGTAGAGAAAAAAAATATTAACACATACTTATGTACATAATTATGCCTATTCGTTTTTTTTAAGCAATGAAATGGAAATTAACTCGGAAATTTATATAGAAATGAACACAATTTTCATAGAAGCTTCTTTTGGAAACAGCTTCAACTGTCAACGTAATTTTTTTAAATAATTTGCTTAAAGGAATGTGTCTTGTTTTATTTGGAGCCAAGTGTATCCAGTAGTTTAAAAAATAAGGTACATATCACTTTTGTAATTAAAAAAAAAAAAATTTAAAAACGTACTTGCTATTTTGACCAAAATTTACAAATTTCTTTGTACAATATTTATGTAACATTATATACAGTGTGTTTCACTTCTCGTGAAGACCCCCTGTATCTTTTTTATTTGTGCCCCAATTCATTTCAAATTTTTATCGGCCATACAACTCCATAAGACGACTTTAGTCAACACATAAATGTCGCCTAGATATAAAACGCCGGCCTACTGTGATAAAAAGAAAACCGCAATTTTCGAGAAATCATACTAGGCTTAGAGATAGACAAAAATGTTGTTAATGAAAGTTGTTTGGAATCACTTGATATGCCCCCCTGTAAAATTTTGTGAAAATCGGAATATTTTGAAAAAAAAAATTTTTTTGTTTCACTTCTCGTGAAGAGAAACAAAAAAATATCTTTTTGATTTGTGGCCGAATTCATTTCAAATTTTTATCAGCTATAGAACTCCATGAGACGATTTTATCTAACACATAAAGATAACTTTTTACAGCAAATGCACTATTATTGAAATTATTTATTATTTAACTACACGTGTAACCAAAATTTCATCTCAATTGAATAACGGGAAGTGGGTGAATTTGATAAGTTCTCTTTTGGTGTTAGATAAAATCGCCTTATGTAGCTGATAAAAATTTGAAATGAATTCGGCCACAAATAAAAAAGATACGAGAAGTGAAAGAAAAAATTTTTTTTGAAAATATTCCGATTTTCACAAAATTTTACAAGGGGGCATATCAAGTGATTCTGAACAACTTTCATTAACAAAATTTTTGTCTATCTCTAAGCCTACTATGATTTCTCGAAAATTGCGATTTTCGTTTTATCGCAGTAGACCGGCGTTTTAAATCTAGGCGGCATTTATGTGTTGAATAAAGTCGTCTTATAATAATAATAATAATTATTATTATTATTTATTTACAGTATTAGTCTGGTATATAAACATAAATATATTTTATAAATTTTACTTGTAAATAAATATAAGATCAATAAGTGAGTTAACACTTGTTTTGAGCATAAGTAAATTTAAATATCGTAAAACATAAACATTAAAATAAGTAAAAATACATTTCAACAGACACTTATTCTACACTACACTAGACACTACACTTTAAAAATTCCGAGGGTATTTCTCAATTATCAAGATATGTAAGAAATGAGAGTTTTTTATATCATACTCCCTATTTTTTTTTATTTTTTTTTTACATTAGGTATACAAGTTTCTTTGAATACCACAGCATAAATTTACTTATTTATTTTTTACTAGTTGTGTTAATTATTTTTCAAATCAATACAACGGATTCTGGGCTTTCCGAAAATATAAATTTTTTAATTTTTTTTTAAATAGCTGTGTACTGACAATAATTTTTAACTTTTCTGGGATATTATTATTATACAGTTTTGGAGCCAGGTAAGTATAAGATCTTTGACTAATTGTTTTTATCACTTATGGAGTTGTATGGCTGATAAAAATTTGAAATGAATTCGGCCACAAATAAAAAAGATACAGGGGTGTCTTCATGAGAAGTGAAACACACTGTATATATAATAATAATAATAATATTAATTTATACCAACAACATATAATATAGTATTACAATAATTTATTAATATCTAAATAATATGTATGATAGTTTGGTATTGATTTGGATATAAATAAGGAAATTTGCATAAGTTTTTAATAACAACTTGATTGCGAATCGCTGTTAGTCATATAATGCATTTCGAAGTAAATTTTGTAATGTTAATATGTCAATTTTATAATGTTAATAAGTTTTTTTTCTCTGATTTAGGTAATTGAAGTATAAACAATAACTCTGACTAACACAACACATACGTTAAAATGAGTTAAATATAACTTCTTGTGATACCAAACATATATTTTATCTACTAACTAATAGAAATAGCCACATAATCCTGCATACATATTATGCACCAGAAGTACGACCAAACTCATTTAAATAACGTAGAACATAGATTTATATCTTGTGATTTAATCCATTTCTTTAATTTTCCTTTGAATTTCTGAATATTTAGAGCATATCTTGTTTGTTTATCTTTCCTTTCCAAAACAATTATAATAATGTGTATTTTTAAGATTCTTCACTTATTCTTGTTTATTCTTATATTTCCCCATTCCCTGTTTTTCTTATTTGTGTGTTTATTTCATTACAGTAAAATGCATTGACTAAGTGCTATTATTTAGGGCATAAAGACGGCGCCGTCTGTTGCAGTTTTGGCATCGCGACGCTGACAAATAATTATTCAGTGGCAGGAACTTTCAAATAGTGCTAACTGTATTGCATTTTCAATTCTGAACATTTTTTGTAGAATATATTTCTTTCATTTATTTGATAGCGGAGTGGATCTGGTTTTGAAATGAAACCAACTTTTTTTTATTTTGCGAATTTTAAATGCGAATTCCTGCCCCACCTTGTGTGATTAAGCTGAACTAACTTGATAGCATAATAAAAGAGAACGCGTGTAACTGAATTGTCAAAAAAAAAAAAAAAAATTAAAAAAAAGTTGGTTTCAAAACTCTTCGTTTTCTCGCCAGATCCGCTCCAGTATGAGTACTTCTTGAGTTATTTCATACTCTTAACGGCAAATTCCACATAATAGACACCTGCTAGCTTGACTGTTCAAACTCATCTTTTTAATATTTCAAAAAATAAAAAGTTTGTTTTTTCTTTGACGAATGTTTTTTTATCGAGGTACATATATCTTGGTTCTATATTTGTTTATTTTTTTATATTAACTAATTCTGAAAGAAAAATTTCTGCTGAAAATGATTCATTTTCCTTAAAAAAAAAAAACGATATACCAATTCGTAGGTAACGATAACTAGGTACCTACTTTATAAAAACAAATAAATCTGAACCTACAATTTTTTAATAAATATGCAAAGTTTAATATACATTGGATCGATATACAGAGAGTTCCACTTTTTAAGGTAACACCTTCATAGCTTAGTCATGACTTATCCAATTTCAACCAAAGGATCGGTTTTGAAGACCTTTATTATATCTTTTTTGTGTAAAACAAAACTTATTTCAGTCATTGGAGTGCATTTCTACTAAGAAAAAAGGTTCGATTTTTCGAGAAATCATATTAGGCATTTTTTTTATTAAAAAACTAATGCAATATTATTGACCAGCATGCTTTAGAACCCCTATATCCAAAGTTTAACAACCTTTTGATTTACGGTTTTCGAATTCGGCCCCCTAAAATTACATTTTTTTTTTCTTCGAATATTAAATAATTAATAGCTAGCAATTGTATTTCTAAAGTCATTCTTCATTTTCCATTTAAATTCACTCTGTACCACCCAGTGTCATCAATACTTTCAAATTTCATTAGTCAAGAATCTTCATTGAAAATTATTGAAATATTAAATAATTAATAATCTAAAAATGCATTGTTTTAAGAAAAAATCATTCCTCATTGATACTTTCAAATTCGGCAAACCTGAATGCATGAATAATTTACAGGGCTGCTGATTCAAAGTTTTTGGTATTTTTAACACGCTTTTATTAGGTCGACGTGTAACTATGTATGTATGTATGTATGTAAAAAGTCTAAGGAACTGAATTTCACCCACTTCTAATTGTTGTATCATCATGAAACTTGGCAATTGTGTGTAGCTTTGATGACAATACAATATAGTACACTCAATATTATAATTATGTTCAAAATGGCCGCCGCCCCAAGATAGCGGATTATCATTTTCTTTACAACCCCCTTGATATGGGTATTAACAGAAAGGGCTTGATAAGTAGAAAACAGATATGCGATCAAAACTTAAAAATTCAAAATGGCGGCGTCAACATGAGGGATAGGTTTTATCAATTATCGTCGGATTCGACTGAAAGTCGGAATCTGTGGGTTATCGAGGTTGCAAATTACAATTATTCGGTCCAAATTTTTTTTCGAAATGCAATTTGTTTTCAAGTCATTAATTATTTAATATTTAAAAAAATGTAATTTTAAGGGGGCCACAGTATCAAATCAAAGTCGGGAACAAATCAAAGTCGAAGCTATCTGTGATAAGATAACATAAATATTTAGTTTTCTTTTTATAGTCATATACTTACACTGAATGTTTTTATTATTGTTATCATTGTCGATTGTTATTGGTTATTTTTTACAGTATCTTGTACTCAAGCCTATATTTATTTTACTTCCACATCCAGTAGAAGTATAGTAACGACAAAAAAATTTTTAGAAATTTTTATTGTTCAAATAGGTTTAGAATGTCATGTCGAGATTTTAAATTTGAGAAAAAAAAACATTGCTGTCTGTCTGTCGATCTGTAACTTTTTTGTGCACACGTTTACTCTGGAACCGTTTAAGATATTGACTTGAAATTTGGTACACATATGTACTTTAACGGGATCTGGAACTAGATTATATTTTCATCTTATTCCGTAGAAGAGTTGGGGGGTAAAATGGGGTAAATGGGGGGAAATAGATAAATCAAGCAGCTAAGAGTATATCACCCTCACGAATTTTAAACATATTAATTGTTATTGCAGTGTAGAACATTATTTTCTAGAAATTCAAAGTCTCGATAATTGTTATTGCAGGACGTAAAATGTAGATTAAAATTATTTGCAATATCTTGATCACCTATTTTAACATTATCTTCATGTATAACAATTTCATTTTTTTTGTTATTTCTTTTTTGTAGATTATTTATAATTCTCCACATCATTTTAGATTTATTATCAGAACTTGCAATCTGGTTGTCATAATATGCCGTTTGAGCGGCTTTTAATTTTTCTCTATATAGTTTATTGAGATATTTGCTAATCTCTGCATAATTTGCATTATGTTCGGCCAGTGTACTGTAAAGAACCACATTGTTTTTCAGTTCAGTTAATTCTGGTGTCATTATAAATCTATTATTTTTATTTGCTGAAAAACGTTTGATAGGGAAACATATCTCAAAATAATATAACAGTATTTTAGAAAAAATGTCAAAAGCAATATCAGGACAATTCTGGATAAAAACATCTTGCCAATCTTCATCTTTAAGATATTTGCGAAAGCGCATTATATTTTGAGAGCTAAAATGTCTGCGATACATGTATTTATTATTCTCCTGCTTTTGGGCAATCTTAGCATCCAATTTAAGAAATTGAGAAAAATGGTCTGATACACAAAGATTTGTGACTTCTACACTTTATTCATAATTAGAGTAGATTAAAAAATTATCGATACACGTTTTTGATATACCAGTTACTCTTGTGGGAATTTTTACATTTACACTCACATTAAAACAAGACAAAAATCTGTTAATAAACTTAGATTGACACTGGGCATTGAAAAGTCCAAATTAAAATCTCCACCAATGATAACAGAGTCTTTTACATTACAAATATCTGACAACAATCCCTCCATTAAAGTTAAAAAAAGTTGAGTCACCTGTTGGTGGTCGATAAATAACAACTACGGTAATTTTATATAAACCTAACTTAACACAACAACATTCCATTACTCCTTCGACAGAAAACTCATTGACATTATATTTAGTAGTAGTACATGTGAAATTGTCATTTTTATAGATAGCTACACCACCATGAATTAATTGAGATCTACAAAATGAATTACATAGGCTGAAATCCTTAAGTTTAATTTCATTTAATTTTTCACCAGTTTGCCAATGCTCAGTAAGCAATAGGAAGTCACAATTATTAATTACACTAACAGATTACACTAGTTGATAAGGGTTTATTGTTACATTAATGTTTTTATTAATAATTTGTTAGCTCTGACAATAGCGGAGTATAGGCACTGAGCGAATTTGCAACTAGCGCCAAAATCAGTAACTATCTAAAGTTTTACTGGGAGTCAGCTGTCAAATACTTGTGCCGGTTGAACATTGTAGACTGTAGATTGTTTAAGAGGTCGCTTGGCCCTGGGTTGGCCTTTCTTCACCTCGACCTAAAAGGTCTTTTGTGAATTACCCTGCAACTAGTTGTTGCCCAGGATTCCAAGACTTTTTGCAAAGCTTGCGATTTTCCTGGAAGTTAATTTCCCTGTCTTCATGCGTTAATTCCGCCTGTTCTAGGTACTTTAGCCTAATGCGGATTAGTACCTTGCATTCACAAAGTATATGTTCCGCAGTTTCAGTTGCAGCTTCACAGTATCTGCATTTGTCATCTTCTGCCATGTCCATGTTTTTGAGATGATATCCCAAGGGGCAATGGCCAGTTAGAAGGCCTGTGATCAGTCTTAGGTCGGACTTAAGTTCGAGAAGCCTTGTGGCATTCTCTGTTGAATAGGTTATAAACCTTTTCGCTTGTCTTTGGCCTGGAGTAGTCCTCCAGTAGGACTTCTTTTGTTCCTTTTCCCATTTTAGGACCTCCTCCGTTAGGTGTCCCTTAGATAAGCCACAGAACGGTTCAGGTCCAAAAAATGGGGCTTCAGCCCCTTTTCTTGCGAGGCTATCAGCCAATTCGTTGCCTTTTATTCCCTCATGCCCTGGTACTCACATCAAGGTAACCCTTTGTTCTTTGCCAGTTGCTTGAGGGATTGTCTGCATTCCCAGGCCATTTTTGATTCGAAGGTATAGAGAGTCTTTAATGCTGCCTGGCTATCTGACAGAATGTAGATCTTTGCCCTTCGAGTGCCTCTATTTAGGCATTCCTGGGCACATTAATCTATAGCATAGATTTCTGCCTGGAAGATGGTTGGGGTGTTACCAAGTGCTTTGGATAGCCTACATTTAGGCCCCGCTACGCCCACACCAACCCCTTCGTCCATCTTGGATTCATCTGTGTACCAGATGTGTGACTCTTTCTCCAACAGCAGTACTTCGACCCTACTCGCCTGACGGCTTTCAATCAGCACATCAAACGGGCAGTCAAAGTCATGCTTGACTGGCATTGAGTCAGTGGGTTTGGTGCGAATTAAATTAGCTCCAGAATCCTTAAGTGACCAACCAGGTCGCCTGGTCTGTATTTACATACCTGATGCAGCCTTAAGGCACTAAGTGCTGCCTCCTTCCTTACATGCAAATGCAGAGGAAGTAAGTCCAGCATTGCCTCCATAGCTGCCGTGAGACATGAGTGCATTGCTCCTGTAGTCCCTAGACAGGCAAGGCGTTGCAATTTCTGCAACTTTCCTTGCGCTATTTTCTCTTGTTTTTGGCCACGCCGGTTGAACATAATATATAGTCAAACCTCATTAAAATAATTGTTACGTTAGATTTTTTATTCAAATTGGACAGATTATCAGTTGGCTCCCATGGAAAGTATTACGATTCTCTGCAGCGAGTTGCTAAGCACTTTTAGAAGGTTTTTCCAGGTCTAATAACTGATGAGCAGAGGGGGACACTGCTGAAAGTATAATTTGTAATCTCATAGTTTGAGAATTAAAAATATTCAAATTCCCTGACTTTTTATGAAAATTACTAAAATTCCTTGATTTTTCAATAAATTTTCCAAATTCCCTGACTTTTCCCTGACATTTTTAGACAACTTCAAATTCTCTGACTTTTCCAGGTTTTCCAGGTCGCTATGAACTCTGTAGATTGCATGCAAAAATTTAAAATTTATTCTGAAAAATCTTAAACAAAGAATCGCAGTGCCATGTACTGGGTAGCCATTGTTTAAATAACAGATATAAACTGAACTAAATACAAAGTAATATGATTGAATAATTGATGATTTGTTTTTGGCATTTCCCTTTTTCACGAACTATCACAGTCATACATTTACAGACAGTAATAAATTTAAAAGCATTTAGAAGTCTTCTCAAGATTACTATTAGCTGTCTGGTCAGTTGATTTATTTATAATCTCAACTTGAATCTGATTTAAGTTTGACACACAGGTAGAATCAGTGTAATGTCCAGTGAAATAAAGGATACTACTGAAAAAAAATTGAGTATTTAATATAACATAAACATAAACACACCACAGATAGTAGACAACCCCCAAATCCAAAGCCAAGGCTGTCCGGAAGGGGGTTACACATTCGGAAAAACGCAGACATACATCCACACCCACCGGTGTTGTCAATACCGGGGCTGGGGTATTGACCAGAGCGCGGTAGCGAGTCGATCAGCGTATTTGCCACTCAATATATGTTTCGTTTCTAGAAAGCCCAAAGTAGACTTTAGCCGTTTTATCATAATAACTTACACAAATAATAATAATAATATAATTTTCCATAAAAACTTTAAACCTCATTTCCTCAAATTGTAAATTTTTGACACAGATTTATTTTAGTTCACCGTAAAATGCCAAAGTTTAAATAAAAATGTTTATACTTATCGTCAAAGAAAAATTGTTGTTTATTTAGATATTATGTTTACATATTGGATATACAGTGTGTCCCACATTTCACGGTAACACCTTCGTAGCTCAGTTATTAGTCATCCAATTTCAATCAAGTTTAGACCGGTATCAAAGACCTTTATTATATCTTTTTTGAGTAAAACAAAATTTATTTTAGTCATTGGCGTGCATTTTTATTAAGAAAAAAAGGGTCCATTGTTCGAGAAATCATATTAGGCATCTTTTTGTTAAAAAACTAATGCAATATTATTGATCAGCATGCTGTAGAACCACTATATTCAGAATTTAACAACATTTTGATTTTTGGTTTTCGAATTACGGTCCCCTTAAAATTACCTATTTTAAACATTAAATAATCAATAAATTGGTAACGAAATTTTTTTCCAAAAAAAGTCATTCTTTATTTTCTCTTTAAATTCACTTTTTCTACTATCCCATATCATTGAAACTTTCAAATTTCCATGGCCAAGAATTTTCATTGAAAAATTTTGGGTCATCAGACCTGTAAATTATTCGGGCATTAAAAATTACCGAATTTGAAAGTATCAATGATATGAGGTGGAAGAAAAAATGAATTTAAAGAGAAAATAAAGAATGACTTTCTTGCGAAAAAAGATTCGTTACCAATTTATTGATTATTTAATGTTTAAAATAGGCAATTTTAAGTGGGCCGTAATTCGAAAACCAAAAATCAAAATGTTGTTAAATTCTGAATATAGGGGATATACAGCATGCTCATCAATAATATTGCATTGGTTTTTCAATAAAAAAATGCCTAATATGATTTCTCGATTTTTTCTTAATAAAAATGCACGCCAACGTCTGAAATAAGTTTTGTTTTACTTAAAAAAGGTATAATAAAGGTCTTTGATACCCATCCAAACTTGGTTAAAATTGGGTGACTAATAACTGAGCTACAAAGATGTTACCATGAAAAGTGGGACACACTGTACATATTGCGGTATAAGAAGAACACTCAATAACCTTAAACTTAAAATTACTCGAGGAGGATGAGCTCCTCCCAAATTTTGGGGGAAAAAATCTAGTTACCCTCTTCCAGGTTAAGAAGGCTCGTCCCGATTTCTATAAACCAAAAGGTGGCAACCCTGTTGAACTCGACACCTCAGGGTGAAAGAAACGTAGTCATTCACTATATAAGGCAGTACCTTTAACTCTCCTCATTTAAAACCAATAAATTTGTCACCAATAATAGCTTTATTCAAATTTAGAAGCATTTGCAAAAATAGTATTGATTCACGTATAAAAAAAAATGTATTTTGTTTGTCACGTTGTTTCAGAATATTCAATTCATTCGGACATCAATAAAACTAAAAGCTTAATTACCTAATAGTATCTTGTACTAGAATTGGAAAATCGGGTAATGCTTTCTAAAGTATAAATTGTTTGTTGAATGCTTTTGAATTGTCTGTCAAATATCTATTTGTCAAGGATTAAAAAATTATAAAATCTAATTTTTCTGTAATTATCTAGGTAATTATATCATAATAGTTAAGTTTCTCTTATTTAACAATAGGCTTATAATTATATAACTTAAAGGAATGCACTGAATATAATTATCAAGAAAATTAGACACAAAAGTTTTCCGTATAACTATATTAATGACTTTGATAAGATATGTGATTGATGCTTTGAAACAAATATATACAGAATCCGACTTGAGCATATATCCTTCATTTTCGTTTTGTTTCTTTTCATCTAAACAATCAAATTCCATGTACCTAGTTGAAATGTAATTTAACAGTCCAGTGCAATTAGGTTTATACCTCGGAACCCAGACGTAATGAATGGATTTGAATGATTCTTCTTGTTGGATTTCTAATGCCATAAACTGAAAAGTTTACCCATTGAAAATTACCGCAATTTTGAAAATCCGTAAAAAAAAAATTAAAATGTTTAGAAATCTCGAGGAAAAATACAATTATTGGAATTTTTAATGTTTCTTTTAAGAAAATAATGATTGTAATAGTTTTCGAGGTTGTTTATAAAGAATTTGTAAAAAAAATTAAACTTTTTAAAATTAATTTGAAGATGGCAGAAGCTTCAAAAAGCGAAATAAATGAAAGAAACGTTAAATAATACAAATACTTATATCAATTTTTTATAGAAAATAATTTATTAACAACTTAGGCTAAATAATAATTATTATAAATTTTTATGACATAAATAATTATAAATTTTTATTACAAGGATAATCATGTAAACTAATTATCTCCCACGTTTTCGTTTTCGATGTTATTCATTAATATAATTGGTGAAGCATTTAAGCAACTAAGTCCTTCACATAGTAAACATGCTATAGAACAATGTAAGCCACTTTTTGTACATCCACAAGCAGAGCCACACCCAGTTTTACATGAACAAAAAATCATTTTCAATAAATTTTCAGAAGCTGTTGGTTGGTTCATTCTAACTGGTGCTAGTGAATTATCTTTTTAATTTTTGATGAAAATATACCTTTAAAAATTCGCCAAGTTCCTTGAAAACAGCAATAACAAAAGCAGATTCATCAAAATGTTAAGGAAGAAACTAGCTGATAATATTTTCTCTTGTCAAGCAGAAGCTGATGCTGATACATTAATCATACAAACCGCAATTAATATTGAATTAGAAAATGTTGCTGCAGATGTGCTTGTTTTATTAACAGTTTTAACACCTCCTCATAGAGAAATATGTTTTCTCAAACCAGCAAAAGGCACGGTATCCACAAAAATTGATTCTAACAAAAGCCTTAAACAAACATTACTAATGTAAGAAGCATATTTTGTTTTTACATGCATTAACTGGATGTGATACAACTTCAGAGTTTTACAAAAAGGGTAAAAATAAATTTGCTAAATTATTCGAAAATCGTACAGATTTATAAGATGCTGCTCGAGATGCTGCTATTATCTTTACTTGGGAAAATGCCGACGTCATTAATATTTTGCAATCGGGTATTTGATGCATTTTAGCATTATCTGGTGCCCCTAAAAATCAAGCAAACATAAATAATTTTTGATACAAATCGTTTCTTAAGGCTACAAGTAAAAATACCAACTTGGCTTCATTGATACCTATACTTGATGCTAGTTCAGAACATATAAAAAGTGTATTTACAAGTAGAGTTGTGGATGGGACATGATAGGATGAAAAGAGAATGGGGATGGAAAAAAAAAAGATAATTAATTCACAATTTACCAACCTTCTGAAAATTTATTGAAAATGATTTTTTCTTCATGTAAAACTGGGTGTGGCTCTGCTCATGGATGTAGAAAAAGTGGCTTAAATTGTTATATAGCATATTTACTATGTGAAGGAGTTGGTTAAATGCTCCGCCAATGATATTAATGACTGATATCGAAAACAAAAACGTCGGAGACAATTAGTTTACTTGTAATAAAAATTTATAATTATTTATGCCATTAAAATTTATAATAAGCATAAGTTTCTAATACATTATTTTCTATAAAAAATTGATGTATTTGTGTTATATAACATTTCTTTCATTTATTTCGTTTTCTGGAGCTATACAACTCCTCAACGTATGAGTAACCTAGTCTACAATACTAGACTAGGTTACTCATACATTGAGGAGTTGTATTTGTTAATATCAATGTGTTGTTTTATTTTTCAAAATGTAACGTGACAAAGGAAAACTCACCTAAATAGTCCCGAGGATGTCAATAAATTTTGATGAAACGTCAACTATTTAAAAAAGTCTTTTCCTAACACTTTCTGGTTTATACCTGTCAACCGTTACCAGCATAAAAGCAGACCATCAACCACTAATAAGTATTATTATTTATGTTTAAAATACTAAAATTTAATAATTGGTTTTCTCCTAATACTGACCACACCCCAACCATTTCAGTAGTGCAATTATATAAAGGTCACCAAACGATTTCAAGACACTATATTATATGTAGACAAGAATAAATATCAAAAAATTATGTGACAAAAAAAAATTGTAGATTTTGACAACCAAATTTACAGATCAATGAAAAAATAATTTTTTAATATCTCGCATACTTTAATAAGATTACTGAACTAATAGCAACATAGCCCTTCAAATGGCACAAGAAAGAACTTTTTCTTTAGAAATATTAAACACCATAATAAAAACCACTATTTCAGTATCATCCTCAGAGAGACATAGCACCGTCAAAAAGTAATTCCAGCCATGTTTATGGGAACTTTTCGTACTATTTTTGCACATAAAATCAGCTCCCAAACAGACAAGATTTATTTCCTACACATTCCGAGAAAAAGTGTAATAACTGAAAATAGGTATGTCATATCTAGAAATAAGACAAAAATCGTAAATAAACAACAACCTTTCTCTGAAGAAAACCGTAATAAAGTTATGTAGGTATATTATTTTCCGTAAAAGTGTGCGAAGATCTCTTCCTGGATACCTATAAACTATTCATCTCCCTAGAAATCAGTAGCATTTTTACTTGTAAAGGGGTTATGTACTTTGCTTCTACAGAAAAGTGTATTATTTGTAGTTATACGGTTTTGTTATGTACCTGACGTTTCCAACGTTCACTTGAACGAATTTCATATGAAAAGGAAAAATTAATGGACTTCGGCACACAATTTTTCTGGTATTTGTCGGCAACAATAGTATCATTGTCAGCAAATATTATCAGAAAAATGTCACGCCTAAGTCGATTTGTACTTTTTATTAATTATTCCTTTTCATATGAAATTCGTTCAAGTGAATGTTCGAAACTTCAGGTACATGTTTTATTTGGAAACTCCCATTTAATAATCATCAATTTTTCCCTCTAAAAACTTTGTAAAGTATCTCAAAACTTTTAAATTTTATATTTTTTACTAGAAAACAGTACTAACTCAAAAAGGCTTGTTATGTAAGGTTTTCATTTAAGCGCAAAATAGCTAAATATCACTGTTGCATTTAAATACGTATTGTAATATAATTGTCTTCAGACCAATATAAGTTGTAATCATTTAGATGCAATAGAATGTGTGCTATTAACATTTCAAAAATTTTAAATGTAGTTTTTGTTCTCCTGTAAAATGTCCCTTTTTACTTATTGGACTTTTCTTCGGGATGGGCGATGTCACATTTTAACCGTTATTTATTCATTTTGTTATTAGATAGAACAACTTGATGTATTCCTAGATCTTTTCATTTTTTTGTCTCTCATAGATAAAATAACATTAACGTGCATAGGTATAAAATATTTAATAAAAATGTCAGTTATCTGGCCATTATCTTCAATCAAATTATAAGATTGATAATAAAAAAACTTTCTTTATCATTTATGAATATTATAATTAACTATTCGTGTATAAACACAAAAAAAATTGAGAATCTCATCAGATCTACGTTTACTTACTAATTTTTATACATATTTATACATATTTTGTTTACAGTTTGTTGATAATAAATGTATTGTAAAAACCTACAAACAAAACACTAGGAATTTAAAAAATGTGTACAAAATCTGGTATAATTTGGTGAATAAATAAATAACCTTACCAGTATTGGCATTTATCAACTGCAAGATTAGTGGCCTACGAGTTACAATGCCAGATCCTCTAGGAAGGAAGTCTCTGCAAGAAAGATTAAGTATGTCATTCAACTCATTATCTCTGTACTATAAATTTCAAAAATCAATATTCAACCCACAAACGCAATTTTTACGGTTTATGTGTCAAGGAAAAGGGGGTTGAAACAAGAGAAAAGCTAGTGCATTGGAAAAATACGCCCAGTTGCTGTTTTCTTGGAAAACGTCAAATTAACACGAATTTGACTAGTCAATAAGACAGGTCAATATGTCAAAAGTCAAAACGAAATTGATTTAACCACAAATTTAATCAATAACTAATTGGCATATAAACAACAATGTAAACTAGTTAAATAAATGTTTATTTTAACTCACCTGCCAACAAAATTTTCTAATACTGAACTTTTTCCTGCCGATTGTCCGCCCACTACAGCGATCTGTGGCAAATCCAAAGTCATATGAACCCCAAGTTGTGTAAAAGCATCTTGCAACTTATTCACAATAGGAATAAGTTGCTCCATTCCCATATTCCCTGCCATTTTTAGGCCGGAACTTTACGTATTTCCCTTTGAAAACAACACTGAACTTCACTACTCTAGAAATGTATATTAACGAACATGGCCGAGCTAATAACTGTCTTGTCTGACGACTGAACAATACCGCGCATGACTCATGCAAAATCTTAATGTGTGTTATTTTTTTATTGAGCTAGATTATCTATATTCATAATAGGCATGAGAATGAGAACAATAGAGAATTTGGGTATTCTATTTAAATTATTTTCTCTATCTATCTTAAGTAATTGATAATAAATGAAACGATAACAGAAATATATTTAAATATTTGTTTGAATATCAATAGTGCCACGCAGGCGCACAATGAATAATGTTTTATTGGTTGCATAGCTATCTTTCATCTTCGAAATACAGAACCGTACTGAATCAGTTTCTTTGAGAACTGCGTATAAAAGTTTATTCTAAAGTACAAATGGTAATTGGTAACGATATCGTAGAAGGGGCAGATGGGGGCACAGTTAATAGCTGCTTTCTTTCTTGCGACAACCTTAGCTTACCAAAATGTATATAATATCTATATTAACTTGTAAAAAAAACGATCAAATAAGACCAGAAAATTTTAGGCAGGCGCGATGTTTAGATTCAGGTATTTTGACCACCTTTACTCGAACTTAGGCAAGTTTCTAAAGTCTATGAAGCACCTCCTTATAAAGGGGCCCTATTTTCGAGCTTGATCGAGGCGATGCCGTGCACGAAAATGTGAGATTATCGCATGGAAATATACGTTTCGTATTTTCGAGCATTATGAACTCGGATGCGAACCTTCCGCATGTGCCTAATTTTGGGCGAGATGCAACGGATGGGAGTTTACTACACGATAAAGCACGAATGTGGGCAAAGTAATCGTTTTGGTTTGTTTTGTTTCGTACGACATAACCTCAATATCCAGTTTAGGTTTTTGCTGTGGTTTGTTTATTATTTAATGTCCTACAAGTCCGTTATTTTACAATAACCACCCTATTTTGAGATACATTAAATGAAAAATAACGTCCTAGGGCATTATAAAATTATAACACAACCCAAAACAAGTAAATTATGTTAGCGTTATTGACAAACAAAATGCGTTGCTATGCAACGGCGCCATTTACAAACAATTTTGATTTTTACTCTCTTTTAAATCAAATCGTTCTGAATATAATAGATGTCAAATTAATAAATCGTAAATGTCAAAAAAAAATTCGAATTAAATAACAAACTTGTAGGACATTAAACGTTGAAGGCACCACGGGTGTTATAGGATAATGACGCCCTCGGTCGACGTACATTCCCTCGGGCCAGAGGCCCTCGGGAAGTCACTGGCGACCTCGGTGCGTTATTATCCTTATAACACCCTTGATACCTTAATAACTATATGGACTTTAGGGACTTTAAAGTAGACTTATTTGAGGTGAATTTACTACGCTTCAATTCCGGGTGAGCCTCAAGAAAATCCACCATTTCTTTTCTTTTTTTGGTCTGCACCCGCTTATCCGCTGATTGCTTGTGCATTATAAATTATAATATTCAGTCTTGTAATTCAATCAACCCAAAATCTAGAATTCAATAATAATGACATATACAACATTATAACCTGAAAATTTCGCCGAATTCACACGTAACAGCTGATTAGTATTAGTGACATAGAGTTTTCAAGTCCATTTGGTTGCACAAAACAGCCTTGCCACGTTTGCCATACGACATTTTTACGTGTGTGAAAAACAAATCTCGGATGGTGTTCGAAAATACCGCTTCAGAACTATAAGCGAAGTTTTTTAAACGAGTCGGGTGCCTAGTATTTCGCATGACATAAATATCGATTGAGCTCGAAAATATCGCCACAGGAAGCATGGTGTGATATAAACTATTAGTAAAAATGTGTGTAATGTTAATAATTAAGCAAAGAATTCGGAGTAATTATCCTCTTTTTGCATGATCATGGTATACAACTTCAGACCATATTTCGAGCCAGTACTGACCGTCCTTATAGGGTGAGATAACTGCATCACAACTGTGCGTTAAAAGAATAAGGATAGCCTGACTTTTCATCGCTGCCCTCATGTCTCGCCTAAAAGCAGAATATGATGGAACCTCTTTGTCTACATACCTTGGATTGAGGACTCCTTGTTGGCTTTCACCAATTTCTATACTTGAAAGTAAGTATACTGCACACCTGAATGCTATTTATTCGGTGGTTGCAGAAATAGAACTAGGTAACAAAAGTGGACAACCTTATAATAATGAAATTGATATCAAAGATATTACATTTTTCAAGCATATGCAAAAATGCCTAATATGATTTTTTTATTTTTTCCGCATATTTCGGTACCGCAGGTGTCTTTGCATTTGTAAGAGGCGAATGTTTTTCCGGTCATAATTGACACCTAATTTGTTCTATACTTGAATAAAATTTGATTCAAATCGCACAATAAATAAAAATATGAGGTGTTCAGCTTTTAAATGGGTCACTCTGTATATAGTCGTGTATGTGCATAGTCGACTTTTTTATTATATATTTATTTTCACATTGTGTACATGATCCAACAAGTCCTCGCATGCCTGATAACGAAATATGGGAAAAGGGGTGGTTTTATGCATTTGGGGGTAGGAGGATGAATAATATCAGCATCCCAGTAAACAAGATATTATTACTTTAATATAACTTCAACGTTGATAGAAAGTATTTTGCCATACTATTAAATGTTATTTAATGTAACCAATGTTACTTAAATGTTTGTTTAATATTTCGAAATTTTAACATTTCCCAGTTACGTTGTTTTAATATAAATACAGGCCTGTAGCTAGGGGGGGGGGGGGCAGGACGAGCGGCGCCCGTCCTGGAATAAGTTTCGCTTGACCTACGGTGATGGTAATGGGGGCAATTTTAACTGTTTTTTAAATATTTTGAAAGAGATTTTTCGGATTAAAAAGTTTTTTTTTGGTTTAAAATTTTTTTGGATTCGCCCCCCCCCCCCCCCCCCGCTCATCAAAAAATTTTTCGGACTTTTTTACGGCCCCGTCCTGAAAAATTGTTTGCCCGCCCTGAAAGCCCTTTCTAGCTACAGGCCTATATAAATATCATATTGCTTACGGATACATTCTTTGTTTGCTGGGATCGTGTTCCCCGCCCTTGAAAACGTGTAGAAAACAATTTTTAGCACGTTTGGATGTTTTTTGTATGTTTTGGTATTGACGAAAAGGGTGGTTTCAACCTCCGGGGGTCATTAGAATGTCTGGTTGCGAAATTTCACAGGACATATTGACTTTCCTCAAAGAAACCCGATCCAACAAATCCAACAATCCTCGCATGCCTGACAACGAAAAATGGGAAGAACGGGTGGTTTTTTGCGTTCAGGGGTAGTTCGAGGGGGGGGGGGGGGGTAGGAACCGCGCGACTATCATCACTATCGTATTGACCTCCCTCGAAAACAGGGGGTAGCCTTGTTTGCTCGCTATACTTGCACTTTAGTGGCGGCTGGTAAAATTTCAATATTTTTTTTTCTCGTCTGTGGCGCATGGAACCCGTACGAAACATGGGAATTAACATCTAGAGAAGCACTTCTCTAATGACCTCTAAAAAAATTTGAAAAAGCAGTTTGCGAAAAAAATTTTAAAATTCGATAGGGAGTCCTGTTTATTATTTTTTTTTGTCATATACATTTGATTTTTCATAAAAATACCCGTTTTGGAATTTATGAAAATATTTTCATTACTAACTGAGATACAACGAATTGAAATATTGTAATTTGTTAAATTGTAAATTACAAAATTTCAGTTCATTGTATTTCAGTTAATAATGAAAATATTTTCATAAACTCCAAAACGGGTAGTTGTATTCTTATGAAAAGTCAAATGTATATGACAAAAAAAAATAAAATAAACAGGAGTCCTTAGACCAGGGGGGGCTACCGAATTTTAAAAAATTGTTTCGCAAACTGCTTTTTCAAAATTTTTAGAGAAGTGCTTCTCTAGATGTTATTTCCCATATTTCGTATGCGCCACAGACGAGAAAAAAATATTGAAATGTCACCAGCCGCCACTGGGTTTAACCTTGGATTTTACAGTACTGAAAAATCTTTCAAATTTTTTTGAAAGTTTGATATGGACTATAACAGGAATGGAGATAATTGAGAGATTGTAATTTTTGCATTACGGTAGCCATAGTGACAACTATGTTTTTGTGGAAAACGTTAATTAATGATTGTGGTAACCCTCCCTATACATTATACAAATTATACAAATAAAGAATTCCGTATAGGAATTATGCACGTTTTTTGCCCCACAGACTATATTTTACTGCTGCTGACAATTACTGATGCAAAGCAGAAAACATTGAAACGACATTTAATGAAAATTATTTATTGTGTATTAATCTTTATGAAATATATA
Organism: Rutpela maculata; assembly: GCA_936432065.2. NCBI lineage: Eukaryota > Metazoa > Arthropoda > Insecta > Coleoptera > Cerambycidae > Rutpela > Rutpela maculata. The sequence goes on along the minus strand of OW386291.2, from coordinate 124,266,543 downwards.
AGGTACAATGTACAATATCAAAATTAATTAAAACATCAGGCAAACACTGGTACTTAAAACAGCAAAATATTTAATGCTACACTCGACAGTAAGTTTTGGCATCATCTGCAGACGATGAAAACAGTTTTAGTCATCTCCAGATGATGCCAGGTTAGTTGATGAAATACGAGTTGAGTACAGTGTTCTGTATTTGTGAATATTATTATTATTATTAGTTATATTGTCTTAAATAGATTTTGTCTTCTCTTGAGGTTGAATTCTGCTATTTTACTTTTAGACGGCTTCTCTAAAACAAGGAAAAGAAAGATGAGTTAATATTGCTAATAATAAAAAAAAATTTAAGAAAAATCTAAAAATTGTGAAATAAAATTTCACCGTCGTGTCGCCCAGTTAATTGAACCTTATTACCTAATAATATTAATATTTAAGTCAGATAAACATACGCAGAGGCGCAGCGAGCCAACTTTTTTGGGGGGTCATTTTTCAAATTTGCTAACTTCCTAAACTTGAGAAGTGCCAATTCTGTAAATAAACAAATAATAATTCCTCCCAAGAAAAAAATATTCCACAGAAATAAAAATTGCCTATCTCAAATTTTCAGCTTTTGCCAAGTCTGACAAAGTTGGGTGGGGTGTAACGTAACCCCATACCCCCCTTCGCTGCGCCCCTGAAAATACGTTTGATTTCGTTATTTGTTCATTTTTACACCGACCTCAACATCGATATTAGGTAATAATGTTCAATTACTGGGCGACAGTGGTATTCTATTTCACAATTTTTACCGATCCTTTTTAAAGGCAACTCATTTTTTTTTTTTTTTTCACCTTTTTAGTGGCCTCTATATTTAGTGGGCTTATTGATCATGTACAAAAAAAGAGGAAGTGAGGAACAATTGCGTTAAAGGGTTTTTATTCTTTCATTCCTTTGTTGGTCACCTAAATATGATATCACAAAATGCTGTTAAATATAGAGGTGCATTTTTGGGAACGGGGTGGAGGGTGGTTTTTTGGGTTTTTAATATAACTCAAAAACTAAACAGAATTAAAAAAACACAAATATTTTCATTTTCGTATGTAACTTTTTTCTGAGCAGAGATAAGAAATTGCAGAGATAAGAAATTGCTTTAGAAAAAAGAAAGTAGAGATTCCTACCGTCAAATTGAGCTTTGAAAAAGGTTCTATGATGAAAATTGGTTGAGATATTACTGTTCAAAGTTGGCTATTTTTTGTCGTTTTTTTTTACCGCTTTTGCTTATATACCCTTTTCTTTACAATTATCAGTGATTAATATATTCTTACTTTATTAACCAATCAAAACGTACATTTTCAAAAAAATCGACCAATAGGATTTGTTTAAAGTGAGAAAAACGGCTATCGATAAGTGGAAAAAATCGAGAAAAATGTATGTTACTTTTTTCGTAGTAGCCATGTGTCAAACTAAAAAAGTCATTGAAATTATTAAAATCTGACATTTCACGTTTTGATTTCTGTACACAAAATGAATGAGAAAAAGCGATTTGGTGATGTTTCACAAGAAAATATTAACTAAGCTATGAATGAAAGTGTCCCAGTTAAAACGAGAAACACTAAAAATTCTATATGGAAACAATTTAAAGCTTTTTGCAAACAGCATTATTCCCTCGAAAAAGATACAAACGACTCTATGATGAACTTGCAAATATTTTGACTGACTGGGGTTATAACATGATAAAAAACATTAGAAAATGTTTTTATTTTTTATTATAAATCGTTATTTTTAAAACATTATATAAACAGTTTTGTTTTAATAATTATTTTAGATAATATTTTTTAATCATATATTAATCTTCTGTAATACACACGAGGTTGATTTTCTACTTAGGTAAATTTTTTTTGAGTGACTCAAACCCGTTTTCCATGAAAATTATGCTCGAATTAAGGGACATAGGAAAAATCGCTCCACTTCGTGCCGCGATTTTTCCGTGCCCTTAATTCTCGAATAATTTTCATGGGAAAACAGGTTTTTGTCCAAAAAAATTTACCCGGTAAAAAATCGACCTCTTGTGTATTAATAACCGAAAAATTTTCATTTTTATTGAGTACAATACAATTTTAAAGTTATATGATAACAATAAATATGTTTTTTAAGTTGCAAAATTAATTTGTTGTTGCAATGGAAAATAAATAAATAAATAACACACAGCTTTCGACCATTCTTTTTGCTGAACACCGTGGTGGTGGCAAAATTTCTCGTTGTGGTGACCCACTCCCGCACACGGCAAAAACCACCCCCAAAACGAGGTCAAACGCATATTATAATTGTTTGAGGAACTCTTACTCCTCATTTTCGAGGCTGCTGAACACCGTGATGGTGGCAGAATTTCCCGAAAATTGCCAACAACCACCCCCAAACGGAGTCAAAAGGCGTATTATAATTGTTTAGTGATACCACCATTTTCGAAGATGCTGAACACCGTGGTGATGATGGAATTCCTCCCCGGGGTGACCCACCCCCGAAAATGGCCAATAGCAACCCTCTAAGGGGGTGAAAGTGCGTTCTCAGCATACCCTCTGGCAATGCTACACAGGAAAAAACATTGATCTCGTCAACAAAATAATCATCTTCATTTACTATGGAGCTGAAAAAAGATTTATATATTTTTTGTACATATTTTTTGGGAAAAATAGGTTTATGCAATAATTAAAACATCTGATTTATTTAATTATAATATATTATATAAAATATTTTTATTGAAGGGGTATTTTTTACCACTGAGGGGGTGAAAGGGTGTCAAGCACTCGATTCGTGGTCTTCTCCGTGTTCGGTGTGCTCGAAAATGGGAAGAAAACCTTTTTGTCCAGTGGTACGATGAGACCGCTCTTTCACTCCTTTGGAGGGTGGTTATTGACCGTTGAGGGGGTGAGCGGGTGTCAAGCACGCGTCCCAGGGTCCTCCCCATAATTGGCATGCTCGAAAACGGGGTATCAATAAGTTAGATTCCGTCAAACATTGTCAATACGCGTTTGACCCCGTTTGGGGAGGGTTTTTGCGGATGTGGGTCACCCTAACGAGAGATTCTGCCACCACCACGGTGTTCAGCATCCTCCAAAATAGGGGAGAGAACTACTTTCGTTGCATCACACAATAGTCGAGTTTTTCGGGTATTTTTCCGACTCACATAATCCACAATATTTACAAACCCAGTAGTAGTCTAGGAGATAGCTACATACATGAGGCCTGGGATATAACATGTTGGCATTGCTGATATGTTTTAGCAAATATTTTTCTGAGTATTTTATCTTATGTGAGTCAGACCTCCCCCCCTCCCCCCGACCGTTTTGGCACTAGCCGCTTTTCAAAAAAAAAACGTTGGCACCTTCTCAAACTTGTAGTTTTTGTACCAAACAATAGTCACTGTAAGTGCCAATATTTTTTTTCAATGTAACCACCCCCAGTTGAGAGCAAATTGTCTCCAAATATGTACAACCATTCCAAAAGTATGGGGATTGAAGTTTCAATTGAAAAACCGGTTAACATTCCAAGGTAAGTTGGGAGTGCTTCAAACTCAGCTAAGTGTGCTCTACCTCCAATTCCAGTGGCGGATTGGGTCGGCGGGACATCGGGCAAATGCCCGGTGGACCTCCAGCATTACAAGAGAAATGGCGCTGCTTTTTAATTTTTGTCGAAAAAATTTAGATGTCGGCCGCTTCTTCTATGTAAATCCGTCCCTGCCTATTACACTATGTCGCTTAAAATCGGGGACACCCTGTATAGTCTAATGCATTTTATTCCATAATTATACTGCCATTTTACATTTCTAAACGCAAATTATTCAGACTGTGTAAATTGACAATTACCTGCAAAGATACCGAGTTCATTTGTCTGAGAGAACTTTGAAAGCTGATATCCGATTTTAAATTAAGTAAATTAGCGGATATATGCACCACTTTGCAACTAGACACGTACCTATTGCAGCACATCGAAAATAACGAAACAATTGCCCAAAACAAATGAACATAAGCTGGCAAATTCGCACACAGAAAACTGAGTAGTTGGAATTTCTCTTACCGATGAAATGTATGAATTTATCATTAGGGAATCGACAGAATGTAAACACGAGGTACAAGTAGGTTTTTCTCACTTTTATACCTTCTCACACCTGGAAAATTAAACAATTCTGTCAATACGTTATTTTGATATACAAATAACAGTGTTTTTAATTTGTTACACTTTTATTGGACAAATAATAAAATAAATATAAAAATATAGTTTAATAATTAGATATTATTTTTTGTTTCGTATTAAAAATATATAAATAATTTAATTGGTCAGATCTCGTCTATACTTATGTGTAATTAACTGTAAAATTATTGAGGCCTTTCTGGAACTGGAGGGGGCGTACCTGGAGGAAGTGGAGGTGCCGGCCTAGATACTGCTGGTGGAGGTGTCGATAGTCGGTATCCTGAAAATAAAAGATTTCATAAAATAAAAAATATATAAAATAATTATGTATAATTATGAAAAAATATGTGTATTATCTGGATCTTGCGGATATAAATGTGGAGAATGCCAATCTGGCTGCGACTGCAAAAAGGATTAAAAAAATATTTCCGAAATTTTTTGTATTAGGTACTGAAAATTAGTGAAGTTTATGTTCACACCCAGAGGCGTAGCGAGCCAACGTTTTTGAGGAGTTAATTTTCAAATTTGCCAACTTCATAAACTTAAGAAGCCAACTCTGTAAATAAATAAATAATAATTCCTCCAAAAAATTGATGAGCATGGGAAGAAAATCCAAAAAAATTATTTTCCGCCGAAAATCATCAAATAAAATTTTTTTAGAAAGTCAAAAAAAATCCACCAAATGGCCAAGTCTGCCAAAGTTGGGGGGAGGGGGGGGGGTGATGTACCCCCAATCGCGCCGCGCCCCTGTTCACAACGCATTTACAGGCTTATTTTTTAACATTTCTTAATTATTATATTATATTACATATAACCAATAGTACAGTAACTAGAGGTTTTAACTTCGGAATAATGTCATATTGAACGGATTTCGTTCATTTTTGGCAGTATTATAGTAAATGCTTCTCAGAAAAGTTTCTATATTGTACGGGGGCTTGCTAATTTATAGGGGGTGGCACTTAAAAAATATACATATTTATTGGAGCTGAAAAAGAATGAAATTTTAAGAAGAAAAGGTTCTATGCGATTTTTCACATAAATTGATAGTTTTTAAGTTATAATGACTTCAAAATTGAGATTTTAGCTTTAAAAAAAAGGTATTTCCAAACGGCTTTCGTCAAGTATCTCGAAAAGTATTTCTTTATCAAAAAAATGTTACAGACCAATTACAGAAAGTACAAACTGGGAATTAATTATATTTTTTATTTATTGATGTAGGATTAATAATTTCGGAGATATTTAAGTTTATATTTTGCATCCAAGTGTTTCGAAATTACCTTTAAAGTTTAAAATGCATTTTTTTTTAAAACAAGTGCTTTAAATGAGCAAAAAAATTTGAGCGTCTAGGTAATGCTACATTTTAACGAAAAACTGTATTTGAGAATTTTTTTTTAAATTACTAGCTAATTAGAGTAACAAAATGGCGACCTTTTTTATATAGAAAATATAAATACGCACATTTTTCCGTCATAACTTCTGTATCTCTTATGCTACAGAAATAAGTAAAAAATAATTTGAAAGCGCAATTAATTGTCTTTAATTTCATTTCTTAGCATGCGTGACGTAGGTGTTACAATTTCTAAGATATTTAACATTTAAACTGCATTTTTCGTCTCATAAACGTTCGGACGCCATTTGTAAACTTTCATATCTCCGAAACTATTAAATCTATGTAAATAAATAAAAAATCGGAATTCATTATCAGTTTATGAACTTTATTTTTGGTCTCTACCGATTTTTCAATAAAACTAATATTTATTGAGATATTTGGAAAAGAAAAACAATTACGTTTTATCGAAAATACCTTTATAGTTTAAACTGTAATTCTTTCTAAAGCAAGTGCTTACACAAACGAAAAAATTTGAGCATCTACGTCATGCTATATAATAATGAGAAATTGTGTTTGAAATTCATTTTTTTTTTATTTACTGGCTAATTACAGTAACAAAATGACGACTTTTTAATAAAAGAATGCGAAGACGCACATTGCTTCGGTCATAACTTCTTTGTTTTTTATGCTACAGAAACAAATTAAAAAACAGTTGAAAGCTTAATTAACAACCTATTATTCTACCTATTAGAATTCTTGATATAGGTGTCACAGTTTCTGAGATACTTAACACTCACTCACTACTTGACGAAAGCCGTTTGGAAATACCTTTTTTTTAAAGCTAAAATCGCAATTTAGAAGTCGTTGTTGTAACTTAAAAACTATCAATTTATGTGAAAAATTGCATAGAACCTTTTCTTCTTAAAATTTGATTATTTTTCAGCTCCAAAAAATATATATTTTTTTTAAGTTCCACCCCCTGAGAAGGGGTGGCATCCACCCCCTATAAATTAGCAAACCCCTGCACAATATAGAAACTTTTCTGTGAAGCATTTACTATTATACTGCCAAAAATGAACGTAATGCGTTCAATATGACATTATTCCGAAGTTTTGCATATTTTTTACCTCTGGGTACTGTACTACAATGGCAAGCTTATTCTTTCTAGATTCAAGTGCTGCCCAATCATTCTCTAAATTGTTGTTAACAAATGCTACAGACATTATTTAAACAACGCACACCAGAAAAACGCAGTGTAAAAAGCATCGAGGCATTTTTAAAGCCAGTGGCGGCTCGTCAAGGGAGGCAGGGGAGGCTGAGCCTCCCTTTGGAAGAAGCAGCATATCTTTCAATCTTCCAAATTAATATCTTTTACTTGTAGAAATTTCTCTAATTGTCTTTGAAAATATCAAGCCTCCTCTGCAGACAATATCATGAAACGCCACTGTTTAAAGCTATTGTATATATGACATGAAACCTGTAGAATAACCACTAACTTTGCTATATGATAAAAAAATAGTAACAACAAAACTCATCATTTAAATAAATCAAATTTCATTATAACAATAAATACATAATGAGACAAATCAGGGTGAGCAAATAAAACGTGCTTATGATATTATATTACTTCCACATCCAATGGAAATATAGTAACGACAAAAAAAATTTTGAAAATTTTTATTATTCATATAGGCTTAGAATGTCTTGAAACGTCGAGATTTTAAATTTGAGGGAAAAAATTTCCGTCTGTCTGTCGGTCTCTGTCTGTAACTGTGCGCACGATCACTCTAGAACCGTTTAAGATATTGACTTGAAATTTTATCTATTTTAACGTGATCTGGAACATTATATTTTTTTATTATATTATTAAAGTTCCATAAGCCATTATTTCCACACACAAAATATTTTCGATGTGAGAGACTTGGATGGAAAATCTGATGTGGAAGTAATGATTCCTTAGACGGCGGTTTTTTTACAAACAATTTAGCAAAATGCAAAGTACACAATAAAAGACATACGGATAAAGCAACTATAAACGGTAATTCATAGATTTTTATACTTCGAATTTAATTACATTATTATTAACAAACTAACGGTTCATTCGTTCCAATATAATTAAAACTATAAACAGAGATGGGCACTACTTCAAGTAAAAGTAGTATAAATTGTACTTCAATTACTTTTTATTGCTTGAATTATTTTACTTCAAATAGGTACCCAAAGAAATGAGTACTTGGTATTTGATACTTGCAAATATTTTAGAATAGTACTTAGTGCTTAGTACTTGTTAACGAAATTACAGTACATTGAGAAAAAAATGTTGGCACCCACAGAGAATATTCTTTGGTACAGAAGCTACAAGTTTGAGAAGGTGCCAACATTTTTTTTTTTAAAAACACCAGTTTTGGCCCGTTTTTGGCCAAAAGTGCAATTTCTAGCCAAAAATCTTGAAAATGGGCAAGCAGAAAATGTTGGCATATGGTTTTCCAGCAATGAGATTGACAACGCAAATTTTCCGCCTGATTGATCAGAAAGTATTACACTACCTTCCAATTTTGGACATAATTGATGTCGCCAGTGCTGCCAGTTGCACGGAGAAAAAATGTTGGCATATATCGACTGTTGATAGGCAAGCCCGAAATACTCAATTGAATATTTTCTGGGGCGGCTAGCACCAAAACGGGGGTGGCAGGGGCGTAGCGAAGGGGGGTATGGGGGTAAGTTACCCCCCCAACTTTGTCAGACTTGGCAAAAGTTGGAAATTTGAGATGCAAGATGACAATTTTTCCTGAAATTTTTTTTTTAAGATTTTCTCCCCCCGCTCATCAAGTTTTGTTTAGGGTAAAAGTTGGACATTTGAGATGGAAGTTGGCAATTTGCACTGAAATTTTTTTTTTTTAGAATTTGCCCCCCGCTCATCAATGTTTATTTAGGGTAAAAGTTGGACATTTGAGGATGGAAGTTGGCAATTTGCACTGAAAAAATTTTTTTGGATGATTATTATTTAATTATTTACAGAGTTGGCTTTTTGAGTCTTATGAAGTTGGCAAATTTGAAAAATAACCCCCCAGAAAAGTTGGCTCGCTACGCCCCTGGGGGGAGGTATGAATCACATAAGAAGAATACTCAGAAAAATATTTGTTAAAACATAACAGCAATGTCAACATATTATATCGAGCTATCTCCTAGACTATAATCAAGAAATTTTGCCAAATCTGAAAAATTATTTTAGGATACATTAATGAAATGGAATGTTATGTTTTTTAGGAACAAAATTTTTTCATTTAGTACATAAATAAAACAAATTAAAAAAACCGTATCATTATTTAAATATACCCTAAATAAAAAATATGTCAATGTACAGAAATATTTACACATAAAGTTTGGTTCAGATAAAAATAAAAAATTTAAAGTACTTGAAGTAGTTAAATGTACTTGTAAGTGTTTTACTTTTAAATAATACTTGATACTTGATACAACAAGAAAATACTTGTATACTTAAATGTACTTGTTCGAATTAAATGACTAATTGAAGTAGTACAAGTAGTACTTACACCCAAAATTACAAGTACTTGATACTTGAAGTATTCTGCTTTTTGAAAAGTAATTGATACTTGATGCAACAAGTACCCCAATTAACTTGAAGTAGTTTAAATGAGTACTTTGCCCATCTCTGACTATATAAACAAATTATTAGGAATAAGTAAATAGATATTGCTAATGATCGGGAATCAAAGGCATTGAATTCAACTAAAATGTATAAAAATCATGGGCTTATTAACACTTTACAGTTAGATAAATAGATAAATAAATTAAATTATTTACCTCGTTTGGTCGCAGCTGAAGGTGTGGGCATTAATAGAGAAATTCCATTCTCTTCTGGTTCTACCACATTACCATGAGTAGCTATTTGCATTGAACAGTCACCAATTATATCCAATGCAGTTCTGCAGGCGTGAAACAACGCCAATTTTTCCTCGCGTTTTTTTACTTCGTCCATGGACTCCTCCATAAGATCTATCTGAAAATTGCATATACAGGGTGGACCATTAATAATAGGCCATAGTTCAAGTATAGATTCTTTGGATCAATATATGAGGATATAACCAAACATGCTATAGTAAATTGTTGTTGTGGAAAAAGATACAGGGTGACAAAATTGTAATTTTTTTTCTATTTTTTGCAATATCTCAACTACCTCTTGACCGATCTTCTCCCAATTTGGTAAGGAAACATTTTTTAAACTAAGAAACAATAATTTATGTATAACATCACGCTAGCCCATGCGGGAGGGCGCCTCATGAGCTATACCTGATAATGAATATTTTTTCTCTTTTTTTTTACGAAACGTTGCGGCACTTTTGACTAGAAAATCTCATGCAGGAGTCATTTCTACGTAAAAAAAGGTACACTTACACTTGATAGAACTTGATAATTCCAACCGTTTTCGAGAAAACTGCCGTAAAGATTTGTTTGAAAACAAACTCATTTTGAAAAGGACAAATTAGGTTTTCGATTTATTAAAATGAAGTACTTAATGTATTAAAGCATTTTCCTGTATTTTAAAAGCAATCCGTCTTTAAATTAATATTTCGACAAATAAATAACGTAAAATTTGAATATTTGAACAGCTACGCGAAACGCGCCATTATTGGTGGTGACACAGGTGACGTCATCGATTTCATCTTTCATCAAACAGTAATATCGCATGTACGTAGTGTATAACCATAGCATTTTAAATATTTTTTGTACGTTTTACCTGTGATTTAATTCGAAATGGCTAATACAGGATTCGTAAGAGCTACCTCAGGATATTTACCGGCAGTGGATGTGTTCATGTTCGCGGAATTTATGAAGAAAGATGAACGTTTCAACATAACAGAAGTGAGGAGCTCTAAAGCTGCAATGTAAGTACTGAAACTTTTTTATTCTCTTGTATTTATCTATTATTACTTTAAAGTAGTCTATTGATTCCTATATTATGATTGTTATATATAGTTACTCAATGTAATATACAAGGTTGATATTATGTAAAGATAACCTATAAATGTTGCTCAAACTTTACGTAATGTAAACAAAGAATGGTCGGGAAAATATGTACATTCTATTTTAATCTAACAGTCTTTCTTGCATCCTGGCACAAAACACCACTTATTTTCCATTATAAAATGTTAAGGTTTTGCAAAATAACGTGCATTTATAATACACAACCCATGTTTGTTTACCAACAATGTAACCTCTGACGTCATCAGTGCGGGATACTAGGTGCGTTTTTATGCTCCAATTCCGCAACCGGAATGTCAAACTGTCGTTTTTTTGGTCACCATTCTGATTCCAGTTTGAAACTTTTCATTCTCTCTCACGAGACGGAATGATCGGTGGAATGTACAAAATGTCAATAAACGCGTAGGAACGGAGGTTATGTTGCTTATGAGATTAGAGAGTGACGTTTTTGCTGCCTTTGCAAATTACAAATATTTATTATATACTTAGCGTTTATTATTAAAATGGAAACTCCCAATATCGTCCAAACTGACAGTGGTGAATATGTGTGGTTTAATCCAGAAAGTAACCTATGGTTTTTCATAATAGTTTCGGTTTGGTAGTTTTTTTGGTAAATGTCATTCTGTTAATTCTACTGCTACCGGTTGGTGGAGCATAAAAACGCACCTACTGTGACGTACCGTTTTTCGCGGTAAAATTTAAATTCAAATTTAAAAGGGCTTATTGCGAGGAATACATCGATTGCTTGGGAAAATTCTAATTTTTTTAAAGATATTTTAAAATTTGTGAAAACACCGAATTTTATTTATTGAAAAGTGTGCTTTGGTGTCGTCTTAGTTCTGTCAAAATGTCAAACTAATGAAATTGTACGTAAATGCACTTCAAGATTTGTAGAGTATAAGGTTCTCTCGTATTCAGCTTTTAGGCGAGAAGTGAGTTCGGGGATGAAAAGTCAGACTATCCTTGTTCTTCGAACGCGCAGTAGCGGCGCAGTTATCTCTTTCTAGAAGGATAATCCATACTCGCCCGAAATATGGCCAGAAGTATATTATGACCTGTAGTGTTATATTTTACAACTTATCCTGATGACCACCCACGGTCAATAAACGGTTCGGTTACCTCAATCAGCAGCTTTAGGACGAGAGAGACGAGGGGGGCGGGAAATCGAATGAACGAGACAGACATATCTGATTTCCGTGCAATAGACAGAGACAAAGATTCCGGTAGGGTCTACAGTAGGGTGGCCCATCTCTATAGGGGGTGAATTTTTTTTGCGTGTTTTTTAAGTCTCACCCCACGAAAATATACTATTATACTAGTAATAATTTATGTCAAAGTTTCAGATAATTCGGTGAACGGTAACCCGTACCGCATTCAGGTAGAAATTTGTAGATAAGATTTTATTACGGTAACCCGTGCCGCATTCAGGTAGAAATTTGTAGATAAGATTTTATTACGGTAATACACTTAAATTTTACTTAAAATACAAATATCTACCTCTTTTCTCATAATGTTTTATTGGTGTAATTATTTCCTAGAAATTATTTGTTTTGGAAGTTTGGAAATATAATGCACCTACGGTAGGTTTTTATGTCAGTTTGCAATTGCGTTTTACAGTGGTGACATTATAAGTTCTAGCATACGTTCCTTTTTGAAAAAACATTTAACGATGGCTGATGTTAGATCCTTACGAAAGGATACTTTCATTTACTTAGTTGGACACTATTCGTCACAAATCATTGGCAATAAATTGCCGTCTAATAGACAAGTATTACAAGTGCTCTTTTATAACATTCGTGAAGTGAAGCTAAGTGTACATGAAAGTGCTAAATTAACAATAAAAGAGGTGTCAGTTTTTTGGGATAAAGCTCGCATTCCGACACGTCAGGATTTTCATTGTGTTAAACAACTAGATAAACTTTATGCAGAGTGGAGGAACTTACAAAAATCGGCTAAAAGGGCCAGTGAGGGAGGTAAAGAAAAAAATTTCTTTGAAAAATTGGACGATCTTTTTGACATTTCTCATGCAAATGCATTGGAGTTGATGAAAATAGATGAAGATAAGGAGTTTTTAATTAACCAAAGAAAAAAGGGACGTCCTGGATTTATGCATGGTATTGATTACCAACTTGCTTCTCGAGAAAAATCAGCTGAGGAGAAATTACAGAAATTATCCGAACGAATGCAACGAAGTCAACAAGAAAAAGCTAGATTAGAGGAAACAGTCACCTGTCCATCATCAAGTAGTAATTCAGCCGACTCCAACGAAAATGAAGATGAAATAATCGAAGCCCAAGAAAAGTTGTTACAAGACCAGCCTGGCCCGTCACAACCAAAAAAGAGGAGATTGTATGGAACATGTAACATCATCACACCAAAAATAGCCGCTGCATTTGATGCTTGCAAAATAAGCGACAGGTATGGAGTCCATATTTTGACGGCAGTAGCAGAAGCACTAGGACATGACACCACATCTTTGTCCATCAGCAGAACCACACTTCAGCGCTCTAGACAACGCATCCGCGAAGAAAGAGCTGAAATATTAAAAACTGCCTTCGGTAATTCTGAATTGCCGGCCCCAGTCATCCATTGGGATGGAAAACTTTTACCTTCTCTCACTGGAATGGGAAATATTAATAGACTTGCTATCTTAGTTACTAGTGGAGATATTGAACAACTACTTGGAGTACCAGCTTTGCCCAATTCAACTGGAAGAGAACAGACTGAAGCAGTTTATGATGTGCTTTGTGAATGGAATTTGGACGAAAAGGTAATAGCTTTGTGTTGTGATACAACAGCATCAAATATGGGTTATATAAATGGGGCAGCCACACTATTGAAACAAAAATTAGAAAGAGATATTCTATATTTTCCTTGTAGATATCATATTTTTGAAGTGGTTTTGAGAAGTGTGTTTGACACAAAAATGCCTTCCTCATCTGGTCCAAATGTGCCACTATTTAAACGTTTTAGGGAATTTTGGCCTAAAATAGGTCAAAATAAACTAAAAACTGGATTTCAGGTATCAAAAATTAAACACATTTTACAACCAGTTAAAGCCGAAATTGTAAAGTTTCTAAATGCAGCTTTAACTTTGCAACAGCCTCGTGATGATTATAAAGAATTTTTAATGCTTTCTAAACTTTTTGTTGAAGAAGAGCCCACTCACACGACATTCTATCAACCAGGGGCATTTCATCATGCACGTTGAATGACCAAAGCCATTTACTGTCTAAAAATATTTTTTTTCCAAGATCAGTTTCAACTAACTAAAAAAGAAAAAATAGGTATTGAAGATATATATGTCTCTTTATTGTAAAGGTTTATGTAAAGGCCTGGTTTACAGCGTCATTTGCTAGTAAAGCACCGCTTCATGACTTAAACTTTTGTAAAGAACTCATTAATTATCAAAATATTGACAAAGAAATATCTCAAGCCGCAAGTAGGAAAATAGTGAACCATTTGTGGTACCTTAATTCAGTAAATGTTGGCTTATCTTTCTTTGATGACGATATTTCAGTTACCACTAAAAGAGAAATGGTTAAAGCTTTGAATAGGAAAGCACCAAATCAAGAGGGTATTAAACGACTTATGATTAGTAACATTACTGACGTTGAAAATAAGGAAATTCAGGACTTTTTGGAAAATGATCCAACAACATGGAGGGAAAATGAAAGTTATACAAGATGTTTTAATATTGTAAACAAAATTAAAGTTGTAAATGATGCCGCTGAGAGAGGAATCAAACTTATTACTGACTATAATGATATTTTAACAAAAAATGAAGACCAGAAACAGTTTTTACTCCAAGTTGTAAATGATTATAAATCACAGTTTCCAAATGTAAAAAAAGAAACCCTAGTGCAAAAAATATTGTTTTTATTACTATATGTCTTGTAGATTTAGGATAATATTTGGTACTATGTATGAAAAAAACGTTTCATAATAAAATACACAAAGATAAAACGAGAGTTTTATTTCAAAAACTTCTAGTCTAGTTTTCTTAGACTACGAATTTACAGTAGTATGACACATGTCATAGTCACAACAGATAATGTCTTTGATATTTGTATGACTTGATTAGTCATTCTAAAGATAAATGTTGCTGATTAAAAAAAAAAACAATGCATCAACCAAAGAATGTAAATAATTCCATTTACTTTTATTATTGCATAATAATGCATTCTGCGGCACCCCTTGCCTTCAATTTGCCTCAATAATATTTTGAAGGGACTGTTTTTTCTTAAAATGGAACCATTTGCAGGGGTGAGAAATAAAAAATTTCGATTTCGAAAAAGATGGGCCACCCTAGTCTACAGCCTACGTCACCTACACAGGCATCTTTGTCTCTGTTTTTTGCGCGGAAATCAGATATGTCTGTCTCTTTCATTCGATTTCCCGCCCCCCGCGTCTCTCTCGTCCTAAAGCTGCTTGAGGTAACCGTACCGTTTATTGACCGTGATTACCACCATGCAAAACGGTGACTCAAAATACGAGGTAATTATACTCCCTACCCGAGGCGGATCATTGCGAGCTCGTTGCAGTTACGGGTTCTTTGCTTAATTATTAACATTGCACAAATGCTTACAATATTTTGAATCAGGCTCTGCATCTGATGTGATTTCACACCAGCTGCTCATTGGCTAATGACATTTTCTGGTGGGGATAATGAGTTACGAGGCAACCTTATACTCTAAAAATCTTGCCACGGGCCTTGCATGATGTAATACATATGTATTGTTTCTTAGCTTAAAAAATGTTTTTTTTTTGTCCGATCAGAAAGTACACCCTTTCTGGAGACATTATCCGCCAGAAAATAACGTTTTCCCGGGCTAGACAGTGACATTAGAGATCGGCATTCCGATCCCCGCTATTCTCGTTTCTATGGAAACGAATTTGTGTTAATTGTTGAGATAAGTGTCAAATAGATAAATACACTTGACTTTTACGAGTTGTCAAAAGTCAATTCACGAGTTATGGAAAATATGGATTCAGATTTTGAAGTGTCGGCCGAGAAAAAATATTGTACGTTACACGACCGAAAAACAGTGTTTTGCAAAACACCACTTTCCGGTCTTGTAACGTAATAGTATATTGTGTCGGCTAGCGCCTCGGCCAGCAAGCATCGAAGTCCGGGAATCTGCTTTCACACCGAAGTACACATACTATTTTTTCTGAAATCACAATGAATATTAATTCCACGTCCAGTGGAAGTATAGTAACGACAAAAAAATTTTTAAAAATTTTTATTGTCCAAATATTCTTAAAATGTCATGAAACGTCGAGATTTTAAGTTTACTCTGGAACCGTTTAAGATATTGACTTGAAATTTGGTACACATATGTACTTTAACAAGATCTAGAACTAGATTATATTTTCATCTTGTTCCGTCGAAGGGTTGGGGGGTAAATTGGGGTAAATTTGGGGTAAATAGGTCAATCAAGCAGGTAAGAGTCCATAAAATTGGTATTTAGTATATGCAAGAGAAGCTAAGGTCTCAAAAAAATTTTTGGCATTAGCCACCCCCATTACCACCCCCTTATTAAAGGGGATGAAAAAAAATTGTGATTTAGTGTGTGCACAGGAACCAGAAACCTCAAAATATTTTTTTACTTCATCCACCCCCACTATCACCCCCTATCACCACCCCCCCACCCCACTACCGATGTGAGGTATCGTTTTATGGGTTTTTAGGGTAGAGGATTTCAAATATTATATTATTAAAGTTCCATAAACAATTATTTTCACATACAAAGTTTTTTCGTTGTGACTGACTTGGATAGAGAATCTGGATGTGGAAGTAGTGATTCCTTGGGCAGCGGTTTTTTTATAAATTAATGAATTTGTATTAATACATAACATTTTTTCATTACAATCTAACTGCTTACTAATAAATGCAATTTTAATGTGAGATAATTTGTCTGCATGTATTTATTTACCGTCTAAAATATACATACATTGTTGATCGTTGCTCGGCAATGGATCTCTTCCGGTAGGTTTTCTGATAGTGCCTTAGCAACGGACTAAAATACTGGAATTGTGTATTTTTCGATCTGAAATCGCGCCGACCCTGTATCTTTTTACACAGCAACAATTTACTAAAGCCTATTTGGTTATATCCACCTATTTTGGCCCAAAGAATCTACCCTTGAATTATGGCCTATTATTAATGGTCCATCTGTATATTATAGTGGAGGCAAAATAGATTTCGAATGGAACTGTTTTGATGCAGCAATTTGATAGTTTTAATTTGTTTTAAGTGTGACAAGTGTAATGAGAAATTTTGGAATAAATCTGTGCATTGGTTCACATAAAATTTAAATAATTTATGTCTCAACATTGAAATTTTGTGCTATTTTTCTTATCATTTCCGATCCTAGTAATCGCATTGCAAAAATAAAAATACCAAATTGTTCCCAATAAAATTTTGAATGAAACTAGACTTTTGAGCAAACTTTTTGGTAATTTGTTAATTTGTAAAAAATAAAAAACACTAAAAATTGCCTTTTTGGATAATTTAAAAAATATAATGTAGTAATGCAGTTAGCGAAACTATGCCCTTTATTGAATTAAACCATCCTGCCAAATTTTAGCCAAAATATTTATTTAAACAGCTAAAAATAAAAAAAAAGATTTCGAAATTTCAATCGTTTATTGTTTAATTGCATCAACTCGACATTTTTTCAAAACGTAGTTTTTTACATGTGGCATTAAGAAAAAAATATATTTATCTTTATTTAAACCGTTTATTTTAAATACGTTTATAATTTTCAAAATTATAGTTATAAACAAATTCAAATAACTCTGGATTTTTTCTAAAACCAAAAACGGCAAACGAATTATGAAAGTGGAGGAAAACATCAACATTTTTCTATAAAAAAAAAGTAGCTACCTACTTGTATTTGGGGCCGAAGTATATCAGTTTTTGCGTTTAGGTCACTTATAAATAAACAAATCGATATTTCTCATCGAAAGGAGGACCCTACCAAAACCTTATGGAAATTACCCAGTAAACACACTGACGTGAATAACACGTGAGAAATTATACCAGAAACAACGTTTAATCAACGCAAAAATGTCGCCGGTTTCAACTGAAATTTCAACGTTTCACGTTAATTAAACGTAAATTAACGTTGAAAAATCGTGTAGTTGAATATTGAACCAATTATTACACGTGTAAAAATCAACCTACTAATGTATATTCAACCAAATTACGTTACATATACGTTAAATACACGTGTGTGTGTGTGTGTGTGTGTTTACTGGGTAGGTTTCGGTGAATTTGGCTGAAATTTTTACGATATATTTCTTCCTCTTTAAGAATCTTTCTTTTAAATTTCTTAAATATTAATAGTTTCCGAGTTATTTTCAAAAAACGAAACTCGTTATTTTTTCAATCTTCATTTATTTATAACTTTTGCAATTGTTTATGTGCGGGTTTGAAACTATTGCACATTTTTCTAAATGTCATTCCAAATCCAATGAGACCTCACTCATATTTTTACGAGCTTTATCAAGAATTAACACTTACTTTGAACTTGTGAACTAGTCCATTTGATTGGATAAAAAATCCACAGCAGTTTGAATTTGTTTATTATTCCAATTTTGAAAATTATAAATATATTCCAAAAAAACGATTTAAATGATGATATACTATTGCAAAATGCATGTAAAAACCTACATTTAAAAAAAGTCCCCCTACGAGTAGATGCACAATAAGCGATTAAAATTTCGAATTTATTTTTATTTCGGTTTAAATAAATATCTTGCGCTAAAATTCGGCAGGAAAGTTTATAGAGCAGCGATTTCTTAAGTCTATCGTGTCGTTTTTTTTTTTTTGGCGTAGAACCAGTTCAAACATATTAGGTTCCTTTGAGTATGTCACCGGGCATATGAAATCATATTTTACGACATTTTTTTGTGGTCTCGAACTTTTTAAATCAATAAAAAGTGAAAAAAATGTATTTTTAAAGAAAATTGTTTTTTTTTTGTTTCCACCGCCATATCTTTAAAACTATTAAAGGTACCGAAATTTCTTTTGTGTCAAATTAAAGCACACACTGTAGCGCTTTTACCAATATAAACGGTTTGGGCACAATTCGCACTTTCATTTTTCTAACAATCAAATAAACTAAAAATACATATTTTGTGTATTGAAATCTTCACCAATCGATAAACTTTTTTATTTTTGAAAATATTTGCATACATGCAGCGAAGAAAATAAAGCCTAATAATCACAAAAGTTTTTGAAAAAATATGTTTTTGCCTAAAGTGTACCGTTTGGCAACAGCGATTTTTTTTATCAGCGCTAAACGCGACATTGGGACGCAATTAATACACCTCGCATGCAGGTTGGTCAGATTAGTCGCGTAGAAATAGGGTTAGTTGAATCTAGATTAATATATGGCATTCTAGGTTGGGGTGGAGTTGCTTACTGTCATCTAAAAAATTAGATATCATTCAGAAAAATGTGCCACCCTCTCTCAGGGGGTGGCACTTAAAAAATATATATTTATTGGAGCTGAAATAGAATCAAATTTTAAGAAGAAAAGGTTCCATGCAATTTTTCACATAAATTGATAGTGTTTAAGTTATAACGACTTCAAAATTGCGATTTTAGCTTAAAATAAAAGCTTTTAAAAAAGGTATTTTCAAACGGCTTTCGTCAAGTATCTCGAAAAGTATTACTTTATCGAAAAAATGTTATAGACCAATTACAGAAAGCACCCTACAAACTGGGAATTAATTATATTTTTTGTTTATTGATGTAGGATTAATAATTTCGGAAATATTTAAGTTTATATTTGGTATCCAAGGGTTTCGAAATTACCTTTAAAGTTTAAAATGCATTTTTTTCTAAAGCAAGTGCTTTAAATGAGCAAAAAAGAATTTGAGCATTTAGGTAATGCTACATTTTAACGAAAAACTGTATTTGAGATAATTTTTTTAGATTATTGGCTAATTACAGTAACAAAACGAGTAAAAAATAATTTGAAAGCGCAATTAATTGTCTTTAATTTCCTTTCTTAGCATGCGTCACAATTTCTGAGGTATTTAACATTTAAACTGCATTTTTCGTCTTATGAACGTTCGGATGCCATTTGTAAACTCATATCTCCGAAACTATTAAATCTATGTAAATAAATAAACAAGCGAAATTCATTATTATTAGTTTATGAGCTTTATTTTTGGTCTCTACACATTTTTGAACAAAACTAATATTTATTGAGATATTTGGAATAGGAAAAAAAAATACGTTTTATCGAAAATACCTTTATAGTTTGAACTGTATTTTTTCTAAAGCAAGTGCTGTATACGAACCAAAAAATTTGAGCATCTACGTCATGCTATATATTAATGAGAAGCCGTGTTTGAAATTATTTTTTTTTTTTAATTACTGGCTAATTACAGTAACAAAATGGCGACGTTATTATTAAAATAATGTGTAGACGGACATTGCTTCGGTCATAACTTCTTTGTTTTTTATGCTACATAAACAAATAAAAAAATAGTTAAGAGCTTAATTAATAACCTATTATTGTATCTATTAGTATCCTTGGCGTAGGTGTCACAGTTTCTGAGATATTTAACTCTCACTCTAAATAGTTATCTTACGAACACTTGGATGCCAAATGTAAACTTAAATATCTCCGAAATTATTAATCCTACATCAATAAACAAAAAATATAATTAATTTCCAGTTTGTACTTTCTGTAATTGGTCTATAACGTTTTTTCGATAAAGTAATACTTTTTGAGATACTTGACGAAAACCGTTTAGAAATACCTTTTTTTAAGCTAAAATCGCAATTTTGAAGTCGTTATAACTTAAAAACTTCAATTTATGTGAAAAATTGCATAGAACCTTTTCTTCTTAAAATATGATTGTACTTCATATATTTTTTAAGTGCCGCCCCTCAAAGGGGGTGGCATCCGCCCCCTATAAATTAACAAGCCCCCGCTCAATATAGAAACTTTTCTGTGAAACATTTACTATTATACTGCCAAAAATGAACGAAATCCGTTCAATATGGCATTACTTCGAAGTTTTTTTTACCTCTAGGTACTGTACTACTACCACTTGTCTTTTTATTATTAAAAGGAGACTATTTAATATTTATTATACAATTTCTTAATATTAACAACATATGATCAATACTACTGTACAATATATGAAATATTGAACAATAATATTGATCCCCTAGATGCTTTTGATCACTACTGGTTTTGTACCTATTGATATAAGTTAAACTATTATATTATACACCCCGACCGGGATCGTCAGATCGTTGCAGTCGGCAGGCTTGCTACAGCCGAGCGCGCAAGAATATGACTTTGGCCCGTTAAAAAAAATCGCTGACTCAATACTATGAACGGGACATGAAAAATTTTTATCCTAAAAACTTTTTTCAACTATTGGCTTCAATTTGTACGCAGCATGTATATACAAATTTTCATAAATAAACTTTTTTCTCGATTGCCTAAAATTACGTTACTGAAAATAACAAGTTTGAGTTTCCTATTATTTTACCAACTTAAAAAAAAATAAATCGGATTCACGTGGGACGTTGTTCGAAGCGCTATTGTGTCTACTTTAATCTAAAAAAAAAATAGCTTGATAGCACAAATATTTTCAGAGATATAGCGGTGGAGACGTTAAAAAACATATTTCATTAAAAATCTATTTTTTTGAGTTTTTCCGAAATAAAAAAGTTCTCGACCACCGAAAAATGTCGTAAAAAACGATTTCGTATACACGATTATCTTACTAAAGAATCCCACTAAGTCTGGTTTGGTTCTACGCCGGTTTTTTTTTTCTCGAAAACTAAGCGACTTTACTTCCAGATTTTACTCTACTATTAGTTCAAGTTTAGTTTCACTATGATGCATTATCTAATATATAAAAATCTCGTGTCATAGTGTTTGTTATCGAACTCCTCCGAAACGGCTTGACCGATTTTTATGAAATTTTTGGTGTATATTTGGTAGGTCTGAGAATAGGTCGTAGGCTATTTTTTATAGCCCTAGGTGATAAGGGTGGCCCTATCCAGAAATTTTATTTTTATTTTTTGGACAAAAATTTATAATTTATATGGCAAAACAACGTTTGCTGGGTCAGTTAGTTACATTATATTTCTTAAAGGATCCAAAAAGGCAGTTTTAGTAGTTTTTATTTTTTCACAAATTAACAAATTATCAAAAAGTTTTTCGTAGGTCTAGTTTTACACAAAATTTTATTGCGAAAAATTAGGTATTTTTATTTTTGCATTGAGATTACTAGGACCGGAAATAATAAGAAAAATAGCGGAGAATTGCAATGTTGAAACAAGAATTGTTCAACTTTTACAAGAAGGGCGATTAATCTAAAACTTCCCATATCACTTGTTATTATGCCTACAATAAACTATAACCTCCGATTAAAGAACTTATATCTAGATACATAACAGGCTATCTTTTCACTATATACCTTGTTTGCTCCTAACATAGTCACATTATATGTCCATTAAAAAGAATAGATGAACATCACATCCCATAGGCAACAGTAGCGTTGTGTGTGTAGAAAATGTGTAGAATGGTAAATATTTTCATTAAAATGAATTATTGCAATTCCTGCATTACCGGCTCTTTATATAACGTGATGTAGGCATATGATATTACAGTAAGATAAAACAGTAAGATAAATATGTATTGAAGGATATTAAAATTTAATTGCTATTTACTTTATAACTGTAAACTGAACTTCATCATGTTACGACTATGGAACGATCGATTTTCTTAACTGCTTTCTGCAAACTGCAAACGTCACAGCACTTCACTATTTATTTGCACTAAATATATTGTCACTAAACTGTGTAAATATGAATAGAGAATATTATTTAGGTATTGAGCAAATCACAACTTAAAATAAAAAGACTTCTTCACTACATTTTGATCGAAAAACACGAAAAACGCTTATTAACATTAATGGCGGATCTACTGTCAAGTGTCAAACTGAGATTATGATAATCAAACTGAACCGATGGTGCCCGAATCGGTCGCGAACAGATCGACTAGCCAATCAAGAACTTATGGGAAGAAGTGCCTTAGATTGTGAATCTTTCGGGATCACACAAAGTAATGCCATTATGTATCTAGATATAAGTTCTTTAATCGGAGACTATAACAATAAAATTACTGCAGCGAGATAATTCCTTATTCCTTATCTTAATGGTTTATTTGACTCCACTGTATCTAATATTTAATATTTCTTTGAAATTTGAGAATATTCGTTTTTGGTAGGTATTTGAAGAATAAGGCTTAGTTTACCTGATCTTCACTGGCATAAACATGAACCAGCAGTTCCTCAAAAATATAGACTTTGGTATCATTTATAATCATGTGGGTGATGGTTTTTGGCACTAAATCTTTTGTCGATTTGGTTACTATACCCATGTAACTTTCTACTAAATTTCTTATAACTTCCACTTGCCGTTTTAGTTGTGGATCAATGTCGTCTTCCGTTATCTAAAATGATTGTATTTTTAGTGCACATATTTTTTCTTTTATTTGAAAAAAAAAACACTGAATATGAACTTTAACTTGGGTGTTGGGCATTAAAAAATGTACTGCTGGCTGTATTCCTACAAAGTGAAGAGTAGTTCGGAACACGCGTGGAAAAATGCGATTATATTTCTCTTGCACTGTTAAAATCGCATAGAGACCATGTTAGTCGGAGAACGAGGGATCTCTACGATGCATTTTAAGGACCCTCTATAACACTCGCGAACAACCACCTAAAAAAAATTGATTCTTATCCCAACAAACACAAAAGATCGGCCCATCAGCGGGCCATCACTGGGCCAGAAATGAAACTTCTGGCCCTGTGATGGCCCACTTGAGGATCGATCTTTTGTGTTTGTAGGAATGTAAATCGACCTGGCGGATTCGATTTTGGAGTTCGCCAGACAATCCGGAATTGCGAAACTGGTCAAAATCGGCAATTTCCGAAAAATCTCAAATTTTATGGAAATTTTTTAATTTTTACTTATCACCCTATATCTCTTTTAGTTTAAGTCCGATTAAATTGATTGAATTAATTTTTAGGAGAGCCAATTTAGACCTTTGTTATTATGACTGACATGACAGAAATGCAAAAAAGATTACGTGTCACCAGTAATATTTTTTTTAAAAGTTGGTGACACGAAATTTGTTAAAAATGCAGCAACAAATACTCGATCGAGAAAACTTTTTTGTTTTTAAAGATAGATGTATATAGTAATCTACAAAGTTGTAGCCAAGGAACTAAAGAAACTTTTTTATTTCAGTGATTTTTTTGATAACTTACTTAGTGTTCAATAAAACGGTGCTGTAATATTTGACCGCCGCGCCGGGTCGCGTCGCAAGATAAAAGATTGGGTTGGCCTATACCGCGGCTTTGTTTCTCGTCTTTCAGGATGCCCCGCCCGATGTAAATAAAATAATGCGTAGTTGTGAATATTGGTTTTTCTAATTTTGACGTATAAAGTAACAGTTTTCAAAACTGACGTAAGTGTCAAAACGTCCTACTTTATGTAACCAGTTATGAAAAGTAAAATTTTACGTAACTGGTGACGAAATAGTAATTTATATAACAAGTGGCTAAAATGGTGTTTTTTTTACAAGTGGGGCATTTATAGTACGAGCCGAAGGTGAGTGCTATAAACCACACGAGTAAAAAAAAAACACATTTTAGTTATATACAAAATTTTTTGTATCGCCATTCGAAATTAGAAAACAATATAATTTTGTAAAAATAGATTAAATTCTATTGCTGTTTCCATAGAAACCAGTAAGTTTTGTTTCACATTGTTAAATAAAATTCCTTTATTTCACTCTTTTTTCTTTATTTTACACTTGTCAATAATGACATTGTTTTGATTCATTGAAACTGTCAAATAAACGTCGTTTTAGGACATGGCGTTACAAAATAATATTTTATATAACAAATAGCTAAAATGGTGTTTGTTTACGAGTGGGGCGTTTATAGTACGAGCCGAAGGCGAGTGCAATAAACCACACGAGTAAAAAAAAACACATTTTAGTCTCGAGTTGTATACAAAATTTTTTGTATCGTCATTCGAAATCAGAAAACAATATAATTTTATAAAAATAGACTAAATTTTATTGCTGTTTCGATAGGAACCAATAAGTTTTATATCACACTGTGAAATAAAATGTCTTTATTTCAGTATTTTTTCTTTATTTTACACTTGTCAATAATGACATTGTTTTGATTCATGGAAAGTGTCAAATAAATGCCATTTTAGGATATGGCGTTACAAAATGTTCCTTATGTCATCAATTAGGAAAGATAAACAACTCTCAAAAAGATAAAGAAACAATGTTTATTCAACACAAAATAGAATACTAAGTCCATAAAGTAGAAGCTTTTAAATTCTTCTTTCCTTCGAAACATGCTAACAAAACTTTTGCATTAATACAATTTACCTTTATTATGTTATCAAATTAGGATTTCAAATAATATTGTAACTTGACTAAATAACGTCTGTCAATTTTGACATTAAAATTATAATGTGTGATAGCAACAAAGGTAACTATGAAAAAGATTACTTAATTTTTAAGATTTTCAAATAAATCCATTTCATTTATTATGTTTAAATTGTTTTTAGAATTTTAAAATTAGAAAAATCGTGTATGTAACGAAAGACAATCTTATGTAACTCGTTTTGCTACGTCTTTTGTAACTGGTTACATAAATAGCTATTATAAAACGTTTATTTAGTTGTTTTTAACCGATCGACAGGAGTTGTTGTTGTCGTCTGTGTGGTTTATGACGCTTATTCTTATTGAAAATTGATGAGTTGCAGCTATAATAATAATTATTATTGCGTTAGGAAAGTGCTATAGAGGGTAAAGTGCATATTAGAGTAACGGAATTTCTTTTCCAGACATTTAAAACTAGTTTTAATATTTAATTTGAACAAAGAACAACTTTTAAGCAATTTTTCTAACGTCAGCAGTTTTGTGCGAGTTTTCAACTTTTTTTAACAGTTAAACCCAGAGCTAAACTTTATGAAATGCATATTTTGCCAACAAAATAGTAAAGAAACTGTGCAGGGTGTTACAGAAGAAGCACTGGGCTACGCATTTAAATCAGTTTCTATAAAGTCAGATGATATCTCTCTTAAGTTGAAATATTACACCAAAAAAAGGGATTTATTTTTGTCAAAATGTCCTGTCTATCATGCAAGATGCAGAAGAAATTACACCCGAAAAGCTTATAAACAAAAAGCAGAAAGCACAGATGTGGCTAATACTGGTTATAAAAAAAGGAAGACCGCTGAAAGCCCAAAACGTTGTATAATTTGCGATAAAAAAAATACAAATGTGTTAACTATCTCTTAAATATTGCTGCTTAATTATACGAGTAGAAGTTAAATGTGGAAATAAAATGATTATGTCTAAATTGCCTTTATCAAAATTTAAAACTTTATTTCTTATATTTTGCTCCTTTTTCAAAATTAAAATTTACTGAATAAACGATTATTAAATAGGTTATTATTAGTACAATACAAATCCTGGCGCTCTTAAGCTATGCATGGCGTTATCGCTTGTGCAGTACGTGACGGGCCGCGGCCGGCATAGTTCTTTTCTATATTGCGGCAGCGTTATGTTAAAAACCAAGCCAGTTATCAAAAAAATCACCGAAATAAAAAAGTTTCTTTGGTTTTTTGGCTTCAACTTTGTAGCTTACTATATACATCTATCTTTAAAAACAAAAAAGTTTTCTCGATCGAGTATTTGTTGCTGCATTTTTAACAAATTTCGTGTCACCAACTATTAAAAAAATATTACAGGTGACACGTAAATTTTTTTGCATTTCTGTCAGGTCCGTCATGATAACAAAGGTCTAAATTGGCTCTCCTAAAAATTTCAATTTAATCGGACTTAAACTAAGGGATATATAGGGTGATAAGTAAAAATTAAAAAATATCCATAAAATTTGAGATTTTTCGGAAATTGCCGATTTTGACCAGTTCGCAATTCCGGATTGTCTGGCGAACTCCAAAATCGGATCTGCCAGGTCGATTTACATAGGAATCAATTTTTTTTAGGTGGTTGTTCGCGAGTGTTATAGAGGGTGCATCTTAGACATTGCTCGTTCTCCGACTATGTTCCAGAAGGAATTATAGAGCTTACACGATACGTTTATTGCCAATATTTTATGAACATTTCATGTCGTTTTTACCGTTTTTTTTCCGAAACAATGTACTTCGCATCATTAGCTCGTTTCCAAAAAGGAGATGTTTTATCCGTAGGCGGAGTTCGTGTCCCATCTACAGTTTGTACAAATAATTTAAATTCTATATACATCTTCTTCTTCTTCTATTCGTCTTTTTAGAACCTAATTTGCATTATAATATACGGGTTATATTACTGTAGTGAGTATTATAAATATAAAGATTTCTAAAGTTCTATATAAAAAAGGAGATCAAAAATTACTCGCCTACTATCGTTCAACCTAGCTTCTGTCACCTACAGGAGCTAGATTGGCTAAAAGAATTACAGAATTTTTAGAAACCAATAATCTCTTAGCAAATGGTCAACATGGATTTAGGCATAAAAAGTCGACAAATGTTAGCCTTATTAAATATCTTAGGTATAATTTATAGACAACTGGATAAAAATAACAAGGTGGTGGCTCTCTTTGTAGATTTATCAAAAGTCTTTGACTGTGTAAGTGTATGGCATGCTTGGTAAATACAATGATTTATTAAGATCATATCTAACCAATCGAAATCTGTGTCAAAATTCGGATGAGCTTATAATAGACATTAGTGTTCCACAGGGAAGTGTTTTAGGCCCGTTGTTATTTTTACATGTCATTGCGAGTTTATGGATACTCTGACGCCGATTGCATACAATTAAATCAGGATGATGTAAGCCAATAGCTAAATGACAACTTACTAGTATTCACTTAAAAATTAGCCAAGAAAAAACACTTTTACTACAGTTTCACTCACTTACACTTACTGCCAATTATACGAGTAGCCCCTAATTAGGATGAATGGAAAGTATATTAAACAAAAAACAAGTTTCAAACTACTTGGAATACACATAAACCTATTAATCTATATAATGAAGGCAAAAATAGTGTAAATATTTCGTGCAAAGACGAGATTACCTTCCGCCCCCCGTTTTCGAGGGTGCTGAACACGATGGAAGTGGTGGGAGAAGTTTTTGACCGCCGCAACCCCCTGAAACGGCCAAAAACCACCCCTTTTATGGACCCCTTTATATTTTCATATATAAACGAGTCTGGGAAGTGATTTATCGACGAGTTATACTTGAAGTAACATGAAAGGAGGTTATAGAGTAAGTGGAATCCAGACAGTAGGCCTAGGGGTTGATAAACCTTCCCCGAGTGTGGAAAATCATTTTTTTCAAATGATTCGGTTTAAACGTGTATCCCCCCGTTTTCAGGGTCGCTGATCATGGGAAAAATATTCATTTTTAGCTCCAGCCCCTCCTCATCCCTCAAACGGGCAGAAACCAACCCTCACTCATCAGAAAGCATGCTATCCAAGATTTACAAGTTTTTCGACACATGATCATTATTCCTGTGCATATCCCTTCATTTTTCACGGAAGAGAAGGTGGTAACGACCTCGGGGGTTGCTTCAACCCTTCCAAGAGGTGTAAAATTCATTAATTACATTTTGGATCGTCAATAAGCCCTCCCCCGTCTGGCGCAGGTGCTGATCACGATAAAAATATTCACCTTCATCTCCGACTCTCCTCAACCCCCTATAATAGATGGAAACTTCATTTAAATTGATTTAATGCCGATTTAATAATACTTTTCCGTGACGAAATGTGCAAATTTAATTTAAATTTGTGATAAAAGAATTAATCCAAAGAAATCTGTACATTTAATATTTATTTACTTAATTTTTTTTTTAATTTTTTTTTTTTAATATTTTATTTTATATTAAGTAGTTATTTTATATTACCTAGTCGAAGAAACATTTACAAACGTGAAATATAGGTAATATAATATTCGAGCAAGAGATTTGGGCCGAAAAATAATGGAAAAAAAGTGAAAATATTTTTCCCGTAATCAGCGACGCCGAAAACGGGAAGATACGCGTTAAAACCGAATCATTTGAAAAAAATGACTTTCCTCCCCTCGGGAGGATTTAATCAACTCCTTAGGCCTGCTGTTACTCTATAACCCCCTTCCACGTTATTTCAGGTATAACCCGTCGATAAATCACTCCCCAGACCTGTTTATATATGAAAACATAAAGGGCTTCATAAAAGTGGTGGTTTTTGTCCATTTCAGGGGATTGCGGCGGTCAAAAACTTCTCCCACCACTTCCATCATGTTCAGCACCGTCGAAAACGGAGAGAAAGGTAATCTAGTCTTTGCACGAAATATTTACAAAAAAGTCGTCTTATAATGCTTCATTACATAGACTATCTCACTAACATGGCGAGATGGTGTAAATTATGTTTGTAAAAAATGTGCAAATGCTTATTTTGCATTAAAAAGGCTTTCCACCATTACTAATAAAAATCAAAGAGCTTTTATTACTCTAATTTTGAATTTATTATGAGATATGGAATTATCGCATGTGGATGCTTGTAGAGTATTCACTTACATATTATCGCTATGTCACTGATCGCTATGGTTATAAAAACAATAACAAAAATATTATTATTCATTATACATACATACAGTAGTGGCATGTTAAAATATTGAGTCGATGCCAATGTAAGGTAGAAGAGAAGAGAAATGGACAAATAATATGCTGAAAAGAAAGAGATTTAACCTACGCTGTTGCCACTTTTCTCTCTAGCTACTTTTAGTCGTCAAGATAATCCTTCCTCTTTTACTGAATTTTCTTTGTGATACATTTGCGTCTACTCATTCTGTTTCTGTCATTTCTTCATAATTAGACAAAGATTATGTTTTGAGGACATGGGAGAACTATGGATAAAAAAAAAAACGGCACGCCCATATTTGCCTGCCTGTTTAATTTAGACATCCCAACGGGAGGTGCGCACGTGTAGGCTGTGGGAGGAGCCTCTTACCTGTTGCCGACAAAGCTGCCTAGATTTGACATTGGGGGAGATTGGGGAACGTAAATTATTTTACGCCATGTTAAAATACGCAGCATAAATCTAAATAAATTTAACAAATCATGATGTTTCTATGAGCTACTATTAATTAAATTATTTTAACAAGAAACCAATTGCAAATAAAGCCGTATTAATCAATAATTGAATTTCATCCGATTTCGCATTTTCTTTTTACCCCACTTTATCCCATCATTGCAGAGTATTCGCTTAGACATCCCCACCTAAAATCTCTGTGATCTGGAAAGGGGAGAAATCAGAAAGACAAGTAGCTTTCAGATTTTTATTTTATTTGAGCCATTGCGTGTGCGTTAAACAGTACTATCGTAGTCGTAGGTAACTCTTTTAAAATGACGATTTATACAACGGAAGAACGAGTGCAAATTATTAAATGGTATTTTGGAAATAATACGGCTGCAGAAGTTGTCGCCCGATTTGTTTTTACATTTGAGGATCGACCCGTTCCGACGGAACAAACAGTTTTGAACATTGTTCATAAGTTTGAATCGTCTGGATGTGTAAAATCTTGCAGAAAATGTAATAATGAAGGTGGTGACAACGATGGCAGACAGATGAGTGACGAACGGGAACAGAGGGAAATAAATGTATGTAGTTTTGCGGAGGCACATGCCCCCTGTTCCAGCAGGCAAATCTCTGCCGAGCTCGATGTACCTGACCGTACGGTTCGGGCAAGTTTAAAACGTAACAAATATCATTCTTATAAAGTTGCCGTCACACAAGAAATTTTTCCCGATGACTTTATACGACGTATGGTATTCTGTGAGACCATGATGGAAAAGGCGAACGAAAATGAAACTTTCATTAAAAATATTTTATTTACTGACGAAAGTTCATTTTCGCTGCACGGTCGTCACAGTTCATCCATTACTAGATATTGGTCCCGGGAAAATAAATATTTAAGTATGCCACACCGAACTCAGTACCCACAGAAAGTCAATGTGTGGGCTGGAATTTTAGGTAATTCAATAGTTGGCCCCTTCTTTATCGACGGCAACCTTACAGCACAAAAATATTTAAATTTGTTACGTGAACAAATTATTCCGGCCGTTCGAACTTTGGGCATTGACCTCGAAGAGATTTGGTACCAGCAGGATGGTTGTCCTGCTCATAACGCGATAGTGATACGTAGATTCCTAGACACTACATTTCACGATCGCGTTATAAGTGGGACAAGCACAATTAAGTGGCCAGCAAGGTCTCCTGACCTAACGCCCAGTGATTTTTTTTATGGGGGTACATGAAAATAAAAATTTATGGACACGAACATCAAAGAGCGCGTAACCTTGATGAGTTACGTGAGAAAATTGTTACTGCCGCACAAAGTGTGACACCAGATATGTTAACAAACGTCAGGGCGGAATTCTATGATCGTTTGGGATATTGTCTAGCACAGGAAGGCGATGTTTTTGAACCAATAATTCGTTAATTTTTAAAAGAGTTACTTTTTATTTTTCATAGTATTATTATTTTATTTATTTATTATGTACTTATTTATTTAAAGAATTTTTATTTATTTTATTTATGTACCTACGGAATGCTAGTTTAATTTTCACGCCACATGGCTAAAAATGTGCAAAAATAAAACAGTATTTTAGTTATTTGAGCATTAAAAAATGTATCAAATAACTACCCTCCAGCAAACTCCAATACGCGTAACATCATTTTTGACAAGAGTAGTACATACCAACGCATCTTGAAATGTACTAAACAATTTTTAGGAAACTGCTGTTTTCATCATAAACGTCTCAAGCTGTAGGAGGGACAATAAGAGGGGATAGAGGGCGGAACCACAGAAAAAGAAACAATCAGAATAGAATCTCTCATTGGCGCGAAAAGTTCGCGCATCTACATCGCGCACTGTCAATCTCGGACGGAATTGTAAAATATTGTGCCAGGCCCGGATCACGGATTTCTTCTGTAACCGGATCGTCTGCGACAAATGGCGAGTGGCATGATCTCGCCTCGTGATACAGTTTATATATCATGATGCCGCCTAACTAGTTAAGAAATATTGAAAATCTAAAACAAATATTATTTGTCTTCATCTAATGTTTCACAGGTTTTCTGAATCTCTACCGGGCCGTTCCTAAAAGGGGTAAAAAATATTGAGTACTGTCCTGAACTCGCCCAACAAAAGAATGGCGGAAATTTACAACACGAGATCAAAGGATTTTTTGCCGACATTCCCTTCTGATTGTTTCTTCTTCTGTGGCGGAACTCTTAACATGCACAAGTGCTGGCATCGTTGTTATAATATCGGTCTCTTTCGAGTACATTATTTTCCTCTTTATATTTCACTCTATCTTATTATGGGGATCGACCCAAGAAATTTGGCTGCCACTACTGTATACAAAAAATGTTAACATATAAAAATCTAAATAAATCTTTTGGAATTGAAATATTATATTTTATTATAGCTTTTATTGCTATAATTGGTGACCCCGACATGATAGCATTTATTGCTATAATGCTCATCAGCTGCCAATAGAGTTTTCATAATGCAAAAGTGAGCCATTCGATGCATATTTGGGTTAAAATATCGAGTCACGTAAACAAATATTCACTAGAGAACAAATTATCATTTTTTCTTGGATCTATATATGTATTAGAAATTCTAAAATTTGTGAAACAAAATATATTCAGTTTCAACCTACAGAATGAGTATCTCAACAATTATAAT
The DNA here is from genome assembly GCA_936432065.2 of Rutpela maculata. Lineage (NCBI taxonomy): Eukaryota > Metazoa > Arthropoda > Insecta > Coleoptera > Cerambycidae > Rutpela > Rutpela maculata. The sequence continues at coordinate 124,234,227 of OW386291.2, read as the reverse complement.
ACTAAACACAGATTACAACTGTATAGTCAAGTCAATACTATATGGGTTATTTAACAAACTACCAAGTAGTATTAAAAATGTTAGTTTAAACAAATCTACTTCTTATGAATGAATTTCTTTTTCATGTTTTTATTAATTATTTTACTGTAATTGTTTTCTTTTTAATTTTAAGTCAACTGAACAAGTGTCCATTAGACTTACTCCATCTCGTGTACTATGATGATCTTTTGGGTCAATAAATACATTATTATTATTATTATTTCGCGGATTCATTGCCACTTCTGGCAAGTATGTAGGGAACTCAAGGACCCCTTTCAGGGGAAACTTGAATTCCTAATTATTTGGTTGATTATTATTATTTTTATTATACCTTGTTATTTTCTTCTTCTTCTACTACTACAACACCATGAGTCTTTTCTGGGTAAACTCCAGCTCTTAAGAATGACGCCTTCCAAAAATCCATTTCATCTAACGACTCACAACTCAGTTCTAGCTGTTTGTAATCCTAAAAATATAAAATTGAATCATTAAATACATGCTAATTTACAAAATTAAATAAACAAGATGTAATCTATTAACAAATATTATCTTTTAAATATTTACTTTACAGCCTAAATCCTACTTATAACATTTTAATATAAGGTGACTCATTCGACTGTAACAACTGAATTTGAACCAAATATAACATTTGATTTCAAAGAACACAGTAACTATATCAAAATCTAAATTCCAATGCACATTGGAAATAAGAAAGTAATATACTCTAGTGAAATTGCTATATTATCTCATCAGTACTTAATTGTGTGAAATTGAAGACAAATAATAACAGCTAACAGATAGAGAATGCAAGACAAAAATTACAAACTTTAATACCCATTGAGCATCAAAAGTTACCCTGGATCACTAAATACTTTACCAGAAGCAGCATTCCAAAAAAATCCTCTACAGATTTATAGATTACAAGCCCAGCGTAATTTTTCAAGTCATGAAAAATGTACGGCGTGGCAAAAAAGTCTTCATTTCATGAAAGAGCATTAACATCATTGAATTTGATGTTGGTTCAAATCACCAGTTAGGCGTAGGGGGTTGCGCCCAGGGTTTCTCAACCTATAACCACCAAATATGTACGGCGTTGCTGAATAATGATTCTATGAAAGCATACCAATCTAATTGTATAAACGCCGTACAGTATTAAATTACCTATATGCCGGGAAAAATTTTCGGAAAATCAAAAATTCTTCTGGCTTCCGGTTCCATTATTTTTGTATGGCAGTAGGTTCTAGGCGATTATTTTTTTATGAACATGAGGAGTGCCGTACAAGAATATTTTGTCTGAAGAGCACATTTTCGGATGGAAAATTCAATTTACCTGTGTACTCATCAATACCGCCCAAAAGTGACGGCATAATGCCTAAAGTTTCAGATACCAGCATCATACTGAACATAATTCATGCTGAGTCACCTTAAAAATTACGATGGGCTTGTAGTCTGTTAGTGTGTGTACAAGAACTAAAAAGGCCTCCAAATTATTTTTGGTATCAGCGTTTTTTTTTTGATAAAAAATAAATCCTATTCTACTCCATCCGGAGCACTTACCTTGTAAATATTGTTTCCGTTAGGATAAAATAGAGCAAACATATGCCTCCTGGACATGAATCCCGTCTCCATATCCCGTATTTTCAGATTAACTAATGGTAAAATATATTGTATTTCCTTTTCCCCTTCATCTTTATACCAGGCTAGACTTTCAGAACTTAAAACAAACCAAAAGTCTCTGCCTTTAATAATACTAAGATTGTGCAAACACATAAAACCTTTGCGAATTACTTGATTCCCCACGCCGTTCACCGGACCCGAGATTGCCTTTTTCGTCTGATTTTCGGCACTGAAAATGGTAATTATAATTAGAAAATGTAACATCCCTAGTATTTAAAATGCAACCAACGGATATTTGGTATAAAATGTTAGTTTTAAGGGGGTAATACAAGGGGTCATTTAGAACTTATATGACCATATATAGCATTATACAAAGTATCACAGATTTTGAGATATGTGCCTTTTTAGATGTTGCAATCAGCAAATTAAGAAGAAATGGGACTAGGCGTCGTTACCCCCGGAGTGAGAGAGTAGGTTGCAGATCGTTCAAAACTCTTGTATAAAATTCGTTTTGTGCCAAGGTACAAATCACACCTTACATTAGATCATTAAATATGTTCGTTTGTCAAAGTTGTTGGTGTATATACCTGCGACATGCTAAGATTATTGCTACTGTTGGAAATATGCCATCAGAAGAAGAAAAAAGAAAATATACCATCAGAAGAGGAAAATCTACCAGCTAATAAGGACATTCTACAACTTGATATGAACAGAGCTTCTAACACACAATTTCTATGGGTATTTGGGTGTAAAAACGGTCGTTTTCGCATTTCACAAAAGACAAGAGCTCAGGTTTTACAAGACTTTAGGTTCTATATTTCTCAAGATGCAAAGGTATGTTCCTATCATAATAAATATCGCTGGAGTGAAACCTCAAATGAAAGCGCAAATACTTTTACTGCTGAACAAGTTACTGATATAGTAGACCTTCTGAGAGGACTTGTTAGTTTAGAAAGAGCACAAGTATTTAACTTTGATTTTTATGGAGACATTAAAGAGGTAATTGTTGAACATTATACCGGCTTAAAGAAACTTTAATTCGAGCATTTAATAAATAATCTTTCAACTTTAAAAGCTATGGAAAAACGCCATCCAGAAACGGCACTGGCAATCTACCTACGCAAGTTGAAAACAGGCCACACTGATGAGCACCTTGTACAAACATTTGTTAATGGATCTCGACATATTGTGATTGATCTCCTGAGTAAAGTGAGGACAGCTTTTGAAAAGGATTTTACTTCTAAATACCTAGGTTTTGAACACATCACGCGAGACAAAATTGCCTTTATCACGCAACTTATTACGATATGGGATTGTACTTATGTTTATATTCACAAAAGCAGGAATAATGTTTTTCAACGGAAGAGTTATAGCATGCATAAGTTACGGCCATTAGCAAAACCGATGATTTGCGTTGCCATCAACGGTTATATAATTGACGTTATTGGGCTATTTCCAGCATCGAAAAACGATGCCAGTATCTTGTCAGATATCTTCAGAAATATGCCAGAAGTAAAATCAAAATTCGAACGTGGAGATGTCTTTGTGGTGGATATGGGATTTAGGTTTGGTAGTCAAAATGCCAGAAATAATTCCAATCGAAGAGAGTCAGTTGAGTGATTTCAGTGCGAATAGATCTCGAACAGTAACAAAGGTTAGATATGCAGTTGAAGTTATTAACGGCCATTTGAAAACACGTTTTAGGTACTTATTTTAATTTTTTCATGTATTTAACTCTGAACTTGTCTCAGATGTCACAGGTGCTAGCGAAATTGCTCAGATGATGATGGAAGAAAAAGATCGAAAGAATGTTTTAAAAGACATTGTGAAAGACAACAATCTTAACCGCAAGTTGAAACAATTCCATTCCATGAATGACAAAGACCTTCCTGATTTTCCTGTTTTGACGGAAACATTTATTTAACTCTCGGATGATATCAACTCTCGGATGATATCAAATAAACCGAGCAAAGTCATATTATGGAGAACATGTGCTTCTGATGGGCAATTCACACTTGAGTTTTTGTACTGATGTTCAAGCTATTAAGTTTGCTTCACATGGACTAGTTGTTGTTGATCCTTTATTCGTCAAAGGTAGAATTCAATCAAGACGTGTGAACAAAACAAAGTACTATGTTTATATACTGATTGAGAAAACTATTGAAGAAAAAGTCGCCGTAAAAGCTTATTATTGTTCAAGCAAAAATTGAGCTAGAACTGTGGGATGTTGTGTACATATAGCTACCATAATATAACACCTGGGTTATCGAAGACACCTTAACAAGATTATAAAAGCACCGTCTGAGAATATAGAAGAAGTATAACGTCTGATAGCTCCGATGACGAGGCCGATTAAGCTCAAATACATTTTTCAACACTCTAGAAACTTGACGCACACGATCTATTTAGTTAGTTCCCTCTTTCAATAAATGAGCTCAAACAATAGTCCAATAAGTATAAAAATTTCCATCACAAAAAATTATACTTGAGATTTTTCTTCAAAACCATAAAAATCAGTTCCGGGGGTGGCACGCAATCGCCCCAAAAAAACCACCCCTTCGGTGAAAAAAGACTTATTTTACTGATAACTCGTTAACCGTTGAAGATATAAAAAAATTGCTTATTATGGAAAAGAAAGCTTGACTAATTTCCTAAAAGAAGGTCCTCTTGCAATTTTCTTGTATATGCCATGGTTCTCGAGAAAATTGTATTTTTAATGCACGCGAATTTTCGTTTATTTGAAATTTTTTGCGCGCGGGCTATAAAAAAAATTGAATTGCTGGAAAACCAAAATGGGTTTTAAAGGGGATATAAAATACTCTCTTGTGTTGCCATTTTTGATGGCTATTGATATTTATTAGAATATAGAAATAACAATATAATGTTCACTTGATTTTTTGCGCTTCTAACTATTCACAGGCCCATAAACAATAACTGACTTTAATATAAGTTATTATTAATGCATTATCTTTTATTCAAGGTAGTACTTCAATGCAGAAAAAGTTAGGAATAAAAATATTCACATTTACAAATTTACCAGCATGTTGAAGTTAGCCAAATTTTGGCCAATTTTTTATTGCTTCCTAAAAATAAAAAAAGACCCAAACACCTTGAAAATTTAGCTCAAAATTTTTTTGAGTTTATATATCATATAACTATTGTTTCTAATTATTTAATAGTTAAAAAATTGCATAAAAAAATATCAAAAAATTGAATATGCCTTTTTTGCTTGTTTTTTTTTTAAATTAATCTAGCGTCCTTGTATGTTAATATTTTTGAATGTACCCGGTCTAAAAATAAAGGTAATACTTCATATTATTTGATCATATCATTTAAAATTATACTATATTTCTCAGATAGAAAAAAATGCTATTGAAAGGGACAGAATTTTAACGCACAGTGACGCTCCGTTTAGAATGGATGGAGAAGGCGCGTGCATCCCTTTGCATTGTATAGTATACTACAACCAGCAACAAACAACTCAAATACAACAGTTGCAAGAAGTATTCTTCTGCTATGTGCCTCGTTTTACAGCCACGTGTTTTTGCGAAATATTATTCTAATAAATTTTATTAAATTAAATGAACTATTAAACAAATGAAATTTCAAGTGAAAAATAACTGGATTTGCAATAATTTTGTTTAATCGTACAAATTTATATACGTATTTCTGTTTTTTAAGTGATAAAGCGTTTGTTATTTCACAAAAATTAATACAGGAAAACATCAAAGTAGTCCAGGATTCGGATGATGCTGATCTTCTCATCGTGCAGACTGCTATTAGTGAAACAGAGAAAGTACCAGTCATAGTATGTGAAGACATCGACGTATTAGTAATATTAACAGCTTTAGCACCAGCAGAAAGAGAAATTTTCTTCCTAAGACTGGGAAAAGGAAAAGATGCGCGAAAAGTTTATTCCTCGAAAAGCTTGGATCATATGCCATTTTGTAAAAAAAAACGTTTTATTTTTACATGCAATATCTGGATGTGATACGACATCGTGTTTCTATTTTAAGGAAACAAATTCCATCTTTAAATCATTTGAGAAGGCAAGTAGCGACGTCAAGAATGCAGTAGAAATATTTAAGCAGAGAGATCAAACGGCAAAATCAATTTCAGAAAATTGCATTTCTTGTATTCTACAAATCTACAACGCAGGGAAGAAAATTAAATGCCTCAATGAGTTGAGACATGTAATTTCCTTAAAAAACATCGTCAAAGAAAAGGCTGCGAATCTTGCATCTCTTCCTCCTACTAATGATGCAGCAGCACAACATTGTTTCAGAGTATATTTACAAGTTCAGAAATGGCTGTCAAATGATCTATTACCAGAACAATGGGAATGGAAAAAGGGAAAAATATTAACTCCAAATATGATGACAAAACCGCCAGCACCAAGTGAAATTCTAAAAATATTTTTTTTGCAATTGTAAAAAGAGTTGCGGAAATGCTTGCTCTTGTAAAAAAGCTGGCTTGTTTTGTACCGAAGCTTGTCGTTCTTGCAAAAACGACACCTGCACAAATACACCTCCCGTTGAACCAAAAGAAGTTGATTACGACGAAGAAATAATATCCAATGAAGTTGAAGATGTAATATAAAAAAAAACGTTAATATTGTCAAATATATTTTTTTAAATTTGTAAATAAACTCAGATCAAAACTCATTACTAAAGTGTTTCATTTTATTACTTTTAACATAATCTCAAAATTAATAAAAATATAGTGACTTTTATAATTTTTTATGATATAAAGTAGTTAAATCTTTCATTTGCTTCTTTTTCCATAACATGTCAACAACTAGCAAAGATTTACTTAAAAAAATTAAAAAAAAAAACAATTTTTACTTACATGATCTCCAAATTACAAAACGTATAGGGACTTTTATTATTCTTTATGGTTACAAAATAAAGTTATTAAATGAATGTATTTCATATCTGATTCTATTTTTTATAATATGTTAACAATTGGCAAATATATATTCAAAAGAATCGAGAAAAAAACAATTTTTACTAATATGACCTTAAGAACCCTAGAAATCTAGTTACTTTTATAATTTTCTATGGTGAAAAATTGAAGGTTATAAAAATATCTTTCATTTGCTTCCTGATTTTCTTAGATATGTCGACAATTGGCGAAGATATTAACGATTATATAACGCATTTTCTAAAAATTCAAATTTTCTTATATTTTCAATATCGATTTTCTCGAAAACTACGGCATATACAAAAAAATTACAGAAGGACTTTTTTTAAGCAATTAGTCAAGCTTTCTTTTTTATAATGAATAATTTTCTTATATCTTCAACGGTTAACGAGTTATCAGTAAAATAAGGCTTTTTTCACCGAACTGATTTTTGTGGTTTTGTGATGTATAACCCCTCCACTCTGACTAACAGTTACTAAAGGAAAATGTCAGAAAAATTTTTTTGCGAGTTTCTGGTGTATTTTTTTACTTTATCGACTGGACTACAACCTTACACACTGCGGTATATGAATCATTGCTGTTCTCGATATGATGGTCCATTTCGGGACACAGTTATTTTACTGACGTTCTGTGGAGATTCTTTATTGAAATATCAGTGAACACCGTCAACATTTTCATGTAATTATTTAATAATATTAATAATGACATTGTGCTAATAGTTTACTTACTTAGCAAATCCTATAAAATCTTCATGGTTGGTATTCATATATGACAACTGGCAGTCTATATAAAGAGACAACTGGTCCTTACAAGATTGTTCTCTTCTTCTAATGTGTGTCGTTATTATCCTTTCCACTATTTCCCTTAAACGTGGAAACCGGGACATCTAGGAAAAAAATTGTAATGAAATGGAAAGCTACAAGTATTTTTTGTTGAAATATTTTTTTTCCACTTGTGACAAGGTTAAAACAATCAGTTTTATCTTAACTCCCTGGTATACTCCCCATTGAAATTGGATGATATTTATCGAAAGCTTTATCGCGATGTTTTATATGAACAATTTAGAGCAATATGTTGTTAAGGTATCTTTAAAATTCTATTACGAAACGAGTGAGTACCTTCTATTTGAACAATAAGGATAAAAAAGATGTTGGGTACGAATATGCGAATATTCGAGAAAATTGTTAATCAAACAGGTAGGTACTCGCCCGATTGCAACTTCTACTCATTTATGCTTGCCTTTTCTGTACAGGAGTGTACAACTGCTAACAGCTCTGTCACTACTAAGTCCACACATTTCAAACAAGGTTCTATTAGGCGCGATATCTGCTTTTTAACTATCGCATCAAAAGCCAAATCTGGTGTAAAAAGTCCAATCTGAAAAAGTGAATATAGAATAAATATTACTTGAAAGCAGAATCTTTTTTAATGCTTCGCACTTAACATAGACAGTACTTGAAAATTCTTGTGTCTATAGGATTGTAAAATATGTATTACTTATTTAAGTAAATGTACTTTAGCCTATTTTAAGCTAAATATGACCTAAGTTGAATGAATGTTCCATATGCAAAGATTTTAAAATAACTAGACAGCTCCACAAATAGTGGAGTAAACGAAGATATTCACTTCGGAAAAATTTGTAACCAGGTAAACTTTGGTGAAGAATATTTTTCAAGTATGCTAGAATAATGTAGTGAAAAGTCTACCGCAAAAAAGGGTACGCGTCCTATTTTTATTTAACAATTTAAGTGCAAAAATACGGTTTTTTGCGAATAACTTTTTAAATTTTATTTGCACGGAAAAACTGCTAGAGCCATTCGAAATAACGGGAAATTTTACGAAAGAAACATATATGACATGTATTTTGCGCATTAAATTGGAGCGAGTAGAAATTTGTTAACTAAGGTCCCAAGTGACGCTGCGCCGACCGCCCGCTGGCGCTGGAATAGGCTTGCGGTAGCGCGCGCGCTGTACGTAAGTGGCTGTAAGTTTTGATTGCAAAAAGCAAATGATATGAAACCAATTGAAGATGAAAAAGTATCATTTCCTCGAAGTATTACATGTTTTTAAATAATTTTTTAAGTACTTTAATTATTACATATGTAGCTTGAAAGTGTGTCGTTATTATCCTTTCCACCATTGCACAGTGGGGCCAAATACAGAATATACGCTAAAAAATCAAAATTTAAAGTTATCCCTTAATTAATTTCGTGTATGCGCACTAATACAGCGATAGCCAGGGTACACAAATACGCAACCACAATCAGAAAAAGAGGCCGAGGAAAATGGGGAGAACGCCGTAAAGTCAAGCGACAACTTGCACGCAGCAATCATGCTACAATAGGGTTTTCTCAGAAAAAAAAATTATTGCTGAAGTACTTAATTCACGTAAAAAAATGATTTATGGCGTATTTTTTATCTTTTTAATTTTACTAATAATGACAAAAACAAAACTTAAAGTTTGAAAAATATTGAGTTCATTTTAAACAGCCATAAATTAGCGCGTTGTGACGTCAACGCCCTGAAATCCAATAAAAAGTCGGTTACATTGTTGTATAAGATAGCCGTGAAAAATATAAAACATAACATCTATTTATTGACAGCACTTTTTAATTATTCTGAGTTGTAATGGATAATTAAAATGCCTAAAAAAGTTTGTTTTGTACCTTTGTGTAATAATACTAGTAAAAATGCTCCCTCAATATTATTTTTGACAGTACCACTTAATATTGAAAGACGAAAACTGGTTTTCTGCTGTAAAATCTAAACAAATATTTCATCAAAATATAAATAAAGTTTTAGGTTAGTCATCTGTCATCTGATGTGTACCGTCAGTGCAAAAGCGGGTGAAGGTTAATCCCAAACTACAAAATATCAACGTCCGACGCTTTTACGAATAATTTGTGTGGCATTTTTTATCTGGATTCTAATTGGCCAATATTTATAAGTCCACTGCTTTAGACCAATCGCAGTAGAAACAATAAAAGAGAAAATTCTGAGAATTTTAGAGGAAAGCTTCCTTTAACACAAAGTTATATCTATAATCTCATTGGTTTTCCGGGTAGATACGTAATTCTGGCGCGTAAAAATGCCCGTTTTAAAAAGCCCTGAAATTATCAGCAAGTTGTTTTAACGATATTTTCTTAGAAGTAATTCTTATTAGAAAAGTAAATTGTTGTAAATTAATATAATGTTTTATTATATCATTTTCACAACATAAAATGTTAAAATAAAATTAGTGGGAAAACCCTATTGTGGAAGAAATTGTATGTCACTTTATAGCTTGTTGCGACGAGTTCGCGAGTTTATTTTCTAGTGAACTATTTGATTGTAATCTTCAATGGATTGTAAACCCAGTGGTATGCATTTTTAATTAATACGATACTTACTTAATAATAAACACAGCATTAATTAAGAACACACCATATTACCAAACTTTTACGAAAAGTTTAGATTCTCATGGATTTATACTATACTTCCGACCCTGACCCGGCATTTTCATGGCACATGCCTTAATATGTAAAAATTTGCTGCAACTTTCTGCAGCTTTAAATAAAAAAAATTATAACACGGACGTGTGTTTTTGAATATCCCACGTATTCTAGTCAAAAGTGAATTTATATATATTTTTACGAAATATATTTAATTTAATTTTATAGGTTTGAATGCCGAAGTGATATATACTTTCACGGGAATATCCTGAATATGCTTCTCATATCATCGGATCATTATATTTATTCATTCCAAAATTTCCCGGAAAAGAAATATATTAAGAATTTCTCTGCAGAAGTACTTGATTTGCTTACTTCCAAATATTAAGATAGAAAATGGTGAAGATCAAGAAAGAGAAATTGATGAGGGGAGATGAGACTGAAGCTGGTTTGACAGAGCGAATAAAAAAGTGCAGTTAGAGATTTTACACTAGTAAATAAAAGTTTTTATTATAGCATTTACTGTTCTTTTTATGGCCAACTTGGGAAAAATTGAAAATGCTATTTCTTGTCAAAGAGAGTAGGTGGTCATTTTTCTTTAATATGTTTTCACAACTTTTCCACATTCGGTAGGTAGTTTATACATATGTTCTGAATATCACCTTCATCGGTTCAGTAGTTTCGCAAAAATTATGCGGAGGGTCGGACCGACAGACGGAACACTTCGCAAATAGAGTTTCCATTTTTGACGGAACCACAAAAATGATAAATATAATATTTATGTTATATTTTCTGTCATATATTGCCAAAAAAGATTTATTAGCGAGTTTTGTGAATTTGGCCCCACTGTGCATTGCATGAATTAACGATTATTTAGTAAAAATCATTGTAAAATGAATAATTTATTTAAAAAAAAAATACTTGCACATTTAAAGAGATTATCTAAAATACGTATTCAGCCAAAAAAATAAAAAAATCAGACCTTTAAACTTAGTACTTTTCCGAAAAAAAGACGTTTTCCGCTGTTGACACCAAATTTCAATCGTCAATATCAAAGCTTAATATCGTGATATCGGCACTTTATAAGTGATCAATTTGAAGGTGAAGATGTGTACTAAAAGCCCCAATGATTTATTTTATGATACATACGCGTTTTTATATTAATTTTTTACGAATAAGTCGAACTATACGTTTTAGAAGAAAAAATTCGAAAATTTAACACTTAAAAGTGTAATAACTTTAAAAAAAATGTATTTTTATCTGAATGCATAGAAGTGTTAGCTAAGGCAATTTTTATGAATTTGATTCGTCATCAGCATACCCGAAAACCCGTAAAAACCCATTAATGCTAATTTTTATGGCGAATTTCGCACTCTTAATACGTTTCGGTCGGCCATTTTGTATCCGCTATTTTGAATTTTGCAAATCTGACATCAAATTCGTAATCAGCATGTCCAAAAACCCCTAGTAGCTGATTTTCATGATTTCTCCTCGATTAATTTTCGAGATATTTCATTTAACAACTAATTTTGCAGTATTTTGTTTATTAATAAACAAATAGAGATTTAGCGTACAATACCAACCGGTGTTTGTTTTTTACCACCAATTTTTAGTAAATCGCGAGAATAACTTAATTATAAAAAAATTGTGAGGTATAGAGCTAAACAGACAGCTGATTCGTGATCACCACGTCGAAATACATAAGGGTCACCCAATGAAGTTCCCTTTTTTATTTTGTGGAGCTGTGCTATCTTTTGTTAGATCCACGATTCAGATGATATTTGGAAGTAATACCTCTGGGTAGGGCCGGCTATTTTCGAAATATGTTGAGATGCTAATATGCCTCCTGATTTTGTCTCTTATTAAAAAATCTGAATGGATATTGGTTAAATTTCATTTAAAAAAGAAGCTAAGGACCTATCGAATAAAAGCAGATTTGTTGAAGAATATCATGGATACAAATAAGACGCGGCAGGAAAACAAAACCGTTATCAAATATTTCTTGCTTCCGATATAAAAAAACCTATAGTTACCATATTCTGAATTAATGAAAAAAGATTTCTTGCTAATTAACTATGATGAAAATATTTAAATAAAATTTTGCATTACTTACCCTAATACCATGTATGTTACAAATAGCTATTGCAATTTCTCTTCGTAAGTCACTTTCGTCGAACTCCATTTTCACTATTTCAAAAGGAAACCTTTCATGAAACAAACAGTTTATTTTGGCACCTCCTGAAAGTTCCATCGTGTTTATTTCATTTGACCTTGATCCCTCTAATGCTCTCTCAAAACTCAAGGCAAATTGTTGAATCATTCTACAAAAGACATATGCATTTCAATAAATGGGTACTTCAGACTGTATGATTCTTTCTGATTGAAGGAAAACACTGAATAACTGATCGAATTTTGTATCTCTAGAATATCAAGTTTAACCACTTCTTCATCATGATATAAATTTTAAATCTGCAAGAAATATATTTTAGTACCTTCTATATTTAATTTATTGAATATAGTGGATGTATTACTGAGATACTCTACAATTTTTTTGGGGGTCAATATTAATTTCTTTCTGAAATGCATTTTTAACTCTTTTTTGATGTTCTGTAAATTTAACGGAAGTGCTTTCATTAGAATACCCATCGAGAATAATAATACTATTTAACCCGTAATGATAACGAACAAATGAAATATGCTGATGAACAATATCTTTATATTCAGCCGGGCGTTGCCACACAGCTTATCTAAGGAGAACTATTACAAATTGTTCAGCACCTTCAGGAAAAGTTGGACTTGATGTAAGTTTTTTATCAAAATAAGAAAAAAGAGATGATTTCGTTGTTTTTCGAAACGAAATATCGTCAAATAAACTAACCGGTATAAGATTGAATTCACATTTAAAACACTCCTTTAAATCATTTTGATCTCGAGCAACACAAGTAATCCTATTGAAAAGTTGTATAGGATTAACGACTGCTGATGCTTTTTTTTATATAATAATTTTCCTATTTGTAAATGCGATTGATTTTGCTCTATCGTTCCTTTTTAGTTTTAAGTTCCCAAATGAAGTTTTATTTAATAACATTAGTTTCTTATTTCTGAGGATGTTTGATAAACTGGTTGTAAGGAACGCGATCAATCAGTTTTGTAGGTGCATGACTATTGTTACATTTTTACGGTGTTAAAATACAAAAAATACCCTTTTTTATAAGAATCTGTCATTTTGACAACCATAACTTTGTTAATGTTTAACCGATTTATACCACATTGAAGCTTAGCTCTTTCTCTCAAAATTTTGCCTCTTTACTTTTTTTCCTAGTGTCATCCGTGTGGGCTTATATTACCGATTAAAGGAAAAAAGTGCCTAATTTCAATATGGCGGCTCATTTTTTTTATTTCTGCACGGCGGATTTTTTGGGATTTTCATTCAGAGACTCCTGGATATCCATAGATACAATCCCGAAGAAATTCGCTTGTTACAAATTTGTTCCGGGTTTGGTCCAAATTTAATTCTATTTTACTGAAGTATATAGAATTAGTCCGAACTTTGGACTACTTTTTGACACAAAGTGACTGTACTATAGATCCATCAAAAAAAATTTTTGTTTTTTTGAAAAATGACGCTTTCCCATGTTCAGTTTATTCGAAGATTTTTAATTTTAATACCTAAGTAAAAATCGCCTAGTGTATTCGAACATCCTGTTCGCTTTTATTTTTACCTTAATACTTATAAAATGCAAATATAAAAGTATTGTATAAAAATTTAAAAATACCTACTATTACCATCAAAGTGACAGTTTATTACATAATATTCATCTTTTAAACATCACAAAAATTAATCGAATCTATCTGACTTAATACACGACAGACGCCGAGCGTAAGGATATAAGCATTACATTAGAGGTTTGGAATAGAAAAATCGATGCTTAAATTGTACTGAATTTTCGTTTAAATTACAACAAGATGCCTACATAGTTTAATAACAAATTTAATATTTTTTTACTTACTTAACACACTCTGTTACTGATCCTTCTGACATTTTGATGTCACTTATAAAAATAAAATTTAAAATGAATATTAAAATTTATCCAAAATTAAAAGTATCGGATGTTCATGACACATGGATTATCGTTAAATTGTCATGCTGTTGGTAACCTTTTTCAAACGAAATATTTACGTAGCACGAACATTTAATCACTAAAATATATCAAATATCCACGTAATATGTCAACGTCATGTCGAGAGTAGTAGCCCAGAGAAATTGACCTGGACAAAATTAGTAAAAATCTGAATTTTTGCACAAACGTGCTTTGAGGTGTCCCAAGCCCAAATCCACAAAAATCACATGACTACCCAAGATATTGTAGGTCAAAGTTTTTTGCAAATATCTCGCGTCCTATGCATCGGATGCCCATGAGGTCAATGTGAATTAAACTATCTACAAGTTGTCTTTTTCATTTTTTACCAACCCCCCCCCCACCCCCCCCCCACCCCATTTTCGAGATATTCAAGGTCAAAGATTCAAAAACACAAAAAAATCGGTCAGCAATAATGTTAACATGAAAGTTGTAGAGAATTCAATTACCTACAAGATTGGTCTTTTACATTTTTTCCCAAAACCTCGCCCTTTTCGAGATATTCAAGTAAGCCAGTAGTGTAAAACCAAAAAATTAGACGAATCGGAAATAATTGCTATAAAAGGTTTTATTGTTTTAATGGCTTCATTTGTTGCCTAATATGACTCTCCCAGGTTTCCCCCCCCGGCGGAGTTGTGCTTAAGTGGTGGGGGGTAAAAATGTACCCCCAAAAGGGGTATTTTTGCGGTTTTACGGTTATATCTCGTAAATAACTCACAATATCGAAAACATAGTCCTATTAAAAGTTGTAGGGCATTAAATTCTGCATTGAATGAGACCCGACGCATATTTTTTTGACCACCCGTTCCCATACTAGTGCTCTTCAAAGTTGGACAAAGGACCCCGCACACAATACATGGATTTTGCGGCTCCGGTCAAATTTCGTGAAACTCTGGGAAATAGTAGTTCTCAGTGAGTAGAAAAAAAGTCTAAATGGGCGCGAAGCTCCAAACCCCATTGATTCCGAGATATGACCAGCTGAATTCGGACCAATCGATATGTATATTTTTTCACAGAAGCCTTTAAAGTAGCAACTTTATGCCCGGGGCGGGTATAGAAAGTTGCTATTTTAAAGGCTACTGTGAAAAAAAATAGATACAACCCTCGGGAATAAAGAGAGACAGCCCATAGCTCGTGTATTTTACACGAGCTATGGACTGCCTTTCTCTTTATTGCCCTCGGGCGTACATATACTATTATATGAAATGTAGCATATGCAGACACTTGAACACATGAATTGTAGGTTATGTAGACATTTCTGTTATTATGCGAACGTCCGTATAATATTTTTATAATATTCCAAAGTATTAATGACACAATAGGGGGTGGGGTTGGGGGTAGGTTGTTTTTTTAATAACAAATGATTGTAAATAACAAGAGCAATCGAACTGCCCCACTGCCAGGGTGTTCAGAGGGTGGGATCTGACTCCAGATTTATGATCACTATAATTCGAAAACCCTCTGATACAAGCTTCGGCTGTTTCTTAGAGATATCGGAAAATTGATCCATTTTGGATGATCCTTGATTCATTTCAGGAAAGAAATGACCAATTATGGTTCACCATCGATAATCTGACCCCAGATTCATGATCAGCCTCTTCGAAAATTTTTGGTACGAGTATAGGCGGATTTTGAATCATGAAAACGGTATTTGAATATTCGCGATTTTTAGAGAACAGAATATTTGCTGGTCGCAGCATTCAAGCAGCTCTAGCTCTAGGGGTTAGGTGGGTTAGAGGGCTGATGGTTAGGTCGTTTAGCCCGCTTGTGGTGTGGAATTTAATTCTTTCAAGAAAAATAAGCGATTAAATTCGCTGGTGGGTTACCCTTCTTGTGGTTTAGAAGGGGTGGTTTCTAGGGATTAGGTGGGTTATGGGGTTGGTGGTTGGGTGGGTTATGCAGCTTGTGGTATGGAATTCAATAATTTCAAGAAAAATAAGCGACTAAACTCGCTGTTCCCAGGGTTAGGTGTATTAGCCCGCTTGTGGTTTGGTAGGTTTCTAGAGCTTCAGCTTGTCTTATTTCGGAACCAATGGGGTTTGGAGCTTCGCGCCCATTTAGACTTTTTTTCTACTCACTGAGAACTACTATTTCCCAGAGTTTCACGAAATTTGACCGGAGCCGCAAAACCCATGTATTGTGTGCGGATCCTTTTACATATTTATGAAAAATGTGTTTACACTATATTAAACATAGTACTCCATTGTACTAGTCTTGTACTTAGTAAATATATAAAATATTAAAATTGCAGAATATATAAAAAGATAATATTAAAAAATGGTTTCATATAGAATATTATGAGATCCATTCAACTGATATAAAGATGGAGGCACTAAAGTTTCATTAAAAATTATTAATTATTTCGCCAGATTTACTATTTAATAGTTTCGGTTCATGTAAAATAAAAAATTTTGCAGATTGCATTTACATAAAAAATTGCCCCCTCCCCTAAACAATCGTTGAAAAAAGCACAGTTTTGTTCGACTATAGGAATGCTCTGCGTGTTCCTATTCAAAATTATGTATTACCTATAATAATATTTTGACCATAATACTTACTGGAGCATAGCTTTTGTTTTAATAGCCGGATCATCTGGTGAGAAATTCTTAAAATCCCCCAGCTCCCTCTCTAGAGCTATCAGTTGTTTCTGCAATTTATCTCTTAAGGATGGTAAAGTATTTCTGATATGATTTGTTAACTGATAGTTTAAGGTTTTTTGTAGATATGGAGTTCCTAACTTATCAGCCATAAACGAATACGATGCATGACTAAAAAGTAAAGAGTTTATTAGTACCTATTTCCGGCTACAGAGAGTTTTTTCATTAAGTATTACCTCGTAAAGAATTTTCTTTCAGCTGCAATGGCTTGTTTTATGTCTTTCTGTCCTTCTATATCCTTTTGAGATCGATTTATAACTCCTACGTAACCACGCCTCAGAGGTAACATTCTATTTTCTAAAATTTCTCTAGCGTCGGTACCCTGGTCCATTATATCTAATTTAGTTATAACTCCAATGGTGCGGAATCCTGAACAAAACAATCAAATAATCAGTGTGATAAAAATCATGAATTTTTTTAAAAATAAATGTTGATTTTTTTAAATAAAAACTTTCATTCGACTTTTTAACGTTTCGTACTGTATTTTCTTAATAAATAATAAAGAAATCTCTATACATAATGCATGTAACTGAAAATTGGATTAAGAACTGTTTCGACTTGGCTCCGCAAGTCAAGAAGCCGCTTGCGAGGTTGTTGGAACTCGTTGAAACTTGTAAATCCCGATCGACTATAAAAGAAAAGGAGAGGGTTTTCAACTTAATTTCATCTTCACCTCCTCCCTCCCAAAGACCGAGCGGACCTCCATAGCCCTCTACGCCGACGACACGACCTTTATTGCCAGATCCTGGAAAGCGAGAATCGTACCCAGGAAACCCCAACGAGCAGTCTTCCTCCTGGAGGACTGGTGCAACAAATGGAAGGTAGCAGTAAACGCCGAGAAGAAAGGAAATCCCCACAGGTCACGTTTGCATATACTGTTAGGACATCCATTGGCACGATACCGGCAACTACCTTGGCGTGATCTCGGAGAACGTCCTAACATGGAAACAGAACACTGAAGCTAAGAAGGCCAGGTGAACGAGAACTCTCATCTACCCGATGGTGGGCAATCAGACCAGACTCAACTCAGGACACTCATCAGGCCGCAACTGACGTACGCCTCCGTAGACTGGGGCTACCAAGCGACCACCTACCTCAAGAAAATTCAGACAGTGGAGAACATCATCCCTAGAACGGCAGTACACGCGCCATGGTTCATACGAAATATAGACATCTTCAGGGAGCTGGACTACACCACTGAAATGATCCGAGAGAGAGCTAGGAAGCTGTACATCCTATCCGAGGAGCATGGGAATCCGTTGACAAGAAGATGCAAATCATGGATAACGGGTGAGTATGCATTCCACCCCCGATGACGAAACCACCAGAAGAGACAGGACGATTTTTCCATACCGCTATTTACCATGTAAACTTAACCAATATTTGAAAGAAGTGGTCCAATATGTGAAGGTATATTACTGTTTTTAATTTTTTTAAATTCTCAAAAATAAAAATTTTAAAAATTAATTTCTGAAAATTGTTCCAACTTTCCCACATCTCCCGTACTATTTAAAACCTCGAGATAGTCGGGCGAGGCTTTGGTGATTGTAAATTACAGCCAGATTTTTTTTTTCCATGAGTATCTTGGGAAAAGTTTCAGGACTGTGAAAACAAGGGCAATAAATTTTTATTTCTGCAAATTTCGAGGTGCCGCTAGACTCATTTGGTAATTTCATAAATCAGCCAGACTTATTTTTAACTATATTCCATGACAATATTAATTTATATAATAAGTTTGAAATCTATAAAAATAAGGGTAATGTATCCGAGAAATCGATCTGATTTTCCGATCAGCGGATTTATTGAAACACTTCAGTCAGACTTACTTTGTTCAATTGGAGATAAGCCAGATTGCTTTTTCAGTAAATTTTATAATCTACTTAAGTAAATCTAAAAGATTCATAACGAGAAAAATAAGTTCAACTCATCTGAATTTTCCGCCCATGGAACCCACCGAAAATTTTTGCCAGACTCAGAATTTGTTGATTAGTGTCACTAAGAGAACAATCCTATCGACATTCAGCAAATGGAAATATGAGTACCAAAAAAATTCTAGCTCTTATACTCCAGGCATTAGAGACCATATAGGACCCTTACCTGGAAAAATTCATGGTAGTCCTGGAGATAGGCTTATTATACTCTTCGCAAAAACGAAGAGTATATTGTATTTGATCGGCACATTTCTAAAATCATAAATATCGCTCGTAGAGAAAAAAATTTCGTATTATTGTGTTAGTGAACGAATTCTGAACAACTTTCAAAATGTCCGTCTGTCCGTCTGTCCGTCCATCCGTCTGTCCGTCCGTCACGTATCTTGTAAGCACGATAACTTAAGAAAGAAAAGTCCGATTGTATTGAAATTTAGAAAGTAAGTTAGTATTAGCTAGAGGAAGAACCCTATTGTTTTTGAAGAAAATCGATCAGTAAATAAAAAAGTTATTAATTATTTAATTAAAAATAAAAAAATTCTCTTAATTTTTGTCGTTTGTACTAAAATGGAAATCTTACGAGATATTATTTCCATAATAATTTTTTGTTTTGTTTATGAAGTTTACTAATATATATTTCATAGAAGTGAAATATGTATGAATGTCGAAAGATATATATCACAATCAATTTTTCTAGCAATAGGTGGTGACGCAGCGGCTAAAGCTTTGCGTTGCAATCCGAAGGTCGAATCCCACAGGTTGGATTTTTTTTTCATTTTTTTTTTAATCAAATTTTTTTCACAATAAAGATGGTATCACAAAATTGAGGATGTCCAAAAACTGCGAAGAGTATCCTATAGAATGTGTAACAATTATATATAAAAAGCTCAGTAAATTGGCGAAGAGTACGTTTTTAGCTTGTTTTATTACATTTTTTTGAGCACTGAATCCGAATTTTTAACTTCCTTGGACCCCCTCAAATTTAGAAAAAAATGGTTTTTTGTTTTTATCTTTTTTTTCTTCGTTTTAGGAAAAAGATATCTAGTTATTATTTCAGAAACCCCCAACAAACCTGTAATCTTTAACTTTGACTGGACTTAGTGCGTGCAGTCCCGCAGCGCCGAGGCTCATGTTTCGAGGCGTACTAGCGCTTCCCCGTTCGTTGAACGTTAAAATGTCAAAGGACCTTTTTTTGTTGCAAATTTTGTCTACTTTCCGAATATGTCTTTTTCCTAAAACGAAGAAAAAAAAAGATAAAAATAAAAAACTATTTTTTTTTCTAAAGAGGGTTCCGGAGGGAATTTTTGGTGGGAAGTTGAAAATTTGGATTCAACGAGCCAAAAAAACATGACGTAAGCCTATTTCCAGAACTACCATGAATTTTTCTAGATTAACATTCTCTGATGCCCGGAGTATTAAACTAAAATATGCTTTCCCGGAATTTCGCTGCGTAAGCGATAACTGATAAAAAACATCATCCTCAAAATTTCAACCATTTTTTTTCTAATTGTTTAAATAAATTGGGAGGCCTTAAAAGTACTTACAAATATTATTCCCATCGATCTGAATCGAATGTCACCAAAATATATTTTTCAATAATTATAAAAGCAGAAATAAAGATAATTTTTAAATACTATTAGTTTTTTTCATTACATTCGAGTAGGAAGCTTTTGTTTATTTAGTTTGAATTCATTCAACAATTTATTGTGAAAACCAACTAATTTGATCGGCGTATGAAACCTAAACATCGCGCCAACAGAATTATCTTTACCTTGAGGATCAACTTCTTTGGCAATTTGTAGGGCATCCGAGTTGGCCAAGTCTGTGTTTGCAGGCGTTATGGCTAAGATAAGGCACGATTCTCTTTTAATATACTGCAAAATCATGGACCTGATTTGTTGTTCTATATCCGCAGGCTGGTCTCCTATTGGAATCTTCGTCATGCCAGGTAAATCGATCAATGTGAGATTTAATACTGAAAAATAATTGAGATAATTAAGCTTTTTTGAGACTTTATTTTTTGTGCAATTTTTTAAGTCATTATAATTTATAAATTTATACAGTGTGTTCTGTGAGTAATTGTTCATAGCTTGATGCGAGATAGAGCACTTTAAGCTAATTCCTAAACGCATACATACAGGGTCCGGACAGTAAAGGGACCCAGATTAATTGTAGCTTTCTGGTTATATGTATTTCGGTATTTCTAATAGAGCGGAGTTCGAATATTGCAAGTATTTCTGCATATCATAAATGGCGCTGTCGGCATATTTTTTTTGCGGTACCCACTGACCTATCCAGTATCCGTTATTCAGGATGCTAAAAGTAGTATAGTAATGTGTGGGAAATTTATTTAATGAAATTATTATTAATAATAATTGGCTGGTGCCAAAGCGGATTTTGAAGGCTAAAAAAAAAATTATGAACAGGCAAGGATCAGCCGGAAAATTTGGTTAAGGTTATAACTAAGAGAAAAAACAAAAATTAAACACGAGATAAAGTGAAATTGTGAAAGGGGGGTGCTGTTTAGAGGTCTTGTGCGATTTTTGGCGAAACATGACCTCCTAGCGGAAATTGTTCTTCACAAAAGTTGTAGGAATAAGAGGAGCCGGACCAAGAGAGCAGCCGAGCTTGTTTTGGAGTAGTACCTACCCTAATAGCACAACTGAAGGACGTCCTCGACGGACATACAGTACATCCGATGGACGTTCGTTTTTGGTCCAACGTACATCCGACGGGCAGCCGAAGGACGTGCAAATGTCACAACTTGGGACAATATTTGAACATTCTAATTATTTAGAAAAAAAAATTCGCAACGAGCAGGGATCGAACCGTCGATCTCGTGATTTGTAACTCGATGTTCTCTCACTCGTCCACCAACTTGGCTTATTAGTGTTTACTTAAAGACTGTACAGTTGACTAATATAACTATTTATTTCAAAATGTAGAAAGTATTTGAATCTTTCATAAATATTTAGTATCAAATAATATCATTAATAATTTACAAAAAAGATTAAAATTAGATTATTAATGATAAATTACCAATTGCTATAAAAAATAAACTACAAATTTTACAGAAATAACGGTCAAATGTAAACAAAAAAACATTGTAAAATTGAAAAACCAGTTTTGTTAACGTTTTTTTGTTTTTATATTAATAGACGTCCTGCTACTGTCCCTATAGGGACTTAAAATGTGCGTACTTGGACGTTAAGTGTGCTATTCGCTGGTATGTATACATATTTCGGAAACGTGTTGGAGATAAAGCGGTATGGAAATATTATCATTTATTGCAAAAATATATAATATTTAAATCAACGGACACGAAAAGGACGTCCATTTCCTGTCCCTATATATGGACATAAAATGTACATACTTCCCGTACATAAAATGGACATACAGAGGACGTTCATTCCTTACAATTTCAAAGTAAATCCGATGATAAACGTCCGGTAGGCGTCCAGTTTATGTCCATGGACGTCAGTACATTAAATGGACATAAAACGGACGTCCGACGGACATCGTGTGCTATTAGGGTATTCAGTCATCTAGTTGTGTGGAAGCATTTGGGACAGCTTCTTTTAGAAGACCACGTGGTGATTGAGTATTTTGATTACATATATAATAAAAAAATATTGAAAATAATATATAATATTGAAAAATTTGTAATCCGAAAAATCATTTTTTTGGTTTTTCTCAATTTTAAGCGGTTTCATGCAAAATAAACCATCAAGATATATAGACTATCTTAAAGTAAACATTTCAACGGTTAAAAAATATCAATAAATTAATTGTTCTACTTAATAATTACATTCAAATTATTTTATTCAAATATATCTAAAATAGATTACTCATCGTTATACTATTTATTTAGTGAAAAATAGTAAAATATAAGTTAATAAAAATGCACACTGGGACAGCGAGTCTTAACTCTAGCTTACGACTTTCAGTACGGTACGGTGCATTGCCATGAAAAACCTCATGTTTCAGAATGTTTTTCCCCACTTTTTTCAATTAAATTCATTCAACTTTAGTAATATTACATTGAAGGAAATTCTTTCATTGAGACTTAATCCATTATTTACATAAATAATAAACAAGTATTGAAAATAATATATAATATTGAAAAATTCGTGATTTTCGTGATTCGTCATTTTTTTTATTTTTCTCATTATTAAGCGGTTTCATGAAAAATAGACCATCAACAAGTAGGCATTTCAACGGTTAAAATGAGCCCGGATAGAATATTTAAATCTAAAAAAACACCAATAAAGTTTTCCGTGGAATATTTTGGTTTTTCTTTCGAAAAAATGTACAGATCTCGAAAACTACTTATTTCCCAGATTCTGAAAAAATCATGCTTATTCAATGCAAGAAAAAGTATACTTTCATAAAATTTCATGTAAATTGAATTATTTTAATGAGAGAAGAAAATAAAAAACCGAAAAATCGGTTTTCAGCCATTTTTTCGGAAAATTTGAGGTTATTTTGAAAAATGCCTTATATAAAAATTTCGCAAAATAACACTTTCAACCCTTAAACGGCACCCCCATTTCACTATTTCACTTTATCTCGTGTTTAATTTTTGTTTTTTCTCTTAGTTATAACTTTAACTAAATCTTTCGGCTGGTCCTTGCCTCTCAATATATATATTTTTAATGGTATTGTCACCAGCCTATAAGCTCTATTTGTGAAACTGAATTTCTAATACATCTTTTAACAAATAATATACCTTTATTTAAAATCGTTCAAGTTCTCTTTTTTTTTCTATTTTTTATTTGTGTTCACAAACCTGAAATTGTCTTGTTAATTCACAGGCACACAAAATAAAAAAGTGGTCTTTTTCTGGTACTCCATTGGGTAATCCATATGTATTTCTACGTGCTGAACACGAATCAGGTGTCTGTTTTTTGTAAATCATGAAGATAACCTAAAAAAAAACTAATAATTTGGGTTATTTTCGCGATTTACTAAAAATTGGTGGGTAACCGAGCAAAACAGATACCTGATTCGTATTCAGCATGTCGAAATACATAGGTTACCCAATGGAGCTCCAGAAACAGATCTTTTTTGTGTGTGTGTGTCTGTGTAATACAGTGTGACCCACTTAAGATCGCAACACCCCTTATACCCGTTAATTGATGCTTGAATAACTTCAAATTTTGGTGGTAAGAAAAGATCGATAAGGTGATTCTTTGAACTTGGTAATATGTGATATATGTCAGTAGCGTGCGATTTTAAGGGGGTTTCAAAAGCTGATTTTTCAAAAAAAAGTATTAGGGATTTTTTTAGAAAAAAAAAATACTAAGGTATTCTTAATCAGCACCTTTAGACACCTCTTTGTACAAGATTGCATCGTAGTCGGTACAAAGGTGTTTGAGATAGTGGCTGTCAAAAATACAATTTTTTCAACCAAAACTAATTTTTATTTGTAAAACGGATTCCCAAATCAAAAAAATCTATTCTTCATTTTTTGTTCAGAATAATGCATTGTACTAGACTAAATTGATTTTATAACAAAATAGGAAAAAAGTATACAGCGTAACACCCCTGTATACCCGTTAATTGATGCTTGATTAACTTTAAACTTTGGTGGTAGGAAAAGGTCGATTAGGTGATTCTTTGAACTTAGTTATGTGATACATGTCAGTAGCGTGCGATTTTAAGGGGGTTTAAAAAGCCGATTTTGTTAATAAAATCAATTCAGTCTAGTACAATGCATTATTCTGAACAAAAAATTAAGAATAGATTTTTTTGATTTGGGAATCCGTTTTACAAATAAAAATTAGTTTTGGTTGAAAAAATTGTATTTTTGACAGCCACTATCTCAAACACCTTTGTACCCACTACGATGCAATCTTGTACAAAGGGGTTTCTAAAGGTGCTGATTAAGAATACCTTAGTATTTTTTTTCTAAAAAAATCGGCTTTTGAAACCCCCTTAAAATCGCACGCTACTGACATATATCACATATTACCAAGTTCAAAGAATCACCTTATCGATCTTTTCTTGCCACCAAAATTTGAAGTTAATCAAGCATCAATTAACGGGTATACGGGGGTGTTGCGATCTTAAGTGGGTCACACTGTAGATACGAATAGCATCGGATCCTCCGCCATTTTCTAGAAAATCGCGTATGCAAATATATTACACAGACACAAAAAAAGTGGAAGGCGATCTGCCTCTGGGACTCCATTGGGTAACCTCTAGGTATTTCGACATGCTGAATACGAATTAGGTATCCGTTTAGCTCCATTATCTACCAATTTTTAGTAAATCGCGAAAATAACCTAAATTATGAGTTTCCTTTAGGTTATTTCCGCGATTTGCAAAAAAACGGTGGCCAATGGAGCTAAACGGACACCTGAGTCGTATTCAGCACGTCGAAATACATATGGGTTACCCAATGGAGTACCAAAAAAAGACCACTTTTTTATTTTGTGTGCTTGTGATGTCACATTCCATTAATATAATTTCCAAATTGAAATAACTGTAATATACCCACTGAATGCTTATTAAATACATACAAATAGTGACTATCAAATGGCCAAATGCACATCTAGAATACATCGAATAGCCGGCAAATAAACAGGCCGCAAAACATTCTTAATTTATAAACGTCAAACAATGCCGTGAAGAATATGTAAAGATATAGCTTATAAACTGTATACTGTATCGGAAAGTGTTGATATTGAGATGGCAATAAGAGCAAGCGAGAGCGGCAAGCGAGAGCGAAGCATGCAATCGTGTACATGCTTCTCTTGATGGGCGTGTCCACTCTTTACCTCTGCTAAAGTACTGGTAGACGTCTTTATTGTGGGCTTTCGGATAAATCATTGAAACTAGTGCAATACCAATACCTGAATGTGTATAGTTCTTTTGACATGTCTATACAGATATTCTTTAAGCAAAATCACGATTATATATAGATAATCTTGTTTAGAAATAACATAGGTAGGCTAAATGTAGGACACAGGAATTACATCTAATGCATAAAGGTAAGTATTTAAGTAAAATAGGCAAGGGTGCGATATATATGGTATACAGATTATATCTGTATTGTTTGAATAAATAATAAGTTACAGGTTTGATAAAGATATTGTCGGTACAGGTTAAAATATATAGTATCTTGATGAATCTTTGTCCATGATTATTTCCCTCATAAATTATAGACCAATGATATTTCGTGAATTTCTAATTATCAACCAATGACAACAGTTTTACAGTAAATAAACGCAAGCCAGTTTTTTTTTTAAATTAACAGCGAATAAATTACGTCTAGCTTTTAAATGCACATAATTGATTTATTATTATTATTTTTTAACTATTTAACGTCTGCCTATTTCCGCTACCAGGGCCTATCACCGACGCCAGGAGACGAGCTACCCCCAACCTGGAAATTTTGCCGAACCTCTTCCCTTAAGAAGGGATCTTTTACTTGCCTAACATTTAATAGACAAGGGACCGTCTGCTTTACATCCCCTCCGAAGGATGGTATATCCACTACGTAATCCTCGTCTGAAATTACGTTGCTTCCGCGTATACACTGATATACAAGCCGCTAGAAGGTGGGACGAGAACGCTGTATTTCCCAAGATGGGTCACCCATCCAAGTACTAACCGCGCTCGACGTTGCTTCAACGGAATATCGACTGATATTCACATTGAAGTCGCCTCTACGCTTGCCCCTAATTAATTTAATTTACTCTCAATTGCATTGAGTTTTTTTTCCCTAACACTAATACACAAAAAAGTAATTCCTTAATTTTTTTACGAAAAAAAGAAGTTAGAGGGATGAGATTTTTTTGAGGTAGGTGAAATAGATAAGAATTGACGGAGCCGTAGGATTGGGGTGATGGGCCAATAAGTGGAGTGGAGGGAGGTAGGGAAAGGAAAATTATTCAACCCACTCGAACTTTTTTCTCTGTCGTGCGATTTTCAAAAACCAAAGTGGAATTTGTTCGTTATTACGTCTAATATTTGACTGAATACTTTTTAAAATTTTTTTCAAATAAACAAACTTGTGGGAGGGGAAAAACCTTTTGCATTTTTTTTTTAATGCGTTTTTGAGTACGAAGGAAAGGGCTCAGAAGAGAAATTTTTTACAGGTAAGCGAGATTTTTTTTAATCTTTAATTAAAAAAAAAAATTATCGCAATCCAAGCAATAGGAATGGAGGGAGGGGGCATAATGAGTTTGTGGAAATAAAGGGTTAAGGAAAAGGGATAGGGACTTCGGAGCTTAATATTCGGATATATAAATCTTTTTTCCATTTTAATATTTTATCAGTCTACCCTCCATCAAATATTAAACTTATTATAAATAATTATTTAACACCGTCACGAGTTTTCGCGGCGCATTTCTCTAGTTTTATGTGTGTATTGGATATATATAACAATTATTTTTCCGCTTAACTCGCTCTAACTCAAAAACGGCACAATGGATTACTTTCAATTTTTATCGTGTTATCGTGTTATCACTATATATTTGTTAACATAATGTGTTAATATAATAATAATAATAATAAAAACATTTATTTACCATAATATAATATAGTTTACAATACCATTTTATAAAATAATACACATAAATAAATGAAAAGAAATCTACAAAAACCATAGGTTGCGCGTAGATGTGCTTTTGTTTATTCAATGTTTCGTAGTTGATTTACATTTCTAAGAAAAACTAACTATAAGGTCAATACAATAGTATTTTTGAGTAAATTAAAATAAATTTTAGTAACCTAAGGGAGAAAGAAGTTTAATAATTTCTTGGATCTATGAGGTTGTGAATATTAATTCTTTCTATATTTAAAACATAATTTTTTATTTTCTTTTTAAATAATCCCAGAGATTTTATGTCATGAATTTGATTTTTTTGTTGTTCTGGCAAAAAATTAAAGACTCTGGAGTAAAGATAAGTATGGCTTCGTTGACCTATTGTTTTTTCTGATTTTGTTGTTTTTATTTGATGATTCATTTTTTTCCTTGTCGAGTAAGAGTGGTCAATATATTGTAAGGCGGTTTTGTTTTTGTAAATATAGGTTACAATACTACAAAAATACAGTTGCCTAATGTCTAATATTTTAGATTCTATAAATAAGAGATCTGATGGGTAAGTATTTTCCTTATTATACATTATTTTCAAAAATTTTTTTTGCAATACATCTAACTTTTTTAGGTGAGTAGTGGAGATTCCTCCCCATCCTAATATTGCATATTGTAATCTTGATTCAACTAAGGCAAAGTATATAATTCTCATATGATACGTATCAAGTATTTTATTAAAATACTTAAAGTTGTATAAGATACTTCTTAACGTTCTGGAAACATTACCAACATGTATATTCCACCTTAGATGTTTATCAATCGTAACACCTAAATATCTTATATGTTCTGCTGACTTTATCTCTATGGAGTTAGTTATATCATTTATTTTTATTTTTAATAACTGAAATTCAGGTAAGCTATTTTTATTACAGGTAAACGGTATGAATTTTGTCTTCTCGAAATTTATTGTTAAAATGTTATGATTAAACCAATCAATTATTATTTTCATGTCGTTTTCAACTTTATTTTTTAGTTCAACCCAAGTTTGTTCCTTATAGTAAATTGCAGTGTCATCCGCAAAACTTATGATCATCCCGGATGTTCTTATGGTAAGTAAATTGTTTAAATATATTGAGAATAGCAGAGGTCCCAGCACTGTCCCTTGAGGTACGCCGTATTCTACCATTTTTTCTGAACTTATTTTTGTACGTATTTTTACATATTGTTTTCTTTCAGTTAAATAGCTTGTGATTAATTTGTGGGCATTCCCCCTTATCCCCATATCTTGCAAGACCTCCAACAGCTGTTTGTGACTAACAGTGTCAAAGGCCTTAGCAAGATCTAGGAATATACATAATGAGGGGTTTCCCTCGTCCATGCTTTTATAAATTTCAGACGTTAAGCAAGAAATTGCGTCTTGCGTTGACTTGCCCTCTCTGAATCCAAATTGCTTATCTGATATTAGTTTATATCTGTCTATAAATTTAGTTAATCGTACTTTTAAGATTTTTTCAAATATTTTCGTTAGGCTCGTAATCAAAGATATAGGTCTGTAATTAGAAGGTTTATTTTTATCTCCTTTCTTGAATATTGGCTTTATTACGGCTGTTTTAAATTCAGAAGGGCAAATTCCTGTGTCAATTATTGTGTTTATGATGAATGTTAATGGCGACGCAATTTCTTCACAAATTTCTTGTAGCGTTTCTGCTTTTATTGCATCTATACCAGGTGCTTTATTTACCTTTAATGATTTGATTATACTTATTATTTCTTTTTTGTTAGTAGGTTCTAGAAATATAGAGTACTGGGACACTCGTCTTTCTGTAGGAATACTTTGCGGCTTGTGAATTTTTTCGGCAAGGTCCTTACCAATCGTGGCAAAGTAATTATTAAAAGTGTTAGCAATTTTTAGATCATCTGTTGTTATATCATTCTCTTCGGTCAAAATTTGCTGTACCTCACTATCTTTGTAGCTCAAATTTTAAAAAGTGTAGAAAGCATTATTTTTTTTTTCTAAGGCTATGTCGAAAATAGATACCAACTGTATTGAGAAGTAATGCAGATAAAAGATGGACGTAACTTTTTTATTTGAAACTTTTTTTCTAGAATTAGCAGTTTTCGAGAAAATTGCAAATGAGTGATTGTTGGCCAGGTACTGCAAACGTGTGGAAATCTAATAGCAATTAATTGGAGTGTTATATATCCAATACATACGTAAAACTAGAGAAATGCGCCGCGAAAACTCGCGACGGTGTTAAATAATTATTTCCTATTGCTTGGATTGCGATATTTTTTTTTAAATTAAAGATAAAAAAATCTCGTTTACCTGTAAAAAAAATTCTCTTCTGAGTCCTTTACTTCGTACTCAAAAACGCATTAAAAAAAAATGCAAAAGGTTTTTCCCCTCCCACAAGTATGTTTATTTGAAAAAAATAAAAAAAATAATTCAGTCAAATATTAGACGTAATAACGAACAAATTCCATTTTGGTTTTTGAAAATCGCACGACAGGGAAAAAAGTTCGAGGAGGTTGAATAATTTTCCTTTCCCTACCTCCCTCCCCACCCCTAATTGGCTCACACCCCAATCCTCCGGCTCCATCAATTCTTACCTATTTCACCTACCTCAAAAAAAATTTCATCCCCCTAACTTCTTTTTTTCGTAAAAAAATTAAGGAATTACTTTTTTGTGTATTAGTGTTGGGGCAAAAAAACGAGTGTTTTCAAAAAGAATTTTCACGAAACGATACCGTCCGATTTGAAAAAAAATATTACCAGATTATGCGCTTCCGCGAGATCTTCAATTTTTAATTTCAATTTTTTTTTCGTCAGGTTATTAATAATAAAGTTATCGTGGAAAAACGTGTTTTTGCGAATTTTAAATGCGAATTCCTCCGCCACCCCGTGTGATTAAGCTGAACTAAGTTGATAACATGATAAAAGAGAACGCGTGTAATCAAATTGTCAAAAAAAAATTTTTTTTAAAGTTGGTTTCATTTCAAAACCAGATCCGCTCCGCTAATAATTAAATAAGCAACTAGCGCTTCCGTTTCCATGGTTACGAAAACAAGTCGCTTATAGAACGCGTCGCCGTCAATTAATAAGGAAGTATGTTCTCCAAATCAAAAATGAATCGTTTTGGGAATTTATTAAAATTAACAAAGAAAAAGAAGTATGTAAGGAATTTGTTCATTTGGGAAATAATCTTGACATATACCCCCTGAGCTCTAAATCTTATCACACAAACTGCGTAGCTATATTTTTTGAAAAATGTTGCTTTTAAGCAAATGTTCTCGACTTAATAATTTACACAAAAAGGTAAATTTTTAAGTCTCGAACATTTTCTAAGCAAAATTTTACAAAAAAGGCTACCCGCAGTTTATCCGATAAAATTCAGAGCGCTCGAGATATAACCTATGGAAAAAAACCTGTATCGCATGATTATACGGGAAGTGATCTTGTAAACACCCGGTGTACTTCCATTCCACTACATGGATGTGGAAGTTATTAAAAAATCATTTAATTGTTAAAAAATCACTTCCAAATTTAATTAGATAAATATCTACCTCACCTGATACAATCTCCTTAATCTTAAGCACTCAGAACTTAATCGCAATGGCATTTTGTACATACATTAGTCACATTATTAACAGACCGAGGTTAAAAATCTGTGTGCTAAAATCATTAATTTCATGCAACTTAAACGACTCTCAAATTCAAAGACAGAACTGTACAGAAAAGGAATACATTTCTGAAACAACGTGGATAAATAACCATTTTACCGAAGAATAGATAATGTATTGTAAAATAAACCGCAGATTTAAAAGGCACTCAAAAAATGTCGGCATCTTTGGCTTTGCGTGCAGCGTGTTTGATGGGCCAAATGCGCCGACATTTTTTGAGTGCCTGTTAAATCTGTGGATTACTATAACGTGCTGTTTAATATAGGAAGGGTGTACTAGACAATATTTCGAGCGCGTATAGTTTAGGCGTGAATGACATTAAAAGTATCCGTAAATTTATAATACAAGGGGCCTGAAATGTTCATTTATCATTTATTTCTTATTATTTGTCAAATTTGACGTTCCCAATTATTTAATTATTTTCTTACGTTTCACGCAGTTTGTAATTCGTGTTGATTCATTACCTTCTGATCTATTCTCGAAATATTTTATCTGTTATGAATACACGTGTTTTCTGAAAAGTAATAAACAAAATTCATATTTTTCTTCTGTTTGATTTTCGAAAAGACGCAAAAACTGATCAATTAGTACATAATGTTACATTTCTGCAGTATTTTTAATTTGTTTGCGCCATGCTTGACAGATCTATGACGTCGTCAATATATTTTTTAAATATCGTCCATTTTAAATAAAATTCAAAAGAAAGACATTAACTCTGGTATTCATGTAGCACATAGAAAATTAATGGTAAAAATTGAAGATTTCTACTCTGACTAATTTGATGTTGAGCTTGGTACGCTCCAGGGAAGCGTATTAGGGCCGTTGCTGTTTCTGCTGTACATATATGATCTGCCATCCTATATAAAGAAGGGGAGGTTGTTTATGTACGCTAATGACACAACAATAATAATATCTGCAAAACCAGAGACAGGTTAACATTCTAACAACTAGGATACTTAAACTTTTCACAGAGTGGTGTGCAAGAAATCACCGAATTATTAATCTGAGTAAAACAGAATGCATAGAATTTACAAATCCCTACAAAAAGCAAGATTTTAATCTAAATTTTAGTATAAATAACATTAGTTTAACTTCTAGTACAACTACAAAATTTCTAGGTATCCCATTAGATAGTTCACTTGTCTGGTAATCAAATTGACTCCGTCTGCTAAACTTAACAGCGCTTATTTTGCTTTAGTAACTTTGAAAAGGTCTCTTGACGAGAAATTTCTTATGACTTTCTATTATGCCACGGTGTATTCTTAATTTCCTATAATATTGTGTCATGGGGACAAGCTACGGATGTGCTACGAGTCTTTATCCTACAAAAAAAGATAATTCGTTTTATATTTGGTGTATCCTATAATGAGACATGTAGGAATACATTTAAAAGTAAAAAAATTCTAACTCTTACGGGAATATACATTTTTAAATAATTACAGCATACTTATAAAACTTTAGATAACTTTTTAAAAAATTGTAACCTCAATTCCTATCCAACGCGCAAAAAGGACAACATACATATTGATAGCTTTAAGCACACATTTTATAAGAAATCCCCGGATTACCCAAGATCCAATTACTTCAACATGTTATCTGGAAAAGTTAGAAATCTATGCCCTTTGTCTAAATTTAAAAACTGGCTAAAATCCTTATTGTTAGAAAACTGTTTCTACAATTTAAATAAATTTGAATTGTATCTCACTCACTCACAAACCTTGCCTAATTATATTTTAGGTATGATCTATTTTGTATCTCGTTTGTACAACCATTTTTATTGCTGATTTTGATTTTTATTGTTATGTAATGTTCTATTTTTTTGTATAAATGTTCTATGATTTTTACAAAATATCTTAGGCACTGGTCTCTTTTGACGTACCTTATCCATTTCTTTGTATTTGGCAAACGAGGGTTTAATAAAGATTATTATTATTATTATTGTTATTATTATTATTATTATTATTATTATTATTATTATTATGCAATTTGCATTTAGTGTTAACTTTTCCTTTATTAATTTTTACTTTACTAGGTCGTCAATTATCAACTCGCTAAATGATAAGTAGCTTTTTTAAGTAAACAAAAATATTTGAAAAATTAAACATCACAGTAAGATATTTAATCCAGGGAAATGAGGTTTTGGCCGGGACTGTGACTCATCCAGGCAGAGACCACGATTTTTAGGTAGTATAGGTGTCAATAAATGAAACCTATATAAAATCTGCGGTCGATTTTCTGCATATGTTTATTTACAGCCATTTTAATGCAAAAAAATGGAAAAAACGTGTTTTTTCACACTTTTTCACCTGCCAGTAAAAAGTAAATTATCTTACAGATAAATCAAATGAATCACCTTGTAGGAAATTAAAAAAGCTTTAAAATGGCGGTTGTTAAATGTTGATATAGTTAATTGTTGCTAAGATAATTGCAAAATGCGGAATTTTATTCAATAAACAATATCTTGTGTAAAAAACAATCTACTGTTTTGTCCTTGCGTAAATAGTTGACTCTCATAGTGCTTAATACATTGTTAATATTAATGTTAATAGTTTTAACAGATTGAATATTATTAACGGACGCAAAAAGGTACCCCAAATTGAAAAAAGAAACATCAAAATCGGTTAACAAACACCAAAGTTATGACTTATGTGGCCAGTTTGAAGATGCTCTTTCAATTTTTGAATGCGCGGATTTGAGGGTTCCCCTCCACAACCTCCGAGCTAAGTTGATTCGAGCCTCATTTTAGAAGCTTTGCCAACAGTTTTGAGAAAGTGCAATCATTTTCAAATTTTTTACACTAAAAGTTGAACTCTTCCCCTTTAAAATGGCGCTTGTTACGTTTGTTAATTATTATGAACAAAAAAAAGAGGGAGACCTATGAATTTTTGAAAAAAAATTGCTAACTTTGCCCCAAATTGACCTAGTCTTACCTTCTTTTTTTTTTCCAAAATTCGTGTAAAAATATCAGCTTTTCAAATATCGATGCTCTACAATCAATTGTTAAAAAATTATTCTGTTTGTTTATAAGGTAAAAATCTGAGTTCTTTTGCAACGTCATTTTGCAGGTCTGAAAATTAATTTTTTCGATATCTAACAAAGCATTTTGGTAAATCAAGTCTTTCCCTTTCAGGTGGAGGCCGTAGAATCATTGTATTTTGATTTCTCTGGACGTGGTGGGGTTGCAAAAAAAAAGGTCTCTGGGATAAATTAATGCAATTTTGCAAAAACTATTTGACGAATCGATTTGAAATTTTTACCAGATATTAATCACTATGAGAGTCAACTATTTACGCAAGGACAAAACAGTAGATTGTTTTTTACACAAGATATTGTTTATTGAATAAAATTCCGCATTTTGCAATTATCTTAGCAACAATTAACTATATCGACATTTAACAACCGCCATTTTAAAGCTTTTTTAATTTCCTACAAGGTGATTCATTTGATTTATCTGTAAGATAGTTTACTTTTTACTGGCAGGTGAAAAAGTGTGAAAAAACACGTTTTTTCCATTTTTTTGCATTAAAATGGCTGTAAATAAACATATGCAGAAAATCGACCGCAGATTTTATATAGGTTTCATTTATTGACACCTATACTACCTAAAAATCGTGGTCTCTGCCTGGATGAGTCACAGTCCCGAACATGGTACTTTTTTTACTCATTTCCCTGGACTAATTTTTAAAAAATGTATACTGAAATGTTCGATTATGGTTATTTTTACTAGGCTATTAATTAGTTTTATAATTTAGCTTGTTTATCTCTGTTTTTATTCAATTTTCTCAGATGTTATTCATACTTAAAACAAATTTTTGATATGGTTTCAGTTATCCAATTCATTAATGCGTAATTTAAAACGCCTATAAACTAAATTGATGTTTGTTAGTCGGCCAAACATGTTGTTTGAAGCGCAGTATTTAACAACTAATTTATTTAATATTTATTATTATTAGTAAATAAATGACTAAATTGTTTTTATTATGAGCAACCATAAGTTTACTTTCTCACCGACTTAGATACACAGCATCCGCCAAAAAGTCTGCATCATATGGGAAACTCTGTTGTTATTGACTTTTTGAAAATTTTATTTTTGATAAAAGTTAGTGATTGTTCTCAAATGAAAAGGGAGCTGCACAAATGTGTGTTAGTCCTGGCGCTTAGGTTGGAAAATTAATTTTTTTGAAATTGTCTCAAGAGTAAACTACCTTTATTTTGAAGTTATCGAAAATATTATTTAAAGAAGTTACTTATAATGCGAAGTTATATCCAGGTATGAAGTTTGGCTGTTCTGTTTTGAAAATAAAAAATTTCACTTTTTTACGCTAAATTCCTGAATTATATTTTTAAATATTTTTCTATTTTTAATAATTCTCTCTATTTAATAGTTTCAGCCCACATAATAGATTAAAATCCACTTTGAAGAACTTTTAGCAGTACTTCTTTGACCAAATAAATATTTTGGGAGAAAATTCTGAATTTCTTGGTGCAAAGTTGTTCTATTTTCTTCTAATGTTAACTTTTTCGAAATTTTTCAATACAAATCGCTGAATAAAACTCTTTTTAAACGATTTTGTTTTAAAATATTTCGAAAAAGTTAACATTGGGAAAAAAGAGAACTACACTGACAGACATAAAAAGTGGCGCACTCGAAATTTTACTCAAGTTTAATGTGTCATAATTTCTAAATTACGTGATTGATTGCCACGAACATTTTTTTTATTTTGAAGAGTGATTCTTTAAGATCGTCATACAGGCCCAAACATTTTTATTGATTAAACTTTTATAATTAATACAGGGAAAAATAAAAGTCACTGTTTTATTCAGGAACTTTAAAATACCCTGTAGATTTATTCGGCACTTGGAATAAGCTCAAAATATCTTCGACATTTTAAGCGAAATTCAGGTTAAATTTTGTTTTTTGTTTCACCTCTTTATCTTGCTTTGTTTTTTTAAGCAAAGTAGTGTCAAATGCGATTAACAAAATTGATATTTTGTTTTGTTTATGAAGGCCATGAACAGATTAAACATTGTTCTAAGAAATGACAGGTGTCAAAATGTTTTTAAAATCACAGGCATTCACTCCCTACTGATTACGATTTTTAATTCGTTTTTGTAGAAAACGTCGGATCGAAATTCGTGCTTGTGATTTTTAAGTAATGCCTCAGCAAAAACATCGGAACAAGTAACCCGAATTAGGGCTTTAGTAGCAGAAGAAAGAAGTAAAAGATATGCTGCCCAGGTCGTTGGTGTTCCCAAATCGACTGCGCGTCGGGCAATTGCAAGATACGAAGAGACGGGTCATTGTCGTAGAAGAGCTGGATCAGGTCGTCATATATGTAGAACCATTATTGATGATTGGTTTATTCGGCTGTAAACTTTACGAAATCGCTTTCATACAGCAGTGCAAACAAATATTCATTTAAGGCAAGTAAGAGGAAGAGTTGTAAGTGATCGTACAGTAATTCGGAAATTAAAGGAAGTCAATTTAAAGTCTAGAAGACCAGCAACTGCACCAAGATTACTTGCAAAACATCGAAGAGCACGCCGCAACTTCGCTAGAGAACACTCAGATTGGAATGAACAAATCTGGTCCCGGATCCTGTTCGCTGATGAATCTCGATTCTGTTTGTTTTCATCCGATGGCCGTCAAAGGGCATGGAGAAGAGTTGGCGAAAGATATGAGCAGAGCCTATTCAGCACAAAAGAAAGCTTTGACGGAGGTTCCGTTATGATCTGGGGAGGAATCTCATTAGAAGCTCGCACAGAACTTTACGTGCTCCCAAGAAATTCCCTCACGGCCAACAGGTATATCGAGAACATTTTACAAGACTATGTAATTGCATTTGCGCCCTTTATAGGAACGATTTTATACTGGTTCATGACAATGCGCGTCCTCACACTGCTCACATCGTAAATGAATATCTCGATGAAGTTGGTATAGACCGTATGATTTGGCCAGCAAAATTCCCGATATGAACCCCATAGAACACCTTTGGGATGAAATGGGGCGAAGAATTAGGTCTCGCAATAGGGTTCCTGATACTCTGGATACTTTAGGAGAAGCGATTATAGAGGAGTGAAATAATATTCCACAGATCAATATTTCAAATTTAATCAGAAGCATGCCAAGAAGAATAGAGACTTTAATCAGGACACGAGGAGCTAACACACGCTCTTTTTTCTCTGTTGAGAAAGTTCCACCTTTATTTTATGTAAGTTCGATTTCGTGTTGGTAATTGTAAAATGTAATCTTATTCTAATAAAATGTTTCTAATTGTACCTGTTTCACCTACAATCGTGTATTTTCTAAACAAGGCAAGATAAAGAGGTGAATCAAAAAACAAAATTTAATCTGAATTTCGCTTAAAACGCCGAAGGTATTTTGAGCTTATTACAAGTGCCGAATAAATCTACAGGGTGTTTTAAAAATCCTGAATGAAACAGTCACTTTTATTTTTCCCTGTATCAATTATAAAAGTTTAATCAATTAAAATGTTTGGACCTGTATGATGATCTTAAGGAATCATTCTTCAAAATAAAAAAAAAGGTTCGTGGCAATGAATCAAGTAGTTTAGATATTATAACACATTAAACTCGAGTAAAGTTTGCACCAAGAAATTCAGCATTTTTTCCCAAAACATCTATTTGGACAAAGAAGTACTGCTAAAAGTTATTTACGGTAGATTTTAATCCATTACTTATATTGAAATTATTATTATTTTTTTTTTACTATTTAACGTCGGCCTATTTCCGCTACCAGGGCCTATCACCGACGCCAGGAGACGAGCTACCCCCAACCTGGAAATTTTGCCGAACCTCTCCCCTCAAGAAGAGTAGGGATCTTTTACTTGCCTAACATATAATAGACAAGGGACCGCCTGCTTTACATCCCCTCCGAAGGATGGTATATCCACTACGTAATCCTCGTCTGAAATTACGTAACTTCCGAGTATACACTGATATACAAGCCTCTAGAAGGTGGGACGAGAATGCTGTATTTCCCAAGATGGGTACCCCATCCAAGTACTAACCGCGCTCGACGTTGCTTCAACGGAATATCGACTGATATTCACATTGAAGTCGCCTCTACGCTCGCCCCATTGAAATTATTAAATAGAGAGAATTATGAATGACAGAAAAATATTTAAAATATAGTTCAGGAGTTATGCATAAAAAAGTAGAACATTTTTATTTTTAAAACAGAGCAGCCAAATTATATGGATATGACTTCGCATTATAAGCAACTTCTTTAAATAACATTTTTCGATATCTTAAAAAATAAAGGTAGTTTACTCTTGAGACAATTTCAAAAAAATTAATTTTCCAACCTAAGCGCCAGGACTAACATATATTTGTTCAGCCCCTTTTTCGTTTGATAGCATGCACTAACTTTTATCAAAAATAAAATTTTTCCGAAAGTCAATAACAACAGAGTTCCCATATGGTGCAGACTTTTTGGCGGACACTGTGTGAGAAAAATTACTTCTTCTTACCATTTGGAGAATAAACCCTTAAGTTAATTGGTATACTCGATATTCCTTTGTTACTTCCTGTGACCCTGTTGGTTTCAGTCTCAATTTCTCTTCTGACTTCATCAAAATTCGAAAACTTTTGTCCCTTGCAGTGTAAAAATTCTGCATATTCTGAAAAAAAAAAGTTACATTTTTACTGTAGTTGTCTAGCTTATCAAAACAATACTACTACACTCGACGCTAGCCGGCGAAGTTAATCTGGTGGTTAAATGTGAACTAAATTACAACCCTTACAGCCCGGGCCTTTACTTCAGTTTTATACTGTGGATTGCCTAAAAGTTGTTGCACTCCAAAAGATAAAATTAAAGTAATTAGCTTTTGGAATTATGAATATAATATAAAACATGTTTAGTGGAGTGCCATTGGATTTATATCTAGGAACCCGGTTCCTATGAATCAACTTTAATGAAACTTTTTGCATTGTGTTGCTAAAACCTAATACTAAAATGTTTATGGATTAGAAATTGGCGTTTTTTTTTTATTTAAAAGTTCATCGAGATCTTCTATAAATTAAATGTTTAATTATAACTAAACTTAAAGTGCGCAATTGAAAAATTGATTGCGAATTGGGGCTAGCAAGAGTGTAGCGGCACGCCTGACAGCTGTGCACATTGCCACACGCCTCCTAAAATGGATGGCAAGAAAATGGAGAACCTCTTTGGTGTTCAGCAGATAAAATACTGCCTCAATCGCTTACTGAAATTCTTCAGGAGATGATTGATAATTCCAAATCAAATCATAATAGATGAAAGTGAGGATGATAACGATATCATAAATGAAGCAATAGAGGAAGAAATATTCGATGTATCGTGAGACAACGATAGTGAATCTGAAAGCGAATTCAGCTTTAAAAATAGGATCGTTACCTACACTGTAAGAAATAAAGGTAAATTTACCATTGCAATGTAACTTTACCCACAAAGAGAGTGTAAAATTCCATTAACTAGGGAGGATTACCCAAAATATAAGGTAAATGCCAGAGTGGGCTCCCCGACTATATCTTTTTGTAGGCATTTCAGTCAATTCATTTATTGTTTTAACCTAACATTCTGTGACAATATCCAATAATTCAACTATATTTTTCAATAAATGAACTGATGGAAATACCTACAAGATCAATGGCATTTGGATGGGAAGCCTAAGTGTTCCTTCTGGTAGTTTTCTTTTCTGTGGCATAAGTGCAAGAGTCCAAGTGACTATAGTCTACTTTTAAACCAGGAGGACTGAATATGGAAGTACCATTCATACCATAGAAGTAACGAGAAAATACACTAGATGCTTTTTGGCGTTTTTAGCAACCAACAATACACCACGACAGTATATTTGTGTGCATTTTATTACATTATATAATGCATCGACCTCCTATTTGATTTCTATGTATTTGATACACCATCCATACCATTTATGCAATATAAAGGCACCAAGTAATTAGCCACTTTTACCTTCAGATTTATACAAGAGGGATTAAAATCTGATATACAATGTGCAAACGATAAAATAGAAATTAAAACAAAATAATTTATGAATTGAAATTAAAATTTAATATATGTCAAAATTTACAACTATTGCCCAGTGTAAAACTGGCGAAGGCGGATCCAATCACAAATGTATGATTTAGCGCGGTAAATTTGAAACGGTCCTCCTGGTTTAAAAACAGACTATAGCGATGTGAGGGTGTTGACAGTTGAGTTACATAAAATATAAAAAACTTGTCAAGTTGTATCAAATGCATTATAAATATTAATCACACAAATCGTAAGTTATACCTAGCTATAATTAAAATGGACAATTTTGAGTTGAAGGAACAAATAGTGGCTGATAGAACTATTATTAAGTAATTACAATGTACAGTCTAGGGTGGCCCATCTTTTTCGAAATCGAAATTTTTTTATTTCTCACCCCTGCAAATGGTTCCATTTGAAGAAAAAACAGTCAAATCAAAATATTATTGAGGAAAATTGAATGCAAGGGGTGCCGCAGAATGCATTATTATGCAATAATAAAAGTAAATGGAATTATTTACATTCTTTGGTTGATGCATTGTTTTTTTTTTAATCAGCAACATTTATCTTTAGAATGACTAATCAAGTCATACAAATATCGAAGACATTATCTGTTGTGACTATGACATGTGTCATACTACTGTAAATTCGTAGTATAAGAAAACTAGACTAGAAGTTTTTGAAATAAAACTCTCGTTTTATCTTTGTGTATTTTATTATGAAACGTTTTTTTCATACATAGTACCAAATATTATCCTAAATCTACAAGACATATAGTAATAAAAACAAGATTTTTTGCACTAGGCCAAAGCATGCGACATGGTTTCTTTTTTTACATTTGGAAACTGTGATTTATAATCATTTACAACTTGGAGTATAAACTGTTTTTGGTCTTCATTTTTTGTTAAAATGTCATTATAGTCAGTAATAAGTTTGATTCCTCTCTCAGCGGCATCATTTACAACTTTAATTTTGTTTACAATATTGAAACATCGGGTATAACTTTCATGTTCCCTCCATGTTGTTGGATCATTTTCCAAAAATTCCATAGACAAACCTAATTTTTGAAAAAACTGTTTAGTGTTCTCGCATATGAAGTCCTGAATTTCCTTGTTTTCAACGTCAGTAATGTTACTAATCATAAGTCGTTTAATACCCTCTTGATTTGATGCTTTCCTATTCAAAGCTTTAACCATTTCTCTTTTAGTGGTAACTGAAATATCGTCATCAAAGAAAGATAAGCCAACATTTACTGAATTAAGGTACCACAAATGGTTCACTATTTTCCTACTTGCGGCTTGAGATATTTCTTTGTCAATATTTTGATAATTAATGAGTTCTTTACAAAAGTCTAAGTCATGAAGCGGTGCTTTACTAGCAAATGACGCTGTAAACCAGGCCTTTACATAAACCTTTACAATAAAGAGACATATATCTTCAATACATATTTTTTCTTTTTTAGTTAGTTGGAACTGATCTTGGAAAAAAAATATTTTTAGACAATAAATGGCTTTGGCCATCCAACGTGCATGATGAAATGCCCCTGGTTGATAGAATGTCGTGTGAGTGGGCTCTTCTTCAACAAAAAGTTTAGAAAGCATTAAAAATTCTTTATAATCATCACGAGGCTGTTGCAAAGTTAAAGCTGCATTTAGAAACTTTACAATTTCGGCTTTAACTGGTTGTAAAATGTGTTTAATTTTTGATACCTGAAATCCAGTTTTTAGTTTATTTTGATCTATTTTAGGCCAAAATTCCCTAAAACGTTTAAATAGTGGCACATTTGGACCAGATGAGGAAGGCATTTTTGTGTCAAACACACTTCTCAAAACCACTTCAAAAATATGATGTCTACAAGGAAAATATAGAATATCTCTTTCTAATTTTTGTTGCAATAGTGTGGCTGCCCCATTTATATAACCCATATTTGATGCTGTTGTATCACAACACAAAGCTATTACCTTTTCGTCCAAATTCCATTCGCAAAGCACATCATAAACTGCTTCAGTCTGTTCTCTTCCAGTTGAATTGGGCAAAGCTGGTACTCCAAGTAGTTGTTCAATATCTCCACTAGTAACTAAGATAGCAAGTCTATCGATATTTCCCATTCCAGTCAGAGAAGGTAAAAGTTTTCCATCCCAATGGATGACTGGGGCCGGCAATTCAGAATTACCGAAGGCAGTTTTTAATATTTCAGCTCTTTCTTCGCGGATGCGTTGTCTAGAGCGCTGAAGTGTGGTTCTGCTGATGGACAAAGATGTGGTGTCATGTCCTAGTGCTTCTGCTACTGCCGTCAAAATATGGACTCCATACCTGTCGCTTATTTTGCAAGCATCAAATGCAGCGGCTATTTTTGGTGTGATGATGTTACATGTTCCATACAATCTCCTCTTTTTTGGCTGTGACGGGCCAGGCTGGTCTTGTAACAACTCTTCTTGGGCTTCGATTATTTCATCTTCATTTTCGTTGGAGTCGGCTGAATTACTACTTGATGATGGACAGGTGACTGTTTCCTCTAATCTAGCTTTTTCTTGTTGACTTCGTTGCATTCGTTCGGATAATTTCTGTAATTTCTCCTCAGCTGATTTTTCTTGAGAAGCAAGTTGGTAATCAATACCATGCATAAATCCAGGACGTCCCTTTTTTCTTTGGTTAATTAAAAACTGCTTATCTTCATCTATTTTCATCAACTCCAATGCATTTGCATGAGAAATGTCAAAAAGATCGTCCAATTTTTCAACGAAATTTTTTTCTTTACCTCCCGCACTGGCCCTTTTAGCCGATTTTTGTAAGTTCCTCCACTCTGCATAAAGTTTATCTAGTTGTTTAACACAATGAAAATCCTGACGTGTCGGAATGCGAGCTTTATCCCAAAAAAACACACCTCTTTTATTGTTAATTTAGCACTTTCATGTACACTTAGCTTCACTTCACGAATGTTATAAAAGAGCACTTGTAATATTTGTCTATTAGACGGCAATTTATTGCCAATGATTTGTGACGAATAGTGTCCAACTAAGTAAATGAAAGTATCCTTTCGTAAGGATCTAACATCAGCCATCGTTAAATGTTTTTTCAAAAAGGAACGTATCCTAGAACTTATAATGTCACCACTGTAAAACACAATTGCAAACTGACATAAAAACCTACCGTAGGTGCATTATATTTCCAAACTTCCAAAACAAATAATTTCTAGGAAATAATTACACCAATAAAACATTATGAGAAAAGAGGTAGA
This sequence comes from Rutpela maculata, assembly GCA_936432065.2. Lineage (NCBI taxonomy): Eukaryota > Metazoa > Arthropoda > Insecta > Coleoptera > Cerambycidae > Rutpela > Rutpela maculata. The sequence continues at coordinate 124,190,995 of OW386291.2, read as the reverse complement.
TATTTGTATTTTAAGTAAAATTTAAGTGTATTACCGTAATAAAATCTTATCTACAAATTTCTACCTGAATGCGGCACGGGTTACCGTTCACCGAATTATCTGAAACTTTGACATAAATTATTCCTAGTATAATAGTATATTTTCGTGTGGTGAGACTTACAAAATACGCAAAAAAATTCACCCCCTATAGAGATGGGCCACCTAAGTACACAGTATACTCAAGACGGAAATGTCAAAATTTGAAATGACATTCTTACTAACCCCGTCTTCCCACAACACGACCTAGTTTAAGTTTTACCCTCTTTTGACACGGGGTTAGGGCTAACCGCGTGTTATATAACTCGCCCTTAGACTACAAATCTTGATTTGTACTGGCATATGTTCATACAGGGCTGTAGCCGAAATTAAATATTAGGCAGGAATCATTTCTTCTTGACAAGGTTAAACATCAACCCATAGTCTACGTAGTTGACATTTTGCGCTTAAAATACGTTCGCCTTTATTTTTTTTTTAGGGCTTTCTTTGCCAGGAATTAGCCCTGGCCAGTCTCCTTGGTTACGGCCCTGTGCTCATAGCTCTGTTTAGGGAGTTGACTTTTGTCTATGGAGCTTGTTATGCTGGTTACTTAAGGTTAATTATAATATTACTTTTTAAATGCCTTAATTTTCCTAACGGTTTCATACTTTAATTACCACATCATGCAAAGAAAGTGTAAACACGAAACAAAGAAATATATATCCTCATGAAATGAATTAAATATTGAAATGACAGTCGGACATTTCTGCATCTGATAACAATAACATCATTGCGATTTATCGAAATTATAATTCAGCATTTTAAAAAAAGTTAGATATAATTGAAATGTATGTCTGTATTTGTGATATAAAATATATTGGCAATTGTAATTTCTGATAAATAAGTGAAGTAATAATGATTATTAGAAACTATTCGATTGTAAATTTTAACCAACATGAGATTCGCAATCTTAAAATAATGAACTGAACAATTAATACAAAAAATGAGAAAAAATATAAAGTTGCACAGTTCGATCATCTAAAAATATAATTAAATGTAATGGAATATTAGAATTTAGGGATATTTTAGTATTTATAATAATTTTTTTAATTAATGAATAATTCGAGAAAAAGGTCGGATTCGGAAATTGTATGTGCTAAATTTGTCAATTTTTCAACAGCTGTAACTTGACCACAAAGATTAAAACTTACGTTACAGTTAGGTTACAAACAATATTTCAATAAAGACAAGGAAGGATAGAGCTCCGGACGATATTCCTTATGCCTGCAGTACACTCTCGCCGAGGCGTTACGAGGGCAGGCGAGCGCGAGAGTGTACTTGCTGCTCCCGCATCGCCCCGTGTGCCCTCGCTTTGTCTCGTTAATGCACTCGCTGCCCTCGCTTCGCCTTGCCTCGCCTCGTTAACGCTCCTGTGTCGGTTTTTTGGCCACGAGTCAAAAGGAACACAAGCCGCGAGGCCGAGGGCACCTAGTATATTCTCACTTGCTCTTGTCTGGGGGAGCTGAATTTTTGCAAAAAGGGCAATTGTTAATTAAAAATTTGTTGCAACTTACCTAATTGACGAAAAAATTTGAAAATTATCGACCATAAAGATCTTCCAGATGAATTCAGAAAAAATATTACGTCGAAACGCGACAAAACTGAAAGGCAAATTTTTACTCGAGTGCTTATCCAGTCGTTCTAATTAATCGTACTAATTAACTAATCGCTCTAATTAAGTTCTATTCAACAAAAATCAAGTACTGTGAGAACGTGAACAAAAATAAAAACTTATTTTATTTTCTCTCGTGAAAAGTGACTTTTATTTCAAACTTAACTCATATACAGGAGTATATATACTCATATACTCATATACAGTAAAATTCACGGAACAAAAAGTGGGTGATAGTGCAGTGTCTTCTGTGTACGAATTAATTACAGACAGACAGAAATTGGTACCAAGATTCTTGTTCCGTTCATGGCCCGAAACAATAAAACTTTCTTTTGGCCCAATAAGGAAGATAGGCAGGAGCTGGAGTGCACTGGAATTTTGAGTAAATTAAAAGATGCACCGGTTCCAATTTCATCAAAATATTTTAAAGTTTTAAATAACGATGAAATTGACACACTTTTTAACCAAATATTTAATAAGTAGTACGTAGTAGATTTTGTAACTTCTTGTTTTATTTTATTTTTTAAAATAGGTATTGAACATTACAATTTTGTTCTATTTTGTTTTCATTTGTTTATTTTCATATCAATTCGAAAGTTTATTATATTGTTAGTAATTAGGTCATTCTGATGACGGGAGTCATTCTGTGTCATTCCGATGATGCATTGTTAACATAATTTTTGTACTACATTACACAAAAAAACGTTTGGAAACCATACTTCTTGGAGAAAAATTAAGTAAACTTAACCTGAGAAACCTAAAATCTGGTGCCCTAAAACATCATACATAGTTTAGAAGCATTTATAAGGCTAATTTGCTTATTAATTTATTAATTTTATTTAAAAATATGGTCTGGCTGGGTTATTAGGCTACAGATGAGGGGTTGATTGCCGTTCTGCAAAGATTACCTCATAACTAACATATTCTGAGAATTTTATCGATTTGGATTTCTGGAATAATATTGTAACAATTCTCCAATTTTTTTATAGTCAAGAGAATATTTTGATGTAAATTTCATGTAATTTCCTTTATGGGCATTTTTCATATGCTTAACCGGCTACACCCTTTATTAATTCAGGCATGTTTCATTGTTATACAGTGAGGTAAATAATAATAATTAAAATCACATTTAAATTTTCAACACTCACTATTTCGATGAATTGTTTTCATCCACCATCTTCTTGGTTTCCAAGGATTTTCAATTTTATATTTTTTGTATATATGCACATAATTAAAATATGCAAACGCACAATAAGCTGCAGCAGCGGCAATTTCAGCAACGTCCATGTCGTTATTAGAAAATATTATTTTCAACATAATTTTTTTCTTTAAAATGCTAGGAATCATGTCATGTAATTCAATACTTCGTCAGTATTAGCTAGAAGAGTAGTTATTTTGATTGATTCTCCAATAATGAGTGTTTTTAAATATTTACCTAATTAGTATATTAGCGTGCCCAGATTAGGGCAACAATATACAGAAAGTAGGTAATTTCGTAATAAATAAAAAAAGTGTGTAAGTTGTGATTTGCTTAATACCTAAATAATATTTTCCAATCACGATAAAAGCAAATAAATAAAATTAATTAATTGTAAAAATATCCATGTCATTCATTCACATTACTAAAAACAGAGACATTCGCCGTGCGGTCTCGGCGAGAGTGTACACATCGCCCTCGTGCTTCCTGGTCCCTTGGTAAATGTCTCGCCGAGACATTCGCCGAGCGGTCTCGGCACAGACTAAAACAAATCAGATATTTCACTTATGACGTATCATGGTTTAGATAATAAATCAACTCCCAGCAGGTACCAATTTGTGTCGTGATCTGCGCATTGTCCAATCAGTCTTAACCAGCGAGTATAGTCACAGGAGGACCTTATGATGCGTAAAGTAACCTAATAAATACTCAAAAAACCACTTAAATGTATAACAGTAACAACTCTAACCTTCAATACAATACACCACATTCCAAAATAATTAATATCACCGGTGGAGCTGTTGACTACTTCCGTCTCTGAGATTTCAGTACTAAATACTCGCTCCTGTGAGATTTTACTCGCTGGTCTTAACTTCCATGTCAACCACAAGATTTCTCTGTTTGTCTTCTGCTCAGAATCCTGGCAGGTATACGTCACATCACAAAAAATGAAACTGGTAACATAGGGAATACTATTGAGTGAAACATCTGATTTGTTTTAGTCTGTGGTCTCGGCGAGAGTGTACTGCAGGCATTACACTATACGGCAGGAATTCTATCAGCGAACAGACTTTAGATAGACTGACTCACCTACAGTAGCATAGTCAGCTTCTTGGGGTGGAGGGGGCAATCGTTTAAAAGACGGTATAGAAAAGTTGCAAATAAAAATAAAATACGGATTTTCATCTACAGCGGGGGCGCCACATCATGGGGGTGTAGGAGCAAAATGCCCCCCGCCCCCTAGCCACGCCGCTGGTCACCTATAAATGGAGTTACTGACAAAAGTAAGCGCACATAAATGATCCTGAAGATACAAATAAATTCTAACGAAACGTCGACTATTTAAAAAAGTATAGTTTTATTTACACGTATTGGTCTAAACCCGCCTACCATTACTATCCAAAATAATCATCTGAAAATCGGGAGTTTTATGAAGAATCCCTATTATTCTCTTACTTTATTGTATTGCAAATGCAAAAATGAGGGTTCAGAAAAACTGATTCTTCTTAATTTATCAATGTAAATATATTTTTTACTGATAAAATTTTATTTGAAGTATATTAGAATTAAATCTTTGAAAATGTTATATAATTTTCTTATGTTTTATAATTTATCGAAACTTACCAAATTTAGAATGAATTAGTTGTAAAATTAATGGTCGTCTAGTTACTATGCCCGATCCTCTTGGTAGAAAGTCCCTGTAAAAGAATAGTAAAATTAAAATCTTTAAAGAACTATAACTTCACTTACTTTATTTACTTGTACTATGTCTGATTCGTGCAGATTAAAAAAATCAACATTAATTTGAAGAAAATTAGGAGTCTGACTAATATTCAATAATCATTATTAAGCTAATTTGTTTGGGACTGCTATGAATACACCATTGCCAAGAGACATCTCGGCAGCTGTGCAAAATAATTCAGCAACAAAATAATTAATCATAAATTAAATTTTAATTGATTTTAACTGACTAAAATTTTTAAAAAGGGATCAGTTTGACCGGAATGAAATTTTCTCTTGGTGATTCAATGTCTTCTAGAATGTCATTTCTTACAGCAATATGATATATACAGCCTATAAAATCTACGGGATCATGCTTATGTACCTAACATTGGCGCATCCACCGGATTTTGAAAAATACGATTGGAAAGTAATTTAGAATATATCTGTTAACAATGGAGGCCATATAAATAATAATATTTTAGTTGACATTTTAACTACATACTTTTGCAATATAAACACCCGATGAACAATGTTGTTGCTGTTTTAAGGATAGGCAGAGTGAGAGGGAAATATGCGTTGATTATAAATATTTAAAAAATCATAAATGGTATAGTCTTTAAAATAGTTTCAGATGCTTCCCATTGCTCTAAGGAATACAACCATACCGGGTGAGTCACGAATTGCGCTCGCCCCGATATCTCCTAAAATATTTGGAATAGAAAATTGAAATGTGGAGGGCTTATTACACGACTAAAATGCCATCTTTTCAATAAAAAATCAAGTTTGGTGCACATCCGGTTTGACCGGAAATGCCCACAACTTTCGATTTTTAAATGGAACACCCTATATATTTTTACATTTTTGGAATCTAGGGGAAATTTTGAATACAATACATCCATTTTGGTCACTTTTTGATAAACATTAAAAAGTTTATCAAAAAATCTATTGCTGAATCCAGAGTGCTGTGGTGCCCAAAACATATTTTAGTTTGTGTGCTACGTTACTATAAAAATACAAAGAGCAATATGATTGCATTACTTAATTGTCTAGAGGCGTTTAAAATTTTCAAATGTGATTTTTACCCACTAACTCGGTTTTTTTAAATGGGAAGTTAATCGTTCACCAACAATTTTAAATACCTCATTTTCATACGAATCTAATGATACCAAAATTTTGAAAATCCGCTCAGAAATATTTGAGATTTCAGCCAAAATACAATGCAACCAAGATTTCAGATAATAGATTAGTGGGCTTTGGAAACTAAAATGACACATTTCTGTGTAAATCTGGTAACCTAATAACATTGGAAACATCATAGTAGCCATTGAATGTAATAAAACAATATCAGCTGCCAGACAGACTCGTGTAGTTATAGGCAATCTTGAGCTATCAAACATTTAATCATTGTGAGCGCAAAGAACGTTACAAGTAAGTTTAGCATAGGTATGTTGAGGTAAACACAGTTACATCCACAAGGAAATTAGCAATAGAATGCGACATCAGTACGGTTTTCAGAGTTTTATTTAAATGAACATAAATATCGGGCCTATAAATAAACAAAAATCAATTCCGTTTGAACAATTAAACTTAAAATAGGTAACAATAGGTATCCATATTAAAATAATTAATATAATTAAACCCTAAATTGACATTTATAGATATTGTTCAAAATGTCCACCATTTTTTTCTATACACAATTCGGCTCTGTGTACAGTTGCTTGAATGGCTCTACGCAATTCAGCCGGCGTTAGTTCATTAAGAGCCCGTACAACTTTATTTTGCAGCTCTTCACGGGTATTTGAAGAAGTTTGATAAACTTTATTTTTGAGAGTGCCCCATACATAATAGTCGAGGGGTGTTAAGTCAGGTGACCTAGGAGGCCACCTGATATGACCTTGATTTGCGATAAGGCGTTCACCATACAAGTTGTTTAAATATTTCATCACTCTTTTGGAATTATGTGGGGGAGCACCATCTTGTTGGAAAAACAGATTTTGTAAATAGGCAAGAGGAAGTAAGTCAAGAAATTCTGCTGTCTGGTTTTGTAAAAAGAATAAATATCGTTCGCCAGTAAGTGTTCCATCAAAAAATATGGGTCCAATTATTCGATCTCCAAGTACTCCAAGCCAACAGTTAAACCCAAATCTTTCCTGAATATTCCCCCGCCCTACCAACCTCTGATTTTCTTGAGCCCAGTACCTAGTATTATTTCTGTTAAACATACCTTGGTTCGTAAATCTACTTTCATCTGAATATAAAATATGAAAAGGAAAACCTGGGTTTTGTTGTACTGCATTTAAGAACCAGTTGCAATATACTAGCCTCCTGTCGTTATCATCTCCATAAAGATGTTGGTGTATTTGGTATTTATAAGACCGAAACTTATGTTTCTTTAAAATTCTGCAAACCGAAGACTGACTAATATCGCATTCCGTTGCCAATTCCCTTGTTGATGTTGTTGGGTGTACCATCACAAATCCTAATACATCAATTTCTTTGTCCTCACTTACAATAAATGTTTGATGGTAATCTTGTTGATCGGGTTCGTTTCTTAATTTTTGTTCCACTCTGGCAAACAAGTGTCTGCTTGGAGCACGTCTGTTGGGATATCGTTGCTGATACAGTCCTGCAGCTGCAGTTGAATTTTTGTGACACTCTCCATATATCAGTAACATATCGACCTTTTCATTTCTACTAAAATTATTCATTTTCTTTAATTTTTAATCAAAGAGATTTCCGCAACGCTTTATTTTTTATCTGTCTGGCAGCTGATATTGTTTTATTACATTCAATGGCTACTATGATGTTTCCAATGTTATTAGGTTACCAGATTTACACAGAAATGTGTCATTTTAGTTTCCAAAGCCCACTAATCTATTATCTATTAGCCGCATGTTTCTGAAAGCTTGGTTGCATTGTATTTTGGCTGAAATCTCAAATATTTCTGAGCGGATTTTCAAAATTTTGGTATCATTAGATTCGTATGAAAATGAGGTATTTAAAATTGTTGGTGAACGATTAACTTCCCATTTAAAAAAACCGAGTTAGTGGGTAAAAATCACATTGAAAATTTTAAACGCCTCTAGACAATTAAGTAATGCAATCATATTGCTCTTTGTATTTTTATAGTAACGAAGCACACAAACTAAAATATGTTTTGGGCACCACAGCACTCTGGATTCAGAAATAGATTTTTTAATAAACTTTTTAATGTTTATCAAAAAGTGACTAAAATGGATGTATTGTATTCAAAATTTCCTCTAGATTCCAAAAATGTAAAAATATATAGGGTATTCCATTTAAAAATCGAAAGTTGTGGGCATTTCCGGTCAAACCGGATGTGCACCAATCCTGATTTTTTATTGAAAAGATGGCATTTTAGTCGTGTAATAAGCCCTCCACATTTCAATTTTCTATTCCAAATATTTTAGGAGATATCGGGGCGAGCGCAATTCGTGACTCACCCGGTATATAGTTTTTATCATAAATTTTGAATAAAGTGGAATGCCATACTTTAATAATGAAATTAGGAACTATCTTCATTGATAAACTACGATATTCAAGTACAATAAAAATAAATAGTTGTATTCGTTAGAACAATAGCAATTATTTAAAATAGTTTTAAAGGTCATGCCATGTTTAGTTTTTTAATTATTTATAGTAAACCGAAAATAAACGCATATTTCCCTCTCACTCTGTAAAATCCTATCCTTAACAATAATAACAATTTGAAATCGGAATAAAAATGATCCATTAATTTAACTATGTTCATTGTATAATTTTTAGTAATCTTTACATACTTTGGAGGTGTTATTTTTTAAATCATTTTATTGTTTTCTAATTTTACTGAGCTATTTCATTACTTTAATTTTTACAAGTTATAAAATATATGTAAGATATTTTAATAGATTTTGTAATCTAATGGAAATCCCATTCTATTTTAATCATACTAACTTATCAATATCCCTTGTGAAATGTAGGACTACGTATGGAATTTCTATTATTTCTATTATAATATGCACATATATAACTGTAACTGAATTTTAAAAACTACATGAAATCATTGTCTTGCAAGATTCCATACGTCATATCGAAAAAGATTGATGATTTGCAAAGAGCTCACAATAAAAGCTTTAATGATGCTATGAGCCTAACATATTATTATGGCTATCCTCCTCAGTTTTGCTAATATTTACAAGAATATCGGTAATAGTAGGCGACACAAATATAAATATAAAGAACACGAACTCGGAGGAGGTTAACAGTTACTTAAATATTGTAAATAAATTTAACTATACCTCATATATTAATAATTACACGAGAGAAACAGAACAAACATGCTCATGCATTGACCATATATTCGTCAAACATAAAATGGCAAAAAAGACAATATTAATTTCATATCATCCATTATCAAAACCAGCATCACCGATCACTATCCAATCACTCTTAATATAAAATTCACAAACCAAACAGAACAGACACCCACTACTACAAAAAAACAATACCAATAATAAAATATGAAAAACTATTCAAAGATCTAGAAAGAGAGCAATGGCTTGACATCCTAAGTAATCCTAATGTTGAGGAAGCAACAAACATTTTTATTAACAAATATAAAAACTATATAAAAGAAAACACTATTGAAAAAACTCTAAGAAACAAATCAGTTAAAATCAAGCCATGGATAACACATGGTCTACTGAACTCTATAAAAAGGCGAGACAGAATTTAAAAAAAAACTAATTCTACAGCCCGATAATCTGGAATTAAAAAACTATTACAAAAGTTATAGAAACCATGTAACAAAATTAATAAAAATAACAAAAGATTTATATTATAAAGACAAAATCGCGGGAGTAAACAATAACTACAAAAAAATTTGGCCAATAATATCTGAGGCTACAAATGAAAATGAACATATTTCACTGGAGGAAAATGGCAAACTAATAAACGATAACGTATTGGTTGCGAATATATTTAATGACTTTTTTATAAATGTTGGAATCGATCTGAAAAATAAAATAAATCACAATCAGGGCCCAACCACTAATAAAATACCTATACAACCTAAATCCCTATACCTACCAGAAATAACAGATAATGACCTAATACTGCAAATAAGCAAAAAATAACTCTGCACCAGGGTTAGATGGTATTACTGCAATAACAATTAAAAAAACCCACGCATACATTTTAACACCACTTAAATACATAATAAACAATATTCTAAACAGTGGAGTAATCCCTAATGAATTTAAAGAATCTGTCATCACCCCCATTCATAAATCTGGCAAAAAAACAGATAAAAATAATTATAGACCTATCTCTGCCATTAACTGTTTTGCAAAAGTCTTCGAAAAAATCCTCAAAATAAAATTAATGGAATTTATTAATAAATATGAAATACTATCTAAAAACCAATTTGGGTTCATCGAAGGTAAGGGAACTGAAGACGCCATATATTCACTAGTTAACAAAATTATAGAAAATTTCAACAAAAGCAAAAAAACCATTTGCACTTTCCTAGATTTGAGAAAAGCATTCGACACTGTCCCACATGATGAATTATTAGAAAAATGTGAGAAAATAGGCATTAGAGGAAATGTACTGACGCTTTTCAAGAATTACCTCGCAGAAAGAAAGCAACGCGTAAAAATTAATAATTGCATGAGTGACAACAAAATAGTACGCATTGGCATTCCCCAAGGCACCGTATTAGACCCCATTTTGTTCTTAATATATATTAACGATCTATGCAACATCGACATAAAAGGACAAGTACTATCCTATGCGGATGATACTGTTCTGATATGTGAAGGTGATAATTGGGAAGACACACTGGAAAAATCAAGACACACACTACAGAAAGTATCAAAATGGCTCAATAGTAATTATTTAACACTGAATAAAGAGAAGACAAAATTTCTAACATTTGCCCCCACAGCTGCTGATACACCTAATATAACTAATATAAAATACGAAAATACATGTATAGAAAGAGTTAGAGATATAAAATATCTAGGAGTAATTGTGGATGATCATCTAAAGTGGCATAAACATTCGGAACATATAACCAAACGAATTAGGCGGATAATACCAAAATTCTATATGCTACGTGATATATTAACCAGATAAACCCTATTGGTTGTATATAACTCTCTAGCTGAGTCCATCTTAAGATACTCAATAAGTTGTTGGGGCGGGACATACAGTAATGCCTACACAACTATTCAAAGTTCGCAAAATTATTTATTAAAAGTCATATTAAAGAAAGATAGACTATATAGTACAGAACAATTATACAAACAAAATAAAATCTTAAATATAAAAGGTCTTTATATATTAGCAGCAATAATATTCACACATAAAAAATCAAAAGCACCCTCAGCAAATAACATAAATACATACCATCAGACACGATCACAAAGCAAGGAATTATTGAAAGTGCCAAAATACAAAAAAAATGTTTGTCAAAAGTTTGTGAATTTTTATGGTCCTAAACTATATAACTTATTACCCACGACTCTTAGAAAATATGATAATATTAAAAAATTTAATAAAACCGTAAAGAATTATACAATAGATAATATAGATATACTTAGTGCAGTTCTCAAACATTAAATCATTGAAACAATACAGAAATTGTTAAACTATTATCCATACAGCAACAAAATGCTTAAATCCTTACTTGCAATTAGTACAAACATCAAAATTTAAGCAGTTCTACTGTTATTAGCATAACTAGTTACATAAGAATAGAAATAGTTTTTAGTTTATAGTTCATAGCTAAATAGGGTTAAATAAATGTAATCACATTTAAAGCGCAAAACAAGTCCTTGTGACTTAGGCGCCACGTAACCGTAATTGTAAGTTATGCAAATTGTAATTATAATTGTAAGCATGTAATAATGAATTGTACCTTATGCCTAAACTTACAATACAATACAACAATTATAAATTACAAACTGAGCGCAAAAGTTTAAGTAAGCATTGAAAACAATGAAACACCGTCCAAGTTCTGGTGTATCTGAACTTTGGCAATAGTTTGTTGATTAGTTTACTATTATCGTAAGAAAAAAATTGTTGTAATTTGTACAAAATGATCTATTAGAGTGATGTTAGATTAGATATACTAATAGTAGTAATAGTGTAGTGCTCGCGGCACGTAAAGTCTTTTAAAAATTAGTTATGTGGGGGTTTTAAGACTAAAAGCACTTATCGGAAATTAAAGCTTTTGCCTAAAGTACATTAAATCCGAATTTGTCGGGAAATCGTACTATGCAAATAGGCACTAAACTTTTCGAGTTATTCATTGATAGGTATATAGATAGATAGATATTTTATTTGACCAAGTTACAAAACACGTTTTTGCCAAGCCAAAAAATAGGAAATACAAAAATATAAAAAATGTATACACATCATTACAAGATATACAAATAAATACTTCACACAATATAGAAAATACAAAAAAAAGAAGAGGCAAGCTCCCACGAAATGGCCAGAGCATAAAAAACAAACAGATGTTAAACTAAAAGATATCAACAAATTTGAGTGTTTACAAATTCTTCAATTGAATATAAACAATATTTTAAAATGTGTTTTTTTTTTACTAAATTCTTGAAACTATTAAATTGAGAGATTTTACTTCATGTAATTGAAGGTTTAGAGAGTTTTCTGTGATTTTGTTAATCTGAGACAAAGCTGACTAAGTTGACTGGCAGACCTAGTGTCATGAATGAAAATATGAGTTAGTACAAAAAGAATTTACGTTCTTGTGAATTTCAAGTAAAGTAACAAATATGAAGAGAAGGAACCGGCATTATACCAAGACTCTTAAATACTGGTAAACAGTGTTCCCTCCAACCTGCACTAACAATTAACCTGACTGCTTTCTTCTGCAGACAAAAGTTTACAGCTGCCCGAGATGATCCACCCCATAGGAGGATAGCATAATTAGTATGAGCATGAAATATTGAAAAACCGCTGCCCAAGGAATCACTATTTCCACATCTAGATTTTCTATCCAAGTTACTCACAGCGAAACAATGTTGTATGTGGAAATAATTGCTTATGGAACTTTAATAATATATTATTTGAAATTCTCTACCCCAAAAACCTATAGAACAATACCCCACATCGGCAGTGAGGTGGGGGTGGTGAAGGGGGGGGTGGTAGTGGGGTGGATGAAGTAAAAAATATTTTGGTGGTTTTTATACACATACTAAATCACAATTTTTTTTCATCCCCTTTAATAATGGGTGGGGTGGGGGTGGTAATAGGAGTGGCTAATGCCAAAAATTTTTTTGAGACCTTAGCTTCCCTTGTATATACTAAATACCAATTTTCTGGACTCTTACTTGCTTGATTTAGCTATTTACCTCAAATTTACCCCAATTTATTCCCCAACCCTTCGACGGAACAAGATGAAAATATAATCTAGTTCCAGATCTCGTTACAGTACATACAGGGTCATTCACGGAAAGCGGGTATTATACGTTTCTTGAGATCTGTCGAGTTTAGAAATTTGAAAACTGGTATGAGGGGGTTTTTAGATATGGCGGATCCAACGAAAATATTTTCATGCTTGTGCTACTTCCGCTTATACCGGATGTAGCACTTAACTTTGTTATTTTAAATGGAACACCCTGTATTTTATTGCATATTTCGATTCCTCATAAAATTTTAGCTATGTACCATAACATACTCTTCAACATTCCGGTTTTCGAGATAATTAATATTTTTGGAGATTTTTGGCGGTTCCCACCCTTCGGAAAAAAAAATCATGTAGCCGATTAGGAAATTTTCTTTTCAAACTTTTACAAGTATCCTATGACCTAACTAAAAGTTCTCCTATTGTTTTCACAATATCATACAGAGTATTTTATTTTCACAGTCGAACATTGTTTTAGTTCAAACGTCAAAAAGTCATTTTTTTCAAATGGAACCCCCAATATATTTTCACAGAATCTAATAGAGGATTGAATTCTGCATCGATTGATATTACCATTCCCTATACCTATCTCTCTTTGTTTTCTTATTATGGACGAATATTTGTAAAACGTACAAACAAAATCAGCACTGTTTGTTAGTAGGCAATACAAGTCATAACTCGGTTCCTTTTTTATCATAAACGAGAATAATCATGTAGATAATTGATAATCATTTGTTTTTGACAGCTTCAAAAACGAGAGATTAGATTTATAACAAATACTTTGGCACAAAAATTTACAAAATTAATGAACACTGAATATAAATATTTAATGCAGCAACTGTTCAAAATGCTCTCCATTCTGCTCCAAACAAGCCAATATCATGGAATTTACGGCACTTACAATGGCTCGGCGAATTTCGTGGGTATTTATTTACTGAAATGCAGTCCGTATTCTCTTCTTTGGATCTTCTTTGGTAGTAGCCGTGGTGGCATAAACAATATTTTTGATAGTATCATATCAACGAGGAGAATTTAAATAGCAATAAATATGCGAAGATTTTGCGAACAGTAACTTTTATTGATAATTTGCCCCTAAATATTTATAATTCTATGTATTTTCAAATGAATGGTTGCGGTCCACGGGAAGTTTATGACGAATTAGTAGCGACGTTCGAAGATAGGTGGTTTTGCTACCGAGGACCTTGGAGATGGCCAGCAAGATCCCCTGATTTGACCCCCTTAGACTTTGGACCTTTGGGGTATTAAAAATATTGTTTATAGCACTCCTGCTACTACCAAAGAAGATCCAAAGAACAGAGAACGGGCTACATTTTAACAAATCCCCATGAATTAGCCAAGCCACTGTAAGTGCAAGTGGAGAGCATTTTGAACAGTTGCTGCATTAAATATTTATATTCAAAGTGTTCATTAATTTTGTAAATTTTTTTCCCAAAGTATTTGTTATAAATCTAATCTCTCGTTTTTGAAGCTGTCATCTTGATAATAAACAAATGATTATTCTCGTTTATGATAAAAAAGGAACCAAGTTATGACTTGTATTGCCTACTAACAAACAGTGCTGATTTTGTTTGTACGTTTAACAAATATTCGTCCATAATAAGAAAACAAAGAGAGATAGGTATAGGGAATGGTAACATCAATCGATGCAGAATTCAATCCTCTATTAGATTCTGTGAAAATATACATTTGAAAAAAATGACTTTGAAACTCTGAAACTTTTTGACGTTTAAACTAAAACAATGTTCGACCGTGAAAATAAAATACTCTGTATGATATTGTGAAAACATAAGAGAACTTTTAGTTAGGTCATAGGATACTTGAAGAGTTTGAAAAGAAAATTTCCTAATCGGCTACATGATAGAAGATATTGATTTTTTTACCGAAAGGTGGGAACCGTCAAAAATCTCCAAAAATATTAATTATCTCGAAAACCAATATGTTTAAGAGTATGTTACGGTACATAAACCTAAGCTAAAATTTTATGAGGAATCGAAATATGCAATAAAATACAGGGTGTTCCATTTAAAATAACAAAGTTAGGTGCTACATCCGATACAAGCGGAAGTAGCACAAGCATGAAAATATTTTCGTTGGATCCGCCATATCCTAAAACCCCCTCATACCAATTTTCAAATTTCTAAACTCGACAGATCCCAAGAAACGTCTAATACCCGCTTTCCGTGAATGACCCTGTATGTGTACCAAATTTCAACTCAAACGGTTTCAGAGTAAACGTGCGCACAAAAAAAAGTTAGAGACAGACCGACAGACAGACAAACATTTTTTTCTCTCAAACTTAAAATAGCATGTTCTTAAGGTTTTAGAACAAAGTTGATTTTTAGCCTACGTAGCATGAATATCGAACTTGATGATTTGTTGGGGTTTTTCTTCGTTTAATTTAAGATTATTCGATTATTATTCGCACCCTGCTTGTTTGATAGAACTGAAGCTATCCTCACTTAGGTCAGGAAAATTCAAATTAAAATCAATAATGGATATATCGTCAGCATAAGCGACGCATTTTTTTGGTTACATAAAGTGAAAAAAATCATTGACGTATAATATAAAGAGTAGGGGCCTCAAAACAGAACCTTGAGGAACTTCATGTTTAACCGGAAGGAGTTCTGAGTTTAAATTGTCTACAGAGACACACTGAAGTCTGTTGTTAAGATAGGGCTAGAAAATATTCAACGGCAAACCTCGAATACCATAAAAACTCCAGAAGTATTTCATGCCAGACACAGTCAAGGCCTTTGACTGTAAGCTAATAGATACATGTTTGCCATCTTCAAGGCCCTCAACTATGTCGCACACTAATTTAAATACTGCCATAGTGGTGGAACATTTATTTCTAAAATCAAATTGACGGCAATTTAAAATATTAATACGACTTTTTTGAAAAAAATTCCAACGATATGGGGATGATGGAGATAAGACGGTAGTTGTCGATAACATTATATATAGTGTAATAGCTCATCACTCAAAGATTTTTTTGTTTTCTGTAGCCGTCTAGCAGCGAAAAATTATAACAATTTTTGAATACCATTGACCGTTATGATAGTGCACAACTTTGGAAGGCGATAACTCCGTTCGACGTCGTCGGTTAAAAAAATAATTCAATTTACCGTTTTTATGCATGTATCTCAAAATATAAGTCCTCGTGTAAAGTTGTTGCCCAATTATTTGTGAGTCCTGTAATACGATTTTTATATTTGTATCGTTAATAATAAATGAGTACCGACAATAAATGTAAAATGATGCACAAGTAATATCACCATCACATGCTGGCATACGCTGCCGATTAGCAGCTCTGACCCCACCTGTGTCTATCATACCTACACTTTACACAGGCCATACTATAAAACATAAAGAACGAAAAGAAAAAGACACAAAGGGATTACTTTCTGGTTATGGGCTTTAAAGGTTATGATTATAATATTTGAATTATAAAAAATAATATACCAATTTATTAATTAATCAGTACGTGTGTTACACAATACAAACGAATAACAATTATTGGTAAAAAACATCTGTGCTTATTGTATAATTCAACTTATAAAAACTAAAAAAACAGCAGAATATTCTTAATATTCCCCTATTTGTACAGCAGCCTGTAACTGTACAGAATCTCCTTTACGTAGAGATTTCAGAGCTTTAGCAAAAGCTTAATATTTTTAAAGTTTGATTTGAACCTACCACTAAAATGCCTGAAGAATTTCGGCGTAGTAAACATTCTTTCAATTTATTCTGGCTGACTTTCAGGGCTGATTTTAGTTCACTGTTTGAGTTCGTATTTTCACTTTCTGTCGTTTTTCAACTTTAAATTGTATGTTTTATTAGAGATGTAGCTATACTAAGTATGAGGAAACTTTTAAACTCATATTGGTCAAGACTTTGAAAAACAGAAAAATTAAGAATTTTGATTAAAAAAAAATGAGATGAATGTTTCTTCATATTTTAACGAAAACCGCAAGAAATCCCTAAGAGATGTTTCAAGAGATTTAGATACTTCCCATTCGATAGCACAAAGAACTCTTCACAAATTATATAAATATAAAGCTCGAAAACCAAGTGTATTATAGAAGTTATATCCCAGTGATAACATTATGAGGAGGAATTGTTGTCAAAATATGCTGGAACAGCATAGAGAAGATCCATGATTTTGTCACATTTTATCGGCCGATGAGGTATCATTCAGTACATCAGAGTTAAATAATAGAAAGAATAACCACTATTGGGCATCGGCCATACAGTGGAAGAAATTCAGTTCCAGGTATGCAAATCTGAAATAAAATTTCACGTCAAGTTTTAGAGACTTTTTGAAGGCGATTCAATTTTTTTTTCACCCATAGTGACCTCTTTATTTAGCTTCTATATAGCAAACTAACATATCCATTATTTTAAATTTTAACGCCAGGCTCGCTATCAGACAAAGCTGAAATCTCCATATATCAAATTTTATGTTGTCTTTTTTAACAGTGGATATTAGATGTTATCTGCTAAATACCCAAAAAAATTTTCTCAGTATTTAATATCCTTTTCTACATTTATTGCAAGTGCTCGTAGAAAGAAATTGGTACCATTATCATACAGTATTCTCTATTGTATATTAATTGAAGATTTTGTTGAATGGTGAAATAACTCTGATTAATTAATTTAGAGCAGAGTAATAATACTCTTATTTTATGTTTCGGAATGTTTAAAATTTTCGATTCAGGTTTTAATTTTAATTAACTCATAATTGCGATAATTTCAAATTTTTTATTAATCGCAAAATTCTTTGCCATCTTTATGAATTCTTAGATATTGTTAAATACCTATCCTATATCTTTATGTTAACGATTATCTTAAATTTTGTTAGATAACTTGGTTTATGAGATAATTCAAAAGATGAGGAAAATTTCAATAAACTACTTCGTAATAGTAAAATTAGCTCTTGTTTTTTAAATAAGTAAATATTAGAATCAATTAGTACTTTTCCAGTACTTTAGTTTTTTAATGCACATTCTCGTTAGTGAACACAAATATTTATAAATAATAACTCTTTCATGCATTTCTATATGAACCATAGGATGCTTGGAAGTGGTGGTCATTTCTTTTTTCATTTTAAAATGTATTTTATATGTATTAGTGAATAGGTTAATAAACAAAAATACCAATAAAAATGAAATTAAAAATACCGTAAACTCTTCAAGTTGCTCGAAATATTTAATAGCCTCGTTTTAAGATCTCATCTAATTGTTATTATTTTTTAACATTATTTAAGCGTATTTTTAATCGACTTCAATATCGATATTAATAATAATAATAATAATAAATCGCCTTTATTGATATTTAAGTCCTGGCGGAGTTTAGCATAGCTATTCCATTACTCAACCAGGTGGTAGGGAATAAGTTCTAATTAACCGGAAGATGCTGAAATTTTATTTCACAATTTTGAATGACCTTTTACCAATCCGAGAATTAATATCACATTCCAACAACATCCACTATGTCTTTACACTTGGCTGCCACCTGGCGGTAGATCTCGAAATCGAATAGATTACGTTATTATGATAGGAAATTGGTGGAGATTATCAAGTCGTCACAACGAATTGGATCCAGTGTGCCCAGGATCGAAATAAATGGAAAATGTTGAGAGAGGCCTATGTTCAGCACTGGACAAGACAGTAACTAGTATTCATATAAATTTTTCTTAAAACCCATCATTGTGACTTTGGTGATTTTTTCAATATGCATCTGCAGATGACATTATTTCAAAAATTCATTACATCCAAGTGGTTGGGAGATAGTCAGTAATAATATAGGAATGAATAGAGTCTAGAAAGAGGCTTCAAAAAATGTACGATATACAATTTAGGGTGGCCCATCTTTTTCGAAATCGAAATTTTTTATTTCTCACCCCTGCAAATGGTTCCATTTGAAGAAAAAACAGTCCCCTCAAAATATTATTGAGGCAAATTGAAGGCAAGGGGTGCCGCAGAATGCATTATTATGCAATAATAAAAGTAAATGGAATTATTTACATTCTTTGGTTGATACATTGTTTTTTTTTAATCAGCAACATTTATCTTTAGAATGACTAATCAAGTCATACAAATATCAAAGACATTATCTGTTGTGACTATGACATGTGTCATACTACTGTAAATTAGTAGTCTAAGAAAACTAGACTAGAAGTTTTTGAAATAAAACTCTCGTTTTATCTTTGTGTATTTTATTATGAAACGTTTTTTTCATACATAGTAACAAATATTACCCTAAATCTACAAGACATATAGTAATAAAAACAATATTTTTTGCACTAGGCCAAAGCATGCGACAGGGTTTCTTTTTTTACATTTGGAAACTGTGATTTATAATCATTTACAACTTGGAGTAAAAACTGTTTTTGGTCTTCATTTTTTGTTAAAATGTCATTATAGTCAGTAATAAGTTTGATTCCTCTCTCAGCGGCATCATTTACAACTTTAATTTTGTTTACAATATTGAAACATCGGGTATAACTTTCATTTTCCCTCCATGTTGTTGGATCATTTTCCAAAAATTCCATAGACAAACCTAATTTTTGAAAAAACTGTTTAGTGTTCTCGCATATGAAGTCCTGAATTTCCTTGTTTTCAACGTCAGTAATGTTACTAATCATAAGTCGTTTAATACCCTCTTGATTTGGTGCTTTCCTATTCAAAGCTTTAACCATTTCTCTTTTAGTGGTAACTGAAATATCGTCATCAAAGAAAGATAAGCCAACATTTACTGAATTAAGGTACCACAAATGGTTCACTATTTTCCTACTTGCGGCTTGAGATATTTCTTTGTCAATATTTTGATAATTAATGAGTTCTTTACAAAAGTCTAAGTCATGAACCGGTGCTTTACTAGCAAATGACGCTGTAAACCAGGCCTTTACATAAACCTTTACAATAAAGAGACATATATCTTCAATACCTATTTTTTCTTTTTTAGTTAGTTGGAACTGATCTTGGAAAACAAATATTTTTAGACAGTAAATGGCTTTGGCCATCCAACGTGCATGATGAAATGCCCCTGGTTGATAGAATGTCGTGTGAGTGGGCTCTTCTTCAACAAAAAGTTTAGAAAGCATTAAAAATTCTTTATAATCATCACGAGGCTGTTGCAAAGTTAAAGCTGCATTTAGAAACTTTACAATTTCGGCTTTAACTGGTTGTAAAATGTGTTTAATTTTTGATACCTGAAATCCAGTTTTTAGTTTATTTTGATCTATTTTAGGCCAAAACTCCCTAAAACGCTTAAATAGTGGCACATTTGGACCAGATGAGGAAGGCATTTTTGTGTCAAACACACTTCTCAAAACCACTTCAAAAATATGATGTCTACAAGGAAAATATAGAATATCTCTTTCTAATTTTTGTTGCAATAGTGTGGCTGCCCCATTTATATAACCCATATTTGATGCTGTTGTATCACAACACAAAGCTATTACCTTTTCGTCCAAATTCCATTCACAAAGCACATCATAAACTGCTTCAGTCTGTTCTCTTCCAGTTGAATTGGGCAAAGCTGGTACTCCAAGTAATTGTTCAATATCTCCACTAGTAACTAAGATAGCAAGTCTATCGATATTTCCCATTCCAGTGAGAGAAGGTAAAAGTTTTCCATCCCAATGGATGACTGGGGCCGGCAATTCAGAATTACCGAAGGCAGTTTTTAATATTTCAGCTCTTTCTTCGCGGAAGCGTTGTCTACAGCGCTGAAGTGTGGTTCTGCTAATGGACAAAGATGTGGTGTCATGTCCTAGTGCTTCTGCTACTGCCGTCAAAATATGGACTCCACACCTGTCGCTTATTTTGCAAGCATCAAATGCAGCGGCTGTTTTTGGTGTGATGATGTTACATGTTCCATACAATCTCCTCTTTTTTGGCTGTGACGGGCCAGACTGGTCTTGTAACAACTCTTCTTGGGCTTCGATTATTTCATCTTCATTTTCGTTGGAGTCGGCTGAATTACTACTTGATGATGGACAGGTGACTGTTTCCTCTAATCTAGCTTTTTCTTGTTGACTTCGTTGCATTCGTTCGGATAATTTCTGTAATTTCTCCTCAGCTGATTTTTCTTGAGAAGCAAGTTGGAAATCAATACCATGCCTAAATCCAGGACGTCCCTTTTTTCTTTGGTTAATTAAAAACTGCTTATCTTCATCTATTTTCATCAACTCCAATGCATTTGCATGAGAAATGTCAAAAAGATCGTCCAATTTTTCAACGAAATTTTTTTCTTTACCTCCCGCACTGGCCCTTTTAGCCGATTTTTGTAAGTTCCTCCACTCTGCATAAAGTTTATCTAGTTGTTTAACACAATGAAAATCCTGACGTGTCGGAATGCGAGCTTTATCCCAAAAAACTGACACCTCTTTTATTGTTAATTTAGCACTTTCATGTACACTTAGCTTCACTTCACGAATGTTATAAAAGAGCACTTGTAATACTTATCTATTAGACGGCAATTTATTGCCAATGATCTGTGACGAATAGTGTCCAACTAAGTAAATGAAAGTATCCTTTCGTAAGGATCTAACATCAGCCATCGTTAAATGTTTTTTTAAAAAGGAACGTATGCTAGAATTTATAATGTCACCACTGTAAAACACAATTGCAAACTGACATAAAAACCTACCGTAGGTGCATTATATTTCCAAACTTCCAAAACAAATAATTTCTAGGAAATAATTACACCAATAAAACATTATGAGAAAAGAGGTAGATATTTGTATTTTAAGTAAAATTTAAGTGTATTACCGTAATAAAATCTTATCTACAAATTTCTACCTGAATGCGGCACGGGTTACCGTTCACCGAATTATCTGAAACTTTGACATACATTATTTCTAGTATAATAGTATATTTTCGTGGGGTGAGACTTAAAAAATACGCAAAAAAAATTCACCCCCTATAGAGATGGGCCACCCTAAATACATAGTATTCCATTTAAAAATAAAAGGCACTTCGTCCTGTAATTTCGTCTTGGCTCGCCCTGTATATTCGAAAATAATTTCTGGTTATAGATTTTTTTACTTGGTTTACTTGTATTTTCTTTTAAATTTCTAGCTATCGTAGAACTCAAAATATCGAAGTCTGACGCACTATTGCCCCATAAGTGAAATCAACAGACTACATTACGAAGATTCAAATATCTTGTGGGAATTTCTAAAATGGAACATCACATGAGGAGCAATAGAAACAAACCAAATATGTAGAAATATAAAACAACCATGGATACCTGCCGAAACTCTAACAAGTACAAGCCAGAAAAAATCTAAAACCTGAAGGTGTCAACACTGCTTTGGAATCGGAAGAATATAACAGACTGACGTAGAGAATTCAGACTTTATCGAAAAGACAAGACTTCTTACCACACTGATCACAACATAATAGCAAGAACTTTTTCAAAATGGTAATGGTAACTACACGTAAACTTAACTCAAAACGTGGTCAGTGAAAGACTCTTCCAATACCCTAAGAATTGACAGGAATAAGATTGAGGTTTAATGTCAATACTGCGAAAGTTTTTGGGAAGTGGCCATCCTGAGATAAAAGGATTACGAACACAAAGCCTCAGTAATGAAATCAGAAGTCCTTCACAGATTAAAAAAAAGGAGATAGGTATCTGGTGAAGCTCAAGGCGTTTGATAACGTGGAACGGGACGTATGAGGGGGTGTCACCCCCCCCCCCCCCCCCCCCAACTTTGATTCCGATTCGGCAAATCGGTCATCATTCCACACTTTCGGCATTTGGCAAGTATGTATATAAAATCATAAAAAACTCAAAACAGTGAAAACTCAATACCATAAATAATTATTCTTTTACTTCCACATCCAGTGGAAGTATAGTAACGACAAAAAAATTTTTTAAAATTTGTATTGTTCAAATAGGCTTAAAATGTCATGAAACGTCGAGATTTTAAGTTTGAGCGGAAAAAAATTTCTGTCTGTCTGTCTGTAACTTTGTGCGCACGTTTACTCTGGAACCGTTTAAGATATTGACTTGAAATTTGGTACACATATGCACTTTAACGAGATCTGGAACTAGATTATATTTTCATCTTGTTCGTCGAAGGGTTGGGGGGTAAATTGGGGTAATTTGGGGTAAATGGGTGAATCAATTACAATTCGATAATAGTTAAAAATAAAATATACTATTATTTAGTTTAATTTGACAGAATTCAACAAAATAATAGTCAGACGAACAAAATAATAGTCTTATTCATCTATTTTTTAAGTTAATGTTTGTTTTGTTGTACGACAACTTTTTATTAAGTAAAATAACAATCACCTCTTGTTTAAAAATACCATCAATATAGTTTGGTTTAACAAAATTAACGATATTGTTAGTTAACCATTTTTTTTGTTGAATTTACCCATACTATTTCTTTGAGTCTAGAAGTAAAAAGTGTTTTAATATTATAAGGAAAGAATTATTAAAAAAATAAGTACAATTTTTTTTGTTATTTATTTCTACACAGTTACAAAAATTGTTTACTTAAAAAATATAAAAAAAATATATAAATTTAATTAAACATTATTCTTTAAAATTATTTTTTTCGATTTCATTTGAGTTGTTTATAAATGAAAATATTGCTGCTCTTGTTCTTCATCTTCATTTCTTTCTTCTTCTTGAATATCGTCGGTTTCATTATCGTGAAATAATGTATTCAACATATTATTGAGATAAATCTCATTTCTTCCTATTGAAAAAGTTTAGTACTAATATTAAGGAGGTACTAAGTCTTGACCGTATGTAAATTCCGGGATCAAGAAAGCGCGTTGTGTTTAAAATTTGTACGCCCTTTGAACTAATTAACAGTAAAATTAATTCAGTAATGGGTAATTAAATTACATCTAAGTATTTAAAACATTTTAAATAAAAAATTTTGGGTGATTTACCCGAATATTTTAAAAAATGGTTACTTTATTTAAATAAACTAAGGTTAGCCCCCAATTGGGGCGAAGAAGCGTTACTTATAAATCGTATATTTAGGTGCAAAATGGCATTCTAAACACTTTTTATTTTTGTAATTTTTCTCAAAAATGTTAACTTAAGCCAGAAAATCTCATTTTTATACTTCGTAGCCGCCATTTTGAGTCAGCCATCTTCAATTTTCCAATTTTCAAAATTGTGTTGTGACGTGTTTCCACCCCTAGGAAACCACCCTTGCAAATTCCGTGGGTTCCAAAAATTATAACAAGAGATAACCACTAACACACTTTATTAAATAATTTACTGGATATTTCACAATACTATTATTAACTTAACTTTAACTTTAATGACTAAAAATAACAATGTTTGTTACTTTGTTTTCACTTTGTAGTCTTGACCTCACTTATCAATATGTCAATTCAAAAACTTCTCCAAACGTCCGGCGGAGAATACGGCCTTATATACCCCTAGCGATTGCTTCCTGAATCATTCTAGAAACGGCGCGGCGTTATCTAGAAGTCTCTTTTCTCTAATGTTCCAGAATGTTTTCTGCTGTTTCTACTGTCTCACGGATGGCATAACGTACAACATGTATTTTGTACATGTATTTAGTGCTGCCTATCCCCAAGAGGTGGATATTTGTAACAGCATAATCAGCGACCTCAAAATCGAGTATAAATTTTCTGTCGGTTTTCTTAAATAGTTTCCGAAATAACAAATTAACAAATTTAATTGAATTGTTTAGTGCTTAAAATTGTTTGTTTATTCATAACAAAATGAAAAAAGTCCAGCGGCCTGTTTTTTGTTTTTACCAATCTTCTTTAGACTTCAAATAAGCAATTTGCAAAAAAGTTGGGCCGATTAATCCTTTGCCAGAAAATTCAGAAAATATCTATCTTGACGCGACTAATCATATATAAAGAAAATATATACGAGCAAAGGAGAAAAAGTCATTCGGAATTCTAACAATTTCGCACCCCACCCCTCCATAAAAACTTCTTAAAACCGGCCCTGTAAAACGCTACTTTGGTGAAAATCGGCAGCAACAACTTCGAGATATGGTAATTCAATACTTCTTCAGTATTAGCTAGAAGAGTAGTTGTTTTGATTAGTTCTCGAAAAATGAGTGTTTTAAAGTGCTTACCTAACTAGTATATTAACGTGACACCAATATACAGAAAGTAGGTAATTTCATATTAAATAAACTAGTGGAAGCATTATACTCTTCGCCGATTTACTGAGCTTTTTATATAATTGTTACAGATTCTATAGAATGCTCTTCGCGTTTTTCTTGTAAATAATATTAGTTTTTGAACATTCTAAACTTTGTGATACCAACTTTGTTATGAAAAATATATATACAGTGTGTCCCAGGATAGATGTAACAAATTTTTTCACTCACTGTGAGTACCATTTTCACTTAATTTTTTATGCTTGGTTCGTTAATTTTAAACAGAAATTAAGGATAATATTGACTACGTTTGACAGATATGTCAATAATAAATGATAAATGTGTATCCACTGCTTTTCTCATAGCCTACTTTTAGCTTCTACATAACTTTAAATATTAATTCACAAAAAATAATTTCTATGCAGTTTTAATTGAATGGTTCAAAATAAAATACTAATTTATTGAAAAAATGGGAAGTTTCAAAAAAATAATTTTATATTCCTGAAATTTAGTATAGAGGTATAAAATTGCATTCTAAATAACTTTTCTTAGAGGAATTTTTTCATATTTTGAAAAATAAAGGTACTTTATTAGTGGTGATTTTTACAACTTTGCTTATAAAACACCCTGTAGAACACCAAATCAAGTCATTTTTGGTATACTTTAGTTTTACAACAAGCAGGACTCAATCCCCAAATACCATTCCAAAATTCCAAAATTTTTGGTCCATTACACCTCTTGTTACATCTATCCTGGGACACTCTGTATATAAAAAAAAAATAAAAAAAGAAACACCCTTTCGGGATTCGAACAAAAGACTTTTGGATTGACAGACAAAGCAACAACAACAACAATAATATTTTATTTTAAATTAGAATATACATATTACACGTGCCTCGCCGGAGTCTAGCCCGGAGCCAGCCGCATGACCACGGCGAGTGGCGCCGAGATGGGTGTGGTTTGATCGCCGACAAGGAAGGTAGGGTGGAAATAAAATTATGGTTTTTTTTAAATTAGGATTTAGGTAAGTTATCGGCCTGGAGGGGATTTATGGAGATAAAAATGAACTAAAATAACAAAAAGGATAAAAGAACAAAATTGTACAAACATAAAGAGGGAGAGAGAGGGATTGGAAAGATGTAGAGTTGAGGGGAGATAAAGGTAAAGGTAGAGGTAAGTTGTCGTAGGAGGAAGTGTGGTTTAGAGAGTTGTCGGAAGATGGGGAACGCCTGGTATGGTAGGGGGTGTCTTATATCAACCAGACAAAGCTTTAGCCATTGGACCATCACGCATCATTGCAATAATTGAATATCTGTAGTATATATCATTCGAGTATTACATTTCAACGAATTAGATATATTATTATGAAATATATATATTAGTAAAATGTATAAACAAAAAAATTATAGAGAATTAAATTTCGCAAGATTTCTATTTAAGTACAAATGACAAAAATTAAGAAAATATATTTTTTTAAATTTAAATGATTAATAACTTTTTTATTTATTGAATGATTTTTTTCAAAAACACTAGCTAACGCTAACTTACTTTCTAAATTTCAATACAATCGGACTTGTCTTAAGTTATCGTGCTTACAAGAAACGTGACGGACGGACGGACAGACGGACATATTGAAAGTTGTTCAGAATTCGTTCACTAACATAATCATATGAAATGTTTTTCTCTACAAGCGATATTTACTGATTTAGAAATGTGCCGATCAAATACAATATACTCTTCGTTTTTGGGAAGAGTATAAAAATGTGTAAGTTGTGATTTGTATAATACCTAAATGATATTTTCTAACAGTATTAGCTAGAAGAGTAGTTGTTTTGATTGTTTTTCCAATAATGAGTGTTTTAAAGTGTTTTCCTAAGTAGTATATTAGCGTGACCCGATTAAGGTACCAATATAAAGAAAGTAGATAATTTCATATTAATAAAAAAGTGTGAATGACAAAATGTAAATAAATGATTTAAGTATTTTCAATATATTTTTTTCTTTAAAATGCTAAGAATCCTCTCATGTAATTCAATACTTCGTCAGTATTAGCTAGAAGAGTTGTTGTTTTGATTGGTTCTCCAATAATGAGTGTTTTAGTATTTACCTAACTAGTATATTAGCGTGCCCAGATTAGGGCAACAATATACAGAAAGTAGGTATTTTCATAATAAATAAAAAAGTGTGTAAGTTGTGATTTGCATAATACCTAAATAATATTATAATCTAATCATGATAAAAGCAAATAAATAAAAAATAATCAATTGTAAGAAATTAAATTCTACTAATTTCGAATGTACCTAAACGAACTGCAAATTCGTTAATTGGCCACACGACTGTCACTAATTAAATAGTTAGATTGGGAATTTGTTTCATTTCATGCACTTAAATTGGAATTTCACGAAATTTCAAGACATAAGTAGTAAGTTCATTTACATCAGTTTTAAAACATATTATAGATAACCACTTATTTTTTACTTTTTTTAATATACACAGAGACCTTCCCATTGTATTTTGAAAACTGAAAATAATTCTATAATGAAGAATATTTACTATTGTTATTACAAAAAATAAATCCAAATTATTCAATAGTGTTTGAAAGTATCACATAATTTCAAAATATATCGCAATTTTCTGCTGTCTGCTGCGTACTTTCTCCAAAATACATTCAAAAGTGGCTAATTGATATTACAATTTCTGGTGAATGTCAACGTAAATGATAAGTATTACCATCATACATTTAAGCAATTTTATATTATTTTGGCTCAGGTCCAATGTGTTCAGAATCATGACCGTTGATCCACGCCTCGTGTCCAGTATGTTATTAATTTTAATACCTTTAATTAATAAAGTTATTAAATTCATTAACGTGAAACAAACAGCGTGCTTCATTATCTCAATTTACGAAGGCATTTCATCTCGCACATCCCCTGCCTTATAACAGAGTTATAACGAATTGAAATAGGTTTAATTTAAAATATTTAAACAAACTGGAACATTATACTCTTCGCAGCATGATCGCATTTTATATAGTTGTTAAACATTCTATAGCATACTCTTTGCAATTTTTAAAAAATAAGATATCTTTTAAATTACTACAGTTATCATTTGAATCGTCACCCAATGATGCCATATTGATTGACAAAAGGTTTGTCAGCATACTATGCAGTACTTTTGTGTTTATAGAATCTTATCAAAGGTTAAAACACTTTTGATGTGCATTTTTTTTCCGAAAACGTTTTGTAGCTCTTATATTTACTGACCGATTTTTCTTCAGAAACAATGAAATTCCTCCTCCAGCTAACACTAACTTACTGTCCAAATTTCAATACGATCGGACCTTTCGTTCTTCATCGTGCTTATAAGAAACGTGACGTACAGACAGACGGACATTTTGAAAGCTGTTCAGAATTCGCTCACTAACACAATGATACGAATGTTTTTTCTTTGCGAGCGATATTTACCATTCTTATTATATTTATTTTATTAATTACGTAAATGGAATAACACTCATTAATTAGAAGTTTTTCATCTCATAATATACTTAAAAATAATCTTCGTCTTACTTAGAGAGTCCATTTAAAATTAGCATTATAGAGTGTGTTTCCATGAGATTTTGATACGAAAACGAGAGATATGATGAATAATAATTCTTTAAGATAGGATATTCAGAATAGAAGATGTACTTTAGAACATTTTAGCCAAATTCGTCTACTTTATTAATAATAACAAGTTGTTGACACGCAATTAGAATAATTTACATATTGGACAGACAGAGATCGTTTACTTAAAATCCTAATACATTAAAAATTAAAAGTTGCATGTAACTTATGTATCTGTAAATCTGTTTAAGAATTAATTTACCATAGTGGAAGTAAGGAGTCGAGATTTTCTCGAAAAAAAGCAAAATCGTGCTTCCCGTCCGCCCGTTTTCAAGGATGCTGAATAAGAACAACAAGGTGAAAAAAGTATTTAGTCGTGCGCACCCTCTGATACAGCCAAAAACCACCCCTTTTTACTTATCTCTCATATGTCAGTTTCGCATCGACTATTTTCGCAGGGATTCTTTGTTTTTTCATGGGGATATACTACCAGCATCTGTGGTGAAAGGTGATGTCAGATAGTAGACTGCAACCGCACTTGGTGGAATCTACCCTGTCAGGGTGTAAAATTGTTTCTTTTTTTTTCTTGTTAATGACACTACCCCCCCCCCCCGTTTTCGAGGATGCTGATTAAGAAAAAAATGGCTTTACGCTGGTTCGACCCTTCCTTCACCCTTAAACTGTTGTAAACCACCCCTTTTATAATAATAATAATAGGTAGCGACTTGGCTGATGCTAGGGACTCGTACTAGCATTTTATTTGTTTTTGCCACCTTTACTGTTTTCTGGGTAAATCGTGTGCCCTCGAGGTATTCGGAATCCATCAATTTCTCTGTAGGTACATTGTAGGCAAAGGAAAATTTAAATGTTAGTATGCTCCTCCTTACTTAAGCGACCATTAAAGAACACACCCTTAGAGTGAATTATCAATGTCAAACCTGGTTGGGAAATGAGTCCCGTTGAATGGGGGTGGATATCAAATAACGGTTGCTTGGAACTAAAATTTTCAGAAAATCAATTGGTTCCTGACTTCGTTTTTAAATACTATAATTGTAATTGTAAGGGCGGATGTGGGAAACGATGCGGATGTATAAAATTAGGTTTTTTGTAAGACTTGTCGAGGTAAATTTGTGAGAATTGTGCGCCAGAGGATGAAAATGATGAACCAAGCAGAGAAACAAACAAATCCAATGATAATAGTTATGATAATGCTGTAAACTTCCTAAATTTTATACCCGAAGTGTATATCCCGACCATGACTTAGAAAGAAGGACGCAATAACATTGAATGTAATGTTCATTTCGAGGAATATGAACCATGTAGTTCTCCCTGTAGGCGCCCTAGGTTATATTAATGTCTTGTAAAAAATATTATATTGTACTCAAAATCGTGTCCTGTATATATAATTTATCAAAAACAGACATTTTTACCAATAGTATTCTCTTCCTTATATCCCGCTTTAAGGAACATGAATTTCAAATCCTTGCGAGGAAAAGTTCATTTTTGATGAGGGTGTAAAATGGACAAATGGTGACTTTAAAACCACTACTCAATATACAAATCAGAAAATTAAAAAAATCAATTTTCCACTCCCAAGGTTGTCACAATTCACTGTTACCATTGTCCTTGATCAGCATCATCGAAAATTAAACAATTTTACACCCCCCCTGATAGGATAGATTCCACCCCTAAAGGCGGTTGCGGTCTACTACCTGACATCACCTTTCACCATATATTATATCACCATAAGGATCAAAGAATCCCTGCAAAAATAGTCGATGCCAAGCTGTCATATGAGAAATAAGCAAAGAGGGATGGTTTGTGTTAATAATACGTTAAATTAACTTGTTCATTGCAAGCTAGTGACACCTATTGTGTTTTGTAATGTACTTATATTAATAGAAAATCAAGTTAGTTTTTGATCTTGTAATAGCCGTCTGTCAATATAGTTTTTATGAATTTATTATTATCCAAGTTTATGTTTTACTGTAGCTGTTGGCTGTGTGTATTTACTAACAGTTTATGGCCGTTAAAGGGGGTGCGCATGACTAAAAACTTTTTTCACTCTGTTATTCGTGTTCAGCACCCTCGAAAACGGGGAGGGGAACAGGTTTCATAACTTTAGTACGATTTTGCATACTCTTCCGACTCCTTACTTCCACTACCAGGGTTGCCACCCGTCCCGATTTTTACTGCATTGTTCCGGGTCCAGACTGGTTGAGCTTATGTCCCGACTTTTCGCATATATATGCTAAAAGTTTTTTCTACCTCACTAAATAATTTTATTTAGTGAGGTAGAAAAAATTGAGGCGTTTAGTTCTTGTACATACACCAAATCACAATGTTATTATTAATAATAGAATGGTGGTGAAAGTGGGTGTGGTTGATACCAAAAAAATGTCGAGACCTTGTCTTCTCGTACATACACTAAATCCCAATTTTATGAACTTGGTTGCTTTACCTATTTCAAATTAAAATTTTTTTTTTCTACAGTTATTCACTCCATTAAGTGGATATGGAAGTAATAAGTCATTAACTTATCATTATTACAAATTATGTATGTTATATTATCATTTATCAATATCATACATACCTTAACTTAACAGGAGGATAATTTTTATAGCTAGATAGGTAGGTATTGCATATTTTTATAGTTATAAGAAATTATTTCTTTATTAGTGACACTATAGGATAAAAATATATCATTATCAAGTTTAAATTAAACGTTGTAATAAAACAATTGAGGTTATTAATGCAAAACTGTAGAAACTTCACAATCATTTTTAAAATTTTGGGAATTCTTCTAATGCGCCTAATTAAAAAAATTGGGTTCCATTAATCATTACCTTGAAAAGTAGCATAAATAAATTCACAGAATTACATATTTCATTTCAATTTACAAAATAATAATTTGTTATCTCAGCAAAGCAAATTCTTTTCCCACCGACAGAATTCGGTGAACCAGCAGCGTGTTTATGCTGAAGTGTCTTTCATTTCATTTTTATCAGATTATCAGATAACACTTAGTATACTACAGAGGATACGAAAATATATTGAGTCGACAGAATGTATATGAGTAAGCCACAAATAAATAAATCAGGGCAGATATAAAATTGAATTGTGATCATAATTTAAATTTTAAAATAATTTTTATTCGTAAAAAATTATAAATTTTGTTTTATTTGCTATTTTATACAGGGTATTCTAGTGAACGTCGGCAGTATCTTTGATTAATGTAGAACATGGGAAAATAACACCATTAAATTCATCATAAAAAATCTCGTATGACGTACCAATACTGAGATATTCATATTCACCCTTACATAAACACACATCACATTTATTAGATATCCAAAGCCAAGACTGTCCGGAAGGGGGTCACATTAGGATAAGGATGAGCATTCACTCCACTAATAAGAGTCATCCTAATGCTCTTATTAGTGGGGTAAATGCAAATGTGTAAAATCGACCCTCATTTGGTTCCAATGTGAAAATTGACACCTGCAAATCCTGAGCGAATCATAATTACTTTAAAAGGCCTTGCCTTTAAATGTCAGTAAAACTTGAAGTTTCATGATTTAAAATTATTTTTTTTTCTAGAAGAAAAAATGGTCAGCTAATGGAAGTGTCAAAATAGTTCTTACTTTTTACTTTCTCGCTGACTGAAGGAAAGTATTCTAATCGTGAAAAAGTCACCATCGGAATTTTTTCCAGATTTCCGTCAATCTGTCTGTTTTCGATCTGGTGTCTGTCTGTCTGTCCGTTGGCGCTATATTTACAAAACCTCTTGACGGAGAAGAATAGCATTTGAAAGGTAGTTGCAGCTACTGCTAACGAAGAACTGGGATATCCTTAAGTTGAAAAATATACAGAAATATAATCAAGGGAAAAAAATGACGGAAGACAGTAATATTTGGCATGTAGTTAACACAACTGTCAAATAAGAAAAATACGAAAAATATACAAGGCGGTCACCGTAAGAAAATAATTACAAAATATCACAGAGGGCAATAATATTTCAATTGTGCTTAGCACAACTGTGAAAGAAGAAAAATAGAAAAAAATATACAAGGTGTTTACTCTAAAAATAATAATAAAAGATGTTATAGAGGACGATAATATTTCACATGTCACTGTCAGAGAGAAGAAATAATAAAAATATATGAGACAGAATAGTCAGTACAAAAAATAATTGTGGTGGAAATAATATTTGGGCTGTAGTTGACACAATTACCGAGGATGAAACCTAACATACACTTCTGTGTAATAAAATCCCGTACACCTATTTTTCGCTATATTAAATCATTCTTTATTTATTTGTCAGTGTCAGTGTCATATTTTCGAAATGCCAAAATTAACTGAACATGAAAAAATTCTAATTCTCTCTAAAATTGAAGAGGGATGGTCTATCAGAGCAGTTGCTAACCATTATCACTTAAATAAAAGTGCTGTTATGAGTGTGAAGAAAAGGTGGGAGGAGGAAGGTATCATAAAGAGGAAAGACGATTCAGGCCGACCGAGAAATTCAAATCTCGCTCAAGATGAAGCGCTTCTTGGCTATTTGAGGGAAAATCCGTTTCAAACAGCAGTAGACGCTGTGTCCATGACAAATTTTCCAGCATCAAGGTCAACAGCCAGCCGAAAGATAGGAAAATCGGAATGAAAAAACTGTGTAAGTGCCAAGAAGACCATATTAACAGAAGAACATAAGCAAGCTCTCATTCTGTTTTGTTTAAATTATGTCTATCGCCAGATCGCCCGTTGGAGTTTTGGAACAATGTTGTGTTTACATTCTAAAGCTATTTGAACAATAAAAATTTTCATTTTTTTTTGTCGTTAAAATATTTCCACTGGATGTGGAAGTAAAATTATCACAGGCAGACACGTGCAGAACAGCCATGCAGAAAACCGCTTTTTAATGTTTTGAGCTTTCAGAATCTGGCCTTATCTCGGACACAATTTTTCAACGTCAATTTTTACATTTGTTATAAATCGAAATCATTAAGGGCCGGTTTATCAGTGCACGGTTATGTACTTTAGCCGTTGGTCATATTAACGTCAAACTGTTTATTAGTGTTCCGATTAACCCAAACCGTAAGGCAAAGTCGCGGCTACTTTAACAGACGCTTTTTTTGCCTGTTATGGAGATAGCTGGAGGTTACAATGTTGTTTACATGTATAAAGTAAGGTTATAAACCGCTTGTTCGTGTTTGTGTCAAGAAAATATAAAAATCAAATGTATTTTGAAGAAATCAACGTTAGTGAGGAAGATGAGGACTTTTTTTGATTATGAGAGAAGACCTTATACAGTTAATAATGGAGTCAATAGAGGCTGAAAATATGCATTATTTCGGAATAATTATGGGAAGCTTCGATTTTCTTAAAACCTTTTGATATCGCTTTTACATAGCTTAAAGTAAAAAGTTATAAACATATAATCGTGAGAAAATTGTTTATTAATTATTTAAACGAAAAGTAACTTTTTTTTTAACGAAATTATTATAAGTTGAAAACTTTTAGAAGAATTTAATTCAAATTGACATATAAGGGGGTTGTCGAGGTCGCTGAAACAGATTATGATGTCAAAAAATCGTAATTCAAATTGGCTGATCCAATATAAATAGCCGACTATCAAGCAATAAAATAATGCAATACACTATTCAATTCAAACACAAGTTAAATTTTCACATAAATACTTAAAAAGAAGCTGAGAAAAGTGATACTGTACATAGCAATACTAGATGATCTATGAAAAAGTGACCAAAATACTTTTAAATTGCTCTGCGGGCACACACACAGCGCAGCGTGGGGGGTAGGTGATACGTACCGCTTACCGCGAAGATGCTGTTTTACTTTCAATCTCTTTCTATTATTCAAGCATTATAATTTGACTCATAGCCCTATATTACATGAATGTTTTTAATATGTTGTCGATGTTTTAAACAGGATAAAAATTGTAGAAACAATCAACATTAAGTCGATTTACCGAAAAAAGTCGAGTTTTTCAATATTTCGTGAGAAGTATAGGTTTATATATATTCCAAAATTTTTTCATCAGATTTACTTATTTTGGGGTCCTACTATAAACATATGCTGCACAGGTAGGCTAAATAAATTTTTTTTATAAAAGTTATTTACGTTTATTTTACCCATAATTTCACGAATTTTACAGCAAAAAAAATTGTTTTTATTTTCGTAAAAAAAGGGGGTTAATTTAATTTTTAAGGTAAATCCCCTTGAAGCATCGTAAATTACAGATTTCAAGCTTTAAAAATTGCACCTCCAAAGATTTAATAACGCGATTTAAACCAGAGAAATAGGTGGTTAAAGTTAGTTATATATACAAAATTTTATCATCTCAAAATTTTGAAATTTTCAAAAATAACTTTTTGAGATTTTTTCACTCATTGGATCATTTTATTACTTCAAGAGTAAAATGTGAAAGACCCAAGTTTTTATCATATTTTTAGAAATGGCAGAGCTTTAACCTATTTCATCGCAAATCTCTTTATGTTCCTAGTTCATATATGCACTATTCCTAAATACATTCATAATTATATTTGAAAATATAATAATCCAATAACTGCGTTTCTTCTTTCATTTAAGCTTTTGTGAGGTAAATTTCATTAATTAGTTCAAAATTTACAACAAATTTAGTGTAGCGGGTCCGAGGTCGCGCGCGATTCGCGCGCCTTACGTGTCTCCGCGTTCCATTTTCGTGCGTTAAACAAAAAAATCTGGAGCCTACATTTTTAATCGTACAAAAAAACTTCATATACATTTTTGATGTGAAATTTCCCGTACTTTCGAATGGCGCAATTACCTTTTGAAAGAAAAAAATATTTTAAGATATATTTGACAAAGACGTATTCTGCAAATATTTTGTTTAATAAAAAATTACGCTCAAGGACTATTGTTGGTAACTTTTGGTATGTTGTTCCTGTTCAGGGATATATCCTGAAAAGTTACCGCTTCCCGGAATTTTTCCGAAGTGACTATTGACTCCACTAAAAGGAAAGATTCGATCCTTTTGAAGAATTAGACAATATAGAATTTCATAAAAGATTTCGACTAACAAAGGACTAAAATTTGCAGACCTTTTTAGTTTTTTATTGCTATTTTTCATTATCACAAACGGAGTACCCAGAGACAATTATCATTTATATTACAGACACAAGAATAAAAAGTACCAACCAAATTAGGATGAAAAATAATCGAAAATCTTGGGTTAGAAATTATGAATTTACATTGTTGCTTATTTACAAATATCTATTTCCTTCGGTGGTTTATCACTTTTACATTTTCATCTTTCTTTAGTTACTGAATTGGAAAACATATTTCTACTCGCAAAATAACTTTCTGTAAGTACTATTTTTAACCTTTTTAAACAATTTCCTTTAAACAATACATGAAACACAAAATATAAACAGCTACATACTCTTTAAACATACTACAAATTAGTATGTCCGGCAACATTGCCTACATCCCATCTGACCGGAACTCTGCTGCCAAATTACTTCCACGTCCAGTGGAAGTATAGTAACGACAAAAAAAATTTTTTAAATTTTTATTGTTCAAATAGCCTTAGAATGTCACGAAACGTCGAGATTTTAAGGTTAAGCGAAAAAAAAAAATTTGTCTGTCGGTCTGTCTGTAACTTTTTTTGTGCGTACGATTACGGAACCGTTTGAGATATTGATTTGAAATTTGGTACACATATGTACTTTAACGAGATCTAGAACTAGATTATATTTTCATCTTGTTCCGTCGAAGGGTTGGGGGGTAAATTAGGGGTAAATTTGGGGAAAATAGGTAAATCAAGCAGGTAAGAGTCCATAAAATTGGTATTTAGTATATACAAGAGAAGCTGAGGTCTCAAAAAAAATGTTGGCATTAGCCACCCCCATCACCACCCCCACCCCATTATTAAAGGGGATGAAAAAAAATTGTGATTTAGGGTGTGTACAAGAACCAGAAACCTCGAAATGTTTTTTTACTTCATCCACCCTCACTACCACCCCCTATCACCACCCCCACCCCGCTACCGATGTGGGGTATCATTTTATGGGTTTTTGAGAGGATTTCAAATATTATATTATTAATGTTCCATAAACAATTATTTCCACATACAAAATTTTTTCGTTGTGACTTAGATAAAAAATCTGGATGTGGAAGTAGTGATTCCTTGGGCAGCGGTTTTTACATTTTATGTAGCTGACGGTTTTCTAACTGCCGGTTGGTCGAAGGCAGGATAAACACATTTTAATTTAACAGAGACTTTAACAGCCAGCTAGAGTTGACTGGCAGCTATGTAACAGGAACATTTAACCCCGCACTGATAAACCGGCCCTTAATCATTAACATTTTTCCAAATACCTTACTTATGACCTATATGATAGTAAAAAATCTAAATTCCAAAAGGGCTGATTCACATCACTCAATATTACTAAAAACTGGATTACTTGATTTTTAAAGTGTACGGGATTTTATTGCACAGAAGTGTGTGTACCTTTAGTGAAAAGTATACGGGGTGGTCACAGTAAAAAATTACTAAATAAGAAACGGTGAAGGAAAATAAAATTTGGAATGTAGTTGTCTACACACAGACATTTTTTCGTGTTCCTAGGACTACAAAACGTAAGATCTGGTCTTATCTCGATTTTCAATATTGGACCAATTGTAGTAACATTTCCATTTTTATGGATAGGGAGGTTAATAGAATGCTATTGTATGAGAGTGACTGATATTCGTCGATAGGTTCAAAAGGTTTAATCTTGGTGCCTATTGTGAGTGTGTCCTGGTTAAGTGGGAAAACAGCTATTGCTAGACGCGAATATAAAGACGTTAAAATAAAAAAATAATAATTAAAAAAAAATTAAATCAGGTTGCAACATTCATTAAGTGCATTATTGGCTAAATGCACAGTAGTGCGAAGTAGGGCCCCCACAGGGAGGTCGATGGCCCGGCCATTTTAGGGGCGCGGTTGGACCAGTAAACGCAATATTCTCTCAATAATTATGAGACCTGGACAAAAATTCTTTTCACTTTTCTCCCCCCCGCTCATCAATTATTAGAATTATTAGGCGCAGGGACCTGGTGCGAAGGCCATCATGTAAAGAAGAAGTGCATTAAGCAAGGTACTTAGTGCTCATATTGGGTATTTGTTTGCCATTGTAAGAACAACTAGTGGAAGCATTATACTCTTCGCCGATTTACTGAGCTTTTTATATAATTGTTATACATTCTAGAGGATACTCTTCGCAATTTTCTTGTAAATAATGTTAGTTTTTGGACATTCTAAATTTTGTGACCAAATTTGTTGTGAAAAAAAAAATATATGAAAAAAATGAAAAAAAAACGTCCTGTCAGGGATTCGAACACAAGACCTTTGGATTGCCAGACGAAACAAAAAAACAACAACAATAATATTTCATTTTAAATTTAAGTACAATATATGTGCCTCACCGGATCCTAGCCCGGAGCCAGCCAGACAACCACGGCGAACATCGCCGTGGTGGGTGTAAGGCTGGGCGGGGTAGGTCCGGTTCGGCTTGGGAATAAATTCGAGGGGGGGTGCTAGAAGCTCCTGTCTGCCACGGACAGATTTAAAAACTAGATTAAAATTTTTGATGTGTCCACATGGACCTAAAAGTAACTTAAAAATAAAGACAACACTGAGAACAATAAAATCGTAGGCGAGCGCTTCGTAATTTTGATTGTTGATACGGGAAACACAAAAACCGGTTCGAACAAATGACGACCATGTGGTTTGATCGCCGACAAGGAAGGTAGGGTGGAAATAAAATTGTGGTTTAAAAAATTAGGATTTAGGTAAGTTTTCGGCCTAGAGGGGATTTAGAGAGACAAAAAAGGAACAAAAATAACAAAAAAGATAAAAGAATAAAATTGTACGAACATAAATGGGGAGAAAGAGGGATTGGAAATATGTAAAGTTGAGGCAAGATAAGAGTAAGAGGGTAGGGGTAAGTTATCGTAGAAGTAAGTGTGGCTAGGGAAGCTGCCGGAAGATAAGCAACCCTGGTATGGTAGGGGGTGTCTTATATCGAGAAGTAGGGCATTATGCTGTCTGATTCGGGTAATGTTGCGGGTAAGCGGGCTACCGTCCAGTTTAAACTGGTAGAATTTTTGTGAGGTTTCGTGGACGTAGTCCGCTAGTGGGGTTAGGTCGTGGATTGCCAGACGAAGCTTTAGCCATTGGATCATCAAGATCACTACAAAAATCGAATGTCTGCATCATTCGAGTATTATATTTCAACGAATTAAATATATTATTATGAAATATATTATATTAGTAAAATGTATAAACAAAAAAAAATTATAGAGAATAAAATTTTGCAAGATTTCTATTTAAGTACAAGTGACAAAAATTAAGAAAATATATTTTTTTAATTTAAACAATTAATAATTTTTTTATTTACTGTTTGATTTTTTTCAAAAACAATAGGGTTCTTCGTCTAGCTAACGCCAACTTTCTTAAGTTATCGTGCTTACAAGAAACGTGACGGACGGACAGACGGACATCTTGAAAGTTGTTCAGAATTCGTTCACTAACATAATGATATGAAATTTTTTTCTCTACGAGCGATATTTACTGATTTAGAAATGTACCGATCAAATACAATATACTCTTCGTTTTTGCGAAGAGTATGATAATGTTATCTCCCGCCAATAAAGGGCATTTTCCCTGAAAACCTCCGATTTTATAGAAACAATACATTTTTATCTAATGACTTTTTTATCTAACAGAAATGTTTGTATACTGTGATAATTACAATGCATTTCAAAATCTTGGGTTAGGAAGATTATGGGTAGTTCACCTCGTCCTTACTGGTATGTTATCAAAACATGCATATCACATTGTCCTACCGAGCTTCTTTACTCCGCTGTTAACGTAATTAACGTCACCCTATAATTGTCACATTCTAATAAGAAATGTTACTGATACCTATATTGTTAAAAAAATATAAGTTTTTGCACGATCGAGTTTTTTAGTTTTTTTA
This sequence comes from Rutpela maculata, assembly GCA_936432065.2. NCBI lineage: Eukaryota > Metazoa > Arthropoda > Insecta > Coleoptera > Cerambycidae > Rutpela > Rutpela maculata. The sequence goes on along the minus strand of OW386291.2, from coordinate 124,151,183 downwards.
CAATATCTGTTGCCAAGGCGGTAGGTTAGGTTTACTGATTGTTAGACCTAACACGTCAGTAAGTAATTTACTTACTGAAAAAAAAATCTAAAAATTTGCAAATGAACAGAAAATATTATTAGAAAAGCGGAAAAATATTGTAAAAATTTTAGTTTTTAAAAAATAAACTTAGTTTTAAAATTCTGAAACTTTGTAGATACGATAATATTGTGCCCGTAAATACACCAAAAATAGTAAAAAAATTCTAAGGACCAAGGGGTTTTTGAGGAGGTTGAAAATTAAATATTAGAAAATTACAAAACTTTTTGAATAAGATTTGTGAATCTATAGAAAATGTAAAATAAATGTATTAAAATAATTGTAAGTTCTTAGGGGATGGTTTTTGAGGGGGTGCCGCGGACAATTTTATATTTCTAGGGGGACGAAATTATTTCAATTGTCTTTTTCTGTTTTTGTTGCAAAATAGTTTACTTTATAATTTTTTCCGGGAATACCGTGGCTTTAACAATAAATTTTATTAGAACATTTTTTTTTCAGAAATACGTGGTCTAGCCACCTTTGTTGTTTTTTTCTAATGAAAAAAACTTATTTCACTTTTTTTTTGGGTTCTGCATCCGAGCGGAATGTAAACTTTTCAGGATGTTATTCTATACACTTTCACAAACTCATAAAAAAATATATTCATTTTGCGATTTTTTTTTTTGGGTTTCACTAATCACTATAAAATGTTCTCTGTCGTCTAGGCTATTACCTTGGGGAGCTTTTATAAATGTTAGGAACATATTAAAACACGTATTTTAAAACAAAATCCATGATCAGTTTTTCGTTTAATAAATACCTTGAAGGTTGCTCTAAATGCATTTTTCCTCATTTTATCAGAGATGGATGAAATTCGATATATTGTCTATCTATATGCACTAAGATTTGTTGTATCCAGAATTATAAAATAGATGTTTCAGGTTTTTTTTTAAAGAGAAAAAATATATAAATATTTATATTCTCAGATTCACCTTTTTATGTTTTACATTATATAGATAGAAGGTAGCTTGAAATAATGACATAATTAGGTACTTACGTAATGTTTAAATAAAATCACAAATATTTATCTCCTATAAACAAAAACAAAAATTTATTACCTCGCAATATACAAATAGCATTTCAAATATCTGTTTTACGCCGCTCAAGATTAAGAAATTATTTTTAGTAATTGTTTCATTAAACTGTAAATATGCATTAACATCGTAGAAAATGAAAGTGAACCGAAATAATTTAACAACATCGAATATAGGTACTTGTATTTTCTGTATAAACTACGATATCAAGTAATTACAAATTATATATTTATTTGCGTATTTTCCAGTCTTACATGCGCTCGACTTTACTGAACTGATTTGCATTGTTTACTAGTTGCTGAATATGAGCATGTAATGTTTAAACAAAATATTTATCTGATAAACCTCAATTAATATTGAAGGTTAAATCGTTTATAAATATCTAACTAAACACCTACCTTAAGCTTATGTTATCTTTATAAATAGTTTGCGCTCTTAAACATTGTTCAAAGAAATTTAAATTCTTACCTGCCCACGAAATTTTCCAAAACAGAACTCTTTCCGGCAGATTGACCTCCTACTACAGCAATTTGAGGCAGATCCAAAGTTAAATGCACTCCTAACTGCGTAAAGGCATCTTGTAGTTTATTCACGATAGGTATAAGTTGTTCCATGCCCGTGTTGCCGGCCATTTTTTAAATACAACTGAACTATATCACATATATTTTGGATTTTGTTAATAATGACGAGACTAGAGGATTGGATACTTCAAACACTTATGACTAGATGCATGAAACTGTGACTCACATGGTAGTTTTAATTGTCCATAAAATGTGTTACCGTAGTCAGATAAGATTTGAAATGTTACTTCGTTCATATTGGTCGATAATTCTTATCTATCCGTTCCTCCTAAGGCGTTGGATGGGAGATTGATAAGTATTTAGGTTAGGTGAAATTCATTGACTACCGTATCAATTGGACTTAATTAATTTATTCGTATTATTGGTTGCCTAGCTTGTTATAACGCACGAGACTGTTTTTATATCAAGCTACTATAAAACAAAACAAATTCACTTTCGTTTCTTTTAATAATCCTTGAAGTGTGTTTTATGATACTTCCGATGCTGGTTTTGATTCTTATCTTTGTTATTTTGATTTAGTGATTAGAAGAGAATGTGAAAATTGGACCTTATTGCCTACTGTTGAAATCGGTTACAAATACTCTTGAATTCCGTATTTGTTCTTTTTTGAAAATACCTCAATATCGATATTAGGCTGAGCGACGGTGGAATTTTATTTCATACTATACCTTTTTTTGAAGGAGGTTCATTTCTTTTAAAAAAATTACAGCAACTATATTGGATTTGCCGTTTTAAATTCTTAATTTTTGAGATCAGATTTGGAATCAACTACTGATTCTAGCAATTCTGATGAAATTTTACAATGGCACCTTCCCCATATTCTCGACTAAAAAAATCTTATTTACAAATTATGCTCAACTTCTCAACTTACACTCGATGTAACTTGATGCAAGATGAAATTATTGTGGGGCCACGGCTGACTCATACCTTGAGTTTGAGAAAGATATCATAGAAATCGTTTAATACCTAAGCTCCTCCGATGGTTGAGTAGGCATTTTCTTAATTTTTCTCTGTTTCTTAGTGGGATGCTCTGACACATATATTTTCTTCTAAACAATGTCGTGAAATCTATAAAATAATACAATTAACCAGTATTTTACTGGAAAATAACCTCTACGCAGGGCCCCGTCTAACGGGGGCCATTTCGTGCCTCGCACGAAGGCGCACTAGGCCATGGGGCGCCAAAAAACCAATTTTAAAAAAAATTTTGGGACGGAAAATTTTCTTTTCGGATTTCTCCCCTCCCCCGCTCAACAAAAAAATTTTGGGACGAAAAATACCGCCTCCAAGCTCAAGGTCCAGATCCGCCCTTGTTTCGACTGAGCGGTGCCCACCAAAAATAGGGCGCCAAAAAGTGCTCTCGCACGAAGGCGTCTCATTACCTAGAAGCGGCACTGCCTTTACGCCTGTGACTTTTATAAAGCGTATTATAAAGGTGTGTGTGTCGTGTATATTAAATACACAGCTTTAAGAATGGGTCGCGTGCGCCGACGTCACAGATTTTGAGACCTTAGGAAAAACAAACAGCTGTCATTGAACGTGTTTCTTTAAAGTGAATTTTGCAGTGTTTGTGCCATTTAAGAACTTGTTGTTGGATTATTTAACATCTACAACTATTCTTAATACTGTTATATAAACAATTTTGTTCGTCAGGATGACGGTTAGTTCGTATTTTGCAGAATTGTCTCCTGATGTAGAGGTTAGGTATACGGCTGCCATCGAGTTAAATCCTTATATTTTGAGAAAAAAATACTTTAGTACAAATATTGATGTATTTCCAAATGTTACACATAGGGATGTTGCAAATGACTTGATTTTTGAAAGAACTACGTAGACAGAAGGACGAATTCAAGGCATTGAGAAGTCTTGAAGCTGTTTGTGGTTAGGTGAAAGAAGTAATCTGCAAGAAATTTGCAGGATAAAAGCTTGTTACAACGGTAAGAATTAGTTATCAACCATTTTTTTCCATATATGCGTGCTTAATTGTTTTATAAATAATTACTAATGCAGAAATTAATTTTTCAGGATATGAACTCTTAGGCATCATGAATAAAAAAGCCATCGACTCCTTGGTCTATTGCAGATTCAGATGGTTCCTTAATGCTCACTGGGATTGTGTTGCCAGTCTAGACAAAACATGTTCACCACTTAACAGGAAATCTTTCCTTTTAGTTTTTTAGCAATGAACATGGCTATGGTGTTGGAGATTCACCGCTGTAAATTTTGTGAAAAAGACACTTTATAAAATAAACAATGAAAGACTGACGTACCTACTGTAAACTGTTTGAAGTATGTAATAAGATGTACACAGTTTCTTCCAGCGGTTAACCCCTCATCTATACCTTATATACCTATAGATTGGACTACGCAAACAGTTGTAATTTTTGTAAATATTTTATTATAATATATTATATAAAATGTTTAACATGTATTTTACTATTTTATGTAGGTCAATTGTTAATTATGACTTGTATTCTCTTAAATATACTCTCCCTCCGTGCAGTTCATGCTTCGCTCAACTAAAATTTAAATAAGAAATAGTTATTAAAAATAGAGACAAACCAATATAAAATGTTAATTTTCTTTACCATGAATTGTTTATTGCTTGTTTGAGCAGCAGTTATTACTATCACAATCATTCTTATGCATTAACTTAAAGCATTTCTTTTAAATGCCTGGAATTGTTTAACCTAACCTCTTCTGGCTGTAAATCGACGTTATTTTACAAAAACTGATGTCTCGGATTGCCACACTTCCACAATTAATAATACAATAAAAACTAGCCATTTTGTATGATATAATATCGATAAAAACTCTAGGATTACGAAAAATTTAATTCTGAGGTTCAGTCAGTCGCCATTTGACAGCTAATGACAGCGGTTTGTTTTTCCTAAGATCTGGGACCTGTGACGTCACGCGCACGCGACCCATAGATGATACTTACTACTTACACAGAACTGTTGATATATCTAGTTGATAGTTTTATTTTAAACAAAGTTGAGTTTGTTAAGTTCTTCTTTTAACATCGGCAGCCAGATTGTGCAAACATCTAAGGAACAATTCGCATTTATCCCCATTCAATAGTATTATAGCCGCTTCTTTAATTTTTCTTTCTTGCTATCTGTCTCTTTTGTTAAAATTTTTGCCGAGTCCCAGTTTATTCTATGTCCGTTCTCCAAACGTGTTCGCAAATCTTTGATTTCTGAATCTCATTCTTCCTAATGTAACTCCTGTACTCACCCAATCTAACACTGAATGGTTTGGATGATTCACCCACATAATGTTTATACACTCACACGGAATACTATAAATGCAGTTTTTTTTTAATTTTGCTCATGACAGATCTATTTTAACAATAACAAAACCGCTAGTTTTATTTTTGTTAAAATAGATCTCAATGTATTGCTCGTTTGAAATATCGTCCTAATATCAAATCTATTGCCTATACGACGGCGACGTAGCTTTTCAGATAATCCGTATACATAAGGAATTATCGTTGTGCACCATTGTTCAGGCTTTTGTCGTACTTGATTATTATTTTCTATATAATGTGAAAGTTCTATCAACAAAAGCTTCAGGGTATTGATTGTTTATAAGAATCTCTTTTATAAAGCGTTTCTCATTGTCTAATATTTCATCATTAGAAGAAATTGTTTTGGCCCAAGGAGGTTGAATAAATAAGGAGTCGCCATAAGAAGCGGAATGTGGCAGCACATTCCTCATTTTAGTATGATCGAAACGTCAACAAAACATGCCATGTATCTTAGATTAATATTATTATAAAATAAATGTTTTTGATAGAAAATAGTGTTTTTCGCCGTAACATATAATTTCGTGTCCGCCAAGTAGCTGTACAAATCAAAGGAGTATCGATAAGAAGAAATGTTTTGGAATCACTTTTCATAGGTTAAAACAGGTCTGTACTCAAAAGATATGTTGAACCTATTTTCTATTTATTTTAAATTGTATTTTAGATTATATTATATTATATTTGCTTGAAATGTGAAACCGTCATCTCATTCATTACTCTACTGGCTTAATATATGGTAGTGTCAATGTATAAAATCAACTGACATGTTTCTCCTCAAATGCTGTATAAATTGTTTTTAAATCAGGACCTGGCGAGCTGTTCATGACAGTATGTTCACAAGCCACGCCTTCTGCGGCCGTTTCTCACTGTAGGATATAAGCTTTATGGCTACTCCTTATTTATATTCTACCTCCATGTTTTGGCCCTATCATATAAGCATTTTATGACATTGTTTTTAATATGCATCGACTGATTTGAGTTAAAATTCAAATACCTCTTGGTGTGTGTTGGTTTTCTATAAACGCTTGTTTCAGCTGAGTCGACTATTTCCAAAACTGGGTATATCCTATGATACTAAATTTTCAGGAGGGCCGAAAACTGCAGCGCATGTATGAATAAACGGAGATGTTTCAACCCTGTACTGAAAAAAGTTGTACACTTAACGACAATAATATTTTACCAGAAATTTCAATATTATTCGAAAAAACAATAAGCGAAAACAAAATGAATCGAGCACTGCTTTTAAACAGATGGGTAGAGACGATGTTGAACTAGAAGTAACAGGGAATTTACCAGGTTTTGATTATAAGCCTGACTTTCAGTCAGTTTTTGAGCGGCGCATTTCTAGTACACCATTAGTTTATGCTACTCAACTACAAGATGGCACTACTAACTCAATTGGCTTAAAAAATGGATATATCCGTTTCTGGAAATAGTCGACTCAACTGTATTATTTACTCTTTTAATTAAAACATTTAAAAATGGTAGTTCATTTTCACTTTCTACTTCTAATGTAAATTTAATAGAGGGTTATTATTTATATTTTCTAAAGTTAAATTCACACCTGAGGGTGCTCACTCTGCATTTTTCAGGCATGCAATTTTGAACAGGCACATGCAGTTTTAACGCATTGCTTTTAAATTGCACTATCTCTCACACTTGTGGGTTTTTATAGAAATAGTGAACAGAAGCACGTACTATAAAACAGTTGGTACTATATTTTTAAGTCTTTTTAGTTTGTTGTGTGGCAGTTCGACTGGTAGAGCGCCAAAAGCTAATTATAATGCAGCTAATAATATATAATATACCTACCTGCACGCTTCTCTGGGGGAAAATTAGAAGCAGGCTGCATTCTTAACGCACATGTAAAAACCCATAAGTGTGAATAGAACACGCATGCGTTTTACATGCTGCGTTAAAAACGCAGAGTGAGCACCCCCAGATGTGAATTTAGCTTAAAAAAATATCTAGCAAATCGACTCCATGGGGCCAAATTGCAAATATATCGTCAACATATCTCGGTTTATATATACAATTTTGAACATGTATTATTTAAAACTGACGACAATGGAGACCCTGTTGCCATACCAAAGTTTTGTTGATAGAAATCACCTTCAAACTGAAAGTAAGTCTTTTTTATACATAATGTTAGAAGTTTCATTGTGCTATTAACCAGTTAATTTAGTTCTAGCTTCCAAATTATTATCATTCAACAATTTATCCTTGACTGTTTCTAAAGTCTTCTCTACTGGAACATTGGTATTGGTAAATAGGCTAACTACATCAAAACTAACCATCAGATGGGTATCATGAATATTGTTGAATCTTTTCTATAAAGTGTCTACTATTTTTAATATACGAATCGGTGTTTCCAGATAATGGATTTACAATATTAAGTAAGAATTTTGAAAAATTATGGCATGGTGAATGAATGGAACATGGAACTAACAATGGGTCTTGAAGGAATATTTTTGACACACCATAAATATGAGGTGGCTTGTTATGATGCGGTGTGAGCTTACTTCGTTCAAAGTCATTAAATTTATTTTTGTACTTGAATAGAGTTCTATATATTTTGCTCTCAATTGATTTTGTGGGATCCTTGTTTAACTTTGAGTAACGTCCTTCATTGATTAATATCATGACTTTTAATTTTCGGTTAAACCGGTAGTTTAAATGAATTTGTTTCATTACTATCCAAATCAGACTGTTTTACTATGACAAATGTCTGAAAGTATCGTCTAAAATTTGATTTAAAAAAGTTATGGCAATATTTGCTATTGAGCAAACCGCGAAGGAAATCTGGTGTACAATCCGAGGAAATCTGGAGGAAATCTCAGTAAATCTTTTTTTCAGATTTCTCCGCCCCCCCCCCCCCCCGCTCATCAGCGTAATTTTCGTCAAAGAGGAAATCTGGTGTACAAAATTTTGGGTGCGGTTGACCCCTCGTCGAAAACCTTTCACGTGCAGCTTCTGAAGGTTCCTGGGACCGATTCATTTCTTTGCATCTCAATGCCATCTATATCTCAATGAGGAGTAATGGCATTTTCACTCAGAAGTGAAATCATTTAGATATTCTAGTGAATGCCTTTGTCAGAATTCAAATATCTCTTTTGGTTTTAGAGAAAATGGCGAGGGGAGTTTTAAGTGGGACACCCTGTATACTGCTTCATCAGACTAGCTAAGCTGCTTTGGAGTTTTTACGCTCCCAACTGATACTGAATACAGCTTCAATCTTGCAAAATATTGTTAAATAAAAGTATGGTGAAAAAATGCTCCCCTGTAAGACGTTCAATGAACTTAGATTTTGATTATTTCCACAAGGCAAAAATATGGACGTTGATGATTTACCGTTAACAAGTAGATACATTAGAGGAATTTTACTAAGAGTCTACTGTTATACCTATTTGCAGTGACATTCTGTCATTTGGTTCCCATTTGGTTTTGACAGGATCAATAATATGCTACTTCTTACTTATTACCCAATATCGATGATTTGTTTATTTTTACACCGACGTTAATACCAGTATTATGTCATAAGATTTAATTAATTGAGCGACGATGGTGAAATTTTATTTCAAATTTTTAGCGACATTTTTTGAAGGCAGATCAGTTTTTTCCTCGTTTTAGTGGCTCGTCATTAGAAAATTCTGAAATATCCGTGTATCAAATTTCATGTTAATCTGTAAAAAATATTGCAATTATGGCAGCCATGTGGTATTTGCCCTTTGAATTCTTAACTTTTGATACCAATCTCGAAGTCAGCTACTACTATAACATCTAAAGCTATTAATTTTATTTAATGCATTTCCGACTAAATCTTGCACTGGCGCCCTTCTCCAAATTTATAACTAAAAAAATTTTGTTTCCAATTTTTGCTCACCTTACCACAGATTGATGAAATTATTATAGGACCGCCGCACACAGGCGAATTTTCAAGAAATAGTGGTCAATATACAAAAATATAAAAGGTTGGGTTTTGTGGGAATTATTATGTGCAATTACTTTATTTGTTACCTGGGTACAATAAACAACCCTTTTTGTAAATGTGGTAGTATCACTCTTGAAATTATTTCATGTTATTTGTTCACTTGTACAAAAAAAAATACAAAATATCCTTGCGGGTGTTGAACATGTCAAATATAGAAAACCTAGGCTAAAATGAAGACATTATTCTCATTGTTGATTGAAGTGTGCGTTATTAGTAAATATCTTGTGTAATTTATTTTTGAACCTTTGGGGTGAACTCTCCGATTAAAGAACTTATATCTAGATACATAATGGCATGAATTTTATGATCCCGAAAGACTCCCATTCTAAGGCACTTCTTCCCATAAGTTGCTGATTGGCCCATCGGCGTATTCGCGGCCGCTCGTACACGATCGGCTTCAGTTCGATTATCATAATCTCAGTTGACAGTTTGGCCATTAATGTCAATAAATGTTTTTCGTGTTCTCCGACCAAAAACTGGTGAAAAAGTAATTTTATTTTAAGTTGTGATTTGCTTAATACCTAAATAATATTCTCTATTCATATTTACACAGTTTAGTGACAATATATTTTGTGCAAATAAATAGTGAAGTGCTGTGCCGTTTGCAGAAAGCAGTTTAGAAAAGAAGAAAATCGATCGTTCCATAGTCGTAACATGATGAAGTTCAGTTTACAGTTATAAAGTAAATAGCAATTAAATTTTAATATCCTTTCAATACATATTTATCTTACTGTTTTATCTTACTGTAATATCGTATGCCTACATCACGTTATATAAAGAGCCGGTAATGCAGGAATTGCAATAATTCATTTTAATGAAAATATTTACCATTCTACACATTTTCTACACACACAACGCCACTGTTGCCTATGGGATATGATGTTCATCTATCCATTTTAATGGACATATAATATGACTATGTTAGGAGCAAACAAGGTATATAGTGAAAAGATAGCCTGTTATGTATCTAGATATAAGTTCTTTAATCGGAGGGTGAACTATTCAATTAAATTGATATGGAGCCTATAGCTGGAAGTAAGTAGAATATTTTCATATTAGATATATACAGATTTTCTCAATTCGCAGTAGCTGTTGAATCTGTTGCAAATAGGTGCCTTTTAAATTATAAAAAATAAATATCTCTCTTGTTTTCCTAAGCAAAAAGTTATCCATAAAGTTTGATAAAGCCGCAAATGTTTGCTTAAATTATACATTAGAGGTTACGGAATTGGTTTTTGAAAAAAATAGGTGCGATAATTTGGGTTGTTGCCAGATTTTCTTTTTTATATTGTAAAATGTATTCTCACTTAAAATACGCATCCAAGTAAATTTACTTTTTTTAAGCGAGACTTATATGGGCGTAGGCGGTAAATAATGGTATAATTTTAATAGTATATAGGGTAGTTCAAAGAGTACTCAGGGGAGTTTAAGATTTAGTATTGTTACAAAAGATCATTTGGAACATAGCGCTTACTTATTTTACACTTTGAAAAGCATGCACTGCTAAATTGACATAAAACTAAGCATCAGATTTGTATTCTGCTATACTATTAATGATCCTAGTAACTATATGTGTTTCTAGAAAATTTCCAAGACAACAAAATATGGAGGATATTTATCGTGATCTTTTGGTGTCTTCAGATCCCTTCATTAGTAGTATAAGAAGAATAGAGTCCAGAACATTTAAAAAAATATCCTTCTGAAGTTCTCCGGTTTTGAAATAGACGAAAGAGCATTGGAATTATCCGGCGACGAATTCGACGATTCTGATTTAAAAAATTGTATTGATTTGTTATTATTATTATTATTTGTATGTTTTACAATTTATACACACTTAAAATAAATTAATTTCTTGTTGTAATAATTTTCTTGTGTCATTTCAAAAATTTCTTTTAAAACAATACGAAGTGTGGACAATTTATATTATATTTTTGCATTATGTTGAGAAATGAGTACAAAAAAACAAAAAAAACTAAATAAGTATTTAACTACATATAAGTACCATATATTCTATAACAAAAATGTGAAAATTTGCTTTCGAATAGAACAAACTATATTTTGTTCACGATTTCTTGAAAATTCGCCTGTGTGCGCCGCGCCGCGCCGCCGAGCCATACTTTGAAGATTGAGAAAGATTTTATTGAAATCGCTTGGGTAATCCAGAGTAATGCTGATGATTGAACATATAAAAAAACATGCATACGGTCCTTTATAAATGTTTTGTCGATTAAAAATATTTTTTTATTTTTAGCAAAACAACCTTTTTCTTGTAAATTTGAACAGGGAATCATATTCCGGTGTCAAAATTTAAGAAACAAATACGAATAGAAAGATTTTGGATTATAGGGGAAGCAGGCACTCTCCCTTCACTACGCCCCTGGGCGAATTTCAATTTAGCGAATACCATGAAATAACAGCTCTTATAGACACTTGATAACGTACAAGGAGTTCCTGAAATACTAAATAAAAACCGACTGTACTGCTCCACTTTCGAAGGGCCGTAGCTCTCTTAGGACACATTTGTGGACATATATTTTGATTGTCTTATTTATATTAACGTCCTGGCGAAGTTTAGCTAATGCTACTACATCACATAACCAGGACGCCGAGATGAGATACGGTCACCCATCCAAGTGCCGGACTCAACCGGCGTGTCTTAACTCCGCCGATAGATGTCTCGCGACTAAAACCTGCACCGTACCTCACCTCATGTATTTATATGAACTTTTCTTCATATTTTTACATGTGGAATACGCAGGAGAAGACTGTAACCCGTATTTCCGGACACCTTGTATAGTAAAGAACGTCCAGCCACCATAGTTGCAGACGTCATTGTACGAAAACGTACCACATGGCGGTTCATCATCCGAATGAAAATTATTTGTTATAACCACCTCTTACACAGCCCCTCAAAAAAAAAGTGGTCTATCCGGTGGACCAGGCCAGTATACACTGTATTTTCACCCGCTGAATCTGTATCCGAAGTCAGACTTGTCAGATTGGCTCGGTTCAAAAACACCCCCAAAAATCCACGACTTTCACACTCAAATGAGTGGTTATAAAGTTTTTTTAATATGTCTATTCCATAACCTTAAACGCCGTAACCTCATATATCACTGTAACCTCATAACCCTACAACTCCATTACACTGTGAAAGGCGAAAACCGTTTTTTTTTTGGTGTTTCTTAAGGTTAGAAATGAAACCGAGCCAATCTGACAATTCTAACTTCTGATTCGGATTCAGCAGGTCAAAATACATAGGAATACATTGGTCTGATGGCTTCGGACCGGAATCCGGCGAGGCGCATAATTCGTAACCTCAATTAAAAATAAATCTTTTTTGAATTTTAAAATTTTTGCATCATGTAACCAACATAACCTTAAATATTAAGTTTTTCAAGTTTATTCTCATTTTTAATGTTTGTATACTAATTTTTGGCTTGGAGCCGTACTGGCTCCAAGCAAATATTTAAAAGTTCACGTAAATAATGTTTCAATATTATTGATTAATAAAAATAGACTGCTAATTACAGGTTAGATTTCCAACCTACCTTATTAGGACAAAGTATTTAGAACTTCATAAATATTACACTGAACTAAATTTTAGTTGAAAATACGGGAACCAGGCAGACATTTTACTAATAGCTGCATAATACTTTTAAATCTCAAGAAACACATATTTTTGAGGTTAGCTGTGACGACACGTGCAGATGCCCTGTAATAGCCACACTGCCTACCCTTTGCCCCACTTCAGCATTACCTTTATCGATAATACTTTGTGATTGGCGTTGTCTTCTCTTAAACAGCTGTAGCAAAATTTCGTAATTATTGCGTCAAAGAAACTTTATATAACTTACTCTAAGTAACGAGTATTATTTTTCCTCTGAAATAGTCACAGCAACCGACGAAATTGAAAAATCCATATTTTCTTCACGATCTCTGACGCTTGATGAAGAAGAAATCACGAAGGATGATTCTTTCTTCACAGTGATCTTCAATCTGCAGAGTGTTTGACCAAAATGTATCAAAAACGGGTTTCACAGAATGTTTTCAACATATCTGTAGTGTAAAAAAATGCAAACCGAAACCTAGCTGATCCCCTTCGCGAGATATTCAATGTCTAATTACACCGCCCCTCAAAAAAAAAAGTGGTCTATCCGGTGGACCAGGCCAGTGTACACGTGTGTATTTTGACCCACTGAATCTGAATCCGAAGTCAGAATTGTCGGTTTGGCTCGGTTTTTATGTCTAACCTCAAAAAACACCCCTAAAAATCCAGTTTTTCGACTTTCACACTCGAGTGGTTAGAATTTTTTTTTAATATGTTTATTCCATAACCTGACACGCCATAACCTCATGTAACCCTACAACTTCATAACACTGTGAAAGGCGAAAAACCGGTTTTTACTGGTGTTTCTTGAAATTAGAAATGAAACCGACCCAACCTGACAATTCACAACTCACAACAAAATACATACGGATACATTGCTCTGATCCGCCGGACAGAGCACTTTTGTTATTTAGGGGTGTTTCTTGGATTTAGTGGGTCAAAATACATAAGGATGCATTGGTCTGATCCGCCGGACACACCACTTCTTTTTTTTTTCGTTTTTGAGATGTTTCTTGAAGTTAGGGATGAGAAACGAGCCAATCTGAAAATTCTGACTTTGGATTCAGATTCAGCGGGTCAAAATACATAAGGATACAGTGGTCTGGTCCACCGGACAGACCACTTTTTCTTTTTGTGGAGCTGTGTAATTGGAAATTGAATATCTTGAGAAGGGAATCAGCTAGGATTTTCCAGTTTGCATTCTTTTACCCTACAGATATGCTGAAAACATTCTGTGACATGGGCGCAGCCAGGGAGGGAGCCATGGGGCCAGCCCCCCCCCAAGCCGTCTTCCATGAGCCAAAAAATAAAGAAGCATAATCTCTACATCTCAGTACAAAGCAGTACCCAAATTATCCCTTGAAATAAATATTTTGTAATTAATGCCAATATTGTCTAGTAGAGGAATCTACTACTCATCCTCTGGGGAGGCCAGTTCTATTGCCCCCCCCCCCCCCCAGATGAATTTTGTGGCTGCGCCACTGTTCTGTGAAACCCGTTTTTGAATCTATTTTGGTCAAACTTTCTGCAGCTTGAAGACCACTGTGTCTTGTTTACAATCTCTCAGGATTAAACGAGGAAACGAGGGAAATAATTATAAAAATAATTTCAGTAACATTTTATTAAATAATTCAATTTTATAAAATACATATAAACATTACAATAGTGAAATTTAACTATACCTATTCTAATCAGTCGGGGAAGTAAGTTTTACTTTTCATCTAGTTAACTTTAAGTTTGTCATTGTTTACATTGTTTTCTTCATTAGATTTGGAAATAAGGTCGACATTTTCAGACATTACATTGTATGCTTCCTCCATCAGTTTCGGAAGATCATCAACGGTGCAATCTTTGGTAGAAATTGAAGGCAAAATTTTTATCTTGATATGACCTGAAACAAGTGTTAAACAATTGGTAAAAGTAATATCACTACGAGATTTTCAGGGCAGAGTTGATGTAATTTAACTGAGATAATAACCAGCTTGCATATATTTTTAATTTCATTAGTGTTTATTTATATGGAAAAATATGGTATGCCAAATATCAGCCTTTATATGGCAAAATTTAATTTGTAATAAATAATTAAAGTTGTAAATTCAAACAAGGTAACACGCGCGGGAATGTCTGTGACGTCATACTGTGTGTCGAACAGGGAACAGCAGCGAGTATCGTATACGTTTCTCGTAGTCTGCGGTTGTAGCGTCATGTCAGTGCACTCTGTTTGAAGTCAATGGCGGCGCATAACAAAAATAGTATAAATTATACATACTTTAATAGATTATATTTAGTACAAAGAATTGTAAAATGTTTTTTTAATGATACTAGTTTACGTTTGTGAGTACTATTTTCCAAATACAATTTTTATGCAAATTCCCTATTCTTTATTAAATAAAAAAATATATATGCACAGAGTGGGGCAACAGTGCGTCGGACTTCGATTATCGAGTTCCACGATAGCTAGAAATTAAAAAAAACACAAGTAAACTAGATAAAAAAGTCTATTACCGGAAATTATTTTCGAATATACAGGGCGAGCCAAGACGAAAATACAGGATCAAGTACTTTTTTTTAATGGAATGCTATGCATATTAGTACATTTTTTGAAGTCTGTTTCTAGACATTATTCATTCCTACATTATTATTGACTATCTCCCAACCACTTGGATGTAATGAATTTTTTTGTTGAAATAATGCCATCTGCAGAAGCATATTGAAAAAATCACCAAAGTCACAATTATGGGTTTTAAGAAAAACTTATGTGAATACTAGTTACGAGACATCTAATTAATGTTCTTGAATAATTTTTACTTCCTAAAAATGTACAGGGTAGCAAAAAATTATTTTTAAATTAAGAGATTTTTAAACTGAATTCTCATTTTTTTTCAAATGGAACACCCTGTATATTTTCCGACGATGTGATGTAGAAATAAAAAACGAACATTTTTTGTAAGTACTTCCCTATGGCTAATTGCAACCATTTTCGTTTTATTGAACAAAAAGTACAACATTCAAGAATAAACTTTAAAAATAGAGGCTTCTTCAAATAATTCCTCAGAAAAAATTAAATTAAGTGCTTAGGCCAGGCTAGATAAGGGTTGAACAACAAAATAATTCATTACAGCAAACTGATAGCAGAATATTTTAAAACATATCACAACTAAAGAAGAAAAAATAATCCGAACCACCTGCGGTGTTCTGGGGTGAAATAGGGTGGGTTTTTAAGGGGTGAAAAACGGTTTTTTTCGATTTCTGAGTTAATTACGCATCCTATCGAAAAAAGTTGATCATAAAAGTTGTAGGTAATAAAGAGATCTACAACTTGAGTGGAAAGCATTTTTATCCTAACCTCAAAATTTTTCGAGATACACGCAAAAAAAAAACCCTTTTCGGTTTTTTATTTTTTTCTTCCACAAAAATAATTCGATTTAGCTCAAACTTGGTGAAAGTATACCTTTTGGTGTCCCACATAAGCATTATTTTTTTTTAAGCAAAATTTTTGACGGTTGTTGTTTAATTCAGTTAAAAAAAAAAAGTTAAATTTTCAACTGCGATTCCTCATAATTGTACTTGTCCGATAGAGTTCGCACAGGGCTCATTTTTTACTTCCACATCCAGTGGAAGTATAGTAACGACAAAAAAAATTTTAAAAATCTTTATTGTTCAAATAGGCTTAGAATGTCATGAAACGTCGAGATTTCAAGTTTGAGCGAAAAAAAAAATTTCTGTCTGTCGGTCTGTCTGTCGGTCTGTCGGTCTGTCTGTCGGTCTGTAACTTTTTTTGTGCGCACGTTTACTCTGGAACCGTTTGAGATATTGACTTGAAATTTGGTACACATATGTACTTTAACGAGATCTAGAACTAGATTATATTTTCATCTTGTTCCGTCGAAGGGTTGGGGGGTAAATTGGGGTAAATTTGGAGTAAATAGGTAAATCAAGCAGGTAAGAGTTCATAAAATTGATATTTTTTAGTATAGACAAGAGAAGTTAAGGTCTCAAAACAAATTTTGGCATTAGCCACCCCTTTGCCACCCCCACCCCATTATTAAAGGGGATGAAAAAAAAATGTGATTTAGTGTGTGTACAAGAACCAGAAACCTCAAAACATTTTTTACTTTATCCACCCCCCCACTCCCACCCCCGTCACCACCCCCACCCCACTACCGATGTGGGGTATCGTTGTATGGGTTTTTGGGGTAGAGGATTTCAAATATTATATTATTAAAGTTCCATAAACAATTATTTCCAGATACAAAATTTTTTCGTTGTGTGACTTGGATAGAAAATCCGGATGTGGAAGTAGTGATTCCTTGGGCAGCGGTTTTTTTGTCTACTTTCAATAAATAAAAAAATATACATAGTCGAATGGAAAATATTGCCGGAAAATCCAAAATTCCGAAAAAATGCCTTTTTTCGTTGTATGTTTTTTAATTATTGTCGAAAATTTGTTAATATTTATTACAATTAATATAATTACTTCCACATCCAGTGGAAGTATAGTAACGACAAAAAAAAAATTTAAAAATTTTATTGTTCAAATAGGCTTAGAATGTCATGAAACGTCGAGATTTTAAGTTTGAGCGAAAAAAAATTTTCTGTCTGTCTGTGACTTTTTTTGTGCGCACGTTTACTCTGGAACCGTTTGAGATATTGACTTGAAATTTGGTACACATATATATTTTAATGAGATCTAGAACTAGATTATATTTTCATCTTATTCCGTCGAAGGGTTGGGGGGTAAATTGGGGTAAATTTGGGGTAAATAGGTAAATCAAGCAGGTAAGAGTCCATAAAATTGGTATTTAGTATATACAATAGAAGCTAAGGTCTTAAAAAAGAATTTGGCATTAGCCACCCCCATTACCACCCCCACCTCATTATTCAAGGGGATGCAAAAAAATTGTGATTTAATGTGTGTACAAGAACCAGAAAACTCAAAATATTCTTTTACTTCATCCACCCCCACTACCACCCCCCTATCACCACCCCCACCCCACTACCGATGTGGGGTATCGTTTTATAGGTTTTTGGGGTAGAGGATTTCAAATATTATATTATTAAAGTTCCATAAGCAATTATTTCCAAATACAAAATTTTTTCGTTGTGAGTGACTTGTATAGAACATCTGGATGTGGAAGTAGTGATTCCTTGAACAGCGGTTTTTTGTAATATCAATGTATGCTACAAACAATAAGTAAAATAATTAATAATTAATTTCATTCCCCAATCACGTTTGAATTATTAAACAAACAAAAAAGTGGGGAGTGGCTACCGGTACTACCAGCTCCCCTCTGTGAGGGTCGGAGCCACAGAGAAGGGTGACTGGTTTTTAGCTAGCTAAAAAAT
Organism: Rutpela maculata; assembly: GCA_936432065.2. Classification (NCBI taxonomy): domain Eukaryota; kingdom Metazoa; phylum Arthropoda; class Insecta; order Coleoptera; family Cerambycidae; genus Rutpela; species Rutpela maculata. Next base: position 124,133,233 of record OW386291.2, on the reverse strand, counting down.
AATAATAATAATAATAATAGTAATAATAATAAAATGGCTTTATTTATAATTAAATTTACAGCATATTTCTAGTCTAGCTTAATAGCTACTCAACTTAACCTTTTACATTATAATAATTTATGTGCGTAGAGTTTATGTCAATTAATAAATGTGTATCTTATTAAAAAAAAAATTAAAATTAACAAAGTCATAACAATATCAATTATGGTAAAGTCCAATGTTATGCCGATTATACTCAATTGTTTTACAAATTTCCTTCTGAAAACACAATAAATATTCGTGATTTAATTAATTCAGACTTAGACTCTATTCATAATTATGCTAATCATAACAGTATTAAACTAAATACCACCAAAAGTGCAGAATTGTGCTTTACTTCTAATAAAACACGGGAATACACGAAGGCAAATCTAAAGATCGCTATCAAGTATTGCCCACTTGCCCATTCTAATAAAGTAAAAAATTTAGGTCTTATTTTTGACTATAAGATGCGTTTCAGGGAGCACGTGGCAGTTTTATGAAAAAAAGCATATTACTCATTAAAAATGTTATATTTTAATATAAGTATTTTAAATTTTAAAGAAAAAGATTGTGTGAAAATCTTGTGCCCATTTTAAATTATCGCAATATAGTATATTTTCCATGTCTTGATAAGATTACGCAATATCGTTTGCAAAATATGCAAAGTAGCTGTTGCAGATTTGTATTTAAACTCAAAAAGTACAGTCATTTGTATATAACGCAATCTCGATCTACAATAATATAGATGACCAACTGAAAACAACTTCTGTAAATAAATTTCGCAAAACGATAAAATCTCATTTCCTCTCTCTCCAAATTTTATAAGATAGCAAATTGGTTTTATATGTGAGGATGTATGTGTATGTGGGTATATATACACATATTTGCCTTTTCTTAGTCTTTAGTTTTAAAAAGTACATTTATTATTTTTACAAAAAATTATTTATATTATGTTTAATAACAAAAATTAACAAAGCAATTTTTATCAATTTTTACAATTTAAAACTTATTAACAATCAATAACATTAAAAGTAAATATATGTAGATTATCAAATAAATAAAAATGCGGTCATTTATACGCCGTACCAATACCGCTACAATAGAAGGCATAGAAATCAAGATCAACTTTTTTGTTTGTTTAATAATTCAAACGTGGTTGAGGAATGTAATTAATCATTAATTATTTTACTTATTGTTTGTACCATACATTGATATTATAAAATTATATTAATTGTAATAAATAATAACAAATTTTTGACAATAATTAAAAAGCATACAACGAAAAAGGGCATTTTTTCGTAATTTTCGATTTTCCGGCAATTTTTTCCATTGCACTATATATATTTTTTTATTTATTGAAAGTAGACATAAAAACAAAAAAAATGAGCCCTGTCCGAACTCTATCGGACAAATACTTTTATGAGGAATCGCAGTTGAAAATGTCACTTTTTTCTTTTAAATTGAATTAAACAACAACCGTTAAATATTTTGCTCCAAAAAATGTAGTGCTTATGTGGGACACCAAAAGGTATACTTTCACCAAGTTTGAGCTAAATCAAATTATTTTTGTGGAAGAAAAAAATAAAAAACCGAAAAGGGGGTTTTTTGCGTGTATCTCAAAAAATTTTGAGGTTAGGATAAAAATGGTTTCCATACAAGTTGTAGATCTTTTTATTACCTACAACTTTTATATTTAACTTTTTTTGATAGGATGCGTAGCTAAGCCATAAATCGCAAAAAACCGTTTTTCACCCCATATAACCGCAGGTGGTTCGGATTATTTTTCCTTCTTTAGTTGTGATGTTTTAAAATATTCTGCTATCAGTTTGCTGTAACGAATTTTTTTTTTTTTTTTTAATTATGGCACTTATCTAGCCTGGCCTATTCACATGTTGCCCATTTTGATTGAGAGACGTCTTAATGCAATTTTTAAATGAGGCCATTTAGTGGGACCATTTCTTCCAATCCATTGAAGTGGGTAAATGTTATTTCATTGGTCCCTTACTGTAATAGTATTTTTGTAAATTTTTTTGCTGTTTTCGTTATTCGACAAGCAATGAAACCTCAGTTTGGTATAAATTGTCTTGTACAAATGAACATTTATCGCACTTATCTATCATCAGTTATCATTTGCATTAAATTTAAAATAGTTCCAGTTTTACGAAATAAATTTTAATAAAGCGGAACTTGTAGACAAGACTTTTGTTTTGGGCGAGTCGGACAGAATTTGTTTGCTTGCCACTAGAATTTATAAGCAAAGGTACCCTGAAAGAAGGATTCCTGATGTTAGCAGCTTCCAAAACCTTCTCGATAGATTTGTGAAAACTGGAAATGTCGAATATAAAAAAAGTGAAAGAATAAAACGTGTTGTAAATGAAAAAAATGAGTTTTCTGTGGTGCTGGCAACGGTTTAAAATCCCCATTAGTCAGAGAGAAGTGAGCTCGATAGTAGGAATAAGTAGACGGTCCTGTTGGTCGAATCTTAAAAACAAGTAAGTTTCATGGTGTTCACAGTTTTGTAATTGGGCCAGAGATAAAATGCAAGATGTCACCTTCTTTCAATATGTTTTACTCACTGATGAGGCAATTTCCATTATTATGCTTCGGAAAATCCTCACTTTTTTAGGCAAGTTGATAACGAGCGCAGATGGTCTATAAACGTTTTGGGAGTAATTATTGGAGAACATGTAACAGTGCCACATTTTTTGACGGTACATTGACTAGAGTTATTTATCTTAATTTTCTGGAAAACTATCTGCCACAATTATTGGTGAATCTTCCTGAATAGATTCCAAATAGGATGTGGTTTCAGCAAGATGGTGCTCCACCACATTATTTAAATGCAGTTAGAGACCACTTAAATAATACCTAGTCACTTCAATAGATTGGAAGAAATGGAAGCACTAAATGGCCTGTTAGATCCCCAGATCTTACAAAAATGGATTTCTTTTTATGGGGATGCGTGAAGGAAATTGTTTATAAAGACACACCAACAACAGTACAAAATATGAAGGAAAGAATAACTGCTTTTACACCGGCAATTTTATTAACAGTAGAAACCTCATTTCAATAGCGCATAGAGATGTGTGTCGATTAAAATGAGCAACATGTGGAGGACTTTATTTGAAGAAACATCTATTTTTTAAGTTCATTCTCGAATTTAGTACTTATTGCTCAATAAAACTAAAATGGTTGCAATTAGCCATAGGGAGGTATTTCCAAAAAAAATGTTCGTTTTTTATACCTTCATCACCTCCATTTGAAAAAATTCAATTTAAAAAGTTCTTAATTGAAAAATAATTTTTGACCACCCTGTACATTTTTATGAAGTAAAAATGATTCAAAAACATTAATTAGATGTCTCATAACTAGCATTCACATAAGTTTTCCTTAAAACCCGTAATTGTGATTTGGGTGATTTTTTCAATATGCAGCTGCAAATGGCATTATTTCAACAAAAATATTCATTACATCCAAGTGGTTGGGAGATAGAATAATATAGGAATGAATGGAGTCTAGAAAAGGGCTTCAAAAAATATACTGATGTATATAGCATTCCATTTAAAAAAAAGGCACTAAATCCTGTAATTTCATCTTGTATGTTCGAAAATAATTTGCGGTTACGGACTTTTTCATCTAATTTACTTGTATTTTTTTTTATTTCTAGCTATCGTAGAGCTCGAGATATCGAAATCCTACACACTATTCCCCACCCTGTATATCTCGAAAAAAATTGAAAAAATCTGGAAACCGAAAATGGATTATGACCTCTGCAAGGAGTTTTCTATTAAATTCGAGAAGATATAGTTCATTGGGTCCAGAGATATGACATATATTACATACCATTGTCAAACCGATTATTCCCTAGGAATGTATATCTTGACACCGCAACTGGTTGAATGGGGCATCGGGAAGCCAATGCTAAATGGAAGGCACCTTTTTTGAAGGGTAACAGCGTCGTACTGCCATTTCTAGTTCCTTCGGGAAACATAAGCACACGAGCCTAAAATACAAATTAAAATTATTCATTGACCTTATACTACAGTATAGAGGTAAAAAATATTTAAAATTTTGGAACAATCTCATATTAATGGTAATTTTTCTTTATGGATTATTACAGTAAAAGATGCCATCTTCAGTTTAATATGCTCTTTCCCTCAAGGAGTGAAAACCACCTATAAATTTAGATATTTAATATTTGAAAAAGTATTACTGATTTATTTTTAAAACGTGTAGGATATTTATGTTTTTGGGACCGCTGATTACAAATCTGAAATCAAAAATGAACATTTCAAAATAGCGGTTCCAATATGGCGGATAGATTTTTTTCTAAAGCAACTGTTTTAAACAGACCAAAAAAAAGCATATTAATGAAAAATAGCATTTTTTTTTAAATAAATAATTACTGGACAATTATAATAATAAAATGGGGGTATTTTGTTAAAAAAATGTGAAAAAAATAAATTGCTTTGGCCATAACTTCTTTATTTTTTTATGATCCAGAAACAAACAAAATTTTTTAAAAATAGTGTATGTGATTAAAGCACAAATCGTAGCCTTTTTACTCAATCCAGAATTTCATGAAATTAATTCACACAATGTCAAAGAGGAGGAAATCCCCAAACAACTGACCTAATAAACAAAGTAACAGATTATATTAATGGGCTTTTTTACCTTACGATTTCTTATTATTTCTCCTGTACTGTTCACTGCATCTTTGGCTCCTTTTGCATTTACTCTGTCTATAAATATCGTACCCCACAACCATGAAGCTAGTCCGAAGGGCTGCATGTAAAATATTTCTTTTTTAGATATAACAGTGCAGTTCTCCATTACTGGCCACAAACAAGCTAAAACTAAAAAATAAAATACGCATAAGTTACAAAAAAAAACAGCAATTTTTGCAACACACACAAACACATGGCTTGTTTTACAAAGATTTTTCAAGTATTTTTTATAATTTTTTTTCCGAAAAAATCATGACATATCTATACAAATTTTAAGTTGATGCGCATAACACTCCAGTCAATATACAGGGTGATTTACCACAACATGTGGTCGTTGTCCCTGTTGTAGAACTCTCCAAAATCGTCCTAAGTTGAAGACAGAATCAAAATTCGACTTAGGCAAAAATTTCATTTAAGGGCATTTTTAAGAGTCTGCAGAGGCACAGATCAGTCCATAAGGATCGTTTTGGGTTCTATAAGGCGTTAGAAATGACCAGGTGAAAATTCGAAGAAACACCGAATTTTCACTTAGGAAAATATGTTTTTGGTTCAGGATATGAGAGCAAAAGTATATAATGACAAAGATTTATGAATAATATACTTTTTCAAAGGAACCACAAATTGGACTTAGAAAAATAATATTTTTAAAAAGTGTGTCGAAATTAATTTATCAAAAGTGCGCCGAAATTTCACTTGCAGATAATTTTTCAAAACTGCGTCGAAAGGGTATAGCCGGATAAGCATAGTGAAATATGCCCCTCAGCCAAATTGGACTTTGCATACATGGCTTGTTAGCTCTATATTAATAAACAATTTCTGCCGAGTTTTAAATCCGTACCTCTACGGTTGGGCCAGTTATAGAGGGAGACGTGATTTTCAGTTTCTATTTAATTTCGCTTTTCCTGTTGCATTGAAAATTCTGAAAAAAATCAGGATCCATACAGTCTTAAGGGTACATGTCAGGATTTTTTCTCAGAATTTTTGGCTTAAAATTCGGCTTGCTAAAAATTTTTGAAATTTTGAAAAAATTTTTTTTTAGGATTTTATCAAGTGACTACCTTTATTTTTTTACAGTAATAACTACTTCATATGCTTGTTGGTTTGTAATTTTTTCAGATTTTTTAAAGTGGTGGGCCATGGTGTAAAAAATTAAATTTCGATTTTGAGATGTTTGGGCTCTTAATCTTTATTCTTGAATATATTGTAATTTGTAACATCAAAAAGTTTACTTCTGCAGGTTTTACAATTTTGGAAATATATCGAGCGTGAGATAAATAATAAATTATTGCAGCTATGTGTGAACAGCACCCGACTGGGCGTCTACCATTTGCACACTCGCAGTAGTATCGCCTAACTCCTCGGAAACCAACGGAATTTGGCTCATAATCAATAAAAGACTTATAAGTTCTGCTACTAACATGTTGCGACCTCACTTCTACTTTAATTATATTATTATTGTCTTTAACATAAACCATAATAGCTGATACGATCCAGTGAATAAAATTTTCAAGTCGTTCTGTGTCATTTCTGGGAAATCACGGAGGTATGAGGATTTCAACTGTTGAAATGGAACCTTTTGCCTAGCCCAATGTTTCATCTCGATCTCTAAAGTTAAAGTATTCTTCACAGTTTGCTGCGATGTCATTTGGAAAATAATGTTTTCGGAAAGACTAACATTTGAAAGGCGTTTTGTTTTCCAAATCTATTAATTAAAAAACAAGCTATCCGAAAGTATGCACGGACTCTAGGAACCAATTTGTTATCCCACTGCTGATGAAGTAGTCGGTACTTCTGTCCAATTACACCGTGAGTTGCCTCAGCGATCCAGCGAACCTTTGTTACTCGGCGTGAGTCATTGGATTCAGCAGTGGTCAGCTGACTACGTTTGCCTTTAAGAGCAGGCATAAGTACTTTATAACCTCGTTCCAAATGGTCCTTTACAACGCGAATGTCTCGATCGACGATACAAATATCACCTTCCTTCAGAAGATTTTGCAACTCTTTCGGATCTTGCAAGACAATTTTCATGATATCCGCATTATTCTGCGTTGCGTGAAAAGGTCCGAGGATTTTGACAATATAGCCGTTTGTGGTGCAAATCGTGGTGCAAGTCATTGTCGAAATGCTCGGACTTTTTCACCCAACGCAGAATGATGCGGATGAAAATATAAAGTACTTATGGCTGCTCTTAAAGGCAAACGTAGTCAGCTGACCACAGCCGAATCCAATAACTCACGCGGAGTAACAAAAGTTCGCTGGGTCGCTGAAGCAATTCACAGTCTAATCGGACAGAAGTACCGATTACTTCATCAGCAGTTGGATAACAAATTGCTTCTTAGAATCTGTGCATACTTTCGGATAGCTTGTTTTTTAATTAATAGATTTGGAAAACAAAACGCCTTTCAAATGTTAGTCTTTCCGAAAACATTATTTTCCAAATGACATCGCAGCAAACTGTGAAGAATACTTTAACTTTAGAGATCGAGATGAAACATTGGACTAGGCAAAAGGTTCCATTTCAACAATTGAAATCCTCATACCTCCTTGATTTCCCAGAAATGACACATAACGACTTGAAAATTTTATTCACTGGATCGTATCAGTTATTATGGTTTTTGTTAAAGACAATAATAATATAATTAAAGTAGAAGTGAGGTCGCAACATGTAAGTAGCAGAACTTATAAGTGTTTTATTGATTATGAGCCAAATTCCGTTGGTTTCCGAGGAGTTAGGCGATACTACTGCGAGTGTGCAAATGGTAGACGCCCAGTCGGGTGCTGTTCACACATAACTGCAATAATTTATTATTTATCTCACGCTCGATATATTTCCAAAATTGTAAAACCTGCAGAAATGCTAAGTAAACTTTTTGATGTTACAAATTACAATATATTCAAGAATAAAGATTAAAAGCCCAAACATCTCAAAATCGAAATTTAATTTTCTACACCATGGCCCACCACTTTAAAAAATCTGAAAAAATTACAAACCAACAAGCATATGAAGTAGTTATTACTGTAAAAAAATAAAGGTAGTCACTTGATAAAATCCTAAAAAAAATTTTTTTTCAAAATTTCAAAAATTTTTAGCAAGCCAACTTTTAAGCCAAAAAATCTGAAAAAAAAATCCTGACATGCACCCTTAAGACTGTATGGACCCTGATTTTTTTCAGAATTTTCAATGCAACAGGAAACACGAAATTAAATAGAAACTGAAAAATCACGTCTCCCTTTATAACTGACCCAACCGTAGGGGTACGGATTTAAAACTCGGCAGAAATTGTTTATTAATACAGAGCTAACAATCCATGTATGCAAAGTCCAATTTGGCTGAGGGGCATTTTTCACTATGCTTATCCGGCTATACCCTTTGGCCTGAAAATTAATTTTTCAAAAGTACCCCAAAGCCAGTTTAAAATGTACCATGAAAATATACTTTGAAATATTTTTCATTTTTATTCCTCCACCAAAGACATTGACCTTTGAGGAACGGTCATTGAATGCCCCCTTCTAAAGTATGAGCATAAAATTTTAGCGATGCATTGCATCTAAAAGGCAAAATAGACGATTTTGACAAAGCCGGCGTAGTGTCGATAGCCAAAAATTGATAAAAATCAATGCACATGCACAAGGCCGGTTTCTCGCATAGAAAGAGTTTGGATTAACTCAGCGGCTCGCAATTTGGTCGAGCGCGTTGAGTGGTCCCGACAAAGTGATGGTAGGAAAGCCAATAGCGGGGCTTTCCAAATGACAAACTTATAGAAGAAAACTCCTTGTGCATAAAAAACCAAAAATTCAATTTTGCCTAAAAGTCGCTCGAAGGTGGGTTGCTGCCATATCGATAATATTGAACAACTGCATAGGGGCAAGTAAATTGTGGACTGATTGAACGCCATCAAACTTATGCAGTCATAAGTCCTCACGAATGTGTTTGAGTACGTGAACCGCCACGATACAAGAACTTTAAAGCTAAGTAGTCTCTAGCGAAACTAAATTCATTTAGTAAAACTTTTTTAAGTTAAAATTAGTCAGTCGTAATTATGAAATTACAAACAGTCTCAGACTTCTCTAAAAAGCTCGCATTTTGATTCTGAGAAGGTATGCATGAATCTTTTCTGCCTAATCGATCGTCAGCGTAAGCGCTCTCGCTTGTATGGTCTGAAAGCCATTGCCTTTATTGGGGAAGGTACGATTCTTATCTTGAGAATTTTGTGTAACCATTTCTGTTAAATAAACGGAATCTTTGAACTATTGTTTCTTAATTGATCTTGAGGCCTGTTGACGGTCTATAATCCCTGGAACTTTCGTATCGAAAACCGGATGTGTCGAGTTAACTCACATTAACACTTGATCTTCTGGTTGCCTTACGGAGGTTCGACGGGGATTTTTTTATGCGTTTTTTGAGAAATCCCTAAGGTGTAGAGTCCGTTATTAACAGCCAAAAACGTACAAAATTAATCCCTCCGCAGAGAAATTCTTCGGTTGGGATTTTTTTATGTAAAAATCCAGAATTTCAAAAGGTACCTAGACCCCTAACGAGGGAATTCATGTCCAGAGAGAGCGTCGTTACCGATCTGTGGTAATGCAGCCTTGGTCCATTATTCGGCTATCGAAGTGCATCTTATCTCGAACCCGCCTGGGAGGTAGAAGAACGGGGTAACACGCGACTGGCGCCTCCTGAGAAATAAATTGGTGTCGCGTCATTTTGACGCCCGGTAGTGCGTTCTTTTACATCCCCACCGAAAGGAGTTAAAAAAATGAAAAAAAGTTTAAAAAAATGACCAAACCTTACTTGTAGAAATGCGCCGCCTATGGCTTGAACCAATCTGACGTAATGTGGTACAACCATATCACTTCCCCTCTCCCTTTATCAGACTTGGGATTCACAGCAAAGCTGAAGAGGTTAGAAGTGGCATTTTGGTTTTAATCAAATCACACTACAAAAATACCAAAATAAGTCCGAAAGACATTAGCCCTTTGCTACAGAACTCTACAACAAGTAGATTAAGAGATATTTGCTTAAACCTGTCGATAGTACAAAAACACCAAACTTCGACGGTACTTTGTACCTGCTGGTGTGCTGACTGTTCGACCGAAAGCAAAAAACGCGGCACTTTGACCGCACTTGCCGGCTTAAACTTTTTATGCCAATTAAGGAAATGTAAGCATTTCCGATATGTTCTTTCCCAAGTAAGTTCATTGCCCTATCACTAACCACAGAAAAGTAACAGTAGCGTATGTTTGCAACTTTTAATGTAATAAAAATTGCTAAATTATCTCGAATCACTCTAAAATTTTGCAGAGACTTTCTCACATAGAAGACTAGTACACCATTTTATTTTCCGCATGTTGTGGTAAATCACCCTGTATACATTTGAAAAATATTAAATATAGGGGAAAATTAATTGTCGGGCGAGAAGTTCATACAGGCATTAATTTTTTTTCTATTCACACGATAAGCTTTTAAGACAATTGTTTTTATTGTTTTCGTTTTAGTACACCTAAATAATAATAAAAGCTTGTTTTTAAAAGGTTTTTTTACATACAATTTTTATTTTAGAATTTTTAGTTACGTCTTAATTTTTAGTTTTATATTCATTGCGTCCGCCTTGCTTAAAAGTACTTTAGCCTCTGCCATTTCTTAGAATACAACGTCTGAGTTAATACACTATCTGATCAAATTATGGTTTAAAAACACTTTTTGGTATCTTATTATTGTATTGTCACCGGAACTACACGTGTATGCAAAATTTCAGCTCAATTGGAAGTCGTTAAGTGGTTCAAAATTGACTTGCAAGATAAACTAAGTCACATACAAACAGGTGAAGTTAAATAATAAAAACTTGTTAAAGAACTTTCCCAATGAGAGCTTTCCCCTATACTAAATATTTTTTAAGACCTAATCAACAAATTGACTGGAGTATAATTATAATGTATATAACGTATACCTTTTAAGAACAATGAAAGGAAATTTGTAAACGGCTGAATTAATGGATAGCACAAATGACATGTAAATTTACTATTCTTATTAATGCGTTGGATACCTGCATTTAATTACAATAATTTAATCAAACACCATATAGTGTAATATGAAAAATTTTTTGATTCCTCCAAAAAGTCAAATGTATTTTTTAAACGAACATCTTATCTGATTGTTGTCACAAAGAATTGAATTTTTGAGTATGGGGGGATATGGAGACGACTGCGTATGCAAGAAGTCTGTGTCTTATTTATATTAAATATCCCAATCAGTATACCACATTCTCCACACAGTAAGCAAAATTGAAAGAAATTTTTCTGAAAGGGTACACTAGGAGCGGTACGGTACGATGACACCAAAAGCTTGAGAAAAAAAAAACAATTTAATATGTTGTTGCAATTGCAAGAAAATCCGCATAAAACTATACAAGCATTGGCTGCTAATACTGAAATCAGTCAATCTTCTGCTAAAAAGTACTTGGAAAAACATAAATGACATATAAAAGCTTGAATAAAAAGCAATTTAATATGTTGTTGCAATTGCAAGAAAATCCGCATCAAACTATACGAGAATTGGCTGCTAATACTGAAATCAGTCAATCTTCTCTTATGAAGTACTTGAAAAAACATAAATGGCATCCCTAAAACTTGAAGAAAAAAACAATTTAATATGTTGTTGCGATTGCAAGAAAATCCGCATGAAACTATACGAGCATTGACTGCTAATACTAAAATCAGTTAATCTTCTGTTATGAAGTACTTGAAAAAACATAAATGGCATCCCTAAAGGCTTGAAAAAAACCCAATTTAATATGTTGTTGCAATTGCAAGAAAATCGACATGAAACTATCGAGCATTGGCTGCTAATACTGAAATCAGTCAATCCTCTCATATGAAGTACTTGAAAAACACGAATGGCATCCCTTAAAGCTTGAAAAGAACCAATTTAATATGTTGCAATTGCAAGAAAATCCACATGAAATTATACGAGCATTGGCTGCTAATACTGAAATCAGTCAATCTTCTGTTATGAAGTACTTAAAAAAACATAAATGGCGTCCCTACAGAGTGGTTTTAGTTTATGAGTTAAACGAATCACGGAATTGAATTTTGTGATAACTAATGACATAATGGAGAGGTGCAGTGGTGATGCTGATTTCGCCAACCGAATTATTTCTTCTGCTGAAGCAATTTTATATAGGTGGATTGAACAACAAAATTGTCGATTTTGGACTCCTCAGAATCCATACTCGATGATGGAGGCCCAGGACGATCCTCTTTCATTATAGGAACACTAACAGGTGAAAAGTATTTGGAATGACTACTTCAATATATTTGTTTGCTTTAAAATACCAGGAATCTTATGATGTAATTCAATACTTCGTCAGAATTAACTAGAAGAGTAGTTGTTTTGATTGGTTCTCCAATAATGAGTGTTTTAAAGTATTTACCTAACTAGTTTATTAACGTGACCAGACTGAAGCCCCAATATGCAGAAAGTGGGTAATTTCATATTAAATAAAAAGTGTGTAAATTGTGATTTGCTTAATACCTAAATAATATTTTCTTAGCGGAGATACTTCTAGAATGTTAGGCAGCAATCCATCCATCAACTTGTCTTATGCCAAGAAGTAAATGGGACCCAATTTGAACTCCATTTTAATATTTTTTTAACTGTTTTATTTGTTTGGCGTTCTATAAACTTGTTATTAATTTGTTTCAAATAAATTGATTAAAAGTTCCACAGATATTTAGATTTTTTTCACATCACACACATATTGCTGCATACAGAATTTTAAGAAGAATAAAAATCTTTAAAAAAATCTCCGTATATAGTGTGCTAGAGCTCTAGCTGGGTGGTATTATAATAGTATCATGGTAAACACTAGACTTTTGCACCTACCTATTAAATCTAACATGCTTTGGTGATTTATTAATACTACACAACCACTGTCTTTGACGATATTTTCAAGACCCTCTACACTATGAGTTAATCCGAGAAATCTGCAGCACGCCCTGAGCCCGGCAGCCGGCATCCTAAAATAAAAACACATTATTAATAAGAAAATCATGCCATATAGCTCAAAGAAAATTACAAAAAATACAAAGCCACTATGGACAATGATGTTGAGAAATTATTGTCCTTTATCCGCGCAGGGTGCTATTATTTTATTACAAAATTCATTTTTTCATTGAGGGTGTAATTCTAGTTGAACAATGTAGGAAAAAATTAACATTTTTTTCTTAAATTCAAAGAACTTAGGTAATACGACTGTTTTAAGGTTGTCAAATTCAAGAGAGAAGGCGATACGGTTGTGTTATTGTCACAGCTTTTTCCTTAATATGTATATTGCCAAAATATGAATGTCCAAATAGAATAGGACCCAAACAATGCAGTTCAGCTCAGTGATAGTGTTATAGAACCTCCCAGAATCGATCTAAGTCGAAGATTAAATAAAATTTCGACTTAGGTAAAAAATTCATTTAAAGGCATTTTTGAACATAACGTACAAGTTGGAAGGTATCAGAGCCGAAAACTAGCACAAAAAGACTTTTACAATATACTTTTTACGAAGTACGCCAAAAATATTTTTAAACTTTTAATCGGATCACGAGAAACAATGTAGTAATATAGCATTCAAATAATGAATATATTGTTAGAAAAATAGCGCGGGGGGGGGGGTGCCGATAATCAAAATTCGATTTAACCACGTTATAAAATTTATTAATTTAAAGGGCATAGCCGGATAAGTATGGTGAAACGGCCCCCGGCCCTATCTTCATTGAGAGAAGGAATGTAGTTAGCAATAAGTGACGGGAACAATTTTGCAAACTATCAACGCAAAAGGGTGGCGCGTTTCACGGGGGGTGAAATCCAAAAGACCAATTTTTTGTGCCAAAACGCAGCAACCGAAAATTTTGGAAAAAATATATCTTGGACAAGTACTGGAGAGGATTCTCATTGTCGGTCAATTTGGGCGAGAAGACATCGGTATACTTTTCAAATATTTTTAAGAGTAAGTTCCCCTCGTTGCACCACATTCAAATTTTTTTGTAGCGTCTACTTTCACCCCCATATAACATATTTTTTTCGCAGCGTGGTCGGAACATTACGTCATAGTGAAAAAAATCACGTTCGTGGTCTTTCGAGACTAGTAGTCTATGTGTAATGAAGGCAGAAAGAGTGTAAATATTTCCTGCAAAGGCGAGATTACCTTTCCCTTCCGTTTTCGGGGGTGCTGAACACGATGGAAGTGGTGGGAGAAATTTTTGACCGCCGCAACCGCCTGAAACGGCCAAAAACCACCCCTTTTATGGATCCCTTTATGTTTTCATATATAAATGGGTCTGGGGATTGATTTATCGACGGGTTATAATTGAAATAAAATGGAAGGGGCTTATAGAGTAAGTGGAATCCAGACAGCAGGCCGAGGGGGTTGATTAAACCGTCCCGAGGGGTGGAATCATTTTTTTTTCAAATAATTCTGTTCAAATGCGTATCCCCCCCGTTTTCGGGGTCGCCGATCACGGGAAAAATTTTCATTTTTTAGTTTCAACCCCTCCTCATCCCTCAAACGGCCAGAAACCACACCAGGAAGCTTTCTATACAGGATTTACAGGTTTTTCGGCGCATGATCGTTATTCTTTTGCATATTCCTTTATCTTTCACGGAAGAGAAGGTGGTAGCGACCTCGGGTTGCTTCAACCATTCCATAGGGTGTAAAATTTATTAATTACAATTTGGATCGTCGATACGCCTTCCCCCGTTTTCGCAGGCGCTGATCACGATAAAAATATAATTAATGAATTTTATACCCCTTGGAAGGGTTGAAGCAACCTCCGAGGTCGCTACCACCTTCTTTTCCGTGAAAAATGAAGGGATATGCACAGGAATACCGATCATGTTCCGAAAAAAAAAAAACGTAAATCTTGGATAGCATGCTTTCTGGTGGTTTCTACCCGTTTGAAGGATGATGAATATTTTTCTCGTGATCAGCTACCCCGAAAACGGGGGATACGCATTTGAACAGAATCAGTTGAAAAAAAAATTATTTTCCTCCCCTCGCTTCGGAAGGGTTTAATCAACCCTTTAGGCCTGCTGTCTGGATCACACTTACTCTATAACCTTCTTCCATTTTATTTCAAGTATAACGCGTCTATAAATCACTCCCCAGACCCGTTTATATATGAAAACATAAAGGGATCCATAAAAGGGGTGGTTTCGGCCGGTTCAGGGGGTTGCGGCGGTCAAAAACTTCTCCCACCACTTCCATCGTGTTTAGCGCCCTCGAAAATGGGAGGGAAAGGTAATCTCGTCTTTGTACGAAATATTTACACTCTTTCTGCCTTCATTACATAGACTACTAGTCTCGAAAAACCACGGACGTGATTTTTTTCACTATGACGTAATGTTCTGACCACGCTGCGAAAAAAATATGTTATATATGGGGGTGAAAGTAGACGCTATAAAAAAATTTTGAACGTGGTGCAACGAGGGGAAGTTACCCTTAAAAGTATTTGAAAAGTATACCGATGTCTTCTCGCCCTTAGTTCTTTCCCAAATTGACCGACAATTTTTTTCTGAGAATCCTCTTCAATACTTGTCCAACATATACTTTTTTCCAAAATTTTCGGTTGCTGCATTTTGGCACAAAAAATTGGTCCTTTGGATTTCATCCCCCTCGTCACCCCGTGAAACGCGCCACCCTTTTGCGTTAATATTTTTCAAAATCGTTCCCTTCACTTATTGCTAACTATATTCCTTCTCTCAATGAAGATAGGACCGGGGGCCGTTTCGCCCTACTTATCCGGCTATGCCCTTTAATGCACAATTAATAATTCCCAAAATTAGGATTAGTCAGCGCGATGAAGATAATGTCCTCGGGGCCCGGACATTCAAGTCGCTTCATTTCACTGACGTAGCATCTTTACGTCGGCGGGCGGGACTTCTACAGGGGGAACCGCTAACAGTATAATATTAACGATGCTACGTACCAAAAGGGCGAAATCGAAAAATGTGGCGAAGGCGTGTAGCATCTATAGACAATTATTTAGCAAAAAATAGTAAACGTTGACAAGGCCGGTTTCTCACATAAAACAAATTTGGATACATCCAGCGGCTCGTAAATTAGACAAGTGCCTAGATCAGTAGAAAGCGATAGAAGGAAAACCAAATGCAGGTCTTTCCACATGAAAAAGTTATAGAGAAAAACGCCTTGTGCATAAATATGACAAAAAACCATTTTGACAAAAAGTCGCTTGAAGGCGAAGTCGTGTCAAATCCCCTATATTGAACTTATATGAGGACCGGTACGTCGTGAGGCTGATGGAAAGTTTTATAACTCATATATAGTTAAACTCACTTTGAACTCTGTTCTGTGAATGATATAATCACGATCAAGAACCTTTAAGCTAATCATAAGCGAACCAGCATTTCTTAAATAAAATCTAATATATAAAAATCTCGTGTTACAGTGTTTGTTATCGAACTCCTCCGAAACGGCTTGACCGATTTTTATGAAATTTTTGGTGGATATTTGGTAGGTCTGGGAATAAGTTATTTATTATACCCCTAGATGATGAGGGTGGCCCTATCCATAAATTTTCTTTTTATTTTTTGGACAAAAATTTATAATTTATATAGCAAAACGTTTGCTGGGTCAGCTAATATTTTTATATTATTTGAAGTCAGCCACGAAAAACCCAAATATGCTTTCACAAATTTCTAGGGAAATTGTATGAATCTTTTCTACCAAATCGACTGTTAGCGCACGCTCTCATTTGTATGGTAACAACTAAATACTTTCCTAAAAAGGTGATCGACCTTGCCTTATTTGGGGAGGCGATTATCTTCAATTATATAATTTATTGGATAGGATATCGCATAATTATTTATACTTGTTTTAAACCCAGTTAATAAATGGTATTCTTGAACTCTTGCATTTTATTGATTATATCACTTGTTGTCTCATTCCTCGAGGGTTTCCGTTTAAAAGACCGGAATTGAGTAAACTGGGCGTCTCTCTACCCCACAAATTTGAAATCTCAATATACCGGTTACATTACGGAAGCTTGAGAGGGATTTTTTTATGAAAACGTCTCAGAAATCTTTAGGCATAAAATCCATTACTATTAGGTATTCCGCCAGAGAGAAAGGCCAATTTTTATTAGAGAGAGAGCGTAGTTAATAACATACGGTAGTGCAGCATTGGCCGATTACTTATTCTATCAAGTTGTACCTTATCTCGAACCCGCTTGAGAGTGGAAAAACAAGGAAGAACGCGACCGGCTTAATAAATAAATTGGTGTCGCATCACTCAGACGCATGGTATTAAGTTCCTCTACAATATCAATTTCAAATTAATGCAATTTCAACATGCATATTTTTGTATTTCATGAATTTAAACGTATTAATTTGCAAACAAAAAATAGAAATTCATTATTCCACTATTGTTATGGTTACTTAAATATTCCTAGAGTATTTTTGCAATATATGTTTTATTATGTTTGAAATGTTTTGTTAACCCCTTTCTAACCAGGCTTTGTTAAAGGACGTTGCACTAGAGGACAAATACTGAATTTTAGACCACTTACCGAAAAGGCAAAAGAATATTACGTGCCTAGTAGATTACTGCAGATTGCTTTTGAAAATGTGGAATGTGAAAAACTGTGAACTGTTTTATTGGAGATGGGAATATGACATTCAAAAAAGAAGTACAACGAACAATTAATAGAACAAACAATAAGAAACCCTAATAACCAAGGATGATTCGAATCAAATCTTTCTCCAACAAATTCACACAACTTCATATCATCCGCAAAGTAATTGTATGGTTGAAAGATTCCATAGAACCTTTAAAACTACATTAATCGTCAGAGAACTCCGTTCATTGGTTTGATAAACTACCAATTGTTTTATTAGGTTTGCGAACAATACCCAAAGACGATTTACTTTGTTCATCTGCAGAACTTGTTTATGGCTAAACTTTACGTCTCCTTGGTGAATATTTTATTAAATCACATTCTGATACTAAAGTACCTTTATTTATTAACAAATTACAAAACTATTTCAATAACTTATAATTCACGAATCCTAAACGAAACCATTTTCAGAATACTTTGTCAATCCTGACTCCTGACATTAAATCTTGTAAATTTGTTTTCATTCGAAAAGATAGACTTAAACCAACTTTATCTCCTTGGTACGAAGGACCTCTTCGAGTAATTTCTCGAACTAACAAAATTATAACAGTTCTTAAACGTGGAAAGGATTTTACTGTAGCTTTAGACAGAGTTAAGCCTGCATACTTATTGAATGATGTTGTCGATCTACCCGTCAATTCTGAGTGTAAAAAAGTTCGCTTTAATATTGATACTTTGATAGGTTGATTTTTTATTTTGCAGCATATTCACCTACATAGTTAAGATTCTGTTACTATAGATATTATATTATATACTAATTAATAAACTGCTTTTGAACAATTAATAGTATCCATAAATAAACACTGTTTTTCGTTAATGTAGCATCACCTAAATGCTCATTTTTTTCTCTTCGTTTAAAACACTTGTTTCGGAAAAATTTTCCGTCCGCCATACTCTAATCGCCATTTTTTGTTTATTAATTTTGACTTTAGATTCGTAATCAGCAATCCCATCAATATAAATATCCTACTTTTCAAAAACGAATCAGGAATACTTTTTCAGATATTAAATATCTAAATTTAGGGGAGGTTTTCACTCCCTGGGGGTAAGAGCAAGTGTCGGGACCATATAGAAACTGAAGATACCTTTTACTACAACAATTATGTATACAAAAATTATCATTACATATGAGATCATTCCTAAATACATATTTACCTCTAGATACTATACTATTTCCAATTTCAAAGAATATGTAGTGAACAGCATAGTTCTGCCAAAAAATTTAGCTCATTAGGAAACTGTAATTAAAATTTAATAACTGGTAGTACGTATCTGGTATGGACGAAACATGGTATAGACTAGGGAGTGGTTCCAATAATGAGCAACATTAGAATACAATCATTATTCATTAGCAGACACTTCCGTTTTAGATTAATTGAGTGCGTTTACTTTATGTCCGTTCTGTGTTGTACTTTATGTAAACCCAGAGCGTTCTTGTATGCAGTAAAGAATATTTTTTATAGGATCTCGCAAACAGTAGGAAGAATATTTAATGTATAAAAACGAAAACAAAATCTATCTAAGAAAATATTAATTATAATTATTTCTTCTTCTTTTGATTGTTTTTAACTCCAATTTGGTTTGTTTTTTCTTTCCCTATGATAAAAATTGACACAGATACACTTATTTGAATAGACGCATGATGTTTTTAACTTAATTAATAAAAAAAATTATGTAATTATCTCTTTATAAAAAAATATTACTCTTTACTTTTGAAGAATATCAAATACCTTCAATTTGTCTCTTACGATAAAACTGCCTGTTTTATGGTAAGAAAGTGGTCAGGTGAGGTACGGACTGGTTTCAGTGGCGATACCACAGAACCCCACTAGCGGACTACGTCCAAGAAAAGTCTCAAAAATTCTGTCAATTCAAACTGGGCGATAGTCTGCTAACCTACAACATAACCTGAGTCGGACAGCATAATGCAATCTTTTTCGATATTCGACACCCCCTACCATACTAGGCGTTGCCTATTTTCCAACCTCTACTTTGGCCAAACCATTCTATACGACAACTTCGTATTTCCCATTTCCCCACCTTTAATCTTTACCTAAAACTTGTAACCTAACTTCTTTATCCTTTTAATACAGATTCGGAAAGTGCTGGTTTTGGTATTGCACTAGTTTCAACGACTTAACCGACCGCCCACAATAAAGGCGTCTACCAGTACTCTAGCAGAGGGGTAAAGAATGACACGTCCCATCAAGAGAATCCTGTACATCATTCCGCAGAAGAGCTGCCCACGCACATGTGGGTCATTCCATGTCAAATCAACCAGTAAAAATAAAATTTTGAAACTTGACTTCTCCGATTTTGATAATTTTTGGTGAAAGTGTTGTACCTGTCAAGCACATGAAAATTCCAGTTTTTTTATTTTTTTTTGATTATTGGTTTTTGAGTAACACGTCTTTGAAAATGAAAGTTAGTAATTTTGGAAAATAGGGATTTTTAAATCACAATATCTCCAAAATGGTGAGAGATACAAGGGTGGGACAAACGTCAATTTATGGTCTTTAAACAATATTTTTCTATTTGAGGTTAAAAAATGTTGCAACCTCAAATTTAAAGGTCGAGGTCAAGGTCACAAATGTAAAAGTAATTATTCTCAAAAAGTATATTTTTGAAAATTATTAAAAAAATTGTATTTGTCCCTAATGGTCATATCTACCATTGCATACAATTTCAAAGTGGGGCAACAACGGAAAAATTGTACAAAAAATATTATTTTAGGACAATGTGTACTTTCAAGACACTAATCACAAAGTATAATATTTTATTTTGCAATTTATGATTTTGAATTTACATATATATCAAAAGAGTCGTTATTATTAGTCTTGGGAATAGGTTTGTGTAACCCCCCCCACCCCACATTTCCCTGCCAAAACCACTTTTGTCATACATGACAACATGAATCTGGTAATAAGCATAATTAAATACTTAATGGGTAATATACAATGAAATATGTTGTACGTAAAAGATAAACATTTATTGGTGGTACCCAATGCAAAAATTTTTTGTTTAATAATTGTTATTTTTTTATACAATTTTGAAGCATTATCAGATAATGCCATTTCAGCTTGACTAAGCTTGTAGACCCTTCCGTTTCAGTGACAGGATCCACTTTAAGTAGTATTGTTTTTGGGTTGACATTTAAAACGTCGGGTTTATTTGGATACAGAAATGATCGGGAAGAACCACTTGGATGTAAAAAACCGCTGCCCAAGAAATCACTACTTCCACATCCAGATTTTCTATCCAAGTCTCTCACAACGAAAAAATTTTGTATGTGGAAAAAATTGTTTATGAAACTTTAATAATATAATATTTCAAATCGTCTACCCCAAAAACCCATAAAACGATATCCCACACCGGTAGTGAGGTAGGGGTGGTGATAGGGGAGGGGGTAGTGGGGGTGGATGAAGTAAAAAAATATTTTGAGGTTTTTGGTTCTTGTACACACACTAAATCACATTTTTTTTCATCCCCTTAAATAATTAAGTAGGGGTGGTAAGGGGGTGGCTAATGCCAAAAAAATTGAGACCTTAGTTTCTCTTGTATATACTAAATTCCAATTTTATGGACTCTTACCTGTTTGATTTACCTATTTACCCCTCATTTACCCTAATTTACCCCCCAACCCTTCGACGGAATAAGATGAAAATATAATCTAGTTCCAGATCCCGTTAAAGTACATACGTGTACCAAATTTCAAGTCAATATCTTAAACGGTTGCAGAGTAATCGTGCGCATAAAAAAAGTTACAGACAGAAATTTTTTTTTCGATCAAACTTAAAATCTCGACGTTTCATGACATTCTAAGCCTAATTGAACAATGAAAATGTTCAAAAATGTTTTTGTCATTACTATAGGTACTTCCACTGGATGTGGAAGTAAAACTGATTGTCACCTCCTTTGTTTCGTCATTTTTACTTAGTACACATCCTAGCCACCAGAAATCATAATACATGGCAGTGACAAAGCCAGAAATTTCCTCAAATTCAATACTAGGTTAGCCATCTCCAAGGTTAAATTCAGTACTCTTACTGCTATTTGAATAAGTTTTCCTCTCAAAACCATATCTTTCCACTTACATTTCTTAAAAATTTTAATGCCGTAGACTTGTAGTCAACAATATTAAATGGGTTACAACACTAAGGAACTATACATTGTTCTATTGATAATATTAAGTAATATAAATTAATTTAATTTAAAATGTTCAAAACCTGATAAATATACATCTAAATATGCACTATTCGCGGCAAACGACGGGTCGCGCGCCAGTCTGAGCGACGCGGTTAGGCGGTATGTTATACAACGCATGTACCCACACTTTTATTATTTATTTATTTACTTATTTGTGGTCGCCCCACTTTCAATATTGACACAGAGGTACAGGAAAGTTCAGTTAATGTTACTTAATTTTTTGAGTTGAAAAAAAAATAACTTTTCTAGATAATACCATTTAAGCATTTATAATCTTGAGGGTGACCTTGAGACAAAGAAATTATGTCCATTTTTTAAATAAAAATAAATTTTAGTCCATAAGCTACAAAACGAGTGCTTACACAAAAAATTTCTTCCTCAGCATTCTGAGATAATAATTATTAAAAATACCCCTGTTGTAATTAAATGTGTTAATTTTGTATTCTCATAGAAAAAAAAACTATTCCTCAGAAAAATTTGAAATTCTGGATTTTTTAATACCTTCGAGGGGTTAGACATGTGTACCAAAATTCGTTAAAATTCGAGAGGTCATTTTTTTTTTGCTTGGTTGATTTGATATGGAATGACCCATGTGGTGGGGAAAGCAGGTGACACGATGTACGATGTGTTATACGATAAAAAAGAAAAGCCTAGTTGCTTCGCTCTCGCTTGCTCTTATTGCCATTGCTAAACGAACACTATCCGAACCTGTATGTTCCATTGTTTTTATATTTTTGTCTTTTGTCCTTTTTTGTATTTAAATTCCATTTAGATCAATAAATTTAAAAAAAAAACACAAATATTTCGAACATTACTTTACTTTCCACGACATTTTCCTGGCGGAAGAAAGACCACCGGTATAGAATTACTTCGAACGGGTTTATTCATTGAGTTTTGTTTCTCGTGCCAGCAATCAAAGTATTCTATTAGTGGAGTAAAAAACAGGGGAAAAGTCGCTTCCTTCTCGAGTTTTTTTTTTTTGACAATTTTATTTTTTTCGCCCCCTTGAATAATGGGGTGGGAGTTGGTAAAGGGGGTGGTTAATGCCAAAAAAAAATTTTGAGAGCTTAGCTTCTCTTATATATACTAAATATCAGTTTTATAGACTCTTACTTGCTTGATTTTCCTATTTACCTCCATTTACCCCCAACCCTTTAACCCTTTAACGGAATAATCTAGTTTCAGATCTCGTTAAAATACATGGTACGTGTACCAAATTTCAAGTCAATGTCTTAAACGGTTCCAGTGTAATCGTGCGCACAAAAAAGTTACAGACAGACCGACAGACAGAATTTTTTTGCTCACACTTAAAATCTCGACGTTTCATGAAATTCTAAGCCTATTTGGACAATAAAAATTTTCAAAAATATTTTTGTCCATACTATATTTCCACTGAATGTGGAAGTAAAATGTGTAACGATATTCTTTCTCTTATTACCACTTGTATTATATTGTAGAACGTATGGTCATTGTGCGAATTGTGTATGGATTATCTACTTAAAAAATATTTAAGATAAATAAGCAATCTAAGTTTCATTGTAAAATGGAGTGAATTTTATATGGCGTAGTAATACAGGAAAACGATAAACTTGTGCACAAGCCATGGAAACAGAGTTTAGAGACTATAATTAGGAAATTAAAAAAGACTTAATTTAGGATGTTTTTTTCTTTTTTGTTACCTAATTTAGGCGAAAATAACACGTTTACTCAATTCACAGGTCTACAAAAAAAAATTCTGCTCCAAGGACTAAACCTATCATGCCTTAAGTATTTTTGTGTGCTGAATCCGAATTTTCAATTAAAAAAATTTTCTACCGCGTAGATTTCGAGTAAATTCCGGTTTTTATTGTCAAAAAGCCGTATTTTGACGATAAAAACCGGGATTTACTCGAAATCTACCGCGGTAAAAATTTTTTTTAATTGAAAATTCGGATTCAGCATACAAAAATACATAAGGAATGATAGATTTAGTCATTGGAACAGAATTTCTTTTTTGTAGACTTGTGTACAAAGTGCACCTGTGCCACAGATCTACAAGAAAAAAGTTCTATTCCAAGGACTAAACTTATCATTCCTTATGTATTTTTGTGTGCTGAATCCGAATTTTCAATTTAAAATTTTTTTTTACCGCATAGATTTCGAGTAAATCTCGGTTTTTATCGTCAAAATACGATTTTTTGACAATGTTTGACGTTTGCTCGAAATCTAAGTGGAAAATTCGGATTCAGTACACAAAAATACTTAAGGCATGATAGGTTTAGTCCTTGGAGCAGAATTTTTTTTTGTCGACCTGTGTTATTGTGTGGATCTAGGGTAAAAATGCA
This sequence comes from Rutpela maculata, assembly GCA_936432065.2. Classification (NCBI taxonomy): domain Eukaryota; kingdom Metazoa; phylum Arthropoda; class Insecta; order Coleoptera; family Cerambycidae; genus Rutpela; species Rutpela maculata. The sequence continues at coordinate 124,109,274 of OW386291.2, read as the reverse complement.
ATGCATGGGAGTTTCGGATATGGACTCTGACACAGGAAATGTCGGATAGAAATATTAAGATTGCCACGTGCTTTAAGAAACTGTCTTTTTTATTTAGCTCCAATAATAACGCAAAAAAGGAAAACTCGATAGTTTAACACTCCAAAATTATTACTTTTCCTAAACTTCTGTTTATGGCATTTTATTAGCTCCCTAGTTGCGCAACATTTTTTCCATTTTACTATAATATTATTTTTCACCGTTTCCGAGATCCCAATGCAATGCATACTCCATTTAAGATTTTTAATTCCTTTTTGCCTTCAACCTTAGTCCTTAATGTGTCACTGGAAAAAATAAGTTATCCTTTCAGATCCTAAAACGTGATAAAACAGTCCTAAACATAAAAAAATAATAATGAAAAGTTCCGTTACACACAATACATAATCATTATTATTCTTAAGTACGGCGCGCGTACGCTTCGACAATTCCTCCATACTAAAAAATTCGTAACTAGCAAACTATTGCTAATAATGAAAATATTTTTTTTCTAAAAACTTTTTTAGTCTATTGACTTCATTTTCTTCACAGCATGTTACACAAAATTTTCAAAAACAAAAAAGTTCCTCGCTTAGTGAAAATTTGATGGCGTATTCTCTAAACTTTCAGGGTCATCTACGTTTTTGGCATGTTCACATTTTTTTTTATTAGCAATCCTATGAATAGAGAGAAGCGCTTAAGTGTGTGTTTTATAACAAAAAAAAGTTCACATCGATAGCTCAATTCATTTTTGAGATATGGCAATGGATGTACAAAAAAACATGATTTAAAAAAAAATTAAATTTTACACTTTTTTTTAAATAAGAATATCTGTGACCACTAAAAAAATGTCGTATTTTGTGTTTTTATGTGAAAAATTATGTTGTTGGTAATACCCACTGTGTCTGATCTTGTTCTAAGCTCATAAAAAAAAAAACGACACAATTTTACCTCTTTTTCGCTCCTCTATATGTGCGCGAGTGCAACAACAGTTTTTAAGAAGTTTTTGTTCAAATTATATTTAAGTAACTTGTACCTTTTTTGTAAATTATTTATTGTTAATGTTAGGTTTTTTAAATCTAAGGCAGGAGCGTTGACCCCATTCGTTCATTATAGTTAAAGCCGAACGGGACCTGCCCCGTCCAGCCCCACATTCACCACGGCGCTGCGCGAGACCGAGATCGGCGAAATCTAGACACGCCGGGCGAGTCCGGCACTTGGATGAGTGACTGTATCCGTTAATATAAATAAGGCAATTAAAAATTAAATAAATAATTAATTATATCGCATTAATGACACGAAATAATAAAAAAGGAGGAACATTTATTTTTATCGATTGCAAAATCTCAAAATATATGCCCAATTAGTTAAAAAACGAGTTTAATTAATATGTAATTATATTTAATAGTAATTACCTGCAATTTAAAAAAATGGCACTTTTTTTACGAAAAACTGCTAATTTTGCAAAAAGTTGTTTAAAAATTATGGTTTAAATAAATGCTTCAATATGTTGACGCGAAATAGTAAAAAATGAGGAACATTTTTTATTTTTATAGATTGCAAAATCTCGAAATATATGCCTAATTAGTTAAAAAACGAGTTTAATTAATGTGTAATTATATTTAATAGTAATTACCTGCAATTTAAAAAAAATGGCACTTTTTTTACGAAAAACTGCTAATTTTGCAAAAAGTTGTTTAAAAATTATGGTTTAAATAAGTGCTAAATAATAATAAAGCCACATATCTTGAACTTTAAATTAGTTAGACCAATTTATAACAACAGCAGTTATGAAAATTTAAGTTTATGCCAACATGGGAAAACGCCTAATTTTCATATATATTATCTTTAAAATAATTTACAGCGTGCCTTTAAATGCACAATAAATAATTTAAAGACTGACTTAATTGAATGTTTCTGTAAACAAAATTATATTTTTTTCCAAAAAAATAATTTTTATAATGTTGGTAATTTTTTATCAATAATTCAGAAAATATGCGTTTTATGAAAAAAATTACTTAGATTAAATTAAAGCTAAAAAAATTTACTTCAATTTCGCGCGCTTTAATTTTCATCTACGTTAAAAATTCGCGGAGTTAAAGCGTTTGAAGTTTATTCGAGTCACCAATATTGTATAGTAAAAAAATTAATTGTTTTTAAGGACCAAAAAATGCGATTTACACATTTTTTACTGGAGCAAAATGAACACCATCATATACAGTGTGTCCCACTTTTCACGGTCACGCCTTCACAGCTTAATTATATTGGCCATCCAATTTCAACTAAAATGGAATTGATATCAAAGACCTTTACTATACCTTTTTTGAGTAAAACAGAACTTACTTCAGTCATTGTGTGCATTTTTGTTAAGAAAAAGAGGGACGATTTTTCGGGAAGTCATATTAGGCATTTTTTTATTGAAAAACTAATGCAATATTATTTATCAGCATGCTGTAGAATCCCTATATCCAAAATGTAACGACCTTTTGATTTATGGTTTTTCGAATTACAGCCCCCTACAATTTCATTTTTCAAATATTAAATAATTAATAACTTGGAAACGATTTTTTTATAAAAAAAAGTCATTACTGATTTTCTATTTAAATTCACTTTTTCTACCACCCAGTGTTATCGATACTTTCAAATTTCGTAAGCTAAGAATTTTCATAGAAAAAGTACCAAAAATTTTAAAAATTACATAATTAATAACTTTCAAACGAGTTGTTTTAAGAAAAAATGTCATTCCTCATTTTCTATTTAAAATCACTTCTTCTACCACTTTTTCACAGGGCTGCTGGTTCAAAATTTATAGTAGTTTTTCAATGAAAATTCTTGTCCTATGAAATTTGAAGGTACGATGATAATTTCTCACCGAATTCTTGGTTTTGCGTTTTTTCCCAAACCAGTATATGTGAAACAGCTACCTAGGTTACTACCGTGAGCTAATGAAAATTCACTCTTAAAAGAATATATACATTTAAATATATTTTCACCAAATGGTAATAAAAATCTTATTACAAGAAAATCTCTTTTGTTTTCTACTTACAGTGCATTTCTGCTATCTCTAGGCCTCAGTAGCATGATTGGTATAGGCCCACAAGCCGAAATTAAACTGACTAGACCAAAAACTAAAAACTTTATCCAGTATTTTGCTACAGAACTGATTTTCCACAGAATTACTAGAAGTGCCACCATCACTAAGGTATATAGCAATAAACCCATTTTTCTGCAAAAAAAAAATCATTTCAAACATCGATTATTACTTATTGAACTTTAAATCTAATGAATGATCACAATTTTACTTCCAAAAAAATAGATTATCTTTTGTTCAAATAGGCTTAGAATGTCATGAAACGAGATTTTAAATTTGAGAAAAAAAATCGGTCTGTCTGTCTGTCTGTCGCTAATAGTGTCAACTATATTCAAAATAATATTCTTCGCTACCGTTAGTTAGTTACCCTGTATATTTTTTATTAAAAGTAATATAATTTATTCCTTGATGGTTGTGTTTACTACAATGTCAAATATTATTGTCCTCTGTCAGGTTTTTCGTTAATTATTGTTTTAGGAGGTCCACCCAATATATGTGTCACTAAAAGCATATCAGTTATTCCTTTACAATAATTATTATGTTTGCTAAATGTAAAAAATTATTGACCTGCGCCATATTTTGCATTAATTATTTTTTTAGGATGTCCATCATGGATTTCTTCATTGGCAATGGTAGTTTTGTAAGTATTACGCCAACAGACAGACACCTGATCGATATACAGACAGACTAACTAACGACCTTAATTTTCGTAATCTACACAGTGTGAAATGTGAAAAATCTCATAGAGCAATTTTTTCACAATTGCAATAAGCTCATTACGTAAGCGAGGGAATGAAAAATACATAGTCGGACTGGAATTACGTTTTTGGTTAGTCATCATGTCATCAAAGATCGGTTTGTATAAAAAAAATGTATGGATACGAGAACTAGGTATATCAATAACAAAAATATACATATAATAAAATTTTCCATCATCTAATTCTTATACCAAAATATTGAGCAAAACCAAAGAATAAATGATTATTAAAGTTACTATGTCAATAAAAAGTGAAGATTTAAATTAAATTTATAAAGCGAAAAAATGCGAATTCTTTGACTGAACACCTAAATATAAAATCAAATAACTCAAAAACGGCTTATTCTGTCAAATTTTAACAAGAACGCCGTTCTTAAGTCTATTGGACCATGGAATATTTGATCGATTTTCATCTAAAGAAAATAAAGTCATAGGTGAGAAGTCGGGGATACCCCAAAAAAACTCCTTAAAACGAGGGGAATAATTCCAGGATACTCACCCAAAGATGGCTTCTATTATACTTCATTCCTGTACAAAAAAACTACAATTTGATATTTCAATATACTTGATACTTCACCATGAAAGAAGAAACAGATAGTAAACCCCTGCTTCTGGACGTTCTCGTGTTTAAGAAGGGCAATGGAGGATTAGGACACAAGGTATACAGGAAACCGACGCGACGCACACCGACAAATACTTACACCTAACTCTCAACACCACCCAACATAAGAACAGGCCGTCGTTAACACACTAGTACACAGAACAAAGCAAATTTGCGAGACAGAACATCTCCAAGAAGAATATCGGACTTTAAAAACGTCACTACAGAAAAATGGATATAAACCGAAGGACATAGACAACGCAATAAAGAGACAAGATACAACCAGAACAGAAGAAGAAAAGAAATACACGGCAACAGTTTATCTATCATATACACAAGGATGTACGGATAGGATCGGAAAAATTTGGGAGACAAAGAGCGTCAAAGTAACATGTAATGCGAAACAGAAGGTGGCATAACATTTTCTCAAATACCAAGGTCCAGAGGAACTAAAAACACCAGGCGTATATAGTATTCCATGTTCCTGCGGATGAGTTTACATCGGAGAGACCAAACGACTTATCAACACCAGACTCAGAGAACACATTATCCATACAAAGAAGGAAAATTCTACAAAATCAGCATTTGCCGAACACTCGGCCATTTAATAAAGATCGACTAGACAAAGAATGCCCTTATAGCAAGTATCTTTATAGTAGAGTGCTCGGTGCCCAGATATACGCATACAAATAAGTTCTGTGGGGGTTTCGTTGTTACAAGCTGAATTTGATATAAAATTAATGATGATATACTGATGTTTCAAAATCTCAAAGCCGTCAAAAAATGTCCTACTCAAAAGGTGATTATAATCAAAAAACGAGTTATTTCTTAGTGAATTAGGTGTTTTGATATTTCTACTTTTGAGTAATAGCAAATCCTTTTAACCATGAATAGAACTAGTCAAAATAAGTAGATTTTCGAACAGACCCACCTCGAGAAATCATGCCTGTTCCCCTGCCCCCCCCCCCTCAAAGGGGCTGCCCGTATCTGCCTATTTATATTTTTTTTTCTCAAAAACGGTAGGAGCTAGAGGAATGATCTTAACGCCATTCGATAGAGTATAAAATTTTGCATAAGACCCTCCATTTGCTTTTTGCATTTGCTTTTTGCTGTTTTCTTTTTTTTTAAGGCCCCACAGCAAAACAAAAGAGTGAGGAGCCTTCCAACAACGATACATGTTAGGCTATACCTCTAAAACGGCCCAATAAATCAAAATTCTACAAGATATGAAAAATAAAGACCATTATTTTTGCTATCGATTGGTATATTATTATACTCTTCGCAAAAACGAAGAGTATATTGTATTTGATCGGCACATTTCTAAAATCGTAAATATCGCTCGTAGAGAAAAAAATGTTCATATCATTTTGTTAGTGAACGAATTCTGAACAACTTTCAAAATGTCCGTCTGTCCGTCCGTCCGTCACGTTTCTTGTAAGCACGATAACTTAAGAAAGAAAAATCAGATTGTACTGAAATTTGGACACTAAGTTAGTGTTAGCTATTGTCTTTGAACAAAATCGATCAGTAAATAAAAATGTTATCAATGATTTAAATTTGAGAATTTTTTTTTTTTATTTTTGTAAAAATTCACATATTTTACATTTTTTTACGTGTTAGGTCGTTCTTACGCTTTCGACTCGGAATCCAGGTTCGAAACCCACATGGGGCATGGTATGGGTTTTTTTTATTTTTACTTTATTTTACACTGAGTCTTTCACCAACTAAGTTCGTACTATAAAATTTAAAATGTTTAAAACTAACATTATTTACAAAAAACTGCGAAGAGTATCTTATAGAATGTGTAACAATTATATAAAAAGTTTAGTAAACCGGCGAAGAGTACGTTTTTAGCTTAATGAATTTATTTAAAATAATTTATTATTGTTGTTAAAAACAATAATAATGTAATAATTTTGAACAGGGACAATCAATATTTTCACAGTTTCTAACAACAATAATAAATTATTTTAAATAAATTCATTATGCACATGTGCATCTTTCTCTTTGTACGCCACTGACGGCTTTATATAAACAAATAACATACAAACAAGCTAAAAACGTACTCTTTATATAATTGTTACACATTCTATAGGATTTTCTTCGCAGTTTTTTGTAAATAATGTTGTTTTAAACATTTTTAATTTTATAGAACAAACTTAGTTGATGAAAGACTCAGTGCAAAATGAAGTAAAAATAAAAAAAAACATGCCATACCCCATGTGGGTTTTGAACCTAAGACCCTTGGATTTCCGAGTCAAAAACGTAAGAACCACCTAACACGTAAAAAAATATAAATTTTTATAAAAACATAAAAATCAAAAAAAAATTCTCAAATTTAAACCATAAATAACATTTTTATTTACTGATCGATTTTGTTCAATAACAATAGGGTTCTTCCCCTAGCTAACACTAACTTAGTGTCCAAATTTCAGTACAATCGGATTTTTCTTGCTTAAGTTATCGTGCTTACAAGAAACGTGACGGACGGACAGACGGACATTTTGAAAGTTGTTCAGAATTCGTTCACTAACACAATGATATGAAATTTTTTTCTCTACGAGCGATATTTACGATTTTAGAAATGTGCCGATCAAATACAATATACTCTTCGTTTTTGCGAAGAGTATAATAATATACCAATCGATAGAAAAATAATGGTCTTTATTTTTTATATCTTGTAGAATTTTGATTTATTGGGCCGTTTTAGAGATATAGCCAAACATGTGTCGTTGTTGGAAGGCTCCTTTTTTTGCTGTGGGGCCTTATGCAAAATTTTATACTCTATCGAATGGCGTCAAGATCGTTCCCCTTGTCCCCCTTGAGAGGGGGCAGGGGGAGCAGGCATGATTTCTTCTAGTTCTATTCATGGTTAAAAGGATTTGCTATTACTCAAAAGTAGAAGTATCAAAACACCTAATTCACTAAGAAATAACTCGTTTTTTGATTATAATGACCTTTTAAGTATGACATTTTTTGACGGCTTTGAGATTTTGAAACATCAGAATATCACCACTAATTTTATATCAGCTTATAACAACGAAACCCCCACGGAAGTCACAATAAGCGTATTAATGCACTCTACTATTATAGGTACAAGTTTTTTTTTACTTCCACATCCAGTGGAAGTATAGTAACGACAAGAAAATTTTTAAAAATTTTTATTGTTCAAATTGGGTTAAAATGTCAGAAAACGTCGAGATTTTAAGTTTGAGCGAAAAAAAATTTCTGTCTGTCTGTCTGTCTGTCTGTCGGTCTGTCTGTCTGTAACTTTTTTTTGTGCGCACGTTTACTCTGGAACCGTTTAAGATATCGACTTGAAATTTGGTACACGTATGTACTTTAACGAGATCTGGAACTGGATTATATTTTCATGTTGTTCCGACGAAGGGTTGGGGGTAAATTGGGGTAAATTTGGGGTAAATAGGTAAATCAAGCAGGTAGGAGTCCATAAAATTGGTATTTAGTATATACAAGAGAAGCTAAGGTCTCAAAAAAATTTTTGGCATTAGCCACCCCCATTACCACCCCCACCCCCTTATTAAAGGGGATGAAAAAAATGTGATTTAGTGTATGTACAAGAACCAGAAACCTCAAAATATTTTTTACTTCATACAACCCCACTACCCACTACCACCCCCCTATCACCACCCCCACCCCACTACCAATGTGGGGTATCGTTTTATGGGTTTTTGGGGTAGAGGATTTCAAATATTATATTATTAAAGTTCCATAAACAATTATTTCCACATACAAAGTTTTTTCGTTGTGAGTGACTTGGACAGAGAATTTGGATGTGGAAGTAGTGATTCCTTGGGCAGCGGTTTTTTTTATTGTATATTTTTTGTAGCCTTGATAGTTTTATACACTTTTGTGACAAACTTCGTTTTTTATGTTTTACACCATTATATATCTTATAATAAAACCGATATTGTCCCTGTAACAAGATTTATGGTGAATAAATTGGTTCTACTCCGTTCTATTCCAGCATTTCTTGTTGTCAGAAAACGATTCTAAATAAGTGCACCCCTGTATAATTGATGTCACCGAGAATTTTCCGCTTCTAAGCAATATGAATATGAATGAATGCTAAAAATATAAGTAAGAATTAAGTCACCTCACATATATAACAATTATTATAGGTCAGCGGAGACCAATGTTAATAGATGAACACTATCAGTGGCGACTCGTGAAAATAGCGACTCCAATTGCGGGGGGGGGGGGATGTTATGGTAAGACCATGGGGCCCCTTGGCTCCTTATAATGAAACGCCACTATTATTGGATATAATGGTACGTGGAGTAATTTCCCTCTATTTCTAACGATTACAAAAAACTAACCAGTTATAGATACTACCAGAACATAAATGTGAAATAAATTAGAACAGAATCTGACCACGGTACCATTGAAAAAAAATTCATGATTTTTTTTTTTATTTTCTTTAACACCTATAAAGTTTCGGCACAACTCCCATTTTTTTTTGTGGGATGGGATGGTTTTTTACCACACATAATTTTCATAAAGAGATCAAATGGATACTCGGTACTTGAAAAAATTTTTTTTATTTTCTTAAATTATGATACGCTGATGCTAAAATTATCATATATTTTTTAAGCATCTTGGGATAGTATTCTATAATCCCAAATTTTTTGAAATCGGTATCGGTCCTTAAAAAAATGTCCTTTTTTATTTTCAGCGTAAGGTAACCATTAAATATTGTATATTATTTTTACTCATATAAACCTAAAAATATTATAATTGCAGAACCAAGTCTCATGTTTTTGCTTTTTAATCCGTTTTTAATAAAAACGTTCTTGGCAAACGTGTATTAAAAATTCTTATCAAAATATTATCAAAGGTTAAAATCCCAACATTTAATTTTTAGACGATTATTACTGAACTGGAAGTTTTCACTACTTATTGTTGTGTTTAATTCACCTTGTATGCTGTTTATCAACAAACAAAACAATAGAAATTAAAATAGGAAGATCAGTATGTCAATTACGTCATCTTATCTTATTAAGTACCGTCTTGATTGTTGATCGGCATGTCAAGTAGGTCATTAATTATTCACATAGCATAGGTGAGCATAGTTTAAAGTCTAGTATTAAGTATAGGATATACTTAATCATTAATGATAGGATTTTGAAGAGTGAGAAGGAAATACGCGTTTATTTTTGATTTATTATGAATATTTAAAAAATCGAACATAGTATAATCTTTAAAATTGTTTTAGATACTTGGGCTATTATTTTAACGAATACAGCTGTATATTTTTTTACTGTAAAGGGTCTCGCCGGTTAAGTATATGGAATTGGGCTTATTGGGCTATTCATTCACAAGAATGTTGCTTATGACTAAAAATGCTCAATAAAATATATAACAAACCTCTATCCCTTATATTACCAGAGTTATGGGGGGTAACAACCCTCAACTTTAAAATTAATTTTTCTCAAAATTATTGAAGATAATTAAATGAAATTAATAGGAGATGTTGATATAAAATAGCTTTATATTTCACATTTTTTTTACATTCATATTACGTCATTTAGTATATTAAAAAAATAATTTAATTTTTGAGGTGTTTTTATATCAACCCTAGGATGGCCCATCTCTATAGGGGGTGAATTTTTTTGCGTATTTTTTAAGTCTCACCCCACGAAAATATATTATTATACTAGGAATAATTTATGTCAAAGTTTCAGATAATTCGGTGAACGGTAACCCGTGCCGCATTCAGGTAGAAATTTGTAGATAAGATTTTATTACGGTAATACACTTAAATTTTACTTAAAATACAATTATCTACCTCTTTTCTCATAATGTTTTATTGGTGTAATTATTTCCTAGAAATTATTTGTTTTGGAAGTTTGGAAATATAATGCACCTACGGTAGGTTTTTATGTCAGTTTGCAATTGTGTTTTACAGTGGTGACATTATAAGTTGTAGCATACGTTCCTTTTTGAAAAAACATTTAACGATGGCTGATGTTAGATCCTTACGAAAGGATACTTTCATTTACTTAGTTGGACACTATTCGTCACAAATCATTGGCAATAAATTGCCGTCTAATAGACAAGTATTACAAGTGCTCTTTTATAACATTCGTGAAGTGAAGCTAAGTGTACATGAAAGTGCTAAATTAACAATAAAAGAGGTGTCAGTTTTTTGGGATAAAGCTCGCATTCCGACACGTCAGGATTTTCATTGTGTTAAACAACTAGATAAACTTTATGCAGAGTGGAGGAACTTACAAAAATCGGCTAAAAGGGCCAGTGCGGGAGGTAAAGAAAAAAATTTCGTTGAAAAATTGGACGATCTTTTTGACATTTCTCATGCAAATGCATTGGAGTTGATGAAAATAGATGAAGATAAGCAGTTTTTAATTAACCAAAGAAAAAAGAGACGTCCTGGATTTATGCATGGTATTGATTACCAACTTGCTTCTCAAGAAAAATCAGCTGAGGAGAAATTACAGAAATTATCCGAACGAATGCAACGAAGTCAACAAGAAAAAGCTAGATTAGAGGAAACAGTCACCTGTCCATCATCAAGTAGTAATTCAGCCGACTCCAACGAAAATGAAGATGAAATAATCGAAGCCCAAGAAGAGTTGTTACAAGACCAGCCTGGCCCGTCACAGCCAAAAAAGAGGAGATTGTATGGAACATGTAACATCATCACACCAAAAATAGCCGCTGCGTTTGATGCTTGCAAAATAAGCGACAGGTATGGAGTCCATATTTTGACGGCAGTAGCAGAAGCACTAGGACATGACACCACATCTTTGTCCATCAGCAGAACCACACTTCAGCGCTCTAGACAACGCATCCGCGAAGAAAGAGCTGGAATATTAAAAACTGCCTTCGGTAATTCTGAATTGCCGGCCCCAGTCATCCATTGGGATGGAAAACTTTTACCTTCTCTCACTGGAATGGGAAATATCGATAGACTTGCTATCTTAGTTACTAGTGGAGATATTGAACAACTACTTGGAGTACCAGCTTTGCCCAATTCAACTGGAAGAGAACAGACTGAAGCAGTTTATGATGTGCTTTGTGAATGGAATTTGGACGAAAAGGTAATAGCTTTGTGTTGTGATACAACAGCATCAAATATGGGTTATATAAATGGGGCAGCCACACTATTGCAACAAAAATTAGAAAGAGATATTCTATATTTTCCTTGTAGACATCATATTTTTGAAGTGGTTTTGAGAAGTGTGTTTGACACAAAAATTCTTTCCTCATCTGGTCCAAATGTGCCACTATTTAAACGTTTTAGGGAATTTTGGCCTAAAATAGATCAAAATAAACTAAAAACTGGATTTCAGGTATCAAAAATTAAACACATTTTACAACCAGTTAAAGCCGAAATTGTAAAGTTTCTAAATGCAGCTTTAACTTTGCAACAGCCTCGTGATGATTATAAAGAATTTTTAATGCTTTCTAAACTTTTTGTTGAAGAAGAGCCCACTCACACGACATTCTATCAACCAGGGGCATTTCATCATGCACGTTGGATGGCCAAAGCCATTTACTGTCTAAAAATATTTTTTTTCCAAGATCAGTTCCAACTAACTAAAAAAGAAAAAATGGGTATTGAAGATATATGTCTCTTTATTGTAAAGGTTTATGTAAAGGCCTGGTTTACAGCGTCATTTGCTAGTAAAGCACCGCTTCATGACTTAGACTTTTGTAAAGAACTCATTAATGATCAAAATATTGACAAAGAAATATCTCAAGCCGCAAGTAGGAAAATAGTGAACCATTTGTGGTACCTTAATTCAGTAAATGTTGGCTTATCTTTCTTTGATGACGATATTTCAGTTACCACTAAAAGAGAAATGGTTAAAGCTTTGAATAGGAAAGCACCAAATCAAGAGGGTATTAAACGACTTATGATTAGTAACATTACTGACGTTGAAAACAAGGAAATTCAGGACTTCATATGCGAGAACACTAAACAGTTTTTTCAAAACTTAGGTTTGTCTATGGAATTTTTGGAAAATGATCCAACAACATGGAGGGAAAATGAAAGTTATACCCGATGTTTCAATATTGTAAACAATTAAAGTTGTAAATGATGCCGCTGAGAGAGGAATCAAACTTATTACTGACTATAATGACATTTTAACCAAAAATGAAGACCAAAAACAGTTTTTACTCCAAGTTGTAAATGATTATAAATCACAGTTTCCAAATGTAAAAAAAGAAACCTTGTCGCATGCTTTGGCCTAGTGCAAAAAATATTGTTATTATTACTATATGTCTTGTAGATTTAGGATATATTTGGTATTATGTATGAAAAAAACGTTTCATAATAAAATACACAAAGATAAAACGAGAGTTTTATTTCAAAAACTTCTAGTCTAGTTTTCTTAGACTACGAATTTACAGTAGTATGACACATGTCATAGTCACGACAGATAATGTCTTTGATATTTGTATGACTTGATTAGTCATTCTAAAGATAAATGTTGCTGATTAAAAAAAAACAATGCATTAACCAAAGAATGTAAATAATTCCATTTACTTTTATTATTGCATAATAATGCATTCTGCGGCACCCTTTGCCTTCAATTTGCCTCAATAATATTTTGAGGGGACTGTTTTTTCTTCAAATGGAACCATTTGCAGATGGGCCACCCTAATCAACCCCTCGAGTGACACCTACCAAAAAAATCTCTATTATTTAACACTGACATAATTATCGTGTGTAAAAATTACTGCAAGGTGAGATTGGTGGAAGAGACGCTTAAAGAAAATATAAACCCAAGTACACAAAAAAAAAAAATGTAAGTGCGAAGACCTAGGCCACTGAATTCCTACTCATTTGGATGCTAATAATAAAAAAATGCACTACTGCACTACTACTTTTAGTTTGGCTCTCATTTTTTTTGCTTAACAAGTATTGATTTAGACAATATGGTTAGGCCATTTTAATTAATGCACAGTAATATCTCCTCAGGAAGGGACACTAGCGAAACATATTTTAGACAAAAGTTGTTCCGTTCAGAGAGAGACATCTTTTGGGGAGAACAGTTTTCCACCTCCACCCCTGATGAGCGGGGGTGGGACTAACTTTTGAATATTTATTTTTTATTAGTGATTATTTGTCCTTTTTTATTTATTTATTACTGATTCTACGGAAGAAATTTGATAACATATTTTTCTTCCCCATACCCTGATGAGCGGTGAAACCTGCAGGGAACATCTCTGAACTAGGGCATTTTTAGGAAAAATGTTTCAAACAAAAGTTGTTTTGTTCAGGGAGGGACATCTTACATCTTACTCACTTCAATTCACAATCTTTTCATTGTTCAGAAAAAAGTGGTGAAAATTGAATTTGAAAAAAAATTCTATTTAAAATTAAATATCTTTTGAATGAAATGGAGTGTCGAAAAATCATGTGTTCCATTTTGAGGTTATAAACGGCAAATAATCACACGTTGATTTGACATATATAAGTTGTGACGTCACTCAACTTTTGGCGGCAAATATTTAATTTGCATATGTATCTGTTTTAAAACGATTATAAAGCATTTTTTCACAAAAAAGTATCAGCTATGATGTATACCGCAATTGCGTTTAATTTCTCGACTTTAAAAAACTATGAAATCACCCTATTAGTACTTCGTTCTTCGTTCTGATTAGTTATATTAATCCCAAAAACAGCTAATTAGAATGTTTATACAATTTTGCAGGTGTCTCTACACAAAATCATATAAGAAAGTTTTCTAAAAACAATCTCTATCAAATGTATGGACTAAAAGATTTGACAATTATATTTACAAATTAAATAAAATTCTGTGTATTCTATGACTTACTAATTCTTTATAAATACAGCTGCAGGTTACGTTCTAGAGGACAAATAATCACTAAACGGCTGCATGAACTTGTCCTGATATTTCAATTCAGTTTCAATTTGTTTATTTTCATATTATTCAAATATGTATCCGAAATCTTATCATAACGGAAAGTGTCGATATGTGTGCACGTGAGAAAATACTACTTAAAACAAATATAAAATACGTTCAGGGCAGGACTATTTGTTTACTTTTAGCATCGATATGATAACACAGCCACACACAAAAAAAGTGGTCTGGCCTGCGGACCAGACCAGTGTATCCTTATGTATTTGGACCCGCTGAAACCGAATCCAAAGTTAGAATTGTCAGATTGTTTCCTTTTTCACTCCTACCCCCCCCCCCCCCCCCCCCCCAAAAAGTGGTCTGGCCTGGAGACCGTACCATTGTATCGTAATGTATTTTGACCCTCTGAAACCGAATCTGAAGTCAGAATTGTCAGATTCGCTCGTTTTTCACCTTTAACTCCAAAAGTCACCCCCCCCCCCCCCCCCTCAAAAAAAAAAATGGTCTGGCCTGCGGACCAGACCAGTGTATCCTTATATATTTGGAAACCAAATCCAAAGTCAGAATTGTCGGATTGCTTCCTTTTTCACCACTAACCGCAAAAAAAACACCCCCCCAAAAAAGTGGTCTGGCCTGCGGACCATACCAGTGTATCCTTATTTATTTTGATTCTCTGAAACCGAATCCGAAGTCAAATTTGTCAGATTTGCTCGTTTTTCACCCCTAAACCCAAAAATCACCCCCCCCCTAAAAAGTGGTCTGGCCTGCGGATCAGACCAGTGTATCCTTATGTATCTGGACCCGCTGAAACCGAATGTAAAATCAGAATTGTCAGATTGCTTCCCTAACCCCAAAAAACACCCTCCCCCCCCAAAAAAAAAGAGGTCTGGCCTGCTGACCATACCAGTGTATCCTTACGTATTTTGACCCTCTGAAACCGAATCCGAAGTCAGAATTGTCAGATTCGCCCGTTTTTCACCCCAAAAATCCCCCCCCCCCCAAAATGGTCCTGACTTCGGATTCGGTTTCAGTGGGTCCAAATGGATAAGGATACACTAGTATGGTCTGCAGGCCAAACTACTTTTTTTTGTTTTGGGGGTGTCTTTTGGGGTCAGGGGTGAAAAACAAGCGAATCTGACAATTCTTACTTCGGATTCGGTTTCGGAGGGTCAAAATACGTAAGGATACACTGGTATGATGGTCTGCAGGCCAGACCACTTTTGGGGGGGGGGGTGTTTTCTTGGGGTTAGTGCTGAAAAAAGAAGCAATCTGACAGTTCTGACTTCGGATTCGGTTTCAGCGGGTCCAAATACACTGGTCTAATCCGAAGGTCAGACCACTTTCTTTTTGTTTTGGGGGTATTTTTTGGGGTTAAGGGTTAAAACTGAGTGAATCTGAAGATCTGCTTCGGATTCTGTTTCAGAGGGTCCAAGTACATGAGGATACACTGGTCTGGTCCGCAGGCCAGATCACTTTTTTTTTGTGTGGCTGTCATTAAACAAAAAAGTAAAATACTTGTAAAAAAAGAATTCTGCGATGAATCGAAAAACAAAAATACGTGTTGAATATTTTTAAAAAGCTACCCAATGATACCAAACTCGACCCCCTACCCCCACCCCCTTGGGATGTGGTGAGGGGGTAAGGGTGAGGGGCAACTCTGAAGTCTGAAATGGAAACCTCCATTTTACTTCCACAACCAGTGGAAGTATATTAACGACAAAAAATTTTTGAAAATTTTTATTCAAATATTCTTAGAATGTCATGAAACGTCGAGATTTTAAGTTTGAGAGGAAAAAATTTTCTGTCTGTCGGTTTGTCTGTCTGTAACTTTTTTTTGTGTGCACAATTACTCTGGAACCGTTTAAGATATTGACTTGAAATTTGGTACACGTATGTATTTTAACGTGATCTGAAAATAGGATATATTTTCATCTAATTCCGTTGAAGGGTTGGGTGAATGGGAGTAAATCTGGATGTGGAAGTAGTGATTCCTTGGACAGCGGTTTTTTATTGCAGATTCGGATTCTACGCTACAAAATACGTAGGTTTTGTCTGAAAATTTTTTTTTGATTTGCGATAGATGGCGTAATCGCAAAAAATAAGATTTTTCGCAATTTTCGAGTAATACACATCGGATTCAATATGGTATTCCGTTTAATTAGTTTCATTTTTCAATGTTCATTTCATTTCCAACTTTCGGGGAGACTAGACCTCAATTTGTACTTCCACTTGATTTTAAGATCCATCTGCTGAGTTTGTGGGGTCTGTTTTGATTTATCTCTTTCAGAAAGGGAAAGAATAACAGTCATTATGATGCGGGGATATGGAGATAGAGTAAGTTCATACCAGGAGGCTGCAGACTTATTCAATGCCACTAATGGTGATCGTGAACTTATGTCAAAATTCACTGAATTTCAAACAGTTAATCGTTTTCAACAAACTGGTTCTGTTAAAGATGAAGCAAGACCTGGAAGACCTAAAAACGCTACAAATGAAGAGAAATCTTTAGGGGGTGTTATTGCATTTTCAAGATAATTGTCATATATCGAGTAGAAAAGTAGCTCAACACGTCTCGTCGGAGGTCAAGGTTCAGTTCTTAGTTAAGAAGTTACATCACTATCATCCGTATATAATCAAACTAGTACAAGAGCTTATGGAAGATGACTTTGATCGTAGAGTTGAATTTTGCGATGACATGATGCAGCGATATGTTAAAGACAATAGGTTTTTCTTCTGGCTTACTTTTCTGATGAACCTACTTTTCAATTAAATGATTTTGTAAATTGGCATAATATGAGGCATTGCGGCAATTTGAATGCTTAAAAGTATGTCAACATATTAAATGATGAAATTAATACCTGCAATACAAGAAATCGATAAACATGCATTTGATGTATGGTTCCAACAACATGGTGCTTAAATGCACTATGCTTTAATTGTACGCAATTTGCTAAATAATATTTTCCCGGGAAGATAGATTGATCGAAGAGGTGCATTAACTTGGCCACCACCTGACTTGACTCCTTCTTATATTGGAGATATCTAAAAAGTAAGGTTTACGAGACCAAACCCGACAATATTGATGAAGTGTGAATACGCAGTCTCTCAAACTCAATAACACCAGACATATTTGCAAAATGTTTCTCAACAAGGTAACCTTCGGTTAGCACAGTGCCAAGAGCAGGAAGATAGTCAACTTGAACAACTTATGGCATACATTTTTACTTGCTTCGTAGTGTTTAGTGAGAGGCAAGGAGATTTACCTAAAACAAGCACCCCAAGGAACAGAAACCTGCTATGTCCACGTCGTTCCTGGGTAACGCTAAAAGTAGTTTCTTGAAAAAATTCAACGCTATCTATCACGAATGAAAAAAAATGTTTCAATTAAAACCTACACGTAAAATCTATTTCTGCAATGAAAAATGAAGGTTTTCATTTGAGGTTTGAAAGATTTGACACCCACCCCACCCACTGGATAAGTTTTTTAAAAAATATTGAACACGTATTTTTTTTATTTTTCAGTCCAAAGTAAAATTGCAAAAAATCTTATTTCTTGTGATTACAGCACCATCTATCGCGAATCAAAAAAAAAGTTTCAGACAAAACCGTATTGTAACGTGTTTCCACCCTTAGGAAACTACCCCTTGCAAAATCCGTGGGTTCCAAAAATTATAACAAGAGATGTCCACTAACACACTTTATTAAATATTTACTGGATACTTCACAATACTATTATTAATTTAAATACACTTTACTGACTAAAATCACAATGTTTATCCTTGAAGTCTTAACCTCACTTTCTATACTTTTTGAACTTTCTGAACTCTCTGAACTACTCGCCGAGAATGCGATCGGTCTTTTATACCTAAAAATGACAGATCTCGATTGTTCTGTGATGACGCCACCATTCTCTCGATAATTCCAGATGTCACTTTGGAATCTTCTGGTAGGTTCTTTTTCGAGTAGGTGCAAATACACTACATTCATTCAGACATTCGATCTGTTGAAGTTTGCCTACTTTTTAGTAACATAACCTTAAATTTCAAGGGGTGCAACATATTACAGTATTTTATAGCGTAGTATCCAAATCTGCAATAAAAAATGGGAGTTTCCATTTAAGATTTCAAAGTTGCTCCCCACTTCACCCCCAGTGAGGTGGGGGTAGGAGCTCGAGTTTGATATCACTGGATAGCTTTATTATTATTATTATTATTATTGTTATTAAAAATATTCCCATCTTTTCGCCTAAATAAGAAATTTGTTAAGTTATTTTGGAACCAAAACAACTATTTTATGCTATCGATTTACCTTTTATCAGAGGGGCAAAAATTCGATCATTTTTAACATTGTTCTTTCTTCATGAGAAACGTTCCGGTTAGTTTTAAGAATGTAAACTTATTATTATTATTATTACAACAAATAAAATTATCAAATTCTGACTAATTCGGTCAAAAATAAAAAGAAAAACTGGATTGTAGGAAATATAATAACGTTTGAAAATGTCTATACCTGTGATATTTTTCGAGACATTCGCGAAAATCTGACATTTTATGCCACATTTTTAAGATGATGGTTCTTCCACAAGATGGAAGTATGATGCCTTTTTGTACATACAAGAAAGACACTATTCACAGCATATTCTATCGTAAAACAGCAGTAATTTGTTCTTATTATTTATAGCTTATTTTAGTTCAATTGACTGAATTACAAATAAATAGGTAGTTATTAGAACAAGGTAATGATAAATGATGTAATCAAATTTAAACGTTATTACCACAACGGACTTTGGTCCTTCTTCCTAAAAACTGCCTATTAACGTCACGCAATAATTTCCTTAATACCTCACGTTTATATCAACTGGTTGAGAATTATTATCCTCGTATGTATGAAGAAAGACTGGATATATTTTCCTGTTCTATTCGATCTATTAAAATATGTTATCTATTATCTATTCCTTATCTGTTTTTCCGATCCGTATAATTTACTAATTTGTGGAATGTACGTTTTACATTGTTTATTTTAATCTTCCAGCTGAGTTATCTTGTGATATCTATATTTCATTTTTAAATAATTGTGTCTATAGTCCAAGTACAATATATACTATTTATTTGTTTATTTAGCATCAACCACGAGGGTTATTAGCCAAAGTACATTACAGTATTACATAGCAGTAAATGATAAAACAATAGAAATTTTATGTGTAGATATATCACATATACTTATAAATTATTATTATCAGATATTTAACATTTTTATACCTACGCCAATAGGTTTTTGACATTGCAGTCTTCCCCTAATACACAGTTGAGGTATTTTAATTTGTATTTCCGTCTTTCCATTGCAAATTTGGGGCACTCCACTAGGAAATGCAGAACAGTCATGGTTACATTAGATGCAGAACATTTACTTACTGGTTCTTTCTTCAGTAGGTGCCCATGGGTTGCTTTGGTATGGCCTATTCGGAGACGGGATAAGATAATTTGATGGCGGTTATTTGGAATGTTTTCCAGGGCGATACAGATGGTTTAATTTATCTAATTTTCGATTCGGCACTTGTACATGTACACTCCCATTTATTTTTCATATGGCTTTTCAGGAAACATTTGAAATCTGCGTGCGGCAGCTGCATTTCAATTGTAGCGTTGTCGTCGGTTATTGCAATTTCTGCGTGATAGTCAGCTGCTTCGTTGCCTTTTCTTTTATCATATATGTGATGGAATCCACAAAAAGTTTACTTCGTTGCTATGTTCTTGCATTTCGTAAAGGGTTTGTTCGACTCTCATTAAAATATTAGGTCTTTTGCGTCTTTTGTTTTACTAAATTTGGTAAGTCTCCTATTACACATTGGTGGGCTGAGTAACCAGGGAGGGAAAGAGTTTGGGATTGTGGGAAAAATTTCTGAAATCTGGATATTCAATCGGAACATATATTGTTTGATTTTCTCATAAAGTGAAGGGAATGAAAGGTATTGTCTTCTCGGTTGTAAGGATTGTTCGCTTGACTCACAGTAGAGGCTTTCCATGGGGCTGGTTTGGTATGCACCCAGGGCTGTAAGGATAGTCGAGTTATGAGTTGTATCTAGCTTCTTTAATACTATTGCTGGCTGATTAATAAGCTACGGTACCATAATCATACAATATACTATTGTTTTAGCAACAACTTTTTATAACTTTACTTGAATATTGTAGTTTGTCAATGAAAATAGTTCCTTATTTCATTATTAGAGTATGGCATTTCACTATATACAAAATTTATGGTAAAAACTGCATATGGTTGAATTCCTTAGAGCAATGGGAAGTACCTGAAACTATTTTAAAGATTATACCATTTATGATTTTTGAAATTCTTATAATAAACTGAAAATAAACGGATGTTTCCCTCTCACTCTGCAAAATCTATCGTTAATTCAGAAAAACAACTATATTGGACGGAAGCAGCCGCGCACTTTCATTGTTGATGGACCATCGAAAACAAAGACCCAAAAATTTATAAAGTTGAGCAGAAAACAGTCAAGATGTGCAGTGTAGTACAGTACACCGAGGACACTACACTAACAAACACCTAACCAACATGATTGTGAGAGGCAATTCAGAATGTAAAATGTGTGTTGAAAAGATGAAGAAACTCCTTACTATATATTATGTGAATTCCAGCCTTGATAGAATAGAATAGAATAATCTTTATTTTCCAACTAGACTGTTACAACAGTATGGGCATCGTCAAGTTACATTTCAAATTGCTTGTTACACAGAGCTGGGCAAATTACTCATTTAAACTACATCAAGTACTTTACTTGAAGTAGTTTCACCATATACTTTGCACATAAAATTACTTCAAGTACTTGATACTTGAAGTAGTACTTTGCCCTGCTCTGATGTTACAAGGACAAAAGTCTAAAATTGCAATTAAAAGAAAATACAATTCGGTTATAGGTACCAAGTAGCTGTAAAAGTATTATTACATGTGCATGTTTAATGTAGATATATTTATACTAGTTTATATACCAATTAAATTACTACGTGTAGCATCAAATGAATAAGTTTAGGTTATTTGATAAAAAAATACTTTTTATTATTTATTTACAAAAAATAAATACGCTAATTAAAAATTCCTAATAAATATGTTAAAAAAGTACATGTAAATGGTGTATAACAAAAGATGTATTTTAAAAGACAGATATAAAAATTATTTCAGATGCATAAAAAGTCACCTATGGAAAATTATTTAAACTTTATATAAGTGTGTAGCCCTGTACAGAATAAAACATATGTTTGTAGATATTTTTTAGCGAATGTTTAAATTTGTACAAAGTATTTGAATTTTTTATACGATCGGGAAGTTTATTATAAATTTTGATTCCAGAATAATAAACACCTTTTTCAAATCCTGTTTTATGTTTAGTTGGCTGTAATTGTGTTGTGTGCCTTGTTTCATAGGTATGGTTTTGTGAATTACGTTGGTATAAATTTTTTTATTTTTACGAACAAAAATTGCAACTTTGTAGATATACAGGCATACAGATATTTTTGGGGATTTAAAAAGGTTTCTACATGTTTGTCTGTTAGTAGATTTAGTGATAATCCTAACTTTATAGTCATTAACAATTTGGTGGGGACCAAATGTTTGACTTTGTTCGTGTTTCTGACACCGCAAGACGTAAGGATCTGGTCTTATCTCAGTTTTCCATTTTGGAACAATTGCAGTCACTTTCTTAGTTTTGGAAGTCTTTTAGTATATCCAATAAACCATCCACAATTTAATTTTATGTAAAAATACCTATATTTTGAGCCAATTCTACGTCTTCTACGTTTACGATTACCTCTAGGTTCGTCTCCGTTTTTCGGAGTGGTGAAAAAAAATCAAGTTTCATTCCATTTCAGTTTTCAAATTCATCTAATACCAAGCTACCAAAAATACTGATTTTTCTTTACGTTAGAATCAGAGCTGTGCAAGTACCCAAAAAATAAGTACAGAAGTACAAGTACAAGTGCATGTGGTTTAAAATGGACTTTCAAGTAGTTTTGAAAAGTACAAAGTACATAAAAACAGCATGTACGTTAATGTTATTAATGTCCGTAATATTGAATAATGGAAAAATTTTTCAGAAAAGTAAGTACCAGTTTCTTTTTCAGGGCCCTATATAGGGCTGGGTGATAGGAATCTTGTGGTGAAGCCAGAAATCAGTAAAAAACTAAACATTTATTGCTGCAATTATTGCAGGCCTGTAGTTAGGCCAGGACGGCCAGGCCAGGACGGCCAGGCCAGGACAGGCATAATTTTGCCCGTCTTACTAAAATAATGAGGGAGTGACCGACTACGAATACCTATTTGATTAACATTTTGTTCGGAATACGGCAAAATATTTAGACGAGGCGTTGCCGCTATTAACGTAATTCGTTAAGTCAGAATGTGGTGGCGAAATTTTCCTATTTGTAACGGTCATTTTTATTTCCAGGCATAAAAGCCATTAAATTACATTATTTCGTATTTTCCGTACATAAATTACCTATTTTGTTACCTCTTAAAAAATAAATTATCGCCGCTACTGTAAGGTTCTAGAAGGTAACGTAACCGTCGCCTAGTTCTCGGCTTTAGTGGTAAACATTTGAAAATTATGCCTTTCCTCCAATGAGAAACCATAGTTTAAATTCGCGGGTTTAAGGAGTGAGGTATTTCGACTACTAGTGGGGGAAGAGATAAATACCGAACCAAGCGGGAGACATATTGTTTTTTGGACGTGAAATTCGTAAGATGAATAATCGTCCTAGTGTTAGAGGGTTGAGTCTTTATAAACCCTGATTTTATTACCTATATTTATGATTTGTTTAGTACAATTAACCATTTCTCGTCAATGGGAGTTTATTAAATGGTTATGTTTGTTTTTTTAAGAGTGTAATCTAAAAATATTCTTTTGTGTGTACAATTGTACGTAAAAATAGTGTTTTAATGCTGTTCTGAGTCTACTTACACTGTAGTGCTCAATTCTGAAGGTGTACGGTGTTTAGAGGAAAGTGTATTCCATTTGACAGGCAACTTCAATGTAAGTAATCAAACTATTCTATATTTCAAAGGCAATCATCGCAAAAACTAACTCTTAAGTGCTAAGTGCGGCATTTCGAGATCGCGAGTGCCTAGTCCCGTTTAAAAAGACTGATAATGAAATTTCTCATTTAATAGTTATAAAATATTTTCTATGTTTCGTACCTTTTGTTTTTATATGTGCCTTGTAGCATGAAATGCTACATTTCATTTGTTATGTTATTTAACTTTAGTTACATATAGAGATTTGTTTTGATACCTATAAAAATTACAATTTGTTTATTAGTATGATGTCATTTTACCTTTCTACTTGAGGACAAATCGTTGGCCAACTATTCATATATATTAATAATTTAGTTATCTATATATTTTGCAATATTATTTTGTGTATTGTGGCCTTTTGCCGACAAAAGAGTTTCTTTTTATGGTACCGTATCTGTGATTTATTGTGAGTACCTATTTTATAAATGTCTGTCTCTCTGTACAATTTTTTTTGCTCTGTTTGATTTTTGTGATCATACTCCTAGCACAAATTTTATTTGCTCACCCCTGCTTTGTCAATTGCTCTACCATGTCTTTTCGCTTCATAATAAATTTGTTATTGTTAATCAGATGTTTTATTTCAACAGCCATAAAAATATAGTTTTTTTTAAAGATAGCCGGGCTTTGCTATTTGACATTTTTTTTTTAAATTTTTATAATTTGCCCTCAAGAAAATAACAAACGTTATATATTACCGATGTTACCATTATTTCCGAAAAATTTTTAGGATTCACTTATTACAAAATCGGAAGGTTTCCGCGTCTACCACAGTTTGTGAATGGAAATTATTATCGTTTAGTTTTGATTTTATTCGCATTTCGTATTTTATTTATCTGTAAAATGTATACGAGTGCATGTCGACCCCCATTTGCCTTATTGTCTATTTTAAATTATATAAGAATTATATAAGGATATTAATGAGGATAATAGTATTAAGTTCAACAATCAACAAATATTTAATGCACTGGTTTTTTCATTTATTGTTCGGTTTATTACCAACTAGTAACAAACTTTTTCAATTTAATTGTTACTATGAGCTTCTAAATATTTCTTAAACCTTTATTTAACATACATAGCACTCTAAATATTAATATTAAGGTTGTTCTTTGAATTAAAAAACATATTTTTATTCAATAAACGGCACATATTTCATGGTATTAAATAGAGTTGATACACCCATAATATTACTACGGGAGCCCGCCCTGAGTGCCCGTGCACCCCCCTCCGATCCTTGGGGACAATGTTTTTCATAAAGATTAAAGCCTAAGGAACAATTTTGGACATTTCCCCCCCAAAAAAAGGCTGCACTTTCAAAATGGCGTCCGTTAAATAAAAAAAAATTGCAAATATTGTTTTTGTCATTTAACACAAAAACTGAAAAAGATGGAGAAAAACTTTCTGTACAAAAAACAAAATGCATAAAATTTCCTACAATTTTGTTCCTATACAACATTTTCCAGATATATGATTCAGCTCTTAAAATTAAATATAAAATTCAATATAAAACGTAATACTACGGGAGCCCACTATAGCGACTATAGCGACTCACTCACTGGAAATCGAGAAGTTCCAAAATCGAGAAGTTTCCATGGAGTCGCTAAGGAAAAAATAAAAACATTCGATAAAATATATAATAACATATATACTTAAAAATATAAAAATCACATAAAATATGAACATGTATCAACAAAAACAAATATACGTATATTTGTTATATAATATTTGGTACACTGTATAAAAACTTGTACGTGACTTTTATTCCTTTCAAACTATCTCAGCATATCATATTTCAGCTACGTGTTGATAACGAATTCCCTCATATTATTTATCGCTGATATGTAATATCATATTTCCTTTGGCTTAGCTTGGGAAACAATACTAATGCTGACTAAGTACAGCCAACCGAGGATATAAATTAGTTAGATAATCTTTTGTATTCAGTTCATATACTCATGTCGTAATAAACACTTCACTATAATATTATAATTTCATTTCAAGAGTCAACGTTGACTCTTCTTAATTTTAATAAAAGTTTTTAAAAAGTCTTTAATGTAAATCGTGATCTAACAATTGGCGCAGTCGGTAGGATTCCGTGAACACCATTAAGAACAAGAAGCCTAACTGGTAGTGACCCACGAAGAACAAGGACAACATCTCCACGAGGTGCCTAACTAGTGCAAGTTGTCTATCAGAACAAGGAGACCTTCCTCACTTGTGGTGGCGGATCCCAATCCCTTACTGGAAGAACCTACACTCGATGACAAATCTATTAATGTAAGTACTTTAACGAATCATCTCGTAATTTTCACTTATCGTTTTATTATTATACATAGTGTATTATACTGCTAATACACAGAAAAACTATTTCTATTATCCAATCCCCATTTATATTTATTTTTATTATTACAAACAAACTAAAGCTTAGACGTTAAGCACAAACGATTAATCTACAGCATTATACTGCTAATGCTCAACTAAAATCGTAAGAGTTAATTTAAAATACTGTTAATGCAACATTCGTATCACTAAAAACCCAATCGATCTACCAAAGGTACAACATTTTTTTTATTCTAATCAATTCATTTTAACTCCTCAAATTACTAAATATCGAGCAACATGCCCGACGAAGTAACACAAGGTACAGCACAAGGTGCAGCATCAGGTCCAGCACCAGCACCGGTTCTTGAACCGTATAAATTAAGTGAAATTTTCTCAATTGTGCCCGAATACGATGGCAACCCTTTATTTTTACAAACTTTCTTATATGCTTGTAGTCAAGCCTATTGCATGGCAGACCAAAAAACATTGCTCTCGCTACATATAAAAAATAAATTAAAAGGCAAAGCTGCCGAGGTAATAAATTCAAGAAACCCAACTTCATGGGGTGAAACTAAAAACTTATTAGAGTCTCATTTTGGAGACGCACCCGATCTAACCTCGCTTATACAAGATCTGCAACGACTCCATCAACTAAATAACGAATCACCATTAACTTTTATCTCTAGGCTACAAACCCATAACGCGAAAATGCTTTCCGCGGTAAACAAACAAATCGCTATGACAAACGAACAGAAAGATGCGCAAACACGCTTAATTGATACTATGACCCTTAATACCTTGTTAACCGGACTTGAACCCAAATTAGGCCAGATAGTCCGAGCTGGAAACCTGGCTACTGTACTCGATGCAACTCTCCGAGTAAAACGAGAATTACAATTGTCTTATTTTGAATCTCAGAAATTCAACAAATATAACCCAAATAAAAATCCCATTCAAACTCAAGCGAAACGCCCTCCAATTCCACAAAAATTCTGTTCTTTCTGCAAAAGGAACGGACATACAATTAATGAATGCCGCACAAGGCAAAATCAACAATTTTCATCTCCTAGTTTCATTCCAAACGCTTATCCCAGTCAAGCGCAAATTTCAAGACCAAATTTCCAGAATTTTTCCAGCCAAAATAATCAAAGGCAATTTTCTCCGCAAAATTCCCAACAAGCAAATAATCCACAACAAAATAGACCTTCGGTAATAAGACCGAACCCCAACTTCCAACAAAGATTCCCAAATCAACAACAAAATCCAAATTTCAATCGTCAAAATCCACAAAGAACGCATCACGTTAATTTTGACAATTACTGTGATCCTCTAAACTATGAACATATTAATTACTATAATGAACCTGATAATTTCGACCATCAGCAATACAACGATTTCCAAAACTACCAAACTGATTGCAACGACCAATATTTACCACAAGAGAATTATACTGGTAATTCTCAAAATTCACAAACAAACCATACCGATATTTGGCAAAATGAATACGAGAGTTATACTGCTAATTCTCAAACGCCTCAAGAAGATTATAATACCAATTCTCAGGATTTTTGTTTAGGCCCGGAGTATCCCGCGGATACTCCAACACAGGAAACAGATCAATTCGATCAAATATCGAATCAAATTCAAGCTATGAATCTAAACGACAATTTCAACCCGTTCCTGAACTTTCCGGAACAAAGGTTCATGTAGAAACGCTATCTCACTCACTGTTGACCGTAAATTCAAAAAATTTATACTACATTAAAGACATCACAAATAAGTTCAAAATTCTAATCGATACGGGCGCAGGTATCTCTATCTTTAAACCAAAAACTGCGGAAAACTACAAACGAAGATTTTCAGAAAATGTAATTATACAAGGTATAACCGATCAGAAAATTACTATTAATGAATCTGTTCTTATACCCTTCACGGACAACGACCCACATAAAGTTTACATCTATGATCTAGATATCAATTTTGATGGACTGATAGGAGCTGATTTCCTAGAGCACTATCATTGTATCGTCGACATAAGAAATAAACAATTAGTAACCAATTTTAAAACGGTTCCACTTTTCAAAGTAACCGACGATTCGTCAAGACCCGAATGCGACAAAATTCAGTCAAACCACAACCCTAATCAAAATAAAATCCAAATTGACGGCCGTACTGAAAAAATTTATAAACTAAAATCTTAGAAATACTGACGCTATTTTGCAAGCGCAGGAAAACGAAAAAGTCCGTTTACCTAATGCTCTTGTTAGAGTAAACGAAAACGGAGAATTTTTAACGACAATAATCAACGCTAACGTCATCCCGAAGACTATCGATTTTTCTAATTTAAATTTAGAACCTCTACAAAATTTTAAGTCAATTTTTAACTTAAATACGCAAAACTCCGACCAACACCCCATGACGGACAGATCCTTTGAAATTAAGAACGAATTGCGCTTGGACCATCTAAACGAAGAAGAGGCCGAAATAATAACGCAGCTTTGTTTAGATTTTCAAGATATATTCTATTTAGAAGGAGATAATTTGACCTTTACCAACGAAATCAAACACCCTATTGACACCGACAATTCCCGACCGATATTTACAAAATCGTATCGCTATCCCCAGGTCCATAAAGAAGAAGTTAAGTCCCAAGTATCGAAAATGTTAAGTCAAGGTATCATTCAACCCTCAATTTCACCTTGGTCCTCCCCTGTTTGGGTAGTCCCAAAAAAACTGGACGCTTCTGGCAAACAGAAATGGCGCGTTGTAGTTGACTATCGTAAACTCAACGAGGTCACAATCGGTGACAAATATCCTCTGCCCAACATTTCCGATCTCTTAGACCAACTTGGCAAATGCCAATATTTCACAACCCTAGATTTGGCTTCTGGTTTTCATCAAATCGAAATTAATCCCGCAGACATTCAAAAGACTGCTTTCACTGTCGAAAACGGTCATTACGAATTCGTGCGAATGCCATTTGGACTAAAAAATGCTCCATCGACGTTTCAGAGAGTGATGGACAATATTTTATTAGGCATCCAAAATGAACGGTGTCTCGTCTATATGGACGACATCATTATTTACTCGCCTACCATTCACGAACATATTTCCCGTCTAACAGAAGTTTTTAAACGCCTTCGAAAAGCCAACCTCAAAATTCAACCAGACAAATGCGAATTCTTACGCAAAGAAGTCGCCTACCTAGGACACCTCATCACAAAGGACGGTGTGAAACCAAATCCTAGTAAAGTCGATGCCATTTTAAACTTTCCGCAACCTAAGAACCAAAAAGAAATCAAATCATTTTTAGGACTAGCAGGTTACTATAGAAGATTCATTCCAAACTTTTCCAAAATTTCTAAACCCTTGACAAAACTTCTGCAAAAAGATGTTCCTTTCGACTTTAATAACGACTGTCAAAATTCTTTCGCCGACCTAAAACAAACACTAACTACATCACCAATATTAATTTACCCAAATTTTGACGAACCTTTCATACTAACTACTGATGCAAGCGCATTTGCCGTCGGTTCTGTGCTCTCACAAGGACCAATTGGTAAAGATTTACCTATTGCTTACACTTCCCGAGTTTTATGCAACGCCGAAACTAAATACTCCACGATAGAACGTGAACTTTTGGCTATAGTGTGGTCAGTAAAGCAGTTTAGGCCATACCTATTCGGTAGAAAGTTTAAATTGATAACCGACCACAGACCACTTACATGGCTATTTTCTATAAAGGACCCAGGTAGTAGATTAGCTCGCTGGCGCCTTAAACTCGAAGAATACGACTACGAATTCATATATAAACCCGGAAAAATAAATAAAAACGCAGACGCCTTGTCCCGAATCAAAATTAACCACTTTAACGATTGTTCCAAATTTTATTCCAAAATTTTAGCCGCGAACGGAGACGATGAATCAAATGACGAATCAGATGACGAAACCCAAGACGATAACGCTAGATTTACCAATGACCAAATTACCCAAGAATTCGAAACCTTTGTCAACTTGTACAAAACAACATCTTTAATAGATTATTCAAAAATCAAAGCCTCGAACAAACAACTATTGTATCGAGAACACAAAAATATTATAACTTTTTTCAACAAAACAATTTACAAGACCTCCATCACAAAATTATCGAAGACATATTTGAAGAAAACCCAGAATTCCGCAATGACAAGATCAATATTGTATCGAGCAAGACGGTCAGACATAGGAGATACTTTATCATCCCGTTACCATTCGATATTGAATCCGTAATTGAACACTTATTTCTAGTGTTATTTAAAAACCAAGACGTCTTGGATCTCTCTAAGACTTACTTTGTCGAAAATAATTTAGACCTCCTTATACTTGAAATTCTGTCATTCATTTTTGCGGAAAAGGACCTAAAATTAATAATTTGTCAAGATATTGTCAAAACCCCTGATGAAGACCAAATTCCTATAATTCTAGATCAACATCACAGCGGTAAAAATAATCTACACCGCGGAATAAATGAAACTATTCGACGAATTAGAGAAAAATACACTTGGCAAGGTCTAACTAAAGACGTAGAAAATTTTGTAAAAAATTGTGAAACTTGTCAAAAAAGTAAAGTCTGTCGGAAAAATTTAAGCAGTCCGTTAGTAATAACCGAAACACCAAAGACACCATTTGAGAGAATTAACATTGACCTATTCGAGTTTCCCACACGCAACAATGCTTTAACGATACTCGAAGAATTAACCAAATTTACACAAGCTTACGCAGTCCCTGATAAATCCGCTAAATCTGTAGTAAATACCTTATTACTATATTTCCAACACTATGGTACTCCTCTAAGAATACATTGCGACTATGGAGGAGAATTGGACAACCGATTATTACGAGATTTATGTATTTTATACGATATAAAATTTACCTTTTTAAGCGTAGGACACCCGCAATCGAATGGCTCAATTGAACGATTCCACGCAACGTTAGCAGAAATGATAAGAGTTAACCAAACAGAAAACCCGAACGAACACCCGTTCACTATTTTACCTTACGCTGTAATTTGCTACAATAACTCTGTTAACAAAACACACGGATTTACGCCATACGAACTAGTTTTTGGTCATACATCAGTTCGATCACCAGAAACCTTGTATAACCAAAAGGAATTAATAACGAAATACGTCAGAGATTTAAACAATCGTATCTCCCATTACTATAAAATTGCTAGAGACCGAACGGAACTTCAAAAACAAAAAGCCAAAATTAGATTCGATAAAAACGTCCCCGAAAACCGTACTAAATATAACGTCGGAGACAAAGTTTACGTAAAAGAATCACAGATTAAAAATAAATTGCAAAACAAATTTAAAGGACCATTCGAAATTACCAAAATCTTTGAAAATTCAGCTATCTTACTCAACCCAGAAACTAAACAAACTAGTAAAGTCAATTTTGACCGAATGAAACCTTATTTTGAAAGCTAACCTTGTTTTCAGGTTATTCCTGCTGTTCGGATCAGCAACACTAGTGGTCTCCCAATATAAAATCACGCCTATAAACAACACCATAGGAATATACTACCACGAAAAAACTGACGTAATAGTAACCAACGACAAATGGACATTACTGGTTCACAAGAACATTTCCTCCCTAAAAACAACCTTTGACAGAAACAAAAAAATGTTAGAGCTTATCCTAAACACCCTGGACGCCGCCGATCAGAAAACGATCACTTTCAGGAGCGAAGTTAAAACAGATCTAAATCTGTTAACCCAAATATCTAAAACTATAAAATCAAAATTTGATGAAATCTTTTTGGATACAAAACGATATAAGCGCGGAATAATCAACGGTTTCGGCACAATTTTCAAATCAATAACCGGAAATTTAGATGCCGAGGACGGTCAATATTATTCTGATTGCATCAATAAGCTAAACAATGACGAACACCAATTGGAGAATCTAATTAAAAATCAAATTTCAGTTACTACATCCGTTATCAAAAATTTCAATTCAACTATTCAAAAACTTCAAATTGACGAAGAAACATTTAACAAAAATATCAAAGAAATCGACCGCACAATTCAATCTATGACAAGTCACATCGAAGCCATTGAAATCAAATTAATATTCTTACATTATTGCGAACAGTTAATGGCAAGTTATTTGTACATCGAAGATAATTTAAATGATGTTCTAAATGCAATAACATTTGCACGCTTGAAAATCATTCATACGTCAATCATCACTCCAACAGACTTAATTTCATCCTTACAGGAAATTTCACAGAATTTGCATAAAAATAACCTACCGCTTTCAATAAGGCTATCAAAAGTTGCTCAATATTTGGATATTATGGAACTCCAAGCCTTTCAGACCGATTCAAGTTTAATCTTTGTTTTAAAAGTACCTTTAGTAGACCCACAAACTTACACAGCCTATCAATTATATCCTATCCCTATTTTGGATAATAGAACTGGTTTACACCACTTATTATCGGTATCACAAAAATATATCGCGAGAGATGATGATTCCTTAATGTTCTTACCCATCCCGGATTTAGACGAGTGCAAACAACTTTACATGGGAACCAGATTATGCTTCAACCTGTTCGCCTACCCGATAGATAACAATGCCATATGTGAAGCAAGGCTCTTCAAAAACCTCATGACTCTACCCCAAAATTGTCAAACCTCATTCATAATCAGTCAAGGATACAATGTACAAAAACTCCAAGAAAACACCTGGCTAGTCATCAACGCAGAACCATTACATGTTACCGTTAATTGTCCGAAGAGAAATTCAAAAACAGAAGTCATCACGAAAAATTCCATTATAAAATTACAACCCAGCTGTTATGCCTTTGTTGGTATTACCAAAATCCAGGCCAGTTCCAATGAAGTGTTAGATGTCAAAGATAACACTCACCCAATCGAAATTCCGTATGATTGCTGCAGTGACCTTCCAGACAAAACTCAACTACCAAATTTAAAACCATTGAAATTAAATAATTTGAATACAGAAGACCTCGAAATTGCGAAACACAAATTAGACCAGTATTCCAAGGATTTAGACGACCTCATTAACGAACCCTACGTGACAAAACACATCTCGTGGTTCACGTACTTCACTATAACCCTAGTGATCTCCCTTATCCTCCTTTACCTATTCTGCAAATGCAGAAAAAGAAGCCGAAAGTTAGCCCTTGTTCATGCATCACACGGTTCACCTCCATCTCCACCATCTCCACCGATGCCAAGAAGAACATACAAAAGTTTCACCAGTATCTTACCTCCAAGGAGAAGACCCAGTATCCAAAGAGAAGAAGAAACCGAAGAAGTGGAACTAACTTAAAGACATCCTACATTGTTACCAATTTTATTTCATGATTAATATTAATTTATGTTATATGTACATCTTTAAATATTCTTATATACTATTTGCATTTTTATATTTTACAATTTTATTTTTTCATTTTATTATTATTCTGCTTTTATATTTTACAAAAGTTGCTGTATAATCACCAACTTTTTTAATAAGGGGGAAGTTGTTATATAATATTTGGTACACTGTATAAAAACTTGTACGTGACTTTTATTCCTTTTAAACTATCTCAGCATATCATATTTCAGCTACGTGTTGATAACGAATTCCCTCATATTATTTATCGCTGATATGTAATATCATATTTCCTTTGGCTTAGCTTGGGAAACAATACTAATGCTGACTAAGTACAGCCAACCGAGGATATAAATTAGTTAGATAATCTTTTGTATTCAGTCCATATACTCATGTCGTAATAAACACTTCACTATAATATTATAATTTCATTTCAAGAGTCAACGTTGACTCTTCTTAATTTTAATAAAAGTTTTTAAAAAGTCTTTAATGTAAATCGTGATCTAACATATTTACTACAATTTTAAGTTTATTTATAGCGACAACGCTATACCCACCCTAACTGTCCGTGCAGCCCCAGATCCTTGGGGACAATGTTTTCGATAAAGATTAAAGCCTAAGGAACAATTTAAGACATGTCCCCCAAAAAAAAAAAACTGGCTGTACTTTCAAAATGGCGTCCGTTTAAAAAAAATTGCAAATATTGTTTTTGTCATTTAACAAGAAAACTAACAAAGATGGAGAAAAACTTTCTGCACAAAAAACAAAGTGCATAAAATTTCCTACAATTTTGTTCCTATACAATATTTGGATAAGAGTTACCATTTTCCAGATACCATTGTTACCGTTTTCGAGATAAATCTCCGCAAAATATAATATTATTGTAATATGTTACAACCCCTAGAATGATGTATTTGCACCTACTCGAAAAAGAACCTACCAGAAGATTCCAAAGTGACATCTGGAATTATCGAGAGAATGGTGGCGTCATCACAGAACAATCGAGATCTGTCATTTTTAGGTATAAAAAGACCGACCGCATTCTCGGCGAGTAGTTCAGAAAGTTCAGAAAGTATAGAAAGTGAGGTTAAGAGTTCAAAAAGAAACAAAGTGATAAACATTGTGATTTTAGTCAGTAAAGTGCATTTAAATTAACAATAGTATTGTGAAGTATCCAGTAAATATTTAATAAAGTGTGTTAGTGGACAATCTCTTGTTATAATTTTTGGAACCCACGGATTTTGCAAGGGGTAGTTTCCTAAGGGTGGAAACACGCGACAATTGGTGTCAGAAAGCGGAATTTTATGACAAGAGGAGCTTTGAAGTTGTGCTGGAGTGTTCGAGAAGTATTCTCGCGGTTTAGTGCTAACACAGGACTAATTTACTGGACATTGTTCAAGGGTTATTTGTGGACAGAAAAATAGTGTTAAGTATTAAACCCTTTAAACTGAGTAGTGATAGAGACACTGAAAAAGACTCATTTTTTGTGTTAGTGCGTGGAAATTACTAGAACTTTTCTATTTGGACATTAGTGGAGATTAGTAAATTCTCTAAACTGGATAGTGACAAAAGACTCTGAATAAGACTTTTTCGTGCTATTTCGAGATTTGTCTGGAAAGTTCCATTACCGATATTGACGTGACAGTTAAATTTATTTTATTTTAACATAATCTTATGCCTATAAAAACTAGAAGTATGGCATCCGATAAACAAATACAGGACTTATTCGAACAATTACAAAAAATGATGGCGCAGCAACGGCAGGAAGACAAAGAAGAAAGGAACGAATTAAAGAAAATGATGGAAGATCAGGAAATAAGACGTCAGAAAGAAAAAGAGGATGAAGAAACAAGACGTCAGAAAGAAAAAGAAGATGAAGAAACAAGACGTCAGAAAGAAAAAGAGGATGAAGAAAGAAGACGTCAAGAACAAGAAAGACAACGTCAAGAGGA
This sequence comes from Rutpela maculata, assembly GCA_936432065.2. Lineage (NCBI taxonomy): Eukaryota > Metazoa > Arthropoda > Insecta > Coleoptera > Cerambycidae > Rutpela > Rutpela maculata. The sequence goes on along the minus strand of OW386291.2, from coordinate 124,074,197 downwards.
AAAAGACGAACTCAGAAAAATAATGGAAGACTTGGAAGAAAGACGCCAGGAGGAATTAAGGAAAATCCTGAGCGATCAAATAAAAATACAACAGGACGCAATCATTTCTGTTAAGGAAGAAGTTAAAGAGGAGATAAACAAGGTCGAAGACAAAGTAGGTGTGGTCGAGACAGAAGTTAGTCAAATTAAAGGAAAAATGAGTGAGGTCGAAGGAGAGGTAGAGCGCCTTAAACGTCAGTTGAGAGAAAAAGGAGGCCAGTTAGTAACATCATCGGGTCCTCGATTAAAGCGTCCCTCCTTTGACGGCCAAAGCTCATGGACAACCTACAAGAGACAATTTGAGGCAGCAGCATCGGCAAATAACTGGGATAACGAGGAAAAGGCTATGGCATTAGTTCTGGCGTTAAGGGGCCAGGCCTCAGAATTACTTCAGACTATCCCGGTGGAGAAACAAAGGGACTTTAAAGTCTTGGAAGCTGCATTAGACTTGAGGTATGGCGATCAACACCTTGCCCAATTATACCAGGCTCAGCTGAAATCCCGAATGCAAAAAGCTGGGGAAAGTTTACAAGAATTTGAAGCTGCGATAGAGAGACTGGCACACCTGGCGTATCCGAGTGCACCTAAAGAATTCCAGGAACAATTAGCCGTGGGGGCCTTTTTAGATGGTATAAGGGACGAAGAGGTCAGGCGAGTTCTGAGGCTGACGAGACACCAAAGTAGTAGCGAAGCTTTGGTGCGTGCACTCGAAGTAGAAGCCGCTTACAGGGATACTCCAAGGTCGAGAGTGCGAGCTGTGACTCTCGAAGAATCGCAACCAGAAATGAACCAGAACCCCTTGCTGACTGAGATGCAGAAAATATTCACCAAATTATGCGATAAATTGGATGGCCTCGGAAAGCAGGAAAAACAACAAAATAAAGGAAAGCCGAGCGGAGGTATTAAATGTTTCAACTGCGGCAAGGTGGGACATATGAAACGAGACTGTCGACAGCAGAACTCGGAGAGTCGAGTAAATGCTGTGAATGTTGAAGAGAAGCAGGAAAACTAAAGATAGCCAGCACCAAGGGGGCTGTGCTGGCTAGGGAATGCGGTGCCCCCAGAGAAATAAAGATTTCCCAGCTCCAAAGAATTCCAAGCAGTCTGTTGTTGCAAGGATATGTGAATGGAAGAAAATGCGTGTTTACTATTGACACCGGTGCTACGTCATCAATAGTGCGGCCAGGGTTTATATCAGGCTTGCAGATTGACAAGAAGCAAAATGGAGTAATCATTCGGACAGCCACGGGGGACAGGGCTGCGGTCCATGGAGAGGTCAACTTGGAACTGCAGGTTGGACGATTGAGGTTCAATTACAAGGTCATTGTGGCTGACATTATGGATGATTTCATTTTGGGTCTAGACATCATGGGAGAGCAGGGATTTATTGTTGACGTAGGGGAGCGAGTCTTAAAAATTGGAAATGAGGAATTTATTCTGGCAACCGCAGACGACCAATTCCATAAAGCTAGGTTGTTAACAACACAAACAATCAAGATTCCTGCTCATTCAGAACAAATGATTGATGTTGCCTTAGAAGGAAATCCTGGAGGGTACCGTGTTGGCCTAGTTGAAGATGACGAATCGATTAAGTCCCTACCCAATATTATTGTGGCGAGAACTTTAACCCGGACTAAAGACAAAATCCCAATTAGAGTCGTTAATTTAAATTCCCACTCGGTGACAATTAAGGAAGGCAAACCGATTGGCTCCTATGAACCGGTCACATGGGTAGCGAGGTGCGAGGAAGAAACAGAGGGAAGTTCATCTATGAAAATAGACCAGGAAGTTTTGACCTTGTTGAGTACCCAGTTGGAGCATTTATCTGAGGATGAACGAAGGGAGGCAATCAAGTTCCTGGAAAAGGAAAGTTCAGTATTTGCCAAGAATACAGAGGCCCTTACAAAAACAGACATAGTCCAGCATCGGATAAATACTGGCGACTCACCAGCTATTCGACAACCACCTAGGAGGCTTCCATTAGCGAAACAAGAGGATGCCTCGGCAATGATAAACAAGATGCTGCAAGACGGAGTCATTGAGGAGTCAACGAGTCCCTGGTCATCGCCAGTAGTTTTGGTTGCCAAGAAGGACGAAACATTAAGATTTTGTGTCGATTATCGAAAATTAAATGATGTCACGAAGAAAGACAGTTACCCATTACCACGAATTGACGACACGTTAAGCACGTTGGCAGGCTCACGATGGTTTTCTACGTTAGACCTTAGGAGTGGATACTGGCAAGTGGGGCTTCATCCTGATGATAAGGAGAAGACAGCGTTTTCAGCAGGCAGTGGTCTTTATCAATTTACTGTGATGCCTTTTGGACTTTGCAATGCGCCAGCTACCTTTGAAAGACTGATGGAGTTCGTGCTGCGAGGGCTAACCTGGAGGACGTGCCTGGTTTACCTTGACGACGTGCTTGTTATGGGACAGGATTTTACAGAACATTTGAAAAATCTTCAAGAAGTATTTGGGCGAGTGAGGAATGCCCATCTGAAGTTGAACCCGAAGAAGTGCCTGCTATTCCAGAAAGAAGTCAAATTTCTTGGTCATGTGGTGTCTTCGGATGGAATACAAACAGACCCCGACAAAATTTCTGCTGTACGAGATTGGCCAAGACCATCTAACGTTCATGAAGTACGGAGCTTCCTTGGCCTCTGCACTTATTATAGGCGCTTTGTAGAAGGGTTTGCAGAAATTGCGAAGCCATTACACCGGCTGACAGAAGAGAAAGTGCAGTACCAATGGACACCGGAATGTGAAACGGCATGGAGAAGATTGAAGGCAGCTCTATGCACTGGTCCTGTGCTAGCGTACCCACAACGGGAAGGACTTTTTATTTTAGACACGGATGCCAGCAATTCTTCGGTCGGTTGTGTACTGTCTCAAATGCAAAATGGGCAGGAAAGAGTGATCGAGTACTTCAGCAAGGTGCTGTCCAAACCGGAAAGAAACTATTGTGTAACCCGGAAAGAGTTACTGGCCATCGTTAAATCAGTGGACCATTTTCATAAATATCTTTATGGACGACATTTCAAGATTCGGACCGACCATGCTGCATTAAAATGGCTGTTGCAGTTGAAAACCCCTGAAGGTCAACTGGCTCGTTGGATAGAACGGCTGCAACAGTATGATTTCAAAATCGAACATCGACCTGGAAGATCTCATAAGAACGCAGACGCTTTATCTAGAAGACCGTGCAAGGAAGATTGCAAGCACTGCCGCCACGTTGAGAAATTGCAGGGTACGGTGGCCGTCAACACTATTAAAATAGAGGTTCCGGACGATTGGACGACCGAAGCCCCGAGACAAGAACAACTGAATGACACAGAAATTGGGCCTATATTGAGAGCAAAGGAGAAAGGAATTCGACCAGCGTGGAAGGATGTTTCGGATAAGGCAGTTGGATTGAAGGCTTTGTGGGCCCAATGGGATTCACTTAAAGTCATGAACGGGCTGCTAAAGAGAGCTTGGGAAAGCCCGGATGGCAGGGAAGTTGTTATGCGTCTAGTGATTCCCAGGTGTCGAGTACCGAAAGTACTTCAGGAAGTGCATAATGGAGCATCCGGTGGGCACTTCGGCGTTAATAAGACCCTGAATAAAGTACGAGAACGATTTTATTGGGTAAATAGTCGTCAGGATGTGGAAGCTTAGTGTCGCAATTGCAAAATTTGTGCAGCAAGTAAGGGACCGCAGACTAGAAGTAGGGGTGCAATGAAACAATATAACGTCGGAGCTCCTTTCGAGAGGATTGCGATTGATATAGCCGGCCCATTCCCAGTAACCAAGGATGGGAACAAGTACATACTGGTTGCCATGGACTATTTTAGTAAGTGGCCAGAGGCCTATGCAATTCCAAACCAAGAAGCAGTCACTGTCGCCAAAGTCTTGGTAGATAATTTGATATGTCGGTTTGGTGTACCCCTGGAGCTGCACTCAGATCAAGGGAGGAACTTTGAGTCAGGGGTGTTTCAACAAATCTGCAAGTTATTGGGGATACACAAAACACGGACAACAGCCCTTCACCCGCAATCAGATGGAATGGTGGAACGACATAACAAGACCATGAAAGAACATCTTTCTAAAGTGGTTCATAAGAATCAACGCGATTGGGATCTCCACATACCGTTCTTCCTCATGGCATACAGAGCTGCTATCCACGAGTCTACGAAACAAACACCAGCCCGTGTAGTATTTGGACACGAGATCAGACTGCCGTGTGATTTGATTTTCGGAACACCAGGCGGAGAACAGCTTCCTGTGAACAGCTATGTGGATGAAATGAGTGAACGGCTAAGAAATGTTCATGAGCTGGTTAGAGACCAAATCACCATAGCCAGTGACCGAATGAAGGCTCGATATGACCGTAAGGGTAGTTCAGAAGGGTTCAAGGCAGGAGATCTAGTTTGGCTGTATAACCCACAGCGAAAGAAAGGGAAGTCACCGAAACTTCAACCTCCTTGGGAAGGACCTTATACTGTTATTACCCGAATTAATGATGTCGTCTATCGGATTCAACGAAACAAAAAGTCCAAGATGAAGATCGTACACTTGGATAGACTGGCGAAGTACGTGAAAGAGGCTGAACTGCCTGACCGGGACGTTCAGGCTTAAGGAGGGGGCAGTGTAATATGTTACAACCCCTAGAATGATGTATTTGCACCTACTCGAAAAAGAACCTACCAGAAGATTCCAAAGTGACATCTGGAATTATCGAGAGAATGGTGGCGTCATCACAGAACAATCGAGATCTGTCATTTTTAGGTATAAAAAGACCGACCGCATTCTCGGCGAGTAGTTCAGAAAGTTCAGAAAGTATAGAAAGTGAGGTTAAGAGTTCAAAAAGAAACAAAGTGATAAACATTGTGATTTTAGTCAGTAAAGTGCATTTAAATTAACAATAGTATTGTGAAGTATCCAGTAAATATTTAATAAAGTGTGTTAGTGGACAATCTCTTGTTATAATTTTTGGAACCCACGGATTTTGCAAGGGGTAGTTTCCTAAGGGTGGAAACACGTGACATTATTATTATTAATTTTTTTCAGTTTATTTTATTTTTTTGTTATGATAATAATATAAAGTTATATTATACGCCTTACAATAATTGTCACGGTTATTTCCTCTAAGTGATTTACCGATATGTGAACTTCCATGTTTTCTTAATTTTGGACTCATTTATCTGGAAAATGGTAACTCCTATCAAAGTATTGTATAGGGACAAAATTGTAGAACATTTTATGCACGTTGTTTTTTGGGAAAAGTTTTTGTCTATCTTTTTTAGTTTTTGTGTTAAATGACAAAAACTATATTGTCAACAAATTTTTTTAACATATGGCCGCCATTTTGAAAGTACAGCCAGTTTTTTTTTTGGGGGACATGTTTTAAATTGTTCCTTAGGCTTTAATCTTTAATTTTTGTTCCTCATGTTTCGAAATCTTCCATATTGTGTAGTCAGATTTAGGAAAGCAACGTTTCTGCTCTTTATTATCACTATCCATTTTATTTTGGGGGACATGTCTTAAATTGTTCCTTAGGCTTCAATCTTTATGAAAAACCTTGTCCCCAAGGATCGGTGGGGGGGGGGGGGGGCTCCCCGACTATATGATCCGACGCCACCTCAGAGTTTAACGTCGCGACGTCTTGTAAAACAATTTTGCAGAAATGTTGAAACAATAATTTTGAAAGTACTCTTTATAGCAAACATTTTTTATCTAAAGTGTTATTTCAATGTTTCCTATAGTTTATTAGATATATGCGGCGTTTTTGTGCAAAATGCTAGATTTCAAATATTTCTTACAAGTTTTTTCAAATTTTCATGAAATTAATTAACTTACATTTTTGTTCCTCATGTTTCGAAATCTTCCATATTGTGTAGTCAGATTTAGGAAAGCAACGTTTCTGCTCTTTATTATCACTATCCATTTTATTTTTTCATACAAATTTTAAATAAAACTCTAGGCTTACCGTTCCATTTCCTGCTCAAAAATAAAATTGATCTCGGAAACTATAAGAAATATCGATACTTTAGATAAAGAATGTCTGCTATTAAGAGTACTTTCAAACTTTTTTGGTTTCAAACGTCCCTGCAATTGTTTTATATTTTGAAGGCGTGGTATCTATTTTTGACGGGGTTATCTGTAAGTAGAAAAAACGATAACACTTTTTTTGGCCCACTGAAAATTTGTTTGCTATAGAAATAATCAAAAAATTATTTGAAAGCCTAATTAATGGAAGATATTTAACATTTAATCTAAATACTTCGTTTTATAAATGCTCGGGCGCCACCTTTATACTTTTAGATCTCCGAAACCATTAATTCTACAGAAATTCGAAAAAAAAGAAATTCACCCTCAATTTAGTAACTTTCTTATTTGACTCTTGCATGTTTTCGCTCAATGTAATACCTTTCGAGTAATTTGAGGAAAACCTATTTGAAGTACCTTTTTTTAAGCTAAAATCCCAATTTTCAAGTCGTTATAACTTAAGCACTATCAATTTATATGAAAAATTGCACAGAATCTTTTCTTCTCAAAATTTGATTCTTGTTGTTTGAAACATGACGGTCTAAATAGGTTTTTCTCGATTATCTCCTTTCCTGTTACTCTAAAAAATAGGCATTACCAATATTTATAGAGAATATTGTATAGAATACAAAAGCTTCAACTTTTATTTAAACAATTTTTCTTTATTGTTAATATTTTACGATTCACAGCCACCAGAAAAGCAAATAGTTGTGCTTTACTGAAAGTTTTTGCAATTTTATCTGCCCCTGTTGCTCCTACGTAGTAATTAGTTATCAATATCGTGGTAACAATAATTGAGAACACGTAAAAAAATTACTTTTTGATGTTTTTATATGGCCGACTGTCATTAATTTTAAAAACTTTTTTTAATATTCCGATAATTTTTTTACATGATAGATAATTCCAATGCCTTGTCATAGCCACATTAAAAAAATCAACGTGCTATCAGCCATTGTTACTAAGGTATTAAATTTGATATAATACAAGTTTTCTGTCAAAATTTAGGGAAAAAATTAATATATCAGGAAATGTTAATTGTAGGAATGTCCTTTAAATTTTCTGCAGAATCAAGAAAAAGAAATAAAATGGGAGCATTCTATTTAAAATAACAAATTTCGGATCAACTTCCGGTTAATCATAGCCAAATTTTCAAATTAATATTATTTTTCTTACACAGTGTGTCCCACTTTTCACGGTAACACCTTTGTAGCTCTCTTATTAGTCACCCAATTTTAACCAAGTTTGGATGGGTATCAAAGACCTTTATTATACCTTTTTTAAGTAAAACAAAACTTATTTCAGTCATTGGTGTGCATTTTTATTATAAAAAAAGGGCCGATTTTTCGAGAAATTATATTAGGCATTTTTTTGCTGAAAACTAATGTAATATTATTGATCAGCATGCTGTAGAACCGCTATATCCAGAATTTAACAACATTTTGATTTTTGGTTTTTGAATTACGGTCCACTCAAAATTACCTATTTTAAACATTAAATAATCAATAAATTGATAACGAAATTTTTTTAGAAAAAGTCATTTTTTATTTTCTCTTTAAATTCGTTTTTTCTACCACCTCATATCATCGACACTTTCAAATTCGGTAATCCTTAATGCCCGAATAATTTACAGGTCTGATCTAAAATTTTTCAATGAAAATTCTTGGCCTTCGAAATTTGAAAGTTCCAAGTGTTTAAACCCAAGAATATCAACTCGCGGAATTATATGAAAGTTTGTTTGGTTCAAGTCAAGCCGTACAGAGTTAAAGTCTTCATGTACTGCTAGTAATACTCCTCCACCATGATTAACAACCGATTAACAACCGCAAAATCCCCGTCCCTACGAAAAATAGTAGAATTATTGTCAATTAATTCACCATCAAAAACAGATGAATCTAGTCAGATTTCCGTTAATGCGATAAATTTTAATCATTTGATACTTTTTTCAAGTCCAAAGATTTATTTTGACTGTTTTCTATTGGATATTGTATGTTCAATGCCAGATAGATCAAAACAAAAAAATTTCCTGTTTCATGTTATCTAATCTCTTTATATAAGTAATACTATACTACACTAATCTGATAACTTGCAACCACGTGAAATATGAAGTTCTATCTAATAGCTATTCATACCGTAGAAAATATGAATACGAGATAATACAGTTTAAAATGTAACTTTTACCAAAATCGTAATCTTAGTTTATACGAAAATGCAGATATCTGCATCACTTGTAATTTTACCTACTAAATCTGGCTTTGAGGTACAACAAACAATTAGTTTTCGTTTAGAAACTATACTAGATATTTATGTAACGGGTACATAAATGTATGAGTTGCATACAAAGCTGTATGTTCGACTGCTAAAATTACAAGATTATCGAAAAAAAATCAGTTTATAAAGGGTCTAGCCGGATAAGCATGACGAGTCGGCCCCCAAATTGCAACCTATATCGAAACTTATGTTTTAATATCGACTTGATGTATGAACGCGATTTATATGTGTTTTGCCGCCGTACTCCGCTTTGACCTTGAGATATGGAAGAAAATGAGCGCATGCAATACTATCTTTCAAAGAGACATATGTCGAAAACTAATTGAGCTAGAGAGGTAAAACCAACGGGAGGTTTCAGGTAACCTTAAAGATTATATTTTATATATTTTTTTGAATTTTTAGAATAATTACGCACATCATTAAAAAATAAATAGAAAATATAATAATTAATATTTCCGTGTTCTCTGTGACTTACAATCACTGAAATAATATATGTTGTAATGCTTTATATGCACTATTACTCATAAAAGTTGCGTTAGAAAAAAGTTGGTGCAACACTTCGAAAAAAAATTAAATTCGACGCGCACTACATCATATAAGGATACAAACTGGATATGGGACACGCCATATAAATATTTTATGAATTGGAATTATTGTTAGAAGAGAAATTGAATGTAAATATAAATAATTGTCACGTAAATATCTATTTCATACGGCGCACAGTGGCACGAATTGTAATTTACTACATACATTTAAAAAATAAAGTCCTTTATGTTTTTATATTATATTAAACATATAGGAGTATAATAAAAATCATTTAAAAGTTAAGTATATTATTTATATAAATAAAGGACTGAATCGCATATTTATGATTGATAATTAATGTATGGCAGCTATATTGGATATATTTGAAAATTTGTTCCTTTTTAAAATTTTTAATAATTCTTAGGAATGGCCTATCTAGTTTAATGCATTTAATTTATTTTTAAGTAAGTTTCATCATCTTATTGCCGCCATATTGGATCCGCCATCTTGAATTTCTTCCTGGCACTTAAAATTTAGTCTATTTTAACTCAAAAGTACCTATCAGAAATATTCAAAACATCTCGGCATAAACTTTAACAAAAATATTTCATTTTTCAGAATTTTTTAGCACTTTATAGCCGCCATTTTGCAGATTGGTTTATGACAATTTAGATATCAGATTCATAATTAGCGACTTCAAAAATCCCCCTATTAACAAGATTTATGTAAATTGGATAAGAACAAATTTTTCTTTGAAAGTTTTATTAAGATTTAAATAAAAAATGGACATTTTGGCGAAGCCCAATAATTTTAGTTAGCATAATTAAAAAATCGACTCTCTTACGTTTTTTTGAAATTAAATAATGAGTATTTAAAAAAAAATTATCCCAATCGGTTGCGAAGTGCTCTAGATAATTTTGAACGAAAAAATTACAATTCGTGCCACTGTGCGCAATATGAAATACACATTTACGTGACAATTATTTATATTTTCATTCAATTTCTCTTCTAACAATAGTTCCAATTCATAAAATATTTATATGTGTCCCATGTCAAGTATGTATCCTTATATGATGTAGTGCGCGTCGAATTTTATTTTTTTTTCGAAGTGTTGCTCCAACTTTTTCTAACGCAACTTTTATGAGTAATAGTGCATATAAAATATTACAACATATATTATTTCAGTGATTGTAAGTCACAGAGAACACGGAAATATTAATTATTATATTTTTTATTTATTTTTTAATGATGTGCGTAATTATTCTAAAAATTCAAAAAAAATATAAAATATACTCTTTAAGGTTACCTGAAACCTCCCGTTGGCTTTACCTCCCTAGCTCAATTAGTTTTCGAGATATGTCTCTTTAAACGATAGTCATGCATGCGCTCATTTTCTTCCATATCTCAAGATCAAAGCGGAGTACGGCGGCAAAACACATATAAATCGCGTTCATACATCAAGTCGATATTAAAACATGAGTTTCGATATAGGTTGCCATTTGGGGACCGACTCGTCATGCTTATCCGGCTAAACCCTTTGACGTGAATTCTATGACAGGAGAAAATTAGACGAATTAACACGTTGACTGTCCGCGTTATAACATAACGATGATCGTGTCACGTCCACTGCAACAAAATAAAAACCTGTAATTATATTTTCCATCAATCGATTTTTTTGCGGTGGTTTTAGGTTAATTTGAAAGTTTGAATAGTTTTTGTATATTTTAAAGCATGAGACAAATATGGGTCACGGACTTACAGCAAGAAGAAAAATATGTAATAATATGTAATAAGTAATAAGTATTACTTTTTTATTGTGAAATATTTTATATTCATTTTCTTTTCTCTGTTTCAGTTGTTCACAAAAATATTATTTATGTAGGCCCCGCCATAATTTTATTTGCTGTATTTTGTATTACCTAACTTTTCGTGACGTATTTTTCTTTCAGTTTTTATGTTAAAAATGCAATAAAATGTTAGTGTTATATTACACGTGTTTTATTTTTCAATTTCTTAGAGTTTTAGTTGCAAAAACACGTGTGATGTGAAACACTGTGTACAATAAGTAAAATTTATATGTAGATTTTCGCCACGTCCTGTAGGTTATATATGGGTCACACTTATATAGACTAACATTCTGGCCTGTCCTTAGGAGTCCGCATAATAATAAGTTTCTGTATTTCCAAGTCCGGGAGAAGTGATCCGCTTTAAAGAATATGTAACGCGTGACCCATATACGGTTCATGAACTTGGCATTACCGCAGTCCGTGACCCATAGGTGGGTCACTGGACAGTCAACGTGTTAAACAAGCCCACAAAAAAAATTTTTTTTCGTGAGCGAGAATTAACACCCACTTTTCCTTATGTTTTTTGGAGCGCTGAACACGAATCTGAAGTCGGAATACCATGTTTGTGGAATTTTCGAGCTAGAGGTCAAAATTGGACGAATATCATGAAAAATCGGGATTTGTGATAATTTTAGGTTCGAAATGAATAGAGAAAATTTGGAAGACATGGAAATATCATTTTTGGGAAAAAATACAGTATTTTCCAATGTATTCCATTACTTGATAGAGACGGTGAGTTCAATTTGGACCGCACTATTATACATTTCCGAGGATATTGCTCCCAACGGTGGTTTATAAACATATTCATGTAGATTGATTCGGGATTGTACTTGTGTTCGCGGTGCTGAGCAGAACTGCACAAGCGGAAAGAACAATCGGGAACTACATCTCGGGATTGTATTGAATACTCAGTCTGTGAGATTGGACCCTTGTCATCATCGACTTGTGATGAAACCTTTTGACGCTTACCTTGCGCTCGTTAAAATCATCTTTTTATTTGAGCGTTTCAACATTTATTGATCTGAATTTATCTCTCCATTTTCAGTGTAGTAACTTAATTCGTTTATTAAAACATATTCCTCTAAATTTGGACGTCAGTTATTTTTTGCGTTTCCTGACTCTTTTATCATCGAATGATTTACGCAATGGATTTATTTTTCGTTCACATGCCTTGGACTGTTTCTCTCTTTAATAATCAACAACAATCTGCCATCATATTGATATCCCATCTTCCTTGATACCGTTCCTCCATTTCCTTGATATCTTGATGGAATTGCTCGCCTTGCTCTTCACTGAAGTCACCTAGATTGTCAGGGAAATAACTTAGATGCGAGTCAATGAAATGTAATTTTAAATTCATTAAACAACCTAATTTTTGGTAATTCTTGATCATTTTAGCTACAATGCTTTTGTAGTCATCACTTCTATGATTCCCTAGGAACTAATGGACTACTGCCTTAAAGCTTTTCCATGAGGCTTTCTCTTTTGGAGTCATCGTTGTAATGAACATCATCCGGTCCATCAAAAATTCCTTCCTTAAGTTTAGCTTCCAACAAGTGACTGAATGTTCGACTCAACTATTCAAAGCAGTCACTCTGTTTGTCAAGCGCTTTGACAAACTGCTTCATTAAGCCTAATTTTATATACAGGAGGATTTTTGACGGTTCAACCAGTGGTTGCTCTATTATATTCTTATCATCCGGTAAGAGGCACGATCGCGTGGGCCAAATATTTTTTTGTAGTGATTGTTTCGATCTCTACCATCCCATTCACAAAGGAAGCAAGGATATTTTGTAAATCCTGACTAAATTCTCCTCTCACAAGTGGCGAAGGTTTCCCGAATCAGCAGGGATCGATATAATATGGTATATTTAAAATAGTCCGGTCAAGTTAGCCCTAAAAATGGGGGTACCCTTACATAAATTCCCAAGAAGCTGAAAATTTACATGAACGTTAGGGATACCATTATAATGAAGTTGTGAAAAGTCCCCATTGATCCCGTGTGTGCAAAAAATTTTATGCGAGGTCAAAGTTCGCAAAAATGGGTTTTTTGGATTTTTTAGCGAAATGGTTAGTTTTATGATAAAAATAGCTTAGACAAAAATTGTAGAGCTTTCAATTCTCTACAAAAATGGTTCTTACACTTTTTTCCTAAACTTCACCTTTTTTGAGAAAAAGCCATTCTAAAGTTATATTCTCCATAATTTATTTTATTTATTTATTTATTTATTTATTTATTACTGCAACAAAATTAATAAAATAAAGTGTTTTAATCTAGTTTAGAATGAAAAAAAAAATGACACCTGAGGAGACCTCGTATTGTGTCGAGCAGTATATACATTATCTTAATTCTATATCTATGTTGCATCATTAATATAACAATACTAACAAAAAGAATGGCTGTAGTAAGTTTGTCATGATTATCTCATTTGTAATATACTAAGAAACTATACCTAATACCTATGTAATTTCTGATATAATAAATCTATGGATATCAAAATGCGAGTGAACATGTTGAGAAAAACAATTTGATTTATATATCGAGGTGAAAATCATGAATATACCATATTTAAGAAAAAAAAGAAATTTGTCGGAGGGCGGTAAAATAATATGATACATTATTAATACGGTATATTGTTACCTGTACAAATATGAATTTCTAAACTATAGTAAGAGAACGATATGTGGTGCTTTTGTGTCAGGTCACGCTAAAATGGGTAGAAGTGTAGTGTAGTTGTCGATCAGATATTTTTTTGTTTCTAGTCTGAATCGCTTTTTCCTCATTGTTTTTATGTGTGGGGGAAGTTCATTAAATAACTTGATTCCGTTGTATTTAATGCATTTTTGAGACACATTTTTGCTATAAAATGGTACCTTATACGCGTTGGTTGTCCTAGCCCTCGTTTCATATTTATGTTCAACGATGGAACCAATGGTCTCTTTTTTGCTGTATGCATAGGCTACAGCCGCATGCATGTATAAACCCATCACGTCGAGTAACTGGTTCTCAGTAAAAATGTTTCTGCAGCTTTCTCTGCTTTTTTTGTTAAAAATTATTCTCAAGATATAGTTCTGTGTTATCTGTGGCGGTCGTATGCACACGTTTCCACGCCACCTACGAAGTAGTGTAGTTGGCGCATCTTTTTTAATGTGGTTTCCCCGGTAGACCTACTTCACGGTCATTTGATTGGAGTTTAATATAGTATTAGGTCTTCTTATTCAACTTCTTCTTCTTCATCTTCATCTTCCTGAGTTGACGTAAATTGTTCAAACAGCGATACATCAGTTGTTTCGTCGTTGATGTAAGGATCATTTTCGTTGGAGATTCAGTATTTGAACACGACTGGCCTTGATAGCTGGTGCATGCTGGTGAACAAAATAAGCCTACTTTTTTGCAGCCGCAAAAAATAGTATTAAGGAGCTTTTCTGGTGCCGGTGGAAGTAGAGGGTGGATTGGTTCCAATACATTATTAATTAGCTTCCGGCCCCATTCTTCTGGGTCCAGTTGATTACCAAGCCAAACTTGAACCTGTTAATATACGTGATAAAAATGTTGATGAGCAGAAGCCGAGGTTGGAGGAAGACAAGCTAATTGAACCCTTTTTTTATTACGTGTATGTTTTGCAAAAGATGCGTAACGTAACTTATCTATGGAAGTAATTTTTTTTTGGAGCTCCATGTACAGAGAGAAGAAAGCGAATTCCGTTGGTCATTAGAGTTTCTGGAGCAGAGTTCATATCTTCAAAAGCTTTTGCACATGTAATTTAATCTTGTTTTTCAAACAATTTGAAAGCTGATTCACTTACGCGTGCTCTAGTACGAGGAGGACTTATTTTAGAAGTACTGGCTTGTTCCTCTTCATGTTGTCTCTTCACTGTAGCAATAGTACTCTTCCGAGTGTAGTTTTTACGACACTGCACATGAATTTTCACTGATTTTTGGTCTTTTAGGTAGTCAGTAAATTCATCACCTCTTTCAACATTTGCATCAATCAACGTCTTCGTGCCACGATCAACAGTAACAAATTCATATGCATGCAGGTAGACGGACACTGCCACGTCCACAATTGAACAGCAGACAGATGTTGCTCAAGGCAACGTGGTCACATAAAATTAGGGACTGGGTTTCTTTTCATCTCATATTCTTAGAATTATCATTCAATATTAATGTATTAGTCACGCAGACTAATAGTTTTACTTATATTATACGACCATAATGTACATAGGCAGCATGGTCATGCATATTACGGAGAATATAACTTTAGAATGGCTTTTTCTCAAAAAAGGTGAATTTTAGGGAAAAAAATATACGGATCATTTTTGTAGAGAATTGAAAGATCTACAATTTTTGTCTATTTTAATCATAAAACTAACCGTTTCGCTAAAAAATCCAAAAAAAACATTTTTGCAAACTTTCACCTCGCATAAAATTTTTTGCACACACGGAATCAATGGGGACTTTTCACAACTTCATTATAATGATATCCCTAACGTTCATGTAAATTTTCAGCTTCTTGGGAATTTATGCAAGGGTGAATGTCTATTTTGACCGGAGTGAAATAACCGACCGGAGAAGCGGGCGGCAAAATTCATCAAATCCACAATTACCAAAAAATATAAAAAAGCTAGGAAACGATTGTTTCACTAATATAGTAATAGTAATGTTTACTGTATATAAATAATTTGTTATTGTTAGTTTTTTTTTGTATATAAAGTAGGTTACATACATACATTTCTTATACGTGATTTTATTTCTTGTCTAATTTCTGTGGTGTGGTATTTTTTTTTTTAAGTTTCAATACTGTTAATTTTTTCAGTTATTTTATTTTACCCTTCTAACTACAGTAATCATATTGCTGAAAATCCAAAAATTGCTGTAAACCTTATAACTAAAAAAACAAACCATCAAAAATATTCAGTAGGTGACTCTTAAAATGTTATAAAAAATAACGGACTGAAAAGATGGGAGTAAAAATGAGACAGACAGCTAGCATGGTAAATAAAAGACAGGGTGATATCCAACCCAGATTGAAATAAATTAAACTTAATTTTTTATTCAAGTTTGCTTTGTACATTCAGAACTGTTTTATGTTATCCAATCAGGTCCTATGCCTACGGTTAATGCGGGAAAAAATATTATTCAGTAAACTCTTTAATTCACTTTTTAAAAAATTTTGAACGCACCTTAGTACTTTTTTGGGGATTTTATAGTTTCTCTATTTGCATTGTCCGTATCTGGCAGACGCAACTAGAAGTGTCATACTTCACATTTTGTGATCAAGTTTATTAATCTGTTAGTTTTAAATCACGAAAAATTTGACTAACTAACTAACTAATCACCACATACAAATTTTAACGAAACAATTAAAAGCGAGGTAAAAAAGATAATAAAGAGACCAAATGGGCAGAATGAAGCAGGCACATTTCAGCTTCCTAATTTAGGAGAAGCTAGCCCTTCTTGTTTAGTAAAAAATCTGAATAAATTACACATAAAAGAAAAAACCCTCCTCTGTCTTATTTTTGCACTTCCATTTGTACGACGTCAATAAGAATGGGAATAAATCATGTGTCTTTCATTTGCCCTCCACTGTATCTTTTTACCCCACTTGGAGACACTGTCTCTATTTTTACCCCGCCTGACCCTAGTTATTTATATAAGAGAGGGTCGGCAAAATGAAACTGTGCCCGGGGCAGCAAAATACCTGGAGCCAGCCCTGATACCACAAGCTCTTAACCAAATGTAACTAAATAAATCAAAATTTAACAAAACAGAAAAGCACACAGGAATGCGTTTTGATAAATGTTGAAACGCTCAAATAAAAAGATGATTTTGTATAATAGTGCGGTCCAATTTGATGTCTCAATGTGTGCTTTTATCATTATGGACTAGTACGATAAAGTACCACTTTATAGCAACTAAACAAAGTCATAAATCAACGTACAGTCGAACATAAAAAAGTTTATAGTTCATAGTATTACAGTTTCTTGTTAAATGCCTCGTCAAAATATCACCTTAAATGTTTAAATACTGGCTGTATAGATAAATTAACAAATTATTAACGCATAATTTATTTTATGTATTGAAATTAACACGGTTACCTACATAGTTATTACTAAAAATAAGCAAACGTTGCACAAAAATATAATTAAACAACTTGAATTGTTTTGTGAACACTTTTTGTTAACAAATAAATTTTAGTTATTTTTTAAGTGACCCCGACAGAAAAAAAATGTACTATAGAAAGTTGATCAACTATCAGAAAAAGTTTACAATTAAGTCGTATTTTTAAAAAAATACATTTTATAAAATTTCGAGAGTTGAGGTAGCTGGTTAGTAAGAAATAAAACAAAATTAGTAAAATAATGATTTTTTTCCTATTTTCCATTGTTACAACGTTCGAAATTTCCATGTAATGTTCGACGGTTTGCACGCATTGCAGTGGACAGTCATATACGACAATGCTTCTAATTTAAGTATAAATACCGTGCGTGTAATTTCCCATTAGGCATGTACATTCACGTAGCGCGAGAAATATGACAACACCGGCAACCGTAAATTCGTCCATCGGTGGAGCATTCCAGCTCTGTTATTTCATTTCAGCCAGTTGGCACACGCGATGTTGCAATTCTACTCCCCATGCCTAGCCCGCGACTACACACACGGTATACACTCCCCAGACCTCGAAGAAGGATCAGACGATGAGGCATTGGATAATCTCTTCTAGGCTCAAGAAGAAGAAGAAAAGAAGATAAGAGAGAACAGCGACACAGACGACACGGGCAAGACGGACGACACTCCCGGACCGTCCAAAAGAGATAAAGTTGTTTAAAAAGTATAAGATCTGTTTATAACTGATTTTTTTATATATTTTTTTTCCGACCCATTCACTATAATATTACTATACAGGGTGATTCTTTTAAGGCGGCCATTAAAATATTTCCCACTTGCTGATGAGATAGCCATTTGAAATTTGGTACCTTACCATAGTTGACCATTGCGAGTCCGAAAATAATAATTTGAAAATGGCGGCACTTCCGGAAATACCGGAAGTCGATACCAACTTGCTTATTTTAAATGGAACACCCTATATATTTTCGACTTTTCGAAATGACCATAAAATTCTGAGTCAAAACATGTAGCACACCCTATATCTAAACCGAGCAGTTCCGGAGATATTTGACATTTTATAAGAAATTTGACAGGTGCAACGGTTTGCAAGAACCGTTATAACTATCTTCGTGTAAGAGATCCTTATTTGCTCTTTGGTGCGTAGGAAGAACACAAGTTGAGCTACTCTCTACAAAAAAAATAGATTCCAAAATAGTATACCAAGTGTTTTATTTTTCACGTTACATTTTGTCAAATTCAAACCTCAAAAACTTTTTATTTCAAATGGAACATCCTGTATTTTTTACATCAAACTATGTTAAATTAAATTCCCTTTTTTCTAGTATAAGCATTGTAGGGGTTAAAGTTACAACTTTTCGAAATATTGGCGATTTTCTTAAATGTCCAAGAATTTATAGTAAAAATTGCCATCAACTTACCCATGATTAGAAACAATCATTAATGTCAGTCATTCTCTTTTGTTAAAAAATGCCAGCACGTTTAAATTACACCCACGAAGACTTTTAGATTTGTTTATTATTTATGGAGAATGTGATAAAGTAATAATACCAAGAACATGTAACACATTTGCTACTCGATACCCACTTTATTGTTTCAATTGTTTCATAGGCTTCTACGTTTTTTTGAATAAATTATAAATTTCAACAAAAACTTGCGAATAATTCAAAAAGTACATGTGTTAGATATAGGACATGCTGATATAAGTCCACCTCAAATTTAATTCTACATCGATTGCCATAATAAAATTTATCACATTCTCCATGAATAATAAACAAACCTAAAAGTCTTCGTGAGGATAATTTAAACGTGCTGGCGTTTTTTAACATAAAAGAATGACTGACATTAATAATTCTTTCTAATCATGGCTAAGCTGGTGACAATTTTTATTAATAATTTCTGGACATTTAAGAAAATCTTCAATATTTCCAAAAGCTGTAACTTTAACCCCTACAATGCTTATACTAGAAAAAAGGGAATTTAATTTAACATAATTTAATGTAAAAAAATACAGGGTGTTCCATTTGAAATAAAAAAGTTTTTGAGGTTTGAATTTGACAAAATGTAACATGAAAAATAAAACACTTGGTATACTATTATGGAATCTATTTTTTCTGTAGAGAGTAGCTCATCTTGTGTTCTTTCCACGCACCAAAGAGCAAATAAGGATCTCCTACACGAAGAAAGTTATAACGGTTCTTGCAAACCGTTGCACCTGTCAAATTTCTTATAAAATGTCAAACATCTCCGGAACTGCTCGGTTTAGATATAGGGTGTGCTACATGTTTTGACTCAGAATTTTATGATCATTTCGAAAAGTTGAAAATATATAGGGTGTTCCATTTAAAATAAGCAAGTTGGTATCGACTTCCGGTATTTCCGGAAGTACCGCCATTTTGAAATTATTATTTTCGCACTCGCAATGGTCGACTATGGTAGGGTGCCAAATCTCAAATGTCTATCTCATCTGAAAGTGGGAAATATTCTAATGGCCGCCTTAAAAGAATCACCCTATATATTGGGGGGGGGGGGGGGGCATTTTTTAGCCCCCTCTGACCTCATTTGGGGCTGGGGTTGGGGTAAAATTAATTTTCTCAACCTATTTATAGTAGTAGTACGTATTTCACAGATGTTTAAGTTAAAAATTGTTAAAAATGTCGAAAAATGAAAATTTTGCAAAGCTTTGAACATCTCGGATACTATTTGATCTACAGTCCGCTTTGGTACCAATTTGTTGCAAATTTAGCCTACTTTTAAAAAATACTAAATTATTTTTACCAAAAAAGTAGGCCTAGGTGTCAAAATCGACAAAATCTGAGAAAAAAACAAAAATCTCGGAGTTTTTTGGATTTTTAACCAAGACCCGGAGGTTGAGGCCGAGGTCGTAAACTTGGATTTAACATTACTTTTTAATCCTATACAACATATTAAAAAAGTATAGATACCTGATTTGACGTCAGGTAGAATGTATAAAGTTACTCTATTACCTTCTCTAGTATACTTTCGAAAGCAACACTGCCATTTATGGAAAAAAATTTAAAACATTTAATTCGCCACAGATACGACGTAAAGAAAAATTATCGAAAAAAAATCCGTTCTAAATAACCATAAGTGTTATGTCATGTTAGGATGTGCATTAAATGGACAACTATTTCAGATAGTTAGTCAACTTTCTATAGTACATTTTAGTACAGTACCTAGAGGTAAAAAATATGCAAAACTTCGGAATAATGTCATATTGAACGGATTTCGTTCATTTTTGGCAGTATAATAGAAAATTCTTCACAGAAAAGTTTCTATATTGTGCGGGGGCTTGCTAATTTATAGGGGGTGGATGCCACCTCTTCTCAGGGGTGGCATCCAGGGGTGGTACTTAAAAAAATATATATTTATTGGAGCTGAAGTAGAATCAAATTTTAAGAAGAAAAGGTTCTATGCAATTTTTCCCATAAATTGATAGTTTTTAAGTTATAACGACTTCAAAATTGCGATTTTAGCTTAAAAAAAAAGTATTTCCAAACGGCTTTCGTCAAGTATCTCGAAAAGTATTACTTTATTGAAATGTTATAGACTAATTACAGAAAGCACAAACTGGGAATTAATTATATTGTTTGTTTATTGATGTAGGATTAATAATTTTGGAGATATTTAAGTTTACATTTGCATCCAAGTGTTCATAAGATAATTATTTGGAGTAAGAGTTAAATATCTCAGAAACTGTGACACCTACGCCAAAGATGCTAATAGGTAGAATAATAGGTTAATTAATTAAGCTTTCAACTGGTTTTTTTATTTGTTTCTGTAGCATAAAAAACAAAGATGTTATGACCCAAGCAATGTGCGTCTACACACTTTTTTTATAACAACGTCGCCATTTTGTTACTGTAATTAGCCAGTAATTAAAAAAAAGGAATTTCAAACACTGTTTCTCATTGATATATAGCATGACGTAGATGCTCAAATTTTTTGGTTTGTATACAGCACTTGCTATAGAAAAAATACAGTTTAAACTTTAAAGGTATTTTCGATAAAACGTAATTTTTTTTCCTCTTCCAAATATCTCAATAAATATTAGTTTTATTGAAAAATGGGTAGAGACCGAAAATAAAGTTCATAAACTAATAATGAATGTCTCTTGTTTATTTATTTACATAGATTTAATAGTTTCGGAGATATTAAAGTTTACAAATGGCGTCCGAACGTTTATAAGACGAAAAATGCAGTTTAAATGTTAAATATTTCAGAAATGGTGACACCTACGTCACGCATGCTAATAAATGAAATTAAAGACAATTAATTGCGCTTTCAAATTATTTTTTACTCGTTCCTGTAGCATATGAAATAAAGAAGTTATGATGGAAAGATGTGCGTATTTATATTTTCTTATATAAAAAGGTCGCCATTTTGTTACTCTAATTAGCCAGTAATTTAAAAACATTATCTCAAATACAGTTTTTCGTTAAGATGCAGCATTACCTAGATTCTCAAATTTTTTTGCTCATTTAAAGCACGAGCATTAGAAAAAAATGCATTTTAAACTTTAAAGGTAATTTCGAAACACTAAACTTAAATATCTCCGAAATTATTAATCCTACATCAATAAACAAAAAATTAATTCCCAGTTTGTACTTTCTGTAATTGGTCTTTAACATTTTTTCGATAAAGTAATACTTTTCGAGATACTTGACGAAAGCCGTTTGGAAATACCTTTTAAGCTAAAATCGCAATTTTGAAGTCGTTATAACTTAAAAACTATCAATTTATGTGAAAAATTGCATAGAACCTTTTCTTCTTAAAATTTGATTCTATTTCAGCTCCAATAAATATATACATTTTTTAAGTGCCACCCCCTATAGATTAGCAAGCCCCCGCACAAAATTTTTGTTACTTTTTGGGAAAATAAAGACCTATTATTATTATTATTATTATTATTATTATTATTATTATTATTATTATATAGAAACTTTTCTGTGAAGCATTTTCTATTATATTGCCAAAAATGAACAAAATCCGTTCAATATGACATTATTCCGAAGTTAAAACCTCTAGTTACTGAACTATTTTCTCTTCTGTCAGCGTCACTTAAAAATGAACTAAAAGTTTTTGCGAACAAAAAGTGTTCACAAAGCCATTTTTATATTTGACAGAAGATAACAGTTCATGAAAATGCCTTTATGGGAAAGGTACACCCACTTAAAACTCTCTAAAAACAAGAAACAACTCATTTTTTTTATTATTAATTTTGATTGGATTTTGAACCACATGTATAGTTATTTTGATCGGAAAAGACCTCCCTTACCGCCTCACTTAGTTTGATCGTCTCTCTGTGACAATTTGGTGATATAGAAACACTCTAAGAATGCTGTTACAACATAATTATAAAACTGGTTTATAAATGTCCTATTATCACCTTGTAAATGTTCCCAATATATCTCTTATAAAGCTTCAAGTAATTATGCGAACCATTTTATTTTATAACGATTACATAAATGTTGATTACAGAGCAATTATGCAATTTGCGAGTTGCTCCTTCAATGTCGTATTATCAAGTGATATAAACGTTCTTACAACTAATTATAAAGCGGTTATACAGAAACTTTATTAAGGTGTTTTAACGGAACCCAGTGATTGCATAAAGAACTTTTATACAACCGAAAGTTTACCGTTGCAGCATTTCACCTGCAATAGTTATATTTATAAAACTGTGCAAGTGGGGGAAAGAATTATTATTCTTTTTATAACATTTTATACATAGTTTCCGATACCATCAGAATAATCATGTCTACATGGAAAAAAAATAAAGCACAGTGAAAACTTTCATCGTAAAGTCAGAGTTGATGGTATGTTACAGATATATAATGGAAATGTTAGTGGAAATCCTGAGAGCTCAACGACAATCATTTGTGCTGTACCTCACATAATTTCAACTGTAATAAATATACAAGAAATATTTTGCAACCACTTGACCACTTGAAATATTAAAACTCACCTGCTTTCACTAGACACTATATGGTACGTACCTATATAATTACCGCCAAACTAACCAAAGAGCTGTATGGCTTGATAATAGCTCCGCAATACACTGAATTGCTTCACAAGAGAACCCACTGTACTACTACGCGAGCTTCGTGGTTGTGTAATGGCTGTGTAAGAAGTTAAACTGTTCCCTAAACTAAACCGTAGCCTGCCGCTATAAACTAAAGGTACTTGCAGTTGTATAGTTACTGCATAACGAGCTAAATTATTTTAGAGCAGAACCTGAGACAGTATTTGTACAATAAAAAAGAATATTTAGCTATATAATAACTGCAACGCGGGTTGAACTATTCTATATGACAATCCGCAGTAGCTTCTACGCTACATAAAAACTTTGTCGATATATTATGGTTACATAACGAGTTAAATAGTTCTATAACACAATCTGTCACAGTATTTTTACAACAATTGGAATATGTACAATTACCGTTAATTGAACCAAATTGTTTTTCAAGACACCCTGCAACAGTCTCTATGTAACTAAAAGAGCTTCGTAACAGCTGTTATAAAATAAATAGTGATGTAAAAGCTGTCTAGTTCAGAAGCCATACTTTTTAAATATGTAAGGTTTTAGATGTGGCATCCACCTTGAAAAAAATTCAGAAAATTAGATGTTCCCTTTGCACAAATTAAAATATCCAACATGTATATTTAATTTGAAAAATTTCGATGGCGCATTGTTAACTCATGGAATATAATTTCCATCGCAGATTAATTTTAGCTTCAGTAATTTTGTAATATTGAAATTTCAATGTATTTAGTCACAAAACTAGCAAGGCGAGACAACGATTGAATGTTTCCATATTTTATAAGTTCGTAGATACAACTTTTGTAAAACGAGAAAGCTCTTTAAACTATTCAACCAGGAGCAGTTATACAATAACTATGTATCGACAATGAAAAGCTGCAACCAGTGGCGGCTCGTTAGAGGAGGCAGCCTCCTCTAGCAGCCTATCCAGAGGTGGTGGGGCAATGTGCAAATTGTAATCATATTGCAAGTTGTCTTTTAAATATCAAGCCTCCTCTGCACACAATATCACGAGCCGCCACTGGCTGCAACGAAATTTCTAATTTGGACACCTTTATAAAAGAGCCACCTAAGGTGGCTTTGCCTTTGTAGTAGTCGAACGTTTTTCTGGTCATAAGTAGATTCTAATTTGTTTTATACTTGAGTAAAATTTGATTCAAATCGGAAACAAAATGAAAAAGTTATAAGGATATCTTCATTTTAAGTGAGTCACACTGTATATTTAAGGAAATGTATAGATTTCGACAAAATATTACGTTAGTAAATACGTCGAGTGTTGTAAAATAAAGATTGTTCTGTGACTGTGATTTATTAGCAGACCACGATAAACAGCTTTGATAGAAATATTCAAGGTACATAATTGATTTTTTATTAATCATCGATTTTCGCTGACGAGTATCTCGTAAACTATAACACATAGGAAGAAAATGAATATAAACATTCTTGTACAAAATTTCATTACGTTTATTTACTTCCACGTCCAGTGGAAGTATAGTAACGACAAAAAATTTTTAAAAATTTTTATTGTCCAAATAGGCTTAAAATGTCATGAAACGTCGAGATTTTAATTTTGAGCGAAAAAAAATTTTCTGTCGGTCTGTCTGTAACTTTTTTTTGTGCGCACGTTTACTCTGGAACCGTTTAAGATATTGACTTGAAATTTGGTGCACATATGTACTTTAATGAGATCTAGAACTAGATTATATTTTCATCTTGTTCCGTCGAAGGGTTGGGGGGTAAATTGGGGTAAATTTGGGGTAAATAGGTAAATCAAGCAGATAAGAGTCCATAAAATCGGTATTTAGTATATGCAAGAGAAGCTAAGGTCTCGAAAAAAATTTTGGCATTAGCTACCCCCATTACCACCCCCACCCCCTTATTAAAGGAGACGAAAAAAAATTGTGATTTAGTGTATGTACAGGAACCAGAAACCTCAAAATATTTTTTTACTTCATCCACCCCCCACTATCGGCCCCCTATCACCACCCCCAACCAACTACCGATGTAGGGTATCGTTTTATGGGTTTTTGGGGTAGAGGATTTCAAATATTATATTATTAAAGTTCCATAAACAATTATTTTCACATACAAAATTTTTTCGTTGTGAGTTACTTGGATAAAGAATATGGATGTGGAAGTAGTGATTCCTTGGGCAGCGGTTTTTTGCATACCTTTTTACCTACCTTTTTCCATAAGATGCATCGTTTCCGAGTTATAAGCCAAGAATCGAAAAAAAGGAACCTTTCCACCCCCCCCCCCCCCCCCCCCCCGAAGCGGCGGGGCTAGGGGTGGGGACTTTTAGTATTTTTACCTTCAAAGTACCTCCAACCCATTCCTGAAGAGGAAAATTCTCCCCTCCTAAATATTTTCTACAATCCCCTTTTGGGCACTCATTGATTGGACTATAAGCCCGGTGTAAAAGTGAAAAACCAACAAATTTAACATATTTTTAAACGACATCAACATCATTACCTTTTCTTGCAGCTTGCAGTCAGTTTAGTTCTTTAAGAAAAGTTTCCATGCTGACTGTTATGTTTCTGTGATAAGATATAAGTTCAGTGCAAAAAATAGCACAATTTAGAAGAAATCTTGAAAAACAAAAAAATCTTTATCACCAATCTCCATCTAATGTTTTCATAAGCTTTCTGACTTTATTGGCAAGAAAGAAGCTCAACCAGAAGGTCTATAAATTATTGGAAAACAGTCCTGAACTTTCAGTTCAACCAATATTGGCTATAAAAGACGAAAGGATTTTTGCCGAGATTGTATTCTGATTGTTATTGATCCTGAGGTTACCCGAGAGGGAGATTGGGAAAGGATAACCGGATTAGTTGCCTTCATTGAACATGACATCGGTTTATGCTTTATTTTAAATATAGGATATATTAGTTCTGTTTCTACAGCAAACATGAACTAGTCAAACATAACACGATTGGTTGAAAACAATTCGTGATTGGTCAGCTCACCACGTTAGACAGAGCTTACTGGCTGTAACTAGTTTGTGATTTTTTGCAGAAACAAACCTATTGTTAGATCTGCCAACCGACTCTCAGTAATTTTATACTAAAAACAGCCCTACTCAACTTTGCTAACTCCTTAGTCAAATTCACTAATCCTACCCTAACCAATCCTCTCACACTTAAATTTCTAAATATCCTTCCATAAATTTTATATTTACCTCTTAATCCCCTTCCTAACATTGCATAATAGTACTTTACGCTAGTGAAAAAAAGAACACTTAAATATTTAAAGCAATTATAATTTAAAGATAAGTTATTCGAATAAAATTTACAAAAAAAAAACATACCACAATAACACTTAAAAAACTGTGCCATAAACCATCAAGGCAAGCAGTAGTGTACAGGGTGGAACAAATTAGATAGGATTTGGGGTTGTCTCTAAAAAACCGCTACCCAAGGAATCTGACTGTGTCGTTCTTTTTGCCGATGACACATCAACAGCTGTTTCTGCCCATACTCATGAAGAACTCCAAGATAACCTAAATATTATATCCAGCCAATTTACGAATTGGTGCAATAAAAATAAGCTTCTGGTAAATGCAAATAAAACAGTATCTATGCACTTTTATAATAAAAGAATTACTGCACCAAATACAGTAATTGTAAATGGAGCATTGATCGACAGTGTTGACAGTGTAAAATTTCTTGGTGTACATGTTGACGCAAATATGAGATGGCAGACACACATAAATGCCATAAGTAAAAAAATTAATAGCGGTTACTATGCAATACTGCAGCTTAAGTCTTCCCTGCAAAATAATCAACTAATTAACGTCTACTATGCATTAATATATTCAGCCATACAGTATAATATAGCACTTTAGGGAAACTGTAGTGGCGCAGAAAGAATTCTCATATTGCAAAAACGAGTACTAAGATTAATTTTTGATCTGGATCAAAGAGAATCGTGTAGTCCACACTTTAAAAAAAAATAAGATATTAACTGTATCCTGTGTATATATATTAAAATGCATAAATTGCATAAAGACAAACCTACAGTCTTATCAAGAGATTGGAAACTTTCATGATTATCCAACTCGAAAAGGCAATGATTTGAGATCTACTGTTCATTCTACAACTTTGTATGAAAATTCACACAATCATTCTGGTATAGTCTTATATAATAAATTACCAGACGCAATAAAAAATATTGGATCAGTAGAGAAGTTTAAAGGGAAATTAAAGGAGTTTTTAATCTCAAAAACATATTATTCAGTGAGAGAATATATGGAGGATAACTGTTAGGCAGTAACGGTTACCTCAAACTAAAAACCGCTGCCCAAGGAATCATTACTTCCACATCCGGATTTTCTATCCAAGTCACATAACGAAAAAATTTTGTGTCTGGAAATAATTGTTTATGGAACTTTAATAATATAATATTTGAAATCTTCTAACCCAAAAACCCATAAAACGATACCCCACATCGGTAGTGGGGTGGGGGTGGTGACAGGGGATGGGAGTGGGGGGGGTGGATAAAGTAAAAAATATTTTGAGGTTCCTGGTTCTTGTACACACACTAAATCACATTTTTTTTTCATCCCCTTTAATAATGGGGTGGGGGTGGCCAATACCAAATTTTTTTTTGAGACCTTAGCTTCTCTTGTATATACTAAATACCAATTTTATGGACTCTTACCTGCTTGATTTACCTATTTTCCCCAAATTTACCCCAATTTACCCCCCAACCCTTCGACGGAACAAGATAAAAATATAATCTAGTTCTAGATCTCGTTAAAGTACATATGTGTACCAAATTTCAAGTCAATATCTCAAACGGTTCCAGAGTAAACGTGCGCACAAAAAAAGTTACAGACCGACAGACAGAAATTTTTTTTCGCTCAAACTTGAAATCTCGACGTTTCATGACATTCTAAGCCTATTTGAACAATAAAAATTTTTTTGTCGTTACTATACTTCCACTGGATGTGGAAGTAATATATTATATTTACAAGTTGCCAATTTTCCAAAAACGCTTTGTAGCTCAGTAGTTGAAAAAGATAGACGATCGCGGTTTACGCTGTTGTTTGTTTCTCGAAAATCGAGCTAAGGACACCTATATTGGTTTTTGTCTATCTGCCATAATTTTAGAGAAAACCTCCCGTTTAATTTGGTGCACCTTGTACATACAAATTATTATTTATATTACACATAATAAATCAAGGAGACCAGATACAAAACAATCAGCACTAATAATACCAAAAAATCGCAAAAAAATTACCACAAAATTAGCCAGCACAGCGCAAGTCAATACCTAAACATTATTCACCTCAAGGCAAGCATTTACCGATGGAGAGCCTTAAGCTGCTTCGAACACACTTTCAAAGATATACTTTGGTTTTAATCATGGTTGGCGAAACGAAAGTCGAGAATAGTAGTTGAGTGTAGTGTTTAAATGTTTTGATGTTTGTGGAAACCACTTTATCGTGTGTGTCACGAGCAGATATTCCTACCTCTCTTTAGAACCGTAAAATATTCATGCAATTTAAAAAAACATATTACCTATTTGCTTTTACCTGAATGTATCGTCTGCATCAACTACAAAAATATACTAGCGTTCAACCAAGATTTCGTTCCCTTTAAATGTAATTATTCCCACGTGAGATGATTTTTTTATATTCTTACCCCAATACATTAATATTATTGTGATTTTATCGATTTCGGTTCAATCTTATGTACGGTTTCTTATTACGCTTTTGTTTGTTTTATGATACCTGATAGCGATAGCATATTGATGAAGCCCGCATATATGACACGAATTATTTTTTTCTTGCATGAATTACACGCTTTTCTTCAATAAATTGATAATCAAAGGCACGTGTTCCCTGCAATTCACAAATAATTACATTTGTATTTTTGTTTTGTCTTAGTTATCTAATAGTACAGTACCTAGAGTTTAAAAATATGTAAAATTTAGGAATAATCTCATGTAATGATATATTTTTTATTACTATAATAGCTATCTTCTTCAAGTTATATGATCTCGACTCTTTCTCTTACCCCCAAAAGATGACCACCCCTAAATTGAGATATTTAATATTTAAAAAATTATTCTATTATTATATCTGTGTCATGAAAATGGTGGTCTGAAAAGTTACGCACAGGACAAAGCTCTACAGGAGTATTTCAATTATGTAAAAAAAAAGTGTCGTTGACTGAGATCATTAATGATCTTCTTTATGAAATATGGACGTCATGAAATGCTCGAAGAAATCCCAAACCTACAGTCTTATCAAGAGATTGGAAACTTTCATGATTATCCAACTCGAAAAGGCAATGATTTGAGATCTACTGTTCATTCTACAACTTTGTATGAAAATTCACACAATCATTCTGGTATAGTCTTATATAATAAATTACCAGACGCAATAAAAAATATTGGATCAGTAGAGAAGTTTAAAGGGAAATTAAAGGAGTTTTTAATCTCAAAAACATATTATTCAGTGAGAGAATATATGGAGGATAACTGTTAGGCAGTAACGGTTACCTCAAACTAAAAACCGCTGCCCAAGGAATCATTACTTCCACATCCGGATTTTCTATCCAAGTCACATAACGAAAAAATTTTGTGTCTGGAAATAATTGTTTATGGAACTTTAATAATATAATATTTGAAATCTTCTAACCCAAAAACCCATAAAACGATACCCCACATCGGTAGTGGGGTGGGGGTGGTGACAGGGGATGGGAGTGGGGGGGGTGGATAAAGTAAAAAATATTTTGAGGTTCCTGGTTCTTGTACACACACTAAATCACATTTTTTTTTCATCCCCTTTAATAATGGGGTGGGGGTGGCCAATACCAAATTTTTTTTTGAGACCTTAGCTTCTCTTGTATATACTAAATACCAATTTTATGGACTCTTACCTGCTTGATTTACCTATTTTCCCCAAATTTACCCCAATTTACCCCCCAACCCTTCGACGGAACAAGATAAAAATATAATCTAGTTCTAGATCTCGTTAAAGTACATATGTGTACCAAATTTCAAGTCAATATCTCAAACGGTTCCAGAGTAAACGTGCGCACAAAAAAAGTTACAGACCGACAGACAGAAATTTTTTTTCGCTCAAACTTGAAATCTCGACGTTTCATGACATTCTAAGCCTATTTGAACAATAAAAATTTTTTTGTCGTTACTATACTTCCACTGGATGTGGAAGTAATATATTATATTTACAAGTTGCCAATTTTCCAAAAACGCTTTGTAGCTCAGTAGTTGAAAAAGATAGACGATCGCGGTTTACGCTGTTGTTTGTTTCTCGAAAATCGAGCTAAGGACACCTATATTGGTTTTTGTCTATCTGCCATAATTTTAGAGAAAACCTCCCGTTTAATTTGGTGCACCTTGTACATACAAATTATTATTTATATTACACATAATAAATCAAGGAGACCAGATACAAAACAATCAGCACTAATAATACCAAAAAATCGCAAAAAAATTACCACAAAATTAGCCAGCACAGCGCAAGTCAATACCTAAACATTATTCACCTCAAGGCAAGCATTTACCGATGGAGAGCCTTAAGCTGCTTCGAACACACTTTCAAAGATATACTTTGGTTTTAATCATGGTTGGCGAAACGAAAGTCGAGAATAGTAGTTGAGTGTAGTGTTTAAATGTTTTGATGTTTGTGGAAACCACTTTATCGTGTGTGTCACGAGCAGATATTCCTACCTCTCTTTAGAACCGTAAAATATTCATGCAATTTAAAAAAACATATTACCTATTTGCTTTTACCTGAATGTATCGTCTGCATCAACTACAAAAATATACTAGCGTTCAACCAAGATTTCGTTCCCTTTAAATGTAATTATTCCCACGTGAGATGAATTTTTTATATTCTTACCCCAATACATTAATATTATTGTGATTTTATCGATTTCGGTTCAATCTTATGTACGGTTTCTTATTACGCTTTTGTTTGTTTTATGATACCTGATAGCGATAGCATATTGATGAAGCCCGCATATATGACACGAATTATTTTTTTCTTGCATGAATTACACGCTTTTCTTCAATAAATTGATAATCAAAGGCACGTGTTCCCTGCAATTCACAAATAATTACATTTGTATTTTTGTTTTGTCTTAGTTATCTAATAGTACAGTACCTAGAGTTTAAAAATATGTAAAATTTAGGAATAATCTCATGTAATGATATATTTTTTATTACTATAATAGCTATCTTCTTCAAGTTATATGATCTCGACTCTTTCTCTTACCCCCAAAAGATGACCACCCCTAAATTGAGATATTTAATATTTAAAAAATTATTCTATTATTATATCTGTGTCATGAAAATGGTGGTCTGAAAAGTTACGCACAGGACAAAGCTCTACAGGAGTATTTCAATTATGTAAAAAAAAAGTGTCGTTGACTGAGATCATTAATGATCTTCTTTATGAAATATGGACGTCATGAAATGCTCGAAGAAATCCTGCCTGCCATCATACTTGTGGGACAAATAATGCACAGTAACCATGACTCGAAACTGTCTTTTTCTTGTCTTTTTCACAGTACTGTCATGTTTTTCACACAGCCCTGCCGAAAACAGAACTGACACCTTTTATTTGTATTTTTTGAAGTAGGCTAGTAGTACGTCGGATGGCAGGCTCTAGCGTTCCCTAACCCAATACCGAGGTATAACCAAACAAAACCTATTTCATTTTATTCAGCAGGTTTTTTTACATAGGAAATCACTTTTGACGACACTCTCCATTGGTCGAGACTGAAGTTACAAGAAAAAAACAAAAAAAAAATGAAAATAACAAAATTCAAATTCAACCACGAATAACTTTCAAACGAAAAAAGATAGAATTATATATATTTTTTAGTTTTATAGTATAAACTCTTTAATTTGATGTATAATTTATTACAAAAATAATAACTTTAACACTAGAAAATTGACGTTAATTTAGATGTTACACAAATTGTCAATTTTTTTAAAAGCTCTAACTCGTTGTAACTCGCTTATGTATTGAGCTATTCGAATGTTTTTTTCACCAAAATCTGCCAAATTTCATATACTTCATTTTGTCTCAATTAATGCTGGGTCTAGCTCTGTAAATAAAAGCCTTTTAAACACAACGAAGCGCACTTCGGCGACGGGTCGCAAGGCTTCCCCTCTTGTTCCCGGTACATCCCGCGTTCGCCATAAACCGCGCAAGGCTATAATCAGAGGCCGTAACAAAAGCTTTACAATAATCTTCCTTTATTGTAAGATGATAAAATTAATAAAACAAATTAAATAATATGATATTAATTGGATATTAAATGGAAAATAATAGGTATCAGACAGAGATAACTGATTTTCAGATATATAATTGTTAAACTCATGCCAGCTAGTAAAGTTTCTACTTTGCTTCGTAAATTTTAATATTTTCCATAAAGTGTCAGAGGTAACCACATAATCAAAACAGTTATTTGGCATGCTTTCACTAACTCGTAGAGGATCTGAACGATTAGTTGGATTTTTGTACATCTATATTTTTGTTTTCATGTAAACTGGAAGGGTTAAAATCAGTTAAAATTTATTGGATAGATATTCTTGTGTAAATAGGCCGATCTTTTTTTAAATAATACCATTCCAAGCAGTAATGGGAGTGGGATTTTTACCATCTAGCCTGTCTTAGTTTTGATCAAAATTGTCGATGTCGATGAATGTAATTGTTTTCTTCAGAACTTACTGGAGGAACTCCAGGTGAAATAAAATTGTCGTAGTTTTTACTAATACGTGACTGGCTAAAGATGTTAAATATCCGTATTTCATCGTAGGAATAACCATATAGCCAAAAGAATAAAGCATATCAATAAGTTTTTTTCTTCTGTCGGCACCATCCACATGTAATTATATATAAAGGATTAAAAAAGTGGTCTATGCTGGTTGCTTTTTTTTTTCATAATTATTAATATAAATTGCATTACTATAGAAATAACGTTTAAATCAAATTTGTCTGTGCCGACATATTTAGTATCCACGACATAAATGTTTATAACAAATCTGAAGCTTCTTGTTTACATTGATGATTATTCTGAATTAGTCGTGTTTTTTACAGTTTTAAAATGTCCACCTATAGCTTCATTTAAGATACCGGCAGCACTTGTGTCTGACAACAAAAATTCGTTAGTCTTTTTAGCTTTATTATCACTTGAATGAACTGTTGTATTCCCTTTGTGTTCCCAAAACACTTTGTTTGTTTAAATGCTTTCTAGTCTCTTTTTATTATATTTCCGCTGCTATAATAATCTAATTCTTCTTCGGTGATTTCTTCAAATATATCATTAAGGAGTGTTTTTAGAAATGTTAAAGTTAAGGATTCTTTTTTGCAAAACAGCAAGTTCAACCTCCCTAAATAAAATGTTTAACGCTACCTTAAATTCATTTTTTCTTTCAGTGGTTTAGTTTGTACACATTTAATTTTTTTTGCTAATATATTTTGCATAACAAATTTTACGATAATTTCCGTCATCCCCAAATAAATCTGAATAAAAGTAAAACCTACCTTTTATTTCTATATCACAATGCGTCACTGCAGCTTTAATATATATTTTTTTCTAGTTTCCGCACCCGTTCCTGTACAAATTGCTTCTTAAAAATGTTTTTAATTTATTCTTATTTTTTCTGGATTTTCCACAGATCAGACAATGCTATATTATTTTAATCTGATTTTTATCTTCATTATAAATAACCACATGAAGGCTCACTTACATTTTTAATCACTTTACTAATATCAGAGGCAATATGTCTTGTCTCTACTAATATTATTCTTATTACAAAAAGATGCCCGACAAGAATAATGAAATCAGTACCGAAGAGTGTGCAAATAAGTGCCACCACTTTATTTTATAAGAATTTTTTCTTTCATTTGCACAATGTGTAATAGACCTGATGCCAGTAACAGTTATTTTTTTACCATTAGATTTTCTCTGCTTTCAGCAGTTTCGCAAAAGTAACATGCAGTTTTTTTCATTGATATTGTATCTACAATATACATAAACTGTAATAGCCTAAATGTAAATAAAATAATATATACTTATATTAATACTTATCCAGACAATAATGAGGCCAGCAGCCGATACGTTTCTTGATGGACCGAGAGCGTAGCGGGGGCGAGAGAGGAAGCCTCGTGTCTTCGTCGCCGTAGTGTGCTTCGTTGTGTTTCAAGGGCTGTAGCGCTTTTAGTTAAAAAACTAGATCTGGCATGAATCGAGACAAAATGAAGCCTATTAAATTTGTCAGTTTTTGGTGAAAGAAAAAATTGAAGAGCTTGTTATATAAGCAAGGTTATGGCGAGTTAAGAATTTGAAAAATGTTGCTGATTTGTGTATCCTTTTGAATTTTGCCAGTTTTTTTACGTTAATTTTTTAATTATTGCAATAAATTATACTTCAAATTAAACAGCAATGTTTACTTTTCAAACCAGACAAAAATTTTATTTTTATCTGTTTTAGTTCTAAAGTTATATTTGATTAAATATTAAATTTCTAAATTTCTTTTTTTTTTAGTTTTTTTCTTATATCTTCGGTCTCGACCAATGGAGAGTGTCGTCAATTTTGATCTCCTATGTAAAATAACATGCTTTAATAAGTAGTAAAGGTCCCATCTGGTTATACTTCAGTATTGGGTAGGTCAAGGAAGAGAAGGCTTTTCGCGCTCTGCCCGACGAGCTATAGCCTATTCAGGTTCGTAACAACCGACTTGTTTAACTGCTCCAATTTCACATTAAATTTGAATTTTTAGTCTTTTGTTAAATAAATCATATCTATTTATTTATGAAATTGTTTGTTTTCCCTGCAGTCGTAGAAAAAAATATTGTAAACAATACGATTCGTTTTCGAAACTTGTTTAAAATACTATCATGCAGCAAGTGCAAATACATAAAGTGGTACTTTTTTCACGAATGGGAAGTTTGACGCACGAACTGCAAGTGAGTGAAAAGAAATACGTTAAGCATGAGTTTCATACGATATTTTCTCTACGACACTTCTCAGTTCTCATATTTAGATAAATAAATGTTAAAATTAGCTTAAACGTCAAAACACAAATTCATAATTTGAAGTTTCTAAAGCGAAGATCCTAAGACAACTTCAATTGTTTTCAATGCACTTAGGATACGGTTATACGCATAAGCGTGAAATAGTGTTTTCGTCATACCTCCCTCGTAAGTATACTTTAATTCCATTGTTTTGTCGATCGTAAGTGAGGCTTTATGTACCAAACACTTGTTTCCATTGGCAACGGGTCGTTATTATACTCTTCGCAAAAACGAAGAGTATATTGTATTTGATCGGCACATTTCTAAATCAGTAAATATCGCTCGTAGAGAAAAAAAATTTCATATCATTATGTTAGTGAGCGAATTCTGAACAACTTTCAAAATGTCCGTCTGTCCGTCCGTCCGTCACGTTTCTTATAGGCACGATAACTTAAGAAAGAAAAGTCCGATTGTATTGAAATTTGGAATGTAAGTTAGCGTTAGCTAGAGGAAGAACCCTATTGTTTTTGAAAAAAATCGATCAGTAAATAAAAAAATTATTAAAACACACCACAGATAGTAGACAACCCCCAAATCCATAGCCAAGGCTGTGCGGAAGGGGGTTACACTTTTGGAAAAACGCAGACATACATCCACACCCACCGGTGTTGTCAATACCGGGGCTGGGGGTCGAACCCAGAGCGCGGTAGGCAGTCGATCAGCATATTCGCCACTCAATACGCCTTAACCGATTGAGCTACCGCGCCAGTATTAATCATTCAAATTAAAAAATATATATTTCCTTAATTTTTGTTATTTGTACTTAAATAGAAATCTTGCGAAATTTTATTCTCTATATTTTTTTTTTATTTATACGTTTTACTAATATACATATTTCATAATAATATATCTAATTTGTTAAAATATAATACTCGAATGATATATACCACAGACATTCAGTTTTTGTAGTGATGTGTCGATGGTCCAATGGCTAAGGTTTTGTCTGGAATTTTAATTGTTCTTTTTCTTTTTATCATTGTCACCAAG
Source organism: Rutpela maculata (assembly GCA_936432065.2). NCBI lineage: Eukaryota > Metazoa > Arthropoda > Insecta > Coleoptera > Cerambycidae > Rutpela > Rutpela maculata. The sequence continues at coordinate 124,038,253 of OW386291.2, read as the reverse complement.
CCGAACCGAACTTGCCCCGCCTAACCCTACGGTGCGTAGCGTCATGGTGATTCCACGACGCTACGCACCGTAGTTGTCTGGCTGGCTCCGGGCCAGGTTTTGGGGAGGCACATATGTATTTTTCGAATCCTTGACAGGGTGTTTTTTTTCATATATTTTTTTTTCACAACAAAGTTGGTATCACAAAATTTAGAATGTCCAAAAACTAACATTATTTACAAGAAAACTGCGAAGAGTATCCTATAGAATGTGTAAAAATTATATAAAAAGCTCAGTAAATCGGCGAAGAGTACAATGCTTCCACTAGTTTTTCATAACGTTCCTAGGGAAATAAAATAAATTTGGGAAAATTTTCTCTTTTATATAACAAGTATTAAATGTTTTAACTTTTTTGGAGGTAAATCCAGACAAGCCTTACTTGCTATATCTTCTATATCCGACATTATTTTCAAAAATGTTCAGAGCTATTATAATAATATGATTTAATTTACCTTGACAGTAATTGTCATTTGAGTAGAAGCCGCTTCCTAAATTTATTTTATTGATGGTTGCCATGGATATTCCAAGCTTCGCTACCTTTACTATTTGCTTAGCAAATATGAAATCTTACTCTAATAATTAGTTTTCCACTAGTTTTTCTCCAGTTTTTTTTCTAGTTTAATGATTCATGTGTATGACGAAAAATATAATATGCACCGCGGGTCGTACAGTGAGATTTTTTGGTCTCGAATACTTGCAAACCTCAGCCCTGCGGGCCTCGGATTGCAAACTGTATTTTCGACCAAAAAAAGTGCACTTTCGAATATTGGTACTGTAATAAGCCCAATTATGTCTCACTTCGCTTATACTGTCGGAATAAGACACTTCACTTAGTTTCACACGACCGACCCACTCGCACCGCTGCCCGACATCAACTGCCGTCTCCTCCGGCCGTCAGCTACAGCGCCACCTGGCATTCGATGATACTTCATTACTTGTCAACGTTAGGTACAAGTAATTCCAATACACTACATCTCTTTTTCCTCATAATTTTCTTTTAACTGAAGTAAAGTATAATTGTTTAAATAAGGCAACTTTAAATAATAAACGGAAAACGTTAAATATACTGTATGTATCTTTTCCTAATCTACTTATAAACCAACGCCTATTCTAATGTGATTTCATGTTATAATTTGTAACCTCATAATATTATTTTCCGTCTTCGTGAGGTGCAGTCAAGGTGTCCTCTTTAGCTCTGTCTCGGACCCTACACTCTCTCCTTTTATCTTTTTTCTATCTTTTTAAGTTGAACCCCATTTTCCGAATTTCTTGTCTCATTTGGTCCTTTCTAACACGAATGATATTTTTTTTTTTACGTAGACTTTGTCTCCATATTTTCTTTGCTTTCCTGGCTTTCCTTTTTCTGCCTCCATATTCTTTTCCTTTTTTTTTCCTCATTTTATCTTTATCTTTTACTTCTTCGTCTACAATTATGTTTTCATCTTTCAGGAGGTAATTCATCTCAAGGGCACTTCCAAAAGCATGTGACCAATACATCCATGATCCATGCAGTAACATCGCTAACGACCAGTCCATTCTCAGAAATTAGTTCCTAATCTCGACCTTTGGCCATGTTGGTCGTGATCCATAATCAACATGGACTGTGAATTGTACTCAATCCGCTAACCATTCAATCCAGTTACCATCTCTTTTTAGGCTTGACTAAATATGATAGAGTAAAACAAGCTTCGTCTGTGCTAGTAAGCTTACAAAAGTGTGCGGGAAATAAGATAGTTTAATCACGGAAACTATAAAAACGACAATAATTAAATCAGCTGCAAGAAGTTTCTTGTAATACACATGTTGATTTTTTTTCCTTTTTTTTTTTTCGACCATTAGGGAGTCATTCAAAGTTTACCCGGAAGTATATCGTAAATTTCAGATAGGAAGCACATATTCATGTCTATAATAATTAAATCAAATCAATCACGTTTACATTGTTCCAAGGTTTTATAAACATTTTTAATACTTATTAATAAAGTGTGTGTATCAAAAATTTAGTTAATAACCAAGTAAAATTCTGGAACTGTCCGTCGTATCAAGTTAAATTTATGAAAATAATGAATAGCAGGGATTTATGAATAAAATCTGTGTGGTTACTTGATAACAAATTTGAGAAAATAGCCTTATTTGCTGGAATGAATATAGTAATTTTTTCTTTAAATAAATTTACATTGTTTATTTCTTTTAATGCATAAGGCAAAATAATTTATAAATCTTTGTGTCTGTGTTTTAGTTCTTCGAAGGATATTCGTATCTAAATTTACTTTGCCTCGAATATCATACAACAACTTGCTTGTTTAAAATCGATTTAAGTTTATTAGAAAACAGGAGAACTGATTTAGTATACAACAGCTCTATGTTCAAAACGTCAAATTCCTTAAAAATAGGATTTTTGGATTATTGTTTTTTCCTCTATAACTATAGAATTATTTTTATTATTTTTTTTTTTCAGTATTTGTTGATGTTAATAATATCTTAATATATCAAATATATACATATGTTCTCTTGAGAACATTAAAATTCGAAAATAAGATTCTCTAATAATTATTTTCTGGTAGACAACCACTTTATCTAGATCAGTTTTATAAGTTCCATTCCAGGACAAAAGCCAAATTCCAAGTGTTCTGCATTACCGATCTTATACCAATCACGGCTCAGTTTCCGAATCCTCTCTCTCAAGAAGATAGATGCTTGATCCGAATCGTTTCCCATCTCTGTCAGATACTGTGGAAGCGAAAGTTCTCCTTCCTGATTGTCAAGTTGCACAGTATGAATCAAGATGTTCCTAACCACGGTTTCGACATTCTGTAACCTTGACTGGATAAACCTTCATATTTCCTGCGCGGCTTACAGTTTCACTTCGACACCTCAGGCATTGCTCGGACCGTCTTCCATGCTGCACTCTTGCAACTTTATTCAAAATATTCAATATAATATTACGAACTGCTAACCTAAGACGAGACAGAAATACGAAGAACCATATAATTCTAATAACCAAAATAGGATATGGCCAAAGAATACAACTACACAATGCATGGTTAATTTGATGTGCCATATTTAAGCCTTGCTTAAGTGAACATGAATTACACATCGCAATTGCAAGAAGTTTTATTAAAATCTGAACACACAATATGAATAGGTGACTTAATAAGAGCGTTAGTTCTAGCCATATCAATATAAAATGGGAAATCCTGCATTAAGCTCTGCTTAGGTACTAAAACTTAATTGTGATAAGAGATCGAAACTAAAATTGAATTTACTTATTAAAAATTATAATCTGTACCTCTTTCAGGATAATAACCATCTGATTTAAATGTAAAATATTTTAAAAACTTTCTTTGTACAATCTCAATTGACTTTTGAGAACTGCATAATACGGATGCTATATTAACCTGATTAACCTGCAATGATTTAATTTTGACATTACATAACTACCATATAATGTTTTAAAGCCTTCATATTAAATTTTTTTTTTTTTGCAATTTCTTATACTTACAGCCATGAGATTTCAGGACTGATGAGGTTATGTGGGTTATATGATATTAAAATTAAAATTTAAATCATTGCAAAATGAACTGCTATAAGTTAGCCACCAGTTTTTTTTTTTTTATATAACAAAATGGTGGAGTCATTAGTGGTTAATTTTTCCGTACAGTTGGATGGTCTAAATGGTTAAGGTCTATAGGAAAGTCACAGATAACTTTGACCTTCAAAAGAAGTCCTACTAGAGGAATACTAGTGGCCAAACACAAGCGAAAAGGTTTATAACCTATTCGACAAAGAATGCCACAAGGCTTCTCGAACTCGAAAAGTTCGACCTAAGGCTGATCACAGGCTTTCTAACTGGCCATTGCCCTTTGAGATATCATCTCAAGAACATGGGTATGACAGAAGATGACCAATGCAGATACTGTGAAGCTGCAATTGAGACTGAAGAACATATACTTTGTGAATGCAAGGTATTAATCCGCATTAGGCTAAAGTACCTAGAACAGACGGAATTAAATCCTGAAGACATAGGGAAATTAGCTCCCAGGAAAATCACAAGCTTTGCAAAAGTCTTGGAATCCTGGGCAATAACTAGATGTAGGGTAAATCACAAAAGATCTTTTAGATCTAGGTGAAGAAAGGCCAAATCAGGGCCAAGCGACCCCATAAACAATCTACAATCTAAGTTGCCTATATTCTCAGAAATAAATTGGGGTAATATAGATCCAGAGACTCATGTTCCCAAATTTTCCTTAATCAACGCCTTACAATGTTGTTGCACTGATACTGTTTAATCCCGATTTCTACCCTATTTATTTTGTTTTATATATTAATTTTACTATTACTATATTGGAAGGGGTTTTCTTCCACTATCAACATGATTTCTCATACAGACGGTGCGAATTAAGATTTAAAATACCTTTGTTTTGCGATCACAATGATCTAAGGCACACAATGTATTCTGATATTCTTCTTTTGTTTTTTCGATCACAATAATCTAAGGTACACAATGTACTCTGATTTTCTTCCTTTGCTTTGCGATCGCAATGATCTAGGGTACGCAATATGCTCTGATATTCTTCCTTTGTTTTGCGATCACAATGACCTAAGGCACACAATGCACTCTGATATTATTCCTTTTCTTTGTGATCACTCTAACCTTCCACACATAATGTGCAAATTTTGAATTTACAAATTCTTTAATATTTTCCCCCCAGATCACCTTGGTACACACAATGTACCCTTGATTTTATATATGATCACTATGATCTTTCATACACAATGTATGAATTAGAATTTAAGAATTTCTTAATATTTTTCCTCAATCACCATGACCTTAGGTACACAATGTAGGTACTTTTGATTTTCTATATGAGATCTACGATCTTTCGTCCCAATGTATAAAATAAGAGTTTAAAATTTATAGATTTTACGATCACCATGATCTAAGGTACCTAGTGTACTCTATTATTTTAAAATTATTACTATTATTATTTTCGCAGTCTCGTTTTTCAACGGTAGTCTTTCTGATGGTAGGTTGCTTCAGACGGACAATTGTCAAGCTTTTCTGCATATTAATTTGAAATTGATAAGAAACGTCTTACCATGTGACATGTGTTCAGCACAACAGTTTTGTAAATGAGATATTAAATATTTTGTATCCAGTTCTTCTGTTTGTTTCACTGTGCTTCGCGATATTATCCTGTATGATCGGTCGTATGTCAACTCTATCTACCTTCCACGTTTTTGTTTTTGTTTTTTTTTTAAGTCCTATGTATTTATTATTATTATTATTATTTTGAGGGACTTGCTTTCAAATTTTATTGTTAAATTTATCCTCGTCGCCACTTGTAATATGCCCAATTATGTCTCACTTCGCTTATACTGTCAGAATAAGACACTTCACTTAGTTTCACACGACCGACCCACTCGCACCGCTGCCCGACATCAACTGCCGTCTCCTCCGGCCGTCAGCTACAGCGCCACCTGGCATTCGATGACACTTCATTACTTGTCAACGTTAGGTACAAGTAATTCCAATACACTACAGGTACATAAATATATATATTATTGACGGTTGCCATGGATATTCTTAGCAAATATGAAACCTGATTCAAATAATTACAGTTTTCCACTAGTTTTCTAGCAATATTACAATTTTTAGTAAAATTCACTCAGAATTATTATATTTTTGGCTTACACTATAAATAGGAGTGTGTTTGCTTTCTGCTATGGTTACTGTCAATAAGTTGTCAAATTGATAACTTCATAATAATTTCCGCCATTCAAGTTATTTACGTGAGTTTTTGCAATAAAAATATGGATTATGATGAAAGAATCCACATTCAAAAACGCGTCTGCTTCTTTCGTGTCAGAATTTCATTATTATTTAACTTCCTTATTACTTTACTTTTTTTGCCCTAGGGCATAAATGTAAATTTACATTTTCTACTACCGTCTATATAAATGACCTTTATAACCCTAGCAACCCGCGCGATAACGAAAGTAAACATTCGAGTTACCTTGTTGCTAAGGCGTTGCTAGCTACGAAAGTAGAACTTTCGTGGCCAGGACAGAAAAGTAAAAAAAAACAAATTTTAACGCTTCATAAGTTTGCATATACCTTGCTTTGGAGGCATAGGCAATATTGGTTACTTCTTGTATCCCATTTTCATCGCGACCAAACATATTTGTTTATTTTAGTTTTAAACCACCAGAAATTATTTTTTTTATAATTATTAATTTGATGACAGATAGTAAAATGTTTCGTTGGCATGGAAACAATTTTCACAGACAGCCTCCTAAACTATATTTATTAAAAACGTCGAATAATTTCGTGAAATAATTAGTTTTAAATCATTAAATCCCATATAATCCAGTCATCTTAGTCAAAATAGGGTAAGAATTTCGGAATTCAAGATAACCGGCTGTAAACTCGTATAAACCTTTATTTTAACACCCTAAAATTTGTCTCAAAACCTACTTAAGATAGCGTGGACGCGACTTGTAGATAACTAAGGTCAAAGGTCAAAAAATCGATTTTTTTGCAAATATCTCGTTCCCTATAAAATTTATGCTATTTGTATTTATTATAAATATTGTAGGGGATAAAATTCTCTACAACTTTTGTTTTAAACATTTTTTTATACCTCAAACCGTTTTTGAGATAGAGGGCGGTGAGCGCGCAGTCTTTCACTATGTACGGTGTGTAGTCTCGGTCAAAAACACGCCGTATAAAGCCCGTTAATTATTGAAAAATATATAATTATAAATAATTTACATTTTTTCATTAAATATCACATTGAAAAAACACATTTTCTTTCTGCACGCAGTGAGTGGCTGTGACACGACTTCTGTGCTCTTTAAAAAAGGAAAAAAAAATTGTAAGAACACCTGACAAACTTCCGGAGTTGGATCAACTTGCTGCAGCATTTGAAGAAGAAAACTGTCCGGTTCAAAGGTTATTTGAGAATGGAGTGCGAACTTTGTTGGCAATCTATAATGCTCCAAAATCTGAGGACAGTATCGATCATCTTCTTTATACACAATTCGTCAAATCAACCAAACTTAATAAACCTGTGCAGTTATCAAATCTTCCACCAACAAGTGCAGCAGCTCACCAACATTTTAACCGTGTTTACTATCAAGTTCAGACTTGGTTAGGGCATGATTTAGAATACCAGGAATGGGGTTGGATAATGCGTAATGGATACCACTACAATTCTACCTCCAGCTCCAGAAGATTTGCTGAACACAATATTCTGCAACTGCAAGAATGGTTGTGGTTCGCGATGTGGATGCAGGAAATCGGGGTTGCCGTGCTCTTTAGCTTGTGGCCAGTGTAATGGGCAAGCTTGTCTCAATGCTTCACCCTATCAGAGTGATGTCAATGGAGATGGTACATTTGACCCCGAAATCCTAGAAGACTTGGAGACAAATGTCGTTGAAGATGAAAACGAAGAAGAATTTAAAATTCCACAACGACCAGACGACGATGATGAAGAAGAAGAAGAAAACTAAAAATAACAACATGGAGTTCTTCTTATTTTTATTCAATTTTTTTAATTTCAACCATGAAAAATTTATGAAATCGTATTTTTTAATAAAAATATAAATTAAAAATTTATTTATTGTCTTTTTATTTACTTAGGAAGTAATTAGTATAAATCTGAATATAATTAAAATGTAATTAAAGTATTTCTGTTAATAATTTTCTAATTGTACAAAGAGGTAAGTGTTATTAAATGAAGATATACTTAATTTATGAAAAAAATTATTATATTAAATGTGATATTTAATGAAAAAATGTAAATTATTTATAATTATATATTTTTCAATAATTAACGGGCTTTATACGGCGTGTTTTTGACCGAGACTACAGATCGAACTTCAATGACACCGTACATAGTGAAAGACTGCGCGCTCACCGCCCTCTATCTCAAAAACGGTTTGAGGTATAAAAAAATTTTTAAAACAAAAGTTGTGGAGAATTTTATCCCCTACAATATTTATAATAAATACAAATAGCGTAAATTTTACAGGGAACGAGATATTTGCAAAAAATGCGCAAAAAATCGATTTTTTGACCTTTGACCTTAGTTATCTACAAGTTGCGTCCACGCTATCGTAAGTAGGTTTTGAGACAAGTTTTAGGATGTTAAAATAAAGGTTTATACGAGTTTACAGCCGGTTATCTTGAATTCCGAGGTGAAACCACTAAGATGACTGGACTAATAATATCTTTCGGTAGTAGAAAAAATTTCATACATTACACGATGCGAAAGCCCTTTTAGGTGTTCGATGTTTTTACTTCCACATCCAGTGGAAGTATAGTAACGACAAAAAAAAATTTAAAAATTTTTATTGTTCAAATAGGCTTAGAATGTCATGAAACGTCGAGATTTTAAGTTTGAGCGAAAAAAATTTTCTGTCTGTTTGTCGGTCTGTCTGTCTGTAACTTTTTTTGTGCGCACGTTTACTCTGGAACCGTTTGAGATATTGACTTGAAATTTGGTACACATATGTACTTTAACGAGATCTAGAACTAGATTATATTTTCATCTTGATCCGTCTAAGGGTTGGGGGGTAAATTGGGGTAAATTTGGGGTAAATAGGTAAATCAAGCATGTAAGAGTCCTTAACATTGGTATTTAGTACATACAAGAGAAGCTAAGGTCTCAAAAAAAATTTTGGCATTAGCCACCACCATTACCACCCCCCACCCCATTATTAAAGGGGATGAAAAAAAATTGTGATTTAGTGTGTGTACAAGAACCAGAAACCTCAAAATATTTTTTTACTTCATCCACCCCCCTACCCGACTATCGTTGTGAGGTATCGTTTTATGGGTTTTTGGTTTTGGGGTAGAGGATTTCAAATATTATATTATTAATGTTCCATAAACAGTTATTTCCACATACAAAATTTTTTCGTTGTTAGTGACTTGGGTAGAAAATCTGGATGTGGAAGTAGTGATTCCTTGGTCAGCGGTTTTTGAAAGGTCTCGGCTTCGCCTTGACCATTTAAAAATCACCTCAAAGTAAAGATTCGCATCTAGTAATAAATAACTATACTTTTTTACACGCTTTTTACTTTTTTTCACTATTACCACAAACATATGTACAGTACAGTTTTTTTAACAGTCGTAGAATGTATGTATTAATAGTTTATAGTACAAAACGTTAGAAAAATTTAATCTGCTGGTCTTCTAGCACTATTTTTTTTACAATGTTGAACATTGCCCTACTCGCATGACAGACTCGTCATTCGCCAATTAACAGGGCATACACTCCAAAAACAGCTTTACAAAGTTAATAAAATGGGTCAAACAAGCTCCCGGTCTATTCTCTTCCATATTAATTTTTAACAAGTACCTATACAACTATGGTAATTATCTTTGATATGGAATTAGTAATTCAAGGTATATACTTTATATTTGCATTATTGTTAAATAAATCATTTCATATTTATTAAGTAAAGTTTAACAAATAGATTGCACCTTCAAACATGGTCCCGCCCCTTAGTATTTATAGTTTTTTCTCCATTTTTTTGTATATTAATAGGTATAATATTATCATACTCACAATAATGAATGAATTCTTCAATCCTCAAAAATCACTCTCATAGTGCCTACATTTTTTCACAATTTTTGTACGAACTATTTTGAGCTCATTTAAAAATTTGTAGAATTTGTTCTCCTAAAAGTTTCAAATCGCCCACTGTGCGCCGTCTAGGGCCGAATATTTGTATTATTTAAGAAATCATAAAAATATTTTTTCGCCAAAACATATTTTATATCGTAAGATAAGAGAATTTAACTAAGCTAGATTTAGAGTTGTATAAAAATTCGTAGATAACACATTTTTAAGGCCCAGTTCCCGAATTAATTCAAAGCCAATCGAGTCACATGCCAACTCTCACCTCTGCTTCGACCTAGGTGCAGCAGGAATAAAACATAGTACGAGTGCTTAATCACAAATAAAAGTACCTTTCGTTTAATGCTGATTTTGGCACTATTATTACTGTGTCTTGTAGTGAAAGGAAATATACACACGGGGAATGTCTCTATTTCAAAACTAAATATTGTAGGAAATATATAAATATGGCTATTAATGATATCAAATGTTTAGTTTTATCATATGTTAACTGGTAAACAATCGTCTTTATGGGATGTTGATAATATAAATTACGCCTAAGTGCTTTAAGCTCACTTGTTATGAGCAATAAGATTTAATGTGCACATCTTAATTTCTGCAATAAATATTTTTAATATCAAATAATTTTTAAACTAATTAGTATTTATAGAAATACGCCATTAGTTATTGATAAGAAAATAAGATAAAAAAGATAGTAGGATAAGTTGGGTGAATTTGCCCCCTCACAGAGTGTGCTCATTTATTTTTTTCTTGGATTGTTATCAATATCACTTACAATTTTGCCAAATTTTAGCCTTTAATATTAAACCGTTTCCAAGTAAAAAAAATCGATAATTTTCGAAAATAATTTTTATCTACTGAACGGCATAACCGATTCAAATAAAATTTTAGCCAATTATCAGAGCTGGGTAGGATTCGAATCACTCAGTATTCGAATCCAGGATTCGAATTCTTTTTGAGTATTCGAATGCAGTATTCGAATACTTTCATTTAAAAGGATTCGTGATTCGGATTCGTAAGACAAATGAAAAAGGATTCGTATTCGAATCCTTTTGTTGATTACACAAATCCTTTTTTGTGATTCACGTTCTTTCTGCGCAGGAGGTAAGCGTTATGTTTTAAGGGTTAAGATTTTGCCTGTTGTCACATGCTGACATGCATATAGAATAAAACATTTGTACAACCGGCATAGGTCACAGTGTGTATGTGTATTTGTTGTTATAAATTAGCAAAGTGAAAAATATCACGATAAGTGTGATTATTAATTAATAATATGTACATTGCTAGAAATAATTATTAAAGTAGCATGAAATCAAGGCCGTGGAGAGAAAATACGGGCCCGGTGGAATTTTTTTTTTTTTTTTGAAAATTGAGCGGGGGAAAGAAATCCGAAAAAGTGATGAGCGGGGAAAAATAAATACGCCAAGAAAAATGATAATACGAATTTTCAACATTTTAAAACCGGACCCTCCCCAAACAAGTCCGGCCCCCCTCAAAACGAGCCCGGACCCGGTGGAAGTCACCCCCCCCTTAACAGGCCTGCATGAAATTCTTTGTTTTTTAAATTCTTTTGATCAGTTCAATACGTTACCCAATTAGATAAAATCTAGTTATTTTGTCATTGTTTTTTAAAAGGAGATACGATATACTGGGTGTAAACGAAACTGGGATCACCACTATAACTTTTTTGTTTTCTTGTGAATTGCAATCCCAAGTAAATTTGAATTAAATACATATAAGTAAAATGATTCTAACACTCGATTTTCAGTTTTCACGCACTTCCACATATCCGATCAACTTGAAAGGAGGCGTATCGATAAGCTAAGAAAATTGACCCCAATATGACAGAAAATTTAACTATATTTTTTTTATATTTCTCATTATTTTAGTAAAATACAGGACACTAACTTAACGCTACAATAAATTAAAACTAAAAATGACTACGTTTTCTTCACGAGAAAAATCGACAAACTGAGATAAAAATGGCTTTTTTTTGGAAAATTGTACCCTTTTTTTACTATATCGAGTTTTTTTTAGACATGAGTGTATTTTTTTAGCATGGTGATTTTTTTACATGTTGTTCTTTAGACGTCAACAAATATAAAAATTCAAAAATTAAACTGCTAAAAAAAATGCGCTCATGTCTAAAAAAACTCGATATAGTAAAAAAAGAGTACAATTTTCCAAAAAAAGCCATTTTGACCTCAATTTGTCGATTTTTCTCGTGAAGAAAACGTAGTCATTTTTACTTTTAATTTATTGTAGCGTTAAGTTAGTGTCCTGTATTTTATTAAAATAATGAGAAATATAAGAAAAAATATATAGTAAAATTTTTTGTCATATTGGGGTCAATTTTCTTAGCTTATCGATACTCCTCCTTTGGCATGCGTCCATGGTTCCCATGACAATACACTTTAACACCTTTATATCACAAAAATTCGAAATGGCGCTCTAAAATGGCGAACGATGTTGGCCTGTATGATTCGATTCGCCTTAGAATCGACATTTGGGGGTTTTTAGGACCGCGAATTACGAAGTCTTAGTCAAAAATTAAAAATTCAAGATGGCGGCGTCAATGTGGTGGACGAATTTCGTCATTTATGGTCTGAATCGACTCAAAATCGATATCTGGGGGTTTTCGGAGACGGATTACAAATTTTTTTATCAAAATTCAAACATCAAAATGGCGGCGGCGCCGAGTTTTTCACTTATGATCCCATTCGACTCAAAATCGATATCTGGAACTATAACAATAATTTTGAAGTTAACTTAAGGATTGGCATCTGTGATCCGAAAAAAAGGATTCGGATCCTATGATTCGAATCAGTTTTTTATACCAAAAGGATCTGAACTTGGTATTCCTGATTCGAATCATTTTTGATGATTCGGATCCGTGATTCGAATCAATTTTCAGAGGATTCGACCCAGCTCTGCCAATTATAGATACTACCAGAACATAAATGTGGAATAAATTGGAACAGAATCTGACAACGAGTACACTGAAAAAAGAAACTCGTGAATTTTTCTAGATTTTTTTTACCACTATAAAGTTTCGGCACAACTACCAATTTTTTTTGTAGAATACTGAGATGGATTTTTACTACACATAATTTTTCTGAAGCGATCAAATGGGTACTTGGTACCAGAATAAAATAAAATATTTTTTTTATTTTTTTAAGTTATGATACGCTCATGTTAAAATTGTCAGTTGTTATTACCAAAATTGAAGCTAATAAAAAAACGAATAAATTCTTTTAAATAAATTCTTAAAAACCTTTTAATATTAATTCAAAGTGAGCTATAGGTAATTGAATGTATATTTTTTTTCGGCGAGTACTCAAATCTAAGTATTCAAGCTTAAATAACGGGAAAACGATGCATTTTATAAAATATACTTACTGAACACTTTTCAAAGTACTCAAATGAGCTGTAGAAGAAGTTGATAGCATCAAAATTAAGCAAGTTATGATGAAAATAAGAGGACCCTTTCGAATTTTTTAGGAAAAAGTGAAAAATAAAACCTACGCCATTTCCACAAAAATTAAAATTTATAGTAATCCCTATAAGACTTTCTTTATTTTAGCATAAGTAATGACTTTAAAAATTTTGACCGGTTTAGAATGCATATTTTTGAAAAATAATATGATTTAAAAAAATCAGAATTTTTCAAATTTTCGTAAATTTCATTTTCTTTTGATAATAACTCCAAAAATACTCGATATACGCAAAAAATAATAGAGAACGAAATTTGAGTTTTTTTTTTTTAACAAAGATTTCAGTTTTTTTTTAATTTTTGTAGGATAAAAAATAACCGAGATAGAAACGTTTAAAGCCTAAATTTTACTGCGAGAACCATGTAACCGAGGCCCTTTAACCTTTTATCTTTTAAAAAATAAGGGTTTTAAAAGATTAAATTTAATACGATCTTATAGCCCTTGAAATTACCTTTCAAATGGTTTTTGGATGAACCTGATATCATAAAAATTAACGGAGTTATTGTAAAAAAACCAATAACATTTTTTTGGAAAAATTTTTTGAGCAGAGATTTTGTATGCATATATAGGAAAAAAGATAGATAGTAAGATGTAGACGTGTCGAGAAGTACATGCTCACAAAATATACATGTGTGAGTGTGTGTATGTTTCTTTTGAAGATAGAAAAAGTGAAAGGAATTCTGAACATCTGCTCGAAAACATAGTGGGGCTTTCTAGTATGCTGTGTCTATTGAATATTTCAGTATATTTCCAAAAGCGGAGTAAAATACACGTGGTACTCTTTATCAGTGGTTAGCACTTAAAAATTATTTAATTTGTGTTATTAATTTTGTGAAAAATGATTAAAGTTTCTTGAAACCAATTTTTTCAATGATTCTGCATTAAGGGGGTGGTTTTTAAGGGTTGAAATTTCACAGTCAACCAAAAATTATATCATAAACATTAAACAAACCGTTTGTGTAATGTTAATATGCGATTTCATATTTCAGAAATACAAAAAATGATTTTTTCATGATTTTCGATTTAAGGGGTGGTTGCTAAAAGGGTTGAAAATAAATCAATAAATCATAAATCATGCATATAAGTGTTGAAAAATATTTATTTTATCTAATTAAACGAGATTACTTACGCCAGAATGCTTAAATCTGCATTTTTTCCCATTTTTAACAAAAGAGATGGATTTCACCCCTAAAATGCAAAAAGCGCAAGTCGAGCATATGTCACTTTTGAAGTTGAGGGTAAAATATACTCAATCCCAAATTTTCATGCAAATCTATGGAGGTTCACCGAAATCGGAGGTAATAGTTGATTTTTACCTTCATTCACTGTACTAGCGGAAGGATCCGGTGATATTCATATAGTACACAGACACACACACAAAAAAAGGGACTCCATTGGGCAACCTCTATGTATTTCGATATGCTGAATACGAATCAGGTATCCGTTTACCTCTGTTACCCACCAATTTTTAGTAAATCGCGAAAATAACCTAAATTGTGAGTTTTTCTTTTTCAGGTTATTTTCGCGATTTACAAAAAATGGTGGCCAGAGGAGCTAAACGGACATCTACATCGTGTTCAGCACGTGGAAATACATATGGGTTACCCAATGGAGTACCAGAAAAAGAATACTTTTTTTATTTTGGGTGCCTGTGTTATTGTTATAGCTAATCTCTACAAAATACATTTCTGCATGTGACTATTACCATTATTGGATGCATTCGTTTTTCTGTGGTTTTTAACCGATATTACAAGAACTTCACGAGTTGAATATATTTTCGCCGTTTAATTAACGGTTTAGTTAATTGCTCGCTGTATGACTAATACCACTGTTTTAATTAACTCTACGGATACCTAGCAATAATTAGGTACCTAATTTGACAAACGGAAATAATAGGCTATTGTTTTTATACAATGCTTTCGTTTTTACTTACGCACACGACAGATATTTTTTGTTTTGTAATTAGTAAAATGTATGTCGCATACATGTATGTGTATGCTTTCCATTCAGAGGTGGATTGGGCCGCCGGGACACCTGGCAAATGCCCGGTGGGCCGCCAGCATTGGAAGAGAAATGGCGCTGTTATTTTAATTTTCGACCTTTAGATGTAGGCCGCTGAAATAAAGAAAAACAAATCCCAGGCCGCTTCACCTACGCCAATCCGCCCCTATTTCCATTTTAAAAAATGAATCAACAAATAAAATATATAAAATATAATCTATCGATAAGGTTTTGGAAGCTCCTGACATCAGGAATCCTTCTTCCTTTGCTTATAAATTCTAGTGGCAAGCAAACAATTTCTGTCCGACTCGCCCAAAGCAAAAGTCATGTCTAGAAGTTCCGCTTTAGTAAAATTTATTTTGTAAAACTCGAAATATTTTAAATTTAATACAAATGATAACTGACGACCGATAAGTGCGATAAATGTCCATTTGTACAAGACAATGAATACCAAACTGAAGTTTTATTGATTGTCGAATAACGAAAACAGCAAAAAAAATTACAAAAAAAACTATTACAGTCAAATACTATTTACCCACCTCAATGGATTGGAAGAAATGGTCCCACTAAATGGCCTCAGTTAAACAATAAACCATGGAAATTTCGAAATAATTATTGGTTTTAGCCGCTTGAATAAATATTTTGGGACAAAGTTTGGCATGAAGGTTTAGTTCAATAAAGGCCATTGTCTATTACGTTTAATTTCTTAAACTGTAAAAAAATGCAATTTTTGGTGGTTTTTGTTTTTTTACGCAATAACAAATCATCAGGAAGTTTTTTTATAGGCCCAGTTCTATTCAAAATTTTATTGCGAACAGTTCACTATTTTTATTTTTGCGATAGGATTACTAGGACCGGAGATGATAAGGAAAATAGCAGAAAATTTCAGTGTTGAAAAATAAATTGTTATATTACAAGAAGCAATGGACCAATTTAATACAAAACTTCTCCTAGCACTTGTTATTACAAAGTAAAACAATAAAATTGCTGTAGCCAGAGAATTCCTTATTCACCTTTTTAGATGCTTAATTTCCACTATATGGGACGAATTGAGAACCTCGTCCTTTTTAAATTTTCTGAAGTTGGTTAATGATAGGAGCACATATGTGATATGAGCATTAAACACATGCTAGCGATGTGCAATTATACTACAGGGAAATTAGCCAAAAAGGAGGAAACCTAGACAAAATTAGTAAAAATCTGAATTTTTGCACAGATGTTCTTTGAGGTGTCCCAAACCCAAAGCCACAAAAATCCCAACATGGCTACCCAAGATATTGAAGGTCAAAGTTTTTTGCAAATATCTCGCGTCCTATGCATCGGATGCCCATAAGGTCAATGTGAAGGTTGTAGAGAATTAAATTATCTACAAATTGTCTTTTTATTTCAGCGCCAACACATGAAAATAATAATTAAAAAAAATCATCAAAATCGGTCAAGTGGAAGTCGCTGGCTAATTATGAAAAGAAAACGACTTGTGTATTATTAAATTTTAGGTTATTTATTGGCATGCATTTTATGTCTAGGATTATGTCATAAGTTGTTCAGTTTCTATTATTAGGTTTATTTCATGTTGCCAAATTAAGACCCCCGTAGGCTGATTAAAATTGCGGAGGTCAAACATTTTGATTGTTCTAACGGCATGACCGTAGAAATGGGGAATTAGCCAGGGCTAATCTGTGACAAAAAACAATTGAGCTCTGGTAAAAATGCCCAGTCGACCGTTTTTTAAATAGAGGAATGAAGGAATCACTACTTCCACATCCAAATTTACACTGGTGGTGGTACTAATCACAATTTTATTTTTTTACCCCCTTTAATAATTGGGTGGGGGTGGTAATAGGTAGCTGACGAGTTCAATATCCACTTATTTGTGTTACCACCTTAATTTTACAGGTTGCCATACAAAGCAATTTCAAGCAATTTCAGTTGTGAAGATACATTTTTTTTATATCAGATGAAATCAATTGAGAAAGTTTGGTAGAAAGTGTCATGGCGAAAACTGGATTGGCATCACTAGCACATGTTAACCAACTTGTCTAATTTCCAACCTTTTGTAAAAATGAAATACCTAACTTCTAAACTGACAACTGTACAGTGATAAATTGTATGATTGGAATTTTTTTAAATATTGTAGACTACAAAACAAACTAATTAAGAGGATTTCTAATCAGTCAAAGTAAACTCAACACTAAAGAAATGAAAATGATATGATTATTACATTATTAGTCCAGTCAACGAAAGAGTTGAAGAGAGCATGGAGGGGAGGATAATTTTCTCTTCAGGAAAGTGTTGGGTGTTGGTAAATCATACATAATCTCATCTGGTGTAAAGGGGATCCTCAGTTTCCACAATTTGTGGTAGATGCGTGAAATTCGTCAAGACCCACTAACATGATTTTTAATTTTTTTCAGCATATTTTGGTCGAGTGTTGTAAAAATAAAGATTGTTTTGTGACTGTGATTTATTAGCAGACCACGGCAAACTGCTTTGATAAAAATATTCATTAATTTATTAATTAATTAATTATTTTGGCCGGCGAATCTCATAAACTATAACACATAGGAAGAAAATGAATATAGACATTCTTGTAGGAAATTTAATTATGTTTAATTTTGCATAAATTACCTTTTTCCGTACGACGCGATGCATTGTTTCCGAGTTATAAGCGAAGAATCGAAAAAAGGAACCTTTCCACCCCCCCTGAAGCGGCGGGGCTAGGGGTGGGAACTTTTAGTATGTTTACCTCCTAACTACCTCCAACACATTTCTGAAGAGGAAAATTCTCCCTTCCTCCATGTTCTCTACGATCTCCTTTTGGGCGTTCATTGATTGGACTGTATGGGTAGGTATTTCATTTATACAAAATTTGAGAATTAGATGATGAGTTGGTCAACGTGTGCAGTGACTTTTAGTGATACCAATCTAGTTTCCGCCATGACACTTTTTACCAAACTTTCTAACTTGAAATAGGTCAATTGAAAAATGAACTTCATTATTTTCTTTTTCTGTTAGAGTTAAGGGTTAAAATAATAATATAATAATAATATTTAAAATTTAGTTTTCAGCAAGCGTCACGCCCCTAGCGTTAATCCAAGGAATTACGATGATCCCCATCGTGACGTCATAACGGTGGGTTTGCGTTGTTTACACGTACTTTCGAAATTCGCAGTTGTATTTTGAAGCATTTTACCTATACAGGGTGTCCCACTTAAAACTCCCGGGGCCATTTTCTCGATAACCAAAAGCGATATTTGAATTCTGTAAAAGGTATCTGCTAGAATATATAAATGACTTCAGTTTTGAGTAAAAATGGTTATTTAATACATTGAGGTATAGATGGCGATGCGATGCAAAGAAATTTGTCGATCCTAGGAACGATGAAATGAGTTGCATGAGACGGAGAATTATATTCTGAGCAACTTTTATGATACGAACAATTTTCGAAAAATCACTGGTTCTCGAGATATTTGAACTTCAATATAATTTTTTTGAAAATAAAAATTGTCATAACTTTTTTAAAATACATTTTAGACAATAAATCCTTTGGGACATTTTTCATAGTGAATCAGGCTCATTTAGATGGTAATGAAACATTTATTTCAAAACATAAAATATTTTTCTTTTTCAAGTAAAACAAAGGCGGGGCTGCAACTGCTATTTAGAAATTAAAGATTTTGACATTTTTGTTTATTGCGTATTGTCTAATTTTTGCATCATATTTATGTTGTATATTCTACTAAATTTTACACTATAAATTGTAGACATATGAAGAAAAAATGGGATTTGTATTACTTGAAAAATTACATTGAAGTTCAAATATCTCGAAAACCAGTGATTTTTGAAAATAGTTCATATTAAAAAAGTTGCTTAGAATATAATTCTCCATCTCATGCAACTCATTTCATCGTTCCTAGGATCGAAAAATTACTTTGCATCGCAACGCCATCTATACCTCAATGTATAAAATAACAATTTTCACTCAAAACTGAAGTCATTTATATATTCTAGTAGAAACCTTTTACAGAATTCAAATATCGTTTTTGGTTATCGAGAAAATGCCGCCGGGAGTTTTAAGTGGGACACCCTGTATATATAAAAGAATATCCTGACTGACTGACTGACACACTGATCTATCAACACACAGCTCAAACCGCTGGGTCTAGGAACTTCAAATTTCGCACAGAGGTTCCTCGAATAGCGTAGGCAACCACTAAGAAGGGTTTTTCGAAATTCAACCTCTAAGAGGGTGAAAAAGGGGGTTGAAATTTTAGGCTTTTTCGGCAACGGTTAGATCTAGATGCGTGAAATTTGGCAGAAATATTTTTTGTTGAAATCTATTAGATACGTGTAAGACGAAATTTTGATTTTCACTTTTTGAAGGGGTGAAAACGGGGATGGTAGATGGTCTCTGAAATCGCGTATGTCAGAAACGTGATATTCCACCGACGGGCTCTTCTGAGGAAATAAGGAGACAAGCATTCGACGGTTTTCAAAAAGACCCCCGAACGGGTGAACGGGGAGGGGGAGTTATTTAATCATGAAATTTGACACCTACCCGCCCATGTGCTCTATTGTCGATTAAAATAATTCTTTTTTTCGTTTAACTCGCTCTAACACAGAAACAGAATAATAAATTTTCAAATTGTGATTCGCAGTGGGTTTCCTCGCATGCAATGGATGTGCAGTGGGTCTCCCCGAGTACTATGGATGCGCAGTAGGTTTCCTCAAGTACACTGGATGCGCAGTGGGTTTCCCCGAGTACAATGGATGCGCAGTAAGTTTCCTCGAATGCAATAGATGCGCAGTGGATTTTCTCGAGTACAATGGATGCGCAGTAGGTTTCCTCGAGTACAATGCATGCGCAGTGGATTTCCCCGGGTACTATGTAGGTTTTCTCGAGTACAATGGATGCGCAGTAGGTTTCCCCGAGAACTATGGATGCGCAGAAGTTTTCCTTGAGTGCAATGAATGTGCAGTGGGTTCCCTCGAGTGTACATCCTGAGTATTATGGGAGTACTCAGTGAGTATGTAGTACTTCTTTTTAAGCATAAGTTAGTATGTCAATGTTCTTAATTCCACGCGCAAGAAGTCTTCCACGCGAACGAAGTCGCGGGCATCAGCTAGTTAAAGTATATATGCCTATCTACATCAGCCCAGCTTAAGTCAGTGTTGATATTAACATACAATGTTAGACACTGTTTGTGAAGTGAATCGTAGAATCTTTGGAATGCCAGAGTTCATATTGAGAGAACAAACATACGAATCAAATTAATGTCAATTATTCATGATATTTTTATTATTTTTTATGATATTGTAAATCAATTCTATTTTGGCAGGTGATCAATTTTTTATAAAAAAAGGTACGTAGCGGGGGTAAGTCACGGAGCGATTTTTCGTCCCTTACCGAGGCGATCCAGGGCGATCTAAGACCAATTCTGGACGATCTGGGGCAATGTAATAGAGTGGCGATCCGAGGTGACCCACAGGCGATCTGAGGAGATTCGAGGCAATACAGGACGATCTAAGGTAATCTGGAGGCGATGGAGATATTGATTAGAGGCGATATTTCGTCCCGCAGTTTTCGCGTAATCGTAGGTAGTTAAATGTTTTAAAATTTAAAAAGTGGAAAAGTTAAAGACGAGAGTTGGAAGCATTCATAATATCATATCAAATATCAAGTCTTTTGGGCCATTGGGCCCTAGAGCGCGCACTTAATAGATAGGCCAGGCTGAAGACATCAGTGCATCCATATCTTTGGTATTAGTGAACATCATAACAACACGCAATATTCCTTTGAAATTGCGATAGGTATTATAAATTTTATAAATTACCAAGTAAGTATACTTTCGATTTCTTCCTGCAAGAAAGAAACCTTTAACTATGGATCATGTTATGCATACTTATTTAAGTCAATCTAAATTTCTAAATAATTCAACTTTATCTGATATTTAATACACCCAATAACTACATCCTAATACATTGTTATTGTTGCCATGTATAGTGATTTAAAAATAATTATTAAAGAATAGAAACATTATAACACTGTTTGTATATGGTATTCATAACAATGAACGAAAAATAAATACTTACTTATTTGCCTAAATTGGTAGCTATAATTAAAAAATAAATAATTATTATCCCAGTTTACTTGTATGTACACTTAAAACTACACAAACACTGTATCCTTTAAACTAGAGTGCTAAAAACTAACTACTAACCTAACAACATGCCGATGTAAAATAAATCGCGCCGAATATTAACTACACCATACACGCCAGTCTTTTCTCAACTACCGCGGTATCACACTACCCAAAGGTAAAACGAACCTGTCCAAAACTAGGAGCCGGTCTTTAATAATTATATTGCGACGATCACGGTCCACAGATCACTTGTTCTGATAAAAGTGTTTTTTGGTCGACCCTATGAACTCTGAAACTAGAATTGGCGGGTGCTGATATCGCCCGATAAACATTACATATTAGGTACTTGTCAGTCGCTACTTGCTAGTAAAAAAACATTATGCAATGCGTATTGTTAGCCGAATTAATAATCTAAAAGTGTGAGTTCCAAGATAACAGGGACGGAGATATTTCAAGAGTAATGTAATAATTAATTTTTAGACTGCGTTGCATCAGATGCACAGTGGCGTACCAAGAAATAGTAAATGAGTTTTGTCATTTTTAAAAAATCATTTTAATGACAATAATTAAAAAAAATATTTTCTTGTCGCATACTGGAAACGAAAAAAATTGGAAAATAAAGTTCTACATTTCTGAGAAAATGATAAACTAATAAAATTTTCCGATAAAAATAATATCTAATATGACTTTTTGATATTCTCCGCTGATTTTGGTACCGCAGGTGGCTTTGAATTTGAAAGAGGCGAATGTTTTTTTGGCCATAAAGTAGATTCTAATTTGTTCTATATCTAGGTAAAATTTGGTTGGAATCGGAAAAAAATAAAAAAGTTATTTATTTAACCCTTAAAGGACGGAATTTAAAAATTTTCAAAAATAAACAAAATTTTCGTTAAAATTGTTTTTATTATGCATATAATTAACAAAAATGATATTATATTTTTAAAAAAATGTTATTTTTCAGAAATAAACGTCATTGCCATATGGCAACCGTAGTCTCATCCACTACTATATTTTGGAAAGTATTTATTATTGAACAAACATCGAATAAGAAAAGATATAATGAAAATCAATGATTAGATAGATCACTTATACTACTTTGTATGGAAAGTTACATTACAATTAATGCATAATCCAATATTACATTTCGAGCACATGGTTCGTATTATCGACTGACAGTTTGCTCCAGCACATTTCTTTTTCTTTTTATTGGGTATAGAGATCAAGAGATGGCCTATATTGTCATATCTAACGTTATCACTGATTCTACAATTGCTACTTGAAGACAAACTCGAAGAAGGTCGACCAACTGCTTGAGCAGGATTTCTGTATTTTGCGTGACCAACTTTGACAATATCACGTCTGAACTCTAACTGGGTGCAATTATGCCCAGACTTTTTGTAAATTATCCAGGCATTTTGTATTGTAACGTCTATCAACCAAAAAAAAAAAATGGACCACCACCATTTTTTTCCTCTCATGCTGATCCTGTAACGAGCTACATTTTCATCCATCAAATCTGTTCCACCCATAGCTGAATTATATCTGCCTATGGCATAAGGACGTTGAATCTGGATATTCTTTGTGTCTTTTCGAGAAAAGCGCTTGACTGTGCTAAGAGGGAAAGTCCCGTGGTTGGTAGATGCAACAGTCACCACGTTGTTGTCTGCCCAGCGCATAACAATTACGCCATTTTCTTTTTCGAGAGCAAAGTCATATTCTCCTCTCTTGACCTTTTGCATGTCCTTCTTACTTTGGACTGGACAACTTTTTGGAATTCTGTTATCCCTCATTGTACCACTCGCATGATAGCCTCGGTCCTTTAGGTGTTTCAGTAAAATAAATCCTGTAAACAAGTTATCAAAGTAAAATGTGTAACAAAGTTTTTTTTTATTGGGAGGGAATTCATCTACCATTGAGACTAATGGTGCTGCTGCCTTCCCAAACATCTGCTGGTATAGCTCATTCGAATTGGGATCATTTCCTCGGTAAATAATGAAGTTTACCAAATAACCACTCTTCGTATTCATGCACCAGACTTTATACCCAACGCGAATGAGTTTGCCTCTGATAAACTGTTTACACGAATGCTTGCCAAAATACTTTATCATAGATTCGTCGTAGTTTAGTTCGTTTTCAGGTACAAAATTATCCATGAATTTTTTCTTTAGGTTATCAATGATTGGTCGCAGCTTTGCCATTTTATCTTTTTTGTTCAGATTAGCATTATCCGCACAGTGTAGAAAACGAAATATGGTTAAAAATCTGTCTCGTCGCATTATTTCCGATATACAATTATTTTTCATATCAGAATCCATGTCCCAGTAATATTTTTTCCCTGGAAGCTCATTGTAGCCAGAGACTATCAAAATGATGATGAAGGACATCATTTCACCTTTTGTGATTTTTGGATCCGGAAAATTTTTGAAATGAGCATATCTTTGTGATTCTGATAGCAGAATATTGATGAACTCCCCATCAAACATTTTTTGAAAAAGATCAAATGGTGTGCAGTTTTTGAACAACTCATAATTGAATTCTGGAAATGATCTTATATTCTCTTCCAAGTCTCCTTTTCTTTCCCATTTCATCCTAGTCACATCAATTTTCTCCATCAATAACTCCATTTCGGTTGATTCCGTTGCTGAAGCACGAATTTGAAGTTCAGCGGGTGCGCGAAGCTGGGATGCCGGCAAATTATCAATCATACCCCCATTATCCTCTTCTGCTGAGTCTTCATCGGTAAGCTCATTCGTGTCTGGTGGTTATATATATATATATATATATATATATATATATATATATATATATATATATATATATATATATATATATATATATATATATATATATATATATATATATATATATATATATATATATATTCTCCACATACAAATCATCAGAGTATGCTATTTCCAATGCTTCTTGAAGTGTCAGACCACCCCTACAAAAATATTAAAATATGTATCTGAAGAGACTACGGTTGCCATATGGCAACTGGGCATTTATAGACCTCAAAAAACTCACACCGAAACTCAAACGGAAAACGTATAATCTCCATATAAAATAAGTATTATGAAACATTATTTCATTATAATAGGTCCAATCAAATAAATAATCTACTATTTATTGTACTTACACCAGATTCAGGTCCATTTTTATCGTAAATTCTTGGTAACGGTTTTTTCACATCAGCACAATACCAACTACACACTTGCAAACATCAAAAACTAAAGAACACATGGCGATTCGTACGTTTTCCTTGACAAAACACCTTGCGCCATCTATTTGAGACCAGAGGAACATAAGAAAATTTTGCACTAAAACTGAGTTTCCATTGGTTGCCATCTGGCAACCGTAGTCTTTTATGGGTTAAGTGCATATATATATATATATATATATATATATATATATATATATATATATATATATATATATATATATATTCTCCACATACAAATCATCAGAGTATGCTATTTCCAATGCTTCTTGAAGTGTCAGACCACCCCTACAAAAATATTAAAATATGTATCTGAAGAGACTACGGTTGCCATATGGCAACTGGGCATTTATAGACCTCAAAAAACTCACACCGAAACTCAAACGGAAAACGTATAATCTCCATATAAAATAAGTATTATGAAACATTATTTCATTATAATAGGTCCAATCAAATAAATAATCTACTATTTATTGTACTTACACCAGATTCAGGTCCATTTTTATCGTAAATTCTTGGTAACGGTTTTTTCACATCAGCACAATACCAACTACACACTTGCAAACATCAAAAACTAAAGAACACATGGCGATTCGTACGTTTTCCTTGACAAAACACCTTGCGCCATCTATTTGAGACCAGAGGAACATAAGAAAATTTTGCACTAAAACTGAGTTTCCATTGGTTGCCATCTGGCAACCGTAGTCTTTTATGGGTTAAGTGGGCCACTCTTTATAATCTCGAGCACGTCTTCTTATCATTTGAGGAATTCGGAATAGGTTTCAAACAATTAGATATTAAACGGAGTTAAAATTGAAATGTGAACTATCAGTGCCGGCCGTAGGGACAGACGGAACAGGCAGCCGCCTGCGGCGCAAAATTCAGATGGGCGCCAATTATTTTGCTACATAACTCTATATTATACAAAGACGGCAATCACATAATTCACACTCATCGTTGTTTACTTATAGCCCAGTCGATGAAGGTATCCCACTAAACATGAAACATTTATGAAACGTTTCGAAAAAATTGTAATCTGGAAGAAATGAAACTTTTCCTAGAAACATATCTGTTTATATTTTTGACACATTTCAGAAATTCATAATATTTGTTATTTTGCAGAAACATTTCATATATATCCCACTAAACACGAAACATTTATGAAACGTTTGGAAAAAATTGTAATCTGGAAGAAATGAAACATTTCTTAGAAACATATCTGTTATATTTCTGACACATTTCAGAAATTCATAATATTTGTTATTTTGCAGAAACATTTCATATATATCCCACTAAACACGAAACATTTATGAAACGTTTGGAAAAAATTGTAATCTGAAAGAAATGAAACATATCTGTTATATTTCTGACACATTTCAGAAATTCATAATATTTTGTTATTTTTCAGAAATATTTCATATATATTGTTCCGTCGGTAAAACATATGGAATCATGAATTCAAATGACATCGGTAACAATATGTCCATTCCCCGCGATTTTTAAAATGCCTTGTTTGTAAAATTACTACTATTCTCGACTTAGATTCCGTCTGGAATACTGAATGCTTGGTTATTAATAAGTAATTACTCGAAAACTAAACTTCAACGAATAATGTGGAGAATAAAATAATATATATATAAAGATCTGAAATATTGATATTTGTAAACTCTGCAAACCATAAAAACTATACGATCATCTCTATGCGGCAAAAGTTGTGGAATTACATTTATCGAAAAACACGAAGGGATAGTATACAATCGTTTACGATCGATACGATTCTGCCTATTCGTTTTATAGCAACTAATTAGTAATTATAATTACTGGAAATTTCAACTCCAAATCGAGATGTCAACATACCAGTATTGGTAGATTATTGCACAGAATACATCAATTAAAACGTCAAATTTTAGAAATCCATTTATTAAAATGAGAAACGAAAATATACGACCGATGACGATTCTAACATGGGCAAATGTACAGAGCATCTGAGAAGCTAGCCGCCACCCACGGTCATTAAACCCTACGGTTGTCTCAATCAGCAGCTTGTGGGCGAGAGAGACGCGGGGGGCGGGAAATAGAATGAAAGAGACAGACATATCTGATTTCCGTGCAAAAAACAGAGACAAAGATGCTTGTAGTGTCTACAGGTGACGTAGGCTGTAGACCCTACCGGAATCTTTGTCTCTGTCTTCTGCACGGAAATCAGATACGTCTGTCTCTTTCATTCGATTTCCCGCCCCCCGCGTCTCTCTCGTCCTAAAGCAGCTGATTGATGCAACCGTATCGTTTATTGACCGTGGCCGCCACCAACATCAACGTCATCAACGCCATTTGCATTTTGCTATTGTTGCAGTTAAGTAAGTTTTATCTTTATGCCTGGAAGGACACTGTGTGCATCAAAAATTTTAAAAAAAAATAGTGCGGGCGTCGGGTCAGTTAATTATTATTAATAATTAATGTACTGTGGTTTTTGAAAGATACATTGTTTTTTCAGTAATGGACGAGAAGAAGGTTAAAAAATATTCATTTGTGTTCTGTACATTCAATTTGTGATTGTTTTTATGACTTTTTCAGCCCCTGGCGGAGGCTTAGTGCCAGCATGAATAAAATATTCGAAACTTATAGCGTTTTCTGCTCGTTGCACTTCTTGCACTGAGTGCGAAGTGTACATTCTGCTGGAAGTTTTGGTGGGCACTATTTGTACATTCTGCTGGACCTGAGATACTGATAAGGTGCGCACTAGGTGCAAGAAAAGTGGCACCGAGTGTGATAGTCAGGGCCAGTTATGAGTGCAAAGAAAGATGGCTGAAAACTTAATATTATTAAGTACATGCATTTCTGATATTATGTTATTATGAGACACATCATCGGAAGAGGAAGGAATGATTTCGTTATGCAAGAAAAAAGGAAAAAAAATTGAATTATAAATCATTTAAAAACAATTATACACTTGCCAGATAAACAGGCATTGAATGAGTATAACCCCATCTTTGTTATTTTTAGTAGGTAGTTTAAAAATTTCTTTATAATGAAAAAGCTGTCGGCTGATGACTTTCCATTAATTTTAAAATTTATATCTTGCATTTTGCCGATAATTTTCATAAGAACAACACCTACTTCTTATTAGTCTATGTTTGAATGGGTGACTTTTCGGTTTTGATATGGCTCTGGAAATTAAGATACATTCCTCTGATTATTGGCACACGCTAACCCACTGTACTTCAATAGGGCATGATTGCAGTTGCAGTTCACTTTTGAGTGTGCACTGAGTTCTCCGAGCCAGTGTTGCCAACAGAGCTTTCTAAAATTCTCCGTCCACTGCCTCAATATTCTCCGCAAATCGAAGAAATTCTCCGCCAAAAATAAATATCAAAATCTTTCATACAACAAAAAAACCGCTGCCCAAGGAATCACTACTTCCACATCCAGATTCTCTATCCAAGTCACTCACAACGAAAAAACTTTGTATGTCAAAATAATTGTTTATGGAACTTTAATAATATAATATTTGAAATCTTCTACCCCAAAAACCCATAAAACGATACCCCACATCGGTAGTGGGGTGGGGGTGGTGATAGTGGGGGGTGGATGAAGTAAAAAAATATTTTGAAGTTTCTGGTTCCTGTACATACTCTAAATCACATTTTTTTTTCATCCCCTTTAATAAGGGGGTGGGGGTAGTAATGGGGGTGGCTAATGCCAAAATTTTTTCTTGAGATCTTAGCTTCTCTTGTATATACTAAATACCAATTTCGTGGACTCTTACCTGCTTGATTTACCCATTTACCCCAAATTTACCCCAATTTACACCCCAACCCTTCGACGGAACAAGATGAAAATAATCTAGTTCTAGATCTCGTTAAAGTACATATGTATACCAAATTTCAAGTCAATATCTTAAACGGTTCCAGAGTAAACGTGCGCACAAAAAAAAGTTACAGACAGACCGACAGACAGACAGACAGAAATTTTTTTTCGCTCAAAACTTAAAATCTCGACGTTTCATGACATTTTAAGCCTATTTGGACAATAAAAATTTAAAAAATTTTTTTGTTGTTACTATACTTCCACTGGACGTGGAAGTAAAATGAACCGCTGCCCTAGGAATCACTACTTCCAGATCCAGATTTTCTATCCTAGTCACTCACAACGAAAAAATTTTGTATGTGGAAATAATTATTTATGGAACTTTAATAATATAATATTTGAAATCCTCTACCCCAAAAACCCATAAAACGATACCCCACATCGATAGTGGGGTGGGGGTGGCGATAGGGGGTGGTAGTGGGGGTGGATGAAGTAAAAAAATATTTTGAGGTTTCTGGTTTTTGTACACACACTAAATCACATTTTTTTTTCATCCCCTTTAATAATGGGGTGGGGGTGGTAATGGGGGTGGCTAATGTCAAAATTTTTTTTGAGACCTTAGCTTCTCTTATATATATTAAATACCAATTTTATGGACTCTTACCTGCTTGATTTACCTATTTACTCCAAATTTACCCCCCAACCCTTCGACGGAACAAGATGAAAATATAATCTAGTTCTAGATCTCGTTAAAGTACATATGTGTACCAAATTTCAAGTCAATATCTCAAACGGTTCCTGAGTAAACGTGCGCACAAAAAAAAGTTACAGACAGACCGACAGACAGACAGAAATTTTTTTTTTCGCTCAAACTTAAAATCTCGACATTTCATGACATTCTAAGCCTATTTGAACAATAAAAATTTTCAAAAATTTTTTTGTCGTTACTATACCTACTTCCACTGGATGTGGAAGTAATTATAGTGACCATTTATTTGTTTCTCAATATGTAATCCATTATTAATTTGCCCAAATCGATATTTTAATTCATGAATTAATGCGGATCCAGGAACCCCCTAAGGGGGGGGGGGGCACTTGCACAAATTGACAAATATTGAAAAGTACCTGATAAAAAAACCCAAGTAGCAAAATAAATAATTTGTTTTATAGTAGTGTATACAACCTATATAAAATTACTTTGCTACTTGGGAATGGTGTAAAAAAACATATGCCGGATGACTTCGACAAAGCGGCGCCGCCGGACCGGACGTTTCAGATTTTCACACAGCACAAGGAAGGCCCAAGTGGGGGGCAATTGCACCCTATGCCCCCCCCCCTTTGGACCCGCGCCTGGTGTAACTGAATTCGCAAGAGGTGCCTTGCCAAATTTTTTTTTCCATATTTTCTCCTCCCCCTCGCTCATCAGACATGAGATTTGAATAAAACATTTTTTTTTCAGATTTCTCCCCCCGCTCATTAATTTTGAGACCGGAACAAATTTTTTCCCCGATTTCTCACCCATCCCCCCTCGCTCATCAATTATTAAACCTGGATTTTTTCCTTTAATGTCCCGCATTAGCAAGATTCAAATATGGTCTCTACGTAAACTACTAAACTGCAAGAAAACAGAAAACTACATTATTTTGTTATTTGTTTTAATAAAGATATAATTTTAAATTTTGTCATCCTATATTCTCCGCCAATTCTCCGTCAAATAGACATTCTCCGCCATATTCTCCGCAGGCAGTCAAATTCTCCGAAAAGCGGAGAATTCTCCGGCAATTGGCAACACTGCTCCGAGCAGAAAACGCTATTAGTATCGGCGTGGTTCATATCAGGCCCAGTGGCGGTTCATCAAATAGAAGACAAGATAATATACCTACTGGTTAACCACTTTTGAGGACAACTGCCAACTTGATTTTATGAAGCTGATATTTTATTTTATGGAGGAATAAGATATACTTTTGTTATATATTTTTATATTTATATACTGTTTTTTTTTTTTTAGATATTTACAGTTTACAAATATTTAAAAGTGTTTCTAATACATGTTTTTTTTTTATATTTACTGGGTAATTTTATTTATTTGTAGACATCTAAATGCCAAGGAAAGATTGATGGGACCGACAGCCCAGTGAAGATAAGTAAAGATGAAGACACTAGAAAGTTAAAAAAGAAAATTGAACGACCTTCCAAAAAGGTCGCTAAAAATTATGAAATAAAATTTTACGGTCGCCCAGTTAACTGAACCTAAAATTGTTATTGAAGTCGCCTAAAAATATATTTCAATTCTTTATTTGTTTATTTTTACACCGGCTTCAATTTCGACATTAGGTAATAAAGTTCAGTTAACTAGGTGATATTGAAATTTTATATAATGTTTATAGCAGAGATGTGCCGAGGATACTCCATATCTGATAAAAGTCTGTAAAAGGCATGTAATAGTATATTGTGTATTTAGGTGTGAAAGAAATACATTCTTGGACGACGATGTAAATTGTTGGTCGAGGCGCTAGCAGAGGCCAACAAGCATCGAAGTCCGGGAATGTGCTTTCACACCGAAGTACACATACTATTTTTTCTGAAATCACAATCAATATTATAAATTAAGGAATTTGTATTAATGCATAACATTTCTTCATTACAATCTAACTGCTTACTAATAAATGCAATTTTAATGTAAGTTGGTTTGTCTGCGTGTATTTATTTACTGTCTAAAATATACATAAAAAACCGTACGGGAATGTTACTTTCCCGGCCTAGGCCGGGAAAGTAACATTCCCGTACGGTTTTGTTGATCGTTGCTTGGCAACGCATCTTTTCCGGTCTGTTTCCTGATAGTTTCTTAGCAACGGACTACAATACTGGAATTGTGCATTTTTCGATCTGAAATGGCGCCGAAAATGTAGACATTGCCAATCGATTTCAGAAAAATAATGTAGGTAACTGTATGCACCTATTTGGTATCAAAATGAAGCTTGCATCATCACGAATCAGATTTCACCATAAAATATCTTATCAATATACCCAATGGAAAGTTAGAAGGAAAACTTCCTGGAAACTTTCCATTTTGAAAACTCGGAAAGTTTCAGGAAGTTTTCCTTCTAACTTTCCATGGGGTATATTGATAGCCTATTTTATGGTGAAATCTGATTCATGATGATGCAAGCTTCATTTTGATACTAAATGAGTGCATACAATTATATTATTTACATGACTTTCACAGACTTATTTTATTAAATATGGAAAGTTTTCTCAGCACATCTCTGGTTTATAGCAACCTTTCCTGAAGGAAGTGTTTCTTTGAAACGTTTCTTGGGTAGGACATCTCTAGTATCTACAATATATCTGAAACGTTTCTGTAACAGTTCCAGGAACGTTTCATATTTTTCATTATATGCATTTTTTGAGATGCGGGAAACATTTTTGTAAATATTTATAAATGTGTCGGGCACGTGTCTTTTGAAATGTTTCATTGAAACGTTTCTTAGGTAGGACATCTTGAGTTTTTGCAATGTGTCTATAACGTTTCTGTCGTACTTCTAGAAACGTTTCATGTTTCAGTACATGCATTTCAGAAACATTTCCGGAACAGAAAAATGCTTAGTGGGATTTACCTACTAAAACTTGCAAAATGAATAATTGTTTTTAATGTGAGTTCGTGAAAGTGTATAGAATAATATCCTGAAAAGTTTACATTTCGCTCGGATGCAAAACAAAAAAAAAAACAAATTTTTTCATTCATTTTTTTCAAAATTTTGAAATTAAGTCAAGTTAGGAAAATAAAAAATACAAATGTTACTTGTATACATATTTATGAGCAAAGAATGCCCTAACAAAATTTATCGCCACGGTATTCCCCGAAAAAAATAATCAAGTAACGTTATTACTCGGAGCGAGATCCATGCGTGCGCGCGCTTGAATACGCAATACGCATGACTGTGACACCGACGCACTGAATTACATGTCACTAAATCAGAATTTGTTCAGTCAAGTGTTGGTTAATTTAAAAGATGCGGAAATTGTAGCTTTCCTATGCTTCTTTGTTTTAAACAATACAAGCAAAAGATGGATGGGAAAAATATACTTATATATATTATCACACCCGAACTTAATCGTCGCAATAAAAAATATAGAAAAAATAAAAGCCCTTCAAAAAAATTCTTTCTTCATTGAGAACTGTTAAAAAGTATGTACACTCCATGATTATTGTGGGTTATTAAGTTGTAGTTACATGGATTCAGAAAAAAGTATATCTCAATGCAGAAATTGTAGTATACATTTTGTAGAAAATATGATTATAATCAGATCATGATAAGAAATTGCAATTTTCACGATCTTATCCTTATAACTATGAAAATGTCTGTTTTGAATATAAATTCTGAAACTTTTCCAATACATTAAGAAATGTATAAGGAATTCATTGGATATAGCTGAAATGTAAATACCTGTAATAAATACAATACAGTAAAGGCACGTAAGAATGCGAGCGATTCAGCGGCTATGTGTGGTGTCTGTGTATGCGTTAATAATTCTATATTTTCTCTCCATACTCACTATTTATCCTCCTATTCACTGAGAAAAATGTTAAAAATGTGTAATCAGAAAGAGAAGAAACCTTTATTTTACTGGTTAGAACTGTTAAGAATTTTCCATAGTATGTATTTAACCGTGCCCTTGGCAGCGCAGACTGACAAAGTTACTTCACTGTTTTTTTCCAGGAATGGCTTTATCGATACATTTTATTAGGACATTTTTTGTTCAGAAACACGTGGTCTATCCACTGTATTTTTTATTTTTTCCTACCCTGACTTAATTTCAAAATTTTGAAAAAATGGTTGAAAAAAATTTTGTTTTCACTTTTTATTTATGTTCTGCATCCGAGCGGAATGTAAACTTTTCAGAATATTATTCTATACACTTTCGCCTACTCATTAAAAAAATGTTCTCTGTCGTCTGGGCTATTATACAGAAATATAAAAATTGAAGCGGATCATACGAATTTTTAACTTGAATTTAAATTCACATTTTCGGTTTTCAGGATATAAGAGATGATTTATTTGTGAAACGGCGAGTTTTGCCCCATTCTTTTATTTTTAAGCACGTTACTATCTACAACTGAAAGAAAACTTTGTTTTCTATACCAAAATTTAGAACTACCGAGATTCGACAAAAACATTTTAATATTTTTTTTGATGCGCATTTTTTTAGTCACTGATGGTTTATGGGGAAAAACCAATTTCCCAAATTCTTGATATCTCTGTTATTTTGTAAGATACCGATTTTTTCTAAAAACCTGTCGTTTTCCCATTTTTTTCCATTAGGCCTTATTGTGTTTGGTAAGAGCCGATCGTTGTAGGTTATTATAATACCATGGTAGCTCCCTTAAAATGATAATAATAAGTAAATTTTTTGCATAGTAATCAACGGAGTACTCAAAATCGGTATATGTTCACGGATTGGGGAACCTTTTTTGGATTTTCTACATCAAAATATAGAAAACGGAGCCCCAATTTTCTCCGGAATGGTTATCAAGTTGCAAATTGGCACACATGTAAAGGGACTAAATGGCTTTACCTATAGATACATAAAATATTTGTTTCAAATTTTGCTGTTGTATTTTTCACACAAAAAATACAAATATACGAAAAATTGTATGTGTCTTTTTAATGAAATAAAATAGAATATAAATAAACAATAAGAAAAAATAGTTATTTGTCTATGTTTATAAGCACTATTGTTTTATAAAACGTCAACTAAAGAAAAGAAAACCAAACTTTTTATTATTAATGAAGCAATAAAAATAAAAATGTGTATTGGCATGGTAAAAGATACTTATTCACCATGAACTGAATACACAAAAGAATGCAATTATATTTATTATAACTTTAAAGGAGGCGTCACAGAGGCGTAGTTAGTCTACATGGGGCCCTGGAGTGACATATATTTTGGGGCCCTTAGACAATAGTGGTACGCAATCGCAACAGTTGAATTATTCTTGACATTACTCACTGATTCTCTGGAATTTATATGGAATTTGTTATAAACAAGTAAATTAATATAAAATGGCTGAAAAACACTCAAGAGATGAAACAGTAGACATGTTGACACGAGAACTTTTCATGTACCCTCCTATCGTTCATTTTGTGACATTTTCCCCTCCCCTCTGAAAGCGAACGTATTTTTTGAATCAGTGGCACGTTGGGGCGGGCCTGGGTTCGAATGGTTTTCCGTGGACCCAGGCCCCGCGCATCAAATCATGGGCACAGGTACTAAATTCACTGGCGGGCCCCCGCGCCTAATAATTGAAGAGCGGGGAGGGGAAAAATTTGAAAAAAAAATTCCAAAATCTCTGGCGGGTCCCCGTGCTTAATAATTGATGAACGGGGAGGACAAATTTGAAAAAAAAATGCCAAAATCTCTGGCGGGCCCCCTAAAGCTCCAAGTTCTTCATACGCCCATGGCATTAAAATCCTTTTATATTCCTGACATTATTTTTCCTATTTGACTACGTTACCCCTTCGCTAGGGTTTTGAGAAAAATATATGTTGTAGCTTATTGTATGGTGTATAATTTATAAAAAAATGGTTGGTGTCTCTAACGTGTAAGTACGTACTTAGGTATTTAAATTTTTCAAAAAATTCAAAAGCATCAAATTTTCTATTCTTCATGAAAAGATGTCCTGAAAATATCATTAATAAATTGTCACGAGTAGATTTACAATATATGTGAACTACAAATAAATTAGTTCACTTGATTAAGAAAAAACAAATTTTTCAGATTTTCGAAAAAAAATTTGTTCTCAGATATTATGAAGTTTATGAGGCCAAAACTTTTTGTGGTAGTATCATACGCAAAGATACATCACTGGAAGGAACCACACACAAAAACTTAGCAAAGGTACGGACACTTATCCCAGGTAGCAGGGGACGTCATTATGACGTCTTTTAAAGGTGATTTTTCGTCGCCGACGTCATTGTCCCAATAAATGACGTACCAAAGACGTGATATTTAAAACGTACTTCTGACGTCATCATGAAGACGTCAAATACACGTTTCTTTTAGGTCATTATTTTGACGTCATTAATAAATGATGTACCAGAGACGTGATATTTAAAACGTACTTCTGACGTCATCATGAAGACGTCATACACGTTTCTTTTAGGTCATTATTTTGACGTCATTAAAATGACGTCATTTTGTCGTCAAAATTGATCATTTGGTTCACTATATATATTCATATATTCACTATATATATGTATATATGTATATAGAGATCTTTGACCAAACATAATAGCAATATATTATTACAATAAAAACGTACATATAGAAACATCAGTATGTTTTGACATAGTTGCCGAATATATTTTGCAACCTGAAATTTTAATTTAAATAAATCATTATAAAATAAAAATAAATAAAAGTATTTAGTGATTAGTTCAATTTTTGCCACATAGTAATAATTTTGTTTTACTATTTCTAACTAGGTATACAGCTTTTAAACATATATAAACACAGGTGTTCAATGGTTCAGTGAGTTAAGTGTTAGGTTGCCCACTCGAACTATCTCTAAGCTGAATCGGGCCCACCCCGCCCAGCCCCACACCCACCTCGACGTCACCTATCCTGGTCGTGTGGCTGGCTCCGGGTTGGGCTCCGAAGAGGCACATATTGTACTCTTAATACTAAATAAATACTTGATTGATTGATTGTTAGGTTGCGAGTCAAGAGGTCGGCGATTCGATCCCTGCACATTCTGTTTTTTTTTTCGTCAAAAACTTTACGTCATGCTGAAGGTGAAATTGACGTAATTAAGGCCGAAAAAACGACGGCACCTTGCTGCTGGGATCTTATCCTGCCATGGCCTTTAGATTTTGTATGATTTTAAAATCTCAACAGGAGCCAGGAAAACAAATTTTTGATACCAGAAAGATGTACTTTTATAGCTTCTTTACCTTACTTATGTTACTTATGTTAGCTGTAAACTTTGACTGCATCTTTACTTTATAAATATGATAACAGATCTGAAGGAGCCCTTTTTTATCAATTCCTCAACTAAGTATATGAACCAGGTTAATGTTTAAAACAGTATGATTGGAGCTTTTAACAATCGTAAAAGAATTCATAAGTGCTAGGTAATATATTTGTATACGTAAAACCATATCAATATTTGTACTTCCTGCATGGCATGAAATCCGCGACCGTGCCCCGCATGAGGGGGCCTCAAACTTAATATCCTTTTTTTCGAGTAAAATTTATGAGGACGAAAAAATTTTGTTTTGGATTTTACCCTCCCCCCGCTCTTCAGTTTTAAGATGAGAAATGAAAAATTTTTTTGGATTTTGCCCCCCTCATTGATTTTGAAATGAGGAATTTTTTTTTATTTTTTCCCTCCCGCTCATCAAAATGAAAAATTTTTTTTCTGACTTGACCAGAAAAAGGGACGCCTTTTAAAATTTCGCACGAGGGCGCTTGAGGAACTAAGGCCGGCCCTGCGCATAGTTTCCCTTTTGCACCCATAATATATAACAAGTATTACAGAATAATAGAATAACAATGAATAATTCAATTGCAAATTTGCGACAGGCGATCACGACAAAGAAATTATATAGGTTGACAATAATACCAACGAAAAGATGACTGTCTCAGACACGACGACAATCATTCAATTTTGGAAGCTAGAAGTTTCTTCTGGTAATCTGGTATGGGTCTTCTACACTTGCACTATAATCTTTAATTGCTAGCTGACTGCCAAATTATGCAACACATAATACACTTTTGAGCATGAAGTGTTCATTAAACTGAAACAGGTGATTGAAACGATAAAAGTAGGTATGATTTACTATTTATGAGGTCAAGTTTATGTGATATAGACCATGAGCTGCCAATATGAACCCCCCATGGGAATTTATGGCTCACATATTTTCTTGTTGGTATTGGCATCTAGTTTAAGGTTTTAGTTGTTTGCCCTTTGTCAATTACAGCATATCCCGAAAAAGCCCGGAAAACCACAGAGATATGGAAAATGACTTTTTTGAATTCATTCTCATTTAATTTCAATTTTAAGTTAAAGAAAGTATATTTATAAGCAATATTTTGTGCAGAATTCTTTCCTCAGATTTTCTTGGTTTTCCGGGAAAATAGCTGGAAAATAAAATTATTAGTTACATATTGGCAGAATGTTGTTTAGTTCTTGGTACGTCAGTGCCACTAATCAATGATTGCATATCAGTACTTCTCTCTTGAATCATAATCCCATGTGTTGAATGAGTTGTCCCACTACCCGATGGAGTTTCTTCATTTAGGACGAAATTATCCGAACATAAGTACGACACAATGTTTCCTGTTGTAGATATATTTGAAGGGAGAAGTTGATCATTGCACTTTTTATTTTGTTGCATATAGCAGTCTCTAATTCAAGCAAGTGTGAGTACGACACACAATGACCATATCTATTTACCAAAGTTTCCAGTTCTGCACTTCCTATAGTCATTCCTAAACTCAAATGCTTTGACATTTTCCATTTACCATTAGTAATGCTATAGCATAAGTCCTGTGCATAGGAATTTACTGTGCATTTAACTTTGTCATTCGCAACTTGTAGTGGTTTTCCTCTCATTACATACTAAAGAAATTCACATAGTAAATTAGGAGCCTTCCTTTCATCTGACGCCAGGAATTCGGCTAAAGGAGGCCAAGGCATTGCAGGTGAATTTTCGTATGTCAGCTGGACATGCCATCACAAAATCATTGCAGCCTCTTATATTCTTCGCATATCTGATGAAGCAGCTCCAAATGCAGCTTCTATGGCTTGTCCGGGTTCTATCCATGATGAGTACACAAGTTCACTCCTGTAGTTTGGCTGCCAAATGATATATGATTGCCAAAATGTTTTTTTTAATTATTTTTCTTTGAATTTATCAGTTTTATAATTTTCATTATAAAATTGTGGTGAATGTTCCGTCATGAATAACAAATATCCCTCATGCAGTATTGCAACATTAAAACCAATAATTACTTTCTCGAACATAGTTCGTTAAATGTTCAAATGCTTCTTTGCGCGCCTTTTGCTGTGCAAGTGACTCACTTTCTGGAGGTCTTGTATATTCCTTACGACGGTGATTATGATAGTGCACATCACGAGCTCTAAATTCTGCATCTTTCAGTTCACATAACAATTTGTCATCTGCTTTTGCTTCTGCAGCTTGTATAATGGACAATCCCACGATTTCAGTAATACATTTGGTAGGCAACTCGTACTTTTTTTTTGAAGATATCCATTTTCGATTCTTGTGGCAAAAAATGCAGCTATCGCTCGGAAATAGATTTCCTGTAGGAGCTGATCTGTAGCTTCGCTTGGGTGTTGATGTGTCGCTTTCATTGCTCGTTGGGCGCACACGTTTCGTAATTTTTGATATGTTTGTAAACTTTTGGTAACACCAGCGACGGTAAAAATCACGATCTACATCGAGATCCACTGGCACCTGTCTACACACACTTTCAAATCTATTACTTTTAGTGAATTCCTTCAGTCGCACTTCAACACACTCACGAAATTTCTGAAATGATTGGACAGAAAATGATCGGAGAATATTGTTTGATTTATTTTCATTAAAATGGATGATACATCTCTTCCCCTGTGATGTTCATTCTCCATCTCGCTTCAAACATAAAGGCTTTTCATCATACATGGTTACAGTTTACCTGAGACAGAAATCAATTTAGTAATGAAAGTTAAATGGGAATATTAGGAGCAAAGAATAAAGTTTTTCTGTAAAAAATAATTTTCTCCGTATTTCCGTAGTTCTCCATGTTTTTCCGGGATATTCTGTAATTGACAAGGGGCAAACAACTAAAACCTTAAAATACATGGCAATACCAACAAAAAAATATGTGAGTCAGAAATTCCCACGGGGGTATTAAGATTACATATATTTTTATAAAATTTGCATATTAGAGTCCATTAAAATTACTTGTGACGCATATTTTGAGTTAAATATACTACCGAAACGTTCCAACCTACCTTTTTTAACATTCAATAATTACATGTAATATGTGCTTAGTGCATTAACACAGCATAAGAAACTTTGCTGTAACATTTAGGCCCAACGAGAGAGGGGGGTGGAAAGAGATGAGGTGATTCTACCCCCCTCGTCCGATTTTTAAATGAAAATTTAGTATACATTTTTTTCCCTCAAATTTAATCAAATTAAATCCAGTTCCGACTTCCCATATTTTCCTCCCCGGGCCCATATTTCCTATCCATGGCCAGGGCCGAATTAAGGATTAACGCACCCCTAGTCTAATGATATATTTGTGCCCTCTTATTCATAAGCAGGGTGCGAAGTTTAAAAATTGTTGAACGGGGAGGGTAAAATGGAAAAACATTTTTTTTGAAGAGCGGGAGGAATTATTTTTCTCAAAAATGAAAATTGATGAACGGGGTGTATGGAAAAAATCTTTTGTTGGGGGCGCAATGAAAGAGATGATGTGATTGTGGGGGACCCACGTGAGCATAAGCTTTAATAAAATTATTAAATATGGAATATGATTTTCCAAAAACTCGTTCAAATTGAAAATATTTATCTATTCTTATTGAGTACTAAAATGGCAACCAACAACTAAGTCTTGTTTTATGCGACGCTATAGTAGTCATTGTTTTTTATTATATGGCAAATAGCTAAAATCACTTAATTTACCTTATTGTGTACATGGTAGTCAATAGCTCCTATACCAACTAAAATAAAATATTGATTTTTTTGTATATGAAGGTGGCATGTCTGATAAAAATATTTGATTTCATAGGATGTGGAACAAATTGACATTTTTTAAAAATAAATTTTATGCACATTATAGCATTTATTAAAAAAAATATGTTCGCAAGAAAGGGACCATTATTTTTCACCCTATTATGTAAAATTCGTAAAACTCACTTTAAATGAATATTTGCTTGCAAACCCTGTTTCTTCTAGTACTCTTTTTTTTTTAAACATTCCGTTGATTAGTTTCCCAGAAAAGAATTATTAACATCCCCACATTTTGTCACAAACCCCCCAAAAAAGTGAATGTATTTTTTGAATGGTCCCTTATAGTCCACGTAAATTAGATATTTTAGAAGAAATAATTTATAAAGTAATAATATTTGGGATGCGTACTCTAGATAGGGTTAGAAATAGATACCCGAAAAGTTCCCCCCCAGTTTAGGGGTGGAACGTCCTTTTTCTGCAAAAAAATGCCCCCAACGGGGACTTAACGCTGGTTTTTTACTTTTATTTTGTAAACTGTTCGTCGGGAGAGAAAAAAGTATAGGAAATAAAAAATTTGTCGTTAAATTCTGCATAAAAAATGTCCTATTAACCTTGTATCTTATCCTCACCTATTTCGCACTAACAGCGTCCGAACAGAAGTTTGGGACGCAGAGATAAAAATCTATCCTATTCCAAGTTTCACAGCGAATATCTTAAAACCGTTTACTTTAACGAGAAAAATGCTCAGGAATGAATTTATAGAGCGGAATTTTCTCTATAAGATGCATATACAGCGGGTTTTGACGCAAGTGATTTTTATGTATTTTCCCTTTTTTTTCCACAAGCTGTGTTTTTCAATTTGAGCTCGTTCCACACCACCCACGAGGTAGAGCTCTCACGTGTGTTTTTTTTTTAAAGGTGGTTTCCCCTGTAGGCCTATTCCACCAAAATTCTTTCCAATTTTACTCATTAAGGGGTTCCTCATCGACGAACTCTTCTTCAAATTCAGAATTTAAAGATCCTTGCCCATGGCAATTAGAGCACATTGTTGAGCACCGCAGTCCAATCTTAACATAGCTGCATCGTTTTTCGCAACCCTTTTTGCAACTGCAGGATATTAGCATTAGGGTGGAAATTGGTGCTGGTAACTCGGTGGTATAAATGAGTGCTAAAATGTTGCCTACTTTCTTCCAACCCCATTCCGTTGGTTCCAAATTTTCTCCTCGCCAAGCATGAATTTGGAGAAATACTCTGTAAGAATGTTGACATAATGCCTCAGATGTTGGTGGCAGTCTTGATAGAATCCCGGCACTACTAGATCGGCCGACTAACTTATTGAAGATAATAAATCTTTGATGATTCAAAGATGTCTCTTTTTTGGGGGCTTTGTATACTACTAGCTCTAATTGCTCTCCAGCACTTGTAACTTCTTTTTATATTGAGCTTCGTTTGTTGCATATACGGACAACTTGTTCGAGATCTTTTCTTTTATTGACGCATTCCACCGTTTGCACTTTTCCTTTACCAAAGAAACCTGAAGTGGTATCGCATCCACTGAACGCGTGGACAAACAAAACTGTCTCCTTACAGCTTTTTAAAACTTCCGAGGACTGCAAGTCACGAGAACTGTAAGCTTTATTTTTTATTTTTCCCTGAGCTTCTCTTAAGAAACGGATATCTTTATCTCCAGGTGCGAGAGTGATAATCAATGCGAGAAGATCAATATCTTGTCCGACAATGACCACTGTATAGTTTTCATGAGATTCATTTAAGGTGGTTTGAACTATGAGTACATCTGCGTCGTCTACAGCAGTAATTGTTTTGATTCTCTCGTTTTTAAATCTCTCCACCAATTGCGAAATAAATCATTCCCTGTTTGTGAGATTGCTTATCATTTTATTTTACATTTCAGACAGTGGCATGTTCTCATTGAAAATAATTTCCGGTGAAATGCGTTTTAAAAGTC
The DNA here is from genome assembly GCA_936432065.2 of Rutpela maculata. Classification (NCBI taxonomy): domain Eukaryota; kingdom Metazoa; phylum Arthropoda; class Insecta; order Coleoptera; family Cerambycidae; genus Rutpela; species Rutpela maculata. Next base: position 123,996,189 of record OW386291.2, on the reverse strand, counting down.
GCTGCTGTCTTTTCATGCTCTTCGTACTGCAGGCATTGTCAGCATATCCGTCAAACACTACAGTCACTTTTTGGCCGTAAGCGAACGTAGGCTGTATAAACGTACCCTATAAAGGTACCCTGCTTCCGCCATACTACATGATGAATCAAATTGCCGCCATCAACAATGAACTGGCAATCGGAAAAATCTATTGGCCTCCCTCATACAGCATTGAAAATATACAGAGACGATTTCTTAATTTTTCTCATTAACTCTTTCTCATCGAAGAGAGGAAGGAGAATTGAAGCAAGCTCAAAGTTGAAACATGGCTCCAAATCTTCTTTTGAGTGAACAGTACAGATTTCCTCTGATATAATTGCGTGAAAAAAATTCACTTGCATCGAAACCCGTTATATATGCATCTTATAGAGAAAATTCCGCTCTATAAATTCATTCCTGAGCATTTTTCTCGTTAAAGTAACCGATTTTAAGATATTCGCTGTGAAACTTGGAATAGGATCGATTTTTACCTCTGCGCCCCAAACTACCTCTCTGTTCAGACGCTGTTAGCGTGAAAGAGGTGAGGATAAGCTACAAGGTTAATAGGATATTTTTTATGCAGAATTTAACGACAAATTTTTGTTTCCTATACTTTTTTAATAATAATAATAATAATATTTATTAATTTCAGAAACTGTACAAAGCGCAGTTAAGAAATATTGTCGGTAGAAATACAAAGAAAAATATCACAAATAACATTGTAAAAAAATTAGACACAAAAAACATGTGAACATTGAGCAATTGAAAATATTATAGGGTATAATTCACAAATAATAAAAAAAACTAGACACACATTTTGTAAAAATTCGTCAACATTATAGCTGTTTATGTCCAACAAAAGTGATTTTAAAGCCTTTTTAAACTTAAAAAATGTTGTCATAAATTTAATATGCTCAGGCAAACAGTTAAAAAATTTAAAACCCATGAAAAAAAGACTTTTTTTGGTATGAAGCCGTCCTGTCTTCTTTTGGTAAAAGGAGATCTTTTTTCCTAGTGCTATATAGATGATCAGTTCTAATCTCGTTAAATTTGATTCTGTTTTTGTAAACAAAACATGACAACTCATAAATGTAAATAGAGTTCAAGGTAAGAACGTTTAAGCTTTTAAAGGCTTCCCTGCAGGAAGTATTATATCCAAGATTGGCTATTATACGTATTGCCCTTTTTTGCAGTAAAAAAACTTTATTTGCCTCGGATGAGGAACCCCAATGCACTATACCGTACTTTATGCAAGAATGAAAAGAAGCAAAATACAACTCTCTTACTATTGATGGGCTACATTGTTTAGATGTTATCGCCAATGCATAACAGATACCAGTCAGTTTCCACACATATCATGAATGTGATTAGACCATTTAAGGCTACAGTCAATTTTCAAATCAAGCATTTTCGATTCATTGGCATACTTCATGCTTGTAGTAGGAGATAAAAGGATATTAGTGTTGAAGACAATATTAGACTGCAATGTTCTAAAGAGAATACAGGTTGTTTTACTTTGGTTAATACACAGTTTATTATTTTCAGTCTACAAAATTACTTTATCATATATAGTTTTTGCACAGTCTTCAGCGTCAGCTAGGGTATTAGATTTTATTAAAATGTTCGTATCATCAGCATACGAAACTGTCAAACATGATGGATGTTGAATAAAATTCAGCATATCATTGATATGAAAAATAAAAAGTGTGGGCCCCAATATAGACGCTTGAGGTACTCCAACGCTGACAGTTTGCGAGTCAGATACAACATCCTCAATACAGACCTGCTGATTTCTATTTGCAAGATATGATGCAAACCAATCATGAGCAACACCTCTAACTCCATATTTCTCAAGTTTTGTCAATAATATTCTCTTCCGACGAATGGTTTACAAGATGAAAGTGAAAAATCAGCGTTAAGTCAACGTTGGGGGTGGTTTTTTGCAAAAAAAAAGGACGTTTCACCTCTAAATTTGGGGGGAACTTTTCGGGTATTTATTTCTAACCCTATCTAGAGTACGCATTCCAAATATTATTACTTTATAAATTATTTCTCCTATTCAGTGTTTTTTAATCTAATTTGCGTGTACTATTACTAGACATTGAATAAACAATGGAAAACTTTATTTACAGAAAAATTAAAAACCATTATAATTGAAAAAATATTTTATTGTAGATTCTTTTCCATGTTATAGACATTTTCATTTTAAAACAGTTCAGTTTTAAAGTTAATAATGACCATCTTGGGAAAAACACAACATCTCTGTTTAAAACAAAAATGCCTATAAAACTAATCTTTATTTACATAAGGCATCACAAACAGACTCATAAAGAAATACATAATAGTTAACGCAATGAATGAATCGCTCATTTCTACGCAAAACTGTTCTCAGATTCAACCTCTTTGCTCGTGTGCGTCTTCATATGCTGATGTAAACTGTCTCTCCTGTTAAATGTGGCTCCACATAAGTTGCAATTAAAATTTTTGTTGATGTCATGAATCCGCATATGTCGGATCAGTTTATCTTTCCTTCCAAAGCTTTTACTACATCTGGTGCACTTAAATGGTTTCATTCCTGAGTGAGTTGCTATATGCCTGTCTAACTCCCTTTTCCTTATAAAAGATTTACTACAAATATGACAACTAAATGGTCGAGGTCCCGAATGGCTTGACTGATGTACCTGTAGATTTTCTTGTTTGGAGAACTGTTTGGGGCACTGAGGGCACTTGTAAGGCTTAATGTCTACTGCGGCTTTAGATTCTGGATCGGCCCCAAAACTTTCGCCAGTGACATGCTCAGGTACTTGTTGTAGTAATTTAGACTCCTCTTCAGTTAGATCTTCCAGTTTTATATGATCCGAGAGCCCTAGCTCCTCGTTGATTTGAGGTTCGGTTTCAGAATTGTTTTCCCTCTTTGGGGTAGCTTCAGTACTGAAATTGTTGTGGTTAAAGGGATCGAGGGTTATCACCATATTTTCCGAGCCTTCCTGTTTTTCTTCTTCGTTTTGTTCATTGCTCTTAGTAGCGAATATAGATAAGTTTTCCCGCATCAACTGCAACTCGTGTGATTTATCTTCCGAATTTTCCTGCGGAAAATGTCTTTTTTCGTGCCTCACAAGTTTGTCTCGTCTTCCAAAACTTAAATGGCAATAATTACAACTGAAGGGTTTTTGACCGGAATGTATGATGGCGTGTCTCGTGAGATCGGCCTTGGAAGTGAATGTTTTGGGACATTTTGGGCATACAAAAGGTTTGGAGCCAGAATGTATTCGCATATGTTTGGATAAGTTTGTGTTTCTAGAGAACGACTTGTAGCAAACAGAGCAAGTAAAAGGTTTGACACCTGTATGAACAATTGTGTGTTTCCTTAAATCTGATCGTCTTGCAAAAGTCCTGTCACATTGTGGACAGTTGTACGGTTTATCATTCTTATGTACGCTCTTCAAATGAGCTGAAAATAGGAGGCGATCTCCGAAACCCATATAGCATGTGTTACAGTTGTACGGTGTCTGACTGTTATGGGTGTTCATTTCGTGGTTTAGGCATTCTGTGCTGTCAGTGAAGGCGTGATCGCAATATTTGCACATGGATACCCCCCTGCTTTCTGTTTCTATGTCATTAACATCTCCATTTTCGGTTTCACTCTGACCTTCTTTTTCACTCTCGTACTCTGACTCATAATCGTATGCCAAGGGGTCCACTACCATTACAACATCTTCATCATTTCCTAGAATATCAAATTGTTATAGTAATTTGTAAAGCTGGTTTTATTAAGTTGCATTTTATTGTAAAGAAGATGTCTCCAAAATGTTGGAGGTAAGATAAGGCCGTGCGTCTGAAGGCCATGCGTCTGACAAACAACCACGATAGATGTACTATACAGTGAAGGAAGGTCAACTAGAATAATGCGTCACAAAACATCTGCCAAGATATTGTGAATAAGATTTTATCGTATTTGGATATTTCTGCTCCAAATACTTCTGTGACGAAAAATTTAAAGTACCTACACAGCTTATACCTAATAATAAATAAGTCAGTTGGTTATAAAGTAAACTTAGATGTGATTCACAGAGATTCACTTGCCAACATTATTTATCTTTTAAACAACTTCAGAGCTGAATACTAAAATATATAACAAAAATTGAAAGATATATGTGACAGAAAATTCTAAAAAAGAAAAAGGAAAAATTAAGAGAATACCATAGTTCTAAGGGTGAATCTCCCTAAAAAAATAAGAATAAAACTTATTTTTTTTGTCGCGTATAGCTGGTTGCATAAAGACCAGTCCTTAAAATTAGAATTTATTGCTTAAATTTCTTGGCACTAGGTGGCATACTTCGCTCCAATATTTGTTAAAAAAAAAAACTCTGATTCTGCTGCTTTGAATTAAAAAGATTTAATCACGCTAAATATTTTTAATTACTTCCACACCCAGTGGAAGTATAGTAAGGCAAAAAAAAAATGTTTATTGTTCAAATAGGCTTAGAATGTTATGAAACGTCGAGATTTTAACTCTGAGCAAAAAAAATTCTGTCTGTCGTTTTGTCTGTCTGTCGGCCTGTCTGTCTGTAACTTTTTTGTGTGCACGATTACTCTGGAACCGTTTAAGATATTGACTTGAAATTTGGTACATGCCTAATATCAGATAAAAGTGCGAAGTTTCTCATATTAATGGAAAACCTTTCAAAATAATTTGACAATGACTCTAAAAATGGTTTTTGTACAGATTGCTTTAAGTGTACATTTTCCAATTTAAGTTGCCAAATTTTCAACAACAAATATTTAAATATTTTACTATATCGAAACCAAAAGAAATTTTAATGAAAAAAATAATAAATATATAATTACCATTTGCTAATTGTTCATACAGAGGTAATTGTGAAGTATTGTTGTTTGTTGTCTCAGATCCATTTTCTTTATTTGCTACTCCATTTATCTGACGAAGGGTGGCATCGGACATAAAGCATAACTGTCGAAATTCTAAACAAAATTCTATTTTGAACAGGCAACGGTGACAAATTACATTTGGTAGACCATCTCCATAAGAAATCTGTGAAAGAAAGAATGAACTAGAATTATTATTTATTTACTTTAATCATTTAAATATCTTTTATAATGAATGATTAAAATGAAGTGTTTCTATAACTGTTGTATTATCATAAAATAGAATGACATATATATCCTATTATTAATACTAATATTAAATCTCGATTCCCTTCAATATAAGATATAGCGATATACCTGCTGAAACTATATTAATAAATGGTGCTAAGTAAGATATTCAGGACGTCTCACCAGGGGTTGTCACTACTAAAAAATTCATGAAACTAGTCTAATGGCTCAAAAAAATTTTTGGCATTAGCCACCCCCATTATAAAAGGGGGTGAAAAAATAATTGTATCTTTTTAATATTTCGGTTTAAAGGAATAATTGCGAGATAGGTGGGAGCTATCTAATTTTTGCCATATGCCATATTTTCTGTCTTAATTACTTCAACCTGCACATAGTGGTGTGGAAGTATAATACAGTAAAAAAATTGATTTCTTTTCTACTCAAATAGGCTTATCATGAAACGTCAACATTTTAAGTTTGAGCAAAAAAAATGCCTGTCGATCTGTCTGTTAATATATTACTCTGAAATGGTTTATATGATATTAACTTGAAATTTGGTACACATATATTATATTGAGATTTGGAACTATAGATTATATTTTGATCCTATTTCGTTGAAAGGTTGGGGGGTAAATGGGAATAAGTAGGTAAAGCAAGCAAATAACTGTCCATAAAATTGGTGTATGTACAAGAAGCCAACGTAACTCAATTTTTTTTTTTGGCATCAGCCCATTATTAAAGGAAGTAAAAATACAAAATTGTGATTCAGTGTGTGTACAAGAACAAAAGGCCTCAATGTTTTTTGGAGCAGCCACCCCCTCTTCCACGCCCACCCCATTGTTAAAAGGAGTAAGAAATAAAATTGTGATTTAGTATGTGTGTATGTATACATATAAGAACTAAAGCCCTCAAAATTTTTGTTTTCAGCCATTCTCACTATCACCTCCCATTAATTAATGTGGACAAAAAATTTAATTCCCCCCCCCCCAATATCTCGGTTGGGAAATTCAAGCTTCAAGTTGGGAGAATTCGGAAAAAGTTTTACCCGCCTGCTCATCAGTTTTTCAGAAATCAGAATTTTTTTTTTTTTTTTTTTTATTGTGGTTCGAGTTGGGAAGTTCAAGCTTCAAGCTGGGAGAATTCGATAAAAATTTAACGCCCCCCCCCCCCCCCCCCAACAAACTCTAGCGATACCCTCGATTACCTATGTGTACAAGAACTAATAAAGCCCTTGATTTTTTCTTTTTTTTTGGCACCGGCCACCCACTCTATCACCCCACCATTTGTAAAGAAGGTATGAAAATAGAATTGTGTGTGTCAAAGGCAGGGGCGTAGCGAAGGGAGTATGGGCACTCCCCCCCCAACTTTGTCAGACCTGGCAAAAGTTGGAAATTTGAAATATACCTAGGTTGGCAAAGTTCATTTTGGTAGGAAAAAATTAAAATTATTTTTTGATTTACAAAAAACTGCGAAGAGTATCATATAGAATGTGTAACAATTATATAAAAAGTTTAGCTTGTTTATTTATTATGAAGTTGGCAAATTTGGAAAATAACCCCCCTAAAAAAGTTGGCTCGCTACGCCCCTGTACGCCCCTGGTCAAAGGCCGCAAAATTTTTTAGCCCAAAACAAGAAATATTTACTACCCCCACCTCTATAGTCTTTATTAAAGGGAATAAAAAAATAAAATGTGGTAAAAAATTATAGGTATTTGCTTTTTAGTCAGCACTAAAATCTCACAGAACTTTTTCATCCATCTATTAAATGTTATTTCAAGCTCTGAAGAATTTAATTTTGAAACTTTTTCATTCTTGGTAAATTTTATGAAAAGTGATATTTTTGGAGAAAACTGAGTACCTGTAGGTATACCATCAGGTATCTCTCTAGCTTAAACGATTAAACATATACATTCTCCACAACATAAATGTTGTTTTCCTTGACGCCTTTTAGGACTATCAATGGTATATTATTGTCTAAAAATTGTTTTAAATTAAATTTAGATGATTTAGATTAGTTTTGTAATTATGTCCATTAATCATTATTTTTTGTTAATTTTTAAGAAATCTACCCGAAATTACCATGAGCTATTTGTATTTTTAGCAAAGTTTTAAAAATTAATATAAGTATAGGTAGGTACCTCTATAGGTATCTATAAACACCTACATAGATAGGTAGGTAGGTGTAGGTACCTACCTATACATATTTTAATTTTCTTTACGAAGAAAAAATTAAATAAATTTATTGTGATGTCTAATATCTATCTAGTTATTTCCAAATAAAGATTTGTTCAAAACTATCAATAATATTTTTTTAATGCTGTCTTCAAATATTAGCGCCAAATATTTCTTGTTTTGAGCATGTCTGAAAATTTTTCGTTATGATTTCAAACCACTGTGTCAAATTTATACCAAATAGCTTTGTCTAAAGATTTATTTAAATTTTCAGCAGTTTATAATTATAATTGAGAAACAATAACAACGTCCTAAATTGCAACTTAAAAATCAAGTAAACATCTCAGACTTTTTAATGGAAAATCTACAAAAACGTTGTTAAATAAACATGAAGTTTAATTTGGCAACAGTGCAACAACTTTTGATTTTACCGCATCGGTACCTATCGGTAATATAGAAATTTAAATTAAACAGTGTATTTGAGGTTGTTGATACTTGGAATTTTTAAGTGCATTGTTCCTAGTGTGGTTATTTATATGCCCATTAATCAGATAATTTTCGTTAAAACAATGATAAACCGTGAGTAAAAAGATTCTACAAAATCATGCAAAAATATAGCTTAAAAACGTCAAAAAATAACTTACTTGTAGTGCCGTGCAGTCAATAATTTTCTTGTAAATGCTCTTATCTCTGCCTTGGATGTGATTGAATATGCCCAACATGAACCCATCTTTCTGCAAGCACAATCTGCATATAGTTGCATAACTTCTCCAGGTTTCCACATTCATTTTGCATCCGTGAACTACTGTAATAACTTCCTAAAGTCGTCTAGCAGTGAATATAGTTTTTTTTTGTAAATATCCACCTGGCAACGGCACTATCTAATATTGCAAATGTGGGGCGCCGCCTCGGTGCTGACTCGAACTGAGACCAAACGAAGGGCGTCTCTGCTAGACTTGCGCGTGGCCCCCTTTGGTTGGAGCTCCCGGCCGGGAGTTGAGTGCAGCTGTCCTAATGGCGGTTCGTTCGAATCGTATACCTGGGGCCTCCGCAAACGTTCCTTTTGTTTAATCCATCCCCTTTTGTTGTTTTCATGTTGCAGGGTTCTTAACTGGTTAGCTTTAATCTAGAAATCGAACTTAACTGCCATCTTATAAAAACCCAACAATCTAAATAGAAATTCAAATAAAATATAAATACTTTCTACAAAAATGCCCTAATAAATTTTTTATGATGGGAGTTCTAGTTTTGTCAAAGTTTCAAATTTATTATAAAATTCGTGCACAAAAGCAAAGACAATATAAAAGTAAATGTCCCAGTTATTGAAGCTAATCTTTACATTCTAATATTAATTAATTCTTATATTTTCATATTAATCAGTGCTAAAAATAGGAATTAATCGTAAAAACTATACCTAATAATAATAAAAAATCTTTATTCAGAGGAAGAAAAGCTAAGAATGAGATGTTTATATATCCAAAACAAGAAATTGTACGTACCTATATTATACATGGTGTTTCATTGATTTGACAACATGCATGTTATGCAAAATTTGTTAGTTTAGGGATTATCTAGGTGTTCTTGTATTTTTAACTAAACTCCAGTTTTGCCCCCAAATATCATCTTTCTGGTTTAAGGATTGGATTTTGCAGAGTGAGAGGGAAGTATTCGTTTAATTTCGGTTTATTACAAATAGGTATTTAAAAAATCGTAAATGGTGCCTATAATCCTTAAAATAGTTTCAGGTACTTCGAATTGCTCTAAGGAATACAACCATATACAGTGTTTATCATACATTTTGTATACAGTTGTATGTTTGTATACCTTCTCTAATAATGAAATTAGGAACTATTTTCATTGAAAAACTACGGTACTCAAGTACAACAGAAATTTATAATAAAAAATTTCGTTTGCACAGTAGCAAGTATCTAAAACAGTTTTAAAGATTATACTATGTTTGATTTTTTAAATATTTACAATAAATCGAAAATAATAGTATATTGTGTATCTAGGTGTGAAAGCGATACATTCCCGGACGACGATATGTACCTGAAGTTTCGAACGTTCATTTGAACGAATTTCATATGAAAAAGAAAAATGAATAAAGTCACACTTCGATTTACCTAGGTGTAAAAACTTAAGTATTGTGGATATTATCGTCAGCAAATATGGCAATGAAGTGTTTACGCCTAAATCGATGTGAGGGTTTGATTAACGTTTCTTTCTCATCTAAAATTCGTTCAAGTGAACGTTCGAAACTTCAGGTACATACGACGATGCAACTGTTGGCCGAGGCGCTAGCCGAGGCTAACAAGCATCGAAGTCTGGGAATGTGCTTTCACACCGAAGTCACATACTATTTTTTCTGAAATCACAATAAATACTATTTTAAACGTATAAAAATCAAAAATATAAACATTAACAAAAAAAATTTCTGAAATCACAATCAATACTATTATAAACGTATAAAAATCAAAAATATTAACATATTAAAATATATATAAAAACCCGGCCTAGGCCGGGAAGTAACATTCCCGTACGGCTTTGTTGATCGTTGCTTGGCAACGGATCTTTTCCGGTCTGTTTCCTAGCAACGGATTAAAATACTTCCTTCTCACTCTGCAAAATTATTACTACTATAGCGTCATAATTTTTTTTATGACGGTAGTGCATCAATTAAAAATGGGCCTGAATCCTGAAAAATATTTTTTTATTGGAACTGATACTATTTCCATATGGAAAAGTGATCCCGGTCAAATTGGCTGAATTTTTAATATCTGGCTGCTGGTTTCCGGGTCTTCTTCCGCGTAGACTTGGTTGAGTGCTTGACGTTTCGACCATCTTGTCGTGGTCTTCTTCTTCGCTTCAGAAGAAGACCACGACAAGATGGTCGAAACGTCAAGCACTCAACCAAGTCTACGCGGAAGAAGACCCGGAAACAAGCAGCCAGATCACCAGCTCCGCGAAAGCCTTAGCACTAAGAATTTTTAATATGTTATAGATTTCGAGTTTCTGATCGAAAGCTCACAATATAAAATATATGATAGAAAATCATAAATTCGGAATTTTTTTAAATTGTCTTCTTGTACACTTCTTGAGCTCTATCTCGGAAACTAGGTGTATGATCGAGTTGAGAGAGCTTTTGATCAGAAAGGCGAAATCTACAACGTATTAAAATTTCAGTCAATCTGACCGCGATCACTTTTCCATATGCTCTGTGCGGGGTCGTTTCATTAAAACAAAAATTATCCCTTAATTTTACATCACTTTAGCGAAAAATAAAATGAGTGAAACAAATTTTAGTATTCATCTTTAAAACTCCTGCACTTTTAAAGTCAACCAGACTTAAGTCCGGGTATTTTGGAGGCCAGGCTATCAGTCCTCCTCGCCTAATCCACCTGTTGGTTCAGAAGGCATCTAACAACTATTGTGTAGTGGCATGGGAGTTTCGTCGTGCTTAACCGTAATAATAAAAAAAATGCAAATATACGATAGAACACTTAAGGCAGATGCGAGGTCAGATGATAAATAACTATCAACAAAAAAAATACAGTAGAATAAAGGGAACGAAAGTAGGTACCACATCAAATAACAGGCTCACCTCGACCAATTACGGCTGCTAATGATACCTACAACAACTTATCTCTCGAATATTATTTTAGATTAAAATTAAAAAGTGTGATTATTGCGTTTTACATTTCGCACAAAATTTTCGTTGTGAAGTCATGCGGGTAGATAGATAGATAGGTATTTATTAACCATTTAGAGATACATTGAATGTATGTACATTTTGGCAAGTCAAACAAACATATAGTCCGGTAAACTAGAGATGAGTTGCTATTTAACAACCTGTTATTTTGTAACTGTTATTTGCAAATAGCATTAACAGACTGTTATTTCTGGTCGAAAATAACAGGTGAGAAAATAACAGATAAGCAGCTGCGGCAGCAGAATGATGTATAAAATAACGTCTCTGAAATAGAGATGGTACTGAGTGGATTTTTCTCGGAACAGGTCGGAACTGTTCCGGGTAAAAAAGTATACCTGTTCCAAAAACCTGTTCCGATTCCGACCTGCTCCGAGTCCGGCCTTAGTGATTGCCCGTTCTTTCGCACTCGCAGCTCCATATGCTCCATAATGACACCGCTTTCTTTTCAAGTGCTTGGAGTTCTGATTTTTTTGAAACAAGAATGCTGATTGGTTGTTGAAGGTTGAAAACTGACATGTCAATTATATACTCCATTCAAAGTTTTGATTTTGAAATCTCCAGAGCTCCAAGCTCTTGAAAAGAAAGTGGTCAATACAAAATACGTCCTGTATATCAAAACCGATATGAACTAGTATTTGAACTCTGAATAAGAGTAGAGGGTGTCATAAATTAATATACTTTTAATTTGTTTTGTAATGCGATTTAGAACCGTGAGTATTTCATTTCTAAGTTTTACCATTTCTTCAATTCATTTCATTGTTACATGGAAATAAGTCAAAATATTCACCTAATGCTTCAAACTATTCCTAAAACTCCTCTAATTAAAAAATGCTAGAGCTACATTTTTGTAATACTTAACACTAATTAAACAGAATTTATTATTATTATATACATCCCACACAAATACTACCACTTACCACCAATACCAAAAAGTCCGCAAGTCTGATCTGCTCACTCCACTCCGGCTCCGTGTCCGAAGGTACAACGTTATCATGTGCTCAGTGCTCCGCTCAAACGCATGACAGTCCAGCGGAGTCGGAACTAGTATTTTCTAAATCTGAGAACTGTTCCGCGGAACTGTTAGCTCGGACCTGTTCCGAAAGAACAGGTTCGGTTCTTTCGTACCATCTCTACTCTGAAATAACATTTGCAAACTGCGCGCTGCAATGTGCGCATGCCAGTACTTCTCAGCGATCTGTTATTTGTAAACTGTTATTTCAAAATAGCAGTAGCAGTTTTAACTGTTATTAAAAAATAACTTCTTTTACCCATCACTACGGTAAACTCAAAGGTGGCGTATGTATGAGTTGGTAACACGACGTACGATTTGATATGCGATGCGCATAAAGCTATCGCAGTGACAGAGATGAACTAGTTGCGTACGTCTTATTCTCTTAGTTTATATGATGAAGCGATCTTTGGACGCGCCAGCTTAGAGTTTACTCGACTATAGATAATAATTAATAAATAGAAGCATAAAAAAATATAATATTTTTGTAGTCAAATACAAGGTAAAAAAAACATGATAACGAAAGATGTATGTGCCCACATATACAGGGTGAACCAAATTAGACGGGATTTGGGATTTTCTCTAAAACTATGGCAGATAGACAAAAAACAATACAGTCCTGATATAATGTCCTGAGCTCGATTTTCGAGAAACAAATAATAACTGTTTTTTTCCTGAAATTTAGTAATGGCGAAAAATATGATATGATTAAGTGTTTTATAGAATGCGGAGAAGATTCAAATTTAGCTTCCGAACTTTATTTTATTAGGTAAGTTATAGGCAGCAAAACTTTCTGCCAAAAGTGCCTCCTAAACAATATTTTTAGGTATCCAGAAGACAGACAGGCATACAAAAATATATTAAAAAGGCTGCAACAAAATTTAAAAGAGTTTGAATCATTTGTAAAACCTCGAGCAAAAATATATAATAAAGCAGGTAGAGAAGCTGTAGAAAATATTGTTTTAGAAACTGTAAGAGAAAATAATATATCGTCTCGCGAAATACAGGAAAATTTAGGAATCGCAAAAAAAAAATAAATTCAAACTCTACAAAATTAGGATTAGTCGCCATCTATACCCAACCGACTTTCAAAGGCGTCTCCATTTTTGCCAGTGGTTTTTGAGTCAGTGAAATGAAGTGCCAGGATTTGAAGGAACAATTATATGGACAGACGAGGCCCATGCAAGCAGTGCCGGAATTTTTAATCGGCATAATAACCATTGTATGAATACCATCGGTGACAAAAATTAACCCAATTTAATTGCAACATATCAGACGTTCCCCCTTGTTGAAATTAATACGTTGAAAATCCTTTGATGCATCTTAATACCTGAACTCAAAATGCGACTCTGAAATAATAATAATAATAATACTTTATTAATCCTTTAGGATGATACAGGATATAGGATAAGTCAATTTCACAAAAATATGTATTTAATACGTCAATAACGTAAGTACCAATAATACATTGAGAAAAAAAAATGAATGAATAGATAAAAGTATAAATATACCTACACGCATTGTAAATAGTCTACACAAGTCAAGTACACAAAATATAAAAAATAACACCAATAAACATAAATGTATCTATTAAGGAAGGCATCAACGCTATAAAATGCACCGTCTGTTAACATATTTTTAACTTTAAGTTTGTATGAATTAAAATTGTTAATAATTACTTCCACATCCAGTGGTATAGTAACGACAAAAAAATTTTAAAAGATTTTTATTGTTCAAATAGGCTTAGAATGTCATGAAACGTCGAGATTTTAAGTTTGAGCGAAAAAAAATTTCTGTGTGTCGGTCTGTAACTTTTTTTTTGTGCGCACGTTTACTCCGGAACCGTTTGAGATATTGACTTGAAATTTGGTACACGTATGTACTTTAACGAGATCTAGAACTAGATTATATTTTCATCTTATTTCGTCAAAGGGTTGGGGGGTAAATTGGGGAAAATTTGGGGTAAATAGGTAAATCAAGCAGGTAAGAGTTCATAAAATTGGTACTTCAGTATATACAAGAGAAACTAGTCTCAAAAAGAAAAATTGGCATTAGCCACCCCCGTTACCACCCCCACCCCATTATTAAAGGGGATGAAAGAAAAATGTGATTTAGTGTGTGTACAAGAACTAGAAACCTCAAAATATTTTTTTACTTTATCCACCCCACTACCACCCCCTATCACCACCCCCACTCCACTACCCATGTGGGGTATCATTTTATGGGTTTTTGGGGTAGAGGATTTCAAATATTATATTATTAAAGTTCCATAAACAATTATTTTCACATACAAAATTTTTTCGTTGTGAGTGACTTGGATAGAAAATCTAGATGTGGAAGTAGTGTTTCCTTGGGCAGCGGTTTTTTTAAATCAAGAGGTAAAGAATTATACAATTTAATACACCAGTAGAATGGTGATTTTTCAAATAATGTAGAATTATGCGATGGTATTAGGATATATTCGTTAATAAGGAAATTCCTATTACCAAATAAAAAACCGCTGCCCAAGGAATCACTACTTCCATATCCAGATTTTCCATCCAAGTCTCTCACAACAAAAAAATGTATGTGGAAAAAATTGTTTTATGGAACTTTAATAATATAATATTTGAAATCGTCTACCCCAAAAGCCCATAAAACGATATCCCACATCGGTGGTGGGGTGGGGGTGGATGAAGTAAAAAAATATTTTTAGGTTTTTGGTTCTTCTACACACACTAAATCACAATTTTTTTTTCTTCAAGCGTATTAAAATGTTTAAATTATGTCACCAAAAACAGAAGTAGAAGTAGGACATTGTTTTACTAGTAACAAAATGTTAGTACCGAACGCCACCGTAGTGGACATTGTTTTACTAGTAACATAATGTTAGTTCCGAAAGCGCCACCGCGGTGGGTATTGTTTTACTAGTAACATAATGTTAATACCGAAAGCCACCGGTGGCGCGCTATCCACTAGCCACTTGTCATATTGTGTCAACATGTAAGACTGTAGTTTAAATATTTGTACATTTATGATAAATAAATGAATTTTTGCATTTTAATACGCTTGAAGAAAAAATAGTATATATTACACGGAGTAGAACGCCTTTTTTTGTGTTTCGCCCAGTTTGCGGCTTCGGCTTCGCCTCAGCAAATTCTGGGCTCAACACAAAAAAAGAGTGCGTTCTACTCCTAGTAATATAATATACTATTCACCTCATTTCTTAATGGGATGGATAATGTCAAAAAAATTTTTGTGACCTTATAGCTTCTCTTGTATATACTAAATACCAATTTTATTGTCTCTTACCTGCTTGATTTATCTATTTATCCCCATTTACCCCAATTAACCCCCCAAATCTCAACGGAATAAGATGAAAATATAATCTAGTTCCAGATCACGTTAAAATACATACGTATACCAAATTTCAAGTCAATATTTTAAACGGCTCCAGAGTAATCGTGCGCACAAAGAAAGTTACAGACCGACAGACAGAAATTTTTTTCGCATAAACTTAAAATCTTGACGTTTCATGACATTCTAAGTCTATTTGAACAATAAAAATTTTCAAATTTTTTTTATCGTTACTATACTTCCACTGAATGTGGAAGTAAAATATGTAATAATAGTTGTAACCAAAAGTATGCTATACTTGTGGAATATGACTACAAGTATAACTGTTTTTTTTTACAGTTTCATCAGTTAGAGCTACGTGGAAAATAAGTCCACATACAGTTCCCTATGATTAAAACAAGCGCGGATCTAGAAATTTCAATAATTTTTTTCTCGTCTGTGGCGCATGGGACCCATACGAAATATGGGAAATAACATCTCGAGAAGCACTTCTCTAACGACCCCTAAAAAATTTTGAAAAAGCAGTTTGCGAAAATTTTTTTCAAAATTCGATTCCCCCCCCCCCCCAGGTCTAGGGACTCCTGTTTAAAATTATTTTTTTTGTCATATGCATTTTACTTTTCATAAAAATACAGCAACTCGTTTTGAAGTTTATGAAAATATTTTCATTACTAACTGAGATACAACGAATTGAAATTTTGTGATTTACAATTTAACAAATCACAAAATTTCAATTCGTTGTATCTCAGTTAGTAATGAAAATATTTTCATAAACTTCAGAACGTGTTGCTGTATTTTTATGTAAAGTAAAATGCATATGACAAAAAAAATAATTTTAAACAGGAGTCCCTAGACCTGGGGGGGGGGGGGGTAATCGAATTTTGAAAAAAATTTTCGCAAACTGCTTTTTCAAAATTTTTTAGGGGTCGTTAGAGAAGTGCTTCTCGAGATGTTATTTCCCATATTTCGTATGGGTCCCATGCGCCACAGACGAGAAAAAAATTATTGAAATTTCTAGATCCGCGCTTGGATTAAAATTTCGGAGTTATATAGTGCACCAATATCGAGTCAAGGAAAAAACCAAAAATGCGACTCTTCATGTCTTTTTTTTCTTTTAATTATTAGTTAATTTCTGTTATAGACTCTGCCAAACAATATCAACACTGATATAACATATATGATTAATATTTTTGAAGATAACAAGGTCCAAGATACTGTCAAAATATCAATAAAATCGTTGAGTAATATTTTTTTTTCGTCAACTTAATTTCATGTCTGTTGTGTCAGAGGGTCAAGATTGTATTTACGCAAAGTACCCCCCCCTTTTGCGTAAATACAATCTTGACATGACAAGTCTGTCTAACTTAATCAGTATTTCAATACTTTTAAAAGCGGCAACAACAACAAAAAAACCACTTTGAAACAAATTAATAAATCGAGACATTATATAAAAATTCTGAATACCATTCATATAGTACAATTTCTATACCTGAAAACTCTAGGTATCTGTAATCCACGGATTATGAATATCACTGATCAGAAAATCCAGTTGTGTTGTAAACTCCAATAATTTAATAATAATAATAATAATAATAATAATAAAATGAAAATGAAAAAAAAAGATGCCCAATGATAAATGGACAAAACGAATTGTGGAGTGGCCAGCAAGATGCGTTTAGGAATAGAGGGCGTCCACCAACTAGGTGGACAGACGACATAAAACGAGTCACAACAAATTGGATACGGTATGCCCAGGATCGAAATAAATGGAGAATGTTGAGAGAGGCCTATGTTCAGCAGTGGACAAGACAGACTGTTTGATGAATAATAATAATAATAATAATAAATGTCCTCTTTTGGTTAAAAAACACCAAATGGCCATTGACCTAAGTTCTTCAGCCAGTAATTTAATAATGTTCGTAAATAAATAAAATAAATGGTATATCAAATATACGGTTGGTAATTGTATTCGAAAATAGCATATCTTTCGGCATTCGGACCAGTAATAAAATCATAAAAGACGTAGTAGGTCAGTACTGGGAAACAGATTTTTATTCTGAGAAGGGCGAAACAGCCTGTTCTGATCTGGATGATAGTGACCATAATTCAGACCTTGAGCAAATTTTAGAAACTATTATTAGTGGAGTCAAATTAGGATTTTAATGTGAATTGTCTGGCCAGGGCGATTTTTTTGTTTTAACGTGTTCAGTGGGTCAACTATAGTTCACAGTTCAGTTTTGCAGTTTCTGCGAGGTCGACGTATTGTTTATTTAAACAATTTAATTTTTTAGACCGTTTTATTCATCGGTTTTCTTTAAATATCTATAAATAAATCAACAAAAAGAAGAAAAATGTTCGTTATAAGCTGTGGAACAAAAGTACGTAAACTATAATTCTTTCCAATTGTTACTATTATTTAAAAAAAAAGTGAGCATTGCACAATTATGCGTCTTTAAACGAATTGCTGTTCTTTAAAAAATAAAGGATAATTTTCAATGAAATTTTGGAAAAATATAGCTCTTACAAAATACAATCACCGCTTAAAATTTCAAATGTAAGTGATTATTAAAACTGCTCAAATATACAATTATTGCTAAAACTTTGCACCCCTGTGAAATCCTGCCATCAAGACCAAGAAATCTGTACGATCGCTCAAATTGTAACATTCTATAAGTACTTTAGATCACGGAGAAAACTTTTTTTCAAAATGTAAACCCATTTTATTACATTTGTTTATAGTTTTCGAAATTAATTCAGTAACTCGCTGGTTTTTTTATGAAATCAAAAACAGTACACGAGTAATGAAAGTAGATTAAAAAAGCCAAGTTTTGAAAAAAAAATTAATGCTCTACTTGCATTTGGAGCTAAGATACGTTAGTTTTTACGATTACGTCAAATAAACAAATCGATATTACTTCTTGAAATTTAGGCTGGTTATTCCCCAATAGGCTTATTACCGATAATTTATGTTTTTTCATGGCATTCAATAGAATTCGATCATCTATATAAGCTGTTAAAATTTCAGCTTCTTAAGTATATCCAATCCTCAGATATTCAATGTTAAAGATTGGGTTTCAGTAAAAAACGCTTCGCCGATTCGTGACGTCATTTTGCATGAACAAAAATTAAAAAAGTACATTGTTTCTGTCAGAACTTCTTTGTTTCTATGCTATAGAAATAGAGCAAAAACCATTTGAAAGCCTAATTAACAGTCTTTCATTTTTGTTCTTAGCGCTTTTGACGTAAGTGCCATAGTTTCTGAGATATTTAACATTTAAACTAAATACTTCGTCTTATAATCGTTCGGACGCCACCTTTATACTTCCAGATCTCCGAAACCATTAATTCTACAGAAATTAGAAAAAAAAATTCATCCTCAATTTAGTAGCTTTCTTATTTGTCTCTAGCATGGTTTCGCTCAATGTAATACTTTTCGAGTTATTTGACGAATATTGTTTTGAAATACCGTTTTTTAAGCTAAAGTCCCAATTTTCAAGTCATTATTACTTAAAGACTATCAATTTTTATGAAAAATTGCATAGAACCCTTTCTTCTTAAAATTCTATTTTATTTCACCTCCAATGTTTTTAATTATTAAATCTCGACTGTCGCCTGATCAGCATCTACAAAGTGACGTCACGCGAAGCTCCACCCTGTTTCCGTCCGGTCCAACTTTGGTAATTTATTTAAAGGCTTAAACGTTCGAATTAAAACCTAAAATTTGGAAATTGCCTTAAAAAGTGTTCTACTTTCGATTTCTAAAATTAAAAAAAAATGCTGCTTGCCTATGCCTATTCTTATTATTTTGTTTCTGCTATTTGAAGATAATCCAAAGCTACAATTGTTAAAATAACATCGAATAAATCCGGCTTTGAAAACATAGTGCACATTTTCAATTTTTTTATAACTTTTTTAATTTTTGTCACGAAAATGGTAAACCAACCTAACTTGAACAACTACCCTTATGTTCATGTATACTGTTGTATACAGCTTTGTAAAACTTTTAATATTACTGATACAATAAAAAAATATATTTTGCAAGCAGGATTAGAACCCGAGACGTCCGCACCCTGAATGCAAAACAACAACAATATTTTATTCAATACTTTTAGTACATATATACGCCTCCTCGGATCCTAACCCGAAGCCAGCCAGACAACCACGGCAAACACCGTCGAGGTGGGCGTGAGGCTGGACGGGGTAGGTCCAGTTTGGCTTTGAGAAAAATAGAGGATGTGGGCTAGTAGCTCCTGTCTGTCGTAGACAAACTTAAAAACTAGGATAAGATAAACATGTGTCCACATGGACCTAAAAATAATTTTAAAATAAACACAACACTGAGAACACTAAAATCGTGGACGGACGCACTTCATAATTTTGATTGTTGATACGGGAAACACAACTAAACTAAAAAACCCGTTCGAACAAATGACGACCGTGTGGTCTGATCGGCGGCAAGGAAGGTAGGGTGGAAATAGAATTGTGGTTAAAAAAATTAGGATTTTGAAAAGTTTTCGACCTAGAGCGGATTTAGAAAGACAAAAAGGGAACAAAAATAACAAAAAAAAGTAAAAGAACAACATTGTACAAACATGAAAGGTGAGAGAGAGGGATTGGAAAGATGTAGAGTTGAGGAAAAATAAGAGTAAGGGTAGAGGAAAGTTATCGTAGAATGAGTGTGGCTAGGGGAGTTGCCGGAAGATAGGCAACTCCTGGTATGGTAGGGGCACCCTGAATAAAAAGTACTACTCGCTTTACCCACTCGGACATCTAGCCACTTAAGTCTGGTTTGTAAGAACATAATATAACTTGTAGACATATTTGGTGATATTCGGATCTAACAAAATCACTAAAGACCCCACTTTCGGGTCTCTATGCAGTATCTTTAGCAATTGTAGCTTTGGATTATTTTCAAGTAGCAGAGACAATAGAATAGACATTGGAGAATTACCAGTCCAAAGGGCATACCCGGGTAAGCATGGGAAAACTGCCCTTGAAGTAATATTGCTACTTTTTTTGTATAGCGTATAGCATAAGATGTAATTCTGCAAAATTTTGACTTTCTAAAACTTATAGTTTTCGAGTAAAAAAATCATTCTAAATTATTTTATTTTATTTTTTTGACAAACTACGTTTACCAAATTTTTGGTGCTTTATATATAGTATACATCTACTTCGGATGGATTAGTAATAAAAAAATTAGGTTATTATTCTTCAAAGAAATATGTTTTTTTAATTTTTTATTTTTCAAAAATTTTTTTTTGACACTTCTGCATCAGGGACACCCACCAATTTTTTTTTTAATAATTTATCATTTATCACATATATTTTTATGAAATACTTTGAATTGGTACAACATACTGAAAAATAAAAAAATCTATGCTACTCTATTTTCCACAATAACATTCGTACTAATTATTAATTACACAGGTCAACATTTAGTTTGAAAAAATACACCGGACTCTACCTAGATACCCAGGGGTTTTTGGGGTCGCTAATTCCGGTGCCGAGGTCAGGTTCAAGGTCATTTAAAGGTCGAACTAAGAAGAGGTGGTTGAAAAAATTCCCACATAAGTTTTTGGAGTCCGAATCCGGTGTTCCGGAGGTCATTTCAAGGTTAATTTGAGAAAAACAGAGGGGAAGCTGTCAAAAAACCTGAAAAAATTTTAATACAGGTTTTTTGGGTCGCTGAGTCTGCATCCGATGCCGGTTGACCTCTACCACGTCAGTTTCAAGGTCATTCAAAGGTCAAACTAAGAAAAGGTGGTTGAAAAAATCTGAACAAATTCACACATAGGTTTTTGGAATTGCTGAGTCCGAATCCGGTGGTCGCTTACCCTTAAAAGGCATCCAGAGGTCATTTCAAGGACATTCTGAGGTCATTTCAAGCCGGAATTCGTCCGCCAGCTTTAGCTGCACATGAAGATTCTTCGGATATCTCAATATATTTAACTCAATGAACCACCTACTTATTTTTTTCTGTGAAAGTTGACGAGCTTATATTCACCACGTAAATCCTGTAGAACGCAAAGACTGGCCTTTAGGTATAGTTGCAGAAGCAGAGCGAACATGCAAGTAGAGAGTACCTTGAGTATTCGACAGGTGGCGCATGTCCACCGCAAGTGAGTTGGGACAGAAGAGGCGCGAATCACGGGCGTTGGCTTCACTCACTTGGAGCTTATCATGTCAGGATCAAAGTAATTTAATGGTTTTTTGAGTCAGACAAACTGACAAGGAGGCAGACAGGACTGTCAGATAGAAATATTTAGTCAGACAGGAAGATAGACAGAATTGCCGACAGGAAGGCAGGTCAGATAGATGGACAGAGAGAAAATGTAAGCGGACAATAAATACAGATTAACACGCAAACAAACGGGTGTGCAGATATAAAGGCAGACAGACAAACAGACAATAAGTAGGCCGGTGAGCATTCGTATAAATTTTTTCCAATTTTTTCACCTCCTATTCTTACTTTAACCTTCAAACGACCTTGAACATGAGGTGATAGAGGTCAACCGACATCGAATTTGGACTCAGCGACCCCAAAAACCTATGTGTGAATTTTTTCAGATTTTTTCAACCACCTCTTCTTGGTTTGACCTTTAACCTGACGTGATAGAGCTTAACCGACCTCGGCATCGGAATTAGCGACCCCAAAAACCCTTGAGTAACTAGGTAGAGTCCGGTGTATTTTCTCAAACTAAATGTGTGTAATTAATAATTAGTACGAATGTTATTGTGGAAAATAGAGTAGCATAGATTTTTTTATTTTTCAGTATGTTGTACGAATTCAAAGTATTTCATAAAAATATGTGTTATAGAATACTAAATGATAAATTATTTAAAAAACATTGGTGGGTGTCCCTAATGCAGAAGTGTCAAAAAAAAATTTTTGAAAAATAAAAAAATTAAAAAAACATATTTCTTTGAAGAATAATAGCGTAATTTTTTTATTACTAATCCATCTGAAGTAGATGTATACTATATATAAAGCGTTTAGAAAGTCAAAATTTTGCAGAATTACATCTAATGCTTATATACACTATACAAAAAAAGTAGCAATATTACTTCAAGGGCAGTTTTCCCATGCTTACCCGGTTATGCCCTTTCAATAAGAAATATCGATTTGTTTATTTATAAGCGACCTAAACCTAAAAACTAACGTATCTCAGCTCCAAATGCAAGTAGAGCATTAATTTTTTTTTAAAAGTTGCCTTTTTTAACCCACTTTCATTACTCCTTTACCATTTTTTAATTAATAAAAAAAACAGAGTTTTTTGAATTTGATTATAACTACAATTTCGAAACTTATAAACAACTGCAACAAAAAGGGTTTAAATGAAAAAAAAATCCCTCTCCGTGATCTTAAAGTACCTACTTATAAAAAGCTACAATTTTAGCCATCGTACACATTTCTTGGTTTTGATGGCAGGATTTCACAAGGGTGCAAAGTTTTAGCAACAACTGTATATTCGAGCCGTTTTAATAACTCTATTGTTTTGAAATTTTAAGCGGTGATTGTACTTTATAAGAGCTATGTTTCTCCAAAATTTCATTGAATAGTATCAATTATTTTTGAAAGAACAGTGATTTGTTTAAAAACGCATAATTTTGCAATATTCAATTTTTTTAAAATAATAATAACAATTTTAATGAATTATAGTTTATGTGCTTTTATTGTACAGCTCATAACGAGCACTTTTCTTCTTTTTGTTGTTTTCCGTAGGACTTATAGATTTCGAGATACTCAAAGAACATCGATGGAAAATACGGTCTAAAAAATTAAATTGTTTAAATAAACTATACGCCAACCTCACAGAAACTGCAAAACTGAACTGTGAACTTATGTTAATCCCCTGAACACGTTAAAACAAAAAAACTGCCCTGACCAGACAATTCACACTGCGATTTTTTCAATCCTAATTTGACTTCACTATACATATAAACCATAACATAAAACATAAACTTATTATTAGTAATGTTATAGGCAAGCATATCTGAAAAATTATTATTTTTTTCCCCAAAAATAGTTTTAAAAATTTGTTTCTTGCATACACTTTGCCATTATTCGATGTATAAAGGTATATTGGTGGAAACGTGAAATACCTAATAGGCTTCAAGTGCAAATAGGTAAATACCTTCCAACTTCAAGTGATTGAAAATGATAAGCAACACATGTACTTATAATAATAATAGCAATTTATTATTTACCCATCATTTATGTACATGATTAAAAATGTTATTATATAACGTGGTTTGACTAAAAATATCTCCCATTCCCGTGGTTTCACTAGAACAACAAAGATTATTAATTTCACGCCCTCTCGCTCGCCAAAAAATTCACATTTCTCCACCTCCCCCGCTCATCAATTATGAGACCTGGACAAAATTTGTTTTATCCATTCAACCACGCTCATCATCCCCCAACGTTCATCACCTGGAAATTTTTTTCCATTGAAAATGATAAGCAACACATTTTACTTATAATAATAATAGCAATTTACTATTTACCCATCATTTATGTACATGATTAAAAATGTTATTATATAACGTGGTTTCACTAGAAGAACAAAGATTATTAATTTCACGCCCTCTCGCTCGCCAAAAAATTCACATTTCTGCACCTCCCCCCACTCATCAATTATGAGACCTGGACAAAATTTGTTTTATCCATTCAACCACGCTCATCATCCCCCAACGTTCATCACCTGGAAATTTTTTTCCATTGTACCCCCCTTAGCAAGATTTAAATATGGTCACTTTATATTAGATGTCTCAGTTTATTATAAAATTCGTAGAAAAAGTATAGAAACTCAAGATAATCTGTCCGTCCAGTAAAAGTACCTGTTGATGCATTTCCAACCAGCCAGCCATGCACATACAAGAGAAGAATTGAAATATAGTAAATCATTTAACAAAAATAAAATATGATCAGGGCCGGCCTTGGTGAGGGGGCGACCGCGCCCCAGGGAACGCCATGAGCCTAATATAAGGCTACGAGCTTAATATACTTTTTTCGAGTAAAATTTATGAAGGGGGAAAAATTCCTTTTGGATTTTACTCTCTTCCCCTGCTCATCAATTTTGAGATGAGGACGAATTTCACACAAAGTTGCTTGAAAAACTAAGGCCGGCCCTGAATATGATGATTAGTTAATTGTCATCAGTAATTTTCTCCTCTTTGTAGTAAAAATTCCTGTTTAAATAAAACTTGCAAAAATTAAATAAAAACTATTTATTTAAGATATGTACAAAAACACAAAAATTGGTTGGTCTATCCGTTAAATCTAGAATAGGTAGGAACCTTGGTAGGAGCTGCTCTGAATTCGTTTTGGTATTGTGGCTGGGCACATCCTGTTACATTTTCGATTCCATCACAGGCGTTAATCAGGTCGTTGAAAGCTTTACCTTCACCGCAGTTGTACAAACGGGGTTTGTTCTCGATGCAGATGAAGTATCTCTGGCAGTCTCTTGGTGAACGGAAGTAGCGGTATTCTTCTTGGCCTAAGCCATACTGTCTGGCGTCCGGAGGGCAACTGAAGCCTAGGTATGCTAAAAAAGTTAAACCGTTAAAGATGGCGTAATCGAAAAAAATGTATAGCTGGAAAAAGAATATTTTAGTCGTTAAAAAGCAAATCCAAGGTAATTTTATAAGCTTTAAAAAAGGTTTCTTGGTTCTCTAAAAAAACTGTTTTTAAACATTAATTTGTTAAATAAACAAATGAAGCAAATAGGGTAAGAAGGTAAATTTTTCGAATCATTATTTATTTCTATATCAGTGACAGAATTTTTCCTAAGTAAAAAATCTAATTTCAATCCATTATAATATATTTCAATATCGAAAATCGTGACCGTAATAAAAAAATTGGGGAATTCTGACCATGCGGAATTTTTGATAAAAACAGTTTGCTTTTAGAGGTAAGAGAGGATACCGAAAATGTGACAAAATGAATGAAGGGTAGGAGGTGTGTTTATAAAAGTATTGTAATGTATTTCAACCCCTAGAATGTAGGCAACACAGAATTCGATTAATTGATTGGATGTCTGCCTAAATATAGAGATTTGCACCTACCAGAGAAAGAACATACTAGAAGGTCTGAGTGATGACATATCTGTTCTGGAACCATCTGGAGAATGTGACATCATCACAGAAACTTCGAGATCTGTCATCTGTAGGTATATAAGGCATGGAGTAAATCAGAGGAAAGAAGTTAGTGCAGTACTAATTGACAGTTGAAATGGTCAGAGAGTAAACACAGTGATAAAGTGACTGAATAGCTGAATTGTAGTACACAGTGTATTATTAGTCAAGTAAATTATTGGTTGTAATTAGTAGTTAATAAATTAGTGTTTAGTGTTACCCTGGTTGTTATAATTTCCGAATTCACGATACAGGTCGTTGAAAGGGTGTAAGCACGTCACAATTGGTGTCAGAAGCGGAATTATAACAGAAGATTTCTGGACTGTTCGAGAAGGTTTCTACAGTGTTCTTCTCGGGAATTAGTGGTGACACGGAGGATTAACTTACGGGACATTGTTTAAGGAGTATTTTTGGACTCAAAACTGTGAAAAAGTGCGTTTTCGGGAAAGTGACAGAGACACTGAAAAAGACTCATTTGTGCTAGTGCGTAAAAATTACTAGAACTTTTCTATTTGGACATTAGTGGAGATTATTAAATTCTCTAAACTGGATAGTGACAAAAGACTGGATAAGACTTTTTCGTGCTGTTTTGAGATTTTTCTGGAAAGTTCCATTGACGTGATAGTTTTATTTTGCAAAAAGTATGGCAGCTGAGGAACAAATACAGAACCTATTTGCGGAGTTAATGAGGACGATGGCCCAGCAACGTCAAGAAGAAAAAGAAAAGTATGAAAGAAAACGACAAAAAGAAAAAGAAGAGTATGAAAGAAAACGACAAGAGGAAGAAAAGCGGCGCCAAGAAGAAAGAGAAGAGCAAGAAAGAAGGCGACAAGAGGAAAAAAAGCGTCGTCAAGAAGAGCAAGAAAAAAGACGACAAGAGGAAGAGAAACTTCGTCAAAAAGAAAAAGAAGAGCAAGAAAGAAGACGTCAAAAAGAAAAAGAAGAACAAGAAAGAAGACGTCAAAAAAAAAAAGAACAGCAAGAAAGAAGACGTCAAGAGGAGAAAGAGGAACAAGAAAGACGCCAGGAAGAACTGAGGAAAATCCTGAATGAACAAATGAAAATCCAACATGATGCTATGAATTCAATCATTAACAAAATCAAGGAGGATATAAAGGCTGAAGTCAGTCAAATCAAAAGAAAGATGAGTGAGGTCGAAGGAGAAGTAGAGCGACTTAAGCGACAATTGGTTGAGAAAGGAGGCCAGCTAGTAACATTGTCAGGCCCTCGGTTAAAACCTCCCTCCTTTGACGGCCTAAGCTCATGGACAGCCTACAAGAGGCAGTTTGAGGCAGCAGCATGTGCGAACAACTGGGATAACGAGAAAAAGGCTATGGCATTAGTTCTGGCGCTAAGGGGCCAAGCCTCAGAGTTGTTGCTTCAGACCATCCCGGTGGAGAAACAAAGAGACTTCAAAGTTTTAGAAGCTGCATTGGACTTGAGATATGGCGACCAACATCTCGCCCAAGTATACCAGGCCCAGCTAAAATCACGGACACAAAAGGCTGGAGAAAGTTTACAAGAATTCGAGGCTGCCATAGAGAGACTGGCATACCTGGCATATCCAAGTGCTCCAAGGGAATTCCAAGAACAATTAGCTCTCGGGGCCTTTTTGGATGGCATAAGAGACGAGGAAGTCAGGCGAGTACTAAGATTATCGCGGCACCAAAGTAGCAGCGAAGCTCTGGTCCGTGCCCTTGAAGTAGAGGCTGCCTATAATGACACCCCACGGTCAGAAGTGCATGCTGTGACACATTCAGACAAGAAGAACCCTGACATGGACATGCATGAAATGCTAAGTAAAGTATTGGCCAAATTAGATTCCCTGGGGAGACAAGGCAAACAACAAGGTGAAGCGAAACCAAACGGACGTATCCGATGCTATCAGTGCGGCAAATTAGGGCATATTAAGAGAGATTGTCGACAGTGGAGCCCTGAGAGAGTGAAGGCCACTGGGGCGGTGCTGGCTGAAGAAAAAAATGCGCCCTGAGAAATAAAGGTTTGCCAGCTTCGAAGAATCTCGAGTAGTCTATCATTACCAGGACGTGTAACTGGAAGTAAAGAAATTCCAAAGGAAGTTTTAAGACAAGAGCAACTGGACGATACAGAAATTGGACCTATATTGCGAGCAAAGGAAAAAGGAACCCGACCAGACTGGAAGGATGTTTCAAACCTAGGAGTAGGAGTGAAGGCTTTGTGGTCGCAATGGGATTCACTGAGAGTCTTAGATGGGCTGTTGAGGAGAGCATGGGAAAGCCCGGATGGGATGCAGGTTGCCATGCGTCTAGTGATTCCCAGGTGTCGTGTAGCAGAAGTACTCCAGGAAGCGCATAGTGAAACGTCCGGCGAACACTTCGGCGTAAACAAGACATTGAGTAAAGTACGAGAACGATTCTATTGGGTCAATAGTCGCCAGGATGTGGAGGCTTGGTGTCGCAAATGCAAGAATTGTGCTGCCAATGGGAAACCACTTTCCGGAAGCGACCATGCGAATGAAAGTCGAGAAGAGCCGAAGAATGACCAAGAGCAGATGACCAAGGCTGGTAACCGAATTAAGGCTCGTTATGATCGGAATCCCAGTACAGGAGGATTCAAGGTGGGAGATCGGGTCTGGCTGTACAACCCACAGCGGAAAGAATGGAAGTCCCCAAAGCTTCAACCACCTTGGGAAGGACCGTATTTAGTCATCACCCGAATTAACGATGTCATCTATCGGATTCAACGAATCAAAAAGTCCAAGATGAAGATCGTACATTTGGATAGACTGGCGAAAGAAGTTGAATTGCCTGACCGGGACGTTCAGGCTTAAGGAGGGGGCAGTGTAATGTATTTCAACCCCTAGAATGTAGGCAACACAGAATTCGATTAATTGATTGGATGTCTACCTAAATATATAGATTTGCACCTACCAGAGAAAGAACATACTAGAAGGTCTGAGTGATGACATATCTGTTCTGGAACCATCTGGAGAATGTGACATCATCACAGAAACTTCGAGATCTGTCATCTGTAGATATATAAGGCATGGAGTAAATCAGAGGAAAGAAGTTAGTGCAGTACTAATTGTCAGTTGAAATGGTCAGAGAGTAAACACAGTGATAAAGTGACTGAATAGCTGAATTGTAGTACACAGTGTATTATTAGTCAAGTAAATTATTGGTTGTAATTAGTAGTTAATAAATTAGTGTTTAGTGTTACCCTGGTTGTTATAATTTCCGAACTCACGATACAGGGTGTTTACAAAAAGGGTGTAAGCACGTCACAGTATATTATAAAAACATTCTCACAACTAAAAAATGATTGTAAAATAGTTATACTTTTTAAAAGTGTAATAGGTGAAAAGTTTGCAAACGTATAAAGGGGTTTTACAAATGTTACATGGGGAGAGAGGGGGTTAAAAATGGTTCATTTTTGCGAATTTGTTTTTTGAATGGCCCTATACTGATAACGGGTAAATATTGAAGTACCTTCAGCATCACACGTAGAAACTTCATCAGGCCAATCACATCTGTAAGAATCTCCATTAAAGGCGAGTCCTTCTGGACAATCAAAAATGTAGGCACGTCCATCCACACAATTTTTGAATTGTCCGCAATTTTGTGCGTCACCAACTCTGTAGTATCCAAATTGATGTGGGCAGTCGTCTGTTGCTTGGGGAGGTTCTAGAAATATACATTGACAAAAATTCAAGTTTAATTAACAGTAGAACAAGCAGCAAAAGTAGATAACTGCTTTACATAGTTAGCATAATAAGTTAATGCGTTTTCAGTGGAACCAGAGGTGTAGCGAGACAACTTTTTTTGGGGGGTTATTTTTCAAATTTGCCAACTTCAGAAACTTAGGAGGCCAACTCTGTAAATAAATAAATAATAATTCCTACAAAAAATGAGAGCGGGGGGGCAGGAGAAAATAATAATAAAAAAAATGTTCCCACCGAAATCAAATTTGCCACCTTATATCTAAAATTTCCAACTTATGCTCAACTTTGACAATGAAATGAAGCAATTTTTATCTGAAACGTTTTTTTATCTGATTTCAATTTTGGAAGAGTTTCTTCATTAATTTATTCAATTTAGTTAGTAACGTTATTCTACGCAAAAAAACAAAGAAATTTTGCAATTTAATAATCTGATAGATATTTTTCATTATTTTCTAATAAATGAAAAGCCTTAAGAAACAAAAATTTAGATATTTTGTACTGAAGTCAGATAAAGAAATGTCTCGAACAAAAATTGTTTGGTTTCTTTTGTGGAATACGATCCTGGAATATAAAATATAGGTTATCATTTGAAAAAGCAAACTGACCTTAGTATGGCCTTGAAATCGCCCGCCAACTAAGAAAATAATATCATTTTAATTTCCTCCCGAAAACACACAACTTTTGTTTGAAATATTTTTTTCTAAAATGGGCTGTTCTCACCTATAATACACCTAGAGCATTGATAATACCGAGATAATCTTAGAGACTGTTGAAAGCGTGTTGCTTGCTATTATCTTTAAGCAACACGCTTGAAGCATTCTCTACGACAAAATTTTGAGTATTTATCAATGCTCGAGGTGTATTCGGTAAGATAATTTTTTACTCTCCATTCAATTCGTATTTTCTGATCTAACAAACTTCTAAAAACATTTTCCACGTATCCTTTTTACTTTTAATGGTGTTTTTCTAATACAATTTGATTAATTGAATCGTTTACCAAACCTTTGTGACATTTTTATAAATTGATTTTCAATTTGACATTTGTTGAATTTTAATCTGACATTTGAACATATCATGTGTGCCTTGCCTGATAACACCACATGTAGTGGTGTTATCGCTGTAATCTTTTACTGATTGGATGAATTTTGACACATGACATGAAATGCAAAATTTTTATTGGTTAATAGATTTAGTAAAAAATTATCAAGATATTTTCTCGTGTCAACTTAAATGGAACACCCGGTACATAAAGTGTTTCAATAAAGTCAATGTCACAACAAACTTCGAGTGGTGTTTCTTCTTATCAAAAAAGCGAAAAGACAAGAATAACATTTTTTCTAAAATTCTTCCTAATTGATGATAACTGATAAAATTATAAAATTATACAGATTTTTTAAATAATTACTCAATGATCGTTGACAATACCGATTTCTAACTTGACAGAAGAAAGCGTTTTCATAATAGCTATGCATACAAAAAGTTTAACAAAAAGCTAACCAGTAGCGTCGGAGTTAAGGCTTAAATAAAAAAGTTATTTGCAACCCAACAGATTTTTGTTTTATTGATTTGGATGACCCGTCTTTAACTAAAACTGTTCTCTTCCTTCAGTTTTTCGTACAACGTACCCTCGTCGTCAGCTTAAACTCACCGCTGTTCGAGATGCTCTCTTTCTAACATGCGCCACTACAAATAATGCTAAAAAGGGACCATCTCAACCGGTGGTGAGTTTAAGTAGTCCAGCCAACGCAGCGTTAAAATGACCAGAATCTCTAATCTGAATGCTAATGAATGAATTTTGTGCAATGTGTTTGTAATGACGTTAATAAAAAAGTTGAAAAAAAGATTAGAGTAGGAAATGATCGGAAGGGGTAGAAAACACCCCGTTATCTCAGGTTCCGTAACTTGTAGAATTAGGTCAAAAATGAAAAAAAAAAAACAATGTTTTATCTTTTTTGGTCCAAAATAAGATGATTTTACTCTTGTGGATTTTCTCGAAAAATGCATATTTTGGGGAGAGGTGAAAAGAAGTGGGGAAGAGATGGGAAGGGGTGGGAAGAGGTGGGAAAGGAGTGGGAAGAGGTGGGGAGAGGTGGGAAGAGTTGAGGAAGATGGGGAAAGAGATGGGGGAGGCGTGGGACGAGGTGGGGAAGGGGTGGGACTAGGTGGGATGAGGTGGGGAAGGGGTGGGAAGAGTGGAAAAGGAGAGGGGAGAGGTGGGGAGAGGTGGGAAGAAGTGGGAAGTAGTGTTAGTGTGAGTGTGAGAAGACGGGAGAGTGAAGGGGTGGATGGCGGTGGCATATGAAAAGGTTTTGTCTGTCTGTAAAATAAGTAGACTAAAAAGTAAAAAATAAAATTATAAAAAAAAATATTTTTAAGAAAAAACTTTTATTTGAAA
This sequence comes from Rutpela maculata, assembly GCA_936432065.2. NCBI lineage: Eukaryota > Metazoa > Arthropoda > Insecta > Coleoptera > Cerambycidae > Rutpela > Rutpela maculata. The sequence goes on along the minus strand of OW386291.2, from coordinate 123,964,599 downwards.
AAACTACTAAAAAGTAAAAATAATTTTTTTAAAATTTATACACCTGGAAACCAAAAGCTTTGGGGGCGGTCAATTGAGCAAAGTAACTATACAATAGCGCTATGTGACCGCCCCCAAAGCTTTTGGTTTCCAGGTGTATAAATTTTAAAAAAATTATTTTTACTTTTTAGTAGTTTTTTCAAATAAGTTTTTTCTTAAAAATATTTTTTTTATAATTTTATTTCAAATTATTCAATTAAATATTTTTAAAGCTCTACAATTTCAAATAAAGCGTCATGTTTTTCCGGAAAAACTCGGTGAAAACGCATTTTACAGAAAAGTTGCAAATAAAAGAAAGTCTTGTACTTCGATGATACATTCACCTGAATTTTTTCAGATTTCTTTTTCAACTTTTATATTTCCCCTCCCCCATTTTTACGAATTTTCGAGTGGCCATATCTCGAAAAATATGAATTTTTCGAAAAAATTCACAAAAGTAAAAACATCTTATTTTGGGCCAAAAAAAGGTAAACATATTGTTTTTTTTTATATTTGACCTAATTCTACAAGTTACGGAACCCGTGATAAAAGGGGGTGTTTTCTACCCCTTCCGATCATTTCCTACAGTAATATTTTTTTCATCTTTTTTATTAACGTCATTACAAATACATTGCACGAAGTTTCATCAAAATCCATTCATTAGCCTCAAATTAGAGGTGAAACCCCCCGTTGACTGGACTAAAGGTGACGACGATTGTACCATTTAGTATGATTGTGTCGTTATGTCGTCATGACTAATTGGATTGTTTTTATTATACTTACGAGTTTGTTCTCTTCCTGTACAATCTACGTCAATGGGATACTGGCAAGGAAAGGCAAATACTCCGGCAGCAGGGTTGAAAAGTAAACCATCGGGGCAGACTTTTTCTTCGGGAACTCCATCATTACATTGTATATATCTAAAACAACATATTAGTTATGTATTGAAAAACGAAATGCAAAAATCCAGGGTGACATTTTAATTGTGGAATTGAGATGCGGAGATTCAAAGGTTTTGTAGTCAAAATTTAAATACCATAGATAGGTACAGTTTTAAAATTTAGTACACTATTAGATAATGGTTTCAACTTCAATGTAAAAAAAAAACAAAAAATATAAAGTTCACATAGATGAGTGATTTGGAGAAACAACAGTTTGTTTAAACTTTAAAGATTAAGATCCAGTGATCCAAATATTGAAATGGTAATAAAGTTAAAGTTTAAACGTATCAAAATTAAAAACGTAACATTATTTGATTAGTTGATTAGTTCATATAAATTCTTGGTGGTGAGATGGTGGCAGAAAGAGAATAAGAATAAAGGAGTCTTTTTATTTTTAATTTTGTTTGTTAGATTGGAAAATTATCAAAAACCCAGAAAAATTTCATCAATCTTGGTTCATAAATAAGGCGCAATTGGGTGAAAAGAAGTTAAACGTATTTAAAGTTATTTAAAGTTATGTAAAGTCATATTATCAAAATTACTTTATAAATAGCCAGGGGCGTAGCGAACCAACTTTTTTGGGGGGTTATTTTTCAAATTTCCCATCTTCATAAGACTTAAAAAGCCAACTCTGTAAATAATTAAATAGTAATTCCTCCAAAAAAATTGATGAGCGGGGGGGGGGGAATTCTAAAGAAACGTTTTCATTAACTTTTGCCAAGTTCCACCAAAATAAAAGTTGATGAGCGGGGGGAAGAAAATCTTAAAAAAAAAATCAATAAAAATTGCCAAAATTTCCAATTTTTCTCCAACTTTTGCCAAGTCTGACAAAGTTGGGGAGAGTGACGTACCCCCTCATACCCCCCTTCGCTATACCCCTGTAAATAGCATATTTGACATTAAAGTTTGAATTGTTTAAATGCTGATATACCTATGTAATTCTGTTTTTAAAAAATTTAACGTTGGCAAGAGTTGAAAATCACTGTTATTTTTTGAGTCTATACTTGTAGCGCCATCTGCATTGTCACGGTAGATGGATTTTGTACTACAGGGACCAGCCTGAGTTAACAAAATATCTTCTATTGTCTTCAGCTTTGCAAAACCCGTATATATCAACTAGTATTATCGGAGGCAAAGTTCAACAACATTTATTTAAAACTAGAAATAATCAGAATACAAAAATATTCATTTGAAAACAAGTATTGAAAATCGAGTATAAACTATGTTATATCCGGTCATATTAACAAGAATATATCACAAAAACCGCTACTCAAGGAATCACTACTTCCACTTCCAGATTTTCTATCCAAGTCTCTCACAACGAAAAAAATTTTCTTATAACTCATAAAACGATATCCCACATCGGTAGTGGGAGTGGATGAAGTAAAAAAATATTTTGAGGCATTTGGTTTTTGTACACACTAAATCACAAATTTTTTTTCACCCCCTTTAATAATGGGGTGGGGGTGGTAAGTGGCTAATGTCAAAATTTTTTTTTGAGATCTTAGCTATATACTAAGTACCAATTTTATGAAGTCTTACTTGCTTGAATTAACTATTTACCCCAATTTACCTCAATTTACCACCTCTTTAACGGAATAAGATCAAAATACATAATCTAGTTCCAGATCTCGTTAAAATACATACGTGTACCAAAAAAGTCAATATCTTAAACGGTTCCAGACAGATCGACAGACAGACAGAATTATTTTTTGCTCAAATTTAAAACCTCTACGTTTCATAACATTCTAAGGCCTCGGTATTTGCACAATAAAAATTTTCAATATTTTTTTTGCGTTAACTTCCACAAGATGTGGAAATAAAATAACACCTGTTGTTCCGTTTTAAAGTCCATATTTACAAATTGAACAGTTCAACCTTATCAAACATCACACAGACGTAAGGTGTTGATCTCTTTCATAGTATCATGGGTGTTGATTAAATTGACTATGATTTAACCACTTTTAAGTATATGTCTGTGGATTTACAGGGCTGGATTAAGGATTGGCGCGCCCCTAGGCTAATGATGAGCAGGGAGGAGAAATCTGAAAAAAACATTTTTTGTCCAGATTCAAAATTGACGAGCGAGGGGACGGAAAAATATGAAAAAAAAATGTTTGTCTCGGTTTCAAAATTGATGGGCGGGGGGAAGAAATCTGAAAAAACATTTTTCGTCCAAATTCAAAATTGACGAACGGGGGAGGAGAAATATGAACAACATTTTTTTTTCGCCCGGGTTTCAAAATTGATCAGCGGGGGAGAAAATATATTTTTTTTTATTAAGCAGTTAACGCAAAGAACTCGCGACGCACCTCATGCCCCAGCGCACCCCTTCACGCATTGTCGCCCCTAGGCTGTAGCCTAGTTAATCTTATGGATAATCCGACCCTGTGGATTTATTTAATTGATTTAAACAGGTTATATTAGTTTTAAAAATAATCAACTGCAAGCCATAAATTTTATTAATTAATTACTTTATTATTATTATTACCTGTTTTCAGGAGCTTTATGTTTATTGCCACTTTCAATGTTTTAATTAGGTACATGTTAGTTTATTATGTAATTAAGTAGGTATTGCGTTTCTTTTACTTCTAATAAATATTTAAATCTCCAACAGGTTATTGTTTAAAGTTTAAATTCGAATTATTTTTTACTACAGATAAAAAAGGTATTTTTGATATTGAACGTGAAAAACTAGCAGGGCCGGCCTTAGTTCTTCAAGCGCCCCCATGCGAAATTTTAAAAGGTGCTCCATTTTCTGGTCAGAAAAAAAATTTTTCATCCTCATCTCAAAATTGATGAGCGGGAAGGGGGGTAAAATCCAAAATTTTTTCGTCCTCATAAAATATATTAAGCTCATCGCGACCCTTATATTAAGCTCGTGTCGCCCCCTGGGGTGCGGGGTACGGTCGCGCCCCCCCTCTCTAAAGGCCAGCCGTGAAAACTAGATCACTATTGTGATATTAATCAGGAAAACGATTTAGTAAATACTGACAATAGGGTATTCTCAGTGGAATTTGACATATCCTTTGTATATTATGTTCTACTTATACAGGGTGATCTACCATGACATGCGGAAAATTTATCAGTAGGTTGTCCCCACCGAAAAGAGTTACAAAAATAAGAAATATTACCAAAAAAATTACCTTATTTTTTTTGTAGTAATGCGCCGCCAATGACGTTAACCAATCTGACGTAACGCGGCACAACCATATCATTTCCCTTCCCCCTTTATCAGGTTTGGGATTGACAGCAAAGCTGGAGAGGGTAGAAGTGACTTTTTGGTTTTAATCGAATCACACTACAAAAATAGCAAAATACGTCGAAAAGACATTGACTCTATGCTAGTGAACTCTACAACAAGTAGATATAAGAGATATTTACTTAAACCCGTCGATAACACAAAAACACCAAACACCGGCACTTTGTACCTGCATGCCGGTGTCCTGAATGTTCGACCGTAAGCAAGAATCCAAGAAAAAAATTATTATCAAATGGGTTCAGAATGTCGTAAAACCTCGAAGTTTTGAGTTCGGACAAAAAAATCCTGTCTGTCAGTAACTTTTTTTTCATTAATTTCATCATTACTCTGGAACGGTTTAATATTGACTTGAAATTTGGCGATTTCTGAAACTAGATTATATTTTGATCTTATTCCGTTGAAGTGTTGGGGGGTTAGTGAGGGTAAATAAGTAAAGCAAGCAAGAGTCTACAAAATTGAGATTTAGTGTACATACCTACGTGAACTAAAGGCCTCAAAATTTGTTTTGGTATATTTATTAAAGGGGGGTGGAAAAATTAAAATTATGATTTAGTGTGTGTACAAGAACCAAAGGCCTCAATTTTTTTGCATCAGCCACTCCGACTACCACCCTCACTTCATTATTAAAGGGGACGAAAAAATGTGTACTCTTGTACACAAAGGCCTCAAAACTTGTTTTTCTTAAAAAAACTATGAGATGCAACTCCACAACTTTTGTATTTAACTTCTTTTTTAGAGTTCTAAAAACAAAAGTCAAAATATATGTCATTTGAAAGCTGACAATGAGATTTAAAATATTTAGTAACAATTTGGTTTCGTTTTTCCCCGATTTTAAATGATTCATGTGTTACATCAGCGTCGATTTTGGGTAGTAACTGCCTACACGCGCCGGCGCGGCGTCTAAGCAAGATAATGTAACTTTTTTTTTAACTTCCGATTTCCTTTTTCACAGGTACGTCTCAGCACAGGCCTGTAGCTAGAAAATGCTTTCAGGGCGGGCAAACAATTTTTCAGGACGGGCCCGTAAAAAAAGTCCGAAAAATTTTTTGATGGGCGGTAGGGGGGGGGAGGGCTAGAAATCCAAAGAAAAATTTTTAATCCGAAAAATTTAGACAATTTTTACCCAATCTCTTTCAAAATATTAAAAAGACAGTTAAAATTGACCCCATTACGATCACCGTAGGTCGGGCAAAACTTATTCCAGGACGGGCATTGCCCGTCCTGCCCCCCCCCTAGCTACAGGCCTGTCTCAGCAGTGCGTGTTCTCAAGAATATTTGAAATTTGCCATAGTTGTGCTTACTTTTACTGAAAGATCCCAACACGCGTATATTTGTAATGGTAGATAATGTTAATATACTAGTTTTTAAGCTTGTCAATGTCGGTAAGTGTTTCTATATTTAGGTTATTTAAGTCATTTTAATATGACAATGTTTAATTTTACTTCCACATCCAGTGGAAGTATAGTAACGACCAAAAATTTTTTTAAAATTTTTATTGTTCAAATAGGCTTAGAATGTCATGAAACGTCGAGATTTCAAGTTTGAGCGAAAAAAAATTTTCTGTCTGTCGGTCTGTCTGTCGGTCTGTAACTTTTTTTGTGCGCACGTTTACTCTGGAACCGTTTGAGATATTGACTTGAAATTTGGTACACATATGTACTTTAACGAGATATAGAACTAGATTATATTTTCATCTTGTTCCGTAGAAGGATTGGAGGGTAAATTGGGGTAAATTTGGAATAAATAGGTAAATCAAGCAGGTAAGAGTTCATAAAATTGATATTTAGTATAGACAAGAGAAGCTAAGGTCTCAAAAAAAATTTTGGCGTTAGCCACCCCCATTACCCCCCCACCCCATTATTAAAGGGGATGAAAAAAAAATGTGATTTAGTGTGTGTACAAGAACCAGAAACCTCAAAATATTTTCTTACTTTATCCATCCCCCACTCCCACCCCCTGTCACCACCCCCACCCCACTACCGATGTGGGGTATCGTTTTATGGGTTTTTGGGGTAGAGGATTTCAAATATTATATTATTAAAGTTCCATAAACAATTATTTCCAGATACAAAATTTTTTCGTTGTGTGACTTGGATAGAAAATCCGGATGTGGAAGTAGTGATTCCTTGGGCAGCGGTTTTTTTTCATGTGATAAATATTATTTTTTTGGTGATTAACTGAATAACCGTGTACATGATCTGTGAAAATGTGGTAATTATACCATTTACCGTTGAGAAGCTAGAACTCCGTTGCAAGCGGATGGACGGACAGACAAGCGAGAACAATAGTGTTCCGTTCTCTCCAGTCGAGAGAATGGTCATTTCGGGAGAAAGGAAAGAGAAAAAATATCCCGATTCACTTCTCCTAAGACGGTCGAGTAATTTAGTAATTGCTTTCCATTGCTTTCCACTAAATTACTCGACTAAAACACACTGTCCGTATTGGTCGAGTACTAAATTACTAAACGACTCGACTAAATTACTGGATGCGTGCAAACGCGCCTTAAGCTAGAGAATAGGACCCCCGATCAGTTGCGGAAGTGTAAAAATTATGTAAAATTAGTGTTTATAACTTACCCATCACAAGTTCTGGTAGGGTAACGTCCATTTTTCTCTGGACAACTTGCACTTGACTGAGGTATTTGTGGTGTATCCCTAACAAAATTGCTTTTTTGGAAGTTGTTGTATTGTTGTTCCGGTCTGTAGCGTTGGCTGTAAACTAAAAATAGAAAAGAAATTTAATTTAATTTAATTACAATATTAAATTTTAATAATATTCAAATTAAAGCAGACAATAATCTTGATTAATTGTATTATTATCTGTTTAACTGCGTTCTATGTGAATTTTTATTAAATGTCATTTTGTAGAAATAACTTTATTTACAAATTAATGACCCATTATGGTCAAAAGGTGAATGTCGATACACACATGTAAATGATTTCTGCAGGTTTTATAAGATTGTAAATATAAATCTGAATTTGATTTATAGTAGTCACTGAGGGTTTTCACCTCCGATTTCGTTGAACCTCCATCGATTTTCATGAAAATTTGTGAGTAGTTAGAGGATACCTCAAGAAACAAAAGTGACATAGTGCCAACTTGCGCTTTTACCCTGGGGGTGGATGCCACCCCTTCTCGGGGGTGGAAATTATTTTATGAAATATAACCCCAGGAATCGATAGAGGGACCAATTCTAAGCAAAATTTGTTATATAAAGTTATTAAAATAAATCAATACTTTTTGAGTTATTAAAGATCAAAGATTTTGATTTTTCGTGAAAAAAATGCATGTTTTAAAGCGGTTTTTCATAAATAACTCAAAAACTATAAGTTTTTACAAAAAAGTTGTCATTACCAAAATTGAAGCTAATAAAAAAAACGAATAAATTCCTTCCTTAAAAAACCTTTTAATATTAATTCAAAGTGAGCTATAAGTAATTGAATGTATATTTTCTTTCGGCGAGTACTCAAATCTAAGTATTCAAGCTTAAATAACGGGAAAACGATGCATTTTATAAAATATACTTACTGAACACTTTTCAAAGTACTCAGAAATACCTATCAAATGAACTGTAGAAGAAGTTGATAGCATCAAAATTAAGCAAGTTATGATGAAAATAAGACCCTTTCGAATTTTTTAGGAAAAAGTGAAAAATAAAACCTACGCCATTTCCACAAAAATTAAAATTTATAGTAATCCTTATAAGACTTTCTTTATTTTAGCATAAGTAATGACTTTAAAAATTTTGACCGGTTTAGAATGTATATTTTTGAAAAAAAATATGATTTAAAAAAATCAGAATTTTTCAAATTTTCGTAAATTTCATTTTCTTTTGAAAATAACTCTAAAAATACTCGATATATGTAAAAAATAATAGAGAACGAAATTTGAGTTTTTTTTTAACAAAGATTTTATTTTTTTTTATTTTTGTAGGAAAAAAAACCGAGATAGAAACGTTTAAAGCCTAAATTTTACTGCGAGAACCATGTAACCGGGGCCCTTTAACCTTTTATCTTTTAAAAAATAAGGGTTTTAAAAGATTAAATTTAATACGATCTTATAGCCCTTGAAATTACCTTTCAAATGGTTTTTGGATTAACCTGATATCATAAAAATTAAGGGAGTTATTGTAAAAAAACCAATAACATTTTTTTGGAAAAATTTTTTGAGTGTGTGTATGTTTCTTTTGAAGATAGAAAAAGTGAAAGGAATTCTGAACATCTCTCAGTAAATGAGATTTCAATTCAGTAATGTATTATTCAAATGATTAAAGTTTCTTGAAACCAAGTTTTTCAATGATTCTGCATTAAGGGGGTGGTTTTTAAGGGTTGAAATTTCACAGTCAACCAAAAATTATATCATAAACATTAAACAAACCGTTTGTGTAATGTTAATATGCGATTTCATATTTCAGAAATACAAAAAATGATTTTTTCATGATTTTCGATTTAAGGGGTAGTTGCTAACAGGGTTGAAAAATTAATTAAAATCGTAAATCATGCATATAAGTGTTGAAAAATATTTATTTTATCTAATTAAACGAGATTAATTACGCCAGAGTGCTTAAATCTGCATTTTTTCCCATTTTTAACAAAATGCAAAAAGCGCAAGTCGAGCATATGTCACTTTTGAAGTTGAGGGTAAAATATACTCAATCCCAAATTTTCATGCAAATCGATGGAGGTTCACCGAAATCGGAGGTAATAGTTGATTTTTACCTTCATTCACTGTACTATTAGAAGATATTGACCATAATTTAAAAAATATTTACTGAAGCTCACTGATTAATTATATAAGCTACGGCGGCAGGGCAGCTTTGGCGGGCCCCGGGCAAAGTAAATCTTCCGGACCCCCTTATTTAGGAAAAGTTTAAAAAAAAATGGAAAAGATTAAATTTAGTAAAATTGACAATTTTTAAAAACCCCCGATCAATGTATCTAATCGTACTAGTTTCATATGACCGAATCAAAATGAGGCCTAAATCATGTTCGGCTACCATAATTGTCTGCACATTTTCAATTTTACTTCAATCGGACAATTTCTAGAGAAGTTCAACATGGTGAATTCAAGAAGGCAACCAAACATCAAAATCTAATATAGCCTATGACCTTCCCGACAAAATACTCTTTCAAATAAAAAAAAAATACAACAAAATCGGATGCAGAGATATGAAGCCACAGACAGACAGATAAACAAACAAACAAACATACGCGTCAAACTCTTCTGGGGTCGGGGGTTAAAAAACACGATAATTCTGATGAACATAACAATTATTAAAATTTATTACACAAAAAATAAAGGTCCTAAAAATAAATAAAAATCGTGACAGGGGCCCGTCTGGATTTTTAATTTTTTTGTAGGCCCCGGCGAAGCCCCTTATAGGGCCGGATCCCGGACAAATGACCCGAGAAAACCGGTCCGAGTACGGCCCTGTACGGCGGTATAGTTGAAATATTCTTAATAGTGTACGGGGTTATGCGGGGCGAGACGAATGGATACTCCCGAATAGATCGGCAAATAGATCTCCCGTCTTTACTCCACTTTTACAACAGCTTTTACACTGTGAGAGATAAGAAGAAACCAGACATCTAACGTAGCGTGTAGGAAGGCGTAGACTCTGCGTTCTGCAGCCAATGTATTTCAACGATACCGCCTACATAGGCACACATAGGCGGTACGTCGATCACTATTCCGATTGTTTCAACTATACTTACTATACATTCACATATATGTTTTTCTAAATGTTAATGTGAAGGGAGTATTTTATTAAGAGACAAATTACTTGCTTCAAAAGGTTAACGTATTCAGGGTTAAATTGGGCATCGAAAAATTAAAATGGTTTGTTCCTTATTTAAAAGTAAAAGCGAAAAAATGAAAACGTATCTACAAAATTTTCAAACAACAAAAAACATCTTTTGTACAGCAAAATTTATAAAAATGAATGCAAATGTAAATAACTTCGTCAAGCACGTCCCCTTTTGTACATAAAAGATTGCTTATTATAAGGGATATAATAATATACAAAATATGTCGTAAATGGTTTTTTAAATTTGATGAACTCTACTCAAAAAGCTCATTCGAACAATGTCACACATGTATATTCGAAACAAAAAATGTTTCTCTTACTTTTGCATATACTCCCCGATCCACTTGAAAGTCCCCAGACCATTATTTCGAAAAATATTAAAGATATTTGAATTTTGTAAATGGCGTGTGATTGACACAAAAAAGACAGTAAATAAGTACAGTTAGAATTTTTCCTTTGCGGTTCACAGAGATGGCACTGCCGTACTAAATTGATTTTCGATAGCTGTAACCTTGAAATATGATTCGTATAATTGAGGAATAAATTATAAATAATTTTCATTATATGGAAAATTTGCAAAAGCCATCCGTTTTGGAGCTACCTGAGTTTTTTTCTTCATTTTTTTGTCTATGTAAATTTTGAAACTCCTGTAACTTTTTTAAAATAATTTTAGAACATCTATTGTTTAGAACTTTTATCTTATTAAATACAATCCTCCCTATATTATTACATATTTTGAAAAAATTTTACTAATTTCAAGTTATCCTCATAACCCCACAACCCCGAGGTTTCAATGAAAAAAAGGCTCTATTGGGGAATCAGTTAGATTGGGCCCTCAGAACCTCGTTACTCTGTACCAAGTAAGCCTATAGCGCTCCAGCAGTAAACCCTTCTACTACATAATCCAGTAACCCCGTGAACCATAACTGCGTAACTCTGGGAATTTGCATTTGAAAAAAACCGCTGCCCAAGGAATCACTACTTCCACATCCAGATTCTCTATCCAAGTCACTCACGACAAAAAAGCTTTGTATGTGAAAATAATTGTTTATGGAACGTTAATAATATAATATTTGAAATCCTCTACCCCAAAAACCCATAAAACGATACCCCACATCGGTAGTGGGGTGGGGGTGGTGATAGGGGGGTGGTAGTGGGGGGTGGATGAAGCAAAAAAATATTTTGAGGTTTCTGGTTCCTGTACATACACTAAATCACAATTTTTTTCCATCCCCTTTAATAAGGAGGTGGGGGTGGTAATCGGGGTGGCTAATGCCAATGGGACCTTAGCTTCTCTTGTATATACTAAATACCAATTTCATGGACTCTTACCTGCTTGATTTACCCATTTACCCCAAATTTACCCCATTTTACCCCCCAACCCTTCGACGGAACAAGATGAAAATATAATCTAGTTCTAGATCTCGTTAAAGTACATATGTGTACCAAATTTCAAGTCAATATCTTAAACGGTTCCAGAGTAAACGTGCGCACAAAAAAAAGTTACAGACAGACAGACAGACCGACAGACAGAAATTTTTTTTCGCTCAAACTTAAAATCTCGACGTTTCATGACATTTTAAGGACAATATTGGACAATAAAAATTTTTAAAAATGTTTTTGTCGTTAGTATACTTCCACTGGACGTGGAAGTAATTATTGAAAATTATAAAAACTTTCAAAATATGTAATAATATACGGAGGATTGTATTTAGTAAGATAAAAATTCTAAATAATGTTCTGACTTCAATATTGATATTTGGTAATAAAGTTTAATTAACTGGGAGAAGATAAAATTTTATTTCATAACAAAGGCCCATAAAAAAAATGGTCTGTGCTGGGGTACTGACCATACCAATCCCTTATATTTTGAGCCACTGAACACCAATCGGCCAGCACGTCAAGTTTTTTTTAACACCAAAAAAGTGGATCGTAATATTGCTAACCCAGTTCACTTAAATCAGACTCCAAAAGTGATTCAACTTTAAAACATCATCCTAATAACATTGTGGTATTTCCGTATTGACCTCATAACTTAAAAAAACCGTAAAACCTTAACCCCATGACCCTGGGACTCCGATGAAAATAGTGGGGAATCTTGATTGGGAAGTTAATGAGATTGTGACTTTGAGTCCTTACCCACGGGGTTATACGGCTAAAAGATTTGCTGTTCAAGAGCTAAGGGATCACGGGCTACTTAATTTCAAGATTCCGAGAACACAATCTCATGAATTACTCTGTTCAGATTCTTCACATTCTTCTATTATATTTCTAGAGTTATGCAGTTATGGGTTTACGGAGTTACTGGGTTATGCAGTAGAAGGGTTTGCTGCTGGAATAAGCTTACTTGGTAACAAGGTTCCGAAGGCACAATCTAATTGATTCCCCAATCGAGAGCCTCCTATTTTTTTCATTGAATCTTCAGGGGTTATAAGGATAGAGGGATTGCCGTTAAGGAGCGATGGCGCCATATGGTGCTTGTTTCCAAGATTCTAAGGTCACAATGGCACGAATTGCCCTACCTAGAATCTCATTTTTTTCCGTTGGATTTTCTGAGTTAAAAAGTTACGGGGTTATGGGATGCTGAGGTTATGGGAATATGAGATCGTGGACGTATGATACTCAAGCACAAGGATCCGAGGTCACAATCTCGTTAACTTCCCAATCAGAATTTCTTACCGTTTCCATCGGATTCCAAGGGTTATGGAGTTGAGAGGTTATGGGGTTAAGGAGTTATGGGGTTTTACGGTTTACTTTGAGTTATGTGGTTAATACTGAAGTACCACAATGTTATTAGGTTAGAGTTTTAAAGTCGAATCAGTTTTTGAGTCTGATTTAAATAAGCTGGGTAAGCAAAATTACTATCCAACAGACTTTTTTAGTGTTAAAAAAAACCTGACGTGCTACGCGCTGGGGAAAAACTAAGGTCAGATTCGTGTTCAGCAGATCAAAATACAAGGGATAGGCACTTTTTTTTTGTGGGCCTGTGTAATTTTTAGCTATCTTACTTGCCTGCCTTACCTATTTACCCCCCAACCCTTTGATGGAATAAGATTAAAATCTAGTTTCAGATCTCGTTATAATACGCAGGTGCCCCAAATTTTAAGTCAATATCATAACACCGTTCCGGAGTAATCGTGCTCACAAAAAAGTTACTTTTTTTCCGCTCAAACTTAAAATCATTCTAAGCCTATCTGAACAAAAAAAAATCATTTTTTTTTACCTTTACTATACTTCCATGACGTGGAAATAATGTTATGATGATATTATTACTAAAAAGTAACTAGATGACATTGCCGTTTATCACCGTTTATCACTAGTTTGTTATTATAATAAACGGTATATTATTATTAATGGCGAATTCGAATGTTGCAGTGGACAGGTAATAAGTGTTTCAGTAAACATTATTTGGAAAAAGACATACTTTTTCAATAGATCTAGTGTAATCTATCCATTTTTTTTTATATATTTTTATTTTTAAATTTGTAAGTATTGGTATATTAGTAATAAAATTACTGATAAAACGCAACTGTTTAATCAACACAACATTACTCGATGCCTAATGAATAGTAGGTGATTACGCTATGATTTTTTTAATCATTTAACGTAGACCCATTTACGTTATTACTCACAAAATTAATATGTTACGATACCAGTTATAGAGGACCACCAACAGAATTGTATATGGAATATTGGTGACCTTTACAAACTTTCACTTACCCATCAATGATCGTAACGATATATTTTTAGTAAAACATTAATTATTTATATATCTATAAGAGAATAGCAGTTGCCACATATATATATATACTTATAGGAATAAAGTTCAATAGATTAGAATAGTATAATAATAGTTAGGTAAAGTCAAATGCAAAACAGGTACAAGGAGCATTTTGATAGCGCTGAATTTTTAACGGACAAAAAATTTTGAGAAGAATAAGGTTTATAAAAAAATACCTAAAATAATAGAATAGAGTGCAGAGGTTATACCCACTTTTTACCAATAGAACTATTTTCTCCAAATTTGTTTAAGTTGATCTACATTTTGTTATACATATTCAGCACAATATCTTTGGTACAGTAAACATGTCTGCCTAATTTACTGTTCACTATTTTCGACATTTCACGTGTTTTGTTTGAGGAATTGTTGATTTTATTGGAGTAGTATCCCTGTTTAGCATTTTTAATATTATTCTTGTAGTTTTTTTTTCTCTACATTATAATAATTTTTTACCTCTACACTATTCAAATTAGTCATTAGCCAATACAATGTTTTAAATAAATATTTTGTTGTATAATCTCGTCATTTATCCATTCCTTTTTTGAATTGGCATCGCGTTGCTCCGACATATTTGTTGTAAACTTCTTCTGAGGACAACTTATGTCAGCATTAAGACGCAGTTACACGGCGTGTGGTTCGCCGATCCACGAACCTGGTGCGTGGTTCGGCAAACCACGCGCCGTGTAAAGGCGCCGTTACACGGTGCGTGGTTCGCCGAACCTGGCCCGACGAACCACGAACCACACGCCGTCTGACAGGGGTGGTTCGCTATTAGTTCGCGGTTCGTGGTGCGTGCTGCCGCGATCCATCGGATGTCGGTAAACTTGCACGGACCAAAGGATACAACTAAATGCGTCACAAATCTGAATGAACTACGTACCGTATTGACACCAGGTTCGTGGTTCGGCGAACCACGCGCCGTGTAACGGCGCCTTAACGGACAGCGAACCAGATGTGTCAATACGGCGCGTGACCAATGCAGATTTCGTGTGGGGTTGTGGATTGTAGGCTCGTCAAAACTGCATGGATCGTAGTGATGGTAAGACCCGGCTCATTTGAGTGAACCGGGTCTTACCAGGTCAATCACTCAAATGACCCGTTCATGAAGATTCGTTCATATGACCCGGTGGGTACATGGTCATGGATTAGAGAGAGACGCAACTCGCGATAAGATCTGTTTCGTCTTTCATTCCCGTGCAGCGGCGAGTCCTTTGATGTATTTTCTTTGGTATTAAGCACTTTCCGCCGAAAATAATTTAGTGTGGAGTAACGCGGAACTTTTATATTTTTTTAAATAAATCAATAAGTACCGACACTATTTAAAAGTCAACAATATCAATTTCCAAGTTTATAAATTATGACTGCATTTCATCTCGCTGAATTATGAAACGTTTTGAAAATAATAATATATTTTCTATTTCAATTCAGAGCATACATTTGTTATATTATACCTCCTTTTAAATTTTTGTTTGCAAGATGATCTGTTGGTTCTCGTTCGCCGCGCACCGATCGTGAATATCTTAGTAGAAAATACCATCCGAAGTTCCGTGTTCGGCCAGGTCATACGAACGATAGGGTCACGGAGAGTGATCGAATCGTTCACAGGTCTTTTGGAAGACCCGTTCATTGTGAACGGGTCGTTCATGAACGACACATCACTAATGGATCGACTGATGACTGATCTTCAGGCGCAGTTACCAACAACTAGATGAAAGGCTCGAGCCGACGCGAGCAACGTCTCCCGAGTCGCAAGCCATACCAAGTTGCCTATGTCACATGGCGCGTGTTTCGTGACTCGCCGAGCCAGGCTCGCCTAATCACGCGCCGTGTAACTGCGCCTTTAGAGTGTGATGTTCAAGTGTTTTTTTGTTTGTGCAAACTACTTCAAATTTCCATCCCCCTCCAGCTTTAAAGAGAGGAATAGGACAAGTCCATAAATACTCAGACATTTATTTAGAGAACTTGGTATAAATATAATGTTATGTTAAATTGTCATCTTGGCCTGATCTGCTGCTTATTTGCTCTCTATGTCCACTGTGTATGAAAATTTAAATACCGCTCACATTTTTAACCGAGACCTTTCAAGAAATAGCGATTGAAAAAACGGGAGTCCAACCTTTAGTACAGTAACTAGAGGTTCTAACTTCGGAATAATGTCATATTGAACGGATTTTGTTCATTTTTGGCAGTTTAATAGTAAATGCTTCACAGAAAAGTTTCTATATTGTGCGGGGGCTTGCTAATTTATAGGGGGTGGCACTTAAAAAAATATATATTTATTGGAGTGTTTCTATATACTGTTTGCACATACTAATAATCAAAAGGCCAAGGCTTATTTGACAGAATCAAATTTTAAGAAGAAAAGGTTCTATGCAATTTTTCACATAAATTGATAGTTTTTAAGTTATAACGACTTAAATTGCGATTTTAGCTTATAAAAAAGGTATTTCCAAACGGCTTTCGTCAAGTATCTCGAAAAGTATTACTTAATCGAAAAAATGTTAAATACCAATTACAAAAAGTACAAACTGGGAATTAATTATATTTTTTGTTTGTTTATTGATGTAGGATTAATACTTTGGGAGATATTTAAGTTTATATTTGGTATCCAAGTATTTCGAAATTTCCTTTAAAATTTAAAATGCATTTTTTTCTAAAGCAAGTGCTTTAAATGAGCAAAAAAAATTGAGCATCTAGGTAATGCTACAGCTTAACGAAAAACTGTATTTTTGATAATGTTTTTAAATTACTGGCTAATTAGAGTAACAAACTGGTGACCTTTTTATATAAAAAAATATAAATACGCACATTTTTCCATCATATCTTCTTTATTTCTTATGCGACAGGAACGAGTAAAAAATAATTTAAAAGCGCAATTAATTGTCTTTAATTTCATTTCTTAGCATGCGTGACGTAGGTGTCACAATTTCTGAGATATTTAACATTTAAACTGCATTTTTCGTTTTATAAACGTTCGGACGCCATTTGTAAACTTTCATATCTCCGAAACTATTAAGTCTATGTAAATAAATAAACAAGCGAAATTCATTATCAGTTTATGAGCTTTATTTTTGGTCTCCACCCATTTTTCAATAAAACTAATATTTATTGAGATATTTGGAAGAGAAAAAAAAATTACTTTTTATCGAAAATACCTATAGTATAGTTTAAACTGTATTTTTTTCTAAAGCTGTAAGTGCTGTATACAAACCAAAAAAATTTGAGCATCTACGTTATGCTAGATATTAATGAGAAACAGTGTTTGAAATTCCTTTTTTTTAATTACTGGCTAATTACAGTAACAAAATGGCGACGTTGTTAATAAAAAAGTGTGTAGACGCACATTGCTTCGGTCATAACTTCTTTATTTTTTATGCTACAGAAACAAATAAAAAAACAGTTGAAAGCTTAATTAATAACCTATTATTCTACCTATTAGCAACCTTCATGTAGGTGTCACAGTTTCTGAGATATTTAACTCTCACTCTAAATAATTATCTTATGAATGCTTGGATGCCAAATGTAAACTTAAATATCTCCGAAATTATTAATCCTACATCAATAAACAAAAAATATAATTAATTCTCAGTTTGTACTTTCTGTAATTGGTCTGTAACATTTTTTCAATAAAACAATACTTTTCAAGACACTTAACGAAAGCCGTTTGGAAATACCTTTTTTTAAGCTAAAATCGCAATTTTTCAAGTCGTTATAACTTAAAAACTATCAATTTATGTGAAAAATTGCATAGAACTTATTCTTCTCAAAATTTGATTCTACTTCAGCACCAATTAATATATTTTTTTAAGTACCACCCCCTGAAAGGGGGTGGCATCCACCCCCTATAAATTAGCAAGCCCCCGCACAATATAGAAACTTTTCTGTGAAGCATTTACTATTATACTGCCAAAAATGAACGAAATCCGTTCAATATGACATTTTTCCGAAGTTTTGCATATTTTTTACCTCTAGGTACTGTACTACTTGAGCATTTTGATTATTCGATTGCATACGCGCAGCTACTTTTGTAAAGAAACGCTAAGGCTGCCGATTTGGATCTTTAAATTTGCACAATATTTTAGATTTTAGTTGTGTTTTTGCAGTATAGATAAATTTACAGGTCTACAAAAAAAAATTGTATTTTGACCATAAAAACCGGGATTTACTCGAAATCTACGCTGTAGAAAATTGTTTAAATTGAAAATTCGGATTCAGCACACAAAAATACTTAAGGCATGAAATAAAGGTTTAGTCCTGTTATTGAGCCACAATGGTTTTTGTTTAACACTTCAACTGTATAAATAAAACAATTTAAAGATAATTGAACAGCCCAATGCTATAGGTTTTATCTCTCAGTGAACTTCTAACCTAAACCTCTCTTCATATTTCTAAAAATAAACACGTTCTGAGGTCGTTATTTATGGTAAAATATGAAGTTGCTTAAACTGAAAGTACAAGTGCTCGCTTTTTTTCTGATAATAATATCGTCGAATACTTTTTGAGTCACACTGCGCATAGAAAAACTTTTGTGTCTTGAATCATTGATTTTGCCGATATCTTTGCAACCATATCCATCGCTCACATTATTATTAATGTATTTTCTATAGACATCCCGTATATTTCCTGCTTCATCACCACTGTTCCTGATGTAATGTCTTTGTGATATCCTGCCATTTATATAGAAAGCTGAAAACTCTTGACGCGTGTATGAATAAGATTCAATAGAGGCATCAACTATTGTTTGAAACGTGGCATTTACCATTTCAATGCTAATTTGCATACAATTAATATAAAATATATGTACAAAAATTGGAAAATCTTATCTTCTAATGCCAATCTTGGAATGTTATCCGTAGTTACAGAGTTTATAGATTATATTGAAAAATTTTGCACATTTTAATTACTGTACAGGGTGTCTCAAGGCTGATACCAATGGTTGAGGAGCGTGTGAAAAGAATCAAAATAATTACTTTCAGAACCAGTGGAAGTATAGTAACGACAACAAAATTATTGAGAATGTTGATTGTTCAAATAGGTTTAGAATGTCATGAAATGACGAGATTTTAAGTTTGAGCGAAAAAAATTTCTGTCTGTCTGTCAATCTGTCTGGCTGCAACTTTTTTTGTGCGCAAGATTACTCTGGAACCGTTTAAGATATTGACTTTAAATGTGGTACACATATGTATTTTAACGTGATCTGGAACTAGATTATATTTTCATCTTATTCCGTTGAAGGGGTAAATTGGGGTAAATGGAGGTAAATAGACAAATCAAGCAGGTAAGAGTCCATAAGATTGGTATTTAGTATATACAAGAGAAGCTATCATGTTTCAAAAAATTTTTTGGCATTAGTCACCCCATTATTAAAGGGCGTGAAAAAAATGTGATTTAGTGTGTTTACAAGAACCAAAAACATCAAAATATTTTTTTACTTCATCCAAATATGGATATTTTTCTCTTCGTTCAAATTGATAAGAAAATAAAAAGGTGCGGCAATAGAGTTGCCGTAAGATGGCAGGGTAGGTTTTTTTTTAATCTTAAATGGGACATTATGCTCTCTTATTTGGGTTATGTTGATTGTTAGGGGATAATCGCCCAGTTTGAACTGATAAAACTTCTGTAACGTTGTACGGATCTAGTCCGCTAGTGGAATAATATCGTGGCAACGTACATAGAGGTCTCTTAATGAAGTGTAATGTGAATAATTTAATGTGAGTCATAGGAATTTGTTTTCCCAGGCGACTAGTTTTTTAAGTCGCCGGCGTCATGTATGTATTAAAAAAAATTGAGGCCTTTGGTTCTTGTATACATACTAATCACTGTTTTATTTTTTTACTCCCTTTAATAATGGAATGGCTAATGCCAAAATTTTTTTTGAGATCTTAGCTTCTGATATATGTATACTAAATACCAATTGTATGGACTCTTACTTGCTTGATTTGCCTATTTACCCCTCATTTACCAATATTTACTCCCAGCCTTTCAACGGAATAAGATCAAAATATAATTTAGTTCCAGATCTCGTTAAAATACATACGGTTCCAGAGTAATCGTGTGCACAAAAAATGTTACAGACTGACAGACAGACAGATTTTTTTTACGTCACTATACTTCCACTGGATGTGGAAGTAATTGCGCCAAAAGTAGCGTAATTGAAAATAAAAATCGACCTATCTAAGGATTCTTCAAACAATCAATATTTTAAAAGTTATGGTCATATTTCTATATACTATTTGCACATACTAAATAAACAAGTAATATCAAAAGGCCAAGGCTCATTTGACAGATTCAAAATATCGAATCTAAAATGGGATCGAAATCATACTCGGCTATCAGAATTGTACACATTATCAATTTTATTTTAATCGGGCAATTTTTGGAGAAGTTCAATATGGCGGACCCAAGAAGGCGACCAGATATCCAAATCTATTAAATCCTATCCTATAACCATCTCGCGGAAATCTACTTTCACATAAAGAGAACGCTACACAGAAACGTACAATATACAAACAAATGGACCGGTCAAATGCAAAACCTCTCTCTTTTTTGATCAGGGATTAGAACCTTCGACCTTTAAAACTAAGCTGCCCCGCCCATCGCATTGTCGCTTTCATGTATTATATAGAAAACTACCATATAAGTCTGTCTTCGTCGGGCACCACCGTATTTATGTGTTTACCGGCTGTGGCCCGACACTCTGGAGGGAAGTGAAGCTATTTTTCTTGTTTATCTTATTTGGCTTACGGTCAAAAGCAACAAAAAAACTAACGTCTCCAATAATAATAACTTAAATATACATTAATGCACAGCAAATATAGAAATAAACTCGTGGATGAGAATACTGTCCACTTATATGTGAGTTGAATTATTTCCCGAATGGCTGAAGATATCGAAGTAATAATTCTTTCACAGTTTTTAATATTTTAACCTACGCTACATAGTAATAATATTATTGGTGAAACGAGTTGCTACCCCCATTTTCATTCCCTCAGTTTGCAATAAAATTTTGAAGGCCTAGGAACATACATCTGAAATGTCAGGGACAATGCATCATGAATTGGACGACAACCTCAATGTTGCATTCAAGACGTCACTATTGTTGAGGACATGTTAAACGTTGAGGAATTTCCTTCTTGATTTTTTCCGAGTATAATTTTAAAAGTAGACATTAAAGAAACCATCAAGCTAATAAAATTCATGGGTTACCTAGTTGCTTGTAAAACGATCTTTTTTCCATTTCGGCCCCTATGGTTCAGCCTCCATGTATTCTTTTAGCGGTTTTCAATTCTTTTGGGCTGTTGCTGATAGATAGATAGACAGACAGTTTATTTGACCAAGTTACAAAACACGTTTTTGGCAAGTCAAAAATAGAAAATACAAAAATACAGAAATATAAAAAATGTATACACATCATTACATATACAAATACTACACACAATATAAAAAATACAAAAAAAAAGAAAGAAGAGGCACGCTTTCACGAAATGGCCAGAGCATACCAAACAAGCAGCGATTAAACTAAAAGGTATCAACAAATTTGTGTGTACAAATTCATCAATTGAATAGAAACAATATTTTGAAATATATCTCTTATTAAGTTCTTGGAACTATTAAAATTAAGAGATCTTACGTCATTAGGAATGTGATTGTATAATTGAAGGTTTAGTGAATTTTTCTATGATTTTGTTAATCTAAGACGAGGCTGCCTAATATAAGTTGATTGGCAGATCTAGTGCCATATGAATGAAAATCTGAATTAGTACAAAAAGAATTTACGTTCTTGTGAATTTCAAGTAAAGTAACATAAATATGAAGAGAAGGAACCAGCATTATACCAAGACTCTTAAATATTGGTAAATAGTGATCCCTCCAACTTGCATTAACAATTAACCTGACTACTTTCCTCTGTAGACGAAAGATTACAGCTGTCCGGGATTATCCACCCCATAGAAGGATAGCATAATTAATATGAGCATGAAATAATGAAAAATAGCGTGTTCTTAAGGTTTTAGAACAGAGTTGATTTTTTAGCCTAAGTATGAATATCGAACTTGATAATTTGTGTGACAGTTACTCCACATGACTGGACCAGTTAAGAGTGTCATCTAAAACAACGCCAAGAATTTTAACACTGTTACCCTTGATTAGTGAATTATTTGTTGAGAAAACGATTTGTTGGTTTTTTTTTTTCGTTTAATTTAAGATTATTCGAAGAAAACCAAGCACCAGCTTATTTGATAGAATTAGTTCTATCTAGTGAGGATAGCTTTAGAGCTATCCTCACTTAGGTCAGGAATATTCAAATTGAAATCAGTAATGAATATATCGTCAGCATAAGCGATGCATTTTTTTGGTGACATGAAGTGAAAAAATCATTAAAAGTAGGGGCCCCAAAACAGAGCCTCGAGGAACCCCATGTTTAACCGGAAGAAGTTCTGAGTTTAAATTATCTATAGAGATACATTGAAGTATTGTTAAGATAGGAAAAGAAAAAATTCACTGGCAAACTTAGAATACCATAAAAACTCATCTTTTCCAGAAGTATTTCATATGAGACACAGTCAAAGGCCTTGGAGTGGTCGCAATAGCTAATAACTACATGTTCGCTCTCTTCAAGGCCTTCAACTATCGCACACTATTAAATACTGCCGTAGTGGTGAAACATTCGTTTCTGAAACCAAATTGACACCTTAAAACATTATTACGGTCTAAGAAATTTGTAAGTCTTTTTTTGAGAATAATTTCAATGATTTTTCCAAATATGGAATAGGGACTCAATCCCCAAAAAATCCCCTTCAATCTCCCAAAAAATTCAAGTTTCTACTTCTTTTCAAAACGCGAGAAGCTGCTATATTGGATCCGCCACATTAGCTTTTCTGAACTTTTTCTGATGAGCTTTATACATGCCAATAAGGAATTTCAGGAATCGGGAAGTACCAAAAAATGTTCCTAGACATTGTTAACAGAAGGAATTTATAGATTGCTATTAAATACTAAGAATTAGTTTGTTTGTAGAAAGCCAGACACCTGTGCCAGACAATTTTATGAATTAGCACATGGTAGTAAAGAATAAATAAGATATTACTCAACAGTCTTATATCATCAGATAATTAACTTTTGCAATCAGGATTGATTTCTGTTTCCTTCTCTGAAGTTTATCTTAATTTTTTTGTATTACTATCACGTTTCTGTGATGATACTAGAAAATGTCAAGGTGAATTAATTTTTCTCCCCGAAGATACCTTTTTGTACAATAATTATCATATAATAAAAATTCAAGTCGAACAAGAATTTCGGTATTTTATTATTCAAATTTGTACCTAGCTGTTTTTTCTGCATATTTTTAGATCCGCAAGTAGTAAACAAAACGGTATATTTTACCTTGGTATTTAACGTTACATTTCATAAAATATAATATATGTATGTTTATTAATATAGGACCATATTGTGTAAGGTTATAATTGGGTATAACTTTTCCAGCAGACGAAACTTGAAATGTGAAAGTGTATTTACATTGTAAATGCCTGCCTCTGTAGTATCGATGCGTAGATTATTTTTGAATGAAATAAAAAAGAGACAGAAGTTAATATTATGCACATTATACAATATACGGTCCTCTCTTATACTCCAGTCGATATATACATTTGAAAAAACATTATATATAGGGGATTTTTTGTAGTATTTTAGGAGGGAGGGCACTCATTAAGAATCCAAGTTTTCGACCTCGAGGGAGCGCTACTTTAGCCGTCATCTTGTTATAAAGTTATAAATGAGTTATTTTGGAATATGTCGTTTTCTGTTGATTCTACGGAAAGAGTACTTATTATACAGGGTGTTATTAAAAAGTATGTCAATCACTTAACCACGAAATCAGTGCGTCAAAAAAACTTGATTCAACCTGATTTACCTCTATCCAAAATCGCACGAAGGTACAGCCCTCTAAAGTTGGAAATAAAAAAAATTGAATATTGTACAAATGGCTATTGATGTTTTTTTTTCAATTTCGGTACATTGAAACGTATGCTAAAGGGTAATAGTTTAAAGAAAAAACTTTTTAAAATCAAGGTTTCTAAAAGGCTGATTTACGGGTAAACTCCCTTCTCTCCTACCCTGTTTTTTTTAGTGGTATGCCTATGACTTTTTTGGTACACTGTATTTTATAGAAAATTTAATTATACAGCTTTTTCTTGTCTTGTTTTTTTTTTCGTTTGAGTAACCATTTTCAATTGAAACTGGAAATACTAAAAACATTTCAAAGCCTGGTAATTAAACAGTGAAATAGGTAATAAAAATCGCAAAAAATTATTTATTTTATCAGTTACATCTTAATTTCTGTTCTAAAAGTACCTACGAAAAAGTAAAAAAGTACCTTGTACTTACTTTTAGGTCAAAATATCATTTCGGTGCAATAACAAATTTACCTTAATTTTAATTAAAATGCAGAGGAAAATCAAAGGTATCTGTGAACGTTCAGTAGATAGTTGACAACTGTCATTTCTGTCAAAAACTACTTTAATGCATATTAATTATTGTTAACAATGGCACGTAATATGCGTTATTCTAATACCGAAAAAGTAAATATGATTAGAATACTAGGCGAATGTAATGGAAATGGTTCTGCTGTAGCTAGGCGTTATGTAGATATTGTATCAGAACATTCAGAACGGCCTGAAAGCAGAGTGCGTAAAATAGCTTCTCAAGTAGGAGTATCGCATTTTTCGGTATGGAAAACATTAAAAGAACAATCACTCGTTCCATTTCATATATAGACTGCTCAGGCATTGGAACACCAAGATTATGGTTCTCGAATGGAATTTTGTAACTGACGAACTGAAAAAAATGCGAGAAATGTAAGTTTTGTAAACACCATTTTATCAACTGATGAAGCCTCATTTAATAGAAATGGTATTACAAATCACCATAATGATCACATTTGGTCTGAAGAAAATCCTAATGCAAAGAGAGAATCGCATTTTCAGCTATAATGTCCCAAGGACGTTGATAATACAAAATAATTTTATCACAGTTTCCGAAAGCACGTTGCTTTGTAATATCCCGACGTCGTAGGCGGAGGGATATTACCCAAAAGCAACGTGCTTGAGGAAGTTGTGATAAAATTATGAGTTATTTATCAAGTCGTTATTTGCAATGCCAAATCGTAATTGTGACGTTGTCAAAAAATAAATTATTGAACTGTCAAACTGGATGACAAGTGAAAATTGCCCTAGGGACATTATCAGTGTAATGTTGTTCTGATTGGTTGTTTCCGCACACGTGATTAGAAATGGGCGAATTTAAAAGGATTTATATTTGAGCAAAAAAATTTCAGCGTAATTTTTCGGTTAATGTTTGGGCGGGGATTGTTGATAATCATCTAATTGGACCTGTTTTCTTTCCAAATCGTTTAAATGGAGCTGCCTATCTACATTTCCTAGAAAATGAATTGCCTGAACAATTAGAAATTGTAAATCTACATATTAGGAAAAACATGTGGTATTTACAAGACGGTACTCCACCCCATTATAGCCTGCAAGTCAGGCAATGCTTATCAAGGCGTTTTCCAGGACGTTGGATAGGCCGAGGAGCAGATGCTCCAATCAGTTGGCCGGCTCGGTTACCTGAATTAAACCCAATTGACTTCTGGTTTTTGGGGATTTATGAAGGACAAAGTTTACTGTGTTCCAATACAGAGCGTTGAACATCTGCGACAAAGAATTCAGCAGTCAGCCGAGGAATTTAGAAACATTCCTGGCGTCTTTCAGAATGTCAGATTTTCTCTTCTAAAGAGAGCGAGATATTGTATACAAGAAAATGGGAATCATTTTGAACACATTCTGAAATAAAATTTTAATAATTATTTATGTAAAACTGAAATTAAGATGTAAGTGATCAAATAAATGATTTTTCTCGATTTTTATTATTTCGATATTTAATTAACAGGCTTTGCAATGTTTTTAGTACTTCCAGTTTCAATTGAAAATGGTTACTCAAATGAAAAAAAGACAAGATAAGAAAAAGCTGTATAATTAAGTTTTCTATGAAATACAGTATAGGTACCAAACAAGTCATAGGCATACCACTAAAAAAAGAGGGTAGGAGAGAATGGAGTTTACCCGTAAATCAGCTTCTTAGAAAAGTTGATATAAAATTACTACCCTTTGGCATACGTTTCAATGTACCGAAATTGAAAAAAATATATCAATAGCCATTTGTACAATATTTTTTTTTTATTTCCAACTTTAGAGGGCTGTGTTTTCATAGGGATGCGATTTTGGATAGAGGTAAATTAGGTTGAATCAACTTTTTTTTGACGCACTGATTCCACGGTTGAGTGATTGACATACTTTTTTATAACACCCCGTATATTATTTTGTAGAGGATAAAATTCTCGACAGCTTTTTAATTCTTTTTTACGATTAAATTCTATTATTCGCCAATTATATCTATAAACCGATCATAATATCGCTGGCTGGCTAGCCAGTTGCTAGTCTGGCCACTAACCCATCCCAGGAATTGCAAATGTTTGGTCTCGGAGTCGGCCATCTTTCTATACTTTTTTTAATTTGGATTGGTTTAATGATAATGTTCCCCAATCGGACAAGTGGTGTACGTTAAAGAAACAAGGAATAATGTACCTTGTAACCTCGTTCTTCTGGGCTATATTAGCCAGCTCTTAATCCTATTGAACAGGCCTTACCGGGAATATTAGAAACAAAGCTTTGGACTGTCACCCCCTTTGACCTTTATTGACCTTAGAGCAGTTCTACCAAACCTATGGGAAAATTTACCATATGAATCTTAAGTTCCAAATAAATATACCTTGTTATCGTCAACATCCCATTATAGTTTAAATAAATCCACTGTATATTTATGATTCATAAATTGGACTTCATTTTTGTTGTAAGCATAATATATGTCCCTAATTGTTAATTTTCATATATAAATAATTCATATAACCATCTCCAACATATTTCTTATTTTGCATGTTTGCTAAAAGAATTACAATGCCTTTTGAGTACACTCAGTGATACAAATCTTAATTTATTATGAGACTGAGGAAAGTTTAAAAGAACACTATTTTTGTATAAATATTAACCAGAATGAATTTAAATTATGTTTAAAAGAGAATGCCTCTTTATATAGGTAAATGGCAGATGGTTTATTGTCTTATTGACCTAACACGTTTGTTTTACAAACCATCAATTATTATTGATATTACTAATTAAATAGTAAAGATGACATATAATTGCTAAATTCGGATGAGACCTCCAAATTAATATTAAGTTATTCTCCAAGGCGTTTGATAGGCTTGACCACGCTCTACCCTTAAACAGTCTCAATGAAGAAAAAAAAACAAAAAGTACGAAAAGAAAGGCGTATACTCCCACTACAATGCACACGATACCCTGCGTTGATACACGAGAACGTGATAAAAATATAAGATTTCACGAAGTGTGGAGAGTGCTGGGAACAGTATATCCGTCTTCCTTTTCCTAATTTTTCTGTTTTCTTTCTCGCGCCCGTTTACCTCAGGATATATAAAACTAAATTTGTCGAATTTGTATATAGGCATAATAAATCTTTGTCGGCCATACTTTGCAGGTTCCTAGTCAGTGTGTGCAACATCTAGGCTTTAGATCTAGCTTGTTTCCTCAAGCTTCAGGTGTTCCTCAAGGATTAATTTTAGGACCTCTCTTCTTTATAATACACAGCCCCACAAAAAAAAGTGGTCTGCCCGGTGGATCAGACCAGTGTATCCTTTTGTACCTGAACCCGCTGAAACCGAATCTGAAGTCAGAATTGTCAGATTGGCTCGTTTTTCACCCCCAACCCCCAAAACAAAAAATTGGTCTGTCTGCAGGCGAAATTTTTTGTCATTTCAAGGTCATTTAATGACCTTGACCTTGACACAAGAAGTCATCGTGCTCTGGTAACGCTGGGAGTTCCCCCCCCCCGGAATTAAAACAACTTAAACATAATTATGGTCAGAATTTTTGGTAGTTCTGCAGCTCTGCAGCACTTATAAAGAAACCACCTCTGAATTACCATTATACCTAGATGGGAAATCCTATTTTAGCTATTTCATCGACGCGGCCATACGCATTATGCGCAAAACTACTTTTCATTTTCAATCAAATTATAAAATGAAAAAACTATACAAATATGTAAATATTATTGATTTCGAATGGTATAATCGTGATGTTAACACCATACGACGCTTAAAAATAAGAGATTTAATATTAGGAACATATTGAAACATATACGCTTCAGATTTTCAATTTTTATTAAAAAAATATGACATTAAAATTCACAAGAAACTGAAATCTAAATCCTAAATCATAAATCAACGCTAACGCGCATAGTTTAAAAACAAAACGGCTGAGCTGGCACTCTCCGACATTAGCGTTATAATCGACGGGCGAAAATGTTTGACCTCACTTGTGTCATTTTTCAATGTCAATTTTTTTGCTAATATTTATTCTTTTCTCTGGGGTGGGCCGTGGTTAGTTTAGGGTGGGCCCGGCCCACCCTGCCCCTCCCTAGTTGCGCCAATTTTATGTCTTTTTATCACAAAATGCTAGCACTCTTGTTTGATTATGTACTTGACAGCTGAGTTCTCGAGAGGCATGCTTACGTCAAAAATTCAAGATCCTCTTTGACTCTGAGCTCAGTTATGATGAATGTGACTCTAAGGATTTTGAAACCTGGTACCATCCTTTCACGAGGGTGCGAGATGCGTCTCCAGGTAGCGGATAGGAGAACGGCTAGACTCCCCAAGAAGTAGGGCTAACGTGGTCATACTGCTGGGAGGGGTAGGGCTAATAACCCAGTCCACTCCGGCCAAAACCACGTCGCGGACCAGCTCACACAACTTAAACCGCTTGGAGTGGCAATGACCTCCTGACCCAGATCAGGGGTACATTTCTCCGGGGGGCAAGGGGGTCTTGGCTTCACCGCCCGGACCACGTGGATGAAGTACCACCATAAAAGCTTCCCCAATCTCAAAGTATTGTGCGCGCCGAAGGGACGCATGGCCGGGGGGGGGGGGGGCATTAGCGACAAACCTTGGGCACAGGCGCACCCTTCCACGTATGTAAGGGGCTCCTTATAACACCCCCTTATTTTTGTGTCGGGGGTAGGGCCTCACAAGGGGGGGGGGGGCAGTATGTACCGTGGCACAGGGGCCCGGTTAGACCAGTAAACGCAATACTCGCTCATTAACTATGAGATCTTTGGCAATTTTTTTTTAATTTCTCCCCCCGCTCATCAATTATTAAGTGCGGGGCCGTTGGCTTCCGAGGGGCCGTAGCGGGGGCCCGCCAGAGATGTTGACAAAAACATTTTTTCACATTTCTTCCCTTCGCTCATTAGTTATTAGACGGGTGCCCGCTAGTGAATTTGGTACCGGGGCCCATGATTTGATGTGGGTGGCCTGGTCGGGGGTTAATAAAATGACTTTGAAACAAAGCATTACTAAAGTTTCTTGGTATGTATTCAAAAATTCACATATCTGCAAACATTTTTTCAAATAAAGTTGTTAATATATTCGTATACGTAAGTCAAGGACGGATCTAGAAATTTCAATAATTTTTTTCTCGTCTGTGGCGCATGGGACCCATACGAAATATGGGAAATAACATCTCGAGAAGCACTTCTCTAAAACCCCTAAAAAATTTAGAAAAAGCAGTTTGCGAAAAATGTTTTCAAAATTCGGTTATCCCCCCCCAGGTCTAGGGACTCCTGTTTAAAAAAAATTTTTTGTCATATGCATTTTACTTTTCATAAAAATGCAACAATGCGTTTTGAAGTTTATGAAAATATTTTCATTACTAACTGAACTACAACGAATTAAAATTTTGTGATTTGTTACATTGTAAATCACAAAATTTCAATTCGTTGTATTTCAGTTAGTAATGAAAATATTTTCATAAACTTCAAAACATATTGTTGTATTTTTATGAAAAGTAAAATGCATATGACAAAAAAAAATAATTTTAAACTGGAGTCCCTAGACCTGGGGGGGGGGGGGGGGGGTAACCGAATTTAGAGAAGTGCTTCTCGAGATGTTATTTCCCATATTTCGTATGGGTCCCATGCGCTACAGACGAGAAAAAATTATTGAAATTTCTAGATCCGCCCTTGACGTACGTTGACAACATTATCAGCGTGCTGCTAATAGAGCTAAATTTAGATAAGCAGTTCATTAAAAGTAGTTTCTCATTTTCTTTTATCATATTGTGGCTTGTACATACTTTCGTTTAAAAAACCGGATATTATTTAAAATTCCATCTGGATTTACCGGACGGTCGAAAAACAGAACATGTCCAACGAAATCCACTGATAACACTAGATAACGCTAAATTATGGAACTATTTAAAATAAAAATGTTATTGTATTACATTTCATATGGAAAAAAAACATTTGTTTACTGGACCGCCTAAGTCACTAACTTATGATTTTATGAAATTTAACCGCCTCCCGGTTAATTGAATCTTATTACGTAATCTTACTATTGAACAGAGGTGGACTAACCGGGTGCAGGGCCCTGGGCTATTAATGCTTTAGGGCCTTTCCCATCTCATCCCCAATAGAACACGATGTCCGCCGGACGTCCGTTTTATGTCCATTTAATGTACTGACGTCCATAGACATAAATCGGACGTCCACCGGACGTCTATCATCGGATATACTTTGACATTGTACTGAATGGACGGGAAGTATGTACATTTTATGTCCATATAGGGACAGGAGATGGACATCCATTTCAATCATTACTTCCACATCCAGATTTTCTATCCAAGTCTCTCACAAAGGAAAAATTTTGTATGTGGAAATAATTGTTTATGGAACTTTAATAATATAATATTTGAAATCATCTACCCCAAAAATCCATAAAACGATATCCCACATCGGTAGTGGGGTGGGGGTGGTGATAGAGGGATGGTGGTGAGGATGGATGAGGTAAAAAAATATTTTGAGGTTTCTGGTTCTTGTACACACACAATAATAACAATTTTTTTTCATCCCCTTTAATAATGGGGTAGGGGTGGTAATGGTGGTGGCTAATGCCAAAAAATGTTTTGAGATCTTAGCTTCTCTTGTATATACTAAATGCCAATTTTGTGGACTCTTGATTGCTTAACTGCTTAATTTACCTATTTACCCCAATTTACCCCCAACCCTTCGATGGAATAAGATGAATATATATTCTAGTTCCAGATCCCGTTAAAGTACATACGTGTACCAAATTTCAAATCAATATCTTAAATGGTTTCAGAGTAATCGTGCGCACAAAAAAGTTACAGACAGACAAACACATTTTTTTTTTCGCTCAAACTTAAAATCTCGACGTTTCATGACATTTTAAACCTATTTGAACAATAAAAATTTCCAAAATGTTTTTTGTCGTTACTATACTTCCACTGGATGTGGAAGTAAAATTACGTAGTTATCTAGTTAACATACCAATCTAAATATAATAGTCTGTCGAAAACCTAATAGTGGAGTCAAATTAGGATTTTAATGTCAATTGTCTGGTCAGGGCGGTTTATTTGTTTTAACGTGTTCAGTGGGTCAACTATAGTTCACAGTTCAGTTTTGCAGTTTCTGCGAGATCGGCGTATTGTTTATTTAAACAATTTAATTTTTTTGACCGTGTTTTTCATTGGTTTTCTTTGAATATCTCGAAATCTATAAGTCCTATGGAAATCAACAAAAAGGAGAAAAATGTTCGTTATGAGTTGTGGAACAAAAGTACATAAACTATAATTCTTTCCACTTGTTACTATTACACAGCCCCACAAAAAAAAAAAACAGTTCAGACCAGCGAACCAGACCCATGTATCTCTATGTATTTTCGGTCGCTGAATCCGAATCCGAGGTCAAAAAAATTCGTACACCCCCAAAATCTTGAGCTAGAGCCAAAAAACACCCCTGGACTGGGGTAAAAAGAATATTAAGCTACGAGAATAGTTGTTACATCCTAATCTATCGAATTATACGAATTAAGGTTAAACAGCAGCGTACATACAACAGATATGAAACACACCCCCAGGGAGGGGTGAGAAATCGATCGAAAACATCAATGAGTACTGAAAAAGCTCGAAATGTCTAAATTTTGTTAAAGTGATAACAAACTTCATCAGGTCCAACGTAATCTTCATAAACTGCTATGATTGGCTGAAATTGCGTAGTACTCTAAAATAGAACTAGAAACTTACGTATCATTAACACCCTACAGTGTCAACCCTCAGAGGGTGTGAAAACTACCCCCTAAACTAAAAAGTTACAGTATAAAAATGTAGTGTAAAAATTCGAAACACCTGCGTTGTGTGGAAGTGAGAAGAAACTAGACTATGTTCGACGCTATGCTTGAAAACCAGCCCCACGGGGTTGCGAGATACCACCCCTATATCTGTAGGATGCTGGAAAAACAGAGAGAAACTAACCGGATTTACATTTTTATGCTATGATTAGCAAAAATCGTGATGCACACTTCCAGTGTCCTACGGACAACCCCATGAGGGTGGTTTTCAAGCACAGCGCCGAACATAGTCTAGTTTCTTCTCACTTCCACACAACGTAGGTGTTTCGAATTTTTATAGAAGTCACTGTAACTTTTTATAGATAAATCTTACATAGGGGGTAGTTTTCACACCATCTGAGGGTTGACACTGTAGGGCGTTGATGGTACGTAAGTTTCTAGTTCTATTTTAGAGTACTACGCAAAATAGACATCCTGTCGGATTTTACATTTTCTCTTGTTTTGTGTCCTTTAAACTTAAGGGTGGTTGTTCTCAACCCTATACGGGCAGTTTATGAAGATTACGTCGGATCTGATGCACTTTAACAAAACTTAGACCTTTCGAGCTTTTTCAACAGTCACTGCTGTTTTGGATCGATTTTTTTATAAATGGGGGCTAGTTTTCACCCCTCACTGGGGGTGTGTTTCATATCTATTGTATGTACGCTGCTGTTTAACCTTAATTTGTATAATTCGATAGATTAGGATGTAACAACTATTCTCGTAGCTTAATATTCTTTTTACCCCAGTTCAGGGGTGTTTTTTGGCTCTAGCTCAAGATTTTGGGGGTGTACGAATTTTTTTGACCTCGGATTCGGATTCAGCGACCGAAAATACATAGGGATACATAGGTCTGGTTCGCTGGTCTGAACTTTTTTTTTTGTGGGGCTGTTATTTAAAAAAAATTGAACATTGCACAAATATGCGTCTTTAAACCAATTGCTGTTCTTTCAAAAATAAAAGATAATTTTCAATGAAATTTTGGAAAATGTAACTCTTACAAAGTACAATCACCGCTTAAAATTTCAAATCTAAATAATTATTAAAACGGCTCAAATATACAATTATTGCTAAAACTTTGCACCGTTGTGAAATCCTGCTATCAAGACCAAGAAATGTGTACGATTCTATAAGTACTTTAAGATCACCGAGAAAAACATTTTTTTTTTCAACATTTAAACCCGTTTTATTGCATTTGTTTATAGTTTTCGAAATTTTAGTTATAAACAAATTCAAGTAACTCTCTGGTTTTTTTTTATGAAATCAAAAACGGTAAAGGAGTAATGAAAGTAGATTAAAGAACACAATTTTTGGAAAAAAATAATGCTCTACTTGCATTTCCTTATTTGACTCCACTATAACGGGAAAATTTAAACCTAAGTGTCAAAGATCGATTCAGCTTAATTCTTGAGTCATGCGCGGACAAAAATACAAAGATGCATTTTTTACTCAGAGCTTATTTGTTAAAGAACTCGAGGGTACCTCCTGGGCTTATTTTGCTCTCCCTATCTTCACTACACCCATTGTAGTACCCCTGTGCCACTGATCAGACGATTCAGGTCTGAACTGAGTGAATTTTGATAGTTTCCAGGTTTGCCCTAGATTTTATCGTCTGCGTTGATTCTTCGCTTATAACTCATAAGCGAAGAATCGAAAAAAGGGAACTTTCCACCCCTTCCCCCTGAAGCGGCAGGGCTACTCCCAACACATTCCTGAAGAGGAAAATTCTGCCCCCCTCCATGTCCTCTACAACTCATTCGTTGACTGCAGTATTTATCTTTTTTATTTTTTTTTTCCGATTTGAATCAAATTGTATTCAAATATAGAACTAATTAGGATCTACGTATCCGAGAAACATTCGTTTCCTGAAAATACAAAGCCACCTGCGCTACCAAAATAAACCGAAAAAATAAAAAAATCATATAGAGTTATTCAAAAACTTTAAATTCAAAATTTCATCAAAATAAAAAAAATAAACACTGAAGTTTTGTTTAAAAAATTTCGAAAAATCCGAAAAATACGAAAATAATGAGTTTATGAGTTTCTAGTTGTCAATTAATTTCTTAGTTATTTTTAAAAAACATTAATAATTCACAGCACGTTTTTCAAAAAGTAAAGCCCATTAAAATTATATTTTTGTCTTGAAAAATATTTTTAAGCAAAATTTCGATATAGGTATTTATAATTCGATCAAACTTTGGATTGAAGCGTTTTGGGCAATTCTGAATAATTTTTATTAGTAAAATTTGCCCAAAAATAAATGCGTAATATAATTTTTTTATTTTTTTCGCTTATTTTGGTATCGCAGGTGGCTTTGCATTTGCTGGAGGCGTATGTTTTTTTAGCCTTAAGTAAATCCCAATTTGTTCTATATTTAAGTAAAATTTCGTTCAATTCGGAAAAAAATATATGAAATGTAAGCATATGTTTACACTCTTAAGTGCGACACACTGTATATTAGATATTACAGGTATATTATTATATTCGTAGACTTGCCAATAAAGCATTAAAGAAACTTCAGTTGCTCATTTGGAATTATTTATTTATTTACAGTTTTAGCTTTTTAAGTTTATGGAGTTGACAAATCGTTAAAAAAATAACCTCCAAAAAAAGTCATGAATACCACCCTGCCTTTGAGCATATCATCAATTCAATAAGTCGGTTAAAAAAAAGAAGGTTTCATTTTTGACCCGACTTGTAATTTTGAAGACATTGTGCACATGCAAATGGATTGAAGATAATGAAACAATCGTATTTTGTTCATATTTATTTTAACTTTTGGTAGACAACAACACAAGTAAGTCATCTTTTTAAATGTCAAATTATGTCACAAGAATAATATAATTTGTTGCATCCTAGTGCAAAAAATTCGAAAATTAATTATTAATTAACCTGTTAAGTAATACCTCAAATCAAAATGTTAAAAACTATGAATTATTATGTCAATTAACAATATAAAGAAAAAAGATATATTACATCAGAGTTTCTGTGAAAGACAATCGTAATGAAATAGTCACATTTTTTTCTTGTTCATAATTTTTTATCTGTATCTAAATTTTATGAAAAATTCTTATACTATGATTCCCAACAACATCCTGTTGTAGGTTTAACAAGTGCTTTTTATTTATTAAATGTGAATTAATTTTCTTACAAGGCTGTATATGGTGTGTGTTGAAAATCTTAATGGGCATTAACAGCTCTGTGATTATACGGGTAATGAATTTAACGGAAGAAGTTGTTTACAATTGCAAATTACCTTATTATTGTACTATTAAAATTCCCACCTCAACGTCTATTACGCATTATTGGATTTTTTCTGCGTAATCTTGATAACACATCATATTATGTCATAAGGACAATTTATTTTTATACCATGTGTATAATATCAAGATGAGGACAATATTTTGGAGGACAACATTTTAGTGTTGAAATTATGTATGCACAGGAGGTCTAGGAATAACATCAGATTCATGGGAGATGAATTCCTCACTCAAAAATGACACTAAAAGTTCAAGTCAACAAGTATTCGGAAAATGCTCCCTGAGGGAGGTACGACAGTTAAAGATGATACCCAAAATCTATGGTTTTATTTTTTATTTTGATCAAAACATAATGATATATTTGGTAGAAAGGATAGTGTTAGGCTCCCGAACACGCGATGTTAGTTAGATCCTACCGACTGCGCCATTTGTTACATTAGCCTCTGCGGTTTAGGCTTTTTAAAAAATATTTACTTGAGATTTTTCATAAGAAATCTAATGATTCTATCAAGAGTGTAAGGGCCATGGACTCGCAAACCGGAAGTTTGTCTTATTTTCTTGTCTCAAATTTTTCGTTTAGGTAAAATTACGCAAAAAATGATGGAGAAAAATTGACTTCCAAAAAAAAAGATCACCAAGTCACAACATGAAATTTCTTTGAAAAGTTGGCCAAAATAGATAATCTGTCCGCTGAGTCTGAGATTAGATTAGATTAGATTAGCTAACAGCCAGGGTCGTGGAGAGAATATACGGGCCCGGGGGGAAAAGTTTTTTGAAAATTGATGAGCGAGGGAGAAATCCAAAAAATTTTTTTGATGAGCGAGGGGGGGAAATCCGATTTTTTTTTAATTATTACAAGCGCGGGCCCTTCAAAACGAGCCTGGGTCCGGGGGCCCCGGATTCCCCCCCCCCCCTTTCTACAGGACGTAACAGCTGTTATTGATGAAGCTTGGATAAGTGTCCCCTTCTTACCTTAATTGGAATTTTGGGTGAAAGTTAAGCGTAGCTTGCCTTACTACTTAAATAGGATGTCATCGAGGCTAAAGTAAATAATTTTTTTGAAAACCGGACAGAAATTAGCACTTTCTAGTTTATTTTTAGGTCAGAAAGTCGCATTTTATCAGTCTGAACCAGAAATTAATTGTGAGAGTCCGGTATCTTTCTCTCGTATCTTTAAAGAAAACAATTAATAAAACAGTTAGTCTAAGTTACCATTAAAAAATACGATTGTTAAAAAATTGCTAAAATTTGTTAATAAAGAGTTTCGTTGTAAAAATGTGAACTGAGTAATATGGTGTTTACGGTACAATACTGCCCGTTTTTAAAAAATATATTGTACGTAACCAAAAATGCTTTTACTGGACTCGCAGGCTTTCAGGACTCGCCTGCGGCTCGCCCTAGAATTTGTCCACCGTCCAATAAATTACCACTTTCGGGACTTGTTAACTATTATCTGCAATCGACATATAAAGTAGGTTTTCTAGCTCGCATTTGACAATCGCAAAGTTGACGTTTGCCGAGGAGCTATGAATAATGTCACTTTTATGCTCGTCTCCCATGGCAACGAGCGGCAAAGTTCTTTTACTTTGCTTCAGTGCATCTGTCCTTACACAAATTTGGTGAGATATTTGACGATGTATTTTTATGAAATAATGTACCATGTTGTTAATATAATGAAAGTTGATGTTAGAGTAATAATTGATTACCTAATTTATTTACAAGAAAAATACGAAATGTATAATAGTTAATAAAACTGAAATAAATTGACAGATATTGTGTTTTGTTCGTTTGGTTATTTTGAACACATCTGCAAGGCGTACTCATAAAAATGTTACGACGAAAATTCTAAGGCGACATTTTTTTGCGAAATAGAGTATTTCAACGAGGTTTTATCTAATTTTTTTCAAAACCGCTGTGTTTTGAGATTTACTCTTCAGTGTTAATTTTTTTTTAACGGGCGGGAAATGGAGCCATTAAATAGAGTATTTGCCTCCGTCAACGGTATATCACATACCATATTTATTCATTGAAACCAAACAAGTAATTATAAAACGTTTTTTAAACCAAAAATTTTTTTAACTAGCGTCATACTTGCCGTAGAGAAGTTTGGCTAATAAAATGATTAAAAAAGAAAGTTCTTTAAATAAAATATTAACACAATTATAGACAAGCTAAAAAAGTACTCTTCGCCACTACGCCACTTTACTGAGGTTTTATACAATTGTTACACATTCTATAGGCAGGGGCGGCTCAAAGTAAATTTTCCACCCGGGCGGGAGCACTTTTTGGCGCCCCTCCCTGAGATAATCACAGAAATTTTACGGACGTATTACGTACTAAGGTGCAAGGATATCATTTAGGACCCCGCGATCACTATACTTTTTAAATTAACACATGAAGTAACATAACCGTGTGGTCCAAAATTGTCTCTGGATATTTATGTAGCTGATGGTATATCCAAAAATAAAGGCACTCTAAATAGATAATAAAGGGGATTATAGATATCAGTTTTTCTGCAATATCTTCCGACCGCTTTAAAATATACAGTGTGTCCCAGGATAGATGTAACTAGAGGTATAATGGACCAAAATTTTGGAATGGTATTTGGGGATTGAATCTTGCTTGTTCTAAAACTAAAGTATACCAAAAATGACTTGACTTGGTGTTCTACAGGGTGTTTTATAAGCAAAAATAATTTAAAAATCACCACTAATAAAGTTTCTTTATTTTTCAAAATATGAAAAAAATCCACTAAGAAAAGTTATTTAGAATGCAATTTTATACCTCTATACCAAATTTCAGGAATATAAAATTATTTTTTTGGAACTTCCCATATTTTGCGAATCAAGAGTTGAATTCATATTTAAAGTTGTGTAGGAGCAAATGTTAATCATCTCAAAAAGTAGGCTATTGGTAAATAAAAAATTGAATATACGAGATGTAAGAAGGTATAATGTTAATCGAACTAATTGTAAAACAAGAAACAATTACTAACAGAAGATTAATAAGGTTTAAAAATTATAACAAGTAATAAATGTCAAAAACATAACAAATTCACAAACAAATTAATTATTGACCAATACAAAACAATGTTTACAATTTTTTTATTATTCGACGTAGCTACCACCCACATCCACACACATTTCGATCCTTCGCTTGAAGTCCTTAAAACTGTTTCGAATATGATCTAACGGTATGGAGTTTACGGCATTTGTAATTCTCTGCTTCAATACTGCTATATCGTTAGGAAGTGGTTCAGCGTAAACCAACTGCTTGAGGCGACTCCATAAAAAGAAATCCAATATTGATAGGTCGGGGATCTCGCCGGCCACTTGATCGGTCCATTCCTGAAAATCCAATTTTCTCCAAAATTTAAATTCAACTATCGATTAACCATTTCTGTGGAGTGGCCAGGGCAACCATCATGTTGAAAATGAACTAAAGGCATATCTCTTAAAATATTTAAATGTTCTTCAGAAAATCTTTCAAGAAGCTGTAAATAAGTGTGCTGGTTTAACCTTCCCTCAATGAAATAAGGTCCAATAACTCCAACGTGATAAGAAACGGCACACCACACATTCACTTTTTTATAATATTGTCTTCTACAATGAATTCTAAAAATTTGGATTTTCAGAAGCCCAAAACCAACAATTCTGAGATGAAACAACACCATTGGTTCTGAATGTGGATTCATCTGAGAAAATTATGAAATGATGAAAAAAATCTCTCTTCCATGATTTTTTCTCCAATGGTCAAACAAAAATCCAACCTACGGCCGTCACTTCCCTCTTCAAGCGTATGTTTATAATTTGCTTTATATGCCCTAATTTTCTTTGCCTTGTAAATTCTTTGGAGTTCAGACTTGCTAATATTAATAAGAGCTGATCTCTCTTAGTGGTATCCTAGGATTTTCTATAACAGAGGCATGAGCTATAATAGCCCCAACATTGTCTTCATCATATGCTTTTATTTTTCTTTTCATGTTAAGAACACTGCCAGTAGTCAGAAACTTTTTAATTATTCTCATAGCCTAAGTACGTGACAAAGCAGTGTTTGGAAATTTCAAATTAAATTGGCTTACCACTTCTCTTAGCGAGTTTTCACCGCTAATTCCGTAGCATTGCACAATATAAATTGTTTTCACGCACTGTGAGTACCATTTTCACTTAATTTTGTATGCTTGGTTCGTTAATTTGAAACAGAAATTAAGGATAATATTGACTGCGTTTGACAGATATGTCAATAATAAATGATAAATGTGTATCCACTGCTTTTCTCATAGCCTACTTTTAGCTTTTACATAACTTTAAATATTAATTCACAAAAAATAATTTCTATGCAGTTTTAATTGAATGGTTCGAAATAAAATACTAATTTATTGAAAAAATGGGAAATTTCAAAAAAATAATTGTATATTCCTGAAATTTGGTATAGAGGTATAAAATTGCATTCTAAATAACTTTTCTTAGTGGATTTTTTTTCATATTTTGAAAAATAAAGGTACTTTATTAGTGGTGATTTTTACAACTTTGCTTATAAAGCACCCTGTAGAACACCAAATCAAGTCATTTTTGGTATACTTTAGTTTTACAACAAGCAGGACTCAATCCCCAAATACCATTCCAAAATTCCGAAATTTTTGGTCCATTGCACCTCTCGTTACATCTATCCTGGGACACACTGTATAATTCATATTTTAAATTTAGATATATAGGCATCAATTTACACAATATCAGTCAAGTCCTCTCTTCTGCTTAAGGGGTAGTTTTAGAGGGTGGCTATCAATATTTTACTCTTAACTTTTTTATTTTTACATTTTATAAAAATTCTTTTCAAAAATATTTTCATAGCACTAGAAATAAGAAGATATTCTTGTTGCATTTCGATAAACCATTCTCAAGTAATTTATGTTTACACATCAATGTGCATTTACAACATATTATTAAAAATAATTAATTTGTAATAAGTATAAATCTCTTTGTCTACACCATTTGAACGCTATTATAATGAGAGAATCCCCGACACAAGTTTACTTAGAGGAAGGTACCTCTTCATTGTTTTAATATTTCATACAAAACAAATTGCCATTTATTTATTTATA
The DNA here is from genome assembly GCA_936432065.2 of Rutpela maculata. Taxonomy (NCBI): domain Eukaryota; kingdom Metazoa; phylum Arthropoda; class Insecta; order Coleoptera; family Cerambycidae; genus Rutpela; species Rutpela maculata. Next base: position 123,924,126 of record OW386291.2, on the reverse strand, counting down.
AACAGTAAATTATGTAAGACATGAAATACATACAGCTAATGTTCTGAATATTCTGAATTTTTTCTGAATGAAAAGTGCACGTTGCCTACCTTCATTTATGCAAAATCTTTAATGATCGACTCCGTGTCAACCAATAATAGGACAGAAAGCTTGAGGTATGAGTAGTGAGATGTCTCATACATTTTTGAATTATTTAGCTGGTTTTCATATTATTCGGTGGTTCTGCATGATTACAATTTTAACTGAGACTCTGATATTATTTGATATTATTTTCCAACAAAAACTATTATTAAATTAAAAAAAGTATATTAAAGAAAAAATGAACAATTTTTGCCCTCAGTTTGGCACCTCTCCGAGCCGGCGCCCCGGACAGTCGCCCGGGTTGCTCTGCCCTTAAGCCGCCCCTGTTTATAGGATACTCTTCGCAGTTTTCTTGTAAATAATGTTAGTTTTTGGACATTCTAAATTTTGATACCAACTTTGTTGTGAAAAAAAAATATATGAAAAAAAATTGGAAAAAAACATCCAACCTGTCTGGGATTTGAACACACGATCTTTGGATTGCAAGGCAAAACTTTAGCCACTGATGGACCATCACACATTACTGCAAAAGTTTAATGTCTGTAATGTACACTATAAAAAGGAATACAACAAAATTCCGGTATTTAAAATGGGTTACTTGTTGCAGCAATATTGGTTGTGAAGTTACAAGTGAAATGGAAAAGTATTGTAAAATACCACGATTATTTAATGTAAAATTAGCTGTAAATTTAAGGAATTATGTCAATTTTATAAGCATAATCACATTTATTTCTGTAATACGTATGAAAAAATTCCCGTCTTTAATATATTGTAATGTATTTAATGTAAATGCATTGTGAATTTACCCTGACTTTTTACTGTGTATATCTTTCGAGAATCATATTTCAACGCATTAGATATATTATTATAAAATATATATTAGAAAAATGTATAAACAAAAAAAATATATTATAGAGATAACATTTCGCAAGATTTTTATTTAGTGACAAAAATTAAGAAAATATATTTTTTTAAATTAAATGATTAATAACTTTCTTATTTACTGATTGATTTTCTTCAAAAACAATGGGGTTTTTCCTATAGCTAACACTAACTTACTTTCCAAATTTCAATACAATCGGACTTTTCTTTCTTAAGTTATCGTGCTTACAAGAAACGTGACGGACGACAGACGGGCAGACGGACATTTTGAAAGTTGTTCTGAATTCGTTCACTAACACAATGATACGAAATTTTTTTCTCTGCGAGCGATATTTCCGGCTTTAGAAATGTGCCGACCAAATGCAATATACTCTTCGTTTTTGCGAAGAGTATAATTATAAAGTAAATTCAGCTAACAAAAAAAATTAATAAAGTAAGCCGTGAATTTCAAATATCTTTAAAGCATTTTGCAGCTTATAAAAATCGGCACAATTTTCGTAAAAACAAATTTTTTGCACGACCGACATTAAGTGAGATATTCTCGAGGGCCCTGATAAAATGGACAGCCTGTAATCATTTAAAGTTTTAATATATCTCACTTTGTTGTATATTTATACGCCTATCATACATTTTATTCTAAAGTTGTACGACGATTAGAAACGTTATTTGATTGAAATAATCCCTTTACAACATTTAATCGGTAATTGGCTGCGAAAATGTCAACAGTGTTATTATTTTTTATCGTCTTGTTTTGCAATATTTCATAGGTAGGTTTAAAGTTAAAACATCAACTTCTGAAAATGTTAATGCAATTACGCAATCAAATTATTATAATTAACAGAAATATATCTTAAATAACATAAAACTATTTATTAATATTTTAACTATTTTATTCACCTACATAAAGTTATAGGATTGTAGAATACTGATTTCTGTGTTCGGTATAACTTTACCAACATTAACATGATTTTTAACACAGTTCAAAAATTTTAATTAATAATTCGATCCGTATGTATGTTTTTTTTATTTATTTATTTTTTGTACATACAAACATTATTCTGGGTTAGCTTAAACGATTTTTATGAACTCTTTCTCAAGCTATATGGTATGGTTCGGAAGGTGAGCAAAAATTAGAAACAAGATTTTTAAATGTTTTGGCGAAGGAGCCGCGCAAGTTTTATCGGAATGACACCGACTAGTCCAGTCAATGAAAGAGTTGTAGAGAACATTTAAGAGGGGAGAATTTTCCTCTTCGGGGATGTGTTGGGGGTAGTTAGGAGGTAAAAATCCTCGCCTCTAGCCCCGCCGCTTGGAAAGGTTCCTTTTTTCGATTCTTCGCTTATAACTCGGAAACGATGTGTCATACTGAAAAAGGTAATCTATGCAAAATTAAACGTCATTAAATTTCCCACAAGAATGTTTATATTCATTTTCTTCCTATGTGTTATAGTTTACGAGATACTCGCTAGCGAAAATCGATGATTAATAAAAAAAAATCAATTATGTACCTTGAATATTTCTATCAAAGCGGTTTACCGTGGTCTGCTAATAAATCACAGTCACAAAACAATCTTTATTTTACAACACAGGACTTATTTACTAACGTAATATTTTGTCGAAATCTATACATTTCCTTAAATATACAGTATGACTCACTTAAAATGAAGATACCGTTATAACTTTTTCATTTTGTTTCCGATTTGAATCAAATTTTACTCAAGTATAGAACAAATTAGGATCTACTTATGACCAGAAAATCATTCACCTGCTATAGAGGCAAAGCCACCTGCGGTACCAAAATATGAGGAAAAAGATTAAAAATCATATTGATGGATCTTGACGAATTTCACGTAGCCACCACAAATTGCGGAAACTGAAGATCCTTTGCCAGATGAGCTTATGTATGAGAAATCCCCTATCAATAACCAAATCAAATTTTGGTGTATGTATGTTTGTGGCGCCGATCGAATGCATTTTTTAGAATTTCTAACATTCAAAATGTTTTAATTTTTTTTAGCATATTTTGGTACTGCAGGTGGATTTGCCTTTGTAGCAGCCGAATGTTTTTCTGGTTATAAGTAGATTCTAATTTGTTCTATACTTGAGTAAAATTTGATTCAAATCGGAAACAAAATAAAAAAGTTATAAGGGTATCTTCATTTTAAGTGAGTCACACTGTATATTTAAGGAAATGTATAGATTTCGACAAAATATTTCGTTAGCAAATATGTCTAGTGTTGTAAAATAAAGATTGCTTTGTGACCATGATTTATTAGCAGACCACGGTAAACCGCTTTGATAGAAATATTCAAGGTACATAATTGTTTTTTTTTATTAATCATCGATTTTCGCTGGCGAGAATCTCGTAAACTATGACACATAGGAATAAAATGAATATAAACATTCTTTTGGAAAATTTAATTACGTTTAATTTTGCATAGATTACCTTTTTTCATACGACGCATCGTTTTCAAGTTATAAGCGAAGAATCGAAAAAAGGAACCTTTCCACCCCCCTCCCCCCCTGAAGCGACGGGGCTAGGGGCGGGGACTTTTAGTATTTTTATCTCCTAACTACCCCCAACACATCCCTGTAGAGCAGGTCTGGGCCAGGACGGGCGTAGCCCGTCCTGGAATAATTTTCGCCCGACCTACGGCGACCGCAGAAAATAATGAGGTAGCTATTTTTAAATGGAAAAAACTAATTTTTGGCCCACGGGCCCCCTCTGAAAAATTGTGTGCCCACCCTTAAATCATTTTAAGAACCAGACTAGAAGACTAGAACCAGATCTCAAAAATTAAGAGTTCAAAACGGTGAATCCAATACGGTTGCCATAATGCAACATTATTTTAGATATACATGAAATTTCATATATGGTGTAGAAGCTAAATAAAGAAGTCATTAAAAAGGGTGAAAAATTTTTTTAAAAAATGAGCGGCTTTCAAAAAAGTTCGCTAAAAATTGTGAAATAAGATTTCATCGTCTCCAGTAAATTGAAATTGAATCAGTTTTTAGGTCGATGAGAAAATGAATAAAACGAATTACACACCCTATATACACTGAGATTAATTTTTTTTTCCGAAAAAATCCCAGGACCACGGTCAGGAATCGAACCCGCGACCTCTGGGAGAGAGTCAAGTATACTTGCTTCTTAATCTAAACATAAATTTTATCGTTTTATCGTCAAATAATCAACTGCAGGCTGAAGATGAGGAAATTTATTTTGTTAAGTTTTCAATACAGAATAGCCGTGAAACAATAAACCATTTTGTTGTCTACTTTCAAATAAACCGAATGTATTGTATAATACTGAAAGTGTTTAAAATGTTATCAGATAGTACTTTGTAAAGAAAATAAATATTAAATAGACAAGAATCAGTGATTTGAAATTATTTTCTTCAATTATTTAAATGAACAAAGATAATGTTAATGGTAGTGAACTTTTACTTCCACATCCAGTGGAAGTACTTATAGTAACGACAAAAAAAATTTATTGTTCAAAGAGGCTCAGAATGTCAGGAAACGTCGAGATTTTAAGTTTTGAGCAAAAAAAAATTCTATCTGTCGTTTTGACGGTCTGTCTGTCGGTCTATCTGTCTCTAACTTGTTTGTGCGCACGATTACTCTGGAACCGTTTAAGATATCGACTTGAAATTTGGTACACGTATTTATTTTAACGATATCTGGAACTAGATTATATTTTGATCTTTGGGTAAATAGGTAAATCAAGAAGTTAAGGGTCCATAAAATTGATATTTAGTATGTACAAGAGAAGCTAATGTCCCAAAGACTTTTGGCATTAGCCACCCCCATTACCACCCCCACTTCATTATAAAAGGGGATGAAAAAAAATATGATTTAGTGTGTATAAAAACCAAAGGCCTCAAAATATTTTTTTACATCATCCATCCCCACTACCACCCCCTGGGATATCGTTTTATGGGTTTTTGGGGTAGGGGATTTCAAATATATCCATTGTTCCATAAACAATTATTTCCACATACAAAATTTTTTCGTTGTGAGAGACTTGGATAAAAAATCTGGATGTAGAAGTAGTGATTCCGTGGGCAGCAGTTTTCACTACTTTATCAGAATTTAAATTGTAAATATAAGATTAAAAAATTTTAATTCATAATTTTTACCGACCTTTTTTGCCAGCGGTTTAATTTTTTTTTAACTTTTCAATTCTAGTGTCACTCGAAATTAAAAAATAAAAATATTTTCAATACTTACACTCTTCCCGCATTTTCCATATTGGTTCGGCACATTTAATTATTAAAATAACGTATTATCAACGACCCACAGTTTTTAAAAATCACCACACTGATAATATTTCTTCAGAAACGAATATACTTTTATTACAACAAATTTTGAAAAACTTACCCTGGAATATTAAAACGGCGGCAACTGCAAGGACCTGCAGCGATTTCATGGTGTTGGTTGCAGTAGACCTCTGACACTAAAATGGTAAAATGAAGATGTATCTTGTGTGTCAACTCACCATCCATGTTCAGCTTTACTCAAGGACTTCTTCCACCGTCAAGATACGTTACTTGATTAATTGCATAATAACGTTTTTTTCTAGAAGTCATTATTGTAAGCACATCAGTAGCCACCGGCCGACGGTTCGGCGCAAGTAAAAGTTTTACCATGTGTGGCCTATTGGCCTAGCTAAAATTGTATATTTGTATCTGTACATTTCATTTTTCAATGCTTACTTTGCAATACTTTTGATTTAATTGATATTTAATTGATACACTTGACTTGAAAACTGATTACAATTGATTTTCCGTCTTGATATTTTAATTGTGTGTACATGATGTTTCATACAAGATATGTTATTAATTGGTTGTTCCGCTTATACAGATACTTATTCGTTGTATTTATGCGTTAAACTTGTTAAACAATAGCTCTTTGTGTATTAAGAGCGCAAAAAAATTAATGACCTTGGAATAGAATTTTTTTTTATAAACACAACTAAATAAAATAATAAAGATTATAAAATTTTAAAACGAAAGTTTAAGTAACAGAACCTAGGGGGGGGGGGGGGTAATTACCCATTACCCCCCACCCCGTAAATCCGCGCTTGTTTACAAATATAAATTGTCAATTTTGTGATCAAACTCATGTAAGGACACCCAAGCAGCATTCAAAGTGATTCGAACTGGCATCTGAGGCATCGGAACTTTAATATAGTAGGAATGACATAACTGTTACTAATTTTGCGACTTCAGAGCAATATTCACTTTGTGGTATGCATTTGTAGTGACAATTATGTAGATTCTACTGAATTTAGGCATTGTATAGTTATAACACTTTCAAGTAACTGCTGGAGAATCTGCAACGTCGCGGATACTACTCTGCATTACTTTGAAGCATCCTCAACTGCTAAGTGAAAATTAGTAGTAATGCCGACTGCACAGCTTTACCAAAGGACCACTTCAAAGTTGTCTAACTTATTAGTGACATCTCGAGTAAAAATTAGGTTATTTCTACGAAGATACGGGCTTTGAAGTTATTTTTACTACTCCCCACTAATTGAAAATGACTTAAAAGTTACATATACCTTGAAAATCTACTATGAAGTAATATTAACTTTTAAGACAATTTATATAATTATTGGCATTGAATAAAATGGCGCCATCTGAAATGCTCAGTAAAAGCGAAATAAAGTTTATCGGCACTCATCCACGTTTTATAGAAAACTGAAGAAACAGTTAAACAGTAGTAGAAATAGTGATTCTTCAGAATATGATGCAAACATGAAAGATTATTTCGCCACAGCAAAACCATCATCTTTAGCAACAAGTGCAAAAGAGTTCCCATCAACAAAAGGAGAAAAGTAATCGAAAACTATAAGTCTGAAGTGATATTAGTGATACTGTGTACTGCACGACAGTTACAACTTGTCTTTAAAACACAGATTGATCCATAGTTCAGTTAGTGATCCACTGAGCATATTAAATGAATTTGCAGATTAAAAACTCCAAATTTAATAAATATTATGTCGATGGGAACGGACAATTTCGGTATACACGGCATAAGACATTGTTTGTGTACAATAAATTGAACTGAATATATATACAAAAAAAAAATAGCAAAAAAACTATATTTCTTTTCTAGAATATCTCAAAAGTTATCAGTGAGGACAAAAATAACAGTTTACAACACCATTATCCAACCTCATTTCGATTACTGTGCCAGTCTACTATATTCCTTCGATTTAAATAAAATAACTTCCCTTCAAAAACTACAGAATAGAGGAATGAGAGTGATTTTGAAATGCAGCCGATATACCTCAATCCAACATATGCTTTCTTCTCTTCAGTGGCTGTAGTAGATTGCTTTCCATGGCTATGGTATTTATTTTCAAAATTTTAAACAACTTAATACCCAAGTATTTAAATAAGTTTATATTTTATGCAAACCAAATACATCAACACCACACAAGAAATAACAACAAATTTTATATACCAAGACAAAATCTAAGTCAAACTAGGAAAATTATGTTATATAAAGGCCTCGATCAATATAACAAGTTGCCAGTGAATGAAAGGAATCTATCTCTCTACCTGTATTCAAACGTAAAATTGTAAGCTACATAAAGTTGATTGATTAACTCCACTTGTTTTATATAGGTATTTTTTTCTCGTTATTTTTTAATTTATTTGTACATGTATTAGTCTGAGTGTGTAAGTGCGTGTAGTATTTATTTATGTATAAATTGTGATTCTTTGTAATTACATTAGAAAAGTGAATTTGTATATTAGGATTTTCCTATTCAAATAAATACTTACTTACTATTTTTTGAATAAAATTAAATGTAAACTGATCACTAAAATATGAAAACTCATGTATTTTTTCCATTATTATTACACACCATACGTTAATAAATATATTTACAAGACATACATTGTACATCGTTTTCAGTAAAAAAACAAATATTTTACTTGCACAAATTTATTAACAACTTAATTAATATCATAATAAAAAGTACTTGGTAAAAATATAATAATTGTTATTTTTAATCCACATTCGTGTCCTTGTCCACATCACACACAGTAACACTCCGTGTTGCCAATTAAAAAAAAAATTACCTATCTCGTATCTGCCAATTGTACCAACATGAAAATAAATTGATAGCAATAGTTACCAAGATCTTATACCGTTATTGGTCCCATTTGCTACATCTAGGTAAATATAACTACACAGTGAAATTGTTGTAGTTCCCGTCCATTTTTAAAGTAGCAATAACGTTGGTGGCATCTGCTACTTTATGGGAAATGTAACTTGTAGGGAAATAATTTTGGTTTTTGCAACCTCTAAGTTACTGCAATTAAAATCGCCATTTTTCTGTTGTTGAATGAAGACGCCATATTGACACAAATAAAAATATATAATTCAATAAAAAAATTCTTTTTATTATGGTCATTTACAAATATGTTTTCTAAATAGATTATTACTTTATAATATATAAAATTAAAAAAAAAACGTTTTCCATAAAAAATTTTGCAGTTTTGCTTGTACACATAATTTTTGCAAAAAAATTTTTTTCCGAAAAAACCATTTTCTCGAGGGGGCGTCTTTTTTATCGAAGCATCATGATAACATTTTACAGAAAACAAGTGGTGGTTTTAATATCCACACCCAAGGTAAATGCAAAACATCATGATTTATAATATATATGCTTATGCATGTTGTATATAATCACCTTAACTTGGACCTTGGACATATCATGTGCTCAAACTCAGTAAGTCATTAATTTGCTATTCGAATAACAGAGAGCCAAATATATAGTTTGCGCTCTAATTTCGGTCAGCTGAGCTGTTCCAAAAGTTAGTCATTTCTACTACTTGGTTACATCCCGTTTACGTAATAACCTAGTCCTCGACACGGTAACGGTAGAAGTACCGGAATAGTACATTGCTACGTAATTATTATTCCCCATTTTGGTGAATGCTTAGTAGAAGGATGGTTCCCATTACGTAACAATCCTTAGTTCCGGAAACCTTTAAAGTTCCACTAATGGTAACTACTACGTAGAAACTACTAAAATTGCTGCTTGGGCAGATGCAAGCAAACGCGCGTACTTTGACTAAATACTTTAACGTTTGTTGTCATGGGAGACAAAAATTAAAGTGACGTTACTCATCATAAGTTCCTCAGTAAACAGTTTATATAAACAAGTTTGTACAAACTGTGTTATGTGGGGCCATTCACCAACATCAGATGACGAGCTACCCCCGATCCGCAAATGTCTTGTCATACGAGGAGTAGGAATTTTTTTACTTGCCTATTACCTAATAGATAAAGAGCCGCCCTAATAGCACAATATTGTCCCATGGATATCAGAAGGACGTCTTCGACGGACATACAGGTCATCCGATGGATGTTCGTTTTGGTTCAAAGTAAATCCGACGGGCAGCAGAGGGACGTCCAAACGTCACAACTTTAAACAATATTTGTACATACCAATTATTTTACAAAACAAAAAAATCGGCAGCCACAGAAAGCGGCTGGAACCTCCCCACCCGGCGGATCTTTTGAAGCCGAAAAGAGCAGTAAAAAATATGAGCTGATAAATATTATTTTTATCTTCTGGCCTCGACCGATTTTTCACTAAATCGGTCAGGGAAGGTTGTTGTTTGGTTGCTTGTCACTAATGTCACATGTCAAACTGACATGCCAAAAGGTTTCAGGAGAAGATTTTTAGACAAGCTGACAGTTGTCAAATTTTTTGTCGCTAAACTTTGTTAGTTCTGATCTGTCAAACTGACAGCTGTCAAAAATTCTGGTTCTAAACTTTGCTGGGGGATTTTATTTTTTGACAGTTGTCGAAAATGTTTAGGTTGGTATTGCACTTGATTTGGTTTTTAGGTTATGTTAATGGTTTTTAGGTTGTGATTGCCGGAAATTTTTCCGGCGTTATGCCTTGTGCCGGAAATGGATTCAAGTTTTTCAGACTTTTAATGTCACTGTCACTTTTAACATGTTGACTGCCATGAGTATTCATTTTAATATACATTAGGTGGGTCCAAGGCGCCACGTGTATGTATTAGAATATACAATCTGCATTTAAACACATAGGACGAAAAATACTCGTGGCCTGGAGGACCCAACTACTGAATTTGGTGTGGCAGTCAACGTGTTAATAATTTTAGGCAAAAAACTTACTTTGGGCCCAGTTATTTAATTTTTTTTCACGGAAACCAAATCGAAAGGGTGCAAGTGTGATATATCGTTGAAACCCGAATTTTTACTGCTTTTCGATGGTTCGATTACAGATTGTAAGTAATCATAAAATAAACAACTTGTTGCGCCAAAGCGGCACTACACGTAATCCGATCTCAACCAAAACCTTTTCAGATCTTCTGGGTTTCTTTTACCCTCATGCAAAGTTTCACCCAAATCCGTTTAGCAGTTTCGAAGCTATCGGGCTAACATACATATACACATACACACGTACACACAGACATTTTTCAGAAACCACTTTTTTGGTAACGTAAAGATTTGATGTTATCTCAATTTTCGATTTTGGACCAATTTCAGTAACCTGTAACCTCCCACAATTTTATTGTGGGGAGGTTAAAAAAAAAACGGAATCAGTAGCCGGATCCGCCGATCTCACAAATCAACGCTTTAACTCACTCGGCCACTTACTTAAAGACTGTATATATAGGTGGAAGCTGATCTTAGACTAATATAGCTATTTATTTCAAAATGTAGAAAGTATTTGAATGTTTAATAAATGTTTAGTATCAAATAATATCATTTATGATTTACACAGGCCCACAAAAAAAAAGTTATTTGAACTGGACCTCCGAATATACTTTTCTTCGGTATTTTTTCCCGCTGATTAAGAATCTGAAGTCAGAATGGGGGGTTCATGCAATATTACAGAGAAAAATCCGAAAACCTGTCAGAAAATGCGTTTTTTATGGTTTTTTGGGCGGTAAAATATGCATGTGGCGTGTTCGGCTAGGCTGCATCATGGGCGGATCCAGAAAGGTTACTGGGGGGGACAAAAAATTTTTTTGCGTCCCAAAATTTTGTTATGAGCGGAGGGGGGAGAAATCCGAAAAAAAAAATTTTTCCGTCCCAAAATTTTTTTGATGAGCTGGAGGGAGAACTCCGAAAAAAAATTTTTTCCCATCCCAAAGTATTCTTGATGAGCGGGAGGAGAAATCCGAACAAAATTTATTTCGTCCCAAAATTTTTTTAATGTGCAGATACGAGCACTGCGGCCGTACTGAGGCCGTCTACCGCCGAACGATCAATATTTATACCGACATTTTCAATATTCAATAATAAATATTATTAGATCCTATTCTTTTCGGGGGGGGGGGGGGGGCAATTGCCCCTGGTGCCCCCCCCCCGATCCGCCCTTGGGCTGCATATATTTTTCTAATGTTTTTTTGCCCCACTGACCTCGAATCTATTGTTAGAACCCAGGGCCAATTGTCAAAATGTTGAGGAAAATAAAAAAACCGTATAAAATCGCTTTTACAGATCGTTTGAAGATAAGTGCGTTCGAAAACGAAAACCCATATAAAATTGAAATATCATCACGCACAGTGATTGGGTATCCTGAAAAAAACAGATTTTTGACGGTTTTTTTTAATTTTTCTCAGTGTTTTCATCACTGACCCCAAAATTTCACTCCAGATTCGTGATCAGCGGATAAAATTACTCGATAAAGGTATATGCAGACCATTGGAACACGCTATGCGTTCATGAAAAAACGCTACATCCATGAAAAAACCAATTTTTGAAAGTTTTTTTATTTTTCTCAGAATTTTCATCACTGACGTTCAAATTTGACTCAACATTTGTGATCAGCGGGAAAAATTACTCAAAAAAAAAAGGTGTACGCAGGCCATCGTAACATGCTATGTATTCATGAAAAAAACGTGATATCCATAAAAAAAACATAGTATCCGTGAAAAACGCGATTTTATACGGTTTTTTTAACTTTCCTCAACATTTTGACAATTAGCACTGGTTTCTAACAATAGATTCGAGGTCAGTGGAGCAAAAAAACATAAGAAAGATACATGCAGCCTAGTCGAACACGTCACATGCATATTTTACCACCCAAAAAACCATAAAAAACGCATTTTTTACAGTTTTTCGGGTGTTTCTCTGTAATATGCGTATTAACCCCAAATTCTGACTTCAGATTCGTAATCAGCGGAAAAAAATACTAAAGAAAAGTATATTCAGAGTCCAGTTCAAATAACTTTTTTTTGTGAGTCTGTGCCTAATGACAAATTTCATTCACTATTTTTTCCCTGACTCAAGTTCATAATTCAAGATAAGGGGTAGTTTCTTACTCTGTAATAGATTGTTTTCGTGTACTAGGTCGTAACAGATTTATGGTTCATTCCTATCAAGGGCGGATCTATGGGGGATTTCGTAAATCATCAACTTTAATTTTAAAATTTCATAATTTTCATTATTTTATTTTATATTTTTGAATATATATATATATATATATATATATATATATATATATATATATATATATCCTATTTAGTTGTGTTTATACATTTTTTTGAGATTTTCTCCCCCCCGCTCATAAATTTTAATTTTCGAAGAAAAACATTTTTGTTATTTTCAGCACGCGGCTATGTTACCCCCCCCCCCCCCCAGCTCAAGGCCCAGATCCGCCCTTGATTCCTATTAATAAAGCTTAGAGGGTTCAAGCATTTTCGCCAGTTATTGGAGCTTTTATGCAGTTATGCATAATATTGGGGTAGTTTTCACCCTCTTAAGGGTGTGTCTCAATTACTTTGTGTAAGCCCTAGTCAACACCTTCATTCATGCATTCAGCCAATAGACTTATACTATATTTGTGTTCATGGAAGCTCTACAACTCAATAGCATCATTTTTACTTATTTTCATCCTTATATAGGGGATGTTTTTGGCTCTTCTGAATTAATCAAAGGATATACGGATTCGTCGATATCAGATATGAAATACTAAGAATATCTTGATTGCTCTGTCATATCTGATGAGTATTAATTTTTTGTTGGGCTGTGTATTTTTTGATAGCATCACGCATATCACAACCCAAAAACGAAACATGCTTATCTTGAAATTTTGTATTCAGGATGTTCTCATTATTAACAATAATTTAGCACTTAGTTTGAAACAAAATTCGAGGCTAGAAAACGGGCGATTTTTTGTCTATTTTTAGGGTCACTCTTTTACAGAAATATCGGTCAAATATAAACAAAAACATTGTAAAATTGAAAAACCAGTTTTGTTGGCCTAAAATGTGTGTACTTGCGGAACATAAATTGGTCATGCAGAGTACGTCCGTTGCGACACATATGACGGATGTTCAGTGTGGTATTCGCTGGTATGTATACACATCTCGGAAGCGTGTTGGATAGAAAGCGATATGGAGATATTATCATTTATTACAAAAATATAATACGAAATGGACGACCATCTTCTATCCTTATATGGACATAAAATGTACATACTTCCCGTACATAAAATGGACATTCAGATGATGTCCATTCGGTACAATTTCAAAGTAAATCCGATGATAGACGTCCGGTAGACGTCCAATGTCCGTGGTCGTCAGTATATTAAATGGACATAAAACGCCCAGCGGACATCGTGTGCTAAAAGCACACGCAATCTGCGTCCAATATTCCATATCTTCTGCTTATATGTTGATATACAAGCCGCTAAAAGATGAGCGGGATCGCTGCATTTCCCTGGAGGTCATCCTTCCAAGTGCTAACCGCGACCAACATTGCTTAACTCATAACGGATACAAAACTACAGTCAAGACGGATCTACGCTCGCACGAGCCTAAAATTCAAAGACACGAATATTTTTGTTTACTATGTGGAAGCTAAATAAGAGGACACTAAAAAAGGTGCGTCCAAAATTGGCTTCAGCGCGTCAAAATATTTCAGAAACGTTAGGTCAGAACCTTTTGCTCTCTTTAAAGGATAAAAGGTGGTGGTGGAGGGAAATTAACAAAATAGATAAATTTTTTGTTTCCAAAGTTGGTCTAAATCTGGCTTTCGCAGAACACAAAGTTGTATGTAAATGATTTACCCAGTTACATTGAGCATGGCTACGTAACAATGTTTGCGGACGATACAACTATTGCCGTGTCTGCTGATACTCCTGAAGAACTACGCAGAATGATTAATAATATAACTGAATCTTTGAGTGGATGGTGCCAAAGAAACAAACTTATATTAAATGAAAAAAAAAAAACCGTTTGTTTAAACTTTTATCTCCAAAAACCATTACCAGAGAATTTCGTGATTGACGATAATATTATGTTATCGGAATCGGCGAAATTACTTGGCACACATCTTGACACCAAATTATCTTGGTATAGGCACATTGACCATGTATGCAAACAATTAAATAAGGCATATTTTGCATTGTTACAATTAAAAACAACTCTAGATAAGACAGGTCTAATTAATATCTATTATGCTATGGCCTATAGTCATATATCCTTCAATATTCTCACATGGGGCAAGGCTTCTGGGTGTGAAAGAGTCTTTATCTGTCAAAAAAAAATTATCAGGCTAATCTTTGATTTAAAAGTAAATGTTAGTTGTAGATACGTATTTAAAGAACAACGTATCCTCACGACACCGTCTATATACATTAAATGTATAACGTTCACAAAAAATAACTTAAGCCTGTTTGAAAAAAGACTAAACTATCATAATTACTTGACGAGGCATGGCGATCTTTTGAGTATACCCGCTCATCGTACAAGCACCTTTAAAACGTATAATTGTGTCATTTTATATAATGCTTTACCCAAAGAAATTCGTGAAATTACAAACAGTCTTAAATTTAAAAACAAACTTAAGGCATACCTAGCCATTAACGGTTATTATAGTATAAAAGACTTTGTTGACGATAATGATGCTGTCTAAATTGTATTTTATTATTTATTCTGTATTTTTTTTATGTCTGTTTGTCGTGCAATATATATGTATATGTATGTATATGTGTATATATATATTATTCTTCTTATATATTTTATACATATGTAATTATATAGGTGTCTTTAATATTATTTCTATATATTTATGACAATTTTTGTATTTTTACATGTACTATTTCTTTGACCTGTCCTATGTCATTTATTGTGATCAAAGAGATCAATAAATTATTATTATTATTATTATTATTATTATAAACTGGTGCTGATGTCAGCAAGAACAGAGAAATAACTATTTAGCTAATAAGTGGGCTTACATATTTTCTCGCATTTGTGGTCCTCTTTGACAACAGCGCCATCTTCTTCTTTCCGCTATTACGAACATAGTTAAAGCACAGTGTCCTTAGTACTCTCTACTCTTTATTAGCCATGATACATAAATGCTTAAGATCGGCTACTTGTTATACGATAGCTTGCATTGCTGGTCATCTATATCAAGGAAACCTAAAAGAGAACAATTTGCAAGATTTGTAGAAGTGTACAAATCTTGAATGATTTGAACATTATGTCTTCGATTTTAGTTTACGAGATATAAACAATTTTATGTGGGAAACTTGGAATTTTCACAAATTGGGGTATTTGTGAAAATTCCAAGAGGCTTATGGGTTATGGAATTGTGCTTTAAGAACACATACTTAGAAAGTAATTTCATGGCCCCACGTTTAATTTCTGACCAAAAAAGCATCCCTAAATCAAAATGAACAACTACTGAAAGTTTAAAGGTTATTTTCTTTTCTACAAAATGAGTATCTTTTTAATTTTTAATATATACAGGGTGTCCCGTAAATAATGGATAATCCTGAAAATGGTTATAGATCAGGCCATAACCTATCAGAATATCACAACTTGACCTTATTGAAAACCCTACGGTTTTCGAGATATGGGCACTTTTTTGAAATTTTGAAAATTTCTACTCTAGGATAGTATTTTGCATGCCATTGCCACAAGGTAAGGATTTTTTCATTTTATTTTTTGGTGAGTATTCTAGAATAGTTGTGCTATCAAATTTGTATAGGAGTTTTTAGATAACGACGACGGTATTCAAAAAAAAAAAAGTATTTCTTAAATTACGGTTCCACCAAGATTCCATCTGCTGACTTTGACCTTTGATGGTATAAAGAAAAGTGTCAAGCGAAACTTGCCACTTATCTTGAAAACTTGCCCATTTATTATTATATTCTAAAATGTTTTAAAATTCTGATTATTCCTGTTAGAAAAAAAGATATAGCTGTTTAAATAGTGGAAAAGCTAAATTTATCAATTTAAAATTTTTAACAAGTAAGCCTTGTTTTTAATTGCATGTGACGCATGTCATTTTGTACGTCTGGTGTTACCGATTCAGACTTTGTTTGTTTGTCGATAATAATGAATTCGTATTTCTCTGGACTTATTGGAACTTGTTGAGAACGTCAATGCCTCGTATACAGTATACACAACGTGTAGGGATTGCAATTTACCGGAAGTTTTAATAACCGGTAAATCGGTAAATAAAAATGTAAATAACCGGTTAACCGGTATTTACCGGTAATTTTTAGAATGGATGATTAGGGTGGCGAAAATGGCAATTGTCTTTTTCCATGTACAAAATTATCTAAATTTAACAAAAAACATTTTTATGTACGTATATTTGATATAATGAACAAACAAAAGGTTTTTTATCAACAGTAAAATCACAAGAGCTTTTTTTATCGGATAAATTTCTCTTTGTAACGAAATAATTTTGCCAATCAATGATTTTATAAGAAAAACTGACATGAAAAAATCACGAGACCGGAGGTTGAGCAATTCTGTCAAATGTCAGTTTTTCGAGCAAAATTACTGATTGGCACAATTTTGAGTTAAAAAGAAATTTATCCATAAAAGAAAAGCTCGAGTGTTTTTTGGCAAGATAAATTAACGACAGAATATGAATGTGAATGAACAACAACAATAATTTATTAAAAATAATTATAATTTTCCCAAAACGACTCATATTGTACAGTATAGTTTCCACAATACTTAAAAATTATAGCTGACAGTACAGATTTCAAAGTGACGTGCGACTACTGGTGTACTCGGCTTTTGAGAAACAGGCATTTTTATCGGTGATAAAAAGCGATGCACCTTTTTTATCGCTGTCAAAGTGACAAAAATGTGACTGTCAAATAGACTTTTTTATACAGGAGTTAATTTACCAAAAGGAAAAAATTTAAATGAAATGAATTTAAATAAATAATTATTCTGTAAATAACAAAAATATTCACTTAAATAACAAAAATTATAAACATAAACTCAAATAGGGCATTTACTGAATACCTAATCTAAAAATACAATATTTTTTTAAAATCAAAGCTATATCTGTTAATCGTCTGATATTTGTGCATAGAATACCACCAGCTGAAGATGCCCTTCCTCAATCGATATTGGTGGGTCGATAAGTTAATAAGAATTGGTAATAACATACTTCTAAATGTTTTCCACGGATATTTGCGGCAGTGACATATTCAATTTTCTGTCGTAAGATATTGTCAATGTCTCTCTTATATTTCTTTGGGCTTGGTATTTGGAGTTTACATTTTTATAATATTATTTATTTATTGTTAAAAGTACTCGGTGTTGGGACAGTCACTCTGTATTTAGTGAATACTAGTCAGTGACATAAATAGAAACGTTGAATACGTGACATATCGTAAGTTCAAAATTTACCGAAATAACCGGTAAAAAATTAAAATAACCGGTAATTATCTTCATGTGTTTTTTGTCCTAATAACCGGTTAACCGGTTAACCGGTTAACCGGTAATGCAATCCCTAACAACGTGAGTATGCTAATATGCATACTATATACGCGAATGTCGAGGCAACGCCAGTGCATCCGCTGTGCGTTATCGAGAAATGTACCCGAACGCACGCCACCCTGACTATCGTGTATTTATTAGAGTCCATAACGCGTACTGCTAGGGAAGGATTTCTATTCTTCGTGGTATTGGTGGTGCCAGTGAAGGAAGACCTCGTCAAGATTTTGACCACGAAGTGCTTGATGAAATTAACGACGATCCATCTACTTCTGTGCGTACCATATCACGACGCACTGGCGT
Source organism: Rutpela maculata (assembly GCA_936432065.2). Classification (NCBI taxonomy): domain Eukaryota; kingdom Metazoa; phylum Arthropoda; class Insecta; order Coleoptera; family Cerambycidae; genus Rutpela; species Rutpela maculata. The sequence continues at coordinate 123,906,091 of OW386291.2, read as the reverse complement.
ATCTAAAATAACGATGAATAGGATTTTAAAACGGTGCCAACTCCATCCTTTCCATGTACAACATGTGTAAACTCTACTACCCAGAGATTATCCCTTGAGAGTGATATTTTGCCGGCGAATGCTGCGGATGATACGAGAGGATCCAGATTTTTTAAATAAAATTTTGTGGTCTGACGAATCATCGTACAGAAGACATGGCTTTGTAAATTTACATAATCTGCATAGTTGGCAGTTTGAAAATCCCCACTTGATGAGGGAAGATCGGTCACAATACCAATTTAAAGTAAATTTGTGGACAGGCATCCTAAATGGTCAAGTGGTGGGCCCATTCGAACTGCCACCAACATTAACGTTAGACAATTATTTGCAATTCCTTCAAAATCACCTACCGATCTTACTAGAAGACTTTCCTTTATCTCTGAGGTTGGTTACGGAACGTCAGATGCCCTGCACATTATGGGAGAGAGGTGAGAGCATACCAAAATTTGAAATATCCAGGAAGATGGATCGGTCGCTTAGCTCCAATTCTGTGGCCACACAGGTCACCAGGCCTAAATCCTTTAGATTTTTTTACTGGGGATGCATGAAGGAAAAAGTGTACTTTAAATGAATTGCATGAGCGCATTGGAGTAGCCACTGAAAAAATAAACCGATCCGGAAATTCACGCCATTTAAAACGTTCCATTATTAAAAGGTGCAGAGCCTGCATCAGGGCTAGGGGAGAACAATACGAACATTTATTATAAGTTGTTTGACTATTTCTTTTTAATAATGTTTAATAAATGCAGGTGAAATTACTTTTTATTTTGTTTCCATATTTCTCATTCTCTTACCTCAGAATTTTTAAACGTTTTAGAATATATTATCGATAACGCACAGCGGATGCACTGGCGTTGCCTCGAAATTCACCATAAATAGTATGCATATTAGCATACTCATGTTGTGTATACTGTGTACGAGGCATTGTTGTTCTCAACAAGTTCCAATAAGTCCAGAGAAATGCTAATTCGTTATTATCGACAAACAAAGTCTGAATCGGTAACATCTGAGGTACAAAATGACCACGGACAATAAACGATACGGTTGCATCAATCAGCAGCTTTATGACGAGAGAGACGCGGGGGGCGGGAAATCGAATGAAAGAGACAGACATATCTGATTTCCGTGCAGAAGCCAGAGACAAAGATTCCGGTAGGGTCTACAGCCTACGTCACCTGTAGACACTACAAGCATCTTTGTCTCTGTCTTTTGCACGGAAATCATTCTTCATTCGATTTCCCGCCCCCCGCGTCTCTCTCGTCCTAAAGCTGCTGATTGATGCAACCGTATTGTTTACTGACCGTGCAAAATGACATGCATCACATGCAATTAAAAACAAGGCTTACTTGTTAAAAATTTCACATTGATAAATTTAGCTCCTCCACTATTCAAACAGCTATATCTTTTTTTCTAACACGAAGAATCAGAATTTTTTAAACATTTAGAATATAATAATAAATGTAATAATAAATGTAATAATAATATTAATAATAAAGATAAGTGGCAAGTTTCTCTTGGCACTTTCCTTTACACCATCAAAGGTCAAAGTCAGCAGACGGAATCGTGGTGGAACCAAAATTTAAGAAATACATTTTTTTTGAGAATACCGTCGTCGTTATCTAAAAACTCCTATGCACGTTTGATAGCACAACTGTTCTAGAATACTCACCAAAAAACGGAATGAAAAAGCCTTACCTTGTGGTAGTGGCATGCAAAATACTATCCTAGAGTAGAAATCTTCAAAATTTCAAAAAAGTGCCCATATCTCGAAAACCGTAGGGTTTTCAATAAGATCAAGTTGTGATATTCTGATAGGTTATGGCCAGGCCTATCACCATTTTCAAGATTATCCATTATTTACGGGACACCCTGTATATTAAAAATCAAGAAATGGGTGGTGTGTTATATTTTAAAGTCCTTCTTTTCCTTATTATGGATGTGCACAATACCATATCGGAGATCTGGTCCATTTTTATGTGACAGTACACATACCTTCATAATGGAACAGAAGTTGGGATGAAGCCAGTGGCGGCTCGTGATATTGTGTGCAGAGGAGGCTTGATATTTAAAAGACAATTAACTTGCAATATGATTACAATTTGTACATTTCCTCACCACCCCTGGATATGCTGCTAGAGGAGGCTCAGCCTCCTCTGATGAGCTGCCACTGGATGAAACTGGTTCACTTAAATATTTTCAAGTAGAAAGTTCCAGGACCCAGGACATTTTATAGAGAAATAAATAAGTGTTGTTTTTACAGTTGACGACCTTTCTCTCTAATTAGGAAGTTTCCTATTTTAGAAATATCATGTATAATCAACCTCATTTCCTGTTCCCAAGAAATGGATGACTAACGGACTCAAAATTTCTTCTCAACATTTAAAAGACCTCTACCATTTGACCCTCAGCAATAATGCTGAAATAAAAACTTTCTACAATAAATATAAGTCGATATATAGGCAATTATTAAAAAAAGCCAAAAAAATGTATAATGATAATATTATATTAAATGCAAAAAATAAGTCTAAGGCAGTTTGGAAAATCATTGACCCTGACAAAGATACTAAGAGTAATAGCAAATCACTTACTTTAAAAATAAATAATGAAATAATCACGTCCCCTGAAAGAGTATGCAATAGTTTTAATATTTACTTTAATAACATTCCCAAAACATTAGTCAATGATGCTCACCAACAATATAATACTACTGATCAAATCAACTACAATGCCTCCTCCTTTTTCTTCTATCCTGTGAATGAGTTAGAAATCGTTGACGTAATAAGAAGCCTAAAAAATTCAAACTCTGCAGGTGATGACAAAATAAGCGTAAATATACTCAAAAAATGTGCACATCTGATAAGTAAACCGTTAATGATTATTTTCAATTTATCTTTGGCTGAGGGTATTTTTCCTGAGAGATTGAAAATTGCAAAAATAATACCTATCTTCAAATCCAACTGCAGAACTGAAATTGAAAATTATCGACCTATATCTATTTTGAGTTCATTTTCCAAGATCCTTGAGAAGTATATAGCATCGAGATTAATTAGTTTTTTTGTAAAACACAAACTATTTAACGAAAATCAATTTGGTTTCAGAAAGGGACGTTCTACTACTTCTGCAATTACTAAATTCTTAACAACTTTGTATGATAATATAGATAATAAAAACAAATGCATTGGCATTTTCCTTGACTTGAGTAAAGCGTTTGACCTGGTTTGCCATGCGTCTCTAATATTCAAACTGGAGAGGTACGGCGTGCGTGGTCAAACGTTGAATTGGTTTAGGAGTTATCTAAGTGGGAGAAAACACTACACAGAAATTGAACAATGCAAATCAAATCTATTAGAATTGTCAGTGGGAGTTCCGCAAGGATCCGTCTTAGGACCATTACTTTACATCATTTATGTAAATAGTTTTAATATCAATAGCTCGGTTCTGTTTGCAGATGACACATCCATCCTTGTTAGTGCAACTGATACAAAAATGGTAGTTAACATGGCAAATCAGCAATTACGTGAAGCACACACCTGGTTCACTGAAAATAAACTAGCCTTAAACAATAATAAATCTATCTTCATGCGTTTCAATACTGGTAATGTGGACTTTGATCACAGCTTTCTAATTAAATCAAATATAAGTACAATCAGACAAGTTAGGTCAACCAAATTCTTGGGTCTACATTTTACTGACAACTTCTCATGGACTATTCATATTAATGAAATTTGTAAAAAAGTTGCTCCGGTCTGCTATTGCTTAAATCAGTTGAGAGATGTAACAAACCAACAAGTTTTGCGAACATATTACTATGCTCACTTCAATTCAATAATTTCCTATGCAATTATTGCCTGGGGTTCATCACCAGAGGCCGTACGAGTGTTTAAACTACAGAAAAAAGCTGTGCGTTCTATAGTAGGTATAAATAAGAGAACTAGCTGTAGGAACATTTTCAAGCAATTGGGAATTCTACCACTCCCTAGCATATTTCTAATGAATTTATTACTCTATGCAAAGTCAGAATTAAGTAATCTGGACACCCTTAACTATAATCATAACTATAACACCAGAAATTCAACTACCCTAGTAATTCCTACCCATCATTTAACATTATATGAAAAGAGCCCCAAGTACATGGCTATAAAGGCGTTTAATAAATTGCCGAATCTTTACAAAGGACTTAGTGATAAGGAATTTAAAAATAAGATCAAGTCCAGACTGAGGGAAAAATCTTATTATTCTTTGAACGAATATTTTACTGATGACTTTTAACTTAATTTATTATTTAATATTTAAATAGTTACATTTTAATGTTTTTAGACTTATCCTATATCATGTAAAATGATCTATTGGACAAATAAATATTATTATTATTATTATTATTATTTAGTAGTCTTTCAGTTAACTAGTCAAACAAAAAAAAAACATCTCAAAATCTGAAAAACTCGCGAACTTATTTAATTTATTATTTGAACACTTCGCGCTAGACTGTGACGTCACAGTACACAACTCGCTATTATTTTAGGCATAATTACTTCTTCAAACGATTAAAACGTTAAACAAGCCCAACTACAAAAATATCTTACGCTGTGTCCGGTAAGAACAACACTGAATGAACAAAACTTCCGGTGCCCGTGCCTGCTCGCTGTTGACGGAATCATGTACTGTTGACGTCATCGAGCCTCAGCCCAGATAAGCGCTAACTTTTTTATTTGCGTTTTTGGCGGTAAAATTCGAGATTTTTTATCTTTTTTTTTTTATAGATAATCGACATTTGAAGAAAAAAATAACATGTTTTATTCGGAGTAAAAGCCACTTGTGACTCGTCTGTAACTGTAACCTACAGACTAATCACAAAAGTATCACTTTTACTCCTAATAAAACAATATACTATTATTCCACGCCCCCATAAGGAAAAAATAAATTGCTGCACTTAGAGTCTTGGTATAATCAATAGGGTGATTTATGCAAAATTACTTTACATTAAGAAGTTTTATCATACAACTTTATTTTTAAACAACTAAATATCAATTCTATCAATAATTCCTTAATAATTATTGATGAAATTGGTAATGTATTAGACTAGTAGATGGTGACAAAAAATCAGAACTGATAGCCTACCGTCTGCAAGTAATTTAGTCAGTATTATATATACAATAAAGCTCCATTTTTGGTACTTTCAAGGTTTGCACGCATGCACAGGATGTAGGAAACGATTTCCGGTTTGCATAAAAAAACAATGTTTTCAATTAATAAATTACCGTCTGCAAAGTTCATAATTCGAAATTAAGGGAATAAAATATGTTGAAGCGCTTTTGCAGACAGTTTTGCCATGCACCAAACCTTATACAGGGTACTCCAAAATGTATCAAATTTTAGTAAAAAAAATGATAATTTACCGTCTGCAAACAATATAAAATGATGATTCTGGTTCATAAAGACAAGTAGGGGAAAGGTGCAGACGTTTACGATATGCACATCACCATATCGTGCGCATGTCAACTTGTTATTTTTTTACAACTTTGAATAATTGTTTACCGTCTGCAACTAAAAAGAAAACATGATTTAAAAATAGAGCTTCGATAAAGAATTATTTGCAGATAGATTAAATGTGCACAAAGCACTTGCCGCCGAACGTATTTGTGTGAAAAAATTATTTACTGTCTGCAACTTTGTACAATGAAAGATTATTGATTCCAATATGCAATTATTTAGTTTGCAGACAATGCGCACATGCACGAGATCAAAATAAAGTGTGAAAATTCGGCAAAATGCGTTTGATATCTCTCCGTTCGCGATATCTACCAAAAAACAACTATCTACCATCTGCAACTTGGCACTAAGAAAGATTACTGGTTTAAATACGCAATTATTTAATTTGCAGACAATGCGCATATGCATGGGAGCCATATATTTCATCTCAAACCATAGGCCACTAACAGGAGGCTCTAGCAGGCACAACGTGGAGCCTTCTGCAGGTGCAACGTGCAACTCTCGACTAGTTTCGATAAGTTCAAAGGTTAGTTAGACGTTTGGAAATCATTTAAGATTTCATGTGCAAAATCTATAGCACAAAACAAAATGGTTTGCTGAAGCACTCTTCTGTGAATACGGCAAGGTTTGTACTTTGCTTTTTTTATTAATTTAATCTACTAATTATTGTAAAGAATAGGAAAGAATATATAATGTTTTATATTTAGATTGCAGCTGTCCACGCGTAACTTCTCTGTTGTCAATGATATGGAAAATTTAAAAAAAATACTTTGTTGCTTGCATGCTCCCTCCATGTTTCCGAGAATTGGAGTAACAGTACCGTAGGACAATATATGTGGCAAACATATGGAGCAGCGCATCTTTACCTAAGCCATCAAGCTTAAAAGTTGAGGAGTATGGCTGGTGCAAATCGGAGGACTCCAATATTAAATTTAACTGGTTTGATGGAGATGAAATGCTACAAAGAAATATTTGTAGCTGATAACGACAACGGTACGAAAATACTATAGTTTTCTTGTTAATTCCAATGAATTTCAAATGCTGATTAATTTTTAAATTACAGTCGCAATTACGAATAACAGTGTGGTCGAGGAGGATAACAAACAAATAGTGCTCACCGACAACAATGCTGATGATGATTCAAATGAAGAGAACTTGTTTTTAGAACATATCAATGACAAAATTTTTTTTTAATTACACAGGCACACAAAATTAAAAAAGTGTAAATTTTCTGAGGTTTTACATATATACTCCTATGTATTTTTGACCGCTGAACACGATCCCGATGTCAGTTTTGCTGCATCAGGTCAGGATTCTTTTTTAACCACGAAAAACAGGGGAAAACAGGCCAGAATAGGGTTTAAAACATAAATTAAAGATTTTAAATAAGTAGACCATGTATTCGATGTATTTTTGACTGCTGAACACGATACCGATGTCAGTTTCAACTAATCAGGTCATGACTTCTTGTTTATCCTGATTTATTCTTTTCTGTGGTACTGTACCCTTTTGTCTTCAAATGATTGCGTAATGGTTTTCTTTTTCATTTTATTTCTTTCGTTTTCACATCCCTTTTCAATGTTCAAAAGCAGTTTGCCATTATATTAACATCCCATCGATCTTGATATCTACCCTCCATTTCCTTTATGTCTTGGTGAAAACGTTCACCATGCTCGTCACTATAATACTACTATATACTTGCATAAGTTAGCTTACACAATTTCGTGTTGTAGATGGTAAAGAGTTGTTTTTAGTGCATATCGCACACGAAGAGATATCAAACGGAATTCGCCGAGTTTTGACATTATTGTGGTTCTCGTGCATGTAGGCATTGTCTGCAAATTGAATAATTGCATATTTAACCCAGTAATCTTTCTTTGTACCAAGTTGCAGACGGTAGATAGTTACTTTTGGTACATATCGCGGACGGAGAGATATCAAACGGATTTCGCAATATTTTGACACTCCATTGTGGTTTTCGTGCATGTGCGCATTGTCTGCAAATTAAATAATTGCGTAATCGAACCAATAACCTTTCTTTGTACCAAGTTGCAGACAGTTAATAATCGGTAAAAGTTACCCCCATTTTTTTACAAATTTATAGAATTCAGTGGACAACCGTGCATATTGGATTCGTCTGCAAATATTTTTTTCCAATAGTTTTGCAACCTAAATTTTCTAATAAAACTATAATTAAACGGTAAACAATTGTTCAAAGTTGTAAAAAAAAAAATAACAAGTTGACGAGTGCACGATATAGCGATGTGCATATCGTAAACGTCTGCACCTTTCCCCTACTTGTCTTCATGAACCAGAATCATCATTTTGTATTGTTTGCAGACGGTAAATTATCATTTTATTTTACTTAAATTTGATACATTTTGGAGTACCCTGTATAAGGTTTAGTGCATGACAAAACTGTTTGCAAAAGTGCTTCCGACATATTTTTATTCCTTTAATTTCGAATTATGAACTTTGCAGACGGTAATTTATTAGTTAAAAACATTGTTTTTTTATGCAAACCGGAAATCGTTTCCTGTATCCCGTGCATGCGTGCAAACCTTGAAAGTACCCCAGATTGATCTTTATTGTATACATAATACTGACTATATCACTTGCAGACAGTAGGCTATCAATTCTGATTTTCTGTCACCATCTACTAGTCTATATATTGTAACTATTCAAATAAGTATAACCAGGGCCGTAGCGAAGGGGGAGTATGGGGGGTGTACGTTACCCCTCCAACCTTGTCAGACTTGGCGAAAGTTGGAAAGTTCAGATGTAAGTTGGCAATTTCTATTGAAAAAATTTTTTTACATTTTCTCCCCACGCTCATTCATATTTATTTCGGCGGCAAAAGTTGGGTAATAGTTGGAAATTTGAGATGGAAGTTGGCAATTTGTACTGAAAAAATTTGTTTGGAATTTCTCCTCCTTGCTCATCAATTTTTATCTTGGATAAAAGTTGTAAATTGGAGACGTAAATTGGCAATTTGCACTGAAAAACATTTTTTTAGAGGAATTATTATTTATTAATTTACAGAGTTGGCTTCTTCAGTTTATGAAGTTGTTAATTTGGAAAAATAACCCCCCAAAAAAGTTTGCTCGCTATGGCTCTGAGTATAACTTTTTATTTCACCATATATAGATTTCAAATGTCTTTATACCAAACTATTTCCTAATGTTTTAGGAACATTTTCTATTATACACAAATGTTTCATAGAGGCTCTGGTGAGGTTTTAATGAACTTGCCTCGTGCCAGATAAGTAATAAGGTGCTTCGAATTGAGTAGAGATCGATAGATACATGGAGTAGTGCTTTGAAAAAGGATTGGCTAAATATGCTATATGTGATGAAAACTGTTCCTTCTGTGGTTCCTTAAATATCAGTTTGGTTTAAAAAAATTTAAATCCATATTGTGAGATACAAGTTAGACCTATTTGAATGCAGTACATTACAATTTGTATGTCATTTCTTAACACATTTAGTTCTTTCATAATGTAATAAGTTGCATTACGAAACACCTACAAAGATGGATCGGTATTTTTTAAAATAATTTTGCCCAATTTTTTCGAGAGGCATCTGCCACCTTCCGAATATTGAACTTAGTAGAAAGTATAAAATATTATTGTAGGGATATCATTTACTCCAACGCATTTTACCCCTTTAGAGGGTGAAAAGGAGTGGAAGGATGTGTTTTGGGACTCGGGCCCACATAGACTTTTGATCTACTCTGCCAGTAGAGCAACATATCAAAATTTGGGCGAATTTAACCGATACCGGATCTCCCTCTTGTCGTGCGGGGTCCTTTGCATAAGTAGAAAAAGAAACCCATTCTTCATTTTCATAAAATCTGACTTTGGAATCTAATAGGCCGTTTTCTTCTTAATCATTTATTTAATATTGACCTACTTCCTTGAAGAAGACCAATCACCGATGCCAGATGAGCTACTCCGAACCTCTCCTCCATCGAAAAGTGGAGATTTCTTTACTTGTCGAACATTTAATTGTTGTCCAATTATTTTACATCCTCTCCAAAAGATGGTATATCTACTATGTAATGCTCGTCTAGTATTTTCTAGCTTCTGCGTATACACTGATATGCAAGCCTCTAGGTGAGGTGAGCCATTGTTTGTCTGTCATCCATCCAACTAACTATAACTGCCTTGTTTAACTTTTTGGATTAAATGATTAAAATATGAGAATAACCAAGACGGATCTGTCCCAGGTAGCAGGGTGACGTCATTATGACGTCTTTTAAAGGTGATTTTTCGTCGCCGACGTCATTGTCCCAATAAATGACGTACCAGAGACGTGATATTTATAACGTACTTCTGACGTCATCATGAAGACGTCAAATACACGTTTCTTTTAGGTCATTATGTTGACGTCATTAATAAATGACGTACCAGAGACGTGATATTTAATACGTACTTCTGACGTCATCATGAAGACGTCAAATACACGTTTCTTTTAGGTCATTATTTTGACGTCATTAAAATGACGTGAAATAAATCATTATAAAATAAAAATAAATAGAAGTATTTAGTGACTAGTTCAATTTTTGCCACATAGTAATAATAATTTTGTTTTACTATCTCTAACTAGGTATACAGCTTTTAAACATATTTAAATAAAGATGTTCAATGGTTCAGTGAGTTAAGTGTTAGGTTGCAGACAGGAGCTTCTAGCACCCACCCTCGAATTTATTTCTAAGCCGAATCGGACCTACCCCACCCAGCCTCACACCCACCTCGGCGATGTTCGCCGTGGTTGTCTGGCTGGCTCCGGGCTAGGATCCGGTGAGGCACATATATTGTGTTTGAACTTAAAATAAAATATTATTGTTGTTGTTGTTGTTGTTAGGCTGCGAGTCAAAAGGTCCGCGGTTCGATCCCTGCACATTCCAGTTTTTTTTCGTCAAAAACTTTATTAATAATTGTGGAAAAATATGATAATGAGAGGTTTGCATCCCTTATCGCAAAATTCACTGATTAACCAATACGTAATATTGGCCTCATATGTATGACGTCATTGGGCTGTGACATTGTGCAGTCTTTTTCACGTCATTTTTACGTCATGCTGAAGGTGAAATTGACGTAATTAATGCCGAAAAAACGACGTCATAATGACGGCACCTTGCTGCCTGGGGTGCTCGACCTATCGAATGTGACTAGTATCTCAATCCATTTATTGAGGTACATGTTATTGAGGAGATATGTTAATCCAAGTAATAAAAAAAATGTGGTGGGGTTACGTCCTACTTCAAATGTTTAAGGAAGATTTATCAGTAGGTAATTATACCTAAATCTTCAAAAATTTCAAAAAGAAAACTTGGCACAAAGGATTGGATTTTCTAATTTTATGATTAGTAAGTAAGTAGTACTTTATTTAATCCTTTCACAAATGTCCGTATTTCATTTCATTTCATTTCATTGGGCGTAGAATGTGCCAAAACATTTAAAATATGGGTTTAACAACAATAAAAATTTACACTTAAAGACTAATAAATATCTAATTTAAAATGTATATACAAAATATTTGATATGGCTAATACAATTTGTAATATATACATATATCACAGTTTAAGTTTGAGAGGTTTAAAATACTACTGTCCTCGAAAAATTCTTTGATGTCATAGGATGCCATTTTGAGAAAATAACTTTTTTAAAGAATGTTTTGATTTGTTTTTCGGGAGATTTCTTATTGATAGAGGGATTTTATTCCAGATTTTTATAATAGCATGCTCTACATTTTTTTGTATGTGTAGCTGGTTTTCTCCATTTTACTTCCACGTCCAGTGGAAGTATAGTAACGACAACAAATTTTTTAAAAATTTGTATTGTCCAAATAGGCTTAAAATGTCATGAAACATCGAGATTTTAAGTTTGAGCGAAAAAAAATTTCTGTCTGTCGGTCTGTCTGTAACTTTTTTTTGTGCGCACGTTTACTCTGAAACCGTTTAAGATATTGACTTGAAATTTGGTACACATATATACTTTAACGAGATTTAGAACTAGATTATATTTTCATCTTGTTCCGTCGAAGGGTTGGGGGGTAAATTTGGGGTAAATGGGTAAATCAAGCAGGTAAGAGTCCATGAAATTGGTATTTAGTATATACAAAAAAAATTTTCGCATTAGCCACCCCCATTACCACCCCCACCTCCTTATTAAAGGGGATGAAAAAAAAAATGTGATTTAGTGCATGTACAGGATCCAGAAACCTCAAAATATTTTTTACTTCATCCACCCCCCACTACTACCCCCCCTATCACCACCCCCACCCCACTACCGATGTGGGGTATCGTTTTATGGGTTTTTGGGGTAGAGGATTTCAAATATTATATTATTAAAGTTCCATAAACAAATTGTTCTGAAAATAATTATTTTCAGATACAAAGTTCTTCGTTGTGAGTGTCTTGGATAGAGAATCTGGATGTGGAAGTAGTGATTCCTTGGGCAGCGGTTTTTAAATTTTCTATGCGTGTTGTGTTTTTTACATATGCTCATGGTTATTAAAAAGAGATTTATTTTCAACGAGTATCACCGATTCATAAAGCTAATTGATGATATTTGGATGTTTATAAATATTTGCTTAGTCAATATTCTACTTATTTCTACCGAGTTTCCCCAAAAAATAATTCCATATTTGATTCTTGATTGAATGTAAGCGTGGTATGCTGTGAGTGCTACTGAGATTCCTGAATTCTCAGCCAACACTTTTTGTGCATATGAATACTTCCCAATATTTCGTGATAGATTATTAATGTGCACTCTCCAGTCCAATCTCTTATCTATATAAAGCCCAAGAAATGATATATTGTTACTAGGCCTGAGCAAAACATCTCTAAAATTCATCTTGAAAATATCAGTCTATTAATTGTGTTTTGTCTATGTTAGCAGTAAATTATTGGCCGGGAGTCAGACATCCATAGCGCTCATTACTTCGGAGATTTTTAGTTGACAAGGCTCAGTATCTTTTTCACTAAAGATCAGTGATGTGTCATCAGCATATAGAATCATAGTTTGATTACTCATTTCATTTGTGTATAAAATATAAAGCAAAGGCCCTAGAATGGAACCCTGTGGAACTCCTTTTTTGACCTTTACCATATCAGATTTCTTTATATCACCACTTGATTCCTATTCCACGACACGTTTCCTATTTTCTAGATATGATTCCATCAGTCATAAAGCCACACCTCTGATTCGTACAAATTCAGCTTCTTGCAAAGAATTTTGTGGTCCACACTGTCGAAGTCTTTAGAAAGGTCTAGACTTTTTGTTATTATTTAAAGACTCAAGTGTTTTTACCATTGTTTGATAAATTGCTCTCTCAATTCGTTTTGACAGTCAGATAAAATAGTGTTTAGTCAAAAAACTCTCTATTCTTACATATATAAGCTTTTCAATAATTTTGCTGAAAGAACCGATATTGGTCGATAGTTTTTAAACTCTTATACAATTATAATCCACTGCATTTAGTGAAAAATGAGCCGCATCTTCAGACCAATTCATACAAAAGCAAATGTTGGTTTTCCAGGCAGGTTCTGGTGTCCTTAATAAGGTCTCAAAAGTCTCCGAGGTGGGAGTGTAAGGATAAAATTTGGCAACGCTGTAAAGGGCTAAAATCGTGCTCGGAAACGAATTTTTCGAGACATCTCGATTTTCATTGCCTCTACGACAAAAATCCATCAGGCCAAAAAGAAAGCTATAGAAATCCTCTATAAAAAAGATAGAGGGTCTTGTTTTCGTATACGCAATAGTTTTCTTGAAAAATTCCAGTAAGTTATACCTAAAATCAAAAAATTTATTTGTGGCAGTTTTTATTGCACGGAGGGTTAAAACATAAAAAAAATCCGAAACGACTTTCTCTCGGTTAAACGTTCAGATAAATATTTCTGTGGAACATCTACTGATATGATAATTGAACAATCTCTTATAAAATCGTCGAAATCAAAAGAAGGTTTTACTCGTGGAAGAAGTACAGATGAAAGTGTCGTGAATAAATGGGTTTTTGGACTATTGACTGCAAGTAACATCAGCGACGGACTCGGCAACTTTTGTGGGTTTTCTTTTCACTCTGGGGAACGGCATGTTGATGCAAAGGAATCTCGCATAAAGGGAGATACCGAGGATGTTCATAAAATGTCAGATTGGTTCAATTCTCATAATCCCTTCCCAATTGTGCCAAAAATTATGTCGATTGCAACAGGGGTTACTGTTGATGGAAAAATAACATGTCATGATGCTCATAGGATTGGAACTGCTGCAATGGAGAAAAAAATTGGCAACAATTTATGTGATATTAAATTCTCACGTGCAGATAGAGTGCTTCCACTATTAACTGTCAATAGCAATGTTAAAGTCCATGATATCATAATGCCCATTGATCCATTATTGTTGTATCAAAGGATTACTGTCATGAAGAGAACAAATGAAGAGCTTCGCACCTACTTGGAGTATGAATTAGCTCCGTATCTGGTGTTACTCTTTGACGAAGTTGGTATGCGCAAGACGAACAAATCAACTTTCTATGACAATTTCCAGCCATCTGAATCTGAGCCAGATCTCCAAAATGCCATTTATATCGTTGATGGGGGATTTCTCTTGCACCGAGTTATATGGCATCAACATGAAACCTACGGTGCTATTTGCCTAGCATAATCAAAATCATTTTGGCTCGAACCTCTATTATTGTTTTTGATGGTTATGAAAATATTAAGAACAGTGTGAAGGCTATGGAGCAGCTTCGCCGGTCCTCAAAAACTTCATCTGTTGACATTTACTTTGATGAGCAGATGGTTGCAACTGTAAGCCAAGAGAAGCTCCTTTCCAATAATAAAAATAAAGCCAAATTGATTTCGATGTTGACAGAAAGGTTTGAGGCAAATAATTATATTGTTAGACATGCTGAAGATGATGCTGACATTTTGATAGTCGAAACAGCGCTTGAGGAATCATGTAAAAATACTACGGTTGTGGTTGGGGAAGATGTGGATCTTCTTATAATTTTAACTGCTCGTACACCTATTAATAAAGAAATTTTTCTCCTCAAACCATGCAGAGGGAAGGTCCAACGAAAAATTCTTTCTTCACGAAGCTTTGATCACCATAAAGATATTCGAGATCACATATTGTTTCTCCACGCATTCTCTGGGTGTGACACTACATCTGCTCTGTTTAATAAAGGCAAGACTGCAGCTTTGAAAGTGATGAAAAAACGACAGGACTTGAAACTTGTAGCTGAAGTTTTCACTAAAACTGGTACTTCTCCTGACATAGTTACTTCGAATGGGATAAAATTTTTCCTCGCAATGTGTAACGCTCCAGTTAAAGAAGTTTCCATTGATAACTATCGGTATTCTTGCTTTATTAAAGCTGAGAGCAAAAGCAAACCAGTGATATTGAATTAATTACCACCCACTCATGACGCATCTAAACAGCATCTATTTCATGTTTATTTTCAAGTACAGAAATGGTTGTATAATGTATTGAATCCTAAAGAGTGGGGATGGATGTTGAAACATAGCATATTGTGGCCAAAAACAACATCCCAACTTCCTGCGCCTGATTGCCTTCTGAAGATGATTTTCTGTACGAAAGATTGTGGACCATTGTGTGGCTCTCGGAGGTTGGGACTTATTGCTCACCAGTTTGCGGCAACTGCCATGGAAAATCTTGCTTGAATGCTGAACCGATTGAAAACTCGTCAGAAATAAAAGCCGTCACTGAAGCAGAGACTCAAAGTTCTCAGATTGACTCGGATTTCCTCGAACGAATCGATGAATTTATAGAAGGAGAAAACGGACAAGAAGGAAATTATTAATTTGACAACATTTTAATAAATATGACAGTCATGGATTAGGCCTACCGGGGAAACCACATAAAAAAAAACGCTCCTAGTACTCAACCCCAAGGGTGGTGTGGAATAGAGTACTTAAATTATCCATAATATCCCATGAGTTCAAATTGAATGCAAGATTTTCAAGAAAACTATTGCGTATACGAAAAAAAGACCCTCTATCTTTTTTATAGAGAAATTCCATAGCTTTCTTTTTGGCCTAATGTATTTTTGTCGTAGAGGCAATGAAAACCGAGATATCTCGAAAAATTCATTTCCGAGCACGATTTTAGCCCTTTACAGCATTACCAAATTTTATCCTTACATTCCCACTCCGGGGACTTTTGAGACCTTATTAAGGACACCCGAACCTACCTGGAAATCAACATTTGCTTTTGTATGAATTGGTCTGAAGAAAAATCCTAAATGCAGTGGATTATTATAGCAATATTAAAATTGTGGTTCAAAAAATATGTATCAGGTTCTTGAATTTAAAGTGAAATAAAAGCAGACAAAATATTTTTATTTATATATTTGCAGAATACACTTTTATATTATAATAGTACAAAAGTATTATTTTATATTACTTTAATCACCACTTCGGATTGGTAAGGCACAATCAATGGTAATACAGCAAAAGAAAAACAAAACAATCAAATAATACAATAAATAAAATCACTTAATAGTACTAAGTACATAATTTATACTTAAAAATAAAATAATACAGGTAAATTTATTGAAATAATGAGCAAATAATACACATACAGGCTTGGTTTTTGCATCGGCCACTTTAAATTTAAAAATAAAAAAAATAAAACAAAACAAAACGAAAAAGATAATTAGATTTAATTTTAAAATCTTAGAGATCACCTTTCTGAGCGGATAGAATATAAATTTACAGAGAGATACAAAAATACAGTGCAAATTGAATAATGGCTCTACAGTTAAAGTTTAAAAAGCCTGTATTGACAGGCATGGTAGGCTGTTTTTATTAAAATTGTCTTTTCATTTAGGAACTAATACTGTACTAAAAAAGTAAAAGCAAATTGCTTTAACAAGTGAGGCAGATTAGATATGTCGTGATTACTATTTATTTAATTAAAAAATGAGTAAAATGAACCGGTGCCACGGTAATAAGTTTCATGAGTGAGTTTGCTTTTGAAAGATATGAGAAAAGAATAGCAAGAACCAGTTCTATTATTTTAAAAATTTAATGTACACATGCAATATGGATTTGTAGAGATAGTAGGATTATATAAAAGTGGGGTATAATTCTATAAGGGTGGAACACATCTATTGGAACAAAAAATAAATTCTATACCTCTCCAGTACCCACAAACAAGATCTTAAAAGTCTTATCTCCTGTTACAGATTTGAGCAAAATATCTCTTTTAAGGAATCTCCAGAGGAAAGTCATAACACTTTTCGTTTCAGCAAAAAACCACACTGTGTTCAACTGTAAGTTTTCCTTCCATGTTATTTTGAGTAACTAACACCACACATGTGGGAAGAGCATGATTATAAGTTACCTTTTTCTACTCCCATACTTTAATTCGTTTATTAGACATTCCCTACCTGTACTTTAATGAGATTCATTAAGATACAAATTTTCCATTAAGATTCAAGTTTATAACCAATAGAAACACGACACACAGCAATATTCTGTCAATATCATACTTACTGTTTTACCTAGCAATTTCAGAAATAGTGTTAATTTTCTATTTTATTATGACTGGTCATAGAAAAAATAGTGTATGCAACTCACATTTAATGGCTATTAAGACACTCGTATTCATTATAACATTCGCCTAAGACTCATGTCATAATAATTATTATGCTCGTGTCTTAATAGCCATCATTAAAAGGTCGTTGCATAAAATAGTATTGTAATTGAGAGCTATTTTTATAAACTACTGTAAGTATAAGGTAGCAAGGAGTGTAGTGGTAGCTTTTGTTGGTCGCCTTTATCGGCAAGCCTTACTCCACTGGCCCTTCCACAATGTCTCTTGCTAGTACTTTATTACCACACACCAGTGGATATATTGGACCGATTTGATTTGACGGATTCTATCGGCAAATCATGCTCGGCACATTTCACACCTGTCAGTTAAGCCCTTTCGTTAGTGGTGCAAAACCCATCATCTCATATCAGTTTGGTTCGATTCATGATCTTTTAGGCAGACTAAAAGTTTTACCATCATTTTCTAATTTTTATTGAAACGTCCTATTCTGGTAATAGTCCAAGAGTTGGCATTAATTTCGTAAGGTAGTGAGCTCCCGTCTTCCGTTCAGTAGCCTGAAAGTATAGGAAAAATAAACACTTTTTTTATTAGGCACTTAGCCCTACAGACAGAGGCCGCAGAGGGCAAAATTTTTTAACGAGCTTTCGATCAAAATGCTCGGTTGCACTTACTATACGTATTTGACACAGCGAAAAAATAAATGGAAGACACCGCAGATCTGAGGCGCGTGTGAATTTCAAAAAAAGGGCCAAAAAAAATTAGTGGGCTCCTTGAACAAACTTGGCGGAAATTGTTCATTTCGATGTCCTCTTTTTCAAAAACAACATGGAAAGATTTCCAAATTTGAGTGCTGTTGATACGGACTATGAGGGGAATGGTAGGTGCAAGGCTTCGACTAGGTGGACCCATCGGATTTGGTGGAGATGGGCTCATCAGAGTTTTCTCTTTAAAAAAACTCCCCCGGGGTGTTGCTGGGGTGGCAATGGGCTCATATGATGATAATGAATAGGGCTTGCCATGGATGTAGAAGGCCCATGTTGGGATGAGCGATTGAAGGACTGTGAGGAGAATGGTATGGGCTATTTTGTGGAGATGTGCCATAGTTTTCTGAAAGCGAAGATATATCTTCACGAGCCAGCGTCCATCTCCACAAAATAGCACGTAGATGATATAGATCTTGATTTTTTTGTAATGTTTTTCTGTCGCAAGGATTTTTGTCGCAAGGATAATAGTAATAATTGAATTATTTTTAATTTTCCAACCATAAGTTCTCAAACATTTTATTATCTAAATCTAGATATCTAGACATCACTGAACGTGGCTCTGTTTGCAATGTTTTACGGTACTGCTATTACAATAACTACCAATTCCAGCTTAAATAATTTTGACTTTCTGATGATATAAAAGCCAATTTCTTATTCTAATTATGTAATATGCAAAACAAAAATAATGGATTCCATTAGGAGTATCTTAAAAAATCAGCCTTAAAAAAAATAAAAATATATTAATACATTGGATGGATTCTGCGGTTGGCTCCTTGTGAAACATTATTCAATATTTTTGGATACAATTTAAGGAATGCTTTTAAATGCTTCAAAAAGCATTTAAAAGCATTCCTTAAATTGTATCCAAAAATATATTAATGTCTGATATAGCA
Source organism: Rutpela maculata (assembly GCA_936432065.2). Taxonomy (NCBI): domain Eukaryota; kingdom Metazoa; phylum Arthropoda; class Insecta; order Coleoptera; family Cerambycidae; genus Rutpela; species Rutpela maculata. Next base: position 123,887,318 of record OW386291.2, on the reverse strand, counting down.
TATCCCAGTATCTCATCTCATCAACACGATAGCACAAAGGGTTAAAACGCGTTAACGGTAAACACATCTGATTACACTGTCTATTGTGTACTGGGTTCGATCCCCAACTTCGAAAATGACAATGTCGATGGGTAATGGACAGGGTCGGCCTTAGTTCCTCAAGCGCCCTCATGTGAAATTTTAAAAGATGCCCGTTTTTCTGGTTGTCAGAAAAAAAAAATTTCGTCTTCATCTCAAAATTTTACTAGAAAAAAGAAAAGGTATATTAAACTCGTGACGCCCTCGTGTGGGGCCCCTCAAAGGCCGACCCTGGTAATGGATGTCTTCCGGACTGCCTTGGCTTTGGATTTGGAAGTTGTCTGCTATGTGTGGTGTATGTTGTTTATGCAGTTATTCTTATTCAATTTTAAGCAACTTTGGCTCTCTCTGTCAATAACAGACAGGGTGTAATTAGTTTCATGTCATAAAAAAAATGGTGGTGGGGAACGACTAGACAAACAAAAACCTTTTAAAGCCCAGTTTTGGAGAAAAAAAATTGACGGTCCCATCAAAGTGCCGCGCTTTTTGCTTTGAAACCGCACAGCGGTGAGGATACAAGTCAATATTTTACGACTTTTCAAAAGTAAGTAAGAAACTTCTATGATTCGGAAGTATACGTCCATTGACCCAGAAAAGTAGTGGTTCTCAATTGTATCCTACCTTAACATTCAAATTCTTGACCTAGGTCAGTTTTTTAAAAGTGCTCCTAGAGGAAAGTCATATAGATGTTTTATTTGTCTAGTCGGCCCCCATTACCAGTTTTTTAATGACATAAAAGTATTACACCCTCTATAGTGCGCTTTTACAAAAAAAAAGTCATTAGGCGTTTTTGTACTGAAAATCTAACTCAATATTATCATTCAATTCAACATGTTTCGTATGCAAAATTTCACAGTATGTATTTTTGAAAAGCAGGTACATTTTTCCAATCATAAACAATTGAAAATTTGGAAATGGTTTGACTTTCAAAAAAGTCATTCATAGTCATTGTCCACCAGCTGATGCCATTGAAAAGATATTTTATTCAAAGTTTTACTGGAGTACAACGAAAAAGTGCCGTACAGTGGTTAAAAATTGAGGTGCTGGGTTCCCGGCTAGCGTTAACAACTAACTTTCTTTTAATCTATATATATATATAAAAGAATACCCTGACTGACTCATCTATCGTCGCACAGCTCAAACCGCTGAGTCTATAAACTTCAAATTTTGCGTAGAGGTTCCTCGAATGGCGTAGGCATCCACTAAGAAGGGATTTTTCGAAATTCGACCCCCAAGAGGGTAAAAAAGGAGGTTGAAATTTTAGACTTTATCTAGATGCGTGAAATTTGGCAGAAATATTTTTTTGTTGAAATCTATTAGAAACGTGTAAGAAGAAATTTCGATTTTCTCTTTTTGAAGGGGTGAAAACGGGGGTGGTAGATGGTTTAAACACATACGGTGCAAACGGCCGTCACTTCGATAAAGTATATCATTTTGACACTGAAAATGATGTCTATAATTAAGTCATTTTGACACATCAGGGAAAATCTGTGAATTTTTACTTTTTTTAAAGAAATGGCTAAAGAAAATCTAAGTATTAATGGAGAAGTTAGTTGTACAACATACTGTTGTCCCAATTGTCATTCTTAATATACGGCTCACAAGAAAGAGCGTTGGAGGTTCGTAAACAAATAGTCAGCTTTGTGGTAGACAACTGGAACGAATTTTTAACTATGTCCCATAACAGTGAGGGCGACAATTACTCCACATCATCTGAGTATTCTGCCGATATGCTCCAGTCTTCGACTTATGGGAGTTTGTGCGAGCTGGTACCGGCAGGACGTCTGTTTCCGTTTTTTTTTTTGAGGTTTATCGTAATGGTCGACTATATGTACAGTCAGGTACTGAAGTTCATCCTGTGAGAAGATTGCGGTTTACTTAAGATCTGTCAAATGGTCATTTTGACACGTATCTGCCTCATGACTCTCATCTGCATCCACCCGAAGTACCGACTTCGACTGTACCCAAAACAAACTCGGCAATTTTTGCCAAAAGGCGTCGTATGGAGGTACCCGATTCTGAGCGCTGCGCTATATCCGATTCAGAGGGATCTTTGCCCCGATTATCTGATCACGCTCCATCTGTTTCACCACTGTTAGTAACTAAGAAGGGAAACAACAAACGTAGGGCAAGATATACTAATGTCACGAGGAATAAACAATTTCAGAAAGCTCAGAAAAAATATATACACAAACTAAACCTGAAGTGAACAGGCAGGCTGTTAGAGATTACCAGTACACACATCCTGAGATGCATAGAGTGGCTCAATCTTGATATGAGCAAAACAGAGCGCAGCGGCCATGGAAAACTAAGGCTCTCTCAGGTATGGCGTATGATCCTGATATAGCATACACAACTGATAGTGGTGTAACTTTGGGTACCATGAGCCACGAATTCCAGTGGTGTAAAGCTCTCAAGTGGAAAAACCAGACACCTGGTATGTGTTGCAGCGCTGGAAAGGTGCAGCTGAACGTTTTGATCGTTTGCCTGAACCTCTCTATAGTTTAGTTATGGATCTACATCCAGAGCACAGCCACTTTATGAATAATATCCGAAAATATAATAGCTGCTTTCAGATGACATCTTTCGGAGCAAAGCAGGTGTTGGAAGATGGATATATGCCTACATTTAAAGTTCAGGGGCAAGTCCATCATTTGATTGGAAGTTAGCTACCTGCACCTCAACAGGAAACTCGATTTTTGCAAATTTTTTTCGTAGGTGAAGATGAAAGAGAAGCAAATTTAAGATGTTCCAACTTTCCAGATGTAAAACCAGGCTTGATAAAACAGCTGCAGAAAATGCTTCATGAAGTTAACTCTTACGTAAAAGATTTGAAAACTACGATGGACAAGATTGATCCATATTGTGAAAACTTTAAAGTTGCCATTCATGCTGACAAAAAACCAGTTAGTAGCCACAGAGGTCGTTTTAATGCTCCGACTGCGAACGAAGTTGCTTTAGTGATGGTAGGTCAGCAATTCGAACAACGGGATATTATTTTAGAATCACACTTTGCAGAGAATTAGTGAAATTCACTGATCATATGACGCCTTGCAATATCCGCTCTTATTTTGCCGCGGGAAAGATGGTTACTTAATTTCCTTATCAGAGTGTGATCCTAGGACTAAGTCACCCCTTAAAAAGACTCTGTTAAATTTCTATTATCATGTTTGCTTGTACAATTTTTATTTGGTTAATATATTATAGTTTTGTTTTTAACACATTCGTTTTCTTTTCTAACTAAACCAGTATTTTTATGTGGTCTGTGCAGTACTCTGAAATCTATCTTCTATACGTGATCTACCATGACATGCAGAAAATTTAACAGTAGGTTGTTCCCACCAAAAGGAGTTAAAAAAATGAAAAATATAAAAAAATTAGCTTCATTTTTTGTAGGAATGCACCGCCTATGACTTTAATCTTTAATCTGACGTAACGCCTAATAATTTTTGTAGAATACAGCACAGCACAAAACATAAAAGCAATGGAAGGTCAAAGAAAATGTTACATTAAAGGTGTGAGGTGAGGTACGGTACTAGTTTCAGTGACTGGACTTCGAAGTTAAGCACGACCAGTCGAGTCCGTCACTTGGATTGGTGACTGTATCTCATCTCGCCGTCCTGGTTAAGTGGTAGAGTAGCATTAGCTAAACTTCGCCAGGACATTAATATAAACAAAGGCATTAAAAAAAAATGCACTGTTCTAAGCGACGAATGGCGTATTGAACATCAATCTACGAATATAATTTATTTTTAATAAGGTCACTGTCCGAAAGCAAAAAACGCGGTACTTTGATCACACCAATTAAAGAAATGTAAATATCTTCGATATGGTCTTTCTCATATAAGGTCACTACCCTATTTACTGACCTCAGACAACTAAAAATAGCATATAAACAATTGAAAGCATTAAAGGTAGCCAAACTGCATGGTTCAGTAGCATATCTTTGCAAATTTTAATGCAACTATAATTACTAAATTACCTCGAATCACTCTAAAATTTTACAGGGGCTTTACCACATTGAAGACTAGTATACCATTTTACTTTCCGCATGTCATAGATCACATTGTATATATAAAAAAATACCCTGACTGACTCACTGATCTATCAACGCACAGCTCAAACCGCTGGGTCTAGAAACTTCAAATTTTGGATAGAGGTTCCTCGAATGGCGAAGGCAACCACTAAGAAGGGATTTTTCGAAATTCGACCTCTAGGGGGTGAAAAAGAGGGTTGAAATTCCACGCGGACGAAGTCGCGGACATCAGCTAGTTGCAATATAAAGAATACCGGCACGGTAGCTCAATCGGTTAAGGCGTATTGAGTGGCGAATACGCTGATCGACTCGCTACCGCGCTCTGGGTTCGACCCCCAGCCCCGGCTCGATTTTTCTCTCCTGCAAAACTTCCACTATTTACCATCTTCGTGTCTGTTTAAAATAAAATTAAGTATTATCCAGAAATAAGCTACCGTAATAATTTAGTTCTAATTAAGACAATTAGCAGCGAATAACTATTTGTCTTCTCACGCTTAATAGCAACAACCGACTGATCCTTTCATCCCATTGTATAATCTATCAGGAAATCAATAAAAAAAAGGTAATTTCAAGTTAGTACCTTCAATATTTAAGCAACCAATAAAGCAGCAATTTGTTTGTGTAATTTTTATCAAAAAACTATAAAATGACACGTCGTTTACATACGTTACAAGACAATGCATTTCAAACGTCCACTGACCAAATGTGAATTCACTTAACTTGAAAGTGTGATAGATTAAGTTTATTCATTTTTAAACTACTCAAATTCTTGCTGAAAAAAAAGTTGATTTCCATTATTCGAAATGTTCCCCTATATTACTTTTTTCTTGAATTTACCAATTTATCGCACAATATCAAATCATTTAAGGTCAGTTTCTTATCATTCAATTCGCTTAGATGCAACAATCACAGATATTTAAAACAACTAGTTTTTTATAAATGGATTTAAAAAAGTGTTACCGGCATGGCTTTTCCAAGAGCACAACGTCACACAATAAAACTTTGTAAATTTATGAGTGGCCCGAACTGTAGCAATAAAAACAGCCTGTCAAGGAGCAGTGTTGTCTTTCGAACTTACGAGAAATGAGGGGCACATCCAGAATCAGACTTCGGCATCAGTCATAACAATAAAAGAAATTCTTTAAGTCAAACATCTGACTAACATAAGCAAAATAACAGTTCCAAATACTTAACTAAGACCTAACTAACAAGTGCTTAATAAATTAATATTTGATCACATTTTCATATAAAATATAGACGTCCTTTAGGGAATATTTTCACAATACAGTACATCGATTACACTAAATATGGCTAATATTTTTACACCACTAATTTTTTACACAGCACAGCCTTTTTTAATGCCATATAAGACTTTGAGTTCTGGGAAAATTATTTTCCTTATCAACTGGTTGGTTTTCGCAGCTAGCATGGATCGTCTGGCATCTTTTTTGTAGACCTTGATGCCTGGCTTGTGGACTAGGAATGCATTATCTAATATTAGAAAGTCGTAGTCCATCACACACAGAGCATATCCCTGAAAAAGGTACGTTCATAAATGAAAAAATCAATTTAAACAGTGAAATTATGTAATTTCATAGTCTGCAAGATATAACAATCGAGCATAAAATAGAGTGGTGAATTAAGACTTTCATTTTGGTTTAAATTCCAATAGTTCTCGGAGATTGAAATGTTCTGATTTCAATTGGAAGTAGTTAGATAGATTAGATAATTAATTATTTGTTCGAAGAAATAAAAAAAAAATACAAAACCCATTATGGGTGCAGAACGTGTTAATCACATCATATCATATAGTAACTAAATAGGAAAGTTTTAAATTAATCATAGTCACTATAAAATTATATTATTACATAAAGAAATTTACAACCTAGTCCTTTCAAATTAGTTAAGAAATCGCTGTTTTATGGAAAATATTCCTACAGTTATGAGACCTGTAAGAAGTGAAGTATTTGGGTTGTCTAAACATGATTTTCACCCCCCGCAGTTCTAAAAAGGGTTTTTGAGAAATATATACATATATATGAATTTTAGCGTTTTTTCGTCTTTTTCTCTATTTTGAAGAAAAACTATGCATTTTGGTGAAAAATATCGAGAGAGCAAAGTTGTAGAGCATAAAATTTCCTATAGGTTTAGTCTCTACCTTTTTTTTTTTCGAATTGCGCTTAGTTTCGTTTAAAATCATGTTTAGACAACCCAAATTCTTCACTTTTTACAGGTCTCATAACTGCGGGAAAATTTTCTTTAATTGTTCCTAATTTGAAGGGACTACGCCTACAAAATTGCATCCAGCTTTAAAAAAAAAAAAAACTAAAACACCAGTTTCATAAAACTGTACCTATAACATTTTTCTACGGTTGTGTTGAAATGAAAATTTTCTAACTTCAAAATGACTGCAGAAAATGTCACTGCCACACGCCTCGATTACATTTTCACACACCGGAATAAAAGAGTGTGTTTACCTTAAAGAATTTTATATTATTTAACTGGTAATAACAATTAAATTCTATAAATGTACATTAATTACACGTGAATTGCAATTACTTAAGTTAATGCTTGGAAGAACTGGAACATTTACATTGTAGTCGAGTCAATGAAGCCTAAAAACCGTCAAAACCTCTTAATTTTAAGCAACAGTTTTGATTTTGATAATTTTTTATAAAGGTGTGTTTTTTAATATTATTCAAAATCAGAAATATCCCAAGTGGCGCAAATAATTATTTATATTTTTTAAATAATAATATTTAGGTACAGGAAAAAATATTTCTAAATTTTCTTTTCGCAATATTTAGAAATGTTTTTATTGAAAAGTGAGTATAAGAAATGTTTCTCACAGTTGGAGTTGATAATTATTTATATTCTTTAAACAATAATAACAACTTTTACAGAAACAAATCTATTTTTTAATTTTTTTTCGCGATATTTATTAAAAAGTGAATTGTTTTTATTGAAAATTTTGTTTAAGGAATATTAAATATATACAATATTACAAATTTTGTAATAGTGTGCAGTGCCTACCGGCTTCTAAAAATTCTTCCAGCTCTGAAGTACTATTATAAGATATGTGTGTGTGTGTGTGTGTGTCGTGTATGAGGATATACTTATACATATATAGATGCAGGCATATGTGTTTACATATATTTATAATTGCTCCAAAATTGTCGAGAATAAAACAATTTACATGCTCCGAAAATTTCACAAAAAATGGGATTGGTTTTTCAACGATAACTTCCTTAATATTTATAAGCTATCCAATCGCTCCAAAAATCATTTTGCAGGGAATTTTCAGGGCTACAAGGCATGTAAAGTTGAACTTCATTGAACCTTTCATTCTTGAGATTTTTGAGTTTAACACATTCACTGTCGGCACCGCCTCAGGGGCGTTCATCTGATTTTGACAAATACTCCGTGACGACCCGAGAGGCGTTCTTCTATATACCTAATACAACGTTGCACTAAATTGCAATTAATTAGAAAAAAAAAGAAAAATGAAAAAAAACAATCGTTTTTTAGCAAAAAAATGCAAAATTTGAACTTAGTAGAGCTTAGTAGAGCTAATCACTAGCTAATACAAATATTAAATTAACAAATTGCTAAAGAAAATAGGTAGCACACGATCAATCGTCACTAATGAGGTCTGGCAGTGAATGTGGGGAAGGTGATCCTCGCACTCAAATGCAAACTTATAATGGTGATAGGTATCTCAATTAATTTCTATCCTAGAGAAATAAAAATAAAAACAATGAGAGTTCGAACCGTGCTTCCCGAGCGAGCGGACGCGTCCGAAAAATGCTCCCATTTAAACGCGAGAACACCAGATATAAGTCCGCTAAATTTGATAAAACTTAGGTGAATTTATGGCCCAAAACATCCCGCGTAAATTGATATGTGATAACAAAAGAACAAAGTTGAAATAAAATTAATATTTGAAAATAACTAATACAGAGTTATTTAGTGGCAGAACCGAGTGCAGTGATATGCTAAAGGAACAAGCTTAAAGGACCAGGCAATAAATAACGGGAATATAAGCTAAGTATACCCATTTTCATTTTTAAAGTACCTATCCGCCACCCAAGTTTATTTATCCAAGTTTATTTATTTCTTAATGACTAACAAGAAGTGCCTGCAGTGTTTTTAGGTCCAAATTCTAGCTATATACAAAGTGTAAATGATATAATTTTAAAGTTAAGTGAGTGACATAATTTGTATTTGTATTAAAAAGAGTGTGTTTTTGTGGAGTGTGTATAAATGCTGTAACAAACTGTTGAGGGGCTGACTCAAACGACTTTCTTAGAAAATCTGAGAAGTGATTGTACACCTAAACCCTTGAAAATGTTAACAGCTGCCATAAATTCATGGCTTTACCGAAGTGTATTATTCCGTTAAGATAAACAGGGCTTCTTAGATAAACAAGCCGCGACTTGGGTAACAAATGGACAACCAGAGACGTACTATCGGTAAAATACGCCGGGGCGCTGAACCTCTTGCAGTTCAATGGAAATGCAAAGATTTTCCTAGGAAATGGTATATATACACAAGAATGATGGATCGAAGACAGAACGTAGGAACGAAAGATCATATGGTAGACACAGAAACGGGGGAACGAGTCAGGGGCGTTAAAGCGGGGGGTGAAATACAGAAGAAATGATAACACATACACAAGAAGAGGCATACCACAGCAACAGTGGGGATAAACTGGAGGAAGAAGAGAAAGCAAAAAATAAACGAAAACAAGTACCGGACTATATACGTAATAACATAGACTATTCCACCCCGTTCATGCTAGCATCCATCACCGAACCGGAACCCTGTTAAAATCAATAAAGCATCAACAAGGAAAAGACAGAGGCGTTCATCGGAGACCTGAGAAAAGACGGTTTCTGGGGTGGGCAGGAGACGATAGCAGCAACAGCAAACTTGAAGAGGACAATAATAATACACCAAGAGGAAGGCGAAATCATAACTTTTCACCTCAACAACCAATAAGAAGACGACAACACGCCAATTGAGACTGTGTACAGGAAGCAGGGAAATAATAGAGATAACAAATTTTGAGCTGTCATGTGGGTGATGGGTGTTTGAAGGGTAATACATACCTCGGGACATGCGATTAACGATTTTGTGAGTAGTGATTGGTTTCGTACATAATCCAGATCTAGGTACAGTTTTTGGTGTAATGCAATAGAACAAGTCAAAAAGAGAAGAGAATGGAAGGGAAGAGAAGCATCACAGTTAGGGACTGGGGATTTTTGACTTTTGTTGGTGTCTGGTTTAATAGGAGTGTGTTTTATGATATTGCATGTTCTTTGCGCTGTGGGTGTTATAATATAGTGTTGATAATCTAATTTCATAATATTTTCCTAGGTAAATTATCAAGTGATGGTTTTCAGGTCAATATTGTGCTCGTTGTTAAGTGAAAAATTCTACATTAAATTCTACACTAAAAACAGGGAGACCAGGTTACACGTGGAAAACAACAACCGAGAGGATCATGAACTAACTACCAAACATATTGGGAAAGAAAAGCAAAGGAGAAAAATAAAATGAATTCCACAAAGAAATCGCAGTGATATGTACTCTACCAGAACCAGAAACCCAGGAATCAGAAGACTTAGAAGAAGAAGAAGAAGATTTGTAGAAGCAGAAATACAAAAAGAGGAGCACAAACATTCCACATCATGACACTATGCGGCCACGCATTTCACATATACCTACAGACATATACTCTAACAGAAGCAGAAACGAAAGAATCAGAAGACTCAGAAGAAGAAGACAATCTGTAGAAGCAGAAACATAAAAAAGAGGAGCATAAACATCACGAACACAATGCGGCAACGCATTTCAAAAACAACTACACTGCCCACCCTACACTCCTGTACCATGCCTCATGTGGCTCTCGCTGCTGACAACAAGCACGACCCAAATCCAACCCAGCATTGGAAACCGAGGAATCAGAAGACTCAGAAAAAGAAGGCGAACCAAAAACACAAAAAAGGGAGCTTAAACGCTCCCTCACGATACAACGCAGTAACGCATCTCACAAATACCTGCACCTCCCATCCCCTGTTCCTTTACCGTGCGCCATGTGGCACTCGCTGCTGGCAACCAGCATGACCCTAGTCCAACCCAGCGTGGACGTAGCAGGCCCAGCTATATAATCCTTGGGAGTGGCAGAAGTGCCTACCGCACGCTGGTAAATCAATCAATCAATCAAACAGCAAACTAAAAATAGGGAGACCATGTTACACGTGGAAAACAACAATCGAGAGGATCATGAACAAACTGGGAAAGGACCAAACATACTGGGAAAGAAAAGCGAGGGGAAAAATGAATTTCCACAAAGAAATCGGAGCGATATATACTCTACCAGAATCAGAAACGGAGGAATCAGAAGTCTCAGAAAAAGAAGAAGAAGGCTTGTAGAAGCAGAAGTACAAAAATAGGAGCACAAACAGCAGCGACACAACGTGGCAACATATCTCACAAGAAGACCCAGAATAGGCAGAAGTCCAGAACCAAAAATACAAAAAAAAAGGGAGCTTAAACGCTCCCTCACGACACAATGCGGTAACGCATCTCACAAATACCTACACCTCCCATCCCACATTCCTTTACCATGCGCCATGTGGCTCTCGCTGCTGGCAACAAGCATGACCTTAGTCCAACCCAGCGTGGACGTAGCAGGCCCAGCTGTATAACCTGGGAGTGGCAGCAATGCCTACCGCACGCTGGTAAATCAATCAATCAATCAATCAATCAATAGAGAAATAAAAATAAAAACAAAATTTTCAGTAAAAAAAAATCTAAATTTTTGTTCTTTAGCATTTTTTACGTATCTTCTTTAGTTTTTGAATTACTATGAAAAAAACGAAAATTTTTTAAGAAATTTCAAAAATCATTTCAAATTTGAATCAAACTTTTTTCAAATCTAAGTATCCCAAACCGGTCAAACTTCTGGAACATATTGCCAGTACTTAAATAAAGTAAACTGTAAATGGATTACGTTCAATTTCAATTCTTGAGGTGAAGCCATTGGTTTCATTGCTGATTTTTTCTCCGAAAATACAAGACAACCATTTTATTTTCATCATAACTCCGTTAGTTTTTATGCTAACGGCTTTTACCAAAGCTCATTTTAAAGGTTTTTCAAGTACTTTTAAAAATGTCTTATAACATATAAGTCAGTCCTCCAAAAATTTTCCGTTTTTCCGTTCTTTAACGTTGAAAGGTTTGAATTCAGTTTTCAGTGAACGAAAAGTCACCTTCAACGAGCCATAACTCGGTTCGTATTGCATCTACAGAAATTAAAGAAAAACCAATTGATTTGTTATTTTATAAGCTTAATTTTTGCTTATAATATTTTTTTGATAAAACGTAAGGTTTTCGAGTTATTCGTGAAAAATCCTTCTAAAACATGCATTTTTTTTAGATGAAAAATCAGCATTTTCAATCAATATAACTCAAAAAGTATTGACTCATTGAAATAACTTCATAGGACATTTTTTGCTTAGAATGTATTTTTCTATCGACGTCTGTGGTCGATTTTGAATGTAATAATTTCCACCCACGAGAAGAGGTGGCATCCACCCCCAAGGTATTTGCGCCACTTGGGATATTTCTGATTTTGAATAGTATTGAAAAACACATTTAAAAAAAATGATTAAAATCGGAGCTGTTGCTGAGAATTAAGAAGTGAAAACCTTCATTGACTCGACTATTGTTAGAAATACTAGAAATATTTACATCTGGACCAACAAAGGGCATAGCCGGGTAAGCATGGTGTGACTGCCCCCAAGCGTCTGGCGCTTATATTTGTGCAGTAGGAAGCAATCTTGGAAAGTAGCAATTTCACAAAATATTAGCCCGAAAAGGGGACCGGTTTGGGGTGAGTAAGGGAGGGTTGATTTTAGCAAAACTATTTTTTTTCTAAGAAACGGCGCATTCAATCGTTTTGTAAAAAATATATGTTAAAGACCTACTGAGAAAGTACTAAATAAAAAATCATGCTCAAATTCCGAAAACAGATACAGTAAAAAAAACATATATATTATTTTCAAATTTTTTTTAGGGTAACTTATCCCTGGGGTACCAGCCTGAATTTTTTTCTGTAGCATGTCTGGGGACTCACTTATGTTATGTTTTTTTCCCAGTCTTGTGCGAAGATTACGCCATACTTAAAAAAAATGCCGAAGTGTGCAGTGTCGTATGCATATTTTGTCAACAATTAACCCCTTGCACGTAAAGAAGGCCAAAATGCAAAGTAAATATGGATACCTGAGTAGTGTATACATACTAGTGATTAGTGATTATGGAAATGGTGAACGTTGTAAGAGAAACCAATATAACGCTGCAACGCTGACAGTTAATTAGGTGATCAATAGAGTTTAACTCTCTTGCGCCGCAAAAATCAGTTTATGGCCGGAATGTTAAATATTATTAAGGGTAAAAACTAAAGTCAGCGATACTATCGATATTACCGTCGGCGGGGATAAGAGCTTGGTCTTAACAGTCATGTGTTGTTAATAATTTGCAGCACTAAATCGTAACATTACTAACCTGTGATGGATATGGATGTTAATCTTCCTCACTGCCATCTGCAAAAAACTGCACTCATGCTATCCTTCTGAAACAATAGAGAAAGAACTTCCGCCGGTTTAGGTATGCTTGATAGATATCGTCCTTGCGAAAGATAATGCACGACAGCAGCTACATGGGAACAACATCCAACAGTTCGATTCCCACTGGCAAAGAAATTGCAAAACTGCCTTTTGTAGATATTTCCAGCAAAGATGTACTGGACTTCCCAGAAATGACGGATTTAAAACTGTTTTTTACCGGATCGTATCAACATAAACAAACGATTTCGTACCTCGAAGTCATAAATGAAGACGGAACACTTAATCTTCAGTACGCTAAGGACCAGTCCAATGTACTCAAAATACAAGTTTGTTCACGTCACATCAAAACGAAGGTTTACCGATGTTTCCTCGACTATATTCCCCACAGTGTCGGCGTTAGAAGATATTTCTGTGAATGTGCCAACGGGTATCAAACTGTTGGATGTTGTTCCCATGTAGCTGCTGTCGTGTATTACCTTTCGTACGGATGATATCTAGCAAGCATACCTAAACCGGCAGAAGTTCTCTCCCTATTGTTCCAGAAAGATAGCATGAGTACAGTGATTGCAGATGACAGTGAGGAAGATTAACATCTATATCCTTCTCAGGTTAGTAATGCTACGATTTAGTGCTGCAAATTGTTAACAACCAAGCTCTTATCCCCGCCGACGGTAATATGTGAATAATGACAGTCTTTGACAAGGTACTCCATAGTACCGCTGACTTTAGGTTTTACCCTTAATGATATTTAACATTACGGCTATAAACTGATTTTTGCGGCGCAAGAGTCAACTCTATTGAGCACCTAATTAACTGTCAGCGTTGCAGCTTTATGTTGGTTTCTCTTACAACGTTCACCATCTCCATAATCACTAGTCACTAATATGTAGACACTACTCTAGATATCCATATTTACTTTGCAGTTTGGCCTTTTTTACTTGCAAAGAGTTAATTGTCCACAAAATATGCATACGGCACTGCACACTTCGGCATTTTTTTTAAGTATGGCGTAATCTTCGGACAAGACTGGGAAAAAAATATAACATAAGTGAGTCCATAGACATGCTACAGAAAAAAATTCAGGCTGGTACCCCAGGGATAAGTTACCCTAAAAAAAATTTGAAAATAATATATATGTTTTTTTTACTGTATCTGTTTTCGGAATTTGAGCATGATTTTTTATTTAGTACTTTCTCAGTAGGTCTTTAACATATATTTTTTACAAAGCGATTGAATGCGCCGTTTCTTAGAAAAAAAATAGTTTTGCTAAAATCAACCCTCCCTTACTCACCCCAAACCGGTCCCTTTTTCGGGCTAATATTTTGTGAAATTGCTACTTTCCAAGATTGCTTCCTACTGCTCAAATATAAGCGCCAGACGCTTGGGGGCAGTCACACCATGCTTACCCGGCTATGCCCTTTGTTTGTTAGTCATGACAACTGTTTGAGCAGTACTTGATTTTTATCTTTTTAAATAAAATCTGACAGGCAGCAAACTTAAAATTTTGGAAAGACTTTAAGGGAAATAACACAACCATAGAAAAAATAGTATGTAACACACAATCATGTGGCAAGTTTCGGTGCAAAACTCGTATGATAGGAACACGAGCGCAGCGTTTTGAACGAAGCCATTGCCACCCTTGTATTACAATATAAAGTTTTTGTACGCTCTGATATGATTTATTGAGAACATGAGGTTTTGAGTGTCTTTTAAAACCCTTTCGGTCAATCATCAAACCCCGGCTACCGGGTAGTTACACCAGAGACGGCGTTCACACACAGATAAATATAATTTTTAATAGCGGTTGATGGTTTGTGCTTTAATGTTGGTAATGGTTGACGGGTATAGACCAGAAAATAATTTTTTAAACAGTCGACGTTTCGTCAGAATTTATTGACATCCTCAGGACTATTTAAGTGAGTTTTACTTTGTCACATTAGATTTAAAAAATAAAACAGAACACATTGATATTAACAAATACAACAAAACTTCTCAACGTATGAGTAACCTAGTCTATGGTCTAGACTAGGTTACTCATACTATTCCAGAAAATCTATTGGAAGAAATTGCCAAAAAAAAAAACAAATAAATGGCAATAGGGGAAGAACTAATAAAAATTGGAATAGAAGAAAAAGAAGCAAGAAAAAGACATGGACACATACCATCATTTTTTTTATATTTGTAGTTAATTCGTATAATTTTTGTTTTTTGAATTTATTTTATCTTTCTTTATATTATTTGCCTCTTGAGTAATTTTGTCTACAAATGTAGACATACTTTTTCTTCTACTAGGAACATCATATTTAAAAAAAAGTTCTGACCTAATATTCTACGGCAGAGCTGTGTAGTACTCGGATACTTCGATATCCGGATACAGTATCCAGATACTTTTTGTGTATCCGAAGGCTGTATCTGAATCCTTTAGGAAAAATGTATCCGTTATCCGTATCCGCCAGGTAATTATCAAAGTATCCGTATCCGGATACTTTCATCTTTCCGCGGATACAATTCATTATTCCACCTACGATTCAGTATCTCAGATTCTAAAGGCGAAAGAGAAACTCCCACTTTTGTTTATGAAGTTGGGCCTGGAAACATTCAGAGAAACTGAGCTTCTTTACCTCAAAGAATACTCTGTTGTGATGAAGCCACTGGCAGACGTCCTTGATCTCCAAGTTTGGCATCCCTTCTAAACAAGTACATAAAAATAGCAACTCAATCAAGGATGAAATACGGTGGAGAACATCTGATCAAAATGTGTATCCAGAGCTTGAAAACGCGTTTTTCAGATACCTTAAATCTTAGTCGAGAAGAGCCCCTGATTGCTGCAGTTCTTCTTCCGCAATTTAAGTTGCGATGGTCCAATGTCATAAAGAACCATCAGAAAACAGTTGGCGACATCAAATTGACGATCATAAAACGTGCGGAAGAACTCACGGCATCAAAATCATCATCAGATGGTTCAGCAGATGAAGATGACCAACAACAAGGGAAGAAGTTCGATGAGTTTTTTGATTTCCGCGGAGATACCAATGACACCATCACAGTCGGAGAGAAGGCTAACGCGCAGAACGATGTTGATGTTTATGTGAACAGATCCAATCCCAATAATACTTCTAAAATTGAGCTCGAGCTTTTAAGATATCTCGAGGACAAGAGATCAAACATGCAAATGTTGAATGAGTACCCGGTACTCAAGAAACTCAAGAAACTCTCCATGAAGTACAACACATGCCTGCCGTCATCTGGGCCAGTTGAAAGGTTATTGTCCTTCGCCACTATGATAGATTCGCCCCGGCGCAACGCCTTATCTGATGCCAATTTTGAATCTCTTGTGCTGACAAAAGCAAATTCAAACAAAAATAATACATTTTGATATGTAGTTTCATTTTGCAATTATTATCATTTGACAAAATAAAGTTTTCTTGAACCATATACTTACACGTTCTCTTTGAATTTCGTGAAGCAGGGTTTTCAATAGAAAAAGTATCCGTATCCGTTATCCGGAAAAAGTATCCGGATACATGTATTTAGAATACATTTTTCAACTAAAAGTATCTGTATCTTGTATCCGGTATCCGAACGCCATTGCCGGTATCTGTATCCGATATCCGGATATATTTTACCAGTACCCGAACCAGCTCTGTTCTACGGTCGTATTTAATCATTATTTAACCAAAAATTATTTTTTTTCGTAAAATAATTAAATTGTGACTGAAGGGTTCAGTTTACTTGGAAGACTTCTAAACTGATTAGGTATTTTATTCCAGATTTTAATGATATCTAGGTACTGAATACTTTGTGTATACATGTCCAAAAAAAAAGTGCTCAGCTTAGCATTTTTTGTTGGACTTCCCTGAAAAAAATCTCGTTAATTCAAAATTGGGTAATAGTTCGTAAACTACCAAGTCAATAGGTAAAGTTTAGTCAGTGCGCTTTTCGATATTAATATTATTGTGAACAATTTAGTTAAAGATTTTGTGTAATAACTTTGAAACCATGTAAACATAATAAAATTATGATGTCAGTTTAGGAGTGACGTGTAACACTTATTGGGACCACTAAATCTGCTTACCTGAGTCATTTTATCACTTTTTCCTTCCCAACTAAGTCTCTCGTCATACAACGGATCGGCGTGGGTCCCAATGAATATCGGTTCCCAGTGAATAAATCTTCCATTTCTTTTCCCCACATGGAAAATATGAAGTCCTTGCGTTTCATTGATTACCTGCCATTCCTTGGCCTTTGGCACACTATGACAACCAGGACACAACTTTTTGTGAAACGGCAACGCAGTACCGTTCAATAGCATCTCCTTTAACATGGTCTTGTTCTCGGGAACCGACTGATTGGCACTGACTTCGAAGATGTGCAGCGGAAACACTTTGGGATTCTTGCTGAGGAGAGGCCCCTTGTTCTCTGCTATCATCGCTAGGAACTTCTCTATTATCTTAGGACTAGGATAAAGCTCGATGTCGGATGGCAGGATGTAGTAGGTTTGGGCTGTTTCGCGGGCAACGTTTCGGCCCACGTTCACGGGATACAGGAGTTTCTTTTGGGCTTTGTACATGTTTTCGCTAGAGACGTTTAGATACGGCGGTGATATGGAGCAATTGTACGGTTCTGTGAATATGTTGTTGTGTTTGGGAACCTGCAAAAAATATTTCGGATGTAAGTCAGATTTTAATATATAAAAAAAAATATTGGAATTTCAACTAATCAAACTGTTGTACTCTTATAATGTAATTTTTTGTTATAATACCATCTTTTTAAAGGAGACACTTTAAACAATACCTCTTAAATTTACAACAATTTTATTAACGAAACATAACTTACAAAGTTTTTCCTTCATGCATTTAATGAGTTTATGAAATTAAACCTCAGTTGCCCAAAAAATCGCAAAACGTCCTAAGTTAGTATGACCATTTATGGTACTTATGATGTTGTTAAGAAAAATATAAGTAAGTATGAAACTAGAAAGAACATATCCACAACTTTCCGAAAGCAAGGTTAAGACAGACAGATAGATAGATAATCTTTATTTCTCCATTGAAAAAAATATACATATATGCATACAAGAAACAATGCAGAAAAGGTCAAAAAAAGTACATGTAAATATAATATAATAGGTAATAAGCTTAAAAGGTAATTATAAAAAAAAAAAACAGAAAGTTAACTAAACAAAAAGTAATGAAATATTTAAAAATTCAGTTGTTGTATAGCAGTTCTTATCTAGTAAAAATTTTTTAAATTTTGATTTAAAGATATGTATACTTGCAGAGACTTTAATATCTTCGGGTAAATAGTTGTAAAATTTACAGCCTTGGTAAATAAAACACTTTTGAAAAGAATTTGTTCTATGAGAATTGGGTAGTAAAAGATCTCTGTGTGTGGTTTCATATAAATGGTTAACTTGATTACTAATAAGACTGAATTTATTTTTGTATACATATGTACAAACTTCACAAATATATTGACCAGCAACAGTTAAAATTTTCAGAGATTTGAAGGCATTACGACACGATTCTTTATAATCCAAGTTTAATAAAATATGTATTGCATATTTTTGTAAAACGAATACCCCGTTTACACTACTACTGTTCCCCCAATTTACAATTCCATACCTTAGATGTGAGTGAAAATTGGCATAATACAAAGTTTTGAGAACATCCTGACTACAGTGCTTAGACATAAATTTAAGAGCGTAACAGCTGGTCCTTAATTTCATGCAAAGATTATCTACATGTTGATACCATTGCATATGCCGATCAAAAGTAATACTAAGTATTTTGCTGGCATCATTTGTTTTTATTGGATGGTCAGTACCATCGAAAAGGGGAATGTCTTCAATATTACTTCTTAGTGAAAATTGTCTTTGATTTATTTAAGATTAAATTATTTTCTTTGGCCCAACATATTATTACTTCATACACTCTTTCGCATGTGACCTTTGTTTCGGTCACTAGGATAGTGGTATCGTCAGCATAGCAAATCACATGCACATTTGGAATTCTCTCTAGGTGGGTAATTAAGTCATTAGCAAATAATATATAAAGAAGGGGACCAAGAATTGAGCCTTGTGGAACTCCTTGCTTGACAATGCAAGTACTGCTTTCTACTCCACTAGGCAATTTGACAATTTGCATCCTATTCTCCAGATAAGAGGGAAAGATTTGCAGGGCAGTTCCACGGACGCCATATCTGGCTAAATTCAAGCAATTGGTGATCAACCAAGTCAAAAGCTCTCGAGAAATCCACAAAAAGACCAACAACATATTTCTTTTTGTATGGAAGTTACATAGGGCCATTTCAGTGCTCTTGTTTGCAGTAAAAAGTTTATTTGATTTGATTTGATTTGATAGTTGGTCCTGGAGATGGAGTTCCAGAAGTTTTGAAAAACTGCTAAGTAAACTAATAGCTCTATAGTTACTGCATTCATTTGGATCCCCCTTCTTATAAAGAGGATGTACTATTGCTAGTTTAAATCTGTCTGGAAAAGTGCCCTTTTCTATGGATAAATTTATAATGTGAACTAGTGGTCTACAAATGACATATTTACATTTTTTTATTAAATTGTTAGATATGTCATAGCTACTCGAGTTTGAAGCTTTCAATCTAACTATGAGAGATTCAACATCAAAACTAGAAACTGGGTTTAAGAAAAGAGATTTACTAAAATTAGAAATGTTGGATTCTAAGTAGTTAATATCACATAAAGGATTTATATTTATGTTGCTAGAAAAGTGCGGATTAAAATTCTCAGCAACTTCTTCTTTAGGAAGTTCCTTATTATTTCTGACAATACATATGTCTCTAGAAATTGTGCTAGTACCCTTATATTCCACATAGTTTTGGCTTTGTTGTCAGATTTATAAATTTACTGGTCATGGTAACTTTTTTTAGCTGCTTCTAGTTTTTTGATATATAATTTGTTTAGAAAAGCACTATCATCCTTATAGATTCTATTTTTTTTTGGAGAGATCACTATACAGGGTTACTAGATTTCTTAACTGATTAATTCTGGGTTAGTATATTTGTTACGATCATTGTTTTTATTAATACTAAGACGTTTAATTGGAAAACTAGCATCAAAATAAAACAAAATAATATCATAGAAACTATCTAGAGCAATATTCGGACAGTTATGTCTAAGCACATCATGCCAGTTTTCATTCCGTAGGTAATCAAGAAACCGAGAAACATTTCCTGTATTAAAATTCCTGCGGTATACATACTTTATTTCCTATCTACGTTCTTTTTCTACTTTAAGAATTTTTTTGACTGTAATGTAAGGGGTTCAATAATTGTAAATGACTGAATTTCAATAAATGATTTAAGTATTTTTAATATATTTTTTTGCTTTAAAATGTTAAGAATTCTATCGTGTAATTCAATACTTCGTCAGTATTACCTAGAAGAGTAGTTGTTTTGATTGGTTCTGCAATAATGAGTGTTTTAAAGTATTTACCTAACTAATATATTAGCGTGCCCAGATTAAGGCAACGATATACAGAAAGTAAGTAATTTCATAATAAATAAAAAAGTGTGTATATTGTGATTTACTTAATATCTAAACAATATTTTCTAGTCATGATGAAAGCAAATAAATAAAAAATAATTAATTGTAAGAATTTCCTTTTTAGAAAATGACTAGGGAATCTAATTCTGTTATAAGGAACAGAATTAGATTCCCTAAATATTTTCTAAAAAAGAAATATTCTTGTTTATTTTGGGCGATATTTTCGAATATTAAGAAAATGCCACAGCTCTTAAAATGTTCTCCCTTAAGAATAAAGATACAGGATACTGCGTTTCTAACTGCCTAGAAGACAAAATTTAATTACATTACAAACTGTAATTTAAAAATTATTTTCAGCTCTTACTTAACTTTTTAAATTTAAGTGTCCGTAACTTAGTAAGAGAAGACCGCACAAAAAAAATATATGGTGACTGGGGTACTGTTAGGATTTCAGTTACACGTTCCTGAACTACTGACATGAATTCTCGAAACACCCTGTATAATGGAAAATTAGGAACATTAGAGCAGTGTCACTTGGCGTACTACTCTAAAAACAGGTGGAGACTAAATATGAATTCCCCCTAAGGATTAAGAAACAATCTTGATTTATGGAGGCTGAACTACCAATGAGTAACGATTCAGCAGATTTTATTACATCTGGTAGGACAGCCCACATGCAGTCTAAATGATCAAAATGTAACTTTAATTTAATCTATGATTGCTACCCACTTATTAATGAAATATGATTGCTTACATCTTGGTATTTCATAATTATTTCATTAGTATCTAATATGAAGATATTCAGCCGTGACTGTTTTACTTCCACATCCAGTGGAAGTATAGTAATGACAAACTTTTTTTTTAAATTTGTATTGCTCAAATAGGCTTAGAATGTCATGAAGCGTCGAGATTTTAAGTTTGAGCGAAAAAAATGTTCTGTCTGTCGGTACTTTTTTTGAGCGCACGTTTACTCTGGAACCGTTTAAGATATTGACTTGAAATTTGGTAACGAGATCTGACACTAGATTATATTTTCATCTTGTTCCGTCGAAGGATTGGGGGGTAAATTGGGGTAAATTTGGGGTAAATAGGTAAATCAAGCAGGTAAGAGTCTATAAAATTGGTATTTAGTATACCGTGTGTGTAGTCGCGGGCTAGGCATGGAGAGAAGAATTACAACATCGCGCGTGCCAGCTGGCTGAAATGAAATAACAGAGCTGGAATGTTCCATCGACGGACGAATTTACGGCTGCCGGTGTTGTCAAATCTCTCGCGCTACGTGAATGTACATGCCTAATGGGAAATTACACGCACGGTATACAAGAGAAGCTAAGGTCTCAAAAAAATGTTTGGCATTAGCCACCCCCACTACCACCCCCACCCCACTACCGATGCGGGGTATCGTTTTATGGGTTTTGGGGTAGAGGATTTCAAATATTATATTATTAAAGTTCCATAAACAATTATTTCCAAATAAAAATTTTTTCGTTGTGAGTGACTTGGATAGAAAATCTGGATGTGGAAGTAGTGATTCCTTGGGCAGCGGTTTTTGACTATACGCTTTCCAGGTAGAAAACTGGACTCCGGATTAGCATATAACTAGTGGCTGTCCCGTGGGGCATAGGGGTGAAAAAATAACAAAAGACAAATAATAATAATCCAGTAACTTTGTCATCAAAAAAAGGGACATTAAATCAGGTATGGCTGCTTTTTTAATATGTTATATAGGATTAAAAAGCAATGTTAAATCCAAGTTTACGATCTCGGCAGACCTCCGGATCTTGGTCAAAAATCCAAAAAAACTGCGAGATTTTTGTTCTTTTTTCAGTTTTTGCCGATTTTGATACCTAAGGCCTACTTTTTCGGTAAAAACATTTTAGTATTTTTTAAAAGTAGATAAAATTTGCTACAAATTGGTACCAGAGCGGACTCTAATCAAATAGTAGCCGAGATACAGCCCAAATTAAAATTTTTATTTTTAACAATGTCTAACTTAAAAATCTGTGAAATACTACCATACTACTACCATAAAAATGTCGAAAAATGAAAATTTTGCAAAACTTTGAACAGCTGTATTTCGGATACTATTTGATCTACAGAGTCCGCTCTGGTACCAATTTGTAGCAATTTTAATCTACTTTTAAAAAATACTAAAATGTTTTTACCGAAAAAGTAGGCCTTGAGTGTTAAAATCGACAAAAACTGAAAAAAAAAACAAAAATCTCGCAGTTTTTTGGATTTTTTACCAAGATCCGGAGGTCTGCCAAGGTCGCAAACTTGGATTTAACATTACTTTTTAATCTTGTACAACATATTAAAAAAGCAGCCATACCTGATTTAATGTCAGGTAGAATGTATAAAGTTACTGTACTATAAGAGCTAGCTCTCCTTAAAGTTTTCTGAATATAAGATTTGGATCACCCTGTATAATACAACTGAAATCGTAAGCGCTTCAAATTGTAACTACTTGCATTTTAATAGTATATTATTCACCGAGCGTATAATGATGGCTATTACTCGCGACGGTGATGTTTACGATACGAGTATAAGGCGAGTATATTACACAATTCTGTAAACTTACTTTATAAAAACTGGAAAATCCGCCATATTGAATTTTCTTCGCGGAATTTTCATAAGATTTACAATCAGCGACCCAAAAAACCTTTTAAATAAGAGTGTCAAGTTATTTCGTTAAAAACTTGAATTTTCTAAAATTTTCCTACCATAAGATTTTCATCGAAGCGGATTTTCCGAACAAAATTTTCCAATTTTCACAAAAAAATCTGAATCAGCAACTTTAAAATCCCCTTGTTGTACATATTACACGATTCTTTAAACTATAATAAAAAAAATAGAAATGTTGCCATATTGGATTTTCATCACGGAATTTTTTAGTTTTCACATCTGATTTATTGTAATCAGGACCCCGAAAAACCCCCATAGAGCCTATTTTGAACTGTTTAAATAAATAATTGAGCATCTAGAAACATCTGAGAATACTTATAGCGAAGAATACAATTTTCCAGGCTTTCCATAAGTATTAAAAAAAAAATGGAAAATTATATCACAATTCCGCACAGAGGATCAATAGGGAATTATATGACTAGTATTTAAAATAAAAGACTTGAATTTATCGTATGTAATATCACTAGTGCTTAAAATTTTATCGAAAATTTTTTCGAAAGCGTGTTGCCTGGTAATATAAAGAGTGCAAATTGGCAGTTTATTATCTGATTAAATCCCGACCGCTTTAGCGGGAGGGATCTAATCTTTGATAATAAACTGCCAATTTGCACGAGTTATATTAACTAGGGGCGACTTAGCTTGAGAAAAAATTTTTAGATAAAATTTAAAGCACGAGTGGTATTTGAGGAGAATATTTCACGAATAAATAATTCATTAAGTACATCTTCAATATTATGTTTTCTCATTAAATGCCTTCAGACGTTTTCTTGTCACTTTTTGGAGTTTACTGACCTTTATTTTCAATTTCATCACTAATTTGATATACAGAAATATTTCCAAACCGACTCATGTTGTCAAAACAGCAAATCTGAAACAAACGCAGTAGAAACAACGGAGATTCGCTATATTTTAAAATAATCTAGTGACGTTTCCATGGCAACTAGTAAATAAAACGAGTTGAAACCTTAGATATTATAATATATAGACTGGCTTAACACCTTTCAGACGTTTCTGAGGTGCAATACGACGAGGAACGATAGAGAGAGCACTACTTTAGTACCGATGTCTCGCCCAAATAAAATGTACACCCATGGTTCCGAGATTGACATAGAGAGCGCCATCTAGCGCTACAAGTTATATTCCATAATAAATAAATGTTCATCGACTCATATTTACGTATTTAATTCTTACTTTTAACTTACGAAATTTATAAATTATGTTGAGGTTTGCTTTGTTAAGCAAAGAGAATTTTAAATACAACAAATTATAATGTTTGATGCACAGCTTTGACTCAACGAGTTACTTTTTGGTAGATTATCATATGTAAGTACTATACATTTTTAGTTTGTTCCAGAGCGAATGTGTACTTGACATTTATAATAAATGATTTGCTATTGAAAGCTGTGCTTGACTTGTTCCTGTATTATGAGCTATATTAAGTACAATCTTTGTGTGTAATTGTTACCTGATTGAACACTAGGAAAACTGACATAGTTACAGATAGGCAAAAGTTACAGCCTATATATTTCAGACAAGATTCGCTTTGGAATTGAGGTGTGTTTTTGTTTGCTACTACATAATACAATATTACAATTTACAAGGTAAGTACGTTACTTAGTAATAAGCTAGAGAAGATATTTATAGATAAAACTTAAAAGCTCGACAAAAAACGTCAAAAAATTTTCGCATATTTGCCGCTGCAGCGACCTAAAAAATTAGAGCGATAAATTTTGCATGTTGGTCCTGTCAAAAGCCGATCTAGCTTGAATTACCACTAATAATGACGTTTGATTGGTGCAATGTTTTGAAAAAACGGGCTCTCATTGGCTATAGCGTTAATGAGTGAAATAATCTTTAAAATTGCACCCGGAATGTTGATTTGAACGAAGAACCAGTGTTTTGCCCCACTGTGCGACGCCGGCACAACCGAGTGGTACTGGGCGTCACAAAATCATCACTAGGCGACTCTAGGTCACCTATACTTTTTACGTTATTTCATGCTCTGCTTTCGAAGGTTGTTTTCCGTCGATTTCCATTATTTCACCTCGGGAATGACCTATTAAATTCACAGGAATATTTTGTATTCTTTCGAGTAAGATCCAATAAAGATTTGTCTCGGAAAACTGAGCACACGTTATAATTTATTTATAGCTATTTGTAGCTCCGACTTTATCAATATTCCACAGAACATATTCCTTGCATTCTTCCACTTCATGGGCATATGGGAAATAACTCGTTCTATGTTAGAATTAGGACATCTTTCTGTTGATAATATAGAATAGTATTGCTATTGTGTTAACACCATAGTATTTGTTTACTTATATAGTTTACCATCTATATGTATTTATGATTATGATGATGATCAAGTTGCATTGAATCAGTTATAAATAAATATTTTCATTCAGATAATTCTTTCAGTTTTCACATCTATTTAATATAAGAAATCAGTCATAACAACAGGTTAAGGGCCCCGATACGTTGCAGTAATATAACTTGGTAGTGTTCAGAGGTTAGCCAGCCACGTGCAAAGTGCAAAAAGACCGAAATGGACAACGAGCTATCAAGAATTACTAAATTGAAAGATGTCGAAAACTGGAATATTTGGAAGTTTCAAGTTGAAACGTTGATGTCCGCAAATGATAATTTCACTGTCGTCACTGGTGAGTGTGAAAGACCAGAAGATTTGTCTAAAGATGCGGATGTGGCAGCAATAGCCGCGCATCAAAAATTGTTTGAGGTTTGGCGAAAACGTGATGGAGCTGTGCGGAGAATAATTGTAACTACGGTTTGTGAAGCAACTCTAATACATATAATGCAATGCAAAACAGCTAAGGAAATGTGGAACAAGTTGCATGAAATTTATGAAAATAGAGTGAAATGTCAAAACACATGCTACAGCAACAATGGTTTACAGTTGGAAAGGAGTCCGCAGACAATATGGTAACATACATTGCAAAAATAAAAGACCTAGCATACAGATTGAATGTCGTAGGTGATAATATTGCAGATAGCATGATTATGACTAAAATACTAATGACACTTCCACCAGAATACAAGTATTTTGTCACAGCATGGGATTCAGCTGGTCAAGATCAAAGAACTCTCACTAACCTTACGTCCAGGCTAATCACTGAAGAAACTCGGTTAAATGTACAGGAAGGTAATAGTGCTCTCGCAGCTGGAGTAACTTTCAAGTCCAAAAGATATAATGTAACTAAGAGTGAAAAAAAGCTGGGTAAATGCTTCAACTGTGGAAAAAGTCGGGAGTGGATTATCATGAGACTTTTAGTCCAGTGGTGAAGCTCACCTCCATAAGGACAATCCTGACAATAGCAATTGCTGCAGGAATGAAGTTAGTTCAATTCGACGTGAAGACGGCTTATTTGAATGGCGATCTCAAGGAAGATATTTACATGGAGCAACCTAAAGGATACGAAGACGGTTCACGCAAAGTTTGCAAGTTGTTCAAAAGTCTGTATGGTCTTAAACAGTCAGGAAGATGTTGGAACGAAAAGTTCACCAAATGTTTGAACAAGTTTAACTCTCAAGCTACTGATGCAGATTCATGTGTTTTTATTAGCAAAAAAGACAAAGAAAAACTTATCCTCGCAATCTATGTCGATGATGGGCTGATAGCTTCAAGAAACGAGAAGAAAATTAAAGAGTTACTGTCACATCTGTCAGAGGAGTTGGAAATCAAAGTTGATTCTCTAGATATGTTCGTGGGAATGGAATTTAAATATTTCTCGGATGGCTCAGTACTGGTGAATCAAGAACAGTATGCCAAAAGAGTGATAGAGCGATTCAAGATGAAGGATGCTCATCCAGTGGCTATACCAGCCGATCAGCATCATGATTTCAATATCCGAGATCCTGACAGACAGTACAAATATGTCAATGTGCCATATAAAGAGGCAGTTGGGAGTCTTCTCTATCTAGCGATGGTGTCTAGACCAGACATCGCCTACGCAGTTAACGCAGTAAGTCAACATGCAGAGTCTCCAACAAAAGAACACTGGAATGCTGTTAAAAGAATTCTGAAATATGTCAAGGGTACAATGGATTATGGTATTTTGTTTAAACCAAATCAAAACCTTTCTCTAAAAGTTTACACTGATGCTGATTTTGCGGAAGACAAGGTAAATAGGAAGTCAACAAGTGGTGTAGTAGTTTTTCTTGGAGACACCTATTTCTTGGAGTGCTCGTAAACAAAAGTCAGTTTCTTTGTCAACGACAGAGTCAGAATATGTAGCAGCCAGTGAAGCAGCCAAAGAGTTAATTTGGATCGATAGATTATTGAAGGATTTGATAGGGATTAGTTCTCAAAAGCCTATCATATTTATTGATAACCAAAGTGCAATTAAATTGATCAAGAATCCGGAGTTGCACCAAAGAACAAAACATATTGACGTTAAGTTTCATTTCGTTCGAGAGCTGTATGAAGATAAGTTCTTTAATTTGGAATATGTAAACACTGAGAAACAGATAGCGGATATTTGTACAAAACCACTTGCTAAATTTCGTTTTGAAGCTGTGAGAAATCAATTGAGCATGACTGGGAGTGGTGTGTACCAAGATGGATGTTCCAAACTTATTGTGTCAATGCAAAGTGGGAGTGTTGATAATATAGAATAGTATTGCCTTGACACAATACCACACATGGTGTTAGCACCATAGTATTTGTTTACTTATATAGTTTACCATCTATATGTATTTATGATTATGATGATGATCAAGTTGCATTGTATCAGTTATAAATAAATACTTTCATTCAGATAATTCTTTCAGTTTTCACATCTATTTAATATAAGAAATCAGTCATAACAACACTTTCGTCCGCAAACAAATAGTGATAAGACGAATGATGGAATGACTTAAACCTTGGAACCTCGATTCGAAAAATAATATTTGTGATAAACGAGAGCAAGAAAGAAAACAGAGAAATTAGGAAAATAAAGACGAATGTACGAATGCACCCAGCACGTTCCACACTTCGTGAAATCTTATTTTTATCACCTTGTCGTGTGTCAACGTAAGGCATCGGTACCTATCGCTTCTAACCGCCTATGCCACAGATCAAACAAACCAGATGTTTCACTTAATAGTATTCCCTATGTAACCAGTTTCATTTTTTGTTATGCGACGTATACTTTCCAAGATTCTGCGCAGAAGACATAAACAGAGGAACCTTGCGGTTGACGTGGAAATTAAGACCAGCGAGTATAATGTCACGGGAGTGTTTCGTACTGAAATCTCAGAGACGGAAGTCGTCATCAGCTACACCGGTGATATTAATTATTTTGGAATGTGGTGTATTGTACTGAAGGTTAGAGTTGTTATTGTTATACATTTAAGTGGTTTTCTGAGTATTTATTAGGTGACTTTTAATTATTGTTACGTATCATAAGCTCCCTCCGGTGACTCTATACTCGCTGGTTAAGACTGATTGGTATAACGCGCAAATCACTGCACAAATTGGTACCTTCCTCTAGTTGATTTAGTATCTAAACCATGATACGTCATAAGTGAAACATCTGGTTTGTTTAATCTGTGCCTATGCAGTGTAGTGGGAGTAGGTACGTCTTTCTTGTCCTAATTTATTTGTTTTTTTCCTTGTGCTCTTTTATCTCAGGGCCCATATATAAAACTACAATTGCCGAATCTGTATAATTATTTACTCTTGTCTTATGATGTATAAAACAAATTAGGCACATCGCTATTTTCAAATAGTCGCGCAAAAGTATGACTGTATCCTTGAAACCATTGACTTTATAGGAAAAACCGCTGCCCAAGGAATCACTACTTCCACATCCAGATTCTCTATCCAAGTCACTCACAACGAAAAAATTTTGTATATGAAAATAATTGTTTATGGAACTTTAATAATATAATATTTGAAATCCTCTACCCCAAAAACCCATAAAACGATACCCCACATCGGTAGTGGGGTGGTGATAGTGGGGGGGGGGTGGATGAAGTAAAAAAATATTTTGAGGTTTCTGGTTCCTGTACATACACTAAATCACAATTTTTTTTGTCTCCTTTAATAAGGGGGTGGGGGTGGTAATGGGGGTGGCTAATGCCAAAAAATTTTTTGAGACCTTAGCTTCTCTTGTATATACTAAATACCAATTTTATGAACTCTTACCTGCTTGATTGACCTATTTACCCCAAATTTACCCCAATTTACCCCCCAACCCTTCGACGGAACAAGATGAAAATATAATCTAGTTCTAGATCTCGTTAAAGTACATATGTGTACCAAATTTCAAGTCAATATCTTAAACGGTTCCAGAGTAAACGTGCGCACAAAAAAAAGTCACAGACAGACAGACCGACAGACAGAAATTTTTTTTTCGCTCAAACTTAAAATCTCGACGTTTCATGACATTTTAAGCCTATTTGGACAATAAAAATTTTTAAAAATTTTTTTGTCGTTACTATACTTCCACTGGACGTGGAAGTAAAAAGTACTAAGGACCTCTCTTTTAGAGAATTTAATGATGATATTGGTGTTTCTGCCAGAAAGTTAATATATTTCAGGAAATATTTCGAAAAACTAAATTTCGATGCCATTTTGTCTATATGCCGGCTAACGCCTATATCGCACGAGGAAGAAAACTTGGTAAGGTTAGCGGAAGATATTAGTCTAAGATCCGGCATAAGAAATTAATACCATCATATGTTATTCAGATAAGAAATAGGTTATATAAAAGATAACATGTACTGTAGGCTAATAGATCGCGACTAGGTTGTCTAGCCATATCTTGATCGGGGGTAGAGAAATTCCAATTAAGCGGTGCGTGAAGTATTTGGGGGTGAACCTAGACAAAAGACTGACGTTTAATACACACATTAACGAGACGATACGCAAGATCTACTCCATGTCCAGGAGTCTGTATCCGCTCCTGGCACGGGGTAGCGGACTCAACAGGACTAATAAAAAGTTGTTGTACACGATGGTAATCAGGCCGGCCATCACATACGCGACGCCGGTGTGGTGCAGCATCCCGGCCACGACAATGCGGAAGTTGAGAGTATTAGAACACAAATTTATGCGCCTCATTTCAGACTCTGGTGGGTATACCTCCCTTAGAGATCTCTATGCACGTTGTCACGACAACCCCACTAGCGCACTACGTCCAAGAAACATCGCAAAAATTCTATTAGTTCAAACTAGACGGTAGTCCGCTAACCCGCAACATTACCCGAATCAGACAGCATAACTCAATACTTTTCGATATAAGACACACCCTACCATACCAGGCGTTGCCTATCTTCCGGCAACCTCCTTAGCCACACCTTCCCTCTACCATAACCTATCTCTCCCCTACCCTTTATCTTTCCCCAACTTTACATCTTTAACCCCTTTCCCCCTTGTTATGTTTGTACAATTTTGTTCCTTTATCTTTTTTGTTCTTTTTGTCCTCTTTTTGTATTTCCAAATTCCTTCTAGGCTGATAACATCCTATAAATCTAAACTTTTTAAATCATATAACTTTTAACCTACTCTACCTTCCTCGACGGCAGTCAGACCAAGAGGTCGTCATTTTTTCGAATAGGTTTTTTCGTTAACTCTGTTTTCCCGTATCAACAATCAAAATTTTCCAAAAGTGCGTTTGCCTAGTGAGTTTTTAGTTATTTATAGTGTATTTTAATTAGTTTTAGGTCCATGTGGGCACATGTTTTTTCATTTTTAATTAGTTCTTAAGTCTGCCTGCGGCAGACAGGAGTTTCTAACAACCCAATTTAATTACTGTTAAGCCGAACCGGACCCGCCCCGCCCAGCTCCACATTTACCACGACGCCGCACGCCGCGATTGTCGGGCTGGCTCCGGGCCGGGATCCGGCGAGGCGCATTTATGTTCGTTAAACACATAATAAATTTGTTTTGTTGTTGTTGTTGTTGTTGACCCAGTTAAGCAACGTTCAGCGCGGTTAATACTTGGATGGGTGAAATCCATCTTGGGAAACACAGCGATCTCGTCCCACCTTCTAGCTGCTTGTACATCAGCGTATACGCGGAAGCTATGTACATTCAAGATGAGGATTACTCGTAGTGGATATACCATCCTTCGGAGGTAATGTAAAGCAGTCGATCTCTTGTCTTTTAAGTGTTAGGCAAGTAAAAGATCCCTACCCCTCGACAGAGAAGAGGTTAGGCAAAATTTCCAGGTAGGGGGTAGCTCGTCTCGTGGCGTCGATGATAGGTCCTGGTAGCGGAAATAGGCCGAAGTTAAATAAATGGATAAAAAAATTGGTCTACTTCAGTGGCTGTCTTGCCTAAGTGATCATAAGTACCGTGTCCAGTATCCGGTATTGGAGTGATGAATTTTTATTAAATTAATAAGTAAGTATAAAAAATCTAAATGGTAGACTAGCTACGCAGCAAATATACTTAAATATCTATAAAATGTATAATACAATGTATCAGAATTAATAAGTACTAAAAAACTTTGAGTTTGTTAGGCCACGAATCAACCACGTCTTAATGTAATCACTAATCATAGATCCATTAACGAGCCCATTATGTCAGAACATATTTCTGTAGTGCCAGTCCGTGCGAACGAAATGGTGCGTGTAAGTAGCCCAGAGTTCCACCAAGGAGAGCAATTAAAAGGTGAATTACGTTAGCGTGCATAAGTGTAACTTCGCATAGAGCCGACGCGACGGTGGTAAATCTACCTTAAATTAGACTGAGTTGTGTCTGTACATATATTACGTATAAAAATAAAACCAAAAAAATTCCTGGGCAGAGGGGCTTTCCTCTCAAGAACAAAGCAAGTGAATTTGACTGGTGAAGTTGTTTCTTCGGATCGTTTTTAGTAGACGGTATGATAATCCAGTCAAGTCCGTGTATTAAAGTCCCGCAAAAATTTTTGTTCTGATTTATCTAAGCAATACGACCAGATAGTATTCATATTACTCATATTAGACAACTAAAAAAACTTGGGTATCATCACCGTAATCTAGAAAAGAATTTATACATTTTACTTCCACATCCAGGCGCGCATTCGCCATTATTTATTAGAATACGGACGCGTGCAGCGAAGGATTGGGTACTATTTATTAAGTATGAATATAAAATTATAGTTTAACAACTTTTTAGTACCATATTATTGCATCATTTCCAGAATTGCATAAGTTTTCAAAGTTTCAAATCCATACGACAATTAGAAGTAGGCGAAAATTGAGTTGTAAGATTTGCTTACAATGTTGCAAGTCAAGCTAATAGAAGAGTGTTAAAAAGAGAAAGAAACGACGAATGTGGATACATCCTGCTGTTGAAGGAATATTAAGGAAAGGTCATTACTATAATTTATTTGTTGAAGTAAAGGATGATGAAGAAAAATTATACAATTTTGTTAGGATGCCAAGCCAAGAGGCTCTTTTGATGAACTAACATAGTATTATAAAACAAAAAAAACCGTTGGGTGTCGCTGTCCCTGTACCACCAAATGATAGAGGTATGAAAACACGAATCGTCTAAACTAGCAAAATAGACGCGCTTATCGAGATAAATGACCAACCGAGTAGTACAGGGAAAGATTGAAAAAAATGACCGTAACTCGAAAAAATTTTGTGCAGACTTTAAACCTTGGTTATAATTTTACAATAGGCCAAAGTTCACGAAACAAAAAAGTTTCGGAGTTTTATGGATCCGCGGGAACCTATATAGTACAGTGAATGAAGGTAAAAATCAACTATTACCTCCGTTTTCGGTGAACCTCCATCGATTTGCATGAAAATTTGGGATTGTGTATATTTTACCCTCAACTTCAAAAGTGACATATGCTCGACTTGCGCTTTTTGCATTTTAGGGGTGAAATCCACCCCCGTTTTAAAAATGGGAAAAAATGCAGATTTAAGCATTCTGGCGTAAGTAATCTCGTTTAATTAGATAAGATAAATATTTTTCAACACTTATATGCATGATTTATGATTTTAATTAATTTTTCAACCCTTTTAGCAACCTTAAATCGAAAATCATGAAAAAATCATTTTTTGTATTTCTGAAATATGAAATCGCATATTAACATTACACAAACGGTTTGTTTAATGTTTATGATATAATTTTTGGTTGACTGTGAAATTTCTACCCTTAAAAACCACCCCCTTAATGCAAAATCATTGAAAAAATTGGTTTCAAGAAACTTTAATCATTTGAATAATACATTACTGAATTGAAATCTCATTTACTGAGTATTAAAGTAATTATTTATTTATTGTGAAATTTTCCACTCTTAAAAACTACCACTTGTCATATTTTGTGAGCATGTACCTATCGACACGTCTACTTCATACTACTTCTACATCTACTTTTTTCCTATATATGCATACAAAATCTCTGCTCAAAAAATTTTTCCAAAAAAATGTTATTGGTTTTCTTACTTACTAACTTCGTTAATTTTTATGATATCAGGTTCATCCAAAAACCATTTGAAAGGTAATTTCAAGGGCTATAAGATCGTATTAAATCTTTTAAAACCCTTATTTTTTAAAAGATAAAAGGTTAAAGGGCCCCGGTTACATGGTTCTCGCAGTAAAATTTAGGCTTTAAACATTTCTATCTCGGTTATTTTTTATCCTACAAAAATAAAAAAAAACTAAAATCTTTGTTAAAAAAAAACTCAAATTTCATTCTGTATTATTTTTTACGTATATCGAGTATTTTTGGAGTTATTATCAAAAGAAAATGAAATTTACGAAAATTTGAAAAATTCTGATTTTTTTAAATCATATTCTTTTTTCAAAAATATGCATTCTAAACCGGTCAAAATTTTTAAAGTCATTACTTATGCTAAAATAAAGAAAGTCTTATAGGGATTACTATAAATTTTAATTTTTGTGGAAATGGCGTAGGTTTTATTTTTCACTTTTTCCTAAAAAATTCGAAAGGGTCCTCTTATTTTCATCATAACTTGCTTAATTTTGATGCTACAGCTCATTTGATAGGTATTTCTGAGTACTTTGAAAAGTGTTCAGTAAGTATATTTTATAAAATGCATCGTTTTCCCGTTATTTAAGCTTGAATACTTAGATTTGAGTACTCGCCGAAAAAAATATACATTCAATTACCTATAGCTCACTTTGAATTAATAATAAAAGGTTTTTTAAGGAAGGAATTTATTCGTTTTTTTATTAGCTTCAATTTTGGTAATGACAACTTTTTTGTAAAAACTTATAGTTTTTGAGTTATTTATGAAAAACCGCTTTAAAACATGCATTTTTTTCACGAAAAATCAAAATCTTTGATCTTTAATAACTCAAAAAGTATTGATTTATTTTAATAACTTTATATAACAAAATTTGCTTAGAATTGATCCCTCTATCGATTCCTGGGGTTATTTTTCATAAAATAATTTCCACCCCCGAGAAGGGGTGGCATCCACCCCCAGGGTAAAAGCGCAAGTTGACACTATGTCACTTTTGTTTCTTGAGGTATCCTCTAACTACTCACAAATTTTCATGAAAATCGATGGAGGTTCAACGAAATCGGAGGTGAAAATCTTCAGTGACTGTACTAATAGCGGGTAAACAAGGGTACTTTTAATAAAAAAATCTATTTTTCTCCATTTTCTCGGGAAATATGGCATTTACAAAAAAAAATAGTTCAAATAAAAGCTGTTTCTGGCAAAATTACCTTTAACTGTTTTAAATTAATTTTATAGCAATAATTAACCGAAATACAGCAATTTTTCGATGGGGGATGGCGGATGGAATTTTTTTCTAAAACAAGGGTTTTAGAGGGACAAAATAAATTGAGCATCTAGGTGATGCTAAATATTAACCAGTTGATTAAACAGTCAGGGTCAACGAAGTAGTAAGTAATGTATATAACGAAGAGCAGAATACAACTTCAGCCTTTAGAATCCTTCTGAAGAAGGTGACAACATGATTAGCAAAACGTCAAGTTAAATTCGATCACCACGGCCAGTCCCGGAAGAAATCACTTCATTGGACAATGGCTTGCATTCTACTAATAAAAATATAATTTCTTTTAATGAAGAAATGTATTGTTGAATAGTTTGAAGTCGGGCTATTGTAACAAATAGCATATCCTTCATTTTATATATAAAATATTTTAGCTAGATAAATGTCAAAGTTTTGTTAGGCTATTATATTGATATAATTACATAATTTTTAGTATAGTGACATGGCCTGAAAAAGACAATTCCATAAATTTAAATAATATGATTACTTCCTTATTACACTATTCTCGTGAATATCTAATATCATACCTTATACCAAACTTTATTGCACATCCGCACCTCTTAATGGAACTGTTAACCTTCCAATGGAGTATCATTTATTGCATTCCTCTAACGTTCCAAGGAAGGTAATATAATAAAATTATAATTTATTGTCATCTGAATAACCGTAATAAAAGACCGGGAAGAATCACTGCTTGTAATAATCAGTAAAATATTTGCGAGATTAGACGTTTGGTTTATGATTTTTGAAATGGTTTGTTTTACGATTATCTGAATGAGGCACATCCGGGATATTAAGAATATGAGGATAGATGTTCTTTTAGGGAATTTCCAAGTTATCAGACATGGGATTCTTGGGCGACATGGCGTAATTAACAGGGGCGGGCTGGGTAGGGGAAATACAAATTTCCCTTTAACGATTGCCATAGCTTCGCTAACATCCAACTGTTGAAGTAGTTAATCTGTTTCACATCTTTTAAATGTATAAAATAATAGGCCGCGGCTTCAATCTAGATACCCCACCGTGTCACAACAGATTATGACAGGCGTGGAGGGATTTCGCAAAACAATCGAGAATGCTCTTAAAACTTTTTTGACATCGGAAATCAGTATGTCCACTTTGTGATAACACCCCCTAACCATTCCTGCCACTCGATCTAAGGCGTGCGCTAGACAAGTTACATGAAGACAATTGTATGTTCTTTGTAACATTTACCCAGTAAGGTTTGGCATACCGATTTGCCGGTTAACCTGATAATAAGAGAAGAACACATGATAAGCCAGTCAATTTATACAAAAAAAAAATGTTTGCACTTGTTTCGGTTCTTGCTCAATATCTCCTAAAGTATGTGTCATACAGAAAATGTTATTATTCTTTTTTTTTTTAAAGTAGATTAAATTTTCTATAATTTAAGCTTAAACCAAGTTCCGTATCTCCAGTACTTTCCGAGATACGACTCTTCGAAAATTGGCAATTGTTTCCAAAAAGTGAAAAAAGTTCGCCAAATATCGCGAAGAACACTGATTCCATGGGGAAGTCGTGGGTAATGAATTTGTAGTCAATTTATTTAGTTTTAGCTGAGAAGGATCGCCCGTAGGCCCAATAGTTCCCGCGAAAATGGCATAAAACCAAAACTTCGGATAAAATGGATTTTGGGAAAAATCGATGTAAACATCTGTATACTAAAAACAAGGTATAAGCAAATTTTGCAAGTGTTGTGTTATTATTATGATTATTACAATCATAATATCATATTTACCCGGGGTACCTTGTTTCAAACAAAAAAGTAGAGACTACTGGTTTTTGCTAATAAATATAAATACCTACTCGTATCTTCTCTTCTTTAATAGCATAACAATGAACCCAAGAACAATTTTAAACACGCGACACTACCGAGTCTCGCTGCCGTAGTGCCGTACCCCTTCCCCTCGAAACAACCCCATGGACTCTTCCTGCCGAACTGTCTCCCTCTGTCCTACCTCCACTCTATATAATACATTTTTTCATCAATTTTGTCGTAGAAACAAAGTGCAGTTTTCCTGCAGCCAGATTCCAGTCATGAGGCCATAGTCGAAGCTGGGGAGCAATACTTCATGGCTCTTTACGGGGTGAAATAAAGGACACTTTCAATAGCCTCTGCTACCAGTTTTCATAAAGAGAACCTTGCACGTTTGCCCAACGGAAGACGCAGCACGCAGCAAACCACCATTCATATAGAACTTACAACCAAGTTCAAGTGGTTGGGGGGCTAACAAAATTCTGTAGATTGGGGGTGGAAAATCGACAATCACTACCACCGCTTCGCAGAATCTGCTGTGCTTAATATCTTGTTCATGCAGAAAAGGATGTAGTGGGGGATGCAGCTGTCACAAAGGCGGATTAAAATGCTCAGCACTATGTAAATTTTGCTGTGGCAAATCATGCCAGAAAGTTCCATCTGTTCCACTTGAGGATTCCGACGACGACGACCCTATCTTTGCCGAACGAGTTGAGGAGCTCTCTTCACCAGTTCAGGGAGGCACCGAGGATATCTCAAAGCCAGGGCCATCGAAAGAAATGAAGCATAATGTAGCAAATTACTTTTTTAACATGTGAATATTAATTACATCTTTTTATAATAAAAACCAGTTATTATATGAACTGTGTACATCGATTTTTCCCAAAATCTATTTTATCCGAAGTTTTGGTTTTGTGCAATTTTCGAGAGAACTATTGGGT
Source organism: Rutpela maculata (assembly GCA_936432065.2). NCBI lineage: Eukaryota > Metazoa > Arthropoda > Insecta > Coleoptera > Cerambycidae > Rutpela > Rutpela maculata. The sequence continues at coordinate 123,849,934 of OW386291.2, read as the reverse complement.
CTACGGACGTTCTTCTGAGCTCAAATTAAAACTAAATAAAACTACAAATTCATTTCCTATGCCTTTCCTCATGGGATGAGTACTTTTCTCGATATTTTGCCAAGACACATGACCAACACGAAATTTTTTCACTTTTAAGACAATCGCCAATTTTTTAAGAGCTGTATCTCGAAAAGTTCTAGACATACTTCTGCCTTATTCCAACGATCTTTCTCTTATCAAGCTGCAACCACTTAGAATTCTTTGCCAGAGGAAGTGAAACCATTGTCCTTACTTTCTTTTAAAAGCAACGCAAAAAAGTTGTATCTAGGTAAACAATGATCCGGTATTTTTGCTATTGTAAATATGAACACTTGTATTTTTTTCTTTTCTTATTTCTCTGCTTTGTATTTTTTTTATCTAGTACTGTCTAGAAATGTTAATTATTTATTGTATGAATTGTCTTGGTTGAGTGGTAGAACAGCTAGTCTGAACTCCGCCAAGACAGTAAAATAAATAAAGACGATTTTTTTTTTTTTAAGAAAAAGAATAATAACATTTTCTGTAGGACGCATACTTTAGGAACACGCAGTTTTTTGAGCATTGCGCAGCTCGCCCAGGTCTTTCGAATTGCAAACTTGGTTTCTTACTATTGGCATATGTCCTAACAATATGTTAAAAAATTATAACTACATGACCTTTTGCAAGGTCGGATGTATAAATTGACTGACCTATGATGGTAACTTTCAGTTTTAAAAATAACTTTGAATTCGTTATTTGTTCAATTTACACCGACCTCAATATCGATCTTAGGTAAAAAGAACTGGGCGACCTTTTTTGAAGCCGGTTCAGTTTTTGAAAAAATATATTTTTTCGCCCTTTTTAGTGACTACTGTTTGGCTTCTACATAGTAAAAGGGCATATTCATAGGTCTGAATTTTTACACTTTAATGTCAGGCTCATTTTCAGAGTATCCTGAAACCTCAATATATCAAATCTCATGTAAATCTTCAAAAATATTGCGGTAGCCATATAAACTTGCAAAATGAATATATTTTTTTAATGAGTTCGTAAAAGTGTATAGAATAATATCCTGAAAAGTTTACATTCCGCTCGTATGCAGAACATAAAAAAAAGGGAAAAAGAAAATTTTTTTCATTCAATTTTTTCAAAATTTTCAAATTAAGTCAAGGTAGGACAAAAATAAAAAATACAGGTAGACAGACTACGTGTTTCTCAACAAAATATGTCCTTACAAAATTTATCGCTAAAGCCACGGTATTTTCAGAAATAAATAGTGAAATAACTTTGTCACTTTGCGCGGGCAAGCGCACGGTCAAATGTCAAATGCATACTATGGAACCTCTGTTTAACATGTTTAACATTTTAGCCGCGCATGAATCTTTACTGTATTGTATTATTTATTATATGTATACCTACCCTTTCAACCATATATAATGGATTCCTTATACATTCGTTAACGTATTAGAAAAGTTATATTCAAAACTATAGAGTTATAAGGATAAGATCGTGAAAATCCCTATTTTTGATCATAACGGGATTGATCATATTTTCGAAAAAATGTATGCAATAAATTAATTTGTGTTTGAACATTCGAAAAGTATTTTTTTTTTTTCGTACTAATGATATTTTATTTTTTCCAATGGGTCAAGTTCTCGGCAAGTTACAGCCTCCAATATATATATTTATCAAAAAAATCACCAAGCAAGGAAATTAAAATGATTTGAGATGTACTTTTTTTTGAACCCACATTACTACAACTTAATGAACCATAACAATCATGAAGTGTACATACTTTTTAACAGTTCTCAATGAAGTAAGAATTTTTTTGAAGGGTTTTTATTTATTTTTTTTTTTCTACAGTTTTCATTACGACGATTAAGTTCGGGCGTGATAATACATAGCCCATGCGAAAGTTGCAAAAACCCCAAAAGTGCAAGAGTAGCAACAAAATATGTCTACCTCCCCGTTCTCGAGGACGGCCAACAGGATAGTGGTACTCGCGCGGTCCCTACCCCCCTCGAACTACCCCCAAACGCAAAAAACCACCTCTTTTCTTCCATTTTTCATTGTTAGGCATGCGAGGACTTGTTGGATCGGTTCTTTTAAGGAAACTCAATATGTCCTGTAAAATTTCGCAACCTGATATCCTCGGGGGGTGAAACCACCCCCTCCCTCAATACCGGAGCATGCAAAAAACATCCAAACGCTCCGAAAATTGTTTTCTACACGTTTTCAATGGCGGGGAACACGATGCTAAGATTATTTAGCTTCCCACCAACTAAATGCATAAAACCATCTCTTTTGTTAGGCATGCGGAGATTTGTTGGATCTGTTTTTTTTTCTAAGGAAACTCAATATGTCCTGTAAAATTTCGCAACCAGACATCCTAACGACCCCCGGGTGGTTTCAACCCCCAAGGGTCGTCAAGATGTTTGGTTGCGAAATTTTACAGGACAAATTGAGTTTCCTCAAAAAAAAAAACGATCCAACAAGTCCTCGCATGCCTAACAACGAGAAATGGAAGAAAAGGAGTGGTTTTATGCGTTTAGGGGTAGTTGATTAGGGGAGGGAAGCTAAATAATATCAGCATCGTATTCCCCGTCCTTGAAAACGTGTAGAAAATAATTTTCGTTGGATATTTTTTGCATGTTTCGGTATTGAAGGAGGGTCGTTTGAATGTCTGGTTGCGAAATTTTACAGGACATATTGAGTTTTCTCAAAAAAAAAACCGATCCAACAAATCCTCGCGTGCCTAACAACGAAAAATGGAAGAGAAGGGGTGGTTTTATGCATTTGGGGGTAGTTGGTTAGGGGTGGGAAGCTAAATAATATCAGCATCGTATTCCCCGCCCTTGAAAACCAGTAGAAAACAATTTTCGGCGCGTTTGGATATTTTTTGCATGTTTCGGTATTGAAGGAGGGGGTGATTTCAACCCCCGGGGTCGTTTGAATGTCTGGTTGCGAAATTTTACAGGACATATTGAGTTTCCTCAAAAAAAAAACGATCCAACAAGTCCTCGCGTGCCTAACAACGCAAAATGGAAGAGAAGGGGTGGTTTTATGCATTTAGGGTAGTTGGTTGGGGGTAGGAAGCTAAATAATATCAGCATCGTATTCCCCGCCCTTGAAAACGCGTAGAAAACAATTTTCGGTGCGCTTGGATATTTTTTGCATGTTTCGGTATTGAAGGAGGGAGTGGTTTCAACTCCCGGGGGTCGTTTGAATGTCTGGTTGTGAAATTTTATAGGACGTATTGAGTTTCCTCAAAAAAAAACCGATCCAACAAGTCCTCGCGTGCCTAACAACGAAAAATGGAAGAAAAGGGGTGGTTTTTTGCGTTTAGGTAGGTAGTTCGAAAGGGGCAGGGACCGCGCGAATATCACCATCGTGTTGGCCGTCCTCGAAAACGGGGGGGGGGGGGTAGACATGTTTTATCGCTTCCCTTGCACTTTTGAGGTTTTCGACTTTGTTTGCAAGTTTCGTATGGACTAATACCGTGCGTGTAATTTCCCATTAGGCATGTACATTCACGATTCACGTAGCGCCAGAGATATGACAACACCGGCAGCCGTAAATTCGTCCGTCGGTGGAGCATCCCAGCTCTGTTATTTCATTTCAGCCAGCTGACACACGCGATGTTGTAATTCTTACTCCCCATGCCTAGCCCGCGACTACACACACGGTATATAAGTATGTTCCCCATCGATCTTTTACTTGCATTGTTTGAAACAAAAAAGCATCGGAACCAACACTCATATAGATTGAACAAATTATGATTTAGTGACAGCATGTAATTCAGTGCGTGTTTTTACAGGAATACCGAGGCTTTAGCGATAAGTTTTGTTAGGACATTTTTTGTTTATACACGGAAAAAACTGCTATTGTATTGCCGATGATAGTCCTATGTTTGATAACCTTTCTTTTAAATTAATATTAATTAACATTGATCTAAAACAGTGTTATCTAAACAATGAAATATCAAAATTTCTTTTAAGCACAAATTTTTAATTGTAAATCAATCGTATTTAAATTTGCTTTAAAAAAAGTAAATAATCACATGAATGCTAAAACCACTGTTAATAACGATCTGAAGTATATAGTTATTTGAGAAATAATTAGCTTTATTGCAGTAAACCTCTCAAATTTATCCAATAAAAATAATGAGTATTTCAGCAATAGTTTTTTATCATTTGCTTAAATTATAATAAATAATGGGTACAATGTTTTATATTTTCTTAGCTATCCATAATATTAATAAATGTAAATGTTCCTCCCTTTATAAGAACTATATCCAGTATTAGCTTCATTAATCCTTATCGTTGAAGCGAATCTCTTATAATTGAAAAAATATGAAGTCACATTGTCGCTAAGGAACAAGGACATAGATGGGAGAGAGTCCTTTTGGCATCCAACTAACACCGAACAGCGGTCTATCGCAGAATTCGCAACGCAGTAGTACAGTTTTTCAGTTCTGCACAATAATTATAGCTGGTGTAGGCGTAGAAAAATTGTTAGAATCTTGGGAGTTACAGGAATTAATCTCTGTATGTGTCGGTAAGTACCTATTTATTTATATAATACACTATATCTAAGAAACAACGCGGAAATACGAGATGCATGGGTGGGGTATATCATTGTTATTGTGATATGTTGGTAGACCAACGCAAGTATGGCAAACTTATTTGTATACTTTTGTTAAAAATGGGTTGTCGATTTTCTGTGTATAGTCTCCATTGAGGTATAGAAATGTTTAGATCATTTTTAACTGATTGCATGTGCCCATGCACTGTTGTTATCTTTGAAAATTTAATAGTATTATTTTGATATTGTATAACACGTGTCTAGGGATTGCAATTTACCGGAAGTTTTAATAACCGGTAAATCGGTAAATAAAAATGTAAATAACCGGTTAACCGGTATTTACCGGTAATTTTTAGAATGGATGATTAGGGTGGCGAAAATGGCAATATTCTTTTTCCATATACAAAATTATCTAAATTTAACAAAAAACATTTTTATATACGTACTTATATGTGATATAATGAACAAACAAAAGGTTTTTTATCAACAGTAAAATCACAAGAGCTTTTTTTTATTGGATAAATTTCTCTTTGTAATGAAATAATTTTGCCAATCAGTGATTTTATAAGAAGAACTGACATGAAAAAATCGCGAGACCGGAGGTCGAATGATTTTGTCAAATGTCAGTTTTTCGAGCAAAATTACTGATTGGCAAAATTTTGAGTTAAAAAGAAATTTATTCATAAAAGAAAAGCTCGAGTATTTTTTGGCAAGATAAATTAACGACAGAATATGAATGTGAACGAACAACAATAATTTATTAAAAATAATTATAATTTTCCCAAAACGACTCATATCGTACAGTATAGTTTCCACAATACTTAAAAATTATAGCTGACAGTACAGATTTCAAAGTGACGTGCGACTACTAGGTGTACTCTGCTTTTGAGGAACAGGCATTTTTATCGGTGATAAAAAACGATGCACCTTTTTTATCGCTGTCAAAGTGACAAAAATGTGACTTTTTTATATAGGAGTTAATTTATCAAAAAGAAAAAATATAAATGAAATAACTTTAAATAACTAATTATTCTGTAAATAACAAAAATATCCACTTAAATAACAAAAATTATAAACGTAAACTCAAATAGGGCATTTACTGAATACCTAATCTAAAAATACAATATTTTTTAAAAATAGCCTATTAAAAGGGTAGTTTTTCAAAGCTATATATGTTAGTCGTCTGATATTTGTGCATAGAATACACCAGCTGAAAATGCCCCTCCTCAATCGATATTGGTGGGACGATAAGTTAATAAGAATTGGTAATAACATACTTCTAAATGTATTTCACGGATATTCGCGGCAGTGAAATATTCAATTTTCTGTCGTAAGATATTGTCAATGTCTCTCTTGTATTTCTTAGGGCTTGGTGTTTGGAGTTTACTTTTTATAATATTATTTATTTATTGTTAAAAGTGCTCGGTGTTGGGACAGTCACTCTGTATTTAGTGAATACTAGTCAGTGACATAAATAGAAACGTTGAATACGTGACATATCGTAAGTTCAGAATTTACCGAAATAACCGGTAAAAAATTAAAATTACCGGTAATTATCGTCATGTGTTTTTTGTCCTAATAACCGGTTAACCGGTTAGCCGGTTAACCGGTAATGCAATCCCTACACGTGTCCCATGCAAATTTCATAAAGCGACTCAAAAATATGTGTGTATCTTTATTAAATTTGATAGCTACTGCTCCTCCCCCGTTCGAATTTATTTAAATACTAAAATTTGAAGGATCACCATAGGCATGCATTTAGTGAGGTAAACGTAAGAGTGGATTTTCCGAAAATTTATATTAGCAATTTAAAAAAATCTAGTGCGATATTCTCAATCAGCCTTTAGCCCCCCTTCGTGGAAGATTACATATATAGTGGGTTCAAAGGTGTTGGGGATAGAAGCCGTCAACAAAATACTTTCAACTATAAAAATAGTTTTATCTGCAAAATTTTTTCTTATTCTTAATTTTTTGTTCAGAATAATGTACAGGACTGTTCATAAGTTTGTGGAACAGTTTATAAATCCAACACAAGTAAACTACGCAACGGATAGTGGTAATTCTTATGCCGATAGAAGGACAAACTGTCCAGGTTTTTTTTTAAATTAACAGAATTACTATACTGTTTCTTCATAATATATTTGCTCCTAGCCAGCAAACATGGCAACTGTTCACCCGCGAGTGCTCAGTAAAATAATCTTTGACAGGTTATAGACGTCAGAATTACCACTATTCGCTGCTTAGTTTAATTGTGGTAAATAGAATTCATAAAATATTTCACAGACTTAAGAATAACCCTGTACAATGTAGGTATACCTATTTTACTAGCTTGATTTGGTTTTACAACAAAATACTTATTTATTTAATAATGCAAGAAGGAACTAACAAAAACTAACTTAGTTACATTTGACAATAAATTGCAGTAACTTTTGTTTTCATGACTTACCTTGGACTTTATTGAATATTATTTGTTACAAGAATATCTGTTGCAACCTATATATGCATTACAATTTTTGTATATTATTTTAAATAAATAAGTATTTTGTTGGAAAACGTGTACTGGTATAATAAAAAAAATACAATAATCAAACTTCCTCCCTTACAGAACAGTTACCAAAAACTTGTGAATCCCGATGTACTACAGTGCTACAAGTTTTAAATTGTTTAAATGGTGAATAACTCCAGGGAAACAATAGTATCTAGCTGAAAACAAGTGTACTGGTTAGTTTTTTATGTTTGGACTTACATACCTACTAATATTTTTTACTGATTTGTTAAAGAGTCTGTTCACGAGTATTTTACTAAAGAAAATCGTTTTAGGTTTGTTCTGATAGAATTAGGTAATATTATTATTGATTTGTTACAGTTTCTTTAATCACTTATACCAAATCCATTTCGGATTATACCCCACTATAACCAAAAATACAATAAATTTTAATTGATATTTTCAGTCAACAATATCACTATATTAAATGAATAATAATTATATACTAGCAATCAATTAAAGTAATAATCTACCAATAATTATATCTCAAAATTGAATCTATATCGATATACTTTTGAGGTATCTCTACATTAGGTAGGAAAACATACGAGAATAAAATTACGATAAAAATATATGCATTCAATGATACCTATACTTGAAATTAACGTGAGTAATAATAGGACAATGAAATAATGTATTGTCTTAAATTAATATATTATCCTTCCAAAAAGTTATCTTGTACCACGAAAAATAATATAGTGTAGAAATAGTAACAGAGTATTATTGCAATGAGAGCCCTTGTCATTAAATCGTTGTTTGGTTTCCAAAAGAAGTTTATATTTAAGGTAATAAGATAAGCATTTTGTTTACCAATAATAAGTCTATATTTACAGTAATTATAACTATATCCGAGGAATACTGAACAGAGTGTACCATTGCCTGAACAGGTATATGATTCAGAATATAGTAGTGTTTTTTCCGTGTAAATACGTGATCTATCCACCAGTATTTTTTATTTTTTCCTAGATTGACTCAATTTAAAAACTGTGAAAAAATGGATGAAAAAAATTTTTTTCACTTTTTTTATGTTCTGCATCCGAGCGAAATGTAAACTTTTCAGGATATTATTCTACACACTTTCACGAACCCATTAAAAAAAAATTATTCATTTCGCAAGTTTTTGTAGGTAAACACCTTCATCGACGGCTAGATCAGATTCGGTTACAACTACTCTCAAAATTCTAATGTAATTCCAATTAAATTTACAATGGGGCCTTCACCAAATTATCGAATAAAAAATATATTTCCAATTCTTGCTCATGCTTGATGAATCTTTTCTTTGCAGTTTGAGAAAATTTCATAGAAATCGCTTAAGCCAATCCAGAGTAACGATTGAACACATGTAAGTTTAGGGAATGTAAGGTTCTCGAGGGTTGCCTCTACTAAATACATAAAACAAATTCTTGTCAATATACATAGGCTGACAAATGTCTATAAATAACGTGCTCTAACACATCAATAGTGGCATTGACGCATTATATAATTAATTCAAATTGTACATAAATCAATGTTTTACATCACAGTGCAGGAAAGGTGACGTTTACAGAAAAAAATAACATATTTGGTGGAAATGTTGACTACCTTTTGATTATACTAATAGTCCCCTAAAGTTCAACGTTGTTATGTAAAATAGCAGCACATTTTAGGGTTGTTTGCTTATAAACAGACCCCGGCTGCGAGGTGGTTAGGGCGTTTTTTCACTGGCCGATACGATACCGATTAGTCGTCAACGACACCGATACAACGATATCGGGGCAGCACATACGTATAAAATTATATGGAACTCTTTATCACTTGCCGATACGATACTGTTTTGTCACATTTTGTCGGCGCCGTGTTATTATATGCTCTTCTTCAGTATCGGTACGACATTGTCGGTATCGTGTCGGCCAATGAAAAAACGCCCTTAAACTGTTCATATTCTGGGCAATAGTTAGGGCGTTTTTTCACTGGCCGAAACGATACCGATTTTTCATCAACGGCACCGATACAACGATATCGGGGCAGCACAAACGTATAAAATTATATGGAACTCTTTTTCACTTGCCGATACGATACCGTTTTGTCACATTTTGTCGGCGCTGTGTTATTATATGGTATTCATCAGTATCGGTACGACATTGTCGGTATCGTGTCGGTACCGTATCGGCCAGTGAAAAAACGCCCTTAAGCCTGAATGTGTACCTGGAAAATATTTGCAAGATATAATACAAATGAACATCTTTCCGTTTTCTTGAAGTCTATCCAATGAGCAGTGAAAGGTAAAAATTGGTTGTTGTGTGCAGATCCAAATATCATAGGCCAGTGGAATTAGCAAATATGCATATTGTAATTCGTTTCAGGATGCCACGTGGATTAAACGATAGTTTTATTGATTACGAACATGACCCTGAATTTGGTCCACTTTTTGACCTCCGGACATTGTTTATTTAACGATTTATTGTTGAGAAATTCCAAAAAATCGACTTTTTTAAAGAAAACTCAAAGACCTTTGACGATAGGTTTTTCAATTTGTAGATACCGTTAGAACTTTGAAAAACAGTTAATTTGAGAGGTGTTTCGTTTAAAACTCTTGGAAAGGACCCCGCAATAATCTTATGGAAATAGGGTTTCGGTCAAATCGTCTGAATTTTGGATATGTTTTAGGTTTCGTCATCCCATGCAAAAGTCTCAATGGGCACAAAGCTCGAAAATCAATACTTTGGCTGCTACGGAGCTTGAATGCTCCAAAGCTCCACCACAGATTTATTCGTGCAGTCTTTATAGATTTTTAAATAACTTATTTTTTCGATTTTAATGTCTAGGTTTATGTTTTTGAGGTTGCTGAATTCAAATTCGATGTCAAATTGTCCAAATTGACACTTGACAGCTGTCAATTAGCTGTCAAAGTGCCTTAACAAAGTGCAAATCTTATTTTTATGTTATGAGTTTATGCTGTTTAGGAAACTCAGTTCATGTATGATGTGAATACAATTGGCAGCTGTCAACAGGCTATCAGCTAGCTGTCAAAGTGCAATAACAAAGTGCAAATCTTATTTTTTTGTTATGACTTTATGCTTTTTAGGTAACTCAGTTCGTAACAAAAAAATAAGATTTGCACTTTGTTATTGCACTTTGACAGCTAGCTGACAGCTGCCAATTGTCGGATTATTGTATTCACATCATGTATGAACTGAGTTACCTAAAAAACAAAGTCATAACAAAAAAATAAGATTTGCACTTTGTTATTGAACTTTGACAGCTAGCTGACAGCCTGTTGACAGCTGCCAATTGTCAAATTATTGTATTCACATCATACATGAACTGAGTTACCTAAACAGCATAAACTCATAACATAAAAATAAGATTTGCACTTTGTTAAGGCACTCTGACAGCTAATTGACAGCTGTCAAGTGTCAATTTGGACAATTTGACATCGGATTTGAACTCAGTAACCTCAAAAACATAAACCTAGACATTAAAATCGAAAAAATAAGTTATTTACAAATCTATACAGACTGCACGAATAAATAAATCTGTGGTGGAGCTTTGGAGCTTTCAAGCTCCGTAGCAGCCAAAGTATTGATTTTCGAGCTTTGTCCCCTTGGAAATTTGCTTGGGATGATGAAACCTAAAACATATTCAAAATTCAGACGATTTGACCGAAACCCAATTTCCATAAGATTATTGCGGGGTCCTTTGTTTAAATAATTGCAAAAAACCGCGAAAATTTTCGCAATTTGCAAATATTTTTCATTCTTTAACAAAAGCACTTTAGTGCTTGAAACTTTGACAAAATATGTCTTTTATCACCCTAAACCTCTAAAATTTCATCAAAAAATTTTAATTAGTTTAAGAGATATTCAATTTGTTTATTAAAAACATGAATAATGTAAAATGCAAATTCACCCAGTTCCCGTTGTCGTAGAGGGTTGATCTGGACATCATTTTTTTTGTTGAGACTTAAACTTTGTTTTCATTAATGGTAAATCAAATTTGCATTATTTTCAACTTCAAAATGGCGTTTGAAAAAGTCTCACATTTTGAGGTTAGGTTTTTTGCTAATAATTTTTAAACAAATGAAGATTCTGCAATATCGTTCTGATACCTTTGTTACTGGGATTTTTTCACACATTTTCAAATAAAAATGACTGTAGCCTTACTAGAAGCCGAGATGATTTTTTTTTAATAAATTCGTAATTTGTTTATTAATAAACATTAACAGCTGAAACTTGGCGAACAACTAGTTTAATAGTCTATCTTTGTAATAGAGCTAAGTTTGGGGGAAAAAATTCAATTTGCAACGATAACAATAATTAATTTTAAATCAGCGTCAGAACAGGAGTGAGAAGCAGAGTCATATCTGTAACACGTTCATAAAATGATCGAGACGAGTTCAAATCCGTCAACCAAAAATTTACCGTTTCTCCGATTTTGACTTTTTTTAAAAATTTGGGGAAATAATATCTGTCATGTCGATTTTTTCCTAATTAAACAATAATTTGTTATAAACAATTATTTTTTGTAAAAAAATTTTTACGAATTTAAAAAAAAATCATCTCGGCTTCTAATAAGGCTAGTCATTTTTTTTTTTGAAAATATGTGAAAAGACCTCAGCAACAAAGATATGAGAACTATATTGCAAAATCTTCATTTGTTTAAAAGTTATTAGCAAAAAACCTAACCTGTGGCACTTTTTCAAACGCCATTTTGAAGTTGAAAATAATGCAAATTTGATTTGCCATTAATGAAAACATAAACTACAAAAAAAAAGGATGTCCAGATCAACCCTCTACGACAACGGGAACTGGTTGAATTTGCATTTTACATTATTTATGTTTTTAATAAACAAATTGAATATCTCTCAAACTAATTAAAATTTTTTGATGAAATTTTAGGGTAATAAAAGACATATTTCTTCAAAGTTTCAAGCACTAAAGTGTTTTTGTTAAAGAATGAAAAATATTAGCAAACTGCTAAAATTTTCGCGGTTTTTTGCAATTATTTAAACAAATTTTCAAGCATTTCAAACGAAACATCTCTCAAATTAACCGTTTTTCAAAGTTCTAACAGTATCTACAAATTGAAAAACCTATCGTCAAAGGTCTTTGAGTTATCTTTAAAAAAGTCGATTTTTTTGATTTTTTCAACAATAAATCGTTAAATAAACAATGTTCCGGAGGTCAAAAAGTGGACCAAATTCAGGGTCATGTTCGTAATCAATAAAACTATCGTTTAATCCACCTGGCATCCTGAAACGAATTACAATAAATTTCAGTCTTTTTTTTTTACTAATGCTACTGGACTATCAGTGGTTATAGACATTTTTATATTTTTATTGTCTTCTAAAGTCGTCATCTATTAGCTATGAGGCTAACGTCATAGAAATTCGACAAACTACCTATTTCACAAATAGAAACCGTCATTTGCCCAATGAAATTACCTCTAGCTAAAATTTTATTATTAAACAAGATAGGTATCTACCGTCCTCATTTCAGGGTCTCACCCAAGAATAGCCGCCCACGTCATATTGGAAGAATAACTTTTTAGAAATAGATAATTAAAAATCCGCTCTATTATACTTCTGCCAGTGGAGGGTAAAAAACAAAAATAATATTGAACAAAATATACTTTAATTTTTTTATAGCAAATTTTCAGATTTTAGAAATAAGACCGATAATCGGCCATGTAAATATCGGTATCGGATTGAAAAATCATATCGGTCGATCCCTACTCTAGACCATATGTACAATCTGTGTTCTTTTGGTATATAAGGCAACTGAGACATTTCCAGCTAATTCCTAGCAAGTATAACGATCCCTGCAATTTTTGGGTTACTTTTCCTGCAATGTTAGTAACTGTACACATATTCTGGGCAATTTCGACATAAAATCAGTTGTAAATACTCACCTCTTTGGGAACATGCTTGGTACTGAAATAAATGTGAAAAGTTACGTATTCCCTAACCAAGGAACTGGTGCAATCCCTAAGATGAGCTATAGACTCTAAGGTATTGGCAAAATCCGAACCAGGGGCGTGCATTGCTATGCTGACCGGGCCCTGCCATCTCTCCAATAATGGCACTAAATTGTCCATGAAAGAATAGTCCGCATGCGTGGTGTACGTAATACTTTCGTGGCATTTAAAGGTTTTTTCGGCGGTAATGTAATTATACAGAACCCAATAGTCGCCGCGCTGTTGGGTTTTTGGCACCAAGGGTTTGTCTAAGCACTGGGTTAGTTCCTTTACTTTTTCGAGGACTGTCGGTTCCTTTTTCGCTTCTTCAGTTGTCACCTGCAACATCAAAAATGTACAGCTAGCATTACAAGTGCTTGAGACACGCGCGACAAAGCAAAGTGATAACACGGAGCAGTACGCCCCTAAAATGACGCTAAAAATGGAAAAATCGACGTACTAGTACTATCGATTCTTTAAATTATTTTGAGTACATCCCATTATAAAAATTTCTATCCAAGTCTCTCATAACGAAAAAAAATTGTATGTGGAAATAATTGTTTATGGATCTTTAATAATATAATATTTGAAATCGTCTACCCCAAAAACCCATAGAACGATATGCCATGAAACTAGTGGGGTGTGAGTAGTGGTAGCTGGAGTGGATAAAGTAAAAGAAAATTAAGGCCTTGTACACACACTAAATGACAATTTAATTTTTTTCACCCCGCTAATAATGGGATGGGGGTTGGGCTTTTTTTGGTTTTTGAGATCTTAGCTTCTCTTATATATATTAAATACCAATTTTATGGACTCTTACTTGCTTGAGTTATCTGTTTACCCCAATTTACCCTCCAACCTTCAACGCAGTAAGATCAAAATATAATTTAGTTCCAGATCTCGTTAAAATACATACCTACATGTACCAAATTTCAAGACAATATCTTAAACGGTTCCAGAGTAATCGTGCGCACAAAAATAAGTTACAGACAGATCAACAAACAGAATTTTTTTTCGTTCAAACTTAAAATCTCGACGTTTCATGACATTCTAAGCCTATTTGAACAATAAAAATTTGTTTAGCCATTGGGCCATATAAAAATTGAATGTCTGTAATACGTAAGTATCATTCCAGAGTTATATTTCAACGGATATATATTAGTAAAATGTATAAACAAAAGAAATTTATAAAGAATAACATTTCGCAAGAGTTGTGTTAAGTATAAGTGACAAAAATTAAGAAATATTCTTTTTAATTTAAATGACTAATAACTTTTTTATTTACTGATTGTTTTTTTTCAAAAACAATAGCTAACGCTAACTTACTTTCCAAATTTCATACAACCGGACTTTTCTTTCTCAAATTATCGTGCTTACAAAAAATTTGATGGACAGATAGACGGACGGACATTTTGAAAGTTGTTCAGAATTCATTCACTAACATAATGATATGAAATTTTTTTCTCTACGAGCGATATTTACGATTTTAGAAATGTGCCGATCAAATACAATATACTCTTCGTTTTTGCGAAGAGTATAATAATCATTTCGCTAAGGAGACGAAAGGTAATAAACAAATCTGAAAGGCTTTCCACAGTCTTTGGGTCAAAATAAACAATTTTTGTCCTTTGCATATTAGTGCAGGCAAATCCAGTTTTGAATATAAACTATCTGGGGACAGCTATTTCTTTATCGAAATGGATATCTTTATTTATGTAGAATGAGGATATAAATGTCCCAAAAAATCCCAATGTGAGCTAAAGCCACCATTTAGAAAAAATGGCCGCCAGAACTGTTTCTTTTAGAAGGACATATCTCAGTAACATTGCTCCGATTTTAGATTTCTTTTTTTTGTTCTCTTCCCCTATTTATGTACAATCGAAAGTGTTATTACATCGTTGGGCATAAAATAGAAGATAACTGAAGAAAATAAGACTTGAGTTCTTGGAAACATACAAGGTGTCCAGTTAGTGCTTCCTCGGAAGATTGTGCAAAAACGGGTAACTTTATAAAAAAACTTTTTTAACAAAACTTTCAATGTTTCATCTCTACTATAACGTGAAATTATTTTCAATTATACAAGGTATTACTAAGAGGAGTTACACAAGAATGTATAATTTTTTTAATGGAATACCCTCTAATTCTTAGGCGCCAGTCGAGCCTCTGAAGGTTCTGAATTACACCCTAAAATTTTTTGCCAATCGGACGCAGCGTTGCCAAATTATAATTTTTTTCCTGTTTTTCTGGCAAATTACAAACATTTTTTTGATTACCATATCTCCGCGATTTATTAATTGTTTTTTCTAAAAATGTAGGGTGTTATTCGATAATGATGCATTTACTGAAAAACATTTTTGAAATAAATTATTATTATACCGGGTGTCCAAAATATTTGTTTACATTTCTTGTTATTTAATTATTATTTTTCTCAAATTTTTTAAATGGAATGCCTATATTTTTTTACATGGATGAATAAAGCATAAAATTCCCCACATTCTAATATTATACACTTAATTTTTATTTTAAACCGTTTTTGAGATATGATTATTTCAAATAAGTTTTGCGTAAATTGAGGTGCTTTTTATTTTAGCATTAAAATCTAGTATGGCTTTGGCCTTTTGTTTTGCGTTTGTTTTTCACTCTATGACATTTCTCTAATGTGTTTAAGATTATCGTGATTAAGTTGAATTAATACTGTTAATATTTAAAAATACGAATTATAATTATTGTCAATAGGATTTAATATCTATGGTAAATGTTATGTTATTGGTAAATGTGATGGAAATTGTTTATTGGCATCAAGAATGTATAGTCAAAAATATCCCTATAGAAGATATCCTAATGTGAGGTCTCTAGAAAATTTGAAAGAACGTTTTGAACGTACTGGAAATTTTGCATATGAAAAGAAGGCGAGACGACGAAATGTATTGTAATGAAGAAAATGAGCTGCGGCAAGTGTTCGGGAGTTAAGTAGGGATTTAGAGGTCAGTGAATCTAGTGTTTCCCTATGTCTTCGTAAAAATAAGTTTCACCCCTATCGAGCTCAGCTGCATCAAGACCTTTGGGATGTGGATTTAAATCGTAGAGTAAATTTTTGCCAATGGCCTCAAAACCAAATTGGAGAAAATGAAGAATTTTTCAAATTGTATTGTTCACGGATGAATCAACGTTTCATCGCAACAGATTTGTGAATAGGCACAATTTCCATTATTATGCCAGAGAAAACCCTCATGTTGCACAGAAAAATCAGAACCAGAGTTTAAATGTAAGGGGAGGAATTGTACATGATTATGTTTTTCATCCTCGCTTTTTTTAGGGAAATGTGAATGGAGCAGTCTTCTTAGATTATACGCAAAATACATTTTAGTAGAAATGTTCGTCAGGCCATTAGTAATCAGTTTCCTGAAAGGTGGATAGGAAGAGAAAGTCCAATATTTTAATAAACTGTTAAATAATATCTAATTATTTTATTAAATTATTATCATTACATGGCCGCCTAAGTCACCCGACCTGACTTCAGTGGATTTTTTTCGTTTGGGGATTTGTGAAGTCAGACGTTTATAAAGTAGAACCAACGACTCGAGAAGATATGTTGGAATGGATTCGTCGGTGTTTCAAGCGTATAAATGTTGATATGTTACAGTGTGTAAGGCGCTCATTTATCAAGATACCTCAGTGTTACCTGAATCAAAATGGTGGACATTTTGAGCAGTTGTTAGGTTAGTTTCAATATTGTGAAAAAAAAAATTATTGTTTAAGAACCGTTCATAAAAGAAAGTGGACGATATCAAAATGTGAGAAATTGTAAGCGTTACTCATCCATTTAAAAAAATTATAGGCATTCCATTTAAAAAAATTGAAA
The DNA here is from genome assembly GCA_936432065.2 of Rutpela maculata. Lineage (NCBI taxonomy): Eukaryota > Metazoa > Arthropoda > Insecta > Coleoptera > Cerambycidae > Rutpela > Rutpela maculata. The sequence goes on along the minus strand of OW386291.2, from coordinate 123,833,009 downwards.
AAAATGTAAAGCAAAATATAGATTTTAATGCTAAAATAAAGAGCACCTTAATTTACGCAAGAATTATTTGATATAATCATATCTCAAAAACGTTTGAAATAGAAATAAAGAGATATTAAAATGTGAGGAATTGTATTTTATTCATTCATGTAAAAAAAGTATACCTAGGCATTCCATTTAAAAAAAAATAAGAAAAATAATAATTAAATATCAAGAAATGTACGCAAATATTTTGGACACCCGATATACTAAAGATTTATTTCAAAATGTTTTTCAGTAAACACATCATTATCAAACAACATCCCACATTTTTAGAAATAACGATTAATAAATCGCCAGTGAAAAATGTTTGTAAACTGCCCAAAAAAAAACAGAAAAAAATAACTTGGCAAAATATTTTAAGGTGTAATACAGGGCCCTTGGAGGCTTAACTGGCGTTAAGGAAATAAAGGCTGTTCTCTTTAAAAAAAATTACACTTTCTTGTGTGACTCGTTTTTGTGGCACCTTGTATAATTGAAAATAATTTTAAGTTGTAGTAGAGAAGAAATATTGAAAATTTTGATAAGAAAGTTTTTTTATAAACTTAGCCGTTTTGCACAATCTTCCGAGAGAACACTGACTCGACACCCTTTATACCTTAATGTACATTATTAAAAATGAATACAATTTTATATATAAATAACTATTACTCCGTTAGTATTTGAGTTAGTAACATCGGCCAAAAAACAAATGAAAGATAATTATGTGCTCTAGAACTTTTATTAAAATTATTTTTTCAAAAATTGACTAGAAATTTCAGTACAAACGTCTCGAGTTTACAAAAGTTTAAATTTCCGTAATATTCAAATTATTTTTTAATTTCCTAAGTTTATCGTTTAATTTATCGTAAAATATGTAATTATACTTTTTGCAAAATGTAAAGTGAGGAATGGAACAAAAAAAAGAAATTTAAAATCGGAGCAACGGTTACTAAGATATATGATTTAAAAGAAAATGTCTCTGGCCGTCATTTTTTCTAAATGGCGGCTTTAGCTCACGTCGGGATTTTTTGCGACTTTATGTACATTAATAGAGCTATCCATTGCAATAAAAAAATAACTGTCCCCAAATAGTTCACGCCAAACCCATTTTACACTGAGATTTGCCTGGTCTATATTTAAAGTGCATATTTTAGGATTTATGTGCTTTTTGATAAAATATCAATTTTACTTCCACACCCAGTGAAAGTATGATTAATGCCAAAAAATTGTTTGAAAATTTTTGTTGTTTAAAACGTCGAGATTTTAAGTTTGAGTGAAAATAAATTTCTGTCTGTCTGTTTGTCTGTAACTTTTCTGTGCGCACGACAACTCTGGAACCGTTGAAGATATTGACTTGAAATTTGGTACAAGTATGTATTTTAACGAGGAACTAGATTATATTTTCATCCTTTTCCATTGAAAGGTTGTGGGGTAAATTGAGGTAAATGGAGGTAAATAAGTAAATCAGGCAGGTAAGAGTCCATAAAATTGGTATTTAGTATATATCAGAGAAGCTAAGGTCTCAAAAATATGTTTGGCATTATCCATCCCCATTACCACCCCCACTCCATTATTAAAGGGGGTGAAAAAATAAAATCGTGATTTAGTGTGTGTACAAGAACCAAAGGCTTCACATTTTTTTTTACTTCATCCACCTCACCCACTAACGATGTGGCATATCGTTTTATGGGTTTTTGGGGTAAGCGATTACAAATATTATATTATTAATGTTCCATAAACAACTATTTCCACATACAAATTTGTTTTCGTTGTGAGAGACCTGGATTGAAAATCTGGATGTGGAAGTAGTGATTCCTTGGGCAGCGGTTTTTATATGAGTGTACTCAGAATAATATAAATGACTGGATAAAACTAATTTCCGTCACTGAAACTCCCCGAATAGGCGAATCTCTGGTAAATGAATGACATACAGAAGCATGCTCAGCAAATGGACTAATGAGGAGAGAACAGTTTTATGAACAATAAATTAAATTTATGAAATATCAGTGATTTATGTTATTATTCAGAAACTTTAGCAATAAACTTAACATTTCATTTAAAAGTGTCATTTCAGATTTATGTATTTTTTGGAGTGAGACATTTTGTAATAGTCAACAAAATACTTAATTAAAACTCTTCTAAGTTACCATTTGATATAGAATATTATTTAAATAAAATTTTAATTAACTGAAGAATAGTTTTAAAGCGAATTATTTTATGCTTGCTTATAGTTATCGTAAAAAAATATACTTTTTATATGGGATTCTGCAAAGAACAGAAAAATAATAATCTATGAAAAGTCAAAAAAGGATATCTATAAAAGTATTACTTTTCAATCTTTGCATTTTTTTGATAACCTACATTTTGGTTACGTTAGAAATTAAAAAACTAAAATTTCGGGAATAACCAGAATGTGGATTATCAAGAGATGCAAAGATTAGAATAATATTTCCATGATTATCTTTTTTGATTTTCATAGATTACTTTTTCTGTATTGCGAAATCCTATAATAGTATTTTATTTAACAAATGGCTAAAATGGTGTTTTTTTTACAAGTGGGGCGTTTATAGTACGAGCCGAAGGCGAGTGCTATAAACCACACGAGTAAAAAAAAACACATTTTAGTCTCGAGTTATATACAAATTTTTTTGTATCGCCATTCGAAATTAGAAAACAATATCATTTTGTAAAAATAGATAGAAACCAATATTTCACACTGTGAAATAAAATTTCTTTTTCTTCAAGCGTATTAAAATGTTTAAATTATGCCACCAAAAACAGAAGTAGAAGTAGTACATTGTTTTACTAGTAACATAATGTTAGTTCCGAAAGCGCCACCGTAGTGGGTATTGTTTTATTAGTAACATAATGTTAATACCGAAAGCCACCGGTGGCGCGCTATCCACTAGCCACCTGTCATAAGTGTCATATATTGTTTCGACATATAAGACTGTAGTTTGAATAATTGTGATTATGATAAATAAATAAATTTTTGCATTTTAATACGCTTGAAGAAAAAATAGTATATATTACACGGAGTAGAACGCCTTTTTTGTATTTCGCCCAGTTTGCAGCTTCGGCTTCGCCTCAGCTGCAAATCCTCGGCTCAACACAAGAAAAGAGTGCGTTCTACTCCTGGTAATATAATATACTATTATTCAACTCTTTTTTCTTTATTTAATTCATTGAAACTGTCAAATAAATGTCATTTTAGGATATGGCGTTACAAAAAATATTTTTACTAGAATGGTAGAACAGTTGTTTAATATCCAAAGAATGGAAGCATATTATTTTAATATACATTAAATGCTAAAAATATTTGATATGGAGTGATCATTGAGAGAGCAGTGAGAGCACATCACTTTTTTATACAAAAGTGCATTGCGTGTACAGGGTGCTTCAGAAGTTCATATCAATAATCCAGAAGCGTGTAGATGGGCAGCAGCGTTACCACATTTGGTAGATTTTTATTTCTTTTTAGTAGAATTTTAAGGATTTTTGTAAAGTTTGGTAGGTAAAATTTGCTGGCAGATTTCTGATAATTATTATCAGAAATCTACCAGCAAATTTTACCTACCAAACTTTAAAAAAATCCTTAAAATTCTACTAAAAAGAAATAAAAATCTACCAAATGTGGTAACGCTGATAGGCAGCACCAGACCAGTACAGGGTGGACCAAATTAGATGAGATTTGAGGTTTTCTCTAAAACTATGGCAGATGGACAAAAACCAATGTAGGTGTCCTGAGCTCGATTTTCGAGAGACAAACAACGGCGCAAACTACAGAGCTACAGAGCCTTTTTGAAAAATTGGCATTTTTTGATATATCTCAATTACCAAGTGTCGAATCGAAAATTGAGTATCACATTCTTAAGGCACTTTTTTGAGTAGAATCCGTTGCTGATAAGAAGAAAATTATGCATGCCTCAGTTTTCGAGATATAGACATAACTTGTGTTTTTTTTAAATAGAACACCCTGTAAATTATTTTATTATTCGATCACAACTTATATTAGCTATCCAACGATATATCGTGTCATATTTATCTTTAGAAAAAGTGGTTAACTTCCGAAAAATGTAATATATTTGTGAGGAGGCCATGGAAAACTAGTAACAGCAACAATTCTTATAATATAAAATAATTTTGTCAAAAACAGGAAAAACTAAACTACAATAAATGTTCGAATTGTCTTCCATTGACATCTATGCATTTTTGACGCCTTCCCCTTACAGCATTTGTTGCATTTCCAACCATGACAAGAGTTATTATCCAAAACGCAGCTAATGTTTTGTTTTCCAATTCTTCTATATTATTAGAACGTTTTTTATATAATATTTTTTAAATAACACCAAAGCCAAAACTCGGTAGGGATTATATCGGGAGATCTAGCTGGTCACAACATAGAACCATTATTTCCTTAAAATTAAACAATATCTAAACTACTTCGTTGTTTATTAATGTCCAGTTAGCTAAATTAATTGGGCAGTTCTACAAAGCATGGTCGATTTCACATTGACAATGTAAAAAAATAAAATGTCAGGAATCTATTGATGGCATACATTTTTGAAATGGTTAAAGTGTCTACTTTTCAGGTATGCCTTGTGGCACCAGCTTTTTTCCCGTGACTAAAATGTTACAGCTGTTTTTCCTTAGTGAAACGTATAACAATGCTGTGTATTAATATAAATATGCTAAATGGATTATGAAAAAGTTGATTCTTTGAAGTGAAAAATATGTCCTACAAGATATTAGAGAAAATTTTGGTCGTAATAATACCCATGAATAAAATAAAAAGTGATATAACTGGAAGTATCTGTTTCTTTCTTATTTGAGCCTAATACTTTCGAAATTCAGAACTGTATTGACTCAAATTACCTTTTTGTGTCTAAATTTTATTACCGATAACCAGTTTTGTTCATTATTTAAAGGACAATGGTCCTAACGAGATAAATAATATTTATGACACCATTGTGAATGAGGTACTCTGAGTTACGCGTGACGGTCGTGAGTGGCATGAGATGGTTGTGAGATTCGTAAAACAGTCGTGTAATAATTACTGGTTGAGGTTGTGCCAAATTTTTGAAAATAAAAATAATATTTGAGGGTCAGATCATATGTATTTTGGCTAGTAGGAACCAAATATGAAAAAATATACAAGTTGCCCCATTTAAAAAACTTGATTTTCACGTCATTTGCCTCAAGTCAGAAGTTGGTTTTTTACATCATATAATTGGAAATTTCATCTCATATCACTACACCAAATTTGAAAAAAATCAATTCAACCATTCAAAAGTTACAAGAGTGAAGGAGAGTAATGCCAATGAAATTTCTCATGACCGTCACTAGAATTATATTTACCCTAAGCTATTATTAAAGTAAGGTTAGGAGAAGACAGTGTACTGGATACCTCAAAATAAAAACGTATTTGGATATTAATAAGTTGATAAATGCTAAAATACACAACGTGACCATGAAAGAGTGGTCATGAAAGAGAGCACAGGGCCATAAATTAGACTTACCATATATATTACTGGAAATTCAAAATGTTTTGGGAAACAGCACTTGGTTATTGTATCTCACATGATTCCACAACGAAAACTAAATTTGTTTTTGAGTCGCTGGTAGTCCTAGCATTCAACTTATTAACTAATAATTAGCGCTGTGACGGTCGTGAGTATTAACCAAGTTACGCGACTTTAATAGTTTATATATTAAATGCTAGACTTTAAAACATGAAAGTTGTATCTTGCCAACAAATTTTGGATATTTTGTAATAATTATAGCAGAGATGGACACTAACCATTTCTCTGGTAACAAAATTTCAGCCAAAACAAGTATCAATCTGTATGGAGTTACGCGTGACGGTCTTGAGTTTTAGGAGTAAAAACAGCCAATATTTTATTTTTGTCGTAATTTAGCTCAAGTTTTTTATTATAACAAGGTGCGGTAAGACTCATCTAAGCGAATATTGGACACGGGTTGTAGCTTGGACCAATTTTTGACCAGTAAGTCACTAATATCATGAATCGACCATGCTTTGTAGAACTGCCCAATTGTTAGTTATGAATTTAGTTAACTTAGATAACTAGACATTGATAAACTAGTCCTGAGTGATATATAGATACCTATCCAATCCTCCCCAAATTGCTCATTTAAATGATTTCGTGTTTCATTTGACGTATGACCTGAGGCGCCATTGTATTGGTAAATTAATCTTTGAAATTGTCTTACAGGCATATTGCCTACAAACGGCTCTATTGCTTGTCGTAGAATGTTAATCAATTTTTCGGTATCCAAATTACCGTGAAAAAATGAGGATCTATTATTTGGTATCCAATAAAACCACACCATACACCAAATCCAAATCGTCCTTGATAGGGATTGCAATTTACCGGAAGTTTTAATAACCGGTAAATCGGTAAATAAAAATGTAAATAACCGGTTAACCGGTATTTACCGGTAATTTTTAGAATGGATGATTAGGGTGGCGAAAATGCCAATTGTCTTTTTCCATGTACAAAATTATCTAAATTTAACAAAAAACATTTTTATATACGTATATTTAATATAATGACCAAACAAAAGGTTTTTTATCAACAGTAAAATCACAAGAGCTTTTTTTTATCGGATAAATTTCTCTTTGTAACGAAATAATTTAGCCAATCAGTGATTTTGTAAGAAAAACTGACATGAAAAAATCGCGAGACCGGAGGTCGAGCGATTTTGTCAAATGCAAAATTACTGATTGGAAAAATTTTGAGTTAAAAAAAAAATTATCCATAAAAGAAAAGCTCGAGTGTTTTTTGGCAAGATAAATTAACGACAGAATATGTGAACGAACAACAACAATAATTTATTAAAAATAATTATAATTTTCCCAAAACGACTCATATTGTACAGTATAGTTTCCACAATACTTAAAAATTATAGCTGACAGTACAGATTTTAAAGTGACGTGCGACTACTAGATGTACTCTGCTTTTGAGGAACAGGCATTTTTATCGGGTATTAATGCACAAGAGGTCGATTTTTTACCGGGTAAATTTTTTTTGGACAAAAACCTGTTTTCCCATGAAAATTATTCGACAATTAAGGGCATGAAAAAATTGCGACACGAAGTGGAGCGATTTAATTCGAGCATAATTTTCATGGAAAATAGGTTTGTTACTAAAAAAAAAAAATTTACCCAAGTTGAAAATCAACCTCCTATGTATTACAGAAGTTTAATATGTGATAAAAAAATATTATCTAAAATAATTATTACAACAACAAAACTGTTTATTCAATGTTTTAAAAATAACGATTTATAATAAAAAATAAAAACATTTTCTAATGTTTTTTATCATGTTATAACCCCAGTCAGTCAAAATATTTGCAAGTTCATCATAGTAGTCGTATCTTTTTCGAGGGAATAATGATCTTTGCAAAAAGCTTTAAATTGTTTCCATATAGAATTTTTAGTTTCTCGTTTTAACTGGGACACTTTTATTCATAGCTTCGTTAATATTTTCTTGTGAAACATCACCAAATCGCTTTTTCTCATTCATTTTGTGTACAGAAATCAAGATGACAACGTAAAATGTCGGATTTTAATAATTTCAATGACTTTTTTAGTTTAACACATGGCTACTACGAAAAAAATAACATACATTTTCTCGATTTTTTTCCACTTCTCCATAGCCGTTTTTCTCCCTTTAAACAAATCCTATTGGTCGATTTTTTTGAAAATATAATTTTTGATTGGTTAATAAAGGAAGAATATGTTAATGGGCGATAAAAAACGATGCACCTTTTTTATCGCTGTCAAAGTGACAAAAATGTGACTGTCAAATAGACTTTTTTATATAGGAATTAATTTATCAAAAGGAAAAAATATAAATGAATAAATTTAAATAAACAATTATTCTGTAAATAACAAAAATATCCACTTAAATAACAAAAATTATAAACATAAACTCAAATAGGGCATTTACCGAATGCCTAATCTAAAAATACAATATTTTTTAAAAATAACCTGTTAAAAGGGTTATTTTTTCAAAGCTATATCTGTTGATCTGACATTTGTGCATAGAATACCACCACCCTTCCTCAATCGATATTGGTGGGTCGATAAGTTATAGTAAGGAATCTAGCATCCAAAAAGACGCGTCTAAAATGCCGAACCCTGAACTCGCGGGTATAAAATTTAAAAAAGGTGAATATTATCCAGAATTTTATGCCGAATTCGATTCCAGAGGGCGCGATGTCGGCCAAGATTGCGAAATTGCAAAAAAAGTAGTAATTTCGAAAAAAATTTGGAAGTTAAATATTGCATTATCTTTCATTTACATTGCATTTACGAGCTTATTTATAAAGATTTTTTAATAATTCTTATATCAATCGAAAGCTTAATGTTTGTAGTTTCTTACAAGTGTAATAGAGAGACATTATTTTCATTATAAACAACACTATAAATTATTTAAACAATATGTGCTCGGAAAGTGTAGTGTAATTTTCGGCATCGAGGTACTTTTGTTATTATTGCAGACAGATGTGTGGTTATTTGAGACGAAATACGTAGAATAGACCAACGAACATTTTTTATTAAAACAATTTTTTAATTCGCTGAATAATTTAAGAGATACGATTTTTTTAAAATGACGCGTATTTTTTTGGTCTACCGCGCGCACGGTCTTGTCTCAATTTTGCCACCTATGGCAAGTTTTATTTGATTTATCAGTTATATAAATCCGCCATCCTTTACCACAACACAATTGACATTTTATTCTTATGCAGCAGAGGACAATTAACAAAATAAACAAAAAAATCTAATAATATACACCAGGAGGAAATGTAGAGAATTTTGAAAAATGTAGGTTGGCAAGATTATTGTGACGGGCACTGTACATTATTTTATTAATTTTTTTGTAAGGTATAAGCAGCATTTTTGTAACGTCTTTCATAATAAATAATGTTTACAAACAGAACAAATTATCTGTATTTAATTTAAGAACAACTACAATGAAATTAAAATATTTTTTGTCTTGACAAAATAATGGTTGTATGTATTGTAAATTCTGTGCACATATGATATAACTAAAATTGGAGTATTATAGGTAAGTGGTTATACATATGATTGATGTTATAATGCTATAATTAAGTGTATTGATGTAATAATACTATATAGTCCACTCAAATTAGGAAAAAACCGCCGTTTTAAAGAAAGATTTTGAACAGCAGTTTCTTTGCATAGATAGTAAGTACTCAACTTTTAGAACAATTTTTTGCTTATGCGCAGAAAAAAAAGACATGATTTTTGAGATATATACATATAATATACGTTTTTTCGTTTTTTTTTTCATTTAGACTTCCATATCTCGAAAAGTACGCATTTTTAAGACTAAATGAACATAGGTAAACGTGTTCAGAATACGATTTATTAGAAAAAAAGTTCTATACATTTTACCGATTATCCCATTTGTTTTTCCGGAAAAGCGACTTAAAAAATATATCTGTGTTTTTTTCGTGTTTTTTTATTTTGAATGCAAATATCTCGAAAAGCACGCAATTTTAGGGCTAAATGAACATAAATAAACTTGTTCAGAATCGCTTTTCTGGAAAAGCCAATGGGATAATCGGAAAATGTATAGAACCTTTTTTGTAGGAAGTCGTATTCTGAACACGTTTACGTTTAGCCTTAAAAACGCGCACTTTTCGAGATATACACGTCTGAATGAAAAAAAAACACGAAAAAAGGTATATATATGTATATATCTCAAAAATTATTTCTTTTTTTTTTCTGCGCATAAGCAAAACCTTGTTCTAGAAGTTGAATACTTACTTCCTATGCAGAGAAACTGCGGTTCAGAATTTTTCTCCGCTTTTTTCCTAATTTGAGTGGACTAATAGTATAAGTTTAGGTTAAACTAACACTTTTGACATCGGCCTTCACAAAAACAACCTATTTATGCACGCCAAACCGGCCTTAGCACAACTGCAATTTCCAATGCAATTTTGGAATTGTTTACGAAATATGTTTCCAGGCGTTACATTTCGACGGACACTTTTTGTCATAAGTCTTGGTACTAATATATTGTCCTTCGAAACCCAACCAAAATCTTTAGTGTTGGGAAGCACTGGATTGACGCAACTTACTATCTTCCAAATAATTATTTGGTAGGCAACTCTAAGAATGTGCTGGTGAAATGAGTTTTCAGTTGGTGGCAAATTTCGAATATCCAATTTACAAGTGTGACATATATGGGCTCGCAAATTGTCCAAATTACCAATGAAAAGCGGTCTACCATATAAGACTTTAAAGAAATATCGTGAGTTTTCAAATTCAGCAGTATCAAGTGAATTGTCGAGTGGGAAATTCAATATTGACTGTAACTTAGGATCATTGGCATATTTGAGGCATGTTTTGAATACGTAAGTTTTTCCTTTTCTGAAAGGAAAACTGACCGTATCGCAACCACTTAAGACGTAAGTACATAGAAAAAAATTGCCCAAATAAATTTCTGATATATTCTGCGTAGTCGACAGTTTTTGTATTATCCTAAATTATTCAGCGAATTAAAAAATTGTTTTAATAAAAAATGTTTGTTGGTCTATTCTACGTATTTCGTCTCAAATAACTACACATCTATCTGCAATAATAACAAAAGTACCTCGATGCCGAAAATTACACTACACTTTCCGAGCACATATTGTTTAAACAATCTATAGTGTTGTTTATAATGAAAATAATGTTTCGCTATTACACCTGTATGAAACTACAAACATTAAGCTTTCGATTGATATAAGAATTATTAAAAAATCTTTATAAATAAGCTCGTAAATGCAATGTAAACGAAAGATAATGCAACATTTAAGTTCCAATTTTTTTTTCGAAATTATTACTTTTTTGCAATTTCGCAATCTTGGCCGACATCGCGCCCTTTGGAATCGAATTCGGCATAAAATTCTGGATAATATCCATATTCTTTTAATTTTATACCTGCGAGTTCATACCCCATGATCGAATTCGGACCTTTAGATTCTCGACTATTAATAAGAATTGGTAATAACATACTTCTAAATGTATTCCACGGATATTTGCTGCAGTGAAATATTCAATTTTCTATCGTAAGATGTTGTCAATGTCTCTCTTGTATTTCTCAGGGCTTGGTGTTTGGATTTTACTTTTTATAATATTATTTATTTATTGTTAAAAGTGCTCGGTGTTGGGACAGTCACTCTGTATTTAGTGAATACTAGTCAGTGACATAAATAGAAACATTGAATACGTGACATATCGTAAGTTTCGAGGTAAGTTCAGAGTTTTCCGAAATAACCGGTAGAAAATTAAAATAACCGGTAATTATCGTTATGTGTTTTTTGTCCTGATAACCGGTTAACCGGTAATGCAATCCCTAGTCCTTGACGATTATCTGTAGCGGTTACGTGCGGATTTTCACGAGCCCAATGGTGGTTATTATGCCGATTAAAAATTCCTGCACTGCTTATATGGGCCTCATCGGTCCATATAAATTGTTCCTTAAATCCTGGCACTTCATTGCACTGACGCAAAAACCACTGGCAAAAATCGAGACCCGCCTTTTAATGTCGTTTGGGTATAGAAGGTGACTAATCCTAATTTTGTAGGGTTTGAATTTATTTTTTTTAAGCAACGCAACGCAGTTAATTTTTTCTGTATTTCGCGAAACGATATATTAGGATATTCTCTTACAGTTTCTAAAACAATATTTTCTACAGCTTCTCTGCATGCTTTATTATATATTTTTGCTCGAGGTTTTAAAAATGATCGAAACTCTTTTAAATTTTGTTGTAGCCTTTTGAATAAAGCTCGGAAGCTAAATTTGAATCTCCTCCGCATTCTATAAAACACTCAATCATATATTTTTCACCTATATTGGTTTTTGTCTATCTGCCATAGTTTTAGAGAAAACACAAATTTCATTTAACTTGGTCCACCCTGTACATATATTATCTTGGTTATTGAAAAAAATTCTTACATTTCTAATAATTTGTGTATTTCTTATAGAGAACCATTCTACAATGGTACTCCGATACTCACCACTTTCTCTGCAGGTTTCTCCGGCGCCTTAGTTGGCTCCGCGATAGGCACAGCCTCCTTTATCTCGCTTTCCTGCGTCAATGCGGCCTGCTCCAAATTCCCACCGTCCAAGGCTGCTAAATTTCTTCCAGACTCTTGCAATTCCCGAATCACCGGCGCGGCATTATTCGTAAGCACGTGTATGCACAAGTAAATAATGCATGCGACCACTAATAATTTTATGATAAACGATTTTCGATTGTTGTACATTTTTAAGCGGTTTTAGAGTCGAAGGAAACAAAATCACGCTATCATCATACACGGGTGGGAGATGCACTTAGAGCATTATCTTTTTTCTGCCTGGTGGTCGTGAATGAAGATAATCGCGGATTTTTAAAAAACCCATTGATCAGGAGTGCGAGTGTTCATGGAGATTTTCTGGTTCGATTGGTTTCATTGGCTTCTGGAACAAAAGAAAAAAAGTTGTATTGTTTGTGCTGATTTGTATAATTGCCTTCAAGGTGCAAGGTCGACTATTTACATCCTTGTGTAGGGTTGAGCAGCATACAAATTAACTTAAGATAAATAACGTCCGTTGTGTCTAATGGCTTAACGCAATTATTTGAATTAAATTATGTAATATGAATCAGCAACTCGATTTAAAATCAAATTAAGGTGGGTACTTTGTTAGCAATGCAGAACCGATAGCATAGACTGGAACATGGGAGGGTCAAATTATTAATTTAACAAGAACTAATATGCAACCTTACTTGACCTATATTATTCTAAAGATTATTTTGACAACTTTGATGTAGTAATATTGTTTACTTTTATAGAAAATAAGCATAGAATATAGTCGGAAAATTAACAAATACTGTTTGATTAGAAGATCATGAATTAAAAATGTACATAAAGAGAAATGTAGTAAAAATATTAGAGAAAATAAACAAAAGCGGTCGGTTACTCTCTTCTAGCTAATACTGACGGAAGTGTTGAATTACATGATTAGTACACGCAAATTAGATTAAAAACACCGAATAGGAGAAATAATTTATAAAGTAATAATATTTGGGATGCGTACTAGGGTGGCCCATCTTTTTCGAAATCGAAATTTTTTATTTCTCACCCCTGCAAATGGTTCCATTTGAAGAAAAAACAGTCCCCTCAAAATATTATTGAGGCAAATTGAAGGCAAGGGGTGCCGCAGAATGCATTATTATGCAATAATAAAAGTAAATGGAATTATTTACATTCTTTGGTTGATGCATTGTTTTTTTTTTTAATCAGCAACATTTATTTTTAGAATGACTAATCAAGTCATACAAATATCAAAGACATTATCTGTTGTGACTATGACATGTGTCATACTACTGTAAATTCATAGTCTAAGAAAACTAGACTAGAAGTTTTTGAAATAAAACTCTCGTTTTATCTTTGTGTATTTTATTATGAAACGTTTTTTTCATACATAGTACCAAATATTATCCTAAATCTACAAGACATATAGTAATAAAAACAATATTTTTTGCACTAGGCCAAAGCATGCGACAGGGTTTCTTTTTTTACATTTGGAAACTGTGATTTATAATCATTTACAACTTGGAGCAAAAACTGTTTTTGGTCTTCATTTTTTGTTAAAATGTCATTATAGTCAGTAATAAGTTTGATTCCTCTCTCAGCGGCATCATTTACAACTTTAATTTTGTTTACAATATTGAAACATCGGGTATAACTTTCATTTTCCCTCCATGTTGTTGGATCATTTTCGAAAAATTCCATAGACAAACCTAATTTTTGAAAAAACTGTTTAGCGTTCTCGCATATGAAGTCCTGAATTTCCTTGTTTTCAACGTCAGTAATGTTACTAATCATAAGTCGTTTAATACCCTCTTGATTTGGTGCTTTCCTATTCAAAGCTTTAACCATTTCTCTTTTAGTGGTAACTGAAATATCGTCATCAAAGAAAGATAAGCCAACATTTACTGAATTAAGGTACCACAAATGGTTCACTATTTTCCTACTTGCGGCTTGAGATATTTCTTTGTCAATATTTTGATAATTAATGAGTTCTTTACGAAAGTCTAAGTCATGAAGCGGTGCTTTAATAGCAAATGACGCTGTAAACCAGGCCTTTACATAAACCTTTACAATAAAGAGACATATATCTTCAATACCTATTTTTTCTTTTTTAGTTAGTTGGAACTGATCTTGGAAAAAAAATATTTTTAGACAGTAAATGGCTTTGGCCATCCAACGTGCATGATGAAATGCCCCTGGTTGATAGAATGTCGTGTGAGTGGGCTCTTCTTCAACAAAAAGTTTAGAAAGCATTAAAAATTCTTTATAATCATCACGAGGCTGTTGCAAAGTTAAAGCTGCATTTAGAAACTTTACAATTTCGGCTTTAACTGGTTGTAAAATGTGTTTAATTTTGATACCTGAAATCCAGTTTTTAGTTTATTTTGATCTATATTAGGCCGAAATTCCCTAAAACGTTTAAATAGTGGCACATTTGGACCAGATGAGGAAGGCATTTTTGTGTCAAACACACTTCTCAAAACCACTTCAAAAATATGATGTCTACAAGGAAAATATAGAATATCTCTTTCTAATTTTTGTTGCAATAGTGTGGCTGCCCCATTTAAATAACCCATATTTGATGCTGTTGTATCACAACACAAAGCTATTACCTTTTCGTCCAAATTCCATTCACAAAGCACATCATAAACTGCTTCAGTCTGTTCTCTTCCAGTTGAATTGGGCAAAGCTGGTACTCCAAGTAGTTGTTCAATATCTCCACTAGTAACTAAGATAGCAAGTCTATCGATATTTCCCATTCCAGTGAGAGAAGGTAAAAGTTTTCCATCCCAATGGATGACTGGGGCCGGCAATTCAGAATTACCGAAGGCAGTTTTTAATATTTCAGCTCTTTCTTCGCGGATGCGTTGTCTAGAGCGCTGAAGTGTGGTTCTGCTGATGGACAAAGATGTGGTGTCATGTCCTAGTGCTTTTGCTACTGCCGTCAAAATATGGACTCCACACCTGTCGCTTATTTTGCAAGCATCAAATGCAGCGGCTATTTTTGGTGTGATGATGTTACATGTTCCATACAATCTCCTCTTTTTTGGCTGTGACGGGCCAGGCTGGTCTTGTAACAACTCTTCTTGGGCTTCGATTATTTCATCTTCATTTTCGTTGGAGTCGGCTAAACTACTACTTGATGATGGACAGGTGACTGTTTCCTCTAATCTAGCTTTTTCTTGTTGACTTCGTTGCATTCGTTCGGATAATTTCTGTAATTTCTCCTCAGCTGATTTTTCTTGAGAAGCAAGTTGGTAATCAATACCATGCATAAATCCAGGACGTCCCTGTTTTCTTTGGTTAATTAAAAACTGCTTATCTTCATCTATTTTCATCAACTCCAATGCATTTGCATGAGAAATGTCAAAAAGATCGTCCAATTTTTCAACGAAATTTTTTTCTTTCTCTCCCGCACTGGCCCTTTTAGCCGATTTTTGTAAGTTCCTCCACTCTGCATAAAGTTTATTTAGTTGTTTAACACAATGAAAATCCTGACGTGTCGGAATGCGAGCTTTATCCCAAAAAACTGACACCTCTTTTATTGTTAATTTAGCACTTTCATGTACACTTAGCTTCACTTCACGAATGTTATAAAAGAGCACTTGTAATACTTGTCATTAGACGGCAATTTATTGCCAATGATTTGTGACGAATAGTGTCCAACTAAGTAAATGAAAGTATCCTTTCGTAAGGATCTAACATCAGCCATCGTTAAATGTTTTTTCAAAAAGGAACGTATGCTAGAACTTATAATGTCACCACTGTAAAACACAATTGCAAACTGACATAAAAACCTACCGTAGGTGCATTATATTTCCAAACTTCCAAAACAAATAATTTCTAGGAAATAATTACACCAATAAAACATTATGAGGTAGATATTTGTATTTTAAGTAAAATTTAAGTTTATTACCGTAATAAAATCTTATCTACAAATTTCTACCTGAATGCGGCACGAGTTACCGTTCACCAAATTATCTGAAACTTTGACATAAATTATTCCTAGTATAATAGTATATTTTTGTGGGGTGAGAGAAAAAATACGCAAAAAAAATTCACCCCCTATAGAGATGGGCCACCCTAATGCGTACTCTAGATGGAGTTAGAAATAGATACCCGAAAAGTCGTTCCTTTTTTTTGCAAAAAACCACCCCCAACGGGGACTTAACGCTGGTTTGTCACTTTTATCTTGTAAACCGTTCGTCGGAAGAGAAAAAAGTATAGGAAATAAAAAAATTGTCGTTAAATTCTGCATAAAAAATGCGCTATTAACCTTGTAGCTTATCCTCACCTATTTCGCGCTAACAGCGTCCGAACAGAGATAGTTTGAGGCGCAGAGGTAAAAATCGATCCTATTCCTAGTTTCACAGCGAATATCTTAAAACCGGTTACTTTAACGAGAAAAATGCTCAGGGATGAATTTATAGAGCGGAATTTTCTCTATAAGATGCATATACAGCGGGTTCTAACGCAAGTGATTTTTATGTATTTTCCCCTTTTTTCCACAAAGCTGTGTTTTTCGACTTCACGCAATTATATCAGAGGATAATCTGTACTGTTCACTCAAAAGAAAATTTGGAGAAAAACTAAGAAGTCGTCTCTGTATGATATCTTCAATGCTGTACGAGAGAGGCCAAAAGATTTTTCCGATTGCCAGTTCATTGTTGATAACGGCAACTTGATTCATCGTGCAGTACGGCCGAAGCAGGGTACCTTTGACGACGTTTATACAGCCTACGTTCGCTTTATTCGTAATTATTACGGCCAAAAAGTGACTGTAGTATTTGACGGATATGCTGACAATGCCTGCAGTACGAAGAGCATCGAAAGACAGCAACGACTTTTGAAACGCATTTCACCGGAAATTATTTTCAATGAGAACACACAAAATAAAATGATAAAAAAATCTCACAAACAAGGAATGGTTTATTTCGCAATTGATGGAGATATTTAAAAACGACGGAATCAAAACAATTACTGCCGTAGACGACGCTGATGTACTCATGTTCAAACCGCCTTAAATGAATCTCTTGAAAACGATACAGTGGTTATCGTTGGACAAGACATTGATCTTCTCGTATTGATTATCGCTCTCGCACCTGAAGATTAAAGATATCCGTTTCTTAAGAGAGGCTCAGGGAAAAATAAAAAATAAAGCTTACAGTTCTCGTGACTTGCAGGCCTCGGAAGTTTTAAAAAGCTGTAAGGAGACAGTTTTATTTGTCCACGCGTTCAGTGGTTGCGATACCACTTCAACTTTCTTTGGTAAAGGAAAAGTGCACACGGTGGAATGCGTCAATAAAAGAAAAGATCTCGAAGAGGTTGTCCGTATATTCAACTACCGTAGCTCAATGACACAAGAAATTACAAGTGCCGGAGAGCAATTCGCGCTAGCAGTACACAAAGCCCCAAAAAAGAGACATCTTTGAATCATCAAAAATTCATTATCTTCAATAAGTTAGTCGGTCAATCTAGTACTGCCGGGATTCTTCCAAGACTGCCACCAACATCTGAGGCATTATGTCAACATTCTTATAGAGTATTTCTCCAAATTCATGCTTGGCGAGGAGAACCAACGGAATGGGGTTGAAAGAAAGTAGGCAACATTTTAGCACCCATTTATACCACCGAGTTACCAGCACCAATTTCCACCCTAAAGCTAATATCCTGCAGCTGCAAAAATGGTCGCGTAAAACGATGCAACTGTGTTAAGGTTGGATTGCGCTGCTCAACAATATGCTCTATGCTCTAATTGCTATGGGCATCTGAATTCGCAGAAGAGTTCGTCGATGAGGAATCCCTTAATTAGTAAAATTGGAAAGAATTTTAGTGGAATGGGCCTACAGGGGAAACCACCTTAAAAAAAACACACCGAGAGCTCTACCTCGTGGGTGGCGTGGAAACGAGCTCAAATTGAAAAACACAGCTTTGTGAAAAAAAGGGGGAAAATACATAAAAATCACTTTAGTCAAAACCCGCTATATATGCATCTTATAGGGAAAATTTCGCTCTATAAATTCATTTCTGAGAATTTTTCTTGTTAACGTAACCGATTTTAAGATATTCGCTGTGAAACTTGGAATAGGATCGATTTTTACCTCTGCGCCCCAAACTACTCCTCTGTTCGGACGCTGTTAGCGCGAAATAGGTGAGGATAAGCTACAAGATTAATAGGGCCTTTTTTATGCAGAATTTAACGACAAATTTTTTATTTCCTATACTTTTTTCTCTTCGGACGAACGGTTTACAAGATAAACGTGAAAAACGTTAAGTCCCCGTTGGGGGTGCTTTTTTGCAAAAAAAAGGACGTTCCACCCCCAAATTGGGGGGGAACTTTTCGGGTATCTATTTCTAACTCTATCTAGAGTACGCATCCCAAATATTATTACTTATTATTTCTTCTAAAATATCTAATTTACGTGGACTAGATAGGATTCCTAACATTTTAAGGCAAAAAAATGTATTAAAAGTACTTAAACCATTTATTGAAATTCAGTCGTTTCACAACAATGATTGAACCTTACATTCTATTTCAACTCTAGAAAAGTTGTACAAGTTTTTTCGAACTCGTTAGTTCTCATTAGTAGAGTATAGAAGCATTCATTCATTAAAAAATTATTAATTGTGAAAATAAATCAAGAGTAGGCTTGTAAATAATGAAGGTCCCGGTCTAACAGACATTAGCAATATTAGTATTCAATGAATAATAATGGGAAAATTATTAATTTTGCTTCTTTGGCGACAATCTGGAATTCAATGGATTTTAGTACCATATGCAGATTGAAATATAAGCAAGTAATTGTTAGATTATTTAATTCCGAAAACATATGTCGCAGAAGCGTCGTGAATCTTTAAATAACAGTTTTTATTTTTTTTTTGCAAAATTAATAGCTCATGTATTCTGTTGATGTCCCTCCAACAAATTATATAATTCAGCCTTGACTGGTATATCCAAAAATAAGACATTTTCAGAATATTTAAAATGACGTGACATAACTACCATATGAAAATACAAGTACATTATTTTCGTTTATTAAAAAGGCGAATAATCGGATAATATGGGTGAATTTGCCGCCGCACGGATTATGCATTTCTTTTACTTGGATTGTTATCAATATCACTTACAATTTTGCCAAATTTCAGCTCTTAATATTAAACCGCTTTCGAGTAAAACAAATCGAACATTTCGAAAATAATTTTTATCTATTGAAAGACATAACCGATTCAAATAAAATTTTAAGCAATTATAGATACTACCAGAACATAAATGTGGAATAAATTAGAACAGAATCTGACAACGGGGACATTGAAAAAAAAATTCATGAGTTTCTCTAGATTTTTTAAAGTTTCGGCACAATTACCAAATTTTTTCTGTACAATCTTGGGATGGCTTTTTACCACACATAATTTATCTAAACCGCTCAAATGGGTACTCATCCAGGCGTTTTAGTTGTAAAATTGACCTTTGTGCTAAATTCGTGCCCC
This sequence comes from Rutpela maculata, assembly GCA_936432065.2. Lineage (NCBI taxonomy): Eukaryota > Metazoa > Arthropoda > Insecta > Coleoptera > Cerambycidae > Rutpela > Rutpela maculata. The sequence continues at coordinate 123,813,385 of OW386291.2, read as the reverse complement.
TTATTACTTCCACATCCAGTAGAAGTATAGTAACGACAAAAAAAATTTTGAAAATTTTTATTGTTCAAATCGGCTTAGAATGCCATGAAACGTCGAGATTTTAAGTTTGAGCGAAAAAAAAAAATTTCTATGTCTGTAACTTTTTTTGTGCGCACGATTACTCGGGAACCGTTTAAGATATTGACTTGAAATTTGGTACACGTATGTACTTTAACGGGATATGGAACTAGTAGTCCAGTCGATTAGACATCATAAAGAATTTTACGTACTGCGGACTTTTTTTTGTGGAAGTTGTTTAAGAGGGCATAATAAGCAAGCACAGAAAACTACACCCTGCTACACCATGTGCGTCCCCTATTTTTAGGGGTTGAAACTTTGAAATTTTACTTATGTGTCCATATCTGTTTCCCTATTGCCCGTAGGGCTCTTTACCAAGTTACACTTTTTGAAGACTCATCCCTCCTCTCCATAATACATATATTACATATTTGCCGTAGGACAAACGGTTTTGGCTGTACGAGGCCGGAAAGGTCGCGCTGTCCGAATTTGGGGGTCTTCTGTACAGGACAAACGGCTATTATTTCCAATCTACAAAACTACACATACTAATGCCCTTAAGGAGGGATGATGATTTGTGAAAAAACTTTCATCGAATACCGCGCGGTTTTCATGATACGGGATGTTGAAATTTTGAAAACCCCTGTTTTAAAAAAAAAGTGAACCTACTTTTTTTCGCTCATTTTTCTTTCATGCATGTACGACCCTAATATAAGAAAATTTACGTTGGTTTCATTTTAATACAATCGTTAGTTTAGGAGCTAGACAGCAAAATATGCCAAAAATGGCTATTTTGGTATTGTTGCATTAAAAAAACCAAAACCAGTATAACCTGGTAAATGTTTTGTTTATCCTAAAAGTCCAATTCATGGCGCATAGAAAATGTGTTTTTTTATTTAAATAGGATCAACACTTATTGTGTAATAACGATTTATGTCATGTGTTCTCCAGTCTCCTTTTTCACAATTTTTTTTTGCGGCCTTATGGTTCATAGGTAGGGCAGAAAGCATTATACACGTGAACAGGGCACATAATAGGGTGTTAAAATGGGTCTCTTGTTAAAATGCGATAGGACGTACCGTTTTCGAGTAAAACGCACTTGTTTGGTTATGTTTGCTTTGAGTTTTCATTGTGTTCTGAATTGTGATCTGATAAATAAATTCTACATTTTGGTGTTTACTTTCTTAGGAGTTTGTTTTTTTAAATCATTTTCCGATGAAATGGACATATAATGGCTGTTTCTCGAGGAAGGTAAAATTACTGTGGATTTTGTTATAGACACAAAATAAGTTGCAATGATGATTCGGGACAAGCGTCAACCTTCAAATGGGGGAGTGAGCCCTATTCCATCCGAGTCCCTTCATTTTTTCATTAGCAATGTCCCTCATAAACAGAAAAAGCAAGAAGCGACACATAGTTTTATTTTTTCGTAGTCAGCGGTGAGTATTTACTAGTCAGTCGATGAAAAGTGTGATCTGAAATAATTTTTTGCAAACAAATGCGTTTTAGTCGAAAACGGTACGCCCTATCACATTTTACCAAGAGATACGTTTTAACACCCTAATATGTGCCCTGTCCAGGTATATATTGCTTTCTGCCCTATGAACCATAAGGACGCAAAAGAAAAATTGAGAAAAAGGAGGCTGGAGAACACATGACATAAATCGTTATTACACAATAAGTGTTGATCCTATTTAAATACAAAAACACATTTTCTATGCGCAATGAATTGGACTTTTAGGATAAACAAAGACACTTACCAGAATTATACTGGTTTTGGTTTTTTTAATGCAACAATACCAAAATAGCCATTTTTGGCATATTTTGCTGTCTAGCTCCTAAACCGACGAATGTATTAAAATGAAACCAACGTAAATTTTCTTATATTAGGGTCGTACATACATGAAAAAAAATGAGTGAAAAAAAGTAGGTTCACTTTTTTTTAAGAAAAGGGGTTTTCAAAATTTCAACATCCCGTATCATGGAAACCGCGCGGTATTCGATGAAAGTTTTTTCACAAATCATCGTCCCTCCTTAAGGGCGTTAGTATGTGTAGTATTGTAGATTGGAAATAATAGCCGTTTGTCCAGTACAGAAGACCCCCAAATTCGGACAGCGCGACCTTTCCGGCCTCGTACAGCCAAAACCGTTTGTCCTACGGCAAATGTGTAATATATATATATTATGTAGAGGAGGGATGAATCTTCAAAAAGTGTAACTTGGTAAAGAGCCCTACGGGCAATATGGAAAACGATATGGGAACATAAGTAAAATTTCAAAGTTTCAACCCCTAAAAATAGGGGACGCACATGGTGTAGCAGGGTGTAGTTTCTGTGCTTGCTTATTATTCCCTCTTAAACAACTTCCACAAAAAAAGTCCGCAGTACGCAAAATTTTTTATTATGTCTAATTCGACTGGAGTATAGATTATATTTTCATCTTATTCCGTCGAAGGGTTGGGGGGTAAATGGGGAGGTAAATAGGTAAATCGAGCAGGTAAGAGTCCATAAATTTGGCATTTAGTATATACAAGAGAAGCTAAGGTCTCAAAAAATTTTTTGGCATTAGCCACCTCCATTACCACCCCCACCTCACTATTAAAGGGGATGAAAAAAAAAAACTGTGATTTAGTGCGTGTACAAGAACCAAAAACCTCAAAATATTTTTTAGTTCATCCTCCCCCACTACTATCCCCCTATCACCATCCCCACCCCACTATCGATGTGGGATATCGTTTTATGGGTTTTTGGGGTATAATTTCAAATATTACATTATTAAAGTTCCATAAGCAATTATTTCCACATGCAAAATTTTTTCGTTGTGAGATTTGGATAGAAAATTTGGATGTGGAAGTAGTGATTCCTTGGGCAGCGGTTTTGTGTTTATTTGGACGTCTTGAATAACACTTGGTAGTTGCGCTACGATACATCTGGAGGATAACTATTTCTTTTCTAATGTAAATCTGTCCTTTATCTGAATATGTAATGACAAATAACTGACAATGTCACAAAAAAACTGTACACACACTAAATCACAATTTTTTTTCATCCCCTTTAATAATGGGGTGGGGGATGGTAATGGGGGTGGCCAATGCCAAAACTTTTTTTGGGACCTTAGCTTCTCTTGTATATACTAAATACCAATTTTATGGACTCTTACCTGCTTTTCTGCAAATTTACCCCAATTTACCCCCCAACCCTTCGACGGAACAAGATGAAAATATAATCTAGTTCTAGATCTCGTTAAAGTACATATATGTACCAAATTTCAAGTCAATATCTCAAACGGTTCCAGAGTAAACGTGCGCACAAAAAAAGTTACAGACCGACAGACAGAATTTTTGTTTTCGTTCAAACTTAAAATCTCGACGTTTCGTGACATTCTAAGCCTATTTGAACAATAAAAATTTTTAAATTTTTTTTTGTCGTTACTACTTCCACTGGATGTGGAAGTAACACAACTAGATTTTATTAAAAATACGTTATAGGACCTGTCTATTTTTTTTGCGCACGACAGTACCAAATCTTGCTTCGAAATATTATTGTTTTTTTAGATAATAAGTAACAGAACGGACGGGTGAGCATTACGAAATACCCTGTATATTAGAAGGGATTAACTGAAAAATCTATTGATTTTATTTTAACTACTCAAATTTTCACATTTCTAAAAAAAACGGAAAGGATCAGATTCGTATTAAGTGGACCTTTATGTGACACGTTGATATTCACTAAATATGCTATTGTTCACGACCATTTAATTTGAAAATCGATAGTTTCAAACCATATTATTTATTACGTAAATTTGATGGTAATTTCGTAGTCTCTCGTGGCTTTATAGATGGAATCTGATCAACCTCAAGAACATGATTTCAAATTTGTCCAGCCTACTTCGCATTTAAGGCGGACCTTGCACACAAACAAATAATTCGGCAATTTGTATTCAGTTCATGAACTCACACCATAATTATTTAAAATATTTTGATTTCTTAACTTCCCACCAATATAGTAGATAAACTGAAAATATATGACGTATAACGATGTGTGTTGGCTAGAATGCGGGTCCTAATTTTTGCGTTTTGTGCTAATTATGCATACATGAAGGTATGCATATTTAACATTTAAAATGTATGAAGCTCTCAAACAATAAATGATTATTATTAACCATTAAACCTTTTGACTTGATATTCTCAAAGGAGTGGAAAACGACGTTTCTGTTGTGACATTACAGAATCGAGTCCAATCAACCAGGAACAAAATATGACTGAATGCCAAGACCTTACACTCTTTTACTGTCAGTATAGTACTCTATTTATGTTTAGTTTTAATATTTCATTCATTCAGCTCAATACATCATTAAACAAACAAAAATAGATACATATTTTAAACTAATAAAATTAAAACGATAAAGGAATATTACAAAGACTCATAGTGTCGATTAGGGGTTTGCTAAATCTTCTTTACAAACCTGTAATTAGGATAACTAATTGTGACCTAGTGACTTACTTATCAATAGATACATATTTTATTCCAAAAAATTTTAAAAGTATTTAGTGAATTTTTAGAGGAATACATGAAGTCTGGAGCTCTCAACTCTCCCTCCAACTGAAGGAGCTGTTAAGCAGCAATCATTCCGGACGTATCACCAAGTACACCTGTGCTTAGCGGAGGAACCTAATGGTGGGGTGCCGAATGGGGGTTGGGAGAGGAGGAATTACCAACTAGTTCCGAATTAGTTGGATGCTGCTCCTGACGAAATCTTGAAGATGATTTATTGCCGATGCACGAAAGGATGTGACAGTGGCAGGTGTGGTTGTAGAAAAGCATCGTTAAACTGCTTTGTCGCATGCCCTAATTGCAAGGGCAGGTGCAACAACGGAGTCGGAATATTAATTCAGGAAGAAGGCGACGACGACGACGACATCGATACAGTACCAATCTCTTTGGACAACGTCTCCACTGCTGACAAAGATGAATGAGCCTCGCCTCAAAAAAACCAAAATGTCACCTTGAATGCTTATTTTTTCATTTTTTAATTACTATCATTTCATGTAAATACTTTCATTATATGATTCGTAATAATATAATAAAAGCTATAATTATAAAAAAAAGTGTTGGGTGTCAATTGTAGCTACCTTATTTCTATTGTTAAAAGGTTGTTAATCATCATGGTAGCGTCAACATAGTCATTTCTAGAGGAACAGGAACAATTAAGCGTACATGTTAAAAATTCTATAACTTTTGATTGATTGAAGATAAAGTAGTATATCAAAGTGAAGGACATTTAATGTTCTACAACATCATTTCTAACAATTTTTCTGAGAAACGATCGTGGGAGGCACTAGAACTAAATGTTTGACAAAAAGGCAAAAATGATTTTTTCGAAAATTATCGATCTTGGAAATTCGACAAATATGTATGGAAACAATTTTATAGGAAATTTAATTAGCTTTCATTTTTATTTAGAACATATTTTTTTTAGAGTCCACCGTTTCCGAGATATAATCGAAAAACCCAAAAATGGGACCTTCCCACCCTCCCTACTACCATAAGCTCACCTCCCAGGGGCGGGGACTTTTAGTATGTTTACCTACCAACTACTCCTAACAAAGTCCTGAAGTCAAAAAGTCTCGCATATTCCATGCATTCTACAATATATTAATTGACTGGACTATAAATAATATTCTCTAATCAGAGATGAAAGCTTTGTATAAATACTTTTTTTGTGCAACAGGGTATCCTAAGATGGATATCAGCACTGTTGAATCATGAATTTATTTTTGGTATAATGTAAATGTTTGTCGAGTTGTAGAAATGATTATTAATGAAGACATTACAAACTAAGGAAATAATTATTTATGGTCACTTTGAATTAGTATTCACCGACCTCTTGCAGGTACTGTAAAGGAATGCATTATTTACAATAATTTAAATCTAATAAATTAAATACGACTCACAAACGACAAAACGCAATTTCCATCTATGTTTAATACACCCAAATTTCTTAAATAGCGAAGCTTTCTTTAACTTCAATTTATCATTCATTTATACCATGAGGTTGACTGGACGACCCTGAGGAATAAATTATTGTCTAAAAGTTCGCATTAAATATAGCACATAATTTATTTCAGTGATTTAAAATAACTTCACAATAATTTACAGTTTAATCCTAACGTTTCATTTTTATTTTTATCCCGCTTACGATGTCATTTATGTCATTGCAAGTCTGTGTCCTTCAGTAACATTTTTTTCAAAAGATTAATTTTCGACGCTTCAATTCTGGCGCATATTTTTCTAGCAATTATTTAGACCGAGGTACATTTGACGTACACCAAAACACTGAACACCACACTCAATGTAAGTTGAGTTTTATCATCTCCTGATCATGCCGACTTAGATAGCGAAACAGTTTTTTGGTATTCACAAAAACCATTTCAGCGTTACATTGAAGATTTCCAGCTTCTTTCAGGATATCAATTACACAGACACACACAAAGAAAAGGTCATGTACTTTTTTACAGACTATCATATCTCTATGTATTTTGGGGCGCTGAAACCGAATCCGATATCAGAATTGTCATATGTCGTCAATATTTTCATATAAGCTCAAAAAACAGCTTAGAATAAGCCTTAAACCGGGTAAAAAGTAAATTGGAGGATTAAACGAGTTGTTTTTATATGTATTTAGGGGCGCTGAAACCGAATCAGAGGCCAGAATTGCCACATGTCATCAATATTTTCATGTAAGCTCAGAAAACACCTTAGAACAAGCCTGAAACCGGATAAGAAGCAAATTGGAAGATTTAACGAGTTGATCCATGTTTTTATACGTATTTTGGGGCGCTGAAACCGAATCGGTGGTCAGAATTTTCTTATCATGTCAGGATTTTGACATAATATCAGAAAAATCTTAAAAAACATCTCAAAAATGGTCAAAAATGTATGTACAGGAAAAATTTAAAAAATTTAAATGAGCAAGTACGTACCAGCACGTATTTTTGGCCATAAAAGTCGAATATATATATCAAAATGGAATTCACACGTTAAAACGTTTACATTTTGACACAATTTCAAAAAAACTGTGAAGACTAACACAAATTACATTTATAAGTTAAATAAAGGTCCAGAAAATCTCAACCCTTGAGAATTCGTAAAAAATCGCTTTTTATTTCTTCCTATGATATCGTGAGTCAAAAGACATATTCAGTGGGTTTCTCTTCCTTTTCTTGCCACTGTCTGGCAAGTCTCTTTTAAGCATCCAGCAGTAATCGGCCATCATATTTACGTTCCATTTTCCTTGGTAGTGAAGCTCCATCTCTCTTATATCTTGGTGGACCTTGCTCCTCACTATAATCTCCGAGATATTCTGGGAAGTAATCTGGCATGTAGCTAGAAAATGCTTTAAGGGTGGGCAAACAATTTTTCAGAGGGGGCCCGTTGGCCAAAAATTCGTTTTTTCCATTTAAAAATAGCTACCTCATTATTTTCTGCGGTCGCCGTAGGTCGGGAGAAAATTATTCCAGGGTCCTGGCCCACCCCTAGCTACAGACCTGGAAGTAATCAACACGAGAACCTAGGAAATGTAATTTTAAATTCATTCGTTTTTTTGTATAAAAACATGGGTCAACTCATTTAATCTTCCAATAAATTTTTAACCATTTTTGAGGTGTTTTCTGATGATTTTTTGAAGTTATGCCAATATTTTGATATGATGGGAGAATTCTGAGCTGAGATTCAGTTTCAGCGTCTCGAAATTCATATAAGTAAAATGGTTTGGTCGTTTTAGGTTTTCAAATCTTTCAATTCTTTTAAATGCATTTTTGACCATTTTTGAGGTGTTTTTTGAGATTTTTCTGAGGTTATGCCAAAATCCTAGCATGACAAGAAAATTCTGACTTCGGATTCGGTTTCAGCGCCCCAAAATACGTATAAAAATGGGTCAACTCATTTAATCATTCAATTCATTATTTATCCGGTAGCAAATTTACTCTAGATTATTTTTCATAATAGGTATTTTGTTGATAAAGTTGATGGTTTGGGAGATATTTGCAAAAAAACGAAAAATAGTACCTTCTTAGGGCCAGAAGGGCCAACGCCGACTTCGCTCGAGGGGGAAAACTTGGGAGAGTAATATCTGGGTCCAAATAAAGCGATTAAAGCAATTTCCAACTTTCCACTAATTATTTCCTTATTGAACTACCTGTCGCCTGGCCTATGTGTTATTTACTTTTTCTCATTTTGAAATATTACCTTTCACATGTTAAACTGTATTTGTCAAATTGTCAACAACGCTACTAATTATAATAAAAATACAAACAAAATATAAATATTTATAATAGCAAAAATCCAATCTTAATAGAAAAAAAAAGAAAGAAGTCATGCCATGCATATATGTGCATTAAAACAATGAAACATACATCAACCAAGTTATTGAGGGAGTGGAATATGAAGAAATTCATCATTGGCAATATTGCAAAATAAATAAAAATAATATCTTTGAACTGTTGGTTCGATGAAGTAAATGTTTCACTGTTAAATTGGAGGAGGTTTTAGCGTTCTTGTACTGTCAATCAAAATGATGGCAGTGCTGCAGGCCGTGTGTTTATCGACATATGGAACAAATAATTTATACTAAAACAAAAAGATATCTAACACAGCCAGCACATTTAAAGTGATTGTAACACATTCCACTCCATCTAATTCAAACGTCTGAACCAATAATGTGTTCTTTTTTTTTAAATCGATTAGGTACTCGATAATCATTAGAGATGAAGCTTTTTATACATTCTTGGGTGTCACCGCAATCATAGCAATTTAATTTAAAGCGTTTCTAAAATTCATAGGTGGTAGTCTTTATATGTAACATCGCCAAGTTTCAAAAATAAACTAACCAAACGTATTTTTCAAAATGATATTACGTAATAAGTTCCAATCATTTATCACCTAAGTAATCAGACACGTTAACTAGATTCAGAAGATATCTGTGGTCTTCACAGGTCGATGCCATAAAGAATGGAAATGTACTATCCAAATCGGAGTCGGGTGTTTTTTCCGCAGAGAGGAAAATAGCAATTCACATAGATCTCAATTTTATCCCATATTTGTATATTTTAGTGACAATTAAGCATAATTTTAATAACTTAGTATAGTTTTCGAACACTGTAAACTGTTCAACAAAGAATTCAAAAGTTATTTGGAATTATTGGCACACAAATAATAAAAATATTTTTTATTATTACTATTGCTCATTGGTTGTAACAGGGTTGGAAAAAAAAAAGTTTTTTTTATTTGAAACAAAAAAACCGTTTTTTTATTTTAAACAGTTTTTTGTTTTAAACAGTTTTTTTCAATGTTTTAAATGGTATGTTTAAAACAGGTTTAAAACGTTTAAAACTCCATTAAACTAAAATGGTGATTAAACTAAATGGTGCCAAGTTACCGTATTTGCTACTACTACTTGATGCCAGATGACGCTCTTGAACGGATTTTACAGCACTCTACAAATAAAACATTCAGTTTAGTACAAATGACCACTGACCATTTGACTCAGAAGAGTAAGATTGCTTTTTTTTTATCTATTTATTTAACGTCAGCCTATTTCCGCTACCAGGGCCTATCACCGACGCCAGGAGACGAGCTACCCCCAACCTGGAAATTTTGCCGAACCTCTTCCCTTAAGAAGAGTAGGGATCTATTAATTGCCTAACATTTAATAGACAAGGGACCGCCTGCTTTACATCCCCTCCGAAGGATGGTATATCCACTACGTAATCCTCGTCTGAAATTACGTATCTTCCGCGTATACACTGATATACAAGCCGCTAGAAGGTGGACGGTGGAACGCTGTATTTCCCAAGATGGGTCACCCATCCAAGTACTAACCCTTCAACGGAATATCGACTGACATTCACATTGAAGTAAGACTGCAGAGGCTGTTTTTTTGGTGAGTGTGTTTACTGTTTAAATTGGAATTATTTATATTTATGTTATTTATCGGAATGGAACATCATCGGCACTTTTCCTGCTTTTCCACAATCTCCAAAATAATACATTTGTTTAAAACATCGCATTGTGTATTAAATATGTTTTAAACACTTATTTAAAACACAGTGCGATGTTTTAAACATGTTTTAAACATTTTGTTTTAAACATGCCAACCCTGGGTTGTAATTTTCTGTTTGAAACTATCTCGCACCCAAAATCATCGTTTTTTTCTTTTTTTAATTTAATTAGAGCAATATCTATGATTAATAGTATATTGTGTATTTAGGAGTGAAAGCAATACATTCCCGGATGACGCGCGACGATGCAATTGCATCGGAAGTCCGGGAATGTGCTTTCACACCGAAGTACACATACTAATTTTTCTGAAATCACAATCAATATTATTATAAATTAAGGAATTTGTATTAGTACGGCAGCCCGTTACCAAAAACCCCTGTCATAACAGCGAGCTCTATCGCAGGTAAACTCTATAGATTATGAAATTCTAAGATACTTTTTCATATGAGAAAAGTTCGAAAAACGATACGGGCAAACGACTTTCCATCAGTCGAAAAAATGTAATTTTTATACCGCGGCGAGGCAGTTCTCCATTAATTCTCGTTAAAAATGATGAACAAGACATGAATTAATCGAGAACTGCCATCATTGGCCTAAGTTCCAAAAATATCAATCAAAGTTGTATCAGACTGAAGGCTGTGATTTCGCATGTACTAGAGGAAGCCGGACTACAAAAAGGATGTGAAGTCACTGCTGAATTGAGCAGTATCAAAAAAAGCCATGAGCAGATACAACGGTTCGCAGACACGATAAAGTGTAGCATTAATCCGTTTGATGACGAACTAGACCCACAGAAGCTGTTTAATATTGCAACAGGAGAATCTGCCACAGAAGCAATTGAAAACATCTTGATAGAGAATGAAGGGCGGATACTCCGCATCAAGTTCATATCCGAATGCCAAGCTAATGGCAATCGATTTGAGCACACCATCAAACAAAACCAAGTAATGAATTTTGCGAAAATAGTTACGAAAAAGAAAGCGATTATCAACGGAAAAGTTCAGGAAATCAGATTACAACGGGACATTTTTGGAACATTACTCAGTCTTTCTCTGAATGCCCAGATTGACCTGCAGTTTGCTCTTTCTTACTTTCCCAATATACCCCGTTGCACCTTCTTTTTGTCACCCTAGCGGAGCACATCACAAGACCGAGAAGGCGACTCTGCTTCGGCTGTTGGAAAAGAGAGTTGTTTCTGAAGGCCCAGATTATCCGGACATTATAATCATTAATGGGTTTTTCTTGCTATATCCGTACGATGTAATGACACAGATGTTCTGGTATTATTGTTGAGCAACATGAAGTTTCTACAGAATAACATGTATGGCTAGACGTTAGTGTTGGAAAGTTCCGTAGATGGATAGATGTAACAACTTTATATAAAACTATGACTCAGATATGGGCAGAAGCTCATCTACGTCGACCGAGCAACCTGACACCGACAAATGCTGGCTGGACCGATGAAGATGGAAGATTGGCATTTAAATGGTTCGAGGGTGACCAACTTCCCTTCTGCGCTGATCTAATAATAGATAACTCTATACCAGGACTTTTTACAGGTAAGCGTCGCTCAATTTTATGCTCTCTATCGCTTGACGTCACGTAATTAAGGTTGATTTTCTTATTTATTTTAGACCGAGGTGAAGAAAAAGAAAAAGAAGAAGGAGAACAAGAAGAAGAGGAACAAGAAGAAGACGTGGACTACGAAGGACGTGGAGACGAATCAGACAATAAGAGTGAAAGCTCATCAGATGACGATGTATTTAATATTTAAAACTACAATAATAAACCTGACAATTTTAATCCTTCTTTTATAATTACTGATGTCTGGAACCTTGAAATTCAATTCCAATTCCGTTTAAATAAATTCTCTGAGAGCTTGTGCCTACAAACAGCCTTAATTTGCTTTTTTTTGTCGCGGCGAAAATAATTTTTCTCAAATGTGAACTGGGAAAAATTTCAGTTCTTATTTTTTTCGTCCTTTTTGCATGTTCAAAGCCCGATTTGAACCCTTTAGGACAGTAAAATGGTCCGTCACTTTTCTTTTCAGCTTTCCCAGAACTGATGAGAAATGATGGAATGATCTTCGCTAAAGCAACTCGAAAATCTTGGTAACGGGCTGCCGTACTATATTAATGCATAACACTTCTTCATTACAATCTAACTAATAAATGCAATTTAATGTGAGTTGATTTCTCTGCGTGTATTTATTTATTGTCTAAAATATACATAAAAAACCGTACGGGAATGTTACTTTCCCGGCCTAGGCCAGTAAAGTAACATTCCCGTACGGGTTTGTTGATCGTTGCTTGGCAACGGATCTTTTCCGGTCTGTTTTCTGTTTTTTGATAGTTTCTTAGCAACGGACTAAAAAACTGAAATTGTGCATTTTTCGATCTAAAATCGCGCCGAAAATGACATTGCCGATCGATTTCAGAAAAAGTAACATTCCCGTACGGTTTTGTTGATCGTTGCTTGGCAACGGGTCTTTTCCGGTCTGTTTTGTGGTAGTTTCTTAGCAACGGACTAAAATACTGCAATTGTGCATTTTTCGATCTGAAATCGCGCCGAAAATGTAGACATTGACGATCGATTTCAGAAAAATTCGTTTTAGACACTTTCTAGATGTTTAGACGGTTGGAAACACAAAATTTATCAGGAGATGTGAGGTTAAGATCTATACGATATCGGGAAAAGTTTTAAAATATTTAACTTTATCTGACGTTGGACAAAAGTTAAAATTTTCAGACAGTGACAACTCAAATTAATTTTAAATAATTTCATCAATAGAAAAAGAACGTCGTATCCGGCTAAACCGGAAATGCCGACATTGGATTTCTCGGAAAAATTACGTCAGAATGGTATCCGAACATTAAACTTATCTCAAAAACTACCCAGAAAATCGAGCGCACAGCATTAATGAAACATTTATTTATTATATAATAGTATATTATTCATCGGTCGGTAATGTAGGTAATAACTCACTAGTGCAGGCAAATCCAGTTTTGAGTATGAACTATCTGGGGACAGCTATTTCTTTATCGAAATGGATAGCTTTATTCATACAGAATGAGGATATAAATGTCCCGAAAAATCTCAATGTGAGCTAAAGCCACCATTTAGAAAAAATGGCCGCCAGAACCGATTCTTTTAGAATTACATAACTCAGTAACCATTGCTCCGATTTCAGATTTCTTTTTTTTGTTCTCTTCCCCTTTTTAAGTAAAATCGAAAGTGTTATTACATCTTTGGGCATAAAATAGAAGATAGCTGAAGAAAATAAGACTTGAGTTCTTGGAAATATACAAGGTGTCCAGTTAGTGCTTCCTCGGAAGATTGTGCAAAAACGAGTAACTTTATAAAAAAACTTTTTTAACAAAACTTTCAATGTTTTATCTCTACTACAACGTGAAATTATTTTCAATTATACAGGGTGTCACAAAAAGGAGGTACACAAGAATGTATAATTTTTTTAATGGAATAACCTCTAATTTTTTGACACCAGTTAAGCCTCTAAGGGTCCTGAATTACACCCTAAAATTTTTTGCCAATTGGATGCAGCGTTGCCAAGTTATAATTTTTTTCCTGTTTTTTTGGCAAATTACAAACATTTTTTTGACTACCATATCTCCGCGATTTATTAATTGTTTTTTCTAAAAATATAGGGTGTTATTCGATAATGATGCATTTACTGAAAAACATTTTTGAAATAAATTATTATTATACCGGGTGTCCAAATTATTCGTTTACATTTCTTGTTATTTAATTATTATTTTTCTCAAATTTTTTAAATGGAATGCCTATATTTTTTTACATGGATTAATAAAGCATAAAATTCCCTATATTCTAATATTATACACTTAATTTTTATTTCAAACCGTTTTTGAGATATGATTATTTCAAATAAGTTTTGCGTAAATTGAGGTGCTTTTTATTTTAGCATTAAAATCTCGTATGGCTTTGGTCTTTTTTTTGCGTTTGTTTTTCACTCTATGGCATTTGTCTAATGTGTTTAAGATTATCGTAATTAAGTTGAATTAATATCGTTAATATTTAAAAATACGAATTATAATTATTGTCAATAATTATTAATATCTATGGTAAATGTTATGTTATTGGTGAATGTGATGGAAATTATTTATTGGCATCAAGAATGTATAGAAGATGTCCTGATGTGAGGTCTCTAGAAAATTTGAAAGAACGTTTTGAACGTACTGGAAATTTTGCATATGAGAAGAAGGCGAGACGACGAAATGTATTGTAATGAAGAAAATGAGCTGGCTATAACTTTAACGGTAATCGAAAATCCTACGGCGAGTGTTCGGGAGTTAAGTAGGGATTTAGAGGTCAGTGAATCTAGTGTTTCCCTATGTCTTCGTAAAAATAAGTTTCACCCCTATCGAGCTCAGCTGCATTAAGAGCTTTGGGATGTGGATTTAAATTGTAGATTAAATTTTTGCCAGTGGGTTCAAAACCAAATTTGAGAAACTGAAGAATTTTTCAAATTTGTATTATTCACGGATGAATCGCAGCGAATTTGTGAACAGGCACAATTTCCATTATTATGCCAGAGAAAATCCTTATGTTGCACAGAAAAATCAGAACCAGAGTTTAAATGCAAGGGGAGGAATTATACATGATTATGTTATTCATCCTCGCTTTTTTGAGGGAAATGTGAATGAAGCAGTCTTCTTAGATTTTACACAAAATACGTTTCCACAAATAATCGAGCATATTCCTGATTACATTACAAATAATATGTGATTACAACTTGAAGGTGCGCCACCACATTTTAGTAGAAATGTTCGTCAGGCCATTAGTAATCAGTTTTCTTAAAGGTGGATAGTAAGAGGAGGTCCAATATTTTAATAAGCCGTTAAATAATATCTAATTTATTATTTTATTAAATTATGTTAGGTCTCATTACATGGCCGCCTAAGTCACCCGACCTGACTTCAGTGGGTTTTTTTCTTTGGGGATTTGTGAAGTCAGACGTTTATAAAGTAGAACCAACGACTCGAGAAGATTTATCAAGAGACCTCAGTGTTACCTGAATCAAAATGGTGGACATTTTGAGCAGTTGTTAGGTTAGTTTCAATATCGTGAAAAAAAAATTATTGCTCAAGAACCGTTCATAAAAGAAAGTGTACGATATCAAAATGTGAGAAATTGTAAGCGTTACTCATCCATTTAAAAAAATTATAGGCATTCCATTTAAAAAAATTTTAAGAAATGTAAAAGAAAATATAGATTTTAACGCTAAAATAAAGAGCACCTTAATTTGCGCAAAAATTATTTGATATAATCATATCTCAAAAAACGTTTGAAATAGAAATAAAGAGATATTAAAATGTGAGGAATTGTATGTTTTATTCATTCATGTAAAAAAAAGTATACCTAGACATCCCATTTAAAGAATATGAGAAAAATAATAATTGAATATCAAGAAATGTACGCAAATATTTTGGACACCCGATATACTAAAGATTTATTTCAAAAATGTTTTTCAGTAATTACATCATTATCAAACAACATCCCACATTTTTAGAAATAACGATTAATAAATCGCGGAGATATGCCAGTCAAAATTGTTTGTAAATTGCCAAAAAAAAAACAAAAAAATAACTTGGCAAAATATGTTAGGGTGTAATACAGGGCCCTTGGAGGCTCAACTGGCGTTAAGGAAATACAGGCTCTTCTATTTAAAAAAAATTATACTTTCTTGTGAGACTCGTTTTTGTGACACCTTGTATAATTGAAAATAATTTGAAGTTGTAGTAGAGACGAAACATTGAAAGTTTTGTTAAGAAAGTTTTTTTATAAAGTTAGCCGTTTTGCATAATCTTCCGAGAGAACACTAACTGGACACCCTCTTACCTTAATTTACATTATTAAAAATGATTACAATTTTATATATAAATAACTATTACTCCGTTAATATTTGAGTTAGTAACATCGGCCAAAAAACAAATGAAAGCTAATTGTGTGCTCTAGAACTTTTATTAAAATTATTTTTTCAAAAATTGGCTAGAAATTTCAGTACAAACGTCTCGAGTTTACAAAAGTTTAAATTTCCATAATATTTCAATTATTTTTTAATTTCTTAAGTTTATCGTTTAATTTATCGTAAAATATGTAGTCATACTTTCTGTAAAACGTGAAGTGAGGAATGGAACAAAAAAAAGAAATCTAAAATCGGAGCAACGGTTACTAAGATATATGATTTTAAAGAAAATGTCTCTGGCGGTCATTTTTTCTAAATGGCGGCTTTAGCTCACGTCGGGATTTTTTGTGACTTTATGTACTTATCCTACATTAATAGAGCTATCCAATGCGATAAACAAATAACTGTCCCCAAATAGTTCACGCCAAACCCATTTTACACTGAGATTTGCCTGGTCTACACGCAGATGAAGTTTAATTCACCATTCATCAAGTGTGTTATTACCATTATCGCAAGTTGAATATACTATACTTTATTTACGATCATAACAATGAATATCAAATTGAGAAAATTTTGTTTAAATTACTCAGTTTATTTATTAATCAAATTAATTGTAAAATTTAATTTTTGTACACACTATTATATTTGCGATTTTTCGGGTAATAAATTATGTATTGTATCATTAGGCACTTGCCTTAATTCTGACGGTGTACCAATAGTTCATCTTCACTAACCGAATTCATAATTTTTTGCACAATTATTACTTAACTTGATTAGAAAACTTCGAAACTATTCAAACTCTTTAAATCACCTTCCTCTCCTCAATAATAATGGACCGTTCTATTTTACCGTTTCGGAAAAGAATTTTTCTCGGACAAAGCCACTTTCGCATCGCGCGTTACAACGATTGGACAGGCTAGGCATGAAGGTAAAGGAGATTAACACTGTACCAAGTGATTTATAATAACTCACAAGTGAATTATTATAAATCACGCTAGTTGTTTATGGATACTATTAATTGTTCAAAAGCAGTTTATTAATTAGTATATAATCTAATAAGAGTAGATAAATTAAATAACTTACCAGTGCAAAAACTACGAATACATCTTACCACTACTTTTTAAAAAATTTTATTCACGTTCTATATGGAAGCTGAATCATCATCGCTATTATTTCTAATTTAAAAAAATGTAATAACACAGTCGTTTATTACTTATTTCAAATTCATCTTTTAATAAATTCACAGTTCAGTATTCAGTTGCATAAAATTCGTTAACTTGAATACTGTATTTCAGATTTTGTTCTGATTTTGCCAATCATCAAATATAATTTCGACATTTTATCTTGCGGATATAGAGATTATGGATGCGTAATGTCATATCAATTTATTTTATATGTTATACGGTATTTACCGCTACAAAAATACAAACCCGATTAATACTTATATATGTTTCAAATCTATAAATGAATGATTTTCTCACGAATTCGCAAAGTTTAGCAACACCCAAAAATAGGTTTTTATTTTATTGGAATATCTTGCAAATTAGTTATGAAACAAACCAGTTACCGTATTAATAAATAATATAGACTAAATAATACATAAAATTAGATAAAACGAGTCCTTTAACTTTGAACAAATGCGTAAAAATTTTTTTCTTCGGTGAGGTAATGAATCCATTACCGCACTGTTTCTTTCTTCTAAAACAGAGAATTGAAAAAAATGAAGCAGAATTTGTTTATTTGAACAATAATAACAACATTTATTCTTTACATACCGTCACCATTGTAATATGTACAGCGATCACTTTGTTAAAGCTGAAAATAATTTGACTTATTTTGGATTTTACGTTATCTTAGTTTGTTCTGCACGTAATAGTAAAATTTTTGAAAAAAAAAAAAATTCAACCGCCTTCGAAAAAGATCGCTACAAATTATGATATAAGATCAGAACCATCTTATCCTATGTTTATCGCAAAAACGGTCTTGTCCTACAAAAAATTTATACTAATACCATTCCTTTTATGCCCTAAAAGGGACAAAAAAAAAAGTCTTGTCCTAAGTTTCTGATAAAACTTTTCTAAAGTATTTTGATGTACTGTAATATTAGGCAAAACAAATTTCTGTCGTGTCAGTTTCCCTCTGTCTAGGGGATAAAAGGGGATAAAAGGGGGTTCTAGAGGGAAACTGGCACGATACAAAAATTTGTTGTTCAAAATTGGCTTCAGTGCGTCAAAATATTTCAGAAAAATTAGATTAGAACCTTAGAACAACACCTTCTTTTGCCCTTTTTAGGGGATAAAAGGGGTGGTAGACAAAAACTGATTTTTTTAAAAATATCGGTTTCAGCATGTTAAAAAACGTGGGATAGAACGGTTCTGATCAAAAGCGCAACCCCCCCTTTTTTATTACAAAATTTATTTTAAAAATTTCAAACAGGATAGAAAATATTTGAGCAATTTATATATATTTTTTTTTTATTTCTGTGGTGTCATCGACGTAAAATAAATTTTTTTAACATTCGTTACCTTGGAGTTATACTGTCGTATGTCGCATTTTTGTCGATTTCCAGTTTTCAGTATAATAAAGTTGTATGTAGCCCAAACTTTACCCTTGCAAAGTTTCAAAAGTGTACATATAGCAACCTAAGATATAGGAAACCAAAATTACATAGGCAGTTTTATTTGGGTGAAACAATTATTTTCTGCAATTAGTCAAAAAAAGGTAATGTTACATACAACAGTATAACTCCAAGGTGGCGATATTTATTAATTAGGGCGTAGTATGCACATAAAAGCTCTCTAGTGAGCTTAGGTGCAATAAAACAATTATTATATAATTAACGTTTTATATATAGCCTCTGCCACATTGTTTGTCACTACGTAGGTACTACACGTTAATTTGTCACTCTTTTTAATAGTTGTACAGTGAGATGGTCTGGTCGTTTGTTTATTTTCTGGAAAAAACTTTTGTTAAAAATAATTTATCTCCTTTGTTATCATATAAGAAGTTATTTTAATTTGTCAAAAAATTATATCGACCTTATACTAAATAATATGTTACCAGATTCTTAATAAGTATTTGTATAAATATTCTTTTAGGTTATAGCTAGGTATTTAAGAACCTTAATTATTATACTCTTCGCAAAAACGAAGATTATATTGCCATTGATCGGCACATTTCTAAAACCGAAAATATCGTTCGTAGAGAAAACATTTTCATATCATTATGTTAGTGAACGAATTCTGAACAACTTTCAAAATGTCCGCCCGTCACGTTTCTTGTAAGCACGATAACTTAAGAAAGAAAAGTCCGATTGTATTGAAATTTGGAAAGTGTTAGCTAGAGGAAGAACCCTATTGTTTTGAAGAAAATCAATAAGTAAATAAGAAAGTTACTACTAATCATTTAATTAAAAAATATATATTTTCTTAATTTTTATGGCTTTCACTAAAATAGAAATCTTGCGAAATGTTATATTTATAATACATTTTTTTTTGTTTATGCATTTTACTAATATATATTTTATAATAATATATCAAATATGTTAAAATATGATTCTTGAAAGATATATATTACAGACATCCAATTTTTGTAGTAATCTGCAGACGCATAAGGCATAGCCAAAATGATTCGGTAATATTCGGACATAATCGTCACCGGCTTATACCTATGTCTCACTGCTTATTGGTAAAGATTTAGTTAAAAAATTTAGTACCTAATGATCTTATATCACAGTGCAGATATTTAACGACTTGCAAAACCAAAGCATGCCATTGTAAAAAAATAATATTACTTATATACCTTTATGTGGTTGTAGTATAGATAAATGCAAGTATATGGTCGATTACATTTTTTGCTAATTCAAGTATTTCAACTTTTTTTTGTTTTTACCATTTATATTTCTAATAGTTTATGACAAAATATATTGATTTATAAAGCATACAGAAACAAATAGTAACTAAAGCGTTAGTAAAAGCAAAGCATCGAGAACACATAAGATACTCTATAGTCCAGTCGGCAGTAGCCAGTGCGTAGAATGTGCACAGAAAAGCCTCAAGCGTCTGCAATTAACTGATAGTTTTATAGCTTATTTTTTTCCAATTATGTCAATATAACAAACACATGAAATTTTATAAAATAGTATTTTAATTCATATTTTTATCTCTAAAACTAAAAAATCTAGAGGCGTTTAAAACTGTTGCAAAATAAAATAAACACACAGCCCATCGCCTGCAAATGTAGTAAACTGCAGACGTACTAGGATAACTACGTCTGCACTTTTCTCTCGTTTTCATTGGTTCTATTATTCTTGAAAACCCGAAGCGGTCAGCTATGCCTTATGCGTCTGCAGATTACGTATATGCATCCCGGCCATGACAATGCGGAAGTTGAGAGTATTAGAACACAAATTTATGCGCCTCATTTCAGACTCTGGGTAGGTACACCTCCCACAGAGATCTCTATGCATGTTTCCACGACATAACCCCACTAGCGGACTACGTCCAAGAAACATCGCAAAAATTCTATCAGTTCAAACTAGACGGTAGTCCGTTAACCCGCAGCATTACCTAATCAGACAGCATAATGCAATACTTTTCGATATAAGACACACCCTACCATACCAGGCGTTGCCTATATTCCGGCAACCTCCCTAGCCACACCTTCCCTCTACCATAACCGATCTCTACCCTACCCTTCACCTTTCACGAACTTTACATCTTTAACCTCTTTCCCCTCTTTTTATATCTGTACAATTTTGTTCCCTTTTTGTTCTTTTTGTCCTCTTTTTGTTTTTCCAAATCCGCCCTAGGCCGATAACATCCTATAAATCTAAACTTTTTAAATCATATAACTTTTAACCTGCTCTACCTTCCTCGACGGCGCGGCGGTCAGGCCACGAGGTTGTCATTTGTTCGAACGGGTTTTTTCATATAACTTTGTTTTCCCGTATCAACAATCAAAATTTTCCAAAAGTGCGTTTGCCTAGTGAGTTTTTAGTTAGTGTATTTTAATTAGATTTAGGCCCATGTGGGCACGTTTTTAATTTTTAATTAGTTCTTAAGTCTGTTTGCGGCAGACAGGAGTTTCTAGCAACCAAATTTAATTACCGTTAAGCCGAACCGGACCCACCCCGCCCAGCCCCACATTTACCACGACGCTGCACGCCGTGATTGTCGGGCTGACTCAGGGCCGGGATCCGGCGAGGCGCATTCTTGTATCGTTAAATACCAAATAAATTTGTTTTGTTGTTGTTGCTATTGTTGGCAATCCAAAGGTCTTGTGTTCGAATCCCCGACAGGTTGGATGTTTTTTTTTCAATTTTTTTTTTCATATTTTTTTTTTCACAACAAAGTTGGTATCACAAAAGTCAGGCTGTCCAAAAACTAACATTATTTACAAGAAAACTGCAAAGAGTATCCTATAGAATGTGTAACAATTATGTAAAAAGCTCAATAAATTGGCGAAGTACCTACGTTTTTAGCTTGTTATTGCTTTATAATTGAAACATAGAGTGTGTCCCACTTTTCACGGTAACACCTTTGTAGCTCAGTTATTAGTCACCCAATTTTAACCAAGTTTGGATGGGTATCAAAGACCTTTATTATACCTTTTTTAAGTAAAACAAAACTTATTTCAGTCATTGGCGTGCATTTTTATTATGAAAAAAAGGGTCGATTTTTCGAGAAATTGAAAACTGTATTTGAGATAATTTTTTGAATTACTGGCTACTTAGAGTAACAAATATATAAAAAAATATAAATACGCACGTTTTTCCGTCATAACCTCTTTATTTCTTATGCTACAGGAACGAGTAAAAAATAATTTGAAAGCGCAATTAATTATCTTTAATTTAATTTCTTAGCATGTGTGACGTAGGTGTCACAGTTTCTGAGATATTTAACATTTAAACTGTATTTTTCGTCTTATAAACGTTCGGACGCCCTTTGTAAACATTCATATCTCCGAAACTATTAAATCTATGTAAATAAATAAACAAGCGAAATTCATTATCAGTTTATGAGCTTTATTTTTGGTCTCTACCCATTTTTCAATAAAACTAATATTTATCGAGATATTTGGAAAAGGAAAAAAAAATTACGTTTTATCGAAAATACCTTTATAGTTTAAACTGTATTTTTTTTTAAAGCAAGTGCTGTATACAAACCAAAAAATTTGAGCATCTACATCATGCTATATATTATTGAGAAACAGTGTTTGAAATTCCTTTTTTTTAATTACTGGCTAATTACAGTAACAAAATGGCGACGTTGTTATTAAAAAATGTGTAGATGCACATTGCTTTGGTCATAACTTCTTTATTTTTTGTGCTACAGAAACAAATAAAAAAAAACAGTTGAAAGCTTAATTAATAACCTATTATTCTACCTATTCGCATCCTTGACGTAGGTGTCACAGTTTCTGAGATATTTAACTCTCACTCTAAATAATTATCTTATGAACTCTTGGATGCCAAATGTAAACTTAAATATCTCTGAAATTATTAATCCTACATCAATAAACAAAAAATATAATTAATTCCCAGTTTGTACTTTCTGTAATTGGTCTGTAACATTTTTTCGATAATACTTTATCGAGTAAAGTATTACTATACTTTTCGAGATACTTGACGAAAGCCGTTTGAAAATGCCTTTTTTTAAGCTAAAATCGCAATTTTGAAGTCGTTATAACTTAGAAACTATCAATTTATGTGAAAAATTGCATAGAACCTTTTCTTCTTAAAATTTGATTCTACTTCAGCTCCAATAAATATATATTTTTTTAAGTGCCACCCCCTGAGAGGGGGTGGCATCCACCCCCTATAAATTAGCAAGCCCCCGCACAATATAGAAACTTTTCTACCTCTAGGTAGAATTTTTTACCTCTAGGTACTGTACTATATGGGCTAATGGGCTATTGCTACACCAGTAAGTAGGGTGCTGCTGGCAAGCGGTTAAATTTGCGTATGCCGGGCACAAGTAGTAATTAGTACACCAGACACTATTAATACATAGTACGTATTGGATAAATCTACCTGTGAGGTGTTAAATTTTGTTTTTACCAGTGATTTCATTTTTCGTATCTTTCGTTCACTGTGACGCAAATGATTCGGGCATTTGTTAAAAAATGTTTTTTTACAATTTACTCATTTAAGTCGCCAACTAGGATAAAATAATATGTCATTGTCTATCCTCAAACTTGTTAGTTGAATCCCCCGGGCGTAAATGATTTCACCCGCCTGCTATCTTAACATTACATTGGCTCAACAAAAAATTTACTGTTCTCAAGATCGAGTAAATAAGCTAATTGATGTTTCTCAGAAGTGCCTAAAGCATCAGGATCTAAGTTCAACGGGACGCAGTATCATTACTTGTTCAAGTGGCTATAACGTCTTTCTCTTTGTACTGTTTTAAAAGATTTAACAAGAAGTTACTCATGAAGTCTATTTATAAGCTCCCCCGCTGCGAGTTGTTTTGATCCGTTTCGGCGGTTTCTTCATTCACTAATCATTATATTAATGCTTCGTCAATTACTGGTGAATAATAAAAAATAAGACACGTGAGCAATATATCCTCCGGCAGCACTCGTTTTTCGCCAAACCACAAGTTGTTGAAATAAAAAAATAGATGATTTAACACATTTTGAACAAACATAAAAAAAATTAATAAGTTAATAAATGTGTTTGTGAAAAAATTGAAAAGTATATTTTTCAAAAACCAAAAAAAAACTGAACCGCCTGAAAAATGGTCGCTAAAAATTATACTAAAGGATTTGGGTACGCTTATATACATTCATATATAAGTAATTTTAATTAGATAATATTATTTAGGTATTATGCAAATCACAACTTACACACTTTTTTATTTATTATAAATTACCTACTTTCTGTATATTGTTGCCCTAATCTGGGCACGCTAATATCTAGTTAGGTAAATACTTTAAAACACTCATTATTGAAGAATCAATCAAAACAACTACTCTTCTAGTTAATACTGACGAATTGTTGCATTACATGATAGAATTCTTAGCATTTAAAAGAAACAATACAGTGTGTCCCAGGATAGATGTAACAAGAGGTGTAATGGACCAACAATTTTGGAATACTGGAATGGTATTTGGGGACTGAGTCCTGCTTGTTGTAAAACTAAAGTATACCGAAAATGACTTGATTTGGTGTTCTACAGGGTGTTTTATAAGCAAAGTTGTAAAAATCACCACTAATAAAGTACCTTTATTTTTCAAAATATGAAAAAATTCCACTAAGAAAAGTTATTTAGAATACAATTTTATACCTCTATACCAAATTTCAGGAATATAACATTATTTTTTTGAATTAAGAGTTGAATTCATATTTAAAGTTGTGTAGGAGTAAATGTTAATCATCTCAAAAAGTAGGCTATTGGTAAATGAAAAATTGAATATACGAGATGTAAGAAGGTATAATGTTAATCGAACTAATTGTAAAACAAGAAACAATTACTAACAGAAGATTAATGAGGTTTAAAAATTATAACAAGTAATAAATGTCAAAAACATAACAGATTCACAAACAAATTAATTATTGACCAATACAAAACAATGTTTACAATTTTTTTATTATTCGACGTAGCTACCACTAGTGATGGGCGATATATCACGAACTGTGATTTAATCACTGATATTAAGAAATCACAGGTAACGACTGTTAGTAAAGTTGGCAGAAAAGCGTGACGTGATCACGACTTTCCGTATTTCGTTCCCTTGCCGTGCTCTTGCCAATATATCTTTCACGATATTTACTTTGAGTCGATTATTGTCTGCGGCCGTATGTATTAACACGTAAAGCAAGCGATCCCGTGCCTTAGCGTCGTTAGATACGCATTTCACACTATTTAGATATTTATATAAATATCTTTATGCGTGTCTTTTATTGACTGGTGATGCGATGTGGCGATTGGGGGCAGGGTCGTAACCTGGTCGTGACGGAATATTTTTGTTATAATACCAGAAGTAACTAACTACTAAAACCATGCGTAAAAATATTTTATATGATTAAATATACTAGCAATTTTATTGCAAATATTGAGCATTTACGTTTCGGCATGAAATATGAATAAAAATATGGAATTCGACAATAAGCAAATGAAAACATTTTTAAAAAACATCCTTATATATTATAAAACAAAAAAAATAACATTAAAAAATAAATTTACCATTTTAAATTAACAAAAATTGGTGTAAAATAAACATAAACATAAATATAAACAAGAAATTTATTGATGCTTCCGAAATGTTAATGTTTGTAAAACTTTACAAAAATATCCTATGATCAAGTTCCATTCAAAACCTAGTGCTTTTGTTTTATTACCAATCCATACATCAGGTTATTTGGATCAACAAATCATAATATATATATTATACATATTATGCATATCTGTGGCAGCACGGATTACCAAAGTAGCTAATTCACCATTCACCGTCTATCGGCGCTTAGGGAACGATTAACAATTTCTCCCGTACGTCGTATTATGAAAGTCGTGATCACATCACGTTTTAAATTCACTGATATAAGAAAATCACAGTAACGATTTACGTTGTGATTGAAAAATCACGATATCGCCCATCACTAGCTACCACCCACATCCACACACATTTCGATCCTTCGTCCTTAAAACTGTTTCGAATATGATCTAACGG
The DNA here is from genome assembly GCA_936432065.2 of Rutpela maculata. NCBI lineage: Eukaryota > Metazoa > Arthropoda > Insecta > Coleoptera > Cerambycidae > Rutpela > Rutpela maculata. Next base: position 123,787,651 of record OW386291.2, on the reverse strand, counting down.
TATGGAGTTTACGGCATTTGTAATTCTCTGCTTCAATACTGCTACATCGTTAGGAAGTGATTCAGCGTAAACCAACTGCTTGAGGCGACCCCATAAAAAGAAATCCAAATTGATAGGTCTGGGGATCTCACCGGCCACTTGATCGGTCCATTCCTGGCAATCCAATTTTCTCCAAAATTTAAATTCAACTACCGATTAACCATTTCTGTGGAGTGGCCAGGGCAACCACCATGTTGAAAATGAACTAAAGGCATATCTCTTAAAATATTTAAATGTTCTTCAGAAAATCTTTCAAGAAGCTGTAAATAAGTGTGCTGGTTTAACCTTCCCTCGATGAAATAAGGTCTAATAACTCCAACGTGATAAGAGACGGCACACCACACATTCACTTTTTTATAATATTGTCTTCTACAATGAATTCTAAAATTTGGATTTTCAGAAGCCCAAAACCGACAATTCTGAGATGAAACAACACCATTGGTTGTGAATGTCGATTCATCTGAGAAAATTATGAAATGATGAAAAAATTTCTCTTCCATGATTTTTTCTCCAATGGTCAAACAAAAATCCAACCTACGGCCGTCATCTCCGTTTTCAAGCGTATGTTTATAATTTGCTTTATATGCCTTAATTTTCTTTGCCTTGTAAATTCTTTGGAATTCAGACTTGCTAATATTAATAAGAGCTGATCTCTTTCTTAGTGGCATCCTAGGATTTTCTATAACAGAGGCATGAGCTATAATAGCCCCAACATTGTCTTCATCATATGCTTTTATTTTTCTTTTCATGTTAAAAATACTACCAGTAGCCAGAAACTTTTTAATTATTCTCATAGCCTGAGTACGTGACAAAGCAGTGTTTGGAAATTTAAAATTATATTGGCTTACCACTTCTCCTAGCGAGTTTTCACCGCCAATTCCGTAGCATTGCACAATATACATTTTTTCACGCACTGTGAGTACCATTTTCACTTAATTTTTTATGCTTGGTTCGTTAATTTGAAACAGAAATTAAGGATAATATTGACTACGTTTGACAGATATGTCAATAATAAATGATAAATGTGTATCCACTGCTTTTCTCATAGCCTACTTTTAGCTTCTACATAACTTTAAATATTAATTCACAAAAAATAATTTCTATGCAGTTTTAATTGAATGGTTCAAAATAAAATACTAATTTATTGAAAAATTTGGAAGTTTCAAAATAATTTTATATTCCTGAAATTTGGTATAGAGGTATAAAATTGCATTCTAAATAACTTTTCATATTTTGAAAAATAAAGGTACTTTATTAGTGGTGATTTTTACAACTTTGCTTATAAAACACCCCGTAGAACACCAAATCAAGTCATTTTTGGTATACTTTAGTTTTAAAACAAGCAGGACTCAATCCCCAAATACCATTCCAAAATTCCAAAATATTTGGTCCATTACTCCTCTTGTTACATCTATCCTGGGACACACTGTATATTGAAAATACTTAAATCATTTATTTAAATTCAGTCATTCAGTCATTCACACATTTTTAATTAATATGAAATTATCTAGTTTCTGCATATTGGTACCTTAATTGGGTCACGCAATATACTACTTAGGAAAACACTTTAAAACACTCTTTATTGGAGAACCAATCAAAACAACTACTCTTCTAGCTAATACTGACGAAGTATTGAATTACATGGTAGGATTCCTGGCATTTTAAGGCAAAAAATATATCGAAAATACTTAATCATTTATCGAAATTCAGTTATTCACAACAATTATTGAACCTTACATTTTATTTCAACTCTAGAAAAGTTGTACAAGTTTTTTCGAACTCGTTAGTTCTCATCAGTAGAGTATAGAAACATTCATTCATTATTTACAAACCTATTTTTGATTTATTTTTACAATTAATTATTTTTTATTTATTTGCTTTCATCATGATTAAAGAATATTATTTAGGTATTAAGCAAATCACAACTTACACACTTTTTTATTTGTTATGAAAATACCTAGTTTTAAAGTATTTTCCTAGATATTAGCGTGCCCAGATTAGGGCAACAATATACAGAAAGTAGGTATTTTCATAATAAATAAAAAAGTGTGTAAGTTGTGATTTGCATAATACCTAAATAATATTCTCTAATCATGATGAAAGCAAATAAATAAAAAATAATTAATTGTAAAAATAGTAATTTTTAGTACAGATATTTTCTAAATTTAAAATAACAAATCCAATATGGTACCCAATGTGGCGAAAGAATAAAAAATCACTCTGAGAACTATTTCTTGTGCTATTGCCTTATTTTTTTTTTAAATCCTTGGAAATGAGTCCTTTTATATGTTTTTGAAATCTCTCTGTCCTAATCTAATGGTAAATTGACGATTTTGACAGCTGACAGCTGCCAACCAGCTGTCAAGTCAACATTAACAATTCAAAAACTTGAAATAATCTGTAATAATGATCTTGAAAAATGTTGTTATATTTAAAAAAAATGAACTTTCCGACCATCTCGCACATTAAAAGCTAGAGCTGAAAAACTGCTTGTTACATCTGAAACTCAATCGCATAGTTGACTCGAAATTTTAATTTTCTCTTTCAGCAACTTAAATTGCATGAAAAACTACTACTACAAAAAAAAACATTACCATTAAAAATAATATAAAAAAATTGGAAGAAAATATACAGCTATACAGTACATCTACGATTACGCCTGGAGACATGGCAACATTGTTTTATGTAAAAAAAATATATGATTTTAAAGGAAATTTTCTCAGCTTTCTGATGGTGTCATTTTAATTTATTTTTAAAATACGTTTTGTATCCGATTAAAGTTGCACCTTTCGCAGTGGTGTGAACTTTTAAAAAAATTTACATTTTCGCGGTTCGATGATGATATTGGAAATACATAAAAAATAATTCGAAGTATACACCTTTATAGGACATTTCATAAGCTTTAATTTAAGTTCTATGAAATTCTGTAGTACATTTTAAAAAACTAAATAAATGAACGTTTTTTTAAGAAACTTTTGGAAAAAGGCATTTCTCAAGTAATTTTACTCCCACATCCAGTGGAAGTATAGTAACGACAAAAAAATTTTTGAAATTTTTTATTGTTCAAATAGGTTTAGAATGTCATGAAACACCGAGATTTTAAGTTTGAGCGGAAAAAAATTTCTTTGTCTGTCGGTCTGTCTGTAACTTTTTTGTGCACACGATTGCTCTGGAACCGTTTAAGATATTTACTTGAAAGGTATACGTATGTATTTTAACGTGATCTGGAACTTATTCTGTTGAAGGGTTGAGGGGTAAATTGAGATAAATGGGGGAAAATAGATAAATCAAGAAGGTAAGAATCCATAAAATTGGTATTTAGTATATACAAGAGAAGCTTTAAGGTCTCAAAAAATTTTTTGGCATTAGCCACCCCCATTACCATTCCCACCCCATTATTAGAGGGGGCGGGGGGAATTGCGATTTAGTGTGTGTGTGTGGGCAAGAAGACTACCACCCCCTTCCCACTACTGATGTGGGATATCGTTTTATGGGTTTTTGGGGTAGACGATTTCAAATATTATATTATTAAAGTTCCATAAACAATTATTTCCACATAAAGAGACTTGGATGGAAAATCTGGATGTGGAAGTAGTGATTCCTTGGGTGACGATTTTTTTTTATGTTATAGTCGTAATAAAAAATTTAAATAATTTGAACGTAAAGGTACTATGGTATATTTAAAAAAAAAACATAGTAATTTAAAACAAACAATAATTTAGAGTTCAGAAATTAATAACAATTATACGTTTCATACTATTTTCATTAGAATCTTTAATTGTTTAAGTGGCTATAAAAAATTATGTATTAAAGATAAATAATTCTTTCGGGCGGCATTTTGAAGCTAGCAGTATATGTTTTCATTACCACTTGACAAAAATTGATATTTCATTATTTAAACATCATTATGGCCAAAAAAACGACCAAAAATTACCGAAACATTAACAAAACAGCTTTTAATGCAAAGCAAAAGAGTCAGATATATTATTTTATTGGCAAAGCGACTCCAAGTAGTTAATGTTTACCAGACACACAATTCATCATAACTTCGTTATTTTTAAAGATAATAAAACGAAAGATAATAATGAAATGTACTTTATAAAGTTATATTTGCATTTTTTCAAATCTGCAACTGGCTTTATTCGTGACACTTAGCTCTTCGGTGACAACAGCTATTAAAATTTGAGACTACTATCACCACTCCATAGGTGTGAGTGTGCAACCCTTCACTTCTCCTGAATGTGTACTGTTGATATTGAAATAAAGAAACCACTCGAGTAAAAAAAAATAATTCAAGGTTATGAGTGTGAGAGGCGTCACTCCATTACATTTTTTTGGTATTCATTAATATAAAAATGGCGAATTTTTTTATTACTAAAAAACCATCACTACCATTTATTATTTCACGCAAATTAGTTAAAGATGACAAATAAAAGAAATAATAAATAAAAAGATTATATTTTGGGGATACGTATACTGAAAATAGATCATCAAATATAGATTTAATAGCACTGGGCCTAATGCGGTTCCTTGTGGAATGTTAATATTTTGGCGACATACAAACCTGAAACAATTACGTCAACTTTTCAACAAAATTAAACTGCTAATTTGCCTATATATTTGACAAGAAATTGTGACAAAATGCGTGACAAAATTTGGCCCCAAGGGTCACATTCTATACAACATAGCGATCTGACACTAATGCACGAACAAGTATTTATATTAAATATATTTAATCCTCAGGAGTAAAAACGAAGGTCACCACGCAAGATATTATCTTATAAAAATATTAAAAAAAAAACTTACCCAATTAAGGATTGGCGACAATCAACACAAAACGCGAACGCTGTAAACAAAATGAAACACATCCTCATCCGTCCATTACTTTAATGAAATTGACAATAAAATAAAAGCTAGTTTCGAGCGATCATCTCGCTGAAACCGGTAATTAGGCCTCCAATTAGTGAAATTAATTGGCCTGACATCACAACTTTACTCCAGTGAGTAAATATTTTCCTGCCAAATTCCGAAAGCTCCGTTGATACGCAGTGCCTGAGGACACAGTGATGTTACTGTATCGATAAAAAACTATTTATATAAATAAATAATTTTAGAAGATGAGCCAACGGAGTCCTGCGTGCGGACAAGGTCGCTGGGAAGGTCTTCTTCTTCATTCTCAGCCGGCAGAAGAAATAACAATGAGGTAATTGCAAGTGTAAATAGGAATAATAATAATTGTTTACAGAGCTGAAACTGAAGTGAATAAATCCATTACCAAACAATAGCAACGAAACCTCTCATAGAAGTAGGAATATACCTGATTGTGAAAGAAAATAATTGTTGCTTTACTAGTATATATTATGCCACTTCACAGGATTCAAAAAATGCTAGTGCCTTTATAATCACAAAGCACGTAAATACCATTGAGGTACGTACAATTGATACAAATTAGTTTTTTCCGATTTCTTGAGCAACAGTCGTTTCATTTTCAATACAATGCTTGTGCTTTTCATTGTCGCCATACAACGTGAATCTTCCGTATTGTTCACTGAGGAAATATTTACCTTACTGATCATATCGAATAGCCCTACAGTGATAGCTGTAATTATATGACTGTTGTTTACTGAAATTATTATCTACAGTCAGTTGCAAGAAATAGGTTACACTTAGAATAGTCTAAGAGCTGACATCGATTTAAATCGTTTGATTTAAATCCATGACTTTAATAAAGTAATTTTTTTTATTTCAATCGATGATTTAAATCAAAAGAAAATTCTGGAAATAAAAACACTATTTGATTGATTGATTGATTTACCAGCGTGCGGTAGGCATTGCTGCCACTCCCAAGTTATACAGCTGGGCCTGCTACGTCCACGCTGGGTTGGACTAAGGTCATGCTTGTTGCCAGCAGCGAGAGCCACATGGCGCATGGTAAAGGAATATGGGATGGGAGGTGTAGGTATTTGTGAGATGCGTTACCGCATTGTGTCGTAAGGGAGCGTTTAAGCCCCCTTTTTTTTTGTATTTTTGGTTCTGGGCTTCTGCCTATTCTGGGTCTTCTTGTGAGATATGTTGCCGCGTTGTGGCGCTGCTATTTGTGCTCCTATTTTTGTACTTCTGTTTCTACAAGTCTTCTTCTTCTTCTGAGGCTTCTGATTCCTCCGTTTCTGGTTCTGGTAGAGTATATATCGCTCCGGTTTCTTTGTGGAAATCATTTTTTCCCCTCGCTTTTTTTCCCAGTATGTTTGGTCCTTTCCCAGTTTGTTCATGATCCTCTCGATTGTTTTCCACGTGTAACATGGTCTCCCAATTTTAAGTTTGCTGCTGTTCAGTGTTAGTACTTTCTTCAGTAGGTGTGTTGGTTCCCTTCTTTGGACGTGTCCCCAATACTTCATTGCATACGTTTCTGTCCTTTTTGTGATTGTGTTCCCTTCTAGTAGTGTTGATGTTTTATGTCGTTGTTTTTGCCCTGTTGTTTTTCTGAGTAATTGGATGATGTCTCTTTCAGCTCTTCTCAAACTTCTTCTGTTGGCTTTTGTTGTTGCCGCGTTTTTAACTCCATATGTCATTGTTGGCAGTATGATGGCTATGTACAGCCAGGCCCCATGATAGTCTGTTTTTCTCAATGAACGGTATAATTGCTCTTGTGACTGTATGCTGTTTTTATTCTCTCCTTTATTTGTTTCTCTCTTTTCAGTTGGTTCGTCAGATATGTTCCTAGGTATTTCAGTTTGTTCGTTGTCCTTAGGGAGTAGTCACCTATTTTGTATTCTTCTCCACTGATCCGACTCTCTTTTGTTGATGGGTCTCGCTCCATTATTAGACTTTTCTTGAACTTTATTTTCAGCCCAGATGTGTCCAAATGCGGTTTCATGTTTTCTAGGAAGTTGAGAATTTGTTGCTCTTCTTCTGCGACGATTAGGTCATCGGCGTAAGCTAATTCGATTTGGGTTCTCAGTGTTTCCGTGTCTTCGTTAAAATTTGGTGTTTCCCTTATTGTGTTTTGTATCGCTTGGTCTAGGACCGTGGTGAATAGTCGGGGAGATAGGGGGCATCTTTGTTTGACTCCTCTGTTCTTTTGTCTAGTTTCCGTCATTTGTTCGAACCATTGTATGGCAGTTGTTTCATGAAGGCAGGCCTTTATTATCTTGTTTATTAGATAGTGCGGCACTCCTTTGTTATAGAGGGTGTTGACTATGGCTTCGTGACTGATGGTATCGAATGCCTTTTGGATATCTATAGCGGCTATGTGCAGTTTTGTCCCTTCTCTCCATTTTCTTCCAGTATTCTTCTGGTGGTGTACATGTGGTCGTCCATTGATTTGCCTTTGATGAATGCTGTCTGGTAGTCTGGCGGTCTTCCAATGTACATCTCTAGTTGCTCGAGCAGGAATTGTGCGTAGTATTTGTATCCTATGCTGCAGAGTGTTTTTCTTCTGTAGTCTTCTATGGTCTGTGGCGAGTTGGTTTTTGGGAGAGGTATTTGTATAGTCTTGGTCCATTTCGTAGGCAGAGGTGTGTTTTCTGTCCATACCCTAGTGATGATTTCTAGGGTTTGCTCCTTTAGCTTTTCCGTGCCTATTTATTACAAAATATAAATCAACCATTAATATTCTTGATAAGTAAGAAAGATTTTGGTACAAAACAGGTAGTTTCTAAAACAAACCATTTTTTAATATTCAAGTACTTTATTAAATTTTATTTCAAACGTATTTTTTTATTTTACAATCAAAATCATTTTAATAGTGAAATTAATTATTTAAATTAAGAAATTTTAAATTTACGCCCATCGCCACGTCAGATGTGAGAGCATGCACAGTTAGATAAAGAAACAAGCTAAAGACGTACTCTTCGCCAATTTACTCAGCTTTTTATATATAATTGTTACACATTCTGTAGGATACTCTTCGCAGTTTTCTTGTAAATAATGTTAGTTTTTGGACATCCTAAATTTTGTGATACCATCTTTGTTGTGAAAAAAATTATATGAAAAAAAAAATGAAAAAAAAATGTCCAACCTGTGTGGGATTCGAACACGGGACCTTTGGATTGCAACGCAAAGCTTTAGACGCTGCGCCACCACATATTGCTACGAAAATTGATTGTCTGTGATATACCTATATCTTTCGACAATCATACATATATTTCAACTCGTACTTCTATGAAATATATATTAGTAAAATTCATAAACAAAAAAATATATTATGGAAATAATATTTCGCAAGATTTCCATTTTAGAACAAGCGAAAAAAATTAAGAGAATATATTTTTTTAAATTAAATAATTAATAACTTTTTTATTTACCGATCGATTTTCTTCAAATAGGGTTCTTCCTCTAGCTAACACTAACTTACTTTCTAAATTTCAATATAATCGGACTTTTCTTTCTTAAGTTATGGTGCTTACAAGAAACGTGACGGGCGGACAGACGGACAGACGGACATTTTGAAAGTTGTTCAGAATTCGTTCACTAACACAATGATATGAAAATTTTTTCTCTACGAGCGATATTTACAATTTTAGAAATGTGCCGATCAAATACAATATACTCTTCGTTTTTGCGAATAGTATAATAATCGACGGGCGTCTTTTGCTTTGCTTATTTGCTGTTAGCATATAGTCCAGTCAACGGGGTGTCACCTCTAACTGGAGTGCTAATGAATGGATTTTGATGAAACCTTGTGCAGTGTGTTTGTAATGACGTTAATAAAAGAGTTGAAAAAAGATCAGAATAGGAAATGATCGGAAGGGGTAGAAAACATCCCTTTTATCATGGGTTCCGTAACTTGTAGAATTAGGTCACAAATGAAAGAGAAACAATAAATTTACCTTTTTTGGCCCAAAATAAGATGAATTTTTTCGAAAAATGCATATTTTTTGGAGATATGGCCACTCGAAAATTCCTAAAAGTAGGGGGAGGGGAAATGTAATAGTTGAAAAAAAAAATCTGAAAAAATTCAGGTGAATATATTATCGAAATACAAGACTTCTTTTATTTGCAACTTGTCTGTAAAGGGCGTTTTCACCGAGTTATTCCGGAAAAACATGAAAAACTACCCCTTTCTTTGAAATTGTAGCGCTTTAAAAATATGTAATTTAAATTTTTTTTTAAATTCAGACGTAATGCACTGAGGCCTTCTAAACATTTTTTGTATCTTAGAATTTGTTTGTAACTTGCTAATTTTCTGAGTTACAGGCAGTTTTTCACAATAAATAATGTACCAATTTTTTTGCACAAAAAATACATGAGAATTCGAAATCTGAACGTCATTTATGCATATTATTATAAAAAATACGAAACCTATATAGTTATACCATTTTTAAAAGTTCAATATAATTCTTAAATTTTCATGTATTTTATAATAAGCAAAAAATGTAGTACATACATTAGTTATCGTGAAAAACTGCATGTAACTCGAAAAATTAGCAAGGTACTTTTTTTGCTAGTGTTGGAATGTAATAAATTTAAAAAATCTGAAAAAAAAGGAATTTAATTTTATACTGTTCGCTTCACTATCAATTATTCTGTAAATCAAACAATAATATATTTTATTTAATTTAAATTGGTTGCATTGAATACTTTAAAACCAAATATCTCAGAAACGGCTACTCGTAGCGGCATTTAGAAGGTATGCCTTTTTTAAGTAAACAAGACAGGAATTTTTATTTAGAGAAAAATCGCCAAAAATATATGACGTAGGTGGCGCCCTCTACAAATAATAGCAAAAGTATGAATAGATTTGAATTCCTCGTCTCAAAAAATCCCCAATCACCAAATTTTGTTAAAATATTTCCATTTTTAAAGAAACTATAAAAAAAAACAGAATTTTAACTTTGACACCTTGTTACTACATTTTGAAAAAAATGTAGTATAGGTTTTGCATTTTTCCAGTGGACTATCGAAATCCGAAAAAAACGTCGGATCGAAACGAAAGTCGTATCTATCGACTCGAGAGCGAATTTAGAAAATTCCGTCCGTCGGTCAGTCGGTCTGTCTGTCTGTCATGCTCAGCCCCCCTAATCCGTTTTCGGATTTCGATGAAACTTGGGTGGTTAATAGGAGGCCTTTAGAAAACCTTAACGCTGGAAGCTCGGCTCCGTTCGGAAACCGGAAGTACCCGATATAGACGTTTCAAGTTTTTCGGGAAAAATTGAATAACTCGGTAACGGGCAGTCGGATCGAGATATTTCAAAAAAGAGATGGTGCCGCTAGCAACGGTCTACAGATAAGTATACCGGAGACAATATCGAAAAACAAATGGAAATTGATTTTTTTTGCAAAAAACTGGTTTTCTCGAAATCAGGCTAGGAAGCACGATAACTGTCCAGGATATTGATCGATTTCGATGAGACTTGGTGGGATCGAAGGTACACGGCCACAAATGAAGCCTATTGCTGGCGGCCCGAATCCGTTGACCGCAAGTATTTTTTCCAAGGCCGAGTATGATTTTCCAAAGATATTGATAACTCCCGAACCGAAAGTCCGATTTTGATTTTCAAAAATGGCGATTATAGAGCTCGATTAATTCTATTAGGTGACGTTTGTGAGAAATTTGTCAAAACAAAAGCGAATCTACAAATCCTGGAAAACTTCATTTTTTTGATAAATTCTACAAATACCGAACAGTTTCCTAATAAAAATCGAAAATTAAGTATTCCGTCGATCAATCTCTATAACCGGTATAAGGCACGGACCTTTTCGGACAAAAAATCTGAAATAGAGTTTTTCGAAAAAATTAAAAATAAACGAGTTATTTGCAAAGATGCATGACCACAATATAACCGATGCCCTTTCTGTATTTCAAAATGTAGTTAGCCTTTACTTTAGTCAATGCAAAAAGAAAAAAAAGGTACTGAGTCAGCCCAACAGGGATAAAAAGCATATCAGAATGTAGTTTTTAGCTTGTTAATATAACTTTTGGACTGAGGTAAGTTTGGTTAAATCGTAATATTTTTACGTAAGGCTCTTTGCTCTATGAACCATTATTTATGGAACACCCTGTATATCGTTATTAGACATATAAATACAAGCATCCAATAGATTGGAAGACAGAAATTATGAATTTAGACCTTTTTTTGGGCCCTTTTTGAATTTGAGCACTCAATTTGTAAATTTTGGCGATCATTAAAATGGCTGCATAGAATTGTCTGCCATGTTGTTTTTGAAAAAAAGGACATTCAAATGTACAATTTCCGACAAATTTGGTCAAGGAGCTCGCTATTTTTTTTGTCCTTTTTATTAGCTTTGCGCGTGCGCGCGCACGCAACATGTCTGCGGTGTCTTCCATTTATTTTTTCGCTAGGTCAAATACGTATAGTAAATGCTATCGAGCATTTCGATTGGGAGTTCGTTAAAAACTTTGCCCTCATGAGTTACCCCGTAAGGCTAAATGCCTAATAAAAAAAAATGTTTATTTTGCCAATACTTTCAGGCTACCTAGGGAAAGACGGGAGCTCAATACCTTACCAAATTAATGTCAGCAAATGCCAGCAAATCGTGCGGCTAAGTGAGAAGTGAAACACACTGTAGAGAGATTACCTTTTTGATTTTCATAGATTACTTTTCTGCCGTTTTAAAAATCCTATAAAAATATTCTTTACTATAACAATAAGCAAATAAAAAATAATTTACTTTAAAACATGAAGATCTGGCTTATTCAATTTTCGATTTTGGACCAATTGGATCCCATTTTAAAGGGAGGGGAGGTTAAAATGAAAAATTTTACCATGGTAATAAATAAGAAAGATTGTTCACGTAGATAATAATTCTGTATGGAGATTAAAAGCTCGTAAATCGCATGGGTACTAAAAACTCGGAAAAAACTAATAAAACTTACACGAATATAATAAATAGAATAAGTTTAACATAAATCACATTTAACAATGTTGGTTGTAAGTTGCCAAGATAGCGTCTTGAGTAGACTTTCCCTCTTGGAAGTCGTATAGTATTTTTTAAATAGGTAATTAAATTGTATTTCCTGACGTAGCCGTTTAATTTCTACTTTAATACTTTTTCAAATATTTTGGAAACATTTGTTATTAAAGATATTAGTATTTAAGTTTGTTCTATTACCACTAGTAAAAATTGGAAGGACAAAACAAATCAAATTAATATATTACGTAATTTCAGTACGTTATGTAAATTGTTTGGGAGGTCACTGATAAAATAACCCAATGGAGAAACAACAAAAATTTAGATTTTTTCCAGAATACCCATACATGCTCATCAGGGTGGCCCATCTCTATAGGGGGTGAATTTTTTTGCGTATTTTTTAAGTCTCACCCCACGAAAATATACTATTATACTAGGAATAATTTATGTCAAAGTTTCAGATAATTCGGTGAACGGTAACCCGTGCCGCATTCAGGTAGAAATTTGTAGATAAGATTTTATTACGGTAATACACTTAAATCTTACTTAAAATACAAATATCTACCTCTTTTCTCATAATGTTTTATTGGTGTAATTATTTCCTAGAAATTATTTGTTTTGGAAGTTTGGAAATATAATGCACCTACGGTAGGTTTTTATGTCAGTTTGCAATTGTGTTTTACAGTGGTGACATTATAAGTTCTAGCATACGTTCCTTTTTGAAAAAACATTTAACGATGGCTGATGTTAGAACCTTACGAAAGGATACTTTCATTTACTTAGTTGGACACTATTCGTCACAAATCATTGGCAATAAATTGCCGTCTAATAGACAAGTATTACAAGTGCTCTTTTATAACATTCGTGAAGTGAAGCTAAGTGTACATGAAAGCGCTAAATTAACAATAAAAGAGGTGTCAGTTTTTTGGGATAAAGCTCGCATTCCGACACGTCAGGATTTTCATTGTGTTAAACAACTAGATAAACTTTATGCAGAGTGGAGGAACTTACAAAAATCGGCTAAAAGGGCCCGTGCGGAAGTAAAGAAAAAAATTTCGTTGAAAAATTGGACGATCTTTTTGACATTTCTCATGCAAATGCATTGGAGTTGATGAAAATAGATGAAGATAAGCAGTATTTAATTAACCAAAGAAAAAAGGGACGTCCTGGATTTATGTATGGTATTGATTACCAAATTGCTTCTCAAGAAAAATCAGCTGAGGAGAAATTACAGAAATTATCCGAACGAAGTCAACAAGAAAAAGCTAGATTAGAGGAAACAGTCACCTGTCCATCATCAAGTAGTAATTCAGCCGACTCCAACGAAAATGAAGATGAAATAATTGAAGCCCAAGAAGAGTTGTTACAAGACCAGCCTGGCCCGTCACAGCCAAAAAAGAGGAGATTGTATGGAACATGTAACATCATCACACCAAAAATATACGCTGCATTTGATGCTTGCAAAATAAGCGACAGGTATGGAGTCCATATTTTGACGGCAGTAGCAGAAGCACTAGGACATGACACCACATCTTTGTCCATCAGCAGAACCACACTTCAGCGCTCTAGACGACGCATCCGCGAAGAAAGAGCTGAAATATTAAAAACTGCCTTCGGTAATTCTGAATTGCCGGCCCCAGTCATCCATTGGGATGGAAAACTTTTACCTTCTCTCACTGGAATGGGAAATATCGATAGACTTGCTATCTTAGTTACTAGTGGAGATATTGAACAACTACTTGGAGTACCAGCTTTGCCCAATTCAACTGGAAGAGAACAGACTGAAGCAGTTTATGATGTGCTTTGTGAATGGAATTTGGACGAAAAGGTAATAGCTTTGTGTTGTAATACAACAGCATCAAATATGGGTTATATAAATGGGGCAGCCACACTATTACAACAAAAATTAGAAAGAGATATTCTATATTTTCCTTGTAGACATTATATTTTTGAAGTGGTTTTGAGAAGTGTGTTTGACACAAAAATGCCTGGCCTAAAATAGATCAAAATAAACTAAAAACTGGATTACAGGTATCAAAAATTAAACACATTTTACAACCAGTTAAAGCCGAAATTGTAAAGTTTCTAAATGCAGCTTTAACTTTGCAACAGCCTCGTGATGATTATAAAGAATTTTTAATGCTTTCTAAACTTTTTGTTGAAGAAGAGCCCACTCACACGACATTCTATCAACGAGGGGCATTTCAACATGCACGTTGGATGGCCAAAGCCATTTACTGTCTAAAAATATTTTTTTTCCAAGATCAGTTCCAACTAACTAAAAAAGAAAAAATAGGTATTGAAGTATATGTCTCTTTATTGTAAAGGTTTATGTAAAGGCCTGGTTTACAGCGTCATTTGCTATTAAAGCACCGCTTCATGACTTAGACTTTTGTAAAGAACTCATTAATTATCAAAATATTGACAAAGAAATATCTCAAGCCGCAAGTAGGAAAATAGTGAACCATTTGTGGTACCTTAATTCAGTAAATGTTGGCTTATCTTTCTTTGATGACGATATTTCAGTTACCACTAAAAGATAAATGGTTAAATCTTTGAATAGGAAAGCACCAAATCAAGAGGGTATTAAACGACTTGTGATTAGTAACATTACTGACGCTGAAAACAAGAAAATTCAGGACTTCATATGCGAGAACACTAAACAGTTTTTTCAAAAATTAGGTTTGTCTATGGAATTTTTGGAAAATGATCCAACAACATCGAGGGAAAATGAAAGTTATACCCGATGTTTCAATATTATAAACAAAATTAAAGTTGTAAATGATGCCGCTGAGAGAGGAATCAAACTTATTACTGACTATAATGACATTTTAACAAAAAATGAAGACCAAAAACAGTTTTTACTCCAAGTTGTAAATGATTATAAATCACAGTTTCCAAATGTAAAAAAAGAAACCGTGTCGCATGCTTTGGCCTAGTGCAAAAAATATTGTTTTTATTACTATATGTCTTGTAGATTTAGGATAATATTTGGTACTATGTATGAAAAAAACGTTTCATAATAAAATACACAAAGATAAAACGAGAGTTTTATTTCAAAAACTTCTAGTCTAGTTTTCTTAGACTACGAATTTACAGTAGTATGACACATGTCATAGTCACAACAGATAATGTCTTTGATATTTGTATGACTTGATTAGTCATTCTAAAGATAAATGTTGCTGATTAAAAAAAAAAAACAATGCATCAACCAAAGAATGTAAATAATTCCATTTACTTTTATTATTGCATAATAATGCATTCTGCGGCACCCCTCGCCTTCAATTTGCCTCAATAATATTTTAAGGGGACTGTTTTTTCTTCAAATGGAACCATTTGCAGGGGTGAGAAATAAAAAATTTCGATTTCGAAACAGATGGGCCATCCTAGCTCATGGTATAGGGTGTAATCTGATATGAAGATATGCCGTTCCTGTTTTCATTCAAGGCACCTTGAACGCCCAAAAACCCAAATATTGCAGCCAATGGTAATTTAATTAATAAAAATGGTGGCAACATTTTCCATTAAGACGAGATGCAGCGTCTATCACCATCGAATACCAGAGAGATACGCGGAAGTTCTTCTGTGGCCAGCCAAATTTTCCGATTTAGTGCCAATAGAAAATTTGTGAGATACTATAGTTTGGTCCAATTGTCAAGAACACTATTGAAGATCAGGCCGTGAGGTTAAAGTGGTTTATCATCTATTACGTAATACATAGTGCCTAAAAGTCACACATTAATTTATAATGCTTTATCTGTTCAGTAATAGTTAGAAATAATACGTAAGCTCTACAAGGAAGATCTCTAGACATTTCAGTGACAACCGTATATGATGTAACAGAAGGACGTTTAGGCGGGCTTTGTCCTATTTGGCGAAATTTAAATAAAAAACATTTTTTTTTCACTACAGACTATCTATAATTTACCATATTTAAACTGCTCTTACCTTAAAATTGGCACAGACAGTGAGTCACGTCTAACTAGACTAGAATCTAACGTGATGATAGACAAACATCAACAATTAACGGCATCAAACAATAACTAATTTGTTGATGACATCGTGCTAACGCGTGTTGTTTAAACACTTATTAACGTGATTTTATTTGCATTTAAAATATATTATATATTATATGAAATATAACACATAATATTTAAATATTGGGAAAACATTATGTAATACAATATGTATTATGTAATAGCCCATCCAAAAAAAAATCGACAAGGTTCTGTGAAACAATATTCATCTTGCTGTATGATTTTTAATAAGCATTTTACGTTAATTATATTTCCACATCCAGTGAAAGTAGAGTAACACAAAAAAAATTGAAAATTTGTATCATTCAAATAGGCTTAGAATGTCATAAAACGTCGAGATGTTAAATTTGAGCAAACAAAAGTCTCTGTCGGTCTGCCTATAACTTTTTTTTTGTGCGTACGATTACTCTGGAACCGTTTAAGATATTGATTTGATATTTGGTATACCTATAATCTTAGTTTTTATGATTTCGGGGTTTTAGTCTAGAGATTTGTATTTAATATAAAAATTTTACAGTCTCTTCGGCTACTGATTAGAACAAAACAAATATAGAACGCAAAATTGTGTACCAGGGTTCTTTTGATATCGCAGCACATTAAGCATTAATTACCGCCACATTTCATACCATAGCCAACATGACTTAGTGCAATAAAATGGTTTTCAGCAACCAGAGCTGTGACCAGTACTCAATGAAAGTACTGGCAGTAACCAGTAAGCAGTATCAAACAATTTTTGTTTTACTTGCAGTATTAAGTACCAGTACTTTTCAGAAATACTTGAAATATTCAGTAATGTACTTAAAATTAAACATTTGCAGTAGCAGTAATAAGTAAAGTACTCTTCAAGTATTTTCAGTATTTTGAATACTTAGAGTATTTTATAAATACCTGCAGTACTTTCAAGTACTGCAAGTACTTTTAAAAACAGTAGCCTTAACGACTTCCAGTATTTAATTACTTGCAGTATGTATTTGTAAGTACTTTTTTAAAAACAGTACTAATATCAGATAAATATTATTAAAATAGAATTTTAGGATTGCCAACAATAGTCAGTAATACAATAGACGGAGAGCTGGGCACGAAATTTCGATATCACTCGGGTTATAAAAAGTTTCCCTAACAATACGTCGTACACTAAGGGAGCACCCTGATTTGGGAATTTGCTGACAGCTCGAGCAGGGAGGGGTCCTGCCATATTGAAAAAATGGCGAACAAAAACAGTCTCTTTGAAATATCGGGTGCCTCATACAGCAAAAAATGCTCTTATGAAAATAAAAGAGCATTACATTTTCTACAAAACATGTTCTATAGATTTTTTCGTTAAACTGAATAGTTTCGGTGCAGCAGCCAAAATTATGATTTTTTGTAATTTCTCAATTTAGTGTGACTTTTATGAAGGAGTATTTTTATGTTGAGACAAAATTTGATTTCATACCTGAAAATCTTCAAATATAGTTGATTTTACTTGTCTGCTACGCATAGCTCAATGTTCAATACTCGTTTCCACGCTATCTTGAGGTGGAGTATATGGCGCGTTTTCTTTTACGTGGTTGTCCCCTATAGGCTAAATCCACGACTAAGCTGCTTCTTGAGGCATTTTAGGTGCCCGATGTCAAAGGTCCAGGTTCGTTGTAGTCTCTTCGGAAATTGCTTCCGTTGCGCTGTTCACTGATTCTACGTATTGATTGTTCTCCATGCTTGCGAGAAATGTTTCGACTGGAGAGTCGACTTCCTCATCGTCATGAAGCTCATCGACTATTCCTGGTGCATTGTCGCAGCTTTGTCGGTTACAAAATTTGCAAATTACAGTGAAGAGTGCAACGAAAGCAATTTCCGAAGAAAGTATTGTTGAAGACTATAACAAACCTGGACCTTCGATATCAAGCACCTAAAACGCCTCAAGAAGCAGGCTAGTCGAGGATTTGGTCTATAGGGGACAACCACGTAAAAAAAAACGCGCCATATACTCTTCCTCAAGGTGGCGTGGAAACGAGTATTGAACATTGAACTACGCGTAGCAGACAAGTAAAATCAACTATATTTGAAGATTTTCAGGGATGAAAACGAATTTTGTCTCAACACAAAAATACTCCTTCATAAAAGTCGCACTAAACTGAGATATTACAAAAAATCATAATTTCGGCTGCTGCACCAAAACTATTCAGTTTAACGAAAAAATCTATAGAACATATTTTGTAGAAAATTGAATGTTCTTTTATTTTCATAAGAACATTTTTTGCCGTATGAGGCACCCGAAGCGAGATATTTCAAAGAGACTGTTTTTGTGCGCCATTTTTTCAATATGGTGGCACCCCTCCCCGCTAGAGCTGTCAGCAAATTCCCAAATCAGGGTCCTCCCTTAGTGTACGACGTATTGATACGGAAACTTTTCACAACCCGAGTCATATTGAAATTTTGTGCCCAGCTCTTAGACTACAACAGCCAACATATTAATATCAATAATAACGGTGCAGTTTTTGGAAGTATAATTTTCATTAAAAAAATTCATGTTTGGAGCCCATTTCTATTATTATTGATTGGTAATGGTAATAACGGTAATACTGGTATTACTATAATATCGTATGTATTATACGACATGATGTATGAAAATTACAGTAAGGTCACAAAAGATATATTTTTAATACTCATTTTATTTCTAATATATAAATTTACAACAAAGGAAATAAGTAAAAAATATATAATATAAAACTTAAGACAACATAAAATTATAACGCATAATATATAATAGTCTAAGAGCTGATGAAAATTACTTGATTTATTAAAATAAAATACTGGCTCATTTTTTCTTAAGTACTTGGAGTAGTTTATAGCTTTACAGTTTTTATTAAGACTGAGAGTGTTTTGTAATACTGGGAGTACTTACGTAAAGTACTTGAAGTAGATTATGATTTTACAGTACACAGCTCTGTCAGCAGCCATTTCAAAAACGAATATCATCTTGTTATACATAGTTGAAAAGAGAAATTTAAGTATAATCAGATAGGAAAAAAAATATATACAGGGTGCCATTTGAAATAACGAAGTAGATGTCACTTCCGGTGAAATTGGAAGTGGAAAAAATTTCTTGTTTATACCAAAAAAAGAACAATCACGCATTATATGAGTTTACCAAATTTCAAAATAAATCTTTCTAAATAAACATGCTACGGGGTGTTACATATCTCCTGTGTCACTCGGTATATAAGAGAAGCTAAGGTCTCAAAAAATTATATATTTAATCCACTATTAAAGGGGATGAAAAAAATAAAATTGTGAGTTAGTGTGTGTACAAAACAAAAGGCCTCAAATTTTTTTTTACTTCATCCACTCCCACCCCCACTACCGATGTGGCATATCGTTTTATGGGTTTTTGGAGTAGGCGATTTCAAATATTATGTTATTAAAGTTCCATAAACAATTATTTACACATACAAAAATTTTTTCATTGTGAAAGACTTGGATAGAAAATCTGGATGTGGAAATAGTGATTTCTTGGGCAGCGGTTTTTTTATTGTAAACAATTCACCGAAACTGAAGGAGTGGTACTATTGGCTAAAAATACGTTTTAATTCGTTATTTGCTATAGCTAAAGTAGGTGATATATTAAGTGATCCGAGAACCGTCCTTTACGGTTTGCCACAGGGCACAGTCCTAGGACCAATATTGTTTAGTATATACTTAAACGACCTGCTTAATATCTCATTTAGATGGTTTAACCATGTAAATACTATTATGATTCGAAAGTTCGACGCAGAACGAACTATGGGCATCTTCATATTTGAGAAGATACAACAATTCGATCTTGAGTCTGTGGTGAATTTATATAACATGAATTTACAACTAAAAAAGTGGTTTTTTTTAATGTCTGCCATCGTCCGTCTGTGGTCGCAACCTAGACACCAACTACAGGATCAATTTTGCTCGAATTTTGCACGTGTATTCAGGGCGGTAAAATCGCAAAATCCTAGCTCAAATTTGAGGGGAGTAGTCCCCTAAAAATTGATGACAAAGTGGAAAACATTTTTTTCCCTAAAGCGGCTCTAATGTTTTGATAAAATTTAAGAAACGAATACTTCTATAATACCAGTGAGATATGAAAAGACTAGCTCCTAGAAAATACAGGAGGGCGGTAGGGTATAAAGAAACATTTTTTATTTTAAAACGGCTCTAACGATTTTAATTAAATTTACCATATGGACACCCCCTTAGTACTAGTAAGAGATGGAATGACCAATTCTTCCTAAAAATTTGATAGATGGAATATGTGATGATATAAATAAAAAATAGTTATAAAATACACCACTGTACGCCTTACTCCTATATGGAAAAGCTATGGTTGATTGAATTTCAAGAACAAATTTTAGATAAGTAAAATTGCTATTCTAAGATAATTTTAGAAAATATTATTTGGCTCCACTATTATTTCTTGTATAATTAAACCAATTAATAATAAATTTAGACAATTAGTAATGCGTTTGACCGAAAACCACAGCTATTTACACGAATTTCCTGCAAACAAATTACTCAAATTATCTCCCAGATTAAGTTGCGTCTGATAGTATAAAAGGAAACAACAACCAATATTAAAAAAACCCAACCGAGGCTTAATATTTAAGATACAACGTTGAAGTTCATCCAACTAATAATAGCTTTCTTTGCTGATGAACCACGTAATATTTTTAATACGGATACGCTCGTCCTTTATATCTCCCAACTCTTTGGATAATTCATTCCCTACCATTCTTCTCGTATTACAATACTCCTGACTTTATCATCTTTATTAAGCCTTTGTGACTGTAGAATCCGTTTCCCTTTCAGTCTACGCGTCCTGTAATCTTTGACTGATATATTCTATATCATCACAAGTAATAGCAGAGGATGATTCATGTCTTATAAATTATTTATAAAGTATTAATTTAATTCTTTTCTAAAAATAGTGCAGGATGTAGGATATTATTAATAATTACATACTGGTGGTCGACCTGTGTGCATATTTTAGACCACGCAATGTTGGTTCTTTTTATACGGGGTGGGTAGCGTCCTTCGCTTTGTTTACTTTTAGACTATATACTTGACAAAGATAAGCTTATAAGATAATCTTATGATATCTTATAATCTTATCTAATATAAGATAAGATAATCTTTTGAAAGCAATATTTTAATCGTAAAAGCTCATTCCTGCTACAGGCCACAGCGAATCATTGTAAAAACGATTCTATTCGACAAACATGTTTTTATATTACTATAATGATTATTAAAATTGAGACGTTCAATATTTGCTTGAGAAATCACATAAATGCCATTTTTTTAAATATAGGCTGGCCACATACAGGGTGTCTCACTTATAACTCCCGGTTCCATTTCCCCGATAACTAAAATAAAGGAGATATTTGAATTTTGTAAAAGTTGTTTACCAGAATATATAAATGACATCAGTTTTGAGTAAAAACGGTCATTTTACAAATTGAGGTATAGATGGCGCTGCGACGCAAAGAAATGATTTAATCCTAGGAACGTTGAAATGAGATGCAAGTGATGGGACATTACATTCTGAGCAACTCTTACGATATGAACAATTTTCGAAAAATCACTGGTTTTTGAGATATTTGAACTTCTCTATTAATTTTTCTAATATAAAAATCGTCATAACTTTTTCAAAATACATTTTAGACTATAAGTTCTTTGGGACATTTTTCATAGTGAATCAGACTGATTTCGATAGTAATGAAACGTATTTATTTTAAAACACAAAATTTTTTTTTCAAGTAGAACAAAGGTGGGGCTGCAACTGCTATTTGGAAATTAAAGATTTTGACATTTCTGTTGTTTGTGTATTGTCTAATTTTTGCGTCATGTTTATATTGTATGTTCGAAATTTTAGGTACACTGTAAATTGTAATATGAAAAAAAAACAACGATTTTTATTACCTGAGAAATTACATTGAAGTTCAAATATCTCAAAAACCAATGATTTTTAGAAAATTTTTCATATTAAAAAACTTTCTTAGAATATAATCCTCCATCCCATGCACCTTATTTCAACGTTCCTAGGAATGAACAATTTCTTTGCATTGCAACGCCATCTATACCTCAATGTGTAAAATAAACATTTTTACTCAAAACTGAAGTCATTTATATACTCTAGTGGATACCTTCTACAGAATTCAAATATTGCTTTTGGATATCGAGAAAATAGAGCCGGGAGTTTTAAGTCGGACACCCTGTATAGTCTACGTTTAGTGTATTAAAAAGCCGTTTAGAAACGAAATTTCGCCCCATCAATCTTGGAACTATCTGAAAAATAGTACGAATGTAACTTCTAGCGCACAGAAACAGAAAAAAAAATATTTCAGAAAATCAACCTTGAGTACAACCTCCCAAAAGCACCCTCAAAATGGAGTGTCGCTCCACCATCTTGGATATATTAGAACATTTTTTTCTCAATATGTCCTATATTTCGATTAAAGAAAAAAATGTTCCATTAAATTTTCCTTGCAGTTTTCGACTATGAACAAACTAGGAAGGACCAAGCACACTGGGGAAGAACAGCGAGGGAAAAAATGAATACCACAAAGAAATCGCAACGATATATGCTCCAGAATCAGAAACGGGGGAATCAGAAGACTCAAGAAGAAGATTTGTAGAAGCAGAAACACAAAGTCATTATATTATCTTCTTCTATTTCTTGTCGTATTTTTTCATCTTCTCCCCGTCTTTCTTAATAATATTAGACAATATTAACAAATTTGCATATGGGGGATAGATACTGGCATAGCTAGTTATATAAATTCTCAATTAGTATCAGTTAGGAGACTTTTTTTATTTAATTTTTAAAGCTTGTAGTTTGCAGCAGATATATTAGCGAGTTATTAATGGACTATCATAATAATGGACCATCGTTCATAATGATGATGATCACTTTCCACTAGGACTTAATTTTTCAAAAATTGAAACATTTAATTTTGTTTATTTACAAGTTGTAAAGCTTGGAACCGATGCTAATTCTTTTAGGTCATTGTTTGCCTTGATATTGGTGTTGTAATAATCCGTATGATTAAATTAATAATAAATATGTGTGTCGTCAGCGTACATTACCACTTTTTATAACACTGGCAAAGTTGCAGGTTTCTCACAAAATAATAACGGTCTCCAAATTGATCCCTGAGGGACTCCATAGGATATATTTCCATAATTGGATTTCTGTTTTCTAGCTTATACAAATTGTACACAATTTCGCAAGTAATTGTTTTATCATCGGTACTGAATTTTCAGAAAAACACGATGAAATGTAGTAGAGTACAATAATTCTATGAGTTTGTGTGTTAGAACGCTGCGTTAAGTAGAGGCCTCGGTAGAGGCTGAGCAGTAACCGGAGCCTAGCGACTACACCATAGCCGAGAAAGGATGGTGATGAATTGAACCGTCAATAGTATCAAGCGGCACATGTCATTGAACGATGTTGATTTTAAAACCCCGTGTAAAAATTATTTTGATACACCCCCTTCAAGTTTAAACGCCAATAGTACGCAGTGATCACCTGCATTTATTACTATTCTCCTTTTCTGGTTAAAGAATAGCAATTTATATGCAGACTCAGCAAAAATGACCATCGTCGTCATCATCAGTAAACCGAAACCATTTGGGTTTTGTTTTGATTTCTGGCAAGACGATGATCGAATCCCCTCAAGCAAGAGGTCATTCGTAATTTAAGGGTGGCGGTGCCATAATTGCGTGCTTAAGAAAATGATTTCGTAGTTCGAGAATTTCTCCTATATCCCTGAACCGATTGAAAAAATTCTTTAATAGGCTTTTAGAGAAAACTTGTTAGAATGGTATCAGACTATTGAAATCAACAAAAAAAAATTTTTTTGAGCAGGAGAAATTTTTTTTCCTCTTTTAATTTTAAATAGTCTAGTACCATTATATAAAGTTGTCTCTAAAAGTCCATCAAAAAATTTTTTTAACCGGTTCAGGGATGTAGAAGAAATTCTCGAATTACGTTCACTGAACCGCCCACCTTAATGGCAGACACAGAAGAATTGAAGAAGAACGAAGTATAATTATCGAATATGTCAATATTCTTCTAATTTAAATGATAGTCAGTATGGGAAAAATAGGTATACTTACATTATATATAGAGCGCCTTGCAGAGCCTTGCCTTAACTTCAACAGTTAATTCCTGAAAAGAAAATAGAAAGTTTTACAAGTTTGTTTGAACTTTGTTCAGTCTAGGATGAGTAAATGAGTATAGGATTAACAAAACAAAAGTTATATATAATAAAAATAAAATTAAAATTAAAAAAAAAATCCCCAACATAAATCTTTATTCGGATTATAATTTAAATTCAAAACTTGTGCGTATAAATACTGTAACGTGTTTCCACCCTTAGGAAACCACCCTCGCAAATTCCGTGGGTTCCAAAAATTATAACAAGAGATGTCCACTAACACACTTTATTAAATGTTTACTGGATACTTCACAATACTATTATTAATTTAAATACACTTTACTGACTAAAAATCACAATGTTTATTACTTTGTTTATCTTCGAACTCTTAACCTCACTTTCTATACTTTCTCAACTTCTGAACTTCTGAACTACTCGCCGAGAATGCGGTCAGTCTTTTATACCTAAAAATGACAGATCTCGATTGTTCTGTGATGACGCCACCATTCTCTAGAGAATTCCAGATGTCACTTTGGAATCTTCTGGTAGGTTCTTTTTCGAGTAGGTGCAAATACACTACATTCATTCAGACATTCGATCTGTTGAAGTCTGCCTACTTTTTAGTAATATAACCTTAAATTTTAAGGGGTGCAACATATTACACTGCCCCCTCCTTAAGCCTGAACGTCCCGGTCAGGCAATTCAGCCTCTTTCACATACTTCGCCAGTCTATCCAAGTGTACGATCTTCATCTTGGACTTTTTGTTTCGTTGAATATGATAGACGACATCATTAATTCGGGTAATAACAGTGTACGGTCCATCCCAAGGAGGTTGAAATTTCGGGGGTCTCCATTCCTTCCGCTGTGGGTTGTACAGCCAAACCAGATCCCCCACCTTAAATCCCCCTGTACTGGCATTCTGATCATAACGGGCCTTCAAGCGGTTACTAGTTCTGTTCATCTGCTCTCGATCATTCTTTGGCTGTTCTCGACTTCCATTTCTGTAGTTGCTCATCGAAAATGGTTCTCCACGGGCAGCACAATTTTTACACTTGTGACACCAGGCCTCCACATCCTGGCGACTTTTAACCCAATAGAACTGTTCCCGTGCTCTACTCAATGTCTTGTTTATGCCGAAGTGTCTGCTGGATGTTTCATTATGTGCTTCCTGGAGTACTTCTGGTACACGACACCTGGGAATCACTAGACGCATGGCAACCTGCTTCCCATCTGGGCTTTCCCATGCTCTCCTCAAAAGCCCATCTACGACCATAAGTGAATCCCATTGTGACCATAAAGCCTTCAGCCCCACTTCTTTGTTGGAAACATCCTTCCATGCTGGACGCGTTCCCTCTTCTTTTGCTCTCAACATGGGTCCGATTTCTACATCGCGCAATTGCTCTTGCCTCAGAGTTTTCTTTGTCCAACTGTCTGGAAGATCGACCTTGACAATGTTGACTTCAACCATGTTCGGCAATTTTCCCACCTGAGGGTAGCGCTTGCAATCTTCCTTGTCTGGTTTTCTGGATAATGCAGGAGTTTTGACTGCCTGCGTTGTCAACAGCCTGGTTTTCTCACATTGGTCGTTCACTTTTGACAAAATAAATTGTTCGTTCCCAATCCTTAACATTCGCTTTCCTACGTCAACAATAAATCCATACTGTTCCATAATGTCCAGTCCCAAAATGAAGTCATCCGTAATGTCAGCCACGATGACCCTGTGGTCGAACCTCAAATGCCCAATCTGCAAACCCAGGTCTACTTCTCCATGAACCGTAGCCCTGTCCCCCGTAGCTGTCCGGACGATCACTTCTTCATTTTGCCTCTTGGTAATCTTTATGCCCGATATAAATCCTGGCCGTACTATTGATGACGTAGTACCTGTGTCGATGGTAAACAAACATTTTCTTCCGTTCACATATCCATGCAACAACAGACTGCTTGCGATTCTTCGAAGCTGGGAAATCTTTATTTCTCTGGGGTCACTGCATTCCCTAGCCTGAACAACCCCTTGGTACTGTTTTCCTGCTTCTCTTCAAGATTCACAGCATTTACTCGACTCTCCGAATTCTGCTGTCGACAGTCTCGCTTCATGTGTCCTACCTTGCCGCAGTTGTAACATTTAATACCTCCACTCGGCTTTCCTTTATTTTGTTGTTTTCTCTGCTCCCTAAGATCATCCACTTTGTTCAATAATTTGGTAAACATTTTCTGCATCTCCGTCAACATAGGGTTCTGGTTCATTTCTGGTTGCGATTCTTCGAGAGTCACAGCTCGCACTCTCGACCTTGGAGTATCTCTGTAGGCGGCTTCTACTTCAAGTGCACGCACCAAAGCTTCGCTACTACTTTGGTGTCTTGTCAGCCTCAGAACTCGCCTGACCTCTTCGTCCCTTATGCCATCTAAAAAGGCCCCCACGGCTAATTGTTCCTGGAATTCTTTAGGTGCACTCGGATACGCCAGGTGTGCCAGTCTCTCTATCGCAGCTTCAAATTCTTGTAAACTCTCTCCAGCCTTTTGTGTTCGTGATTTTAGCTGGGCTTGGTATACTTGGGCGAGATGTTGGTCGCCATATCTCAAATCCAATGCAGCTTCCAAGACTTTGAAGTCCCTTTGTTTCTCAACTGGGATGGTTTGGAGTAACTCTGAGGCCTGGCCCCTTAACGCCAGAGCTAATGCCATAGCCTTTTCCTCGTTATCCCAGTTATTTGCCGATGCTGCTGCCTCAAATTGTCTCTTGTAGGTTGTCCATGAGCTTTGGCCGTCAAAGGAGGGAGGTTTTAATCGAGGACCCGATGATGTTACTAGCTGGCCTCCTTTCTCTCTTAATTGTCGTTTAAGTCGCTCCACTTCTCCTTCGAACTCGCTCATTTTTCCTCTGATGTCACTCACTTCCTCTTTTACTTGACTGACTTCTGTCTCGACTACTCCTACTTTACCTTCGACCTTGTTTATCTCTTCTTTGACTTCACATTTTAGTACTTCATTGGCAGAAATTATTGCGTCCTGTTGTATTTTTATTTGATCGCTCAGGATTTTCCTTAATTCCTCCTGGCGTCTTTCTTCCAAGTCTTCCATTATTTTTCTGAGTTCGTCTTTTTCCTCTTGACGTTGTCTTTCTTGTTCTTGACGTCTTCTTTCTTCATCCTCTTTTTCTTTCTGACGTCTTGTTTCTTCATCCTCTTTTTCTTTCTGACGTCTTGTTTCTTCATCCTCTTTTTCTTTCTGACGTCTTATTTCCTGATCTTCCATCATTTTCTTTAATTCGTTCCTTTCTTCTTGACGTAGTTTTACTTGTTCTTCTTTGTCTTCCTGCCGTTGCTGCGCCATCATTTTTTGGAATTGTTCGAATAAGTCCTGTATTTGTTTATCGGATGCCATACTTCTTGTTGTTACGGGCATACGATGAAATTAAAATAAAATAAATTTAACTGTCACGTCAATATCGGTAATGGAACTTTCTAGACAAATCTCGAAAAAGCACGAAAAAGTCTTATCCAGAGTCTTTTGTCATTATCCAGTTCAGAGAATTTAATAATCTCCACTAATGTCCAAATAGAAAAGTTCTAGAAATTTTCACGCACTAAATGAGTCTTTTTCAGTGTCTCTATCACTTCTCAGTTCAAAGGATTTAATTATCACACTAATGTCCTAATAAAATGTTCTACAATGTCTCAAAAATGCACTTAAACACTATTTTCCTGTTCGAAAATAACCCTCGAACAATGTCCAGTAAATTAGTCCTGTGTTAGCACTAACTCTCGAGAATACTTCTCGAACACTCCAACACAACTTCAGAGCTCCTCTTGTCATAAAATTCCGCTTTCTGACACCAATTTGTAACGTGTTTCCACCCTTAGGAAACCACCCTCGCAAATTCCGTGGGTTCCAAAAATTATAACAAGAGATGTCCACTAACACACTTTATTAAATGTTTACTGGATACTTCACAATACTATTATTAATTTAAATACACTTTACTGACTAAAAATCACAATGTTTATTACTTTGTTTATCTTCGAACTCTTAACCTTACTTTCTATACTTTCTCAACTTCTGAACTTCTGAACTACTCGCCGAGAATGCGGTCAGTCTTTTATACCTAAAAATGACAGATCTCGATTGTTCTGTGATGACGCCACCATTCTCTAGAGAATTCCAGATGTCACTTTGGAATCTTCTGGTAGGTTCTTTTTCGAGTAGGTGCAAATACACTACATTCATTCAGACATTCGATCTGTTGAAGTCTGCCTACTTTTTAGTAATATAACCTTAAATTTTAAGGGGTGCAACATATTACAATACTATAGTTTAACAAACAAAACACTGAAATGTTTTTTCAGTGTTTTATTTGTTAAACTATAATGTTGACATAAAGGATAAGGGTAGATAAGCTATATAATTTTCGCCCACTAATTTCATAAAAAAGAAAAGTTCTCCTTAAATTCATTAAGCGTTATTTATTTATAGTTGAACATATGATCTTTATGTTTCTATACGTTCTATATTTGAAAAACAACAGTAGGTCGTAGTAATAGCATTTCAAAGTAGGCATGTTTGCAGATTTTTAGTAATTTTTGACCTTTTTCCGAACTTTCAATGTGTATTTCAGTTAGATGCGCTCGATGAAACAAGATAAACTATACCTCATTTCATTGTTGAGCATTTAAGCTTTTAAATAATGGTTAATTTATATTGTTTCATCAAGCGCTTCAATGTATAAAAAACAAAATCGTTTCCGCGGGAGTCGTAGTAGTGTCGACGTTGCGTGCGAATTTAAACGTGTCAGTGCTCAAAACCACATATTGTGGTATGTATTGAATAAGAATATGTTTATCCACGACCATCGTATAATCGTTGCATTCTACGTTTAACAATTGTCAAATAATGATAGTCATTATTCCAACCTAACGTGTAATGAACATAATCTGATTATAACACATATTTAACCAACCAGGAACTAGTTGTTTTCATTCTAACGCACCTTTGACCAATCAGGAACTAGCAATTTTCATAAGGAAACGGCGAATCCATTTTTCCATGTTTTCGTGCATATTTTCGTGTTTGACGTTGAACACGTCAATGTTTTACTGTAAATGAACTTTATTTTTTCACTTTTAGACGATTAAAACAGTTAAAATATGCGATAGTCGTAGATAAATTATGATATTCAGCTCGTGTATAATGGCTATTACACACTCGGATGATTTACGACACGTCTTCGTCTCGTGCCGTAAAAATCACCCTCGCGAGTAATAGCCAACATTATACGCTCACTGAATAATCTACTATTACAAAGAACAGTTTTTTAATTACTCGTCAAGACATATACTACTCGGAAAAATAATAACATACAACATGGCCGATGGGCGGAAAAAGACCCTTATCCACCCTTGTCCTTTTCACCAAGTAAAAGTCGAATCTTTCAACTACTTGTGCGTATATTTAAGTAGGTAACTACTTACACAACTTATACAACTATACTAAATATGTAAAAATCAAATGTAATTTTTTTTCTAAAACAAGCTTTTATTATTATTATATGAATCTTCATTTCCTACTTCTAGAAGTTTCTTAATTAAGTTGAATAGGTTCGTTTTTGTATGTTGCATTAAATAACTGAGAAAATAGCGTTATATAAGGAAATCGAGTAAATGAGTGTCGAAGCTAAAAGTATTATAAATTATATGAAAAGGTAAAGTTTTGACCATTGCTAGAGTAGATGAGTAACTAAAAATTGGGCTTCCATTTAAAAAAGTCCATTGGGATCCTGAGATTTGAAGATTGGAAGCCCCAGATATAGCTTAAGTATTACAAAGTAATCGTTACATTATTTTAAATATAATATGAAGGATATTTTTATTTTATAATGGCTACGCAAGAAATGAAACACAAATATATTTTTACATATTTTTAAAGAATCTATCTGCCGGTTACAAATTAAACACTTTATTGTTGTAACGGTACACAATTCATTGGTGAAGACGCTAATTAATTGAAGTGACCAACGTAATCTTTCTATTAGCAGGTCGTAAAAACGAATAGGATTTCTCATACAATTTAAACTGTCTTCGGAGTTTAAGATATTTGGCTGGCTTGGTTTTTATTTGGTCCACACGCTAACGGTGAACGATGGAAAAATCGATGTCAACTTATAGGCCAGTCTCATGAGAATTTAAATAGGTGTTTCCTTCCGCTCTTTTTTTTTGCATTTTCACGTGTATTTGGAAGCCAAAACTAATTTTGCAGAAAGGAGCTCAATAACAAAAAAGCAAAAAGGCATTTTTAACCTTGCGCTGTGGTTGGAAAACTATCCAAAATAGTATAAAAGTTATTTTTTTCTTTACGTTTTTACAAAGAAAAAAAGCTCTGCCGTGTTGGAGGCTGAAACCTGTCAGTTTTAATCAACCGCAGATGATGCCAAACATGGTTAACGAAACACGCTCTTTATGATAATCCTTTAGAAGATATTATGGTAAAGTCAGAGTAAAAAATAGCGAAATTCGCTTATGATGTCTTAATTTTACCTCCTGTCTTGTCAAATGTTGGATGATGCAGATATTATAAACTGATAGGCATCCACGAAACATTACATTGTATGGCTTGAAAATTGTGAGAATTCATATTTTAAATCACCAATTTTATATAAAAGTCAACAATAATAGTAAATTATACATATTTCTTTTAAATAACTTTCCTGAAGGAAATAAAAAATTCACGGCAGTAACATTGCAACTTCAGATTTTTGGCAGGAAATTTGTACCGCAAATTAGGTAAGGTTTTTATTCCTAGTTTGCACAATTCTTTGTGCAAACTAGCAGAATATTGGTTATGCACTCCACATCAGCTTCAGCTGGAAGATTCTTTAGTTCACGGGGTTTCATCCATTAAAAAGGCGCAAAAGACAAGAGGGGCAGTTACACATATGGATAGTAACTTGGAACTTTGCAAGCGTAATAGGTAAAATTGCGAAAGCAGACAGCTGATCTACAAGAGACTGAATTAGGATCAGAAAATATTGACCATGACCATGCTATAATTGTTGAAATCGGTGAAGAAGGTGCAGAAATTTGTGAAGTGGAAGAACATAATGGGTTATTTAACGAAATGGAAGGAGTGCTGCAAGAGGACAATGAAATTAATCATGAAAATATTAATGATAATTATGAACATGCTGGAAACAAATAAATTCTTTATAATTGTGAGTTTTTCCAAATTTTTTCGCAATAAAAATAACTAGAAAATATCATGATTACTTCTACTAAAGATATTGCTATGTGTTCAATATTGTGTGGAAAATGATTATTTTTTTAACATAACAATCTTAAATAAGAAAATTAAGGTTGGGCGCCAGATGGATGCTACCATCAATTTTTACAGGCAAGACGTGACTCTGCACTGCTAAATCCAGAGCATGAGAAGTTGCAAAGTGCAAACAAACTCTTGCCTCAGTAGTCGGTTCAAAATTATATAAAAATTATACTGAAATTAAATTAAAAGCAACAGTTTGATTTGATAATTATCAAATATTTTCAACACAAGTTACAATAATAATGGTTAAAATGAGAAGAAAATAAATTAAAATTAATGATTATGGTCTTTTATTTATATGAAATGGTTACAAGTAATAATAAAATGCAATGTTATCTTTTTTGGTACCTTTGATATATCTGATATGTAATAGGTATTTACGTTACAAGACCGGAAAACGGTGTTTTGCAGGTCAACCCAAGCAGATTCCAAGGCGATTCCAAGGCGAGTCCTGAAAGCTTAGAAGCACTGTTTCTAAGTCATGTAACCTACAATTTTTTTTTTCTTTTCGGCTGACTGAAAATTTACTAATCGATAATTAGAAAGCAAAGAAAAATACGTAAATAAATGCTATTTTGCATATCTTAGCAATTCAAAAATGCACAAAACAGACAGCAGTTGATTTTAACCCTCAGACCGAGAAAGTCACTACTTATTTTCAAATTACTGTTTAAAATTAAAAAGAAAGTTAATTACGAAGAAACGAAGCACTTTACACTATATATTTAGGCTGGATACATTTGGAGAATAACCACTATTTACTAGTAGTGAATTAGGTCAGCTTTCATAACCGGCAGCCCTTATTTGACCAGTAACGAATTTTATTAAAATTTCGTATAGGTTGTCCAGGTAAATAGAATCACTTCTCAAGTTTATTAAACAGTATGACAAATGAAATTAAAATAATTATCGTCAGATACCAAGAAATTAATGGGAGAAAAATTATGTCAGCTGGTAAAATTCACCAAGCTACTCGCACAGTTCTTACTTGCTCGCCGTTCCCCCCGTTCAACTCCCGTTCAAAAACCTGGTAATTTTTTGTCATTGGCTAAAAATGGGTCGTTACACCAGAAACGATACATAACACAGCCCCACAAAAAAAAAAAAAATAAAAAATTTGGAACTGCTATCGAGACAACTGTATCCCTATATAATTTTCGACGCTAAATCCGAATCGGAGGCCAAAAAAAAATCGTACACCCCCAAAATCAACCCCTAGCGCTAGAAAACACTCCCTAAACATGGTAAAAATGACTTAACGCTCCACGAATAGCCTTAAATATCAATAAATCGAATTAAATATAAACATTCAAGTATATAACGCATAAACGCAGAGTTAACACTCCATTGAAAATCACCCCCATGAGTGGGTGAAAAGTACCCTTCATACAACAGGAAACTTAAAAAAATGCAGTGATTGCAAAAAAGCGTACGCTGCCCAGTTTTTTTTTGGAAAGAGTGAGTAACTGCATTAGTTCCGATGCGATGCTCAAAATCTACCCCCATAGAGTGGCGGAAACCACCCCTACATTAAAATTGCAAGGAAAATCGGGGAAAAAATTTTGTCATCGTGATTTCTATTTTAATCGATGCTAAAATTGGCTAAAGAAATGCAACACTGCAGTTTGGAGGTGAATACCAAAGTCATTCAGTGACATCCCCATGAGAGGGTGAAAATTACTCCTCACATAACAAGGAATTCAAAAAATAGTTGTAGTAACATTTAGAAAAACTCAAAACATCTGCATTTTCTTATTTAAGAAGAATCTTTGACAACGTACTTGAAAAGTACCCATATTATGAAGTAGCAAAAATTTACCAGTAGTCTTAATTCAATTAAATTTATGCTTTCTTTTTGTAATATCTTTTGGATTTGTTTTCGAATGATCTTCTGACCGACTACCGTTTATGCTTTTCAGACGTCTCTCTTTTTAAGGACCAACAGTAATCTGCCATCATGTGTTTGTCCCATCTTCCTTGGTACCCTTTTTCCATTTCTGATATATCTTGGTGTAAGCGTTCACCCTGCTCTTCACTGTAGTCGCCTAAATTTTCTGGGAAATAATCAAGATGGGAATCGAGAAAATGAAGTTTCAAGCTCATACTGCACCCTAAAGATTTGAAATTTGTAATCATTTCTGCAACAAATTTAGGTTTCCGCCACTTTATGGGGGGTAGTTTTTGACCACCGCATCGAGACTAATGCAGTTACATACTGTTTCTAAAATAACTGGGCAACGTAAGCTTTTTTGCAATCACTGCAGTTTATTTAAATTTCCTGTTGTGTGAGGGGTAGTTTTCACCCACTCATGGGGGTGATTTTCAATGGAAAGTAGTGTTAACTCTGTATTTATGCGTTATATACTTGAATGTTTATATTTAATTCGATTTATTGAGATTCAAGACTATTCGTGGAACGTTAAGTCATTTTTACCTTTACCCTGTTTAGGGAGTGTTTTCTAACGCTAGGGGTTGATTTTGTAATGTATATAATTAATCAAAAGGCCAAGAACGAAAACTAGCTAGTCGAATTCCAGTATCCAACAACGCACATACTCATAACTAGGCCAGCAATGTCAGTTCTATAATTCTAAAATTACCCAAATTCACTTATACTTACTACTTATATTTTTATTGTAATTATGTTTACGTAGTGCATTTCAATTATATTTAAAATTAATCAGTTAATTATATTTATTCGTCCTTTTTATGGCCATAAAATGATTTTTTAAATTACTAAATGTTCTGGATCCACATCGTTACGCTCAATAGCTGTGAAATCGCTAATTCTTAAAATTACTGTGTTCACAAAATCGCTTTGCTAAGATAATTAGCAATGCATTACTAATCAAAACGAGATAAACAAGAATTTAACGTGTGACCTAACGCGAGACCAGGGATAAGATGCACGCAATGCTTATATTGACTATTTATTAAAATATTTAGTAAAACGTTGCAACTGCAAAAAAATAGGATTAGGAACGGGATATAAATTGCTTTGAAAATAACCTTAAATTACCCAGAATAAATATATTACCAGCACGACACTCCAATTCATGAAAAAATTGCTTTGGATTAAATGAATGTGACACGGAAGGACAGGCACTACGTGACTGTTCCTCAATCTATAAATAGTAAAAAAACTAGCAGTCTTGTCTACATTATAAGCGGTGTTTATAAAATGTTATATGCAAATCAATTGCTGACAGAGTGGGGTGATGAAGTTGGTTTTTCCTAATATTGTTCAATACAGGACAATACTTGTCTCATTTGTATAAGGGACAGTCAAAATTTTGCTTACTACTTTTCATAAAATTTAGTATACACATTCGGAAAATGTTGGATTTGGGTGGCACGCATAGTTTCAACGGCCTGACAGACCCGCCTACAATAAAGGCGTGTACCAGTGCTCTAGTAGAGGGAGCAAATAATGACGCGCTATCAAGAAAACACGTACATACATCATTATTGCTATTAAAAATTTCAGTACCATTTATTCAAAGGAAGGATGTAGTTGGCTCTGTTCAGTATAGGTAATATTATTACGTGCTTTAATAACTGAAATTATTTAACCCGTTTTACTTTCAAAACGAGTCAAATAATTCTTTACATTGCAAGTGGAAGACGGAAACAAATTGAAATTCCGCAAGCAGAGTTGCCCACGCACATGTGGTGGGGAAAGCAGGTGGCATCAGAAGGATGTGTTATACGATAAAAAAGAATAGCCTAGTTGCTTCGCTCTCGCTTGCTCTCATTGCCGACCCAAATGAAAAATTTTCTGACACTGTATGTTGCTCTTAAAAGTAAAATGTCACGCCTACTTTATGTCAGGATGTGGTTTATAAAAAATGATAAGATTTAGGTAAGTCGACGAAGCCTTAGATAAATGATTTTTTGAAGTGAGTACATAACAATTATTCTGGTACACAACTATGTTGTGGACATAACTGATCGACAATGTCAACACAAAACTAATTTATTTACAAAAAAAATCGACTGAAACATCAGTCCTAGAATTCTTACCTGGGTGTTTCTCTACTAATGGGAAAATTTGTGTCCAGAGGAAACTAAATGTCAAAAAATACAAAATACTAATATTTTTTTCATTAAAATTAAAGTAAATGATTGGTTATGTCGACCCTATATTCTAAGATATAACTACAAATTGCCGAAATGTTCAAATTTTATGGAAATAGAGTTAAATTGTCAGTACCCTGGTGTGTCCCAAACCTGAAATCAAAGATACCAACTGTTGTAAATATTAAATTTTCTTTTTATTCATTATTATATTATTACTCAAACTATCGTATGATAATGGTTGTTGGCAATGTACATTGTTATATGATCTTTTTTGAAAATTATCATCTCAAAATACTGCATAAAACATTGTCCTACACTTTTTGACGTCAGTCCCCAGCCACATTTGAAAATCTATTGGAAGCGAATCTACGTCTGGATTAACCACGTAGTTATGCTAAACGGAACGCATCCAACATGAAGGTTGTACAAATGAAACATGACGTTTTGGCGCTATTTTGTTTTAGTGAATCGGACTTTGATGCTAAGCAGACGTGCCTGGACCACTCAATAAATCAGTTCTCTGGTTAGCTTTTTTGGGTTTAATTTTCTCGATTTGAATTATTGTTCAGTTATTATACATTTTATAAACAAAAATATACTACTGTTGCCACTAGTGGATTGCGTAATTATTGTAACTTTTTTAATAACGATCGATTCTTAACGAATTTGTCAGTACCAGTCGTCAGCCACCTGCCAAAAAATAATAATAAATTAATAAATACCTACTTTTTAGAATAATTAATATAAAAATCGACACAAAAATTGATATTCTGAAGATATTCTTAAATTCTTAAGAACCAGATATTAGATTTTAGGTGTAGAATTAATTTATGTTACTCTAGAGAATAATAGAAAACTTTAAATACTAATAATCTACTATAATTTCTTTAATTTTTGTTCCACAAATCAATTCAATAGGCAAGGGTCTCAGTACCCTGAAATTATATTTTAGTAAATCGTAAATAAAATGAATACCGCTGGATAACTTGACTGGCCCTTCATAATAGAGGAAGAGTTAGACTGTACCTTTATATTAAAGTAGTGTTATCCCCTATTAATTAAAAAAAAGTCCTCGGACAAACTTGTATGGGCAGATTTCCCGTTAGTAGAGAAACACCCACCTATATTTATTCTAAATATGTTTTTAACTAGACTTTGCCAGTAAAAAAAATCACCCAATTACATAAAAAAAGTTAAAAACCGTCGGAGGTTTGAACCCCGGCACTCTCACATGCTAACATTTTTTAATAATACACATTATAGTG
This sequence comes from Rutpela maculata, assembly GCA_936432065.2. Classification (NCBI taxonomy): domain Eukaryota; kingdom Metazoa; phylum Arthropoda; class Insecta; order Coleoptera; family Cerambycidae; genus Rutpela; species Rutpela maculata. The sequence continues at coordinate 123,750,879 of OW386291.2, read as the reverse complement.
AGTTGTATACTATACTTTATAAAATTGACCAGTAATGACAAAACTTCTTACCACTTTGGTTTTCGTTTTAGGTACAGTTATTAATAATGTTGTACTTCGATCTTTCACGTCTTCAATTTTCATTTCGTAGAGGTCATTAGAACGACATGCACCCATAATTCCCACGATTAATATGACCGTAAATAAATTAATATGTTAGATTTAAGATTTGAGACATTTAGTATCTGGCAATCTTACCTTATGTAAAAGAGGTGCTCCCTTTACAAATTTATCTCTTCTATTGTCAAAGGTTTGGCATTTTTCGCTTCATATCCCCGAGATTTTCCTTTCAGAAAAGAATGTAGTTTTCCATACGTTTCCAAATATATGTCGTGCCTTATTTTCAAAACTGCCGTTAGCATGGAATAAAATGACCGTAATGAAGAAGATTTGTATCTGTCAGCTAAGTCAGCAAAATAGGCTAATAATACGTTTTCAGAAACTGAGTTAGTTTTTTTCTGAACACCAGTCCATGAAACTTTGGTACGCTTTATCATAAAAACTTTTTGATTTCTGTGGTAGTAAATTAGATGCTGTGCTCTTTCAGTTATTTCTGACGAAGTACAGGGAATAGTATCTTCTGAATCACTTTCCATTCTTTCAACCACAAAACGAACAGAATCAAACACAATTCCAAAAAACCCATTTTTACTTTGATTGTTTACAGGGTTTGTTTATTTTTTTTTTCATAGTTACCAGTCTCTATGGCATTTTTAATGTGCACAGATAGACTGATTCATGCATAATTTTCTGATTGGTACACGAGGGGGTATATATAATGACCAGAATTCCCTCATCATAATTCCCTGTGGGATTAATGGATGGCATTATATACCAAAAATCACCAATTTAATGTTCATATTGTTTGTTAGTCGTATTTTAAAGTTTTTATTGTTTTTTCACATTCTAACATTTCCAAGTCTTATTTCAATATCTCATTTATATATAATTTTACAATAAAATATTATTCACCAAAGCTCCAGTCGCGCGAGGCGCCTTGGCTGCTGCTAACAGACACACAGCTATGCAGACTTCGCTCGCTGAAAGGGTACAAATATTCTCCGCAGATTAAATGACAAAAAAAGCAAATTTACGAAAAATAGCTGCCCACAAAAGATACAAATGATAGACATGATCAT